>JARUHQ010000001.1:30594096-33142234 GCA_029955515.1 Chrysomela aeneicollis
GAGACTACCTCATACCCCACGAGGGTTCTATGATTACAATTTCCAATATATTGAATTTCACACATGTATTTTAACTTCGATACAGGTATGGCCCCCTTATCCGACAAATCCGTTGTCATCCGGCCTGGATACCGGCGTAGAGACAAAAGGACCAAATATAATTCACAAATTTTCACTAAACTTCACTTTCATAGATATATTTTCGTATATTTCAGTTTGGACAATCACATTTTACATTTACTTGACTTCCGACCTCGAGAACGCCGCCTGTCCTCTACCATGGTTAGAAGGCGAATCCAAAAAGATAGTTAGGTGTGGTGTGGTTAGGTTTTATATTCACCGAATGCTTGATGTCAAATGTCAATGTCATTTCAATGGCGTCTTATTGTCTTCACTCTTTTCCTGTTGATATTTTGATGCTGTTCAATCCAGTAATCACCAAGTAATTTATGTGATAATTGTGATGTATGTACGTGAAATGCGTGAGAGTGTGATGCTATTTTTATTTTATTTCTATCAGTAGCCATCGGGTACATTTGACCCAACAAGTTGATCTTCCAAGCTATGTCGTAAGATATAAACTATGAGATCATGTCAGAACTAATAGTAATCAGTTTTGTAATTCGAAGGGTTTTTCATAAGTCATCGTATTTTGAAATATAGAGTTTAAAGATTAAAGTGTTTCATTACATCACATAGTTTGAATGATATCGCAAAAAGTTAGCGATGAAAGAACGCCACATAGACGAAAGAAATTACGTCTTCGGGCCGACATTTACCCGTCGTTTCAACGTTTTCACGTCATCTTCGAAGTCACAGTACAACCAAAAATGTCGTCAAATCGACTTCGTAAGAACGAAAAATGTGACGTCATAACCACAATACAAATGACGTCACAAATACGTTACACATGACGTTTTGGTTACAGTCGCGTCACAGATGACCAAAAAGTGTCGTCTGGGGTATGAGGTTTGGTGTGCTTTTACAGGACACCCTGTGAAACTCCTGCTGTGACCCATAAATGAGTCTTTTTGCGGCTCGTGAGGTCTTCATTCATCATTTTCATTCTTCTTCATATTACCTGGAATCGCGACCACACCATTGAATGCATAGTTCAGTGATATCCCAGAATAACCATAATTCTTTCACCACTTGAAAAACGCTCATTCTTCAGTCCTTTTTCTCTTTGTTTGTTACGTGCTATAAACATGTCAAAACGTTTTTGTTCTCTACGATTACCAGGCGGCGTTTTGTCGATTCCCAGAAATATATGACCAATACTATCGCCGCGCCACCAGAATAGAAATTTCTTCGCGACAGTTACATGCTTTATTGGAATAAAAACCATTGTCGTGTCTGCGAGGAAAATTTCAAACGAATAATGGTTATTGATTTTGCGAAAGTGTGAGCAATCGTCGAAAGACGAGCCCTCTGGTGATTCATGGCGTCAACTTTGAATATCCTCAATGTGGCTGTTGGAATACTGAATAAATGAAATCCTCTAAAGAAAGGTGCATTTAGTCAACATAAACATAACCTTAGAATAGGCATTATCATAAACATAAGCGTAAAAATATCAGCGTATGAAATCTATATTATACAAGTTTTAATCTAAGCATAAATTTATGGATGACAGTTACTGAAAGCGACAAATGACAATCAGTCAAGAATACAGTTCTGTGTTTTGATAGATCATTTTTAAGATCAAAATCAATTAGGATATGCTCTTCATGATACCTTTATTACGCACTCATTACTTTATAGCGACAAAACCATTGAAAACTAAAAAGACAAAAAAAAGTAATCATGGAACATGTATCGTTTTTGACAGCTGACATGAAGCTTTGGCGCACGCAAAGTTTTTTATCATAATCATAAGATTCTTGAAGTTGGGAATTCCAAGGTCACATGTTTTTAGCATAAACTCAATATTTGTTGTAAAACTGGTGCCATTTGATATAACAGGTTCAGCTAACATAAGCACAATTTTAAAACCATGTTGACTAAATGCACCTTAAGCTTGCATTACTACAAAACGGATCGATTTTTCCTAAAAATTCTTGTTGCACAGGAAAGGAATCAACTCTGGGACTCCTTTTGCTCATACTTTCAATCGATGACAACTATTTGACCCTCCTTCTACACCTTTTCCAGATGTATTTCAGAAACCATCAAGTTTATTTCAGAAAGTATCAATTGTATTTCAGAATAGTGAGTTGAATTTCAAAAAGCGTCAAATGTATTTCAGAATAGCGAGTTTATTTTCGGAAAGCATCAAATGTATTTCAGAATAGTCAGTTCAATATCAGAAAGCGTCAAATGTATTTCTGAATAGTCAATTGAATTTCAGAATTCGTCATTTGTATACAAATGATATATTCTGAAATTCAAATGACGAATTCTGATATTCAGTTGACTTTTCTGAAATACATTTGATGCTTTCTGAAATTAAACTCGCTATTCTGAAATACAATATTGATGCTTTCTGAAATCGAACTCGCTATTCTGAAATACATTAGACGCTTTCTGAAATTCAACTCACTATTCTGAAATGCAATCGATACTTTCTGAAATACAAGTGACTCTTCTGAAATTCAATTGACGCTTTCTGAAATAAAACTGGAAAAGGTGTAGTGTATCGCTATACGGTTCTTCAAAATGACCTTGAAAGGCTGGATATCTGGTGAAAATCTAACTTAATGCCCTTGAACACGAAAAAGTACATTCACATGTCATCCACGCTTGAAAAACATTTCACTGGATAAGATACGATATTGATGATTTACACAATATATGTCTTCCATTTTTGTTCTGAAAGTTGACGTTTTTCATACTGACACATTAAAATGAATAATATCTATGTTGCTCAGCGATACTCTTAGTGTCTAGGCGATAAATTTGATTTTTGAATCCTAGAATTAAAAAATGATGTATATAAATTATTCCAGCAAGTTCTAACTCATTGAATAAACAGAAACTGATACAATTGCATACCTACATATAATATTCAATCTATTTTGGTATTATTGGTATCAAAACTATACTCGAAAATTTAATGAACCTGGTTTGTCAACATCTACAAATAATAAATAATTAATTGTTTCTTTATATTGCCTCGATCTGTTTCTAGGGCAATTGGCCAGCACATTCTTCTTGACTTTTTCTATGGCCACCTTTAAAGTAGCTATATATGAGTCCAATCCGTTAAGCTAAGTATAAAAATCCCCGAATCCTAAATACTAGAATCTTTAAGACCAGGAAAAATAGAGGTTAGGTTATAGTTCTTCTTCTTGTTTTTGTCCTATTGCCCTTCCTGTATCTGTTTGACTCGCAAATCTTGCGAGCTCAGCTTTGTTATAACTTCGCCTCGCAAACGCTTGTCAAACAAATTGTCACCTTTGATCCTAATGAAACAATGTATTATTAAATTCAGTAATTTGGATGTCAGTTGCCCAACTATGTTGACCAAACAGATAGGTCGAGGTGATCATCTATATCGATTGGAAAATGTTCATTGTGAAGTTTGTATTCAACTGAGGCTGATTGTACTAGTAGTGATGCCAGGCTATTCTATATTTGGAATTTCCTAGATTTACAACTTGTCTAATGGCTCTCGAATATTGCCACAATCGCCAGTTTCTCTACAGCGGGGAACAACTCGTAAAAAATTGTCACGTTTTGAATGACATCTGTTGGAATCCTTCGGCATAAAGAGGTTCCAATAAATATTTATGTGATTTCGTGAATGTCAAATGTTCCTCATTTGAGAAATCATCATATTAATATCCTGAACGCGTACAAATAAATTCGAATACTACCATAACAAAGTGTAGTGGAGGAAGTTACATATTACCTGAGTATGCCTAACCACAACTAGGATATTGGTCAGAAACCCTTATTTTTATATCATCCTGACAGCGTTCACTCCTCAGTTTCCATGAACACAAATTTTCGCCTGATATACATTTTTGTATCTTTCAAATCATTTTCGAAACTGGAAATGTTTCCAGTAGGAATGGTTGGATCTCTTCACAATATGATGCACCCTCCAGATTAAAATACGTATGAAGTACGAACGTATGAAGATTTGGTTCTAATTGGCTTCTCAGTTTGCTAATGACGATTCATCTGAACCAAATTTGATGCTATAATCACTAGAAATAATTTTCTCGACTGAATAATTACATGATTAGCTCATGCACAACAACCGAGTGTATCTCAATTCTGGTTGATGTGAATGGAACGATTACATCTTCTACCAGATCATTTCTCAAACCGCAATTATAAGTTGAGACTGCTTCAGTTCATACGTTATGGGTTATTTCACATAAATTTGGCCATCAACTCATGCATTCATATCATCGGCAGTTACTGAACTCTCCGAGAGTTTATTCATTTCATCAAAGCTTTGACGTCAATTCATGCGTCAATATGTTCAACAAATCGCGAGTATACGTGGCACTTGAGACGTACTCGATGTTGGTGTTGAGTGTACATACGAGGTGTGGGGCTCTTTCCATTTCCCCTAATGAGGACATCAGTGCAGGGACGGACTAACTGATGGCGGGGCCCTGGGCTACCCATTCCATCACAGAAGTATCTATAGAGATATGTGCCCAGGAGTGCCTCGAAAGGAGTACTCGAAAGGCAAAAATCTATGTTCTATCAGATAGCCAAGCAGCACTGAAAGCTCTGAAGTCATACACTTGTATCAGTCATCAGAGGCAGTTTTTTTCGTTAAATTGCTAGGCAACAGAAGTAGAAGGTTTAAGACGATTCCAGGTCTCCCCCCAAGGTCGTCCCCCCAAGGCCACCCCTCAAGGACACCCTCAAAGACCACTCCCCCCAAGGTCACCAGTGGCGTACCGCAAGCATAATATGTGATGCGACCTTGGGGGGTGGCCTTGGGGGACGACGACCTTGGGGGGAGACCTGGAATCGGCTTAAACCTTCTACTAACAGAATCCTCATTGATACTGTTACAGCTTATCAAGAGTTCTTTGAGTTTGAATATCCTGTGGACAAATGATAAGGAGAGAAACAAATGTTTATGTTGATGTTATGTCAATTAATGAGTTTTTTGTCAAGTTCTGAATTTAATAAAGAATAAAATATCTCCAAAATGGTCCTTATTTGATATCGAATAGTTACTGTTCATACAGATACATTGTCAAGTTCACTTCGACAAAGAAAAAGCTCCCGTTTAATTATAAGTGACAATTTCTACTTCTCCTATATGTTGAGAGATAGCTGAGATACAAAGGGGGTCCTATGTAAGTTTCGTCCTGTATCTCGAGAATGAAGCGAGATATGAAAGTTTTGTTTGTAGTATCGTGAGTTTCACAAAAAAAAGCGGATACCACAAATCTCTTTCAATATAAGCGAGATATCCTTCGTAAATGGGATAGCCTGTACATCAACGAGTTGGCGATTTCACTCATCATCTTTGTTGGGGGTGAAGAAGATCCCAATCGTAATGGCACACCGATAACCTCTCCAATTGATAATCGGGACTTTCTGCTCTCACCCGAAACTTTTTCCCGAGCTTTTTCCTCCTCTACGTGACGCCAATGGAATATCTAGGATCGCATGACACAAAAACCCAATCTAACTTCCGTGACGCCATATGCTGCAATTTCAAGTTTCCCGACCGTAGAAATAATATGAATTTGCCAGCGAATTTTCTTTTTTATAACTTCCGATATATGAAACAAGTGGCACGCTGAGGGGATAAGGAATTCTACGAATGAAAGTTCGAGACTCGACTCGGCAGTTCTAGGATTAGGATTATTATTTAGCCGCAGATCCGTGTTGATCGAATCGCTCTTTTATTCCCCGTTGTTGGATTGAAACTCAAGCCAACATACGTACGAAGCAAAAGGGGAGGCGTTTGTCGATATAAGAGGTGGTGGAATAATCTGAATGGTTCTGTTGGAAGGCACTGCCGCGAATTCCAATCGAAAAATGGAAATCAAGACATAAGCCCATGGAAAAATCCGAGTAATTCGAGCATCCAAATGAAATAGTTTTTGAGAAGAATATATCATTTAAACAGTCTGAAGGGAATGAAACGTAATTTTTAGAGTATTTTATGAGTTTTCTCAGAACTTATTTGATAGATTCCTCGTGTAGAATATCATGGAATACATAGCAATGTTGTGATAAGATTCTTTTTGAAATCTATGAACTGATAGTTTATTTGAAATAATCAAAAGCAATCATCATAAAAACGATCATAATTGTGAAAAAATGATTCTTTGTAAGAATAGACACTAAGAAACAATTCATATTATTTTCCAGACGTAAAATTGTATTTTTTTGAGAATGATTTCGAGATATTCGGTCTGTAGCATTGAAATAGGTCAAAATTCACGAAAACATATTGGAATCAAATGCCTCAACAAGTTCAGTAACATAGTGGAAAAAGAGTTTCATATATATCCCAATTGAACCTCACAGATGAATAAAATTTCTTTCTTTCTTTAATTATACAGCGTAGGCAATAATGTTGGCAATATATGGGAACAATTTTCATTATTATAGTTACAAAAATTACTTCATAGGGGATCGTTCCTGCATAATGAGGAGTCTCAAAATCCAGTATGACAAATATCACGTGGCCAGATATCGATAATAACGAATAACATTATTTGAAAGTGCTTGAAATTCGATATTAGGCCTGTATGCGATAGTTGATTTATTTATTCAGAATAATTGATAATTATTCTTTTTTTTTACATATATGTTTTGATCTTGAATGATTTCCGGGAATAGAAATAATCATGAGCTTATTAGATCAATAAAATAAAACGTTTCACATTTGTTCTCAAATTCTAGGGCAAAATTGATAAAACTATATTACTCTTGCTATTGCGATGGTTCATAATATGCACAATTCCCATGACTTTTATGATCTCAAAGTGTGATCTCAGAAACCTACCCGATTTTTATTATTTTGACAGAATTTAATCATTCCTACTTCATCTGAATGTGTTATTGACTGTTGACGATACAAAACATATAACAATTATATATAATGAGAATTCAAGACAGGGTCTGTGATTCATCAGCACGCAACATACGACTGTCAATGTCACGTTTCTGATAAGGCGGAGTTTTTTATTGGTTGCATACAATCTTTTTTTCCGAGCGTGCTGCAACAGCGCCATCTCGCGCTTCTATAGGTTACCAAGGATTTTGGGACACCACCATATGCTCTTCGTAGATTTATAATGCATCCCCGTGTGAGTTGATTTCCTCTGGACAGATGTTCGCCATCTGTCATCTATTCCTTCCACTTTCACGTCCAGAAAGGGTGGGGCAACTTTATGATTTTCCACCTCGTGAAACGTGAATTGAGCCGTGGATTTCCGAATTGTCTGATGTCCGATGAAGACAATAAACCATTCCATATTTCATCTCCGTACCTACTGGGCACGCCATTGGTGGAACTCACAACTGCTATCTCCGTTATTTCCATATCGGATCTATCAGATCTGTGAATATTGATAGACATTGCGGGGAGAAGTTCCCCCCACGATTGTGACATTCTTTTTCTCGTCGAGACGGACCTTTGGCGAAATGGAATGTCTCAGACCGTAAATTCTCTCATTTCCTCAGTTTCCGTCGACTTAATATTCTTGACACTTCGGGAATAAAGTGTGGGGTAACTTTATTGCAATATCTGCTCGGCGTTCCATTTTTTCAATGAATATTGGTGACATCGAACATCCTTGAATATTCCTAATTCTTATGTGCCATATCATGATGGGTCATCGTTATGATTCATATTGAATCGATATGCTTCTTCCAATGAAATATAAACGAAAACACTAGTTCCTCATAACTTTTCTTTTGTATAATACTTTCCCATTTAACCTCCCACTGAACATGTAATGTTACAAAATATTGCTACAATATTATGTGCTGCTTGCACCCGTAATATGGCATATGATATTTTTATATTCCGAATCATAACAGAAGAACAACAAAAATAAACAAAAAACTATCAAATAATTTATAAATTACAAAAGTAACTTATGATCGAGTTTCAATTGCAATATTGTCTCAACTTTGAAAGTTAACTACATTAGCAACATTCTATGTACAATATATTAACAATTTCATAGCAAGTTATAAATTTAATTTTTGATTCAATTTTGTTTGTAATATTGCCTGAACCTTGTAACTTCATTACATTTGCAACATCACATGAACCATCCATCAACAAATGCATTGAAAGTTACAAAAGTAACTTTAGATCGAGTTTCAATTGCAATATTGTCTCAACTACAGAAGTTCACTTTTATAGCAAGTTATGAATTTAATTTTCGATTGAATGTCATTTGTAATATTGCCTGAACCTCGTAACTTCATTACATTTGCAACGTCACATGAAAGATCCATCAACAAATGCATTGAAAGTTACAAAAGTAACTTTTGATCGAGTTTCAATTGCAATATTGTCTCAACTATAAAAGTTCACTTTTATAGCAAGTTATGAATTTCATTTTTGATCGAATGTCATTTGTAATATTGCCTGAACCTTGTTACTTCATTACATTTGCAACATCACATGAAACATCCATCAACAAATGCATTGAAAGTTACAAAAGTAACTTTTGATCTAGTTTCAATTGCAATATTGTCTCAACTATAAAAGTTCACTTTTATAGCAAGTTATGAATTTAATTTTTGATCGAATGTCATTTGTAATATAGCCTGAACCTTGTAAATTCATTACATTTGCAACATCACATGAACCATCCATCAACAAATGCATTGAAAGTTACAAAAGTAACTTTTGATCGAGTTTCAATTGCAATATTAACTCAACTATAAAAGTTCACTTTCGTAGCAAGTTATGAATTTAATTTTTGATTGAATGTCATTTGTAATATTGCCTGAACCTTGTAACTTCATTACATTTGTAATATCACATGAACTATCCATCAACAAATAAATCACACGTTACAATTTATTTTTTGGTGGGTGGGATCGGTTCGATCTCGGCGATCTCGCAACAACAGTCAGCCATTGTTGTTTCTTCATGTTCTTATTTGTTCTTTGTGTATCGGCAATCGGAATTATATACATATTTGCATTTCATAAGACTATTTTTTTTTTCAACTGACATTGGAGTAAGTGATAAAGTGCACTCTTTCATCAAAAAATCAGCTGTTGATGTGGATAGTTCTAAGGTAAGGTGAATTGTTTATTTTATTGTGATTTTGAATAAGGTTTTTAAGAACAAAATAATCGTAAGAAATTTTCGCAAATTGCAATAAAATTAATACTCGTTTTGATTGAGTCAAAGAATGGAAAAGAAAAGGGGATTTCCATATACTCAGAGTTCATTCACGATTAAATTAAGTTACTGATTTCATTATTGTCACAATATTTCATCTGTTGTTTTTTGTTTCAGTTTTCCTACTGAATATTGGACTGACACCCCAAGAAGTATATTTGTAGATATTAATTTTTGTTCATTACTTATTTTATTTTTGGTAATACGGTGCGTTTATTTTGTGAATTATAATGTTTGAAATTTTTGCTTCTATTCTCTAGATTTCAATAGGCTTCACACATACTTTTCTATTGAGTGGTCACTGTCATATTGCAACAAGGTGGTAGTAGGAATATCCAATATGTAGTTTTCATATACTTTATATTTTATACTGCAGTAACCTTACTGGAAGCATTACATTCACAATATATAAAAAATAACTCATTCAATTCATATGTAATGTTGCAATTACCTTGCTAGAATGTGTCATCAAGAAATATTGAATTTGTTATATTACTGAACTTCCATTTCAGCGGTTGCTGCAATCTTGCAGTAAGGTAGTAGATAAACCTTACAACCTTGCATTGTTAGGTTGCTGTTATATTGAATAAATATTACATTGCTCAGTGGGCTACTGCTCATTTATTTTATATTTATTGATACAAAAACTATAGATAAAAATATAAAGATTTCCAAAACTACAGAACCGTTCAATGCGCATCCTGTCATGCAATAGACAACAATGTTGAGCAGACTAGAATGGTTGATGTCAATGAAAGGTTGTCTGTTGTACCAGGCAATTATTTTTGTATTCAAGCTAAGCCCCACTAAACATGTAATGTTACAAAATATTGCAACAATATTATGTATTGCTTGCCATTGTAAGATAATAATTTAATATTGCATAAGGCTAACTGCTATATTCAAGTTTTTAACATAACAAAAAAAAACTATCGACAAGTTGTATGTAAATTAAAAAGCAAGCTATTGATAATGTTTCAGGTGCAATATTGCGTGAGCCATGAACGTTCATTATAAATGCAACATTATAGAAACTATATAGGAACAATGTGTGTGCAAGTTACATTTGGAACTATCGAACAAATTCAAATCACAATGTTACACTCGGTTTCAAATCCTATTATATTAACAACAATACATAAGCTAACTTCAAACAATATTGACAGTATTTAGAAAACACAATGTATGTTCAATTTTCGATCGCATCATTGCAGAAATATACAAAATGATACCCTTCTACAATTTTAAATAGTAAATATAAAGAAATTCGAAAAAATATTTCATCTATCAGGTTACCAACCAAGTTTGAATTTCCTGGTCTTGAGGAGATGGAAGATGCCACCTGACGGGGCGACACCCAGCCCATAGACAAAGAAAGTTTGTTTATGTTTATCCCTTCCCGTATCGTGCAGTCTTGCGTCGCTGGTTTTTTATTCTTGATTTGGATACTTTTACTTTTATAAATTATTAGTAAAGTACATTTGTTTGTTGAATAAGAGTGTTGAAGCAGCACAATGGACAATGTCAATAATACATTTAAGGCATCTCCATATTCATGTAAGGTAAGCGATACATCATTTTTATTATTTTTGGTTAGGATAGTTATTGGTAGAAAAATGTTTTTTGTTAGTTTTCCTCCTTATATTGCGAATAAATCTGATGGTTGTGTTGTTTCGTGTGCATCTTATTATAAAGTAGGATTGAAATCGTCGTTATCAATTTGTATTCATTGAAATATGATGATATTTCGATTGTGATCCAAAAACATCGTGAGAAGTACTCAAAATACGTCGAAAAAATACGTGAAATAGTAAGACAAGATACTAAAAGAAAATTGATAAACTCGAAGGTTGAAGTTGAAACTGATGAGGCCCTCGATGATTCTCAAACTTGTTGCCCTGATATTTCACAAGATAAAAATGAGAACCCATCAGTTACCTCTCCCCTTACATTCTTCTCAGAAACCCCAGTCATTGTTCCTTATTTTCCATTGAATAAGTAATACTGATTAGTTTAATATAGTAAAAACCCAGGCATCAGATAACTCTACTACATTAGCTAATAATTTGAGAAATTGGGCAATTGATTGATGCATATCCAATACGAATTTCAATAAACTTTTTAAAATATAAAAACCTTCCATATGTTTGTCGTACTTTGCTGAAAACCAAAAAGTCTGGCACAATTTCAATTACAGAGAATGGAAAATATCATTTTGACCTATTTGCAGGAAACAATTGAGAGTATTGTATAGATGTGTATGTCAAGGTTTTGAAGACTTGGTAGTAGATCAAGTTGTCAATCTTCCATCCATACATTCCATTGATTATTATTGTTTCAGGTGCCTGGATGAGGCCAAACAGAGTTTTTTTTAATTTGATATTCTGATATTTGTTTTTATTTTGTTGTGATATTTCAATTCAAATAAAGGTTTTATTATAAAATGTTTGCCTTTTTGACCCCCAAGACTTCCATAGACATTTGAAATCAATAACTTGTCATATAGGTATATAGAATGTCTCACAAAGTTGGAAGCATATGGAATACTTTTTTATTATTTATTTTAGAAAAAAAAAGTTATGCATGTAATAAAAGCTGAAATCATCAGGTATTAAGTTTTTTCAGTTGTATGAGAGGTTTCTTAAAATATGCGAATCTAATAATAAAGTTACTTCGATTTTTACAATATCGAAAATTGTCAGATTAAAGTCAGTTAGAAATGAAAGTTACGTTCAGATATTCAAATCTACCAAATTAGGTTGTGTTATTCTCAACATTTTTTTTTGTGAGTGTTTATAATGTGTTTCAAGTTTCCGACTATATTAAACTTTTTATAAACAATAGATTTTTCTTTCAAAACTGAATGGAAAAGTTTACAAAACCATATTTTTCATGGTAGATAGATATGACTGAACATTTGAATGTATTTTCAATTCTGAATAACCTTGCATAACAACTTTCGATTTTGTTTAAAATAAAGGTACATTATCCACTCCTTAGTGATTTTTTTTAACAACCCGCTTATACGACTGAAAAAATTGAATATCTGATGATTGTAATATAGCTTTTAGAGCATGCAGAACTTTTTTCGTAAAATCAATGATATTAATTATTTTCACATGGTTCCAACCTAGTGAGACCAACTGTATATAACAGAAGCATAGGAAAAAAATCTATTTATTGTTTCAAATGAATATACTATATTAATGTATAATCATTTCAGAAGATTTGTTGGGTTTTAACCGGTTTTAACTCCTTGCTCTGAAAACTAGAAAATGAATATGATTTTCATAGAAGGCACATCAATAGTTAATGATATTTTCCAAGATATCGAAACTGATTTGCCTACCATGAATATTGTATGCATTCATTTTCTATCAATATTTTAGAAGCAATAAGTGAAAATCCAAAAATTGTTCAGTAATGAACAAACCTACTGGAAAGTAATTTATAAAATCTTCCTGTTATGTTATAGAAATGAATAGACAAGGTTGGTGGTAAGTTGCTGCTATATAACATAATATTGAATATGTTATTCTCTTCTAATTTATATGCTATGTTACGGTAACCTTGCTGCAATTACTAATTATTAAACATTACATCCATCAATCTATTTCAGCAGTTGCTGCAACATTGTCACTAGGCCACATTTTTAATATCACATTTGCAATATTCCTGTATATTATATGCAAAATTGCAGTAACCTTGCTGGAATAATTGATATGAAATATACCATTTTTAATATTGCTGAACGTCCGTTTCAGTAGTTGCTGAACCTTTGCAGTAAGGTAGCAGAAAACTCTGATGGAACATTACACATTACGATGAAAGGTTACTGAAATATTGAATGAATGTTACTTTGCTTAGTGGGGCAATAGATGTGTACCAGAATACTTGAAAGATAAAGTGAAATAAAATTTTGAATACCACTACTACGAAACGAGATCTAGAAGAGATTTTCATATTCCCCAATGCCCCAAAACATTTATGCAAAGGCTTAAGAGCAATGCAATGACTATAAATAAGTTATGTTGATGACTAGTGATATATTCAATAGGAACTGATAATAATATATATATAATAGCTGCAATCTTTTTTTCAATAATATTTAATCACGACCCTGCAGTCTCAGGCATCATGCATAATATATACCTGATGGACATGAATCATTGATGACCCCTTCTCACACCGTAATGATCACTCTGGTACCGAAATTCATGAGCAGAGACCGGCAATGTATTTCATGAAATTGAGATAAACACTCCGTCGACAATAAATATTACCACCTCTGTTATGGAAACTCAACAGGGGTGTAATGGCATATATCGTACGCAAATCACAATAATCAGAGCAGAGTTTTATACATCATTTAAGTTGTAGATTATCTCATTGATTTTGATTGATTTTCTAGACTAGGACAAGTTACCTCTGCTATACAAGCAGCTTGAGGGGATGTAAACTACGCAACACTAATCACCTCGCACCCTGAAATTTTACCCCTGTTAAAATTTGAATAACTTTTTTCTGCTTTGAAAAATTTGAATTCTGTTTACACTGTTCGCTAGCTCAGTCCTTCAGCTATAATCTCGTACTTCTTCGATACATGAGCTTATATCTATAAAATTGCTACAGGATGTTTTATGGGACTGTGCAAAATTTCGGAATTTTCAAAAGGATCCCAAATGAAGAAAACCGTTTTTTTCCAACTTTAACAACAGAGGCATGAAGATTATCCCATTACCTTTGACCATTTCCAGAATTGTCTTCTTATCTCTTTTATTTACAGAGTGATCTCAAAAAATCAATTTTTTGGTTTTGCAGTCATAACTTTTTTTCTCTTCAACCGATTTTCAAAATCTCAGGCTCATTTTGAAGCTGAAACCTCATTTGAGAAAATATAAAGATCAGAATTAACTCAAGATGAACATTCAAGATCGAGGATTTCCTCCCGACTGGGACGAGAATTAAATGAAAATCAACTTGTTTTCGGAAGGATCTTCCATTCTGGATACGTCCAGATCTTTTTTTCTTTCAGTTGGCAACATTTGTGCGTGAGAAAACCGAAATGAAACGCCATGTCCGTAACCAACGTAACAAGAATCATAATGAGTGACTGACAAGACAGGTTGAAAATTACGTTCTTTTGAAAATAAAGATCAGGACAGAAAAAATTGTTCGTAGGTCTTTCCTTTCTGAGGACATGACTTCATAAAAAATTCAAAATAAAAAAAAATCTGAATACAACATTTCAGGGTAACCTTCTCACTCCCTATACAAAGTGTTCCATCATGTTTTGGATTTTTTTCAGAGAAACCCTTGATCTTTAATATTTATTTTTAGTCATTTCTAATCTTCATGTCTGTTCATCTTACGTTTCAGCTGCAATATGATCCTAAGATTTTTAAAATCGGTTGAAAAGGAAAAAAGTTATGGCTGCAGAACCAAAAAATTGATTTTTTGAGGGGTCACTCTGTAAATAAAAGAGATAAGAAGAAAATTCTGGAGACGGCTCAAGTTAATGAGATCCCCTTCATGCCTCTGCTATTGAAGTTGAAAAAAAACTGTTTTTCTTCATTTGGGATCGTTTTGAAAATTCCGAAATTTTGCACAGTTTCAAAAAACATCTTGTAGCAGTTTAATAGAACAAACCTCATGTAACAAAAAAGTTCGAGATTATAGCTGAAGGACTGAGCTAGCGAACAGCCCAAACAGAATTCGAATTATTCAAAGCGGAAAAAAGTTATTCAAATTTCAACAGGGTCAAAATTTCGGGGTGCGACGTAATTAGTGTTGCGTAGTTTAGTTCTCCAACTATATATCAACTGATGATTCCTCATCAATTACAGCAAAAAATCATGGTTTCACATACTGCGCCAATCATCTGAAGAAAAAAACAGGGGAGACAGAGATCTACAGACTGAACCATTCCAGCATCTCCATTTGTATACGCCTCCTCGACCACTTACCATCATCAGTTTGATAAAGAAGAGGATAAGGGAAGATTCTGAACATAGCTTCCTCGCAATGTAATCATTCAGAAACGAGAGCTATAACGCGAAAACTTGTCATGTGTAAAAGATACGAATTAAGCTGTCTCGAAGGATAACACTCTCCACGCTCGAGTGTTTCTAGAGGTCTATATAGCTGGATCAAGGACAAATGCGGGGTACAATAGCCGCAGCTCTGGATCCATCAAACCACATAGGGTATCAAAGAGAAGAGTTTTTCCTTCATCCCTCTCCAAAGAAACTAACTGTATCTCTCGAGAATCCTTGCCAGAAAATACGAATGGAATACTCATTTTCGATGCGGTATAATGTACAGAAATGCGGCCGGATCTTCGAAGCAAAACAGCGAATCAATGGCGATTCCCTGCGGTTCTATTGTTCGATTTCTGTAGGAAATCAAATCTAGGTAGATATCACGAGTGAAGCACACGTGGTAATTGTGGTCCGACCAATTTCGTCTAATGGGTTTCGATCCAAGGGGAATCAGACCTTGATGTACATTATGTTAGATTTATAAACAACGGCCTTGTGTCCTACGAGATACGAAACCGCATGCGAAGATAACAGTGAAATATTGTTGTGCATTTATTTGTCAGCTGATATCATTGGAGAAGTCATAGAACCTCAACGATGGTGATGAGTAACGTTCTATATTCTTTTTCAAGTTAATACAAATCCTATAGGTAGGTTTACCCATAAGTTCTAATATCCTTGGAATATGTTATAGTTTGAGGATATTGGAGACTGTATAGATATTAGAATTTTTAAAGTTTCAGGAAGGACTTCACCAGGTAAAGACAACCACACCTTTCATCAAAGGAAACCTTGTGGTGAGTGAAGAGTCTGAGGTAATACTGTTAACATTGAATGAAGACAGAATTTGTTGGTTTAATAGATAACATATGAGCCTCCAACAATGCTGAAATGCAGAATTATGGTATAGCAGAAGTATCCAGTAATACAGATAGTGATTTCAAAGTTGATAACGATTACCATAACATTCGAGATGAAGAGAAGTGGAAAGTCATGACGATATAGTTAACTAACTGTGACATTTTCTTTTCTTCCTTTAGAATCCTTCGCACTTGGGCTTCAAGTTCGAATTACTTCTTGGTATCATGATTAATTAATTAATTTGCAGAGACAGTCAATTAAGCAGGACTTAAACGGTGTCTAGAATATTATTTGGGGCAATGGTACATTGCCCAGTCTCACTTCATAGGATTTCTTTCTAGAAGAATAGGGGATGAACAATTAGAGTTAATAGTATTTTGATTAACTTTTTTAGCGAATTCGCTGCGTTTGAACATTCCTCGAGAAGATCCAATACTTTTCTATAAATCGATTACTGAACACGGAGAAGAAAACTGAAAATCATAACTGGATCAATAAAACATTTCAAAATCGATGATCATTATCATCCGTGGCAGTTCTGTAATACAAAAGTATTGTCATGCAACATTCGAAAGAAACGCTGCTGCCTTCCAGGATGTTCACTTCAGAGCATTTTCAAGAACCACCCGATAGTTTGTAAAGTGCTGATGGATAAATACAGTCATTTCACTGGGAAATTTTCCTGCCGATGCTTGTTCGTCTCTGAAAAGGGCTGTCGTGTCCTTTGACGTGCGAATTGGCCAATTACATGCCTCTGTGGGTATTCAGTTGTGACTCTCAATGTGAAATACAGGATCTTCACGTATATTCGGAATTCTGTATACGCTTGAGCCAATGCATGGCTCTCTTCAATTCTCAAAGGAATCCAAAATTCCTTTTTTTTTTCACTGAGTCTTGAACGGCTATTTCACTTTTAGCTATTATGACGGTATTCTTGACTATTTTTCATATTTATCATCCTATAGATCCATTAGCTTCAAAGATGACAGACAACTTTTGATTTTGCTATTCCACCTTTACAGTGAAAAAAAACTTGGGTGTAATTTCAATCGAATGGATTTCAGAGCATAGGAAACACTATTATATAAAATTAACATCAAGTTACAACGTGTCATATCACGATAGATCTACTAGTTTCAAAGATGACAGACAGCTTTTGATTTTGCTATGAGGTTTATAGAATACTGACAATTCTCATATTTTTGTAGGAGGGCAAACTCAAATTTTCAAAAATTGAATGTTCTTGCAAGGCTTTCAGATGCGGTCGAAGCTTCATTCATTAATGGAACATCGAATTGGTTTTTTAATCACCTCATAAGTTGAAAATCAGCGTGATAATCATGGACATCCGATGCGGTGAATGGACTACAACTTTTCTTCTTCTGGATCAACTGGATTAAAAATATTTTTCCCCAGAAATAAAAAATTTCATATGCCAGATGCGGAGACATTTTGATTTCATATCACGAAAAGACTTCATGGACATTGATGAATGCAAAAAATTATCTAACATTATTGATCAACTGCTGGTGTGATGTACAAATTGTAGAAAATTGTGACTGAATCCATTACTTTTATATTGCCATACAGAAATTTATATAAATCCATGAGACTGGCAAGAAACGTCTCCTGTGGGACTCTTTCAGAAAATGGAGGCTGATTTATTCGTCTGTATTCCAAGCTGCAAATTTTTATGAATTGTGGACTTTCGGTATTCAGTATAGTGGAATTTCAGGGATATCGGTATTGTTTGAATGAATCTGCCGTGTTCTGTGAACAGAGGTGAAAATATAGAATCAGAAACTTAATATTAAACCGAAAAACGTGAATGCAGTTGATAATCATTTTATCAGTTCATCAATTTTCATTACCACTGAATATACATCGGAACTGATTGTTCATTGAACAATTTTCTACTTGAAAAATAAAAAGTCATGAATCGGACGTAGTATCGAGTGGGTGATACGAGGGTGATAGCTCGACTAAGCTAATAAGCAAGGAAGTGACGTCGCGACTGGTATT
The DNA here is from genome assembly GCA_029955515.1 of Chrysomela aeneicollis. NCBI lineage: Eukaryota > Metazoa > Arthropoda > Insecta > Coleoptera > Chrysomelidae > Chrysomela > Chrysomela aeneicollis. The sequence goes on from JARUHQ010000001.1 coordinate 30,612,328, forward strand.
TGATTACAAGAAAGAACGGAAAACGCTATGGCAGACCGGAACAGCGACAAGCTCACCTGGGTGCCAGGACAACAGGAGATCGCTGGCAATGAGAAAGCTGACGAATTTGCAAGAAGAGGGTCAGATAATGAGTCCGATCTATAGGGCAGATTCTAGGAGTACCCAAGCCTACAGCACGAGCGTCTGTAAGAGACTGGATTCGGGAAAAACATAAGAACTACTGGAAAAACATTCCAGGAAATATACATGGAAAACAATACATCAAGGAACCATGCCACAGACGAACTGCAGATCTGCTTAACATGAACAGAGAGCAGATAAAAACTGTTATAGGACTCATGACCGGCCACGCCCCAGTCAAGGAGCACCTTACCAGGATGGGACTGTATAATGGCGACCCAAATTGCAGACTATGCGGAAAGGAACCAGAAACAGTGTCACATATATAATATGCAAATGCGAGGCATTGGATCGCAGAGGACAAATGATTCTTGGGCAATCAGTTAGCGAACAAGATATATACAGATCACATCCAGCAAAGGACTTGTATAGGGTGGCCAGATAAGAATGCAAAGTGCAGTGTCTCGGAAACTATTCGTCTAAGAGACTTGCGGTGAAAAATGTATGTATCGAGATACGGTTTTCACTAGCCTATTAAGGTATCATCCACTACATTTCCATGGAAAAAAAGTCATATAATTGCATTTGATTTTTCAGGCGATTTTGCAATTTTTTGATATTATGTCAAAAAACACGCTCTAGTGGCATCACTTATAATCAGACACATTACAGATGAGAATAATTTGATAGACCAATTAATGCTCTTTCTAACGATACCAAGTTTGTTGAAATCCGTTCAGTCGTTCAGGAGTTACAGCTGTTTATTTGAAAAAACATTGAACCACCCCCCACCACTTCATTTTAATAGATACGTCAAAAAGTGTCGAGCAATAATTACTCGAATGAAGCTCAACTTTAAAAGGTATATATTTTATTGGTACGTTTACTAGGCGCATTACGTCAAAAATTCATTTCAAAAGTTTTAGATGGCGCTTTTCTTTTGGTAACTTTGGTTATAACATTTTTCACCGCAAGTCTCTTAGACCAATAGTTTCCGAGATACTGCACTTTGCATTCTTATCTGGCCACCCTGTACAATAAGGCACTGAGATACTAAAGTGGGTACAATGAAGACAGTTAGGCAAGATACAATGAGCCATTAGGACTAAGTGTTATCAGAGACTTTGGTCTGACGAGCCTTGTAGAAGTTGGAGTTCTTAGTGGGTAAACCTGACTGAGATCATCAGGGATTCTCACACTATCATATGGGTGACTAGTCCCATATGATCTCCATGAAGGATTTCAACAATAATTGCAATAAAACTGGGCTGTGGTGATCGAGTGCGTTGAATTGCTGGCTTATAGTCCAAAGGGCCCGGGTTCATATCCCGCTGCGGCTATTGGAAATATCTATTTATTTCTATAGTATCGTTTAGAGGGAGGAGATAGTTAACCAACCGAACATTCTTGGTACCTAGATTTCAAATCCTTCGGACTCTCAACGATAACCAGCCGAGTAGTGCTTCGGATGGATACTTAAACTGAGACTTCGAGGGTTGATTTGCATCTAAGTTGGAGTTTAAAAAACACTTTACTTTTACAAAATAAAAATCCGAACTATCATAATTGCAAGCAATGTCTTATTCGATCAAAAATATCAAACTGTGTTTGAATTCGAAAATGATTGGTGGACCAAGAGAAGGAAGTACTTTACTGGAAAATACAACGCAGAAAATGGGAACAGGCACCGAGTAAAGATCGGTCTCGCTGCCCTTTTCAGGAGACTGTATCTGAACAAGCGTTGCTAAATTTTAGAATTTTCCTTTCTCTTCAAACAATATATTACTTGACGAAATTTTGAAGGTTTCATGGGGAAAAATCCATCGTATTCTTAATGTTCCTGTGCACCTATACTGGAAAAGGAATAAGTTTTTCCACACAAACAGTCGAACTGAAAGACCAACTCGTCGTAGGTGGCTTTGAGCGGAGAATCGCTCTCGGCTCCCATCGCACTTTATATACCGATTCAGGCGAACAATGGTCTGCCACAAATGAGAAATTTCTCTTTACCTTTCCGCTGCAGTTCGAGAAACTTCCAATAACAACGTTCCGGAAACGGCTGCAAACGATTCGAACGCAAAAGTGTTTTCATCGCCAGTCGCGAGATCTATTCTTGAGACTCGGCATCCAGGACATGCAATTTTAATTGCACGCGTTGAAAAATGCAGGAAGTTTCGACTGGAACTCCGGAATGAATGTCTTCATTAACTTAGCCGTTATTAAAAGGGGTCGGCGAAATGTGTCTGCTTTGACGACTATGCCAGAAATGAACCGATCCTTTCATATAGGAAATTTCTCACCAGTGGGACTGCGACGGCTTAAGCGTTACTGGAACTGATTCTAATTGTGAAATCAAGAACGCGAAACAAGGGCTTCAACATTTTTGAGGTTACGTGCTTTTCGATTTTCGATTTTTGGTTGATTTTCGCGTTACACCGAAAGTCCACCGTATTCTTATTAATATTTAGAATCTACTATTTATTATGTATTTGAAAGAAAAAAAATTAAAAAATGGATTATCCATAAATTGGACAAGAATTTTTTTGAAAGAGAAAAAGAGAAAGATCAACCACTTTCCTGGCAAATACCACGCAGAATATTGAATATCTGCTCCAAGTCCATGCAACGATTCACACTGTCCCACTCGTAGTGTACCAGATATTCAATTTCAACTATTTTCTCTATTGAAATTTTTTTGTCCAATTCATAGCTTTCCATTTTTCCATTCATTAGCTTAGTCGAGCTAACAGCCACTCCCAAGTTCTGTGACTTGGGAGATTTGTTTCTGGAGTATTTCTTTCTTCTGCCGCTTGGTGTCGCCACTTCCAATTGTCTGTTGGAACGCGGCTCTGTGCGGTCAAATATACGCGACGAAAATGCATTGGGACAGGCAACGCTTCGAGTGGAGATCTTACGGTCTCTACTCGGATAACTACCCTGCACTGATGAGGGCCAATAAGCCCGAAACCGGTCTGTAGGTTGTTAGGCGTGCCTGTCTCGATGTGAATTTGTCACGTCTTAGGAAGAAAGAAACATTTGCGATCTGCATTCACAGTGTGAATAGTTGCATGGACTACGAGCAGATATAATTCAATATTCTGCGTGGTATTTACCAGGAAAGTAGTTGTTTTCTGCTCGTAGTCTACCAGACATTCATTTCAAACTATGTTTGATATTTTTAATTGGATAGACTATATTTCTCTTACAAAAAATATTATGTATTTGTTTGATTTGGTCCACCGTGAAAACTCTCGTACCAGTACCGTTAGTTTGAATTACAGGGGCGCTATTCACGTGCCCCACGGCAGCCTTGGAGGTAATGGTGAACTTTCCCACCATTGCACCTGTGTGTAATAAAAGAAGCAGCAATCAGTGCCTTCAGACAGAGTCAGACAATAAATCAAGAAATCGGATTGGAAAATATTTTCCTTGACTCCATGTCTAAACCGACAGATATCATGCCTAGTGTTGCCATCTAGACAAGACAAGACAAGAGTTTACCTACTCTTGTCTTGTCTTGAAATTTCAAGACAAGAGTTGTATACGCGTAAGTCTTGATTAAATAAGCTAAGTGCGGTCTTGTCTAGATAACGAAAGTCTAGATTATTATTCAAGACTCTAGATAAGACGCGTAGCTTAAATTGCGTAGAAACAGTCAAGTGCATGCAAACTCCCGCTCTCTGGGAACCAATCAAAACAAATCATAGCCGCGCCAGCGAAACGACGTGCACGTGCGGACACAAGGAAGCAGGTGTTATTATATTGTTCGAGTTCATAAAATAAACAGTCCGAAATTATCAGAGGCATGCGCAGTTTCACAGAACTGTACGCATTCTTTGAGTTCTGTGGGACTACGCAAACAAACCTTTCGGTTATTCACAGAGGGGTAGGTACAGTTGCCTTTGGCTATCATAGATTTCGTTTTTGCGCTAGCAGCTAGAAGTGAATTGCATTTTAAATAATGAAGCCAAAACAAAATTATTATGTTCCACCTCTTAAGCAAGCAGATCAAGCTGAAGCTGATGAAGTAATCCAAAATCAACGTTTAACAGCTGATAATGAGAATTTAACTGACTCTGAAGATAACAGTCCACTTGACTTCAATTTTTTATTTGAAAGTTCTACCTCTTCTACAGACAATTTTATTGACAACCCAAATTTCTGGAGAAAAGAAATTGATGAGTACCTTTCAAGTAAACGTGCTCCAAGAGAAGAAGATATTCTTGTTTGGTGGCGCAAGCATCAGTTTGCTTATCCTACATTAGCCAAAATGGCACGCGATTTGCTGAGTATTCCTGCCACATCTGTTCCAGCAGAACGCTCATTTTCTAGAGCTTCGCTTACCATTCGTAAACATAGGAATAGGCTTAATTCCGATTCAGCCAGGTCACTCCTATGTATCAATTCATGGGCTACCTGTCAGCTCCATGAAAGTATTAAAAAATATGTTTCTGTTTAAAATTTAATTTGTTTCTTTAACGTACTTAAATTTAAAACATATTAAACGTTTGTAAGTTTTTTTTTGTATTATTTGTAATATAGATTTGAAAATAATCAAGAGTTTTGAATAAAAGTCTTGTATGGAAAATGCAAAGTCTTGTCTTGTCTAGATAATCTAGACAAGACATATTGATGATCTTGTCTTGATATTCTAGACAAGACAAGACAAGAGTCTAGAATGTATAAGTCTAGACGGCAACACTAATCATGCCAGTTAGGTACGACTTCGAAATGCAGATTGTAGTGGTCATAAACAACCACCAAATTTGCAAAGAGAACGGACCTCAACTGGAAAGGGATGCATTAGTGTGGTATACTGATGGATCCAAGATGAATGAAAGGCAGGAGTGGGAGTTACAAAGCCAAATTTCAGGCTCTCATCACCCCTTGGTAACACCCCAACCATCTTTCAAGCAGAAGTACATGCTATAGAAATATGTGCCCAGGAGTGCCTCGAAAGGGACACTCGAAGGGCAAACATCTATGTTCTATCAGATAGCCAAGCAGCACTGAAAGCTTTGAAGTCATACACTTGTGAGTCTAAGCTGACTTGGGACTGTAAACAATTCCTGAGACAACTGGCAGCGAACAACCAGGTCACTTTGATGTAGGTGCCAGGTCATAAGAGAGTTGAAGGCAACGAGGAAGCAGAGCCTTGCCAAAGAAGGGACAAATACACAATTTCTCGCTTCGAGTGGAGATCTTACGGTCTCTACTCGGATAACTACCCTGCACAGATGAGGGCCAATAATTTTTAATTGGATAGACTATTTTCTCTTTCAGAATGTTTGTCCAATTCATGGCTCTTCCATTTTTTCATCTTATGGTATGATACTTTCTGAATGAGTAAGTAAAACAATCCTTCATTTTATGAAGAAATTTATCTCCACTCCACTTGTGCTACTTTATAACGTCAATATTCTGGAGATCTGATTTTTCATACATATAATTCGATATATCTAGACCACTTCAAGAAATGTCATCATTGCAACAGGAATAAATATCTTTCGATTTTCACAGGGTTCCTCCTAAACCATGAAAAAATAATTTCAGGTTGAAAGAAATAATAGGTGTTTTGGATTTTCTACAAAAAATATTATATTCAATAACTTTGTTACATGGATTTATTCAATCTGACAATCATTTATGACGGTTCAAAAAAAGTCCATACATTTTGTTATTAAATTTTATTTACCTGATAGCAATAATGTTCGAGAGTTTGTATAAATACACTAGATAATATAATGCCTGCAAAGGTGATCCATTTAGCGATATACAAATCATTTAACCAGATTCTTTCCAGATAACACAGAAGAATAAAAATTATATACAATGAGATTTGATTTCATTATCTCTTTGAGCTCATAGAGATTCCATAAAAATAGATCGAACTAACAAACCTATATAATAATAAAGTGTCTTTATTGCTTGTCCAATAAATTAAACATATTGGTGCATTGGGGGCGGCATTCAACCATGTTGCTCTTCCATACAACTAGAGAGTTGAGTTGGTATCTTTCAGTGTTCTATTCAAAGAGATCAATATCACTCAGAGAGACAAAAAGAGAAATGGTCCGTAGAATTAAAACCTTGCAGGACCCCATTGGTTATATTTCTTGAGTCTGACAAAGATTATATACTGATTTCCCATTATTTTGTCACCATTTTTTGAGATTCATCTGTGTTTTTGAATAACTTTTCCGAGAATAAATCTTTGACATTGTACCTAGGACCAGTTTTTATGGTAAAATTGCAGTGATTCAACATCTCTGTATCTCTGTCAACCCAAGTGGTTCAGAATGTACTAGAAGGTGAAGGTTCCGTTCTCTTTCGACTTCTCACAACTTAGCTGTTTCGCCTCGTATTATCGAATCACATTCTCGCCTATATTTTCCAGGCTTTCATTGGTTGCAATCAATATGGGATTGACAATGGTTAGTTTATCATAAAAATAATAGACGCCAAATTGAAAATTCATTGGAAATTATAATTACACTTGACCGAAAACCAATTAATGGTGGTCGAAAATATGAAATTATTCGATTGCTGTAATAATTTCAATATTTTGTGCAAATGAATTGAAAATATTCTGATTATATCATATGCAGCGATTTAGTCGATGTGGTGCTTTGAAATTACTCATGCTAAACCTATACAGAGAGTTTCACCAGAAGAGGGGCGATAACTTTAAATGGGGATAAAGGCTGTTTCTAAAAACACAAATTTCATTCATGGGTATTAAAAATATGAATATTAAGAGCGAACTCTCGAATATTGATGATTAAGTTACTGAATATCATAAACTGGATTATGCCATGGAAACACTGTAATACCATTCGTAGTCCATTCATTTCAAAATAAATTGACATAATGCTGCCTTGTACCCTGAGTAACCTAATTACATAGTATTCACCGAAATTTACTCTGCAGGATCAAACCTGAATACGAAATCCTATTAAGTACATTTGTCAAACATTATAAATCCGCCAGTTTATTGCAACTTTGTTGAGTTCTGCGAACTGTTGCTCATTTTATTTGTTCTCAAATTCTATTGACTGGCAGAATCTTCAACCCATTACCTCCACTTCGAACTGCCAACTCCGTCAATTCCTATTCCAATAAAGCACCGAACTTTACTGATGTGTGTTCAGTACAATATTGCGTACACTAATTTGATATCAAACGCATTCACCTGGAAATAGAACTCATTAGAAACTACTTGTGAGGACGTGTGCACATTCAATCCATACATTAATCATCAAAAAAACCTTGTATGTGGACAACTAGTTGGTGGAACAAAATTACGTACCTAGGTAACTATTCTGATCTTGAAGCGTCATAACTGGCCATAATGTAGTCTTTTCATTTACATTTTTGATTATGTGCTCGTTTTATAGCACTTAAGTTCATGTTCGAAGTATAAAATTGTTCTATATCCTAATTTTCCTACGACCCCGTATGAAAACTTCATATCATATCACCATGGTGTTGTTATTTGAAAGAAAAAAGCGCACGTGTTGAAATGAAAAATATCACACGCTCGCATGAATTGATAGAAATAATTTGGTATATAGTTATGATTAGGGTTGATCTTAACATAGAGATGGGATAGGTGGTTTGAATGTCAGAATCAGTTACCGCAAAAGAAATTCAGTGAAATCATTTTTGAATCGATATAGATTTTTCTGTTTGATCGAATCAGGAATGCCGTTATACATTGCATATATCTGGTACGTGAAACATCTTCTAAAAATCTCCAAACGAAATATTGGAGGGGTAAGTCGGCCTTTGTGCCTTATATTGAGATTATGCACGTCAGTCCTGAAGGAAATTTTTTCATATAAGTAAGGAGGTTCTTTTTCCATGATTATTCCATGATTATTTTGTGGAATAAAATAATCATGGAAAAAGAACCTCCTTACTTATATGAAAAAATTTCCTTCAGGACTGACGTGCATAATCTCAATATAAGGCACAAAGGCCGACTTACCCCTCCAATATTTCGTTTGGAGATTTTTAGAAGATGTTTCACGTACCAGATATATGCAATGTATAACGGCATTCCTGATTCGATCAAACAGAAAAATCTATATCGATTCAAAAATGATTTCACTGAATTTCTTTTGCGGTAACTGATTCTGACATTCAAACCACCTATCCCATCTCTATGTTAAGATCAACCCTAATCATAACTATCTGCGATTATATGGTTTAATTTTTTTTTTTAATTTTTTTATTTACCAATTGGAAATAAATGATCACTTTCATATTCTTTATAAGCGATTTGTTCAAGGTTGAGTGGAAGAGCAATTTCCATGGTGATTTGTCATTATTGAAATTGAACTCCGCCTTTAATTTTCTTCCAAAAATAAATATGTTATATATTTTATTATTAGTCAAATGACTGTACCGTTGAAAAGGAAGAAAATAATAAAGACGATATTATTATTATTATTATTATTATTATTAGTTGGTACTCACTGTCAATATAAGCGTGCTCGAATCAAATTCATATTGTTTATTGAAATATCTGTATCTTTTCGGATTATGCCGAGAAATCCACTGATTTCAATGTGTCAATGATACCTCTGAAATTATTTTAATGAAAATTAGGGACAGTACCCAGTCAGCACAAGTACGTCTTAGGGACGTTTTAAAAACGTCCACTCTGGACATTCGAGACGTCTTAAAAACGTCCATTTCCGGACGACCGACGTCTTATGGACGTTTTGGGGACGTCCATTTTTACTAATCAGAATGTCTTGGGGACGTCCATAGTAGGTTCGAGTAAAATAAAAAGAGCCATTCGAACTATACGGTCACCCATCCAAGTTCTATCCTCGCCTGACGTTGCTTGACTGTCGTTATCGAATCAATCTGCCTAGTATGGTAGCTGCTGTCTTCTTATTGATTTATTATATATGTATCTCGATTCATATAAATCAATATGAAATTTGAACAACAATAATTTTGAATGGTTTATATTACTTGATCATTTATATATGTCAATTTGACATATTATATATCTATATATATGTTTATTCATTATTATATGAATTATTATTGTATAATATTCATAATATATATGTATTTATATATCGCAATTTCGAGTTTGGGAACTCCCCATGAGTCAAATTCATACGGGTGGAAGAAGCGAGACCAACATCAGCTTATGATGGAATCCGAACCACTTCCAGGAGTCATGGTTTCCAACAGGATTTCAAATGTTATATATGTTTTCAAAATTGGGGTTTTTTGAGTTCTTATTTCGACATACTCATTTATGGACACCTATCTCAAATTTATATGGAATTTGATATAGCGATTTCTTTTATATCGCATATCTTCGAAGTTGGTAACTTTTCATGTATGAGCAGTGATGAGGAAAACGATACCAACAGCTGATATTTACCATTTATTTCATTGATATCGCATTTGTATCTCGAAGCAGAAATGAATCACATTTGTATCTGAAAAAACAATGTTTTCCTAGAAACGTCCACGCATGTACGTCCCCAAAACGTCCTGGACGTTCGGACTTGAAATGTACAAAAAATGGACGTCCCCGGGACGTCCAGTGCTATCTGGGTAACTGGAACTATTTCTATACATGTCTGATGATTTCGATGACAGCGGGTGAAATCATTCAAAAGAGTACGGCTACAGTTTTATGCGCGGCTTGCATCAGTTGCATTTTGCATCATATCACAGTATCACAGATGTTTGCACTATTTACATTTGACAAGGAGTCAAGGACGCACTAACTCCGACGCGCTTGCGCACTACGTACTTTTTTGGTTCTGTATTCCTGGTTGCGTGAATACTGGCGCCAGCAGGCATGTGGTGTCAAATATCAATGAAATTGTTTGTTCAAACAAAACTAATTAAATCAATCAGTAATTCACATATATGGAAGTTCGTGCTAAACTACTACTCGTGTTGAATATGTCACTTTCCACACTTGTTGTGTAATATACTATATCGAAAAAATCAGTATATACCGAATATGAAAAATACTTCCAGTTCATTCCTGTTATTTCTGGACAATTATGTTTTTACCTATATAAGAACCGCGGTTTCGCGGACAAGTCAGTTATAGTTTGGAAAGAGTTGAGTTTAACTAAGTGTTTATCGAGTTGTATTCAGTGTGTTTAGTGAAATAAATTGATCAGTTTTGTACTGAGTGTTTTAAATTCACAAACCCAAGTGGAAATATCATAACAATACATATCAATCATTTCATTAAACATCAACTTCTAGAGCTGATTTCAGAACCAAAATGTGCGTTTATAATGGGTGTTGTTGAGAAAAATGAGCCTTGAGTATTCTCCAATCCACTGAAAAACATTGGCTATTAAACCTATAATTCAGCTCCAATCTGGTACACAGTGCATTGTATTTGTGTGTGCGTTATTACAAAAAAATCAGAGAATCGGTATGACGATATGGAAGCCATAATACTATAGCTATATAATTTCAAATTAAAATGATCGACGCTGGTGTCTGGAATCGAATCAGGACCTTATGGAAATGATGCGAATCATGATACGATATATGTGGTCATCACCATATCGAAGTGTCAATTTATTTCATTCGATATCCACAGTATCATGCACGTGTCGTATACATTCAAATTGAAGGGTTGTCAAGGGAAATTTGATGGATTGCGATACGAGAAAAACTCGAGGCAAATATGCAGCGCTGACGACTGTTTCGAACACCATTCGAAAAAGTCTGTTCGCTAGATTTGTATCACGCGATCTTTTTGTTTTATACTGGAGTTCTGTTACAACGTTGGAAAACCAGAAAAAAAAACGAGTAGGGGTATATCAATGTGGTATTGATTCTTCAATAATGTATGTGCTGAATATCTGCCGTCTATTCTTGGATGTTGGAATCCATGTTGTGAATTATCTACAGCGTGTTCCACGGACGAAATCCATCACAGCTCCGCCATTTGGAGAACAAGAAAAATGGTGTAGCATTCAAAAGTGATTATTAAAAAATGAACAGCGAATTTCTTATTCGAAACTGAATACTCTGAGTGTTACGCTTGTGCGTCAGATTTCAAATATTTCAACGTCATCATTGTTACCAATCGAAGATGTTTCTGTTATTTATCGATATTAAATCAATCTTTTTCAACAATAGACTTCTTCAAAATGGTGCAAAATAGAAAAAAATTTACATAACACGCGTTTTATAAGACTCGCTTCGCTCGTCGTACTCCAAACAACGCGTGCGACAAAATAGCGTATTATAAAACTTGTATCATAATATAGGTAATATTTTTCATTGATTGATACTCTCCAACTCATGACGTTTAATTTTTTATGGTATTTATTTCATCTAGAAAATGTTGATGATTTGATATACCTATTTCGAATTTTTAAAAAGAAAGGTGAAGCGAAATTTACAGAGGATTCCATCTGTGTGAATAATCTCGCAGCTTCGATATGAGAGACTTTACTGTTTGTAATTTCTCCATCTCAGGTTTTTTATCGCATATCATAAAAAAATGGGCCATCATTGACCTGATCCCTTATGTGAGCTAGACATCACTCGAACATATTTGTTTGTTTCAAACTTCCACAGATATTGTGAATTTTCATGAGATATTGTAAATGAGGTTAGGTCCTGAATTTTATTGATATCATTTTTCATTTCGGAGATATTCAGCGGTTTCCATACTTTTCTCCACCCCTGTATGTTGTACAACTAGATGTAAAATATATGGAGGATGTGATGATACGGATCGGAGGATTTAGCCAAAATTATTTTTGTTTGAATAGAGGTGGATAGATAGACTGGTGAAATCACTTCCTATCCTGTGACTGGTCCCAAATCTCTTGATTTCGTCTACTTCGATAAAACGTGTATAACGTAACATGGCGTGGGTGAATCTCGCTAAGTGAAGCCGCGATTTCAACCAAATTTACAGGTTACTGCAGGTGTCAACACGAAAGTATGAATATTTGATTCTGAATGACTTCTAATCGTTTCTAACAATTTCATGGAGCTATTTTCCAATGAGCTTGATACGAATATGTATCGAACATGATTGAAATAAAATTCTTCAAATATCTTTCGACCAGTATCGCCATCTATTGTTGTACATGAGAACCCCACGTAATGAGCTGAAATTCAATTGTTTCAAATCAAGGATTTGTCTGCTGAAACAATTGAAGAGTAGCGCCACCAGGTCTTATTTCCATCATTGTTTGAATAATGAATAGTTATATTATCATTGCTTACATACCATATGGAAATACTGACGTATCTCGCGGAAAAATTGTCTTTCCCAGGCAACGATGATATAATATTTGTTGAAAAAAGGATACCTCTGCGTATAAAAATTATATTCAGTGATACTTCTGTCATCCACAGCACTCTATTATATCATTTTTTTTGTCGTGAGAACGCATTGTTCGAGTTATACTTTTCTGAGAAGAGCCACTGAACTGTAGTAAAAAACAAAATATTGCCCGAGATGAGCTGTAATCCAAGGAGGCTGTAGTGTGTCAGTAGACTATAAGTCTCAATAAGAACGGAAGAAGTTTGCGGAAGACGTGAATGGTAGATATTACTTGGGAATGTCCCGGTGGGATGGAAAAATTTGGAGGAATCAAGAAGGTGATAATTTTACTCTTTCAGCTTTCGAACTCACTCATGAATATTCGGTGATGTTTGTCAGATATTAGAATTCATTATCATCCATTCGGAAGGGATAGTTCCTACTGACATAATTGTGACATTTCTAATTTTTTGGAATAGTTTGCTTCAATTGCAGATATTGCAATCAGAGGATTATATTTGTTCATAATACATTTCATGGGAAACGCTGCTGGAGAAGTTATTGAAATGATGTTTCCACTGAATATAACCAAGAGAACGTTGACTGTATATCTTTATCAAGCTTATAAAGAAAATTCACCCAATTCTTGCACTCTTATAAACCTATTCGATCGATCAAGAGCATTCAATACTACTGACATTTCCTTAATTAGAAATAAAAATTTCACCATAGATTTTGGGGAGGTCTTTCTAGAATAGGAGAATGTACCTCAACGTTCTAAAATGTTCAATCATCATCATCCTCATCATAGTTCTGCAAATCCAAAATACCTATGATGAGAGATTTTTTAGCTTTACCGCATCTCAGAATATTGTATGTTGTTAGTTGATTATTTGATTGTACGAAAGAATGGTATAATAATATTATGATACCAGTTATATAAGACGCCATTTTGTTGCACGTGTTTTTTGGAGTACGACGAGTGAAGCGAGGAGTGCTTATAAAACGTATATCATATACAATTTTTCTCGAGATTTTTCTTTAATTTGAAGTATAGTTTATTGAAAGAAATTAAATCAATATCGATGTCAATAATAGAAACATCTTCGATTGGTAGCAATGATGACATTGAAATATTGGAAATCTGACGCACAAGCGTAAAGCCCAGTTTAATATTGAGCGATTTTGATATTTGCGATACCAGTGATGAACAATGCAATGTTGTCAGTGTTTTTATTGGTCAATTTGGATCAAATCAAAGTCTGAATTGAAATTTACCCATAAAAACATTGTGTTTTTCACTGCTAGTATCACCAAATCCAAAATTGCTTGGAAGTGAGCTGGGACTAACTCTCCTGACTTTCATTTGACAGTTCGATTGTATTAACTTCCGAATAATAAAAAATGCTTATCGAAATAGAGGCTAATTTGTGTTGAATAATTACTTCATTATGGAATTGATATAGAAAAAAATATTTATGATATTCGTAGAATATAGTGAAAGCTAGTCGAAGAATGATAGTATATGATATAGATATATTTGTGTTGCATAAGTTGAAAAATAAATTCATGTTACGAATGAAAGTTTTTACGAAGACTTCATTTCCTGCGCACCCATTCAAGAATAAAATGGTTTATATTATTGTTGAATTGTTTTACCCTGACGACTATTACATTCGTTAAAATACAAAATAGAAAATACTAACTCCCTATAATTTCCGTACCCTCATTCCAGAGGGGACAATTAGGGTTGGCCTAATGGAGAAATATAAACCGAAAAATGTATAATCCACTGTTCCTACCCTCATCATCGCACTCTACCCTACAGACTACTTAAAATGCAATTTACCCTCTTCCTCCCATTATTGGCTTAGCTCGCGCCTCCACCGTTAATTCGTGATGCTCCACTCATTGGTTTAATTGCCGGACCTACGCAGGACCTAGACCAGTCGTGGCCGAATTTTATGGGCCACGGACGCAGGAATTCTCAGAAGTGATGCTAATAATACATTTCTCGAAATATGAATGGAGTCCTGACGACTTTGTCTCCATAGTTTCAGTTCAGTATCCACTAGTCTGGGATGCACATTGAATAATTGTATTTTTTCATTTGAAAATCATCGTTTTAGTGTACCTACTCTGCAAATTCTTCAAGTACAACCTAGCTGTCAGATTGAAGCTGATTCTGTTATTCTATATAAGGCTCCTGAGCTTTTGGCATTTCCAAGAAACACGAATTCGAGCCTTTTTATTCGATAAGGAAACAGCACCAACGCACAGATAAAAATGACTTCTTATCACAAGAATATATATTATCTTGACTGTTTATTATCTTCAACTAAGGACATATATTTAATTGAAACTCATATATTCTTGTCGAAGGAGACTTCATGTTCTTCGCAATATTTCCTGATTATCTTGACGAATTAAGTCCTTGTTCTGACGGAACCACCCTTGGAAATGAGATTTTAAATTTATCGGTTCATGTCTCAAGAGTACGTCCATAGAGTATTGGTATCAAGATAGTACGTCCTTGATCCCAAGCCACGCATGCGCTACACGGTCGGCGTGTCTCTGTTCGTAGTCAGTTGGTCATCAATTCACCATCACAGGTCACAGATCAGTCGGGATCAGCATTATTTGAAAGTTTTTCAAGTATACCCGAATTATCATCATAAGTGAAATTATTCCTCTCCTATATGAAACAGTTCAATTAAGAACACTATATGGTCAAAGTTTGAAGGTATGTATGTCGGCATTTATTTTTATTAGTTTTGTCCGTATATATTATACGAAATAAAGCTCAAATATGTATATAAATAATGCAGTTTTACACTGTGATTCTTACTGGCATTGGAAGTATCTGAGCTATTTTCGTGTACATTCTGATGACCTGATGTGTACGGCAGCCCAAGGCTGTGATAGTTATTGTTTTTTTCATGAATAGTCATCACACCGATCAAAATGGAGGACATTTGTGTTCCAGCATTCTCTAATTATTGCTTATCTTTCTTAAAAGTAATATTATCTCAGCTAAAGAAATATTTTTCATGGTAAGATCAACATCTCAAACGAAAGTTTATGTTTATGAATAAGATAGTTTTCTCTCAGGACAAAACAGAGACTGCCACAATAACAAGTTTCACACTTTTCTACACTCAATCAATGAGTTTGTTTTCTATATTATCGTTATCATTTCTGGAAAATCCCAACTGCATTATTTATTTTTATCAAGAACATATGTCTTTGACGTTAGTAACTTCATGTATATCTAGAAAGATCATTCGCCTTTGATTCAAGATCAACATGCTTGGATCAAAGGAATGATTACCTTCGGATTAACTATAATCAATATTTTTGCTATCTCAGAACAGGATAAAATCCTTGGAATTGGGTCATATGTCCTTATAATTGGAAATTATCAATAGATTGAAGCCAAGGATGTGGTTGATTTTTGTTAAGGTATAAGGTTTTGGCCATATCCAAAGACATAGCGGCCTTGGCTCAAAAGCGTTTTACTTTTGGTTAAGATATCCTTTCTATCTGTGCGGCAATCAACTGATTTCCAAAGACGATTGCATTTTAGTGTCGTCGAAAATGTCATAAACTGCTTTCCTGAAAATTTAGTTCAGACAAAATGATCCCTACACAGCAGTGCTAAAATTTTAGAAAGACATAACCAGCACTATATGTCTGATATCATCATCGTATCATCGACTTTCTTATGGACAATTTGGTTCTTCTGTATGGTGTGCTCTACTGGGCCATTGTTGTTTAGCATATCATATATCGAGAAAATCTCAAAGGCCAACGGTATTAAGAAACCTTGAACTAGAAAATCATCCCTTGATTGGGACAAGAAATCATGTTGTAATGAAAGGTCTCTTAAAGAATAACAGATAGCAGCACTGAAACAAGTATCTGGAACACCAGGTATATACCTACCGACTATGATATTACCTCCATAAAATGAAATCACAATATCGCTGTGAAAAAGTAACGTCACAACGCTACTTCATTGAGGAGTTCTTTTCCGCCAACTTGATTGCAAAGCAATCCTCGTAAGTCTGAGAGTTTGTATGAGTTAGGAAGACCGGATCTTCATATTTTCAAATGTCATCCAAAGCACTACTTGGCTGGTTTTCTATTCGCGCTAAACGATGTTACAGAAATACATGTTCATTTTCAATATCCGGGCCGGGATTCGAACCCGGCCTTTCTGGGCAAAAGCCAGCGTCTCAATGCACCCGGCCACCAGTTCAGCTATTGGCTGAGATGATCGAACTCATTGTAGAAAACAAGGAGGGGGCATAAAATGTGTGCGCGGCTATAGGCAGCCTGTGAATAAACAGCGGGGTCGTTTCGGATACATATTATTTACCTATACATACTTGTATTAGCGCGCTCTACAATCTGTTTCATTTCAGAGCATTAATTTACAGACACCCTATTTAGGAACAGACGAACACTTCTATACATATAGGTATTCATTGAACCTAAACCCGACTTCAAAAGGATTCGCTCGACTCTCTACTCGACTACATCAGAGCTTCGGTCGTTCCTTTTCCATTATGGGCAATGTTTTGAAATTCCTTTTTCACGCTAAAGTGATAAGCTCGGCTACACTACATTAGCTTTGAATGGAGTATCAACATAATGCTTCCCCACATGTATTTTGAACTTTAAATTGGAGCTCTACCTGCGTTCTATATTGTTGTAGTCGTGTATATACGCTAACTTTGATGACTGCTTACATTCTGCCGAGAGAAACGAATGTGGTTGAGTGAGCAAAATTTTTAATTTGGGATGTAATCTGATGGACAGGTTGCTTCGCAGAGGTTTTCTCTCCTAAGTGAGTTATTAGTCTCCCTGGAAATAGAGATAATGAATGCGGAGCAACGCAAAGTATACGTTATAACATGCAACTCCGGTGATATCCGGATGAAATATATCGTTTCATATGGGGGGTGAATAAATCTGGTGACGTGTTTGTGAGTTCAACCAAAGTTTTTTCTATGATGAAACTTTTTTTTTTATTTCGATTTTTTCTATGATGCAAACATTTTTTTTATTTCGATTTTTTCGATTGGAGAAACGGATTCTATGGAAAAAAATAAGCGATTGGTATGAGCAAAGTTGAAAATTGGTCCATCCGTTCGAAAGTTATGGCGATTTGCTACATTGTTTTTATGATGCAAAATTTTTTTTGATTTCGATTTTTTCGATTGGAGAAACATATTCTATGGGAAAAAATAAGCAGATTGGTATAAGCAAAATTGAAAATTGGTCCATCCGTCCGAAAGCGATTTGCTACATTTTTTCTATGATGAAAATTTTTTTTTTTATTGCGATTTTTTCGATTGGAGAAACGGATTCTATGGAAAAAAATAAGCAGATTGGTATGAGCAAAGTTGAAAATTGGTCCATCCGTTCGAAAGCGATTTGCTAGATTTTTTCTATGATAAGTTTTTTTTTTATTTCGATTTTTTCGATTGGAGAAACGGATTCTATGGAAAAAAATAAGCAGATTGGTATGAGCAAACTTGAAAATTGGTCCATCCGTTCGAAAGTTATGGCGATTTGCTACATTTTTTCTTTGATGAAAAATTTTTTTTGATTTCGATTTTTTCGATTGAAGAAACGGATTCTATGGAAAAAAATAAGCTGATTGGTATGAGCAAAGTTGAAAATTGATCCATCCGTTTGAAAGTTATGGCGATTTGCTACATTTTTTCTATGATGAAAAAGTTTTTTTTGATTTCGATTTTTGGTAGTCTTTAGTACAGGGGTGTGCAATTCAACATATAGACAATGAAATCTCAAAGTGAAAATGCAAGCCTAATATTGTCTTATCCATTCTCCATATTTCTTGACCGTATTTCCCTATTAACTAAATCCTCCAGAGAGGAAATCAAAACAAGTTAGATGATATTATTCTCCAGTTGAGTGAAGCTTTTTCGAGACCAATCGAGAGTTGGATTTGGATTCCTCATAACCATTAGAGATAATAACCCCGATGAATAATGATGAAATTATATTAGAGAAATAATTTTGACATGGTCATTCATAGCTCTGAAAGCTTGCATGTTCATCTCTCGCCCCCTCATTTCTAGAGAGATTCGAGTCGTTTCATCCGAGCAACGAGGCTTGTTCAGAATCTATCAAAAGATTGATATGAGGCGGAGGAGCTTTCCCACTGGAATACTTATGAGTATTGCTGAGGATGTATGTTCTCTTCAAATAGCAGGTAGACAGACTTAAAGGGGATGGATGAGATACAGACAGATATACGATTGAGACATAATCCTTGATGCCCAGGATAGAATCGGTGTACTATTTATAGCTATAGCGTTATTTCGATATCTTCTTCTCGAATAGATATAGATATATTGTGAAACATTCAAATGGAATAAATTCACTATATTGAAACATGTTTTTTCGGCAACCGTCCGGAAAGTACCTACGTACTTTCCAGACGATTTTTTTTGAGAAAGTGGCATTTTTCCGGCCTAGTCCGGGAAGTACGTACTTCCCGGACTAGGCCGGGAAGAATCACATCGTTGTTGTCATTGTAAATATGAAAATCTTGGTAGTATGGTTTTGATAAATGCAGTTGATCATTACCATAGCAGCAAAATAACGACTGACAGCTATCTGACATAAAATTAGCTAACATTTCAATTTTTGAAAGAAATGTGTTTCTTTGATTTGTTATTCTACACGTTTGCCGAAAAAATTGTGTACGCAACACGCCCGAAAACAGTTTTTTTGGACTCGCAGACTTCCAGGACTCGCTACGCTCGTCCTAGAATTTTGTCCACTCATCCAAAAAAACAGTATTTTCCGGACTTGTTACGTAAATTACTATTCTGACATTATCCAATATTTGAAGGGTTTTCTCAAGACAGATATATCGCTTGGCTGAGTTTAGACCATCATTCTTTCAACATTTCCCCATCAAAAATTCAAGAATGTACACAGTAAAAAATATATATTTGTTAATGTCTATTTAGTTGAAAATAGCAAGAAATTTGTTAATAACCACAAACATTATATCTATGTTAGCATAAAATTCATCCGAGGAACTTGTTAATGATGAAATTTGTTCTTTTCACAACAACGATTAGTTGAAAAATGTCCGTAACAAAAATTGTAGTGAAAAATACTATGTCTTTTGTTGATTTCTATGAATTTGAGTGAAATAGACAAAACAAATATTTAATCTTCCAAAAAGTAGTTGTCATTTAATTAACGTTTGACGACGATGTGCAAGTCAGAATGAGGTAGGCTCAGTACTTGGTAGTCTTTCGTGTCGTTGAGGTGTCAAGCGTGCAAAGTTTTGTTTCATTAGAAAAGAAGCAACACCTCCATCAAGTTAGAATTCACTGAACTAATTTCTGGTCGATGCTGATATATTCGGTTAATCATATATGTACATTTTTTACTCAATGTATAGAAATCTGTTTGAGTGTTTATTTTTCAAATTATTTTGATTTTCTTCTTAAAACTGTAAATATTTGTGAATGCCCTCATTTTTTAAATAAAATTGAATTGAAAACGAGTTGAAGAGAGTGACAAAACTTTCCAGGTTCTTGAAACCTTTACAATTCATAAATGTTGCTTGCAAAATCAGCAAGTCCGATTTGTTGAACTATCAGCAATGATTTTTGTGGGGGCAGCATTGTAGAACTGTGTAGAACGAACTATTAAATTATCTTCCATATCTGAAGTGAAACAAGAACAAATCCAGTGGTCCAGTCAGAATTCCGACAAGAGGTCTAGGAATGACTTGAAGGGTTGTTAAACGGTATGCTCTTCAAATCTTATTAACAATTTCGAAAAAAATTTACACAATCATTTCGA
This sequence comes from Chrysomela aeneicollis, assembly GCA_029955515.1. Taxonomy (NCBI): domain Eukaryota; kingdom Metazoa; phylum Arthropoda; class Insecta; order Coleoptera; family Chrysomelidae; genus Chrysomela; species Chrysomela aeneicollis. The sequence goes on from JARUHQ010000001.1 coordinate 30,632,606, forward strand.
AACTAAATGAATCTAGTGGTGTAGTCAGATTCTTTCTCCCTTTTGTTGATCTGGTGGGGTGAGAGTTTTCAAGTATCTATCTAATGAAAAATAATCATGCCAATCGAAAGATGTAATGTTTTATATGGTTGCCTCAATTTCAAATGGGTCACCCTGTATCCAGAAATTTTTACTGAGGTATTTCCTAACTTTCTCCAAGAAGAAATAGAAGAACGAAAAAGATGAATTTCAAATTTCGACAACAAAAGTTGAATTACAAAATCAACCAACAGACTCAATGATGCATATTCTCTCCATTATTCTCAAGACAATGTGAATTGCACGAGAAGCTCGCCAGAGACATAAAATAGCGCAACGGGAGTGGAGTGCTCTTGGCCAGAATATCAGGAAAGCCGCAGCTAGGCAGAAATTTGTGGGCGAATGTCTGCAAGTTGCCGAGTTGCTTTGTCCTGGAAATAATGTTCGTTAATACGAGGAACTTGGAACAAATTTCCATCAGAGAGTTGCCAGGCTCGAAATAATAGCTCTGGAGAAATTGTGTTTCCGTTTTGTGCAAATAATGATATATGAGAACACGTGTCCTGTGACGTTGAATCTGATGGTTTCTGCTTCTCGATAACATTAACACTCGAAATGTTTGAGTACGATTATATTTAGAATGTATATTCGAGTTGTGAAAGTTGCAAAAGGTCGCGTACGTTTCATGAAAAAAATGTATTTAATGATTTGGATGTAGGTTAGTACCTAAACTTCAGTTCACTACTATAAATGTTGGGAAAATGTCCCAAGAAATCCTTCGAAATGCAGTTTCAAGTGATCATTAACAACCGTCAGATCTTCACAGAGAAAATATATTGACTGGGAAAGAAAGCATCAGATTGGTGTCTTTTCTTTTGAGCAGAAACCAGAAATACACGAGGAAGAAATGTTAACAAAATAAATATGGACTCAGCAACAATTCTCGATTGGGGATCTAATAACCTGGTAGAGTTCAATGCAAACTTTCTTTTCTCTAGAAGTGCCGATCTCACTGTGCCCATCATAATTCAGTCAGAAGTAACCATACCATTGAAGTCATCCATTTCGATGCTTGGCGTTACTATCAGCAATAACCTTTATTGGAAAAATCACGTGATGTCCATTGCCAAAAGTGCATCCCAAAAACTTGGATTTCTGTTTCGAGCCAAAAGCTATTTCACTCCCAGTCAGCTGCTTATGATCTATAAGGCACAGATCCGACTTGTCCTGGAATACTGTTCCCATATTTGGAGTGCGGCACCTAAACATATCCTGAAACTATTAGATTCTGTCCAAAAAAGAGCAATTCGTCTCATCGGTGATGCCTTGCTTACAAACTCGCTCAATTCTCTGGAACACCGTAGAAAAGTTGTCGATTTATCTCTATTTTATAGATATTTTCATGGGCGATGCTCTTCTGAAATATCAACAATCATTCCTCCATTAGCAGTCTCTTCGAGATTAACCCGTCAAGTTCAGTCTTCACACCCCTTCGTGTTCACTTTAGAGACCTGCAGAAAGCCTCTTTCCAAATACTCGTTTATCCAACGAACATCGAGACTTTGGAACTCATTGCCTAGGGAGGTGTTCCCCGAGGCATACGATCTCCAGAAATTTAAGAAGAACACCAACTCCTACCTTCCTTTCCTTGGTTCTCACGATGTTCTCTGATCATTACAGGATATCACTTTTCGTGAGAACCAGGACGTACAAAAATATATACAGGGCTATTCAAATTCGAGTCTATGCATGGGGATTTCGATAACGGTAAGAGATAGAGGGTTGATTAAATGGGGGCAAAGTAGCGTATTCCAGAGGTTAATTATATGGATGAAAATAATTTGACCTAGCTTCTTCAGTCCTGGAGTTATACAGGAAAATCGAAAATTTCGAAGCCTTTCCAAATATCTGAATAAAAATTATATACAGGGTATCGTATACATTGGGCCACCCTCAACTTTTAATTTTCAAATACGGACCTGTATTTTTTATTGCATTTTTTTGAATGCCAAGAGGCATGTTTCATATTGACGTAGTATTTTCATCTGAATTACAGAGTGTTTTGGAAATATTGAACTATTACCAGTAAAATTTCGATTTTTTTTAAAAATATTCTGCATAACTCCAGAACTGAAGAAGCTAGGTCAGATTTTTTTTCATCCATATAATTAACCTTTGAATTATGCTACTTCGCCCCCATTTAACCAACCCTCTATATCTTACCGTTATCGAAATCCGCAACCATAGACTCGAATTTGAATAGCCCTGTATATAGAAATAAATGCCATGAAGAAGTACTCGGAGGGCAGAAAACTATATCCTAGTGGACGATTTGCCTTCTGTTGATTCTCCGTATGTCACTGAAAAAAGAGTTTCGACGCTGGGAAATAAATGTAATGAAATCTCTAAAAGTGTCAATGAGAAGCGAAATAAGGCTAGTGAGCTTATCGCTAAGAAAATATAAACAGCTTCTTGAGTTGGAAAAGAAAAACTTGAAACTGGCGACGAAACACCTCACTGGACACTGCTCTCTGATGTATCAAAATCATGAACCTTTTTTTTTGCGAGCGCCTAGCTCTTTTCTGCAGAAGGCTCGTGGAAGGGCCTACCTATTGCTCTCTGACGTCAGGAATTTAGCTTCAAACTATAGGAAATCCCGTAGTTTCTAGCGAAACTGGCAAGGACGATCTATCTGTGTTAGTTTTGGAATATATTTGAACACACAATCAATCCCCCTCGTTTTGTCGCAAAAAAAATGGATATTCTTCGATAACAATATTAGTTCCTCGATGAGATTTTCCAATTCATTTGGTCGCCTCTGTATACCATATTCCATTCGTTCATAATTGAAACGAATTTTTTTCCATTGGGAAATGGATGTGACGTGAAATTGCCGACTTCAAACAGGATAAGCGATGAATCGTAATCGAAAAAGCAATACATGCCGTTCGCAAAATCCTGTTATTTCAGGAACAGATTTTCATATCCAATTCATTCATTGTTCCTCAACACGGACTAATTTGGTGCGCGGTCAAATTGAATTTTTCATAGTGAAAAGCGGTGCATGATGTAACAAAAACGGCTGCGGATGGCTGCCATACGCTATTAACAATTTTTGGATCAATTATCGTCTCGGAGTTTCCTTTATTGGAAACTGTCAGGGGTCGTTGATTTCAGAATTCACATCACCGTTGCAGCTATATTGAAATTAACAGATATTGAATATGATCTCATTCTTCCCCGGTGTGTGTGAGTATGATAAAGTTTTTTTCAAAATCGAAGTGTAGGGAAGAAGCAGTAGCAATAACAGTAAAAACAAACTTGATGGGTGTGTTTTCAATCGAATGGATTGAAGATCAAACTCCGACGAATATCAAAGTTGTGTCCTTTTTATTATGCATTTCACAATTGAATTCCGATCTTAGTAGAGAAAAATGACACGAATGTGGTGAAGTAGAACGATTCAGAAACATAAAATCATAAGAAACAGCAAATGGTTAAAATGTAATATTCTCAATGGTGCTATCATTGACGTTAACGCTCGAAAAACACCTATTATATGAAATTAACAACAAGTTACACCGTGTTATATCACGATTGAATCGAGGCGGTGTATGAATCATCTAATTTGATGGCAAAAATCATTTGTTAAGTATTGCATCCTGAGAACACCAGAATAATTATAAATTAATGAAATTATTGTATGTGAGCATGTGAATGGTGTGAATTTCATGCGCTCATCTGTTCGATCTTAGAACCTTAGAACTTTTGCCAATAGGTGGCACTGATGTCCTTCCTACCGTACCTGACTTCAATATTGGGCATCATATATTAGATGATTTTGATATAGATCAGTATCAATTGGCCTCGGCCCTAATACTACTGATCAGGATAAAACAGTTCGTCTTCATCCGAATTGTCCCTAGATTCTTCGGAGTCTAATTCATCATCATATGGATTATATTTCAATAGGTAATCCAACTTGTGGTAGAATTCAGCATCAAGAAAATCACAGAATGTGCATCACACCAATGCGGTGTCAAGTCGCAATTTCGGAAATGAATAAACAATACCACCAAAGTGATCATTGTACTAATTTCAGCACTTACACTAGTGTTACTCAGGGGACACAAGCTCCTATTAGCTGGTGTATTTTTTTTACTGTGTAGGTGTCTATCAAAACACTAATTTTACTAGGTGCATAATTGTCCATTCTTGCTGCCGAAGTACAACAACGAGGTGAACAATAATGTTATCAGTTTCTCATCACTGCCTCTGTCCGTATGCATCAATTCAAGTAGTATGGTTGGCCTCACAGTTCTATCTGTTTATCTACATTCTCTCATCGCTAAATTATCTCGGTTCACCCTGTGAGGTTTAATTACACGAACTGCAATCACTTCTGCTTCCGGATCCCAACACATGACCACACACCTGTAAATTGTGTCTGCACAAACAATCCATAAACTATCAAGGTTATTATTAATGTGTTAACCAGTGGCGACTCTACAGTTATTGAAGGAGAAGAACAGAGTCTTGATGAGTTGAGTATGAGATGGATAACCGAAGCAAAATGAAACATTTCCAGCTTAGAGTTTCGTAACTGACTGATGAATTGATATAATTCAATTGTTGCTTATATGGTACCTACCAGAATGGTGGTTTCTGGTGCCTTCATATGAACAAGAAAATTTCTTCAATTTGATACTGCGGAAGTCGATTCTCAGAACAGGAACAGTATTGTATTTTGATGTATTCCAGTTGTATGTGTAGGTAGTGATGATATGCAATTTCTAGTGGATTGATACGTTTCAAAGTCGGTTCAAGAAATCATCTGGGTTCTGAGATAACGAAAGGATGCCCCATAAAACGGAATCACCCGAACGTATACCACCCTAATATCGATTTGGATCACTGTGATTCGGATTCCACTCATCAGAGGTGTAAATCTCAGTCTCTTTAAATCTTTCGAGTCCTTATAGGGCTTTCAAGGGTTGTTCCCGTAACTCGAGTAATCAGTTTAAACTCTCAATACGGCTGTTGATAAATCAGGCTACCAGCCAATTGAAATAAACTATCACCATTTAAGAAGTTGGGAAACAATCCAATGCATTCTCAGGAGATTACGAGTGAAATTATTCATTGGTGAATAGAAGCCTGTAATAAAGTTTTGGGATAAGACATAGTGTTGAATGTTTTCTTCGGTCCTTTAACAATATTATCCTTGATTTGTTCAAATGTTCTGCCTCTCAAAATGGCAACGATACGCCCCTGGGTGAACATATCCCCCGTCACTACCCCTAATGAGATGAACACCTGCGGCAACATTTGCTCACATGGAATTTCTCTCATTGCATGATAAGGGGAACCTTTTTACATTATTCAAAGTTTTCCGTGTTGTCCATTTGCATATTATGGGAGCCGGACCATCAGAGAGTAGACCGGCAATGCGACACTGTCATTACTCCTTGTTGGGAGTTTTTTGATCTAGCACCACCAGATAATGTCATGTGACCGGGTGTTGGTCTTTCATATGCACTTTGATTTCCAGGTAATACGTTAATGGCTTACTGGGGAAAGGTATTCATTCGTTAGAAATTGCATTGCATGTATGAGTCCTTGGTGCTACTATTATTTTCAGAAAGTTTATACTTGTTCTCAATTTTTCAAATGAAAACTCTCTGAAAACGGCAGATATTTATGACGTACCGACATACTCCATGTTGAAGACAATGGATCCCATATATCATTTCATGAAATTGTTTGTTTTCTAACCACAATCATGTTCACCTTACCAACTCTTAAAAGTTTTACTAGAATTACCTATGAGAAAATCTATTAATTCAGGTTATGAAGTAAATGATGGTCACGATAACATAATCAGATCATGAACATAACAAATGCGCAGAATTTCAAGAACTTGAAAAAGAAAGCATATGATTTCGCATGTGATTGGTTGTCACTAGTAAGACTTTAGAGTTTCATCAGGAATTTCCCGCGTTTTTGATGATTCTAATTAGGTATAACGGATTTATAAGGAGAAAACGGTTCAGAATATTGTAATATATTTAATGTTTTTACTTTTTCTCTATCTCTCATAATAAGGGAGTTATTAAGGGTTTACAATTTGCTCATGTTCTAGACTGGTGGGTGAATAAATAGGCTAGTATAGCCATATTTGCTGTCAATACAGACAATAGTAATTACGAAATGCATCCAGTGACGAAGAAAGTGTGAATTGTACTCCACCAGGAATCAGTAAAGCAGCTGAGGATGCGAATAATTAATGATTTATTGTCCGGCGGGCGGTAAAGTGCCATTTTACGCCCGGCGGGCGGTAAAGTAGTCCGAGGGTGGTAAAGTGCTATTTTACGCCCGCGCACAACCAGGCGATAAAGTGCCACTTTACGCCCGATCGTGCATAAAGAATTTAACACACCATTGAACATCTAATTCTTTCGTAACCATGGCAGCGCATGTCTTATCTTACAAATTAGCACGTTGAGTTAACAGAATTTTTATGCAACCCAGGTTCAAAATTGAAGAATTAGGTAACTCAAAATGCAAAATAGACTCGAAATCTCGGGAATTTGGGAAACAAGTTGTAATGATTGTGATAAAACATAATAGGGCAAACAAGAATACTTTTTATACCTAGGTTCAAAGACCATATATAGCACTATTGAGAACAGAATATAAGAGAAAAAAGCATGTCAGAACACATGTTCAATCACAATCACAACACAAATGATCAGATTTCAAAATTACTGAAACAAGTCAATGAAATCATGACTCGAACTAAGGTAACACTAGAAGGGAAATCGTCAGAAGAATTCACTGTGAATGATGGACTGCGGCAAGGGGATCCATTATCCACCATTTTGTTCAAACTAGTCCAAGAGGTAATTCTGAGAGAAAGTGGCATAAGAACGGAAGGCTTGATATATGGCACCAAACACCAGTGTCTGGCATACGCCGATGACATAGTTTTGATGGCACGATCCAAGAAAGAAATAGAGCGACCATTCAGATTATTAGAAGAAGAAGCACGTCAGTATGGACTGAAAATCAACGAGGCGAAGACGAAGTACATGGTAATGAAAGATGGAAGAAGTGGTGGGGCTGATATTGTCATCAACTGTGCAGATGATACGTACACAATAGAGAAGGTAGACCAAATGGATTATCTAGGAGTGACGTTAGGAAATGACTGAGATGAAGAGAGAGAAAGATAGAAAAACGTTCAAGGGCTTCCAAAATCAAGTTATACGAAACAGTAATAAGACCCACTGTCACCTATGCTTGTGAAACATGGACAATGAATAATAAAGAAAAATCCAAACTTGAAATATGGGAACGTAAAATCTTGAGGAGAATTTATGGAGGTATCAAAGAGGAAGGAGAATTCAGGAGAAGAACGAATAAAGAAATTGAAGAATTATTCAATCATCCGAACATCACACAGGTAGTGAGGATGCAAAGAGTCAGGTAGTTGGGACATATAGCGAGGATGTCCGAAGAAAGATGGATCAAACGAGTGCTGATGGAAGGAGGAGGTACGAGAAGAAGAGGGCATCCTAGGAAAAAATGGTTGGAGGAAGTGAAAGAAGACCTAGAAAAAGTGGTAGTCAGGGACTGGAGAGAAGAGGCAAAAGATAGCCACTAGGCCTGTAGAGCTGATATATATATAGATATCAACACATGCTTGATAATAGACGTAAAAGTTCGATTTTGACAAACAATGGGTCACTGACGATTACTGGTACTTTTACCTCAACAAAAATATCTCTAGCTCGTGGACCTTGGCAATGGCCACCTCTGCATCGAGTCTCATTCCGTGGATCGTTACCGATATCGCCATTCATCATTGGTGCCTAATTCTGCAAATCCAGAACAATAGCCAGGATCTATTCCATTATACCTTAATAGTTTCTGGGACCGCAAATGGCACGATGAGCGGGACCCTTTATCAATTCATTAGGACCATTTAAGAATCGGGCGCGGGCTTTCGGTGGATCCCAAACTAGGCAGTGTTTAAAGGGCTACCAGGGATAACATTGTTACAGTTCTCGAGTGTCGTGAACCGAATAGATCGCATAGTTCCAGTGGAGATGATGAAATTCATAATGAGACTCTCTGTATTCATTGATGCATTGCAAAAGTTCAGGAAATTATCTAGACCAGATCTGTCATATTTTGGGAGCTAAGTGATTAACAACAAGCTTATCGAAAGTTCATTTGTGCAAGTCTGTCTATTTGGCTATTTATTAACCGTCAGTACCATAAAAAATACATTCAAGTGAGCAAAGAAGTGGAGGAGTCGATTTATCCAAATACATTCAGAACTGAGTAAAAACATCCTACTAGCAGGACAAGAGAAAAAGATGCGGAATTCTTCTATCAGGTAATGATTACTCACCTATATAATGACCTTCCATTCATTCCTTGAGCTGGTTACAGGTACATTTGGAAGTACATAATCTGAAATAAAATACAGACAATATCAATCAATTGATTCACAACATTCATGATTGTCCAAAGATGGGAATCTTGCTAACGAACAAAGCTGTGTATGTATTGGAAATATTGTATTTCAGACGAAATTACAAAAAACGAACAACATAAATGAAACCATCATCTTTATGAAAGGGACTTCTGATAATGGACTTCTATTCAATGGAAAGGATATGATATTGATCTGAAAGAACAATAAGAATACATGTGATTGTACATTTCTAGCAACTCAGCAGATTTAATCTACTTTGAGACACAAATATCCATTATTCAAATCCAGTGAAACGTTTATCGTAGATGTACAATAATTATTGATGGAAGTCATATCATCATACATGTAGAATAATAAACAAAATTTTTATGACTAGAAGAATCTGGTATTATTGAGTCATCCGAAATATTCTTCATAGATTAACCATACCATAATCTATGTTTGCGTCGAATATGTATATGTAGTTTATATATCTCTCCAAATAAAGCGTATAGTTGCGTTAGACTTTATCACAAATATTTTTTTTGTTTATACAACTCATTTTAAAATTTAAAAATTTCACAAATTTTTGCATGTACTGAACTCTGTATATATAGACTTCTTATTGCTGTATTATGGATAATCCGGTTGAGAAATATCGACACAACCTTCCTGAATATCCTGCACATGTCGAATATCCTGATATCCAGAATCTCACATACATATGCATGCATGTACAAACTTCAACAATGTAACGTACGATAGGAAAAAATAATGACGTGATTTCGAGAGATTCTACACTATATTGGATTTCCACGAACAGCGATGGTTGATACCAATTTAATTAAAAATTGCAAAACCTATTGATTCGATCGACATCTGTTTTCGTCTATATTTCAGTTGTGTGATTTCGACGACAATATCCCAAATAACTCTTTGTATGACCATCCATTGATGTCAATTATTATTCTCAAGAATTCACTGATTTCCAAGTAGGATAATTTTTAAGTAAATTCGGTTATTAATCTGAAGCAGTTATTATGGTTTTCAGTATGCAATAACTATAAAGATATACTGATATTCTCTTTTGCCACCAAGTAATTTTGAAATGTGCGAATATAATATGAGGACAATGATGGAAATAAATAAGACCTGGTGGCGCTACTCTTCAATTGTTTCAGCAGACAAATCCTTGATTTGGAACAATTGAATTTCAGCTCATTACGTGGGGTTCTCATGTACAACAATAGATGGCGATACTGTCGAAAAAAATTTGAAGAATTTTTTTTCAATCATGTTCGATACATATTCGCATCAAACTCATTGAAAAATGGCTCCATGAAATTGTAAGAAACGATTAGAAGTCATTCAGAACCAAATATTCATACTTTCGTGTTGACACCTGCAGTAACCTGTAAATTTGGTTGAAATCGCAGCTTCACTTAGCGAGATTCACCCACGCCATGTTACGTTATACACGTTTTATCGAAGTAGGCGAAATCAAGAGATTTGGGACCAGTCACAGGATAGGAAGTGATTTCACCAGTTTATCTATCCACCTCTATGAGGACATAACATATCATTCTTTATTCACCCCCCACACAGCATTAAATAGAAAAATGAGAATTCTTGATTCTGACCGTGTTGAGAAAGATCCAGAATTGAGCAGGTACTAGACGAATATAGGTATCTAAAAACATCGTTCACGCTGGGTTTATAGATTCAACTAAACTAACTACTAAGAATTAACAATTAATAATAAGGAATTAACAATTGGGAAGGTGTTTATACAATGCAATCAATAATTGAGAATCAGATGTTGAATGTTACATGATTGAAAGCTCAATGTCATTTCAAAGTGTTGAATTGAATGATATTATTAATAAAATGAGCAAAAATTCCGAAAAAAGTAAAAACTACTGAATCTGAAACCATAAACACTGAATAGATTTATTAAATTGAGAGTAACTTCATACTCAGTATATTTGAAATGTTATCTTTTGATTGATTGACAAAAAGTCATGAATGTGAGTGTAATTGTCAAATAGATAATCGAATTTGTCTGAGTGTTTTCATCTACTTTCGAAGCAGCTACGTGATTTCAGATATTCATTCAATCGGCGATTGATAGAATAAACCATTTGGAGGCCCCGACGAGATAGCTGCTGAAACTGAAACACAAGATGGATAACGACGACTACACTATGGCCATGGAGCTATTGAAGACTTTTTTCAATACGTATTGTACTGATTTGGATCAAGCTTCAAAACAATAGAATCCTGATGTAGCTCAAATTCAAGGTACATTCAAATTATTGACCAGATTGAACGAAGAATTTGAAGAAGAGTCTAACAAACTGATTTATTCGATGCTCAGCGCAAATAAAACTAAAGACGCTATAGCAAAAGTTATGAAAGACTCCCACGAAACAACAATAAGATTTAGTTCTCTCGCTTTCAACGTTGAGCGAATCATGACAGCTAACCTTGAGAAATCTAATTCTGTTTCTTCAAATAGAACTAAACTTAAACTTCCAAAAATTGATTTTCGTAAATTTGGCGGCGAAATAAAAGATTGGCTACAATTCTGGAGTTTATTCAAGCGAATACACGATGATGATGAGATGGAAAACGATGATAAATTTCAATATTTACTTCAATCTACGATACCAAATTCCAAAGCACGACAATTAATCGAGAGTTATCCACCTACGGGTGATAATTATAATAAGGTAATAGATAGTTTGAAGTCCAGATTTGGCAGGAATGACCTGCTCATAGAATATTATGTTCGAGAACTTCTAAAGCTGGTTTCAAATAATCTATCCAATAAAACCAATAATTTGACAACATTGTATGATAAAATGGAGTCTCAACTAAGAGCGTTAGAAACTCTTGGTGTTTCTACTGATAACTATGCGGCAATGTTGTACCCCTTATTAGAATCGTGCTTACCAGAAGAAATATTGAGAACATGGCAAAGAAACTCTGAATTTTCCACAATTGATTTGTTGAAGACACGTTTGGAAAAACTTATGGAATTTCTCAAACGTGAAGTTGAAAATGAAGAGAGGATATCATTGGCTACCAATTTTGACATGAAAAACCGAAAGAAAGAACCAGAATTGAAACCTAACGTCCCTTTTGCGGCTGGATTTTTCAACCAGAACCCAAGATGTAGCTTTTGCCGAGAACAGCACCATAGTAACACGTGTCAAGAAGCATTAAAGATGTCACTTGAACAAAGAAAACAGAAACTCCTTCAAAATGGATCATGTTATCGATGTTTACGTCAAGGTCATTTAGCAAGGAAATGCAATATGTTTTCAAAGTTGAAATGTACGAAATGCGGTGGTAAACATGTTCCGCTGATGTGTTCGACCAAAGACTCTGAAAATTCAACTTCAACTCCATCAAAAAATGTTTCTTCTAAAATTCCAGAAACAGAATCTTTAGTAGATACTCGAGTGACCACAGGAATGTCAAATCAGACTTACAACCATGTTTTCTTACAAACGTTAGCTGTTAACATTATTTATAATGACCAAATTAGAAGAGTGAGAGCTTTACTCGATACTGGCTCTCAAAAATCATACATTTTGAGAAAAACAGCGGTTCATATGCAGTTGCAAGTTGTAAGAACTGAAGAGATGGTGCATACCTTGTTTGGCGGATACAATACAGAGACAGTGAATCATGATTGTTTCGAGACCCAGTTACAAAGATTGGATGGACAATACTCTTGTTCATTAGAAGTCTACGACCAAGCTGTCATTTGTGGAAGTATTGCCAGTATTTATGATGGTTGTTGGTATCAAGAGATAGAGAAACTAGGTATCACTGTATCTGATACGGAAGATGGTCCCATAGAACTTTTGTTGGGAGCTGATGTAATAGGCAAGCTATATACTGGGTTTCGTCACGTTTTGTCATGCGGTTTAGTCTTAGTAGAGACAAAATTGGGATGGACATTGATGGGAAAAACACCAGTTGACGCTACCATTCCGAAATCTAGAAGTATGCTTGTTACTAATATGCTTGTTAATGATAAAATGGTGTCTGACTTCTGGAACCTAGAACTTCTTGGTATCAACGATCCAGTCAAAGAAATGACAAGAGCAGAAACTGAGAAAGCAGCGATGGAACATTTCACAGCGACTGTCAAGAAAGATGAAGATTCTAGATATGAAGTCAGCCTCCCATGGATAGAAAACCACTCTGTTTTACCTACAAATTATCATGTTGCCAAGAAACGACTAGACTCGTTGATGAATAAGTTGAACAAAGATGGTTATCGTGAAGAATATGATAAAGTACTACAGGAATGGCTGAAAGAAGGAATAATAGAAGAAGCATTCGAAGAAGATAATCGATATCAAGGGCATTACCTTCCCCATAGTCATGAATGTGAGTGTAATTGTCAAATAGATATTCGAATTTGTCTGAGTGTTTTCATCTACTTTCGAAGCAGCTACGTGATTTCAGATATTCATTCAATCGGCGATTGATAGAATATCCAGATGAGATAGAGAGAAAGTCAAGTCATGAACTAGATACACCCCAGCCAATAAGTGTTGATAAGAATTATTTTGCTCAACCTAACACAGAGAATGATGGACTGAAAAGAGTTACCCGTTCTGGAAGAATTGTTAAAACTCCCAATAGACTTGGTTCATGATTAGAAAATGAATTTCTCCGAAATCATTTCGTCTCCGTGGGAAAATGAATAGATTTATTAAATTGAGAGTAACTTCATACTCAGTATATTTGAAATGTTATCTTTTGATTGATTGACAAAAAGTCATGAATGTGAGTGTAATTGTCAAATAGATATTCGAATTTGTCTGAGTGTTTTCATCTACTTTCGAAGCAGCTACGTGATTTCAGATATTCATTCAATCGGCGATTGATAGAATAAACCAAACACTATTAGAAACAATACGCATTTTTCATCATTCGGAGGTTGGTACAATCGAACTGTCAAATGAAAGTCAGAAGATTTAGGCCCAGTTTACTGCTAAGCGATTTCGGATTCAGTGCCAGTGAAAAACTCAATGTTTTTATTGGTGATATTCAATTCAGAGTTTGATTTGTTTTGAATTGACCAATAAAAACAATAACAACATTGCATTTTTCACCGCTGATATCGCAAAAATCAAAATCGCTCAACATTAAACTTGGCTGTACGGTTGTGTGTTAGATTTCAAATATTTCAATGTCATAATTGTTACCAATCGAAGATGTTTCTGTTATTTATCGATATTGAATCAATTTTTTTCTTCAAATCAATTCAAAATAGAAAAAATTGCATATGACACACGTTTTATAAGACACGTTTTCGCACTTGTTCACTTGGAGCACTCCTCGCTTCGCTCGTCGTACTCCAAACATCGCGTGCGACAAAATAGCGTCTCATAAAACTGGTATCATAATATACTATTTTGGTGTATTGAATGAAAATAAAATGCATCCCTCTGAACTGACGTTGGCTTTTTGTCATGCGTTCACCATATGTTGAATGGTGGAACTAATTAACAACAAACAGATCCTATTCATATCATATACTACAAGTAAAAATAGTAGCTTTCCCTTGGCAACATTATATCAATGTTTGAGTATTCATCTCTCGATTCCCTACCGAAACTAATAAAGCCTTCTCCGAGTTTGTGCTGCCTGGCACATCAAAGTTATTCCAGCCGATTAGCATTATGTCTCGCATAAACAGGGGCGAACTCCATTCATATTGATCCCATGTGCTGACATCTACGCGATACTGTCTGTCCCAATTGAATGAGAAAATGCCAGCACAAAACAGAGGAAGCCTAATAAGCTGTCACGTGCACCTATAAGTAACCTCGTGTATTCAGCAAAGTGACAGAAGCCATTACCATCCGCGTGGATTCAGTTTGAATATGTGCCTTCTTCGAAATGTTGTACTTTTCATGGAATTAAGGAACACTTCCCGAGTCATGATACATTACTCTTCCAGTGATAGATTGTAGATTGTAGGGGAGTCGTTAAAGCTGTGAAGCCTCTCAAGCACCTAGACCTATTAGATCTTGTCACTCTCTGTTTCACCCATCTTTTTGGGGTGCTACCTCAGAGGGCAGTGTCCAGTGAGGAGTCCTGTTACCAGTTTCAAGTCTGTTTTGTACAACTCGAGAAGCTGTTTAAGTTTCCTTGGCGAAAGGCTCACTAGCTTTTTCGCTTGTCTTTGTCCTGGCACCTCATTCCAGTGAGATTTCATTTCATCCGCTTCTCAACGTCGAACCTCTTCTTTCAAGTGTGCCTTGGAGAGTCCACAGAAGGGTTCTGGGCCGGGAAATTGTGTATTTGCCCCTTCTTTGGCAAGGCAGTCTGCTTCCTCGTTGCCTTTAACTCCCTTGTGACCTGGAACCCACATCAAAGTGACCTGGTTGTGTACAGCCAGTTGTCTCAGGGATTGTTTGCAGTCTCAAGTCAGCTTAGACTCACAAGTGTATGACTTCAGAGCTTTTAGTGCTGCTTGGCTATCTGAAATTTGTTGCATTTTTGGCCACCATATCAATGAAGCGACCATGGGTTTGATGATCGTTTGGTATGACCAAAAGATCATTTGTGGTTTCAGACCCCATGTCTTGCCAAATACTCTGCGGCATGTCTAGCTTGTCGCTATATAGCTCTGGATAGAATGTGGTTGAGTTGGCTGTTCCAAGTAAGTTTTTGGTCGATTATCACGCCCAAATATTTAACTTCTTTGGAAAAATTTAGTTGGATTCCATTTAGAGTTGGGGCTTTAAGTTCATACTTTCGCACTGTTTTGCTAGGATTGACATTGACTTCTCCAGTGATAAGTGAGATGATGCTTTTTATAGAACAGTTAAACCATCTAATGAAGTGTAGATGCAAAAAGATCAATGAGAGACGTGGAAAATATTCCTTAATTGTTGTTACACTCTGTTCAATTCATGGTTGTTCCATTCGTTATATAACACTAGGTGGAGCTCTCAGCCACTCCCACATCTAATTGATGTGGAAGCTTTATTCTGGAGTGTTTCTTCCTCACACTGCAAGATGCCGCTGCTTCCAAGTTACTCTTGGATAGTGGCTGACTGCTGTTGAATATGCTTCCATTGGGACTGGCACTGCTTCGAGTAGAAGTCTTTGCAACGCTACTCGGTGACTACCCTGCACTGATGAGGGCCACCAAGCCAGAAACCAGTCTGCAGGTGGTTATCTTCATCGCGTATCTGAAGTAAAGAAATGTTTGCATTCTGCATTATGTGTGAACCATTGCATAGAATACGTGAGGATGATAATTCAATGTGCGTGGCATTTGCCAGGAAAGTAGTTGTTTTGCTGGTTATATACCTGTCACCTGTTGGCTTTTCAAATAAGCTCAATGTTACATAGAAACTATATTCTAAATCCTCATGCTACATTTTTACAATTCCACAATTACTATGCAATCAAAATAATACTGTCAACATTCTACATTCTAACGTGTTTAAAGAGTGAATGCTCAATGAATATTTTGTCTTTCAATAAACTTTCATCCTCGCTTTCATTTATATCAATTATAACTACTGGCTAGTTTTTTCGAGGCTTTGTTAATTCCTTCTGAACCATTATCCATAGATCAAAGTATAATTAAATTCGAAAAACAAAATTCATGGAAACATAATTTGGGATTGTTTTCTGTATTTTTCATGAAATGAAATGTTAATAGTATATTTCATTACGAGTCTGGAAAAATCATTTCTGGACGTGTAATGAACGATATGTTTTGTTATACTTCGTTGAAATGAAAACATAAGACACAAAAGAAACTTGGAACATTTTTATTCATATGTCAATTGTTCTGCTGTCAAAACTTTGGACTTTTTTGGAATATATCCTACAGCTTGACGCTTCAGGAAAGAAATAGTTTTTAGATATTTGTTGATGTCATCATTATCTTTAAAGGCCAAACAACTCTTCAGCATTGAGAAGACTCCATAACGTGAAAGATTTCATAGATTCATCTTTTTCGACAAAATAAATTAGAAGAATATCGTCTCTTACAGTTTTAATTTTGTTCAGATTTCGCAATTCTGTAAAAAGTTTATATTCGTATTCATATCTCAACCTGGATTTTATTGGTATAATAAATTCGCGGTCGCTTGTGCCACTTGCTCTATGATATTATCGGGAATTTCGGGATTTTATCCTGAGTTCATTTTGCTGGCATAAATGTGATTGACAGATAATAAACAATGCTGACAATACAGTGTTTGGCATTTATGATTTGTTTCCATGGTTATTCTCAAAGTTTTCCGTGCGCTGTTTCTGTGCTCTAGCCCGAATAATAATAATAATAATAATAATAATAATAAACATCTTTATTTCAAAATTGAGCTGACAATTACAATTTTTGTAACAGGCGGCACAGAATGAAATGGCGTCACAGGAGGAAAATTGTACACTTTATATTTTTTATTTCAGATAATCATTCATGTTGTAGGGTTCTAATTCAATCAGCATTTTTTTTATTTCTTTTTTGAATTTACTCAGGACATTAATATTCCTAAAATTGTTAGGTAAATGGTTGTAGCATTTTATTGCCATATAGTAAGGCGTTTTTTCCGATCGGGTCAACCTATGTACAGGATATGTGAGGTCATTTCTGCGAGTATGGTATGTGTGTTGACCGATACTACTACTAAATAGATGTTTATTTTTGAATAAAAACATCAGGCATTCATAGATATACAGAGCATAAATTGTCATTATATTGTTGTTTTTAAATACAGATCTACATGTTTCGTTGTGTTTCATATTATTGATTATTCTGAGGGTTCTTTTCTGGATAACAAAAATCCTTTCAATGTTACTGTTGCTTCCCCAGAAAATAATACCGTATCTAGCAACTGATTCAAAGTTGGCATAGTAAATCATTTTCACAGATTCTTTCCCTAGGTGTTTATTGACCACTCTTATTCCATATGATATCCTGCTGAGTTTGTTTGCTGTGTAATCAATGTGTTTATTCCATTTCAGGAATTCATCGATGTAGATACCCAGAAATTTGGTATCTTCCGCTATTGTCACTTTGGTGCTTTCTAAGTTTATATTTTGTCTCGGTTCGCATTGAACTTGGGGTGTTCTAAATAAAATTAAATTAGTTTTATTTTCATTCAATATTAATCTATTTCTTGTGAACCATTCTTTTGTTTCATGAAATACTTCAATGCTACTTCTTATTACCTCTGGGTATGTTTCTCCCCCTATTAATAAATTTGTGTCATCAGCAAAAACCGTAATGTTTAGGTCAAGTCTTGGATTCAGTTTACATAGATCATTAATATATATGATAAATAATAATGGCCCTACGATACTCCCTTGGGGTATACCTACCTTTGTTGGTAATCTGTTTGAATGGTGTGACTGTCCATTACGCTTTATGCTGACACTTTGCTGGCGGTCTGTAAGATAAGACTCAACCCATTTCAAGGCATTTCCTCTTATACCATACTTTCCAATTTTGTCAATAAGTATTTGGTGGTTCAAACAATCATAAGCCTTGGATAGGTCTAGAAACATGCCCAGGGCTAGGTATTTTCTTTCCATTAAATCTGTGATACTTTGAGTAAACTGAAAAATAGCGCTCTGAGTTGATCTTCCTTGTAGGTATGCATGTTGATTATTGCTTAGGCGGTTACATCTCTGCATGAATGAGGATATATTATTACACATTGCTAGTTCAAATAGTTTAGAGAAGCTAGGTAGGAGACTTATTGGCCGGTAATTTTCCATTTGTTCGGGGTTACCTTTTTTAAATATTGGTATCACAAGAGATTGCTTGAGTCCTGAAGGAAAGGTACCAAATTTCAGGGAGTTATTGATGATATATGACACAATTTCGCTTAAGTTTGATATACTTTTCTTCATAATGCATGTTGGAATATCGTCTACACCACTTGAAAATTTATTTTTTATTTTATTTTACAGATCTATCAATTCTGTTTGTAATATTGGCCTCGTGAACATTGACTCAATATTATATTCTATTTCACATTGAAAAGGTACATAAGGAAGATTTGATATCAATTCTGGGACAATACTGGTCAAGTGTGAATTGTATTCATTTGCTACTTTTCCTGGTTCTCCTTTGATTCTACACTCACTATTTTTTACCTTACCCGTTATTTCTGAGCAAAATAGTCCACATGCATTTGCTTTTGTTATCAGAATTTCGAATTCTCTCAGAATAGGCGTCTCTTTTTGTTTTTCTTAGTAATTTATCGTATTCTATTTTTGCTTCAATATATTTTGCTCTATCAATATCGTTGTTCTCAGATAATACCAATAGGATATCCAACCTACTCTTACATTCAGCTATTTCATTTTTTTTAGGGTAGTTTGATTTACCTCTATTGTTATTAACTGATTTACGAGGAAAACTTTCATTAAATATCAACATGAAGGAATTCATAAAAGTACTCCACTGATTATCCACACATGACCTATCTAAGCTATACACTTCATCCCAAGTTAGTTCTTTCAGTTTATTAATGAATGCATCTATGTTTTCATTTGAGAATACTCTTCTGAAAGTATAATTCTCTTTGCTTTCATGTTTAATTGACCATGTAATCAATTGTGCTTTGTGATCTGATGTATGGATATCTATTACTTCTGCCTCATATGGCTCTGTACAGTTCGTTAATATATTATCAATGCAACTTTTTGTGAAAGAGGTGATGCGTGTGTAGTCCTTGACAGTCATGTGAAGATCAAAAGATAGGATTAATGCTGACATATCCGATTTTAACTTGTTCTCATCTTTGAGTTCTATATTAAAGTCCCCTGCAATGAATACTACATTCTTGTTACAATTGAGCATTGTTAACAACAGTTCAAATTTATCAAAAAATACATTTAATTGCCCTCCACTTGGTCTATACAGAGATATTATAGTTAAGTTCTCTCCTGAAATAGTGGCTTCTACAGCTGAGCACTCGAAATCACCAGTTACTGATATTTTTACTATGTTATTTAGTGATTTGAATTTTATCCCTCTTTTGCAGTAGATGGCCGAGCCACCATGTTTGTTTTCGTCCCTACAGAAGTATGAAGCTATTTGAAAATTATCTATTCCTATGTTTTCAAGTTCACTTTGTGATTTCCAGTGTTCAGTAGCACATATAAAATTGCATTGTGGGTTGTCCCTCAAAAATACCTCAATTTTTTCGATGCTGTTCCCTATAGACTGCATATTTTGGTGTATGAGACTTATTTTTGAAGAATTTTTATTAATTTCTCGGACTCTCGTTTTTTTCGCTCTCGTAAAATCTTCTGGTGTTCTTTCTTTTTCCTCTATAAAAAATTATTCGGTGATTCATCCTGTTGGTAGGAGTTATATTTTCTAAAATCAAACCTACGATATCCCATCTTACAATATTACTAATACAGATGAAAATAAAATGATTTCAAAAAAGTATAATAAAAAGTATATTTCATGACAACAATATGAGAAAGTAATGAAACGGTTAACATCTCATCCATTCTGAAGAATATTTGGAAATAAGAATGGAAGAGCTGATGCTACCGACAACTGTTGTTATAATAGGCAAGGCGAGGCGGGAAAAAAGAACAAAAACAAGGAAAGTAATGAGTTCAAATGTAATTTCCAGAAAACTGTGGAAGACATTTCATTCTCAGATCTTTTTCGAGTTAAATAGACCAAGTCAGACACTAATTTTCACTTCTTCCATAAATGAGAAAACTCCAGCTGAATTAATTTATTTTTTCATTACTTTCACACAATGCACCAGTATTTCCTTATGAAATACAGCTCTTTCCAGGTACACATTTATCCCCAGTTAAACGTTATATCGTGAATTTATTTTCTCAAACACAGTTTGATATGAATTTATGGAATGTAAAAGTAGTCTGAGTATCCAACCGCATCGAATAAATGACAGGAATAAAATACATCCTGAAAATCCATTTCACAGCTTATGTTACCATTCTTACCACGTGACATTCGAAATTGGGTTTATGTAAGAAAATGTGAACAAATACTTCATTTCTCATATGTAGGTATAGGATAATGAATTATGTTGAAGCTATATAGATGATATTATAATTATCCAGATTATATTCGATATATAATGGTTGGGTCAAAAATGGTTGCATCACCTACTTGATTAAAATGAGCAACCTGAAAGAGTCCAAAAATATATTTATTCAAAACAATCTCATGTTAATACAAGTCTACAAAAAGCTATTTCATCATACTTCGGTACCTCTGGTATAATGAAATATCTTTTCTACGATGGCAGAATAAACAGCATTTTCTTGTCCCTACATCTTATTCTTGTCTGTTTTGAATATCCTCGAACATCTGCATTTCGCATAAATCAGGCTCACTCTCGTTTTCTTGTAATGCTGTTTTTCCTGACATCGTTGTAAGAAACAGGAAGCACCTTTATAAATGAGGGAAACTCGTTCTTTCTCTTCTCCGTCGGAGTTTGACACAAATGATGAACTGTTCGGCGAATAATTTACCAATGTTAACGAACTCTCGTAGGTTTGTTCGTTTCGTCACAGATTAGAAAACTTTATAGATGAGACAATCCGCCCATTTTGTTTGATGTACCGACAACCGTTTTCCTTGACCTCGGACCTTTAAATTTTGCGCTTCGCAGTTGCCGGATATAGTCGTTGTCACCGCTGAAACTAATGATGTGCAATGTTGCCATTTTAGTAATGGATAATCAACACCAATATGATCGACTCTAAATTCCCCAACTTGAAATTTGATATAGCAGTATAGGCTTAGCAAAAATGGTTATATTCTCATCAAAAAGTTTGATTGAAGACAATAATATCACTCAATATAAGTACTCACAGTTTTTCGTCCTTTGGAAAACAATGTAATCGATATTCTTCGATTAATTTGAAGATGATTTGCAATTTTTATATACACAGTAATGATTGTCAATAAACATATTAATGAACCTGATTCACATTACAGGTAATGGATGATGATCACAGGTTGTTCAATCTGTGCTGTGATAATCCTCGAAACCTTTATTACTTTTCCTTTTGGATTATAGTTTATGGAAAATATGTTATACATTGTGAGAACATAAACGGTGTATATAAACAAAATTCGATCAATTTTCATGCGCCTGCGCATAACTGTGACTGGACCTTTGAATTTTGCGCTTTCGACATCTCTCTAATATTATTCGCTCTGTCTGACTGTCCCATTTGTAAAGTTTTCTAATCTGTGGTTTCGTAGAAGAAGTGTGTAATATTTAAATTTTCCATCTGACACACTTCATAATGACCATAATAATTCTCAAAATAGAGAAATCTAGATATTCACATCGTTATCGGATTCATGTTCTATCTGTGGAGAGACTGATTTTTCTGTTCAAGAGACTGAAATGTTTTGAATAATTTATGGAACACCCTGATTACATCGTTTGTCAGAGACTATGGAAAAAATGAATCAAAAGTTGTCGAATTGTGTTGATCTCAAACTCGATTCAACTGAAGGAGAAACAGTTATGGTAAATGTTTAAATATTTATAACAGTCAAGAAGCAATTTCTAAGTATACAAGGAAATTGATGAGTCAAAATGTGTGGTTGTTGAAATATAAATACCAACTGAATCAACGAATTATTTCATGAAATAATCTATTCTGAATTCAATTTTGGGTGATTTTATTGATGGTCCTATCACTATGTATAGCGTGCATTAATTTTAATGGACGCTGCATATTCCAACTGGGGACTATTGCATTATACCTAGACAGAAATGTTTCTTCAAAATTGAGTCTTGAAATGCATTGAGAGACTGCCAAGTCCCATATCCATATTATTTTCCGAAGAAAGTTTTTGATTAATAACTTGCCGAGTTACTTGAGAATTTCTTTGTCAACAAAATTCAGGAAGTTATGAGACAATCCCGAAGTTGAGTTTATATATAGTGAAGGATGGTGCTTGCGAAGCTTTGTTGGTCTTGTTAAATTTTCGTTCGCGTTTCTCCTTCAAATTGAATATTTAATTGATCATTTGAAAAATTGTCTCGGCGCTTTCTGCTCATTTAGACAGGAATACAAAATGAATTATTATATCAAATTTTCAGATAAAATCGTGATCAGAAGTGTCGAGAAGAGTCTCAGATGTTTATACATCCTCCTGAAATAACGTTTTTCGGCAACGTCCGGAAAGTACGTACTTTCCAGACGTTTTTTTTTGAGAAAGTGGCATTTTTCCGGCCTAGTCCGGGAAGTACGTACTTTCCGGACTAGGCCGGGAAGAATCACATCGTTGTTGTCATTGTAAATATGAAAATCTTGGTAGTATGGTTTTGATAAATGCAGTTGATCATTACCATAGCAGCAAAATAACGACTGACAGCTATCTGACATAAAATTAGCTAACATTCAAAAATTATCAGATGAAAACAATCAATGTGAAACGGAAACTGTACCTTCTTGTTCTGACTTCAACAAAAGGCACTTAAATATACCAAGCATTTCAAACAAATTGAATCCATTCAATATTAACAATTGTTCTAATTTTAATATAAATACTAATATAAATAAGAATTGAAATGTTCGAAATTTTGTTCTAATAAAGAAATGTGTTTCTTTGATTTGTTATTCTACACGGTTGCCGAAAAAATTGTGTACCCAAAAAACAGTATTTTCCGGACTTGTTACGTCCTTTTGACTATACTTGGGATCGAAAAGTTTTGTGTCAAATGTACACTTTCTTATTGAAAAATGTGGTTTGTTTGAGGCAAGAATATTTCAATGTTGTTGTGAAACCATTTTCTTGGATGAAGCTGATTTATCAGAACATCTGAACAATGATCCTCTCGATTCAAGAGGAATAACTCTTGATCCATTCTAATTGACCTTTGAAGGATTGTTACTCTGCATGCCGATAATTGAAAATGAAAAATACTGTAGTTTTTTCGCAAATTGGCACATTAACATGACCTGTCAACACAAAACAAAGCATTCTCAACACCCAACAGTTCCAGTGATACGACGCCATGTCCACATATGTTCTAGATTGTTTGCTTCCAGGAAACCTTTTACGTCCATGTTGAGTACCTCCTCGAGTTATAAAGAATTCGCGCCGAGCTTGCACTCTGCACTATAGGAACACAAGAAAACTTCACAATGATGTATCTCTTGATAGTCTTAAATGGCGGCCAACATGGCGTTGTCTAGCTGGTTCTGCGGACAGTGCGCGGACTGCGCATCTTCGCCTCGGGCGCTAATTCTCAATTATGCTTATTGGTCGAGCTGGTCACGTGGTATACATGCTTCTGGCATCAAAACACATCTTCATAAGAAACGATATTCTTGAGCTGTGCGGATGATTCAGTATCTCTATATCGCTGGGATAGGTTATCCAATGGGAGAACCGGGCTCACCCAGTATATCGTAATTGATATCGCGCCATCAGAAATAAATTACCGATTGAATGGATGGTTCGCATAGACCGTAGACCCAAAGTGCTACTATCTCCAATTTATAAATTGATGGTTGCATATACCGCCCCGTTTGAAATATTATTGGGGGCATTATGAGCTATAAAATGTCTTCGGGAGTCAATAAGCGAAAGCACTCTCAGACCCATTACTCCCATTAGTATCAATTAATGTTCTTGGCCAGGCCAAGAGGTTCAGAGCTGGAGGGCAATATTTCAAATTACTTGACATTATCCACTGAACAGGATGATTCAAATTTCGAATATATCAGTACGATGAAGTAGGTATAGCAAAACAGAAATTATAGTTTGTTCTATCTGAAAGATGTATGTATCGGAAATAAATCAATCATATAGCTCGATGTAGATATTTACATCCCAATCGATCTACAGCTACAGTAAACATTTTCCTTTTTTAACATAAATAACAATTAGGGTCAACAATTAAACAAACTTCAATTCATATATCACAGCCACTAAGTTTTTCAGTCTCATATTGTGAAAATACAACCCATTCGTTGATAAAGAATTTCTGGCAATCGGTTGTTTTGAAGAGGCCAATTTTTTCATGGCCAAATAAAAATTGTCTAAAAAGAGAGAAGAGATTCGATCAGACATGTTATTATAGTAACGATTACAAAAAATCATTTTGTCACGCAATTTAGAGTATTTATAGGTCGAAGGAGAGGTAGATTTTGATCCTTGAAATATCTACAGAAAATTTTGAATCATCCTGTATAGGTATCTAGTTATCGGACCCCACCTTGTACAAAAATGCTGTTTAGCAGAACTAACATAGTTCGACCACCTGTACAAAATAATTGCTTCTTCACGAATTTATGAATATAAATGCCGAATATACCGACTTCAAAAATAGGCAAAAAACAGAGACAACCCCAAAGCAAAAAGAAGAGAAGAAGAGGACAGTGCACATAAAATCTCACAAAGCCAGAAGTTAGGGCAGAAGAACCCACCAATTAGATAGAAAGATTTCAAAGTCGAAAGACTGAAATCAAGGTAATGCATCGTTATACAAAGCGTTTACCGATTCTGGGAATTCAACACTCAGGAGGGCATGGTGAAAAGAACGAAAAAAAATTAAACGGAAATGAATAATGTAATTGGAAAACTCTGGATATACCTTGGGTCTCACTTTTTTATGAAAACACTCCCGTAACTGCCGTAATCATCGAGGTAGAATGATGAAACAGTCTGGACTGATAGGAATTCTACGGTATAGATACGGGGTGCTTCCATGGAAAGTGAACCAATATTGGATTTTTCAGGATGAGGAATCTCCAAATATATGATTTGCGGTGAATATAGGTGGTTCCATCGCGACTGGCGAGCAGTGTATATCACTTAGACCAACACAATTAAGCCGGTAGGTGCACTTTCAGCACTTCCATCAGTCCTGAGAGTTTTATCATACTACCTCAATAATTATGGAAGTAACGGCGGTGCTTCCATGAAATGTGAGGCATACAGCAGATCTTTTATAATCAAACAGGAAATATCAAGGAGAACAAAAATAAATGTATGATAACCAACTTATAGGGCAATTCTACCAATCGTTTGTGAATCCTATATGATTTCAAGGAATCTTCTCGACTCTCTAGATTATTCAATCATGATTCTATAGCATGATTATAAAGGAATTAGTACAACCATCGAGCACTAATGATACATACATATTTTTATATTCAATATCGGCAGTGATATTTCGATTGTGTTTGGGCATTTCATGAATCAATTGTATGTGGATCATAACAAAATTTGTCAAACTTGAGAATCTTATTCAATGATCACGATCAGAAGTAATTTAGTTTCAAATTGAAGATATACTATTATTATTTTATGTTCATACCTGTTTTCCATTGTCAGGAGGTTGTAATGTGTTTTTATTCTTTGAACGCTAATATTTGCATATTCAGAATATTCAGCAAATAAATTGTCACTATTAATTCATGTGATGTTGACACCGGAAAAAATTAACGAACGAGTATAGGAAAATTTGTTGATTTATAACTGTAAACTCATTCGAATTTCAAAAGAATTAATTGTCAATTCAGGTTTGACCGTGCGGAAATTGGATTTTTCCCTATCAAAACCATCTCACCGTTGCTCTCAATATCGAAAGTTCTACATTCATTTTCGATATAGGTGAGACCTTGATTGTCTCTGTCTAAACAGATTGATTATTATTCGTTCGTTCTAGCTTTCAAGTATAATCATCAGATATTAAACGGAAATAGATTTTTCCATTCATGAAATATTCGCATTAGGCGATCATGTAAAAATAAAGTTTTTCTATTTTGGTATTATAATGAAGTCATTATGAAACGCAAATGCGTATCGAAAAAGCCTCTAATTAGATACGCATTTTTCATTATTCGAAAGTTGGTACAATCGAACTGTGAAATGAAAGTCAGAAGAGTTAGGCCCAGCTTACTTCTGAGCGGTTTTGGATTTGGTGATACTACCAGTGAAAAACTCGATGTTTTAATTGGTGAATTTCAATTCAGAGTGTGATTTGATCTGAATTGACCAATAAAAACATTGCATTCTTCATTGATGGTAACGCAATAATCAAAATCGCTCAACAATAAACTGGGCTTTACGCTTGTGCGTCAGAGTTTAATTATTTAAATGTCATCATTGTTACCAACCGAAGATGTTTATGTTATTTATCGATATTGAATGAATTTATTTCGTTGAAATACTTCAAATTGATGCAAAATAGAAAATATTCCCAAACCAAATACAGATCACTCACAAACCTCAAACTACGGCCTATTACACTCCTGCCAGTCCTAGGAAAAAACTTGGAAAAATTAATAAAGAAAAGGCTAGAAAACACATTTGGAAATAAGATACCTGGATATCAATTTGGTTTCAAACAAGGACATTCTACCCTTCGTCCACTTTGCATTGTCGCCAATAATATAGAAACTAACAAACTCAATAAGAAACAGACAGCTGCAGTGTTTCTAGATATCAATAAAGCTTTCGACAGTGTCTGGCACGAAGGGCTCCTCTTCAAACTCAATGACATGGGATGTCCGAATGACCTTTTGCATATGCTCAAAAATTATTTGACAAACCGCAAACTCAAAGTGAAGTTCCTGGACAGTTACTCAGACGAATTTACGCCGAACCAAGGCCTCCCACAAGGTTCACCTCTGTCTCCACTGTTGTACAACTTCTACTGCTCAGACATATATCATCATGCCAATCATGACGAAGAATACTACAACCAGTCAGCATACATCATGCAATTCGCTGATGATACAACTCTGATAGCCCATGAAAAAACTACAGAACAAGCAGTGCTCCATCTTCAGAACCTAATTGATACCACCGAGGTCTGGTTTAACAGATGGCGGCTCTTACCCAACCCGAACAAATCACAACTGATCCTTTTCCATCATCGACTCAAAAATACGTCTCCAGCTGTTGTGCTAGATCAACACATCCTTCATCCGAAAGCCAGCATAAAATACCTTGGAATCACCTTCGATATCAACATGAACTTCAACGAACATACCAATATGAAGAAAAAAAGATGATATCAAGAGCAAAACACTTTAGCTGTTTAATCTCTCACGGTAAAGGTATTGACATCAAATCAGCTAGCAGAATTTATAAAACCATATGTCGACCAATGATAGACTACGGAAGTATTCTGTTTCTAAATTGCAAGCGGCCAGCTATCCACAAACTCGAAGTGGCAGAAACAACATCCATGAGGAAAATATCCCACATACGGCATCCTGACAATCCCCTTCACAATCCTCCAAACCAGCTTCTCTATCTGACTCTCAATATCCTTCCCATAGAAGACAGAATTCTGGAACTGGCAAAAAAATTCTCCAAGAAAGAAGTCAACTTGGAAATTATAAGAAGATATTGTTGCGTAAGAGACCCAAATATCCGTAACTTCTACAAGCACCCCGAACAGACCACCCTGGAAAAGCTAGAACAAATGGCAAGAGAGAAATAGAATCGAGATTTTTTTTGTAAACTTAGATTTATTTTCAACTATTTATATGTTCTAATAAAATAATTATTGTAATCATGGGTAGAAGGACCTCGGTCAATAACCCATTGAATCTGTTTACTTTTGTTTGGATTCAATAAAGAACATTTATTATTATTATTTAGAAAATATTGTATATGACACATGTTTTATAAGACACATTGTCGCACTTGTTTCCTTGGAGCACTCCTCGCTTTGCTCGTAGTATTCCAAACAACGCGTGCGACAAAATAGCTTTTTATAATACTTGTATCATAAAAGACTATTTCGTTCATCAACTATGTCCAATATACGTTTTGGGCCATAATGTTTTGCAACACATGGAAAACATTTTTATTGTCAAAGTAGAAAAAATATTTTCTAGTGGGTCCACTCTGCATATTGCGAAAGCTAGAAACAATTTCGACAAATATCACGTAACCACTAATATTGCGGCAATTTCGAGAAATTTATAACGAATAAGCAAAAATAATTTTCAGAAAAAGCGAATTGGTATGCCAAACTTGATATATTTATTCGAAATAATTTTACGTTTCCTTTCGAAAATCTTTTTTGATCGAACTACACAACTTTGGTTTTCACCATGATTGCTGTAGCAATGATTCATATCTTACAACTTCGTGTACATAAAATTAAAATACCATTATATCAATCAATCAATCAATTTATTTATCCAAGAATACAGAGTTCTTATTAACAAATCAGTTATATTCTGATACAGAGAACAGAAAAAAATATGGGTATAGATAAAATAATAAATAGTGTGAATCACAAAAACAATGACATATAAGTAAAACAAATAACAAATTATCAGTCAGAAATAGTGAACTGAAAGTGTATAAGTATAAATAAAATAATAAATAGTGTAGATAACAAAATGGTAACATATAAGTTCTAAAAAACATATTCGAAATATTCATTCACATTATAAAATGATTTGCCAACGAGTAGTTGAATCGTCAATTTTCTAAAAAGTCTATAATTTCTTGCACTTTTGATATTATCTGGCAAGTGATTATAAATTTTTCTATTCCTGTATATCAAAGAATTTTTGGCAAGAGAGGACTTCGGGCATGAAAGTGGAAGGTTCAATTTTTGACGTGTTTCACGTTTATTACAAATTGAGGATCTGTCAGAGTGTTTGAATATTAAACATGAAGTTTCCAAAATAAAGAGGTCAATAGCTGTAAATAAATTATAATAATAATAATAATAATAAAGGTCTTTATTAATGTTATATCTCAAGTTTCTAACTTGGGTTTTTAAAAAAAATTATTATTTATTATGGTGGTAGCTACCACCAACTTTATTGAGCACTGACAATATATAAAAACTATTCAGAGACTTTCAATGACTCTCAGTGACTGACTAACTTGTTTACAATTCTAATATTTATACATGAAAATATGCTGATGGTTCATGGAATCTTCTGGAAGCTGCTGAGTCTTGTTTACCATCACATATGGCGACGTAGCTTCTACTGCGTAGATACTGCGACATAATGGGATGCTTCTTTTAAAGGTGACTCCTTGGTAAACATCCGCTGAAGATGACCTTCTAGGTTGACAATGGCTTCTTGTTCTTTCTTGATATAACAGCTCCCCATCAATAGAAAAAGTTGATGCTATGGCGACAACTTTTAATTGTCTCGAAGTTCTATTTCTTCTTCTGCTTCTTCGTGGATACTTGGCCTTTTCTTGAGGATTTTTGGTAAGTACTGGGTGAATCTTCGAAGTGGCTTCGTTGGTCCTTGAGGTGGGTATGGCGGATAATCTCTTGGTAGAATGGCTGTTTGACGTCTTCTTCTTCGGCGGCACTTGCAGTACAGGTAGAGTACGATGAGTCCAATTATAACGGTGATTGTGGCATAGGTGAACCATGAAATGTGTTTTGAAACAAAAGGTTCATTAATTAAATCATCAAGATCTCTAGAATATTGGTCCAATTTATGTTTGGCTATTTCTAGGTCGTCTGCATTGATATTATTGATTTTCAATGGTTTCAATTCTGGTGGATGAAATTGATTTGGAATATCTGCACAACAATCGTATGGTAATAATACAGGGTGTGTATTATATGAAACATTCAACGTTTCTCTCGATGAAGCCTGTATTTTTGTGACTCCCACAAATGCATTACAGTTCAATTGCATTTTTAATATGGAGTTTCTATAAATTATTTCGGTTTTCGAATTTCTACCTGGACAGGTAATAGTTATGTGCAATGGTTCTGCAACAGTTATTAGCCATACATTTTCTTCTAAGATTTGAATATTATATCCTTGTCCGAATATTGGAATGCTTTGACAATTTTCTGGAATTTTTGCAATGTTTTTCAAAAGTCTTATTTCGCATTCTGAAGTGGTATCAATCGGATATGGAAATACGTCATTGCATAATCGTATTCTGAACGATATTGGTTTGCATTTTGAAGGATCTTCGATTGTGAGGTACATTAAAGAATCATCGTCTTTCGCGATATATTTATGATTCATAGAAAGAATGTGATGAAGACCTGTTCTGTTATCATATATTGGTATAGGATATGAACGAAAAAGAGTGTATAATTGAGGTTCGGTTAGTGGTATTTTTAAAACAAATACAATGTTATCATTAATTTGAAATGCTTCTAATTCGATAATTTCTAAATATTGGGCAACAAATGAAATTTGAGCTGGTATTGGCAAAACGTTTTTATGTAGATTTTGCGATATCTGTTGAAGGGATGTCATCAAATGATTTGGCGTTATTATTGATGAATGAATAATATTGAGTCGTGAAAACGTAATTGCATTCAAAATATCATTGAGATTTTCTTGAATGAAAATATAGCTTTCCATAAGTTTTTCGCAAATTTCATAAAGTTTCATTTTGGAATTTAATATTGTTACTTCGTCATAAACTTCCATTATTGAATTTCGTATTGCCTCTATATCATCATTGAATGTTTTTTTCATCGATTTGGATTATAAAGTATTGCTGAATTTTTGAAAATTTCCTTGATTTCAAATGGTCCATTGAATTTATTTTCTAGTTTGCTTTTGATTTGCGATTCCTTTATATAGACTTTATCTCCAACGTTATATTCATGAGTTTTTGTAATATTTTCATCGAAACGTATCTTTGATTTTAATTTCTTTGCGTCAGTTTTTGCTCGTGCTATATTATAATAATGTGATATACGATTATTTAAATCTCTAACATATTTAGTAATTAATTGTTCTTGGTTATATAATCTTTCAGGGGGTCTTCCTGAAGTATGTCCGAAGACTAATTCATAGGGTGTAAATCCGTGGGTTTTGTTTTTCGCTGTATTATAAGAGATTATTGCGTATGGCAATATGTTGAAAGGATGTTCTCGTGGATTTTCAATCATGTGAGCTCTTATAATTTCTAATAAAGTAGCATGAAATCTCTCTACTGATCCGTTTGATTGGGGATGTCCTACACTGGAATATGATAATTTGATATCATACAATGTACAAAGATCTTTCATTAGGGTGTTGTCAAATTCTTTTCCGCTGTCTGCGTGAATTCGCAAAGGGGTTCCATAGTGTTGGAAATATATTAACATTGTGTTTACAACAGATTGGGCTGATTTGTCAGGTATTGGGTACGCTTGAGTGAATTTTGTTAATTCATCTCGCACTGTTAAAGCGTAATTTCTTTCTTTCTGAGTAGATACTTCTACGATGTCAATGTTTATTCTCTCGAAAGGAGTTTTTGGGGTTTCTGTAATTACCATGGGATTTTTCAAGTTTTGTCTGCATACTTTGACTTTTTGACATATTTGACATTGTTTTATGAATTTTTCTACATCTTTAGATAAATTTGGCCAATTATATTTCATTCTAATTCTTCGAATAGTTTCATTGATTCCTCTGTGTAGATTACTTTTACCGGAATGATATTGATCGAGAATGATAGGTCTTTCGTCTTCATTGGGGGTCTGAACTAAATCTTGACAAACTTTGAATTTAATTTGTTTCTCTGCAAAAATATAACTCAATATCTCTAGAGTTTGTAATTCAGAATTATTTTCTATACAGTACGTTAGATTAGATTCGAGTTGATCTTGGTTTTGGAACATTGTCAAAAATAAATAATGATTTGCTAATTCAGGGTCATTGGGTATAGGAACAATGTAGTATTTTCGATTTTTTACTGAGTGACTTGATACAATATTGATTTTCAATCTGTCGAATTCTGAATTTATTTCAAAAAGATCGTCTATAATTTTTTCATGTAAATCCGTTAATTTGGTAGGTTGCATGAAAATCAAAATATGTTTATTTTCTTTGCTTAAAATTTGGTCATTGGAAAATTCTATTTTCGAATAGTCTATTAATGATTTCGTCTTATAGAGATGGTTATATCTGTGATATTCTTGTGCTGCTTGTACGATTTGATCAGCTTCTTCTGGGTTTAATTCAACGTCAATGTCTCCCATTTCTGAAGGTGGTGCACTTACAGTTCGTTCTGAATCTGAGTCATTATCTTCTTGATTTGAGGATAAAATAGGATAGGAAAATTTAGATTTCTTTTGGAAGTCAATAATGTCTTTCAAATGATTTATTTTTATTCGAGAAAGTGCATCTGCATTTTTTATAGTTTTTCCCGGTTTATATCGAATTTCATAGTCATACTCTTCAAGTTTTAGTCTCCATCTAGCTAATCTTGAGCCTGGGTCTTTAATTGAAAATAACCATGTTAATGGTCTATGATCTGTTAGTAAAATGAAATGTCTTCCGTATAGGTAGGGTCTGAAGTGTTTAACTGACCACACTATAGCTAAAAGCTCTCTTTCAATAGTTGAATATCTTGATTCAGCTGGACAAAGTGTTCGTGATGCATATGCTATAGGTAAATCTTTTCCAATAGGTCCTTGTGAAAGAACAGCGCCAATAGCAAATGTACTTGCGTCTGTAGTTAGGAGAAAGGTTTCAGTGAAATTAGGATATATTAAAATTGGGGATGAGGTTAAACTTTGTTTGAGTTCTTCGAATGCTTTTTTACAATCTGAGTCAAAGAAAAATTTGATATCTTTCTGTAAAAGTTTAGTAAGAGGTTTTGATGTTTTTGAAAAATTAGGAATAAATCTGCGATAATATCCTGCTAGTCCTAAAAATGATTTGATATCTTTTTGTGTTTTGGGTTCAGGGAAATTAATAATTGCTTGAATTTTATCTGGATTTGGTTTAACACCATTCTCTGTGATTACATGTCCGAGATAAGCGACTTCTTTCCTTAAAAATTCACATTTATCTGGTTGAATTTTGAAATTTGATTTTCTTAATCTACTAAATACTTCTTTAATACGAGAAATATGTTCGTCAATTGTAGCGGAGTATACAATTATGTCATCCATGTATACAAGACATCTTTCGTTTTGGATACCTAATAAGACATTGTCCATGACTCTTTGGAAAGTGGAGGGGGAATTCTTGAGTCCAAATGGCATTCTAAGATATTCGTAATGTCCATTTTCAACAGTAAAAGCAGTTTTTTGTGTATCTTTAGGATCTACTTCAATTTGGTGAAATCCTGAGGCTAAGTCAATGGTAGTGAAATATTGACATTTTCCTAATTGATCTAGGAGGTCTGAAATATTCGGTAATGGATATTTGTCGTTAACAGTGACTTCATTTAATTTTCTATAATCAATTACTACTCTCCATTTTTGTTTTCCGGATGCGTCTAATTTTTTCGGAACAACCCATACTGGTGATGACCATGGAGAAATTGAAGGTTTAATTATTTCCTGGTCTAACATATTGGAAATTTGTTTTTTTACTTCTTCTTTGTGAATTTGGGGATATCTATATGATTTTGTATAAATCGGTTTTGCATTTCCAGTATCAATTGAGTGTTTGATTTCATTGGTGAATGATAATTTGTCTCCTTCAAGATAGAAAATATCTGAAAATTCTAAACATAAATCTGTCAATAATTCTTTTTCTTCATCATTTAGATGTTCCGTTCTGAGATTTTTTCTGATTTCTAAATTTCTGTCGAATAATATTTGATCATCTGTTTCAAAGTCATTTAATGTATAGTTATGAATCGGTTCTAATTTAAGATCTGAAATATTAATTGTTTTCTCTATCGCATTTACATTGAGTATTGTTGTTAAAAATTCTCCTTTTTCATTAATTTTCACTAATGCATATGGTAGACGTACTTTTTCAATTTCTTGAGCTAACAGTATAGCTTCTGTGTCGAATAAATCACATTTCAATTTGAAAACTTTTTCTGTACGAGGTTCAATCGAAATTATATTCTGAATTGGTAATTTATTTTTTATTGGTGAATTATTTGGAATGATTCGATTTTTATCTTCGATTTCTTTTGTTTCCTGATCAGTTACCTTGAATAGTGGAACAGTTTTGAAGTTGGTAATTAGTTGTTTGTTTTTTAGATCAATTACACAATCATAATGTTCTAAAAAATCTGATCCTAATAATCCATCGAATTCCATGTCAATGTTTGCAATGTAGACTTTATGTTTGTCTTCGTCACAAAAAGGTATAAAAACTGATTCATTGATTGGTATTTGTTCTGAAGTTATTCCTTGGACTGATACATTTTCTGTTTGTCTTTGGTGATAATTTTTACATATGTTTGGTTTGAAAATTGATATACCTGCTCCCGTGTCTATTAAAATTTTATATTGTTTTGTTGCATCTAAGATGTAATATAGATTTTTTGAGCTGACAGTGAATAGTTGGCTGTCTAAATAAATTTTTGATCTGGGGATTCTTGTTGTTTCTGAAGGTTTAGGGACTGGACTTGTGTTTGTATATTCGAAATTGGATCTTGGTAAGGGGGATCTCCTTGTATAGAAGTTTTCTGAAAATCCTGTTCATTGTCAAATTTAGGTGGAATTTGAACTGGTTGATTTTGTTCATAGTGATTCCTTTCATCGTCAAATTGATAATTTACTTGTACTTGATATTGTTGATCATCGTAAACATCATAATTTTCATAATCTCTGTACCTGTCTTGATTTGGGAAATATTGTTCATAATTGAATTGTTCTTCTTGGTTATTAGCTGTATAATAACCTGAATTATTATCTTGATTATTAACAGTATAATAATCTTGATTTACATCATAGTATTCATCATAGTATTCGTCTGAATTTGAATTAAAATGATGTGCTCTTTGTTGTGGCTGCATTCTATAATTTGGATTTTGCATTATGGGTCTATTTTGAAAATTCGGATTTGATCTTATTACTGATGGTCTATTTTGTTGAAAATTCTGCGGTTGAGTTTGTCTTGGAATATTTGGTTGAAAATTTGGTCTTTGAAAATTCGACTGTTGTGGAATATTTGAATTAATTGGTCTTTGAAAATTTGGGTTTGGAGTATTTGGTCTTGGATAATTCTGATTTGGGTAGGAATTTTGATAGAAATTATTTGGTTTGAAATTATTGATTGGAGGTCTTCTTTGTGTATTATTAAAATTCATGGGTCGTCGATTTTGTTGTTGGTTTTGGCTAGGTACATAGTTTGAATTTCTCTTTTGATTTTCGAAGTATAAGAGTTGTAATTCTCTTTTTATTCGCACTATTGCCGTGAGTATATCAGGTGGATTACTTGCTCTAATTATAGGTGCAATTTTTGGTTCAAGGCCGGTTAATAGAGTATTCAGTGTCATTGAATCGATAAGCTTTATCTGTGAGTTCTTCTGTTCTACCGACATTCTTAGTTGTTTGTTTACTGAAGCAAGCAATTTTGCGTTGTGAGTCTGTAATCGTGAAACGAAAGTCAATGCTGATTCATTAGGCAATTGTTTCATTCTTTGCAGGTCCTGAATAAGTGAATTTAGATCTCTACTGTCTCCAAAATGTAACTCTAATAAATTTTTTATTTCACGCCAAGATTCTGGGTTTCGTGAATTTATTAATTCAGCTGCTTTTCCTCTCAATTTATTTTTGATGTGAAGTGTTACGAGAATTTTTTGATCATTTACTGCCATTCCTTCCGCAGTTGAGCAAGAATTTAAAAATGTTGTCAGAAATATTGGGTTGCCATCATATTCTGGTATTATTGAGAAAATTTCTGAAAGTTTATATGGTTCAATTGGAACATTGGCTTGATCTGGTTCTTGTTGTTCAGCCATTTTATTACGTTATATTTTTTCTTCTTAAAATTAATTGATTTGACTAGATAAGTTACGCAATGTTTTATAGTAAACACTGAAAAACTGGGGATGATATTCAGGAAATATTATAACAGAACAAGTTTGTTTGAAATAATAGATTCAAAATATCGAGATGATTCTTTACTTACACTACTTGTTTCTTCATCTGTGTGTCTTGTCGGGGGCTGAAATCCTTTAGTCTTCGTGAACGCTGGCTACAGGACTGGAGGGAACTAATGCCGAAGAGACCGTCCGTTGTTGGATGAAATCCTTTAGTCTTCGTGAGCTGTGGCTACACCAGTTGTCCAATACTGCCGAAGAGACCGTCCTCCCGTGGGTTTTCTTTTGGTTCTTTCTTCTTTGAAGGCTTGGAAACCACCACGTTTTCTTCGTGTTGAAGGAATCCTACCGACTGCGCCAATTGTTATATCTCAAGTTTCTAACTTGGGTTTTTAAAAAAAATTATTATTTATTATGGTGGTAGCTACCACCAACTTTATTGAGCACTGACAATATATAAAAACTATTCAGAGACTTTCAATGACTCTCAGTGACTGACTAACTTGTTTACAATTCTAATATTTATACATGAAAATATGCTGATGGTTCATGGAATCTTCTGGAAGCTGCTGAGTCTTGTTTACCATCACATATGGCGACGTAGCTTCTACTGCGTAGATACTGCGACATAATGGGATGCTTCTTTTAAAGGTGACTCCTTGGTAAACATCCGCTGAAGATGACCTTCTAGGTTGACAATGGCTTCTTGTTCTTTCTTGATATAACATTAATAATACTAACAGATTTCATAATAAATAATCAAATAGTAGGGCGAGGTTCAATTCATGCAGTCGCAAGACTGCACGTCTGTTCTTCCACCTAACCCTGATTTCTAAAAATTGGTTTACACGAATCTCGTCTATTGACGTTGAATATGAATCTGAGATCTCTTTTCTGGATAATTAACACCGTATTCAGCAAGCTATTACAGCAAGAAGCCCAGAAAGCAATACCATGTCTCAGATGGGATTCAAATAATGCAAAATATGCAGTTTTCGCAGCATGTATTCCCAATTCTCTAGAGATAACATTGATTGCGTCACACCCAGAAGACAATTTCTTAATTTACGTGGACGTCAAATTTTAAATAGCGATCTATGTGCATTCCTATAAATTTTGTGTTTTCCAGATTTTTAATGATCAATTCATCACCTAATGTCACTTCCTGTAACACAGATTTGGAAGTGATTAGGTTCGTTTTCGAAATATTAAATGAATATCGATTAGAATCTCCCGAAGTCTGAACCTTCATCACTCAATGCTAAACATTGTCGAAATCATTTCACATTCCAGGATGTCTTGATAAAAACACAAATTCTTCCGAAATATTCATGGGACAGCGCCACAGGCGATATACGTGAAAACCAACATTGTCTTCTATAAATAGGGTCAATCTAGAACGCATAACCCCCATGTATAATAGAAATCCAATGCGGCTAGCGGGCAAATCCCCTGGAAAATAACAGCATGGAGTTACATAACTCTAGGCACGTCACACGCAAACATGGCAAGACTTCCCTGAAGTTTGAACGCCAGCGTCCCGCGTCCGTTACAGAAACTTGTGCCATTCAGGGGTTGCATCGTTGCCAGGTAGGTATGGCAGATGATGAGGGACATTGACGTCATAGAACTCCATTTTTATTCTCGTTTTCCTCTCGGGAAGATGTATCATACAATCCATATTGATTGGCATGTTTCAAGAAATCGAATCGAGTAAAATCACGAACTGTTGCATAACTCTTAGGCCCGGTTTCACCAAGCGCGACATAATCTCGGTTTTTGTAATCGAAGTTGAAGTTAAACCGTGGATTTAATCTCGATTATGTTCGTAGACGTTTCACCAGTCGGTTTTCACCACACAACCAAGTTCAGTTAGCTAAAAGCGATTCGCTCTAAAAATTGATAAGGCAACAGTGTAATATGTCATGAACAAGCATACTCGTCATCTGAACGTCATCATATAACCTCAATTTTAATTTTCTTTTGTTTGTTTACGATGATTTCTTCCATTCTCATCGTTTGATAATTGAACATCAGACAGAGAATTCTGATGAGGACAGGATGACTGACAAGAAAGTAGGTATCCGGGGAGAGAAGGAAAATAATAAAGAGATATAGGTACTAATTTGAGCATTGCCGAGAAGGCATATTTGCTGGATCTGGTGCAGGCTAGATTCAATATTGTTGAAAATATAAGTGGACATATGCAGGTATTTTAATTGATATTCGATAGATTCCGAAACAGAAATCACTGCTCGTTTTGGAAAGAGATCTCACACTAGTCACACTTGAATCTGTATATTCCAGTGTGTCGAATCGAATGACGTAACCAACGGGTGCGATGCACAACAAATTCATCTTCATCACTATCACTACTCTCGTCTTCGAAAGCAAGATCATACAACCTCTATTCTTTGATCATACAATCGTTGCAAATTGGTCAGTTATTCTTCAATAATCCAACAACATTCAACATCAACCTAACCTCACTGTTTCGAGTAACGTGAGATTAAATTCCGATAACCCGTCAAAAATGGCCAGTTAATAAATAATCTCGATTATCGGATATAATCGTAGTTAGTGGTGTGGTGAAACACGTGTAAGGCATAATCGCGATTACAATTGTCAGTTATCTTTAAAACCGAGATTAATTCATTGGTGAAACCGGGCCTTAGGGCCGGTTGTACAAACGGGAGTTCAGCTGTAGCTTAACTGAACTGAAGTTCATCTGGACCAAATCTTGAGCTTTTGGTTCGTTGTACAAATTACGTTCAGGTCGAGTTTAGTAAAGCTCCAGAGCACAATGTTTTCATATGGTTAGTAGAAGTTTTGCATACATATTTTGAGAGAAATGCCACGTGTACAGTGAGAGTGACACAATCGAGGACACAATATAATAATTATTGATGTATTCTTTCTCTTGTATTCAAATATAGTATCTAAATTTCTTTCGACTATTCCGCTCGTAATACTTTGTTCTTCAGTATTTATAATGTTCACGAAACAGGCAGCAAATTTCAGTTCCAAGATGGAAAGTCTCCTTATAAATGTGGTAAAAGCACACAAAGGCATATTGGAATGCAAATTAACAGACACCAGGACGCACTCAGAAAAATCTTAAGTACGGGTGCAAATTGAAAAAGAGTTTATTGGGATGTCATACATGTATAAACACGATGGAAAACGAGCACTATTATAAAATTCGGCACTGTTTGATCTCATTCTATCTCCATTCTGATAAACAAATTGTGAAGCCAAGCAATTGCTCTGCTGAACTTTGTGAACAATCCTGCAGGCTGTTGCTTTATCGATATCCACAAAATCAGTTACTACTTGTAAAAAGGAGCCAGTTGCATAAAAAACGAAGAGTTACGAATACCATTGTTTCAGCATTATTCCTACAAGAATGTATTTATATAAATATATTGAAAAAGTTATGTATATTTGCTTACCTTCGCGTAGGATGTGATATTTATTCTTTTACGTTATTTATTTTTCGAAAAACGAAATAATCTTTCAACAAACTCTGCATCATTCCATTTGTTATAATTGTTTCCACGGGTGCGAAATACTCTTGGGAGAATTTTCAATAATTTCCTCCTCATCTGTATCCATAAATACATCCTTTTTTGTTATAAATTATTGATAATTATTCTAAAATAGCGCGCTCGAACTTTATTTCGCGAATCCGCGCTTGAAACTGACGTTACATGTCGGTTTTGACACTGAGCCGTAGCTTAAACCGTCAATTTTGGAGGTTCAACTTGAGCTGAGGTTAAGCTCAAGCTCAGTCCCAGCAAACACGAAACATAACGGTCTGTATCGCGATGTTCTTTTTGTGTCACAAATGTTACATATGATTTTAACATCCCATGAATGTTGATAGCACATTTCGTTCACACGTACGATGTGCTGTTTCAATCACAACGCTACAACCTTCTGTTATGTACAGGCATTATCTTTGGGACATTTATATGTTACTTTCCATTTTATATCCCATTTCTACATACCATTCATGTTACATTATGACAGTTCCGCATTGGCATGTGAAGTATGTACCGTGGAGAAATTGGACTAGTTTTTCGAGAATAATTCGGTTGCTATATACCAAGTCTGTTACGCTGGTCTGTTTTAAAAAGTAGAACATAACCCCACCTAAAAAAACCTATCGGTGCACGAGTTCTTTGTTTTGATAGTTAGTCTGTGGTGCAGTGTGCAGTGTTTGGTCAAAGACGCCGTATATAGAAGCCATCGTAGTTCATCTTTAGTTCATACTATCGAAAAAGTTCTTATACGCAATAAATAAGGTATGTATGGAAAACCAATAAAGAATTTGTCTGCAAGGCAGAAAAATAACCTGGGACAACGAATACCTAAACGTAGTATTGATAAGAGTATATAGCTTGATTGAAACCTTCTAAATGAGTTCGAAGTTCGAACATGTTATTGCCTAGTATAGTCAGTTTTAATATTTGAAGATGTCATGGTAATATTGTATCATCGAATTTCACATCATTAGTAGAAATGGCACTTTTGCCTTCGAAAATAAGGACTACGGAAGTAGTCCCGAGAGTGCAAAATTATTGTTATAACATTTCAGTATTGGTGTTTTTATTATTACAGATGTGGCATCATGAAACTCGTGCTCTAGGAAGAAGAACGTTTTTTGGAGTGACTTGGTCATGCCATCCAAAGGAATTTGAGGAAGAATAACTGAATAATTTATTATAATTTACCTATTTGAAATGAATAATACAATTTTGGTTAATTCAAGAGATTTTTTTGGAATATACCCTAGAAACATATTTGTACAATTTTATGTGCTTCTAGAGACTTGCATTTAATGTAAGGGAATGATATTCAAATAACATCCTCTGGGTACGTAACGTGTATGTCCCCACTTTGACATACCTGTGATAATATCATGAGAACATCTATTAGAAAGCATTTGTTAACATCTAATTGATATACCCTAAAAAGCCCCTGTTGCGGAAATTCGGAGGTTGCATACATGTCTATGTAATATTAAAAGTACATCGCATGGGAGGTATAATGTCCTCAATGTTATGTTTCGAAACATATCTGAGATGTTTTTGTGCTTGCTGGGGTGTTGAACCGCCAATGTACAACTCACATTTTCTCTGAACTCAAGTTTATCTACGGTTCAAGAAAAACTGAGGTTTAAGCCTTCAATGTACAATCGGCCCTTAGGGCCGGTTTATCAATAGTCAGTCAAAAGTATTTGCTAGGTAACCAAAAGTCAACGGTGACTTTTTATAACTCAAGAGTTCCAGGAAACCGAAAAGGAGAAAGAGAAGGTGCCGGATCAATGTCATTCACAATCACGTGAAGAGATCAGTCATGTTAACAGCAACATGTTTCAACATCCTTCTGATTAATGGCCATGCTTAACTCTGCTTTCTTTGTATATACAAAATGATTTCAGGAGCACAAGAAGAAGTGCATTTTTGGTAACGCTAAGTTTAGGCACATCAACTAGAATCTAGCTTCCTCATCCTCGGTATATTGCACTTTTTCTATATTCTCAAAATGACCATACTTTGTATGAGCTTCAAGATATGAAACTAAGATGTCTCTAATAGTTTTTGATTGCTGTCACATGTCATCAATAAGGTGTTCTATGAACTTTTTCGGTCTCTGTGGCACTGTGGCTCCATTTTATTTTAAACCCAGTTTGATTGCTTAGGCGTTAGCTTGATTATTTGTGTTATTTCC
This sequence comes from Chrysomela aeneicollis, assembly GCA_029955515.1. NCBI lineage: Eukaryota > Metazoa > Arthropoda > Insecta > Coleoptera > Chrysomelidae > Chrysomela > Chrysomela aeneicollis. Next base: position 30,674,575 of record JARUHQ010000001.1, read on the forward strand.
ACTATTTCTACTGTGTATATATGATATTTTATGTAAGGGAATGTAGATGCTATCAGAAATTTGATTGATTGTGTGTACTTTGTAGTACCTTCATCTTATTTCTCCGTTCATTGAATTTTACTGTGTATTTTCATGTGATCAGCAATGGTAGGTTTATACTTATTTTGATTTTTAGCATACCTGTGAGTATATCGTATATATGATTTTTTTTTTCATGAAATATTCTACGAAGGAAAATGCCACAAATTGCTGCTAAGTAACGCAAGAACATCAACAATAGGTAGACTACGAGCAGAAAACAACTACTTTCCTGGTAAATACCACGCAGAACATTGATTTACATCTACTCGTAGTCTATGCACTGATTAACTAAGTTACCGCGTATTAGGATAAAATAAACAACTTGCATTCTGAATTAACTTAGTTAATCGGTGCATAGACTACGAGTAGATGCAATTCAATGTTCTGCGTGGTATTTGCCAGGAAAGTCGTTGTTTTCTGCTTGTAGTCTACCTGTTCAAACATCTCAGATGTTTTTCAGGTGATTTTTGATTTTTGTGCGTTATAGGAAATATTATATTGGATTTTGGATATTTCCGATCCTCCGAAACGTGTTGTCTATATAAACACCACTTCAGTCATGGATATTTTGTCAACTCAAGAGACAGAAACTATCACTGCTTATACTGATTGGGACAATATCATATTTTTGATGTTATTATTCAATGTCAAATGGTTTCACAATAGGCAACGTCGCAGAAAAGTCTAGCCACCTTGGACGTGCCGTCAGGTAATTTTCCAGCATTTCCACTGTTGTTACATGGTCACGCGATTGTTGGCCTCACGAAAACCGTCTCGAATAACCACAGAACTGCAAACACTCTAATCTAGCCGGATTGAGTTAATGGGGATACGAGTTTGTTAGGAAATATAATTTGTTAGCAAAGTATTGGCTCGTATTACAACTCCCAGCAGGAATTACCCAAATTCTGTTCGATTATTCTCCATTTGGATTCATCAGGGGATTGTCCTGCCTCAACGCCATTTGTTATGGACCAAGATGTCGATTGCTACCTGAATTTCACATAATATGCCGATCTATCCAGTTGTCAGGATCGGTCGTTCAATATTGTGCATCCAAATCGTATTGTACAGAATCTGGAAAAAGTCTATGAGGATTCCTGACTGCACAATCCAACCAACAGTACGCAGTTTATTGCAATTTTACATACTATATAGATGGGATCACTCAACTCCTACTATATAAATGAAAATGCTGAGGAGCTTTTAGTTGAATTCGGTAAACTCTATTTCAATTCGCTGACTTAATTTCTTAAAACTCTTATAGTTCGATATCTCTATGATGATCAACAAAGAAGGGGAATTGTCATAAGTAAATGAAGAAAAAATAAATATTTCTGGAAGACGACGTGAATTTTTCAAATTCTGTGAAGCTTCAGAGACCTTCACCCATTACACTTACTTTCAGAAATACCATGTATTGTTCAACCAAGCATCACGAACTCCAAAACTTTGATGAATAAACAAATATTTTTATTCAGAGATGAGATCTTTCAAAATAAAAGGTATCAATATTAACAATACTAATAAACATTGACAGATCCACCGAAGTTGAACGTGGTAATACAGTTTTCATATACTCAAAACACAGTTATTGACAATAATCATTATGTTTGGTAATCGAATGCAGTGAGTGAGAAATTGAACCATTAGTTTTATAATTTGTGTTATGAGACTTGTTTTGAACTCATTGAGTTTTTCTGGTGTAATATATTTTGTTATTGCACTTCAGGGCTTCAAAGGATATTTTAAATCCCTATTTTCGGGGAAGAAAGTGGTACTTTAAATCTATAGGGGATTGAAATGTACTTCAAATTTTTGCAACGAAAGCTGAATTTAGAAATTTATTTTCAATAATTACCTTTATTAGAAATATAACATGAAATGGATGCGACAAAAGTGTAACGTGTTGAAAACAATATTGAACTATAAAAACAACTTTTTATCAATATTAACATTTAAACTGGCTGAAGAACTTCGGTCAATGGCCAGTTGAGTATTATTTTCATACTTCATAAAGTTCATTTATTATTATTATTATTAACATTTATGTTTACCCCACTGCAATTAGCCAAGTGACAGAGAGGTAAGGTTTTGCTGAATTGTAGCCGTTGTCGTTTAATTTTTTTTGTTATTTGTTCTTAAACGTTTCACCTATCCTAAAGTGCATTAAATAGTGTATTCACCTCAGGACAAAAGTGTTTTCAAATCCCTCGACAAATTATATAAGATTCAAAATACCACTTCAGTTTCTAGGTGTATAATGTACTATTTCTTGTTTCTTGTTAGTGAATGTAACATTGTGATTGAGACTGGTTTAGATATATTGCGTTGTGTTCGCCTACATCGTCGTATGTAAAGTAATTGTTTTGTATCTATGTAGAATATGCATTTTCCAGGTAGTCCATGTGAATATCACATTCCATATAATGTTGAATTTGAAATTACTGGGTTATATGTGTGCTCATTCCTTTGATAATAATATAAACAAACATTCGATATCATGATATTGTTGGCTCAGCTTTGCATGTGATGTGAATGTATCGACATTCAGAATCTGTTAGCTTCAGCGTAGTAGGGTTATCCAGGATAATCCAATTCAAGGTTCAAATATCGACAATGAATATCCATTCCAGAGTTACATGTGAATCCACTTTGATGAGGTTTAGAACGGTATTTGTGAGCTAGTGATAAGTTGCATGCGTCCTTTCAGAGGAATGAATAGAATCTCTTCCTTTGTGTACGTCCAGAGAGGTTGGAAAATTGAGAAATCAATTATTTTGTGCATGACACGGCGTAAAATTGCACTTTATCGCCCTCGGACTACTTTATCGCCCGCCGGGCGTAAAATGGCACTTCACCGCCCGCCGGACAATAAATTATTAATTATTCGCATCCTCAGCTGCTTCGATGATTTCTGGTGGAGTACAATTCACACTTTCTTCGTCACTGGAATGTTTTTCGTAATGACTATTGTCTGTATTGACAGCAAATATGGCTATACTAGCCTAGTCTAGAACATGAGCAAATTGTAAACCCTTAATCACTCCCTTACTTTAAGAGATGGAGAAAAAGTAAAAACACTCTAATGTAATGCCATCTCGGGATGAACCTCATGGGCGTAGCGAAAATTTTTTCAAAGGGGTTTTAAAAGTATTTAAGAACCGTTTTATTCCTATCATGCTTGATGAGAGGTGAAGAGGTATTTACAATAAAATATACTGGTAGTGCATAAAATGTTGTATGTATTTATTCGGGCGTAACTTGCTTTTATGGACCTAGGCGTGTCGCTATCGCTCAGGATATTACTTAGGTACACGCTGCGGTCCATGAAAGCCTATTTTACGCCCTTGATACATAAATAACTATAAAGCCATCTTTGAACACGTCATTCAATATAGTTTGAGAATCATCAAATAATTACGGATTACACTGTCGAACAAACTTTGTGTACTAGGTATATTTCGAGGTTATTTTTTCATAACTACGAATAAATTAACACCTGGATATCAGAGTTTCATCCTTTCTATCGTCATTTCATGAAAGTGTCCCATGGTGTCAATTCTGATCTTAGTAGTGAGAGATGACACGGATGTGGAAAATAAGGATTCTGAAAGCTATATATACAGCATTCGCCATATAAAGTTCGCTACATATGGGAAATAAGTTTATCATTGAAACTTCTGAAGAACTGTAATGGCCTTTTGTTTCTGCATGTCTAACAACTGACAATACTTTCCGACTCATACCACGTGACCTCAGATTTGGCGGAAATTTTGAAAAAGTTGTCAATATTATCGAGAAAATATAACAATTTTGACCAGATTGAAGAAAAAATCAAAAAAACATTTTTGTTTTATCAGCATTAATAACCTAAATTAGATAAGTTTGGGTCAAAACTATAATCAAATATTTGTGGAATGGACATTTTGCGGTAGGTTAATCACTGGGTGTAGCCAACTTTGTGGCGGAATCAACGAAAGGTTGAGAAATGATATTGTTACGAACTGCTGGCATTTCCGAGAAGGTCGGAAATCATCATCCCGACGCGTGACTCACAGCGGAGGCATCGGTCCAGACGCACCGCTATAATTAGCGGATGATTCATTGCCGTCGAATATGAAAAATACTTCCAGTTTATTCCTGTTATTTCTGGACAATGATGTTTTTACCTATATAAGATCCGCGGTTTCGCGGACAAGTCAGTTTTAGAATGAAAGCTAGTACAGTGAACATTAAGATTTGTAAAGCGAATATCATTGTGATTTAACTAAGTGTTTATTGAGTTGTATTAAGTGTGTTCAGTGAAATAAATTGTTCAGTTTTGTACTGAGTGTTTCAAATTGACGAACCCAAGTGGAAAGATCGTAACAATATTCCCAATTATACTATAATTCAAGTTATTGCAAAAAGGTACGTATTATATGAAATTCACAACAATAGTTTTCACCGAATCATCAGATTGTGTTTTAATATCCACTCGTTGAGTTTTTTACCCTGAATACAACAGATTTGATATGAATTGATGAAAATATTTCGTCCTATACCATATTTGAATAATGAGCCAAAATAGTTCATCTTCAACCATTTATATTTTTATCTATCTAGTTAATTAGCATGTGAACTTCATTTCAATAATCCAACTTGTTGAAAAACAAGAAAATTAAATAAAAAAAATCTGTATTTCACGAACTTACTTGCTTCCTTCAGCTTGCTATACTCATTCTAATAGAGTTTTTATTACTTCCTTCATACTACCCATTCTTTCTTCAATTTTTTTCTTCGTTTTTTTTATTTTTTCTTCTTTTTTGAACCAAACAGATCATCAGAAGAAAAAAGAAGTCTTGTGTCTCAAAATCAATGTAGGCATTCGTCAGCAAATATCACGATAAAATCCCCTCTACACGAACGTCACTAGACTCGCTGCTCAGTCTTGATCATGAAAAATTACCAGATGTTATTCGTTGGAAAAATCGAAAGCTTTCAAATCAGCCAGCTTTCAGAATGTCACCAACCTCTCACATTGAATTAATCTAAATTTCGTTAGCCTGAAGAAACCCGATTTCGTCTGACGTCTACATTCATTTAATGTAACAGCGACGTAACCTCTGCTACATAATCAATTACGTGTCGATGTAATAGTAGCGAACAAGTTCTGCGCCAAGCTTATCAATGACAGCGAGTGATGAATTATGATAAAGGACATGCCGGAGCAGTTTTCTCAGAAAGGCTCTCTGCGAGCTAGGGGATATTGTTCGTTTTGCTGGAATTCAGATTGTGTCTGGAAAAATTTGTCCGCCCAAATTTATGGATGGGATGGGATCGGAATTCACGATGAGAGCAGGGGAAACAAGTGAAACGAAACACTTGCTCATACTTCAGAATATAAAGACATTTTTTTATTGCATCTTTCAGGAATCAAAAATTAAAAGCATAATTTATTTTGACTTGTGATTCTCCAACCATTGTCGTTTCGAATAGAAACCTAGTAGGCTGGAATAATAATTGTCTGTTCACTCAAGACCCAAACTGTGACAAGAAGATGTCGCTACTTTGACGAAGTCGTCCGATGATCATTTTGTCTCGATTTTTCCACTATCAGCGACCCAATTTCAGGTTGAAGTTTTTCCTCACTTCCGCATATAATTATGTCATATTTAGTGCAGATCACGAGAAATAGAGGAAGGCATTATCCGCACGGAAAAAAATCACTTGCTACTCATAACAAAAACAGAATTGCTGGTGAGATATTTGCTCTCACAACAACATTTCTAGGTGTAGATGAAACATTTATGCCATCATTACGAATATGCATTTGTCACAGATAATAATTGAAAATGCTATAATCAATCTGCTGTAGGGACTGGAATTATATATTTATATCCAGCTATAATAATTTGTTGGCTCGAATCCCTCACCAACAATGCTGCGATAGCATATTAGTTCTGTAACATTGGACAGTTTTATTTGCAAAGACTACCTACTTGAAGTTTGGATTCGGGTGAACTATTATTTTTGCTGGGTATATATCCATATGCTCAAGTGGGAATAGTTAATAAAATCACCTATTTTCCAATCATGCATGGTTTTGAAAATGAACACAGCACATTTTTACCCAATTATCTATTTGTTGTCAATGATCCGTCACCACGCAAAGTTATTAACATAATAATAATTTTTATTATTATTTACTAAGTATCGAACCTAAACAACGTCAATCAATGTATTGAACTTTGGTATGCGCAACCGCAAAAATCTCAGGACTCGAATGGAGCAAATCCAATTTGCTAAGAGCGCCTGGGTAACTTTGTGGTGGTGCAAATAAAATTTGCTAAAATTCACATGGCAACAAGAAAGAAGCGTCCTGATTGGCTACATGGAATGGCGTGACCTACTTTTGTGCGAATTCTTAATAACAACGCATCGATCTTTGTCTTCAGTTGAGTTGAGATATTGTTTCTGACAGTTCTAAACTATACATTATCATTTGCATGCAGAAGAAGAACAACAGCAAGCAGGACACTTGAGACTGTTGAGAGTATTAATACGTGGATCAGTTAGTGTCCTGCTTGCTGTTGTTCTTCTTCTGCATGCAAATAATAATGTATAGTTTAGAACTGTCAGAAACAATATAATATATGTGAAAAATGGAAAAATTTGATGTCTGTCGAAGAGCTCTTGGAATCGTGGGGATTCGGACACCTGAGGCAAACATTCGAAGGTATGATTTCAAAATTTCACTGAAGCTACTATACATTTATGTTGTAATCACTGATGAGGTGAAAAACCCTATATATAGATGTGACAAAGTATATTCTAGGTTTATTATTCTCATTTACGTTTTTTTTTCAGATCATCATACACATTTTGAGGGATTATCATTACATCAATCGTCTATGAAAAAAATAGTATACCACTTCTCGGAGATAAACTGCAAATTGAGAGTTTACCAGAAATTGTTGTTCTAGTGGACCTACCTGAAGTAATGTTTCTATATTATACCGGGTGTAACATGATTCCAGCTTGTACCCCTACTGAAGCAGAAATGAAGATGCAGTAGCAATAAAGAGCTTCGTCTTTTATTACAACTGATGCATTTGCAATAATACCTAGAAAAGCTCACTACTGGTGCAAAATTAGTATGCTGTTAATATTCAATACATCGTTACCTACAGCACTAATATTTGTCACTAGTGCAAACACATCTGGCTGAGAGTGTCAACTACAATGTTTCTTACAGCAATTGCATTCATAATGATACCTGAAAATACTTGCTACTAACGCAGTAGTATTTGCTACTAGAGCAAAAATATTTGGCTGGAAGTATTTGGTATAGTGTTTCTTACATTATGTAATCATACCTGAAAATATTTGCTACTGCTGCGAAATATATTAGTAATGACAGCTTAGGAATGTTCTTACATGCAGCCAAAATGTCGGAAGTTTGGTTTGCTTCCGACACCAGTTGGATTAGTTGATACTGCAAAGAATTATTAGGAGGAAATATTTGTTGCTTTCACATAGTTTTTTGCTGTCTCTATAGGTACTAATTTTTTTTGTTGCGTTGACCTATATTTTAGTACCTGTAGCGAATAATTTTTTTCCGTGCGAATCTGACATATTCTTAAAATAATCTTATCTTGAAACATGCTTCCAAAGATTGATTGTTAGACGCCTTTCTTACTTCACAAAACTCATTTGAAAGTAAGAAAGTTTATCTTGCTTGCTATAATTACATTTAAATATTGAATTTATACGGTTATAACTCAACATTATATTTGTGAGATGTCACGTTTACCTCATATGGATTCACAATCATTTCACTGACATTGATAGAATAGATATATGAAATATGGCATTGAGAAAAATAAATATACAACTCAACATACCCAAATGATTGTTACTTTGCGACTAAGGTGGATATAGGATGCTGAAACAGCTTCCTATTAACAAGCACTAGAAAAAACTGTTTAATTATGCCTACTTGATTTCATACCGTAGTAATATTTCCTGAAACTATCAGAGATGGCGCCATCATATCTTGTGTTGGTGAAACAGAAACTGTGCTTCTGTCAGTGTCACCTATTCTAGGAGAAAAAAAAACGATAAGAGTAAAAATGTTGATAATTATTACAGATTTACTGAAAATATAGTGTTTCAATGTCGTTTCAATTCACACCTGTCAGATTGGAACCACAGAAATATATAGCTACAGAAATGTTCCTTGAAATTCTACCTTACCGCCATCTTCATTCAATTTGTGGAACAATATTACTACCTTCTCAAATGGTCTACAAGTTTATCGTAGAAACAATTGAAGAGTTGTTTCACCATTCTATATTCAACTTGTTTGCGACATTCCACATTTTCCTAGCCACACCACTGACGATGTATTTTTTTGTCTCCTGATTCTCCGATAATTGGAAACATTTCATTAGAAATGTTAGGTTATGGTAAATTGTGACACTCAAGCCCAAAATAGTTCACGGTTAATTCAACAGATGTCTCTAGTTTGCCGAGAAAGTTACCTACATAGTTTTTTTAGTGAGAAGACAATAATGTTCTTGAAATAACAAGCTTGATATCTAGCGAATTAAATAAACTAATTTTATATATTTCTGTGGCAAATGTCGACTCCCTTTCACACACATACCCAATATTGTTCCGCCTCCTAGGTGTTCATTTAGAACTACAATGCTCCAACTGTTGCCACTATGTTTCTTCAAGAATTTTAGATGTTATTACTTATTTCTTTCATATTATACCACATCCTTCTTCCTTCTTGCATATTATTCTATTGATAAGTGTATATTTCCATTGAGGATATTTTCATCCCACATTAGACAAGATTTCGAGGTTGAATTACTGAAATTCGATTGCTAAGTTGTGTATTGCTAAAAACAACATTTGAGCGAGTAAAGCAGGATGAAAATTGGCTTAGAGAGGTATCATAAACCATTACATGGTACTCAACTTTTCCTTTTATTTTGTCTTGTACTTTTCAAATTCTGACAACCTCTGATCTATGCTATACTGAGAATTAACATAAAAATTCGAAATTTCATTATTTCTTGGTCTTTGGCGACATTTCGTTCATTCTTGATGTTGACTTGATAAGGACCTCCAATCACCATTAATCTTGGGTTGTTTCGTCGAATGGTCGACGACAAAAGACGAAATTAAGGGAAGGCAAGGGGACGGTTGGCCGCATAATTAAGCCAGAATTATCCCCCAAAACCATTATAACAAGCTATGCGAGATAATCCTTCATCCTGTCGTCTTGCTACTCCTCGAGGATGTCTTGTAATTCGTCATGTGTGGCTTCGAATTAGTGCGGTCGAAATCTAAGCGTCTATGTGGAAAATAAATGTTTTTCTATTTTGGATCTATAATGAAGTCATTATGACACGCAAATGTGTATCGAAATTCGCGATAGAAAATAACACGTAGCACATCTGATTTTAAATCAGAGTGTGATTTGATTGACATTGACCAATAAAAATAATAACAACATCTCATTTCTCACCGCTGGTGTCGCAAAACTCAAAATCGATAAACAGTAAGCTGGGCATTACGCTTTTGCGTCAGAAATATTTCAATGCCATAATTGTTCACATTTTTTTTATAAAATAACGGTGAAGTGTTTTTTTTGAACGTGAAAAACTGATGCATACGTTACTTCTGGTCCTCACTGTATACAAAAAATAATGAACTGGATTAATCACTCGCATCATCACTACCACACTTGACAAAGTGTCTGATTGATCTTCCATCACTGACAGGTGCATTGAATCAACTTCGAAGAATTAATCAAGATTCCCCCAAGATAATCATCCAGGATATTGCGACCGCTACAACCTAGAGGGGTCTCGTCTGGATTCTAGATGAAACGTCTGTGAATTGCTACAATCAATTCGGAAACACCACTTAGCTGAAGCACTTCAAGTTGGGAAATTGGAGGAAGATATTATGTTATCCAGTGGAAAGGAGGTGATGAAGTATTGGTGAATCATTCAGAAAAAGTGACAAATATTCAGATCGTTCCTACCACCATATCTCATGACTTTTTGAAGGTATTAAGAGGAAATTTATAGGGCCTATCATACTGTGAACGTACACACTAGTAGAATCGTTCTTCAAGAGCCAGCATTACCCTGTACTTCCCAACCTAACTGACTAACTCTCTCACCATCAACTGAGTAACTAACTGACTGACTAACTGACTTACTGACTAACTGACTAACTAACTGACTAACTAACTGACCAACTAACTGACTAACTAACTGACTAACTAACTGACTAACTAACTGACTAACTAACTGACTAACTAACTGACTAACTAACTGACTAACTAACTGACTAACTAACTGAGTAACTAACTGACTAACTAACTGACTAACTAACTGACTAACTAACTGACTAACTAACTGACTAACTAACTGAGTAACTAACTGACTAACTAACTGACTAACTAACTGACTAACTAACTGACTAACTAACTGACTAACTAACTGACTAACTAACTGACTAACTAACTGACTAACTAACTGACTAACTAACTGACTAACTAACTGACTAACTAACTGACTAACTAACTGACTAACTAACTAACTGACTAACTAACTGACTAACTAACTGACTGACTAACTAACTGACTAACTAACTGACTAACTAACTGACTAACTAACTGACCAACTAACTGACTAACTAACTGACTAACTAACTGACTCGGAATCTGGCCCAGTAACGCCCACTTACTCGAACACAAGTAGTGTGTTACCCTTGATTATATGAGTCTTATTACACAAGAGTGTTACTCACAGAATATCTCAATCAATGAAAGAAACTATGTTTTTCTTTATGGTTCATTTATGTAAAAAATGGATAACGGAGCTGAGCTCGCGAAATTTGCGAGTTAAAAAGAGCCACTTGTCTGCAACGAAAAAAGTTTATATCTAATTTATAAAATGGTGAAAACACCATAATTGTGGCAAACGACAATGTAACCTTGGCTGATTTTTTGACAGGAAGAGGTCAATTTGACAAAAAAGAAGAAGAGGAAGAACTAACTGCACTTCTCATTTCATATGTAGAATTTTCTTGTTCATTTGATATATGTTGAAGGTAATGAAATCTATTGGAGTGGAAGTGGAGAGTTCATTTTATACAAGCTCAACCGGATGGATATGAGTTAATCTCAGATTGATCTCAAATTTGGCTCTATAAAAAGTCAAAAAAACTGTACTGGCGAATTGCCACAGGAGCAGAGGCCATGTAAAGTAACATAATAGAACAGAATAATTTGTATCATTTGTAACTTTTGGCGAAACAGGTTAATTCTATTTTCAATTGTTGTTTCGATATCAAAATCACAAATCGATTGCATAATATAATAGTATATTACACACCAAGTCTGGAGAGTGACATATCTCACACGAGTAGTCGTTTAGCACGAGCCGCGTAGCGGTGAGTGCGGAAACGTAACGAGTGAAGGAAATGCACTTTCCAACGAGTTTTGTACACTATTTTTCCTACCACTCCGAATACTTTTATTTCACGGAAGGTCTTGTCAAAAATGTAACTTGAGCGGTCTCAGGTGGTTTTGATTCGATATCAAGTACTGTTTATTTCCATATTCAAGATGATATTTGAATACTTCTCCGACAATTCCTTATTATGTGAATTACTGATTGATTGAGTTAGTTTAGTTTGGACAAATTTTATTGATATTGACACCAGCGTACATAAACAAACTTGACACCATACGCCTGCTAGCGCCAGTATTCACGCAACCAGGAATACAGAACCATTGAAGTATGTAGTTCGCAAGCGCGTACGAGTTACTAGAGTTGCGTCCTTGACTCTTTGCAAACATTTGTGATACCAAAGAATTTTCTCTTTGGTGATACTGTGATATCAAACTGATGCGAGCAGCAGGCCGCGCATAAAACTGTAGCCGTACTCTTTTGAATGATCTCACCCGCTGTCATCAACATCGAAATAGTTCCAGCAAAGAGTATAGGTTCCAGTTTCAAAGTGAATTCAGAGGTTATGTATCAGACACATTGAAATAAATAGATAAAGAATTCTCGGTATAATTCTCGGTATAATTCTGAATTTTAATAATTAATATGAATTTGGTTTGAGAACATTTATATTGACAGTAAGTACCTTCACAATATACCTAATTATTTCTATATCAATTCAGGCGACATTTGTGATATTTTTCATATCAACACTTGTGCTTTTTTTCTTTCAAATAAACAATACCATGGTGATATGAGCTACTTTCTGAATAACAAAACCGTGTGATTGTTGACGTTTTCATACGTGGTCGTAGGAAAATATATTATATGAATCTATGCATTTGTATGAGAGTTTCTTGTTAAATCAAATGAATACTTTGCTGTTCGTTCTCGACGAGCTTTTTTTTTTCTAGAATGATAATCACAATCATATCAAAATGCTACTAGGTACCTCCTAACTCCTTGGCACTAAAAGTGTTGCCTAGCAACATTTTGTAATGTGAGTATGAGAAAAGTCAACTTCTAGGGCAAAATTCATAACAAGAATGGACGCCTTTAGAGTCGGCTGCAGAAAAATAGTAATTTACTTAACAAGTCCGGAAAATACTGTTTTTTTGGATGAGTGGACACAATTCTAGGACGAGCGTAGCGAGTCCTGGAAGTCTGCGAGTCCAAAAAAACTGTTTTCGGGCGTGATGCGTACACAATTTTTTCGGCAACCGTGTAGAATAACAAATCAAAGAAACACATTTCTTTATTAGAACAAAATTTCGAACATTTCAATTCTTATTTATATTAATATTTATATTAAAATTAGAACAATTGTTAATATTGAATGGATTCTTCAATTTGTTTGAAATGCTTGGTATATTTAAGTGCCTTTTGTTGAAGTCAGAACAAGAAGGTACAGTTTCCGTTTCACATTGATTGTTTTCATCTGATAATTTTTGAATGTTAGCTAATTTTATGTCAGATAGCTGTCAGTCGTTATTTTGCTGCTATGGTAATGATCAACTGCATTTATCAAAACCATACTACCAAGATTTTCATATTTACAATGACAACAACGATGTGATTCTTCCCGGCCTAGTCCGGGAAGTACGTACTTCCCGGACTAGGCCGGAAAAATGCCACTTTCTCAAAAAAAAATCGTCTGGAAAGTACGTACTTTCCGGACGGTTGCCGAAAAAATATTGTTCACGTCTATTTAATTTCTCGATAGCCTCGCACAGCTTTGATGGTAGCAAAGAGGGGGCACACATCTATCGGAAACCGTCCCCAATCTCCACCCGCCCCTGAGGTGAACCGTAAAGGAACGGCAGCTGGCGGGTAACGATAAGCAAAAGGGCGGTCTGGAATCGGCATTCCATGCATTTCGGTCGCGGCCCGGAATTACTCGAAACCGAGTAGATGGCCATTGAAAACAAACACCGGTTTCGGATACAAACCACGTTCCGGCCATCAAATCCATCGATTGCTCGTTGTGTTCGCTTCGACCGCGAAAAATTATTATTCGTCGCTGTTACACTTAATTGATTCGAAATGGTTTTTTGGCACAATTCCGAACCGGCCCTCGATGGGGTGGGGTGCTTGTTCAGCCCGGAAGGGTGCTTCAACGAGGGTGGGATTCCTAGTGGTCAGCATTTTGTGTAATGGACCGAAAAAGTCGTGACGTCACAAACTATGTTGGTATTCCTGAATGTTTCCAATAGGAAAAAATTTACATGTAAATCTCCATAAGCAAATTTTTGAAGTCTCTTCTAATATTTATCGTGAATATTTAACGTATTTCAAGATTATTTACGGAAAGAGGGAGGTTCGATGTATCTTTAAAAAATTAGAAACATGTATTAACCATTGATAGTTTTGAATAAATATCAATCAAACTGAAGTGAGGTTAAGATTTCGCTTTATTATTGTATTTATTCTCTAATATTATTTTATTTTCTATCACAATCGTGATATGAAATAAGAATGAAAAGTGTGTAAATCAAGATATGGTTACTAGACATAACAAAGGTATTATTATATCATTATTTGTTGTAGATTGAGGAAAGATATACCTACTAAGGTTGATGCTGTCAGCAGAGATTTTCCTTTTCATGATAATGTTGTCTTCTTTGGAATATATAGAAGAATCTGAAAGCTTACCTGGGAGTTTAGTAGCAGCATCATGAAATAATTATAAGTTTTCCCAGGAGATATAAGTTCATAAACAACTTTGAGAACTGTCCCTAGGCACTGTACTACATTGATAAGTGCTCAAGAAGAAATAAAATGACTCTTGAATGTCAGTTTTTCATTATAACACTTCGAGAGTATGATGTCGATCGATATTCACTTTATTTTATAATTAATATTGTATAATATAATGTATATAATTCTACATTTGTGTGACTGATTTCTCTTCAAATGATGATGGTGCATTTTCTTTATTACTCCTAGTTCAAGCTTTGAAGGTACTCGTACATTATAGTGTGCAAATATTGCTAAAGCTGCCAATGTGATGGCCAAGAAAGTATCCTCTTGAACAGGGACTCACATACACTGGTATAGTTTATCTATAACAAACATTTCAAAACGTTCAATTTATCCAACATACCCTTCAATATTATAGCTCACCTGTACTTTATATGTTTTATCATGAATATTCGCTTGAATCAACCACATTAAGGTCTTGAAATCAGCATCAAATACCATGTTCTCAACATGGCCTTTTAGCCACTAGATACCAGTTTTTCCTCATCTCTAGAGAAATGTACCATTGTTGATAGCTTCAACTGGCTTCAAGACATATTTTCCATTCACTATACTGATATATTATATAATATTAATCGAAAATACAGTCGAAATATCAGGGCCTCAAGAGTAAACACTGAAAAAAAATAACCTCAATAGATTTCAATATAATCTCATTCAAATTTGTTAGCGTTTCTCACCTGTTTCTATTTTTCTAATAGGAACTAGTATGTCCTATTTTCCATAAATGGTATCGAAATATGTAACTTTTTCATTATAAATGAGATAATCGATTTCAAAAAATCTCTTATGGAGATTTACATGGGAAAATAATTTGTTTGGAAGCAAATCAGTAGTACCAACATAGCTTTGACGTCACACTTTTTCGATCCATTGAATAAACAACATCGTGATTATCGTGATAATAATGATGATAATGATAACCTCTGCGGTGGTACTACAGTGGTAGAGTAAACCCAAAGTGAGAAAAAAATTACAGCAGCTAACACCGACTGGTGTCCCTTGAAGTCCTGATTGTTTTAGTGTCAGTAAACACCGGCATATTGGTATATAATCAAGGCACCTATGATCATTTGCTTATTGGGATTCTGCTGAGGTTTTCTACACAATTGAAATGACTTATTTAGAAAAACAGGAATCAAATACACATTTATTCAATATGAAACTACAATTCAGAGAATCCTTGAAGAGGCATTGGGTTTGAGATATGAATGAAAATCAAAAAAAAACCAACCGTCCACTAAGGGGACCAATTACCAAGTCCCTCTTGGTACGTGCATTTCGAACGATCAATGCTAATAAAGGTAATAGTAATAATATATTCAAAGAAGAATTTGTGACAATATTATTTACCACTAAAGGTGTTATGTGACCTTTCCCATAGGTGTTTTGGTGGTGTTCTTCATGCATTTCCGATAGTGCGATTTGACACCGCAGTGGTGTGATGCACATTCTGTGATTTTCTTGATGCTGAATATTATTTCCACGAAGTGCGCTTAAACACTGAGCAGGTACATGCGAATACTTTTCTGGTGTGAAGGAACACCTTATCAAGAGTGTGTTCATGCGAATCAGTGCTTTTTTTTCACCACCTTTGATGTCTATTGAAATATAATTCATATGATGATAAACTAGAAGAATACAGGGACAATTCGGATGATGACGAACTGTTTCGGATCATTTATCCTGATCAGTATTCAGTAGTACTAGGGCCGAGACCAATTGATACTGATCGATATCAAAATCATCTAATATATGATACCCAATATTGGAATCAGGTACGGTGGGAAGGACATCAGTGCCACCTATTGGCAAAAGTTCTAAGGTTTTAAGATCGAACAGATAAGCGCTTGAAATTCACACCATTCACATGCTTACACACAATAATTTCATTAATTTACATCAACTCTGGTGTTTTCAGGATGCAATACTTAACGAATGATTATTGCCACCAAATTTGATGATTCATACATTGCCCCGATTCGTGATATGACACTTGGTGTCAATTTTATAGAATGGGTGTTTTTTATGATGCGTTAACTTGAATGATAGCACCATTGAGAATATTAAATTTCAATCGTTTGGTGTTTCCTATGATTTCATGTTTCAGAATCGTTCTACTTCACCACATTCGTGTCATTTTTCACTATACTTAGATCGGAATCAACACCACCTAACACTCAATTGTGATACGTATAATAAAAAGGACACAACTTTGATCATTGATATTCGTCGGTGATTGCTCTGACATCCATTTGTATGAAATTATACACAAGTTTTTTTACTGTGCACAGGGAACTATAATATATATATAAATAAACTATAATTCAAAAGTAAGAGTTATAAATGTTTCGAGGATTATCACAGCACATATTAAACAAACCGTTGATCATAGGTGTACCTTCATTATTTGGAATGTGTGAATCAGGTACAATAATATGTTTATTCGCAATTATCAAGGTGTATATACAAATTGCAAATCATCTAAAAATAAATCGATCACATTGTTTTCCAAAGGAGTAGTTATATTGAGTGATATTTATTGACTTCAATCAATCAAGCTATTCCATTCGATGAGGATATCACCATTTTTGCTATAACTATACTGCTATATCACATTTCAAGTTGAGGAATTCAGATACCAATCATTTATTAGATAAAGAATCGTGTTACATTTTTCCTGGTTACAATAAATCGGCTACATTCAAAATATTCGAATGTCATCGTAAATTTAATTAAGAATCCATCTTATTCTATTTCGGATGGGTTTATGTTCTTACAATGCATAACATATTTTCCATAAACTATAAGTACTTCCACGCTAACCACTTGGAGAAAGCTGAGGTTCCCGTCTTCTTAACTCATACAGAGACTCAGACTTACGAGGGTTGCTTTGCAACTATAAGCTGGCAGTTGAAACCACTTTTCAAGTCATGGTTGAAGAGATCCCTGATACACTTGCTCGCAGCTAGATGGTGTACATTGTCAAGTAGACACAGGGCAGCCCTGGATTATCAGTACCAATGAATTCTGTCTTAGCTGCGATCATTCTCAGAATCTAACAAAGCAGGTCTGAAGTGACATTGGAATCCTAGTTTCATATAACGAATCTGCTTGGGTTGAAAGGTAATTTCTTTATCGCCTGAACTTTCACCTGTCACAGCTAGTCAATCATCCTCATTCTGGACTCCTCTTGAATGAACGATTCACTTGGCCAAGTTTCCTCGTCTTGCCTAATCTCGATACCATTAATACAAACGTCTCGCGATAACTAATTAAGAGTCAACCGGATGAGCAAGCCCGTATCCTTGATTATCTTGATACAGGATATCTCCTGCTCCATGTTAATCCCAGTCGACATGACAGCCGACCGTTTGTGTGCCACCTGCTGTTCAGCGACATCCTCCGAGCAGATTAGGACGCGACATGGCCGGGCCCTTTGTGTCCGCTTAAGGTAGACGAGATGATCTTTTGTCTTCTCCATTAGTATCGGTTGGATCCGGCAGCAGTTCCGAAGGATCTGCTTCCGAGACAGGACGAATAATTAGGGAAACTGGGTGTTGGGATCGGAGAAGATGACGCCGAATGTCTCGATTCTTGGGAGAAGTTGTGAGTGTTTCCGTTTGTCTTTGGGGGTGTTATATATCTTTTCTCGGATGAGCTTCGGAGGCGTTAAGACAAATAAGACGGGCATACCTTGATTCGGGCGTGGAACGTTTCGTTGGATATTCAGAGAGTGGAGATTACTTTCTGTCTAATCTTCTGTTTCGAAATCTGTTTCAGCGGTTTGATTTTATAAAGGGGTTTTTTTTTGAATTACGTTTGGATCATTTAGGGTGTGATGTTTAATTGATAAGAGAATGTGATGCATATTATAAATTCCATTATATGAATGGGTATCTTGAAAACCGATAAAGATACAACTAATGGAGACGAAGTTGCCTCATCAGGAGCTCAACAAAATGTCTGCAAGAAATCCGAATATTACTTTTATTAGATGAGATGAATGAATCGATATTGTTGACACTCAAAAAGCTAGGCTTCTCGTCTTCCTAACTCAACTTGGCGATCATAAATGTTCCGTCTTCACCTTCTCTTTGTGTTTGTCTGATTATTGTTAATATAATATAATTTACTTTGCGCGATATTGCTGTGGTTTCTAATGTAGTAAACTTCGATCGCCCCTCGTATCACCAATTTCTCAACAAAAACACACCTGTGCCGAAGCACGGGAGAACTGAGAAGATAAGAACAATTTGCGATTTGGTCGTTCGCTCGAATATAGATTTTCTAGTGCGATTACTTTTCGAAAACTCTTGTTCCCTGTTTTGTTCGTGACTACTGCGCTGGCCAGTGATCTAATCAACTCAAACTCTCAACCTCAGAACTTCACCTGTGGTGGTACTTCAAGAATCTTCAAGATTTTCAAGGTAGGAAACCACAGCCTCGATTTAACCTCTCAAATCAATATAGATCATCTACGAGTTTCTGTTCTGGTAATTGTATCAACAATTTTATTTCATTTCAATTATTATACAGTCCACTGAAACTACAACAATAAACACTTCTTCAAACTTCGTAAACAAAAAGAAGTCAATATCGTTATTGGTGACAATGTCAAATGTCCAAATATAATGATATAAATAATAATATAGATAATGATATAATAATATAAATAATAGTATCACAACAAAAGGTAATTGAAGTTCGATAAAAAAATAAACAATACCTGGCTTCATCAATATCATTTTAATTTTCACCGACACTATATTCACCCAAAATAACTTGTTTATTCATTTCACCTAGCTTGGTCTTTGCAACGATTTTTCAATAACTTCGACGTGAGTAAACGGATTGAGTCCATTTCTACTTGCACTGAGCAAACAGAGCTATTCCAGAATGAGCTAGCTGAAATTGTTTACAATTCGGAGGGTAGTATGTTTCGTACTATTAAGAGACCGCATCTAATTAAGTCGACGAATTGAACATGATGATATGAATAGATTGTAGAATTCGAAGAGTAAGTTTCTACAAATCATCGTTTGGAAGCCGAAAATTCAATAACATCTCACGGAGTCGTCAGATGAAAATATGATATCAGGCTTACCAGCTATGATTCAATGAATGAAAATGAGTAGTTTGAATATATATTTGACGTTTCTCACATCATACAACTGAATCAAAGACAAATTTCAGTCAGATTCCACGAATATCACAGCCCATCAAGAAGCCCGTGGAAACTGAAACCAAAACTGGAATAATCTTCTTTATCTGGCTGCAATAACATATCAACGAGTTTTTTTTAAATAAATCAATCCTGGATTCCAATAATGGTACAAGAATAAATAAATGTCAGAATGACAATACAACTCAATCGCAATAATGGTGAAAAATAAAACACTTTACAGATACTATTAGTGTTTGTTTCAACCAAACCCCTTTACCAGAAACAGAATAATACATGAGTTGCGTGTTTCCATGAAAAGGGCGCTATCATTCCACAGCCCGCTCTGTTTTTCTCTTGTTTTGCCATTAAAATTTCAATCGATATCTCGTAAAAAAATTTCTTGAAGTAAGGCGCTCTATAAACATCACCTCACGCGAAGATGTGAAAGCCCTAACAAACAATAATAACACAATTGACAATGACATTAACATTATTGACAACTGAGCGTCAAACATTTTTAATGCCCTCTACAGGACAAAATGTGAATCCTGCCTCAAAGTGGTAAAGTATGTGAAGTGAATTTGGAGGAAAAAATTCATAAGGCTTTGCATTAGAGTTCATTCAGATTCATATAGACAGAGAACGGATCTACAGGAAATCAAAAACACTGTTGAAAATGGAGACGCTGGAACAATTTGCAAAATGTCAGAGAAGTATTATTCATTTCATTTCAATTTCGACTGTGAAAATCCAGAATATAGCGAGTAATTTTTCTTTTAGAAGAAAAATGATCTGATGAATAGCTTTTCGGAGTTGAATGATTAGTTTGTGCCGTTCGTGGTGGAATGATAGATATGATTTCTGATGACCATGAAAATTTCTATAGAAAAAGGAGAGATCAATAAGTGTTCTGAAGTGACCTTCCAGGGACCATCCAGAAATGAAGAATTGAAGATGAACTGGCGGCAATACCTCTAGAAATTCTTTATCCATGTGGATTATGTTTTTATCAGAAAATTTCTCTCTGCTTTAAGATGTTTGGGAATTGTCCCTTGAATCTTTCGGAGATTTTATACATGTTGTTTGAGCCAATCAGATGCCTTAATTTCGACAAGTTGCTATGACGACAACTTGAGTTTTAAAGAAAATTTTTGCGGTCACATGACCTAGCTGCAAAATCAAAAAGTGATAATTTCTTTGGATTGACAGTGCTTGACCTGTACCTATCGTTTAATATAACACAGCAATTTTTTTCCTATGTATATCCTTTAAAACCTACTTTAATCTGGTAGACTACGAGCAGAAAACAACTACTTTCCTGGTAAATACCACGCAGAACATTGAATTATATCTGTTCGCAGTCCATGCAACGATTCACACTGTGAATGCAGATCGCGAGCCACTTCCAAGTTCTGTAAAACTTGGGAGATTCGTTTCTGGAGTGTTTCTTGCTTCTGCCGCATGATGTCGCCACTTCCAATTGTCTGTTGGAACGCGGCTCGGTGCGGTCAAATAGACGCGACGAAAATGCATCGGGACAGGCAACGCTTCGAGTGGAGATCTTACGGTCTCTACTCGGATCACTACCCTGCACTGATGAGGGCCAATAAGCCCGAAACCGGTCTGTAGGTTGTTAGGCATGCCTGTCTCGATGTGAATTTGTCACGTCTTTGGAAGAAAGAAACATTTGCGATCTGCATTCACAGTGTGAATCGTTGCATGGACTACGAACAGATATAATTCAATGTTCTGCGTGGTATTTACCAGGAAAGTAGTTGTTTTCTGCTCGTAGTCTACCAAACATTTATTTCAAACTATGTTTGATATTTTTAATTGGATAGACTCTTTTTCTCTTTCAAAAAAAATGTTGTTTGTCCAATTTATGGCTAATCCATTTTTTCATTAATTAGGCTTAGTCGAGCTCTTAGCCACTTCGAAGTTCTGTAAAACTTGGGAGATTCGTTTCTGGAGTGTTTCTTGCTTCTGCCGCATGATGTCGCCACTTCCAATTGTCTGTTGGAACGCGGCTCTGTGCGGTCAAATAGACGCGACGAAAATGCATCGGGACAGGCAACGCTTCGAGTGGAGATCTTACGGTCTCTACTCGGATCACTACCCTGCACTGATGAGGGCCAATAAGCCCGAAACCGGTCTGTAGGTTGTTAGGCGTGCCTGTCTCGATGTAAATTTGTCACGTCTTAGGAAGAAAGAAACATTTGCGATCTTCATTCACAGTGTGAATCATTGCATGGACTACGAACAGATATAATTCAATGTTCTGCGTGGTATTTACTAGGAAAGTAGTTGTTTTCTGCTCGTAGTCTACCAGACATTCATTTCAAACTATGTTTGATATTTTTAATTGGATAGACAATTTTTTCTCTTTCAAAAAAATCATTCAAGGGAGAGTCTAAGTGACAATCATGATTTTTTCCATAAAAATATTCGTTTTCCTGAGCTAAACCGTCCCTGCGAGCCCTTACCCGCATGCTGGATCAACTAAATCCGGCGCTTCGTCCGATGATCTGTTCTCCCCCATGCCGAAACAAAGGTAGGATATCTTTGCCTAACGCAATTAGAGGGCTGTGACAAGCGGTGGGTTTGGGCTCGGTGCTCAGGTGGCGTCTGTCCCTTGTCATTAAGGGCCGCTGCAACAGCCCTCAACTCCCGGAGTTGCTGTCAACGTTCTGTCTGTTATTATGAGACGGAGGGGGCGGCACAATTAGGGAACTGCCATGAGTGGTTGGGGGTGGATTTTGATGGAGTTTTCGTGATATCTCACGGATTGGAAGGTTGATGTACGAAATCAAATGAATTCGATTCGTAAATATAATTCGTTAACGATTGTTTTCTCTTCCTATCTACTTGACAGTGAGTTTCGCATCTCATGAAAGCACCCTTGTAACTTTCGTAATTGAACACTGAACTAAAAACAAGATCTTCACCAACAGTTAAAATCTTCTGGTGTTCTATGTTAGTTTATTGTTCAATTATGGATTTTCATCAATTACCTATCTGCCTCATCTATTCAAAGCTTCTGTAATACTTATTGAAGTAGAATGATATGGAACTCTTGGCTTATGCGAGGTTGATATATCAGATGGTAAACCAACTTTCCATTTATAAGCACATGAAAAACCTGTAGACTTTCACCTACTTGATTTCAAATCGTTTAGTAATAGTTCCTTTAAAGTTACACTGTATCTCTTCATCGGTGTTATCTCTAAGAAGAATAAAAATTTCAATAATTATTCCATATTCACTAGAATACTATATTATTTAATGAGGCTATTACTCATGAGAATGAAGTTTGCGAAGTGAACCGCAGGCTTTTATGGGATCAGAAAAGCAGATAATATGTTTCAAAATCTTCAAGTAAAGAATCATGATGGCAAAAATATTACGAAGCAATTGAAATTCATTTGTGGAGTTTGACTTTGAAAACAATTTTTGCCTTGTGGGAGATGTTGAGAGAACGCAATTATGAATATTTATTTATTTGAATTTATTCAATTTGAACCAAGATTGTTTGGAGAATTTTTTTTGTCAGATCCGAAATTGTTCTGGCAACGCAAAGAATCCAACACCTATACAGTTTTCTAGCTTTCAAAACAATATATTTGCTCTGAAATATTTCGATTCTAGTGAAGGTGCTAACTGTATGGATGATGTTAATGAAGATTTGTTAAGTTTGACGCTAAAAATGACTGAACAATGTATAATGATGATACGTAATCAGATAAATCAATACGGTCAATATTTGAATACATGTACGTTTAGGGGTAGTTTTAATTGACTATGTTGCTGGAATTCAAAATCATTTCTATCGTGAATTCTATGTTTATGGCAGTTTCTACCTACTCTAGAAATAATGAAGAGAGAAATGATCAGGGATGAATAGTTTATTTCTTGAAAATTGAGTGAACTTGGACGATATTCCATATGGTCGAAAATGTATTATGTCTAGTCTAAATGATTAACAATTTGCATAGAATTGAGATTTTATCTTTTCTGCTGATCCATTTTATGGAAATCAGTTAAAATTATAATCATCATCAAACTGACATGCTATGACGACTGCACTCTCAAACACACGATATAAAACATTGATGACGTCTAAAATAACTGCTAGTACTATTATGACAGTAATCAACAAACTGTCATGAATCTGGAAAAATCCAATGCATTCATGTAATGTAACTTTAAGTGTGACATTGTCATGAATCGATAGGATATCATACCATCAAATCATCTTCAAATTCCGAGTGAAATGTTCCCCAAGCTGCGAACTTGAATAAAATAAGAAAAATGGCCACAGCGAGAGTCGGAGAAACAGGATTACCAGTTGGAATAGATCTTGGCACAACATACTCTTGTGTTGGAGTTTTCAGGAATGGTAAATCTTCCAACGTATTGAAATCTAAATCTAAGATTTTCTAGCCAAAAGTTCACGGTAAAACTTCGTTTGTCGCACTCCTATGAGTTCGGAAAAAATTTTTGGTGGAACTTATACATTTTGACCTCCTGATCACGAATCTGAAGTCAAAACGCGGCGGTCTCAAGTATTTTCGGAGATACGGCCCCATTTTGTCTCAAAAATGCACCATTTGACATATCAAATTTCTGCTATTAGGAATACACGAAATTCACCCTTCTTTGAACCAAAACACTAAACACGCATATATTTACTTGTTTCCGAACCTTCTCAGCAGAAAAAACTATTATTTTCCAAAAAATTCATCCTTCTTTGAAATGTAAACAAAACAACCTTTTCACACTGATTTTCTGGTAATTTGTATTTATGATGTTGGCAACGTGATTGTTTGGCTCATGGCTCAAGACGTTGCCAACATCTCAAATGAACATAACTAGAAAATCAGTGAAAATAGATGTTTTGTTTACTTTTTGAAGAAGGGCGAATTTTTGTGAAAATAACAGTTTTTTATGCAAAAAAGTGTTGGAAACAAGTGAATGTGAGCATGTGTGATGTTTTGGCTCAAAGAAGGATTTATATTGTTTGTTTTTAATATCAGAAAATGGAGATTTGAAATGGTGCATTTTTGAGACAAAATGGGGCCGTATCTCCGAAAATTCTTGAGACCGCCGCGTTTTGACTTCAGATTCGTGATCAGGAGGTCAAAATACGTAAGTTCCACCAACATTTTGTTCCGAACTCATAGGAGTGCGATTAACGAAGTTTTACCAAGTTCACTATTGATTCTATTGAATAAAGTTCCTTCGAATATTGCATACTGTATTGATAGCTGCATCGGTGTGGACTGATGCATTATTTTCTAGGAACTGTTGACATAATCGCCAATGACCAAGGCAACCGCACCACCCCAAGCTATGTGGCGTTCACAGATGTAGAGAGATTAATCGGTGATCCAGCGAGAGGCCAAGTTGCCATGAATCCAACTAACACCGTCTACGATGCCAAAAGATTGATAGGTATGCGCACCCACATCATCAACAACAACATAATTAACGCACTAATGCATTTTACTGCAGACTCACTAACGACCTAAACTGGTAGGGTTCAGGATTTTAGCATTTATATGAAACCGATCATTCCATCCGATGTTTCTGTATTCTGTCTGATGGCGATCTTGATGAATGATTCAATCAGCAATGACTAGTTTGGATCCATTAAGCAACATGGGGTTGTTTCTCCAGAGTCCATTAAACGTTTAGGATAACTTGGCAAAAGAGATGAAAGTGTTTTCAAAGAGTGTTTTTAACCGCCAACTTGGTTGCAAAGCAACCCTCGAAGTCTCATTGAGACTTGTATGAGTAAAGAAGACGAGGAGCTTAGTTTTTCAAGTGTCATCCGAAGCACTACTCGGCTGGTTATCCTTGAGAGCAGCCAGGCTGCTCTCAAGGCACTGAGCTTCAGCAAGATACATTCCAAGCTTGCCTGGAACTGCTTCATATCCCTGAAGTGCCTTTGTGCTATCAGGGTGACCCTGTTATGGTTACCTGCACTCATAGGACAATTTTTCTCTGAGTTACAATTGGTCATGCTGAAACATTTTGGCATAGGTGGTTAGGAAGGGACTCACATACTGTATCGATCTACCAGAAATAGTGCATTGGAGGCAGATCCTGGAATGGGATAGAAATGATATGTGCATTCTTATTGTACTGCTAACAGGACATTGTCGTCTTAAGTACCATCATTGGGAAAATAGTCCTGAATCATGAAACGAACTGTC
The DNA here is from genome assembly GCA_029955515.1 of Chrysomela aeneicollis. Lineage (NCBI taxonomy): Eukaryota > Metazoa > Arthropoda > Insecta > Coleoptera > Chrysomelidae > Chrysomela > Chrysomela aeneicollis. The sequence goes on from JARUHQ010000001.1 coordinate 30,700,323, forward strand.
TGCTTCTTATTAGATAGACTGTGGTATAATATTTCTGGCTACACAAATTTCGTGCCAAATTATTTTGATGAAATATCACCATGGCCGTGATAAAAACACGATTGTATGGTGAACTGTTAGTTTTTGGGATGAGCCACAATAGATTCATTGGGAGTGGAAGGCCAGTATTGGTGACTCACAAGAACATATCTTGATTGAATCAAACATTTGATGGGCTGAAGTGTTTTTATATTCAAGAAGTTGTCGAAACAATTGATAAAATAGCTAATTTGAAGAGAAGGAAAGGAATCCAAGTTGCTTCAAGAGTTTTATGATCATTTTTCAGGAAGGAGATTTGATGATCCAATAGTGCAGCAGGATATGAAACATTGGCCCTTTGAAGTGATCAATGATCGGGGCAAGCCCAAGATCAGGGTCAAGTACAAAAACGAGATGAAGACGTTCTTTCCTGAAGAGATCTCCTCCATGGTGTTGGGCAAGATGAAAGAGACCGCGGAAACTTTCCTTTGTGGACACGTGACCAAAGCCGTTGTCACTGTACCGGCGTATTTCAATGATTCCCAGCGGTAATGATTTTTCCATTCACAAGTGTCAAGTGAGGCCTGCAGTGCGAAACTTTTTTGAATGACATAATGGTGTCCATCACCACACTTTGGCTCTTCTGAATCTATTCATCACAGGAAAGAAATCAATAAAATGGCAGCTCCAAAATGGCTGACGACATTTGTAGTTGAGGAATTGTTTATCATAATTCGATTGAATGAAATAAAGAATTTTCTCGATCAGATCCATATTATCCTTTTCAGTCAGGCTACCAAAGATGCTGGGACCATAGCAGGCCTTGACGTGCTACGAATAATAAACGAACCAACTGCAGCTGCTATCGCCTATGGGCTCGACAAAAAAAGTGAGGACGATAGGTACGTCTTGATTTTCGATTTGGGTGGAGGTACATTCGATGTTTCCATTCTCCTGATTTCCGGAGGAATATTCGAGGTCAAAACAACTGCTGGAGACACACATCTGGGTGAGTGGAAGTGAACACACATGTGCAGACCTGAAAACAGCGAGTCAATTGTGCCAATGACTGAACGTTTTTCTTCCCTTTGAATAATTTTTTCCTCTCTCTACCTGGTTAAGGTTAATGATGGAATAAATGTTCAACTCCTTCAGCTTAGTCAACACGTACCTATTCGTACATAGGTAGATCTAAAAGGTCTGCGATGTTTATGTATGAATGGCCATTGTGAATTTCATGTTCCTTTGAGCATTTCATCAAGCTCGACTGCAACATCCTCTTCCATGGAAAGTTCACTTCCTTTTATCATTTCGCTTCAAACTGTGTTGCATAACAATGGGTTAGTCAGATGTACATCGTAAAGAAGTCATAATCCAGAGTTATGTATATCCAGTATCACAAAACGAATGATTACGTGACAGCATGCAAGGTAACTTGCTCTGATATTCAAGATGGCGTGCACTTCCAAATCTGCAGGACCAGTGAATTAATGTCCACGAATTGATTTGTGTTCTAGGAGGTGAAGATATCGATAATAGGATGGTTGAGTATTTCACAGACGAGTTCAAGAGGAAGACCAAAATTGACATCAGGGGTAACAGAAGGGCTTTGAGGAGATTGCAGAGTGCGTGCGAAAGAGCTAAAAGGACATTATCTTCGGCAACTCAGGCTTCTATAGAAATTGACTCCATGGCAGACGGAGTGGATTTGTATACAGGAATCACAAGAGCCAAGTTTGAGGAGGTATGAAATAAAATTAGATATATTAACTTGATAATCTTGCTCCTCTCGCGCTCTCAGATCTCTCTGTTGATTCTCTTTCTGTTGAATGAGTTTTTGATATGCTGAAATAATATGTTTCCACATATTTGGTTGAATTCTGGATGATCATATCTTCCATATGGAAGATAAACCGGTTCAAACCAGCAGAATGAATCCAATAAACACTATTTTTGTTCGTGATCCGAATTATTTTTATTGTCTAGCTGAATAATGATATATTCATGAGAACCATGGATCCAGTTGAAAAGGCACTGAGAGATGCCAAAATGGCAAAAACCAAAATCAACGACATAGTCCTAGTGGGCGGTTGTACTCGAATACCAAGGATACAAACCTTGTTGTCCAATTTCTTCCCAAACAAGGAACTGAACAAATCTATCAATCCTGATGAGGCTGTGGCTTATGGGGCTGCAGTACAAGCTGCTATACTAACAGGAAACGATTCGGAAGTCGTCAGAGATTTGCTATTGTTAGACGTTACTCCACTATCATTAGGTGAGTTAATTTCATAAAAATGTTGTGTTCAACGATTCTATAGTCCGAGAGAATCGATCATCTTGAAAGTTTGGGAGTTTGGGAGTTCATAACAGAACGTAGATTTTGATGGGTCCAAGCTTCTCATAAATTGATATCCAACATAATATTCAAGTTTAAATCCTATTATCGACTTCTTGAGTGACATATCCAAATACAGATAAAAACCTGATTGCTTAGAGTTTAATTCAGTAAAAGCTGAGCGGCTGCCGCACAGCGTCTGACGCCTATATAGTACTGCTCATGTGAGAATTAAAAATGTATCCGTTTCTTATCGAGCGTCAGCCGCCATCGTAAGAAGGCTGCGCATTCAGACGCTGCGCGGCAGCCGCTCCATAGGAAACGCACCTTAAGAAGGCTGCGCATTCAGACGCTGCGCGGCAGCCGCTCGGCGGCCGCGATTGGCAGCCGCTGCATAGGAATAAATGCACCTTTAGCTAGATAGGTCTGTCAGATGTAGGTGATGTTTGTATGAACCAACGTCGACAAAAAAATTCTTATAAGGGAGATATTATCCTTCAGAAGTGGTTTATAGAGGTTGATTCTATTGGTCTTATGGTTATTGAACCGAATTTCATTAGATTGTAATTATGAATGATCATGACATTGGATTTTCGGATCAAATTGAATCAAAAAAGATTTATCTAATCGGTTCCCTTTCTTAGAGAAAAGCTTCGAACTTGAATATTCTGTGATGGAATTCCAGTAAACGTCAGCACACAACAAAATATCAGGAAAAACACCCTGTATGCAAGAGTAAAATGAACTCATTCAAAAATAAAACATTATCCATTGTTTCCTAACTTTTGCATCATTTATTCACAAAGTTTTCTTACCAAAATGGAGACCAAACTGCTAATATGGGGTTAGTTCATATTTTATAAGGATGCATCATTCTATTTGCTCTCAATTCGCGAATAATTGAAAAATGATAAACATTTGATGCTGAGGCTCCACGTTGACTTGAACTATGTGGATTTTCTTAAATTTTAAGTTGTATACCAAATACTGATACTGATATCCTCCTTCGTTGCTTTGTGTTCTTTATAAAACTGATTCCTCATCCCTCATCCTAGCTCATGCTAGCTTCAATAAAATTTCACAGAATAATTTCGTATCACAACCAATTGCTTTGAAAGCTTCTTTTCTGAATTGTCGTGGAATATTTCGTCAATCAGACCTTAAATAGATGCAAAAAATAATACCACCATAGCATTCGTGATTGGAGAATGACAAGATTTCTTAAGAGATGTATTAGAAGCCCGGATTCCCAATCAAAATTTTAGGAGTTGTCATGCATTGGGGCAGGTAATTTCCCAATTCAAAACTAGAGTTGGAGCCTGGATATGTTGATCAACCTTGAATATTAGTCCTCTGATAAGCTGGCAGAATTATTTCGATTCATTAGTTCCTTGGAAAATATATAAAGTAGTTATGTTAAGAATGTCCAAATATTATTTTCATCATTCGAGTTATCTAATAAGTCGTACTCGAAATAACACAAATCATAATTATGTTGAAGTCTAATTGAGTAATGGATACAGAATACAGCTCGACACGTTGAATGAAACCATGCATTAAGTCATGTTTCGCATCCTGTGTAAGGCTATGAGATCAAGCTTCATGTATTACATAGTATACATATTACTTGAATCTTGCTGAATAAATGAAAAATTCACTACGTTTTATGTTGCCTTCATAATTTCCTTCGTGACCGTAAATAACAATATTTTCAGACTACCTACATATTATGGAAGATATACAGCCAAGAAGCCAAGAACGTATACAGTGTGTCAATCTGAATGTTATCAGTTGAAAAACAATGAAAATGCAGAAGACCAATCTACAAAAATTTTAAAAACATTCAATAAACAATAATGGACTTATTTCTCCACTTTTCACTATATACATCAGGAATTATGTAAAATGTTTTGCGTGAAAGATTATCAGATTAATCAGCAGAAAATTAAATTCCTTTTTGATGGTCAATATGGCTTTCGGCAATCCTGTGACACTATTTGAACAAATCTAATTTTGATATCTTGAAAATTTGCCAGATTGACACCAGTTTGAGAATCACCCTGTACATCTTATTGATGATTACCACTTACAAAATTATTTGAACATATCTGAAGGTTATTTGTATACTGCGGAAATAATCATCATCAATATTTTTATTGAAGTAAAATGTTTTTTCAGAGATATCTAAAGAATAAATCAATAACCTGGTAACATCGCGGTAAATTCTATGACGAATTCGATGAGGAAAAAAATAAATGGCTGTTACAATTCAAAATAATCCACTTTTATGATGCTCGCTTCAATGGGACGCCCTGTATAACGAGAAATATAATTTTTTCATGCATATCCAAAAGCTCCAAGCAAAGAAAATCATAATCAATCTCTCTCGATAACGGATATATTCGATTTTCCCACCCTGTATGATGTTCTAGGTATCGAAACAGCAGGAGGCGTTATGACGATATTGATCAAGAGAAATTCGACGATTCCTGCGAAACACACCCAGATTTTCTCGACGTTTTCTGATAATCAGCCCGGGGTGCTCATACAAGTGTTCGAGGGAGAAAGATCACTAACGAGGGATAACAATCTGCTAGGAAAATTTGATCTCATGGGTACGAACAATTATCAGCGCACATAAAAAATTTACTTCGATCGAATTTGTTCGTTACAATTCAAGAATATGACTTGTTGATGAATGTCTTTCATCAATACAATGATGAAGTGATTCTGAGAACATGATGGTTATTTCGAGTGTATGCATGTAGTTACTCAAAGCAAGAAACATTTTCTTCATATAAAATATTATTTTCTACAAACTTTCAACAAAGCAGCTTTAGACGTTTTCAAGTTTCATCACAAAGTTGACACTGTCCGAGGAATGTCATTGAGTGACAGCATTGCCGATCGTGCGAGGAAATAATGCATATTTGCACTCGCATCCATCATTGTTGAAAAAAAAAACTCCCCATTCTGTTGCATGATGGAAAATAATAGTGATAGTGAATTATCTAACACATCTCTTGATGTATCAGAAAGTGCGAACATTGTAAATTTGAACCTCCTATCAGAGAAATCGAGGAAAAGTATAAATTATGATATGATAGATTCATGATATGGTGCCATGAAATGCTTGAATGCTAAAGATATCAAAGTAAGTATCTTGAACTCAAAAACACCAGTCTGTCGAATATAAAACAAAAATAAGTTTGACTATATCTTCTTGGTTCATAATGTGGAATAGACATAAGTTTTCAAGTAGCCTCAATAGCCAACGGGTTCAAAGCGCGACTTCTCAAGCCCGGGTTCGATTCCTGAGCAGGGCAGTTCTTTTTTGATCTATTAGTCATTTTCCATTCTCTTCTGTTAGATGTATGAATTATTTGATCGAATTTATATATAATAGTGAATAATTAATGAAATTAGTATCAAGTATCGAGTTTTCCTTCAACGTCTTCAGCCTCAACTAGTTTGACTTAAGTCTCACCAAATCTAGCCAGTATCATCAATTTGTCCAATAGACATAATGGTATTCCATATTTGCACCTTCTTATCTATAGAGCATTTTAGAACACGTGACCTTTTTGGACCAAACCTTAGATCATAGAGGCTTACGCTAGATCCGGCATCATGTAGTATTTGTTTGGTATTAGAGGGGTCTGTAAAAAAGTACAATGATATCACGTGGTACAACATATACCCAGATAACACACATTCGCCTAAGGACGTCCTCTAATAGTCGCCAAAAGACTGTAGGAGGATGTTCTATATTCTACATTCTGATAACGTCACTAGGCTCAGAATTTTCGACATAATTGTCGCACATTAGTCCTCCGAGCGGCAGCCTGAGGATGTAGATATGTGTGGGCCTAAGGACGTCCTCAAATAGTCGCCAAAAGACTGTAGGAGGATGTTCTATATTCTACATCCTGATAACGTCACTAGGCTCAGAATTTTCGACATAATTGTCACACATTAGTCTTTTCAGCGGCAGCCTGGGGATGTGGATATGTGTATTGTGTGGGCCTATATGGATGTATTCTGATGATATTTTCGTCTTTGAATATGTATAGGTACTCATGTGAAGTTAGGAGCAATTGACCGGATAGTATGTTCTACTCATAAAAATAATTGAAAAAGGTAAATATTTTTATGTAAATTTCATCTCTTCCAAGTCACGAGATAGATATACATATATATTTTCTAAAATCGAGTTACAAATTATCAAAATCGGACGAAGCGTTCTTTATTATTGAATTAATTTTTAATTAGTCGATATTGGTTGGTTCTCCACTCCATATGAATTTCCCAATTTAGAAGTGAGCTATAAATATCAAGAAAAATTATCTTGTCCATTATTATTGAGAAAAAAAATAAGTATTCCAATTTTAGTAATAAAAATCCTTGAAAATAATTGTTGTTCAAATCACATTGAAAGTAAATCAGTTATAAGTTCACGGAATAGCGACATTGCAATGAGGAGGTAAGTTGAATCACAGAAGTCAAGCAACGACAGCAGTGGCTAGGATTTGGATGGGTGACCATGATAGCGCTGATTTTTTTATTTTTTTATAATTTTTTTCCATTTTCATTAGTTCTCAGATATGCTCAAAAGTCATTCTGAGAATAATGAAAACTCAAAAAAGGCATAACTGGAGTGAATAAAAAAAGTAAGACCTCGTGGGGATCTTCTGAGACGTTATTTGAACGTGGAAAATGGTAACAGGAGGACGTCCTAGGGACGTTCTTTGAAAGCCTCTCGACGTATTGAGGACGTTAATGTGACCGCCTCAGAAGATCCTCAAAAGGTTTTTGTGTTATCTGGGTACATATGTATGGTCAAAATTTAAAAACGATCAATCAATGACAGTACGTTAAATCCTCTTGGACCTACCAAACGAATAACCTGGATACCGTATCTAGCGTAAGCATATGTGACCTAAGGACCAAACATGGCGCCAAATTATGTCGATACAAAGTAAATGTCAGTAAACAGGAAAGTTAGTTGCTGATTTACCAGATATTTTCAAGTTTATTTCGTTCATGGCTTGTTAAGGTAAAAGTAAATATTTATTTGGTTCAGAAAATTATGGTAGTGAAGCTGCAGAGTGATATAGGGATCGATAAAATAAGAGTCATGAATTCTGTTGATCCCTATGTTATTAAAAATGATGAAGTGGAAACTGACGTGGAATTGTTTCCAAAAGTTGCCTCCTTGGACATCATCAGTATTTAGACTCTATCGGGACCAAACATGTCTCAAGAAGTGATTTTGAATACTTCCAACAGAAAAAAAAAATCAACTCGAATGACAGCGAAAATATGTGTGGTTATGTTCGTTCTGGTCCAGCAGGTCTAATTTGACAGCATTCTAAAATACTCTATAGGTACATGACATTAATCGCATGATTCTTGCAGGCATACCTCCTGCCCCTAGAGGAATTCCTCAGATAGAAGTTGCTTTCGATATAGATGCTAATGGAATCCTGACAGTAGGAGCGTGTGAGGTGGCTTCTGGAAATAAGAGCAACATAACCATCACCAACGATAAAGGTAGATTGTCCAAGGACCAGATCCAGAAGATGATTTCAGATGCTGAGAAATTCAGGGAGCGAGACCAAGAGATGAGAGCTGCAATTTCCGCCAAGAACGATTTACAAACGTGAGATGAGATTATAGGATAGAATAAGACCTATACATCAGCTTTTTTCAGTTGGTATGGGCTATGTTGGAACCGCTTGATGCCATTATTGGATCAAACAGATCCTTGTAGAACACCAGCATTGTTAGACATTTTATCAGAGACATTTTATATGAGAACTTTTGATATAGTTTGAATACTCAATCAACCAACATTTAATTTTATTTTTCAATCAAATTTTTCAAAAAAACTAATCTTCTTCAGAGAAAATGGCAATTTATGATATGAATACCATGTTGTTGCATCAAAGTTGTAGACATTTCAACAACAAAGTATTGGAAGTGGCTGAGAGTTCGACTAAGCTATGGCTTTTCCATTTTTTTTTCATTTATTAGTTCTGTAACTTGGGAGATTTATTTCTGGAGTGTTTCTTTCTCCTGCCGCATGGTGTCGCCACTTCCAATTGTCTCTTGGAACGCAGCTCAGTGCGGTCAAATAGACGCGACGAAGATGCATTGGGACAGGCACCGCTTCGGGTGGGAGATCTTACGGTCTCTACTCGGATAACTACCCTGCACTGGTGAGGGCCAATAAGCCCGAAACCGGTCTCTGTAGGTTGTTAAGCGTGTCTGTCTCAATGTGAATTTGTCACGTCTTAGGAAGAAAGAAACATTTGCGATCTGCATTCACAGTGTGAATCGTTGCATGGACTACGAGCAGATAAATTCAATGTTCTGCGTGGTATTTACCAGGAAAGTAGTTGTTTTCTGCTCGTAGTCTACCAGGCATTCATTTCAAACTATGTTTGGTATTCTAGTTGGATAGACTATTTTCTCTTTCTGAAATTTTTGTCCGATTTATGGCTTTTCCATTTTTTCAGAAGTTAGTTTGTTAAACAAAATTTTTGGCATTGTTTCCAAAGCACTCTTCGCAAAAACGATTTTTTGCCCATTTTGACCAGCAGGTAAGATTCGAACATATAGAATGATATGTGATGCAAAAATCCAATATGGCGACCATGAGAAAAACCAAAGTTGAGTGTTGCATCTCTGAAATTAAGAACGCCTTGGAAAATACGATGACAGATTTAGATTCCTTGTAAAAAAGTCCCTGAAGAAGGTCACAATTAAAAACTTCTAGTTCTCTTGGTTTTCGCTTGAAAAAATTAAAACGAAAGCTACAAATTTCCGTTTTTTTTTCCAATAACTCAGAAACTGAAAATGATACCTCAAATTTCTTTTCAGATAATTGTTCAGCATAAAAATATGCAACTTTTCCCTGATTCAACCGACCTGGTAACTCTTATAATAACTGAGATCGAAAAACGGGCACCCTGTATAGGCCTCCCCAACTTATTATACCTACTGTTTAGAAATTCCTCAGTAAAGCCCCAATAATTTCAATTGTTATTGTTTTTGTTGATTTAGAAATGTCAGAATTATTGATGACACATTGTCATTCAATAAAACATTTCCAATTATACATTCAAAATACAGTCCACCCATTAATGCAATTATTCGTTCATTAATACGAATATAAACACCTACCATAGGCTAAAATGGGCTGAAAGATGGTGTGATAGTAGTATATTCAATGAAATTTTTCGTTATCGACGAATCAAATTGGGGATTCCTATCGGCATATGAAAATTCCGTTTTTAACAAATTATTGATGTGAATCAAAAATTGATACATGTATTAATTCAACAGATACATTTATCAAATGAAGAATCTTCTGAGCGATCCCAATGTATCAATCAGAATAAATGCAGCGGATAAGGCAAAATTCCAACAGATGTGCTCTGAAATTGACACCTGGCTGAACTGTGATGATATCAGGAGCGAAAAGGATTACGTCATGAAAAAACAGGACCTAGAAAACTTATGTAAACCGATCGTAATTGGTCTTTACTCAGCTGGGGCCGTTCCACCATCACCACAGTTTGCCAGACCAGAAAACGATGATGGTCCAATCATAGACGAAGCTGACTGAATTCTAACAAGGATATTTTAATTGGATGTAAAAGCAAACGAATCAATGTGATACATAAATGAATCATCGAGGAAAATTGCGTTTTTTTTTTCTTTCGACTAAACGGAGAGGAAAAATGTTCGTGGTGGAATATCGTGCAAGCCAATGGAAGAGAAATTATTTCATTAAATTTCTTCAATAATAATTATACCTTCATGAAGTTTCAAAAAAAATCAGCACCAATCAAGATATATTTTGGACCGATAATAATCGAATCATTTTTTATTGAACATAGCTGTGCAGGCCTGTCTTAGAAAACAGTGTTGAGTTCTTCGGTTATGTTCACGCCACGCGAAAAATATCGCCCTGTTCAGTAATCTAATATAACATTATATTTACTCTTTCTTTATTTGTTGTTTGATGAACTATATACCTTCCTTATTGACTATAAAGTAATATTTTATGAGAAACGGCATTCTATTTATTAATTTAACCAATTTTACAATTATTATCAAAGCTCATAACATCTTCCATGACAAAAGGGCAAAAATTCATATCCACAATCCACATGAATACAAGCATAGCTATTAAAATCCACCAATCAGAACTATTATATTTGCGCCTGCGTATTACGAAGGATTTGAGACAACAGTCCGATGAAAAACGAAGCTAGCAATTTAATAGGTTTGTTCATGTTCCGAAGTTTGGAAATCGTTCTTGGATTGCGCACAACCAGATGCGCAATAAATTGAATACGGGATAGTTCTCGGACAGTCCGAACAACTCATAAACGAAAACGCTTTTTTGATCATGATGATTTGATTTTAGGTTATGTCATAGGGCTGGGGAATTCATGATTTTGTGCATTCTCATTATGTGCACTAAAGTCCGTATTACACGGTGCAGAAAATGGTACATTTACTGTATGAAAATGTGAAGGCAATATTTTCTGCATCGTGTATTACAGAAAAACTGAATCTGAATATTCCATCCAAGAAAAATAGGACAGGTTCTATTTTCGAACAGATTTTTTGTATGTGATCATGCACAGTGTGATTATTGCATTGCAGCATATTATTGTTTTTGCGAATATTTGTGGGGTTAATTTTATTAATATCATCATATTTCGCGAATCGCCTCGAAATACAAATAAAAGTGAGAGTCTTTGGGCACAGTTAGGGCAATAGTGATATGAATTGGACAGCAGAACAAGTTTTGGCACCAATAGAAGAATACCGATTTTTGTATGCTAAAAAGTATTCTCAACAAGAAGTTCATTCTCAACCATATTAAGTACACCTCTGCCATTATCTCTCCTTCTCAGCAATGATGGAAATAAGACCTATATATCCACCTCTTTCTCAGCCATTCGCGATTCCAAAGCCGTCCTTTCCTGCTATTATTATGTCTCTCCATATAAATTTTCATTAATGTAAACATTATTAAAGCACTGCAAGCTGAAGCTGCCACAGTCAAAGAATGATTTATTGGAGACATCCTTGTTTGTGTAGAAAATTTCCAAAAGCATCTCTCAACAAGTTAGGTTAAAATGAGGTTAAAATCCTCATAAAAGCCGTTTGGATTCACATATTGCGCATGCTTATGTGTTGAATTATTGATATCGTGTATTACCAAACAATATTTATTTGCAGAAAATTTGTCAATGTTTTCTGTACAAGAGTCAGTTTGAGAAAATGGAACATTTTCTGTATCAATTTCTGCACCATGTAATACGGACTTAACACTATATAAAATGAGAAACATGTAACAGAGATTTTCATCTTTCAAGTTGAAATAATAATTTTTCTGAATTATTATGAAAGGATGATGAAATAGAGAATAATAACCTCGATAGAGAGGAAACAATGATGTTGATTAATAATTTATATAAACATAAGAAGCCCAAAGTTGTTTCTGGTCATATCAAAACTATGAAAAAGTAATGGAAACTGATTGCAAGGGAAATGTCAAATGATAAAATTCTGACTGCTCAAACTGATTAGCTATAGAATTTGAAACAGATTTGGACAACCCAAGATAGCATTGAAAATAAATATAGCAATTATCAAACGAAATAAATAGACATTCCTAAAATGATCTTCGAATTCTTTTTCTGAGAACAGTTTGATGGTGTCTTCTACAAATCTAACATTTTTGGGATGTGTTTTGAGGACTTCCGGTAACACGATATTCAAGTAGGTACCTACACTTCTTCTTCACCTGAACTTGAAGAAGACGATGAGCTGGAGCTAATATCCATATTTTTCATTTGAATTCTCAACAAATCAAAATACAACAAAAATAGGTTAGAATTATCCAAAATAGTACACACCAATCGGAAACTGTTCTTGCTAAGATGCTCGGACTACTTTGAACCGATTCTGAACTATCCTGGACTAGTTCGAATTAAACGAAAACACAAAACCTATCGAATATATCACAGACCTGAAAAAACGCGAACACTTCTATAGAACTGCGCATGCTCCTGACGGTTTTGAACCGTTTATTTTGTGAACGCGAACAAACCTAATATCATCAATAAGCAAGATGGTCACAGAGTAACATTCTAGCTTTGAAAGCTGGCGCCCAGGGTTCAATTCCCATAAATGTCTTTTTTTTTTAGTCAAAAGTTTCAAATATATCTGACCCAGTAGTTGGCGATCACATTTTTTAATCAAAATTTCCTTCCTCAAAGGTCCTGAGAAATAGTGATCTAGTGATAGGTTAGTACGTTCAGGTCAGGTAAGTCTCATTGAATTAATATAGCGCGATAGCGCGTTCAAATTCGAATTTGTTCATTCAACTTTCCCTTCCTCAAAAATCTACTGAAAATAATAATCTACTGATGGGTTAGCACGTTCAGGTCAGGTAAGTATCATTAGATGAATATAGCGCGATGATAGCGCGTTCAAATTTTCTTTTAATTCTTATTCAATAAAATGTTCCTTCTTCAAAAATTTACTAATAGTAATGCATGATCCAAGGTGGATATAGGATGGTGAAACAGCTCTTCAACTGTTTCTGCGAAATACTTGTAGACCGTTTGAGAAGGTACTAATATTTCCACGACTTGAATGAAGATGGCGGTGAGATCGATTATCGAAGAAGATTTCTGTTGCTAACGTATTTCTGTGGTTCGCATCTGACAGACATGAGTTGAAATTACATCAAAACACAATATTTTCAGTGAATCTGGAATAATTCTCGATATTTTGACTCTTCTCAGTCATTTTTCATCTAGAATAGATGAAACTGATAAAAAGGTGACAGATGCACAGATTCTGTTTTACCGACACAAGGTATGTCGCCATCTCTGATAACTTCAGGAAATATTACTACGGTATGAAATCAAGTAGGCAAAGGTCTACAGTTTATTCTAGTGCTTGTTAATAGGAAGATGTTTCACCATCCTATATCCACCTTGGCATGATCCCTGCCTTCCCTGGATGTCAATAAACCTTCGTCAATACCGCCTTTATTGATACCAAGGTGGATATAGATATGGTGGAACGAGTCCCATTAAAAGGCACTAGAAATATTTGTAGACTTCTTCCTACTTGATTTTGTTGAATTTTCATCATAGTTTCAAACACTAGTAATACTTCCATGACTTCATATGGATGGCGCCACGTCTGCTGATTCCGCATGATGAATATTAATTTTTAAAATTTCTCTATTTTGATTCTGTGTGATTTTTTTAATCAATGTCATGATTGAACAATCAAACAATATTCATATTTCAAACCAAAACCACAATTATGAATGATCTGTCACTGTCACTTGAACACGAAACCATAAAATACGGATATTGATACAGAACTGAATTATCGAGTTTGATATCAAATGCGATATTAACGCCATCTTCGAAAGATTAGTGAAATATTACCGATGTTACGATCTTCGCTAAACCAGTCGACAGATTTTGACAAAAAACAATTGAAGAGTCGTTTCACCACATCTATATCCACCTTTATTGATACCAACCATTTGGAACCTACCGCCAAAACGTAAATGGTTGTTATTGGTGGATTTTAATAGCTATGCTTGTATTCATGTGGATTTGAATTCTTGCGACAAAAGGTGACATTGATGGTGACATACCTCATCACAAATTTTATCGTGGAGCATTCAGTATTTCTTTCTATCTCTACTTCGTGTCGAGAAGGACAGATAAATATTGTATGAAAATTCCACAGATCTTACTGCTTACGCTAGATCCGGCATCCTGTAGTAATTTTTAGGTCAAGAGGGGTCTGCAATAAAGTAGGTATGGTCACGTGGAACAACACATTTATATGGTTAACAACTAAAACGACCAATCAATGGCTCAGTACTTTCAACCCCCCCGGAACAAGTAACCTGAATACCGGATCTAGCGTAAGCAATAAGATCTATGGAAAATTCCCTCGCGTGAACGGAAACCACTGGCAACATTGCCATAGTATTGTATGTTGTCTCTGTTGACAGCTATCATGGCCGTTATTTAAAAAAAACTACATAAATATTCGACGTGATATCAAATTTTAGCAATCTCGTTTTGTTTTTCTGGTAACCGAATTATCTATTTTCTGCGAGCATTTACACCGAGTTTCGTGTATAACAGAGAAGCCAGTGATGAGCAGTGGAACAATAGCAAAATAAGGGTGATGAAGGTTTTAATGTGCGAATATCTTGAAAAGTATTAGTTTCCGCATAATTTGGTGTTCAGATTCGTGATCAGGAGGCCAAAATACGTAAGTACAACCAAAAATTTTGAAAAAATTCGACATCGCCACCTAACCGAACATTTAACATTTTCGTTTTACATATAAACAGAAAAAATGTTACATGATGATATCCTTTGGTTCGTGTTTCGAAATGAACATAAATCATTGGAGGATCCACCAAACAATCATATATATTATCTACATTCAAACATATATATCTACTTGAAATATTCATACGAATTTTTTGTTTGTCAGTTTTTCCTCTGATCATTTTTATATGCCTGCCGGAAGATATAATATTTTCATATTATAGGAAAAGCACACGATTTTCGTGGTAAGGAACAATAATGAACTGAAAAAAAAATCATGCGTGAAAAGGTCGCTGAGAATTTCGCTGGCACGCAAAACTATTGCCAACGAGACAGCAAAAAATCGCAATATTCTCAAGCGACTTGCAAATTGGATTGACTCAAATATACGTATGATACCAGTGACCTCAATCTTTAGATATCTTATATAAAATTATATTCGCATTCCTCTTTTTTACTCGATGAAATAATTGGTAAAACTTCGTTTATCGCACTCCTATGAGTTCGGAAAAATTTTTTGGTGAAACTTACGTATTTTGACCTCCTGATCACGAATCTGAAGTCAAAACGCGGCGGTCTCAAGTATTTTCGGAGATACGGCCCCATTTTGTCTCAAAAATGCACCATTTGACATATCAAATTTCTGCTATTAGGAATACACGAAATTCACCCTTCTTGGAACCAAAACACTATACACGCATATATTTACTTGTTTCCAACACTTCTCGCCAGAAAAAGCCATTCTTTTTCAAAAAATTCAACCTTATTTGAAATGTAAACAAAACAGCCTTTTTACACTGATTTTCTGGTAATTTGTATTTAAGATGTTGGCAACGTGATTGTTTGGCTCATGGAAAGACGTATAAAAATAACTAGAAAATCAGTGAAAAAATATGTTTTGTGTACGTTTTGAAGAAGGGCGAATTTTTGTGAAAAGAACAGTTTTTTATGCAATAAAGTGTCGGAAACAAGTGAATGTGAGCATGTGTGATGTTTTGGCTCAAATAAGGATTCATTTTGTGTGTTTTTATTAGCAGAAAATGGAGATTTGAAATGGTTCATTTCTGAGACAAAATGGGGCCGTATCTCCGAAAATACTTGAGACCGCCGCGTTTTGACTTCAGATTCGTGATCAGGAGGACAAAATACGTAAGTTCCACCAAAAATTTTTTCCGAACTCATAGGAGTGCGATAAACGAAGTTTTACCAAATAATTAATAATGAAAGTAATTCATACTCTTTATGATATTTGAAATGGTTAGTTATTTCATAGTAAGTGTGGAGAGGAACATTTTTCTGTATCGCAACGGGTACATGAAATGCACTTTCAATGAGTTTTGTTCACTACTTTTCATGATATTTTTCTTGAATATTTTATGTTTAGTTCGCGGGAAGTTATTTCAAAGATGTAACTTGGTGGCCTCCATCACCATCTATCTCTATATTTTAGGTAGTAGTTAATTGAAAACTTTTTTGACAACTTGAGATGTGACTAACTAAAATTCTTTCGTTTACACAATTTCATCGATGAAACCACATGCTTATACGAATACCAGGCATAATTATGTCAAATGTCACCATTTATATAAATTATTGTCGCCAGTAGATAATCTCGCAACCAGGAATACAGCAGTGTGCATATTGAAATCAACCGAGAATCATAAGTTGATGGGTTATATCAAACAGAAATGTAGCAGAAATAATGGTTCCAGACCAATATTTATCGAAGTGAATTTATAGGTTATGTATCATTGACACATTGAAAATATTCACGAATTCTCCTTACAATTCGAGAAATACTATTGATGTGGTGTTACGAAAGCGCTTATTGGCGCTTTTATTGTGAAAGTGAGTAAAAACTAATATGCATACAAGTGCGTGCGATTTTTTTATTTTATTTTTTTCATTTCAACATGTCTGCTTTTTTATCAAATGAAATGAGCTACTTTCCAAATAACAAAGGAGTGTGGTTTATGAAGTTTTTATACGTGATCCTAGAAAAGACTTATTACATAAATAATAAATACAAGCTGAATACATGTATGTATACAAGAAGTTTCATTTCCTTGAGAGCACTTCGAAATGTCACGATTATACTCCGAGAAGTACGGAAAATACAGGGGTGCTTCCATGAAAAGTGCGAGGAATTCAGATTTTTCAGGATGGCAATTTCACAGGAAGTGTATCGGTATATAGCAGGTTTTTCATCTATTAATTCATTGTTACCTGTAATTAAACAGGGTGTACCTTTATATTCATTTGATATGGGATCTATTTTGTATACAGTGTGTACCAGCCAAATGGAATAAATTCGTTAATAAATAAACGGTGGCGTTTCAGGAAAAACGCTCGGACACTTCGATTTGTATCTTTAATTGCGCTTTTTTTTTTAAAAAAAACTTTTTATACAGAGTGTGTCATGCCACTGTGGCCAATATCAACTCTCTTATTTTAAATGCAACACCCTGTATTTTATTTCATTTTCAGATTCTTCCTGAAGAGCTGATTTCGTCGATTTATCATACTTGGGGTACAGCGCGTAAGATTACAGAGATATAGGGTGTGAAAAATCGAGATTTTTCAAATTTAGGAATTTTTTGTGCCGAAACTATCCATCCTTGCTCAAAATGGCTTACATGTCCCTATCTCAACTTTCCATTTACTATCGATTGATATTTAATTGAAACAAATACGGGTGGTTCAAAATTTTGAGATTTGCATCACCCTCTATTTGTTTCTATTAAATGTCAGTAGATAGTAAATGGAAAGTTGAGATAGGGACATGTAAGCCGTTTTGAGCAGAAATGATTAGTTTCGACACAAAAAATTCCTAAATTAGAAAAATCTCGATTTTTCACACCCTATATCTCTGTAATATTTCGCGCTATACCTACCCCAAGTATGATAGATCGACGAAATCAGCTCTTCATGAAAAATCTTAAAATGAAATAAAATACAGGGTGTTGCATTTAAAATAAGAAAGTTGATATTGGCCACTTGTGGCATGACACACCCTGTATAAAAAGTTTTTTTTTTTAAAGCGCAACTAAAGATACAAATCGACGTGTCCGAGCGTTTTTCCTAAAACGCCACCGTTTATTTATTAACGAATTTATTCCATTTGGCTGGTACACACTGTATGTAATAAGTATTGAATTGGACCTGAGTCCAACTCCTGGAGAATCCCATTGTTGGAAGTTCATTCAAAATGCTTCTAGCTGATTCTCCCTTCGAAGTTAAGGTTTGGGGTTAAAAATTCCATGGCCAGATATGGCGATATATCCGAGCTTTCTTCTAGAATATTTTCATCAACGAGACTATAGGTATAATTTTTCCTTCTCTCACGTCTAAACATTTCGGCAACAGAGCCATAAAATGCCCTTGAACGGCGTCAGTTCCCTGAAAAGGCCATGGTCACTTTCTTCGGGATGTCGACGCTGTGAATTGGCAGCTTTCATTCGACTTACGTAGGGTGGGTATTGTGATTTTCGTCTGTGATCCAAATGAAAAAAGTTGTTTGTATGTCTTTGACAAACCGTTCCTGCAAAAACGGAAGTTGAAAGGGCCGAAATTCCCATTTTCGAGGGAAAACTCCCTCGATTCTGCTTGCGAAATCTTGGCGCACAAAAAGATTACTCTAATCAATAAAAGTTTTTTGTTCGAGCCAGCTTCTTCGATTCAGTAGACGCTTCTTAATCGAAGGCGATTCACTCGAAGAGGATTATATCGAGGAGAAAGGAATGAAGATTTTCAGATACAGAACCAGTCATTTCGAATTTCAGAACGTATAGGGCTGAAAATAGTGAAAGGCTGAAAATATGGATAAGCAGCGCGAGATCAGGAGGCAGCATGCAGAAGGGTTTTTCAGGATATCCAGACCATGTTATAGAATCATCTGAGTCAAGTATTCTGAAAAGTATTTTGGAGAACAGAGGTTAGGATGTCATTTCACGATACAAAATTGCTATAGCCCGCTTTGTTTTTGAGATATAGGGCGAAATTGAAAATGTTACATTTTAGTACCTCCGCTGTATCTCATCAGATATCTTTCAATTCACCTACACAGTGAAGAAAAAATTTCACAGGAAGTGTGAGCTAACACCGTCTTGTGAGGTCCTGATTGTTTTAGTGTCAGTAATCACCGGCATATTATTCACCATTGTAGGTGTTTGTTATGTGACCTTTTCCATAGGTGATTTTAATAATCAAACCCAGTCAGTAACACTAGTGTTCAGCAGAATGAACCCTTTGGTGGTGTTGTTTATGCATTTTCCAAAAGTGCGATTTGACACCGCAGTAGTTTGATGCACATTCTGTGATTTTATTGATGCTGAATCCTACCTCCACGAAGTTCTCTTCGGTGTGTTTAAACATTGAGCAGGTACATGTGAAGACTTTTCTGGTGGGAAGGAACACCATATCATGAGTGTGTTCATGCGAATCAGTGCTTTCATTCACCACCTCCGGTGTTTTTTACTAAGTTGGATCACCTATTGAAATATAGTACAAATGATGATAAACTAGACTCTGAAGAATCTAGGGACAATTCGGATGATAAGGAATTCTTTCTTATTTATCATGATCAGTGGTACTAGGGACTAGGCCAATTAATACTGATCTATATCAAAATCATCTAATATATCTAGCCCAATATTGAAATCAAGTACAGTAGGAAAGACGTCAGTGCCACCTATTAGCAAAAGTTTTAAGGTTCTAAGATGTTTTCAGGATGCAATACTTACGAATGATTATTTCCACCAAATTAGATGATTTATAACACCGCCTCGATTCCATCGTTATATGATACGGTGTTTTTTATGATTTTATGTTACAGAATCGTTCTACTTCACTACATTCGTGTCATTTTTCACTACTAAGATCGGAATTAGCACCACTTAACACTCAATTGTGGACTGTATAAGGGAAAAGTAAAAACTGTCTTTCATACAAAATTTTTCGTAGAATCCAGAAGCGTTGTCAGATGTTTAGAATGTGTTGTCATTATTCAGATATAACAGAATGTTTTTTCAATAGAACATTTTATATACTGAAATATAAATGTTTTGCGCTTTTAAAAAATATAATATGAATAACACTCATACGATATACATATTACTTTCGAAATTGATTTTCAGGCAGTTAATCAAATATCACCATCATTTAAATAGGGTAGAAAAAAAAGCTATTCATTCGAAATTATAATTCAATTCAAATTGCTAAATGGGAAAAAACCAGTGAATTAGGACTTATATGTAATAACTACTAGAACAAAACTCTAATAATTATTCTTTTGTTGAAATTCGATTACTTAGAGATATCAGATTTTTTCTCTATGGGTCTATATAAAAAATAAATATCTCACGCGGCAGTCGCGGCACAAAAATCGAGTCGTCAACAGAATGGACAGCCATTTGAATAATATTTAATAGTATATTATGAATACAAGTTTTTTAAGACGCTATTTTGTCGCACGCGCACAAGTACGACAATAATGTTGTATTAATTTGAAGTCTTGAGTCTAATTGAAAAGAAAATTATTTTCGATGAATATTAGAAACATCTTCGATTGATAACAATGATGACATTGACATATTCAAAATCTAACGCACAAGCGTGAAGCTGTTACGATTTTGATATTTGCTATATTTATATTTGCGATACCAGCGTTGGGAAATGCGATATTGTAATTTAAATCGCATCACACTCTGAATTAAAATTTACCAATGAAAACATTGAGTTTTCACTGCTAGTATTACCAAAACCAGATCGCTCAGAAGTCAGCTGTGACTAACTCTTCTGACTTTCATTTGACAGTTCGATTGTACTAACCTTCGAATAATAAAAACTGCGTATCGAATTAGAGGATATTTTGATACGCATTTGCGTTTCATAAAGGCTTCATTATAAAACCAAAATAGAAAAAACATCTTTAACATAATAATAATCAATAAACTGAAATTTATATAAATACCCACAGGGCTTACACTCAAAATATCATATAAGTGTAATGTCTCTCTGTATCTGTATATCAAAAACGAAGCATGCTAAAGAAATTTTAAAAAATAGCCAATGTCGCGTATACCACAAATCTCTATCTTGAAAAATAGCGGGATATCCCATGATGACATCGAACATGGCGAATCCCTTCGGATATTCTTCTTGGCAACCCAGGAGTTCATTATTTCTTGTCATCTTTATTAATTTCGTCATTTTTTATCTCATCCTATTTAATGAACTGTCAACGAACTCTCTGATAATTGTTTCTCGAATTCTTTATGATGTTATTTGAATTTCACCGCTTGTCTTGTTTGAAAATCCGTTCCAAGATGCTACAATATAATGTTTGATGCATTGCATTACGTAACGGTCTTCTGTTCTTCTCAGTAGCCCCAGGAAAACATGATCCAGAGCAATGCCCTTTCTCGGAGATAAGAAATGTTGAAGAATGATCCCACGGAAAATACTTGGCTGGGTTTCTACCTAAAATGTGAGTGTCCCCCAAATGCACAACAAACTGGGAAATTCGAATACAGAAACAGTCCCTGTTGCCCTATCAATCTGATACGACTGGCTGATGTTGTTGTCGAGTCCAGTTCAGAAGTTGACAATGAAGCTTTTACTATCCCCTAAAATAGTTTGACACTTTATCACTTGTGTTCACCGTTACACCTCCGTTGTAAATCTTGATTTCGCTTTTACGAGGTCAGAAACTTCGGTTTTATGTCTTCGACCAATTACATCCCAGCGAGGAGATTTCTGCATCTACACTTCATTCCTTATCTGAATTATATCCCCTGGCAATACAAGCTCAAACACGAGATGTTTGCATTTATTTAAGATCTGCGGACGATTCAGCATTCACCATTTCGTTCTAGTGGGCATACAAAATTGTATCTTCACTAAATAACTTTTTTCTATTTTGGTTGTATAATGAAGTCATTGTGCAACGCAAATGCGTGTCGAAATGGCCTATGTTTCGATACGCATTTTTTATTATTCGCAAGTTGGTACAATCGAACTGTCAAATGAAAGTCAGAAGAGTTAGTCACAGCTGACTTCTGAGCGATCTGGTTTTGGTAATACTAGCAGTGAAAACTCAATGTTTTATTTGGTGAATTTCAATTCAGAGTGTAATTTGATATAAATTGCCCCAATAAAAACAATAACAACATTGAATTTTTCACCGCTGGTATTGCAAAAATCAAAATCGCTCAACTGGAAACTGGGCTTTACGCTTGCGCGTCAGATTTTAACTATTTCAATGTCATCATTGTTACCGATCGAAGATGTTTCTGTTATTTATCGATATTAAATCCATTTTTGTCTTCGAATTGATTCAAAAAAGAAAAAATTGCATATGACACACGTTTTATAAGACACGTTGTCGCACTTGTTTACTTGGAGCACTCCTCGCTTCGCTCGTCGTACTCCAAACAACGCGTGTGACAAAATAGCGTCTTATAAAACTTGTATCATAAATCATAATATACTATTCCGGTAAGCTATAGACATCTTTTGAAGTGACTGTGAACCAAGTGTCATAATTGAACATAACCTAGCAGTTTCATTTACATTTTGAATTATACATGCTCCTTTTGAATCATTTTATTGTTCGATATCATTGATACCAATTATATCAGAGTTATTGCAAGGCAAAAATGCTTTCATATATTATGTTCCAATATTCTTAGACGGCAGAACATTATATATATATATATATATATATATATCCCATAAATGATACGAAGCCCGGCAAATACCATGGGTGAATCGAAGCCCGGGTTGGGGGGCAAGGAATATCATCGTTCCAATCCAATATATATCTAATGGATGATACGAAGCCCGTTAAATACCACGGGCAAATGGAAGCCCACGTTGGTGGGGCAAGGGATATCATTGTTCGTTTTCGATATTTGGAGTTTATTTACTTCTCAGTCAGTGTGAATTGCTATATACTCATGTTGTACTATACGTATGATAGGAAGCCCGGCATGTACAGGGTGTTTTATGTGAATAAATTTCAATTGTAGATGAGGGTGATCCCAATGAACCCGTATTTGACCTCTATGAACCATAATTTATTACTAACTCCATACTATTTTTTCTAACAATTATGTGATATCTTATGGAGAATTGAAACGATTGAATAATTCAATATTCAAAATAAAATCTATAATGTGTGTGTGAGACATCATGCATGACAATAAAAGAAATTATTGAAAGCATGGAATTTTTGAGCATCTGGAAAAATCTCACTCTGTAATAAGTTCCACAACTTCGCCTCTGGATGAAAAAATGATTTCGATAGACAGAAGTTATGTAGGTCTCGAGTCCGAGGATAAGGGTTGTCAGTCTGTGTTCGTCTGGTCTACTTGCTTGCAATCGCTCATGGTGAAATAATAGACATGATTTATGATGAGCATCGACCATAATCATAAATCCATAAATAAGAGAGTGATCAATGGATTTGATTTCAGGAGCCTCATCGTTTGGCACCTGAAATTCAAACATGTGAACAATTCTACATGACAGGTGAAAACAGAAAACCTAGGTTTTGTAATGGGCCCCATATCATCAACCTATGACAGCGTATTGTTGTTGGTAACACCAAACATGGATATTGAGGATTTCATAGAAACAGTTGAGCCTCATATTAGGCATTGTGAGGTCCACCTTCTTGGAGAAAATATTAGCTTGAGTCTTGGTTGCATTGAACCCCACCAAATTATCAGTTTTCCATTTACATTGAGAGTATCGACCTGTCTCTATCTTGCACCATCGGCCTCTTGGGAATGGGGATATATGGGGGCTCTAGCCGGATATGTGAGGTCACCTCTAATATTTAGTCATTCATTCATTCACTTTCAGAAACAGGATGCTAACATACTGTTAAGAAATGTCGTCAATGTAAATAGATAAAATGTAAAAATACAAATATTTAGGTACATGCATAAAATTCACTAACTGTGTAACAATTTTTTTCTAACAGAAATACTTTCACTTTTTTTTTAATATTCAAATTCCTACTATTTTTAATAATATCTGGTATCTTATTGTAAAGCATACATCCCATATAAAATAAACCCCTCTGGTACAGCGTAGTATCATGCTTGTTAGGTAAGAGCTGTTCTTTTTTTCTTGTATTATATGAATGCTGAGCTCTCACTTCGTTGAACCTATCCTTATTTTTGAAAACATAACAAACAATCTCATATATATACACAGATACTAATGTTAGGATTTTAGAGGATTTAAAAATATTTCTGCATGAATCGTAAAATCCAAGAGTGCCTAAAATTCGTACCGCACGTTTTTGCAATTTAAAAACTCTCTCAGCATCTGAGGCATATCCCCAGTGAACTATAGCATATTTCATACAAGAGTGAAAACAGGCGAAGTAAAGTTGTCAAACAATATTCTGACTGCAGTGCTTAGACGTTACTGCTAAGGCATAACAAGTTTTAGATAATTTAACACAAACCTCATGAATATGGTCTGACTATTTGAGGCGACAATCTATCCTCAAACCAAGCATTTTAGTTTCTCTCGTATAGCCAACAGTAGTTTTGTCCGACAATACTACTTAGTCGCTGTGCTCCACCCGCGACTGCGATTTTTTGAACATGATACAGGTGGTCTTACCATCATTAAGACCCAATTTATTTTTTTCCACCCATAGCGACATATTTTTGAAAATTGATTTTGCTATATTTTCGGCCTCATTCACAGTATCACTTTTGATAAGGAAATTTGTATCATCAGCATACGAGACAATCAACGATGAAGGATCCTGAAGAAATTTCAACATATCATTGATATAAACTATGAAAAGCGTAGGGCCCAGTATCGATCCTTGAGGTACCCCGGAATTGATATTTTTTATGCTGGAGGTGGCAATAGGACGTCAATGTATAGCAGGAACACAGTGAGTGCCAAAACAGATCCCTACGGAACACCAGCAACAACTACATGGAGTGACATATTCGAAATAAAGCTTGTTTGTGAACAACACATAGTTATGGCGACAAACCATAAAACGGAAGCTTTCCAATAATTCCTTCGTGCTACACCTGGTCGAATCCTTGGATATATCCAATGCTACAGCAAGGGAGTCTTCTTGATTTCAGATTGACGTCTGCTATATGTTTGTTACGTATAGGCGAGCAAATCTCCTGATGATCTCTGTTAACTAAAGTCATATTGTCGGTCGTTCATGATTCTTTATATCTCCAGATTTTGAATTAGCTCAATGTTAATCACCTCAAAGATGATATAGTAGCGCAATAAATCTGTAGTAACCAGGCTTTCAGTCTGAGGAAACGCAAAGAGTTCATGAAAAGGGGTATACCTTCTACGAAGAACTGTTGTTAATCAAGAATGACATTTCTTGAGAACGATCGGAGGAATTCCATCTAGTCCCATAATAGTGATGGGTTGACGAAATACTATTTCTGGCATACGGCTATCGATGGTGGTGATGAACATTTCAGCAGTGATGGTGTTGTGGCTTATATATATACCTCCCAATACTCATTCATATTGATTATGATAGATTGAATTGATCATTTCTCCATCGTGATAAGCTTTTTCATTATTTTCACTACTAATCTATTTGCTTCTTACCTAAGCATAAAAACTCAAAGTTGGCTACACAGGGTGTTGTTTTGAGGACATTTTTATCTGTTAATGCTTCGATAAATTCGAAGAGTTATCGAGATATGTACCAGATTCAAAACAATATCTACAGATTGAACCGTGAATAACGAAAGATGCGTCAAATATGGGTTCTTTGACACCACATCGATGACCCTCACCTATATTTGACGTAAGTTTATCCCTTTTCAATTGTACACCTAGTATATATAACAAGTATGTGATTCTAATGACATTTTTGATGACAGTCGTAGTTATTCAGGTAATGATGGTAATGTTACTATTAGAAATTTTTTTTATCAAGAAAAAAGCGTTTTATTTGCTTTCAATAATATTCGAATGATGGAGGACAAAACATATTTTTTATAATACACATTTTTCATTTGACTCTCTCTTCGGTTATTATGCATATTCATTAATAAAAATTTTACTTTTCAATCAGAGAAATTAATATCATTATTATTATTACTAATATTATTGCAGATCAAATCTAATTAATTCCAGTCATTACTGTGCGTGGCTATCAGTGATACATCGGGCTTCCTAACATACGCAAGATATACCGGGCTTCCTATCATGCATCAAATATCGCGTGAAATATACATCGGGCTTCCTAACATACGCAAGATATACCGGGCTTCCTATCATGCATCAAATATCGCGTGAAATATATACATATATTGTATATAATTATATACAGAAAGCGCAGTGGCCCCCCTGGTGGCAACCTCGACGTACTAAAGGTGTATGTTTTGAGATATAATACGAACTTGGGAAGCCCGGTGGAAAATTTTGAAATGACAATAGATGGCATCAGCTAGTCATGATAGACTCATATACACGAAGATTTTTAGGAAGCCCGATTCGGGCTTCCTAAATTCTCCGCGGGCTTCGTAAGACCTGTCAAATATACTGTTTCGGGCTTGGTAAGGTCGGATTACATATATATATATATATATATATATATATATATATATATATATATATATATATATGATATAAGGCAAATTTATCTGTCTCTCATGTTACTCTATTCGTTTTTATAGGTATGCATGAAAGTTATTTCTTTATTGAGAAGAATATATTTCCTCAATTGAATTGTTCTGTCTACGTTCACTTGCTTGCAAATAATGATATGAAATATTTTTATCATGAAATGTCGCTGCTTGGAGATATTATGTGCAATTGAAAGAAGTATATATTGCCGGAAAATATTGAACAGTTCCATATGGATGGGATATTATCAAAAATATATCGGAATACACAATTCGAAAATATTAGATTTTCTCAAATAATTCTCTTTCTATAAAAAAATACGTAGATTTCTGGCTTTGATAATGATCAGTATCGAATATTGGATGTCAGACATTTTGAAAGTAAAGAAGGGTTAGTAACAGAACTGAGATAACTGTTAAAAATATTAACTCAGTCAATTGACTTGCATACCTTAGTGAAATATACATGAAACATTTTTCAGTCAGTAGTATTGGTAGATCAAACCATAGCCAACTATGATTCCCATTTGAAAAACTACAACTTCAGGCCATGATTCGAAATAGAACGTTTTTTCAAATTTTCTCGACGTTACAAATAACCATGATATTCACATGTGTCTATAAGTCAAAAAAGTGAACATTTGTTTATAACTCGAAAACAGAAGAAGATAGCAAATTTTTGTTTTCACCAGAAATTTTTTTGTATCCACTATAGTTACCGAGTTACCTATAGGGAGTCACCCTATATACAAACATCAAAATTTGCCCACCCTGTACAGTGTGTACGGGTATGTTCTGATCATCGCTATGAGGGCCTGAGGGGTAATTAATCTTATTACCTTCAACATATCGATTATCGGCTTCAGAATACATCGACAACAGAAAGGAGGGTGAGTGCTTCCATTATCTAACCTAAATTTGAATAATACTAATGTGAAGGAACTAAGGTACCGGATTTTTATGATATACAATGAGGTCGATAACCTCATTGTATATATTCTGTGTGTTCATTTTTGATAACCACATGAATCAAATGGATACTTTTTCATAAGAGTTGTTTACACAATATGTTCAAACTTTTTGAATAACCTTGTACATTTCCATATTTTGCGTGAGATCTCATCTCTCCTAATTGATATTCTAGAACAGTACATTTCGTGGTGCCTAATATTAATATTTCACGTAAAAATCAACGTAAAGGAGGATTATTTTTCTTACTTTAAGCACTTATAAATTCCGAAGAAGTGGTCTCAGGGGCCCAACTGAATCTGACAGTTCTTAATACGAAAAATAGCGGAATGAGACAATTTAACAAGTGTTGTGAAGCTGATGGAAATGGATAAATCGACAATTTTACACCACCAAATATGCATATAACGCATCAACAAAGAAACGTAGCTGCTAAATTAAGTATTGACGAAGAAATCATAGAGGATGTCACAAAATATAGATATTCAGGAGTTATTAAAGACATAAATTTGAGATAGAGAGAACATTTTGAACAAGAATATAGCGTTCGATAGTAGGTAAATTATTTGATGTAACATGGAATCTTACGTATTTAGAATAATTAATGTGTAAAAATCGATGAAAAGCTCAAAATTGTACAAAATGATTTAAAAAAAAATCGAATTCGAGTTTTTTCGTTTTTTGCATTTTCTCAGAAAATTTTCCATAGTCATGTATATTTTTTCTCACACCATCAGAAAGTAGAGATTTCAA
This sequence comes from Chrysomela aeneicollis, assembly GCA_029955515.1. NCBI lineage: Eukaryota > Metazoa > Arthropoda > Insecta > Coleoptera > Chrysomelidae > Chrysomela > Chrysomela aeneicollis. Next base: position 30,728,456 of record JARUHQ010000001.1, read on the forward strand.
CGAACAAAAAGCCCACCGACTTTTTCAAAAAAGCAGATATTTTGACGTGAGAATTTTAGATTGAAAATAATGGTGGTTTTTCGATATTAAGTCAAAATATGGTGAAAAAATAGATATTTCAAACCAAATAAATTACAGTGTGTTTGGTACATGAAGAAGTAAGTTTTCACCAAATTTAGTGAAAAAAACATTGTTTTTTGTAAAAGATAAAAATAAAAAACGAAAAACATTGTTATTTGAATTTTTAACATAAATTATGCGGTTATGTGAAAAAAGTGTGGAAGCAAGAGTTGTAGATCTTTTTTTTATCTACAACTTTGCGATTCAACTTTGGTCCATAGGACATCGAGATAAACCGTTTTTTACCCCTAAATCCCCCCCACTCCCACTTCCCGACCTCAGATCGCCCGTAAATTATTTTTCCTTTGATTTTTGTTATATTCTCTTTCTTTTCCAATGGGTTTCATCCTACTATAATTTTTTTGGTTTGAAAAATTATCGACCCTGGTCTAATATAGGCAATGAGTTTCAAAGTCTCGATGTTCGTTGGATGAACAAGTCTTTGGAAAAACTTATCTACGGTGTTCCAGAGAAGTGCATTAGTATTCAGCTAAATAAACCTTTTTATATACTTAGATATACAGGTTCACTCACGGTCGATGGTACCTTAGACGTTTACGGAGAACGAGACGTAGGATTGATATTTAATTGAAACAAATACGGGTGGTTCAAAATTTTGAGTTTTGCATCACCCTCTATTTGTTTCTATTAAATGTCAGTAGATAGTAAATGAAAAGTTAAGATAGGGACATGTAAGCCGTTTTGATCAGAAATGATTAGTTTCGACACAAAAAATTCCTAATGTTAAAAAATCTCGATTTTTCACACCCTATATCTCTGTAATATTTCTCGCTTTACCCCAAGTATGATAGATCGACGAAATCAGCTCATAATGAAGAATCTAAAAATGAAATGAAATACATGGTGTTCCATTTGAAATAACAAAGTTGTTGCTACTTTTTGATAGAAGCGGCAACGCCGCAACGATGAAAGTATTTTAGATCGATAGAACAAAACTGATTACCCAATAAACCAAATTTTCAGAATAATCCTACGTCCCGTTATCCGTAAACGTCTAATAAGGTACCATCGACCGTGAGTGACCCTGTATATATATTATGAAATCTATAACCCTTTTACTCTCAGGGTATCGGGTGATCATTCTTGTTTTATAATATATATTCATCTAAATTTAACTTTGTGCATTGTATTTCTTATTTTTTTTTGAATAAATGTTATTTTATTTATTTATTTTTATTTATTATAAACATTATTTTCTGTCTCTTGTCAGTGTCTTCGCTTCGCTCCATCGTTTATTTCTACCTAATAAAATCTTTCCTATCATGTCGTTTTTGTAGGTCTTCCTCAATTTTCTCTTGTTTTGTGTTTTCGCTTCATAAGTTTGTTAAACAGGTCTGATGTTCTCTGTATGTGTTTCTATGAATTAAATAATGTCTTCTATGTCTAGTTATTCTCTTATTCGTGTATTTCTTATATAATCTACATAAAATTTATACTAAGATGCTGTTTCATATTTACCCTTCCACCTCTGAATATTCACAAACCCCGTATATATGTAGCAAATTTCCATTTTGTATGTTAATTCCGCTGAATATATCTCAGGATATTCAGTAAGCAACCTTCAATAAATAAGATACTACGGCACTCAACTCAACTGTCAATGAATAATGACCTATTTTTGAGCCTAGTGAAGCGATATGGGAGAATCACGTATTCGCTGAACTGGCATGGGTGAGTAGAGCAAAATCGCAAAATCGATGTCTATATTTAGGAAGTGTTTGGTAGCTGAAAATTGTTCCATATCTAAGCCCTCGTCCCTCCGTGTTTATACCTACCCTATACCGTCGGGTTCGGTCAGACATCAGAAGGAAGATGAATAGAGAAAACACCCTCTCACAGATGAGATAACTCCAAAATTGGATTACATCCTTCCTCGTGTAAGGAACTCCAATAATCCCAGTGAAAACTAGATGATTCTGACACTGAATTCCACTTTCCCGTTCATAATTACAGACGAGTTTCGAGCCCTAGAGCTGAATATCTTAATGAATGTTTATGTTTTATTCCAACTATTTATGCAAATACGAGCGGAGTATGTGCAATATATTCTACAAACTCTTTGATGCGATGTTTTTTAATATTCGTACGCTACGTTTGTCTGTAGTAATATCACAAGAGAGTGAGCTTGAATTAACAATGATATGTTATCATAATCATTATCACTCATTTCGTTAATTCCTGATTTTTTAAGTCTGTCAACTTTGTTCTTCGAGTTACCTGATAGTTGTATCCAGATTGATGAACATCCATAGAAACCATCATAGACTTCATTTTTTGAACACGGAACTGAACTTTTTTTTTCGTTTTCTCTGCCTTTGGGAACCCTCAAAGCTATAGAATCTCATCACAATTTACAATTTTATAAACGATTCGTTAAACAACTTGAAACGCAACTTCATTTAATGATCATTATAGAAAATTTATGTATTTATTATTAATTATATTATTATTATTAACTTTATTGCCTCTTAAAAAATACATTTTATAGCAAGAGTATGAAGAATCGTATATAATTTTAAAAAAACACACAACTAGAGACACGTACTATACTTATTTCGATTGTGGTGGGTGGTAACCTAGAAATACAAATATCGGGCTCACTCATTGACAATGAAAGAGCGTAGTTTAAGTACATCTTGAAACCTGAGTCTTTGATTATGGTGTCGAGTCCATTGGTGTACTAGGAAATGGTATTGATTGAATAGTAGTAGAATTTTTCATTAACTCATGTTTTCTGATCAGCTTAGCGACTATTTTTATGTTATAACCATCAACTCGAGTTTTCTGATCAGCTTAGCGACTATTTTTATGTTATAACCATCAACTCTGACTACTAGAAACTTTCTGATTTCAATGATTAATTCACTAGTCTGAAAGTTGAAAATTGTGTTTAATTTTGAAAAAGAAAATAGTCTCTCCATATCAAACATATGGTGTGAAATTGAGTGTCTGATAGACTACCAGCAGAAAACAACTACTTTCCTGGCAAATACTTTCCTGGCTGATATTTCCTCCAAAAAGGCGATTCTTACAATACCTGACATGATGATGATGATATAAACATCATCAACTTCCTCTAATGAGAAGATCATGAGACCATTGCAAAAACTGTTTCACATAAATTTAGTTTTTCGTTTCGTGCCAAGAGGTATTTCTAATCCCAATACCTTTCAACAAAACACATATTATACCTATCAAGTAGTCTCCACATATTTAGAGTTCACACACTGAGGATCCTGCACAAATTTATCGATCTTTTTCTCTCTCCAGAACATCGTAGAAAATGAGGATATATTTTCGTAGTCGAATAAAATCTGATAGGTACCTATATTCAAAGATTCACAGAAATAGGCACAGATCTGACCTGTCCTGGAATACTGTTCCCATATTTGGAGTGCGGCGCCTAAACATATCCTGAAACTATTGGATTCTGTCCAAAAAAGGGCAATTCGTCTCGTCGGTAATGCCTCGCTTACAAACTCGCTCACTTCTCTGGAACACCGTAGAAAAGTTGTCGATTTATCTCTATTTTATAGATATTTTCATGGACGATGCTCTTCTGAAATATCAACTATTATTCCTCCATTAGCAGTATCTTCGAGATTAACCCGTCAAGTTCAGTCTTCACACCCCTTCGTGGTCACTTTAGAGACCAGCAGAATCCCTTTCCAAAGACTCGTTCATCCAACGAACATCGAGACTTTGGAACTCATTGCCTAGGGAGGTGTTCCCCGAGGCATACGATCTCCAGAAATTTAAGAAGAACACCACTCTTGGTTCTCACGATGTTCTCTGAACATTACAGGATATCCCTTTTCGTGAGAACCAGAACATAGTCATCCTCTCTCATCATTCTTCGACTGGTTCCACGAAAATTATAAAGGTTTTTCTTCAATACAGTCAGTCGCACGATGTTCTGTATTGGTATATCAGTAAAATAAAAAAGTTATCCAGTTCTAATCTAGTGGAATTTATCAGTGTGAAATGCAGCTCATTCCCGATGAAGTTATGAGTTCCAATTTCTGGCATTCCCTTTCCATCGTTTTCGCCATTTTGCTTAATTGGGTTATCTCCATCGACTATCACCGACGTATATGAAAACAATGGAGCGTCTACTAACTAGTCGCATCTCGCGATGAAAGCATTCACTTGTAATTCAAAATACAATTAACGTAACTTCGAATCATGATTAAGTAACGTTTGCGGCGCTGACGGTTGTTTCATGAGTCGAGCTCTCTATTAATTATTCTGCTGAATGGGACATTAGTACCTAAAATAGACCATAAACTAATCTTACCTAGGATTATCACATGCACAAAGATTCTCGCGTTCGTTGTGCTACCTGTACTATTGATGATTCTGACTTATATGATTCAGAATGTATTACGCCGTTTATAAACTACGCAACACTAATTACGTCGCACCCCGAAATTTGGCCCCTGTTGAGATCTGAATAACTTTTTTCTGATTTGAACAATTCGAATTCTGTTTGCCCTGTTCGCTAGCTCAGCCCTTCAGCTATAATCTCGTACTTTTTTGTTACATGAGGTTTTTTCTATAAAATTGCTACAGGATGTTTTTTAAACTGTGCAAAATTTCGAAATTTTCAAAAGGATCCCAAATGAAGAAAAACAGTTTTTTTTAACTTCAACAGCAGAGGCATAAAGGTGGTCTCATTTGAATTATGGTATAATCGGATGGGGTGGTTTGTCTAAAACTCACCTTCATTCACTTGAAGTGATCCAAAAGCGATTCCTTATATGCATTCTCCAAAAGAAGTATGACTTCTCGAGCGAACTTCTTTACGCCGACTCTGATATTTTCGATCCAAGACAGTTGTATTATATCAGCGTGATTAGCACGCAACACAAACACAGGGAACAATTGCATATAGCCTACCATAATCATAACACCCGTCAAAAAAGACAGATTGTCGTTCCACTGATGCGTAAATCCGTTGGTCAACGAAATTATCGATATTTGGGACCAAAACTCTACAGTACCATACCAGAAAATCTTAGAATTGAGACTAATACAAAACATTTCAAGAAAAAACTGAAATGTCATGTCCGAAGTCTACCTCGAATAGCAATAAATAAAATGATAGAAAATTAGCCTTCACATATAATTTAAAGTTTTGAGAACTGTTCATAAATACCGATTCTCTTTCAGCATCTTCCTCACATGCCCTTCACGTTATGTAACTAATCCATATTCTTGTTTCATTTCATTTCGCGGAATACTATACTATGTAAATAATATTATTATATCAATGTCGCTGTTCGCTCATTTTATTTGAAGTTTTTTTTTTTCTTTTTATAATATGTTTTCATTGATGATATGGAACTATTCAAGCTCTATATTTATTTATTATATTAAATTGTTTTTTTTACCGTATCACATGCTATCTGTTTGCACTGCCATGTGTATGTCTTTAAAATCAGTTTGAATCACCTTGTGTGTTCTATTACGCTATCTCAACTGATATTTTATATTTACATTTATGTATGTTACACCCTTATTAGATTTTAGAATTAAGTATCGTTCCTTACAAACAAGCAGGTTCTTCTGCTTCGTAAGATGTGTGAGATTATTCACTTTACCTACGCCCTAATGTTAATATGTTCTGATTTATGTAATTAATTGTTGAGTGAATAAATATTATTATTATTATTATTATTATTTACTTGCGCCATCTCCAGAATTGTCTTCTTATCTCTTTTATTTACAGAGTGACCTCAAAGTATCAATTTTATGGTTTTGCAGTCAAAACTTTTATCCTCTTCAACCGATTTTCAGGATTATTTCGAAGCTGAAACGTTAGATAAACAAACATGAAGATTAGAATTGACTAAAAATAGATATTGAAGATCAAGGGTTTCTGCAAAGGTGACCCAAATCTAAATGCCCCTCGAAATCCCGATCAAAAAAGAAAAATATACAAGACGTTGTTTGATCGAAACGAAAATATCACTACCAAGAAGACTGTAAACAAATTTTGACCACCTCCCCCCCAAAAATTTTTTGGGGGTAAAATTTTTGCTGGTCAAACGGTTAGAAATATCGATAAACATATTTCACCAGGCACCCACATCGAGATCAGAGATTGAAAAAAAAAATGCTCCCCTCCCTTTCCTCCTTGGGGTACTTTGGGTACGGATGAAGAGGGGAAGGAGATTTTTGTGATTTTTTTACATATTATTCTCGTGAGTTTCGTACAAAACTACTAAGAATCGCCCAAACTCGAGTTCTCTAATAAGTGTCATAGTTTGATGTACAGGGCGAAAAAAAGTTATTTTTCAGAATCGAGACTAGCGGTTTCCATAGCTGTGTTCAGCGGAAAAAGTTGATCAAAGAGTTGAAAACATTTTTTTATAGACGTACGTATAAATTTTTTTTTTGGGGTCTACAAAATTAAATTCTTTGAAAAAATCCAAAACATTATGGAAAACTTTGTACAGGGGATGAGAAGGTTACCCTGAAATTTTGTTGGATTAAGATTTTTTTTTATTTTAATTTTTTTTATGAAGTCTTATATCTTCAGAAAAGCAAGACCTACGAATAATTTTTCCTGTCCCGATATTTATTTTCACGAGAACGTAATTTTCAACCTGTCTTGTCAGTCACTCATTATGATTCTTGTTACGTTGGTTACGGACCATGCATTTTTTTTGGGCTGATTTTTTTTCAAGAACATGGCGTTTCAATTCGGTTTTCTCACGCACAATTTTTGACTACTGAAAGAAAAAAGAACTGGACGTGTCCAGAATGAAAGATCCTTCCGAAAACAAGTTGATTTTCATTTAATTCTCCTCCCAGTCGGGATTTACAGGGTGTTTCAGATTTGGGTCACCTTTGAGGCAACCCTCGATCTTGAATGTTATTCTTAAGTTAATTATGATCTTCATATCTACTCATGTAAGGTTTCAGCTTCAATATGAGCCTGAGATTTCAAAAACCGGTTGAAGAGGAAAAAAGTTATGACTGCAAAACCAAAAAATTGATTTTTTGAGATCACTCTGTAAATAAACGTGATATGAAGACAATTTTGGAGATGGCCAAAGGTTATGAGATAATCTTCATGGCTCTGCTGTTGAAGTTGAAAAAAAAACTGTTTTTCTTCATTTGGGATACTTCTGCAAATTCCAAAATTTTGCACAGTTTCAAAAAACATCCTGTAGCAATTTTATGGACATAACCTTGTGTATCGAAGAAAAACGAGATCAATTCTGAAGGACTGAGCTAGCGAACAGTGTGAACAGAATTCAAATTGTTCAAAGCAAAAAAAAGTTATTCAAATTTTAACAGGAGGAAAATTTCGTGGTGCGACGTAATTAGTGTTGGGTAGTTTAGTTATAACGATAAAACGGTCGATTCGTATAGCATCAAGAATGATAAAAACGGGCAGTCAGTGTGCAGTTCATCTCCTCATTTTTAATTAGTTGATTGTCTTGTATGAAGGATCAGAAAGCTGATTCCACAGGAAACTCTGAATGCGTTCCATTTCACTGTGACTGTGGCAAAATTTTCGATGTATTTTGAGATGGCCCCATCAGTTTGCATCTGTGAAGGATCATCCCACATTTAGCATTCAGCACACACATCAGGCGATTATTCATCCACATTTTGAAATGGAAAGAGAGGCTTTTCACCTAGTGATATGGAAATCATCCACACTTCTGCAAACTTTCGTGATAAATGGTCTCACGTGACTAATATCGATGAAGAATCGCATGTTTGTCAGTGAAAACAGGTGTGTTCGCTTGTGGGGATTCACGAATAGAATTATTGTATTTGTTTATTGGTATACAAGGTGATATGAAAATCCCTAATCATATCGAAGACATAAATTACATCTTCTAAACACACTCCATTAGCGGAATTGAGTTTGGAAGCAGATATACATAATTATTTCCGGGATTCTTTAATAATGTTGTTTCTTGAAATGTCTGCATTACCGAATAGGTTCATTATTCTTTATCTTTGAAATAAAACCACAACCAAAAGTTGAGTGATGTAAGATTTCCATGTATTTTGCTGAATAATTTCTGCAATGAAAATGTCGAGAATTATTGTTAACAGCCACTGCTAAAATTACTTAGGGAGTTGAGAATAGTTTATTCAGGAACGCTTTGTTGGATTTAATAATTGCACCCAGCAAGGCATGACATATTTGTATTGAGTTTTCATGAACTGTGAGAATCTCGAGAAGTTATGACTACAATTTCACATCTTAAGTTATTATGATTTGAAAAATATCTGAGTGGTCTCGCTATTATTTGAAGGATATTGTCATATTATTTCCTCAATTTGACAAATTTGATCATGAATTCATGAACTGTTAAATACAATAACTTGGTATACTTTCGTCTTCACTGCACCCTTCCCCATTTGCATCTCCAGATACATCATTGAAAAGCTCTCAATATCAATACTTTTTAGTGACACCCAATTTTAGGAGAGTATTATTACTTTTTAACGAGCACTCATTGGATAATATCGGGTCGCGGAATTTTTTTCGAAAACTTGGTTTCCGAAAACAATTTTTTCGAAAACATCTTTTCGAAAACCATTTTTTTCGAAAAACAATTTTTCGAAAATCATTCTTTTCGAAATGTATTTTGTTCGAGAAACAACTTTACGAAAGTTATTTTTTTCGAAAACATTTATTTCGAAAAGGTGTTTTTTCGAAACCAATCTACCCACTTACTATCCATCTAACCAATAAACTACCGACATTATTTACGTGCGTCAATATGTGCTCCAAATTTGGAATGAGACACCCTGTCGTATACAGGGCTTTTCACGATGAGCGTTCAGTAAACGTTTCTGGCTAATCAGACAACGGATCGACCCTAAAATTCGACAGCCCACACAAATCAATATGATTTACACTCCTAAAATATTTCAGACGATGCGGCGTTGCCGCTTCTACTATAAAGTAGCAGCTACTTTGATTTTTCATCAGGAACACCCTGTATTTTATTGCATTTTCAGATCCTCCTTGGAAAGCTGATTTCATTGATCATACTTGGGGTCTATATGGAACGATTACGGAGATATAGGGTGTGAAAAATCGAGATTTCTCAACTTTGGGAATTTTTTTGTCCAAACTATTCATAATTGGTCGAAACGGCTAACATGTCCCTATCTCAACTTTTAATCTACAATCGATTGATATTTGATAGAAACAAATACAGGGTGGTTCAAAATTCAGAATTCTAAATTGTTTCGAAAATGTTCTTGAAAAATATCGCTCACGTTTTGAAATTCAATGTACATTATATCCTTGAATTGCGATACTTAAACATGTTTCCAAAAAATTGTTGTCCGAATGAAATGATTTTCGAAGAATTGTTTTTCGAAAAACTAATTTTTCGAAAATGAGTATTTTCGAAACTTGGTTTTTCGAAGAAGATGATTATCGAAAAAATGTTTTTCGATAATAAGTAAGTACGAAAATTTGTTTTTTCGAAAAATTGTTTTTCGAAAAATTTTGCCGTTCGAAATTTTGTTTTCGAAAAAAATTTCGCGACCCGATAATATCAAAGGCTTCACTGGTCGCATTGTTGGATAAAAAGAAAAGCACTCGTCATGTATCTCTGAAGAAGAGAACCTCCTCTTGTCTGTATCACACTAGCTGATTCTCCTCGTTTATCACTCAACATCTGAATATGTTATTCACAGTGCAAGTTCCCGTTTCATCGTAGTCCCAGCTTTTGTATAACAATTCATTGGCCTTCCTTTGTGTACCGTTGTCAAAAGAAAATATGTAAATCGAAGTCCATAGCATTGCAGGGTACAATTTCATCAGATTATCTCCTGAAGCTCTGCTGGACACTCCGCATTACCATACATGCAAACGAGTATCCACTATAAAGCACGATATTAGTCATACTACGCATACGTTTTGTTTTGCTAATCCAGCCGCCGCAGCCAATTTGATATATAATCTCTATATCTAGGAACTTCAACGTGGAGATACACAAGCATTATTAATTCGTAGTGGCCCCTGGAACTCGTTTCACCATCATGCATATTAGATGATGTGCTCTAGTTTTGGTTGTTGAGCTACGACAAGGCTTTTTAAAAATTAGACTTTATTTTAAATCACCAACTGTTCATTAAAAAGGCTTAAAAAGGAATTAATCTCGGATGAATTATACAATGAAAATCACGGTTAGCCCTGTGGTGTTTGTCTATTGCAAAGCTCAGTGGTTTTTTTGATGAGTGGACATTTTTTGTACATATAAATCTCGCACTGACGAGTCATGGATGATAATTATAGGTGAATTCTTCCTCTGACAGTCTTAATTTCCAAACCTCCTGAGAGATACCCGCGAATAAAGTTGAGAGATTCTATAAAAGAAAGTTTCTTTATATTCAGGTAGTTCTGACAGCGACTGACATACGGAGGTTTGGCAATGATTATTTATGATATAATGATAGATCAATGTTTCACTTCATTTGAAAAATCACTGGACCAGATGCTGACAATAGTATATTACACAACAAGTGTGGAAAGTGACATATTTCACACGAGTAGTCGATTAGCACCAGCCACGTAGCGGTGAGTGCGGAAACGTAACAAGTGAAGGAAATGCACTTTCCAACGAGTTTTGTACACTATTTTTCCTACGACTCCGAATACTTTCAATTCGCGGGCGGTCTTGTCAAAAATGTAACTTGAGTCGTCTCTATAATTTCAGGTGGTTTTGATTCGATATCAAGTATTCTTTATCTCCATATTCAAGATGATATTTGAATACTTCTCCGACAATTCATCATTATGTGAATTACTGATTGATCGAATTAGTTTTGTTTAGACAAACAATGTTATTGATATTTGACACCATACGCCTGCTAGCGCCAGTAATAACGCAACCAGGAATACAGAACCACAGAAGTACGTAGTGCGCAAGCGCGTACGGGTTAGTGCGTTCTTGACTCCTTGTCAAATGTTGATAATGCAAACATCTGTGAAGGCTTTGAAAGATACGATGACAGATTCGGGATTCTAGTTGAAAACGTCCAGTTCATTTGGTTTTTGTTTCAAAAAATAAAAACAAAAATTGTAATTTTCCGTTTTTTACTATAATTCAAAAACTGAAAATGACGGAATTCAACCGAACTTGTATATCTCTTATAATAACTGAGATCCCCATAGTGAACCTCCACTCTGTATATCTGCGAAAACCATGAAATAGTATATTGTTATTTTAAAAGAGAAAATGGTGTATCCAATTAAAAATGGGAAAAATGGTTTGAAATTGAATGTCTGGTAAACTACGAGCAGAAAACAACTACTTTCCTGGCAAATACCACGCAGAACATTGAATCATATCTGCTCGTAGTTCATGCAACGACGTGACAAATTCACATCGGGACAGGCACGCTCAACAACCTACAGACCGGTTTCGGGCTTATTGGCCCTCATCAGTACAGGGTAGTTATCCGAGTAGAGATCGTGATATATCCACTCGAAGCATTGCCTTTTCCAATGCATTTTCGTCGCATCTATTTGCCGCACTGGGCCGCGTTCCAAGAGACAATTGGAAGTGGCGACACCATGCGGCAGAAGAAAGAAACACTTCAGAAACAAATCTCCCATGTCACAGATCTTGGAAGTGGCTGATTGCTCGACTAAGCTAATAAATGAAAAAATGTAAGAATCATGAATTGGACAAAAAATTTTCAATAGAGAAAAAAATAGTCTATTTGATTGAAAATATCAAACATGGTTTGAAATTGAATATCTGGTAGACTGCGATCTGTATTCACAGTGTGAATCGTTGCATGGACTACGAGCAGAATTCAATATTCTGCGTGGTATTTGCCAGGAAAGTGGTTGTTTTCTGCACGTAGTCTCTACCAGATATTCAATTTCAAACCATGTGTAATATATTTTTAATTGGATAGAATATTTTCTCTATTGAGAAATGTTTAACCAATTCATGGCTTTTCCATTTGTTCAGTATATTGTTAATCGTACTACTCGAAAGTCTAACGAGTGGGAAAGTCTGTGTTGATAATCAAAGTAGACATACATCGGTTCTCACCGGAAAATAGAGATATTTCCGTGTTAATCAATTCACTCACATCGTATGGAACAACAATTGCCAAAATCATAATGCCCACCACCCATCAAAATGGCTGTAATGATACGGTATTTGGTGGATGAACTATTTTATGCTTCATTATAAACTGCAAGTGCGGTTTCCGAATAGCGAGTCCGAATCGCATTGAATTTCAACATTGCCAATGGAACATGATTACCATACACGAATTTTCTGAAATTATAGCATCGTTCGTGCAAATTGAAAATGCAATTGACAAAATTCCGTATTTGAACAAGGATTTCAGGTGGAATGGCCCATAAAATTTGATGCGTCATTCGATGTACAGGGTGTCATTTTGACCATCGCCTACAGCTTCAACTATACAAGGTGGAAAAAAACTTCGCATATAAAAGTCTATGGTTTCATCGCGACAATCTTTTGGCCCTCCCGATTTTTTTTAGAAACTGGTTTCGAAGTATTATTTTTGTAATGTTTCTTATGGACCAACCTCTCCTATTCTCGTTTTTTTTTTTAAATTGGATCCAAATATATGTAATACTTGCCACTTTTTTCTAGAAACTTTTGTTTCGACCTTGTATCATGTTGGTTATTTTTTTAGTCTATCGATGTTTCCTTTCCAATATGTTCGATTTGGACCATCCTAGACAGGATATTTAGCCTGCTATCAATAGACACACGATGACAATCGACTTTGATTTCAATATCGAGCAATACGTATTCTAGTGCTTTTTAGTCCTGCTTCCTTTCTCGTTCATTTCTAAAGATTGCAATGCCTTCTTCTTTCGTGTTTGTTGGAGCGAATATAAATTAGAAATCTTGCAATCCCATCAAATTCTTCAAGGATTATTTCACCGTCTATGATGAAAGCATGTCAGAAAGCAATATTAGAATCCGGAAAACAGCAGATTCAGAATTTTGATTGATACTTAACATTTTTCAGGATAGTCATCAAATATGTCAACTAATTGACGATATGCATATTCATATAGTGTTTCGTCATCTATAAAATATATATATTTATCATGCACCACTCTGACTTAAATCTTCCTCATGTATACAGGGTGAGAATATGCTTTTGCAATAGGAAGAATTTAGCTGTATTTGGGATTCTTCTTTCGGGTGAAACTATAATAATTTCATCGGTAAGTGCGAATGACACGTATTGGAAATTAAAAAATAAATTACGATACCATCTGGTATAAACGTGAACATAAAATTCCTAATATTCGAATGGGAATATGAACAAAAGCGCAATTTCCGCTAAATTACCAGAAAACTGCAAGTAAACAAATTAAATCGTTTGCACTCAAATGAATCGACACCTGATGGTTTTAACTTTGAACGTTCGGCATGGCGATTTAATCAAATTTGAATTTTTACTCTCTTACCGTAGGTACCTTTGAAAAGCAATTCGAACGAATGATAATCGTTCATAACAGCATATATACGCATTTTATGAATTTAATATTTTTTTTATGTTCTGGTTCTCACGAAAAGGAATATCCTGTAATGTTCAGAGAACATCGTGAGAATCAGAGGAAAGAAGGTAGGAGTTGGTGTTTTTCTTAAATTTCTGGAGATGGTATGCCTCAGGGAACAAAGTCCAAAGTCTCGATGTTCGTTGGATGAACGAGTCTTTGGAAAGGGAAGTTCTGCAGGTCTCTTAAGTGACCACGAAGGGGTGTGAAGACTGAACTTGACGAGTTAATCTCGAAGAGAATGCTAATGGAGGAACGATTGTTGATATTTCAGAAGAGCATCGCTCATAAAAATATCTATAAAATAGGAATAAATCGCCGACTTTTCTACGGTGTTCCAGAGAAGTGAGCGAGTTTGTGAGCGAGGCATTACCGACAAGACGGCCTTTTTTTGGACATCATCCAATAGTTTCAGGATATGTTTGGGTGCCGCACTCCAAATATGGGAACAGTATATATTCCATGACAGATCGGATCTGTGCCTTATAGATCATAAGCAGCTGACTGGGAGTGAAATAGCTCTTGGCTCGAAACAGAATTGGCTACACTTTTGGCAATGGACCTCACGTGATTTTCCCAAGAAAAGTTATTGCTGATAGTAACGCCAAGCATCGAAATGGATGACTTCAATGGTATGGTTACTCCTGACTGAATTATGTTGGGCACAATGAGATCGGCTTTGTTTGCATTGAATTCTACCAGATTATTAGATCCCCACTCGAGAATTGTTGCTAAAACATTCCTTTCTCGTTCATTTCTGGTTTGACGGGCTGATATAGAAGCCCTGGAAGAGAAAGCTGTATGGAGGGTACTATCATCCGCGAAGCTGTGTATAGGACATGAAGTTGCTTCCAACAAATAGAAATAGTGTTGGTGAATCAGAATATATTTCTAACAGATAAACTGAACAAAAGCTTTTGTTAATACTTTCAACTTTTGTAATTCAAAATCACCTCATTTTTCAGTATTGAGAGAGATGTGATATTTCAGAGAAAAATTCATATTATTTTCATTGCAGATAATGAACCTATCCAACTATTGCAAATCGGAGCTTATGTACAGGTAGATTTCCATACTTTTTTATCTGTTCATTCAGTTCGGAGAAGAAACAATAATTGGCAACAAAATTTATATATTGTATCCAGTACGAAATAACCTGTACTTTATGGAAAATATCGAAAAACACATCAATTTCTTGAAGAAAGTACGCGTACGCGTCTACGTATCCAAAAGAGCGGATAATTTATATTATAACAATTCATCACTGTCATTCTATCCTCAGTCATTCAAAATTCGATCTCCATATGATTTATTAAGCATTTAAGGTGCTTGCAAAGCAATGTTGGACTTTGTCAATGATATAATGATATATATTCTCCGACAATAAGGTATGATAAATTTGATTCGATATAATTGCAAGCTTATACGTTTCCACTGCATGTTCTTCACCTATAAGCACATTCGAGGCGAATTTAATTTTTGTTAGTTTTCTATTTTTATTCGTACACACTTGATTCGTGGGTTTCAATATTCGTTATTACAAATTTGGTGGCAACGTAATTTCATGCATTCACCAATATCTTGACTGCGCGTTCCCCATAAATTCTTATCATTCTTGCAAATTCCTACTGAAGAAATTGATACAAAAACTCACTTAGCCGCTTGAATTGATGAAAAAGTGACGGTGTATTTTATGAAACAGCAAATGAGCACCGTATTTTGTGCAAAATTAATACTTCATGTAGCGATGCGAATGCTGTGAAACAGATTTCAATAAATTTTGATTATATGAACCAGAACATAAAAAAAGAGAAATTTACCATCTTCAACATTATTAACTGTACCAATTGCATCGTTGATAGAAAATTCCATTAACAAGGTGTTGAAAGAGTATTTCTTTCCTTGAATTGAACAAATAATTCCTCTTCTTCACCTCAGGCTAGTATATTACATAACAAGTATGAAAAGTGACATATTTTGCACGAGTAGAAGCGGAAACGTAACGGGTGTGGAAAAGTAACAAGTGTGGGAAATGCTCCTCCTAATGAGTTGTGTACCTACACTATTTTTCCTTTGAAGAAATTATTTTCAATTTGCGGAAAATAATGTCAACGAGGTAGCTTGAGCGGCCTCTACAATTTCATACAGTGTCGATACAATATTACTGAATATTTCCATCGTATGTTGAAAATCTCATATGAAGCGGGACATTTTCGATCAATTACAGCGATAAATTCCCGGCGGGACATTTTCGGGCTGGTAAATACCCGGTAGGTATCTAAATATACCCGCTCGGTCCGTGTATACACTGTGTCCAAGATAAGAATGAACAGCATGGGGATATCGGAAACGGTTAGTGATACGGGGTCGATTAAATTAGAGAAAAGTAGCGCATTTATGTGCCTAATAATATGCCATTTAGAAAGTTTTAATATTCCAAGTAGTTTCGGAGATATCCGAGAAAAACCGAAATTTGAGAATTTCGTTTTTATTTTCTCCTAGCTTTATTTTCAAAGGAAATGTAAAATAAAAAGCACTTCGCTATGGCCACTTTTTAAGGACTACACTATGAGATGAGCAGAATTTTTCTGCGACGTTTCGTCTTTTAGAAAACATCATCAACTTTGTATTTTTATACGGGCCGAAACTAAAGTATACCCTGTATACGACTCTATTTTTCATTGGGAATACAGCAATGTATCACACAATATGATTTCGGAACCATTTCTCGCGCAAAATGTAATTTAGTGATTACTTAATCTGTTTCTCTTCAATTTTAGATAGTAGGCGCTGGAAAAAATGACCACATTATGTTCTGTTGTCATAATAATGCTGTAGTTTGGTAGAATTTTTGACATATTACCGTTCCTACTCTTACATCTCGTTACCAACCTAATTTGTGTTAAAAATGTAAAACTGCAGCTTTTCGAATACTGGAAAATTTGATATGTTGTCATGTTACATTTTGTACCAAAGAAATTGTGTTGATGCTGAACGTGCGTATACTCTAATAAGTATCCAGAGAGGCGACAACCTGGTAAATCAATATTTAGACGCCTACTATCTAAAATTGAAGAAAAACAAATTAAGTAATCACTAAATTACATTTTGCACGAGAAATGCTTCCGAAATCATATTGTGTGATACATTGCTGTATTAACAATGAGAAATGGAGTCGTATACAGAGTATACTTTAGTTTCGGCCCATATAAAAATACAATGTTGATGATGTTTTCTAAAAGACGAAACGTCGCAGAAAAATTCTGCTTATGTTATCGTGTAGTCCTTAAAAAATGGCCATAGCGAAGTGCTATTTGTTTTACATTTCCTTTGAAAATAAAGCTAGGAGAAAATAAAAACGAAATTCTCAAATTTCGGTTTTTCTCGGATATCTCCGAAACTACTCTGAATATCAAAACTTTCTAAATGCCATATTATTAGGCACATAAATGCGCTACTTTTCCCTAATTTAATCGACCCCGTATCACTTACCGTTTCCGATATCCCCGTGCTGTTCATTCTTATCTTGGACACAGTGTATATAGTAACGATTGTTAAAATGTACATTTATCATCTGGACAGGCACAAATAATGATTTTAATATAATTTATATGTACCTACCAGCTTAATGTAAATTTAAATAAAATTTCAAACTCAGTACATACATTTTTGTTTTAACTCCGGAAATATTCTACCGAATTACACTCGTGCATCAAAATAAACCTGATAATTTTCCATTCAAGCATGTTGTCAGTAAAAAAACTGCATTCGGTTATCATATTTTGCTAAAAGAGCCCTCCTCCTTCGGAGTCGAGCTCTTTCGACAAAATATGAAAATAAACTCATGCAGTTTTTAGACAACATGCTTTCATGGAAAATTATCGGTAATTTTGAAGCACTTGTGTAATTACTCCAGATAATTTTGTTAGTTCCTATTGGAGGAATTAATAAGTGATACTTTTTCTGTCAAAAATGAAGCGCCTTATATTTATTGACAAACGTCAATCAGAATGAAATCTGGGTAGACATGTGATATTAGATGTTATGATTGAAAACGGATGACTGTTTTGAATGTTCCTAAAATATTAGTAAAAAACATCAGTTACTATCTACAATATCTACGCCGAATAGGTCGTATAGGGTTCATCTTCTCATCATATTAACAGCAACTCCAATTTATGAAATTTTCTTAACGAATCTCCCACGCAGCAGAATTAATTCCCTGTAATTTTTTTCTCGGTTTCACTCATGTTTTTGTTGATAGACAATTTTTTATCAACAACAAAAACATTCGTGACCTTGAAAACGATTATCGGTAATAATACTGCTGCTAGGGAATATTTACATATTTTTGGTAATAAATAGAACTTTTTCGAAAATTCCAGATGTCAATCACTGAATTTGCTTCGTTTGTACAATCACTTTTATTGAACTTTAAAACCACATGCTAACACAAATGTCACCTTCAATGCGTTATTGTCGCGGTAATCACGCAACCAGGAATACAGCAGTGCGTATTAACATTATCCGAGAAATATAAGTTGGTGCGTTATCTCAAATGTAGAAAGTGCAAACTTTCTTTTGTAGCAAGTTGTGGATGAGGTCAACCGCTGCAATTAACATCACTATAATAATTGAAGTAAAAAAAGTTCGATACTAATTTATATCAAAGTGAAGTAGAGGATATGTATCATTGACTCATCGAAATCAGTTACGAATATTTCTCACAATCCGAAAAGAGGCAGATAATGTAATAAATATGAATATCAATGTAATAAAAGCCCATATGGTGATAGTGAGTAACAACTGATATACCTAATTGTTTCTATCCATACATGAGAGCGTGCGAGTTTTTTTAGCTACTTTCTCAATAACAAAACAGTGTGCTTTATGACGTTATAATATAAATTGTCGAAAGAAACAGTATTAATGAACTCGTTTACTATCAGTGTTAGATGGAGCCTCTCTCAACAACATCATCATCATCATCATTGTCATCTCCATCATCATAATATTCCATGGGGCTACAATTTCTCCTCAGATAATTTCAGCAAACACCGATGGAATCGCCAGTGGCCATCATCAGCCAACAAATCTGAATACACTCCGGCCATTTGGATCACGTCATGTTCCAGTCGGCACACGCAGAAAACTCGTTAGCCATATCGCTATTTGGCGAGTGTCTTGCCTCCGCTATAATTCCCCAAATTTATCTGATCGAGCCGGCCCCGGCCCAGCTTGATGGGGTGAGTATCGCAGACAATCGAACATCATCGTGCTGATAAACACTCTTTACGGCCAGCTCCCGAATTCCACGCAACAATGGATCGAGGTATCTGATGGCTGCGAAGGTCGCAGCTATGTTGCAGGAATGAAAAGGTGCGGGACCGCTCGATTCAGATACACACACGCCCACACGTGATGAAGTGTGTGCTGGGGTTGATAGAGAAGAAGAGAGAATAGAATGTTATAGTATGAGTTCATTAGGTTAGGTAACTGGGTTGGTGACCGAGTGCGTTGAGGCGCTGGCATATGGCCCCAGAAGGTCTGGGTTCGAAACTCGACGCGGCTGTTAGAAAATTTTAATTTCTGTAGCTTCGTTTAGCAGAAGGAGAAATGTGTGGGGATGATGAAGACGAAAGATATAATAGAATACTATAGAATGATTTCATTTGGTTAGGTAACTGGGTTGGTGACCGAGTGCGTTGAGGCGCTGGCATATGGCCCCAGAAGGTCTGGGTTCGAAACTCGACGCGGCTATTAGAAAATTTTAATTTCTGTAGCTTCGTTTAGCAGGAGGAGAAATGTGTGGGGATGATGAAGACGAAAGATAGAATAGAATACTATAGACTGAGTTCATTTGGTTAGGTAACTGGGTTGGTGACCGAGTGCGTTGAGGCGCTGGCATATGGCCCCAGAAGGTCTGGGTTCGAAACTCGACGCGGCTATTAGAAAATTTTAATTTCTGTAGCTCCGTTTAGCAGGAGGAGAAATGTGTGGGGATGATGAAGAAGAAGATAGAATAGAATGTTATAGTATGAGTTCATTTGGTTAGGTAACTAGGTTGGTGACCGAGTGCGTTGAGGCGCTGGCATATGGCCCCAGAAGGTCTGGGTTCGAAACTCGACGCGGCTATTGAAAAATTTTAATTTCTGTAGCTCCGTTTAGCAGGAGGAGAAATGTGTGGGGATGATGAAGAAGAAGATAGAATAGAATACTATAGAATGAGTTCATTTGGTTAGGTAACTGGGTTGGTGACCGAGTGCGTTGAGGCGCTGGCATATGGCCCCAGAAGGTCTGGGTTCGAAACTCGACGCGGCTATTAGAAAATTTTAATTTCTGTAGCTTCGTTTAGCAGGAGGAGAAATGTGTGGGGATGATGAAGAAGAAGATAGAATAGAATACTATAGAATGAGTTCATTTGGTTAGGTAACTGGGTTGGTGACCGAGTGCGTTGAGGCGCTGGCATATGGCCCCAGAAGGTCTGGGTTCGAAACACGACGCGGCTATTAGAAAATTTTAATTTCTGTAGCTCCCTTTAGCAGGAGGAGAAATGTGTGGGGATGATGAAGAAGAAGATAGAATAGAATACTATAGAATGAGTTCATTTGGTTAGGTAACTGGGTTGGTGACCGAGTGCGTTGAGGCGCTGGCATATGGCCCCAGAAGGTCTGGGTTCGAAACTCGACGCGGCTATTAGAAAATTTTAATTTCTGTAGCTTCGTTTAGCAGGAGGAGAAATGTGTGGGGATGATGAAGAAGAAGATAGAATAGAATACTATAGAATGAGTTCATTTGGTTAGGTAACTGGGTTGGTGACCGAGTGCGTTGAGGCGCTGGCATATGGCCCCAGAAGGTCTGGGTTCGAAACTCGACGCGGCTATTAGAAAATTTTAATTTCTGTAGCTTCGTTTAGCAGGAGGAGAAATGTGTGGGGATGATGAAGAAGAAGATGGAATAGAATACTATAGAATGAGTTCATTTGGTTAGGTAACTGGGTTGGTGACCGAGTGCGTTGAGGCGCTGGCATATGGCCCCAGAAGGTCTGGGTTCGAAACTCGACGCGGCTATTAGAAAATTTTAATTTCTGTAGCTTCGTTTAGCAGGAGGAGAAATGTGTGGGGATGATGAAGAAGAAGATGGAATAGAATACTATAGAATGAGTTCATTTGGTTAGGTAACTGGGTTGGTGACCGAGTGCGTTGAGGCGCTGGCATATGGCCCCAGAAGGTCTGGGTTCGAAACTCGACGCGGCTATTAGAAAATTTTAATTTCTGTAGCTTCGTTTAGCAGGAGGAGAAATGTGTGGGGATGATGAAGAAGATGGAATAGAATACTATAGAATGAGTTCATTTGGTTAGGTAACTGGGTTGGTGACCGAGTGCGTTGAGGCGCTGGCATATGGCCCCAGAAGGTCTGGGTTCGAAACTCGACGCGGCTATTAGAAAATTTGAATTTCTGTAGCTCCGTTAAGCAGGAGGAGAAATGTGTGGGGATGATGAAGAAGAAGATGGAATAGAATACTATAGAATGAGTTCATTCGGTTAAGTAACTGGGTTGGTGACCGAGTGCGTTGAGGCGCTGGCATATGGCCCCAGAAGGTCTGGGTTCGAAACTCGACGCGGCTATTAGAAAATTTTAATTTCTGTAGCTCCGTTTAGCAGGAGGAGAAATGTGTGGGGATGATGAAGAAGATGGAATAGAATACTATAGAATGAGTTCATTTGGTTAGGTAACTGGGTTGGTGGTTGAGTTCGTTGAGGCGCTGGCATATGCCCCAGAAGGTCCGGGTTCGAATCTTGAAGGGACTATTGAAAATTTAAATTTTGCAGCCTCGTCTGGTGTGAGGAGAAATTTGTGGTCAAGTTCAAGGTCATTTTGCTTGACTAAAAACTACTGAAGAAACAAACTTTGTTCACTGACCTTCGAATGAATATTTATTATCGAAAACAGAAGACGAAATAATGGAATCCACCTAGTGGGCATTTCTCAACATTGCTTGATTGCTTTCAATGTAATACATGCGTTGATGTTGGAGTTTCGTTGTGACTGCACATCATCATTCACCAACTAATCTGTTCAATATCCTCAGCAACGTCTGAACACTTACAAACTTTTTGGTATCAAAGAAAATCGAATCAAAAATATAGCAAATTTGAACAATTTTCATAATATTATTTTAATACCATATCTACTCACCAAATGCTGCAATAAGGAAATATTTCAGCAGGAAACTGTTGCCTGAAACAAAACAGAGGATCAGATCTAATCTACACAAACAAAAACCATAATAAGTGATGTGAAGCTCTCACTCAAATTTACCTCCACGAAAACGTTTATATTTCATTTGCATGAATTCTAAAGTTTCATTGGAGTTATTATATTTTTAATGCCAGGATAATCCTACTGGATTGTCATATGAATATTCAGCTCATTTTAGATGTTTTTACACTGAGAGAAAACGAGGACAAACATACTTGATAATGAAACGGGTTTCGCATTACTAGTATTTTACAGCTTTGAAGACCTCTGATATATCATCGGCATTTATCCCCTGTTTCCGTTTCTCGTTATATTATTCTCAGTGTAGGTAGGTACGTTTTGGATTCGTATGAATTAAATAACTATCCTAACCCGTACAAGTTCCCCAACAAAAAATTCAGAGTGTTGGTAAGGTAACTAGGATAGTGGTTAGAAGAATAAAAATTAAAAATATAAATGAAAGGATTAATTCATTAATGTACTGTACTCAGTAGTAGTATTTTAATGACATCCAAATAAAAATATGTACGATTAATAATTCTTGCAGTACACTCACTAATTTTCATTAATTTGCATGATTCTCATTTCCATGTAAATATCAATGTTATTGAAGAAATCGATGGCTTCCGAAATAGAAATTATCTAATGAGAGTAATGAGAGTAATGAGAGTAATGAGATTAATGAGAGTAATGAGAGTAATGAGAGTAATGAGAGTAATGAGAGTAATGAGAGTAATGAGAGTAATGGGAGTAATGAGAGTAATGAGAGTAATGAGAGTAATGAGAGTAATGAGAGTAATGAGAGTAATGAGAGTAATGAGAGTAATGAGAGTAATGAGAGTAATGAGAGTAATGAGAGTAATGAGAGTAATGAGAGTAATGAGAGTAATGAGAGTAATGAGAGTAATGAGAGTAATGAGAGTAATGAGAGTAATGAGAGTAATGAGAGTAATGAGAGTAATGAGAGTAATGAGAGTAATGAGAGTAATGAGAGTAATGAGAGTAATGAGAGTAATGAGAGTAATGAGAGTAATGAGAGTAATGAGAGTAATGAGAGTAATGAGAGTAATGAGAGTAATGAGAGTAATGAGAGTAAAAAAAGTAATGAGAAGTTTCATTTGATCATTCAATATTCAAATTGAATAATAGTGAGAGATCAAGTCATTTATTCAAAAAATACGTCTCTCAATCATCACTTATTCAAACTTAGGTAGGTATATCAACTTTGCCTTTATGAGACATATTTTCATGCTAAATCATCAGATAAAACCTGAACTCCACAATCCATTACACTTAATAGTTCTCAAACAACCCTTCATTGTACATGCAAATGTTTTCACATTCAATTGTTTTCATGCCCACTATTTTCCTTATTATTTTCCCATATAATATGTAGATAGTAACGTCAGGATAAGGCATCGACATGAAATTCATAGGTTAAATATAGCTTCGGGAAAAATAATCTCACGATCGATCAAGCCTAATTGTGTAAATATTTTCGAGAACCCCTTGTCAGAAGTTACTCTATGATTTGTTTAGTTTTTGCTCAAATTACCTTTTCGATCAATCGATTACTGAATAGAGACAAGAAGCTATTTAGCTTCATCATATGAGATATTTCAATGGTGAGAATGTGTTTGTTATTTATACAGTGTATGCGATTTCAAACCACAACAATATCTTTGAATCATTGAATCGTTTCAAATTTTGTACGTATAAACTATAATTATCACCATTACATAACTGTGCTACATTCCACTTGTTGCTTGAACCACAATATAACCTCCTCACAATACAACCATCGTTATGAAGATTTCACTCTCCAATATGAACACAAAAAACACACATTTTCCCTCCACGCAAAAGTCAAGAGAGTTATTATATCAGCTGCCATGAAAAAATTTTACGAGCCCAGCTTTTAATATACTTTTTTCTCTACCCACAATCGCTTTAATCGGCCCACCCAGTACATAAGTCACCGACGGCCATAACTTTTCTCGATGAAAAAAAAATGAAAGGGGAACTCGGAAATACATTTTTCCGCAGTCCTGACCCCAGCCTGTTGAGTTGAGCGGAATGTGAACGAAAAAAAGGTCCATTTAACGCGGATATCATTTTTCATGTGAGCACAAAGATGTTAACGCTTCTTCCTGGTTCTCAGTCCGGAGGTAGGTGATCTAAAGGTTCATTCTTGAAAAAGTCCTGTACAACACTCAACTTCTCAAGATATTGCCTGAAACTTCGTCGTCCGAATAAAGCAATTCTAAGCAAAATGTCTGGACGAAGGATCGAAATTGAAAGAAAGACGTATCTCGTCTTCAGATAAAAATCGATTATAGTTTGAATTACTGGTAGACCCAGAGCAGAAAACAACTAATTTCCCGATATATTATTATATTAAAGGTACATTGTGGTGTACTAGTTATATTCTTAATTTGTTATAGAGTTAATGCAAACACAAAATATTTGTGGGATATGATAAGAAAACGTTAAGAGAAAAAAAATCAATATTGTCACTATCACTGCCACGAAAAAAAAAAGATCTACCAATGAAGGATGAGCTAACAGCAGACGACTTCAATCCAAAATTCATTTTGGAAAGATCCTTACCAACAAAATCAAAATAGATTATCATATCTACTGAAGAAATGTGCAATTTGATGAATGAGTTCATAAACAATAAATCTGCCTGAATTTAAGACATAAGAGCAGAACTCTCAAGAGAAATTTCATGCCTATTTCAGCCCATTACCATAAATAATAAATAATAAATAAGAGCATTGAAAAGATGATGGCATGACGCCTTGAAGAGATCTGTTGCAGTTGAAGGTGGTGATGGAACAATTTATCCTAGTAACTGGCGAAAATATTCGAAAGACTTGACTTTTTCGATTTTGCTTTGTTATCTCATCAAAGCCAAAACCTAAAGTTCTATTAATCAATCTTGAAGTTATATCAATCAATCGTTATCATTATGAGTGAATACTAGATTGTAGATTGTAGGGGGGGGGAAAGTCGTTAAGGCTGTGCAGCCTCTCAAACAACTCGACCTATTAGATCTTTTGTGCCTAACCCTCATATAATCTATTCGAGGCCCGGGATTCCGAGCCTTTTTGCGAAGTTTATCAGTTTCGTGGGAGCTAGGTTCCTGACATCGGAGGGCTCTAAGAAGGCCCCTTCCAGGAACTTGAGCCTCTTGCAGAAGGGCGCTGGGCATTCGCAAAGCAAATGTTCTGCAGTTTCAGTGAAGTTCTCGCAGTAGCGGCAACTATCACTCTCTGCTTTACCCATCTTTTTGAGGTGATACCTCAGAGGGCAGTGTCCAGTGAGGAGTCCCGTTACCAGTTTCAAGTCTTTTTTGTCCAACTCGAGAAGCTGTTCAGCTTTCCTTGGCGAGAGAATCACTAGCCTTTTCGCTTGTCTTTGTTCTGGCACTTTATTCCAGTGAGAGTCCACAGAAGGGTTCTGGGCTGAGAAATTGTGTATTCGCCCCTTCTTTGGCAAAGCAATCTGCTTCCTTGTTGCCTTCAACTCTCTTATGACCTGGCACCCACATCAAAGTGACCTGGTTGTTCGTTGCCAGTTGTCTTAGGGATTGTTTACAGTCCCAAGTCAGCTTAGGCTCACAAGTGTATGATTCCAGAGCTTTTAGTGCTGCTTGGCAAGTGAATACTAGCGTCATACATCCTGAATTATATGTCAATATCATCAATAGTACAGGTAGCACAACGAACGTATCAAAATCGTCCCCCAAGATTTGAAATATTAGAGTTTGCACTAGCACCTATAATCAGAGTTGGATATTCAAGGCAAAATTATCTTCAAATGTTTTTACATTTTAATTCTTTTTGGACGATTCAGTTGATATACTCTGAGCCGTAAAAGTTATAACTTTCATAACATTTATACCTACCTCTCCTCCGTATCGAACACTATTTCAACATTTGAGTAATAACCAACCCCTAATGAATCTTCCCTGTCCCGATAGTGGAAATCTCCGATCAGGGCGATATATATCCAGGAATCGATAGTTGAATGCGAGAAACTACTCCGCAGTTGAATCGAAAGTAAAACCTTCCATGGCCGTAATTCTCCATTGTGCTAGATGAATGGAAACTCTCCCAACATCTCCGAGACTTCTTCCGCATTATTGTACGTCCTGTCCTCAGCCTGTTGAGTTGTGGCAGGGAGAGGAACGTGCTTCCGGTTCCGGTAGATGTTTTCTACTACGGTGTTGCCACATGCATCAAAAGAATTTCGATGTAGGGGTTTTTTACTTCCAGTGTTGGATTTATTTGCTATCATAAACCATATTTCTGAGTAAATTCTATTGATATAATATGTAATTTCAATTTTTTTCCACTTTATCTTCAATATCATTCATATTTATGATTTAGAATGTCGCAATTCAGTCTCGCTTGACTTTTAGAAGATTTTCAATCGTTCCAAGTAAAAACAAGGTCTCAAAATTGAATCTGTAACGCTTTCTGTTCGAAGAAGAGTTATTTGGCGCTTTTGCTCGGGTGATATATTTACTCAGACCGATAAAATACATAATTGGCCCTTCCTATCTCTGATGCATTACATTGTTTGAAAGCAAGATCCAACTATCTCTCTTGGTATCGGAAAGAGATGAGAGCGGGCGGTAATGTTGTCCCTTTTTGTTAATAGGCGTGCGAAATGAAATTTATAGAGGCATATATTCAGACAGATAAAACCACAGAAATATAACACGAATTTATTCTTTGAAATATATTATATTCATCATTGTTTATTTGTATTATAGTCTACATGAAGGAAATCTTTAAAATACAATTTCGATCTACTGAAAATATTCATCATCTTGAATAGAATAATTCACGCATTATTCTATATTATTCAATTCCCGAACGTACGACTATGGCACTCACCAATGAAATGGCACTATTGACAGTTTAATCCCAGAAACCTGCTGTTAACCACATACATGACTAATCTCTGCCACAAATAAAACAATTTGTACCATTTTTAGTGAAGATCAATATATTTGATACACGAATAAGTGAATTTATCGAGAAAAAACACAAATCAACGCTTTCAGAACGCTAATACGACAACACGAATGACCACGTCATGAATCGTAAACAATCTGAGAAACTCGTTCGAAACGCGAAAACGGCGAGTTGGTCCGACGAGGCCCGAACGATAGATTCTTATCGTGGAAACAAGAAGGTTTGACAGTCATGAAAAGGATGGAAATTGCCATGTTTGTTTTTCGTCTCAGTATATTTACAAATCTCGGGCGCCACCTACATTATAGTGGTAGGTCCATACTTGCACCGGGTAACTATCAGTGCGCAGAAAGTTATATCCAGGGGCCCTTAGATTTTTTATTCAAATATTGGAACTCAAAAATAAGCCACACTATACGGCAGCATGAATGGTTGAAACAATTAACATAAAAAAGAGGAACAATTTTTACTCACACTATAGGATCAGCAATGTCCTCAAAGGGTAACCATCATTCTTACGGTCGGGATCTTCAGAGTGTCGAGCAAACCAAGGTATTCGAAGAGTTTCAAAAGTGTCTTTAACCGCCAACTTAGTTGCGAAGCAACCCTCGTAAGTCTAGGACTTGTATGAGTAAGGAAGACGAGGACCTTAGCTTTTTAAGTGTCATCCGAAGCACCACTCGGCTGGTTATCGTTGAAAGTCCGAAAGATTTATATCTAGGTATAACAAGAATCGGTTGGTCATCTTTATCCTTCCGCTAAAAGATGCTACAGAAATAAATAACTATTTCCCAGGATTCAAACCCGGACTCTCTGGGCTATGAGCCAGCGCCTCAACGCACTCACTATAAGGAATTTAAGGTGAATGTAACAAGGTATATTCTGCAATTGGATTAATTGTACTGTCTATGAACTGATATTGATTTTTTGATTGACCGGATGTCATCATCAAAAATTCAACCAGAAACCACACATTTGTTTTTGTTGTTATTTCATTCGAATATCTAAGTCATATTTGTAACATTTCTTGAACTGCATTCAAAGCATATATGATAAATCATGAGAACTGAAGCGAAAAATACTGAAAGAGATGAACTATTTGTACACTGAAGGTCATATGTTAAATTCACGAGTATGATGGATTCTCCAAGGTTATCGAATTTTGCAATTAAGGTAATTCATTTTCATATTTAACAAATAATGAAGTTCTCGATATATTTGGGATATCCATCAGCTGGGAAATTCAACAACTTTCAAGAGACTCCTAACTTGTATCTATGAATTGACAAGGCTGTCTGCTGTCTGGTTTTGCTAGGAAATGAACGAACAAGGAGAACTGGCAACGCTGCACGACACGAATCTTATCGCAGCACGTCGACTTTCTAAAGATTTAATATTTTTTATGTGTATGGCCCTATTTAGCTGGATACGTGTACGGGTTAGTGGGATCTTATCGCTGGAAAAATTGATAGGAACGGTTGAAAGGGGGTGGCAAAGGGGGCAGGAGGAACTTTCCAAATTACGGTGCTTGTTTTTGCGAAGCAATACAAACTACATGATTGGCTGTGCCAGTAATGGCTGAAGAAACGGGATAACATAAATTAGATTCCTTCTTGTTGGAATATCTTTGGGAAAATATTTCAAAGAGGAAGCTCAAGTAGAAAGAAGAGACCCTGATTTGGAGGTGAATGCAGGTTGAAAATCGTATTATAAGGAGCGCGAAGTATGAAATATATCGGCAGGCTCGATAGTACCTTGTTGCATTTGAAAATTCAATACTGAACTGGACAATTTTGACTTCTATCCTGGAACAACATTTTATAATTATCTACACGTAGATATCTCCTCAGAGAATTACGAATTGCCGACTTCCACAACTAATTATTTTAGAAAACTTTACAAGATAAGCCTTGTTTGTCCTCCTAGCTGAAGTTATTAACATCCGCATCCCCTTTGCCATTGTTGTTTTTTCATTATGCCTGAAAACAGCAGTGATGTCATCATTTTAATCCACAAGGTGACGATCTATCAAATTGGAACACAACCCGTACTTTCGGACGTTAAAAAAGCGTGTTAAAAGAAGATTAAAGTTTCTAGGTGAACATGATATTCTAAAAACATCTAGGATCGGATTCCAGAATAATAAAACCGAAACGATGCCATACTTCACAGAAGAGGTTTATGAGAGCTTAGTTATCAGGGTAGTATTTTGTGTTTTCTCTGAGGCATTTGACTGTGTCAGTCAAGGAATATTACCCTAAATTCTAAAAGGTCTAGACGGTGGAAAACAGGTGAACCAAAATCAGCGCCTATCTTAATTCAAGCATCAATACGCCTATTTAAAATCAGTAAGCCGCTGTTCAAGAGCAACTTGGAAAACAGCGACACCATGCAGCGGAAGAAAGAAACACTCCAGAAGAATAGTTGTTTCCTACTCGGTGACTACCTTTCTTTTTAAACATCTTAGATGTTCATTGGTGATTTGGTTACGTAGAATTTACTCATTTTTCCCTTTTCTGCTGAAAAGTGTTAGAAACAAGTAAATATTTGCGTGTATAGTGTTTTGGTTCAAATAAGGGTGAATTTTGTGTATTTCTAATACCAGAAATTTGACATGTCAAATGGTGCATTTTTCAAACAAAATGGGGATCTCCGAAGATACTTGAGACCGCCGCGTTATAACTCAAGATTCTTGTACAATAAACGAAGATTTACCGTAATTTGTTTCTTCAACACGAATATTTCGTAGAATTTTGGAGAATTTTCAAACGATTCGTGTTTTCGAAAAAATGTCCACTCAAGTGGTATTTTAAGTGAAAATTTGATAAGGGGTATATGAAAGTTCTTCTCAGGGTGCTTCTCAGCTCATCGAGGTACTCACGATTATTTCATTCATGCTAAAATACACGTTTTTGATTGGTTGAAATGATTCTGTTGATAAGCAATAACACCATGTTTTCGATTTCGATTTCGGCTCCTGATTGGCTATTGGATACCTACATGCTGTGTTTTCGTTTTTGTATTTCGCTTTCTGATTCATAGGCAGTAGGGTAGTTTAATTAAACAACGACTTACTAGTTGCATTCTGTCATAGTATTTTCCGATTCCCTGGTGAATAAATGAATGCCACTACACCAAATTTTCGTCTGAACCATGATAAACACACACTATTATTATGTATTCACTTCATGTTCCACAAATTCTGGATAATTTCAGCATTAATAGAATTAATCTAATGTAACATAACCACAAATTGTAACAACAATCATAATGAATTTAGCTCAGTGGTACCTAGTGCATAGGTAATCTTGCCTACATCATACAATGGCATAAATGTATTGTTGGTTGCATAACGAACCTTCTTGTGTCGAACTACAATGCATAATCAAAATAACTGATTCCACAAACTGTACGTTTAATATTAATATTAACAATAAATAGGAAATCATCAAAATGGCTTTGATTTTATTCATGAAATAATCTGAACAAATACAACTCGTGTTATTGATGATTATCGAAAATTCCTTCTCTTTTTCGAAACAAATCGAAGGAATTTGTGTTTCGATAATCATCAACACACTTGTTGTATTACATGCGATAACACGTACCACCCAAAAAAACACATTCAAAATCTAGAGAAATGTTGTTTGGTCGATTTGTCGGAATGGACCACGCGGTAGAATTGTTCGAGGCGATCGTTACAGACCTTTCGATGAGATTCACAAATAGAACGCAAAAACGAAAGGTCATTTGCATGGATGACTGGACCTGCGATTCATCTCTGTCAAGTTCTATCCTCCCGATGGGATTATCTTATGGGAGATTGCACCATCCACGGTTTCCTCGTTCAGCGACTCTATTTTCGAACTCGCTTTATTTTTCTTGAAACATCAGAAAGTGATGACACTTCCGCCCCCTCTGATACAACAAGAGACAGGGTTTCTTCGGATGATGTGAAGTAGTGCATTCGAATAGTTTTTTCTATTCGTCGCCTTCTTTTTATGCTGTTTGCACCATTCAAACAAGGACATGAGTTTTTTTCTTGATAAGGAGATTCATCAATTTCAGAAACATTTACGGTTCAAGACTGAGATTAAGGTACAGGGTGGGCCAAATTGGACACTTTTAAAGGGAAAGTCATGTTTCCACACTAGATAGATGAAAACTGATGGCTGTCTCTGAGGGTCAATTTTCATGACAAAATCAATGGTGAAAACCGAATATCGATATATATGATCGTTTCTGAGTTACAGCATGTTTTATAAATATGTGCACTTTCAAAAAGGTTGCTATAACCTTTTTCCTATTGAAAATTTATTATTTCTATGAAAACTAGAATTCAATGATTTAAGTAATTTATTTCTACAAATCATATATCAATAGTTATTGATGAATTTTTTTTCAAATGAGACAATAATAATAATCTTTATTTAGCATCAGTGCTATATACATAAAAAAATACAAGTGGCATTTTTTCTCAATAGAGAATGTATGGTAACAGCAACAAAAAAACATTGATAAATATAAGGAGTTAAAAAAAATAAAAACGAATAAAAATATGAGACAGATTGAAAAATTAAATAAACATAACATTTATTCACTACAAATTCTCTCAATAGCCTTCTGAACTGGTTGAAAATATCACAATGTTTCATTATCACAGGGAGTTTATTGAACTCAATCAAACCTTTATAAATAAATATTATAATACGGAGTTCAACATTTTGGTAGTGTTACATCTATTTTTTAAGATGAAGTCGGAACGATTTTTTGTATCGTAATTATGAATACCTTTGAACGTTTTCAATTTATCATAGATATATTCAGGATGAAGATAATGTTTCAATTTAAATACGAATACATATACATTAAACATAATTCTTTGTTTGACAGACAACATATTTAAAACACTCAACATGGATCTAATAGGTGTATAATAATTACACTTTAAAATGAGTCTTATTGCCCTGTTTTGTATTTTCTCAACAACCTGTATATACCTGCATATTTCGACAGAACTTAAAATTACCATTTCAAAAATGTAGCACACTTGATATTTTGCTAGAGTCACCTTTGAAATGCACAGCTTTTGGGTTTCTACATGTAGACTTAGAAACGAACAAGTAGGCTTTGGATGACGCGGCGTTAAAACAGGAAGCAAATGTTTACTGGTAGCTGTTAAATATCAAAAAAACTGTCAACAGCAGTAATTACTCATATTTTCAATGAAACTAACAACATTTGTTTATTTTTATTATTGTTTTGCTTCATTCCATTATTTCTGAGTATGCGGCCTAACTTGAAGAACCCTTCAACCTATCTAGGGCCAGGTAGCCGCGCGGTTAAGGTGTCTATCTCTTAATCAGCCGGCTGCCCGTCGTGGGTTCAATCCCCATCGGCGGAATTTTTCCAATGGCCCCAGAAGTGGTATCGGATCCCACTATAAAAGGTAAGGTCCCCGCTATCCTAACTCGTACAAGTTTACTCCGTAAAATTTCTGAGGGTTGCTAAGGCAACTG
Organism: Chrysomela aeneicollis; assembly: GCA_029955515.1. NCBI lineage: Eukaryota > Metazoa > Arthropoda > Insecta > Coleoptera > Chrysomelidae > Chrysomela > Chrysomela aeneicollis. The sequence continues at coordinate 30,760,927 of JARUHQ010000001.1, forward strand.
GGATGGTGGTTAAAAAAAATCAAAAAAATCTATACCCGAAAATTTAGGAATGAATAGGAATTCTTCATGTCTTCATATCCAAAATCCAACGTGGTGCCCTCTATAGGTACTCATTCCATTCAGATAGTAGCTATATTTATGCTGAAAGCATTCCTTGCCCTGCTGCTGCATTACATCAGATATACCAGGAATTCTAATGCCTAATACTCCACAACAATGAATGCATGTTTCGAATATTCCAATACTTAGTACGAAACAATGAACTGAAATGAAATCTCCTGCCATCCTGCAGAATGCAAACATCCCATCCTCCGTGTGTTTCGTAACATCGGGGTTATGAAGCCGTTCGAAATGACTCTACAAACAAGAAACAATTCTGTTTGCTTGGTTATTATTGGAGTCGTGTTTACTCGCCATTGGAAGCTACAGCAGTTTTGTGAATATATTTCGAAATATCGTATTGCAGCATACATTACGGGGATTACTTTGCCATTTCCGCGGATTCTTTACAAATATTTACTATTATTCGAATATACATACAATGATCAAGTGGAATGAATTCTCACAGGTTTTCGAGAAAAATCCCAGTTAATTGAAGTGCTTCTGGATACACAATACTATTTTTATGCAACCGACTCAAAAGTCGTCCATATTTTTGTTCTGAAATCAGCTCTAGAAGTTGACATTTCTTTTACTATGTATGTTGCTAGGAAACACTTTTAGTGTCTAGGAGATAAAGTTGATTTTTTAAACCCTACGATTCAAAAATGAGGTACCTTATACTATAGCATTGTGATTGGACACTGTGAGAAACCACAATATAGGACGGATACAATGGACCAAAAAGTGTCAAGACGAGCCAATGGAGTGGAATTTTTAGTGGGTATATCCAAGAGGAAGAGTAACACTACCATAAAGGAATTCATCTATCCTTCAGATATGAAAAATGTTTCACGAGGCAGTATCGTTCAATGATGTTTTGATAATTTTTCAAATAACACCTTGAGCATGGTACAAAAGTATGAAAAATAACTCAATTTATTGACATAACGTGAAGTTCAATTCACTGATAGGATCACTAAACAACGACCTAATCGATACATACCAGTTGCTCCGAATCATCTAGGTACCTACTGTGAAGCTTTTATCGCTGCTCATTTCTGAATTCAGCCCTCATCTGTCGGTTTGGTGACGATAAAACAAGAATTCAAGATCCAATTTGTTCGATGAGTACCCATTTGCTCATGATCTTTATTAGTTACTGGAATGGCTACAAGTCGATAATAAATTGAATGTTCAGTAGGGTGGTTGTCGTATTTGCAGTCGAAATTAGTGTAATAACGTTAATGTGTTTCAAACTGATTAGATCGTGACTTGGGGGAAAGAAAAAATACCTACCCATGAAGTAAATCGTTTCTAAGAAACGTTAATTATATTCACGAGCAATCAATCAATCCAGACAACATTGGTGTGGTGAATAGTCCCCGCAATGTGGAAAAATCTATATTCATTATGTATAACATGACACGGAAAAGTTAATAAAATAACTCATACTTATTAAACCAGTCTGTAGATATACAGTAGGTTGCAAAAGGCGAGGTAGAAGCCTTTTTTTCCAACTTCAAAACACGGTGATGATCGCTATTGAATGACATCATAAATGGCATAACCATCACGTAGTTTACTGAAGAGCTTTCTTTCGAATATGTCACTCCAAGATGGCGTCTCGTCTGATAGAATGACTATCAACGTTGGTATTCCACAAAGATCTGTTTTGGCTTCGGATGAAAGTATACTCTGGTAATCTAGTGGAGTTCAATGCAACCAAAACTTAAACTTGTGTTTTTTCCAAACCGGTGAACTTCACATATGTCTACTATGATGATGTCAGGTATGGTATGACTGCTCCTATGAAGTCCTCAATGCCTTATCATGTGAGGTCCATTGTTAAAACTGCTTTACAAAACACTAGATTCTTTGTTATGTGCTGAAAGGAGCTATTTGACTTCATACGTCAACAGTTTCTCATGACCTACAAAGCACAAATTCGACCTGTCATGGAGTGTTGTACTCATATTAGGAGTTGGGTTAGGTTGAATTAGGTTACAACGTAATAGGTTTTGCCTCCGGGTTTTCTTTGGAAAAGAATTGGAATCCAAAATGTGCACATTCGACTTGATTGGAGTTATTTGATCACTAAGGATTCATAAAAGGGTAGTGTTATTGCACTACAAAATCCGACTAGAACGGATTTTCCCTAGTAGATACACATAATGCATGATGCTCCCAATATTGCGTAATCTACCTAATGACATGATATTATTGCTATATCGAAATCTCGATAGAATTATGCAATCTCCTGACATGAGTTCCAGATATCATCATTTCCATTAGATAATGCCTGCGTTGAAATTTAAACTGAACTAGCGAATAGTTTTCATCGGAACAAAATAATGTGCCATTATGGCATAACGGCATGCAGATATGGAATAGTGATTCAATTTATAGTTCGTTTTATCATCATCAGGAATTTGAGTCTGGGATATGCTATATCTGAAAACGTAGCCAGTTAAGTGAATTTCAGTGTGAGAGAAAAGTCACATTGTAGCGACTTGTCCAAGAAAGAGACCGACTCCAGGCGATACGAATAATGTACTCGAGAGATCTAGTTCAATCGGTGAAGACATTTTCACTTCAACCAGAATTTTAAAAATAATTCTATTGGTACCTATAACACTGGATCCGTTGTTACTACTACTTCATATCAATACATAATATATACCACTGTCATATTCATTGGGAGAACAATTATTGTTCTCAAAAAAGTTCACTTCTAACAGACATGAAGCATTGATGACTCCTTTACGAACAATATAGCCTCAGTCGAAAGATGTTTATATCCATCTTCATTTAAGTTCAAGGAAGATAACTTGTTTTTTCATCAAGTGTTCGGATAGTTTCATCAAATGAGAGCGATGGTTACAGGATTTATACAAACAAGAAATGTGAAATATATGAACCAGTTAGAGAAAGACCGATTGAAATTATATAAAGTATATCGACTGTGCTATTATGGTCAAGTGGTAGCTGATGCTACTAATGATCTAAGCGAAAGAACCGTTTGGAGAAATCCGTCAAGAAATGTTTGAACAATATTCAAATCAACGTGTAGAATCTTGCAACTGGGCATTTATGTATGTTCACATGTTATAATTTATGTGCATCATTCGCCATTTCTCCTAGGGTAGACATTCGAGGAATGAGACATTGCAGTGATATCTGACCGCATTCCTTTTCATGAATTCCATCAACGCAGTAATTGAATAATTCAGAAGCATCGCATATAGATCATACGTTACGTATAGTACAATATCTGACCTGAAATCTTCTTTCAATTTTTATTTGCTGTATGATGCTCCATTGTCAATTGAATCATATTTCATAAACCGGAATCTGGCTAAGTTGATACTCAACACCACTGGGGTATCGCAAGGTAGCGTTCTTGGCCCGTTATCTTTCGCAATATATACTGATGACATTCTCAAATCAATAGCCAACTGTAATGTTTGTGCTTATGCGGATGATACACAGATTAGTCATCGAATTTATCCTGAACAGCTTACGAACATAAAAAATACGAGTACATCAAGTTATAGAAGATGAACTCAGATGAATAACCTACTCCAGAAAACTTTTACTACTCGAGAGCTCTTATAAGTATTCAAATAAAGATGTTCTCATCTTCAAGATACGTTTGCAGTTAGCTGAAATACTAACTTTTCCCAGAACCAAACTGTGCCCGTACTTCTTTTAAAAATGTTCACATATTAGTCTATCAAACACAATGATCAAACTATTCAACTATTGAGCGACCCTTAAGTCCATCTCTAAGATTTATATTCAATTTGTTCTTCTTATCATCTTGCTCATCATGAACTCTATAAAATTTGTGGTAATTATCTCTGAGTAAATTAATCTCCTTATCTTGTTCAACTGTTTTATATGTTTTTAATATTTTTACTACTCCGTTGTACTTAAATTAGGATCTTTTTGAAGTTCGTGTTGAGAGTAGGTAGCTTTAAACCCGCTTCATAACGACCAAATTAAAAATTCATGTTGTTCCCCATTCAGTATGATATTATATATTATTATCTGTTCGCCAGATGAAAAAGCCAACCAAAGTCATCTATGTTGAATTGATTAACATTAAATACTTTGCTGGTGTCATACGAACATGTCGTCTCTACTTTTATTGATGATGGTAAAACATTATGACAGGATTGGAGGAGACATTTCCAGTATGGACCACTATGTTCAATATAATTCCTCTCTGAAGTGTTCCCTGAAGTAATGAAGGGACGCATAAAGCGACCAAACGCTTTTGGGTTTTTTACGTTTATGTTGTTTTGCTACGCTCAGCAAGGCAGGGAAATAAAAGATTTTTTGCGAAATCGCAAATGTGGCTTTTTCAACGGAATGACATACAATAAACTAGATATACACTGATGCTCATTCGCAATACGCCAGTGAAATTCTGCAGAATTGAAATGGAATCCACTCTTGTTGCCTGACAATAGATGATTTATTCGAATGTTCATTATGGATTTCATGTTATGAAAAGTTTTGTGATACTGCAAAATATACCATCTTCATTTGCATCAAATCACTGGACAAAATATTATCCTATTAGAAGAAGTGGTCACTATTTCAAAAAAATATGAATTGAGCAAGAAATAAATGGAGCAAAATAGCTGACAAAGTCATCAAATAAAATGATTCTATCAAAATATATAAACAGAAAAAAATACATCAAAAAAGTATTACTCAATAACTTTGAACAGATCTTATAATCCTGACTTCTTCAACTCAACATGTAAAATAACAGAAGTAAATAGTAGGAGTGTCGTTTCTTTCGTAACCTCCCACTCCTTCCACTTTCGCTCCTCCCCATCTGACCAATCAGAAGCCGTCATGGCCGTCATAGCACGTTTGGCGGGAAATCTGAATCTTCGGCGTTCAAATGGTATATGGTTATGTATCCAGCATAGCGTGTGTCACATAATTCTTTCGACAAAACTTTATGAAACCCGGTATCGTTGAATTCCTAATCGGTCATGTTAAAACCGAAAGTATATTTTTCAGATATGTCAAAAACTGCCATCTCTTGAGCATATTTGTTACAAATTCAAGGAATATAGCAGAAGAAACGAAGGTGAAAAAGGGGTATACCATGATTCAGTGTCACACGATGTACGGGCATTGTATTTGGGCATTGTATATGTCCATCCAGTACTTAAATAAAAAATGAATGTCAGCATTTCCTTCAGCTGTTTGAAAATGTTTTCATGAATTAATTCAATGGTATATTTTTGTACTAAACGGATACACAGCCAAATTACCTACCCACTCCTTCATTTGTGTGGATGTTGAAGATACCGGTAATTCAGGATTGCAATGTAAATTAGTGCAAACAAATCCTAAAGCACCCATTTATACGCAAGGGTTGATGACAAAGGAATAAAAAAGGCTTGAAATCTTGAAAAGGTCAAAAGGAAAAAGGGATTTAACTTTGTTGCAACCAATAATGAACAAAGATTATCTAGGTGGAGGCAATTATTAATGCTTCTTCGTAATGATAAACACAATAATATAATACTTATGAAAAGCACTAGTGTCGTTTATGGTTATTTCATCCATGAAGATAAATAAGGGCATTCGTTCATTCAGAATGTTCAAAAAAAATGTTTCGCGTTGTCCCAAATTATGATTTCATGTACTTACTGGTTTATTTCTTAAGAATTTTTTTTATGATTTTGAAAACGGCTCAGAGGAATAAGTTTCCATTTCGCTGTTTCCCAACCAGTCATATTATCTTCAACTTTGCTTTCCAAATCATCTACGACTGATTCTCCATCTGATGGTATGGTTTCGATGATTTCATCAACTTTATCATCAGCATTAATTGAGTCACATAATTCTTTTTCAATCATCTCTGTGAGAGGAACCGAACCGAAGCTTTGACTAGACAGATTACTGAAACATTTGCTAGGTGGCCATGGCGGTGAACAATCATAAAATGGTGGTACACTTTCAGTACCACCGCGCACACAGCAGAAATTCGAAGTTTTTTTATGTTCTGATTGTCACGAAAAGGGATATACTGTAATGTTCAGAAAACATCGTGAGAACCAAGGAAAAGAAGGTAGGAGTTGGTGTTCTTCTTAAATTTCTGGAGATCCTATGCCTCGGGGAACACCTCCGTAGGCAATGAGTTCCAAAGTATCGATGTTCGTTGGATGAACGAGTCTTTGGAAAGGGACGTTCTGCAGGTCTCTAAAGTGACCACGAAGGGGTGTGAAGACTGAACTTAACGGGTTAATCTCGAAGAGACTGCTAATGTAGGAAGGATTGTTGATATTTCAGACGATCATCGCCCATGAAAATATCTATAGAATAAAGATAAATCGCCAACTTTTCTACGGTGTTCCAGAGAAGTGAGCGAGTTTGTGAGCGAGGCATCACCGGCGAGACGAATTGCCCTTTTTTGGACAGAATCCAATATAGTTTCAGGATATGTTTCGGTGCCGCACTCCAAATATGAGAACAGTATTCCAGGACAGGCAAGTTTTTGGGATGCAATTCTGGCAATAATGGACCTCACCTGATTTTCCCAAGAAAGGTAATTGCTGATAGAAACGCCATATAGGATGACTTCAGTGGTTACTCCTGACTGAATTATGTTGGGCACAGTGAGATCGACTTTTCTAGAGAAAAGACATGCTTGTGTTTGGTTTGCATTGAATTCTACCAGGTTATTAGATCCCCAATCGAGAACTGTAAGTCTATATTTATTTTGTTAACATTTATTCCTCGTTCATTTCTGGTTTGAAGGGCCGATATAGGAGCCCTGGAAGAGAAATCGGTATGGAGGGTAATATCATCCGCGAAGCTGTGTATAGGACATGAAGTTGCTCATAACAAATCGTTGATGTGAAGTAGAAATAGTGTTGGTGCTAAAATTGATCCCTGCGGAACACCAGCATTTATGAGTAGAGTATCAGATGAAACTCCATCGACCACTACATTGATAGAAAATTAGCAAGCAGAGAACACAGCTGAGTGGGCAAACCATAAGATGGACTTTTGGCGAGGTGTCCCTGGTGTCAAACTCGATCAAATGCCTTGAAAATATCTAATGCCACGGCTAAAGTTTCTCCATATTTTTCAATAGATAGCTGCCATAAATGTGAAACGTAAGCGAGCAGGTAACCAGTTGATCTCTGATGACGGAAGCCATATTGCCTATCGTTGACAATTCCTGAGTGTTCCAGACATTTCATGAGCTGGTACCGATGCTGGTACACTATATGAACCACTGCCTTTCAAAGAGTTGAGTTTATTTGATAATTCTGATCAGCTTCACAGCAGAAAAGTATCCTCGTCGCGGAAGAATATTCCGAATATCCCCGAAACTAGCTGCCAACCACTTCTTGTTTAACGAATGAATAATTAGTATGCAAGGCCCATACGAAGAGCCGTCGCTTCCGAAAGTTTTTATCATTCAAAAATAAAAGTCACGAGCAGAAAGTAATCATGCATGTTAGAGGTTGAATCTCTTATCGGCCTAAGCGGCAGGATGACGTATGCATACGAAAAGGGCTCTCCGACATCGTTGCCAAATGGTCGTCAAATCGTCGGTGTTTATGGTGATTGGTTCCGGAATGGAGACGTCTTTATCTTTATTGGCGACTTCGATTTTGCAATCTGTGCATGTATTATCGACTTCAGATTCAGTGCATTGGAAAGCTGAACAAGGCGTTGTGATCAAAGCAATGCAGTCGACTAGGATAATGATCAAATCTTGAAGGAACAATGAGCGATTGATTAGTTTTTTTTTTCAACGACAATTCAGGAGAAGAGTCAGTTGTGGCTCTGAATTAACCAAAAATACAGAAAGTTTCTGGATTAATTTCAACTCGTAAGTTGGCGGGAATTTGTTCGAAATGTTGAAGACAACCAGTTTTTGAATTGTCGACGTTTCGAAACTTTATTGTTTCATCTTCAGGACCCTGAAGTACAAGAACAAGAACATATAAGTTGAAATGAAACTCCAGAATGTAGTTTTGATAAAAAAATTATGAAGAATAACAATCGTTATAAATTAAACAAGAAGAAAAAAAAATATCAAAAAACTCTTTACAGAAAACAACGTTGATGAGTACTTACATTCAGGGTGGCTTTCCGAGATCAAGAAAAAGGGTGAAATAAATAATTTTGACATAAAATATAAAAACATATACACAGGTTCACGATTCCCAATTCCTAATTTAGTATAATTATGTTTTATACATGAAATTATTGTTTTTTTGTAGTGAAACACATAATTTAAACTTTTAGTACATATTTTATGGAAAATTATTCTGGTACATTCCAATATCCAAATTTAAAGATATTTTTCAAATTGGAATATCGATTTTATAGATTTTTTTTTGGCAATGGTTTCATTTACCCTGGTATTATAAATGTGATTTGTGTACATTTTATTTTTGTTATTGAAAAGGTAGGTATTTTGGCTCTCTTTCAAAATAAGATCAGATAAATATCAGTAGGTATTTTGGCTTCCTTTGGAAAATAAGATCAGATAAATATATGGTACTTACATAGCATAATTTCGAATACCTTCTTCTAATAGTTGCAAAATTCGAAAGATCATTAATATATTGAACAAAAGTGGTACTAAAACTCTTCCTTGGGGAACTCCATATTCAAATACTCCTAGCTTACTAATATTCTTGTTGATTTCGGCATGTTGGATTCCATAGTTTAAGTAATTTTTGAAAAATTTCAATGTTTTTCCACTAACTCCTATATTTTCTAGGTTTCTGGGTGAAAGTGGATGTGAAACGATATCAAGGGTAAATCGGAAGATATGGAAAGGGTGAGATTTTTTTATCCTATCAAACATTAATATTATGTGTGAAATGACAGATGGCATCTTGTGTTGATACACTTTTCCTGAATCCGATTTTTTTTATGAAATATATAGCCCTAATCCAAATGGATGTTGTGAATCATACTTCTGATAAGGATCTGCATATAATATCGAAAACGATTGATTATAACGTGCTGCTCTTATACGAAATTATTGCATAAAAACCGAAATGAACGAAATAAATACCGACGTTCTTTCCTTCAGATGATTTTCTCACTAATCTCGGAATATAACGCAATTCTATATTTCGGAAGTAAGCCGTTTCATCACAATGAAAATAGACACGTTCATTCATGAAAGCGCTTCTGCATCTTTTAATATCCTTTTATGAAACTATTTTGAAACTAAATTACTGTGTTCCTGGAGCGTCTGGAATACGGATATAGGGCACAAGCAAAAATTGAAAGAAAAACTGTGGAAATGAAACTCGCAATTTCAAAAGTTTCCTGAGTATTATTGCTCCATGGTGTTTTCTCCTTGGTGCTTTTTGAAGCCGTTGTTAAACAAAATCTTGAACGATCGTCATTTATTCGACAATAAGCGTGTGACAGGATATATACCTACTCTCCTCTTATATATCCTCTCTCTCTTGATGGTAATTTCAATAGTCAGGATATCCTTTCAGAATCCAAAATCGTCAAGTTTAGACATTTTTTCGAATAGAAATGAAAAAGTTCAAGGTCGCTAATAACAACGATGTTGAAATATTAATACAAAAGTAGAAAACGATCAGGAAAAAAATCACTTTTCTGGCTAAGATCTCGCATAACGTTGAAATATATATTATATTGTTCAGTTTGGGTTATCAGAAACATCTTTTTTCATAAAAAAATATGCTGAATACTACTTCAAGACAAATTTCAACCGTGTGAAAAGCAACAATATATCGACTGTATTCGTGAGAATCAGTGCTTTTTTTGACATCCTTTAGTGTTTTTTTCGCGGTTTGATTATTGATACAAAATCTATATGTTGAAAAACTAGAAGCTACAGAATCTAGGAGCATTTCATGCAAGACACTGCAAGCCTCATTAATTGCAATGTTCATTCATTTGACCAATATTAGTGGCAAATGTTCCATCAAGGTATCTCCTATGAGTATATTTTTCAGAATCTCTCTACCTTATCATCATATCCGTTGTATGGTAAAATGGGTGATACTTCAATATTTAGTTGTTGATTCCATCAGAGTTGGCTCTGGAATCCATTTGCTTGAAAGTACACCCATTTATAGAATTCTTCGTCAACGAATAACCTCATCGTCAAATATAAGGAAGTAATCCCCAACTTCCTCTATTTCCGCGATTGTTCTGAACATCCGATCACTTTGTATTGCCGATGAAATTCAATTAAAGGAATTTGAATTTCGATCAAAAAGTGAAGTTCTGTTGCTCCCCCATGAATATTTCTCAAACTTCCATCTCGGCACCTCAGGAACAGATGTTTCATGTAACGACAAGCTATTAGGAACACCAGATTGTTAGTGATGAGTTAGGCAATGGAAATCGAGTTTAAATCGATTAATTATCAGTTGATACCAGCATGATTGGTGATTCATCAGATACTTTTTATTCGCAGCATCGTGAAAGCGTGTCGTAGAAGAATTACTGAGTAGATCTGATCACTGATACGTCAAATAACAATCGTCAAAGGTATATTATTTGGTTGTTGAATACTTTGTCAAAATATGAAGGTATAGAAGATGATGTACCATTTTGTGAATATCTATCATCGTTAAATATGTGAGCCAGCTTTCCCATTCTATAAGTCCATTTCAGTTAAGAATGCAGTAGTGGGACTGGTGGACGTAGCCTGGTTTACACTAGCAAACCCGCCAAATTCAAATATTTCAGAACTATGAAAATGTTAGGTGATGAATCAATAATTGAATCAATAATTGAATATTATAAGATGCCTTAAATCATTGATTTCTAAAGTGAATTAATAAATCTGCAAAAATAATTTTATCATGGAATTTCAAGAAGCACATAAGTGAACAATAATTCGTTGACGTATTCCAAGGATATTCAATCTGATGTAATGTTGAGTATGGAATTTTGAATAAAAACTCAATTCATTATTCATTTTACTTGACTGATTATGCTTCAAAGGACAAAATATGAAAAAGGTAGAGGTGGAAATGATTTCCTCAAAATAGTAGATCAATAGTGATTTCAATATCACACACAAAAAATGATGAAACCACTATAAAAAATTATAATTTGATATCCCATTCCATGATCTTATTTCTTCCAGGTTGAGTTTGATATGCTTGGTTGGTTTCTTCTTCTAATGAATGGTATCGAGCATTATCCATGAAAATAAAATATTCAGTTGAATTCATGTTTTTCTTGTATTATATATATAATAACAATAATCACAATGTTGGTATTTCATTTCTAAGGACAAAAGCGTGAACTGTTGCAGAAGTATCACTTTGGATTCGCTTCTTCCTTGGGGATACAACAGTGCCTTCAGCTTGCATCTCAGCGATAACTTTCCACATGATTGATTCCGAAAAGCAACCTCAGCTGCTGCAAACTTAACACTGAGTTTTCCTGTTCTATATGTCTGAGAAAAACACTTCGTACATGTTTACCACAATGACTCCTTCTGGCGCTGGCACTATATGTACTCGTGCAGATTGCATCAGGACCTGGTTCTGGGTCCTTTATTGTCATAATTTCGATGTATCCAGAAGTTAAATAATGGTGAACTAAATTGTTGATGACAGGTTATTACCATAATTTTTCGAAATGGTCATGATAGATTTGGTGGCTGTTGAACCGTAGCGGCAGACTATGAAAACTGCCAGGTGTTAATAATAATCAAATTTATTTCAGGCGATTATTGAAATCATACCCCTCGATTAACAAAACTTACGGTAAATATAATAGAAATAAGACTTTAACATTCAATCTCGTCAACTTTGGATTTTATTTCACTGTTTTTACACGGCCGTCGGTCAACTAACCACATCCATTGTTGAGAAGTCGCAATATTTTACATTGTGTAAACTTGTCTGGCTTCTAGACCAATGAGAAGCGAGGAAAAACCTTCCCTATCTCTTCAACGCTGTATTCTTAACTAAAATGGACTATAGAGTATTTAGCATTAAAGATATATCGGGGTGCTCCTGTCACATCTCAGAATAATCCTCATTGCGCGATTCTGTAGTTTCTGTTGTGTTCTCATTTTATTTCAATCATATGTATTCAAAAAAGTAGGACAATTCTCGAAATGAGTTTGTATAATAGTCTCATAAAATGTTATCCGTGACTGTATAGTTAAGTGCTGAGATACTCTTGTTAAAAAAAAACAATTTCTTTGTGATTTTTTTGTATATAATTATGATGGCTATGAAGTGATAAACTAACATGAATCCTAAATATTTAAATTCAGAGACAAGCTCAGTTTTTTCATTTCCAATTTTTATTTCAATTTGATTCACGTCCAATTCTCTGTATTTAAATGGTGTAGTATGTTGTTTGATGCTTTGTTCATTTTTTGAATAGCTTCATCTAGATCTCGATCACTAACCGATGATAGGGCATCATCAGCAAAATAATGTTCATAATCACATTCACTACAATAATTGTTGATATCGTTAATGCAGATCAAGAATAGCAATGGCCCTAGAATGCTTCCTTGGGGAACGCCATGTTCTACATTAGTTGCTGTTGATACATAATCATCAAGTACCATATTTAATTTTATCGATATTCCACGATTAATAGTTTCAAACGCACGTTTAAGGTCTTAAAATACTGCTACAGTGTACATGCCTTTACTCATTTTATCTTTCCATTCAGTAACAGTGAGCTGAAGTGCGGATTCACATGAATGGTTGGATCTGAAACCAAATTGGTTGGTGATGAGTATGTTTTTTTTATTAAAATATTCCAACAACTGTTGATAAACTACTGATTCTAACAACTTCTCAGCACAGGGTAAAGTATTAATTGGACGGTATTCATCAGGTTTGTGTGTGTTAGAAACTTTTTGATAGGCGTAATTGTACTGGTTTTTAAATCATTTGAAAAACTAACATTTTGTTACAAAATGACACCACATATGTCCATGTACTTCAAAACTACTCTTTATAATTTATATAGTCAAATAAACTATCCTTCGTTTACTTCTGTATCCATCGATTTGTATACACTACCCTGCTTGTTGTAGCTGTAATCTCCGATCTGTCCCAGGATAATCTGAATTGTGTGCATCGCATCGATTATATGCAATGAATAAAACAACGAATCCCATCCGGATCCTACTCAGTTCAGCCTGCGGTCCTGTGAGTGTCCCCGAGTGATTTTTACAAGTTACTCCGGTGTACTCATTTACCGGACCGGATTTATCGCAGAACTATCTGGGAACTTCATTCCCTCCGAATTACCCGCAGAATGGGGAGAAGCCCATTCGAAAATGGCCTGCAGCAACTTTATGAAATCGAGAATGGTGTCGTCCAACCGACATGGTCTTTGGGGATTTTTCTTGCCCCAGCTACGTCTTCAGAAGTAATGCATTAAGTTTCCAGCTTGTTGTTTTGTAACGTCTTCCAAACGTTCGTGACATGTAGATTTCCAGTACTATACTCACGTTAAGTTATGTGAATTTTCTCCGCTCGTTTCAAGACGATTATTTCGCGTTTAAAGAATACCTAGTGACACTATTCGTTTCAAGAAGGTGATACATGTTATCAGTTTTTGAAATGAAAATCTAGACTCCGAAAACGTCAGATATTGATGACTTTATTAACTCGACAAAGAACAAAATTTCGGTTGTCAGGTGAGACGCAAGAAATTCCTAACAATCATTCGACGGTTCCAAATAAATCCACAAAATATTAGGTTAACGGTATACTCATTATGTAACACCAATGATACCTATATAATTTACTAAATATGGAAATATATTCATTCAGACTACGAAATAAATGATAGTGAACTTCACTGTCTATGTCCATGTTTAAGGTAATAATCTTGGTCATTTTGGAACGAGTTTTGTACTATTTTTCCTACGACCATAAATAAAAGAGTTGTAACTTGAGCGGGCTGTATAATTTCAGGTTGTTCCGATTACATATTAAATACTGAGTTCCATATTTGTAGTAAAATTTGAAATTGTTTTCGACAATTCCATAGGTATATATGTGAATTACCGTAACTGAATTCAGAGATGATGTCTCATTGACACATTGAAAATGACTAGATATAACGAATTCTCGATGTTATCCGAAAAGATACATAAATTTCAATAAATAATATAATAATAATATGAATTTGATTCGAGAACGCTTATATTGACAGTGAGTACCTTTTTCTACGACCACCTATGAAAACGTCATTAATCACACTGTTTTGTTATTCAGAAAGTAGCTTATATCACCATGGTATTGTTCATTTGAAAGAAAAAAAGCACTACTGTTGATATGAAAAATATCACAACGGTCGCATGAATTGATAGATATAATTAGGTATATTGTGAAGATACTCACTGTCCATATAACGGTTCTCAAATCAAATTTATATTATCTATTGAAATTTGTATAGTTTCGAATTATACCGAGAATTCTTTATCTATTAATTTCAATATGTCTGATACATAACCTCTGAATATCCTAAAACTGGAACCCATACTCTTTGCTGGAACTATTTCGATGTTGATGACAGCGGTTGAGATCATTCAAAAGAGTACTGCTACCGAGACTGCTACAGTTTTATGCGCGGCTTGCTGCTTGCATCAGTTTGATATCACAGTATCACCAAAGAGAAGATTCTTTGGTATCACAGATGTTTGCAAGGAGTCAAGGACGCACTAACTCGAGTAACTCGTCTCGTACGCGCTCGCGCACTACATATACTTCTATGGTTCTGTATTCCTGGTTGCGTGATTACTGGCGCTAGCAGGCGTATGGTGTCAAGGTTGTTTATGTACGCTGGTGTCAATATCAAGAAAATTTGTCCAAACTAAACTAACTCAATCAATCAGTAATTCACATAATGAGGAATTGTCGGAGAAGTATTCAAATATAATCTTGAATATGGAAATAAACAGTACTTTATATCGAATCAAAACCACCTGAAATTCTAGAGACCGCTCAAGTTACATTTTTGACAAGACCTCCCGCGAAATGAGAGTATTCGGAGTCATAGGAAAAATAGTGTACAAAACTCGTTGGAAAGTGCATTTCCTTCATTCGTTACGTTTCCGCACACGCGGCTCGTGCTAAACGACTACTCGTGTGAAATATGTCACTTTCCACACTTGTTGTGTAATATACTAATCTACTCTAGATGTTGGTCTAAGCTATACCAACACATAATGAAACAGTGGAATCAATCTTTTGCAGAAGATTTTTCTAATTTTCTAGATCTTGATATTGATTGCTTTTCTTATCCAGGAGACATTACAGGATAGGAATGATCTCTGGTATCGGGCAACACTATAAAAACAGATTTGTCAAATCCATGTGAATAACGTTGGTGATTTTATGAACATTTCATCTACTGAATGTTACTATCAATTCTGTAGAGTGAAATAACAGAAGGTACCAAGGAAATGAACTATACCCAGTATACTTTGAACGTATAATTTCACTCTGTGTCCTTCTGAAATGTGAAACAGTCTGCAATTCAATATGTGAAAGTGTGGGATTATTTCCATTCACTTATTCCACAACAGACTTGTATCGATATAAACATACAATAAGAATGTCAGATTCTCAGTTTCCGGTAGACATATAGAATCTGAGAAGATATAATGTTACGAAGCAGTAATTGTTTTCATTCCTTTGTCTTTCTACATGACAAAGTGCGAAATTATAATCATTGTGGATTGCCCCAAATATAAAAATAATTATTTACAATATTAACTCTCCTCCTCAGTCAGGACTCACTACACTAAAGGATCAATATGTACTCTCAAAGTTCTCCTCATGAGAGATCATAGAAAAAATGTAGCAAATCGCCATAACTACTTTCGAACGGATGGACCAATTTTCAACTTTGCTCATACCAATCTGCTTATTTTTTTTCCATAGAATCCGTTTTTCCAATCGAAAAAATCGTGATCAAAAAAAACTTTCTTTCATCAAAGAAAAAATGTAACAAATCGCCATAACTACTTTCGAACGGATGGCCCAATTTTCAACTTTGCTTATACCAATCTTCTTATTTTTTTCCATAGAATCCGTTTCTCCAATCGAGATTTTAAGATAAAAGTTTTGAAGAAAATTGTATACTTCCTGAACTCGTGCCTAAAGTGATGTAATTTTTTCTGGCAAGGGGATTCTCGTGTTTATTATATATTGCAATATAAAACCACTTGGAACTAAAAGTACTACATTTGAATTATACAACGAAACAAACTCACCATTCACTGAAAAAATCGTCTATCATACAATAGTTTTGAGGTTAGAAAATTCGTCGCAAATGTGACGCGGATAATAAGTATCTGCATTATTGATCCAATATATCCCAAAGGTATCATTCCTTGGAAAAAGCACAGTTCAATTGTGATCTACTTATTACATACCTATTCAATCACAGCATTAAATCTATATGGCGATATGGAATAAGAAGAATAAATGATGAAAAAGTACATTGATGAATTAGTATATTTCATTACGAGTCTGGAAATAGGGATTTGTCCGTGGGCTTGTGACAAATTCGGGAAGTCATGCAAGCACGCGGGAAAAATGATTTCTGGACGTGTAATGAACGATATTTTTTATTATACTTGGTTAAAAATGAAATCATAACACAGAAAAGAATTTTGAAACATTTTTATTTTCAGGAAACCAGTGGTTTTTTGATATTTGTTGATTTCATTATCTTTAATGGCCAAACTCGACTCGACTCCATAACGTGGAAGATTTCGTAGATTTAGCCACTTACAGTTTTGATTTTGTTCAGATTTCGCCTTTCTATAAAAAGTTGATATTCGTATTCATATCTCGACCTGGATTTTACTGGTAATAAAATCGCGGTCGCTTGTGCTGCTTGCTCTAGGATATTATCGGGAATTTCGGGATTTTCTTCTGAGTTCATTTTGTTGGCATAAATTTGATTGACAGAGAATGAACAATACTGACAATATAGGTGGATAGATAGACTGGTGAATTAACTTCCAATCCTGTGACATGTCCCAAATCTCTTGATTTCGCCTACTACGATAAAACGTGTCTAACGTGACATTGCGTGGGTGAATCTCGCTAAGAGAAGCTGCGATTTTAACCAAATTTACAGGTTACTGCAGGTGTCAATACGAAAATATGAATATTTGATTCTGAATGACTTCTAAATCGTTTCTAACAATTCCATGGAGCCATTTCACAATGAGTTTGATGCGAATATGTATCGAATATGATTGAAACAAAAATTATTCGAATACATATCAACAGTATCGCCATCTATTTTTGTACAGAAGAACCCCACGTAATGAGCTGAAATTCAATTGTTTCCAATCAAGGATTTTTCTGCTGAAATAATTGAAAAGTAGCGTCACCAGGTCTTATTTCCATCATTCTAACAATACAGTGTTTGGCATGTATGATTTGTTTCCATGGTTATTCTCAAAGTTTTTCCGTGCGCTAGCCCGAAAAAGCCTATCCTACAATATTAAATAAGGTAAGTAGATATACTAGGGGGCTACGACTACCAGCATAGGGCAAACCATGTGTTAGAGAGAGAAATGCATAATCTAATGTGTCAGAGAGAAATAGAATGCAGCGTGAAGCGTGCGTGAAGCGTGCGTGGAATGTGCGTCGCGTTTTAGTCACGTTTCACGCACGCTTCACGCACGTTCCACGCACGCTTCACGCTCCAGATTGCATTCTATCTCTCTCTGACACATTAGCTCTAACACATGGTTTGCCCTATGCTGGTAGTCGTAACGCCCTAGTATATCTACTAAGGTAATACTAGAGAGCAAATCATCAGAAGAATTCACTGTGAATGATAAACTGCGGCAAGGGGATCCATTATCCATAATTCTGTTCAACCTGGTCCAAGAGGTAATTCTGAGAGAAAGTGGCATAAGAACGGAAGGCTTGATATATGGCACCAAACACCAGTGTCTGGCATACGCCGATGACATAGTTTTGATGGCACGATCCAAGAAAGAAATAGAGCGACCATTCAGATTATTAGAAGAAGAAGCACGTCAGTATGGACTGAAAATCAACGAGGCGAAGACGAAGTACATGGTAATGAAAGATGGAAGAAGAGGTGGGGCTGATATTGTCATCAACTGTGCAGATGATACGTACACAAAAGAGAAGGTATAGACCAAACAGATTATCTAGGAGTGACGTTAGGAAATGACGGAGATGAAGAGAGAGAAATAGAAAAAAAGGAGTATAATAATCGTGGCTAGAACTAATTCCACGTCTAGACCGAACGACAACCACGAATCGGGGGTAAATCAGCGAAAAATCTTCGAAATCCGGCAGCAACAGATAAATTACTTTCCAGCCGGTTAATTGATGGCGGCCTCTCAGAAATGCCCAGCCTCGCAAAACTGGAGATTCACCCAAAGATACTCGAAATTCGATAAATTAATTAATTGAGGAAGTTGGGGCCGAGAGCGAGGAGAGCCTCTAATCCATAAATTGCGCCCTCGGAACGATATAGAATAATTGCTGTCGAACGAAATCGCAGGAGGTAATCGTGTGTAGAGAGATATTCATTTGTTTGATCGTTAATTATTTTGTTCTCAATTACTCGCGTAACTAATATTGATCGGGGTCGGGGGGGCAATTAGCTGCTGGATGAAATCGACTTCGATTCCCGATTTGATCGTTGCTATTTCCTTTTGAGAATCTCATCGATAGATTTTATAGACTCCTTTATTTACGATGGTTGCAAGATGTTCAATCAATTACCTAACCGTATAAGTGAAATTAAAACCATATATAATTTTAGAAAGGATATCTTTCTATTTTGGTTCTATAATGATGTCATTATGGAACGCAGATGCGTTTCGAAATAGCCTCTGTTCGATACGCAATTTTTATTATTCGGATGTTGGTACAATACCGAAGGTCCTCGTATGTTTTTCTCAGCGTTTCTATGGAAGAGAGTTTGTTTCTCTTTAGTAGATCCAATACGATGTACTGTGTCAATTTCTGGTTTCTGGTTTAGCAGAAACTGTTCTAGAGCTGTCGCTTCCCAACAGACACCATACCATCGATGGCAAAAAAATCCGGGCCCTGAGACTATAGAGAAGCATATGTCGAGTCTAGAGGCATATGCAAAGAGACAATAAAATCTACAAAAGATGCTCACTATGCCAAAATAAGATCAAAACTTGTTAAATGTCCTAACGGATCCCGTTCATTTTGGTCTTTCGCCAAAGCTGAGGGGAGAAATTTCATTTCCAGCTCATTTCCTCCACCGACCAAGGAAGATGGAACTCTTGCTACGACTGCCCAGTGTCCAGGAAAAAGCCAATATCTTTGCGCACCTATTTGCTGGGAATTCCACTCTGGATTCATCGGGAAAACAACCCCCGAACATTACACCTATATTGACAATCATATGCCCGAGATCACCTTTCGCCAACGTACTATCAGAAAAATTTTGTTGGGTCTCAACACCAACAAAGCCTGTAGATCTGACGGAATCCTACCGAATGTTCTAAAGAAATATGGCCCCCGAACTAACACCTGTTCTTTGCAAGTTGTTCGACCACCTTACCTAGCAACTACAGACCTATCGCACTGCTATCAATTATTTCAAAGGTCATGGAAAAAGCCATCAACATCGAGCTTATGAAATATCTGGAACAATCAGGAATTGTCATCGATAGGCAATATGGCTTCAGTCATCAGAGATCAACTGGTGACCTGCTCGCTTACGTCTCACATTTATGGCAGCTATCTATCGGGAAATATGGAGAAACTTTAGCCGTGGCATTAGATACTTCCAAGGCATTTGATCGAGTTTGGCACCAGGGACTCTTTGCCAAGCTTCCATCTTATGGTTTGCCCCCTCAGCTGTGTTCTCTGTTTGCTGGTTTTCTCTCAAAACAGGTCTCTCCATGTAGTGGTCGATGGAGTTTCATCTGATACTCTACTCATAAATGGTGTTCCGCAGGGACCAATTTCAGCACCAACACTGTTTCTACTTCACATCAACGATTTGTTGGAAGCAACTTCATGTCCTATACAAAGCTTCGCGGATGATAGTACCCTCCATACCGCTTTCTTTTCCGGGGTAACAAAATCAATATAGACTTACAGTTCTTGATTGGAGATCTAATAACCTGGTAGAATTCAATGCAAACAAAACACAAGCATGTCTTATCTCTAGAAAAGCCGATCTCACTGTGCCCAACATAATTCATTCATTCATTGAAGTCATCCATTTCGATGCTTGGCTAAGAGCTATTTCACTCCCAGCCAGCTGCTTATGATCTATAAGGCACTGATCCGACCTGTCATGGAACACTGTTTCCATATTTGGAGTGCGGCAGCCAAACATATCCTGAAACTATTGGATTCTGTCCAAAAAGGGGCAATTCGTCTAGTCGGTGATGCCTCGCTTACAAACTCGCTCACTTTTCTGGAACACCGTAGAAAAGTTGGCGATTCATCTCTATTTAATAGTTATTTTCATGGGCGATGCTGTTCTGAAATATCAACAATCGTTCCTCCATCAGCAGTCTCTTCGAGATTATCTCGTCAAGCTCAGTCTTCACACCCCTTCGTGGTCACTTCAGAGACCTGCAGAACGTCCCTTTCCAAAGACTCGTTCATCCAACGAACATCGAGACTTTGTAATAACCTGTGCCATAAAGCTGACGACTTTTTTTCCTAATTTAAATATGATATCTAGATGACATGATGATCCCTATACTAAATAATGTTATAGTATTTTGTTTCACAAGATTGCTTTGTCCCTAAGAATTTTCATGTTCTTCATGACAATAAAGTATTGAAAAATGGAAAAGCCATAAATTGGACTACAATTTTAGAAAGAGAAAATAGTCCATCCAATTAGAATATCAAACATAGTTTGAAATGAATGTCTGGTAGATGTCTGGTGATTTGGGAGATTTAGTTCTGGAGTGTTTCTTTCTTCTGCCGCATGGTGTCGCCACTTCCAATTGTCTGTTGGAACGCGGCTCAGTGCGGTTAAATAAACGCGACAAAGGTGCATTGGGACAGGCAACGCTTCGAGTGGAGATCTTACGGTCTCTACTCGGATAACTACCCTGCACTGATGAGGGCCAATAAGCCCGAAACCGGTCTGTAGGTTGTTAGGCGTGCCTGTCCCGATGTGAATTTGTCACGTCTTAGGAAGAAAGAAACATTTGCGATCTGCATTCACAGTGTGAATCGTTGCATGGATTACGAGCAGATATAATTCAATGTTCTGCGTGGTATTTACCAGGAAAGTAGTTGTTTTCTGCTCGTAGTCTACCAGACATTCATTTCAAACTATGTTTGATATTCTAATTGGATAGACTATTTTCTCTTTCTAATAAAGTATTGATTTATTGGTTGAGTCGACCCCCATCAGCCGGTGGTAATACAGATCGTACGATGTATCTGGATGGGGATCTGGTAGGGTGCTAATTTTCATAATTGCTATGCTTATCTCGTCGTACAGGGGTAATTGCTCCTTCCTCACGACCAAGGAACAATATCTCGAAGGTCGAAAGTCAGCAAGCGCTGATCCAAGGAAGGAGTTTGCAAAGTAGCCCCCCTAAGTTTCACTTGAATTCAATGGAGGTAATGAAAATTGCCGATAATTTCCATGAAAGCTTGTTGTTGTTTCCATCAGTATAAGAAGAAAGAGTGGAATTTGTGCGTCAAGCTCGAATAAAAGTAGTTTGGTTAATTTTTGAGTACGAGGGGTATTTAAGAAGAGTGTTTCATGAATGTCATATACTTTTGTCGATTTCGTCTTCTTCAATTTCAGCAAACCGATTAATTATGAAGACTTTGTGGACTAATGATTGAGTGGCTACTGACTTCAGCGTGTCTAATTTATGATACAATGAAGAGACCATATTATTTATTTTGTGTGTTCAAAATGATATTTGTTTGTAGAGTTTATACTACGTTGTCTAGACAAAGTGTGATTGTATTTCTTGATAATTATATACACTACTCTCAAGGGATAATTTGTACATAGGTGGATTATTCTTATCGAATATTAATATTTTGAGTTCTTACTTCTACAATATACTTACTTAGTTTCTGTAAACTCAACAAAAACATATAACATATTACTTGTAACAAAATAGAACAATTTGAGTAAACTCACCCCAGCGCCAAAATGCCCAATTTCGGCACTATACGACCGTGAAATTTCAATTTTGAATTCGCTGTTTATTTTTCAAAATTCAAAACGGCTTATGCGATTCTGCTTGAATCTGGTTCTTTAACATAGTTGTATGTGACAAAATTATGACTGATATTAATCCATAGGAATAGAACTTCATTTTTCAATGATTGCAAATCTAAAATTTCCACGCCAATGGGAAGAAAGTTGGTTGAGTATGAAATTAAGATTATGTAACTAAGTCATCTTTCTAATACAAAATAGTAATACTGATAAGTCTCGATTAATTGGCTTACAAAAAGAGATATCCGAACTAATTTTTTATTGAACGGTTGTGTGAAAGAGTTATCTGAACCTAACATTGGTGGAAAAAAATGTTGAAAAAAATGTTGAGAAAAACATTGAAATACATTCACAAAATACGAATTTTATACTCAAACCCCTTTTATTCCTTTGGCGTAAAAATTTGTAATGTGCAATTATTGAAAGAATCAAGTCCTACGCCTATGGATTAATATAATAGTTATATGTATGATTTTGATAGGTTATTTTGCCACATGAAACTCTGTCAAAGTACCGAATTCAATCAAAATTTCATACCTTTTATGGATTTAATAAAGGAATGATTTTATAATAAAGATTTGCTAGAAGTAGGTAAAATATTGCGTTATAACCTTGAAGAGTATCTGGTCTTATCTCATTCTGCTTTTCTCTAATACATACTAAACACACAATCCGAATATTCTATAATAGAAATGTCAAAAAGTAACATCTGGAACTCTGAAGGTTATCGTCATAATTCTTTCCTGAACTTTACCTTTCTAATATAAATATAGGTAGTATACCCGAATAAAGTTATTCGAAATGTCATGAATGAATTGGTTGAAAGATCAGATTCGTTTATTCCAATCCATGCAATAATTCAACAACAGATCCCAATGAATTGAAAATTAATCTTGTTTCGATATAGTCGAGACGCAATTTTCAATTTAATCACCCATTTGACGGAAATATTGAGCTACATTTCGTCTCTAAATTATAAGACATGACGTTTCAACCAGATTTGGAGGAATATTTCATCAGTTTGCCTAGGAAAATCATAATTGTAGTTTCACTCGATTGATTCTTTTTCAACAGAAGACTAATTTCACAGTAACCATCCCAAGTTCAGCGTGAATTTTCTTGGCTCTCTGAATTTCATACTCTCAATCTCGAAATATGGAATGTTGATCATAGACTCAAAGTTTCCAAGTGAATAAATATTGCATATCCTTCGAATAAATGGAGTCTTTTGAAGTGCATGTGTTAAACGTTCATTAATTTCAGTTCTTGATTCTCAATCTGTTTATCAAAATTTGTTAATACGACATGATTGAAAAGAGATGGAATTCTCAACATGCAACTCAACAATTTAATTCGTATACGCAAGATTTCAAATTATTCAGACTTAAGCTCACCCGCGATTATCTTGGAGCTGCCGAATTGATTACATGAATTTTGAAAATAATTCTGAATCTCGAGTCCCGAAAACCACTACAAACCAATTTCCACTCGAATCGGACCTTAATCAAAAAACCCGTCCGCCATCTTGGAGCTGCCATCTTGAATTATCTCACAAGCCATAACATAATCAAATCGGACCATAATCACAAATCTCGTCGTCCAAATTAGAGACGCCATTTTTTTTTTGAAAATTCTGATTCAATCAATCAAAAATTTTGGAAAAACACTACTTCATCTTCTGGATAGTGCAATTCTGGATTTGCTAGATCGTCCAAGATATATATTACTGATATCTCTTTTTGAAATAAGGAAGTTGTTGTCAACTCTCATTTCAACCGAGATATTCGATATTCAATGTTGCCAATTAAAATCGATATAATTTTCTTTTGAGTAGTAGGTACATCAAATTAGACCTGATCAGTAATCATCCTGTGTAACATGTTCCATGTTGTATCAATATATTTAGTGTCTCAATCTGTTTGCCTAGTGGATAAGGATATATGTGTGTATTTACGTTTGCAGATTCTGGCCTAGGCATATTTGAGTAGCATAATGTTGACCACAAGAGTCTGAACCTAATAAAATTCTACTTTGAAAACCAATTCTTGTGGATAATCCATAATCTCCTACAGATGCTAGAAGTTGAATATTCTTGATGAAGTTTTTTTCGTTACGTTTTCAATTCGTGATAATTATAGAGGAAGCACAACTGAAAAATTCTTGTAAAATTCTCACCTACATTATGAATGCGTGAAATACTCAAAATCCCAAAGGAACAGCAGGAATTTCCAAAGGAAAACAACAACTCCAAGCGTTTGTAATATTGTTTATTCATCACGTGAACTTGCTGCATACTGACAACATGAATCAATACAAGCATAACCCAAAATGCATACTAACTATCTGAGTTGAGAATCTGAAATGGCGAGACATGCCTCTATCAGGTATATGAGATTGTAATATAATTTGTTCACAGTTTTTTTATGTCGAAAAAGTATATGGTCTAATATTTTGAGGATTACATTTCGTCAAAACATGTTCTTCCTTTGAACCATCATGATAAAATTTGTTTGTTGAAATACGTTACGACAAAAAAAATAGTAGGTATACATTTATAGTTTTTTTACGGCAAAAATATCAAGAAACGGAATAATTTCACAACAGAAGTCGTTGGTTTGGTTACTTACTAATAAGTTATTTGAAATGACACCTTTCATCCATTGTTGCCGGTAAATGTAATCACGCAACCAGTTATACGTTATTCTCGAATATGAAAAGTGCAAATATTTGTGATGTTGTAATGCAATACGTAGTATAGACCAATGAACTGTATACAATTAC
Organism: Chrysomela aeneicollis; assembly: GCA_029955515.1. NCBI lineage: Eukaryota > Metazoa > Arthropoda > Insecta > Coleoptera > Chrysomelidae > Chrysomela > Chrysomela aeneicollis. Next base: position 30,786,061 of record JARUHQ010000001.1, read on the forward strand.
TTCCAGTCACGATGAGTTCATAATTTCCATCGAAGTGAATATCATCGACACATTGAAATCAGTTACGAATTCTCCTTATACAGAGAGAGACAGAAATATACTTTATTGTCGAAGAAATGGGTTTCTTATCAAACCGTTTGAATAAACTAGGTAAATACCAGAAATAAACTGTGTACAATTTAAACGTGACTTTACCAATAATACATTATTACAAATATTAAAAGTACTTGAAATATTTAGAAAACACATATATACACATAAATGAAACGGTCAATGTATAATGAATTCCTGATTTAATTTAAAAAAATTTTGAATGTGAATGTGTCGAATAATAAAAATTTACAAATTTACCTACGTAAAATTTGAAAAGAGAGAAAAAAAATGAACAAACGAAGGAATTAAAATAAACTTTTAACAACTATACAATACAACAGATAAATACATTATATTACCTACTTTGAACATCTAAAATTAACAAAACCAAGTTCACAACAGAGTAAAATTCGTCGCGATTGTAATAAGCTTTCTTCAATAGGGCCTGTTTGACACCATTTCTAAATTTACTGTACGAATTCTCATTTCTAAGTGATAATGGTATATGATTATATATTTTTTAACTTCAATAAATTAGAGAATCTTTTATCAGGGTCGACTTTGGGATAGGAAGAGGAATTTTTCTATGTATAATTTGCCTGTTTCAGAAATTCTGTTGTATTGTATTGGCAAACAGATTCTAAAGTAAAGATACATTTAAGAGTTAAAATTACTTCTCTTGTAAATAAGGATCTACATGACGTTTGCGTCCCAACCCTGCATATGTATTTAACTGCTCTTTTCTGTGAAATAAATACTGATTGAAATAAATGCTGACCGCATCATCATCCGAGCTGAATGAAATCAAGTTGGTTTTGTTTGTATTAAAGCACAAATAATTAGAATCGCACAATTTTTTTATAATTCCTAAATCTTTAATGATCGTATCTTTCATAATTTTGCTATCATTTCCATGCCAGAGGGGGTGGTATCATCTGCAAATATTGTGAATTTTCCCTGAATTGAAATAAGGGCCAGGTCATTAATATATATGAGGAAAAGAATTGGACCCAAGACAGATCCTTGAGGGACGCCCCATAAGATGTCATTGATGTTAGATGAACTTCCATTAGATTTTACCAATTGTTTTCTGTCGCTTATATAAGACCTGAACCATTTATTACATACTCCATTGAAGCCCTAATAGCTAAGCTTTTTTAGAAGGAGTTCATGATTTACACAATCAAAAGCTTTAGAGAAGTCACAGAATACTGCCTCTCTCTGTATAATCCAATTTATAAACTCCGCTGTCGTAGCTACAATTGAGGTTGCCATTCCAAAATGTATCGAGAAGATATCCGATCGCAACTGCGTCAACTGCCGGGTTTATGAACAGATGTTTATTTTCAGCACATTTCATCTACGTACAGTAACTGCAACGCCAACTGTACACAGAAAAAACGGATCTCTTAAATCAAATATATATATATTCTTGAATTGTATAACCTTCCGATAAGAATAATAATCTCAGATGGACCAAAACGTTTCTTTTCACAACTAATCGCGCTGTTTGCTTGTTTCCATGACTTTTCTTGAAATCAATTTGGTTGAACTTGAGATGCTTACAATACCTGGTGTAACTAGTCAATAGAAAAAGCTTCGTCAAAAGTTGTGGATGGATTTGGCTCAACGCCAACTTGATATCCGTCATTTTTAATTCGATGGCCATCCTTTTCAAAAGATCCGCCAGGTTGCGAAGTGTTGATAAAATGGCGTCTCGTGAGAAATTATTGTTTACAAATTCAAATAAATGTGAGTTGTGAGCGAAGTTTTGCTCTGATGATATTCATAAGAGTAATTTACCAGTTATACAATAGGTCAAATAACTATATCGAATAAATACGATGTATTAATTCCATACGGGGGCTGTATTCAGCCAATAAGACATCAGAAATAAATAGAATCTATGATGATTGTGGTCCACAAACAAGTCATCATCCAGGTATATTTCAGTTCCCAATTGTATAAACGAATGGTGAGTACCTCAATTCATGAAATATATAATCTGGACATAAGAAACATGACTTTGTAGCCATATAACAGAAGTACATATCACTATTGAATGGAAGAGGCCTCTGTTTAACAGTCAATAATCGATTGAAGACACCCCGATATTTTGTTGAATTCATGACTAGGTTCTGCTATGAGTACCCAAGCACAGCATTGCAGCAAGCTACACAATGTGATTGAAAACTTATTGGACAGGCATTGAGAACACTATCTATCTCATTATCATTCAATTCATCATGTGAGTATATTTACTATATTTTAAAAACATACTATAATAGGTACCTACCTAGATTCCTAGTCAAGTGCACATTTTTGTAACTTATTTTGGATGAATGTGGCTATTATTATAAGTTATTTTGTAGGCAATTTGCTTTTTTGGCACCAAAAATTCACCTCATATGTAATTCTAGAAGATCAAAGATGAGATTCAATGAAAAGGAAAAAGTTTCTATATCCTAAATGATTTTTCCCTGTATTTTTTTCATCTCTTGTGAGTAGGTTCTTGTATTTTCTATTATATTGATATACCTTTTCGAGTGATCAATCTATATTTGTCTAGCAAATTTCATGCAGAATATTATCTATTTACAGCAACAATATTTGGCTTTATTCTAATTTGAGATGTTATTAAAAATATGTTTTAATGATAAATGTGTGAATTATGAAAAGTTTCAAATTCAATTCTGTGAATCCTAGATTAGTGATATAATGTCCTAGATACTATCATAAAATAAGTAATACTAAGATAACACTTTTTGCTTTTCAGGTTCCTGCATAGACATTTGATAATGTGAGGAAAGTCTGAGAACATTCTAAATTCACAACTGGATGCACATCACCATTCTTCCAACTCTACTACAAGATATCTCCACATTGGATTCCATATATTGCCCAATCACTAGTGAAAATATCAGTTTTTTAATTGAGAGTTTCAATTAATGCAATCCAGAATAATTTTGACCTTCTTTTTATTCATTTTTGTCAGTTATTTTGCATTCATTGGTAGATAACTATGTCTTTACCATTTTTATAAAATGTTTGTGTTCAAAAAGTTCCATTTATGCTTTTATGTACTTGAATGTATTTTCTTTTTTATTCACATACACATGATAATATTAGGGAACTAACTAGTTTTCTTGTGTAGTATATAATATTGTTCATCAAATGAGTTATTGATTATAATCTGTGCTGACATTTTGTAAATGTAGATGAAGAATCCATGAAACAATGAGTAGATGGAGATTTGTTCAGTATTCCATTAAAATATATAATAAACAGAACTAGCAGAGTTAATCGATAAGAAGTATGCTGGAGAATATCAGTATCAACCTCAGAATGTATACAAATTGCAAAGTCAAGGTTTTCATAAATTTTAACAATTGATGATGAATCAATAAAAAGCCTTGGAAAGTTTTTAATCATTTCAGTTTATTCTTTATAAACATTATTAAATGAAATAATAGATTTATCTGCCATAAATTGAACATAAAAGAATAATGTTTCATGAATAGCTTGCAATAAGGTGAAACTTACCTTGTAGTGCATCAGATATGATGGGAGTGATAATATATTCTCTCATAAGTCAGAGGTTTTATTCAATTTGCATTGGTCTACATTAATATACTTTGAATAAGTGTGTCTGTAACAAGCTTTCTTTATTATATTAGGCTCAATAGGCTCCCATGGAAGAATATCAAATCTTGTACATGGTTTGGTTCGAATTTTGATACTTGGTGTCAAATAATGGAAAGGGAAAAAGATAGTCAACATAACACACCAATTTATAATTTTGAAAAATTTATTCACAATGGAATTTCCATAGTATATGCGCTTTGATCCTCTGGACTAGAGGAAAATTTCTGCAACCTGTGTCCACTAAGGATCTCATCAGGATTTAGTTTTCATTGAATATATAGTACATTGCCCTACACCAAAGACATTCAAAAATGTCTTTGCCCTACACAAAGATCAATTGAATAATATAGTAATCTATTTGATGAAATGCATGTGAATATATTATATTTTGACTAGATCTTGTATAAATAAACGAAAGAAGCATCAAATTGTCCACAAAATCACAATGTTCACTAGAATAAACTGAAACAACTAGAAAACACAATCGTAAAATCTCAAAAACCAGAAACAACCAAAGTCGTATTGAATGAAATGATTGTGAATTAAACACTTATAACACTGCTGGTCCAACTAAAAATACTAATTTCGAATCGAAAAATGAATTTTCAAATAATTTAATCTCGACAAAACTGCACAAGCGAAAAATTTGTGACAGAACCGATTTTATCGCCATCTACATGTGAAATTTGGTAGTGTGGCCATCAAAAAACTCATCCAGTGATTTTGACGAAAAACAATTGAAGAATGCACACACCAGGTATTGTAAGCATCTCAGTTGAACTGAATCATCCGCACTCTTCTCCTTAGAAAACAATGTGAGTAATGTCAGTCAAGCATTTATTTCTCTCAGCTCAAGAAGATCGTTTCTTATGAGTAGTGTTTTGATGACGGAAGCATGTAACACGTGACCAGCTCGACCAATAAGCATAGAGAACGAGCATGGAATTAGCGCCCGAAGCGAAGATGCGCAGTCCGAGCACTGTCCGCCGAACCAGCTAGACAACGCCAACAAACCGCCGTAGCCGCCATTAGGACTATAAAGAAATACATTGTTACCAGGTTACAGTGAAGTTTTGTTGGTAGTACTTGTGTTCCTATAGTGCAGATTGCAGGCTCGCGAATTATTTATAACTCGAGTACTCAACATGGAAGCAAACAATCTAGAACATATTATGTGGACATGGCATCGTATCACTGGCACCATGTTGGGTGTTGAGAATACTTGAATTTTGTGTTGTCAGGTCATGTTAATATGCTTGAAGTAATAATTCATGGCTGTATCAATACTGCAGCTCCAGTTTGTGAAAAAACTACAGTGTTTTTCATTTTCAATTATCGGCATGAATCAGAGTTGCAATCCTCAAATGAAGGTCAATGAAAATGAATCAAAAGTGATTCCTTTTGAATGAAGAGGATAATTGGTCAGATGTGCTGACAAATCAGCTTCATCAAAGAAAATTGTTTCACAACAACATTGAAATATTCTTGCCTCAACCAAACCACATTTTTCAACAAGGAAATGTACATTTGACACAAAACTTTTTGTTCCTAGGTAGTCAAGAGGATTCTGACGAAAAATCAAACTAATATTTGGTTGGACCTATTCAAGATTACCATTCTCTTGAGTTAATGCGGTAATAACTTGATTTAAGAGATCCTTTTTTTCTGTGTAGCTACGGCAGAGGAGTTTATAAATTGTGCTTTATAGGGACAGTGAGTAACAACTACGGATAGGTATAATTATTATTTCTATATACATGCGAGCTTGCGCTTTCATTTAAAAATACATCTGCTCTTTTATTTTCAGTAACAATGCCATGAGCTACTTTCCAAATTCACTAGAAAAACTCACTAGACCTGCCAGTAGCTTTATAGAGCATTTTAGAACACGTGACCTTGTTGGTCCAAACCATAGATCATAAAGGCTTACGCTAGATCCGGCATCATGTAGTATTTGTTTGGTATTAGAGGGGTCTGTAAAGAAGTACAATGATATCACGTGGTACAACATATACATATGTATGGTCAAAATTTTGAAACGAATAATCAATGGCAGTACGTTAAATCCCCCTGGACCTACCACATGAATAACCTGGATACCGTATCTAGCGTAAGCATATGTGACCTAAGGACCAAACATGGCGCCAAATTATGTCAATACAAAGTAAATGTCAGTAAACAGGAAAGTTAGTTGCTGATTTACCAGATATTTTCAAGATCATTTCGTTCATGGCTTGTTAAGGCTGGGAAAGGCCAGACACTTTGTCCAAATCCGGGACAGGGGGGGTTTGGAGGAAACAGCAGTGGGCGGTTACCAAATCGTCATAAATCAACGGTTATCCTTGTTCAACGAACGATCTTCTCATCTAGTACGGGTGATATCGCGACTGACGTTTTTATTCGCATTGCTCGATAATCTAATATGCGAGTAATACTGGGATGCTGTCTCTCAGTTTTCGAGAAAACAAAACTGGCGTAGATTCAAATCAGACTTGCTGCGGATCTTCAACTTGATGATTGTGTATACCAAATCACTTTTTACGACATTTTCTCTAGGCCAAGAACTTTTTTATTCTGAAAAAACACAAAAAGTACGATTTTTCTGTAGAACACGTTTTTTATCGTTCCTACCGTTATATTTCTGGAAATAATTGAGCGATCGGACTGATTTTTTTTTCAAATTGAAGTATACATGATAGCGCTTCTTGCCATATACAATATTGGTGAAAAATTCATGTTCATCAATTTCTAGAACTGTAGCAAATTTCAACTTGTTATTTTCGGAATGACAATTTTCAGTAATCGAGAAAAAATTTTATTTATGAAAATTTTTGTATACATGCTGCGAACAAAATTGAGCCAATAGATGAAATAAGTTTCCAGAATGAAAATTTTTCATGTAGCAGATATCTACATGTACTTATTTAATGAGACAATACTACATTATCGCGCGCTCGGCGCTCGGCTCTCTCCTCACACAGTCAGCCAACTGGTATTTGTGTTCATAATGTGTAGTCGAGCTTTCATCAGTATATCAAATGAGAGGAAAATATACATTATTGGTATGAATAAAGTATCTACCTATTTAATGAGTTGGTATTAAATAACTCCATTCATTTTTTTATGTTGACAAAATAATAGTTAAACACATTGCTGCCTCATGATGGCATATTATGCCTTCTTCCAGTCCAATTCTGGCATCGTATAGGTTAGATAATTCTCCTTCGGTTAGGTATGCCATCATGTGAAATCTGTATAACTTCATAAAACATTGTGTATACTAAACGTTTGTGGTATACTTATCCGATTTATCATGAAAGTTTCATGGTATAATATAATGGAAATTGCATTGTAATTAAAAAATCAGACAAATGTTAATTGAAAAGAAAAAAACACGTAAGTTGCGATATAAAATTTTAAAGAATCAAGCATTGTCTTATATCACTCACTGAATATCGAATTTTTTCGTAAAACTGACAGATGCCACTCGGTAAACATTCAGAGGACAACTACTATGCTTCCGTGGAACAAACAAATCTCTCCGAAATATTCGACGAAAGTAGAAAAATGGCGTCTATACCTATTTGGAACTATGTCTAGTTGGGCAGTATCCCCTACCATCATTTTTTCAAAAAGTTCAAAAGGAGGTACCCATTAAAAATGAACTTATGAATTTCGTGATTTTATTTTCAATTTCTGAAAATTGAGATTCTGAAAATATTTTCCTGACTTCTTTAGGTTGGATTTCAAAAATGACATTGTTTAGATTTCGGGAATTCAATAATATTCCATTTCTGGTATTACCGAAGTTTACACGAAACGGAAATTATTATGGTTGAAACGAGCAATTTGGAAAATCCATGTTAACGAGTTTTCAAAAAATACACGTTCAATGTATTACTGACACCCCTTCAATTGTTTATATTTTCAAACCATTTGTCGTCATTTAAATGCTACAAAGGATATTCAACAATTTATTTTTAATAAGCATTTTGCATGTTTGAAAAAAACCTGTGACTCCACACAGTCCCAAACAATGAGTGAGAGTAGATGCGATACATTCGCCTGCATGTGTGCGGAACGATGATCGAACACTTTATCTGATAATCGACGGTATATTCACCAGTAGGTAGGTACCTATGATGAATATTTGTATTCTATAAACATTATGAAAAACCAGGGTTGCGACGTTTTGAATCGAATAATGAAAATATAAGTAATTGATTTGTGCATTATTTCCATATTTGAAAAATTATGAAAAATCAATATGAATAGTAAAAATCAATCTTTAAATCGAAAAAATCTTATTTTGTTGATTTGAAAAAAATCATGATGCTTCGCAACTCTTACAAAATTTGGATAATTCTGTATCTATTTATATGAACAGCTTTTCAAGAGTCATATAAATTACGAGGTATAACATTAAAATAGCCATACGGAGTGATTGGGAGATTGAGAGCTACTTTCAATAACGTTGATAAGTTATATTCTCGGTTATTATCAAAGACATTCAAATACAGGTTATTATGAATATTATTTATTTACGAATAATAATGAATAATGACTATATTTTCCTAAGGCCTTCATTCTTCTACTTTTTATTTCTTTGATTTTTGAGGACTGCTTTCACTACATATTTTGTATTTTGGATATTCATCTCCCGTTGTTCCAAATATATGTACCATTTTCAGAATCATATACATTCCACATGAGAATACAATATCATTTTCTTCTCCATTTGGGTTTTTAGATCTCATTACACCTTTGAATTTCAAAATTTCAAGCTTTTCCTATGCAAATCCGCAAATTCATCATTAGTTGCACCAATAATTTCATAATACTTATTATGGTTCCAATCTATGATATTGTGTTGACTGACTCGTTTTTTCATCTTCATATTTTGGAGTATCACCAGAGGGCGCAAATATCATCGGACAATTCGCGCTCTGGACTTCTTGTGAAAACACCAGTCCATATTTCGATGTGATTTTTTTTCTGTAGGAAGATAGGGATTCAAACTAGGTCCGATACTATTTGAAAAGTGTTTTTTTTATTATTCGCCAAATTCGATATGTTCAGGAATATTTGTATACCTTTTGTATTTCATATTTTTGAAAATAAAATAGTATTTCCATTAGCTGGATCACCTATCTACTTGATGAAGTCAATAAGTCATGAAAATATTGATTACTTTACTTTATGACAAGTCTATAGAGAAAGAGTGCTATTCGTTATTGCTCACTTCTTCAGCACCCTCTACTTCAAAATTTAGACCTTTAGGATATTACATACAGTATGGTGGAAATGTATGGAATAAATTCATTATCTCTAACGTTTATGAATTTTAAGGAAAATCCCGAGACAGGTCGATTTTTATTTTCAAATTGACATCTCTTGATATACATACGGAGTATGTGACGTCATCCGCGTAGTTGTGGTGACGTCATCGATTATTTTTTTAAATTAGAACATACCCCGTCCATTTTTTTTCGGAAGGTATATTCATTATCTATCTGACGGTATACTAATATTAGGAAAATAAAGTAATACAGGGTGAGAAAAAATTATTTTATTCAATATTTACAACGGAAATCGTTACAATAAATAATCAAATTCGTGACGTTCTGCAAGAATACAATGTGATAGACAGAGAACAAATCATTCTCGAACTTTGCTATCGTTTCTGAATATATTTGTGAAATATTCACTCGTATTCGTTCTTTCAAATTATCTGATCTTTCCGGCTTCTTACATAAACTTTTCTCTTCAAATAACCTCTGAGGAAAAAATCGAGAGGAGTTGAATCAGGAGATCTAGTTGGCCATTCGATTTACCCTCTCCGACCTATTTAGGTAACTGTGTACATTGATAGCATAATTATTAGCTTGTAAATATAAAATAATTTTTTCTTACCCTGTATCACTTTATTTTCCTAATATTCGTATATGGTCAGATAGACAATGGAAACACCTTCCAGAAAAAAAATTGAACAGGGTGTCTTCCTATTTAAAAAATAATCGATGACGTCACCACAACTACGCGGATGACGTCACAAACTCCGTATGTATATCAAGAGATGTCAATTTGAAAATGAAAATCGACCTGTCTCAGGATTTCCCTTAAAATTCATATGCGTTAGAGATAATGAATTTATTCCATACATTTCCACCATACTGTATATATTTTTTTGAATAGATTTAACCCTTTCATTACGGGCAGTGTTTTCGCTTAGTGGTCTCTCAGAACGGGGGTCCCGAAGCCTCGCGCACGCGTGTGTCTCCCGTCAAGGGCACTTGCGCATTCTTGCGTTTCCCGACTTTGAGGCTACACGAAAGAATGCGTTTTCCGTGCTTAAAGCTTTTACTGGATGTCACTTTGAAAACTTTGGACTGTCAAATTGAGGTATCACTTGATGGGGAGTTGTTATTCATAATTTTTCATCTATATAAAGGAAATATATAAGGAATGGAGAATTCCATTTTGATCAAAAAATGTCATTATTGACACGAAATGAGGTCCAACAAATCTGAAATAAATGAAAGAAAATAATGAATGAAATAATAACCTCTTATTAGGTAAAAAATATTCAGAATCTCTTCGGATGCTGACAGTTCTAACGCCAGTATTCATTCTTTTTATGATAATTCTGGAAGCACGGAATGATAATCAAAATCGACGATGTTGATAATCGTCATCTTCATTCAACAGTTTTTCTAGTTATTCGCCACAGTCAGATATTTACGACTCATTTCATTACTAACAAACAAACAAATTATATGTGAACTCCTCCAAAACTTACAATGAAATTACGTGAATATAACCTAAACAGCCATTTGCGCTATACCAGATTGTCGCAAAAACGCGCGCTATTGTATGGCCAAATCAACTGTAGAGGAAGTCAAAGGAATGGGAAACACGTGTGTATGGTCGCACGCGGGCAAATCCCGTATTGAAAGCTATCCCAAGCTCATTGTAAATATGCGTCTTCCGTCTATACGTCAGTCAACAATTAGCGCGTTTTTGCGGCTCCCGTAATGAAAGGGTTAAGAATTCCTATATTAAAATGCCATTAGGTAGCATCCTGTATATATAGTGTCAATACCCGATTGCAAATTATCATTCAGTTATACAATGTTAAATACAACACGGTTTCATATTTATACTGTTCCCTCTCTACTTTTACGTATTGAGATCTGTTCAACATTCAAATCATCGCAATGATAAATCCTAAATCGATCCCCGGTAAATAGAAGCGACCTATTCCTCATTATGTATGAGAATTTTTTCATTGTGAACAATTCAGAATATTTTTATTTTCCACGCAATGTATAATTATTTTATACATATAATATACCATATTTACTAGCAAACCTAGCAAACTGATTTATATAAATTTCTATTTCCTATTCTAATTTCATAATATCACCCGTACTATCGATTGTATCGTGTTTATAATCTACTTCGTTGAGTTTCACCAGGGGGCGCAAATATCATCGGATAAATCGTGCGTATTTCTGACGTTGTAGAGCCTCGGCTCTTGACTTCCTGTGACGATACTAATCCATATTTTGATCTGATTTTTTTTGTGTAGAAAGATGAAGGTTCGACCGAGGGAGGATGCTATCTCAAAATTGATTATTTGATGTAGAAATATTTTTTTTTGATTCGCCAAATTGGCTAAAAATTTGCTATGTTCAGATATATTTTTATATCTTTTCTTTTCGAAATTTCGAAAAAAGAGATAGTATCCTCCCTAGCTTGATCCTTTATCTACATGATGGGATCAAAAAATCATGAAAATATTGATTGGTGTTCAAATGAGAAGTCAAGAGCGGGAGTGCTGCATTCGGTATTCTGCGCGTCCCATTGCCCACTCTTAAGGTAAAAGTAAATATTTATTGGGTTCAGAAAATTCTGGTAGTGAAGCTGCAGAGTGATATAGGGATCGATAAAATAAGAGTCATGAATTCTGTTGATCCCTATGTTATTAAAAATGATGAAGTGGAAACTGAAGTGGAATTGTTTCCAAAAGTTGCCTCCTTGGACATCATCAGTATTTAGACTCTATCGGGACCAAACATATCTCCAGAACTGATTTTAAATACTTCCAACAGAAAAAAAAATCAACTCGAATGACAGCGAAAATATGTGTGGTTATGTTTGTTCTGGCCCAGCAGGTCTAATTTGACAGCATTCTAAAATACTTTATTGACGGATCAGTTATTCTTGCAACATATTAACCACGTCATTCCGCACAAGTATCTCTTTTGTAATTCTTACATATAGGCTGTCCACTCTTTTCCAATTACCAACCCTACCTTGATATGGATCCTGTGGAATTCTGGGCATTTCGCGATTCAATATGAATCGGCGATTTAGTCGAAATATTCGAGTCGTCGACTCTGCTGCATGCTCCATCTATCGCGTAATTTCATAAATCGGTTATATTGGAAAACCTTTCTTATATATCGTTAAATCTCTCTAGGTGGAGTGGAACATAATTTTCATCGGTTGGAAGATCATCTGGAATGGTCAGAGGCGGATTCTGACTCAAAAGGTACCTACTAAATTGAGGAAAAAGATGTATCCCCAAGAAAAATCGTTTTCTACAGAACATAAAAATGTATATAAGCATACTTTAGATAGATATCATATCGTCAAATGAAATTGAATTCAAATGATGAACTTCTAAATAGTTCAATCTGCTTTCGTAGGATTTAGGGTGTTTTAGTTCAGTTCAAGCATGAGAAAAAATGTTCCCTTGTTGATTTAGGTACAAAATGGTTTATTTTCGAGGTACATCCACTACAGGGTGTTGGCCAGATTGTGGAGATAGTATAAGGAATATTTCACTCATTTACAGATCTGCCCGTAAGAGAAGTAAAATCGAAAAACTACAATGGAATTACGTTTTCTCGACACTCCACTTACTTAACCAATAAATTAGAAGGGAACAAGTGCGACAACGTGTCTTATAAAACGTGTGTCATATACAATTTTTTCTATTTTGCATTAATTTGAAGTCTTCCACTGAAAAAATGTATTTGATATTGATAAATAATAGAAACATCTTCGATTGGTGACAATGATGACATTGAAATATTTAAAATCTGACGCACAAGCTTAAAGCCCAGTTTACTGTTGAGCGATTTTGATTTTTGCGATACCAGCGTTGAAAAATGTAATGTTGTTATTGTTATTATTGTTAAACTCAAATCAAATCACACTCTGAATTGAAATTTACCCATAAAAACAATGAGTTTCTCACTCCTAGAATCACCAAATCCAAAATCGCTCAGAAGTAAGCCTAACTCATCTGACTTTCATTTGACAGTTCGATTGTACCAACTTTCGAATAATAAAAAATGCGTATTGAAAGAGGAGCTATCTCGATACGCATTTGCTTTTCATAATGACTTCATTATAAAACCAAAATAGAAAAAAATATATATAAGTATACTCTTTGTTGGTCAGATTTTGGTGAATATATCGTTAACCATTGATGACAAATTTATTTGTTGTATTAAGCATACAAAAATTTACCAATCTATATATATCGCATGAAAAAATTTGACATTTCAATTTTTATCTGTGGATATACGGGGACGTTTATAAAATACTACTTCATACTATTATACTTATTTTTGGGAAGCACTGTAAATAAGACTGTCTTATAAATGAAAAATGGTAAAGCTATACCTCATACGGCTTTTATTACAGCGTTTATATAGGACAGCCTATATAATACATATTATGTGAAACTGAAATATTGACAAAAATTCTTCACCTTTATCTGCGCTGGAAACATATGTATCGAGCTTTCAATATAAAATTCAATATAGGTATTAAATTTCATAATACAACCATGAATAGGTAACAATACATCATGGGAAAAAAATATGAATAGCGGCGGAAATAGTGCTTCATAACATCAAATTACGCTTTGCGCTCCAAAGAGAAGATATATTGTGGGACGTTCATATCATCCTCAGATGAAAATTTGATTTTCATGCCATACGAGAGTCTCAGAGGTGCGGAAATGGGAGAAATATGCTTTGTTATACATTCAATGTTGATACGTATAGTCGAGAAATAAACTAGTTGATGAAATTTAATTTATTAAAAAGAAACGAAAATGGTCTTGTTTGTATACAATCACAACCAGATTACGTCCTCTTAACATCGTTCGAATAAAATAGTTCAATAATAATATGTGAAGAGAAAAAACGTATGTCACTATTGAACCTTATGGGAGAAGAAGTTGCAACTCGTTTTACTCAAATCACTGAAATGCGTGACATTAAAAATGGAAAGACTCTTGGAAAATCAAGTTTTTCGAGAATTATAGAATATTTGAACTAGGACATCGATAAAAGTGAGCCCACATCATGTAATGCTTTCGATACTATAAATCATTCACATCAGCTGTTAGATGTCTTAGCAGATGCAAGCATGCGCAGGAAACCTCTTTACCTTATGCAAAGCAACCTTTCTCATTGTTGAAAAAACTCAAAAAATGTGAGCCCATCAAGGTGTTCCGTTAATCATACAGGAAAAATCTTCTGGGTAGGAGTTGCCAGATATAAGAAAAGGTACATCCATTCAATGAATTCATATAATATCAAACCTTGAAAAAACAATTCAATTATCATTTATTGAATCTAAATATCAGATCAACTCACTGATCGGGTAAGGAACTGAAAAGAGTTATTCAATAATTTCTTCAAACCAACATCATATTATAATATATAAGCATTGTAAATTTATTATTATAATAATTAAACTGACTTCAAAAATGTTCTTTTATTATACTTTTTTGAAATCACTATTTTTATCTATATTAGTAATATTATTGTAAGATGGGTTTTTTCGGGCTAGCGCACGGAAACAGCGTATGGAAAAACTTTGAGAATAACCATGGAAACAAATCATACATGCCAAACACTGTGTTGTTAGCATTATTTATTCTCTGTCTATTAAATGTATGCCAACAAAATTAACTCAGAAGGAAATCCCGAAATTCTCGATAATATCCTAGAAAAAGCGGCACAAGCGACTGCGAATTTATTACCAGTGAAACCAGGGTCGAGATATGAACACGACTATCAACTTTTTACAGAATGGCGAGATCTGAACAAAATCAAAACTGTAAGGGCCAATTTATGCATCATTGTCTTTATCCTAGTCTTAGTGACAGTCTTCGTCTTAATCATATAATCAAGTTTAAAGTATACATTTCAATGGGTTCATTTATGCAACATTTTTAGTCTCAGTCTTAATCATAATCATTGAAGCACGATCTTAAAAGTTACAAATTTTCAACTTTTATGCTTATGATTGAGACCACATATGAAATACGCATGCGTCAACCACGACCTGTCAATACAAATGACATTAAATTTGGTTTTTTTCACCAATATCGATGTCTGTGGCAATAATTGATAACAAATATAATATTCAGATATAGATATAATCTCGAATATAATAATTGATAACAAATATCAATCGCTATCGATGGATTGTTAATTGTCATATCATAATTCTTAAGTCTCAAGACTGTGATGCATAAACGTCCAAAATGAAGATTTGGATAAAGACAATGATGCATAAATTGGCCCTAAGAGACGATATTCTTCTAATTTATTTTGTCAAAAAAGATGAATCTATGAAATCTTTCACGTTATGGAGTCTACTCAATGCTGAAGAGTTGTTTGGCCTTTAAATATAATGATGACATCAACAAATATCTAAAAACTATTCCTTTCCTGAAGCGTCAAGCTGTAGGATATATTCCAAAAAAGTCTAAAGTTTTGACAGCATAAGAAGTAACAAAATTTTCATGTGAAGCTCCAGATGAACAATTTCTACTACCAAAAGCTATTTTAGTGTTTGTGATCTTTGGTGCGTATATCGAAGAGATGATTTAATACGTTTAAATCTAGACGATGTGTTAGATAATGAGCACTTTCTTTTGATTTTCAATATTCTAATATTCTTAATTCCTACAACTGTGAAAATAAAAATGTTCCCAGTTTCTTTTGTGTCTTATATTTTTATTTTCAACAAAGAATAATAAAAAATATCGTTCATTACACGTCCAGAAATGATATTTTCGTGCTTCTCCTCAAACGAGAATTTGTCACACGAGCATGGAAAAATCCCTAATTCCAGACTCGTAATGGAATATACTATTCTATCTTTCTATTATTGTTGAATTTGAGAATGTTTTAAAACATTGGTTTTAATATTCAAATATATACCTATATTCAGATTATTGTAATTTCCAGTGATTGAAAAATATAATTGTTTTTCAAAAGTCATTTCAGATTAGATTGACGATACACACTATGTCATCTTTCGAATGTGGTAAGTATTGTCTTTAATATTTATTCAGAATCTGTCGTCAATAATATGGAATGATATAAACGTTTCACATGGCATAATACCCAATTAAATATCCTCATGAATATATTTTCGATTCACAGTGGTTTCAAAAAATCTGTCATCACTTGCTACTGAAATTCCTAATCATCCTATGGAACACCTTATCCTGCAACTACGACCCTGGTATTGTCTCTTTCTTATACTTCAATCAAATCAATTCAAATAATCCTGTATAATGGATTCTCCTGCTACTGAAAGGCAGAATTAGAATCTTACGTCCTCTTTGATCCTTCTTCATAATTGCCCCAGTCGATCCAAATTACCATCGAAAGAGTAAACGCCAACTCATCACGTTGATGAGAATATCAAAAGGAGTTGAGGAAATCTAATATTGGAAGCATACTTATCCTGTCATCCTACCTTCAATAATCGGTCCTTCGATCTGGATTATCGGCTAATAGCAACCACAGATGATCAATATTCAAAGATAATTCACAGTGTGAACATCAGTTTCCTATACTTTATGTGAATGAAGAATACATTCATCGGTTTCTTTGAATGTCCCCGGAAATAGGTGATTCATGTGAGTTTTTTAAGGAATTCAATTTCTGAATCATCTGCCTGCTTGTATAAGATTGGAAGACAACTTCAATGTTTTCAAAAGAAAACTCAGAAATTTCTTATGCAATGAATGTTACTATGACTTAGCTGAATTTTTCAACAAAAAGCTCGTTATATATAGTGATTTATTCACAAATTGTATTGTGATGAATGATAAAGTATTATTATTGTTTTTATTTTTATTTTTTCATGTACAAATTTTATTTATACATGACGTTTAAACCGTATTGTACTATGTTGTATCAACTTTACTGTGTTCTGAGAACCATGTAATATCTGTTTAATGTTATTTTTTGTACCTGACTAATCTCATGTCATGCTTCATGATCAAAAGAGATGAATATATTAAAATAAAAAAAAATAAAAAATTCCTTGCAAGTTGAATTGTTTCCATAATTATTTGCTCATAATACAGGGTAATGGAAATTTCATGGTACACTATTGTCAAATCGAAAACGGGGAGAGATACGAACTAGGTTCGAAAAAGATGCGCAATATCAAAAGAAATCGAGGATATCTTGAGTAGTTCCTGAAATATCCTGAAAAAACTGAAAATTGTCGATTCTTATAGTCATCGACAACTTCTCAACTATTGCTACTAGGATTTTGAAATTTCAAAAGTCGTTCTCCATCTTGAAGCCGCCGTTTTTAATGAATTTCAACAAGAAATTATAGATGACGTCAGCATCTACAAAAATTGCGACAAAATTGTTAATTTCACATCAAAATATATACAGGGTGATTCGTAAACATTGGTGAAGAATTGTTGGGGTGATTCCTGAGAAAATTTTGTAAAAAATATTTGTCGAAAAATAGGGCACCCTGTAGACAGTTTTTCTCTCAATATTTCCGAAATCTTTCATTCAAAAATCATGAAATACGGTACATCGCTTAAACTTTCGATGCTGAATTAGAATTTGAACTGATAATTTAATGATTTCCAGAAACTGTGAGGATCAAGGGTAAAAAACATCCCAACAAAATTGCAATATTCTCAAAAAACTACCTTCAGGTATCATTTTTTATGGTCAAAATGTTGAACAAAATACCCTCGAAAATACCATAATAAAAATGGGATTATGTTGAACCAGTTTTGTACGCTTATCATTGAAATTTTGAGCTCATATTCTGATTCAGCATCAGAAGTTTATGCAATGTATTGGATTCCATGATTTTTGGAAATATTGGGGGAAACAGTCTTCATGGTGCCCATTTTAAAGGGTCGTAGCTACCTTTGGTAGCCTTCTTCGAAGGCATTTTTGGGGAACTTTTTTTCATAATATTACGTCAATAATTTTACATCAAACTTTTATTCTTCCATCGTTCACTGTATATTCCCGCATTAATGCTCGTGGTACGATGTAAAATGCAAGGAAAATATCGTACTCACCCTCGATATTTTTCCATTCAACATATGGCTCGAAATAATAGAACAATAAAAAACAATGTTTTCATTATTGTTTTCCACAGCTCTGTTGTGTCTTTCACCCTGAAAAAAAAACAGAAATGAATTAATAAACCGAAGGAAACTGCTTTCAAGCTATACCCGCAAAACAATGAGAACGTCAGCTATAATGAATGGGCCACATCTGCAGAAATATACACAGTAACAGGGTATTTCACGGTATGGTATCTGACCCAAACGAAGATATTTCACAGCATTGCACTAGCGAGGGAACTTTGAAATGTTCAAATGGACCGAAAATAACAGGTCACTGATGATGTTTCTAAATCACATATCAGATATTGTTGCATGTTTTATCGTGTATACTCATACAAATGATTGATAAACATCATCTATTTTGCTTTCGATTACATATTTCAATATAGAGGACAAGGTGGAAATATGGAATATGCTTGTATTATGGAATCGTTTGATAAGCAGAGCGCTGCAACCCATTTTATAAACTGAATTGTAAAGATGGTTATCGTTGATCGTGTGCTCTGAAAACTTTTGCAGGCATGTAATTGACAGTATACATTCAACAGCATTTCAAGTGGTATATTTTCACGAAATACATTGCATGCAGCGATAAATAAATTCAGAAGAAATAACTACATTTCTGCAATTCAACTTATGTAGCGTAATATTACCCAAAATGTTGACCTTGTAGAAAAAGTGGGTGTTTGGTGAAAATATAGAATACCTACTACACCTTTTCCAGTTGTATTTCAGGAAGCGTCAAGTTTATTTCAGAATAGTCACTTGTATTTCAGAAAGTATCAATTGTATTTCAGAATAGTGAGTTGAATTTCAGAAAGCGTCAAATGTATTTCAGAATAGCGAGTTCGATTCCAGAAAGCATCAATTGTATTTCAGAATTGTGAGTGTAATTTCAGAAAGCGTCAATTGTATTTCAGAAAAGTCAACTGAATTTCAGAATTCGTCATTTGAATTTCAGAATATATCATCAATTGTATACAAATAACGAATTCTGAAATTCAATTGACTATTCTGAAATACATTTGACGCTTTCTGATATTGAACTGACTATTCTGAAATACAATTGATGCTTTCTGAAATCAAACTCGCGATTCTGAAATACATTTGACGCTTTCTCAAATTCAACTCACTATTCTGAAATACAATTGACGCTTTCTGAAATAAACTTGATTGTTTCTGAAATACAACTGGAAAAGGTGTAGTATTCCATATTATGAGCAGAAGAATTTTATTTCAAGTTTTTATTTATGAAATAGTAATTAATTCAAAGACGTTCATCATTTTATGAACATATCAGCTGAATTTGTACTATTTCTTGTAAAAAAGCAGCTCAGAGATATGTTTATCAATTTTGTAAAGTATTCTATTTATTTTTTCGTCAACACTACCTTCTTCTGACCGCCAATGACTAATCTAAGTAATCAAATTAAACCTTTTCTTCGCTGTTTCTGCTGTGACTGTATCGAATATAATGCTTTTCCTCATCTGCGTAAATATCACTTATAATACATCTGAATTATCCACTAATATATTATTTACTTGCCGACTCGAGTCAGGTAAAGCATACATAAACACAAAATAGCTTTTATCAAAGAGAATGCGGGAATGGCAAATCCCGCAGAATTTTTCACAGAGAAACTTGGGAACTAAATTGAGCATAGCTTACTTTGCTTGTTCTCATTTATTAAGTTCATCTTTTCTTTGTTTCGAACTTATGTTAAACAGTGGCAACTGGTGAATTTTACAATCGAGGAGACTAGGTCAGAAGACAGTATGAAAAACGTAATAACATGATGAAAGTAAAAAACCAGTTCACCCAAGCCAACAGTATGACTGGGCCATAGTGTGATTATGCCGACTAAATCAATCAATCCAGCCAAATGCAGCTGAATAGAAAAAAATCTAGTCTTCTTTGGGGGTCACGTGTATGGTAAAAGTTGCTTCCATCAACTCCTGCGAATATATATCTAATATTTTGATGGTCGATGCTCATCGGAAGTCACATTTAAGGATGAAAAAAATTATCAGTTTGAATCAAAAATCTATCTATTCTTCAGCAACTCTTTTGTTTCGTCTTGATTAGGTTTTTAAGAAAAGTAGAAAGCGAATAATTTTCAATTTCGGTATCCGTATAGCAGATCCAGTCCAAGACTAATTCAATATCTGCGGGATCTAGAGAGTTTAGATCATGTAAGCGAGGGATGACAGTTCCAAAATTACCATAGATATATCTCACGAGAATACGTCTCTCCGGAATAAATAACCCAGATTTTCAATTTCAAAACGACCATTTTTAAACCTCGCGATCCTGGCCCGCGTTTTCATCAAATTTAAATTAACTGATTTCGAAAGGTATATATCCGGGCTCGTTATAACATATTCCTTTCAGAGATAAATGTATTCAAATCGGGACTAATGAAAACCGAAGGTATAGAAGAGACGGTATATTGTGCGGTGGATATGTGTTTTTGTGAAATGTTCTTCCAGGACCCTCAATTTATGGAATCTGAACAATCGTACACCCGAGTGATCAAATATTTTCTAGAATCAAGGATATATCTAATGGATTTTTTCTTCCTAACGAATAATTCGAACAAACCTAGATTGATTTCCAGTAGAATTGTATTATAGAATAGTATATTATGATACAAGTTTTATAAGACGCTATTTCTTATAAAACGCGTGTCATGTAATTTTTTCTATTTTGAATTGATTTGAAGAAAAAATTGATTCAATATCGATAAATAACAGAAACATCTTCGATTGGTAATAATGATGACATTGAAATAATTAAAATCTGACGCACAAGCGTGAAGCCCAGTTTACAGTGAAGCGATTTTGATTATTGCAATACCAGCGGTGGAGAATTCAATGTTTTTACCGTTTTTATTGATCAATTTAAATCAAATTGAAATTTACCAATTAAAACATTGAGTTTTTCACTGCTATATCACCCAATCCAAATATCTCAGAAGTAAACTGGGCCTAACTCTTCTGACTTTCATTTGACAGTTCGATTGTACCAATCTCCGAATAATAAAAAATGCGTATCGAAATAGAGGCAATTAAAACATTGAGTTTTTCACTGCTAATATCATCAAATCCAAATCGCTCAGAAGTAAACTGGGCCTAACTCTTCTGACTTTCATTTGACAGTTCGATTGTACCAATCTCCGAATAATAAAAATTGCGTTTCGAAATAGAGGCTATTTCGACACGCATTTGCGTTGCACAATGACTTCATTATACAACCAAAATAGAAAAATATTTTTTGCTGCTATTTGATATACATCACTCAACTTTATTGTTTCTCTTCTAGGAATATTGCTATTAATTTTATGACAATGTGTTTTTTTTAAATTCACTTGAAATTTCCCTCTATTGGGCCGGTAAGGTCAAAATCGCCCTAGCCGAATCAATGGTCCAGTCCGCCCCTGCTTCCAACCGTAGCGTCATAATCTTCTGCGAATATATGCCCATCAAACGGAGCATCCGTCGTGGAAGACCCCTGTGAAATAAAATAAACGCTCCCGGCGATATTTCATAACCAAATGATACTAGAAATCGCCGACCTCGTTTTTTCGTCCCAGATAGCTCGATAACGTCTCCGGGAAACGTCATTGCTTCGCTGCCGGTGAGGAATTTTTCTCTCTCGCTCTCTCTCTCTCGAGAAAATAAAATACAACCCTAATGCGAAAAATCAACGGTCTTGATTCTCGCTGGAACGCTGTCAATCGTCACGCCCTTTTCAAAATGCTGGCACGACAAAATACGCCCTAGGTCGCCAAAATAATATGATTCAGGGACCGCTTTATATCGACACGTAGACGAAGAGAATATGAGAGAATCTTGGCAAACTACGTTTACTCGAAAGTTGCCGAGCGAACTTATAGCTCTTGAAAAATTCTCCAGTCTTTTTTAATTGTACCAAAATGAAGTTCATCCAGTTCAGAAACTCCAGCTATGACTCAGTTTGCATTGGTTTCTCTAACATTCATCCACCGGAAGAGAAAGGTGACTTGAATCGATGAAGAAATTGACAACGAATGTTCGTTGATGAGTCTGTGCTTGCAATCATCTTTTGATAAACGTTCATTGGTACCACGGAAATTGGTACATTGCCATAGTGATACTCTTTAATAGAATCAATGACTCAGTTCGTCGATTCTTTCGTTTCAATTGTGTTGTATATCGATTAGAGTGAAAAAAGTGGCGAAGCAGTTAATTTTTAACTGTCAATTTCAGATCTTTCAGAATCAAGCGCATTGAAGTTAATAGAAGTGTTATTAGATATAGGTACTTATTAGATATATAGGTACTTATTAGTACTACTATTACTACACCTTTTCCAGTTGTATTTCAGAAACCATCAAGTTTATTTCAGAAAGCGTCAATTGAATTTCAGAATAGTTACTTGTATTTCAGAAAGTATCAATTGTATTTCAGAATAGTGTGTTGAATTTCAGAAAGCGTCAAATGTATTTCAGAATAGCGAGTTTAATTTCAGAAGGCATCAATTGTATTTCAGAATGGTCAGTTCAATATCAGAAAGCGTCAAATGTATTTCAGAATAGTCAATTGAATTTCAGAATTAGTTATTTGTATACAAATGATATATTCTGAAATTCAAATGACGAATTCTGAAATTCAGTTGACTTTTCTGAAATACAATTGACGCTTTCTGAAATTAAACTGACAATTCTGAAATACAATTGATGCTTTCTGAAATCGAACTCGCTATTCTGAAATACATTTGACGCTTTCTGAAATTTAACTCTCTATCCTGAAATACTTACGATACTTTCTGAAATACAAGTGATAATTCTGAAATTCAATTGACGCTTCCTGAAATACAACTGGAAAAGTTGTAGTAGCAAAATGTTGAAATGAAACTTTTTTTTCAGGTGTTAGAATTATCGCATTCGTTTTAGGCGAGACGTTCCTGCTTTTGATAAAAATTTTAACTTCCAGCCAGTATTGAAATATTCATAGTAATTCATCTATGTGCAACAAACCAAAAAGGTGTTTATCAATTGATCAACATTCCATAATCATATACGTGCTTTTTCAGTATTCTCCAGAGAGTTCTCTTGTAGTTGAATGATAATTAACTGAGCTTGAATGTTGAAAAAAACGAATTCATGACTTTCTTATACTGAACTCGTCATAATGTGGGGAGGGGTACTTTCAACAATATCTACATTTAAACTTTACAAACGGTACATAATGTATGTACATCTTTATGTTTTCCTTGAATGAGAAAAAAGTCACTACACACTATGCCTTTATGAAGTCTTTATATGTATAATTTACTGCGTCGCTAATATTGACTTGTGAATCTTCTTCTTCACTGGTTGTATAGTGTAGAATCATTGAAACATAGTTTATATCCCATTGTTATTGTTAAACTATCAATTCCATGTTCTTAATGAAAGATGTCTACAAATCCGAGCTATTATGTAAAG
The DNA here is from genome assembly GCA_029955515.1 of Chrysomela aeneicollis. NCBI lineage: Eukaryota > Metazoa > Arthropoda > Insecta > Coleoptera > Chrysomelidae > Chrysomela > Chrysomela aeneicollis. The sequence goes on from JARUHQ010000001.1 coordinate 30,809,713, forward strand.
GTTTGGGCAGATTGCATTCAAATATATAACCCCACTTGGAAACAGGGAATCCGTATATTTATATCAGGAGAAATAAAAGAGCAATCGTTCTTTGATGGTTATTCTAGCCGTAAATTCCAGACGAAAGATTCGCCAATAAAAAAGACAGAAGGTCATGATTAGGAGAAATTATATTACCCCAGAGCATATTGTTACTGGATCCACTAAAAATGCGATGAGAAACCCTAGAATCCTTTCGATTTGATGACTTCGCATGTCATATGGCCATAAAGAATACACCAGGGAACTCATGTAGATTTATTTGATCAGAACCGCAAACATCTCAGAATTCTTCTTAGCAAAGATCATCAGAACTCGAACCATTTTGCATAATATGCATCATAGTATATTATGATACAAAGTTTTACAAGACGCTATTTTGTCGCACGCGTTGTTTGGAGTACGATGAGCGAAGCGAGGAATATACCATTCTATATACATATACAATTTTGCATTAATTTGAAGTCTTTTATTGAAAAAAAATCATTATCGATAAATAACAGAAACATCTTCGATTGGTAACAATGATTACATTTAAATATTTAAAATCTAACGCTCAACCGTTAACCCCCAGGTTAGGGCCACTTTATAAAAAACTTTAAGACTTAAGATTTATCACCTAACATTTAATACTTATCACTTATGACAGATGAATCATGGAAATATCATTGATTGTGTTATAAAACCAATTAAGACTTATGATTTTACACCTAAGACTTAAGAAGATGACCAACTTCCAACTTAAGAAATGGATGATAAATGATCATAAATGAGAATAGGAGATGCGCATGTTCGAGCAACGAAAAGTGACATCCTGTTCCCGCGATATTTGAATTTTGGGTTATATTTTCGAATATTATTTGTTGGTGTGGATAGTCTATAATTATTTGGTTGCATCTATCAATTTTTTATAATAGTGATAAGATACTTCATAGTTTGCTCATGATTTTTGGGCTTGGTGTTTACTTGAGATGCATGAGAAAGAAAGGTCAGGATTGAAAATACAAAGTTAAACCCATACATAGAAAAAGGAATACCCATTCCAACTCCATTTTTATTTGAACATTATGGATAATATGTATATTGAACAGTTATTTATTTTGAAATCGATGTCAACAATAATAACTCCAAATTATAGCTATTTATCAGATCAGAGGGATGCTCTATGCAGCAAATTGCTTATGTTGGACTGACTACTATGTACACATGTCATCATAGAGTAAACCAGCGATGTACTGTGGAAAATTTACTGAAAAAATCGATTGGCATGGAATCTTAGGAATTTTATGAAAAATGGAATATGCCAAACTGTATTGGTGCCCTTGATGGAAAGCATATTCAGATACAAAATACAAAACATGCTGGAACAGGATACTTCTCTTACAAGAAGACTTTCAAGCATAGTATTGATGGCTATCTGTGATGCATCTCATGAATTCATCTTCATTGATGTAGGCTGTCCAGGATCAAATCATGATGGAAATGTATTCCGTAATCCAATTTTCCATTTGTACCTTCAGTTTTCTAAGATATATTTGGCCAATTGTTTTCCAGGCAGTTTTCCTGGCGAGTTTATTTTATAATAACTACTTTTTGTTTATCATAAATATGTCTGAATTCTTCAACTTGTTGAATTAATAGACCATCGTCCATGACACAAATAATATTGAAATGAAATGAAAGAAAATTCAAACAAAAACAATAATAATAGATATAGGTTAGAACTTGCCAACGTCAAAATTATTTGTTCCGTGTCATATATTTCTAAATCTTAAGTTTTTTTATAACAGAATCAATTTATCAGCTCTTAAGTATTAAACGATAGGTGATAAATCTTAAATGTTAAAAGATTTTATAAAGCCACCCTTACTGTTGAGCGATTTTGATTTTTGCTATACTACACCTTTTCCAGTTGTATTTCAGAAACCATCAAGTTTATTTCAGAAAGCGTCAATTGAATTTCAGAATAGTTACTTGTATTTCAGAAAGTATCAATTGTATTTCAGAATAGTGAGTTTAATTTCAGAAAGCGTCAATTGTATTTCAGAAAAGTCAGCTGAATTTCAGAATTCGTCATTTGAATTTCAGAATATATTATTTGTATACAAATAACGAATTCTGAATTTCATTTGACTATTCTGAAATACATTTGATGCTTTCTGAAATTAAACTCACAATTCTGAAATACAATTGATTCTTTCTGAAATTAAACTCGCTATTCTGAAATAGATTTGACGCTTTCTGAAATTCAACTCACTATTCTGAAATACAATTGATACTTTCTGAAATACAAGTGACTATTCTGAAATTCAATTGACGCTTTCTGAAATAAATTTGATGGTTTCTGAAATACAACTGGAAAAGGTGTAGTGGTGAAAAATGCAATATTGTTATTGTTTTCATTGGACAATTTGAATCAAATCACACTCCGACTTAAATTTTGCCTATCTGTAATTAGGCGTAAGCAGCGTAAGCCTGTTGACTTGGCACTATAAATAAATAAATAAAAAAAATGTTGAGCTTTTCCAACCTATTTTGATTATGTGAACATAAGTTCTTATCTTCTTTCTCTCAATATGTTATTATATTTCATTCCACTTTACTTCCAAATTCTTTGGAGATCGAAAGTCTGAAATAAATCGTTTTTTCTTCATTCTCTAATCTATATGGATTATAAATTGAGACGTCTAGGCGAATCAAATTATGCCGAATAAGAGAAACTCGAGGCATTCATGAGGTTCGCCATAGCCTCGTAAATAACTACACTTCCAATCCTTCCATCAGATTCTAAATCCCCCAAACGTTTCTTGGGGTGCTTTATTTGACCGCTAGTAATGATTTGTTTATATTTCGGAAACCGGAATCCGATGAATACTGATGGAGTTTTTTCGTGACTTTATATACGTCGATGCGATATTGAGAATCAAGATTAGATTCGAAGGGTTCGGAATGGCAGAATAATCATTTATTTAAGAGGTCTTTTGCATTTATAGTCAGATGTACGAATTTCTTGGGGATCTGCAAATGGAATGTATTCGTTCGGTATTCGGGAATATATTGTATATACGGTAAACAAGTTTTGATTGAGGTTTACACAAGCTTGGGATTCCGATACGAATTATTTAAGCTGTGAGGATTCATCTAATGGATTTGCTGTATCCACCACATACCAGTAAACACGAATTGATTTCAGCAGAGATTTTAGTAGACTTCAACAACTAAAGAATCTAATCACACCTGTAAATCGCGTTGCAACTCATATCATGGGAAAATCTCACGTGATTTTCCCCCAAAAGTGCATCTCAAAAACTCGGATTTTTGTTTCGAGCCAAGAGCTATTTCACTCCCAGTCAGCTGCTTATGATCTATAAGGCACAGATCCGACCTGTCCTGGAATAATGTTCCCATATTTGGAGTGCGGCACCTAAATATATCCTGGAACTATTGGATTCTGTCCAGAAAAGGGCAATACGTCACGTCGGTGATGCCTTGCTTACAAACTCGCTCACTTCTCTGGAACACCGTAGAAAAGTTGGCGATTTATCTCTATTTTATAGATATTTTCATGGGCGATACTCTTCTAAAATATCAACAATCGTTCCTCCATTAGCAGTCTCTTCGAGATTAACCCGTCAAGTTCAGTGTTCACACCCCTACGTGGTCACTTTGGAGACCTGCAGAACGTCCCTTTCCAAAGACTCGTTCATCCAACGATCATCGAGACTTTGGAAATCATTGCCTAGGGAGGTGTTCCCCGGGGTATACCATCTCCAGAAATTTAAGAACACCAACTGCTACCTTCTTTCCGGCCCTTGGTTATCACAATGTTCTCTGAACATTACCGGCATATCCCTTTTCGTGAGAACCAGAACATGAAAAAAATATTCAGAACAGCTATTTTGGAAACTATAACTCATCTCCTAAAAATGTATAGCTTCTAAAAAATAATCAAATACCTGCTGATATTGGCGATTCATTGTGATTATAATATTATAATCACATATTAAAATCCCTATACCTGCATTAAAGTTTCTGAACATTCAAAACAGTCTGCTGGTATGCTCTTTCCCACTATGAAACCGAGGTAGATACTATAATTTGAATATGATAAATGCGGAAAGTTCTGGAAGAAAAAATGCGATGGGAAAACTTCTGAGTGGTTTTTAACACTTCTATGCATCAAAATCAAATTAGCCGGCTATTAAAGTATTTATCCTGAAGGAATTAGAGGGTATTTCAAGATGGCAGCATCGCGGATGAAAAATGTTCTATGACAGTTGCTGGATGTTTTTAATCATCATAACATTATCGTTCTTTGATATTCTGAACTGCTTTCAGGCTTTTTCCTTCAGTAAATTTATGAATATTTCCAAAGTTAGTATCATGATAAAAAGTTGGAATACAGTCATGGGCATATGTATGAAAACATGAGAATTTTCTTTGGTATATTGTTATTAGAAGACTGATGAATTTTGAAGTTTAACAATCTTGAATTCATTTCAGGATTATGGATTACATAAAAAAAAATGAATTGAGCGAAAAATTTGTGAAAAACAATATTGAGAATTTTATTCAGAATATTCATTCAGTTTGGGAGATACCATGGGTCACATGATGTATATTAATCATTCATCCACCTCTGTAGCAAAAACGTTAATGTCAATGTATGTAGAACTCATTAAAAAAATCCATTAGATTTTTTTTCTGAACTTATCCTTCCACATATGTATCCTCTTGTTTCGGAAAATGGCTAAAGAATAAAGTGAAGCTAAAATCAATCCTCCTTCTGAATTCATTTGTTGTTCAGTTCAGGAAGATATTTTGATGAAATTTGTTTGCTCAATTAGAAATCCAATGAAATCAATTAATTTGTGGTCATCTGATTGAATACAACCAATGAAACCAACATTATACTGAAAACAGATCCCATGGGCTGTTTTCACTCAATCATGTAGCTATGGATACCTACATTTCGTTTCAATTCGATTTTGACATTTCAAATATTCAATATTTCAAAATGTAACGATTTGGTTGTAATACTGATGAGAATATTAATGAAATTATCGAATCAAATATACCAAAGAATACTGTTTACAGTAAAAAATTTGTATGGAAAGCGTTTATGGACTTTTGCAATGATAGAAAATATGAATTAGATGGAAATCGGACGGTGGAAGAATTGGCGTCGATTTTAAAGGATTGGGCTGTGAACATGAGAAGAAAAGATGGTTTAAAGAAGCTACTGTCAAAACCATGTGGAACCTAACATGTAAGCTTTTACAAGAAAAGTATTATAAGGAAATGAAAGTTATTATTGACCAATTAAAAAACGTTGTATTTCAACAAGCGCGAGCTGCCCGCGATTCTATACGACGAAAACTACAATCGGATCCCTGTAAAAGGAAACAAAGTTCAGAGGCATTGAGTGCAGTAGAAATAACAAAAATGATAAATTTGTGGAACGAAGACACCCCTAAAGGGCTACAACGGAAATTCTATCACATAACCGCCGTAGAATTAGCTTGGCGAGGTGGGGAAGCTGCTGCTTGTTTGATTGACTTTTTTCGTATTGAAACAAATAACGATGGTTCTGTAACAAATCGAGTACAATATAACCCTGTATTCAGCAAGACTTGCCAAGGTGGTTCAAGAAGGTGTACTGACAGCAAATTTTTAGTAGAAAACAACGACAGTAACGTATGTCCTATCAGATTATTTAAAAAATTGTAATCAGAAAGGGGCCCAAATATTAAAACGGATAGATTATTCCTAAGAACAAATCGTTACTGGAAAACCGAAGATGATCATTGGTATGATAATATGCCCATTGGAAAAAATATGATTCAAAATTGGACAAAAACGTCTGCCGAAGCGATTGGCTTGAAAACCAAGGAAAAAAAACTTACTAATCACTCCAATAGATCGACCGCGGTCAGTTGGTTGGCCAAAAGTGGTGTTCAAGAGCAAGAGCTTATAAAAATTACGGGGCATAACAATCCCAACTCAATAAAACCGTACTCGAACATTGACGAAGAACATCATAATAAAATTATTAACAGCATGCGTAGTGAAAATACATCTTCATCAGTTATAGAAACTAACATGTCTGGATCTTCATTAAATTTTTCTAATTGTTCCTTTGTTAATTGCACATTTAAATAAATTGTTTCTGCTCTGTATTTTTTTTTCGTAACCAGCAAAAAATTTTCTATCCGAATAACCCTCGAACATTGATAAGTGCTCAAAAAATTTTTAACAACTTTCTCAAGCTTGTTGCTTACAGGCAACAGACCTCCGCCTACGGCGTCGGTCTGTTTCCAAGCAACAAGCTTTCGAAATCTGTTATAAAATTTTTTCGAACAATTATCAATGTCCTTGGGTTATTACTACTGATAATTTCTCGACTGTTCTAACAACCATTCAAATTTCGTCATTTTGTGTCATGTGGAACAATTTCACCCAATCATGTCAACATTAGACTGATAATTGCATTCAGTGCAATTTTCAATCCCTATGACAACACGATCGAGTTTGACAACTTCATCCAAATAAATTTCAAAATGTCACGTTTCGGCAATGAGAATGTTCAAAGTAAAAATGCGCTAATCAAAGAAAAAATTCCCAGAAATACAACCTACAGTCACAAATATATTTGGGGAATATTCATGGAATTTTTCTGCGAACGAGAATATGAGTTGAATGAACATAGAAGCTTAGAAGAATTGGCGTTGATACTAAAAGCATCGTCCATAGATCTATGGACGATGCTAAAAGATTGGGCCGTCAATATGAGAAAGAAAAACGGGGCCGAATTCAAAGAGGCAACGGTGAAGACAATGTGGAACGTTTCGTGCAAACTATTGCAAGAAAAGTACTATAATATCTATAATATTATGATTGACCCGTTTAACAATATAGTGTTTAAACCAGCCCGAGATGCCCGCGATGCAATCAGGAAGAAACTACAAGCAGATCCATGTAAACGTAAGGCCAGTTCAGTTTCGTTAAATTGGTCTGAAATTAACAAAATAATATTGCTTTGGGATGAAGATACCCCTGAAGGTCTTATGCGTAAATTTTACCATATTGCTGCTGTAGAATTAGCGTGGCGAGGAGGAGAGGCTGTTTGGATTTGGTGGATTTTTTTCAAATCGAGAAAAATAACGATAACACTCCAACAAATCGCATTGAATACAATCCGGTATTCAGTAAAACGTGCCAAGGTGGTTCTAAAAGCTGTGCAAGTAGTAAATGGTTGGTTACCAATAGTGAGAGACAAAGCTGCCCTGTACGTCTTTTTCATAAACTGATATCAAAACGAGGCGACAATATTACCTCACCACGACTGTTCTTAAAACCAAATCGACACTAGAAAAATGAAACTGACAAATGGTACTATAATGTACCTGTTGGAAGAAATACAATGAATGGATGGACTAAATCTTCTGCTGAAGCAATTGGCTTGAATGTAAAGGAGAAAAAGATAACAAATCACTCGAATAGATCAACTGCTGTTAGCCAATTAGCAAAAATTGGTGTAGAAGAACAACAATTGCTGAAAATTACTGGTCATGGCAATCAGAATTCTATAAAACCATACTTAAATCTCGATCAAGAACACCACAACAAGATCATGAATATTATGCGTGGTAATAGATCTTCTATAGTAGAGAACAGCAACGAATCTAATGTTAACTTAAATTTAAATAATTGTACTTTCACTAACTCTACTTTTAATAAATAAATGTTTCGTTGTGTTGAGTTATGATTTTTTTTTGTCGAAAAATTACCCGCCGAATATCCCTCGGACATTGATGAATGCCTCATAATTTCATGACAAATTTCTCAAGCTCGTTGCTTTCGATTGTCATGAAATTATCTCGTCTGTTATCAATGTCCTAGGGATATTACTACTGAAAATTTCACACCTCACATTATCAAAAGCCTATATTTTGTATCGTTACCATAGGAATTAGAATGATTTTCGTAAATTTTTATCTCTGGAAATTTTTTGACGTTTATAGTTTGAATGACATTTCACTTTTACCTAACTTCAAATACAAATATAGCGTTTTCCATTGGTGAAACTGTTGCGCACTTAGTGTAAATATATTTCTACCAACTCTACCTCAATGGTTCAGAGTTTTCTGTGAATGTTTTCTCCAACACGAATTTTTTGTAGAATTTTCAAAATATTCGTGTTGTCGAAAAAATTTCCAATAATAATTGGAGCTTTAGTGGTACTATAAGTGAAAATTTGGGAATTTTTTTATGTGTACCTATCTCAATTATTATCAACACTCCAGAATAGCTTCTGTTCACTGTTTTTCAAGGCGGAATATATCGCAGCTCATTTAGCAACCTATAGGCAACCGGAAACAACTCGCTCAGTATATCTCGTTTGCATGTCCAATCGTATCTTTTTACAACCCCTCGCGTGACAATTCGGAATGTAAAATAAACTACCTCCACAGTGTTGAGTTTTGCACTATGTTTTGCGGATTTATTCACTCTTTGACACAGTGAAAACGAATTTATCCCTCTGGCTAAAAGGAAATCAGGATTATCACGATCTAGACTTTCGCAAGATTTATTGACTTTGGTCTATTGCTGATCAATTTCCTTAATAACATTTTCTCAACTAATTGTTGTCGGAAACTCTCAATGTTGCCAAGCCTAAAAAAATCTTGGTAGGTAGGAACATCATATCATGAATTATTTCAAATAGACACATATTTCTGCATGTGACTGTTATGTTATCACTTTGCTTTTATTCTAAGCATTACAACATCATTTCCCTTGCCTAGAAATGGAGTTATGCTGTGTGAAAAACGATAAAACAATGAAAAACGATTTTCCTAGAGAGCAATAAAGAAGTGTATTGCATCATAAATTCCATCATTTTGTTGGTACTTTTGCAAGTATAAGAGTTATAACAAACATAATAAAAATACGCTGGATAGATAAAGAAGCAAATAACGTTCCCAACCTATCCATGTTTAGTTTTATTGGGTATCCTACATGCATTTCGCGATAGTTTATATAGCTATAGAGAGTATTGATTGATTATGAAATGCATTCTCAAACTATTCTTTGGGTATGTGAGAATATGGGATAATGCATACTAATCACCTGATGTTTTATACATAATGTATTCAATTGAGGAGAAGATATTCTTTTTTCAAAAATTTTAACGTGCCTACTGATTTCCACATAATGAATGAAAATTTGTCATTAATTTCACTATAGATTATGAGGAGGTTATTCGGAAAAGTTTACCTAGCGACTCAGACTATTTGTTGTTCTGAACTCAACACTGTATTTTATATATCATTCGAATTCGATTCAAGTGGATTTTGTCGAACGACAATGGAGTAATGTTTATTTCAGAATAAGGATATTTTCAGAATTTCAGATAACATCGTAAAATTTGCAGAAGACATTATACGAATACTATTATCACTGCTTCTAACAATATTATTTTCGTAATTAAATCCAAAATATCAATATAGCCAATAGTGTCTCGACTCAATATATAATTTCTGTGAAAAAATAAACTTCGGTTTGATGCCAAGGGGTAGGGGGGTTGAAAAAAATTAAAAAATCCATAATTTTACAAATGATAATACCTTCATTTATCAAAAGATCTGTGAATATAGCGGAGGCAGCCATTTTATATTGATTCACACACGCATTTTTATCCATAATCACATTCGTGATTATTCGGTTCATGAGTATGGAAAAAACTCTAATTATTATAAGGGATTGTGGATAAATATTATTATTACCACCATTATTAGGTGGGAAGTTTTCTGAATATTACTTGCTCCTCCAACTAGAAAATGAACTTCATCTTTCGAATCTTCAAAGAAAACTTTCTGTGCCATATTTCCTAATCAAGTATAAAAGAGAAAGTATATAGACGGCCTGAACATACAGAGCGCGCTTTTGAAAGAAATCATTTCCGAAACTTTCACCAACTTTGTATCTCGTAAAGAACAACGTAATGAGATTTTCTCTTGCAAGTTGTAGCTTCTTTCGAGTGACAAAAGAAACAAGTGGCTTTTAGATTCCATTCGAGAGATATCAAAAGAGATGTCTACGCTTTGTTTCGATATAATGACGCTGAGAGAATTGAATTATATCATGAGCAATTTCCAGGCGTGCTGACGTGGTTACACTAAATTCCAGAGGCAAGGTGAATTTCAGTTTCAGTCGCGTTTTCAGAATTCCCGAGTTGACGACGAACCATTCGGAGTGAAACACAATGGGCATGTTTCTGGTTTAACTTTTATTTCATATTCCAGGATTTCAATCTGTATCCACTTTACTGCCACAAACTGTTTTACCCTTGTTATCCATCCCTTTTATACTGGATGAGTCAATATTGGTCGACCGTTATAAAAAAATGAATTTGGCTGCTGATGCCAAAATATCCAACTATTCTCGTATGGTGTTCATAAATACTGTTTTAGAAAGTCCTGCCAGTTTGACCAATATATCTGCCAAGTGCCCCCAATCCAGTCTATGTTCTGATTTTCCGAAAAATAGATGTCTTTATTATGTCTGATCAACATTCCCAACGTATTATTTGTTCTATACTTCTATGCATCACAATCTTTCGTTTATTAATTAATTAAGCTACTTTTTCACTAGTCTGTCCGAATTATTTTATTGTTATGTTATTTTGTGCAGTATTTTTTTTTTGAAAAGCTCTTGAGTAGGGTTTTCTCGCAAGAATTTTACCTATTATAAATTATATAATATATATATATATATTTAAATTTTTATCCATTGTTCACATTGCGATTTGTTTCGTGATATCGAGTTTTTTGTTGAAATTCTCTTCTCAAATGAGGCCATTAGTCTGCGAATCTGCTATCAAAGGCTGCAACTTCACGTTGATATGGGTGATTGGAATTAGTATAATGAATTTTATTGATGTTACTTATCAATGGAAATTGACTAATTATCTATTGGTACAATTGAAACATACTTGAAATATACCGATAAAGAAATGTTTCATGAATAATAATATCTTGGTTATCAATGAAAATGTAGTGGAGGACTTGAAGGATTACCCATGATCAGTGCTGCTGAAGGAGAATATAGTATATTATAATACAAGTTTTTTTCTATTTTGCATTAATTCGAAGTATTTTCTTGAAATAAATTGATTTAATATCGATAATTGACAGAAACATCTTCGATTGGTAACAATGATGACATTGAAATATTCGAAATCTGACGCACAAGCGTAAAGCCCAGTTCACTGTTGAGCGATTTTTATTTTTGCGATAGCAGCGGTGAAAAATGCAGTGTTGTTATTGTTTTTATTGGTCAATTCAGATCAAACCACACTCTGAGTTAAAATTTACCAATAAAAACATTGAGTTTTTCACTGCTAGTATCACCAGATCCAAAATCGCTCAGAAGTAAGCTGACCTAACCTAACTTTTGACTTTAATTTTACAGTTCGATTGTACCAACCTCCGAATAATAAAAAAAGCGTTTCGAAACAGAGACTATTTCGATATGAATTTGCATCTCACAATGACTTCATTGTAAAACCAAAATGGAAAAATCTGTTTTAGCCGTTCATCAGAGCAAACAATTCACAATAACAACTCTGCCAGATAGTAAAGTTTACATAATGTTTGAGGACACTTTATTCACTAGATACGTTACTAGATATTTGCACCTTTTCCTCCACTCGTTGCGGAACTATCTGGAGTACTCCTTTAGGGGATTTTTTCGAGATGAAAATAAGTCATCCATCAGTGCTTGCAGTGTCTTAGCGGTACCATCACTCCATCCATTTGTAGAAAAAAAAATACCATGCGAAATCAAGAAAACCAATACAACAACGTCGTATCCAGGGCTGAAATATTCGAATGCCTTGCAGTGAAAGCTCCCAGCAATAAGGGTAACAACTTAATGCGGCCTCAAGGCGAAAAGAATGCCCCATTTCCCCCCTAAAAAATGACCAACATCGCCCTCTCCGGGGATGATAAATCCCCATCGTAATGAAAAAGGGAGTAGCGTAAACAGGTGTTGCTCTGGATTCTCGTCGGAATCCTTTGTCATTTTTTGCTTTTCTCCCCACGCTTCCCGGATACAGCCATTTAGGACGGGCTCATAACTCACGATGAAGAGACGGCTAGAGTTCGATACATTCCTAGGAATCGTCCAGGAATCGTATCTGCAGGCGGAATAGAATCGGCATCATGGGTTGGATATCAGTCATGTGTCAATTGGTGTACAGGAAAAAAATCCATAGTCCTAAGCAAGATGGATATAGGATGGTGAAACAGCTCTTCAATTGTTTCTGCGAAAAACTTGTAGACCGTTTGAGAAGGTACTAATATTTCCACGACTTAAATGAAGATGGCGGTGAGATCGATTATCGAAGAAGATTTCTGTTGCTCATGTATTTCTGTGGTTCGCATCTGTCAGACATGAGTTGAAATGACATCAAAACACAATAATTTCAGTGAATCTGGAATAATTATCGATATTTTGACTCTTCTCAGTCATTTTTCATCTAGAACAGATGAAATTGATAAAAAGATGACATAAACACAGTTTCTGTTTTACCGACACAAGGTATGTCGCCATCTCTGTTAATTTCAGGAAATATTACTACGGTATGAAATCAAGTAGGCAAAGGTCTACAGTTTATTCTAGTGCTTGTTAATAGGAAGCTGTTTCACCATCCTATATCCACCTTGGTCCTAAGCCAATATTCATTAATGACAAAATGACAAGTGATAGCTATTCGTGTATTTAGAGCGCAAAGTGATAGATTGCCTCGAAATACACGCAAGATTTTTTATACAAACACAGAAGGGAATATAACTCATGTATTAAAAAAGGATTGCCATGCCCAGGAATCGAACCCTAGCTGTTGACTTGAGAAGTCGCGCTTTGAACCCGTTGGCTATTGAGGCTACTTGAAAATTTATGTCACTCCCGCAGTTATAATACGTTATGTACCAAAAAGGCGGACTAGTGTTTTTTGAGAAATACGACAAGTTTAGGATACTTTCTTTGATACCTTTGATATTCAAACATTTCATATGGCATCATGTCATGAATCTATCATATCATAGTTCATACTTTTCCTCGATTTGTCTAGTAGGAGGTTCAAATTTACAATGTCCGCACTTTCTGCTACATCAGGAGATTTGTTAGAGATAATCCACTGTCACTATTATTTTCCATCATGCAACAGCATGATGAGTTCGTTTTCAGCAATGATGAATGCTAGCGCAAATATGCTGTCACTCAATGACATTATTTCCCCTCACGAGCGACAATGCTGTCACTTGATGACATTCCTCGGACAACTTTGTATTGAGACAACTAACCAGCCACGAGCAAAAAGGTTGCTAAATTGAATTACTTGCCATTATTTAATTTAATAGGAAATGTGATCACTAGCCAACAGACGACTGGGTGAACCACCCATAAATAAATTGTTCTTTGTCATAAATAATATTCTCATATGCGGTGAATCACCATAGTTACTTATCATTGGAGTTCTAGCTACACTTGTATTGGTCCTGCATTAATTAAGATGAGTTAAGATAAAAACTTAAAAATAATCACTAATTTTACTTTTTGAAACTTATAGAAACTATATATTCCACATAGATCTTATAACTCTAGATCAGGTATCCAGGTTATTTGTTTAGTAGGTCCGGGGGGGTTGAAATTACTAAGCCATTGATTGGTCGTTTTTATGTGTTGTACCCATATATCTAATAATAACTATATAGGTAACATGGATACCAGAGCTGAAGCCGAAAAATAAAACAAATGACAGTCTGCGGGACCAATCGCGAATATGCGCATGCGCAAGTTTGAATTAAGAATCGACATTCGTTTTCATCATGGAGGAGAGTAGCTTTCTAGTGAGCGACAAACGTATGATAATTATTAAAAACCAATCAAATGTGTCACGTAACCTTCAATTCCATGTTTTTATTTCATCTTGACATATATTTTTCAAATATTCATTAATTGATGGATTGTTTGACGATATTGAATGATATTTGATGATAAATGCAGAAATGGATGTGATCTACAAAGCGATACTTGCGATTTGCTGAGAAACCTGTCACGATAAAGTCATCGGAACAAGATTCGTGGGCTAATTTTCTATCAATCACTGTTATCACTCACTAATCACTTCTGTAAACAATCAGTAAGTACATTAATAATTATATTAACGCTCTTTTACATAATTTGAGTCAACAAACATACCTAACCTATGAAATTCTGAAAACGTCAGTGGATTTCAACTCGTCAAAACCCGCGCTTGCGCACAATTCATCATTAGCAAGCCAGACAGTCTTTTGTTTTTCCAAAACTGGCTTCATTTTCGCGTGAAGAGAAGAATAGGTGTTATCCATATAGTTGTTATTATATATATGGTTGTACCACGTGTTGTACCTACTTTCTTGCTAACCCCTTTGTACCGAAAAAATACTACAGGATGCCGGATCTAGCGTTATAAGATCTATGATATTCCACCAGCCACTATATAGCGTCCAACAAATACAACTGATTATAATAAAATGAAAATGCACTAAAACACCTTGAAAATCTGTTACTTTGTGATTATGTGTGCCCGAAGTGCACATATGTTTCATTTTATTATGAATGGGCTCAATAAAAATAACAATAATACACCTTGCAAACCATATCGTACCTACCTCTAGAACTGTTTATACCGTCTATAATGGGGGCAGAATGAGCTACTATGACAAAAAATAACAACCTATTAAAGAAAAGTCTGTGGCAAGAAAAACTCTTGTTTTGATGCCAAACCACAAAAAAAAAGATATTATATTTCTAAGATATCATTTCGAAGCTAAAACTGGGTCTCAGAGTTATCGATTTATTTACCGAATTTAAATCGCAACTAGTTATTATTTTTGAGGCAATACTCATACTTCAGAAACAAGTTTAATAGTGGCAGCAGTGGCAAAAATATTTTCGCAAATAAAAACTTCATCTACACATTTCAATTGGACGATTTTTTTCGGTGTGCATACGGATCCGAAATAGAACAAGCCATGAACAAGCCTCTCTCAAGTACTTCTGGATAAGATTCGTAAATACACCATTTGACAGGATTTCACATCTCGAATATTAAGATGACAAAATTGGTCCTTGTTAACTGAAACAACACAAGCTTGCATTAACTTGATTTCAAAATTGTTTTGCAAAAAAACTAGCGTTTTTCGAGAAAATCACCTTTTTTCAAGAGGTGAACAAAACCAAAGCCTGACGATTTTTATTTTTTAATATCGGGTGAAAATGGAATATATCCTGTATGAATGCCATTTCTACGAATAAAAATAATCTTTTTCGGCAACCGTCCGGAAAGTACGTACTTTCCAGACGATTTTTTTTTGAGAAAGTGGCATTTTTCCGGCCTAGTCCGGGAAGTACGTACTTCCCGGACTAGGCCGGGAAGAATCACATCGTTGTTCTCATTGTAAATATGAAAATCTTGGTAGTATGGTTTTGATAAATGCAGTTGATCATTACCATAGCAGCAAAATAACGACTGACAGCTATCTGACATAAAATTAGCTAACATTCAAAAATTATCAGATGAAAACAATCAATGTGAAACGGAAACTTTACCTTCTTGTTCTGACTTCAACAAAAGGCACTTAAATATACCAATCATTTCAAACAAATTGAATCCATTCAATATTAACAATTGTTCCAATTTTAATATAAATATTAATATAAATAAGAATTGAAATGTTCGAAATGTTGTTCTAATAAAGAAATGTGTTTCTTTGATTTGTTATTCTACACGGTTGCCGAAAAAATTGTGTACGCAACACGCCCGAAAACAGTTTTTTCCGGACTTGTTACGTAAATTACTATTTTCGTAGCTATGTGCTCTCCATTTTCCGTTTCAAAGGTACAGAATGACCATCATTCACTTCAGTTCACTGACAATCTCGACTTTCAACTCGACCATAATATGAATATGTCTTTTACATTCAGGACTTCCACCTGATTGAACGTAGTATTAAATGTGATAAATTCGCCTACACCGAGACAATGGCTCATGGCAACTGCAAATGAGGTCGCCCCTAGGAGTTATGTTATAACCAACTATTGTAGTCATTATAGATGCTCTATCATCTCTTTGACTAAAGGCCTGCCTCGTCTATAGTAATTGGGAGACGCTATCTCATAATAGTCGACCCCCAACTGCGATGGATGTACCAGGTGTCTCAGTGGCGTATCCGCGATGCTATACAGATCAACCAATTCCCAAAAAAGACAGTGAGACCAAAGAGTCCAAGAGTCCATCCCATAAGAGGCAGATACCATTCCTGGTAACTACATACCTGTTGAGCTACTGTCCATCATCTCCATGAAGAAGAAAGCAGTCAACAATATCTTAGTCCAGTAACTTTATACATTAGACCGTTCGACAAATCCGGTAGCTCTGATTTTTTGTTTATCATGCACCGAACGCAACCCTATCACAAATTGAAAAAACAGCGACATTTTTGACTTCACAGTTTTTTGCCCTGTGTAAGACTAGTAGCTAGTAGGTTTTCAAAGTGGACTAAATTTCCTAAAATTTGAGATGGCTTCCCCCCGTTGCAGACAACAAGGTTACTGGACTATCTGGAGAAATCAATGCAGACTTCCATCGAAAAAACACGAGGAGTCTCTGGCTGTAGCATTAGACTGGATTCTACATGAAGGACTTCTACTGATGGTCTGAATATGCCTCTCCATGTGGTCGTTAATGGCGTAACAACTGATAGAATGACTATCAACGGCGGTGTACCACAAGGATCTGTTTTGGCCCCAACTGCACTTCAACGACCTGTTGGATGTGACCTCCTGTCCTGTTCTCAGCTTTGCGAATGACAGTACACATCCTACTGCTTTCTCTTCATCTTCATCTTCATCTAGGGAAGCCAGAGGTGCAACTGGAGATCTGATAATCTTGTGGAGTTCAATTCAACCAAAACTCGAGCCTGTATTTTCTTCAAAAAGGCGGATGTTCCGATGCCTAATATGATTATTACCACTAACAATAACCTATCATGGGATGATCACATTCTTCACAAGCTACTTCACACGTAAACAGCTTCTCATGATCCTTTTACGGAGTATTGTTCACATGTTTGGGTTCAGCACCCAAACATACTCTGATGCCCCCGGATTCTATTCAGAAAAGAGTTGTTTTGGTCTGAGGAATACGTGGTAGGTTTTCGTAAAGACCTTTAAGGGACACCCTGTATATTATAGTTTAAAAGTCGGTGTCACCTTTGTATTTTTTTCTTTCATATTGGAAGAATCAGGCCAGTAAACGTTTCTAACGTAGGTAACGTAGGAAATGATTGTCAATATCGATAAGAAGAATGAAATATAAATGAAAAACGAAATTCCAAATCTATATTGTAATGATTGACATTTATATAGTTTGGTTTACGTATATACATACATAACAAGATTGAAACCACAAAATTGTACCGAATATAATATATGTAGATATCCAACCAACCAATGTAGATTGATGTGTTCGCATCATCCCATTAGTATCTGAACTATACAAAGTGGTCAACGATAAACAAATGTTCACAGCATGTCTAGTCATCGTATGAAATAATACAAATTCGGTTGGTAGACATACAGGGTGATCAACTAATACTCGAAAGATCCTTTTTTTTTCTAACCAACTATACTAGTTACCTTACCAACCCTGAGAAGTTTACTGGGGAACGAAAAAAAGCTTTATGTGAAAGTTATACATTTACTCCATCTTCTTTCAAACATTATTTTCCGATGTACAGTCTGTTTCATAAGGTTAAGGATATCAAATTTATGTTTTTTCAAAAGTAATACCTTATATTCACGTAATATAGGGTATTTCATATTAAGTGACATGCCCTGTTACTTTATGAAACATCCTGCATATTGTGAAATAATTTCAAAATGTGGAGATCGAGTATATCTATAACTTTCACATGAAAGTTTTTTTGTATCTTGCAAGACAACAGGGGTATCGAACTTAAGTTTGATCACCGTAGGCTAGATTGCCTCGAAAATTATCAAATACATCAGTAACATGATCTATTCGACGGCATCTGATATATAATTACAAATTTGAACGGGTGTTTTGACGTTACTGGAACTTATTGGTATTTGGAATAGCTCCAACCTGTAGAAACCACAAGCAAACTCAAGTGTCAAGTGTTATGTGAATATCAATATTCCCACATACTATTTCTTTATAACAAGTTTTTCAGGTCGGAACAGCAATAAACATGCATCCCAGATAAATATATTCTTGGAAAATATCACCTGGCTCAATAAGCTAAATTAACTCAGTGAAATCCATGTTGTTCTGCATTCTTCCAAGCACTTCCCAATCGATTTTGAATGCCAAAAAAGTTTGTATTTGAGTTGTTACTGTTCAAACACCAATTTACGTGTAATCGTTTCACGAAATCACAGGAAAAATCGTTCAGTACCGAACGGGTATCGACGGTAAACTATTTCCATATGAATATTTAATGTGCAACCAGGGTCCTTCCTGTTAATCCTTGATTCCATATTGATTTAATCACAATCCGGATGGAACTATCCACTTGTTTTTCTGTATTAGTTTTTTTTTAGTGTCAGTGTTTAAATTTGCCGAAAGTAATCACTTATTGAGTTCCTGCAATGTTTTCAATCCAGGAATCCTACATCGATATTTCAAAAACATTATGCTTTGAATATGTAACTAAAATCATGGAATATTCCAAAAAACGTATTACATAAGTAAAGAATATTTGTTTAAGTCATTCCTAGATGATGTGGAAAGTGATGAAAATGTTTTATTGTTATACAGAGCTTTCAGTTACATTTAATCCTGTATCCCTGTGATTCCCACATGACAATAAAATGCATGCCAACCTTGCACAGTTGGTAACACTGAGTGTTGATAATTCGCTCCGTAGATTTGGCATAAAAAACGGGTGAACGGATTTTTTTTCCATGTTTAATGATTTGAAAGATAACTTGAATGTTCATGCAACTATACTATTATATGTCTATTAGTATCAAGCACCACGTCACTTGACGATTATTGATAATATCCATGTCAACTTCGAGTCAAATTAAAATATACTTATATACTTTATTGACAAAGAAATTCGTCTAGTTGACAAAGCATTAAAATACCTATAATAATACAATATAAGAAAATGTGAATGAGGACAAAATAAATCATATACATATCATAAAAACTTATTGGATATCACACAAATTAGTAAAGCAATATTCAGTTATGAAATAAAAAGCTTTTCTTATCAGAAGATTACTTTCTGAACCTCGAAATGTTTCCCAGTTTTATGGGTGATTGATTACGTTATACTTTTAAACTAGCATATATTAGAGATTGCTTCCAATTCAGACAATAAATTCCTTGCTGATTTCATTCTCTATAACATCGATTTGTTTCCTAACCGTACTTACCATTGTCTTTTTACTATACCCTCAACTAAGATGTAGGTAAGCGATAACTTTATTGTTATCATTTGAAATATTATAATATCCCTGAATATTTCCCTCATGTATAATATATGTCATAAGAGGAATGCAATTATCGAAAAATTACAGCGGTAATTGCACTGCGGAGCGATGATTGCACTGCGAAAACATCCCGTCGGCATGACACCAATAACAACAACACTGACTGACAATACTGATAAATGTCAGATATACTTCAAAAAGTGAAAAAATGTCGCGTTTTGGTGAGTGGTCCATACAATCAATTGAGGAAAATGTAGTTGAAAGTGAACCAAAAAATACCAAATCCAACAGACAGTATATATGGCGACAGTTCATGGATTTTTGCAAGGCCAAAGGATATTTCCTGGACAAAGAGATGTCTATAAGCGTACTGGCAAAAATATTAACGGAATGGGCATTCAATATGCGCAAGCAGAATGGTCAGGAATATAAGGACTTCACAATAAAGACAATCTGGAATGTTACAGCAAAATTATTGATGGAAAAGTATTACAAGGAGTATGGTATTATTTTTAACCCTTTCACCGATATTGAATTCAAATCAGCAAGGGACGCTAAACAAACTAAGAGAAAGCAACTCCAAACGATACCCGAGAAAAGAAAGGAGAGTTCAGTGTTTCTCAAAGGTGACGAATACAAAAATTTGGTCCAGAATTGTGACGAAGAGACACCAGATGGATTGCAAAAAAAGGTATTTTTCGTTTTTGCTTTTGAGTTAGCTTGGCGTGGTGGAGAAGGTAGCAAGTGTTTAACGTTATTCTTCAAGGAAGAAGAGAATAATAATGGTGAAAAGACGGGAAGAATAATTTATAATCCCATTTTTTCAAAAACAACACAAGGCGGGGAAAAACCGTGTGTTCCATTAAAATGGTTAATTAGGAATAAAACGAATTCTGATTTGTGTCCCATACGATTATACAAAAAATTTTTGGAGAAGCGGGAGGGAATTAAGTCAGATCGATTCTTTATTACTGTAAACCCCTTTTGGATGTCAAGCAGAGCATGGTATATAAGAATATTCCTGTAGGACGTAATACAATGAGCTCTTGGACAGCCCAAGAAGCAGCAAAAATTGGCTTGGATACAAAAAACGTGAAGATAACTAATCATTCGATACGGTCTACAGCTGTCTCAAGTTTAGCAAAAAAAAGGCGTCGGTGAGGAGCAGCTTATTAAAATTACCGGCCATTCGACCACTAAATCCATTACACCGTATCTGCAGTTAGACAAAGGTCACCATGAAGAAATAGTTGAAAAAATGCGTGGAAATGAAGTAGCACCACAACTAAGTTTTGTGTCGAATTCCGATAATGTGTCAGCTGCAGCTCTTAATGCGCCTGTATCGGGTCCATCCAGTCGGAATGCCAAAAACTTTTACAACTGCGTGTTCAACTGTAATTCTTGTAATTTTTAATTTGTGTGTTGAAAATAAAATTGTTTGAAAGCATGTCTAGCATAATTTTATTCATAGTCTCTTTGTCAGTAGTATGTGATTTTTCTCAGAAAAAAATCAATACTTATTTCTTTATTCGTGAAATATTCCATTGAATTACACTCGTGCATAAAAATGACCAGATAATTTTACATTCAAGCGTGTTATCTATAAAAATTGCACTCCGTTATTTTCATATTTTGTAAAAGAGCCCTCCTCCTTCGGAGTCGGGCTCTTTCGCCAAAATATGAAAAAAATCTTGTGCAATTTTTAGATAACACGCTTTCTTGCAAAATTATCGGTAATTTTTATGCACACTATTTTCTAGTTGGTCTCCTGACGAGCTAAAAAAGTCATTTTCATTCAACGGAAGAAATACGCCCTCAAAATACCTAAATCTATCTCGAATATATCCTTCTTGGAATCAATCTCTACGAAACGAATCGGATAAGCTAGCCGGTCGAGCCTCAATAAATCGGTTACCGAACGTACAATCATCCTCCGAATTGGGTTCAAATTATCCCCAAAGAGCTCCGCCGCATGTCCCTGTCATGTTGAAAATCCCACTTCTTCCACCCTGTCCGTCCGAGATATCCCATATTCCTAACTCAGATCCAGAACAACTTCCTTTCTCCCGCATAAAATGTGCTCTTACACTTCGTTCGCTCGAGAGGCCGATGGTTGATGGAAAATATGGGCCAGAAACTTTGCTACGATCTATAGAATGTGAAATTGTCGGGGACTTGAAAAATGCGGCGTGTGCTTTGGCGCGACTGCTACATGGCAGCTATTTTCAATGAAGAGGTCTTGGATGGAGTTTTCAAGAAGTTTTCGGTAGAGGATCCAGTCGATTATTTCATCGTGTTCCGAAAATAACTTTTTTCCTTACTTTCCAGACGATTTTTTTTGAGAAAGTGGCATTTTTCCGGCCTAGTCCGGGAAGTACGTACTTCCCGGACTAGGCCGGGAAGAATCACATCGTTGTTGTCATTGTAAATATGAAAATCTTGGTAGTATGGTTTTGATAAATGCAATTGATCATTACCATAGCAGCAAAATAACGACTGACAGCTATCTGACATAAAATTAGCTAACATTCAAAAATTATCAGATGAAAACAATCAATGTGAAACGGAAACTTTACCTTCTTGTTCTGACTTCAACAAAAAGGACTCAAATATACCAAGCATTTCAAACAAATTGAATCCATTCAATATTAACAATTGTTCTAATTTTAATATAAATAAGAATTGAAATGTTCGAAATTTTGTTCTAATAAAGAAATGTGTTTCTTTGATTTGTTATTCTACACGGTTGCCGAAAAAATTGTGTACGCAACACGCCCGAAAACAGTTTTTTTGGACTCGCAGACTTCCAGGACTCGCTACGCTCGTCCTAGAATTTTGTCCACTCATCCAAAAAAACAGTATTTTCTGGACTTGTTACGTAAATTACTATTTCCTACGACCACGTATGAAAACGTCAATAATCACACTGTTTTGTTATTCAGAAAGTAGCTCATATCACCATGGTAGTGTTTATTTGAAAGAAAAAAAAGCACTAGTGTTGATATAAAAAATATCACAACGGTCGCCTGAATTGATAGAAATAATGTCACTGTCGATATAAGCGTTCTCAAATCAAATTCATATTATTTATTTAAATTCCTGTCTCGTTTTGAATTATACCGAGAATTCTTCATCTATTAATTTCAATGTGTCTGAAACATTACCTCTGAATTCACTTCAAAACTGGAACCTATACTCTTTGCTGGAACTATTTCGATGTTGATGACAGCGGGTGAGATCATTCAAAAGAGTACGGCTACAGTTTTATGCGCGGCCTACTGCTTGCATCAGTTTGATATCACAGTATCACCAAAGAGAAGATTCTTTGGTATCACAGATGTTTGCAAAGAGTCAAGGACGCAACTCGAGTAACTCGTACGCGCTTGCGAACTACATACTTCAATGGTTCTGTATTCCTGGTTGCGTGATTACTGGCGCTAGCAGGTGCATGGTGTCAAGTTTGTTTATGTACGCTGGTGTCAATATCAATAAAATGTGTCCAAACTAAACTAGCTCAATCAATCAGTAATTCACATAATGAGGAATTGTCGGAGAAGTATTCAAATATAATTTTGAATATGAAAATAAACAGTACTTTATATCGAATCAGAACCACCTGAAATTATAGAGACCGCTCAAGTTGGGTACATTTTTGACTTCCCGCGAAATGAAAGTATTCTGAGTCGTAGGAAAAATAGTGTACATAACTCGTTGGAAAGTGCATTTCCTTCACTCGTTACCTTTCCGCACTCACCGCTACGCGGACAGATTATAATAATTATTTATGTATCAAGGGCGTAAAATAGGCTTTATTGACCGCAGCGTGTAAGTAATAGCCTGAGCGATAACTAGGGCTATTAACTCGCCTAGGTCCATAAAAGCAAGTTACGCCCGAAATACATACAACATTTTATGCACGACCAGTATATTTTATTGGAAATACCTCTTCACCTCTCAAGCATGATAGGAATAAAACGGTTCTTAAATACCTTTCAAACCCCTTTGAAATAATTTTTGCTACGCCCATGATGTTCCTCTCGAAAAAGCATTTCATGAGAGTGTTTTTACTTTTTCTCTATCTCTTATAAAAAGGGAGTTATTAAGGGCTTACAATTTGCTCATGTTCCAGACTGGTGGGTGAATAAATAGGCTAGTAGCCATATTTGCTGTCAATTCAGACAAAAGTCATTACGAAATGCATCCTCGTGACGAAGAACGTGTGAATTATACTCCACCAGAAATCAGCAAAGCAGCTGAGGATGCGAATAATTAATAATTTATGGTCCGGCGGGCGGTAAAGTGCCATTTTACGCCCGGCGTGCGGTAAAGTAGTCCAAGGGCGGTAAAGTGCTATTTTACGCCCGCACAACTGGGCGATAAAGTGCCATTTTACGCCCGGTCGTGCATAATAGTTATTTATGTATTAAGGGAATTATGAGGGCCTTAATTACCGATGGCAAAGCAATTGCCAGAGGTTATTAAGGCTCTATAATTCCCGTGGTACATAGATAATTTTATTTTTGACCGATTTTCATAACAATATGTCCATATTTAGAACGCAATAAATGTTTAAATTCATAACCTTTCTGGTATATTTGAATTAGGTAGCGTTGATTGTAGCATTGTTGGTTGTTGCTAGGTTGTCGCTATGTTACATGTTTATAAGCAAACTTTCTTTATCAATCAATGTTTTTCCGTTAAAAACGTGTTTATTTTTTACCACAAATCGACGATCTTTTTCTGATATAATGGAGGATATTATAAAAGAAGCGGAAAAGCAAGACAATCATTACTTCCATCGAAAAGTGAAGCCCTATATCAAAAAGAATACAACTTATATCTGAAGTGGCTGACACAGAGAAATGTTATGTCAAAAGATGCCAACGAAACTGTCTTTCTGGCATATTTTCAAGAACTGGTAAAGTATTTTCAGTATTTTCTGGTAGATTTGGTAATAATTGTATTTATTCGTTGCAGTCAGAAACGTTTAGCCCAAATTCGTTATGGACTAAATGGTCAATGCTCAAATCGATGGTGACCAAAAATGAGAAAAGAGATATCACCAAGTTCAACGAACTAGAGGCTTTTTTGAAACGGAAAAGTAAGGGGTATAAGCCGTAAAAGTCTGCTGTCTTATCTCCTAAAGATGTCATCAAATTTCTAAAGGACGCCCCTAATGAAATTCATTTATTGCATAAGGTAATTTTTTTTTCATAATTTTCTTTTTTGTTTGTTTATTTCGTTTTATTTGTTATAGGTTGTTCTAATTATGGGTTATTTTGGAGGATGCAGAATTCAGGAACTTCTAAATATGAGTATAGCAGATATAGAGGACCGGGATACTGTTATGGTAGTGAACGTACCGGAAAGTAAAACTGGTGTATCGAAGAAATTTACAGTTGTGGATGAAAAAGAGTTCTCTGCTTTGCCTTTATTGAGACTTTATATGTCCTTGCGTCCTGAAGGTACAAAATGATTTTTTTTGAGCTTCCGACAAAATAAATGTACAACTCAGCCAATTGGAAAGAATATGTTTGGCAAAATTCCCAGCAAAATCGCAATGTATTTAGGATTGCCAAACCCACTAACCTATACGGGACATTGCCTTCGTCGCACTTCTGCTACTGCCCTAGCCAATGCAGGAGCAACTATGACAAACTTAAAAAGACACGGAGGTTGGAGAAGTTCCACGGTGGCAGAGGGGTATCTGGAGGACAGTATTGAATTGAGAAATAAAACGGCGCGTATGCTGTCTACTTTGCCATCAGAAGAGGCAGGCACCTCGACTGTAGTGAACAGCAACAGCACCACCCATAAAAAAGAAGAAATTGTTTTCAGCGGCGGAAGTTATTTTCAGGGCACATTTGAAAATTGTACATTTATTATTTGTAATGACGTGAATAAGGAAAATATGTCTTAGTTTTCATTACATATAAACGTTTATAAGCATTTCTTGTATCATTTTCACCTGTAAAAGGTAAGAGGGAGTTTTTGAACTTTAATATCCCAAGGGAGTTATGACCCTCATTATAGATATCGTAACTATAAGCTTATAATGTCACTGTCAGAAATAAATATCATTATAACTGAACGTCATCGTGATTGTCATAAACGGTGCTAGGTACATCATTTAGAGAAGGGGTAAGCAAGCTTTACCGTTCTCATTATATAAAAACAATTTGGAATTCCCAATAGGCAGGGACTGTAGATAATTCATGTTTGAGAGCAGATATACGAGTGGCCATTGAAAGTTTTCTATTGTAGCTCTCAAGCAGTCAGAGTTATTATTCACGAACTTTCGCAAATTCAGTTTCATTATTTTATTGCTGGTGGAATTTTTCAATTCAGGAGGTAATTGGTTATGAAGTCTGGGTCCAATATAGGTGACAAACCTCAGATTATGACGAATTTTGGCAATAGGAATATCTAGGTGTGTTCTGGAATTCATTTTGGTTTGCTGATGACCCAGCAGAAGACATTGGTAGGTACATAGGTATAGAGTTTTTTCCTCTGTTTTTTTAACAGTGGACACTTGCTTCTTCGTACAGCATCTTTTTTTCTTTCAATACAATTCCTATTATTCCTAGTAGGTCAACTAGAATTAATGTTCATTCTCTTCACAGCTTCTTCAGATGTTTCATTTCAGCTGTCACCTCGGCTGTCATCTACAAAATAAAGATATCGCATCAGCGTATAGATGCTAAGTTAACTCCAGATTGTCAAATGTAGAAAATACTATTTATGTAGCAACATCAGAAATTTCCAATTCACAGAAAAGGAGACAAGGCTTATCATATTGTAACAATTGTCAGGAAATCTAGACACTCCCTCTCACATTATCGAAATCGTTATTCAAAACAAAGCCACCTACTCATATGCCCATCCGGTATCCTAGATAATCGGAAAATGCTTTCAACCTGTATGATGCCCACTGTGCCATTGTTCATATTGTTTGAGGATATCTAATCACTGGTGAAATTTGACGATTCATCCTTGCCATCAGGTTTGCAGCCAACGGGTCATTAGAGAATATTTATTTAACCCTTGAAATCAGATCGAGGGCGAATGTGTCAACATATGACGTAGGGTATCATAGTATCAGACCATACATTAAACACATCAAACAATATTGTGGCGTTTGGTGTGTTTATCACTTGTAATATCCCTAGCAGCAGAATCATTACCGATAATTTTTTTCAAGGTCGTCTTCGACTTGGGATAATTTTCTATCAACAAAAACATGAGGGAAACCGAGAAACAAATTATAGGGAATTAATTCTGCTGCGTGGGAGATTCGTTAAGAAAATTTCATAAATTGGATAGTTGCTTTCAATATGATGAGAAGATGAACCCTATACGACCTATTCTGCGTGGATACTGTAGATAGTAACTGATGTTTATTACTAATATTTCAGGAACATTCAAAACAGTAATCCGTTTTCAATCGTAACATCTTATATCACATGTCTACCCAGATTTTATTCTGAGTGACGTTTGTCAATAGATATAAGGCGCTTCATTTTTGACAGAAAAATTATCACTTATTAATTCCGTCAATATGAACTAACAAAACTATTGCATGTAATACAACAAGTGTATTGATGATTATCAAAACACAAATTCCTTCGATTTGTTACGAAAAAGAGAAGGAATTTTCGATAATCATCAATAACACGAGTTGTATTTGTTCAGATTATTTCGTGAATAAAATCAAGCCATTCTGATGATTTCCTATTTATTGTTTAAATTAATATTAAACGTACAGTTTGTGAATTAGTTATTATGATATAATGCTTTGTAGTTCGACACAAGAAAATCCGTTATGCAACCAACAATACATTAATGCAATTGTATGATGTGGGCAAGATTACCTATGCACTAGGTACTACTGAGCTAAATTAATTTTGATTGTTGTCACAATTTGTGTGGTTAGGTTACATTAGATTAATTTTATTAATGCTGAAATTATCCATAATTTGTGGAAAATGAAGTTGATACATATTAATAGTGTGTGTTTATCATGGTTCAGACGAAAATTTGGTGTAGTAGCATTCATTTATTTACCAGGGAATCGGAAAATACTATGACAGATTGCAACTAGTAAGTCGTTGTAGGGTGCCTACGAATCAGAAAGCGAAATACAGAAACGAAAACACAGCATGTTGGTATCCAATAGCCAATCAGGAGCCGAAATACAAAATCGAAAACATGGTGTTATTGCTTATCAACACAATCATTTCAACCAATCAAAAACGTGTATTTTAGCATGAATGAAATAATCACGGTAATCGCCCGCTGCTATTAGCAACGTATACAAAAAGGAGCCTTCTTATTGGTCGAAAATGAATTTATGAAATTTTCTTTGAAAAAAAGAACATGTGTGGATTATACACGGCAATTTCTGCCAAGTAGATGGGAAATATCAGAGACTGAAACATTTCATCTTGAAGTTGTTTCATTAGCCTTCATTCTTCATTACCAGTTCTGGAAATTCCCAAAGTTCGACTTCGACACTTATCACACTAGACTAGGTCTCGAAGAGTTGTGCAAGATATACAGAGTGTCACACATAAAGTTCGCGACATATGGAAAAATAATCAAACTGGATAAAAATCTATTAAAAAAAGAAATACGAGTGTAATAAGAATGAAGAGAAATTCTTTTATTCGATTACTGACATATTAACGTCCATACATTGAAAATCCACATCAGTTCAACTCAACAATGAAATGAAAAAACTAGATGAACTTTACAACAACAAAGACGATGAGTAGTGAATAGATAGGAAGAAAGAATATAAAATGAGCATTCAGTAGCTTCGTTATAAAAGCACAACGCTTTATGTTTTTCCACTTTACGTGCCTGTT
Source organism: Chrysomela aeneicollis (assembly GCA_029955515.1). Classification (NCBI taxonomy): domain Eukaryota; kingdom Metazoa; phylum Arthropoda; class Insecta; order Coleoptera; family Chrysomelidae; genus Chrysomela; species Chrysomela aeneicollis. Next base: position 30,838,194 of record JARUHQ010000001.1, read on the forward strand.
TCTATCGCATTTTAGGTAACGAAGGTTCATTATAACAGATTTATCGATAATATTAACGAGCTGATGGAGAAATACCACGATTCATAATCATTCCACCTTCATCAAAACCGGGAAAAATTCGCACCCCCCAACCTCACCTAGCCGATAGATTGCCTCTGACGGTTGTCGAAGCACTTTCCAACTACACATTTTGAAACTTCGAATTCCTAAAACAAATACTCTTGTGGCTTGTACTGACAAACATACAGCCCAACTTTCAGTGCGGAGTTTGCAACTTCAATATTAATTTTCTCGCCAAGCCAGCCTAGAGTTCATTAATTTGAGAGGAACGAGCTTTTGCCGTGCATTCACATTTTACTTCAGCAAACCGATTACATCTGAGGGTTATCCGGAAATTAGTAAGTACAAGTCTATTGAAATAGTGATATATTTTTCTATTTTGGTTCTACAATGAAGTCATAATGAAACGCAAATACGTTTTTTCGAAATAGCCTTTTTGTTTCGATACGCATTTTTTATTATTCGGAGGTTGGTACAATCGAACTGTCAAATGAAAGTCAGAAGAGTTAGGCCCAGCTTACTTCTGAGCGATTCTGGATTCGGTGTGAAAAACTCAATGTTTTTATTGGTAAATTTTAATTCAGAGTGTGATTTGATTTTAATTGACCAATAAAAACATTAACGACATTGAATTTTTCACCGCTGATATCGCTAAAATCAGAATCGCTCAACAGTAAACTGGGCTTTACGCTTGTGTGTCGGATTTTGAATGTCATCATTGTTACCAATCGAAGAAGTTTCTGTTTTTTATCGATATTGAATCCATTTTTTTCTTCAAATCAATTCAAAATAGAAAAAATTGCATATGACACACGTTTTATAAGACACGTTGTCGCACTTGTTCACTTGGAGCACTCCTCGCTTCGTTGGTCGTACTCCAAACAACGCGTACGACAAAATAGCGCCTTATAAAACTTGTATCATAATAGACTATTGTCCCCAAGGATTTATTTGTACAAAACCTAGTTGAAATTGTTCGATAAAAAAGCTACCTTAAAATTGAAGAAACACAGATTAAGTAATCACTAAATTACATTTTGCGCGAGAAATGGTTCCGAAATCATATTGTGTGATACATTGTTGTATTCACAATGAAAAATGGAGTCGTATACAGGGTATACTTTAGTTTCGGCCCATATAGAAATACAAAGTTGATGATGTTTTCTAAAAGACGAAACGTCGCAGAAAAATTCTGCTTATGTTATCGTCTAGTCCTTAAAAAATGGTCATGGCGAAGTGCTATTCGTTTTACATTTCTTTTGAAAATAAAGCTAGGAGAAAATAAAAACGAAATTCTCAAATTTCGGTTTTTCTCAGATATCTCCGAAACTACTTGGAATATTAAAATTTTCTAAATGTCATATTATTAGGCACATAACTGCGCTACTTTTCTCTAATTTAATTGACCCCGTATCACTTACCGTTTCCGATATCCCCATGCTGTTCATTCTTATCTTGGATACACTGTGTACATACCCATTATTATTATTATTATTATTATTATTATTATTATTATTAGATACTTATTTCTGCTATTTATCACTCCTTAATGATAATCATGTTCTGATCCAGAGAACCTACTTCAACCATAGATGCATTTCACATCTACAAAGAAGACTTATTATACAGCAAAAAACAAGGAATTCTCAGGGAGCGCTTCTATTGTTCCCGATGAAAGAGCCCCAGCATTTCCTCCTGGCGAACTTAACTCAACGCGAATTCGCAGTAAAAAGTCTCCTTATCGAAATATAATGAATATAACTTTCATTTTATACTTCACCAAACTCGTTTTCGATTGAATGGAAGAATATACTACCATCGATTTTATCGAGGAGCGGCCAAAGTGTTTTAAGAACCGACTACCCGTAAATAACGTTGGAAACTCGCAGGCCTTCGACAGGGTGGCCACACAAAGAAAGGTCGATTCACGACCTCTTCCTGGATATATTATCATTCAACAAGAATTTTGGTGTAATAAGTGCCTATATTCTAGCTCAATGACCCGAAACCAAAGTAGGATATGTTTATTAAGTCATCAGAATGTGCAATCGATGATATTAGAAAGGAAATCGGAAATCTACGCCATTGGACAATGTGTTCAGTTCAATATGGAAAGACATTTTTGCAGACAAGAGATCATCAACATTTTAGACAGCCAAGCAACCATTAATGCTAATCCCAGGGAATGAGGCAGGCAAAGATGATACTGGGAAATTATAACCATAAGAGGACACTTAGGGAACTTATACTAATGAAGGAAGAAAAATGCAGATCTTGTGAGGAAGCGGAAGAAACTTCTATAGACGTTATACGTCACAGTATATTGACAACCCTACACAGAGTACCTATAGCAAAGAAAATGAAATCAGCAATATCATTAACACGCTGTATGTTCCTCTCTAAAATATCTGAAATCCTTAATATTTATGCTATCATGATATCACCTTGTGAGCTCCCTTCTAAAAACTGTTTCTATCATACCAAAGTTTACAGCACCTCATCATGTTCTATTCTACAAAGTAAGATTAGACTTCTAAATGGAGTTCATCTGCCAAACATACGCTGAGGCTCCTGGAGTCGCTCCTGGATTATATTTTTAAGAAGACCGTTCGTCTGGTTGGTGACCTTGCACTTACCTTTCTCACACCTTGCAGAAAACTTGGCGATCTATCCTTCTTCTGAACTTATTTTCATGATGGTTGATGCTATCATCAGAAATCATATTTATCATTCCATCTCGAGCAGGCAGACCAGACCACCCTAATATTTTCAGGCATGAGACTTGCAGAACTTCTCTCTGTCAGAATTATTTGTTTCATCGAAAGGCGAAGTTGTGAAACTGATTGGCTAGTGAGGTTTCTCCTGATGCCTTTATTACCTGTCCAGTCAAGGAAAATTCCAAAAGATACCTCTTTCCTCTCCCAATATTCTTCCACTGGCTTGCACGATGTTCCACGAACATTATAGGTTTCCGAGCAGTCACGACTAATAAAATGGAAAACTGAGGAAACCTACCATCTTTCACTTACGGAATTATTCGAATATCGGGTACACAATGTTATGTAACTAGTCACTTTGGGTTTGAATTATTGATGATGTTTTGCTCTATAGTTCTCGAATGTGATCTACTCAGTATTGTTTTGTGTACTAATATAACTATTGGAAAAGCATGTATTTACATTAGCCTCGACATTAGCGATGATTGATAGCGATAGAACGGTTATATCTATACAGATTTACAAGGCACCAAATTTTGAAATCATCACATTTTTTCTTATAACTTTTCTGCTAAATTTCATTGAAATTTGATATGCTTATATTAGTAATTTCTTCCTGCATTTTTGTCATTGATTTTCCAGAGCCAAAGTGCCTATTAGGTTGTCATAACTCAAATTTGAATTTATCTAGTGGGTATAGTGTTTACTAAAGTCAAGTCTAAGTATGAATATATTAGTGAAAATCAGAGGAAAATATTTTGAAATATGCTTTACTCAAAAACATTACAACATGACATATATAATAACAACTTTATCATAGTAACTCAACACAGAGTGTAATATCATATGTTGACGAAGCCTTCTTTATATATCTTGACACTCCCACTCTTCGTCAACCATATTTGAAGAAATCATCGAAAGTGACGATCTATTCAGTTTGAATTTCGGATATGGTAACGCTTTGGTGAATATATCAGCCAACTGATTCTCTGACGATACATACAATACACCAAGTGTTCCATCTTCGACACGTTCTCTTATGAAATTATATTTTATATCAATGTGCTTCGTTCGACGATGGTTTTCAGTACTTTTACAAATTTGTATGGCACTTTGATTGTCCAACCTGAATTCAGCAACATTGTTCGTGCAGATTCCACTACTGATCTTTGACAATCTTTGATCTCTTTCGATTCTACCATTTTGTTCGGGCGTGTACGGGGCACATCTTTCATGAACTATTCCATTTGCTTTGAAATGATTACTGAAACTGTAGTTCACATATTCGGTACCATTATCTGAACGAAATGTTTTGATTTCATGTCCTGTTTGGTTTTTAGCGAATTTTTCAAATTCCAAGTATCGACTGAAAACATCACTGTTGTTCTTGATGAAAAACGCTTTTTGAAATGAAGTGCAATCATCTTTGAAAATAACGAAATAATTGGCACCCCCAAGTGATGAAATTGACATTTTTCCGCAAACGTCTGAATGTATATATTCACCAGGATACTCGGCTCTTATGGGATTGATTTTGAAGGATTTCCGATGACACTTTCCATACTGACATGCTTCACAAATATGCAAACTATTAACAGGAATAGGTATATTCAAGTTTTCTCTTTTATTGATTTCCTTTAGTTTCTGGAAGTTCACATGACCTAGTCTTTCGTGCCACAACATAACTTGATCATTTATGGCAACATTTGCTTGTTCATCAACATCCACTTTGAAATTCATTCTGTAGCACTGATTTGCTTGCTTTGTACCCTGAGCTAACAATTTTTCGCCTCTAACTTCGATTTTGTCGTCAGTGAATGTAACTCGCAGTCCTCTACTTGTTGTAGCTCCCACTGAAAATAGGTTTTTCTTCATTTGTGGGACAAATATTGTATTTTCGAGAGTTCGTGGCTCCCACTGTCCCTCAACCAACGCATTTACAGCAACTGTACCGATTCCTTCAGCGTAGACGAGTGTATTATCACCGATTTGAATAGCAATTTTAGCAGGTAATGCTTTGTAATCTTTGAACCATTCTCGATGATATGTTATATGTCTAGATGCTGCACTATCAGCGAGCCAAATATCCTCAGCGTTCATCGCAGATATATTCTTGGTTTCAGCACTCAGAGCTTGATCCTTCGAACACGATTCTGTTGAATTGGGTTTCTTCTGCTGGGAAAATTGTCTTAATCGGCACTCACTTTTGAAATGACCTTTCTTGTGACAAAAGAAACATTCAATATTCTTCTTCTTGAATTTCATGTTGCTTCCACCAGATTTTTCATCTCTCTTAGGATTCGAAACTTGTAAAGCTGCAAAAGCCGTAGCTGTTTCCTCCATTTGACATAACCGAAGTTCCTCTTTCAAGAGTCTTGCAGCAAGATTATCATAGGTTTGTTTGGCTTCTTCATACGAATCCCAGGCTGTTATAAATGAATTGAATTTGCTCGGAAGACTACCAAGAACTTTGGCAATCTTATCAGTTTCATTGACTGTTTCGCCTACATCATTGAGAGCTTGAGTGATTGATTCGATTGTACTCAAGTGTTTCGCAATGCTGTCCTTATCATCCATCTTATAGTTGAAGAACTGCTGCTTGAGCGATACTTTATTCACAGCTGATCGCTGCTCGTGGATAATATTTAGTCTTTTCCACATATCTGATGATGATCCACAGGTCATGATTGTTTGTAATTGCTCGAACTCCATAGCTGTTGATATTAACAGCATAGCTTTTGCATTACTTTCTTCCCAAGCTTTCTTCTCCTGAACTGAAGCTTCTTCTGCGGGCTTTGTCCTACTTCCATCAATCAAGTCTTTGATACATTCTGCTCGGAATATTATTTCCATATGGTACTTCCATAATGAGAAATTATTTCCATCGAACTTCTGAATTGAGTATATTCTCTTGTCCATCTTTACCTCGCTATTTCGTTATAGCAACGATAGGAAATGCGAAAACGATGTAACTTCTTATTTTTCACTGCAGAACTTTTCACCTTAGAACCACTGGAGGGCTGGGCCCATAACCTATTGGAAATGATCGGAAGTGGTCTAAGTATGAATATATTAGCGAAAATCAGAGGAAAATATTTTGAAATATGCTTTACTCAAAAACATTGGAACATGACATATATAATAACAACTTTATCATAGTAACTCAACACAGAGTGTAGTATCATATGTTGACGAAGCCTTCTTTATATATCTTGACAGTTTTTCTTCAGAATCATCATTTGGCACCCAAAAATACATACCTACATTTTCCCTAACTAATTTGTACATTTAGGAATTTGAAAGAAAACGGTCCATATTCTGAAGGGCAACTGAACAAGAATCCAAAATATATTCAATAGATTATAATTCAAGTTTTGGCACTTTTTTATGATGATTTAGTTTTCATTTCATTCTATTATTTGGATATCCTCATTAGCTCTGTATTTCAAATGTCATCTGTATACCTGCCTATTTGCTGTTAGCTTTCTCGCAGCTTGATTCAATTTGATTTAAGTTATCTCAAATTTAATTTTTCCTCCATCCAAACAGACAAACGGAGTCTCCGTTTCGAAACATTTCTAATCAATTACAAACTCTTCAATCACCCTAGAACACTATGAGGGACTAATTTGAAGAGATCCTTCTAAACAATGCCTCATCAATCCAGCACTCGGGTATAAATTCAATTATAATACAATCAAAGAAAGAGATTTCGAGAACCAGATATTGAATGATTTTTCCAGACGTATATTCCGGGTAACTTGACAGGAAATCAAGGGTCCCCCAGTCTGTTCAGATTCATTAAGTCTTGAGGCATTATTGAATGGGTAATTCCCGAATACCTACTTTATCCTTAATTATTTCTGATTCTATAGGCAGGTACGGTAAAAATATCAGGAAGGTCTTCATCTGTGATGGTTGTTAAATTTGTGGGAAGAGACGAAACTTGAAATGCATAAAGATCAGGCCCGGACTGAGAACTTTTATGTCTGGTCAATCTTATGATCGACTTATCAACCTTTTAATCCGAATATTACTAGAAATCTCATCATATTTTACGTATAGAGAACAAAAAAGGGCAATTCGTCTCGTCGGTGATGCCTTGCTTACAAACTCGCTCACTTCTCTGGACACCGTAGAAAAGTTCTCTCTATTTTATAGATATTTTCATGGGCGATGCTCTTCTGAAATATCAACAATCGTTCCTTCATTAGCAGTATCTTCGAGATTAACCCGTCAAATTCAGTCTTCACACCCCTTCGTGGTCACTTTCGATACCTGCAGAACGTCCTTTTTCAAAGACTAGTTCATCCAACGAACATCGAGACTTTGGAACTCATTGCCCAGGGAGGTGTTCCCCGAGGCATACCATCCCCAGAAATTTAAGAAGAACACCAACTCCTACCTTCTTTCTCACGATGTTCTCTGAACATTACAGGATATCCCTTTTCGTGAGAACCAGAACATAAAAAAATAAAAAATAGTTGGGACTAAATCATATTCTTTTTATAATGTCCATTCTACATCAAAATCTCCTTCTATATATCATTTAATCGCGGGATTGAAAACCATCAGTCTTGTTCGAAAGATTTGTTTGATTATGTTGTTTAGTAATACAAATCAATAATAATGGCTTCGAGAATTATCAAGCCATATAATTTATAACATCTCTATGTTATCTAGATGATCTACTACTCCCTCGTTGACATTCATTGAAATTATAGGACATTGATATCACCAAAGGAATGGCACGAATAAAAAATATTCAGATGTTAGTGGGAGCTTTATAAGACATGGACTAAGCCCTAATATTCGTAACATTGAAGATCAAGACATTATTATATGAAATCTCCATTAATAATTATCAACATCATAAACGTGCCAAACCCTTAGTTATTCATAATACATTAGTTACCATAATTTGCGTCAGTTACGAAAGCTAGACAGTCTTTTGTTTTTCTAAAACTGGCTTCACCTTCGTGTGAAGAGAAGAATAGTTGTTATTATGTGAAAACTAGAAGATATTGGGGGATTGCAGCAAAGTATATCCACGTTTCGGAGATTTTATTATTCCATCTTCAGAAAAATCTTTGGTGAGGATGTTTACAATGATGTTACTGATAGAATGTATATGGACATGATAACATATCAATTCAATACACCTCGCAATACACTAAAGAAATGATGAATCCAAACATGAAATTGTTGACAAACTCTAGAGTGAATAAAGATTTTAGCAGTTTTTTCCCAATATTTTACACTTCATCATTTCTTTAGTGTATTGAATTGATATGTTATCATGTCCATATACATTGTATCATTAACATCATTGTAAACATCCTCACCAAAAATTTCCCTGAAGATGGAATAATAACATTTCTGAAAGCTTGGATATACTTTAAAGAATACCTCTTTAACTTTGCTGCAATCCCCCAATATCTTCTAGTTTTCACCTTAACTATAGTCAGCAACGACTACTCTTCTACCTGTTGTTATTATATATATGGATGGCAGTGCCAAAAATCATTTCAAGGTAAAACCTGATGTAAAATTACTGGTCTAAAAATGTTTCATGACCAAAATACGAGGTGTTGTGATTCAAGGATAAAAAAGATAAATCAATTGATATCTCCGCAACTACTTCCGATACTAACATGATTTTCAACTTCATCAATGGCTCTCTTTTTAATGGTTTCACTAACAATCCAGGAAGAAATTATCTTTACCAAAATCAAATTATTCCACCGAACAAATTTTCCGAACTCAACATCAAGATCATTTTATACCAAAAAAAATACAGTGTTTTCCAATAAAAGGTGCGTTGGAGTGAGCTTGGGCAAACATTCTGTATACTCATTTCAGTCGCGGTTCTATGGATAGGCAGAAAACTAATTATAAATATTTCGCTCCAATAATGGACGCGGTAATTTCGAGAAAATCACGGATAGATCCATTAACGACTTGGCCAATACTGAAAGAAAATTCAATTACCATACCGACGCCATGAAACAAATGAATTCGGCATACTAATTCAATTTTCAAAGTAACCCCTCAATTTCCCGTTTTTAACAGAAAACGCTTGAAATGACCTGAGCAATAATTGAGTTCTGTATATCGGCATAATATGTACCGGGAGAAGAAAGAAATACGGGGGATTGGAATGATTATTGAATCAACAAAACCACGTATAAAATAGTGTATTACAAAACGAGTGTGGAAAGTGACATATTTCACACGAGTAGTCGTTTGGCACGAGCCGCGTAGCGGTGAGTGCGGAAACGTAACGAGTGAAGGAAATGCACTTTCCAACGAGTTTTGTACACTATTCTTCCTATATACGACTCCGAATACTTTCATTTCGCGGGTAGTATTGTCAAAAACGTAATTTGAGCAATCTCTATAATTTCAGGTGGTTTTGTTTCGATATCAATAATTACTGTTTATTTTTATATTCAAGATGATATTTGAATACTTCTCCGACAATTCCTCATCATGTGAATTACTGATTGATTCAGTTAGTTTAGTTTGGACAAATTTTATTGATATTGACACAAGCGTACATAAACAACCTTGACACCATACGCCTGCTAGCGCCAGTAATCACGCAACCAGAAATACAGAACCACAAAAGTACGTAGTGCGCGAGCGCGTACGAGTTACTCGAGTTAGTGCGTCCTTGACTTCATGCAAACATCTGTGATACCAAAGAATCTTCTCTTTGGTGATACTGTGATATCAAACTGATGCAAGCAGCAAGCCGCGCATAAAACTGTAGCCGTACTATTTCGAATGATCTCACCCGCTATCATCAACATCGAAATAGTTCCAGCAAAGAGTATAGGTTCCAGTTTTAAAGTGATTTCAGAGGTTATGTATCAGACACATTGAAATTAATAGATAAAGAGTTCTCGGTATAATTGAAAACGAGACAGAAATTTCAATAAAAAATATGAATTTGATTTGAGAACGCTCATATTGACAGTGAGTACCTTCACAATATACCTTATTATTTCTATCAATTCAGGCGACCGTTGTGATATTTTTTATATCAATACTTGTGCTTTTTTTCTTTCAAATAAACAATACCATGGTGATATGAGCTACTTTCTGAATAACAAAACAGTGTGATTATTAACGTTTTCATACGGTAGGAAAACGTCAATACAATAAAATTTCAAAATTTCATGGCAGTAAGTGTGATTCACCAAAATAACTTAACCCATTAATTCCCACTGTACTCATTTGAGTACACTATGAAAAGCCGCATAGTGTATCCACCTATCGAATTATTTCGAAACTTTGAACTTCATGGCTGATCCATTTTACTGTTTTCTATAGTGTCATGAAGAGAAATCACCTTATTGTTTTTCTATTTTCGGATAATAAGCCATTTTGTCAACAGTTGTTCGTAGTATTTGATTACTGAGCCAGTGCATATATTCGGTGGATACAAAAAAAATCATATTGTCGTTCTTCAACCCCGTTTACTGCATGAAAACTTATTGTTGGGTGTATGGTGGTGTGTTTGGAAACTAGTTCTCGAAAAACTTTTACGAACTTTGGAACTTATAGATGGATAATTGTTCGTGTACTCATTTGGGTACAATGGGTTATAGCCGAGGTTATAGCAGTCCATTGTCATTTGGTCAGCTTTATTCTATGATTGTTGGCTCTTTCACAGATATTCAAGATACGCTTGATTTTACCAAAATACTTCCTCGCAACTCTCATGGGGTCTCTGAAAGTAATCAAAATGTTATATCTATTGTTGTTTTTCGCCTACAGTTGATCCGCAGACTGATGAAAAAAACCCGATGATAATAATTATTCATAAGAAGGAAAATATTCCATGCTTGATGATTGAGCTTCGCCACATAAGCAATGATGATGAAACTTGTATGAAGGATATAATTTGCCTTTTTTGCGACATCTTTCAAAATAAACCGTTCTGAAAAATACTGCAATTGGAGCTGAAGTGGACTGAAGATTATGTGAATATCTATACTGGAATGCCAGCAAAAACGAGATATGCCGACTTGATATGGTGAAAAATGGTTTGGAGAATTTGGAACCTAAAGCAGTCTGAAATCTTTTCGAGTTTTGGTGCATCAAACCAATATATATTGAATTCTTGGATTTGAGAGACTGATAGTCCGTCATTATTCATCTTGTCACGTGAAGTCGACGTAAACTGAACAGAGATCAATTGGTCAGAGCTATGTTTCATTTCATTTGTATCGCCTGGTTATATAAAGTGTACTTCAGTAATTCGGCTATTTTTTAGTACCTATTATTTCCCATTGTACTCATTCGAGTACATGTATTTTTTGTTAGGAAACTAAAATTTTTCGATATCAGTTACATTTACTTTTTTGTTTTAAATAATACAACTGAGAAAATTCACGAGAAAAAACAGTGTTTTTTCTAAAAAAATGTCTTGGAATCTAATGGGTTAAGATAATTGTTGAAATTGTCCACCACCTTGATGAAGGCATAGATTGTATCTTAATCATAATATTTCTCAAAAGACTGCACTGGGACGTTCGAATTAAATATCAACTCTTGAAAGCCCCAATATTTCTCTATGATGATATTCTCGATGATAATTACTTGGATTCCAATTTGCTATACCGGGCATTTCATTCCAACAGCCCACAATTTCTGAGAACCAAACATTCAATCTACAGCCTCTTCTGGAATTCTTTTACATAAAATATGTACCTATAGGTGAAGATTCATCATAAAACTCCAATTCACAAATATCTTCAAATTAATTCTATTCATTTAATTTTACAACAATGCCTTTCACATATTGCTTATTGTTTTCCCAAATTTTGTATCTTCGTCGAATACCAGGTCGTACCTCAGTTCCGAACTCAGTTCCTCTGGATAGCATCCCATTAAACAGTCATAATGGATATTATAATTTCCTAGCCACTCTTGTTCTATGATTCTGTGACATAATCATGTCGAACATTTCAAATATGTTAACCTAATTTCATGATTAATAAGTCATTCATCTCCACTTCATGACCCTGTGAAGTCAGTTGTGGCTTGTGGCTCCTACTTGAAGGCCACTTTTTATAACATTTTGAAATGAAATATCACTCATCCAATATACAAAGGAGTTTGTCAGAAAATTTTCACATGTATGTTATGTAAAATATAGGATTGATATTTCTCCCATTTTCAAGAATTTCCAAGTTTGTATCCGATATTACTTTCTTAAGTAAGCACTGATGATGGCTGAAATGGCGAAAGCGCTCTGCTAAGAATAATAATTTTTTGCACGAAATACACCAAGTTGCATCTTCTTCACGTAAAAATATATTTGAGTCTTCGATCAATAATCGATGAAATTTTTTAACAATGAAAAAATTTCCAATCAACCTATCATCAACAATGCTACATCAAACTTTCAGCTGAGAGTAATTTTCTACGACTCTAGCAATCGCAATAAATATTCCTATTTGAAATATATTCAATATACGATATTAGATTCAGAAATAACAGTAACATAATTTTCGGGTATCAAAAAAGAAGAATATTTCAATAATCCCCTGAAGGCATTTTTGAAATTCCGATGAGTTGATTAATTGGTTTGTTCATTATGAGAACACTAAACCTGATTGAAATATCTCGAATTCTTGTCGACCAATTCTTGAATAGCTGTCAAGGTGAAAAGCTGGAAAATATGTATTTCATTTTCACTTTCCGTTTCGTCTCAATTTATGTTTAGAATGTGATTAAATCAAAGATGGATTAAGCTCACACAAAAACTGATATGGTTTCTCACTTAACTTTTTTTCTTGCCATCTATTGCCAAGTCCTCGGTCAAGTCATACAATTTACTACGAATGTCCATATACAGGAATAGAAAATAAATCGTGGCCAAAATGCAGCATGCCCTCACCTACTTAAAAATGTCATGGATTTATAAGGTAAAAACTATTTTTTGCAGAACGTGAACCTCCTTAAAATTAGTGTAAATAAAATTTCTCAAATGGAACAACCTACTTATTAATTTCTGCATTTATTTCCTCTACCATTGATTTTCAATTATAAAGTCTAGTATTTCCAATTAGTCATTTTGTGAAATGAGCTTTGGACAAAATGTATTGTTTTTTAAATTCCATTATTAAAATTACAATTTGAAACGTGATGATTTTGATTTCTGATAGGTTTTATCAAGGGTTTTATACAAGAAGTACTTACATATTTGTATATCATTTCTAAACCAGGATTATCATTTCGTCTCGCATTTCGTCTAGTATTTCAATGAATTGATTACTCGATTGATTATTTCAATTCAGAGCGCAATGCCCATATTTCTTATAACCTCAACAAGACAAGATCATTCAAATTAGTAGTAAAAATTTTACGTAAATTGAATTGGGGTAGAGTTACGGATTTTGTGTTTATTGTTCAAAATCTATTATGAAGAACAGTACTTTTTAATTTATTGTGGCATAATTTTCTGACTTCATAATTGGATATACAACAAAACTGAGGAGATTGCAAGCATGCACAATATATCATTAAAACTTGCGAAATTATTTGATTTTTCAAAAACGAACTGTGAATTGAAAAGTTATAACGAATAATTTTTCTCAATATTGTAAGACATTTACAGAAAAATGAAAAAAATTCGAAAAACTTGTGTCTCCAAATATTTCAAACCTATCCACTTGTAATTGAAAATATTAAGCCTATCCAGCTGGAATAATTATTATTTCATCAGAGATGTTGTCATTGATCCATTTTCATTGATATAGCAATTTAAATTTTATGCAACTTCGATATGTCACCCTGTACATAATTCTATAAAAAAATCACGCCCGACTTACTTCAAAAGGAATCCCGCAGCCACATCACCACATTTCCAATCACCGAAAAATCCCTCACATTTCCCCCTGACGTCTCGAGCCAGAGCTCCCTAATTTTCCCCGACACTTTTCCGACTTTTCGCGCTGCGATTTTCCGCACGGGGTGCGAGCAGCTTCGCGCCAATGCGATGACTGCGAGCTTTCAGCGGCTCAAGTTGAGCTTTACCGACCGCCGCCGAGCTCGGACGGAAGCAACCGATCGCACTTTTTGATTGGAAACACATGAATATGTAAGCGAATTAATTAGATGTCACATAACGAGGCGCTGTTCGTTTGGACTTTTGCCGGCAAATCCGATTTGTGCGTCAGGATAGGGAAAAATCACGGAGTGGGCGACATCTATAATTGATCGCATCAACTACTCGAGAGGTGAACAACAAAGTAACCTCCATATGTTCATATGGGTAAAATGTGAACTTTACTTATAAATTTCAGTGATTTAAGAATTGAAAGTGTTGTATTTTGATGATGTTTTGTGAAGAATTGTTGTTAATATACCACACAATCTGAAAATGCAAAAGATTAGAACAGGTGATATGGAGATAAAATCGCGAAAAATATGCTTGTTCCACAATGCTCTACATAACTCAAGGCTTTGCATAAATTTCCTCTTCAAATCCTAAAACAGAAGATGGGCTGTATTTGGGGAAACCTAAATCCTACGGCAACTAGCCTAGATATGGACGATGATCTTGAAGATAGACAGTGGTAAGCTCGATTTTTCATTATTGTTGTCACTATGCTACCAAGTACCACCTCTTCTCCACCTCAATTGGTTCATTTTAATCATTTTGTAATTTATCACAGGCTCAGGCAAATATCAAATAATTATATGCAGATGGAGCAACATGGAAATGAAAAAGTAGGGGAAGATTTATAAAGAAGACATGATGAAAGATCTACACTTAGATGATGATTAACATGATCTTGTGATAGATCTTGGAGAGTTCCACTGTAAATACAAAACCAACAACAACCTATATGGCACACAACAATGTTCCTGATAATGATATGAAGTTTTGGGTGATTCTGGTGTTGTGTAAATGGAAGACTAATTTATCATCTGCTTGCTTGGCAGTATTATTTGGATTTAGTAATTTAACATGTTCAAGAATGTTTTATTATTGCATTTTTTATAAGTTGTAGTCTTTCTCAGTCCGAAGGGAATCTATTCCACATTTCCATTTAATTCACCAATGATTAAAAGATTTTAATACTGATTTGTTATTATTGTGTGTCACATTTCCCAAATTATTCAATCAAGAAAAACATAAATGGCATGCTAGATAAAGCCATTTACCATTTACCATTTACCATTTACCCATTTAACCATTTACCCAATAATTTATTTCTAACACTACATCATTTCTTCGAAGTGAGTATCAAATCTCCACAAAATGATGAATCTGTATCAACTGTTACTTCCAGGTAGTTTTTGCACTTCATTTTGAATACATTATCATATAATCTAGGTTCCTGAAAATTAAAACAAACCAATACAGAAAAGAAAACTGTTGAGTCAAAAAGGTGGAGCTTGTATGTTTCCAGTCGAAATGGTCAATCAATCTTTTCAAAATTGAATTATACAACATTATCAATAAATCTGCTTCACAGGAACATTAGAATGAACCCATATATCATCTAGTTTCATGGTGATTTCATGTGAGAATTGTGGAGGATCTCATACACAAAACTTTTTATGATTTCTTCATTGAGGCCTGTGATTGCTGAAACACTTTCACCCCACATAATATCCGAAAAATTCGTAACTGATATTTCGACTTTCACACAGGCATTTTGAAAAGAATTTCAGGAACTAAAAACTGAAAAACTTCGAATAAAAACCGAAATTGATACCTGGACACACCTGGACTTAGGTGGCATTTAACAAGAATCCAGTACCAATAAAACTGAAACGTCGACAACAAACTCTAGATACAACTTCAATCCAATAGTCGAGTACGAAAACTCGACTTAAATCTCTGAGATAACTAAAATTCTCTTCAATAAAAACTTTGGTTTAACAAGAGATCAAATGACAGATTATTTGTTGTTCACCTCTCGATCCGACATTTTGTCATTTACAGCGCCATCTGGCGTTTCATGATTTTTCCCTATTGGAAACACATGAATATGTAAGCGAATTAATTAGATGTCACATAATGAGGCGCTGTTCGTTTGGACTTTTGCCGGCAAATCCGATTTGTGCGTCAGGATTGCTCGTTACTGCGCCGATAATCTGATGGCTTTCTGTATGGAAACGAAAGGCTGTGGGGTCAGATGAAATTCCTGCGATCAAACTGGGGGTTGATCGGCCTTTCATGAGTTTTCCTCAAAGTGGAAGCCAGCTAGAATCAACGGATTCCGAATAAGTCGAGGATATCATTCCTTGTAACTATATGGATCAATTGCGATACTAGCTCAACCAATACGGGTTCAGAGAACGAAGCTACAACTGGGTTGAATCTTATCTCGATCAAAGAACACAAATCGTGAAAATGGGCAGCTTCTCTGACGTCGAGTTAGTTAGGCATGGTGTTCCACAGGGCTCTTTTCATAGAGCAGAAAACACTTACCCTGTCTTCTCTTTTTATACTTGAAACGGCATGTTTAGTTCATGAGAACCTACGTATATATGACATCAACCTTGGATCCACCCGCCAAAAAAACAACATAAGACTACCCATTCCAGTTTCAAATTCAACGAAGAACTCGATCTTTTATAATGCAGGCAAAATATAGAACCATCTTCCAGAACGAGTCAGAACCATTGAGTCAACAGTGTTGTTTAGGAGAACTGTTAAGATGATTCTCTTAGAAGAGGTATTCTATGAAACTGATGAATACCTCGACAAAAGCTTTAATTAAATTAACTGAATTAAACTTTATATCCATTTTATCTTTGCTGTCCCTGTTTTATTTATCACTATTTTTATTGTATTTTATCGTATATCTTTTACTATATGTTGTTTTTAATGACATCGACTTTTTCAGACTTTGTCAATGAGATGTAAATCTTCTGGCAATAAAGCATATTTTGATTGATTAATTGATCTATCAGCTCTAAAGTGAAAAAGAAAGCAACCAATATCGAGCTAATCCTATTAGAGATCTATCTAGAACGTGTGGCTTTAATAACCAGAAATCGACTGGAAATTACCCAGTCAACACCAGTCGTCTTAATGACACATTTCAGATATCTTTAACATCATTATGTTAACGACATATGAAAGACGTGTTGACATAAACATTCACGCACCTCTTTGAGATGTATTCCATTGTACGTCTTGAAGATGTACATTTTATGTCTAATTTTCATCCTTATGTGACTACGAAGAGCAGCTACTTAGTCATATTCTAAAAATTTATTCATTTGAATCACAAGTATTTAATTGGTATTATTTTCATATAAATACAGGAGATTTTTGTTACTTTTCATGCAATGATAATGATGTTCTATTTCGATTCGTAATGACGTCATTATGAATCGCAGATATTTCGATACGCATTTTTTATTATTCGGAAGATGGTACAATCGAACTGTCAAATGAAAGTCAGAAGAGGTAGGCCCAGCTTGCTTCTGAGCGATTGGTGATACTAGCAGTGAAAAACTCAATGTTTTCATTGGTAAATTTTAATTCAGAGTGTGATTTGATTCAAATTGACCAATAAGAACAATAATAACATTGCATTTTTTACCGCTGGTATCGCAAAAATAAAAATCGCTCAACAGTAAACTGGGCTTTACGCGTGTGCGTCAGATTTCGAATATTTCAATGTCATCATTGTTACCAATCGAAGATGTTTCTGTCATTTATCGATATCAAATCAATTTCTTCAAGAAAATACTTCGAATTAATGCAAAATAGAAAAAATTGCATATGACAAACGTTTTATAAGACACGTTTTCGCACTTATTCCCTTGGAGCACTGCTCGCTTCGCTCGTCGTACTCCAAACAACGCGTGCGATAAAGTAGGGTATAATAAAACTTGTATCATAATACACTATTCAACTGCATAATGTGGTTTCTGTTTTTTGAAAAACAGATTTTCAATACCTATATCCTATCTTCTTTTTCTACACTTCCAGTTTTGTGAAATACCTGAGAAGTTGATTCCAAATTGGATAGGATATAAAGGAATTTGATGTATGGACGTCTTGAAAACACGTCTCCAAGACCTACAAAGTAGCAGGATGATAATTATATCATATGCTGTATGAAAATCATCCCAGAAAAAAAAGAAAAATAAAATACTTACCTCAGGAACACACCTGAAATACGTGCACTGGCTCAGAGAATACTCATAACAATTGGATACAGACATGGGAGCTATCCAAATCCAAAAATTTTGAAACTATTGCTCAAACCCATGAAAAAATTCAAAATTCCAAAAGCGTGAAATCAAAAATTGGATTCAAAATAATAATAAAATGTTTGACACTCACCTGATTTTAACAAGAATCACCGACATGGATAGAAAATCCTTATCTCAACCACTTCAAAATATGACATTACCAGATGTGAATTACTGAATTTTCTTCGTTTGCACGAAAAATTTCATTGATGTTTGAAATCACACGAATGTCACGAATATGAAAGTTACTTCAAATCTCACCTTTCATCCGTTGTTGCCAGTATAGGTTATCACGCAACCAGGAATACAACAGCGCATATTGACATTGAAAACATGAAATTGATCCCAAATGAAATAGTAGAGTCATTTAATCAGGTATATTCATATATCCTAGTCTGTTTCATGTTCGTGTTCACTACTAACATTATATTAGCCAGTTCTTGTGGAAGATAAATGAAAAAAGTTTATCAAATTACACCAAACACCAGCCAAATTCTGCTACATCCAGAAGATTAAAGGTGCTATATTGTGAAACATGGTTGTTACCGAGAGTATAACCATTTTTCCGAACTTTCCATCGTAAAAAGTGATTCATGTTAATGAAATAAAGATAAACGGGGACTGAAGTTTATTATAGGCATGCAGCAGTGGAGTGTAATCGACTTGAAATGGACGAAATAAATAAAGAACAGATTTCGATATTTCGTTGAAGTACTGTAGAAAGGTGAAGTTTTATATTTATAAGCAAATGCCAATTTCCTAAAATTCATTTATCGATGAATTGTTCAGACTAAAGAAAGGAAGACTCGCGCTTTACTAGGTGTAGTATTAGGCATATAAAATCCTGTTAATTGTTCTTTATTTGAAGAGATGAAAATTTAAGATTCACAAGAAGTAGGTACGTAATAAATGATAGCGCATTATTTTTTGTTCAAGCCGAGGAAGTTGGGAATATCATGTATATTGAAACTTCCATGGTTTCAGAGATATTTCAAAAATAGTTCGTTGCAATGATGGTGAAACAAAGATGCATAATAATTACACGATATGTTATAGAAATGTTGACAAAGCAGTTCTAATAAATACTTTGAACAGGACCTATGAAATGAATATGAATGGAGTTCAATGATTTTTACCAATAATGTATTCAGAAAATTGCATTTCGTTGTTCTGAATTCATTATAAGTAGTTTCATTGGTGGATTTTACGAATGCGTGGAGGGGCCACAATAATTTTATTTTCATTTTCTAAACAAACTCCAACTTAGATCTCAGAATTCCGACTCAGATGTCGGAATTCCGGTTTAGATCTCGTAATTCCGACTCAGGTCTCGGAATTCCGATTTAGATCTCGGAATTTTGATATTGGTGCCCAAATGGCACACATCATCCTATTGATAATAAAAGCATGTCCATGGTTGGAATTTCAGAAATATTCAAGAATGAATTGAATATTCTCATAAGAAATTCTAGCGGAATTTGAAAATTAACCAATGTCGATCAACTATTAATCAAATCATGTTTAGATCGAAGTAATATGCTGAAATTTCAATAATATTCGGGAATAAACTCGATATTTTTAGGTACACATCATTCTTGAATTTTGATTAATCTCGAATAATTTCACTACTGAAGAATTCTGAATGATTCTCCAGTTAAATAGAAAGTGTATCTTCGAAACACATAAAAGCTAGAAATTTTAAGGAAATTCAAATGATCTATAAAATCCTTTGCAAATTTGAAAATCAACGAGACTCGGTATATAGTATCGCCTCTCATCGACTTGGATATGATTGATTCATGCTCAAAAAAGGCAGTAAAAAGATTATAGTTCTTTTGCATTGTTCTTTGTTCTCATTCGTATCATTTTGGACAGTCATATACAACTTATATAATTGTTCTTGAACCATATCGATAAGCTAGGATCATTTTGTCTGTTCGCGTTGCTTGAACACTTCGGTTGTTCGGCACAATATTGATGATATATACGCCGGTGTCATCATCATTGTCGTGACGGTATTATATAGAAATATAATAAAGACATGATCATCCCTCTAAGACATCGGAAGTGCGGTCTCCTTTACCCAATTAACTATTGTGGATGTGTGAAGTGCGGATTATTTGGTTACCGTGTGATGTGCGGTTTATTCGTTTACCGTACGTGTGCAGTGTTCTAAAATGTGGGGTGCCGAAAGAGCAGCATCATCATGGCATGTAGTTCCAGAAAAAAAAATGGAAATCACTACTCAAGTAGGGGTGGATTGAAGAACTGTTTCCCGAGGGTGAGTGAATTTTCATTTTGCATGCATTTGTTCCGGACGAGGCCCCCGTTCCTGTCGGGGCCTCCTGTGGGGGGCCTCCTGTTGGGGCCTCCTGTCGGGGCTCCCTACTTCCTGCCCTGCTAGATCGCCAAACGATAACTGATTTTTTATGTCCATACATTGTGATGACATATTCAATCTATGATTGTGAATAGCTCACAAACATAGGTTTCGAACTTTCGAAAGTGAGTGATCTTCAATTTACCTAGATATTTATGCTCCAAAACCTGTGAATCTATTCAAACAATACAGTTTTGTAACTTGGTTATATAAACTCGATTTTATTGTTGGTATTTGATAGTTTTTTCAAGCAGCAATCGCTACGCTTAGTTAGGTGGAAAAAAACTGACATATCAATCTTTATTGTTCAGCTAGTAACAAGTGGAGTCATACACGTATCTACTTTTTTTCTCATCAACGGTCATTACCTATAACCATCGTCCATATGGACGATGCTATAACGTCGTATTACTCTGATCTCATATTTACATACACGTAACCGCTACTCTCTTTGTTAGGTTAGGTGGAAAAGAAAAATATCATGTTGAACCGTTCAAACCGTTGATTGATCAATCAACGGGTTGTACCGTTATATATATTGAATCATACCCTTTGTATGATAAGCTAAATTTGCGTTTGCGTGGCGAATGGATATATAATTGATAAGATATAAGTGACGTAATCACCATTGTGGCTCACGCCAATCTAACATTGGCCCATTTCTTGGGAAGAGGCAAATGAAACAAAAAATCATAAAAACGAGTTTTCTTGTTCATTTGATTTTGTCAATTAATATTTGTTGCTGTTGAAGTGTCATGATTTGTAATGATTTCATTGATTCTCGGTTTGAAAACTAACGTAAATTGATATTTTTATAGACTGTGAATTTCTTCATCCTCCATTATTGACTTCCATAATTAGTTTTTATTCGAAATATTGAAACAGAAATCAAAAAAACGGGGTAATGATGTGTACATAATCCTGGCTTAATATATAAAGCCGCCAATTGTGGCCGCTTAGAGTTGAGCGAGCTTAAATGATTTTGTAGATACGGTGCATACAAAATCGTAATGCTGGGTTGATAGATTCAACTAAACTAACAACTAAGAATTAACAATCAATAATTAGGAATTAAAAATTGGGAAGGCTCAATGTCATGTCAAAGTGTTGAATTGAATGATATCATTGATCAAATGAGCAAAAATCCCGAAAAAACTAAAAACTCCTAAACCTGAAAACCATAAACACTATTAGAAACAATGACAAATGATGGCATTCCAACGATTCTAATCGTTTTGCGCGTTCTGTCCACAAAATTTCTCAATTCTTAGTTGTTAGGTTGAAAGTTGACCAACTTCGTAATTCTTAATTATTAATTTAATTGACAGATGTAAATGTATAAACCCTCATAGACGTTTTCGTATATTCGACATTCTTAATTCTTAGTTGTTAATTTAATTTTTAAATGGAATACATTAAAAATTACCATAGATTTGTTCATATTTTGTTTTCGTAGTATGAGAATTTGTAAGTACAAAAATGAAATTCATCAGTTGCAAGTTGGAATATGTTAATCACTACGTTACAAGAACAAAATCTGATCATTATATCTTGTAAACATCTCATTATATCAAAACACAACGAAAAATCTATTACTTTCTTTTACTATTTCGACTCCAATTCTATTACGATGAATTTCAAAGTGGTGGCAACACTGTCGATTCTTTATCTTCTTCTTCTTACTTTCATTCTCTGTTCTTTGTTGTCAATAAATGCCATTCTGTTTGTTCATTAACATGGAGTACGATAAGCTCCAAAACCTCTTCACTTTATAACTCATCCATTTACAGAGAGTTGCAACTTGGTGAATTCCAAGAAAGTGAAATTTATCATCCACCAGTCCTCGCAGTACCATCGATGGTGTCCCAAACGACGTCGGTGTTTCAGTTGTTTTTTCTTCACCGCCCCGAATAAATCCGGGACGCTTCTCCATCTCTTCATGCATAATTTAAGCCACACACTTTCCAATAATTGAACCGGAATTGAGTTACCAAAATACACCAGCCACCCGCTAATGCATTCATAATTTCATCAAACCTCCATTTCAGTCAAGAAGTTTCGAGTTGACGGCAATTTATATCATAAAGCCATTTACTGTGACAGCAACAGCAACAAATAATATTTTGATTATTTATAAACTAATTTGCGTTGAGCAACTTATTCAATTCGATGGAAGTTTGTGAGAAGTTAGATTGAATCGAGTACAGGAAGGATAATAAATTTGGACCGACCGGAAGTTTCAAAGCCATCGAAGGCTCAAGGTACTTAGTTCAGCTTTAGCCAAGAATTGGGGGTATTGTGCAAGAGTTGACGAAACCCAACCCCAACTCTGTTGTTGTTCCGGTATCCCCATAGGTAGGCTGAAATTTTCCAACAAGTACTCTCAAACAACCGATTTTCTATAGGAAGGATATGCCTAATGAAAAAACACTTCTTGATATTACAACCCAGATAATCCCACTGTTCTTTCAAAAGACATATGACAGATTTCTATAAAACTCACATAATGACTTTTTCTAATGGGTCTAATACCATATCACATATTTTCAATATATACAGGGTTACTCACGGTCGATGGTACCTTAGACGTTTACGGAGAACGGGACGTAGGATTATTCTGAAAATTTGGTTTATTGGGTTTTCAGTTTTGTTCTATCGATCTAAAATATTCTCAGCGTTGCCGCTTCTATCGAAAAGTAGCAACAACTTTGTTATTTCAAATGGAACACCCTGTATTTTATTTCATTTTTAGATTCTTCCTGGAGAGCTGATTTCGTCAATCGAGATTTTTCAACTTTAGGAATTTTTTGTGCCGAACCTATTCATTTCTGCTCAAAACGGCTTACATGTCCCTATCTTAACTTTCCATTTACTATCGATTGATATTTAATTGAAACAAATACGGGTGGTTCAAAATTTTTAGTTTTGCATCACCCTCTATTTGTTTCTATTAAATGTCATTAGATAGTAAATGAAAAGTCAAGATAGGGACATGTAAGCCGTTTTGAGCAAAAATAAATAGTTTCGACACAAAAAATTCCTAAAGTTGAAAAATTTCGATTTTTCACACCCTATATCTCTGTAATATTTCGCGCTATACCCCAAGTTTGATAGATCGACGAAATCAGCTCTTCAGGAAGAATCTAAAAATGAAATAAAATACAGGGTGTTCCATATGAAATAACAAAGCTGTTGTTACTTTTTGATAGAAGCGGCAAAGCCGCAACGCTGAAAGTATTTTAGATCGATAGAACAAAATTGATTACCCAATATACCAAATTTTCATCAGATGTGTGAATTGATTGAACATTATAACTTCGAAATCTCATATGATAGGTAGTTGAGGAAAATTACAATTCCTACTGAAAATTTCATGAATTTATTTTCAACCAATTAGAAGGCTCCTTTTTGTATACGTTGCTGACAGCAACGGGAGATAACCGCGACTATTTCACGCACTTGCCAAATGAACCAATCAGAAGCTCTATTCAAGTTCGGATTATTGATAACTCAAACATTTGTCTCTTGACTTTGATTGGCATGTCAAGTTCGGTGTTTTCAGAGTTTTGTATGTGACAGTGAAACGTCAAATATAAATAATCACGTTGATTCTGCCAAATTTCAGATTTTTACCATTTACTCTGTTTGTGAAATAGTCTACCAAAATTCCAATCGTGATTTGATTCATGTCATAAGTCTGTTTTTCATTTCATAACTCAACTGAGTTGTTGAAGGACACTCTTCCTAGCAACTCAGTTTCGTATATGTAATAAATCAACAGAATTATACCGAATATCCAATCACTTGTTGTATTACTACTGATAATTTTGTTAGTTTCTATTGACGGAATTGATAAATGAAGCGCCTTATATCTATTGACAAAATCTGGGTAGAAATGTGATATTAGATGTTATGAAAACGGATAACCGTTTTTAATGTTCCAGAAATGTTAGTGTTCAGTTTTCATATTATTATGATATGTATATGTATAAAAGAACGATAAATATACCTTTCGAGAGTCTTGCTAAATTATGCAAATGATTTGTGCCACTCAGTATAGCGATTTAGGCTAAATTTACGCGTGATAGTGACAAGAGAATTTTGGCCACTACTCCCCCCAAGAAGATTAAGACAGTGCGCAGAAGGCACTCTCGATCTCGTTATCATCACGTTAAGGTGAAACGTGGTTATCAGACTGAATCTCATTTTTTTGTAATTGTGCAATTAAGCAATCAAACCCCCCAAAACTTAGTGACAATTCATACGGTGGTGCTTCTGTTGATGGGTCATCCGACATCAGAATCCTGAGGCGGCCGCCGCTTTTGACCAGATTCTTAGAACCCACAGGTGAGTGGCCATTTTCGCACCTCTTGTCACTTGCGATTCAAAATTATAAAAATATAAAATCTCAAAATATACAGTCCACTGTCTCTTTCTCGCCCAGTTAGTAATAAACCTTTGTTACTAGGGTTCATCTCCTCATTATATTAATAACAAAAAATTGAATCTGACTGACTATTTTTCATTTCAGCATCAACTCATATTTGTCAATATGTCCTGCTGATGGCTGAAGGCTGATGCACGCTGATGTATTCCTGGTTGCATGATTCTTATTCGTACAGGCATTTGGTATTAGCGTATTAGATATCAGTGAAATCGTTTGTGCAAACGAATACAATTCAGTTTTTCACATCTGGAATTTCAGGTGGTATCGAATCGATACCACCTGAAATTATAGAGGCGAGCTGAAAGAATGTTTGCTCGTTGGAAAGTGCATTTTCTTCACTCATTACAAACGACTACTCGTGTGGAATTTGTCACTTTCCACACTCGTTAGGTAATATAATTTTCCGAGTTGCAACTCGGAATTTAACAATTTTACGAGTTGCAACTCGGAATTTAGTAGTTTTCCGAGTTGCAACTCGGAATTTAATAATTTTCCGAGTTGCAACTCGGAATTGTAGGAAAATTAAACATAAAAAAATATTGGCCCTTCTACGCTTCCGTAATTTAGAAACGAATTTGCGTTTTATAATGACTACATTATAGAACCAAAATAGAAAAAATATGTATCATAAATATTCTCAATGTTTCATTGAATTAAACCTGTATGTATAACACTTACTTACGAAGTATATATACTATATATGCTGTGAGAGAAACAATAATAGTCGGTAATGAACAACGAATACTGCAATCATAAGGTAATATGGGAATACCTTCCACTAAAATGTGAACATATTCCAATGTTCATCTAGCGCAATTCAGGATAATTATGTAAACAGAGGTATTTCAATTGTTGTGTGACCATGAATCGCAATTTGGAAGATGATTTTGAGAGCGAATATTCATTCAGCACAAGTGCATCGTAGAAAATGGAGTAAAGTTTGGATTTCGTCCCCCCAAACATTTATTTCAAACGGCGGCAATGTCACATTATAGGCCGCCGTAGCTATTTCAAATGTATCAATTATCTGGAAACAGCCCCTATTCTCTGATACTGAGTGAGTTATTTATGAGAGAGATAGGCAAATTACGGCAGACACAGATGATAAGTGGACTGTTGCTGATGAATGGGGCATGAAAATTCGGGAAGACACGAATAAGTCGCTTAAATAGTTAGAGTGGAGAATTCTTTCGATATACCTTCATTGAAACGTACACAAAAATCATATGAATTGCCACTAGGAATTTTAATTGGATAAATTGAAGATGTTACGTTTGCTATTCCACTGCAGCAGTTTCTGCTTTTCTTCTCAAATCCGATGAACAAAAGCATACATGATTTGTTCTAATCGAGTTTATGAACCTATTGTAATCACAAAAAGTGCTTTTTCTATTTTGGTTGTATAATGAAGTGATTGTGCAACGCAAATGCGTGTCGAAATAGCCTCTATTTCGATACGCATTTTTTATTATTCGGAGATTGGTACAATCGAACTGTCAAATGAAAGTCAGGAGAGTTAGGCCCAGTTTACTTCTGAGCGATTTGGATTTGGTGATATTAGCAGTGAAAAACTCATTGTTTCAATTGGTGAATTTCAATTCAGAGTGTAATTTGATTTAAATTGACCAATAAAAACAATAACAACTTTGATTTTTTCACCGCTGGGTATTGCAAAAATCAAAATCACTCAACTGTAAACTGGGCTTTACGCGTGTGCGTCAGATTTTAATTATTTCAATGTCATCATTGTTACCAATCGAAAATGTTTCTGTTATTTATCGATATTAAATCCATTTTTTTCTTCAAATCAATTCAAAATAGAAAAAATTGCATATGACACACGGTTTTATAAGACACGTTGTCGCACTTGTTCACTTTGAGCACTACTCGCTTCGCTCGTCGTACTGCAAACAACGCGTTCGACAAAATAGCGTCTTATAAAACTTGTACCATAATATACTATTACATTCTCAATGCTCTTTATTCCGGGGGATCAAGAAATTTTGCAAAATTTGTGCGATTTCGAGTAATGACTATAGTTTGTCAAATAGCTATGATTTAGTCAAATAGTAGGTACATTGTTTTATTAGGATTAAGCCGAGCCGAGCATACAAAAATTTGAGAGTCAACTGCAACCAAAATAATTTATATCTAATTAATAAAATGTAAGTGAAATAACCACCAATGTGGTTCACGCAAATCTAACCTTGGCCAACTTTCTGACAGGAAGGAAAGAGGGCAATGAGACAAAAATAAAAAGAATAACTATGACCTAACCTCTATTTCTCCTGGTCTAAAAGATTCAAGTATTTAGAATTTGGGGATTTGATTTCCATTTGAGAGATAATAGATGTTATTAGAATGGAAGTAGTGGGAGTTCAACATTTTATAATTATTAGCAACTGAATGGATATAGCTCGAGATATAGTTACTTCAAAGGTGGCCCTAAAAATCAAGAAAAATATGCTGGCCAATTTACCCCAGGAAGAGAAGGCCATATGAAATAACAACAAAATATTTATTATTTGTAGCTGTGTTGACAAATCAGGTTTGTTCAATTTTCAAGTCTAGTTTTGATATGAATATCAGAAATGAAATGAATATTATATGTAGGAATGTAATTGTATCAGTTTCTTGTTGAACATAATGAATAAGTACCTACGATGTTGTTTATTTCAAATGGGTCATTTGTTTCTGAAATGATGTTCATATAATATTTCACAATACTATAGTATAATGTACCTCATTTTTAAATCCTAGGATTTGAAAAATCAACTTTATCTCCTAGGCACTGAAAGTGTTGCCTAGCCACAAACTTATTATTAATTTTGTTGTGTCAGTATAAGAGAAACGTCAACTTCTAGAGCTGATTAAGCTAAAAATTGGACATGACAGTGTTCATCTGTTTATCAATAAATTAAATTGTTGTGACGAAAAATCAGGCCAAATTATTATGGTAATGAAATTTATGTTATGAAGATTTTGTGTCTCTTAAAGATATGTGAATTCCTGAACTATTATCGGTACGCGAGTCCCTGGGCCATATTGGGAGATTGAGAGAATCCTCGATTTCATTAGAGTAAGACCCAGATTTGATCTAAATAGCCATCTGGCCTTCCAAAATTAATTGCAATACGGACGATTGAATCACTAATGGAAAAGTTTTATTTTGGATCGATACCTAAACATTACAACGAAATTCAATTATTGATATCAGTAAACATTCATAAACCATTATTCCAAAATTCGCGAGTGAAATTCTAAGAACACGAGCACAGCTGAGGATCATTCAAGTTTGTACGTAATTTACACCCAAATTTTCACTATGAAAGATGCGAGAATTAACTCAAGAAGCAATTTTACAAATGAATCATTTTTTGCGAACTTTTCTGGTGGTTACCTCCTTCTGGTTTTGTTTATTTTTAATGTATCAGTAATTATTCAATGTCTCAACGTCTTCAATCCCAGAGTCTTCTGCATGAATATTCATGAACCCAGTTAATTCAAGTAACTTTGTAACAACCCCCTATGGGCCAACCCCCCGTGGACCAAACCAGTAAATTATATATGGCGAGAAAAGGGGGGCGTCACAGTATACTAACGATTTTGTTTTCGTCATTATATTAATTAACTTATTCAATTGGAAAAGTGAAGATGTCTCACGAAAATCAAGAGAAATATAATAGAGAGTTGTATTCAAAGTTATATAAATATTGTGATATTGAGTTCGGAATATATTTCAATCGCTATCCAGATACAACAAGCCAAGCTTTTTTGGAGTAGGTCTTATTGATCGGAGAAAAATTGATCGAATAAAAAACGTATCTTGTCTTCGCTTATTAGTGTTAGAATTAGAATATTTAGTGAGACATACCTAATTGAATAAAAAGTTATTTGGACAATGTTGTGATTTTACATGGTTATTTAAATGCATCATCATTAGAATGTCTAAAACCGTAGGAGATACCAATAAGTTCAAATCAGAGCATAGTTGCAGAATGTTATGCTCATTTTTATAGATGAAAACAATCCACGATACATTTTTTCGGATTGAACTCAAACAAAGGAAAAACCAAATTTGAAGATTATCATTTTCATTTGCAATGCAGCCACTATTTTTTTGCATGCATACCTACATATTGTACTTCTCAAAATATAATTATTCTTAACACGATATGTTCACAAGGTTACAGCTATGAAAGCGATATTATTATAATTGTATTGCTTCATTTGAACTGAAAGCACATCTTCACTCACTCTTCACTACTACTTTTTGTAATCTTCAAAATTGTTTCTTCATTTTTGAATTCCACGTTTTTAATTTTCAGCGTCATTCTCAACATTTTTTGATCCCATCAATCACAATCAAAAAATTACACCAGCTAACACCGTCTGGTGTCCCCTGAAGTCCTGATTGTTTTAGTGTCAGTAAACACCGGCATATTATTCACCACTGTAGGTGTTATTTGATCTTTCCCATAGGTGTTTTCAAAAATCAAAGCTATAGTTGTCAGTAACACTAGTGTTCAGCAGAATGAACACTTTGGTGGTGTTCTTTATGCATTTCCAAAAGTGCGATTTGATACCGCAGTGGTGTGATGCACATCATGTGATTTTCTTGATATTGAATCCTATCTCCACGAAATTCTCTTCGGTGCGTTTAAACACTGAGCAGGTACATGCGAATTCTTTTTTGGTGTGAAGGAACACCATAATATCATGAGTGTGTTCATCCGAATCAGTGCTCTTCTTCACCACCTCCGGTGTTTTTTACTAAGTTTGATTGTCAATTGAAATATAATTCATATGATGGTAAACTAGAGTAACTAGACTCTAGAGAATCTAGAGACAATTCGGATGATAACGAACTGTTTCGGCTTATTTATCCTGATCAGTGGTACTGGGGACTAAGCCAATTGATACTGATCCATATCATAATCATCTAATATATCTAGCCCAATATTGAAATCAGTTACGGTAGGAAGGACGTCAGTGCCACCTATTGGCAAAAGTTCTAAGGTTCTTATATCGAACAGATAAGCGCTTGAAATTCACACCATTCACATGCTTACACACAATAATTTCATTAATTTATATCAACTCTGGTGTTTTCAGGATGCAATACTTAACGATTGATTATTGCCACCAAATTTGATGATTCATACACTGCCCCGATTCCATCGTGATATGACACGGTGTAACTTGTTGTTAATTTTATAAAACAGGTGTTTTTTATGCGTTAACGTAAATGATAGCACCATTGAGAATATTAAATTTCGACCATTTGGTGTTTCTTATGATTTTATCTTTCAGAATCGTTCAGAATCTTTCAGAATTCAGATTCGTTCAGAATCTTTCAGAATCGTTTTAAGAACACTCAATTGTGAAATGTATAATAAAAAAGACACAACTTTGATATTCAGGTGTTGTATTCGTTGGAGTTTGCTTTGAAATCCATTTGATTGAAATTGTACCCAAATGTTTTTTACTGTGTATGGTCCTGATACGTGTTGTACCTTGATATACCCTCCATTTATTGGAAATTTCAGGGCATCAAACAAATTCCTCATTTTCTAAGTCTTCAATGTTCCAATACAAATCTCCAACTACTGTAACCACTTCAAGTATACTATTATCTTCAGCGGACTTTAGGTTGTTCCCTGCTTGAAACTGCACTGGCTCTAGCCAGGGTGCCTTCAGGATCTCAGTTCAGGGATATCACGAATAAAACGCTTGAATATCACTATGATTAATTACTTTCTGGAAATCTTATTCCGAAACATGGTTCTGTGATTAGTCGGAAGTCGTAATATATGATCTGACTGAGGAGGTAGTTGATTGCCATCAGCCCTAATTGGTCCCTTTTCTCTTACTTTTCACAGCATGACGGGGTCTTTATTTGTGTGGTAGAGTATTGCCAACACGTCCCGGCACTAATTGGAGATGACTTCACACTCGTAGACACCTTTCGACTTATCGTATTCTACATAAGATATAAATAGAGATGTGAAAGTGTTCTATTTCGTTCGATAAATTCAAACAAACAACATAATTGACAAAGTAGGGGAAGAATACCAGCGCTTAAAGAGCTTCGCCATTTATAAATATATATATATATATATATAAGATAATCAACTTGTCTTGATGTTATTTTATTTTTTCCTGTAGGTATGATTCACCATTTTTTTTTTCGAATCCATAACATATGATATAATATCACGAGTTGATAATCAAGTAGGTACCTACTTAATTGTTTTTTTGATAAAATATTTTCGTGTCTAAATAATCTATGGCTATATGACAATTGACAATCATAATTTGCCTGAACAACTCAGTATTTCTGATTTCAATCAAATGTCAGTGCTCGAATAGTGATCAACAGTTATTGAAAACCTCCTATTCTGTTGTTTTTATTTCTGGAATCTGGAAAATTTAATAGGGAGAATTCTTAGCAATGTCTGGGAGGTCAGAACATTTAGGGAAAACTATAAATGAATCAACCTATTCGGATAATCTGGAAATTTTATATTTATTTATGTATTAAGGGAATTATGAGGGCCTTAATTACCGATGGCAAAGTTTGCGTCCCGAGGGCCTCTGGCCCGTGGGACAGCAATTGCCAGAGGTTATTAAGGCTCTATAATTCCCGTGGTACATAGATAATTTTATTTTTGACCGATTTTCATAACAATATGTCCATATTTAGAACGCAATAAATGTTTAAATTCATAACCTTTCTGGTATATTTGAATTAGGTAGCGTTGATTGTAGCATTGTTGGTTGTTGCTAGGTTGTCGCTATGTTACATGTTTATAAGCAAACTTTCTTTATCAATCAATGTTTTTCCGTTAAAAAAGTGTTTATTTTTTACCACAAATCGACGTTCTTTTTCTGATATAATGGAGGATATTATAAAAAAAGCGGAAAAACCAAGACAATCATTACTTCCATCGAAAAGTGAAGCCCTATATCAAAAAGAATACAACTTATATCTGGAGTGGCTGACACAGAGAAATGTTATGTCAAAAGATGCCAACGAAACTGTCTTTCTGGCATATTTTCAAGAACTGGTAAAGTATTTTCAGTATTTTCTGGTAGATTTGGTAATAATTGTATTTATTCGTTGCAGTCAGAAACGTTTAGCCCAAATTCGTTATGGACTAAATGGTCAATGCTCAAATCGATGGTGACCATATATGAAACGGAAAAGTAAGGGGTATAAGCCGAAAAAGTCTTCTGTCTTATCTCCTAAAGATGTCATCAAATTTCTAAAGGACGCCCCTAATGAAATTCATTTATTGCATAAGGTAATTTTTTTCTCATAATTTTCTTTTTCGTTTGTTTATTTCGTTTTATTTGTTATAGGTTGTTCTAATTATGGGTTATTTTGGAGGATGCAGAACTCAGGAACTTCTAAATATGAGTATAGCAGATATAGAGGACCGGGATACTGTTATGGTAGTGAACGTACCGGAAAGTAAAACTGGTGTATCGAAGAAATTTACAGTTGTGGATGAAAAAGAGTTATCTGCTTTGCCTTTATTGAGACTTTACATGTCCTTGCGTCCTGAAGGTACAAAACGATTTTTTTTTGAGCTTCCGACAAAATAAATGTACAACTCAGCCAATTGGAAAGAATATGTTTGGCAAAATTCCCAGCAAAATCGCAATGTATTTAGGATCGCCAAACCCACTAACCTATACGGGACATTGCCTTCGTCGCACTTCTGCTACTGCCCTAGCCAATGCAGGAGCAACTATGACAAACTTAAAAAGACACGGGGGTTGGAGAAGTTCCACGGTGGCAGAGGGGTATCTGGAGGACAGTATTGAATTGAGAAATAAAATGGCGCGTATGCTGTCTACTTTGCCATCAGAAGAGGCAGGCACCTCGACTGTAGTGAACAGCAACAGCACCACCCATAAAAAATAAGAACTTGTTTCCAGCGGCGGAAGTAATTTTCAGGAAACATTTGAAAATTGTACATTTATTATTTGTAATGACGTGAATAAGGAAAATATGTCTTAGTTTTCATTACATATAAACGTTTATAAGCATTTCTTGTATCATTTTCACCTGTAAAAGGTAAGAGGGAGTTTTTGAACCTTAATATCCCAAGGGAGTTATGACCCTCATTATAGATATCGTAACTATGACGATATAAGCTTATAATGTCACTGTCAGAAATAAAACAATATATTTTCGATAAATCTGGAATGAATATTGATATTTTGACTCTTCTCAATCATTTTTCATCTAGAACAGATGAAACTGATAAGAGTATGACAGATGCAGAGTTTCTGTTTTACCGACACAAGGTATGTCGCCATCTCTCTTAATTTCAGGAAATATTACTACGGTATGAAATCAAGTAGGCAAAGGTCTACAGTTTATTCTATCTAGTGCTTGTTAATAGGAAGCTGTTTCACCATCCTATATCCACCTTGTGCTGAACCTTCACTTCGGAAAAAAATGATTCCAATCAAAATCACTCCCCCATTCCTCGCTCCATATGACTGCCATTTGAGCACTCCGGAGCTTTCATAAACACCTATAAACTCCTGAATAACCGTGCCAGAGTCTCCTGAGAAAATAGGAAATCCCCGTCGCCACCCGAAATGACTTTTTTAATAAAACTCCAGTCGAACCGGAAGAGAGCGGGACCGTCAAAGGCTTTCCCGTGGATTGGCGTTGAAGGTCGAATGGCAGGCGTCGATTTCGGCGAAACGCCAACCGACGCTTATCCCGAAGTATTGTGATTGTCTCTGAAAGCCCCTCGGAATCGAAGTCGCGAATTTTATGCCCCATGGAAATTGAGTTTCATAAGTGAATTAAATGTTTTTGATGGAGCGCTTTTCGGGTGTTCCCGTAAAAAGGGATTCAGCTGAGAGTCCCTGAGATTGTCGTATTTTTTAGCTGGTTATGAAGGGCTGAGGTATACAGTGTGTCCGAGCGAATGTGGGCACCCCTTTTGTTTATTTGTGATACATAATAAACGAGAGGTTTCAGGGCATTCACAATAATGCCAAGTAATTGTCGATATATCTTGAATCACCAAAACAAATTTTTCAAAAATTCAATAGACGCTTTCTCATCAATTTGAATGATAGGATTTATGAAACATACTTTCATCACTGATTATCAACTGAAAAACACTTCAACGTATAATTGAAGATTAAGACGTTATTATATGAAATATTTACCTTATAATAATTATTAACCCTAATAAACGTTTCAAAACCTTAGTTAGGTACTAATAATTTAGTTACCATAATTTACGTTAATATACGTTAGATACAAGCATAATACGTTAGATAAGAAATAATTTTTTTCTCTTTTTCTCTTTTCGATACGCATTTTTTATTAATCGGAAGTTGGTATAATCGAACTGTCAAATGAAAGTCAGAAGAGTTAGTCCCAGCTTACTTCTGAGCGATTTGGATTCGGTTGTTATTGGTAAATTTTGATTCACAGTATGATTTG
This sequence comes from Chrysomela aeneicollis, assembly GCA_029955515.1. Lineage (NCBI taxonomy): Eukaryota > Metazoa > Arthropoda > Insecta > Coleoptera > Chrysomelidae > Chrysomela > Chrysomela aeneicollis. The sequence continues at coordinate 30,872,525 of JARUHQ010000001.1, forward strand.
ATTCAAATTGACCAATACAAATAATTACAACATCGCATTTCTCACCGCTGGTATCGCAAAAATCAAAAACAGTAAACTGGGCTTTACGCTTGTGCGTCATCAGATTTGAAATATTTTAATGTCATCATTGCTACCAATCGAAGATGTTTCTGTTAGTTATCGATTTCAAATCAATCTTTTTCAAAATACAAAAAATTGTATGTGTCACACGTTTTATAAGACACGTTGTAAAACTTGTTCCCTTGGAGCACTTCCCATTTCGCTCATCGTACTCCAAACAACGCGTGCGACAAAATAGCGTCTTATAAAACTTGTATCATAATATACCATTGTTTATTTTTTATTTTCGCATCGCCGTTGTCAATGATACCATAAAGCTTCGAATGTAACTCGATTATTAGCGATTCAACACCGTCTCGGACATTGCGGTTGACTCGGCTGAAGCCTCGTTACCTAGCAATGTCCTCGACTATTATAAATCGCATAATAATCTCATTACATCAATAACTAATATTGTTCGAATTTTTTTTTTATATTATGGATAGAGCATAATCCGAATTCAGAAGAACTGATGACAAAAGAATCATTTTTGATACCATATTTTACACGAACGCAGGTTGCCTATATTCCATACGAATTATAGAAGATTTAGGAGAATTAAACAAGACGACGAATTCCTCAAAGAGTTTTTAGTTTAAGGATTTTTCAGTTATCTATCTAACGAACCGCCATAAGAGTTTTTCAGAAATTTCAATATTTTTTTATATAATATAGTCAATTTTATGGGATTGATACTTCTGTAGGTACATTGGATGAATTCTATAGTACTCATGTTTTTCATTGTATTTGTATTGTAAGCATTAGGATTTTTCTATTCAATAAACTACTTAGTAAAACAAATATTGAACACCCCAAAAAATCAGTTTCGTCAAAATAATTCAAAAACGAAAAGTCGCATCTCAATATTGTTAGTCTTCGAATTGCAAATCTATCCTCCTATTTAACCAAATCTGTATCTCGCATAGTTCGGGAAATACTCATATATACTGGCCATCTTCATCTTGGACCTGAAAAAATAATCAAAAATCGAAGAACCTCACTAATATTGTTTCAGAAGTGTGATTCGAGTTATGCCAAAGACGATAAGATCAAATTTGTTCATGAGATCCACAAGAAAACCGATTCGCATTTTTCTCTGAAAATCGCCGAGCTGCCACTTCCATCCAGAATCTCCTCCAAATATATCCGAAACAACCGATCACCTCCATTGCGCCCCCTACCCCCCTCATACCCCTCCAACCCGCGCTCTTGACTCATCAACGGGAAGAGTAATTCAATCCCATCGGCTAGAAGCAGTAATTGCTTTCTCGTGAAGGCCGCCAGGAAATGTGTTTGCCGACAATCTGTCGACTGTGCTGCCCTCTGGCCATCAATCAAGTCGAGGGCGCCCACCTGTCAATGGCCAGACTGCGTCGAGAGATTGTTGGGCTACCGATTCTGGCCATCTTGGGATCCTGAAGGCGTCAGCATCACAATATGTCACTCATAGAATGCGTTCATGGAATATTTGGATATATTCTCAGAGAATATCTCTCGGATGCAACTGCAAGAAGTGATTCTTTACATAAATAAAAACATTCTTGAAATGTTGTGAGGTTATTTGAAAAGAAAGACATGAAGAAAAAACTATCGCATGTAATACAACAAGTGTATTGATGATTATCGAAACAAAAATTCCATCGATTTTGAGAAACAAATCATGTTGCTTGGTTCCCCAAAGCAACATGATTTGTTTCGAAAAAGAGAAGACATTTTCGATAATCATCAATAACACAAGTTGTATTTGTTCAGATTATTTCATGAATAAAATCAAAGCCATTTTGATGATTTTCTATTTTAAACGTACAGTTCATGGAATTAGTTATTTTGATTATGCATTGTAGTTCGACAAAAGAAGATTCGTTGTGCAACCAACAATACATTTATGCCATTGTATGATGTAGGCAAGATTACCTAAGCACTAGGTACTAATGAGCTAAATTCATTAGGATTGTTGTCACAATGTGTGTGGTTAGGAGGTTACATTAGATTAATTCTAATTCTATTGTCTAAAATTTGTGGAAAATGAAGTGGATACAAATTGATAGTGTGTGTTTATCATGGTTCAGACGAAAATTTGGTGTAGTGGCATTCATTTATTTACCAGGGAATCGGAAAATACTATGACAGATTGCAACTAGTAAGTCGTTGTTTAATTAAATTATCCTACTGCCTACGAATCAGAAAGCGAAATACAGAAACGAAAACACAGCATGTAGGTATCTAATAGCCAATCAGGAGCCGAAATACAAAATCGAAAACATGGTGTTATTGCTTATCAACACAATCATTTCAACCAATCAAAAACGTGTATTTTAGCATGAATGAAATAATCAGTGACATCTGGCAGAGTGGCTAAGGGCCGTTTTTATAAACGAGAATGAACTCCGTTTAAGCTGAACTTGGTTTAGTTGCTAGAGAACCAGTGATTTGATTGGCTATTCCATATCAACAAAACGAGTTTCAGCTTAAACGGAGTTCATACTCGTTTATAAAAACGGCCCTAACCCAGGCAGCAGAATGACGTCATTATGACGAACTTTTTTCGTCATCGCAGACGTCTATTTGACCTGAAGGATGACGTCATAATGACGGTAGGATTACGTGATAATGTCACAGACGAAAGACGTCATTTAGTGACGTCATTTTGACGTCAGCAAATGACGTCGCATTGACTATATGATGACGGCATATCGACGTCATTCTGAAATACGTCTTAGACGTCATAGTGACGTCTGTACCATATAAAAAAGCTGTAGATTGAAACGAATCTAAGGTGAAAATTTAATAAATGTTAGACAAAATAGTAGAATAACGACACAAAATGTCGTCAAAACAACGTCATGCCCATGACGTCTTAAATACGTCTGAAAAATAACGTCATAAATGACGACATTTTTAGGGTAGCGACGTCACGGACCAATAATCACCAGAAATATACGTCAAAATGACGTCAGCTTGCTGCCTGGGAAGTAACCCATCCCAAGCCTATATGTTGCTGGACCTCTACTCTCTAGAGACGTATTCAAAAATATAATTCCCACCCCAGTACCCAATATAAAGAGTAACAAAACTGACCTGACAAATAAAAACGTGTGCTTGATTTTCATAGTTATTTATTAAGTTTAGGTACATATACCTGCTCTTAGAATCAGAAAATTTATGTTTATTTTTTATCATGTTTAATATTCACGAACTATTTGTGAAAATATTATAATCAACGTTATTTCGAGTTTCAAAATCTTACCAAAAAATAGAATGATTTCTTCAGCATACCTTTACCCTTTTTGTCTAGTATCAAAACTCCTGAAAAGCACACATTCATCTCTTTAATGTAGAACCTTTATAACTCCTTGTTGCTATTCTTCTGTTTCGTCTTGTCATTGATGTTGTCATAAGCAATCTTTCGCCTTATCAGCTCACTTGAACGCTAATCGCAAATTGAAAGGCAAACGTGCACCCAAAAGTGGTCACTAAATTGCAAAAAAAAACCGTTTCTTGCTAAATCCACCACAACTAAGCTTTCATTTCCTAATCCTTTATGTACATCATACACCTTCGTTTATTCAAAACATTTTAAATTTAAATTTATATGATATGATGATATGATTTATGATTATGAATAAACATTATTATATTATATTATACTATTCCGCAATATGGAATCCCTGATCTCAGTCAGGTTTACCCACTAAACATTCCACCCCTACGTAGGCTCGTCTGACCGAAGTCTCCGATGACACTTAGGCCTACTGGCCCATTGTATCTTGCCTATAGTTATCGTCATTGTACCCACTTTAGTATGTCAGTGCCTTGTACAAGTTTGTACAAGTCCTTTTACTGGATGTGAGTTGTATATTTCTGGTTCACCTATTGATTGCCCAAAAATCGTCTGTCTTCTGCAATCCAATGCCTGCTCGCATTTGCATAATATATGTGGTACTGTTTTTGTTTCAAGGTATCTCATCTCATTTCATCGCTTAGCATAGCAACCAATTGTGTTGTCGCCATTTCCACGCTTGATGAATTTCCCGTAACAGTCCGATATTCACTCGAGATTATCCCAGAAATTATAGAACGAGGCCCTACCCGCGGCTGTCTTCCTCGCCTTATATCTATATACGCTCCCGGATTTATTAATGCAGTAAAATCTCGTTTCCTTGAGCTAAATCTCGGAACGTATCTACAGGTATTGTTCGGCCGGGAAGTCTATTGTTGCAGGTCTTTCAAAGTGGTTCCCCTATTAGGAAGGTTTATTTCCTTAGCGAGTTTTGTACGCAATCGTCTAATCAGATTATTAGGATTCAGCCATCAAAGTAGTTCACGAACACGAATTTTTTTATAATTCGCTCCACTTGATGGATTCAACACGCACGTTTATGCAGAAGATACCTACTTTATTTTAAGAGACGCACGAGTCGAACAGTATAGAATAAATCCGCCGATAAATATACAGCAACCAAATTTTCCTAATACTGATCTGGATTATCGTAAAATAAATATGTGCCAATGCTACACATTTGCATACCAATATTACATACATCATGCTTAGTATCACATATTCTAGAAAACTCATCAGTTACCACTAGGCCTTAGGGTCATTTTGGTAATACTTTTCAAAGGGTGGACTAAGATACGAAGACATATCTTCAGTTATGATAACAGATCATGCAAAGCTACAAATACAATTGTGAATACTCAAACTACCTCTACTAACTTCCAAAACTAAATTACCGCCAAGCCAAGAATGTGGTCAGAGATCAAGGAATTAACGAATGAGGAATTTTAAGTAATTTAACTCCAAGGAATTTCCTAGAATTTCAATAATATTCAGGAATAGACTCAATATATTTCTATTAATCTCGAATAATTCCACTACCAGTAAAATAGAAACACATAAGAAAATTCAAATAATTTATAAAATCCTATGCAAATAAAATCAACGAGACTCGGTATATAGTCGCCTCTCATCATCGACTTGGATATGATTGATTCATACTCAGATAAAGCAGTAAAAAGATTATAGTTCTTTTGTATTGTGTGATTCATCTTGTGGACAGTCTCACAACTTATATAATTGTTCTTGAACCATATCGATAAGCTAGGATGATTTAGTTTTCAGTCTGTTCGCGATGCTTGAACAATTCGGAATTTCAGCAAATGATGATATATATACGCCGGTATCATCATTGTCGTTGACGGTATCGGTATATCATCATCCCTCTAAGACATCGGAAGTGCGGTCTCCTTTAACCAATTAACTACCGTGAATGTGTGAAGTGCGGATTATTTGGTTACCGTGTGAAGTGCGGATTATTTGGTTACCGTGTGAAGTGCGGTTTATTCGGTTACCGTGTGCAGTGTTCTAAAATGTGAGGTGCCAAAAGAGCGGCATCATCATGGTATTGAGTTCCAGAAAAAAATAGAAAGAATATGTTCGAAACTGAGCAATTCTGAAGAGTTTCAAGTAATTCCAAGACCAGTTGCCCGAATGTTTTGTTCGGAAATCACCACTTCATTATCAGGGGTGGATTGAAGAATTGTTTCCCGAGGGTGAGTGAATTTTCATTTTGCATGCATTAGTTCCGGACGAGGTGGTGAGGGCTCCCTGTCGGGACCTCCTGTCAGGGCCTCTTGTTGGGCCCTCTGTCGGGACCCTCTGTTGGGGGTTCCTATCGGGGCCCCCTACTTCTTGCCCTGCTAGATTGCCAAACGAAAACTGATTTTTGATGTCCATAGATTGTGACTTATTTAATCTATGATTTTGATTACCTCAAAAATATAGATTTCGAAGGTGAGTGATCGATTTTGCCACTCAAATCTAGAAGAATCTATTCAAACAATACATTTTTGAAACTTGGTTATGGAAGGATTCTTTCTTTCTCTCATTCGATATATTATATGTGACTATAAAAAATTAATCAAAAACCTTGTACATCTACTTTGTATATTCTAACAAAATAGTAATCTGTCAAATTCATAGCGGCCCCTAATGTGCCCAGATCCTCGCAATAGACTGAAGATAGGGGTCCAACAAAAACTACTCCAATTTGAAACTGACTCATAAGGATTTCAAACTCGATTTTATTGTTGGTATTTGATAGTTTTTTCCAGCATTCTCATAAATCGCAATCACTACGCAAAGTTATTAGGTGAAAAAAAAACAGGCATATATCAATCGTGTAAAAACGAAACTTCTTTAATACTTTAAAATGAAAAACATACCTACACATGAATGATTTATGACCATTTTTGCTACTCAAACTTAACGTAATAGACTCGGTGATAGATTTAAGAAAAAATCGTAACTGTTTGAAATTAAACTTATCATTCTTTATTGCTCGGCTAGTAACAAGTGGAGTCATACACGTACTTTAGTGGGTAAACCTGACTGAGATCAGGGATTCATATGGGGGATTAGATCCATATGATGTCCATAAAGGATTTCAACCACCTCCAAAAAAAATTGATAAACTTGCGAATATGAAAATCAGAATAAAAAATATACACCAAATAGAAAATAAGTTTGTTTATTCATTTTCTACATATAACATCAATTCTCTTTCTAACAATTTCAACACTTTCGATCGTATCAATTAATTATGATACACTATTAACATTTCAGAAGGTTATTGACTTCAAAATTGTTTTTTTCAGAACCTGCAGGAGTCACAACGGACCTTTCAAATACTGGTACAAAGATCTAACCAAAATGTTCCACAGCAACTGTAACTCTTGCAAGAAGGTTAGGTACCAGCCTCATAATGCATGTGTCAAATTATTTTTTCCCAATGTCTCTTGTAACATAATGTTGGTCTCCTCCATCAATGTAATAATCCTCCAGATTTGATATTCCTATTTATGCTTAATCATGTGCCTAATTAGATTCGACTGGTTCCCATAGGATTTATAGCAAACGCCACACGTAAAATTACGACTGTTACGAGTCACCTGATGGTGTTCTCGCAAAGTCTCCGCATCGGCAAACCTCTTCTTGCAAGTGTCACAAACATGGGGGTGCGTGTGTTTTTTCTCGTGTGCCAACAAATCCCACCGCTTGTGATAAGACTTCTCGCAATACGCGCAGTGGTGCTTAAGCTCGGTCTTCCTCAAGTGGACGATTTCATGTCGCTTTGCGCTTTCGGCGCAACTGAAAGTCTTGGAGCAGAAACCGCAGGGAATGTTTTTGGCGGCATGGGAGAGCTCGTGCACCCGCCAGCTTGCGCTGAAGGAAAAGGTCTGCTGGCAGAACCGGCACACGTAGGGTCGCTCCCCCGTGTGCGTCCTCTGGTGGTTCTTAGCAGTGGAGCGGAGCGAGAAGCGCTTGTCGCAGAATTCGCACTGAAACGGTTTCTCCCCTGTGTGCAAGCGTTCATGCTCCATGTGTTTGGAAGCGTAGGCGAAGGTCTTGCAGCAAAACCGGCACCGTATTGTCTCTCCTTCGGAAGGGGTCCGCTCGTGCTCTCTTAGCTCTTGCTCATTCGCGATAGATCTATCGCAGCCTTGGCATTTGAAAGGCTCTTCCGCCGTGTGCGTTCTTTCGTGTTGGCTCCACTTGTATTTGAAGCTGAACGACCTTGGAGAGAAGCTGCACTGGAAAGGTTTCTTTTTCGAGTGGGTTAGCTCGTGGACTTTGAGTGTCGATCGGGTCGAACAGAAGGTGCTGCATATTCCGCACTGGAACGGTTTCTGGCCGGTATGGACCATTTGGTGGGTTCTCAGGGTGTACTTGGAATAGAATGACTTGTGGCAGATATCGCAAGTGTGGGGGTCCTCCACCGAGCCAGTCATCTGTTTGCTGCTGGCTTTTCGGATCTCGAAAAGATTCAGGTCTTCTGTGAAATTGATAGGGTGTTCATAAAAACCACTATAGTACCAACACATTCAATTTGGTAGGTACTGAATTAGGATGAAATTGATGTTTTTCTACTTCAATAACTCAATAAGTGTTCCAAAACCCTATTGTGTCCGTTTATAACGGAAAATTCGCAAATTTGGAGGATGAGAAAAAGTACATCAGCTGAAGAATACATTGAGGAAAATATGGCAGCTTTGCATTATCATCAATTATTGAGAAAAAAATGTTTTGATCAGTGAATTATTCGATTCGGGCACAGTTTCATTCATATTTCAGAGCTGAGAACTCTGTTGAGAAAATCTTGGGAAAAATCCGCCTCAGATTCAATTTCAAAGAAATTAAACTTTAAAAACTCGACTTTTTCTTGTACCAACATTTTTTAAATATGGCATTTTTAAAAGAATCATCGATCATATAAACGTGAAAGTTATACAAATTTCAACATATTCTGATGATTTATAAAAAGTTGCTCTAGCTGTTTTCTGAATGTATCCAGGAATAGAGTCAGGAAAATGATATAAAGATATTTATATCAATTCAATATCATTTTTTATCCCAACTTATTGGGTTAACATTTCATTCCTCGAAAAAAAAAACTGTGATATTTATTTCTTTTCCATTTATTTTCGCACCACCGTTGTCAATGATACGATAAAGATTTGAATGCAACTCGATTATTAGCGATTTAACACCGTCTCGGGCATAGCGGTTGACTCGGCTATCACCTCATAACCAAGCAATGTACTCGACTATTAAAAATCGCATATAATCTCGTTACATTAATAGCTATAACTGGGTCCAGTAAACTCTAAAATTCTTGAAAAGTCATATGCATAGAGAATCCTGATACAAGTTGCATTAAAATCAAGTATAGAATCCAATAAAGACAAAATAATAATTAATTTCCTCGTTAATTTTATTCAAAATTTCAATGAATTTTTTGATTAGCTCACCCTGATGCTCCATTTGGTGTTCAATTTCTAAATGTTGCATGAGGTCCCAAATACAGGTGAATCCCTCTTCTGATTTAATCTGACACTTTTCACATATTTTGTTGTGATCTATCAATTCTTTTTTGGTTTCATACATTTCTCCACATATAGAACAAACAAAAATATTTTCGTTTGCAGCATCAATACTATCAATTTCTATTTCATCCTGTTTGATGAACTTTGCTTGGAATTCACCCTCTCCATCATTTATTTCATTAATATCAGAGTTTTTATGCTGAGTTGCAAAACTATTTGGTGGTGTACACTCTTTGATTTCAAAGGGTATGTCAATTGTGTGATTCAAATTAATTTCACTTTTGAAACTTATTTCTTCATGCCCTTCAAATCCAAATACTTCATTTTCAAGTGAAGTTATCTGCAATACATTATTTTTAGTGTCAGTAGTTCTATCAACACTTTCAAAATTGGTAATTACCCTTTCTGGTAGTGCATGAGACAGTTCTTGTTTCACTGCTGATTCAGAACCATAGGGGATATGGGTGAGGTCCATTTTAGATGTATCTATGGTATGCTATACAGAATGAGAGATATAAATAATTTATCACTCAGTCAAGAAAGTCAGTGAAGAAAAAAAATAATAAAACTATCGAAATAGGAAACTAAGTTGTGTTTAACAATGCACATAATGATATAACAATATGAAAATTATATGTACTTACATCCAAAAATCAATATTCATTTATGAATATAGATGATAGTTATTTAAAGGCAGATATTGCATGGCATCTTAGAATCACAGAATAAGACATTTCACTACAAGTGCTGTTTTTTTTTATATATGAAGTAGATAATAATGTTTGGTGAATTCATAAAAGTTGAACTGTGTTGAACGATTTTGACGAAATTGGTACATTCAAAAAAGCCAATAAAAAATTCTTCAACTTCAAAAATTTAATTCTTGATAAAAAAGTAATTATAATTCATTTTATATTAGCACCATTGAGTGGAAATTGTCACACACCTGTAGACTGATCACTTCCCAAAGGACCAAAAAAAGAAGGTATTATGCTCATCAAAGATGATAAAGATAAACTACCATCCTTAGGTAAACTCATGACATAACCAAAGATTACTCTGTGACACTTACATAACATAACCTCAATCAATGACAGATAAACTCAGACTTATGTGAAATTCGCTGTCACACCTAGCTGCTCATTTTCAATTGGCCAGTGGAGTGCCAGATCACTATTTTCCGACTGTTTAAATGTTCTCTTCTCTTATCTGCGACCAAGGTTCAACCAAGGTTAGCATAACTCATAAGTATTTTATTCATGTAAAAGTTCAGACCAGTGACTGGCAGTGACCACTGGGCAGTGGGCACTGACCACTGAGGGCCGGTTTATCAATGCAGGGTAAGGTTAATGTAACCCAAGGTTAACAGCTAACTCAGGGATAAATTGTTTATTCACTTCGAGGTGGGGTTAAACGCTATCAAAATCAAACGGGAAATTAGCTCTAGGATAAAGTTGACCCTGGGTCAGCTTACCCCTCGGGATAACCATGCATTGATAAACCGGCCCTGAGTGGGCAGTGACTCGAGAATAGTGAAGTTGCGCACCTCTGGCCAATCGGGAATGTTCGGAAATTGACTCAGCTAGCGCTGGCAAGCCGTTCACATAGGTATCTGTCACTATTCTAACCCTCAATACCAGAAATCAGGATCTCACTATTCTCACTGAACTCTCAAGAAGCCAGCACTCAAGCAAAGAATAGACTCAAGTCACTTCCATGGTTTTAACAGACAGTGGTTTACCGGATCCTAATGATAGAGACATCCCAAATGAGGATAGCCGAGTTTCAACTGAGGAAATAATCATTGATCATATTGATGATAATGACAATGAATCAGACCAAGAATCTATCGCAATGGATGAAAGAGACCAATACCAGAGGCTACCTAGTTTTCCTACTGAACATTCAGAATCATCTGAGGAAGGTTTGATATGACTGACATATTTTCTTTACACATAATCTGATGGGATGTCTTACAGAACAGGAAAATTTCACCAATGCTACCACAAATGAAGCTGCAGGAATCTCAGACATAGTCCCTATTGAAGAAACATTACTGAGAGAAGTTTGGTCTGCACCACCTCCAAAGTCCTCTGATATTGAAATGGACAGTAAAAAAGTGGATGAAGTCAGACAAGCCATGATGAACATTACCTTGCCCCCAGGGGCTATTCCTGATTGGGCAGCAAACATTCCAGAGGAAGATTGGAAACAGCAGTTGATGAAAAGACTAGAGAATATGCAAACTAGAACTAATTGAATAATTTTCAATAAAATTACTTTAATAAGAAAATGTTCATTTAGCCTAATGAGTAGACATAATCCTGTAGTGTAGGCCAACTTCATTTGCAAGGTAAACATCATCTTTCTAAAAATATAAAGTAGATGCTCAAGTATATCTACTTTTGCTGCTATGAAGGTAAAATAATTACTGTGATATTCTAACAATTGAAGAACTGAGCTATTCTCTGAACTGTAGAGAATTACAACTCATAAACAACTTTCCCACAGTACTTGATTCTCTTGAATTTTTTCATTAATTTGACAAATGATTTGAAATACTTGATACATATTTATTATGTGAAATAATTGTTCTTGTTGTACTCTGTGAATAAAAATGTCATTTAATAATTCCTAGTATTTTATTTATATATACTTTATACAAATTTCTCTACATTATCTATGCAAATATTTACATATGACTAGGTATTGTAGGTAAACATTCATGTAAACTTATCTATGTACAAATAATAGGGTATACAATATAAGTTACATCAATTCAGATTATGCTCTGATGTTTTTTTTACATCATAATAGAAGTTCTCATCATAATACCATTCACAGAACTCATATTGTGCATTTATTTCTGTAGTGTATTGTATATTAATTATGATGTATGTGTAATTCCATTTTATTGTCTCTATATCGGTAATAACTACAAAAAAGTTGGATTGAAGTTGAAAATGTTTCAACGGCAGTAAATAAAATCTCATAAGTAGTAAAAATTGTTTATAGGATGCTTGGAGAAATATTGTTCAGTCTGCTTCATCTCTAACAACAGGATCACCGTCTAGTTTTTTCAAATTGGGCAATCTTTTTACTGCTTCTACTTTCCACACAGACTCTTCCATGCTATCATACAAGGGGTTACCAACAAAAAGGAGGTCTTCAAGGGAAGGGAGTTCTTGCAATTTCACGAATTCTCCTGAATATAATATAATGAGCTTTGTATTTTTTCAATCATATTATAGTTCTACCAACTTATGGTGCTGATGAATGCATATTAAATATATATTATATCGTATACTCATATGTTCATATTGTGCTTGTAAATAATTATAAATAAAAGAATTTCAACGTCCGTAAACCACTCACCCCAATCCTTTATCATATTGTTTCCAATATATAAAACTTTCAATTTCTTCAGAACCCCAACACCTTTCACTTTTTCTATATAATTGTAAGATATCCATAGCTCTTCCAGAGTATCTGCCACTCCTTCCAGTCCAGAAAATGATTTAATGTAGTTCCTTCCCAAAGATAGTATTTTCAGATTCTTCATGGCGCTGATGCCAGAAATTTTCTCAATCATATTCGTCGATAAGCTAAGTTTCTTGCATTTTGTCAGGGCAGACAAGGAATTGTCCATCTTTTCTATTGGTGGCCACTGCAATCGTCAGATGGACGATGAAAATTATTGTGTTTCTATTTGAATTTGGAAATTGTTATCGTATAAGTACTAAAAGGTATATATCGTTGGTATATATTCGACTATTTTTCCCAATTTTTATCTCAGTGTGATATGAAACTACTCCTCTGTATTATATTGATCTCAAATCACAGATGCAAAGAAACTGTTTTTTTTTTGTTGGGAACTTTAATGTTTTTACTACTTTATCAATACAGTGTGTCGCATTATTAATAACTAAGACATTTAGTTGTATCCGCGAAAGGCGGGACACACTGTATATGAATATCAAAAGCAATGGGTACCTAAGCATCATATAAAATAGAGGATATTATTATCTGAAATAATTACTTGAAATTGGAATCCCACTTCTGTAGCTTCACTGATTGATTCTCCTGTATGTTTTTCTTCCCATCTTTTGATAGCGTCTTTTATTGTTGTTGGTTTTGACATATTTGTGAATTTGTCATCAATATCTTCAGTGAAGTTGCCAATGTTACTCACTTTAGCATATATTTGCATTCCTATGGTTATATTGATCAAATAACAAAGGAACAAACATGGAAATGGAGTGTTGAATGTTGAATATTTCGATATCGGAAAAAAAGTTGTGGTAAATATATATCCTCCGTGGAAATACAATGTGATGATACTATAAATTGTGATTTGAAACTTTTTTAATTCTTCATCGTACAAGATGATGACAATTTCGTTAGGTATTTTTGTCAATATTTTGATTAGGTGTTAGTTTCGGGTATAGAATACGATTTCATCTTCAAATGGGTCGCATTCCATATACAGTATGGTGGAAATGTATGGAATAAATTCATTATCTCTAACGTATATGAATTTTAAGGAAAATCCTGAGACAGGTCGATTTTTATTTTCAAATTGACATCTCTTGATATACATACGGAGTATGTGACGTCATCCGCGTAGTTGTGGTGACGTCATCGATTATTTTTTATTAAATAGGAACATACCCCGTTTATTATTCTTTCCGGAAGGTATATTCATTGTCTATCTGACGGTATACTAATATTAGGAAAATAAAGTAATACAGGGTGAGAAAAAATTATTAATTATTTTAAATTTACAACGGAAATTGTTACAATAAATATTCAAATTCGTGACCTTCTGCAAGAATACAATGTAATAGACAGAAAAAAATCATTCTCGAACTTTGCTATCGTTTCTGAATATATTTGTGAAATAATCACTCGTATTCGTTCTTTCAAATTATCTGATCTTTCCGGCTTCTTACATAAACTTTGCTCTTCAGATAACCTCAGAGGAAAAAATTGAGAGGAGTTGAATCAGGAGATCTAGTTGGACATTCGAATTAACCTCTCCGACCTATTTAGGTAATTGTGTACATTGATAGCATAATGAGGTTGTAAATATAAAATAATTTTTTCCCACCCTGTATCACTTTATTTTCCTAATATTAGTATATGGTCAGATAGACAATGGATATACCTTCCAGAAAAAAAATTAAATAGGGTGTCTTCCCATTCAAAAAGTAATCGATGACGTCACCACAACTACGCGGATGACGTCACAAACTCCGTATGTATATCAAGAGATGTCAATTTGAAAATAAAAATCGACCTATCTCAGAATTACCCTTAAAATTCATATGCGTTAGAGATAATGAATTTATTCCATACATTTCCACCATACTGTATATATTCCTTTTCAGAGCTCCATTATTCACGATTACAATTGAAATTATTACTTCGTTTTTTTATACTATATATTAAAATCAGAGGTACCTACTTAAATGCCTCAGCCTGGTAAAAAAATTGGTTTAAATGATATTATTCCTTGAATATATATGATACTGGAATAATTTTTCGTGAACACTAATTGAATTCGACTGGTATTTTTTGATTATCTGTTGCTATTTCTCTTGCAGTTCATCATTTTTTTGTTCTCAGGTGCGGTGTTTGCGATTTATTTTTCATCGATGAATCATCACCATTCCTTTTTTTGCAGGATCATAATGTGACCCGTTGTTTATTTGACTTAATTTTGATTGATACATGGTGAACTTCTTCAATGTGAAATAATTTCCAAAGCAAGATGATTACCAACTTTTATAACCCCGAATAATTATTTATATTGATATCATTTCATTCAAGATTTGGAAATGTAGGCTAATGGTAACTGAAATGTATCTCAGATTTGAACTCATGCTAATAAAATCAGTAAATTGATCGTGAGGAATATTTTGACAGTGATATAGGAACAAGTTTATTTTTATAGAAAGTGAATTTCCCCACTTGTTATCCACTAATTTTTGTTCAAAACGCTCTTCACCACCCGCGCGTGAAGTTTGAAGTCTCTTCCCTTTGCGGCAGACCACACATCCGCGAATGAAACAAAAGAATAAATAAGAAGACTTCTCATGCTCATGACTCCGACCTGCCACCGCAGAAGACGGGCCCCTCTCAGGAAGACGCTGCCCTGCTGCCCTGCTGCCACCTTTGCGACTCCAAGACGCTGTTGCACCTTTCTGCGGTGATGCCCCTCACATCGGTATACCTCGAGTCCAGGCAGAGGGGGTACTTCGAATGCCTCAGGAGGCCGCCTGGCTGGACGAGCTGCCATTTTTGGTCCTCCGAGCCGTCGCAGATTCGCATCACCACCTGGGAACCTGTGGAAGGTGAAAGTTCGGTGTAGAGAGGCTTGTTGGGATGAACAGGTCAGAGTGGCGTTTGGTGGAAGGCTCCAGCTGATTTTGATGAGAATGCATGAGGTTGCATCCCGTGAGAACCAGAGTATAGCTTCGAGATCATTATATGGCTTCAATTACAAAGAGAGTTTGGTCTATACAGGGTCACTCACGGTCGATGGTACCTTAGACGTTTACGGAGAACGGGACGTAGGATTATTCTGAAAATTTGGTTTATTGGGTAATCAGTTTTGTTCTATCGATCTAAAATACTTTCAGCGTTGCGGCGTTGCTGCTTCTATCAAAAAGTAGCAACAACTTTGTTATTTCAAATGGAACACCCTGTATTTTATTTCATTTTTAAATTCTTACTGAAAAGCTGATTTCGTCGATCTATCATACTTGGGGTATAGCGCGAAATATTACAGAGATATAGGGTGTGAAAAATCGGGTGATGCAAAACTCAAAATTTTGAACCACCCGTATTTGTTTCAATTAAATATCAATCGATAGTAAATGGAAAGTTGAGATAGGGACATGTAAGCCGTTTTGAGCAAGAATGGATAGTTTCGGCACAAAAAATTCCTAAAGTTGAAAAATCTCGATTTTTCACACCCTATATCTCTGTAATCTTTCTCGCTATACCCCAAGTATGATAGATCGACGAAATCAGCTCTTCAGGAAGAATCTTAAAATGAAATAAAATACAGGGTGTTCCATTTGAAATAACAAAGTTGTTGCTACTTTTTGATAGAAGCGGCAACGCCGCAACGCTGGAAGTATTGTAGATCGATAGAACAAAACTGATTACCCAATAAACCAAATTTTAAGAATAATCCTACGTCTCGTAAACGTCTAAGGTACCATCGACCGTGAGTGACCCTGTATATACTTCAGAATCAGCAGAATTCGAATGTTTTTCTTATTTTTCGAATATAGGTACCACCTGTCATCTGTCTAGCTCTCATTTGATTCTTTTTACTTTGGGGTTTTATCACCGATTGACCAGTGTTATAATACTAGCTGATATTTTAAGCAATATCCCGCATCTTCTGCCACAGGTTCAATCTTCTCTTATGTAGAATCATATTTGCTATAACCTCCAATATTTGGGTATCTTCAAAAATTCAACATTGTATTCTTTCAGATGGCATGTAAAATTTGAATGGCCACACTTTCATTTATTATTGTTCATAAAATGTTTATTGTCATACTGAATTTGAAGTAGGGGCCATTATACATCAATATCCATTGTTACCTACCTACTGTAGACTGCTAAAATGACCTCAACTTCTTCTTAGTAGTTCTTTGTAATTTCTTGATACGGATGGAATAATTCTTGGTTTGTATAAGAAACATTGATGATAACAATATTGCGTATGTGTGTGCATGAATAGACAACCACTCAGTGTTTATTGGGTGCAAATAAAATAGTGACGTGAAGAAGATACTGCCATTTCTTATTTGAAGGGATTGTATTGTTTCAAGTCTATGATTGTTTCCATTCCGGTGGAAATATCACAAACCCCCATCAAACTCGAAGAATGAGGAGAAATCATAACATTCAGGTTTCGAGGGTCTGCTCCGATATTTTATAAATAATTGTTTTACATAAATAAATTCAGAACACTAGTCCCTGGCAGTACCTATCTTCCTATCTAACAAAATCGGTGCGTTTTTCTGTAGAGAAAAAACGTTTTTGCTCTGACCATTGTGAAGCTTTTGGACTGAAATCCAAAACTTTCTATATTGGAAAGAAAAAATCGACCGTGGCGGGAAATAGTTTTGGCGAATGTCCACTCTTGCTTCGATTCTTGATTGTTAAAATACCTATGAAAATTCATACTGAGGTATTAATTTCGACAATGAGCATTTTGTTGATTCAGTCAATGATGACTAGTCACTTATTGTTTCGATTGATATTTGAGTCATCATTCGATTAGCTTAAGGGCCAATTTATGCATCATTGTCTTTATCCTAGTCCTTCGTCTTAATCATATAATCAAGTTTAAAGCATACATTTCAATGGGTGCATTTATGCAACATTTTTAGTCTCAGTCTCAATCATAGTCATTGAAGCACGACCTTGAAAGTTACAAATTTTCAACTTTTATGCTTATGATTGAGACCACATATGAAATATGCATGCGTCGACCACGACCTGTCAATACAAATGACATTAAATTTGGATTTTGTCACCAATATCGATGTCTGTGGCAATAATTGATAACAAATATAATATTCAGATATAGATATAATCTCGAATATAATAATTGATAACAAATATCAATCGCTATCGATGGATTGTTAATTGTCATATCATAATTCTTAAGTCTCAAGACTGTGATGCATAAACGTCCAAAATGATTGAGACTATGATTGGGACTGAGTTAAAACTATGACACAAGATTAGGATAAAGACAATGATGCATAAATTGGCCCAAAGGGTTTGTTTTTAATATAAGCTACTTTGGAGTGCAACATTGTAATTTTCTCATCTCTCATAAACTTTTGGCATCATTTCTATCTATCGTCTGTTTCTTCTGTGGTATTAAAAACATCGATACATTTATACAGTGACTAGCATAAAGTACGCATCGGATGGGGAATCCTTTTTATTGATGAGTCTTGATAAATAGAGCAATACATGCAATCACTTCTGCAATGAAAGAAACAAAAAAATACGTTGAATAGTGCCGTAAGTCTAGCATTAATTTGAAAAAATATTGAAAAATGTTATTCGGAAAAAAACTTGTTCAGAATTACATTTCATAGTCACGTAGTTTTAAAGAGAAATAATAATACTCAACTATGACCTTGCAATGTCAATATAATATATAAGAGGTGCTTCAAGTTTAACCGGTCTGACTTTGACTATCTAATTTGTTTGAATCGCCATTTAAGATTTGAAAGCCACCTTAGAAAGGGCTATGTGTTAGTGTTCTGTGTGTCATATAATACGGACCATTGATTTCTTGTAGTGTTACTATATGTCTTTGGTTACTCGGCTATATGATGCAGACTTCAACAGAGACACTGATGAGTGCCGGTTGCATAAAAGTTCATCTAGCCTTCTGTTAACTCAAAGTGGAATATTAACTCCTGCTAACTCGCGAGTTCAGGCATTAAAATTAAATATTTAATTGTCTAGCTGTCAAAAACACCAATAAATTCTATTCTATTCTATTCTATTCTATATATGCCCTGACTGTGACACATGACAGAAATGTCAGAACTTTGACATATGCCCCGTCTGTGACATATAACGTAAATGTCATACTATTCGCGCCCCCCTTATACCCAAGGATGGTAAACTAGAGAAGGATGGTTCATTCAAGCGATTTTTTCGGCCAAAAGGCGTGGCTTCCGAAGGCGCGCGATGACGTAGTCAACGGCCCTGAATTCAAAATTATTAATGCTGAATATCACTAAATGGGCATTAAAAGTAATTTCACTGTGATCGATACATATTGATTATTGATGGTTATTGGTATCATATGGCTTCAAATATTAGTAATTTTTGTGAACAAAAACTCCTTGATTCACAAAAATTCCTGAATGTCCACCAAGAAAATAATACATGAGATGATTATTCAACGTTTACAAAACAGAGAATATACCTATTCCATAAATAGTTAAGTACCTAATACCTACCTTGAAAACAATTTCATATAAAAAATAGGGAAATTTCAATGAAGAATTCCTAGGTACTGATGAATGATGCATGTAATGTATGTGTGCATATACAGGGTGCGGCACCGAAAACGAAACAGATCGAATATCTTATAGACACATGTGTTGTGAAAAAAATGCAAAAACACGTCGATTTGTAAACCAAGGGGGACATCTTTCTACCATAACCTCAAATGACAGTGTATGAACAGTGTATGAACTTAAAAATTGGAAAGGCTTGCATAAATTTTACTCCAATCATTCCAAACTACAATAATTCACAATAGCTGCTCAAAGTGTTCTCCATTAACTGCTATACATGAGTATAAGCTAGTCTCGAAACGTCTGAGGTTTTGGAGCATTTCTGGAGTTATTTGACGACATTCGTACCTTTGAATAAATTTTTTTTTCCGCAAGAGGGCGCCAAAATGAAAAGTTACGAAGCGAACACTCACATGGCTGAATTCCTCTTCAAATTACCTTTTCAGTGATGTGTCGCACTTAGTACTTTCCCTATTTAAATTGTATGGGTGATAGTGACCAAGGGGAGGAGAGAGAGGTATGACAGTTGAGGTTATGGTAGAAAGATGTCCCCCTTGGTTTACAAATCGACGTGTTTTTGCATTTTTTTCACAACACATGTGTCTATAAGATATTCGATCTGTTTCGTTTTCGGTGCCGCACCCTGTATATTATTCAATGCACAGGTTATTGAAAGTTCATATTTTGAACCTATTTTATCAAGTTTAACAATTATTAGTGAATGGTGAAAATAAAATACATTCTTTGATTTAATTCCGAGAATTCATATTATACATAATAGGAATATAAATATATTGACATCAATTTCGATTTCCTCATTAGCTGACTATTTTCTTCATTTATACATTTTTATAGCTCGAAGTAGGTATAAAAAATTCCTGAATCTGCAGATTACATATGGAACATCATAAAATAATGAGAATATTCAAAACTTATCCACCTTTTCCAAAAAGTATCCCAAACAATAAAATCAGTGCCTTTTGCAAATGTGTGGTAAATAATACTGGAATCCTCTTGGTTTTTGTCCAAAGATAGGAAATCTGCTACCTGGCATACATGGTTATTAGACACTTTTCAATGGAGGTGATGTAATAATTTATTAATATTTATCGACACTACTAAATCTTCTTACTGAGTAATTTGTCTATACCTACAATTATTGGGGAACTCTATTTGAAAAAAAAACAAATCGTACAGCCACAATCCACAATTGTGCCACAATATGAATATCGAAACATAATTACATAAACGTAAACAAAGCTTGAGGGCCGTCAGTGACGTCACGAACGCGTCGTTCGATGTGCCAACATTGCGTCTTATGGCAATGAACCATCCTTCTCTAGTTTACCATCCTTGCCTTATATTCAGGAGTTCCTCAGGGATCGGTACTCGGACCAATATTGTTTCTATTATACCTTAATGATCTAACAAATTTACCAATCACAGGAAGATTCACATTATTTGCGGACGATACCACTATCCTATGGCATGGAAAAAATGTGGATGTTCTAAAAACATTTTCTTCCAATGAACTCAGCGAAGTCGAATCTTGGTGTAACTCAAATAATCTTTGTTTCAATGTGGAAAAAACTAATATAATTACCTTCAAATTCGATTTCGAAAAATTGATCTTAGGAACACATCAAGTAGAAAACAAAACGAGCACTAAATTCCTGGGTATACACATTGACAGAAAGTTAGGGTTTGAGGAACATATAACGTCCTTGAAAAAAAGACTAGCATCGGGTTGTTATGCTATTAGAGTAGTGACAAACGAGCTTGGTACAGCTATTGGCAGAAACACATATTTTTCACTCATAGAATCCCATATTAGATACGGACTACCCTTTTGGGGTTTTTGTAGGAAAACCTTATGGAATTCTGTGTTCATTCTACAAAAGAGAGCAATCCGTTATTTGTTTAAGGCCAAAGCAAGGGCTCACTGTGGACCACTATTCATCAAGCATCTAATTCTTACGCTTACATGCCTTTTCATTTTGGAGACTGTATGCTTGATTCACAACCGACATTTATCGGATGATAACCCATTAAATCTCAGGCAAACCAGAAATAACTGCCATATCTCCCTGCCAATACCTAAGACGACTCAAATTAAAAATTCAATAATATACGGAAGCAAAAAAATGTACAATCATTTGCCTGAACATTTTAAAGCAATCGGAAATATAAAAAAATCAGGAAGGAGATAAAAGCATTTCTCATTCCAAAAGCGTATTATGACCTGCAGGAATATTACAATGACCATTTTTGATCATTTATATTTGCATAAAGATGTAGGTATCAACTTTATGTCTAGATATTGTTTTGTACATGTTGTAATTAGTTTCGAATATATGTGAGTGAACGTCATCATTCTATTTGTCATGGTTGTGTTTATTTATCTGGACATTTTATTTATACATATATGTATTGATTGATTGATTTCCAACGGCACAAAATGAAGCGTAATTTCGTTAAATTCTAATTCTCTTTTTCACATTATACGAAAATTCTTTTAATATGTTAACAATATATTTGAGTGCATCATCCTCATGTGTTTGCTGAATTATTTATACAAAGTATCCTCACGTTAATGTCTTGATAATGAAATAAAATATTTCGAAAGCTGGACTATTTAACAAAGAGTTATTCTTTGCACCTGGCCAATACCTAATGACTGCAACCTCAAGGAAAATTACTTACAAGTGGTTTCCCAAAATTCATTGTGTTTTTTTATATGTATATATATATATATTTATTTATCTTACATTTTATATTTTCATATTTTTTGTCTCTCATATGTATTGGACACAGTGGATATCCACTTCATTGTTATCTACTCACTTTGTCAATAAGAATAATTATTCTTGGACAATAAAGTACAGTTTGATTGATTGATTGATTGATTGATTGATTTGTCTACTCTGTGCTTATACCCACCTTTGAGGTGGTTCTGCAGCGAGAGGCACAAATCGTGGTGCCTGACGAGCCCCGCGTTGGTCAACGCCCACTCCTGGTTGCCGCCCGTGTGGTGGCACTGGTAGAGCGCCACCGTGCCATCGAGCAGATGTCCGACGGTGTCGAGGCAGAGGGCGCCCTGCCGCAGGAAGCCACCCCCTTCGGCAGCCTCCCCGTCAGCGGGCGGGCGTGGCACCGCCAGCTCGGGGTACACGTGGCGCAGGTACCACTCGAACGGGTGGCACTGCAGTTGGTGCTTCAGCGCCAGCCGGTCGCTTATGCTGGAATGGGTCCATAAATATTCAATTGGAGATACAAAATTTCCATTGGGGTATGTAAGGCCCAATTTATGCATCATTGTCTTTATCATTGTCTTTATCATTGTCTTTATCATTGTCTTTATCATTGTCTTTATCATTGTCTTTATCATTGTCTTTATCATTGTCTTTATCATTGTCTTTATCATTGTCTTTATCATTGTCTTTATCATTGTCTTTATCATTTTCTTTATCATTGTCTTTATCATTGTCTTTATCATTGTCTTTATCATTGTCTGTATCATTGTCTTTATCATTGTCTTTATCATTGTCTTTATCATTGTCTTTATCATTGTCTTTATCATTGTCTTTATCATTGTCTTTATCATTGTCTTTATCATTGTCTTTATCATTGTCTTTATCATTGTCCTTAACGTTATCTTCATCATTGTCCTTATCATTGTCTTTATCATTGAATTTATCATTGAATTTATCATTGTCTTTATCATTTTCTTTATCATTGTCCTTATCATTGAATTTATCATTATCTTTATCATTGTCTTTATCATTGTCTTTATCATTGTCTTTATCATTGTCTTTATCATTGTCTTTATCATTGTCTTTATCATTGTCTTTATCATTGTCTTTATCATTGTCTTTATCATTGTCTTTATCATTGTTTTTATCATTGTCTTTATCATTGTCTTTATCATTGTATTTATCATTGTCTTTATCATTGTCTTTATCATTGTCTGTATCATTGTCTGTATCATTGTCTGTATCATTGTCTGTATCATTGTCTGTATCATTGTCTGTATCATTGTCTGTATCATTGTCTGTATCATTGTCTGTATCATTGTCTGTATCATTGTCTGTATCATTGTCTGTATCATTGTCTGTATCATTGTCTGTATCATTGTCTGTATCATTGTCTTTATCATTGTCTTTATCATTGTCTTTATCATTGTCTTTATCATTGTCTTTATCATTTTCTTTATCATTGTCTTTATCATTGTCTTTATCATTGTCTTTATCATTGTATTTATCATTGTCTTTATCATTGTCTTTATCATTGTCTTTATCATTGTCTTTATCATTGTCTTTATCATTGTCTTTATCATTGTCTTTATCATTGTCTTTATCATTTTCTTTATCATTTTCTTTATCATTGTCTTTATCATTGTCTTTATCATTGTATTTATCATTGTATTTATCATTGTATTTATCATTGTCTTTATCATTGTCTTTATCATTTTCTTTATCATTGTCTTTGTCATTGTCTTTATCATTGTCTTTATCATTGTCTTTATCATTGTCTTTATCATTGTCTTTATCATTGTCTTTATCATTGTCTTTATCATTGTCTTTATCATTGTCTGTATCATTGTCTGTATCATTGTCTGTATCATTGTCTGTATCATTGTCTGTATCATTGTCTGTATCATTGTCTGTATCATTGTCTTTATCATTGTCTTTATCATTGTCTGTATCATTGTCTTTATCATTGTCTTTATCATTGTCTTTATCATTGTCTTTATCATTGTCTTTATCATTGTCCTTAACGTTATCTTCATCATTGTCCTTATCATTGTCTTTATCATTGTCTTTATCATTGAATTTATCATTGTCTTTATCATTTTCTTTATCATTGTCTTTATCATTGTCTTTATCATTGTCTTTATCATTGTCTTTATCATTGTCTTTATCATTGTCTTTATCATTGTCTTTATCATTGTCTGTATCATTGTCTGTATCATTGTCTTTATCATTGTTTGTATCATTGTCCTTAACGTTATATTTATCATTGTCCTTAACGTTATCTTTATCATTGTCTTTATCATCACCTATATCATTATCTTTATTATTGACTTTGTATCTTTATCATTGTCTTCATCACAGTCACAGTCATAGTCTCATTCTTGTCTCAGGGCATGTACTTTGACTATGTTTCATTAATGACTTGTATAAATGCTGGAACTGAAATGTACACTTTCAACTTGATATATTGATTAAGACAGATAGGTACTGTGACTAGGACTATGATAATGATGCATACATTGGGCCTCAGGAGCCTCATATTCTCATGATCTGTGATTTCTGTGAAGTGAAGTTCTGATGAATATCCATTAAAAAAAGTACCTATCTGTATTTTATATATAAGAAGAAAGAAGTTAATATCCAATAATAAAGCAAGAGAAAATTAACAGTGCTAATTCAAAAATCTAGTTTTTTCCAAATATTTCAAAAATCAGGAGAGTTATCATGGATTTCACTTCACTATAATTTTTGATTGATATATTTATATCAATCAACGCTTTAATAATCTGCATTAAATTCCGCATCTTTGCCCGAACTCAAACTTCTTCGTATCTCTACCGGGGTTTTCTTGAAAGTGCAACCCTATGTTTTGTTTCTGTCATAAAAACAAGTCAAATTTAGTATGTTGGTTCAATGTATGAATATGCTTACTAGCTTATCTACAATAATTTGGAAACATTGATGTAACAAAAGTTTAGGAAGAAAAGTGGCAAGCATCCTATATATGTAAAGACAATTCCATTTCAAAAACGAATATGTGAAAATATACAGGGTGGTCCATAAGAAAAATACAAGTTTATGTTACAGCTTCAACACTAGTACTTGCTTGAAGAATGTTATTACAAAAACGAAAAATAAACATAAATAAATAACTTACGGGGGTTGGTCAAAACTGCACCAAATTCAGAACCACACTCTGTATCTTCAAGAATTCGATGTGCTGTTTTCGGCATTTGATTTCTCACTAAAATCTACTTCCTCTAGAATTATTAACATAACAATAATGTATCTATTTTAAACGGACGTTCATGATGTCGTGTAATATATTTTTGGCGCAAAAATTTAAAATTAATGAAGAAAGGTTGGGAAAAAATTCAGTTTCTTGAACAAAAGGAGATGAAAGCCGCTGTTTGATTAATTTGGATTACCTGAAGAATTCACAACTTCATTCATAGTCAGAACTATAATGTCTTAGTTTTTCTAATTGACTAAATTTCAGATCGAAGTTTCTTCTTATTTTTTATCCATCCAGTGATTTTACTGCAATATCGAAAAACACAAATTCTTTTTTGAATGGATATTCATCAGTTCTTTTAATCTGTATTATCAATAAGGAAATATCGGAAGGTAAATTAATGGTAGGTACTCACTCTCCAAAAGGCACATTTTTTGCAAGGGGAACGGAAGCATAGTAATAGTTCTTGTAGTCATCCATCCAAACCTCTGCAGCACGCCTAGTATTCCTAGCAAAAACGGTTCCACTACCCCCAGGAAAGGTGTAGGGGTGTCTTTTTCGGAAAACATGACCCACCTGAAAGAGGAATCGAACGTGCAAGAAATAAGTACAAAGTTGGGAGCGTGTGTAGCTATCAATAATCCACCAATCATCCAGGTATTCGCGATAGGTGCTAAGCATATATCTAATAATAACTATATAGGTAACATGGATACCAGAGCTGAAGCCGAAAAATAAAACAAATGACAGTCTGCGGGACCAATCGCGAATATGCGCATGCGCAAGTTTGAATTAAGAATCGACATTCGTTTTCATAATGGAGGAGAGTAGCTTTCTAGTGAGCGACAAACTTATGATAATTATTAAAAATCAATCAAATGTGTCAGATAACCTTCAATTCGATGTTTTTATTTCATCATGACATATATTTTTCAAATATTCATTCATTGATGGATTGTTTGACGATATTGAATGATATTTGATGATAAATGCAGAAATGGATGTGATCTACAAAGCGATACTTGCGATTTGCATAGAAACCTGTGACGATAAAGTCATCGGAACAAGATTCGTGGGCTAATTTTTGATCAATCACTGTTATCACTCACTAATCACTTCTGTAAACAATCAGTAAGTACATTTATAACTATATTAACGCTCTTTTACATAATTTGGGTTAACAAATATACCTAACCTTTGAATTTCCGAAAACGTCAGTGGATTTCAACTCGTCAAAACCCGCGTATGCGCACAATTCATCATTAGCAAGCCAGACAGTCTTTTGTTTTTCCAAAACTGACTTCACTTTCCCGTGAAGAGAAGAATAGGTGTTATCCATAATATAGTTGTTATTATATATATGGTGCTAAGCGATACGCTACCTAGCGGTGACTCGTGAAACCACTCGAAGTGGGATAACCACTGAATTATCTGAAGGATAACCCACAGACAAACATAACATAGATGTTCTGGTGGAATTCGAGTGACAACTTATCGTTTTTCTCGTTTCAGTTATTGTTTGGTGGCAAAGACACAACTTTCAGTAATGTCACAATGACACATATCAAAAATACAAACAAAACAAAAACGGTACCACTTCGAGAAGTTCGAGTTGTTACCATGAGATAGTGCTACGTGTTATATTTTCTATAGCGAATAGACTTACCCGGCTGCATGGCACTATTTCCAAACTGCCTCCACATTGCCACACCCTGAAGGAAATTTCCAGGTTTTCCCCACCCCAAACGTCCATTTGCATGTCATATTTGCCGAGCTTGTCGAAGTATTCCTTGTCGATGACAAAGAGACCACCAGCAATCATTGGCGTTCTTATGGACTGGACAGAAAAAATATGTCAGATTCTGATTCATGATGAAAGTTCATTTCACATTTTCTACTTTTGAAAAGATCTGTCCAATTGAAGTCGCTACAATTATATCGTATGTTCAAGTTAACCCACTAAAGGATTGCTAATAAGGCATAGGATATATTGTGGTTGAAAAAAAATAAATGCATTCAATTGAAGATATAGTAATGTGGAATTCATTTTCAAAATGTTTCGTATTCTTCAGAAGCGTCGTAGTAATAATTAATTTCTTGAGTGTAGATGGCGGTATGAACGGTTTTGAAATGCCAGTGGGGGGATTTATTTTTCTATCGAATTTACTGACAATTTCCGAAATTTGTGAGATTGTGTGAAAATAAATAGGAGTTCGTTGTGTTCCAAGAGTCTAATCTACGAAAGCGCTGAAAGGACATCAGCAAAATAAAATTATAATTGCCATTTTGAACTGACATTTATACATAATTGCCAGATAGAACTGGCATTTATAGATAATTGCCAGTTCTATCTGACAATTATGTATAAATGTCAGTTCTATCTGGCCATTATGTATTAATGCCAGTTCAAACTGGCAATTATGTATAATTGTCAGTTCTATCTGGCAATTATGTATAATTGTCAGTTCAAACAGACAATTATAATTTTATTTTGCTGTATGTCCGTTTAGCGCTTTCGTACTAATCAGTGAATACAAGTTCATCAAATTGATGGAAAATAATACAACAATGGAATAATATGTGCGTCTAATTGATTTTATATTACTACATGAAGTCGCTCGCTAGAAAATAACCAAATTCTGAAAATATTTAGCAAAATAAATGTCAGATCTGTTCACCAACAACGGTTTGAGTGTGAAGAGAAACCTTATTATTAAATTACTAGACTGATAATACAATAACGAACCACAAATCAACGTTTTCACTGCTTTCACTTTCCATTGTGACGTACAGCAAAACAAAACTTGTGGTCGCGAAAAATATCACTAGGTCGCGTTTTTCCCTCGATTACCTGCGTTGGGTCTCTCTGCCTGGTTTCTCTCTCGGCAAAGCTCAGATACTCCCATTTGAAGACGAGATTCCAGTCGAATCCACCTCTCAGATCAGCGGAGGCGCCAATGTACTGGAAAGTGTCCATGCTGATCACATCTATCACAGGACAAACGACACGTGACGGGTCCTGGAACATTTCCACTCTGGTTAGCATAACTCAATCGTCAACAATTCACCATCTAAAATGTTCAAGAAGGCAGATATTGAGCAGAAACCAACTACTTTCCTGGCTAAAGCCACGCAAAAAATTGAATTATATCCATGCGCAGTATGCACCGAGTTACTAAGTGAAGACTATGCAGATGTGTTTTTTCCTGACACGAGGCAATGCTCACACTGAGTCAACCACGCTTAACCACCTGCAGACCGGTTTTGGGCTTATTGGCCCTCATCAGTGCAGGGTAGTTACCTAGTAGAGACCCTGAGATATCAATCCTAAGCGGTGCCTGTCCCAATGCAAGCTTCGCCACGCATATTTAACAGCACGGAGCCGCGTTCCAAGAGACACTTGTAAGTAGCGACACCATGCGGCGAAACAGAGAAACACTCCAGGAAAGGCTTC
Source organism: Chrysomela aeneicollis (assembly GCA_029955515.1). Taxonomy (NCBI): domain Eukaryota; kingdom Metazoa; phylum Arthropoda; class Insecta; order Coleoptera; family Chrysomelidae; genus Chrysomela; species Chrysomela aeneicollis. The sequence continues at coordinate 30,901,031 of JARUHQ010000001.1, forward strand.
CACGTCATGAGACGTGGGAGTGGCTGATAGCTCGACTAAGCGATACAATACAAAAAAACGCCACGAATTGCAAAAAGTAAAATTAAAATTAGTTGTTTTTTTATGTGTTTATTGGGGAATTGTTGCCTACTTCGCCTTTCGAAAACACCTTTAAGGACTCCAGGTAACACTTTATTTCCAGCAGTTAGGTATCAACCCGATTACAGGGGAATTACAAAAGTTTATAGTAAAATATACAGGGTAAAACATTAATACCACACAAATGATACAGTTTGGATTGAAATTATTACAAATTACTGTCAGAGGTGCTTTGAGATTATGATTACTATATCACACAGTAAAATCCCGTTTCATAACTGGAAGTTGATTTTATGTAAAAGGGCAGCACACGAGATATTGTCATGTAGCGATTTGTGAAGAGATTATGACAAAAAGTCATCGTTTATTTACCGATATTACATCAAGCTGATTCAGAAAAATAGAATAATCGATTATCCTTCAAGCTATTATTCAAACCATAATTTTTGTCCTATATTTGAGGAAATATAACATAAAATGAGTGCTTTGGATAACACTCCATAAACAGGTAGGTATAGGTATCGATGTAAATTTTATTCAACAACAACCGAAGCCTATAGAATAATGAAATTTTTGTTTATATAATCTAATAAACACTCATCAAAAGTTGATAATCGAGTAGCAGTTTGTGAATAAAATGTGTGGAATTTTGATAAGGTGTATGGATGGTAAAAATGTCAGTAACTACATGCAATGATTAATATATTTTGATTGAATTGCGATCCCATTAACAGTTTAAATTATTCAAACAATGCATATTAAAGAGTCGATATAGGTATGTAATTCCAAGTATTTGTTTCGGAAAGAATGCTTATTATCGATACTATTATATTGCTAATGATGATATATCGAGTAGGAACTAAACCGACCTATTTTTTCAGTAAGTCCCCATCAGTGTATATACTGTATAGTTATATACAGAGAATCAAGCAAGCAGAATTAGCAAAATCATTCGAATTGAATGGAAGAGTTCAGCAATTCATTGTCAACCTTAAAAATAGATGAAAAGCTCTTCCTCTAGAAACACATTATTTTCATGAAATATCGATGCCATTTGCTTTCTTATCAATTTTTGAATAATCCTGAGAGTCCCCGACTTACAAATCTTCGAAATAATAGAATATGATGAAACTGAAATAACCTCAAAATCAATTATTATCGAATTTTTTATTATTTCGAAGATTTGTAAGTCGGGTACTCTTAGGATGATTCAAAAATTGATAGGAAAGAAAATGGCATCGATATTTCATGAAAATAATGTGTTTCTAGAGGAAGAGCTTTTCATCTATTTTTAAGGTTGGCAATGAATTGCTGAACTCGTCCATTCAGAAATTTGAGAGATGAGTTATAATGAACAATCGATCTGAAATATAGTCAGTGGCGTAGCATTTCCAATTAGAAGTTGACACGAACTTGCGTATTTCTTAAATATTCTTATTTTGAAATAACAACACCGATGAGTTTCTATACTAAACCGATGACGATATTTAAAAAATAAACCGTACATATTAAAAATACTTACCTCCGCCACTCTTTCCAACAACGGCTCCAACCAGTTGGCATTGCATTCACAATGGCTGTCCAGGAACGTCAGAACAGAGGCTGTTGCAGCATCTGCCCCTTTGACTCTGGACCTCATAAGCCCTTCTCTTTTGTCGTTTCTCAAGACACGAACCTTCTGGATTTTGGCCAGCTCTTCGCCGTCTGAAGCTGTCAAATCCCAATTCAAATTTATGATAGACTTTCCATTTCCCCCTTTCCTATGTACAGGAAGGGTGTCGAAATGTCCCAAGAATAGTATATTATGATACAATAAGTTTTATAAGATGCTATTTTGTCGCACGCGTTGTTTGGAGTACGACAACGTGTCTTATAAAACGTGTGTCATTAACAATTATTTCTATTTTGCATCAATTTGAAGTCCTTCATTTAAAAATGAAAATGATTAAATATCGATAAATGACATAAACATATTCGATTGGTAACAATGATGACATTGAAATATTTAAAATCTGACGCACAAGCGTAAAGCCCAGTTTACTGTTGAGCGGAAAATACAATGTTGTTATTGTTTTTATTGGTCAATTTAAATCAAATCACACTATGAAACAAAATGTACCAATAAAAACATTGAGTTTTCACTGCTCAGAAGTAAGCTGGGCCTAACTCTTCTGACTTCCATTTGACAGTTCGATTGTACCAACCTCCGAATAATAAAAAATACGTATCGAAACAGAGGCTATTTCGATTCGCATTAGCATTTCATAATGACTTCATTATCAAAATAAAAAAATAGTATTCCATAATCCGAAAGTACGACTAATTCAGTTCAATTTACAAAATTCTGACTGTATTTGGATTTTGAATTCCTTAAAATTCCATTACATCAATTAGAATTCATTGTTATTTATTATAATTTCGTTGATTTCGTGGTAGATTTTTTAATTATGCAAAAACGATTCTTAAAAGTATGGCACTCGAATCCTGAAGCAATATATTATGAATTATGTTATACCTAAACACTTCTACTAAGGAACCTTTTTTTTTAATTCTTGTGAATTATGTTTCTGTGGCAATTTTAAAGCGCGCGTTTACCAAAAGTCTGCCATTGAGACCAACAATAAATGTATCTTCCTTTTTGAAAACTTACCACTATCACTGAAGTCGTCTACTAAAATTATTTCTTTGATTAAATGTTCTGGGCTCCTATTCAAAACGCTGAAAAGGAATATATTGGTTTATTAATTTCTTAATTCATTCAGATTGAGCCAATGAAATGGGATGATCGAAAGAATCTATCGATAAAAACAAAATATACAGTTTTTCATTCATTCAGAATAATATTAGACAAGCTGCCTCCAGATATTCATAAATCTCACTCGAATTATATAATTGCCAAAGTACTGCTTGAATATTGAATAAAAAGTTTTCAGGCGATCACTCTGACTTTCCGGCATCTAGTATATACCCAATGGGATAACTTCACTTTCCAATCGACTTTCCATGCATCAAAATCATTTCGTTTCATTGGCTCACCTTGTATACAAAGTGTTCGTGAATTCTCACCTAACTACCGTCCTAAGGAGGGTGGATCTAGCTTCGTTGTGGAAAGTAATTATCACAGATGTTGCAGGAAGGTCTTCGATTTTCCATGATTTTTTGCGGCACCTATAAATGAAATAATATAGATTTGCTTTCCTTTGATATAGAAAGGGAAAAAATCTGTTCCAACCAAACCAGAGCCAAGCTATGATTTCCATTTGAAAAACTACAACTTCAAGTCATCAATTGCACCTTCTTTTTCAAATTTTCTCGACGCCACTGCAAAGAATGTAAGAGTTACTCTTTTAGTAACTGTATGAAAGTTGGGTTTGAAAAAATTTCAACTTTGAATTCGATATAGTACCATAATCTTAAATGTTCTCCATTAATACGGAATAAAACTTGTAATTTTTTATGTTGGTGAGATCACTCTACTCGATGAGGAGGACTAGAGAAGGAAACTAAGAACGCCACTGTTATTCCCGAGGCATATCCAATTTGAACCACTGAACCTCACGAGTGAGAAACGGTGTTATCCTGGATGAATTTATAGGTAATCTATCTAGAAGGTGTTGTCACTTGTCAGGTCATGTTGGATGAAATATATCACTTGGTAAAAAGTGATATACGATGTATGTGTAGGAAACAAGTCCTTATAGTGAATTATCATGTCGAAAAAGTTGAAAGTGCATGATAGATTATGTAAGAGAAAATTGAAAGGAACATAACATAGCTTTTTATTTTGATAGAGCTATTCGCCTAAGACATTTTGAACCGAGTTTGGAACATTTTTACGCACTTCCATTAGTTTTGTTTATGTTTGAGTTAGTTTTTTCTTTGTTAAACCTACTGCTAAGAAAACAATTCCATTCGACTTTTTTTTGCCCCATACAATTTTATCAAAAAGTAAAAAATTACAACCAAATTGGTGTTGATTAAATTCCACCAATAATCTTCTATTATTGTAGATACCTTTCCAGAGTTAAATTCATTCAGTTTGTACGGAATATTTTTCATGAAACTTTTTCCCTCAAATAATCCAGTAGTTTGATGCAACCAAAACTCGAGATCCTTGAGGCTCCTAGATATGGTCTATTATTGCACGATGTTCCAGTAATATTATGGGTTTTCCTTTCGTGCATAAAAAAGATAGTGCTCACCTACATAAGCAACATTTCATGCTTCAAGATCTATCGGTTTAAGCTGTGCGTTACCTATATGTCAAAAATATTCGAAGCACAGGTAATATCATTGAGCATGTAATCGCATTCTTGTATACTAGTCTCATTTATACTTTCTGTGGTATTTATTACATGTTATCAGAAAATTACGAGGAGATTGCTTTCACGAAGAAATTGTATGTTTGCACGTAAGTTACTGTTAATTTTCACTTTCCAATGGAAGATATCGCATGAACACGTTCTTATATTAGCCCATCATGATCCTCGGAAGCTATAATTATTTTGCGATTTCACAAAATGGCTCGCTCGATGGCCATATTTGGGCCATCCATAAACAAGGAAGTGCCGTTTATATGTGCATTCAGATTTTTTGCCAAGGCAAGATCGTCCATCAAGATGCATGCATTCGGAAAGTGGTGCGAAGAGTTTATATTTCACTTTCCGTTTTACATACTGGTAGGTTGAAGGATGTTTTTTACGATAAAGTACCCAAGAAAAACAAGAAACAAGAAACCACCTTGTATCTACATTCATTACCAACGAATTATAAACTGACGCACCCCCTACGATAGCGCTAAGGAGAGACAGAAGCGTCTGTCAGAGCTCCAAAGTCTTTCGGCATACCTGATCGAAGTGATCTCACTTTGCAGAAAACTCAACATCAAAGTGGGGCTCGAGACCTGTCAAACTTTTGGAAATCACTCCTGGCTCGCACATATGCGATATAAAACGTTTCTAAGGATACTTCAAGTGGTCATAAATAACCACCAAATCTGTACAGAGAACGGACCTCAACTGACAAGGAATGAAGCAAAGTGGTATACAATGATGGATCCAATATGGATGAAAGGACTGAAGTGAGCGTTATAGGACTAGGTTTCAGGCTCTCAAAATATCCCAACCAAGCTTCAAGCAGAGATAAATGCCATATATAGAGCTTTTCGCCAAGGAAAGCCAATTGAAAAAAGAGTTTGGGCGCTGGCAAACAGATGAAGTAACATCTCACTGGAATAAAGTGCCAGGGAAAAGACTAGCGTACAGGCTAGTGAGCCTTTCGCCAAAGTAAAAGCATCTCTAGTTGGATAAGAAAGACTTGAAACTGGAGATGGGACTTTTTACTGGAGATGGGACTTCTTACTGGACACTGTCCTCTGAGGTGTCACCTCAAAAAGATGGGCAAAATAGAGAGTTATAGTTGCTGCTACTGCGAGAACTTCGCTAAAACTGCAGAACATTTGCTTTGCCAATGCCCAGCGCTCTTCTGCAAGAGGCTCAAGTTACTGAAAGGGGCCCTCTCAAAGCCCTCCGACGTCAGTAACTCAGCTCTCAATCAATATTTGTACGATTGTACGAATAAGTCTTGGTATCCCCGGCCTCGAATGCTAGAGGTTATGCATAAAAGATCTGATAGGTCGATGCGTTTGGGCATAACCTTCACCAACCACATACAATATAATCTAATGATGCTTACATCAGCTACTCGTATCCAGGACAGATTCTAGGAGTACCCAAGCGTACACCACGAGCGTCTGTAAGAGACTGGATTCAGGAAAGACACAATAATCACTGGAAAAACGTTCCAGGAGATACATGGGAACCATATGCCATAGACGAGCTGCAGATCTGCTACACATGAACATACACCAGATAAAAACTGTCATAGGACTCATGATCGGCCACGCGCCAGTCAAGGAGCACCACTTGCCGACAAACCAATTAGCGGATGACTCATTCCCGTCGCAGAATGATTGACTTGTGCCTATATAAAAGGAACGGATCGTCACGGACAGTCAGTTTAAAAAGAAAGCTAGTATTGTGAACATTTAGATTTGTATTTGTAAGTGTTTGAGTTGTATTTCGAGTGTTTAGTGAAATAAATTGTTCCGTTTTGTACTGAGTGTTTTGAATTCACGAACCCAAGTAGAATTATTGTAACAACTCATACGATGTCCATAAAGGATTCCAACCACCTCCAAAGAAAAAAAAATATACTCACATCGCGTTTCTGGTATCGGGTATCTCCCTGTTGCTCGGCAAGCTGTCGCTGGCTTGCTGGTTGAACCTGTTTCGCACGTAGGGATCTTCGCCCTTTCTCAGCCGTCCCCCGGCTATGTAAGCCGCCTCATCGAAGTAGTTCCAAGCCAGCCGGCTGTCGGCCGTCTCGTAGCCCTGCAGGGCCAAAGGGACTGCGGGACCTGCGGCGCTTTCTTCGAGGGCGGAAGCTGTCATGGTGGCGCCCTCTTTAAGGCGCAGCGCTTTGTTCTCCGACTGGAAAAGATTTGGGGGTCATAAGTGTTGTATACTGTACTATGTTGATTAATATTCAATACCTTGTATTAGGTGAATGTTGACGTTGAGAAGAATGATGACAGTTGAGTTCTGTAATCATTGTTCTAGAATAGAAATTGCTTATCCTACCGACTGCGCCAAATATTAATATTTGTTCTGACTATATACAGCTATAAAAACATCACTTTGGGTTATGTTCCAATAATAACAGTTCATTTCGAAAATTTGACTACGCCACTTCCTAAAAGGTTGTATAAGATACAGTTTTTACTTTTCCTATAAAATGAAAGATAGCTGAGATAAAATATGGAGGATCTCCGAATGCAATATTTTCAATTCCGCCATGTATCTTCAAAACAGGAAGGGCTACCGCAACTCTAAAATGGGACACACTGTACATTCCCGAGAGGAAAAGAGGATGTCCTTTAACACCCTATGTATCAGAAACTAATATCAGAATATTCCTCTGGGGATTACTATATAAATAATAAATAAATCTATGTAAGATCAAGGAAAAATCATCACTCAGAAAACAAAAGATTGGTGGAAGAGGAGTGATTGATTATAATGGTTGAAACACAATTTCCCGAGCAATTTCTCCAAGAACACACTGTCCATAGGAATGCCGTAATTAAGCTAAAACTCACTAATCCGCTAAACTCTTAATCCACACTAACTCAATCGACGCGTTCCAACTTTACAAGAAACTTTAGACGAATGTTGTTTATTGTATATTTCTGTCTTTCCATCAAGATGGGTATGTATTAAAGTTTAGTATATCAGTCGTAGAATTATATATACCACGAAGGTACAGTGAAAATGCTGTCAAAAAAAAATTTACTATTTTTCGAATACAGTTCACCACAATAAGGACAGCGAGTTAGTTGCAATAAACCTCGCAATAAACTTTTTCCAAAAAAGTATTCATTTTCTTCCATTCTAATTAATTCTCCAAACAGAAAGGTATAATTAAATGGATGTATGTAAACTAATTTGTGGGTATTTAAATCATTCAACTATATCACAAGCTCCCTCTGGAAAGCCTCGTCAAAATATTTTTCATTTGATTGTAGCATATCTACCAGCAAATAGGTCTAAGAGGATTTTTATATGGTTGAGACAACAAAGATAATCAGGTAATCTTCAAGATATTGAATCTCACACACACAAATTACAAAAAAAACAGCAGAAATAATAACAATAAATTAAAGACTGAGTAGGTAGATAGTGTGAATAAAGCAACAAAAGCCTATAAGTGTTAAATCACTTGTTTCAGCATCGACAAAATAAAATATTCACAATGGGTATAGAATTACGTATAAATATAAAACTACACCTTTTCCAGATGTATTTCAGAAACCATCAAGTTTATTTCAGAAAGCGTCGATTGAATTTCAGAATAGTCACATGTATTTCAGAAAGTATCAATTGTATTTCAGAATAGTCAGTTCAATATCAGAAAGCGTCAAATGTATTTCAAAATAGTCAATTGAATTTCAGAATTCGTCATTTGTATATTCAAATGATATATTCTGAAATTCAAATGACGAATTCTGAAATTCAGTTGACTTTTCTGAAATACAATTGACGCTTTCTGAAATTAAACTCACAATTCCGAAATACAATTGATGCTTTCTGAAATCGAACTCGCTATTCTGAAATACATTTGACGCTTTCTGAAATTCAACTCACTATTCTGAAATACAAGTGACTATTCTGAAATTCAATTGACGCTTTCTGAAATAAAACTGGAAAAAGTGTAGTAATACAGTTATAAATATGAAACGAGTATAAAACTAGTAAAACAGACGGTACTGTGTATAATGGATAATCAAAATAATAAAATATAAAATATATTGTGATTCAAAATGATACCTAATTCAATGGTAACATTGAGATCGGATATGGTGTATCAAGAATAATAATTAAAAAATTGTGAAAACCAATATGAAATTTGTTGCTATATCTAGGAAAAATTAGTTCTAACTGTTTCAAATACGTATTTCTTTAGATATTTTTTGAAAGAGTGTACATTAGTGATTGTTTTTATATTTTCCGGGATCAAATTGTAGAATTTTGGTGCTAGATAGGACGTAAATGGAACGACATAATGTTGTTTTTGTCGGGTGTTGTATTGATTATCTGGTAGGTGATGTTGTTGCTTGTGTGAATGGGTTCTGATGCACGATTCGTAGTGATATAGTAATCTAATATCAAATATATTGGATCTCTAACGTTAGACATCACTGATTTTTTTATTTGAGTTGGAATTCAGTCTCTCCTGCTAACACCACATTTCAGGATGTTGAGTGCAGTCTGCATCAGGCTAGATATTATTATTATCCTGTGTCATGTTCATCTCTAATGGTGATGACTATGTCATCTGCATCTGCTTCTGTTGAAGGTCTCTAAATACTTTCTTGTTCAAGTGATTGTATTTTTACGAGCTCTTGACATTTGGGCAGCCAATCAGTTGGAGGTCGACTTTCAGAATGATTCACTTTATCTTAACGTAACTAACTCAGGAATTAAAACTGTTCCATCTGATTCACTTTCTCTTCCGCAATCTCACAAGATTGTTTGTTACATCTAGGATCGAGAAACATTGTAATGGCCGTGGAAGTTATGACAATAAAATTGTTGCTATTATGAAATAGGTAGGTAGTTGGTATTAGCGCAATGACCATCAGAGTTGTTATACATTGCACGACCTTGTGTACTGTCATATGATGGGATGATACCTATACATTTTCTGGTTGGGTACTATTTTATTTCTAGCTGCGATAACAAAAGTCTGTATGTAAATGACTACGACTTGATGCTGTGATTTTTGGATGCTCACTTTCAGTGAAGAAGAAGTCAAGGACGATAGAACACCCTCTCTTCTCGCGCCAGTCAAGCGTATTCAGGATGCCTTCTCATTTCAAATAAGCACCGATCGATTGCAAAGCTCAGTTTGGTGTTGTGCAACTCCGCAAACCTCACAGAGTGATACCAATAAAGGTTTGGAAATACGCAAAGTGGTATGGAAATCACAGCTCGATCATTTGTCAACATATCTTACTCTTTCAGCAGGATGGTGCATCATCCCATTTTTGCATGAATTTTGGAGCATACTGTCTAAATTTTTTTGCTAAATTGGGATCAGAGAACCAGTAATCTGATGACCAGACCTAACGCCTCTCGACTATAATAACATATTAGGACACAGAAACACCGCAAATTAGAGAAAAGCTTATTTAGAATATTATGAATGCAGCTGCATTCTTAAAAAAAACTATACAAGTAACAATCAGCAATGAAAATAGTAGTAGAAAATTGAATCATTTGTTCGTAATGGATGATGAAAGGAAAGAACATTTATTTACAGAATTGTTGGGCGGTTGAAAATATGGCTCAATGAAGGTTGATTTACTTTAGGACAGTTGTTCAATGCGAATAAAAATCGAATCCGCACCTTTGCGCTCGCAAATGTATGCAGATAAGGAGCTTTTCTACAAACGGTAAATAAACTAGTCTTGGACGCTTTCAAATCCCAACACAAAGTTGACGTTTTCCGGGGAATGTCATTAAGTGACATCATTGCCGCTCGTGCGCGGAAATAATGTCATTAAGTGACAGCATTTGCGCTCGCATCCACCATTGTTGAAAACGAACTCATCATGCTGTTGCATGATGGAAAATAATAGTGACAAAGAATTATCTAACACATCTCTTGATGTAGCAGAAAGTGCAAATATTGTAAATTTGAACCTCCTACCAGATAAACCGAGGTAAACTATGAATTATGATATGCTTGAATCCTAAAGATATCAAAGTATAATAAACTTGTCGTATTTCTCAAAAAACACCAGTCAAAATAAGTTTGGCTATATCTTTTTGATTCATAACGTATTATAACTGTGGGATAGACATAAGTTTTCAAGTAGCTTCAATAGCCAACGTATTCACAACGCGACTTCTCATCATCACTTTCCCAAACCGAATAAGTGTGAGTAGTTAATGCAATTTCAGGCAATAAAATCCCATATTCTTGAAACGGGAGTCTCCTGAATCTACACCCCCTCCCCTTTCCCTACTCATTTATATTCCGCTAAAAAAGGATGGAGATTGCCGACCTAGATAACGCAGAATCAAATTGCATAGCGATAACGAAGTAATCCTATAGGTGGCGTCGGAAAATTAGCCCTTTTTTTTGCTTGTCATTGCGGAAGTGTTCGAGATCTGTTATATAGTTATACAGTCTTCACGATCTCACTTGAGATACTTCCTTTTTGAAAGATGATCAGTCAGGGACGAACTGAAATTTTACACTGTTCTTTGTTTTATTTTCGAACTCAACTTGCCAACTCGTCTAACATTGGTGGGGGTGAGGAAAAGGTCACCGTATTTATATGAAAGAATAATGAACTGGAGATGAATTCGGGATAATATATTTCATTGGAACAGTTGGTGGATAGACCATTTTGATGACATTAGACATCATCTTTTATGAGACAAGAATATGCGATGCGATGGAGTTTATTGGAATCAATACGGAAAATGAGTTTGGAAGGAATGGATGCAGAGAGATAAAATACCGTTTTGGATTATATCAGAGAAGAGATCCTGAATGTATATTTGTACAAAGCTTCACCCAGGCCTTGATAGGAGCGAAAAGCAGCAAATCACTCTGGAGTGAAAGGAATCTCATAAAAAAAACATCGTTGGTTTCAGTACAAAGTGTCTTACTCATTGATGCAAAAAGTATATGAACATCATCAACACAGTTCAGTCTATGTATTAATTCAGACTGAAAACCTACAGTTCGTCTTACAACATATATAAATCTTGATATATAACAAGTTCTATGAGTCCTTTATCATAGGTTCAGATTCAAAAATTGTTTCATCATAATGTCTATACCTCCAACATTTTGTAATCTTAGAATATTGAGATAGGTACAACTTTATTATTATTACATTCCAGGAAATGGTGTAAACGCATGAAAGAACTAATCGTGTAGGTACCAGGAAGTGGCAGGAAATTGAAGTATATTATTGGCAATTAGAATAATTTTGATTGAATATGGCAACTGAACAAATCACTTCAATGAGTTGAGTGATTTAAAATCGATTTGGTAGCAGAAAATTGTGACATATTATTTTCGAATCGAATTTTAACAACGGAATCAATTATTTACCATCAAACTCGCAGTGTATATATGATAAATGCACTGGTGCAGGAAATTAATGGCTATAAATATAACTGGGAATGTTTGATAATTTTATGATATTTAGGTGCGAAGTTGTTTGCTTTCATTTTTTCAGTTGTTTGTCTTAGTAAATATTTAGTAGCCTTTTTTTTCGATTCAAATATTGATTGTCTTTCCTCGAAAACTTCTCAGTTGCAATGGAACAACGAAAAATATATGAAGGAACCCAGAATCGTGAATAACCAACATCAATATACCTTTCGTCACCCAAAGATCAACAGTATCACCACCCAGAATGCTACGATGGATCTTTATTATTCAATCCTACCGACTGCGCCACTATTGAATATTTAGGTACTCGTGGGCTCTATCAGAAAATGTTTCAGTATCTTGCTATTACTTTCAATACTGACATGAATCATTTTTTATCAAACATAATTGTTTCTACCCATACATACATAAACTATATAACATTACAATAAGCTTCTCATGATCTACAGAGCACAGATTCAAACTATCGTGGTGTGTTGTTCGAATATTCCAAACATGAAAATTAGATATATACGTATTCCTTTCATACAGATTGAATACAACTATTAATATCAGTACTTATCAAATATATCGTGTTCACAGTGAATAGTACCATTATGGTGAAATACAAAAATAGTATGTTATGATACAAATTTTATAAGACGCTATTTTGTCGCACGCGTTGTTTGGAGTACGACGAGCGAAGCGAGGAGTGCTCCAAGTGAACAAGTGCGACAACGTGTCTTATAAAACGTATGTCATGTGCAATTTTTTCTATTTTGAATTGATTTGAAGAAAACAATGGATTCAATATCGATAAATAACAGAAACATCTTCGATTGGTAACAATGATGACATTGAAATATTTAAAATCTGACGCACAAGCGTAAAACCCAGTTTACAGTTTAGCGATTCAGATTTTCGCAATACCAGCGGTGGAAAATTCAATGTTGTTATTGTTTTTATTGGTAAATTTAAATCAAATTACACTCTGAATTAAAATTTACCAATTATAACATTGAGTTTTTCACTGCTAATATCACCAAATCCAAATCGCTCAGAAGTAAGCTGGGCCTAACTCTTCTGACTTTCATTTGACAGTTCGATTGTACCAAACTGCGAATAATGAAAAATGCGTATCGAAATAGAGGCTATTTCGACACGCATTTGCGTTGCACAATGACTTCATTATACAACCAAAATAGAAAAACATTATTTACGGTGGACATTCAGGAATTGATACTAGTATGACGACCCATTATTTATTATTATTATCAACCTTAGATTTATCAACCCAACCCCACACAGCTCTCTGTCTTCTTGTGGTCTCATCAACACCAAAACCTGACTGTCTGTTATTATCATTCTTGATGCTACATGAATCAATCAATCATATTAGAATCAATTATCGTTATGACTTAAAAACGGCGTAATACATCAGCATCATCAATAGTACAGGTAGCACAACAAACGTATGAAAATCGTCTCCCATAAGGACATTCATCCCATCAGGAGATTTCTTACTTCTCATCGATTTTCGTTATGCCAGGCTCGCTTAAACCACCTTAAACTTACAGGTTAACGTGAGACGACGTAACATGTGTCGACATTTATCGTCAGAAAATGGAAAGAAACACATGCAGGGTGCGTGCTCGACGTTTCAAATCAGTGCCGAACAATGCCGGATTTTAGATGGCAACAGTTCCAACGCCCAGCAGTTTTTCCAATTCGAGTTTCAGTTTGTATTGGACAGGCTGGTTTATGCCATTGAAGCTGTCGTTTGCGCTACCGTTTGATATCTCATGACGAAGTATTTTAAAATTAGTCTTAAAAATAGAAATAATGCAATTTAAAATTTGAAAACTAGTAAGAATTGTTCCTTGATGTTCATTTCCACAAATGTTATTTTAAGAAGCAATTATTCTCGACTGAACTTGATTTTATAATGTTTTCAAAATTGTAGACAAACTGTACGTTCCAAAATTTCGAAACAAAATATGATTGTCGCTTATTAAAACATTTAAATACCTTTATATCCTAAATGAAAACTGTCAGATAGTTATTGAGAAAACTTTTTATTTTGTTTTTCAAAAACTGTTCGACGGATTTTTTTCAACATCGCTTAGCTCGTCGTACTCCAAACAATGCGTGCGACAGAATAGCGTCTTATAAAACTTGTATCATAATATACCTACTATGTTCTGCTTTCTTTTCGAAATAGTTTCATTTTATTGGCTTCCCCTGTACATCTACCTAACGAATTGATTATTTTTTAGTGACTGAATCGAGTATAGTATATATTATAAACACCTGAAATGTGAATTTCTAATGATTTAAATTAACTCTCATTTGGAAAGTGATGCGGTTGTACGTCTTCATTTCTAAATTAAATCGGATTTATAATTTCGTGCTAATCAATCACGAGCAATTAAGGTAATGAACTTTTATTAATTGGAAATAACTTTAATTCTGAATCCTATTAATTAATTAAATTCCTAGTTACGTATAGAATATCCACGCTTGGCTTCAAATATTACATTCAATGATATGAATACGGATATAAGAGAAGAAAAAATACGGATCCAAGTACACTGAAAAAATAAATAGATTTTTATTTTACTAAATGAATGGTAATGTCGTTGTCGTTTCATTGAACAAATCACATGTTAGTGATATTACTTTTATAAGTGCTTAATATCTCGACAAATCTATTGCATACCACATCAGAATAGTAATAATTCAAATTATTATTGACTACCTCATTAATTGAAATGTTCTATAACACGAAATTATCCAATACATTTCCTGTAGTGGTATTAGGTTCAGGGTGAATTCAACTTAACTAATATTTATATTTACCACAACAAATGGTAGCACGTATGAGAATACTTTCCGTGTTGTCAGATTTACCACTACGAAGAGTATTAATTATTGATTTCCGCAACAATAAGCACGCGAAAGATGCACCAGCTCAGTGGTCAATCGGGGATGCGAATTGCGACGCCATTTTTTGTGCTGTTGTTTGCCGTTGGTGGTTTGTGTACTCATTCTCATTGTTTTATCACTTTAGTTTGGCACTTAAGCTTTTCAAAGTTGTAGTTTAATGAGAACGAATATATAACTATAATGGAAAAATTAGTGATTCAGTGGAATTTGGATCAATTAATACCAGTATTCAAGTTGAATTCTGTTTTGAGTGTAATAGCGAATTTGGAATGGCAGTAATGGCAGACTCCAGAATCGCATGTAAGTATGTCGTACACTAACAGTGGGTATTTTTTCTTTTTTCTTCGAATTAAAGAAAAAAATATGATATTTTTGTACTTTTGTATTTGATCATTTTCCTAGAACCCGATGAGACCATTGAATATTCATCAACATTCAACAGTGATTAATTATTTCTCCCTGAATGATCTAACAACTATCGTACACGAATTTCTCTCTTTAGAAATACCTGATGTCCGAAAATTGTGCCTTGAAAATTGATAGGGCGATTCTATTACATTGTCAAAAGTGTCCATAATTTTTTCAAAACTCACTAATATCAGGCTCATTGGCCTTTCAGAGTGGATTTTTGAAATAAATACTTTTTATAGCCTAAATGCCGTGAAATGAAAGTAAATCATAACTTTGAAACTTTTATGAAGATTATGTATTAATTTGTTGTCATGGAAGTTAATGGTGAATTATTATTATATTATGATGATAATACTCTTTTTCATTTTTGTTGGAGCTTTTCTAACATTGATAATGATATATTGAAAGGGTGCATGTGGTTCGAATGATTATCTCAATGAATAAACGTGTTATTTTTTCACGATTTCCTCGATGACAGCTTATTTCATCATGATATTCTCGAATATTTTCATTTTTTCAATTGTACATTTTCAGGATCCAGAAGCAAAAATATTGAGACAGAAGGACATCTTTAGAAGGTCCATGGAATTCAAGGCTCTTTGGCTCTGAAGAATAATTTAATCCTTTTTGGCATTATTTTCTAGAATATAATACTCCTAAATTTTTTTCGCATAATATCCAATATCCAACAATTGATTATGTTACCGGAAAACAATATATAGTTATATATTGAAGTTATAATTAACCTCCTAAAACCTCTAATATTACATCAGTATAGATAAACAATATTCAAAAATTCATTAACCAAAAAGGATAGGTAGTATTATACATTGTCATGTGAATGCTAGGTAATATTCTTATTTCGGTATGTAGTACTCCATGCCACCGATAAATAAGAACAAATCGACAAGTGGGAGTTACTTGTTTGTAGTGGTAAATAATAACCAAACAGGAAAAGTACTTCATACTTGAAGCTTCAGTATTTATTATTGTTTGAATCGTACTATTTCGTAGTGGTAATTTTTAATAAATGTAGTGATTGGCGCCTATTTGACCACAACGCTTGGTATAATATAGTCATCTTTCGGTATTCATAACGGATTATTTTTCTCAGTGTAGCCATTGGCAAGACCATAGGATGTGATCAATAATGGATAAATTGACACAAAAAATCATAAATAAACGTCGAAACTATCATCCAAAATATCCCACATAATGTTCGAATTCATATTTAGGACCAATTAGATTTGATAATCTAAACGACATTCTGCAAACAAATAACTCATCAAATAATATCAAATATCTAGGTATGATAATTGACAGAAATATCAAATGGAACTTACAAATAAATTTCATAACAAAAAAAAAAGAGAATCTTGATTGATTGATTGATTGATAGTATCATTTGAACAATAATTATAAACGATATGAAAATGATTGAGCCTACACCGATCGAGGCCTATTACGTAAAGCCGACATTTGTTTAAACCTCAGCCTGTGACAGCTGCATATAATTGATGTTGTAATTTGTTACTTCATGTGGTGTGAATAGTTTGATGATGTGTGTAATTCAATATGAATTCAATCTTCATAGCATGCATCGGTGATTAGGACAAGCGATTCTGAGAGAAATGTGTGTTTGTTAACAGGCCCTATCATATTTTTGCTAATAGGTGGCACTGACTTCCTTCCTACCGTATCTGAATTCAATATTGGGCATGATATATTAGATGATTTTGATATTGATCAGCTCGTCATCATCCGAATTGTCCCTAGATTCTACAGAGTCTAGTTAATCATCATGAATTATATTTCCATAGGTAATCCAACTTAGTAAAAAACACCGGAGATGGTGAAGAAATGCACTTATTCGCATGAACAAACTCATGATATCCCAGAGAGCACTGGATGTCCTGGGGACGTCCATTTTATGTACAATTTGGGTCCGAACGTCCAGGACCTATTTTGGACGTTTTGGGGACGTACATGCGTGAACGTGGATCAAATTTCATATTAATTTGAGATACAGGAATGTGTTTGTCGAAATAAGAACACAAGAAACCCAATGTTGAAAAAGTATATAACATTTGAAATTCTGTTGGAAACCATTACTCCTAGAAGTGGTTCGGATTTCAGCATGAGCTGATGTTGGTCTCGCTTCTTCAACCCGTATGAATTTGACTCATAGGGAGTTCCCAAACTCGAAATTGCGATATATAAATATTAGACAATAATATTTCATGTGATAATTATTAGACTGATTTCATTTGTATCAGATAAATGTGTTGTAATTATCGTTAAAAACTCATCAAGTCAAAGCGCCACAATCTTGCTTCTTTTTCATCTCGATCTGACGAAATAAGCTTCGAAAAATTCCACCTTTCACATCAATCAAATGCTCTATAATTATCGCATACGGAAGATTCAAGGCATTATCAGAGAAAGGCACGGTTATGTCTATAATCTGACATTTTCGAGATGGAGAATCTGCCTACTTTCTAAACCTTTCGCTTTTGAAAAGGTTTTTCGAACTACCTACTTGATGTATTCAATCCCACCTGAATGTACAGGGTGTCTCATAGGTTATTGTAAAAATTTCAACTGTAGACCTAGACCAGACGAACACATGCTGGCCACCCTTTTATGAATGATCTCTCAAGTTTTTTGAACTCATAAGGTTATCAAAGCTGGTAAGAACACATAGATCCTTATATAAAATTGAGTTCTGCACATGACTAGAATAACATTATCTCAATATGAAATCATTACAATTCCTCGTATTATAGTGGTACATTACTATTTCACAGACATAATTACGATCACAGTGTTGTTCAATTTTGATTTAATAAATATGCAAATATTGAGCATTCTTTTTTAAGCTCAATTTATAAACTCCGCTACCGTAGCTACACTTGACGCTGCCGTTCCAAAATGTATTGAGGAGATATCCAACGGCACCTGCGTCAGCTGCGTAGTTTATGAACAGATGTTTATTTTTAGCATATTTCATCTACGAACAGTAACTGCAGCGTCAACTGTAGCTACGGCAGTGGAGTTTATAAATTGAGCTTTACTCGTCAGATAGAAAATTCAGTTCATTCAATATTATCAGAATTGTGGTATATCTATTACATTCTACTAAAACTAGTTCGCATCGCTCTATTTTGAATAGTTTATAGTTCTATTCTATAATTTGTTGAATTGAATGGAAGTGTGGGAATTCTAAATGAGACGCAACTGACCTGTTATAGAATTATATTTTGGTACCAATTGTTGAATGTTTTCCTATTACGCAGAAATGAAGCTTATTTCTTTAGAAAATTTACGCAATGAGCATGGAACGTTAAATTATAGTAAAAAATCACGCACCCAAGTATTTTATGTGCAAAAATAAAAAAAATACTCGAAATGATTTTCCCATTATTTTAAAGGTGGATTTCATGCAACATCACTTGATTTAACTCAACTTAACTCAAGAAGATAAATCCATTGAACATATCAAGTTGAGTAATTGCTTGAAGACTTGTATCACTTCAACTTCATTAAATTGAGTTGAAAATTTAAATGGTAAAGTATCTACAGAGTAATTGGGAAATATAATTATTGAATCTTTGATTGAAACATCCTGTACCTCATTAGGGCGACACATTTTTTTATGATTTGGGTTGAATATCGATATTTTTCTATTATTAACACCCTGTATACGAGTATGAACATAACCTCGAACGTAATAGAGTAAGTACTAAAGATACAGATATATATTCTCATTATAAAATTCCAAGATGAATAGATAACTTCGAGGATAAGTTTAGTTGGAGTAGAAATGCCATCCACTCGAGATATTTTTCAGATAGGACTTCACTTCATTTAAGTTGATTACTCTCACTCTTGAAATAAATGATAAGAATGAACAGCATTGGCATTTTTTAACTTGAAGATTTTTTTGTCGAAACTGGTTAAAACTTTTCATTTACTATCAATTGATAATTGAACAAATACAGGGTGGATTAGAATTCAGGTCTCTGATAGATGAAAAAATGAACTAGAAATAGTTTGGGCACATTTTCTTCATGTTTCACACATTTTTTTCGGCATTCAACAAACAACAACCATTCCAACCAAGGTGAATATAGGATGGTGAAACAGCTATTAACAATCACTAGAATAAACTGTTTACTTTTGCCTACTTGATTTCATACCGTAGTGTTATTTCCTGAAATTACCAGAGATGGCGTCATACCTTGGTAAAACAGAAACTGTGCTTCTGTCAGTGTCATGTGTTCTACAAGAAAAAATACCGAAAATAGTAAAATATTGATAATTATTCCAGGTTTACTGAAAATATACTGTTTCAATGTCGTTTCAATTCACGTCTGTCAGATGCGAACCACTGAAATACATAAGCTACAGAAATCTTCCTTCAAATTCTATCTTACTGCCACCTTCATTCAAGTCGTGGAAATATTACTACCTTCTCAAACGGTCTACAAGTTTTTCGCAGAAACAATTGAAGAGCTGTTTCACCATCCCATATCCACCTTGATTCAAACATATATGTATGTGTCGGTGTGAGTTGATCAATGGTTGATCACGTGCTCAGAGAAAGAAACATCTGCAGTCAGTATTCGTTTTATTTGATAAATGCATAGACCACGAGTGGATATAACTGAATGTTCTGTGTGGCATTAGCCAGTAAAGTAGTTATAATTGTTGAAGACTTAGTTTTTTTTATTTTAATTCCCTAAATTCATGGGTCCGCCCCTGGTAGTGATCGAGATAAATCTATATTGAATCTCGGATCGTATAGTGACTCTCAATGGATGAGCGTTTCTAATTTGCGAGGCACCGGTACTTTGTGGGAACTACAACGTCTCCGGTATAATCAGTTATGCCATCAAACTAATTTGATAGTCCTAATTGCCTCGCAAGCGCTATGCACGCCTAGAAACTGTACGTGTACTTACAATTATCTTAATCATTCTGTGCTGGCGCTAATAAGGCTTCTGAATTAGCACCCACGAGAAAAAGTTATCCAGAGTTTGTTGTTAACAAGCCATCCAAGGCTGTCGATTTCTAAGGGCCACTTTATAAAAAACTTTAAGACCTAAGATTTATCACCTAACATTTAATACTTATCACTTATGACAGATGAATCATGGAAATATCATTGGTTGTGTTATAAAACCATTTAAGACTTATGATTTTACACCTAAGACTTAAGAAGATGACCAACTTCCAACTTAAGAAATGGATGATAAATGATCATAAATGAAAATAGGAGATGCGCATGTTCGAGCAACGAAAAGTGACATACTGTTTCCCGCGATATTTGAATTTTGGGTTATATTTTCGAATATTATTTGGTGGTGTGGATAGTCTGTAATTATTTGGTTGCATTTATCAATTTTTTTATAAAAGTGACATAGTTTTCTATTTTGAAATCGATGTCATCAATAATAACTCCAAATGATAGCTATTTGTCAGATCAGAGGGATGCTCTTATGCAGCAAATTGCTTATGTTGGACTGACTACTATGTACACATGTCATCATATAGAGGAAAACAGCAATGTACTGTGGAAAATTTACTGAAAAAATCGATTGGCATGGAATCTCCATGGAATTTTATGAAAAATGGAATATGCCAAACTGCATTGGTGCCCTTGATGGAAAGCATATTCAGATACAAAATACAAAACATGCTGGAACAGGATACTTCTCCTACAAGAAGACTTTCAAGCATAGTATTGATCTGGCTATCTGTGACTCGATCTGTGATGCATCTCATAAATTCATCTTCATTGATGTAGGCTGTCCAGTATCAAATCATGATGGAAATGTATTCCGTAATTCAATTTTCCATTTCTACCTGCAGTTTTCTAAGATAGGTATATTTGGCCAATTTTTTTCCAGGCAGTTTTCCTGGCGAGTTTATTTCAGAATAACTTCTTTTTTATCATAAATATGCCTGAATTCTTCAACTTGTTGAATTAATAGAGCATATCGTCCATGACACAAATAATATTTGATTAAAATTGAAGAAAATTATAACAAAAACAATAATAATAGATATAGGTTAGAACTTGACAACGTCAAAATCATTTGTTCCATGTCAAATATTCCTAAATCTTAAGTTTTTTTATAACAGAATGAACTGATCAGCTCTTAAGTCTTAAATGTTAGGTGATAAATCTTAAATGTTAAAAGTTTTTATAAAGTCACCCTAAATCTAATCTTATTTTGGCACAAGTTGCTGAAGCTCTCAAGTTTTATTGCTTGAGGAACAACTTCGGGAACAACAGATACAAGCATTTTCAACGATCCTTCTAGTGGCTTGCACTACGTTCCACGAACATTATAGATTTTTCTTTCATGCAGTCAAGATCTCGGTCAACGTACAAAAAAAAACGAATCATACCATGTCACTACAACTAATAACTTTTAAATATTTTACTTATAGTGTATTGCTTCGGATGACACTTAAAAAGCTAAGGTCCCGGTCTTCCTAACTCGAACAAGTCTCAGATTTTCTAGATTAGATAACTTTCTATAATGTCATGTGGTCATTCAGTATTTTCCATATCTAAAATCTTTTGTAGAGCCATCAGTTGAGTAGATGATGGACTTATGTACGTCCGAACTCCGAAATATGTTCTACCCTGCATAACCTGATGCATATTTAAAGTTGTGGAGATGACTAGGTGATTCTTTTCAAGGAATATTTCAGCTAATTTTAAAATAATTTATCAAATAGGTCTTCGGGTGACTTTATAAAAACTTTTAACATTTAAGATTTATCACCTAACATTTAAGACTTAAGAGCCGATAAGTTGATTCTGTTATAAAAAAACTTAAGATTTAGGAATATTTGACACGGAACAAATAATTTTGACGTTGGCAACTTCTAACCTATATCTATTATTATTGTTTTTGTTTGAATTTTCTTCAATTTCATTTAAATATTATTTGTGTCTGGACGATTCTGTATTATTTCAACAAGTTGAAGAATTCAGACATATTTATGATAAACATAGTATAGCTATTCTAAAATAAACTCGACAGGAAAACTGCCTGGAAAACAATTGGCCAAATATATCTTAAAAAACTGAAGGTAGAAATGGAAAATGGAATTACGGAATACATTTCCATCATGATTTTATCCTGGACAGCCTACATCAATCAAGATGAATTTATGAGATGCATCACAGATAGCCAGCATATTCCATTTTTCATAAAATTCCATTGAGATTCCAATATTTCATGCCAATCGATTTTTTCAGTAAATTTTCCACAGTACATCGCTGTTTTCCTCTATGATGACATGTGTATATAGTAGTCAGCAATTTGCTGCATAGAGCATCCCTCTGATTTGATAAATAGCTATATTTGGAGTTATTATTATTGACATCGATTCCAAAATAAAAAACTATTCAATATCCATATATTATCCGTCATGTTCAAATGAAAATGCAGTTGAAATGGGTATTCCTTTTCCTATGTATGGGTTTAACTTTGTAATTTCAATCCCGACCTTTCTTTCGCATGCATCTCAAGTAAACACCAAGCCCAAATATCATGAAATAAATTATGTCCATGGTCCTATCATTATATAAAAAAAATTGATAAATGCCACCAAATAATTACAGACTATCCACACCAACAAAAATAATATTCGAAAATATAACCCAAAATTCAAATATCGCGGGAAACAGTATGTCACTTTTCGTTGCTCGAACATGCGCATCTCCTATTTTCATTTATGATCATTTATCATCCATTTCTTAAGTTGGAAGTTGGTCATCTTCTTAAGTCTTAGGTGTAAAATCATAAGTCTTAAATGGTTTTATAACACAATCAATGATGATTCATCTGTCATAAGTGATAAGTATTAAATGTTAGGTGATAAATCTTAAGTCTTAAAGTTTTTTATAAAGTGGCCCTTCTTTTCATTAGATTACGGATTTCTCTCTCCATTTACTTCACTATCTCGTAAAAATGAAGCAGTATCTCATGCATATTAATATTATGTGTTCTCAAAATAACGATGTAGGTAGGTGAGTAGACCTTGGAGTAGACATTCCAATAATTCACAAGGACATCTACTGTTACATCATTTCAATGGTGCTTCAAGCAAGGTTCGATCTTGAACTTCATCATAATAATTATTGTCAATGAATGCATTAGAACAAGATTTCATCATTAATAATGGTGAAGCTAACAAAAGTAGATAGCTGATAGCTATTCCAAGATATCTTTCGATTTGCTTTGAGTGTATTCAAGATGAATTGTGTGAAATATAAGACAGTTTTGTTGAGATAATTCCTCCAATTGCTTATTTGATAGTGCAATTATTTCATCAAACAAGCTAATATTAGGAACAGACAGGAGAATCTAAATTTGGTATACTGTAGTTGTCGGAATAATCATCAAATAGTGTTGAACAAAGTAATTTATTTGAAAAACTGCTATGACACTGCTCAATCGTATTTATTATATATTTAAGAAAATACTTTTTTTTTCCTTGATTGTTGAAATGTGGAAGGCTTGAAACCAGGAACGCTTGCATTTGATTTTTGCAATCTGGAAGCTTCTACGCTTTACAGTCGTTTATTGTAATTTTGAAAGATGTTTTGTTGGAGAATGATGAATGGTCTGCATTTAATTCCAGATCACCTAGACATACTTAAAGAAAATATATCATCAGTTTTTGTTACGTGATAACACAACTATTAACTATTTATTGAAAACAATTCAACCGATTGCCAGACTATGGAACTGGAACTAGACTGGGTAAAAAAATGACTTCTTTCAATATGTATGTCAGTCAACTATACTACTGATGAGTATTGCCAATAGAAAACGACATAATCCAAACAACTATCATGCATATACCTATATAATTTGATTAAACACATTCAATCACAAATGTTCGTACCTGCATTTTGCAATTTCTATAAAAATGCATTATCCTGTTGAATGTGAGAGATTGTCTGATATTACCAGCATTCGCAAAAGCGTGAATATGTCCGAGATACCTAGATGTTCATCTTCATTTCGGTGACCTTCGGTTACTTTCAAATAGGATTCAGAATAACATTATGTCATACCGTAGATTAATACCGTTCTACTTTTACTTTCAACATAATAATGCCGAAGAGGATCCTATAGTATAGAGACCTGAATTATTATCGTCATCATAAAGTCGAGTGTTCAGACCATGAGTTTTTGCAGTGATGATAATTACGTTAACGAACTAACTTTTTTAACGTTTATTACCTGGAGTAGAGCGCATGAGTTTTCAATTTTCATTAAATCAGTTTCGTTCATCAGCTGACCTTGGTTTTCAACGAACCAAAATTTTATTTCGGCAACCGTCCGGAAAGTACGTATACTTACGATTTTTTTTTGAGAAAGTGGCATCACATCGTTGTTGTCATTGTAAATATGAAAATCTTGGTAGTATGGTTTTGATAGAGGTGGATAGATAGACTGGTGAATTCACTTCCTATCCTGTGACATGTCCCAAATCTCTTGATTTCGCCTACTTCGATAAAACGTGTCTAACGTGACATGGCGTGGGTGAATCTTGCTAAGTGAAGCCGCGATTTCAATCAAATTTACAGGTTACTGCAGGTGTCAATACGAAAATATGAATATTTGATTCTGAATGACTTCTAATCGTTTCTAACAACTTCATGGAGCCATTTTCCAATTAGTTTGATGCAAATATGAATCGAACATGATTGAAAGAAAATTCTTCATATATCTTTCAACAGTATCGCCATCTATTGTTGTACATGAGAACCCCACGTAATGAGCTGAAATTCAATTGTTCCAAATCAAGGATTTGTCTGCTGAAACAATTGAAGAGTATCGCCACCAGGTCTTATTTCCATCATTGTTTTGATAAATGCAGTTGATCATTACCATAGCAGCAAAATAACGACTGACAACTATCTGACATAAAATTAGCTAACATTCAAAAATTATCAGATGAAAACAATCAATGTGAAACGGAAACTTTACCTTCTTGTTCTGACTTCAACAAAAGGCACTTAAATATACCAAGCATTTCAAACAAATTGAATCCAATCAATATTAACAATCGTTCTAATTTTAATATAAATATTAATATAAATAAGAATTGAAATGTTCGAAATTTTGTTCTAATAAAGAAATGTGTTTCTTTGATATGTTATTCTACACGGTTGCCGAAAAAATTGTGTACGCAACACGCCTGAAAACAGTTTTTTTGGACTCGCAGGCTTCCAGGACTCGCTACGCTCGTCCTAGAATTTTGTCCACTCATCCAAAAAAAACAGTATTTTCCGGACTTGTTACGTAAATTACTATTGAACAAATGCGTTAGGGAAGGGATTTAAAAAATTTAGTTATTTAATGAATAACAAACAGTTCTATTTGATCTTATTATATTCAAAATATGATAATCAATCAAAAACATTATATACAGGGTGAGGCACAGTATTAACACGATACGGTCTGTATATGGAAAACCATTGGGATATTATTGAATAATTTTCTATTGAGAATAAAATAGAGAATATAAGTTACAATGTTGATTTTGTTTCATTCCCACGCATCGATTTTTTCCACAAATTTCAAAATATACAATGTTATTGTAAATTGTAAACCTCGTGGTGAACTTTCGATTATAGATTTGTTGAGGAGGGTTCATGGAATCTATTTGAAAAATGAATAACTCTTGAGAAACCTGCCAACCTTTCGAGAGATTCGCGTAATTTTGAGACCCATAAAAAATGCATGGCGAATTCAAACCGGATGTTTATGCAGAAATTACGCAAGTGAATCGGACATCCGCGCAAAATAATTCTTTGTTGGGTTCTTTGTAGAGAAATCGAAAGTATTCAAAACAAGGTATTCGATTGTGTGGTAAGTATGCATCTATTTGGATCGATATCATTAGCTCATAAACAATGGAAATAGAAAGTCGAGTCTATAAGGAGTTGTGGAATGCTATCTTCTGGAGATTCTATCAGTTGAGCAAAATATAATCCCATACGCTGACAGCGTTCAGATAAGAGATTTTTCAAGAGCATATGACTGAACTACAATGAATGTGGATGCATCATTGATTCAATATATAAGTAAAGTGTTTCTCTGGACCTTTCTTGCATAAAAATTTCATTTCTAAATTGTCTAAAAATAATCAAGATTGATAGCTGCTTGGATTTCATTTCAATAGGCGACATCATGGAATATATTGTGTTAGAATAAACGCCGCTCTATAATATAATACCCTCGATAATACCCTCCAATTCAGGAAGACATTCAATCATCGGCATCATGGCCGCTTCTCGTGACGTCACAAGTCCTCTGATTGGCATAATTGCTCCGTGTTGCCAGCCTGACTGTTTTTCTGAACTTCTGAGAAACTGTTCAATTTCATGCATGAATTGAACGAATTGTTTCAGCAACTCGGCTGTTTATTTGATTAATCTTGGATGACATCATGTATGTATACTCAGTGCTAAGTTATAAGTTTTCCGGTCTACTTATATTGTAAAGAAATATTATGAATAACGCTCTGCAATGCTGTAAAACATTTTCATTACGTTCAATTCAATCAATCTACAAACAACTGAAAAACAGAAATAGTACCATTTCATGCGAAGTTTATTTTGATAATTTTGAATGTTATTCTGCAGCACTGTAGCATAATTTGAGGCCAATTTGAGGTCGATTAATTACCCCAGCATCGATTTTTTTTCGGTATTCGTTTCATACGAAGAAACGCTAATTATTGTGCTAGCTTGAAGATGAATAATAATCAAATGTTCGTATTAGAAACCCATACAATAATCATGATGAATATGAAATGATCAGCAGTACACCCCTATAGAACTTTCGTTGAATCTAATCTATCTAATGCATTTCAAAGCAGAGAAATAAGAGTGGATAATTTTATATTGAGTTAGCACTCGACGATGGTTCGATGAATTTCTGGATAAATAGAAGAAAAATTAACATAGTATACTGCCGAGAATATGAGATTTTGCGAGTATTTTTGATTATTTTGGTCTGAGGAACATGTTGTTGTATAGACCTTTTGGGTATACCCTGTATATGGAAAATCTGAAAATACCTTGTGAGGTTCCCACAGCACAAGATTTTATTTTTCTGTCAATGTCGAAACCAAAAAACTTGGCTTTAGGCTAGAATGAAGCCTTCAACCGAACTGCCATATCGAACATTTTTATTCGAAAACGCCGGAAACTACAACATTGATTTCATTATCACTGTGACTTTAATAAAACATTCTGGTACACTTCCTGCGAAACAGAAATAGATGCAAGAAAACATCATGGTATATGGTGGGAGGACAAAATAATAATGCTGTGCTTTTCTGCCGTTCCAAATTGAATGAGAAAAAAGCTGGTCCATAAAAGTCATATAGATCATTTCTTAGAGCAGTGGCGGTTTCATCATCAGTCTCAGTAGGATGGTACAGCAAATTTGAAGCTAACATATTTTTATTGTATCACAGATATTTAATTATCATTTGAACAAAAAATAAGGACAATAATTATCAACTGGGAAACCGTTAGAGATAGTACATAGATATAAGTATAAGTTCACGAATGCTATCAAATTTGAAATATTATGCATCGCTTAAAATATTTCAAATCGTTAGATCAGGAGTCAAATTTTCACATATAATACCACTAGAGCTTCAATTATTAGTGGAAATTTTTTCGATAACACGAATTTTCTAAAAAATATTCGTGTTTGAGAAAGAATTTTTGTTCACTTGAAGCTAGAGTGATATTCAGTAAGAAAATATCACACCAAGAGTCCAGTTGAGTTTACGCTAAATAAAATACAAAATTCCGATTTTTACGCAAAATAATAATAAGGTAGATGGTGATAGTTTGAACCCGAGATCAAACCATTTTTCTTGACTAACTTTATTTCACTAAAGTTGGTATAATAGTATATTATGATACAAGTTTCATAAGACTATTTTGTCGCACGCGTTGTTCGGAGTACGAAACAAGTGCGACCACGTATCTTATTAAACGTGTGTCATATACATTTTTTTCTATTTTGCGTCAATTTGAAGTCTTTAATTGAAATAATATTGATTCAATATCGATAAATAACAGAAACATCTTCGATTGGTAACAGTTATGACATTGAAATAATTGAATTCTGACGCACAAGCATAAAGTCCAGTTTACTGTCGAGCTATTTCGATTTTTGCGATACCAGCGGTGAAAAATGCAATGTTGTTATTGTTTTCATTGGTCAATTCAAATCACACTCTGAATTGAAATTCACCAATAAAAATTTTTCACTGCTAGTACCTCCAAATCCAAAATCGCTCAGAAGTAAGCTGGGCTTAACTCTTCTGACTTTCATTTGACAGTTCCATTGTACCAACCTCCGAATAATAAAAAATGCGTATCGAAACAGAGGCTATTTCGATACGCATTCGCGTTTCATAATGACTCAATTATAGAACCAAAATAAAAAATATATTTTCTTTCAAGAAACTCGAATAAATATATTTTCTTTCAAGAAACTCGAATTGGTAATTAGTATTTGAAGTTAAATGTGTCATTTAATCTATAAACGTCAAAAAAATTTCATAATAATCTAAGTCCCATTTTCCATAAACGTCTAACGTACCATAGACAGTGAGAAAGTTCTCATGAAACCCATTGATTTTTTTCTATATCTAGTGGTTCAGTCAATATCAAGGAAGAACAAACTATGGAGTCCTGATGTCATAGGCGCCGAAACTTCTGAATTCCAGGGGGGGCAAAATGAATCGAAATGAAATAGTATTATAGAATTTTGTTCATATAAAATATTGAAAAGTAACAAAATAGAATTTAACGCATTAACTTACTTATATTGAAACCATGATTAAAATTTCAAGCGAAAAACTAATCTCAGGCACATACTATAGATACATTTCCAACATTGGAACATCCAAAATTTCAGGTTCATTATTGCAATGGTAAATGTTTGGGTTTGTAATTATCATGCGATTTATTTTACAATGAAAATTTTTGTTTGTACCCATGTATTTGGACCACAGAAATCCGAATTTGGTAATAAAGTCGTTAACAAACTACCATTTTTCCTTTCAATTATCCATGAAGTTCGAAATTTCACCTTCTTGAACTCGAAAGTTTTCTGCAAGTATTGTATATTCTATAATATCACTATGAAAATTTCGCTGGACATACTACATGGTTCATTATATATGCTTTTTATCAAAAAAATTGCATTTTTTCATAATTTTCCTCCCATTTTACCATCTAGGCTCCATAAACAACGGCCATTTTGAAAAACTCTGGGCGAATAGAGTAGATGTCATAGCTGACTCATAGCAAATATATAAACTACTCAGTGGCATATGTTTTTTATCTTCAATAAATGTCAAATGGAATGATAGATATCAGTAAAAGAAGATGAAATTTCGAACTTTGACAAGGAAAATATTTAAAAGTAGAGATTTGTTCACGATAATAATAATTATAAAATAATAATAATATAATTTATTCACTTCAATAGAAAACAGAATATGTAAGAAATAAATTTACAAAAATAAATGACTGGGCCTCGAAACTGAAAAGTACACTTGTTTCGAGATATCCGATGAATCATTATAATTACACATAATAAGTTTGAGTTTTCGTAGGTGCAACTTATCCTTTGAACAGTAATGTAGGGATCTACTTTTTCACTATTTCATATCAGTGTATGGTTCTTGTGATGTGTTTTATATTTTATACAATAGGTGAATTACATTTCGTAGATATTTTAAATCTTAATCCCTGATAAATCAAATCAATTAGGTACTTCTGGAGTGAGATGAGGTAGCGCATATATCTTCAACAATTTGGCTTCTTTTATGTGTTCTATAAATACTTGGGTACAAAGGTACAAAGAAAAATGTTGATTGAAAAATAAATTACTAGTGCAAAATCACCAATGGTTGTCCAATTTGAGTGTAATCTCAGGGGGGGCGTTGCCCCCCCTTATAATTCTCAAAGGAGGCATGGGCCCCAGTGCCCCCGTGTAATCGGCGCCTATGCTTGATGTTATGGATTGCATTGCTAAAAATTCGTAAATTCGCAATATTTCAACATATTTAGGGGGAAATCGGTGGGGCATTGGAAAACTCCGAGGAAAACTCTCCAGTTTACGATCAAAACCTCGATCAAAACTGTTTCACTGACATGAATCTGAATAGAAAGCGTATAGCTGCTATGCCACGATAATTCCCTGAACCCTTGTTACCCATAGAAAGTTGCACTAATAAGGACGTATATAATCGAATAATCAATATTTTTCATTCCCAGATCCGCGCAGGTGTGGGTAGGTAATTGATTTTATTAATTTCTGATTGAAATTTTCATTGGAGCGATCATCAACTCATTCCCATAAATGTTCAATTATTCAGATTGAGATCCAAATGAAAGGCATGAATACAAATTCTTAAACATAGGCGTAGTCGATAGCGTACAATAAGGATTTCGGCACACAGTGAATCTTCATAGACGCAGTTAACGTTAAAATAGATTCCTTTGTTACTAATCATATGCAATGTAAAAAATTGGGATATGCCGAGGAATATGCTTGCAAATATTCATGAAAAATATGTAAATCAGTCAAAACTCCAGTCAAAATGTTCAACGTTAATTGATAAAAAATAGTAGATACGTGATTTTATCCTAAATAATTATCTAAAATAAAATTTGTCGTGTCATTTTCAGTTCTTGATTTATTTGAGAAAAGGGAAATTTGTAATTTTCAATTTTATCTCGAATTTTATTTTCTCAAACGAAAACCGAAAGAATTAGACGTTTTCAACTAGGTTCTTGCTCGAATTTGAGTCTGTCATCCTCGATGACCTATCCAAGGCATTCTTTATGCCAGAGTTACAACACTCAACTTTTTTTTTCATGGGCGCCATATTGAATATTTGCATTTTCGTTTGTGTCGTTTCCTGAATACAGTAAAAAACGGAAAAGTAAGAAGGAAAGAAAAAAAATTCGTTTTTGCGAATAGTATTTTGGAAACGAAACCAACAATTCAGTTCAGCAAACTAAATTCAGACAGTTATTCAATTGAATTTGGAAGCTTACTTGCTCAAAGAAATTATTTCCCTCGGGATTTCAATTAGGAACGAAATGATAAGCTAGAAAGTTGTTTGTCTCAAAACAAAACGAACTTATGAAAAATGCAAAAATCCAATGTAGCGCCCATAAAAAAAGTTGAGTGTTGTATCTCTGACATCAAAAACGCCTTGGAAAACATAAAATATATATATAACAATTACGAGATTAGATGCTTAGAGGTTTTTTTCACAATTAATATCACCTGAATATTTTCAAAAATTCAGGAGACGCTACTGATATATATATAATTGGTATAAAAAGTTTAGGCATATTCGTGTGATGATTCCGCGAATATAAATTCAAGATAATTGCCACTTTGTAATCATTTTCTGAATAAGTAACAATTATTTCTCACACTCTCTTATTCTCTATCAGATTTCTCGAAATTGCTCTAGTTTCCATAAGAATATCGGTATAAGCTATCGCAATTATTAGGTATTGTAGTTCAATCGGCACAGTTTCTGTCTACAGGGTACATTTTTTAAGTAGCATAAAAATCTCGATTTAACCAATTGGGGAGATCATAAATCTTTTTTTATTGTTTATTACAAGCATCAACAAATAAACAATTCAGTTCATCACGCCAAGTGTGATGTTGATTCAATCAACAGGCTGATCTCATCTGGGACTACATTCAGTAAGTGAGTAGTCTTTGAATCCCGCTTTAAATTGATTTCAGAAACACAAGAAAAATGCTCAATTCGAGGCTCAATTAGAAAATTACGAGGAAAATTATGTTACCAGAAAATTCAACAAAGTTGAATTTTTTTGATTTATCTGGAAATAGCCCGTAATAACTGACCTAGTTATTTGTATTTCTTCATCACTGCTCGATATAACTTATTGTTCTGAAGATCTTGGGAACCATATTGAGAGTTCGAAAAAGTTCAAAACGTCGAACGCGATATTTCGAAAAATATTTGTGCGGCTATAGGTAGCTTCTCATTGGCCGAGAGTAGTCCTATCAGTTGATCCAAATCACGTATATTTCAACATAATTTGGAGTTGTGAAATGTTTAATTTCTGACATTGTTTCAAAGACAATGCATTTTTTTTGTTGACTGTTGTTGAAAGGGTTGCGCGGTCTTAACATTTTGTTATACGCTAATGAAAAATTAAGAAATCGAGCTTCGAATGTTTTAATTTTTCTCTAGGTCTACCTCTAAAGAATGTTTCTATATTTCTATAAGTATCTGTCATAGGGCATGCAGCAAAATATTAACGCATAAACTGATGCACCAATCATTTAAAAAATAAGATCGAACTTTTACAAATCATCATTCATATTGTGATTTATGAGCGAAAGTTTGGGAATTTTCTCGTGAATTTTCGTGATATGAGAGTTTACTCGCTTATTTGTGAGAACAATTTATTGAATTTCATTTAATTTCAATGACACTGTACATCTATAGGTACATCCCGATGAACTTTCATACCCGATTCATACCTAATGCATCGTTGCATTCAGTAGATATCTTTAAATACCATACGTACCTAGATTAAAAGGTTATTTTCGGAACTCGTTCACCCATAAAAAACGAGATCGAAAAATTTCTACTTTCTCCGAATCAAAACGTAACATTCAAATCACGTGAAAATAGATCATTTTCGTTTCACATTCTCCAACTGGCTATTCCGCACTTCTTGATGTTTCGATCTCGATGTTTTGGTATACCATCAGTTTCTAATAATTACCAAATTGGTATTCTCCTCCATAAGTTGTTCTGGATACTTGAAAACACTGGCGTTACCCAAGCTATTTGGTGCATCTATGTCAGTCAACAGGTCAAAGGTTTTTATAGAATCTGAACGAAATACTAATAAATATACATAGCGGATACTCGCAAATCGTTTTCTAATGTGATGAACAACATAAATAATATTTTTGATAGTATAGAATTGTGTGAAGCGAGGTGTGAAGTCAAACTACTGAGTATCAAATATTTTCAATCTGTTATTGACTGAAATAGTGAAATAGTTATCAAAAACAATCACTTATAACCACAATGATCGTTAAATGTCGGACGTTTTCAACTATAGGACGTTTTCATCTATAGGACGTTTTCAACAATAGGACGTTTTCAACTATAGGACGTTTTCAACTATTTATATTTATATACATATATATTTTATTTTTTTACAGCACAATGGGATTTCCATCATTTCGCCGTTCGATGAAAGACATTGTTTTGATATAGTGTGTGTGTAGTTGTGTGTATGACTGTATTGTATATATTTATACAAATTCGCATATATCTGAAAATACAGAGTAGATTGTATCGAGGATTGTATATATCTTTGCCTAGAAAACTCATCATCAACAAACGATAATTGATTAGTTAGTTACTAATTTTCCAAAATGAATCAATAGGATAACTCGAGGGGAAAACCGCGCTCAAAATTGTGTACACCAAACTTCAATTTTGCGAGAAATTCCAAAGAATTCAAGAAATTCAAAAAAATCCCTGGGAATTGCATGGAATTCCCTGGAATACCAAATGTTCGTACATCAGAATTCCAGAATTAGAATCCAAGGAATTCCAAAGAATTCCAGGAATTTCAAGGAATTCAAAAGAATTCCAGGGAAATCCAAGGAATTCCAGGGAATTCCTGGAATTGCTGGAATTCCTTGGAATACCTTGGATTCCAATTCCAATTCCAATTTCCAAGAAATTCTTTGGAATTCCTTGAAATTCCTTGAAATTCCTTGAAATTCCTTGAAATTCCTTGAAATTCCTTGAAATTCCTTGAAATTCCTTGAAATTCCTTGAAATTCCTTGAAATTCCTTGAAATTCCTTGGAATTCTTTGAAATTTCTTGGAGTTCCTTGGATTTTATTGGAATTTCTTGGAATTCCTTGGAATTTCTTGGAATTTCTTGGAATTTCTTGGAATTCCTTGGATTCTAATTCAGAAATTCTGATGTACGAACATTCGGAATTCCCTAAAATTCTTTGGAATTCTTTGGAATTTCTTGGAGTTCCTTGGAATTCATGGCAAAATTGAAGTTTGGTGTACACAATTTTGAGCGCGGTTTACCCCTCGGGATAACTATAAGTATGTGTACCGAGATGCGTATATCTACCTAGTATTCACTATACAGGGTGTATATCAGAGGCCAAGTTCATAGGTCATTTAGTTTCTGCGATATTAAGATCAAATTCTATACATTACTCAGTATTTCGAATGACTGCAAGAAAATCCATATAAGTTATTTTTGCGGAGGTCAAAATCCTGGTCAAAATCCCCTTTTTCATCTCATAAACTTTTTTGTATAATGCATATGAAACGAATTGTTTTGTTTGTAAACTTGTTTATCTCTTGTAATTTTTACAAATCTGCGACCGTTATAGGGAAAAAATTCAAACCATTTTTTGTAAGCTAGATTCAATAAATTCTTTCAACGAAACAATGAAAAAGTAATTGGTGGGCTTTGACTGCTCTTTTCATTTCGACGTTTAGGTTTTGTTTTGGAGTATTTGACATAATTCGCATTATTGTTACGCGAGTTATTATAAGTACCTATATTTTTCATCGATTTTGAAAAACCGGAAAAACATATGAGTACTTCATCGGTCTGCAGGAGTTCAATTATCAATAATAATAGGTTTTGAAGTATTTCAAGTGTTTCAATCTCGGTTTCAACTCATAATAATAATAATTATCAATGTTCATTTACATAACACATCCCCGAGCACATCCTTCTCATATTATGATGTTATATGGATGTATCTAAGGATAGGGGTGGTGTAACTAATTTGGGCTTCATTGTGCGAATCAGAGGTCAAATCTGCCGGTGCCCCGATGCACAGAAAAAAATCCCGGGTAGGTTATGCTCCTCCATAGGAACCCAAAAAACCTTCAGCAATAGGGAACAAACCTTCAAGTCCCCGCTGCTCTGGAGGTAGTAGACGACCACAAACATCCATGCCATGGACAGAAGCACCAGCACTTTGACATTTCGTCTCATCTCAGTCCCTTTCCACTCTCGGGAATCACAGTTTCATTTAGGTAAACGAGGGGCTCGCAATCTAGCAGGCCGATCGACACCAACAAACTGTCACAGCCTCCGCCGCATCACTCACTACTAGATCGAAACGATGGAACGAATCGAATCAAACAAGCGAGGATCGACAGAAGCGGGCTGTGAGTCAACGCAAGACCGAGAAAGCGGGGCGGGATCGTGGAATTGCGATCGGGGATTCCGTCAGTGGCGTCACTGTGGGAGGGACAAATTTCCGGGGGGTATGAACAAGGTCAGGTCCTCTCGAATAGTAACACCCCGTATTAGATAGATAGATAGATAGTTTATTAATCCAAATACGAGCTTACAAAGCTATAGGACAGGTCAACAGAGAGTACATGTATGTGTAAAAAATTTTGATGAAATGTAGATTAAAATTGAAAGAGTGAAAAGAAAAGACAAAAAAAGAACAAATGAGGTATATCAGATATATCAACGATATGCATTGAAAATATCTAAACAATAGTTATAGAATATTTCAGGTAAAATTTTCGTTATAAAAATAAAATGAAATCATACATTAAAATCTTACTCTAAAATTGTCCAAAATATTCATCAAGGTTGTATGGAGTAATACCCAGTAAAAAATTTTTGTTTTTGTTTCTAAAAATATGCGCTTGTTCAATTACTTTTAACTCATTAGGAAGTACATTGTATAATCTCAGTCCTATCACATTTAGTGATTTTTGGCAAATGGTGAGATGTGAGTTTGGTAGATGAAAATCGTTTTTTCTCCTCGTGTTGTGATTGTGATATTGGTTATTTGTGGAAAATATTTTTTTATTCGCGTGAATGTATATTAATACTTCTAAAATATAAAGGCCGAGAAGTGGAAGAATTTCAAGTTCCTTGAAAATATCTCGACATGAGGTTTGTTGGGAGACGTTTACAATGGAACGTATTATTCGCTTTTGTGCGATGAATACGTCTTTCGCTGCTGGGGAGTTTCCCCATATTGTGATTGCGTAACGGAGTCTTGATTGAACCTGAGCGTGATAAAACAGGAGTAGACTAGGTGTGTCCAGAACACTCTTCAGGATTCTAATTTGGTAACATTTGGAGTGTAGAGAGCTGGTTAGATTTTTGCAGTGTGATTTGAAACTGAGATCATTGTCGATTGTGATACCTAAAAACTTGGAGGATGTACTATGTTCAAGAGGAGTGCCACATATGTTCAAATCTAGGGGTGGTAGATTAGTGTTTTGTCTGGTATGGAAGGTAGTAAAACTTGTTTTGGATGCATTTAGAAACAGAGAGTTGTTGCTCAGCCAATTATGTAGGGCGTCAGTTGTATTGTTAATTTTATTTTGGAGTTCGAGTGACGATTCGTCAGAGAATAACAGGGTTGCGTCATCAGCATACAGACATGTGAAAGCTCCTGGCAGAACAGTTGGCAGTTCGTTTATGTAGATGATGAATAGTATAGGTGCTAGGACGGATCCTTGGGGAACACCCATGTTGTTTTGTTGTGAACTTGAGATATGAGTTATTGTTTTATTATCGTTGGTGTGGTTGATTTTAACCCGCTGGATTCTTCCTTCCAAGGAAGAACTGAACCATTCGTGAGGTTTTCCTCTTATTCCATTCAAATGAAGTTTATCAAGCAGTTTTTTATGCACTAAACAATCGAAAGCTCGGCTAAGATCGCAAAACACTCCTATTGGATTTTGTCCAGATTCAATAGATTTTATAATGTTTCCATAAAAAGAGTGGATAGCACTGATAGTTGAGTGTCCTGAACGGAAACCATGTTGATCGGGATGCAATAAGTTATTTACGTTTAAAAGGTCCAGGAGTTAAGAGAGCATAGAATATTCGAACATTTTTGAGAGTACGGGGGGCACTGTGATTGGCCGATAGTTTTCTAAATTATGCGGATCTAATTTTTTGAAAAAAACGGGGAGACTAGAGCATTTTTTAATCTGCCTGAAGCCAACATGGAATTCATATTTATATGTTTTTTCCTCCACAGAGGTTTGCCACATCGTAACATTTGAAAGTGATAATCATGCCGTTTCTCATGAAATATTACTTTATAGCTAATAAGGAAGGTATTAATGACTTTTTCCTACGCGACCACGTATGAAAACGTCAATAATCACACTGTTTCGTTATTCAGAAAGTAGCTCATATCACCATGGTATTGTTTATTTTAAAGAAAAAAAGCACTAGTGTTGATATGAAAAATATCACAACGGTCGCCTGAATTGATATAGAAATAATTAGGTATACTGTGAAGGTACTCACTGTCAATATAAGCGTTCTCGAATCAAATTCATATTATTTATTGAAATTTCTGTCTCGTTTTGAATTATACCGAGAACTTTTGAATTATACCAAGAACTCTTTATCTATATTATAATGTGTCAGATACATAACCTCTGAATTTACTTTAAAACTGGAACCTATACTCTTTGCTGGAACTATTTCGATGTTGATGACCAGGGGTTAGATCATTCCAAAGAGTACGGATATAGTTTTATGCGCGGCTGGCTGCTTGCATCAGTTTGATATCACAGTATCACCAACGAGAAGATTCTTTGGTATCACAGATGTTTGCAAGGAGTCAAGGACGCACTAACTCGAGTAACTCGTACGCGCTTGCTAACTACATACTTCTATGGTTCTGTATTCCTGGTTGCGTGATTACTGGCGCTAGCAGGCGAATGGAGTCAAGGTTGTTTATGTACGCTGGTGTCAATATCAATAAAATTTGTCGAAACTAAACTAACTCAATCAATCGGTAATTCACATAATGAGGAATTGTCGGAGAAGTATTCAAATATCATCTTGAATATGGAAATGAACAGTACTTGATATTGAATCAAAACCACCTGAAATTCTAGAGACCGCTCAATAAGTTACATTTTTGTCAAGACCTCCCGCGAAATGAAAGTATTCAGAGTCGTAGGAAAAATAGTGTACAAAACTCGTTGGAACGTGCATTTCCTTCACTCGTTACGTAAACGACTACTCGTGTGAAATATGTCACTTTCCACACTTGTTGTGTAATATACTATATTTTGCGAATATCTCGAAAAGTATTGGTTTCCGCACAATTTGGTTTTCAGATTCTTGATCAGGAGGCCAAAAACGAAATGATATCAAAGCCGGGCACGCATATTTTGTGTAATTGATAATAAAATGAATAAAAACTAAATCTTTTCAACTAATAATTCAGAATTCTGAAAAACCAATCAGAATGCAAAAAGTTTCATTGTGAATGGCGCTAGACATCGTTGAATTAGAAATACGTAGGACAGTATCGAATCGAACAAAGTGTAAGACGTTTTTGATACGTTCGTATTATGCTACATGGGGTAGACTCTACATGTAGAAAAAGTTATTTCCGAAAATATTTTTTTTCGACACTTCCGCAAAAAACTGCACAGCTGCTTTTTGGTCAGGAAGGTACTATACCGGGTGTCAACGAATCTATTAGACAAGCTATAACTTCTAGAATATTCGGTATATCAAAATGAGATTTGGTATAGGTGAATGGCACGTGAAGAGGAAAGTTTTCGCATATTTTTCACTTTCCGGTCACTTCCGGTTTCACCGGAAATGGCTGCGGTTTTGAATTTTTAAATGGAACACCCAGTATATTTTAACATTTTTTGATTTCTGAGACAACTCTCACTACAATGAAAGTAAATAAATCATTATTCATGGCATACTTGACAAAAGTAAATAAATCATTACCCAGTATTTTCCTTAGTAATATTTAATTTGTGCTTATTTTTAATCCATTCGTAAATAAATTAGTATAGTTAGTTTCCTCAAAAAATCCTTTTTTCGGAAAGTGCTTGTCAAAGAATGGTTGCCATTTAAAAAATAATAGTTAGACACGAAAATGTAATTTTGCCAACTTGTCTTATTCCTATCTATCATACTAGTCACTGAAACTTTCCCATTGTAATTTTCTGACATCACCTGAGGTCCTCAGATTAGTTTACGTCCGATCATGGCCACCTAGATGCAATATTAAAAGTGACTCTAAAAAAATGAAGTATGCCTAAAAACTTTTTAAAATGTCCCATTCTGAGCCAGAATTGTCTCAGAAATCAAAAAATTTCACAATATACAGGGTGTTCAAAATTCGAAACCAGAGCTATTTCCGATGAAACAGGAAAGTGAAAAATATGCGAAAACTTTACTCTTCAAGTGCCATTCACCCACACCAAACCTCATTTTGATTCACCTTATATTCTAGAAGTTATGACTTGTCTAATAGATTCGTTGACACCCGGTGTATGATGGTGACCTATCTAAATAAAATTTCTCTACATACCCTCTATAGGAACTCCCCGATCACTACTTATGAGGGAGGCTTTATCCTTGTTCAGTTATTGCGTTACCACTTACCCCAAAGCTTTCATGTTTCATGGGACAAAAATAAATGGTAATTTTGCACTTATCATGCGATCTATATTTTGATGGAAATTTTTGTTGGAACTTACGTATTTTGACCTGAAAAACACGAATTCCATAATATTATCGTGAACATATCTCTAGTTTTCGAGATAATCGATGCCAAAGTTCGAAATTTCACTTTCTTTGTATGGCAATTTTTGGGCAAGTATTGTATCTTCTTAGATCCCAGGACATATTACATGCATTTACCATGGTTAATTATTATTTTTGTGTAAGAACAACATCACAAATATGTAATTTTTCCGTATTTTTCCTATTATTTCTTAAACTAGGCTACATAAACAACGGCCATTTTGAAAACATCAATGCGAATCTTGAGCGAATAAAGGTGGATTCACAGCTACCTTATAGCAACACCAGTCAGTGATAAGTGTTCTCTCTCTTCAATACATGTCAAAAAGAAAGATGGTTATCAGTTGAAGAAGGTGAAATTTCGAACTCTGGCATCGATTATCTCGAAAACTAGAGATATGTTCACGATAATATTATGAAATTCGTGTTTTTCAGGTCAAAATACATAAGTTCCAACAAAAATTTCCATCAAAATATAGATCGCATGATAAGTGCAAAATTACCAAATAAATATATCTAACAAAAGCTCTTTCAGTTCCACCATAATTTAATAAACCATTAAATTACAAGTTACAATAATTCAAATGTGGTAACAAAACTACCAACAAAATTGTTTATCTGAAATCAACAGCTTGACAGTTCTCTGCGTCGTCAACTTCAGAGCATGAGTGGGCACGGAAGAATTGTACAGAACGCACAAAACGTCATCGTCCACTCTCAGCGCGTGACACTTGTGGTACTCCGAACACCAATAAGTCTCTAAGCCGACGTGTTCTGGTTTTCCTTCGAGATCATCCTCTGAGGGGGGCGAATCGCTGTTTTCACTCGATATGAGCTCATTGGCGACCGCCCTGTAGAAAAATGTGCGTAGAATGTCCAGCCGATGGGAGCTGGACGTGGTCTTTTTCGTTTGCGCTTGTGGGCATTTTGACATCATGTATTTCTTCGTCGTCGTGTTCACCAAAAGTAATCTGGAAATGGGGTCCATCAATATGCAATCGTTTTCTCATTCAAGGTCATCATTCACTTTTTGCATACTGAATACTCAGTCTTTCAATCATCCAAATGTTCGGAAATCCTTTAGAAGTCAAAGTTCTGTGGTCTAAGGTGGGACCCAAAGAATATACATAAATTTCAACTGCACATGCGCGGATTTACATTGTCATTTGACGTCACCGAGCAGGCGGCACACTGCCGTCATTTTGACGTCATTTTTGGTCAGCGACGTCACCTAACGAATAGTTGACGTGGCTATAACGTCATATTGCCAACGTCTCTTGGTCGTCATCAGGGAGACGTCATTATTGCGCTTTTTGAAGGTTATCATATTTTAAGAGCACAAGCTGACGTTGCCATTACGTCATATCTTTAACGTCTCTGTGCTGTCATCAGGAAGACGTGATTTTGATGTATCTCAGAGGTCTCAAATACGACATCTATGCACAATGAAAATAGAGAACCTCTCGTATTTTGAACTATAAAGTTTGATTGTTTCATTACATCGCATGGTTTGATAAAAGAACGCCACAAAGACGTCTTTGGGCTGACATTTACCCGTCATTTCAATGTTAGAGTCACGTCATCTTCAAAGTCACAGAGTGCAACCAAAAAATGTTGTCAAATCGACCTCAACGAAGAATATGACGTCATGACGACTATACAAATGACGTCGCAAAGACGTTACACATAACGTCTTCGTTTGTGACATCTACCGGTCATTTTAACGTTACAGTCACGTCATCTCCAACGTCGCAATACGTCACAAATGACCAAAAAGTGTCGTCCAAATGACGTCAGTGTGTCGCCTGATGTTTTGAGATGAAAATCTCCTCCAAAAACCCGTCATTACTAAAGAATGTAACCAAGTTATTGAGTATAAAGGAAATGATTTTCCTCGTTTAGTTGTTTCCGTTTTGTCAGTTCTCACCCTAAAATACTGCCATCAACTACACAGGATGTTGGGAAATTGCGTGGAGCACACTGAACTGCCGCACTGAGGATATCAGTGGAGTTTTTGAAGCATTGCAACACAGAATGCTCTATTTCACTGAGGAAAGGAGTTGGACCACAAAGACAGCAAACTTGGACTTCCGGTATCAAAGTGCAAACTACGAAGCGAAAAGCTACCTGAAATCAAAAAAAGTCAGAAGTTTTTGATATTAAAGAATCAACAAAATACTCACCATTGGACTTTTGTACGGCAAAAATACGGGGATATCTTTCGATTCAGTTGTATTTTCTGAGGTTGCTAGGAGTGAAAGAAGTCTTATTTCGGTAGGGTGAAGCGACCACCAGCTTTCAGTGGCCACCGCTATTTTTCCACACACAAGAATACAGCTGTACATCGAGTCCAAACATTCTGTGAAAGACTCCAGCACAAGCTGAAAGTTATTATGGTTTATATTTACAAAGTGTTCGAAGAAAAGGCATGCACCATTTTTGTACATACAATTTAAAGTTGGCTGCATATGGGAAAAAATTGTTATTGATATTTCTGAAAAACTCCAATGGTGGTTCGTTTCTTCATGTCTGACAACCGTAAAATCCGTTACGACTTATATCAGGTGTATATGTAGCCAACTTTATGGCGGACACTGTATTTTGTGCCCCAAAGAAATTAAAATTAATATTGTAATTCTTCGAAGTTTTACGAGTTTATAGTTATAATGAGAAGGAATAATTTCTGAGGTGAAGTTAATGTTACCTGAATAAGATGGTTTTCCGTACAAAGTATCGTTTCTACAAATCCTACTATGTCTGAGGGAAATCTATTATTTGAATCCCCACAATCTAATGCATCCAAAAGTCTATCAATTACAGGAGAACATATCTGAAATATTAATATTTGTGTACAATTGATAAATTGTGCTGTATATGTACTGTGTGATATAGAAATTGCAACACCAAAGAATCTTGAAAAAATGTAGAAAACAAATTATTGCTGATTTCGCCATTACTATAGAAGTGACAATATCTATATCACATAATATTGATATAATTAATACCCTCAGTTCTCTCTTGAGTCTCTCAATGTTTCTCTGTGTTTCCAATTCTTTGATGCCAACCATCAACACAATGATGCTGAATACTTCATTCAATAAGTCATTCAGTACCTCTACAGAGCAACCACTAGCTATACCGACTATAACAATACTGGAAG
Source organism: Chrysomela aeneicollis (assembly GCA_029955515.1). NCBI lineage: Eukaryota > Metazoa > Arthropoda > Insecta > Coleoptera > Chrysomelidae > Chrysomela > Chrysomela aeneicollis. The sequence continues at coordinate 30,944,065 of JARUHQ010000001.1, forward strand.
TAAAAAAGCATTGAAAGTAATGAAATAATGAAGATCCAACCAGAAAATTGCCGAAAATGTTCTCCTTTGTTTCTTTAGCTACATTTCTGAAATTCGGAACAATGATTATGCTCACTAGATGGCAGTTTTCGACATACATATTTGAAAAAAAAAACGACTGCATACCCATCATCGGTTTTTTCCATAGATCTTATATGCTTACGCTAGATACGGTATCCAGGTTATTTGTTTGGTGGTCCGAGGGGGAGGGTTGGAAGTACTAAGCCATTGATTGGTTGTTTCAAAATTTTGACCATACATATTATGTATTATACCAAGGATTATACCACGTGATATCATAGTACTTTCCACGGCAGACCCCTCTAATACCAAACAAATACTACATGATGCCGGATCTAACGTAAGCATATAAGATCTATGGTTTTTCCAGTGACTTCATGGCTCTCTAGATCAAAAAATAAAATGTGTGTTCTATCAAGTATAAGGTATCAGGTATCAGGATTCACACTGTGAATGCAGATCGCAAATGTTTCTTTCGTCCTAAGACGTGACAAATTCACATCGAAAAAAAAATTTTTGTCCAATTTATGACGTTTCCATTTTTCAATAATTAGCTTAGTCTAGCTCTCAACCACTTCCAAGTTCTGTAACTTGGGAGATTTATTTATGAAGTGTTTCTTTCTTCTGCCGCATGGTGTCGCCACTTCCAATTGTCTCTTGGAACGCGGCTCAGTGCGGTCAAATAGACGCGACGAAAATGCATTGGGACTGGCAACGCTTCGAGTGGAGATCTCACGGTCTCTACTCGGATAACTACCTTGCACTGATGAGGGCCAATAAGCCCGAAACCGGTCTGTAGGTTTTTAAGCGTGCCTGTCTCGATGTGAATTTGTCACGTCTTAGGAAGAAAGAAACATTTGCGATCTGCATTCACAGTGTGAATCGTTGCATGGACTACGAGCAGATGTAATTCAATGTTCTGTGGTATTTGCCAGGAAAGTAGTTGTTTTCTGCTCGTAAAATTTTTGTCCCATTTATGGCTTTTCCATTTTTTTCAAAAATCATCATGTCACTACTCACTTAGAGAATTTTTAACTTATTGAATCTATGTTTTTTGTTGATTTTGTTCACTTGACTATTCCTATTATGGTATTTGTTACTATCAAAAGGAAAAAGTAAGTTGATTTTTTTCCAAATATGTCAAAGAGAAACAAAGGAGAAAAAATAGTGGTGTTCCATGAGTATGAAAAACTAACTTGGGAACCCTTTAACAAAAAAACACACTATACCTCTCTTGAAACTCTTTCCATGCAGCTACATAATCATCAGTTAGAGCTTCTAACAATTCAATCCCAAAAGATTTTCCAAACATATGGACTCCATTTAGGGAACCTATTATTGGAAAAGGTAACTACAAAAAATAGACAATTTTATCAAATTCAACATTGCACAGGGGGTCAACATGGGGAGCTCGGTAATGGTCAGAGTTACAGGGTTGAATAAATTAGGAGAAAGTTGTGCATTTATAAGCATGCCGTAAAGAAATAGTTGAAAAGATGTGTTTGAGATATTTTTGATAAAATTTATAATTTTCATTTTGTCTTGGCTTCTGAAAAAAAGGAGGAGACTTTCACACAGCTGTCTCATGCTCTATAATTTGTTAATATATAATTTGTAATACGACGTTTCGTCATTCTAGGACCGCCATCAACTTTTTATATTCTCAGTACGGTCCTGGATTTTTCATTTCTTACTCGCCTGGCCAATGACGGCTAAATGAAAAATCTAGCCAGCTGGAGGACTATACATGACTGTTCAATCGGCAGCTTCAGTGTATGATCGTTTGTTGGCGCCACCAACAGTCCACTAGTGCAGTCATTTGTTTGGGGGTTTTCAGGTTATGTATATTTTTTGAGAAACGTCAGATTCTTTCTGTCTGTAAATTATTTTTATTTCAATTTCGCGACAAATTTGAGCTTCCAGGGATCTCCAAAAAAGGTTTCTCCCCTTTTTTGCTTGATGTGAACGTTCTTTTTATTAAGTTTTTGGTTTTGAAGTGTTGTGTTTCATTTCGTCTGTTGTACTTGTACGGAAGTGTTGTGTCTTGTCTTGTGTCCGTGTCCCTGTCCAGATATTTGTGTCTCAGCATTCTCTGCTCTGATAACTTTGTCTAAAGTGTAGAGTAGTCTACACCATCTAAAAGAGGCAGTGATCTGATGACTAACAATTTGTTTACATAGTGTGGTTTCATAGTAGCTTTCTCCAGTGTTTATAAGCGGTCTTATACTAGCTTTATTTATTGTTTTCATTATCAGTTGATTCTATACCTATATGGTATTAACATTTTCAATTCTTGATCACAATGTTTCATAGATGAAGCTATTGAGAGTCTCACGATTTCTATTTGCCAAATAAATGGTTCAATTTTGGAAGGCAGGGATGAGAGTTTCTGACAATTTTATTCCTACTCCATTCCTACTCCTACCATTCCTAATGATTTTATATTATTGAGACATATTAAAGATTGGTGTATTTTCAGGTAAGTATTTGTATTAAGCATTTTGAGAAAAGAATGTATCCATACAGGGTGGGAGTTAACTTCCCATCTAAAATAAATAATTTCCTTCTGGAGCACGTGTACCAAACATCTATTCAAAATGGTGTTACAGAAGAGAGCCACCAGATACCTATTTATGAATGTGAAAGAGCTGTTTCAAAAACAAGATAGAAACAATGTATTTGGCACATAAAACAATTATCAGATATTTCCTCAGGAACCCATCATGAACATAAGCATACTACACTATGGATGATAGCTTTTATTAATAAATATTTATTGCTGTTTTCATTTTTCTACTTAATGTTCTGCTCTGTCTGACTTTGAATATTTAGTTTATATATATTCACTCAGTACATATTAATCATGCTTTGTCAACAAGAATGTACATCTGTAGACAATCAAGTATATTAAAAAAAGAATCACCTAAAAAAGGCTCTGTTCCCACAACCTTGGCAGTGTAATTATATTTTTATTAGCAGCATGTTTCTTTGATCTTCAGTGATGTATTTTCATAGACCCAAGCTCTAATGTATTTTATTTCTGTATAAAAATAAATTAAATTGAAAAAATATAAGAAACAATTAAGCATATAATTATGTAACAAATACACTGATATTAGATTTTACAGGATAGGTTATGGAGTGATAACAAAAAGATCTAAATATCTTCACAAGTAATATTTCACATGATGAATTTTCAGTTTATGTACAATTGGATGACATGTGTAGATTTCCTGAATAGATAGAGGAACTTCAAAATTATATAAAAAGTTGAGAAGGCTCATTTGGAGTCCATATATTTCAAATGTTCCCAAATAAATTTGTTTGATAATGGTGCAATATAAGGTTGTCATCAAGAATCATCTCCTGATATTTCTGTGGTTGAAAGAATAATATCACAAAATGAATACTTTTTTTCCAAAAATGATTAGTAAAGGAGATATGCCACTTTGAAGGGGTAGATAAATATCAGTTCTTCTTCAATATCTGCTGATCACCTTGGAATATTGAATTAATATTATTCACATGGACCATCTGAACACCTATTAATATATAATAATAGTTAAATCCTCTCTTCTGCTAAAGGAGTGATTTCAGGAGGCAACAATCAGTATGACATCCCTAACTTCTTCATTTTCCGAATATTTTCTTTGCTTTCAAATGGAAGATAGGCTTTGACTGATGTTATATAAAAATTGTCCAAATGGCATATATCTCAGTTCAAACAATAGGTTCAATATTTCAAGGTGGTTAAAATATATTGAAGAAAAACTGATATTTATTTACCCCCTTTGAAGTGGCGAATCTATATTTATTATTTATTAATTATCCATTTTCAGAAAAAAGTTTCTATGAAAAGGTACCTCTCTTTTCAATGTTTCATTAGCCATGAAATATCATGAGACAATTTTGGACCACCTTGTATATGCAGTTGCAGTTTCTTAGTCCATCCTTATTTGAATGCCACATTTTTGAGTTCCTCTCACACTTGAGCCTTGCCCATCAGGAGTTCTTAAGGGTATTTCAGCAACTGTTTCTGGAAAAACTCCTGTAATGAATAAATACATGATAATAAGGTGAGCAAAATTGAAGAGTACATAAAAGATAATTCATCAAACTTATTTATTATTATTTAGATGAATATTTTTTAAATGTTTATGTCATTAATATTTGATATATATCATTGAACATTGAATTGATAAGCCATTAGCAACAAGAATTTTGCCTATAAAACTAAATGCATCCTCAGATGGTAAAAAATTCATAAATAGGTTGAACTGCTAGAAGTAATATCTATTATCACTATTGATCTGCCAGATATTGCAAGATAGTACTAATTATTACTATACAATGCACAACTCACCACAAGTTGCCCTGGAATCATTCCATCAGTTCTGACTGCATTCATGATTTATGTTCCAGAAACTGCTGAAAAATAAAACTTCATTGAGAAATGAATTATTTACAAACAACATGTTTGTAGAATAGGAGGTAGAACTCATGTAAACCCAGATTTCAAGAAGTTGATAGGACCCATTTAAAATTGAATTAAATAAATGTTCTAAACATAAATAGAATAACGTTTTTATTACCTATAAACAAGGTTTAGTGACAAGGGTTTAGGAAAATTGGAAAATTAGAGGAGAAACAGCCTAGCCAAGTGAGATAGTTTCATGTGAATAGGATCTATCAACTCATTCAAAATTTGGACCATATATTTTTACATTAAGCCTGAATATTGTACAACATGGCTTCAATGAAACTTCCTACCTCTTTCTCACAATGATATAAACTTTAAACAGAAAATTGGTTTCTCATACTATATTCAAAATCTCTTACACTTACTTGAGAGTGTAATTTGATAGAAAAATCCATCCATAAGGTCAAAAGATTCATACTTTCATAAGTAGTAGGATTTGGAAACCCATTCATTTGGATCCCATTTTGAGGATATTCCAACTGAAAAAGAAGATAGAATTTTATATGTTTTACATAAAAGACAATAACTGGATGAAATACTAAATAAAACTGAAATTACTTACCAAAAACATTCTTGTGTAAAAAAGCAATAGGTACACCTTTAGGACCAAACAGCGGTAAACAATAACTTTGACTATGTTGCGTTTTCCACACAAAAATTATCAGAACTTTTATTGTGTCACCACTTTTAGGGCTGCCAAAGATGAAATTTGTGAAATATTGTCAAAAAAGTCTCCCGAGCAAAAATGTAAACAAAAATAAATATAAAATATTGAGGTTAAATCAGACAGTGTCATATTGGTAGTTCAGGAATCACCGATCGCGTCGCCACCAACAGTCCACTCTGTCAAGGTCATTCGAGCTAGATTTTTCATTTAGCCGTCATTGGCCTGGCGAACCTGAATATGAAGATATAAACCTAAATTGCAGTTTTGAAATTTCGAAATAACAATGGCATAATTTCTCATAAATAATAATTATACTTTGATAGCAAAAATACTCTGCCCATAATTTTAAAGTGAAACTCACTGCTTCAGAATTTCCTTTTTTCCTAGAAAATATTGGTAGGCCCCCTCCTGATGTGCTGCATACTAGGTATACTGACATTTTTCAATTCGAGCACATTATAAAATATGCCCAGCCTTTCACGAAAAATTTTATATATTCAGGAACCACCATGTAAACAAAAAAACATGAATGTGTTTTTATTTTGATTTTCGATGATTGACTGTCAATGTTGCCATGTTGCCAACAGTTGCCAGTATCGCCAACACGCCAACTGCTTAGAGGCTGTACAGGGTGAAGTGAAACTCTGGGACAAAGTCAGCTTCAGCCTCAGTTCTCAGTTAAACATAAAAGAGATGCAAAGCAAGCAAGTCTACAATAGCAGACTTTCGATTGAATGCACTATCATTCTTCCGAAATTTAATCCTATAACGATTTCTTTTTTTTATTTCACTAGGCGTCATTGTGATACCACTGAAATATAGGACGCCGGACGGGCATTGGGCAACTACAGTACAGTACGAGTACGGATCTTCACAAATGAACAGACCTACCGAAGTATTTTCGTGTTTTGTTTTTGTTTTGTTACTTTTTGTCATGGATTTCTCAAATCAACAACATAACTTCTGAATTTTGCTTTGTTATAAACTCTTGATCCACAAATATACGTATTTGCGATATAATAATATAAGTTCTCTAATCTGTGATAATATGAACTCTTCCCAATAAAATAATGGCGAATTTGAAACCAGGAAATCAAAACGCCCGTAAAAAGGTCCAGGTAAATCCATCTGAAATCATTTCTCAAGTCCCCATCAAGAGGCACTGAAATTCTACCTGTTTTCAGGTTTCTATGGTCATATGTGAAGAGGAAGAGAAACGACATAGATCTGGTGTGAATGCCCTACAACTGGATCCTGCTTTAGACCGTTTATATTCTGCAGGAAGGGATTCTATCATAAGAGTTTATGAACATGAACAATACCTTCATGGAATGGAGCATCATACTGATTGGGTCAATGATATTGTTTTATGTTGTGGAGGAAGGCACTGTAAGTCATCAGTAAAAAATAACCCCAGAGGAATGATTTCTGCACCAAACAAACATTGTGGGCAAAATTAATGAATATTCACTGCTTTATAGTGCTCAGAATGCTATAGATAAATTGACACAAATATTTGTTATCCTAGAAACTACTTGTTATTTATACTGGAATATATACCACCAAATTTTATCACACATTTTTCTATTATAAAAGTTAACTCAGATTGATCAGACTCAAGATATATTTCATTAACAGTAGATATCCAAAATCCAATAATTTATTTCCTGCTGATTTATTGTTTCTTCATTTAATTTTTTTTAGTAATTTCTGCAAGCTCTGATACAACTGTCAAGGTCTGGAATGCCCATAAAGGATTCTGCATGTCCACATTACGTACCCATAAGGACTATGTGAAAGCTCTGGCATATGCCAAAGAGAGGGAACAAGTTGCTTCAGCAGGACTTGACAAATCCATTTACTTGTGGGACATCAACACTCTGACTGCTCTCACAGCTAGCAATAATACTGTGACAAGTTAGTACAGAATGCTTTAAGAACCTTGAGCTGGTTCTGCATTTTCTACTTGTTTAATCACATATCCTTACATAGCACCTCTTCTAGTGATAGTAAATAAAACCAAAAATATTAGAACCTGATTCATTCCTGTTCTTGTGATTGTAATATTCTATATTATAACTTCTAGCATCAAGTCTGATGGGTAGCAAGGAGTCTATTTATAGTTTAGCCATGAATCCTTCTGGTAGTATAATAGTGAGTGGATCCACAGAAAAAGCCCTGAGGTTATGGGATCCTAGAACATGTGCCAAACTCTTCAAACTAAAGGGTGAGCAATAGTGATTTAACATGTATATGAAAATTAATCATTCCTGTATCAGAATGCAGGTAATCTTTTCATCCATCAAATGTTCTCCCAACATTAGATACTGATATAATAGTTATTTTTCATCTCATCATTCAATGTTTGACTCCCCAAACTTTGTACATGTAAATTTTCATGAGATAAGTTGTTTACTTAATATGCATGTTAGACAAATGAAAATTATCCTCTTTTTACATCATTCACAAGATCTCAGTTTTATCAAAACTAAAATCAATTTCTAATTCCCAAAATGAAGACAGATTAGAAAAAATAAAAATAACTGAAATCCAATATAAAATTCTTCACCTTTGGAATTTGACATTCTCAAAAACACTACCAGAATAGAAATACAATCGATATTAGTGAAAAAAAAAACAAATTACCAAATTATTCATTCTGAACGAGTAACAGACACAGTATTTTTTCCAAGAGAATGTTCTATTTGAAAAAATATAACTGAGTTTTCTGAACAATGACAGTTTATTTTCGAAAACTGACAACGCCACTGGATTCTACAAAAGAGAGCTGAAATACAGGGGGCGCCCCAAAATGCAATATTTAAAATTTCGTCCTGTATCTCTAAAACGGAATGGGCTATGAGAATTTTGTTTGCAGCATCATGAGTTTTGCAAAAAAGTAGCCGACGTTCACGAAAACCGCAAATGTCTATATTTGAAAATAAGCGAGATATCGCGTAAGGATATTGAAAATGAGAGAGCCTGTACATACTTTCATTTTTAATTGCCTACTCCTGTTTGTATTCTGTTTTAAATGAGCGATTTTTCAACTATAATATTTTGTCAAGTGCTTTGATGATTAAATATTGCACTTTTGTTAGGTCATGCGGACAACGTGAAGGCATTAGTATTGTCAAAAGATGGAACCCAATGTCTTTCAGGCAGTAGTGATGGTTCTATAAAGTTATGGAATCTTGGATCTCAGAGGTAAACTTATAATGATTATTGAAAAACAAGAGATGAGCAAAATTGTTTTTCAGAAATATACAAACAATTCGTGTCCATACAGATTCTGTGTGGGCGCTATTGGCAAATGAAAACTTCAGTTATGTCATATCAGGAGGAAGAGATAAAAAAGTAAGTTTGTCTTCCAATGATTTTTTTGGTGGTCCTACTATCTTAAGATCCAAAATCATTGTTATAACACCCTCAGTATTAGGATAATAATATTGACTTCATATTACCTCAAATGATATTAAATCTTCAACAGCCCTGAATATTATATTCAAAAATATTTTCAATACAGTAACGAAATAATGTAAATGTTACCATATGATTTCCCAAATTTTCAGGTGATAATGACGGATCTGAAAAATATCTCCAATTTTATTGTAGTGTGTGTAGAAGAGGCACCTATTTTGAAAATGTGTTTCACAGCAGACCAGCAAGCAGTTTGGGTAAGTCACAAGATATGTGTTGTTCAGAAAAATAATTTTATTGCTCCTCAAACAACTAAAAAGGTTGATATTTCATATTTTAATTAATGACATTAAAGTTTTATAATGATATTATACATTCATTTCCTGCAGCAACAACGAAATTTCTGCGCAATTTTTCATTTACCATTGAGCTTTTTCTGTTTTTGAAAATCGTACCCTTTATTACAAAATTCTTCCCAAGATATCTTTAAAATGAAATGAAAACTCACAATGACATCATGATTCATTTTTGTGTTGAGAAAATAATGCTTGCATAGCAACCATGTGTAAAAATCATCAATATAATTTTGTTCATTTATTGTCACAATGGTTGCAAAAAAATATTAGCTTTCGATTTGTCTAAATATAATGTATACTAGATATAATAACGTATTCATTCATCTACCAAGAGATTCAGGAATACAAACAAACTGGAGTTCATGAGTATAACCAATCAAAATCACCAGCCATCAGCCAGCGCTGATAGAGAAAAAATATTTCTGCTCCAGTGTTGTCTTTGTCATCAAGATTGCAACTTAAAATGATGAAAATATTATGATTGGGACATAAAAAAAGAAGAAAACTAATATCACATGTATAATGTATTTGGAATTATTCAACAATGATTGTAAGCTTACGAAAATACTACTAGAAAAACAAACCAATTATATAAAATCATAGCATTTTAATTATCTTTAGTTGCCATCTTGACGACAAAAACAACACTAGGGCAGACATATTTTTTCTCTTTCAACGCTGGCTGAACTTGTCAATTGTTCCTTCGAAAATGATTCTCATGTAGATGGCGGTATTCTCGATTTTCGAGTGACAGCGAGAGTGACATTGACATTCTTTTTTATTGTTGCGCGTTGATTGTGACTAATCTGTATACATTTTATAAAAATCCTTTTGCACATCCTGTATGAACAATGCTTTCCTATCTTTCAGGTTTCCTCCTCTGATTCCAGCATAAGGTGTTGGAAACTGCCTGCAGATAAACACTTTAAGGAGGAGGCCCGAATGTCTGCTTCTCCATTATCACAGATATCAGGTGGGGCTGCCATAAGGCAAGCCAGCATCTTAAATGACAAACGGCATATTTTGACTAGAGATGCCCAAGGAAACGTTGCCCTCTATGACGTTTTGAGGGTGAGAATGTTGTTATTGCTGAAGAATGGGAATGGCAGTTTAGACAGAAAAAAATTCAATATTTTCATTGAGAATGTTCGCCAAATGGTGTATTTCATCATCCATGTTTTTATTTTTAGGCAAAAAAAGTCGATGAATTAGGACAGGTCAATTTTCAAGAGGAAGAAAAAAACCGGTTCAAGATGGTTTATGTTCCTAATTGGTTCAATATAGATTTGAAAACAGGGGTGAGTTTTCTTGCACATAATTTCAAGTGGATTCTATCAAACCATGAAATACACATTTCATAATGGAAGAAATTCACTGTCATTAGTATTAGAGAACTCATCAAACAATTATTCATGAACAATCAATCTGTTAAGAATGTGCTCAATTAATGTCAATATCATTTCACTCCTGTATTTCGAGTTGCGAATTTCTAACGAATTTTGAAATAACTTTCACTTTCTAGTAGGCGTGTGTTGTCATATATCAATGAAATTGACAGTGATATCGAATCGACACCACGTAAAATTATAACTTTGTTCACCGGAAATGACCTATTATAATTGACAAGTTCAGCCAGCGTTGAGAGAGAAAAAATATGTCTGCCCTACTGTTGTCTTTGTCATCAAGATTGCAACTTGAAATAATGAAAATGCTATGATTGGGACTAAAAAAGAAGAAGACTTATATAACCTGTATATGATTGGTTTATTTTTCTTGTAGTATTTTCGTTATTCCGATTATTTCGAATATTTTATGAGCATTGTGAGCTTACAATAATTGTTGAATAATTCCAAACACATTATTATTGTGATATTAGTCTTCTTCTTTTTTTGCAAGTCCCAATCATAACATTTTGATCATTTCAAGTTGCAATCTTGATTAAGATAACACTAGGGCAGACATATTTTTCTCTCTCAACGCTGGCTGAACTTGTCAATTAACTTATGTCGATTTTATGCTTTGATTGAATATTGACAAATTTTATATCAATGAATTAGTTGAAGAATATTTTTTGAATATAATGACGGGGTTCACCATTATTATATTTAAAAAAGCAAAGTTATTCAAGAAAAATCAATCAATCAAACTCAAAAAATAGTTCCCGCGAAATAAAAATAAAATATGGTCGTACGAAAGAAAGTGTGCAAAACTAGTTAGAAAATTGATAATTTCCATTTCTGGAATCAATAGAGCATTTTAGAACACGTGACCTTGTTGGACCAAACCTTAGATCATGAAGGCTTACGCTAGATCCGGCATCATGTAGTATTTGTTTGGTATTAGAGGGGTCTGTAAAAAAGTATAATTATATCACGTGGTACAACATATACATATGTTTGGTCAAAATTTTAGAACGATCAATCAATGGCAGTACGTTAAATCCACCTGGACCTACCAAACGAATAACCTGGATACCGTATCTAGCGTAAGCATATGTGACCTAAGGACCAAACATGGCGCCAAATTATGTCAATACAAAGTAAATGTCGGTAAACAGGAAAGTTAGTTGCTGATTTACCAGATATTTTCAAGATTATTTCGTTCATGGCTTGTTAAGGTAAAAATAAATATTTATTGGGTTCAGAAAATTCTGGTAGTAAAGCTGCAGAGTGATATAAGGATCGATAAAAGAGTCATGAATTCTGTTGATCCCTATGTTATTAAAAATGATGAAGTGGAAACTGAAACTGACGTGGAATTGTGTCCAAAAGTTGCCTCCTTGGACATCATCAGTATTTTGACTCTTTCGGGACCAAACATGTCTCAAGAACTGATTTTAAATACTTCCAACAGAAAAAAAATCAACTCGAATGACAGCGAAAATATGTGTGGTTATGTTTTTTCTGGTCCAGCAGGTCTAATTTGACAGCATTCTAAAATACTCTATATATGATCATTCAACTTTATCAATCATATCGTTAATTCCGATATTATCGATTAATTTTTATTATCGATATTTCAAAATTTTAATCGTTGAATCCCGTATCAATAGTTTTTTTTTATCTCGTACACAATACAATAAATTATTAGAATTTTTTTGTTTTCTTTAGATGGATTGAAAAAGTATCTTTTCATCATTGACAATATTAATATAGTTTAAAAATTATCGAGGATATCGATAATTTCGATATAATTGAATCGATACATTTTGATTATCCATTGTCGATATTATCAAATTTTACCCCTAATACAAAGATCCTTCTTCTAGCCAACCGGAAAATAAATCCGTGATATTCCATGGTTTTCCATGTAAACTCCTATGTCGTATGAGCTGCCCCTCCCTTTATGATTGTGTTGAAAAAAAAAAGAATATTCATTTCATCATTATGCTCTACCACATTGTATTGTTATTTTGAAAATAAACATTTTCCGGCGAAACATCCATCCATCGTTCATATCCAGATGTTGACGATCCATTTGGGGCAAGACGAAGTGGACTGCTTTTCGGCTTGGGTGTCTGCCAGAGATGCTGGCATCCGGGACATCCTCGAGCCCGACCACAAGGTCAACTATGGGAAACTGCTGCTGCAGGCCCTGTTCGAGCACTGGAGGGGGGTCGAGACAGATCCAGACAGCAGGCTGTATTTCAGCGTGCCCAATCACATTCCCCTCATTCTCAGGTAACGACACGTGATCTTATATTCAGTCAATTTCAGTTGCAGGGCCGTGGTTTCTGATTACTCCTCAATGGGCCGCCCCGTATTCTGAAGTCGCTTTGGTTTATAAATGAAATATTGGTAAATATGTGTTTGTGTAAGAATCACACCGTATTCGCGATAGAAAATAACACGTGGCGCTGCCTGATGGTAGCAACTCGAATTTCTCGAAATGGTATCGTTATTATTTTGTTTTCGTATTTGTGACATTACATACACATGGATTTCACCAGAACTACTCTCAAAAAACTGTTGGAAATACACCTCTCACATCAGAACCGAACGTAAACAGAGGTTGGATTTGTCAGTGGGTTATCTCCCAGAAAGTTCAGTGGTTATCCTACTTAGAGTGGTTCACGAGTTACCGCTAGCAGAGATGTGCACGTCAATGCTATTCGCGAAAATCACGAACCAACAGATGGCGCTCGAGAAATGTCAAAAATTTGACATGAGGGTGATCAACAAACATTTGGTATATGTTTCGAGTTTCGTGGATTTATTATGTTTTTATAGGCTTTTCAAACCACCTCTGCAAAATCAGTGGGGCCACTAAGGTATTTGTATTTCCATGATTTCTCTTTATTTCAAGATTGACCAAGATTGAAATAAGTATCTAGAGTATATTGGAGATAAGAAGAAACCCTTGAAATAGCGAAAAGCTGGTCACATACTTTGTGGGATAGATGTCAAACACATACTTGAACACATATAAATAAACTCCTGTTCACAAACTTCAGCTCTAGGGTAGCTCTAATATGAAATTAAAATAGTTCCATTGAAAAATTAGCAGAGGAAGTGTTAATTTATTTGTAAACCTGTAATAATTTTATCCTAACCCAAAAATAGGTGATTAGCAAAATAAAAACAAAGAATTGTAGTCAATTAACTTTATTCTCTGAGAGAAAGTATGTATAGGGGTGCTTATATTGAGATACCTGCCTATCTTAAATAGGCAACACAAGTTATTATTTTCATGTTAACAATAAGATGAGTAGGCATGTTACAAGAATAACTTAAAAAGTTTGAGACTTTGTGGTCTACCAGTCATTCAAATTCATTTATTTCAATTGATACTTCATTCAATTCACAGCTCATTCATTTTGAATAAAGATTTGATTTCATTCAGCCCACATTGCCCTCACTCTTGAAGTTTGCATGTGATGACTTCCAGAAGTTTATTGAAGGAATTACATTCTTTTTGAGCATATCTCTTGGTTTAATTCTCCTTGATGGTCCTAAAGTGAAATCAAGGTTTTCATTACAAACAACAAGAGACACAACTACAGAAACCAGATCTTATTTGTTTGATTTAACCTGAAGGACATACCTTCGCATTCACTTGAGAAATCCAGTTCTATAGGAAGTGCTTACTACAAACGTAAATGTTTGTGGTGATAAGTTTTCCTATTTTCAACGTGATCATCCATTTTTCACACTATCCTGAAAGGAAATTCAGGATTTTGTGCCAAAGGAACGATGTCTGTACGGTAGGAGTAACGCTGAAATACTGAACAAATCTTGTAGATTTCGTCTTTACGACCTTTTGAACTTGCTGCATGTTTCAATAATATTACTAACTAGCTGATAAGCACGAAACAAGTCCGAAAACTATTCAAAACAATTCAATTTCATTAAAAATAATACGAAAGCCTATACTATACAATGCTAAATTGCTTTGTTGATCACCCTCGGAAGGCTTAGAAAATTTGACACCAGAGGCCGCCCACTCCGTGATTTTCGCGAATAATTTGGCAATATATTTTTCATGGTTTTGGAATCAGCCACAAGATGGAACTAGTGCCGTTGATTCCAAAGAGTGAACATAGCTTTTTCAGCTGCCATATCTGGCTGACATGTTCAAGGTCAGATTTTTCTGTCTTTTTCTTCATCGGTTTGTCTTTGTCTTTTGTATTCAACTGTATTCCACTTTGTTTATTTTCATTGATTTTTATCGACTTTTCGTACGGTGTATTTGTTCCTAGCAGTTCTCGTGACTATTGTGGTTCTACATCAGAATTTCCTCCATATCTTTATCAAAGTACTAATGAACAATATGAAATACCCCAGTTGCATACCTAATCAGTTTATTATTGAGAAATACAGTGATAGTGGCAATGTCATGATCAGGAAATAAAAATGTGAGTACCTACCTAAACTGTGAAAGAACACGTCGCCGAAATGAGGATTTTGTTTCCAAATCAAAGATTTGCTTCCAACAAAAAAATGGATCGTTAATTATTCAGGTACGTCAAACACTACTTATTTTACACTCTATTTACTATGTTCTGAGTGATATACTTGATTATTCTTTTTCTGTTACAGGAGATGTTGAGCTAATAGATTCGCATTGGGTAGAACTGCACAAAGGGCTAGTTTGTGAATATCATTTCACTGAGGATGATTATTATAGAAATCCATTGCTCAGGAATAGATTGAATATCTGAGGCACCTATGAGAACATTTTGTAGACCATCAGTATGATAAGAAAACGTTAATCAATTGATGAGGAGAGGGAAAGCAATGCATCATCCAATGTATCTTCAACAAGTCATCATTATTAAATAACTACCACTTCCAATGTATTGTTTAAAAATAATGACTGACAATTCAATATTTATTCATATTACAAATTTTCAGTAGATATTTCATTCGAATCTGCTTCAATGGCGAATCTTCAATGCAGAGCTCATGTTGAGACAATTTTTTTCCAATCTTCAAGTTATGTATTGAATCTAGAGTTGGGAGTATCATTCTCCTCAGGAAATTGAGAGCGGCGTTTGATGAAGAGTTTGGTGTTGTGTCTCGTGCCCAGTTGAGTTAGGGTTGATATTCGTACATGAAATATATGTACAGATATAAATGAATGATTTGTTCTTTATGACGGGAATAGAGATTATTTCATTCTGTCTAGTGTTTATCATAATACTGTTACGAACTGTGCCGCGTTCCGAGAATACCGGAAATCATTATCTCGACGGCGCGCGACTGGCTGTGATTTATGGTCGTCTCCGACATATACCTATAATTAGCGGATGATTTAATGCCGGTAATTCTTGAAAGTTCCTGTAATTTCTGGATAATGGATGTTTCGTATCTATATAAAAGATCGCAGTGTCGCGGACAGTAAGTTTTAGTTTGGAAAGAGTCAGTTTAAGAAAGAGAGCTAGTATTGTGAACATAGAGATTTGTGTAGCGAATATCGAAGTGTTTATTGAATTGTATTTCGAGTGTTTAGTGGAATAAATTGTTCAGTTTTGTACTGAGTGTTTTAATTAACGAACCCAAGCAGAGTAGGGTGAGCGTACATTCCAAATTATACATCTTTCTGGCTACAATCTTGAAGGTCGATATGTGTATCATTACATGAGAATCGTAAGGGAAATGGCTGTTACTTTTCATTATGTACGCAACTTTTGCTGAATGTGGATTGGGAATCTGTGTTTCATTTATGTACGTCAATAAATTAATACATAAATATTTATCTATTTTCTTACATATGGTTATAGGGCTCCAT
Organism: Chrysomela aeneicollis; assembly: GCA_029955515.1. Taxonomy (NCBI): domain Eukaryota; kingdom Metazoa; phylum Arthropoda; class Insecta; order Coleoptera; family Chrysomelidae; genus Chrysomela; species Chrysomela aeneicollis. The sequence goes on from JARUHQ010000001.1 coordinate 30,960,278, forward strand.
ATTGTATAGGAATGCGAAAAGTTTGAATGTAATTTTTGCCGATCTCATCGGCGTCTTAAAGACAAGAAAAATGAGGTGTCTGTTTTCTCCATCCAATTCCGCTCTAAATTCCTCCTACTCCCCATCATAACAATATATAGAGTGTCCAAGATAAAACAGCATGAGGATAATGTATGATGAACAAAATAGAATATAGTGTTCTCAATTGCAGCGAGGTCGGAGGCAGGACTTTATACAGGGTGCTCGTCGGGGACACCTCGGGAGAAACCGAGAACGCCTTGCTGAACGAAAACGTCCCGAACTGGGTCATATCGAACATCGAGGAGAACTGCACCAACAAGTTCATCAAGGTGCAGTTCTACCTCCATCCGCATTCTAGTGTACCCTCACATCTGTTCAAGCAGGATCGGATAAAAAATGTGAGAAAATTGTTTTCCATTGGTTGTTATTTCAAAAAATTCAATTATTCGTAGATTGAATATCCTATTATATAACTTAGTTCGTAGCGAGAAAAATTCTAAGAACGATTTTTATTGGCTCGGTACGAAACTTTAGAGGGTGATTTGTTGGGTCGTTTTTGAAATAAAATGTTCCTATTAATATTTGTCCGGAGTTGCTTCGTATCTGTGAGATACAGGGCGCAGAAATTTGAAAAAACTGTATTTGAAGTAATAAAGCGCTTATTTAGCCTCAACTAGATTGAATTTATTACTCACGCCATTATTTATATTTCATAAACACAAACCGATAAAAAAGTGGGACAGCAATTAAAATGTTTATAATTTGAAGTAAAAATATACATAACAATATTTCTTGCTGTCCATATTTTCTTCCGGTGAGTGTATTTAGTATCAAAATCACTACCAAAGCCGCTGCCGCTGCTAAACTAAAACTACAATTTTTCAAATTGGATTTCAGAAAGCAATGTTCTTATTCCAGATTAGTCAATTTAATTTCAAAAAGCATCAATTGAATTTCAAAACTATCAATTCAATTTCAAAATGCGTTAATTGTATTTCAAATTGGTCATTTTAATTACAAAAAGTAACACTTCCCCTTCTGGGGAACCTGCAACAAGCAGTGCTTCAGCATAATTTTTACCCTACAAAAGCGTGCTGTTCGCTATATCTGTAAGGTTGGGCCTAGGGTCTCTTGTAAGGAACTTTTCATAGAGCAGAAAAGACTTACCCTGTCTTCTCTTTTTATACTTGAAACGGCATGTTTAGTTCATAAGAACCTACATATATATGACATCAACCTTGGATCCACCCGCCAAAAAAACAACATAAGACTACCCATTCCAGTATCAAATTTAACGAAGAACTCGATCTTTTATAATGCAGGCAAAATATACAACCATCCAGAACGAGTCAGAACCATTGAGTCAACAGTGTTGTTTAGGAGAATTGTTAAGATGATTCTCTCAGAAGAGGTATTCTATGAAATTGATGAATACCTCAACAAAAGCTTTAATTAAATTAACTGAATTAAACTTTATATCCATTATATCTTTGCTGTCCCTGTTTTATTTATCATTATTTTGATTGTATTTTATTGTATATCTTTTACTATATGTTTTTTAATGACATCGACTTTTTTAGACTTTGTCAATGAGATGTAAATCTTCTGGCAATAAAGCATATTTTGATTGATTGACTTCAATTTCCAAAATAGGCATTTGTATTTCCAAAACTATAAAATGTATTTTGTAATGCATAATTTAAATTTCAAAACTGAAAAAGCACAGGCACAGAATGGATGGAACACTTCTGGTTCTTGTCATATATCACATATTAGATTGTAGTAGACTGATTTTGAAATGAAATTTTATTAAATTAAATTGATTAATTTGAAGTAAAATTGACGCATTTTGGAAGTGAATTAATAATTTTAAGACATATGATACTTTTTGAAACTAAATCGACTTTTTTTAAATACATCTAATACTTTTTGAAATCAACTCGACTCTTTATGTGTTATTAAACTCACAATCTTAGGAACGCAATTTTATTCGTGCGATTGAAATTAACAACTAAAATAATTGGTTTGAAGGAAATTGTTTCTTATGGTTCTATAATTCTGAATACAATTCACGCTGTCCAATATTATGTTTTTTTTCTTCTAATTTTCTGCAGCCAGAACGATTAGTGGCGAACGATTTCATTCAATGTCGGAAAGTGGCGGAACACATTTTAGAGAAGCTTCTTGGCGACGGAACGGCTAGTTCGCCTGGTTGCGGGGACGCAGATTCATCCACACCGTCAAATAACGGTTACAATGGTGACCAGATCGAATTGATTTGTAATGAACAGGTAAAGATCGTACTCGAATATTTTATCAAACTTTCTATTGTGGTCACAATTAATCGTTGGTGAGACCCGACTTGAGTCTGAAACCTTTCCTCATCACAAACGAGTTGAAAGAAATACATATGTCAAATATCAGGCCTCACCAACGTTTTATTGCCTTCTTCGCCATCCGAAAACGCCTGAATTTTATAATACCTCTCGAATTCTTCCTGGCTATTTCTTGATACTCTGTTATCATACAATCGGCTTGGTTGACGGAGATAATCTGCTTGCAAACAAGATGTTTTTGAATTATGTATAAAATAAGTTAATTGTAACCGTTTTATTTTCAGGTGTTGGATCCATTCATGGATCTCAGAACAGTCAAACATTTTATTTGGAAATCTTCTTCAGATTTGACTTTATATTATAAAATCATCAACAAACAGTGATTATTCCTAGTGTTTGTTTCTCAAGAATGTATATACTTCTGTAATTTGTAGATGATCAGTTGGTTTCAAACATAGAATCTCCGATCAAAGACTTATTTATTGTTTTTTCCAAATATAGTATTTAAATTAGGAACATTTTTATATTTATACCAGTTGATGAACGTGGTATTTATAGCGCAAAGATAAGTAACTATAATATTCGTTTGGAATAGGTATAAGAAAAATAAACGTCATACAAAAATAAAAATGTATTCTTCATCGTTCAACAACAAAAAAAACGTGTACTTCGTACAAAAAATAAAACATTCTTCAATAAAAATTCGGGTAAAGGTTTAACCTTTCAGTACCCTCCTAACCTAATGAAATATCTTCACAAGACTTTCATGTTCCTTATTCCTAAACGTGAGTTTCTGTGAAACTTTCGTATCCTTTTATAAAATTTCGAATTCGCCGCCCATTTCAGTTTTTCCCACAATTTTTCCCTAGTTTGAGAATCCATTTTGGGAGACAATTTCCTCCTCAGTGCTTTGTGAAACTTCGATTTTACCATCGACTCTTTCGGCTACTGTAGTTTCATCTTCGTCGTTCTCAGTTTTTTCCACTATATCAACCTCTTCGCCTGTTTTTCGGTTCAACATTTCTTCGCTCACAGATTCAACGTGTGAATCAGTTCCTCCTCTTGGCGAAGAATCATCTCGTGAAATCTCTTTAGACTCTTTTTCCATTTCGTTTACGGAAGTTCCGGTCTCTGTCTTCTTCAAGTCTTCACTTTTTGTCGCTATCTCAATTTCTTGCGTTCCTTTATTGCCGATTTCGATTTCTGTTGTTTCTTTATTGTCAGTTTCTTCCAAATTATTTCTGCTTGCTTCTAAACAAGTAGGAACTTCATGTTTTTCGTCTGCTCCAAGCAGTTCCATTCCGGCAGTCTCATTTTTTATTTCTTCACCGGCTTCCCTAGAAACGGATGCATTTCCATCTTGCAGATTTTCTTCAACTGGATTTTGAACCAATTCACCAGTTTCCCCTAGTATCTCGTGTTCTGCAGGTTTTTTCTCCTCATCTTCTTGGGCCTTCTTCTGTTCAGGTAGGGAACGAACGATTTCCTTATTTTCCATGGCTCCTTCTACGATGTTTTCGTCAGGTGCATCAATGGCAGCCAAGAAAGCTTTGTATCTGAAGAGCGCTGCTTTGTGCAGCTCCACATTCCCGGACTTTTCGGCCAATTCGGCAGAAAACTCCATCATTTCGATGTCCGATCTCCTGAAGAGAACAGAAGCCGCCTCCTCGAGTTTACCCAAGACGATGAAGCTGAAATTATCGCAAATGTCAACATCTTTTTCTCGTGTCAATCGCAACACTCACCATTGGGCGGCGATTTCGAAGTTTCCCACGTACACGCAATGTTTGGCCCATTTGCCCAAAATCTCGTTGATGATGACGTCTCCTTCTGTGCAACGACATTTTGCCAAGGCGAAAGCTTCCTTGAACATCTGGGCATCACAGAGGCAGTTTATGGCTTCTTCCACTTTGTGGCAAGCTAATAAGTACGTCGCTACTTCCAAGGGATTGGAATCCTTCTGGTCGGACAGTTGCTGAGCGTACGTTTCGCAGGCCGCTTGCCATAACCTAAAAGTTATTAAACCGTGCATCATGTCATTGATCAATAGAGCATTTTAGAACACGTGACCTTATTGGACCAAACCTTAGATAATAAAGGCTTATGCTAGATCCGGCATCATGTAGTATTTGTTTGGTATTAGAGGGGTCTGTAAAAAAGTATAATGATATCACGTGGTACAACATATACATATGTATGGTCAAAATTTTCAAACGATCAATCAATGGCAGTACGTTAAATCCCCCTGGACCTACCAAATGAATAACCTGGATACCGTATCTAGCGTAAGCATATGTGACCTAAGGACCAAACATGGCGCCAAATTATGTCGATACAAAGTAAATGTCAGTAAACAGGAAAGTTAGTTGCTGATTTACCAGATATTTTCAAGATTATTTCGTTCATGGCTTGTTAAGGTAAAAGTAAATATTTATTTGGTTCAGAAAATTCTGGTAGTGAAGCTGCAGAGTGATATAGGGATCGATAAAATAAGAGTCATGAATTCTGTTGATCCCTATGTTATTAAAAATGATGAAGTGGAAACTGAAACTGACGTGGAATTGTTTCCAAAAGTTGCGTCCTTGGACATCATCAATATTTAGACTCTTTCGGGACCAAACATGTCTCAAGAACTGATTTTAAATACGTTCTGGTCCAGCAGGTCTAATTTGACAGCATTCTAAAATACTCTATAGGATGGAAGTGAGTCATTGCACAGGAATTCACATTTTATTATTCAATACACCTACTTGGGAGATACCATAGGAGCGAGAGAAATGATCAATGAATCGACACGTTTTTCATCGATGGCTTCTTTGATGGTAGAACTGAGATCACCCCTGAACATGGTCAACATGGCGTTCAAACTATATTTTCCGTTTTGTTTGTGGGCTGTTTCTGGAATATAAACGACACAAATATGTTAATGACAAGTTCAGCCAGCTTTGAGAGAGAAAAAATATGTCTGTTCTAGTGTTGTCTTTGTCATCAAGATTGCCACTTACAATAACGAAAATGTTATTATTACGACTTAAAAAAAGAGAAGAAATCTAATAACACATTTATAATGTGTATCAAAATTTTCTGAACAATCGGGATAATGAAAACAAACTACAAGAAAAACAAACCAATTATGTACAGGTTCTTCTTTTTTACATCCCAATCGTAACATTTCCATTATTTGAAGTTGCAATCTTGACGACAAAGACAACACCAGGGCAGACATATTTTTTCTCTCAACGCTGGCTGAACTTGTCAATCCAGCGGTGGTCGCAAAGATTTTTGATTTGTCATTTCCACTCACCATTGAGATTTATCACCTTCAACATGTCCTTGTTTGTTCCAAAAACATCAAATATACTGAGTTCGCTGTCAGTTTTTGTAGAAATTTCCAAGCTACCGGGGTCTTCTTTCCATTGTAACAGCTTTTTGAGATCAGCAACAGCTTGCCCAGCTGTTGCTGATGCTGTTGCAGGGAAATTCGGGAGGAGAGCGTTTTTGCTGATTTTTTTCACTACTACTTCGCTTGAGTCTTGAGTTTTTTTCTTAGTTTTAGACAGAAGATCGCCGGATTCATTACTAAGTTCTTTCAATACAGTTTTCCTTTTCTCCATGAGTTCTAAAAAGAAAACATACCTATTTAATTACAGTACAGATCAACTAAAAATTGAACCCACCTGAATACTTTCTATTTGATTAACTAATGAATAATGAAACTATTATATACTATTGAAGCAGTATGAATTGAAATTTGATAACATGTCATGAATCCTGAAATGTTGTTTGAAAACATAAATATCTCACCAGCTTCATCTTTTGGTGCATGTTCAGATATCCTCCAGATTCTGAGGGCACAATCTCTGCCGCCGGTAATCATGAAATCTGGATCAAGTGGACTCCATAAAGCTGTCATCACTCCGGTAAAATTGGGATTCACATATGTGGAAATTATTTCTTGTGTTTTGGTATCCCATACCTAATACACAAGAATGGTTAGAGGCACAAAAGAGCCTTCTTCATTGTTACAATCTTTTATTCAACTTGCAATGAATGTTAGAAGTCTTGCAATTGAATTTTGACTAATCTAATCATCTGATTAACTTGAAATTCGGGAGGTGTTCGTAATTCCGGTGACAATGCATCAAGGTATTTTTGTTAAATAAAAAAATGGTGGCTAGAAGATAGTAGGCGAGTTTTGTATAACCATTGTCGTTCTAAATGAAAACATAGTAGTCCCAAATGTCTGGCAAGATTAGGTCGCTACTTTGAAGTCTTTCGATGATCATTTATTTCAGTTTTTTCTGTCAGCGACCCAATTTTGAGGTTGAAGTTATGTTCTTTTTTTTCTTCAGCATCATATCATATGTATCTATCATAATCTGACAGATTTTTACTTTTATACAAATATTTTCACCCAAATAGGTCCAATATCAGTTTTTAGGAACAATAATAACGGATTCCACAAAGAAATAAGTTTTGGAAGTACTCACGTATTTTGGCCTCCTGTACAAGGATCCGAGACGCTTGTATCGTGAAAACACCATTTGACAACTTAAATTTCTGGTATTAAAATCACAAAATTCGTCCTTCTTTCAACTAAAACAACACACACGCTTACATTTTCCAGTTTTCAACACTTTTTAGCGAAAAAAAATATTTTTCAAAAAATGTATCGTACTTGGAAAACACGAAACTTTGATCTGTCAACTTGACAATGTTACAAAGTTCAGCTCCCGGCATGCTCGGTTCTCGATGGGTTTTGTTAAATGATTTGAAGGGCGAATTTTTCCAAATATGTACTAGTTTTTTCTGCTAAAAATTGTTGAAAACTAGTAAATTTAAGTGTGTGTGTGCTGTTTTACTTCAAAGAAGGACTATTATTGCACACAATAAAAAGACAATTGTTCTATAGTGAAGACGGAACGGCAGTATGTTCCGGATATAAGATACGCGACGATGTATTGACAAGTTCAGCCAGCTTTGAGAGAGAAAAAATATGTCTGCCCTTGTATTGTCTTCGTCGTCAAGATTACAACTTTAAATAACGAAAATGTTGTGATTGTGACTTAAAAAAGAAGAAGACATATAACCTGTATATAATCGGTTTGTTTTTCTTGAACTGGGTTTTATAAGAAAAATAAAATACCTAGGTGTGACTATTGACTCGCACTTGCGATGGGATGAACATGTGAACGAAACTACTAAAACTCTAAGAAGTCTTTTATTCAAATTCAAGTATCTCCAAACCATCATGGATCACCCGCACCTTAAAATAGTCTCTTACGCACTAGTAGAATCGCGCTTAAATTATGCTATACTTAGTTGGGGAGGCATCCTTCAAACTCATCTCAAGAAACTTTATGTACTACAGAAAAGAATTATAAAAATTATATTCAACAAAAAAAATACACACCCTACAAAAACCCTGTTCGAAGAAGCCCGAGTATTGACTATAAGACAACTCTACTTTCAAAGTATAATTATTCATCTATACAAACATAAAAATGTTCTCAGGAGAATTGAACATGTTTATCCAACAAGGAATAGAATAAGAAATAATGTCCAAATAAACCTTGCTAAGAAATCAATTGGCCAGCGTTGTTTTTCTTTTCAAGCATGTAAAATATTTAATTTCCTACCTGAAACCTATAAATTATATTTGCATACCATACAATCTATTATTCTTTTGAAAAAGATATTCAAACAATTCATTCTTAACACTGAAATAGAAACTTTTAATAAATTGTTTGAAGTTAGATGTGATTCATTTGTATGAATTATGTTACTTGTATCTTTCCTGTCAAATTTTTACCACTATGTTTTATCAATATTTTTTTATTTACTTTTTTACAGATCGTCTACTAATACTTTATCAATATATTATTAATGTATAAGAATTCAACCTGATGTGATATATGTAAATACGTCCATTCATATACACAAGTATGTGGATGGGTATACAATATGTCACACCCATCACAACCTATATGGTTCCATTGGGTAATTTTAGTGTTTATTTCCATGTATTATTATGTTAATGTTGTCAATTACAATTTTGTTTGAATAAACATTATTATTATTATTATTCATTTCGATTATTTATAATACTTTGTTAGCATTGTTAGCTTACGATTGTTGAATAATTCCAAACATATTTTAATTGTCCCATTAGTCTTCTTCCCTTTTTTTTACGTCACAATCATAAGATTTTCGTTATTTCAAGTTGCAACCTTGATGACAAAGACAACACTGCGGCATCCATTTTCTCTCACAAAGCTGGCTGAACTTGTCAATTGATACACTCTATTTGTTGACACGCCGATTCTTTGATACAAGGTGGATATAGGATGGTGAAACAGCTCTTCAATTGTTTCTGCGAAAAATTTGTAGACCGTTTGAGAAGGTACTAATATTTCCACGACTTGAATGAAGATGGCGGTGAGATCGATTATCGAAGAATATTTCTGTTGCTCATGTATTTCTGTGGTTCGCATCTGACAGACGTGAGTTGAAACGACATCAAAACACAATATTTTCAGTGAATCTGGAATAGTTATCGATATTTTGACTCTTCTCAGTCATTTTCCATCTAGAATAGATGAAACTGATAAAAAGGTGACAGATGCAGAGTTTCTGTTTTACCGACACAAGGTATGTCGCCATCTCTGTTAATTTCAGGAAATATGACTACGGTATGAAATCAAGTAGGCAAAGGTCTACAGTTTATTCTAGTGCTTGTTAATAGGAAGCTGTTTCACCATCCTATATCCACCTTGGTTTGATACGAAACAAACAATTGTTACGCGACGGCGTTACGACACGATACGTTTCGTTACATGTCAGTACCCACCTTCAAACCGTCTGGCTAGGTGTTCATTTAGATCGACAATGGTCAAATCCCAAATCCCCAAAAACTCATCACCTGCACAACCCCGCTCTCGCTGGCGATCACCACCTCGTCCTCCTTGTGCGGACTCCATGCCACGCAGCTGACGACGTCGCCGGCGGCGGCGCCACACACCGCCACCGGCGCCTCGCCGCCCTCCTCCCCCAGGTCGAACAAAGCGACGCCCTTGAAGTCGGTGACGCCGGCGAAACGGTCGCCGCTGCCGTCGGGACGCCAAGCGATCTCCTGGACGCGGCGCGCAAAGTAGTGCTTGCGCAGCACGCGCAGGTCCTCGGCGGCGTAGATGACGACGACGCCCGATTTGGTGGACGCCACCAGCGTCGAGCGGTCGGGCGACCATGCGAACGAGTAGAGGAAGGCTTTGTCGGGCCTGGCCAGTTCGGTGGGGTCTGCGAATCGCGTGTAAGTGAATTTGGTTCGAACGTGCTCGTGTTTGATTTGAAGTGGGGAAATATCACGTATTTATAGTTTTTTCTAGGAGATATTGCGGTAATGCTCGAATAAACGCTGCTCCAATGGAGAAGTTTCCCTCGAAATGATTTCCATGAAATTATTGTTTGAATAACAAGTATTATGTTTCTGCTGTCTAGAATTACTCTTGGAATCATTCTAATAATTTTAATTTCCAAATTACAGCGATATAAAATTTTTATGGCGGAACACTATGACGTACTAATCAGATTTAGTGAAATTTGGGGATGGATGGATCGAAATATTCATCAAAACATGGAATATTTTACTAGCATAATCAACTTCAATGTAAAAAATTTGCCAATATCAAAATTATTTTTCACCTGACCATAATTTCACGGTGGATTTATGCAGAGGTTTTAAGTCGTAAGTTTTAAGTAATAAGTCATAAGAAGTTAATCCATTGGTTTTCAATGTTACCCTTTATACAGCTGTCATAAGTTTTAAGTCCTAAGAAAAGTTGGCCAACATTTATCTCTTACGACTTAAAACTCGATAGATTTGCGCATGCGTCTGATTTTGCAAAAGGGTATGGTAACAAACAGCAGGAGTTGAATGCATGTAAAGCAAATAGACATAAATAAAAATAGGATTTAGTCTGGAAATTTGAATTGAATCGAAGGAAATGTGAAAAATAAGCACACAAAATAACAGGATTGACACTATTGACAGTCCTTAAAACTTCTTGCATAAATGGTCGATTTAAAACTTACGACTTGAAACTTGAGACTTAAAATCTCTGCATAAATCCACCGTCAAAATGAAAAAATGCTCTATTTTAATATTTATCTTGCCTATAATCAACATTCCCTTGGGCACCGGGTTGAAATTTGAAAAATAATTCAGTTTCAACTTGAATTATTGAACAAAATATACATTGGATATCATAGCAATACTAAGATGTTAATGTAGAATATCCGACTATTTAGACATATCGATACTTCCGGCATCTGTGCACAGGCGCAAAAGTGCTAGCGTGCGTCAAGACAATGATGAGAATATCTATCCATCTCTGTCAAAGCTCTTCTAATTAGGACGTCATCAGAATGCTGGAGGAGCCGTAACTACAATTTTGGGAATGTTTTTTTGAGTCAAATTTGATGGCACAAGGTAAATCGTGGTGCTTATGATAGGGATTGTCTAAGACTGATGACGTAGCATGCATGTGACTGGTTGTGCCTTCCATATTCGTTTCTATGTCGGCAATGTCAGCTGTCAAATTGTTCTATGTGTTTTGTAATGTTTCATATTTGTTGAGAAGAACTGTGAACTTGATTATTTTCATTGTCTCAATGGCTCGATAGAGAATATATTTTTTTTAAATTAGCATAAAGCAATAAGCAATATCATTTATCAATGAATATGCAAGTTTCTGAAAGGTTATACAGTCCATTTATTCGATTAAAACAATAAGAAAAGACCATCGCAACAGGGATAATTTCTGAGGAAATGATCTTGAATGACATGTATGTATACTGAATGCTATCTCATTATAGTTTGTCGGGTCTACTCATAATGTAAAGAAATATCAATATCGCTCAGCAACGAAAATTTGAAATCTGTGAATTTGACCTATATATAAGTTCAGCTGCTTAAAAAAGTCACTGGAATTTCTCTGGAACGAAATTTCTTGTATACAATTTTATTTTGCACATGACAAATTTACAAAAATTTAATTTTTTTTTCGAATCAAATAGAAATCGCGAATTTTTACAAAATATCATCCAAATATCATTTTTAGCTTCACTAAAAGTTTCTTTGTCAAAAATTTCATTTTTTCCAATTAGTTTTTTTATAGCAAAATATAGATTTTTTCAAAACTCAGCAGGGAATCATTATGAACAATTTTTCCGGTTAACATTTTCAATATTTTTTTAGGTGTATTTTGACACATGATTCATAAAATTTTCTTTCAAATACGAAAAGCTAACGTCTTTGGAATTTCTTTCGATGCAGAAGCAATTGCTTGTATATTTGTCAAAATGTATCAATGATCTCAACGTAAAGTTTGCATCCCACCTCCAGATTTTTTAGATGTGTCAAAGACGACTATCTTTCCTTCAGCAACAGCATACAACCCAAATTGTTTCTTATCGCCGTGTAAAGGACCCCATTCCAGCTTGTAGATCTGCGATTTGAAGAAATGTGGCAAAAGTACTGGAGATTTTGACGTATTATTGCTATCTAGGTATCCCACCTGAAAGATGTCAAAATGTCAATGATCATTCTACTTTCAGACCAACAACTCACTCTTCCTTCTGATGTACCGAATGCCAAAAGCAGTTCATTCTCAGGATGCCAAGCTAGCGACTCTACTTTTCCTTGTATTTTATGATGAAATGATGTCATTATTATCTGTTTTACATGAGGACGACTCAAATCCCAGACCCTGATTTGCCCGTCCGAAGCCCCAATGGCTAATCTGATCATCAGAAAAAAGAACAAAACATTCATTTAAAAGTAATTGGAGGCAAAGATAATGAAAAATGTCAATAGGCCCTGTACCACCCACCACAGATTAGAAAACCTTAAAGATGAGACAGTCAGACAGAGTGAATAAAATAAGAGAGAGGTGTCGAAAGCGCAAAATTTGAAGGTCCAGTCATAGATATGCACAGGCGCTAAAATATTGATCGAGTTTTGTTCACATCGTTGTCATCATTTTGTTACAAATGTTTTCGTTTTACATGATTCACGATCCAGTATTTCGGATGGGTTTATGTTCTTACGATGTATAATATATTCTCCATAAACTATAATTCAAAAGGAAAAGTAAGTAAGGTTTTAAGGATTATTACATCACAGATTAAACAACCAGTGATCATAGGTATATAGGTACCTTCATTATCTGGAACAATAATATGTTTATTGACAATCATTACAGTGTATATAAAAATTGCAAATCATCTTCAAATAAATCGGAGATTATCAAGTTACAATGTTTTCGAAAAGACGAAAAATTGTGAGTACTTATATGGAATGATATTAACTTCAATCAAACTTTTTCCTTTGATGAGAATGTCACAATTTTTGCTATACCTATACTACTATATCTCCATGTTGAGGAATTTAGAGTCTGATCATTTATTGGATAATTGAATCGTGTTTACTTTTTTTGATGACAGTGAATGGGCTACATTCGAGATTCGCTATAGGTGCTAAGCGATACGCTACCTAGCGGTGACTCGTGAACCACTCGAAGTGGTATAACCACTGAACTCTCTCGAGGATAACCTACAGAAAATCTTAACCTCTGTTCTGTTTATGTTCGCTTCTGATGTGAAAGGTGTATTTCCAGCAGTTTTTCGAGAGATGTTTTGGTGAAATACATGTGAAATCTTATCGTTTTTCTCGTTTCAGTAATTCTTTAGTGGCAAGACACCTATGTCACAATGACACAAACATCAAAAATACGAAAACAAAACAAAAACGATACCACTTCGAGAAGTTCGAGTTATTACCATGAGATAGAGCTACGTGTTATTTTCTATCGCGAATATTCGAATTTCATCGTAGAATTTATTCAGAATACGTCTTATTCCCGATAGAAACTAATTTCTGATAAAAACTCATTCATAATAAATCACTGGTGTTGATTATGCATTACTAAAATGGCAAAATTGCACATCAGTGGTTCCAGCGCAAAATTTAAAGGTCCCAGGTCAATGAAAACGAATATCAAACAAAATGGGCGGAGTGTCTCATCTGTAAGGTTTTCTAATTTGTGGTACCACCCACCTATTTGGATCAACTGGCGACAGCTGCATGCAATGCACTGTACCCCCGAATGTGGGGTAACAAGCCAAATTCGTTTTTGCGCTGCACAGGCTGGTGTTCAACAAGAAACGGTCCTGGCCCACTGTCCACGCGTTCATTTGTTTCTTTTCCAACCAATTGAATTCGTTGGAGTAAGAAATGGGTGCCGCTATGGAGAATAACATAGTGTTGTGGTCCTTGTGGACTAGAGTCGAATGTTTCGATTTGCTGAAGAAGGAAAATGTTACAAATATCCTCATCATCATAAAAACATTGATATTGGCATCACAAAAAGATATTCGATTCCTTACTCCATCGGTTTTGGAAGAGTCCATTGTAGCAATTCATGCGATTTTGAAGAAGACAGCAATGTGGTAGGCGAGACCCAACATAAAGTTATCCATATCTTCTCAGAATGGGAGGATCTTCTATGACTCGACTTATTTGCATTGGGGACAGTCATGAAATTTTGCATTCTACCATCTGTACCGGCTCTCCAAATATAAATGTTCCTGAAATATCAAACAGATTCACTAGTCTCTTATGTTGAAACTAAACTACGCAACACTAATTACGTCGCACCCCGAAATTTTGCCCCTGTTCAAATTTGAATAACTTTTTTCTTCTTTGAACAATTTGAATTCTGTTAGCACTGTTCGCTAGCTCAGTCCTTCAGCTATAATCTCGTACTTCTTCGATACATGAGGTTATTTCCATAAAATTTCTACAGGATGTTTTTTGGAACTGTGCAAAATTTCGAAATTTTCAAAAGGATCCCAAATGAAGAAAAACAATTTTTTTTCAACTTTAACAGCAGAGGCATGAAGATTATCTCATTACCTTTGGCCATTTCCAAAATTGTATTCTTATCACTTTTCTTTACAGAGTGATCTCAAAAAATCAATTTTTTGGTTTTGCAGTCATAACTTTTTTTCTCTTCAACCGATTTTCAAAATCTCAGGCTCATTTTGAAGCTGAAACCTCATATAAGAAGATTTAAAGACTAGAATTAACTCAAGATGAACATTCAGAATCGAGGGTTTCCTCAAAGGTGACCCAAATCTGAAACACTCTGTAAATCCCGACTGGGAGGAGAATTAAATGAAAATCAACTTGTTTTCGGAAGGATCTTCCATTCTGGACACATCCAGATCTTTTTTTCTTTCAGTAGTCAAAATTTGTGCGTGAGAAAACCGAAATGAAACGCCATGTTCTAGAAAAAAAATCAGCCCAAAAAAATGCATGGTCCGTAACCAACGTAACAAAAATCATAATGAGTGACTGACAAGACAGGTTGAAAATTACGTTCTCGTGAAAATAAAGACCAGGACAGAAAAAACTATTCGTAGGTCTTTCTTTTCTGAAGATATAAGACTTCATAAAAAAATTCAAAATAAAAAAAAAATTCTGAATACAACAAAATTTCAGGGTAACCTTCTCACCCCCTATACAAAGTCTTCCATCATGTTTTGGATTTTTTCAAAGAATTAAATTTTTTAGACCCCCAAAAAAAATGTTATGCGTACGCCTATGAAACATTTTTTTTATCTCTTTGATAAACTTTTTCCGCTGAACACAGCTATGGGTACCGCTTGTCTCGATTCTGAAAAATAATTTTTTTTCGCCCTGTACATCAAACTATGATACTTGGAGAACTCGAGTTTGGGCGATTCTTAGTAGTTTTGTACGAAACTCACGAAAATTATATGTAAAAAAATCACAAAAATCTCCTTCCCCTTCATCCGTACCCAAAGTACCCCAAGGGGGGAAGGGGGGTGAAAGAATTTATTTTTTTTTAATCTCCGATCCCGATGTGGGGGTCAGGTGAAATATGTTTACCGATATATCTAACCGTTTGACCAGCAAAAATTTTATCCGCAAATAAATTTTGAGGGGAAGGGGGTAAACAATTTTTTATCAGTATTTTTGGTGGTGATATTTTCGTTTCGATCAAACAACGTTTTGGATATTTTTCTTTTTTAATCGGGATTTCGAGGGGGATTTAGATTTGGGTCACCTTTGCAGAAACCCTTGATCTTTAATATTTATTTTTAGTCAATTCTAATCTTCATGTCTGTTCATCTAACGTTTCAGCTTCAAAATGATCCTGAGATTTTGAAAATCGGTTGAAGAAGAAAAAAGTTATGACTGCAAAACCAAAAAAATGCTTTTTTGAGGTCACTCTGTAAAGAAAAGTGATAAAAAGGCAATTTTGGAAATGGCCAAAGGTAATGAGATAGTCTTCATGCCTCTGCTGTTAAAGTTGAAAAAAAACTGTTTTTCTTCATTTGGGATCCTTTTGAAAATTTCGAAATTTTGCACAGTTCCAAAAAACATCCTGTAGCAATTTTATGGAAATAACTTTATGTATCGAAGAAGTACGAGATTATAGCTGAAGGACTGAGCTAGCGAACAGTGCAAACAGAATTCAAATTGTTCGAAGAAGAAAAAAGTTATTCAAATTTCAACAGGGGCAAAATTTCGGGGTGCGACGTAATTAGTGTTGCGTAGTTTATATTATAAACCTAATACACATACAAGGTTTATTATAAAGGACACCTTTTAATTGAGCGCATGCCTTACTAATCCATGCAGTTGATAGCTGTTACATTTTGAATTGATGAAGATGACTGAAACATGTAGGTCAAATGAGACAGACGATAGATATGACACTAAATTCATTGAATATCAATATAAGACTAGTGGAAGCTACTTGAAAGTGTTGGTGTCAAGATATCTTACTCTATTTTCAGTAAAACTGTACACACAACTATATTGAGTCAGAGCTCAAGTTTATGAAACATGGTTTTCATTCTGTCATCAAAAAAATTCACTAGGATAACGCAAGATGTTCATTCAAGTTTTAATATTTATGCGAGTATTTATGTAACTATTGCTCATTTTTATTAAAATGCAGATCATTGCATGCAATAATGCAAATGAAAGTAGGAATTATAATCTTCAAATCTGGCGAAGAAGTTATTTGCTTTATTCAGTGTACATGTCCAGTAGGCATACTCACCCTTCTCTTGCAGAGGAAGCCAATAAATATTCTTTTCTTGGCTCTTCTTCTACTACACATGTTTTCTCATCTTCAACTGTCTTTTGTTTCTGTATTTCAGTACTTTCATATTTAGTTTGATTATTTGTATCCTCAATTGTGATAGTATTTTCCTTTTTATCAATCCTCTGGTTCTGATCATCATTCTGACATGTTTCAATATCGTCTGCATCAGCAGGTTTTGGGCTTATGATTTTTTCGTCACTCACTTTTTCGGTGATTTCATCGTTTTCTTCATCATTCAGGGCTTTCTCAGGAGATTCTAAGCTGGTAACATCCCTCTTTATGCCAGAATCTTCCAGAACCCCCAAATTGGCGCATATTTTTTCGAATGGAATATCGCTACTGAGGAATTTGAATGGATTCGCGAATTTTGAAGTAAAACCGACCAGAGCATCGCCACCTTTTTCAATATTTTCGATCTTACTCGTGAGGTCTTCACATTCCTTCAGGAAATCGTCTATATTAGTGCCATCCACTTCAACTAAAGACTCGTCGGTGTTTTTTTTAAAATCAACTTCATCCTTCAACTGGGAAACTTTCCTAGTCAAATTGATAAAGTTTTCGGTGTCACTTCGTGATCCACCTTCTTCAGAACTGTCGTTACCGATAATTTTATCCTTTAGATCTCCAAATACTTGAGAGAACTCTTCATCATTCGAGTCAAATACTGTGAGCAATGGGTGCGTATTGTTTCCTTTGTTCTTCAACTCTGAATTATTCTGATCAAGACTTTTTTTCGTTGCAGATGTGCTACTTTGAGAACAGTCTGTGGGCAAAGGGGAGTATGTGGGCAAAGGGGAGTTTGTGGGCAAAGGGGAGTTTGTAGGCAAAGGGGAGTCTTTGGGCAAAGGGGAATCTGTGGGCAAAGGGGAATCTGTGGGCAAAGGGGAGTCTGTGGGCAAAGGGGAGTCTGTGGGCAAAAGGGAGTCTGTGGGCAAAGGAGAGGCTATGGGCAACAAACTCACACCTTTTGAATCTGCAGCAGTTTCTTTTTTGACACCTACACAGTTGTTAGGATTTTTCGGAAATATATTAATTGGTGCAGGACACCAAGATAAAGATACAACAGGTTTATCATGACCCCTTAGCTTGTACAACAGTGTTCCAGCTTCTGAAATAAATATTTGCTTGCTTTAAAGGCCAAAGATAAACAACCATAAAATGAAAACTGGTGTGCCTACATTTTTTTTTGAGTTCACACCATCTCAGGTCTAAAGTTGAGGCATTATACAGGGTGAAGCACCCAAAACTATACGTTGAAAGGACATTTTTCATGGAAATCCTCAACTGTCATATGACCTTTCATCAATAAAAAGGTAATTTCATGATGAATTCAATAGTTAATATGAGTGTTCATTGAAATATAGATAGATGGTAAGGGCATCAAGTGACGGAAATGTAATTTCCATAAGCTAAGGAGCAGACTCAATTTGAATCACATCTCTCCAATTGGATAGTATGTGGTTTTAGAACAAAAACATTGAAATTGCGTTCTCTGTACAAAAGTGGTATAAGTATTTCCTTCTATGACATTCACCATGATTTTCAATCTGAATTATCTTTGGTACCTCACCCTGTATGTTCAATTAGAATAAAATCTCTTCCAAGTAAGGAAAGTTGTGAAATCTATGCAATGCACTTACTTCTTAAATCGGTTACAACCACAAGACCATTCTTCAACCCAAATGCAGTTAACCAAGATGCATGAGGACATGTGGAAAGACATGTGACTGTCACTTTGAAACCAAACACATCTTTAAGTACATTTGTTGTATTAGCGCCTACATTCCATACAACTATGATGCCCTCCTCAGATACACTTATAACTCTGTCATCACCAGCGAAATTAGCACCAATCACTTTATTATGAGCAAGCTGAAACAGGTGATTCACTCGAATTTTTCTACTTCCTGAATTCTCAGCCATTTTTGAAAAAACCCTCGAGAATCTCAATAATCGCAACTCAGAGATGTTTCTTTTTGGCGATATGAGTATCAATGTTTTGAACAATTCAATTCTTTTGAGGCAATTTTTTTTCAATACCTCAGGTTTCTTTCAAAACTTATAGGTAGCTATAAAAAAACTTTTCCGAGTAATATTTTGTTATGATTTCCCGTTATGATTGTTATGATTTCCCGTCAAACACGATGACGAACTACACTGTTCAACGTCTTTTGGAGTTCAAATGATTGAGTAGCGATTGCACTGATTGCAGGTATGTATATTTGTCCACATTTATTTATAAATGCATGAATGTCGTACATAATGTTTACTTTTTGCCGGTCACTGTATACTTCTGTTATTTGTTAAAAAAATATTGATGTGAAAAAATATCTAATCAATGATTAGACCACATAGCAAAGGTGATAAAATAACGTGAAAAATACTTTTACAAAAAAAATCTTCTCGAACACTTTTAAGCAATACCAATTTAAAAATTCCAGTCCTAAAGTGTTATATGTATGTAGTATTTTCTTATAACATTAGATAACTGAATTCCAATAATTCCGGAATTGAATATTCAGATCCGAAAAAAGTTTGATGGTGAACAGTGAAATTAAAAATATAACCACTTTTATTCTTTATCATCTCAAAAACATATGAAAAAGGTAGAGTAACTTATGATGAAAATTGTGAAGGTGTTCCACATCTAAATCAATTCAAGTATATTCTGAGGAACCAATTGTCTGAATTCAATGAATGGAAAGATACAAAACTGATCCATTTATAAACTGAACTCAAAGGATATGGGGAAACACTGATTTTGACTATATTCATATACTTAGGAAGAATAACCAGTATGAATTGTGATGATTCAAATCTGGTTTTATTTGATATGATTGTCAGCAAACCAGCTGCCTTGGTGGATATTGGGATATATATCATGATAACAGAGGAAATCATTTGAATGGTACTTACATGTGCATTCTGTGAAGCAAGTTTCTTCAGAGTTTCTGTGTTCCACACCTTGATTATTTTATCTTCAGATACAGAAACAACATATTTGTTTGGTTTTCCCCAATTTCTATTTAAATGCACAGATAATATTCTGGAATTCGATAAATCTATCAGTATCAAGTGTGATCAACAATTGAAAAACTATTTTTTCAAAGACCATAAAACGTCCAATATATATATTTCCATTCATTTGTAGTACACTATTAAAAGAGCTATGGGATTAGTACTCTTACAACCTTAATACAGACAAGTTCATCAAACTACTCTCAAAAGTTATTGTGATATCTGATTCAAGTAGAAACAATGACTTCAGATCTACCAAAATATACCTAATAATTCAAATATGAGCAGTATTGAAGTTTACTTTCAAAATTATTATAGGTACCTGAAAATAACTTGTTTTATGATTGATTTCATGTAAAAATACTTCATGCAACTTCTTGTACAAGGAAAGAAGTGACTTACTTGTGGATGTGTTGTAATTAATTCAACATCTGAAGCCTGATTTGAATTTTCAGAATAGAGCTGAATGAAGTAGGCAATATCTTTCTCCAATAATGAAAGCAGATGTTCATTTTTTTATCTCATTATATTCTTCAAGTTTTACATAAAAACTCTTCAGTAATTAAAATTTAATACACAATATAGCTGGTTGAACTAAATTTATATCAATACATACATAAAATACATTGCAAATATAATAAAAAATGCCTTAAAAACTAGTGCAAAGAATAAAAAAATCTATTCCATAGGATTTAATAGAGGTTATAGATTACTTACTTTTGAGAATGTGACCTGGAGATAATTCTGATATTTGCAGCCTTATTTGAATCCTCAGAATTTTCAACAATAACCAGGTCATTTCTGGCACCATAAATCAAAGTATTGTCTGGAGAACATGCTAAAATTGAGGACTCATACCAATTCGGAGAAGGTGGTACAACCAACGTGTTCATCTTTATTTTTTGGTCTGGAAAAAAAAACTGAATGAACAAGTGCTGTTCATACCCAATACAGGTAGGATTTTGAAACACTAATTAACTAAAATTCCATATAAATTGATGATAATACTGTTTTATACTAAAAACCGAATGATCGCAAATAAGAAAATATCGTTGTCTTACCAAATTATCAGCAACCCAGTAGTTTTATGAAAAAATCCTTTTTCTTTCTTCCAACGAATCGTTCAATTTGCCGGTCTTATTTTATAGCTGATTTCAGTGATTCCAGAATAATGACATTTGTGACATGACATTGACGAATCTTCTATTTTTTCCTCTGTTCTCTACAAACTGTGCTGGCTGAGCAGATTGAGATTATTGATGGATTATTGGGAAGAGAAGGATAAGAATGATACGAACTAATGATAGATATTTGAGGTTAAGATGAAGTAAATAAATAAGAAAATAGATTCCTCTCTTATTGAAAATGAGTCTCAAATTTAAGATTTTCACATTGAACTGCTGGTGAGGAATTTTTCAAAATAATGGACAGTGAACTTCAAATAGATCTATACCTTCTGATTTTTAGGGGCTTATTCGCTGTTTCTAAAAACAGAAAAGTTAGAATGGAAGCTATCGCTGAGTACTTATCTACTGATCAATATGATGTAGTATGTCTTCAGGAAGTCTGGACAGACAGAGATTACTTTTTAATTGAAGAAAAAGTGTCTGCTGTTTTACCATATTCACATTACTTTTACAGGTAACCATCACTTCCTTGATGTTATGATGAAAGAAACAAATTATTATGGACATTGTATTCCTTCCTTATGTTGAAGGTATTTTATTCTGCAGTGCACTGGGTGAAAATAAATAAAGATATTAAAGAATGCACTTCATGAAGGAATTGTCAACACAAAGTTTGGGAGAGTACTTTCATTTACAAAAATTTGAAATAAATAAGGTATTCCTCCAAGCCAAATGAATGAGGTGCCAGTTATTACCATATTTTTTTATAAATCAACTTGAGAGAAAATATTTGGCAATTTGTTTTATCCTTGTTCATAAGGAGATATTGGTTTCAATGAGCATTATTCATATCTATCAGATTGTAAAATTTTAAGGTTATAGGGTTTTCATAAAGAAATAGAATACATTACCTAATTTAATTAACCAATTCTATATTTGGAAACATGTTAATAGATCAGACAAGGTTATTTATATGAAAATTCAGTTTTGCTTTCAAGCTCCATCAATTACAAAGTGTATAAGTGGTTTTATTCAATCTGTTTTGAAACCTGTGTTGATTTTGTTTCAAAAAGTTCAGAATGTGTTGATCTCCCATAACTTTCACACCACATATTCTTGATTGTCATTCAGGTTTTGAAACATTTTTCTCCTCTCAGTCATTCTGTGATCTTGAAAAATAAAAAAAAACGACCACCAAAATATTTTGGTTCTCAGTATAAATTATTATTTAATCTTTTTTTCAAAATTGTAAGGGCATTTGAACATTCATTCACTTTGGGGTTCTTGTTATTTATTGTAGAAGGAAATCCTTCCCTGCTTTTCAAACTTGCAACACTATGTACATACTTACCTAATCCATTGTTAGTATTATATCAATTAGTAGCAGAGTATTTTTTCAGTGGAGTAACTGGCTCTGGTGTATGCATTTTCTCAAAACATCCTATACAGGATACCTTCTTTCATCAGTGGTCTCTCAATGGATACATCCATAAATTACATCATGGAGACTGGTTTGGAGGCAAAGGAGTTGGTCTATGTAAATTAATTGTGAATAATTTCGTTATAAACGTTTATTCTGCTCATGTAAGTCACAGTACAGTTGTACATACTTTGAATGAGAGAATGAAACTTGGGTTGATCATCAATATTTTCATCCCATTTCAGAACAACCACGGACTCACATTGTACCGAATTTGAATGGTTTATCAACCAACTCCGATTTTTTAAAACAATTTCAGGAAACTAGTTTCCTGATGAGTTTGATTTAGATTATTTTTTAAATTATCAAACAAATTTGTTGAAAATTTAGATCTTTCTGTTGGAATTGTTTAAGTGGTCTTGAATTTCAGTTCAACTTCTTTGAAATGTTTATAAAGATGTCTAGTGGGTGATGGAAAAGGCTTTGAGTTTCATCCTCTTATTATAGATATTATAAGGAGGTAGGTACTGGAACTGTGAGTTCAATTTATTTTTCAGCTTCATGCTGAATATGATAGAAACAGTGATGAATATCAAGCTCACCGTATCTTGCAGGCCTATGATACAGCTCAATTCATTATGCTCACTTCTCAAAATGCCGATTTGGTAGTATTAGCTGGTGACTTAAATACTGAACCAGGAGATCTAGCTTACAGGTAACAAAACTAAAATAACCATTGGAACTATTCAACTAGATCAAACTGAGTCATGTTCTTTAAGGATTATGCATTTTTCTTAATTCTCGATCAAGATAACCTCAAAGGTAAAATACAGAGCTCTCATTTAATCACGTATCCCACGTGACTATAAAATGTATGCGATCAACCATGGATTTGGCATAAAAAGGAGCGTAGGGAAATATATATATATATATATATATAGAAGAAGGGTAGTCTCTTGACTGGACTAGTTGAAAAAAACACAATGAATTTTGGGAAACCACTTGTAAGTAATTTTCCTTGAGGTTGCAGTCATTAGGTATTGGCCAGGTGCAAAGAATAACTCTTTGTTAAATAGTCGAGCTTTCGAAATATTTTATTTCATTATCAAGACATCTGTAAAAAACAAGGTCCATTTATAAAAAACTTACTTGTAAACAACATTGAAAACACTTACTAACGTGAGGATACTTTGTATAAAGAATTCAGCAAACACATGAGGATGATGCACTCAAATATATTGTTAACATATTAAAAGAATTTTTGTATAATGTGAAAAAGAGAATTAGAATATATATATATATATATATATATATATATATATATATATATATATACCAATCAGCTGAAGATATGCAGCGAAAACATTGTTTGAATTGATTTTTAATTAAAGGCGCCATCTTTTGAAACCTTATTCGACCCATATCGCACTTTCAGTTGTTTTGTCGTCAGATTTGAACCACTATTTCAACCTCTACATAAAGAAGTATTTACCTTGGTTACCTAAAAGTAATCCAGAGTCCTGAAAAGAACTGTTCTAATAATAGTTTCGATAATGAAATGCAAAAGACAACCTAAAGGTGCGTTTTATTGGTTTTCTATTGGTGAGGGTGGTAAGAATTACGAATAAAACGGCATCACAAGGCGTCAACCCTTCAACAATATTCTTCCAGTCATTACATCTTAGCAAACGGAATGAAAAGTTGCAACCGTTTCAGAATAATGTTCAAAAAAATGACCAGAATCGAAATTTCAGTAGGGGAATCTTGCCAATGAAACGCACCTTAAGAACGACAAATTTTTGCGACAAATTCAAAATATAGTGAAGTGGGATACGGGATTGAAGGAATTTTCCAATGAAACATCACCTAAAGTACGAGACGACTGTACCAAAATTTTCCCAGGGTGATGCTGTCAATCCCCGGCCTACTGGACGCGTTCGAAGCCAACGAAGTGCCGAGCGATCACGTCGCCACCTGTCAAAGCCACAGAAACAGCTACACCCCCGCCAAGTTCATCAAGGAACGCATCCCCGGCCAGCGAATCGACTACATCCTCTACCACCCCGGCAACAAATCGCGAGTCGACCTGAAAAACTACAGACTGCCGCTGCCAGATCGCGTCCCCGACCACTCTTGCAGCTACTCCGACCACGAGGCCCTCGAGGCCACTCTGGAAATCAGCGAGAAATCGGCAGAGTCCGTCTCCAAGGACCCTGAAGAGGCGAAAACCCTGTTGACGGACATGGTCGAGGTTCTGGACCGAGCCCTGGAAGGTCTCGTTACCCACAAGATGGTCTACTTTTCCTTCGCGTTCGTTTTGTCCATCGGGCTGATGCTTTCCTTGGTCCTGGATCCGCCCGTAGGTTTTGTGGTGCTAGCGAACATCCTCAGGGCCGTACTTGTCGCGCTGATCGCGTTCTGCTCGCTGATGGCGACGGTTTGGAACAAGATCGAGAAGCATGGGGTGTTGGCGGGGAAGCTGGCGATTGAGAAGTCTCTGAGAAAGCACTCCTGACCGGGTCGCTCGGTTTTATCGTTCCTTTGGAAATGTTTCCACTGACTGGCAGTACTGGCACACTCGCATTTAATAGTCAGGCTGTTGGAAATGGGGCCTTCTTTCAAAGTCAAAGGACAATCTCAATTTGAACTAGATGGCGACAAAGTCGACTTATTATTATGGGTGTTCGGGAAATTATTGCCCCAAAGAGAAATGGCTAAAGCTTAGTTCATGTTGGAACGAATTCCGCAAATAAAATGCGACTTTGAGGCATGGAGAAACTCTTCTTTTAGCGATTGTCCGCTTCAACATGAACTAGGTTTTTCAACAATCAAATCAAATTTGCGGAATCGCATAAAAATAATCGCAATCGTTCTAACATGAACCAGGCTTTAGAGCAGTCCGGAATTATGCACATCCCAGGAGGGTTATTTTCCATTTGGATTTTCAGTCAGTGTTTCAGCCAATAGCGCATTTCATTCATGTTTTTACGACTGTAACATGACGCGGCGATTTTGTACAAAGTGTGACCATTTTTTATTGTAACTACAAGTTATTTTAATTGAAGGAGAGCTGGATAAAAGCACCACAGGGGAGCTACATCCAAGAACAGAGTAAAAAAACTACAAATGATTACGAAACGCCGAAAAATACCTGTTGTTCAAATGAAGTTACACTATTTGATGGCTACGAAAATATGTTAGTTAACAAATTGGGTTAAGTACTTCAGATATCGTGAAAAAAATTCACCAAGTGAACACGCGCCTAAGTAACACTTTGAAATTTGTTATGCTATGTTTTACGTGCTAATAAGCGCCATATTGGATTTTTACACACTTATATTATTCTTCCCCAAAAATTATGAAGAGTTGAAAAACCTGTTGAGATCGAATTTACATATTATTAATCATAATTCATTATTTCAGTGAGAAGATATGTGAAAACGAAAATGTTCGAAATATCTCCTTTTTGCTCAGTCTTCTGTCTGTGGAACAGAAAACTGAACTCTGGTCGAGCTCTTTTTTCAATATCGTCCACCGTTGCTTCAACTTCTGCTTGAACCGAGTTGAAAGCATTCAAAACTCTTTCCTTCGAATTTTGTAGGTTTTTAGATGTTCACTTCTAAATTGGTGATTTTCAGATTTTTTCAGGATATCTCTGGATCATGCCGATATCATAGATTTGTGAACAGTGAACCATAAAAAGCAGCGACCTGTATATTTTCTTGTAACGTAAACAGTAATATGCATTTACATATATCCTTTTGACCAATTTTATAAAATACTACCAAATCTAATAATGTTATTTGTCCTTTGCTCATATATATACAAAATATATATTATTCTCAAATTTCAATAGTTTTAGTATTTACAAAAATCTGTCATTCTCTCTCTCTGATCATGCACCGCGGAGTTTTCAGTGATTGGGTACTGGATTCCAAGGACAATGTAGTAAAACGTGGCAACACTGTAAGGTTTTATTAGTTCCAATAACATTCAGAAGAGGCGTTAGAATCTCTTCTTTAAAGTCTAATTGAGGATAGTTGAAAACCGTCATCAACAAAAAATACCCCTAACGTTTTTGTTCAAGCAATTATTCTTGAAGAATTTGATATCACCATTTAGTTAGGAATTTAACTAAACAACTAAAAGGTACCTTATTTCGGTCATATTTGGTATAGCGACTTCAATTATTGTTTTGTCGTTTCCCAAACAAAATTGTATCATTGAAAACACCAGTATTTCTTGTAAGCATCTGACAGCGGAACTTGAAACTACTACGAATATCTATCTATCTATCATTTGAGTCAATAAGACAGGCAGCGTTGGCGAATATAAATAGGATCTCCCACATCCTCCACTCATCATTCTATGTGTTTGGTTGTTTGAAGTGGGGTCTTATGATCCTCGATATCGTAGCTAGAGGATTTGGAGCACATACAGCAAGAAGCAATATTTTACATAAAACAATCAACTTTAAGTTATCGGCAACTGGACGTCTATAATAAATAAAGCATAATCATTGGTGAATATGACTGTGACAGCAGTTAACTTTTTCGGGTCAGCAAACGTCGCCCCCTTTTAGATCTTTTAATAGATGGTTCGTCGGAAGGGTGCGTGTCCACGTGCTCTTCACACTCTGTTTTGTTTGAGAAAATGATCGCATCCTCAGTTCCATTATTGCTCTCATGTTTCAACGCGATATCCCGATCGCTGTTGGATCTTTTGCTAAAGGAGGAAGAGTGAGTGGCCAAATGTTCTTGATAATCCTCATCGGCCAAGAAGGACATTTCACAGTGCACGCAATTGAACTGATTTTCAGTGTGGGTCAGCATGTGCCGCTTTCTGTTGGAGCTGGTGCAGAAGGTTTTTGGACACAAGCTGCACAGGAATGGCTTCTTTGCTGAATGAGTTGACATGTGTTCTTCGTAGATCGCTTTGGTCGGGAAGGATTTCACGCAAAACCTGCAGTTGAACGGATTCTTGGTGCAATAATCGCAGAGGGTGTGCTTTTTGACAAACTGACTTGCTTCCTCTAGCAAGAGTTTGTTGTAGGAAGATGTTTTGTAGCAAGATCTGCACCTGAATGGCGTTTGGCCGGTGTGAACTCTTTCGTGTTTTTGCAGCAAGAACTTTTTGCTGAATGATTTCTGGCAAAAGTTACATTCGAATGGCTTCTCTTCCATATGTTTGACGCTTTGGTGTTGCTTCATATTGGAACGCCTGAAGAAAGATTTTGGGCAGAAGTTGCATTTGTATGGCTTTTCGCCAGTGTGCGTTCTCTTGTGAATAACAAGATAGAACTTTGCTGTATAACTATTTGGACACAATTTGCACTGATACGGTTTTTTCAGCAAGTGAGTTAATTCATGTTTTTCCAGCTCCGAACGATTCGCATACACTTTTCCGCAAGTTTTGCACTTGGGCATATCATCCAAATGGATTTTCTCATGCTTATTTAGAATGTACTTTTTGAGGTAAGATTTGGGACAAAATCTGCATTGATGTGGCTTTTGATGCATGTGGATTGCCTCATGTTGCTTCAATTGTGAAGAACTTGGAAATGCTTTGTCACATGTATTGCAGGCAAATGGTCTTTCGCCGGTATGAATCCGATTATGAATAATCAACGTTTTCTTTTGGGAATAACTCTTCCCGCACAATTTACATGAAAATCGGACGTTCTTCCCATTAAGTTTTTGGAGTTGCGCCTCAAAATCGTTCATAATTGGTACCAGGATTCCAGAATCTGAATGAACACCTGAAACTAAACATTTCATTCACTTACTAACTTAGAGAAGAGTATATAAACACAGTAAAAACTGTATAAAATTGCCGTTACAAAATATTCAAATTACAGTATACATTTACTCATATTCAATTCCGGATGTAACGGTCCTCTTTCATTGATTTGATGGTACAGAATAATTTGGTATTTTCTTGTAAAAACGTTTTCATATCAATAAGTGGCACTGGCAATATCTCTCTGGTCCCTTTTTGGTTAGTTTTAACATTTGATTTCGTTAATACATCAAAATATTTTGAATGCGTTATTCACACTTTTATGATCTCAAAAAGTTATAAATATAATATAAGATGCGCGCAGTTTGCCGGTCAACGCTTCTCGGTCGGTAATTTATTTTTCTTTTAAGGTTATGAAATATTTTTGTCGCTGAAACTAACAGAAAAGCTGAATATTTGGATTGTATATTATAAACAGAAATACAATGTACTCTACCATTTTTCAATAAAAATACACTCAAACTCAAATAGGCACTGATAACAGTTTCAAGAAACCAAATTTGATGCCTATCGTAAATCAAACCACAAGAGGTCTATAAATAAATAACTTACCCTGATCTTTCACTCCATGTGCGACTTTCAGGTGATCTTTCAGCTCCCATATACAGCAATAATCTTCTTCTGATTTGACTTCACATTTGCTGCATTTCTTGTGCTCATGACATTCCTCATTTTCTTTCTTATGACCTATCAGCTCATCTTTAGTTTCATAAATTTTGTTGCATACAGAACAAACGTAAACGTTTTCCATTTCATCCCGAGGTTCGTCTTTAACATCTTCATCTTGACATTCGGTACTTTTTGATTTATGGTCGGTCAATTGATCTTCTGTCTCGAAAGTTTCTTCACACACTTCACAAAGAAAAAAATATCCATTTGCTTCTGTTTTTATATCAACATTTTCAATTTTGATCTCAGAGACATTAGAGGCTTCACTTTTTACAGCTTTATCTTGATCTAATTCTTGTTTCACATGTGGAGAATATGTAGGATTAACATCCATTTCTGTTACTGATTCTTGTTCAATGGTAGGATCATTTTTGAAAGTGGTCATTTAGTCCATCTCCTTTTGAAAGATCTACAAACAAAATGTCAGCAACTTAGCTATTTCTGTAACAAGTAAAAAAAGTTAAAGAGTTTATTGCAATAAGTGACGTCAATTTTTTTTCATGTGCCCATAGAGTTGTATTTTGAAATTAGTTATAGACTGTTAGAGAGATATTATTAACTTCGGTATCTTTCACCTCGAAATTCGAGGATTTGTTTCGGTTCCCGCTATTTCTCCGAAAGTACCAGCAAAGATTAGTGGTTAGTACCAGATAGAGAGCGCCACGTTTTAACTTTTTGGGTTCCTTTTCAGGAGACCAAAATGCACATCACCAAAAATTTGTTTTCAGCCTGGACTTTGGTTAAGAAAGATTCAACATTTTTTATTCACCTTTCTAATGGATTTCAAGAAAACTGTCATTTGAAAGAATATAATAACTATTTCGAATTTATACATCAATTGGATTTTGTACAAGCTTGAATGAAAATTATAACTTAAAATCCCCCTAGAGCCTAATAGCCTAATTATTTCCGAATTTTTTTTTGAGGTGTGAATTTTTGAAGATTAAAATTTTGTGTTCTCCAAGAAATTTCCAGTAGTAATTGAAGCTCTACTGGTATTATAAGTGGAAATAATTCCTTGAATGTCATAAAATAAAATCTCAATGTATTGATTCCATTAACCTATGCAGATATTTTGTTTCTCCACCATCACCTAATAATTTCATAATGAATGTCTAGATAAACTTGGATTTTATTAATTTATCATATAAACATGTTGGTCTCTAAAACAAAACATTGTGTGAAGACTTGCTTATAACTTGGTGCCAAAATGTTACCTATATCAAGTGAACTGATGATTAAAAGTAGGTACCCTCATTATGTGGTTTACAAAATTTAAATTCGATTGATGATATAATTGATTTATTATTATTGAAGTAACTATTCATTTTTTGATAAATTTCTTGCTATACTTTATTCGCGAGTTTGAAAAAGGAGGAATTTCTTACCTGAGGAATATGCCAGATTGTGATAAAATATTTACAATTATTTAATTCATCAGATTTCATATGACCACTGTTGTACACTACAAATTTGTACAATAAACAAAAACAACCAACTTTTATACTTGACAGTGGTTCCTTTTTGGACAGTGACAGTATTGACAATGACAGTGGCTCTAGTGTTGTATAAGATCGTCGTCGTCTGTCGTTATCACTTTCAATTCAAAATCTTTGCCTTAAACCTGTGATGTTACCACAGAATTTATGATGGAATCGTCACGATACACTCGCTAACTCACTCGTTTCACAAGTGTCTGCCAGAATAACTAAAAGAAAAGCTCCCATACAAAGCAACACCCTTATATGAATTCGTTTTATTATAAATTGAATCCTAATTCGACATTTGTTCCTATTTAGATGACCTATAGTACAAATGACTATCTCTATCTTTATAAGGAAACCATTTCCATACTCACCATATTATATCTGGTCATCTCATCGGGTTTTTGGTGGAATAAAAGCGAATTTTATCTTGATAAGACTTCTCAACTTCAGTTCATTCTCATCCTTGTTATATTTGAGTCCTTCGTACGTCATTTATATTAACTTCAAGTACAAATACCACTACAATCAAATACAATTCACAAGACAATTGCTCGAAATAATAATAAATAATCAATGGATACAGATACACAAATAATGAAAAAAATCGATTATCGCAATCATTAACATCGAGAATAATATTGGAAGCAACAGGTTCAAATTCCTTCTGCAGTATTGTGTTTATTCAACTTGTTGAATCTTATGTATTTTGTATGTATGTTTGTATTATGTGTTCATCGATGAATGAACCCCTATCTTCTATTTACTACCCCATCATCAACTGATATTAAACTGATGTAGATACTTCCATTGTCTTCAAATGAGGGAGTTTTTAATGCACATATCTGTCGACAATTACCCTTATTGATACTCCAGTCTCACATGTCCACATGAGGATGATGTTTCTTCAGACTACTTAATATAGTGTCCCTATGTTGCATTCGACGTATCAACACCACCGAACTCAAACAAGAAATGGAACGATAATGCAATTCAGCAGTTTTACGCTAAATTGAATTCGCGCATACCATGTGATCATATAGCAAAATTGAATGTGGATCATGCGCAGAAACCTTTTGCACAGGACCGGCACTACCAAAGATGACAAACTCAATAACACAGCTTTTTAAACAACAGATAATTTAACAAGAACACAAAAACACAATATGAAGCCGAAAACAGCTTGCTGAAAATCGAAATGGACAAGATTCGAGAACAAAGAGCAATAAAATACAATGTAAACGAAACTTATATGCTGACGAGTGGGCTGACGCCAACTCTTAGTTCTGTGGCTGAAATATATAATTTTAGACATACGTTCACATAACACATCAAAAACGTAGTCTCAGACATGCCCGGCTAACCCTGGCACATATTGCGCATGTGCTCGATTCAAGGTTTATGATTCGCCTGTTGGCCGCAAAT
Source organism: Chrysomela aeneicollis (assembly GCA_029955515.1). NCBI lineage: Eukaryota > Metazoa > Arthropoda > Insecta > Coleoptera > Chrysomelidae > Chrysomela > Chrysomela aeneicollis. The sequence goes on from JARUHQ010000001.1 coordinate 30,991,778, forward strand.
AATCCTCGCGCATCCTGCTATATTGTCGTTCCATTTCTTGTTTGAGTTCAGTGATCCACACTCGCATGAACTTGTATCTTGTGCCTCTTCAGCGAGGACTCCCTCGTGTACCCCGCTTTACAAACATCGCAAACATGGGGCCGCTCTTCATCAGTATGCGACCTCTCGTGTTTGCTCAACGCAGACTTGCGGGTGAACTTCTCGTCACAAGTCCCACAGGCGAAGGGCCTCTCACCGGTGTGCTGTCTCTCGTGTATTTTCAAGTTCCACCCGTCGGCGAACGTCTTTTTGCAAAAGCGGCACTGATAGGGCCTCGCCCCGTCGTGGGTGCGCTCGTGTCGCCTTAATTTGGCGATGCTGGTGAAGGACTTGCGGCAGGAGCCGCAGGGCACCGCCTCCTCCCCTGTGCCGTGCACCCCCTCGATGTGTTCCTTGAGGCCCCAGCTGGCCGTGAAAGACTTCTCGCACACCGGGCACCTGCAACAGAATCAATCACCCTGTATTTGGTTTCATTTTGGTCTTAGCACAAATATTGTATCCAATATTCATCGGAAGCATGATTTGGGTCACCTTTGAGGAAACCCTCGATCTTGAATGTTCATCTTGAGTCAATTCTGGCCTTTATACCTCTACATCTGAGGTTTCAGCTTCAAAATGAGCCTGAGATTTTGAAAATCGGTTGAAGAGGAAAAAAGTTATGACTGCAAAACCAGCACTCTGTAAATAAAAGATATAAGAAGACAATTCTGGAAATAATTCAAGGCAAAATGAGATCATCATCATGCCTGTGCTGTTGAAATTGAAAAAAAAATCAGTTTTTCTTTATTTGGGATCCCTTTGAAAATTCCGAAATTTTGCAGTTTCAAGTAACATCCCGTAGAAATTTCATGGGGAAAACCTCATGTATCCAAGAAGTACGAGATTATAGCTGAAGGACTGAGCTAGCGAACAGTGTTAACAGAATTCAAATTGTTCAAAGCAGAAAAAAATTATTCATATTTCAACAGGGGCAAAATTTTGGGGTGCAACGTAATTAGTGTTACGCTCGGTTTTGCGTAGTTTACATGGACTCTTGGAATTTGAGACGATTTAAGTTAATATTCAATACCAGTGACTTGAAAAGCTCATATCGATTACGAGGATAGATTATAATCAGTTCCAGACTAAATATTTGGCTGCGAGAAGAGACATTTCATTGTGCGATACTTTGTTGCAGATGATCCGGGGGTGTTGGTCACGAAAGCCATTAGCTTCAATGTAATTGACAAGTTCAGCCAGCGTTGAGAGAGAAAAAATATGTCTGCCCTATATAGTGTAGTCTTTGTCTTCAAGATTGCAACTTAAGATAATGAAAATGCTATGATTGGGACTAAAAAAGAAGAAGACTTGTATAACCTGTATATTATTGGTTTGTTTTTATCTTTTCGTTATTTCGAATATTTTGTGAGCATTTTGTAAGATTACAATAATTGTTGAATAATTTCAAACACATTATAATAATTGTGCTATTAGTCTTTTTATGTTTTTTTACGTCCCAATAATAAAATGTTCATCATTTTAAGACAACAACTAGGGCAGAAATGTTTCTTCTCTCTCAACGCTGGCTGAACTTGTCAATTTCGACTAGGTCATCAGATCCTGAAGAACGAATGAGAGCTTTGAAAATTCTGACGAAGTCCTGCCTTCGAATACATTTTGGGGAATAATATTCGATGAAATCAATGTCATTGGCTAATGGGAGATTGAAATATGTGTGAAATATAAGGACTGACAAAATTCACTACGAGACTGGGGACGAAGAATCGAGATTGAAAATAATATTTAGATAGTTTGGACAGTTCGCGGTGAGGCACCAAACGGGGTTTGAAAGAGTTAATTTCAATGCCGTTGGGGTCTTATCAGGAGTTCTTTGCTATTAGGCTAGAATCAGGATTTTGATATGATGTTTTAGAGTTTCATCAATGGTTTTTCATTTATAATCGGTAAGGTAGTTTTTTTATTGATAAGATTCCAGAGCATAGGACATATCTTTTAAAACCACTAGTTTGGTCAGTGCGAATTGTTAATCAAAAAACTGACCTGGTTGCAGCGCTTCCTAATAAAACTAATTATAGAAAATAAACGGGCGATATTCTTTTAAAGAACACCAACCACGACGCAATATAATGGATATTCCAAATCATCGATGAGGGTTGATACAAATAATGGAATCATCGATATCCATAACATCGCTCCCCCGTTTATTACAACCACTGAACTCAAACAAGAAATGGAACGATAATGCAATTCAGCAGTTTTACGCTAAATTGAATTCGCGCATACCATGTGATCATATAGCAAAATTGAATGTGGATCATGCGCAGAAACCTTTTTCACAGGACCGGCACTACCAAAGATGACAAACTCAATAACACAGCTTTTTAAACAACAGATAATTTAACAAGAACACAAAAACATAATATGAAGTCGAAAACAGCTTGCTGAAAATCGAAATGGACAAGATTCGAGAACAATTAAGAGCAATAAAATACAATGTAAACAAAACTTATAGGCTGACGAGTGGGCTGACGCCAACTCTTAGTTCTGTGGCTGAAATATATAATTTTGGACATACGTTCACATAACACATCAGAAACGTAGTCTCAGACATGCCCAGCTAACCCTGGCACATATTGCGCATGTGCTCGATTCAAGGTTTATGATTCGCCTGTTGGCCGTTAATAATCCTCGCGCATCCTGCTATATTGTCGTTCCATTTCTTGTTCGAGTTCAGTGATTACAACTGATAGCAGCGGTATATATTTTTTGTGCCCCTTTATAACACACCGGTAGGGCTTCTCTCCCGTGTGCGATCTCTCGTGAATCGCCAGCTTGGAGCTGAAGAGGAACGATTTGGGGCAGAACTTGCACGCGAAATTCTTGCGCGAGTGGATCTCGAGGTGCTTCTTGAGCAGGGCGTGGGTGTAGAAGGTCTTGCCGCAGTGGGCGCACTGCTTCGTGTCAGTGTGCATCCTCTCGTGCATCTGAAAGCTGGCGGCATGGTGGAACGACTTGGGGCAGAACCGGCACCTCAGGTGCCCCTTGCCCGGGCGGTTGTTCTTCCGCGTCGGGTTGTCTGGTTCTTGCATTACGAAGAGTGACAGGGCGTCTGAAATTACAGATTGAGAACTCAGGCGCACATAAACATGTACAAGTATAAGCTCAAATCTAATGATAGTGATAGCACCGGTTCAGAACACCCCCACCCTACCCCCATAATGGGCGTGGTTTGTTGGGTGGGGAGTAAAAATGGGCGTGGTTTGTTGGGGTGTGGGTGAAAGGGGCGTGGTTTATTGAGGTGGGGGTTTATGTGTAAAGTAGGTAGCCTTGGCTCTAGTTGATCGTGAGTTAAAATGGCGACTGAGATTTGATTGATAGTGGGTGTGTCCTTACTTGAAAAAATATAGGACTACGTCATTGCAATATCTGATCCGAAATATTGATCACTATTCCTTGAAAACGGATGCGGATATATGAAAAAATACAAAAGTGCATCAGCAAACAATATAATTGGTCCGAGTATCGATCCCTGCGGTATAGCCTGATCAATATATATTTTTTTCGAGTAATACAATTCTTGATCTCTTGACAGTAACCAGATACCACCTGAGTGCGGTGTAAAATATAAGAATTAATAAGTCGTTATAACTTACGCTCCTAAACCCATGTCATACAATGGGCAACTTATTTCTCGTTTATATGAATCGGAAACGTAAGTATAAACGATAAAATCTACTTTATTGTGTTTTTGAAGTGTTTTTTTAACCGCCAACTTAGTTGCAAAGCAACCCTCGAAGTCTCATTAAGACTTGTGTGAGTAAGGAAGACGGGGACCTTAGCTTTTTGATTTGATATATTCATGTGTGGTGTTTTCAGATATGATTGAAAATCGGCCATGGAGCTTATAGGGGAAAAAATGTTATGAGATTTCATTTTTCATGACAAAACTTATATATTTTAGTGAAAAACATCAAATAAAGCATTCACGATATTTGGTTAATATTTTTATTATGCATTCGTTCATGTTTTCGCAAAGAAACATAGAAGTACAATTCCCCACAAACATTACAGGTGTTAGGTATATCTCCCCTAGTGAGCTTGAGACATAATGATGGTTTGAAACTCAATTTTTCATAACAAAATCAATATATTTGAGTGAAAAAAGACAAATAAAGCATTGAAGATATTTCGTCAGAGAGTTATTATGTATTCGTTCATGTTTTCCAAAGATGAAACATAAGAGAACATTTTACCACAAACATTGCATGTGTAAGGTTTATCTCCCCAAGCGAGCTTGAGACATATGTAGCTTAATTTTTTATAAAAAAATAAAATATTCAAGTGAAAACGCCAAATAAAACATTCACGCGTTTTGGTCAGTGTTGCTATTATGCATTCGTTCATGTTTCCGCAAAGAAGAAAGATAAGAGAAGAATTTCCCACAAACATTGCATGTGTAAGGTTTTTCTCCCCAAGCTAGCTCGAGACATTAGGATGGTACGTAGCTTCATTTTTCATAACAAAATCAATATATTTGAGTGAAAAATGTCAAATAAAGCATTCATATTTCGTCAGAGTTGTCATTATGTATTCGTTCATGTTTTCCAAAGATGAAACATAAGAGAACATTTTACCACAAACATTGCATGTGTAAGGTTTATCTCCCCAAGCGAGCTTGAGACATATGTAGCTTAATTTTTTATAAAAAAATAAAATATTCAAGTGAAAACGCCAAATAAAACATTCACGTGTTTTGGTCAGTGTTGCTATTATGCATTCGTTCATGTTTCCGCAAAGAAGAAAGATAAGAGAAGAATTTCCCACAAACATTGCATGTGTAAGGTTTTTCTCCCCAAGCTAGCTCGAGACATTAGGATGGTACGTAGCTTTATTTTTCATAACAAAATCAATATATTTGAGTGAAAAATGTCAAATAAAGCATTCATATTTCGTCAGAGTTGTCATTATGTATTCGTTCATGTTTTCCAAAGATGAAAAATAAGAGAACATTTTACCAAAAACATTGCATGTGTAAGGTTTATCTCCCCAAGCGAGCTAGAGATCTATGTAGCTTAATTTTTGATAAAAAAATAAAATATTCAAGTGAAAACGCCAAATAAAACATTCACGCGTTTTGGTCAGTGTTGCTATTATGCATTCGTTCATGTTTCCGCAAAGAAGAAAGATAAGAGAAGAATTTCCCACAAACATTGCATGTGTAAGGTTTTTCTCCCCAATCGAGCTCGAGACATTAGGATGGTACGTAGCTTCATTTTTCATAACAAAATCAATATATTTGAGTGAAAAATGTCAAATAAAGCATTCATATTTCGACAGAGTTGTCATTATGTATTCGTTCATGTTTTCCAAAGAAGAAACATAAGAGAACATTTTACCACAAACATTGCTTGTGTAAGGTTTATCTCCCCAAGCGAGCTAGAGATCTATGTAGCTTAATTTTTGATAAAAAAATAAAATATTCAAGTGAAAACGCCAAATAAAACATTCACGCGTTTTGGTCAGTGTTGCTATTATGCATTCGTTCATGTTTCCGCAAAGAAGAAACATAAGAGAAGAATTTCCCACAAACATTACACGGGTGAGGTTTATCTCCCGTATGCACTCTCTTATGTGTTCGCAAAGAACTCTTCCGCGTAAATGTCTTGTTACAGATCTGGCACGTATGAGGTCGCTCTCCTGTATGAGTCTTCTCATGATCGTTGGCAATGGACATAGTCGAGAAAGACTTATCGCAATATCTGCACAGATAGGGCTTCTCTCCAGTGTGGACTCTCTCATGTTGGATCTTCTTGCAATTGGATATGAACGCTTTGGAGCAGAAGCTGCACGAGAATGGTTTCTCGCCAGAGTGGATGTCCTGGTGCTTCTTGAGAACCGAGTTGGTGGTGAACGATTTATCACAGATACCGCACGTGAACGGTTTTTCTCCCGTATGGACTCTCCGATGCACCTGCAACTTTGCATCGCAGGAAAACGACTTGGGGCAGTCATCGCATGACAGGTAGTTGAGTCTGGTCTCGTCTTCTTTGCACTTCGCTTTGGTGGGTTGAAACGAGTCACGAATTTTCTCCAACACCACAGGCTCATCACCCGAATGAACCTTCTCGTGCCTACTTCGATTGTACCTGGACCTGAACGATCTAGGGCAGAACTTGCAGGTGTAAGGTGTCTCAGAGTGGGTGCTTTTATGCGCTTTGAGCGAAACCCTCGATGGGAAAAATTGATCGCAGAATTGACACATGAAAGATTTCCCGCCCGCATGAACTTGCTCGTGTCTCTTCCTGTTGGTGTTGCATATGAACGTTTTGTCACAGAACTTGCAAGAGTAACGTTTCTGTCCTGAATGGATCGCCTCGTGGTCACGCAGATTGGACGTGGAGGAGAAAGACTTCCCACAAACTAAACATTGGTGAGGTTTTTCGCCGGTATGGAGCCTCTCGTGGCGCGTCCGCAGATGGGACCTCTTCAGCAGTTTGGGACAGAAACGACATGGATAGCGTTTTTTTTCTCCGTGCGATTCGGGGTCCTCATCGTTTATTTGCGCTCGGATTCCATGCGTCGCCCAATCATCTGGAAAGGTTCAAATAACTACGAAAACGGTACACAGCCACAACATACTTCTATATAACTCTTGCAATGGGGTTGTACCAAAGAGAGGTCGCTTTCAAATACATCTTCTTTCTTCATAGAAAGTCTGTTACAGAAATCCTCAAAATTTGCCCTTGATGATACTCTGCAGTTGGCAGCATTAGCTGAGATATCTTGGATTTGAATGATTATTGTACCTACAAGCTTTAAGTGAGTGAACTGGATCTAACAGGGTTACTATTATATCTACATCCTACATCAGAGCTTCACCTCAGGAGCTATTATTCTTGTAGTGTCTTCATTTTTGGTGTCCACAATAAGCTTTAGGTCTTGCTGCTTCTACGCTCGCAAGTTGAAATTTTGGTGATGTTACGTTTCATCAACTGAATAATCTCCTGTCTTTTTGAAATTCCGAGGATAGTTTTTTGAATTATGTCGCACTATTTTCGCACGCGCTTGCTCTAAGAACATAACATTTTCTTCGTGATATTTCCGATTTGAAAACATCGTTTCATTGTTCACTAAAATGGGAAAATCTTGCCTAATATAACCAACTTCGTATCATTTACCGTTTTCAAAATTCAACTTAAAAATTTTGTCACTGACAGAAGAATCTGAAACAGATCATAATCGAACGACTTCTATGTAGTAGTGACGTCATTTTGGTGAACATTTGGGAAATTTATATAGCTGACAAGTATTCACGATAGAAAATAACACGTAGCGCTATCTCATGGTAACAACTCGAACTTCTCGGTGTGTTATCTGCGTTTGTTTTGTTTTCATATTCGTAGCATTTGTGTCATTGTGACATTTGTGTCGTTGCCTCAATAAACAGTGTTTTCACGAGTCACCGCTAGGTAGCGTTTCACTTAGCACCTATCCTGAATAGCCATCTCCATAGTAAAAAAATTGTCATGACACCATCAAATTCAGCACATGAATTTCAATAACTGTACCAAATCCAGAACTGAGGGGTTTCACCAAAAATGAAAAGATATTGAGATATTAGTAATTATCGATTTTGAAGTGTGTAGAAAATATTTTCCAGTACTCCCTCATTTTAAATGGTAGAACTCCCTGAAAAACATTGAAATTGCTTACCTCCACAGTCCCTAGTAGGAAAGAACCTGGTTTTGCATAATGAAAATAAGTATAGATAGATCAAGAAACACAGCAAGGAGTTTCATTGTTGATAGTAATTTGAGTGACAAAGGCTAACATCAATAAATAATGAATGATTATATGCATATTTGGAAACAACAGAACCCCAAAATATATAAGAGATCCTTCAATTGGAAAGGACATAGAATGGGTACAACCCCATTGTTGAGTTTGAACATTGAAAACAAGACAAAGAAAAGCTGTATCTACAGCCATTCACTAGATTTCCAATATATATATATATATATATGCAAATTTCCTCTTCATTATGTAAATACCCACAAAAGTGTTTGTGAATCTGACCCTGTATACCAACTGATACAACTAACCACCCAATTTAGATCAACTAAATAATTGTATACCTCTATCTTGCACTCCATGAGCAGTCCTCAGATGATCATCCAACTCCCAGGTACATGTGAAGTCACTTTCAGAAGTTTCAGATTTAACCTCACATTTGTCACATATCTTGTGTTCATGACATATTGCTGTCTCTTTTTTATGATTTATCAATTCTTCCTTGCTCTCATACATTTCATTGCATACAGAACACACATAGATGTCTTCTGTTTCATCTTGTGGTTCATCTTTAATATAAGCCTGCTGATGTTTGCATCCAGGATTTTCAATTGTGTGTTCATTCAATTCTAATTCAGTCTCAAAAGTTTCATTGCAAACTTCACATACATGTTGTTTGTTGGTTGGTTCTTGTTTCACTGTGTTGAATATTTGATATTTTATATCAATTTCAATTTTATCCTGTTCATCAGTATTTTCAATCTCTGTGGGCTCAACTTTTATTGTATCTTCAGTTAGTTCTTTTTTAATGTCATGCCTGATAATAGGTTCCCTGAAATAAATATTGATGTTTTCTGTTCTAACAATAATGATAAACTATCAAGTATTCTATTTGAGGTCAAATACTCACATGGTAGCAGCTTCCTCCCCATCTGGTTGATTATCTTGTTTAAATATGATTGTGCCTAAAAAATCAATAAGTTGTAATCTGTATTCATATTAGTAGTTTTACTACTTTTTAAGGGTTGTGCATACATTCCAATCAGAAATTGACAACAAGTTTGATCCTTATGATGAATTCACAGAAAATTGAACATTTTTCAATGTATTTGATAATTGATGAACCTACCAGAATCATCTTGAAGTGATTGACTCAATTGTAAAGTTGGTAGTGCAGTTTTAGTGAGCCTCTTTTTTAGTAGTCCTTTAAACATTTTATCTTCAAAATGTGATGAACAAACTCTATAAACAGAAGTATATAAGGCATTCAAATTGTCTTGGAAAATTTCTAAGATGCCACATTTCTTTGCCCATTCTTTACACCTAAAAATACAAAAACCAAAATGGAATAGGTATTGAAAGGCTGCTGATATCATGCAATCCCTTGTCAAAAAGCAGAGTCCAAGGAGGAAAAAAATGCAATTGCAAGTTCTTTGGATTTCTTTGATGGCTCACACATTGGCGAAAAAAATCTAAACAAAAACCTAAAGTTTGGACCCACAAAGATTTGCAACTTAGACATATGGAATATATCTTATGGAATTATGCATAAATATATTTGTTGTAATGAAATAATCACAACTATATCTCAAATAAAGTAACTGTTATGAAAAAGACAAGTGTTCTTGACCTTCCGTTTTGTAATCTGATGTGAGACCTATTAAATCAACAACTGATACTAGGTATACTTATAATCTCACCTATTAATGTCTTTGGGAAATCGAAAGAGATGCATGTCCCCATTAAATTTCTGATAATTGGAATGACAACCACGAACTGCACAACGATTAGAACATCCTCTTTTCACTTTCATGGTTTGGAGTTTTCTAAAATTCTAAACCTGAAGTCTCAGAAGATAAGTATTGTTGCAGATCAATTGGCTAGTAGGAAACATTATATATTTGAAAGAAACTTCGGTTCAATTGATAATTGCTTATGATAATTTTGAGAATAAATCAAAATATTACAAATTATTTAAAAACAAAAATATATGTTATGATCATATGTGATGCTGTCAAGTGTCAAGTTAATGTCTCTCGGTGTCTCGAGTTTCAACTACGGTCATGACATGGGCCAGATTCCCGATTTTATAATCCTGTCGATTACGTCAACGCGATGCCTCAGGCACATGTTGAGTAATATGACAGAAAAAGAGAAGGAACTGAATCATCTTTGTTCATCTCATGAATAAACTCTGGGGGCAACGATATGACGTCAGTTGACAGAAATACATTGCGGTATAGAAAACTGGCCATACCGGGTAGAGATAAGAAGAACTTATCTCTGTACCGGGTGTCCACGGGTGGTCCACGGAAGGTGGCTCGGCCATAACTTTTTTGCTTTTGGAGATAATGGAATTAGATTCGAAGGATCCATTTATTGCAGAAAACTACATTTTTTGACAAATAACTGAACTTCATGCAAATTCCGGAATCACCGGAAGTGATATATGAAGTTCGATTATTATAAATGAGTATATTTTCAGTTTTTGTATCATTTATGTTTGTAACCGATTTTTTTTTCGGAATATTTTTTTTATTCTAAAGGGATATTATGGATACGTCAGTCCTGATTTTAAAATTTTTATTTCTATTTTTCAAAATGGTGGCTCATCGCGTTAGAGAAAAAAGAAGCATTCTATTACGATTTATTTGATACCGCACTCAATTAGGTTGTAAGAAAACTTTCGATAAAAAACTGAAATACAACGTTTTATGTGTCCCATATGAAAATCGAAAGTTTATCACTTCCGGTTAATCCAGAGTTTGCGCATGAATAAGTTGAGTTAAATAGTCAAAAAATGCAGTTTTATGCATTAAACAGATTCACCAAAATGTTTCCATCATCTCCGAAAAAAAGAAAAGATATAGGGGCGAGCCACTTTTCCTTCGACACCCGGTATATACACAGGCTGCCTTTTTTTTTCGAGAACCTGTATATGAATGGGGCAAAGTTCGATAACCATGGTAGACCTCGAAAAACGGGTCCTTTTTGTATTCCTATACATATATGGTTTCTATCAATCAAACACCTTGTAAGCAAAACACATCTACTAGAAATTTGTGACACATATTCTTATTGCACTTTTGACATACTATCTGCCTGGATTTATTGTATATTTAACATGTCCAAAAAAGCATCAAAACGTGTTAATAAAGGAATAGAAATTGATAAATCGTTTGTGAGTATTGTTGAAATAATATATCCCAACTATACTTTTGAAAATGATACCCACAAAAATATAATTTCAGGCTGCAGATATTACCGAACAACGTAAGGATTCGGAGGAAAAATCAGAAACAATTCCGAGAGACCCCAGGACTATTAAAATAATTGTGGAATCCTATCAAAATATAGTGAGTGAATTATCGAAATCCACTATATTGATGTTCATCCAAATTCTTTGAGTACACTTATTCAAAATTTGGTAATTTTGCACTTATCATGCGATCTATATTTTGATGAAAATTTATGTTGGTACATACGTATTTTGACATGAAAAACACGAATTTCATAATATTATCGTGAACATATCTCTAGTTTTCGGGATAATCGACGACAAAGTTCGAAATTTCACCGAAATCCGAAATCCACCTTTATTCGCTCAAGATTCGCACTGAGGTTTTCAAAATGGCCGTTGTTTATGTAGCCTAGTTTAAGAAATAATAGGAAAAATACGGAAAAATTTCATATTTATGATGTTTTTCTTACACGAAAATCATAATTAACCATTGTAAATTCATGCAACATGTCCTGGGATCTAAGAAGATACAATACTTGCCCAAAACTTGCCATACAAAGAAGGTGAAATTTCGAACTTTCGCATCGATTATCTCGAAAACTAGAGATATGTTCACGATAATATTATGAAATTCGTGTTTTTCAGGTCAAAATACGTATATGTACCAACATAAATTTTCATCAGAATATAGATCGCATGATAAGTGCAAAATTACCCAAAATTTTATTCAATTCCACCATAGTTATTGTTTCTTATATAAATTGAAATTGATAATACCTAATTATGAAAAGTAAATCATCACGCACGATATGCGTATTAATTATACATAAATAAAAATAACTAAAATAAAATCTCATTAATTGTACAGGATGGAAAAAATTTGCTATCGTTTTTTGTTTCGATTTTTCAATTATTAGACATATATGTATATGTGAATATCGTGGTTGCAATAAACATTTATTTATATAGGTAGTTTTTCATTTGTTATTGTAAAACGAAAATGATAGCATCAGGTAATTATTAAATATAACCCTTTATTTGTTGATAGATGGGATTTTTTCCTATTGCCGACATACAAACGCAATGTTCCTTTTGTGATAGAATCATAGGATCATCCACATCAATACCAGTTACTGATGAGGAGTATTTGCCATTAAACGAAACGTTTTCCTTTGAAATTGACATCAGCTCCCTTAGAGAAATTGATCAACTTATATCATCACCTGCCTTATGTAAGTATAATATAATTTAAATGAAATAATATATAGGCGCTTTCTCACCGAAAACTCTGTATAGTGTGTCCAATTTTTGATACTTTTTGGAGATAGAGAGTTGCGGTTTTCACATTACTTACTGTCCTACTTTTTACACACACAATACAACTAATTTTTACTACTTTTTTGTGAAACAACATTTCCGGAAACAGAAATATCATAGCCCTTTCAAGTTTCGAAATATACAAGGTGGAATTTCAAAAATTGCATTTTGGGACCCCCCCCCCGTAGGATAGCGTCAAACGACAGAAGTAAAAACAGAAGTCTTACGTAAGTATTCAAAAGCTTCTGTGGCATTCATCATTCTCGATTTTGTCAAATAATTTGCTGATTTGTCGTATAGTCTTGTTACTTATATCGAAAAAGTGTTTGAAAAGTGTTTTTTATATTATAAATAATTAATATAAATGAAATACTTTTTATTTTACCCTATATATACATGAGAGTTTTATTCGATTATTGCCGAAAAACAATATTTTGAAAGTAATGAAATAGGTGTATTTGCACCTTGACTAGCTTAATAAAGGGCGCTAATACTCAAAATATCATATTAGCGTTTTTTGGAAAGCGCAAAGCATTTATATGTTGCAAATATGAAAAAATATACAGGGTGTTCCGTTTAAAAAACATAACTTTTGGGTTATATCTGATCATAAAGACAGCTCATTTCGACAATCTGACTACGCCACTGGAATAAGTTGAGATACAAGGGGTCCCGAACTGCAATAATTTCAATTCCGCCCTTTTGCCGAAAAACAATATTTTGAAAGTAATGAAATAGGTATTTGCACCTTGACTAGCTAAATAAAGGGCGCTAATACTCAAAATATCATATTAGCATTTTTTGGAAAGCGCAAAGCATTTATATGTTGCAAATATGGAAAAATATACAGGGTGTTCCGTTTAAAAAACATAACTTTTGGGTTATATCTGATCATAAAGACAGCTCATTTCGACAATCTGACTACGCCACTGGAATAAGTTGAGATACAGGGGGTCCCGAACTGCAATAATTTCAATTCCGCCCTTTTTCTCAAAAACAGAGAAGTCTATTGAAATTCTGCTATCGACACTGTTCGTTTCACAAAAAAGTTGAGCAGAAAGTGAAAACTGCAACTCTATCTCCAAAGACAGCTGAGATATCGAGCAAAACCATCGAAAATTGGACACATTGTACAGTTTCAATTTTCATTGTCGACAGATGTTGGAACAGTACCGATTTTCTTCTAAAACCCACTCCGATGATTTTCAGTAACAGTTTATCAAGCAAAAGGTACCTTCGACCCCGATATTTATCAGCAACTTCGAATCAACGAAAAAACCACCACGAGTGCTACCAAATCGTTTGATAGCATCGTGAGCATATATGAAGCCATCACAGATCATAAGGTTGATTTAGAATTGAAGGCTTCCAAGTCAGATACGAAACGTAGCAAAAAGTCGAAAAAGTCGAAAACAGAAAAGTCTTCCAAGAAAACCGAGGAAAAATCCAGCCGGGCATCTTCCAAAACGTCGAAAGATAAAAAATCTTTGAGCTCGAAGGGATTAGAGAGCAGCTCAAATGTGGAACACGTGGTTGTTAAGACAACTGAAGAACCAATAGTTTACGGAATGAGCGTCGTTGATTTTCTTCCCCTTTTTCAAGGTATACAGGGTTATTCAAATTAGACGCTCATGATTGGGATCTCGAGAACCGTGAGAGATACAAATAACTTTAAATTGGGGTAAAGTTGCGGAATTTTATGGTCATTATTATGGTGAAAAAAAAATCCGCGCCAGCTCTTCTAGTTTTCAAAATAAAAAAAAATTAATTTTTGTATTATCTATTTTATTTTATTCTTGATCTATAATTGGAGATACAAAAAAACTGAAAGCACTTCTTCATTGCCACATTCTGCGATTCTCAGGTTTCAAGTTCGACGTTTCGTCTTCTAGCGGCCATCATCAACTTTCATTTTTTAATACGAAGGTTCATATTTTTCCATTTTTTTCACCATGGACTGACTTCTGAAATACATAGACACTCAAACACCGTGGTCCGAATTGCGCTTAAAGTGCTCTAAGTGCGCTTATTTTGACGGTCCGAATGGCGCTTAGAACATCGCAATTATGGCACTGTGTTTTACTATGACGTCATGGATGACATCACTTCTCACGCTCAAGAGTACTCACAGTTTCGAGGTAAAGCAGTCTGAGCGCTGTCACATTTGTGGCATTTTATCGGGTGAAAAGAGTGAAAGAAATTTTCATACCTACCTGAAGTGCGATTCGAATTCCTCTCTGTAGAGTATAAAGGAACAACTCTCTCAATTCGAGGTCTTATAACCCAAGGTTAGTAGGAAGTTGTTGATCAAGTAACTATAAATGATGTCAATCAATCAATCAATCAATCAATTTATTGTTTACACAAAACATACAGTTTTATAAACAAGAAATTCGGTAACGAGTGAATTAAAAGATAGGTACATAATAATTAACAAAAACCTTAACCCATAAGGATGTTGTATTTCAGGTGTCAGTTCATGGTGAAAAATATGGAAAAATATGCATCTTCGTATTAAAAAAAAAATTTGATGATGGCCGCGAGAAGACGAAACGTCGAACTCACGATCTAATAATGCTATTTTGAAGATCGCAAAATGTGGCAATGAAGAAGTTCTTTCAGTTTTTTTGTATCTCCAGTAATAAAGCAAGAATAAAATGGAATAGAAAATTTAATAATTCAGTTTTTTTCGAATTGTTCGAAAAGTGCTATCGCGGATTTTTTCTCACCATAATAATGACCATAAAATCCCGCAACTTACTGTTTCGAGATCCCAATGATGAGCGTCGAATTTGAATAACCCTGTATAAGTGACATATTTCTGTGAAATATGAAAACTAAAGTGCACACAATACAAATAATTATTTTTTCAGTATAATTCAGGAATTACGAGATATCTTCGATTTGATATTCGAGGATTTGACAATATAGTGTACCATGAAATTTGCATTACCCTCATCTATATCTATATTCAATTCGATTTTATTTTTAGGTGAGACATCCTTCTCGGAAACGATACTCATCAAGCCAATCAAGATATATAAAGATGAGAGAATGAATTCGTATAAAGCCCATCCTAAAATAATCGTTACGGTATCAATAGACAAGGAATGGAATCTGGCAAATTGTGTCATGATGAATTTCACTTTGGAATCCATCTTCAACATTCCTCAGTTGATGAAACCAGATATGGACTACAAAATTTGCTACATGATACCATCGGATGGAACGGTAAATAATAGCAGATTATAGTAATATTTATTAAATGTGCTGAAAATACAAAAACCACTAAATTCGGAATGATTTTTTTCTTGTACATAATTTTTATTACATTATTTTATTCGTGAGAATATGGAAAAAAGCTAGAAATCTAGAATTTCAGTTTATGAACATTTAGGATAAAACAATTATAGGCATCTCAATTCAATAATAATTTTTTTTGTGCGACGACTGTTTTATAGTCTATGGGCCTTTTGGTGATTCAGATTTACCAACCACGCCAGCAAATCGCTATCTACTGAATAACACTAAATTTTCAGCTAACGGCACCGATTATATTCACAAATCCGAATCATACAACAGAAAACCATGAAGCTCCCAATAGATGTTGGCCTGGAATTCGAAAAATAGGCGCTGATGCCAATACCACAAAATATAGGTAAATAAATCACACCTTGTTCGATAATTCCGAATTGAATTTATTGCTACTACAACTTTTGGGCCACTCTGTATATGTTGAGATATGTCACCCTCGCTGTCAATACTAGGAACATAATATTTCTCCTTAAAAATTATGTTTTGATTATATTTTAACACATCTGTGAAATCAAAATTCCTCAGGAGTGATATTTCTTAAGAATTGAACAGGAAATTAAAAAAAAATGTAAATCCAAAAAAATATTCAGTCGGATATCCGAGTTTCAATTCGGAATTCCGAGATTTTTTTTCAAGTACTTTATTCATATACAGGGAGGGCCAATGGAAACTTTCCACCCTAATTTGTAGGAGTTCAAATCAACATCTTGAAAAACGCTCGAATACGTCGATATTTGATTTTAAGGGGAACTAATTTTCAGTTTTTTTCACCCCCGTAGCTTTAACCCTGTAGCTGGGGGGTGAACAACCCTCAAAATTTGAATAGGGAAAAGGGGTCGTGCCATACCTCTTTTTGAAGGTCTCATTGAGTTCTTCATGACCCTATAATTTTGCCCTATTATTGTCATCGCTAACGAAATGACAGGTTGTCAAAATCTTGGTAAGAGACTATTGTTTTCGTAATAAAAATACCAAATCATTCGAGTTACCAGTGCAATAATCAGGTGGACACGTCAAATTTAAATTCCAAGCTGTTCAAAATGTCAGCCATGAACATTCCACAATTTTGATTTTCAATCCCACAAATTTCCCACTCTATTTCCAAGAGTTTGACAACCTGTCATTTCGTTATCGATGACAATAATAGGGCAAAATTATAGGGTCAAGAAGAACTCAATGAGACCTTCAAAAAGAGGTATGGCACGACCCCTTTTCCCTATTCAAATTTTGAGGGTTGTTCACCCCCCAGCTACAGGGTTAAAGCTACGGGGGTGAAAAAAACTGAAAATTAGTTCCCCTAAAATCAAATATCGACGTATTCGAGCGTTTTTTAAGATGTTGATTTGAACTCCCACAAATTAGGGTGGAAAGTTTCCATTGGCCCTCCCTGTATAATGCCTAATAACAATTTATGTACATTCAAGAAATTAAAGAAATTCAAATAAGTGCATTACATTGAACAAAAATCATCCAAAGCAGCAAATTTGCTGGTCTCGGAAACAGTATTTAAACAAAAAAACTTACAAAATCCATCTACAATTTTCACCTTAATTTGCAAAAATAATTTTTCACCTTGATTTACATACCTATATAGATATAAAAATATAAAAATAAAAAATAAGATCTCTAACGTATTTTCAGTCTAGAGAACGAAAAGTACATTATATATATATATATATTTTATTTTTTTCTCAAAGTTTATTTGTGTATAAATTTTGAATTCTACTTTTAAATAAATTTATGTTTGCGCTGTCAGTTATGCTTTTTGGTAAGGAGTTATAGGTTTCCATGCTCTGTGTTATGGGGTTTTTTAGGCCTATATTTGTTCTTACTGGCTCTAAGAAGATGTTTTCTCGTGTACGTGTATTATAATTGTATTGTTGATTCACGAAGTTGAAAGGTGTATTACATTTAAGATTTTCGTTGATTATATTGTATATATATTTACTTTGTTCAATTTGTAATATGGTAGCAATAGGTAAGATCAAGGTGGATATAGGATGGTGAAACAGCTCTTCAATTGTTTCTGCGAAAACCTTGTAGACCGTTTGAGAAGGTAGTAATATTTCAGCTACTTGAATGAAGATGGCGGTAAGATCGATTATCGAAGAAGATTTCTATATTGCTTACGTATTTCTGTGGTTCGCATCTGACAGACGTGACTTGAAACGACATTAAACAATATATTTTCTATAAATCTAGAATGAATATTGATATTTTGTCTCTTCTCAGTCATTTTTCATCCAGGACAGATGAAACAGATAAAAAGATCGATGACAGAAGCACAGTTTCTGTTTTACCGATACAAGGTATGACGCCATCTCTGTTAATTTCAGGAAATATTACTACGGTATGAAATCAAGTAGGCAAAGGTCTACAGTTTATTCTAGTGCTTGTTAATAGGAAGCTGTTTCACCATCCTATATCCACCTTGGGTAAGATATTAGTTTGATCGTTAATTGTTTGTGCTGATGTATTATACTGAAATTTGAATAAGATACAAGTCGGAATTCCGATATACAAGTCGGAATTTCGAGTTACAAGTCGAAATTCCGAAATTCAAGTCGGAATTGGAAGATACAAGTCGGTATTCCGAGTTACAAGTCGGAATTGCGAGATACAAGTTGGACTTGAGAGATACAAGTCGGTATTCCGAGATACAAGTCGGAATTTATAGATACAAGTCGATATTCCGAGATACAAGTCGGAATCGCGAGATACAAGTCGGTATTCTGATACACGAATCGGAATTGCGATACACAAGTCGAAATTCCGAGTTACAAGTCGGTAGTCCGAGATACAAGTCGGTATTCCGAGATACAAGTCGGGATTGAAAGATACAAGTTGGTATTCCGAGATACAAGTCGAAATTGCGAGATACAAGTCGGTATTCCGAGTTACAAGTCGAAATTGCGAGATACAAGTTGGACTTGCGAGATAAAAGTCGGGATTACGAGATACAAGTCGGTATTCCGAGATACAAGTCGGGATTAAAAGATACAAGTCGAAATTGCGAGATACAAGTCGAAATTGCGAGATACAAGTCGGTATTCCGAGATACAAATCGGTATTCCGAGATACAAGTCGGGATTGAAAGATACAAGTTGGTATTCCGAGATACAAGTTGGGATTGCGAGATACAAGTCGGGATTACGAGATACAAGTCGGTATTCCGAGATACAAGTTGGACTTGCGAGATACAAGTCGGTATTTCGAGATACAAGTCGGTATTCCGAGATACGCCTTGGCATTGTTCAGATCACTTTAATAGATTCAAATATTTCTAGGATGAGCACTGACGATGAGAACATCATCTGTAAGTTCGAGGACGATATTGTTCCGTACCTGAGAGGAGAAAGTCCGAAATTGGAATTCAACATGATAAAGCGCAATATTTTGACTCAAGAAGCGCTCATTGAGTTCGCCACAAAATTGAAAAAGTACAGGAAAATCGTGTTGGAATTTTTCATGACTAACAAAACCGAAGTGAGCCTTCAAAAAATTATCGAATGAAATAAGAAAATAGTATCTATATCTCTTAGAGAATGATGAGCTCTCACAACATAGTGCAAGACGGGGGCTCCAAGGAAAAAACAACAGGAAGGTCAGGTTCTGAAAGATGGTCCGCGAGAAAACATAAAAATCAGCCATATCTACACCTCATGACAGTTGTTGATATATCTTCTCTGCTCTATCCTGGAAGTGAGTTTTCTTTATCTAAATCTGATTGAACGATCTACCAATTGGACACCTTATTATTGTCACATGGGGTTTAGTTTCTATACATCTCAGGGTGAAATATGGTTTTTCAGTAACAAGGGTAAGGGTTGCTAGTCCACTAACTACCTATAGTTCAGAAGAAGCTCTCAAGTATGGGGGTCTTGAGGATTCCTTCTTTTTCCCTTCGGAAAAAAAGGAGGCGAAAGATTCGAGTTTAAAAGAAGTATTGCCAAAGAAAGACAAATTGAAACAGAAGGAAAATAAGTCAAGCAAAAGTTCGAAATCATCAAAAAAGGGGCGTGGTAAAGACAACATTATTGATAAGGATATGAAAAAGGTATGTAGCTTCGAGATTTCGAAATTAAATTTTTTGTTTAATCATTTCAACTGGTTATAGTGTGTTTCAACTTAGCATATTGAGAATCATTACTTCATTTTTATCAATTTGTTTAATCGAGAATCTTATAAATAACACATAGTTTTTAAGTTATTACCCCCAAAACCTGAATTGTTACCAGAACCTGAGCCTAGTGAACCAGTTTTTGATGAAAATGGAAAACCGTGTTTTGTCATAATCGAAATTGAATTATCGAAACCCATCATCGCAAAACGAGAGATAGAAGATGTACAAGAAGAGTAAGATATTTATGTTGATTTTAATGCACACAGTGCGATATTTGCGAATCATCTACAGAATTCAACAAATGCTGCAGAAAGAGGTACAATCTTCACAAAAAATCGTTCTGAGTAACTGTCTAACCAAAGAATACTACAAAGAAGTGTTGAATGATATTATTGAAGATATGAATGACAAATTTCAGAGATTTCTTGAAGAGAATCCGAAATATAAAGGTATTCATAATATGTTTGTCTTCTATAATAATAATTCAATGAAAAAATATCAAATTCATAAACTGAAACATAATTCAGTCAGGAGTAACCATACCATTGAAGTCATCTATTTCGATGCTTGGCGTTACTATCAGCAATAACCTTTCTTGGGAAAATCACGTGAGGTCCATTGTCAAAAAAGCATCCCAAAAACTTGGTTTTCTGTTTCGAGCCAAGAGCTATTTCACTCCCAGTCAGCTGCTTATGATCTATAAGGCAGATTCGAACTGTCCTGGAATACTGTTCCCATATTTGGAGTGCGGCACTTAAACATATCCTGAAACTATTGGATTCTGTCCAAAAAAGGGCAATTCACTTCTCTGAAATACCGTAGAAAAGTTGGCGATTTACCTATATTTCATAGATATTTTCGTGGGCGATGCCCTTCTGAAATATCAACAATCGTTCCTCCATTAGCAGTCTCTTCGAGATTAACCCGCCAAGTTCAGTCTTCACACCCCTTCGTGGTCACTTTAGAGACCTGCAGAACGTCCCTTTCCAAAGACTCGTTCATCCAACGAACATCGAGACTTTGGAACTCATTGTCTAGGGAGGTGTTCCCCGAGGCATACGATCTCCAGAAATTTAAGAAGAACACCAGCTCCTACCTCCTTTTCCTTATTGGTTCTCACGATGTTCTCTGAACATTACAGGATATCCCTTTTCGTGAGAACCAGAACATTAAAAAAATGTTCTTGCCCGAGTAAATGCCCGAGTCCCAAACCACAAATCCATCGCATTCATGAATGCTTTCAGTTCGAAGTCACCAAACCTCGTCAGATTTCGTGAAATTTCTCAAAGAAATAGGATCGTACCAGCCGTACCTCACCTGCATCACCAAAGCGGCCACCCTTCTGGTGACAAATCAATTCAAATGCGACGACGTCACCGAAAAGAACACCCACTTGCATCAGAATTTCATCGGCAAAGTTTTCATTCACCTGGTGTCAGAAATGAACGGTACGGTGAATCAGTTGGTGTCGCACGGGATGAGACCACTTCCGAAAGAGGTCGCGTCGGACGACAACTTTTTCTATGCGAAAGAGGCATTGGAGATGAAGAAAACTTCTTTGGCAGAGAGATATTTTCTGAGGGTATGTATGTATCACGATATTGAAAACATTTACCGGTAAATCTCTCAAAATAAGCGAGATATCCCGTAAGGACATTGGAAATGGGACAGCCTCAACAGTTCTCAAACTATCCATTTTGGTTTTAAGAGACTTTGTGGCAACGAAGGAAATGCGGACCACTGGTTTGATTATGCCATATATTTTCTTGAGACGAATGAAGAAGACAAGGCCTATGAATGTTTACAGAAAGCTTTATTGAAAAATGCCAGCCATCATTACAGGTGATGAATCATATTTGTACCCATCTTACTAATATTGATATCACATTTTACTTCCCAAGTATTGTCATTTTTGTACAAAAAAAAAACAGACTTTCGAGAATATTTTGTTTGTTTCAAGAAATTTCCTCCTCATTCAATTAGATCCGAACACATTTTTGTATTTTGGTATTATGAAGATACAAGTGATCGTACAGCTTAACAGATGGCGCTGGGTTTCACATCAAACAGCGAATATAACTATCTAAAAAGCGCAATCTAACAAAGGCTCAAAACTCTGTTGCTACAAAATTTTGCGGCAGAACTATTATTGGTGTATATCAAGATCTGCATTTTCGAACATCAGAGGAATTTCAACGTTTGCACTTTTTATAGTGATGATGTCTAGAATAAATTGAATATTTTCGAATGACTCTGATGATAAAGTAATACATTGTTTGAAACATTAATTTCAGTATTCTACTGTTTGCAATAATGCTCGATAGAAAAGGCCAGAAGGAAGATGCTGAAAGTTGTTTATTGAATCTGATGGTACAAGAACCAAAATGGCTGGAAGGTTAAAAGCTCTCTTTGTTGTATTCAGTTCCCAACCAAAATCCACTAAATCTTCTTCATTTCGGTAGCTTGGGGCATTCTCTACATTTTTTATCGAAAATATGAGAACTACGAAGGAATGGATGTTTCCATAGAGATGGCAAATAAATTACTGGACGAAATAAGAAAACCAATCAATTATTTTGACGAGTTCGAAGATTTGGCATGGACACCCACAATTTGCCCAAAAACAGTATTTTTCAAAACTGCCGCCTTACTGTTGAAAATGCGAATATATGATGTAAGCAAATTATCCTCGCGCAAAAAACACACATGTTACCCTAAAACACTTTCAATAAATCTTTTAGTGGGCTGAACTGGCGTTATCCGAAGAAGTCAACAAGCATTATGGTTTTGTCAATTACTTACTGTCAGCTATTTGTTACTATCGAAAGCTATATTCACATGCTTTAGAACACATAAAAGAAACGAAAGAATATCAAGGATCGGTAAATATCAATAGGTTTGTTCTAGGAACGATTTCGAATAGTTTGCAATCGTCCGGAGCATGCGCATACTGATTTATGCGTTTATTAAATCAGTATGCGCATGCGCAGTATGCATGAACAAACCTAATATCTATCGACCAATTTCATTAATAGATAACGTTGCAACAATTTTCACAATGCATTGAAATCTTTATTTTTTTATCTTCAAACCAATTCGAATTCAGAGGAAAAAGGAAGATGCGATATTTTTAGACTTGGAAGAATCATTTGACACAGTTTTTCACAAAAGATTATTATCAAAATTAGAACATCTTAACATAAGAGGAATCTGTTTGAAACTTCTTGAATACTATTTATTCGAGAGGGAACAAATTGTTCAGATTGATGATACCAGAAGTAATGTGGTGTTCCTCAAGGGACACATGAATATAAGGACCCCATCTATTTTTGATTTAGATCAATCATTATTGTTATAAAGGGAAATTAAAGGAAAATCATTTTTTTATGCCGATGATGTAGTTTATATTGGTAGTGAAAATACCAAAGAAGTATCAAATGCGAAATTTGATTCGTCAAAAATAAAAAATCATCTGAATCATGATTTACTAACTTTAAATTTTGAATAATCTAATTCTATGATTTCTGTTAAACAATTGGTTTATCATGCGTTTAAAAATGAATGAAATGTAATAAAAAAATTGTTCGAAAATAGAACTAATTTCGAATACTCACTGATCTTTCAAATCCTTCAAGGACTTTGCTATCTCTGCCCTTTCCGGCCACTGCCTGTTTGCTCTGAATAAGAAGGAAGAAGCCAAGGAAGAATACCACCATGTTCTGGAATCTTACGGTAGGCCAGAAAACGTTCATCTCGTGTTCATGAATTGTGCCCTGATCCTGGAACATCTGGGAAAGGACCAGGCAGCTAGAAAATTGGTTTTGCTAGCCTGTAGATACAAACCCACGCCGTATACTTGGTTGAAGGCCGGTTCACTGTATTTCCAAGTGAGTAGTGATTATTTATTTTCGCATCGCCGTTGGCAATGATAACGATAAAGCTTTGAATGCAACTTGATTTTTAGCGATTTAACACCGTCTCGGACATTGCGGTTGACTAGGCTAACGCCTCGTAACCAAGCAATGTCCTCGACTATTGTCCATTTCAGGAAAATGACTTGTTGAGTGCTGAAGAATGCTTAAATGAAGGCAATTTGTTAGACCATCGTCATCCTGAATTGTGGGGAAATTTATGTTTGGTCAATTTGAAGTTGCATAGACCATATGAAGCTGATTTATGTTATCAGCAAGTGATAAACGTGTGTATAAATATAACGTTTCGTTTAAGTTGCAATTCAGTTAGTAGGATTTTGTGCATTCAAAATATCGAATGATTTATTTTCAGAACAATCTAGATGATGAAGATCTCTTGGACAATATAAAGGAGGAATTTGTGAAACTGAAATATCCGATAGCAAGCTTTTGAATATAATTTAATAAAATTCCGTATAAATTATAAATAAACGAGTGAATAAAATAATTATCAGTGTATAATAACATTTTTGGTTAACATAAAGAACAAAAGAAACAGACAAAAATATCACCTGTAAAGCCTACAGAATTAGCTAGTGATGATGATATCCATTAAAATGCAAGCATAGTTTCAGTACATTTGGAAATAGAAATTCAATCCAATAATAGTATAAATGTTCAAAAATCATAATCGCGTTAAAATTATATTATATCATTTGTGTAATAAGTATATTATACTTTGTGAATACAAGGCTGATATAATGTTTACAAATGTACCCAACCTATTCCATCAATATTTTTTTAAACCAATATGTTCACTAATATCTTATAATATCTTTAGTGTTCATACTTAGCTTATGCTATTCATGTAGGATTCACATAATCATCACAATAATCAACAATTAGTTACCAAGCACAAATAAAGTTACCAACAACATTAATCTTGAATATTTATACAGAATTGCTAAAACTCTTGAGCAAATAAATTATTTTTATAATACTTAAAAATAGTATAAGTAATTCGTTGTAAAAATGTGGATTTAAATCCGAAAAAGGCTCACTGGGATTTCTTTATTTGCTCAATAATTAGTCTAGGTTTTGAAGAGGACCCCATAAGAAAATCATTCACTACTTTTCAAGTTCAATTTTTCAATACCATCTTCAATTAATTCAGAATCTTCCCTTTCATTAACTACAGTTTCAGAGTTTGTTGGTTTCTCCGCATTATCATCCACTTCCAAGTCAAATCGAACAATTCTCTTCTTTTGTTTGGGATCAATTGATGTAATGATAAGATTTTCTTTTATTTCTACTATCTCATCTTTATTCTCAACTTCATGGTGGTCACCTTCTTCCACTCCATCATCTGCATATTGACTAATCTGTTCATCAAATTCTTCCTCCAAACCTACAGCTTTGTTAGTGGATTCCACTACAGTCTGATTGGCAACAATTGTATCTTCCGAAATGCTTTCGTCAGAACTTTCCGCCTCTCCAGAGGGTGCATCAATCGTACTTGCCTGCTCCTGCTTATATTTACCACCCCTTCGACTCCCCCTACCTCTACCCCTTCCACCTCTCCCTCTACCTCTAATTTCAGCCTCAACATTCTTCTTCTCGCTGCGGTCTCTAATCTCAGCACTTCTGCTTCTGATACGAGCGCCTCTATTGCTGTCATCGCCGTTTTCTTCTACTGATTGCATCGGACGATGCCTTTCGGAGCTCTTTGCTCTCGGTGGCCCACCTCTTCCTCTAGGATCTCTCCCCCTACCTCTACCCCTACCACTTCTACCCCTGCCCGAGTCTTTTCGCCCCCTTTGTGACTCGTTTCTATTCCCATCTGTTGCTCGCTCACCGGCTTCTCTATCTCCATATGTTTCATTTGTATACACATCTGCTTCATCTCTACCTCTGGTGGATTCATATCTACCTCTGCCTCTACCTCTAAATGATGTTCTATCCCGTTCTGATTCATTTGTATCCAAATCTAATGCATATCTACCTCTGCCTCTACCTCTAAACGATGTAGATATATCCCGTTCTGATTCATTTATATCTGATTCATCTCTACCTCTGCCGCTACCTCTAAACGATGTAGATCTATCCCATTCTGATTCATCTCTGCCTCTACCTCGAAATGATGTAGATCTATCCCATTCTGATTCATTTGTATACTGATCTGATTTATCTCTACCTCTGCCTCTACCTCTAAACGAAGTAGATCCATCCCATTCTGATTCATTTGTATCTGATTCATCTCTACCTCTGGTGGTTTCATATCTGCCTCTGCCTACGTCATGCCTAACTCTACCCCTAAATATTCTTCTATCTGTCATACCTCGCCCCCTGCCTGATTCGTTATTATTTTCATTATGATCAGGGACGTGTTTTATATCTGGCAGAATATTTTCATGATTCATGGAGTAATGACGTTGTCCAGTCGCCGTCTCGACTTCTACTTTGATGTTCAGCGGGTTCTGGATGAAAGAATGTTCAGGGGGTCCTTTGAATCTACCTCTACCTCGGGGAGCCCTAGGTTGATGTCCTCTGTCATCCTTGAATACATCGAAAAATCTGTGACGATAAAATATTGCACACGGCATTTCAAAATTCGAAGACAATCATGAACAACTTTTTTGATGATAAAATGCTGATAAATTTTCATAGAACCGATCAATGAATTGTATACCGACATAAAACATTTTCTAGAGTTGAAATAGCATATTTATGGTCAATATTTTTTTGAAATAAACTTCAGGGGAGTTTGAAATAAAGAATTATTTTCATTAGCTCCACAGATACCTGGAAGAAGGTTCAAGAGAATGTCAATATGATAATGAACTTTCCAGTTCAAAATCCGAATTTCATTAAATTCCGCGTTCAAAGTCTGAATAAAATAAACAATAATAAGCAATTACCTAAAGATCCTTTATGAGATTTGATTTATTCATTTCTCAAAGGACACAGATCGCCATTCCAGAATAATCAATATCAATTGATCATTGATCTTGAGTGTCATTATTTCTTGTCATATTAATAGTTTTGAATTGTTCTTTATACAATGTGTTGATATTGCATGAATAAAATGTTTGTATATAGAAAATCCTTATGACTTCCTTGTAGAGCATACTGAACCAGATTTCTGCCGGTAATGCTGCAAACTGTATCTTTTGTGGAACTTTATCACAATTATTTTCATTTGGTAAAATGATAATACCTGTATAGAAATAATAACATTTATGGCCTGAGGCAGATTTCAACATTTGGCACAACATAAAATTTGAATTCTCAGTACCTACATGGTCATTTTGTGATATCAATCACAATAAAATATTTACCTTGTATACTTGTCTCTGGTCTGAGTCTCCTCTACTGGGATCTCTCAAAAAGTTGTATGTTGGATCATTTGGTAAATCATCTTCGCTTCTCAACTGAAATAGTAAATATGTCCCAGTTTCTTTTTTTTTCGATATTGTTTGGTTATAATAAACAAAAATTAAAGTTAAATCTTTCCCGAATCATGAACCAAAATTAGGTATCGACATCTCAAATTTTTGCATTCAAAAAACACATAATGCGTCCTTTTTTCAACAAAAGCTTATATCTACTTGTTTTCAACAAATTTCAGCGATTAAACCTTCTATTTGTCTAAAAATTCATCATTTTTGAAAATGTAAACAAGAGATGAAGGGTAAATTTTTTGAAAAGTTTTTTCCGCTGATTATTGATGAAAAAAAAGTAAATTTTAAGCGTATGCTGTAAGTTGGCTGAGAATTTTGTGTTTTCAATAGCAAAAATTTGAGATATTAAATCGTCTCAAATGATTTATTTCCGAAACAGGATGCGAACCTACGTAAGTATACAGGGTGGACAAATTCCGATGTTTGTTATGTAACTGTAAGTATGAGAGATAAAAGAAAACTTCACTGTAGAAAACAAAAATTTGCTATGGACTTCTGTTCCCGAGTTATAAATAAGAGTTCGATTTTTCGTCTTATAGACAAATGTGAACATTATGGTTGTTTGTGAAGTTACAAGATGATAACTTATACATTCCCAAGGTACTTTTTCCTGTATAATCCAGTGGCGAGAAAATTAAAAAAAAGGAAATTTTGAGTTATGGCATAAATTTGTAGTTTTTTGAATGAAAATCATAGTTGGCTATGGTTTGGTTGGAACTGATTTGGACTGAAGAGAGAAAATAATATCTAACTAGATTATTTTTTGTGATTTTTGAAACCAAAGCACCCAACAGAGTATATACATCGATACTACCGCCATCTCCGAGCAATTTGTGAACCGTGTAATTATCTCTGCTAAACAAGGTTTTGACGAAATACAATTCAACAGTTTTCCTTCTACCTTTTTCAAGTCTAGTCCTGATTCCTGGTATAAAGAAGATATGTTTTTTCCAATACTACCCATAACTACATAAATTATTACTAACATTTTGATACCCACTAATAATACATTGTACGATCTAATGGAATAGAATAGAACTAAAATATGACACCTATGCATATCACCTGTGCACACCAAAAAATGCACACAACTAAAATTGGTTTTCCCCTTAATTTATCCACCTTAGCAGTGAAAAATAATGTTCCCACCACTTACCATATTTTCATGAATTGAATTACATTCTTGTTTATATGGAAATCATTGTTATCTGATAAAGTAAAGGATACAAATCATGGAAAGTTCTGGGGGTAATTGTATTATTTGATGCTGGTTTGGTTATTACAACTCATTTTATAGATTTATTGAGACATTTGTTCTGTAGCCTGCTCATAAATATATATATTTATTCTTGATAGTTTTTGGGTAGAATCATTTTGCTGGTAATTTTGCACTTATCATGCGATCTATATTTTGATGAAAATTTTTGTTGGATACTCACGTATTTTGACCTGAAAAACACGAATTTCATAATACATATCATCGTGAACATATCTCTAGTTTTCTAGATATTCAATGCCAAAGTTCGAAAATTTCACCTTTTTTGTATGCCAAGTTTTGGGCAAGTATTGACCGGTGTGGTGTGCTGCCATCTGGCAGAACCAGCCAGCGGCTGAAATTTCCGAAGACACCCGAATGATCAGTAGCGTTTTCCGAGACTTTTTTGGTTAATAATAAATAATTTTACTATCATCATATAAACTTATTATCAATATCTGTGTTGTTCTTTAATTCAATTTAAATTTTTTTTTACGCAAATAATATTTTCAAGGAATAATTGATACTCCGACGATGTTCAACCCTAAGATAAAAAAATTAATATTGCCAGGGTTGGCCCAGGACTATCAAGAGTATCAAGATGAGATATTATAAAATCACGTTAAAGAGATAATCACTACCTCAACCCACCAAATATTATTTTTCACGATGTTCAACCCTAAGATGAACAAATTAATTGCAAGGGTTGGCTCAAAACTATCAAGATGGAATATGATAGAAAGGCTTCATTTTGACCTATAGAAAAATGTTATTAAGAGGTAATCACTACCTCAACTCGCCAAACATAATCGGTCGGTAGCCTTTTGGGTATCCAATAAAGCTCGTTAATTATTATTTTTTATGTATATGTATATCACCAATTTTTGCTGTTCTCTATTTGCTATAGTTATGACAAACTCATCTGGTCCTGATTTGAAATAAAATTAGGCATTAATCGAAAAAATTCTATGAACAAGCCAGAGTATTTTTTTTATGAACACCTCAAAAAATCTACCTCACAATGTAACTTGGTTACCTGTTCCTCTTGATGTTTACGATCAAGGAGATCCCTCAAATCAGGAACTCCAAAAATTTTTAGTGCCTTTTTCACATGGGGGTCAGTACCAGTACGACCACGTCCTCTTGGTGCATAATAGGGGGGTCTTGATGGTGGCCTATTTTGACGAAACGGTGGTCTACGTGGAGCATTTTCAAATGATTCAGAGTCAGGTAAATTATCAAACTCGGACATTTTTGAATTAATTCAATGTCCAACGTAATAGTGGAATACCCTATTGAATAACAATTGAAATAGAAATTAAGAAAATAATTTATCTAATACTACAGTACTACATAAAAATAAAAAATAAAATACCACTTCCTGAGAAGCAGAAATGGAGTGAAGATTTGAAGAAACCACACTTACGCGTGACGCACTGTCAGTAGTGTCACTGTCAGTTGTCACTGTCAGCGATCAGGTCAGTCAGTTCAATATCTATGGTTCAGCCAAACCTGTGGCCAAACCTTGAGTTTAGCTGAGATGCAAAGTTTAGCCAACAATTCCTCAATCAAAGGTAGAAATATTGAACAAAGCCTTCTGTTTCTATATCTTACCACCATTTCTGTGATGTTTTAATTTTCCTCTTAAAATACCTTGTCACGGTTCACTAGACAGATTAATTTATTTCAATTGTTGACATTTGACACACATGCGCGATGAGCGTTTTCGTTAATGTTTGCTGTCAATGCTGTCATGAAGGGCGTTTACATTTGTGCTATAGTGAACAAGTGAAAAAAGTGAAATAACATAAAAACCAATCGTTTCTGTGGAGCAGAAAATATTTGGACACTATTATTATTGGATCTGTAGTAAGGTACGGGCACTTTGTTTTTATTTATTTTTTGAGGAAGAATAACATAAACTTGTGACCTGAAAATGGCCGACTATTATAGGTGTAACCAGTTTAAAATAGCTATTAAGGTACATTTTGAGATTCCAAATTGGCTATACACGATCTACACAATTTCTTTTAGTTTCAAGTGAATAATGAGAGTTCAAGTTGTAAAAGGGTCAGCTAGAAATGTGACAGTAGATGTGACAGTTTTTTGGTCCCTTAAAAATGTCACTGAACTCGAGTCTCGAAACAAGTGCTTGTTTGATAATGCCGAACACCTTTCTCTGCCTGTTTTTTTTGGTTAAAAGTTCAACATGAAAAGGTTGGATTTATCGTGATATCCTACTGAATACGACTTTCTAAGCGCCGAAATTCAATAACATCTGTTGAATATTTGGAAAATATCAGGTAGGAATATAATTAGTATTCAATCACCACACTTCATTGGAGTAATTAATATAAAATAATTATTTGAATATCACCTACTTACATAGGAGAATAAAGTATATTTATCGCCTAATTTTTGTTAGGTACTTTTTAGGTCAAGTAGGTTATTAGCAAGGATGGTTAGTAGTATTATTATTTCAAAGATACTCAAGTACCTATGCTCAATAGTAAATTAATCATCCAGAATAATACATTTTGAATTATAAAAATCATGGCATATCTCAGTAGGTATATTAATATCCATGATTTATGAGTCATCACTTTATAGATGTTGGCCTTGAATATGTATTTTTTTCAGATAACTGGTATTATGTTAGGTTATTAGCATAATGTAATTTCTGGTGATTTAATTCAATTATATAAAATTCATTCCAATGTTGTCATTTCATAAATATGCAATCAGATGAATTGTCAGATTATCATCCAATTTAGTATTTATCTATTTGGTAAAACTTCGTTTATCGCACTCCTATGAGTTCGGAAAAAAATTTTGGTGGAACTTACGTATTTTGACCTCCTGATCACGAATCTGAAGTCAAAACGCGGCGGTCTCGAGTATTTTCGGAGATACGGCTCCATTTTGTCTCAAAAATGCACCATTTGACATGTCAAATTTCTGCTATTAGGAATATACAAAATTCACCCTTCTTTGAGCCAAAACATCACACATGCTCACATTCACTTGTTTCCAACACTTTTTTGCATAAAAAACTGTTATTTTCACAAAAATTCGCCCTTCTTCAAAATGTAAACAAAACATATTTTTTCACTGATTTTCTGGTTATTTTTATTTGAGATGTTGGCAACGTCTTACCATGAGCCAAACAATCACGTTGCCAACATCATGAATACAAATTACCAGAAAATCAGTGTAAAAAGGTTGTTTTGTTTACATTTCAAAGAAGGGTGAATTTTTTGAAAAACAATCGTTTTTTCTGCTGAGAAGTGTTGGAAACAAGTAAATATATGCGTGTATAGGTTCAAAGGATGGTGAATTTTGTGTATTCCTAATAGCAGAAATTTGACATGTCAAATGGTGCATTTTTGAAACGAAATGGGGCCGTATCTCCGAAAATACTTGAGACCGCCGCGTTTTGACTTCAGATTCGTGATCAGGAAGTCAAAATACGTAAGTTCCACCAAAAATTTTTGTCGAACTTATAGGAGTGCGACAAACGAAGTTTTACCATCTATTTGATGTATATTGATCTCAAAAGTGCCTACTAGCAAATTTGTTTGTGAGGAAATTTGGAATTGAAAATTTATTACACCATACAACCATTATAAAACCACTAGATCATTCAAGCATATTGATATTATATTGTAACTTTTGGGTAACCCACAATCTTTTCTCAGTATTTTGATGTAAAATGTAATATAATTTATTTTCAAATGAAATTTCAATCACAATCAATAATGATTTTAAACAATTTTAATTATTCTACAAAATTATTGGTAGGATGGAATTATTGTGCAAGAATTTCCTCTATAGGGAACTGTTTTGTTACCTTTGGTTGCTTTATTTAGGACAACCAATATAAACTACGCAACACTAATTACGTCGCACCCCAAAATGATGCCCCTGTTTGAATTGGAATAACTTTTTTCTGCTTTGTTCAATTTGAATTCTGTTTAAACTGTTCGCTAGCTCAGTCCTTCAGCTATAATCTCGTACTTCCTAGATATATGAGGTTCTTTTCATAAAATCGCCACAGGATGTTACTTGAAACTGTGCAAAATCTCGGAATTTTCAAAAGGATCCCAAATGAAGAAAAACATTGTTTTTTCAATTTTAACAGCGGAGGCATGAAGATGATCTCAATGACTTCAGACATTTTCAAAATGGTCCTTTTATCTCTTTTATTTACAGAGTGATCTCAAAAAATCGATTTTTTGGTTTTCCAGTCATAACTTTTTTCCACGTCAACCGATTTTCAAAATCTCTGGCTCATTTTGAAGCTAAAACCTCAGATGAAGGGATATAAAGATCAGAATTGACTCAAAATGAACATTCAAGACTGAGGGTCTCCTCAAAGATGACCCAAATCTAAAACACCCTCTAAATCCCAGCAGGGATGAGAATTAAACGAAAATCAACTTGTTTTCGGAAGGATCATTCATTCTGGATACGTTCAGATCCTTTCAGTTTTCAGTAGTCGAAAATTATGCATGAGTAAACCCAATTGGAACGACATGTTTCCGAAAAAAAATCAGACCATTGTTCGCCTGAAATGCATGGCCCGTAACCAACGTAACGAAAATCACAATAAGTGACTGACAAGTCAGGTTAATTAGACGTCAATTTTGATTCTGGTAAGAATAAAACACTCGTTTCAATGCCGCATCTAAAGCCCGACCAGCTGGAACTGATTCATCAAATGGCATAACGAGGATTATCCAACCTCCAGATTGCCAATCTGCTGGGAACAACAGTGAGATCTGTCCAAAGGGCCCACTACCGAGCTAACGCTGGGGATATTCAATACCGACCGAGGGGGCCAAGAAGGGGCACAACAAGAAGAACAACTCCTGCTCAAGACCGCCTCATCGGAAGATCGGTACGGAGGACCCGGACTTCAACCGCCCCCAAAATTCGTCGAGAATTAATCGATGCAACCGGTGTACAGGTTTCTAGTCAAACAATCCGACGCCGGATCCATGATATTGGCTTGCATGCAAGAAGACGAGCAGCCTGCCCCTTACTGAAACCTGTACATCGAGCAGCAAGGCGATTGTGGGGACAAGTACATCGAAACTGGGGCATAGCAGAGTGTGTTTACGGATGAGAGTAGGTTCAACTTGTTTCGAAAGGATGGGCGCATGTTAGTATGGAGAGGAAGGAATGAAAGGTTCCTGGAAGAGAATATGGAGGCAAGGGTGGCTTTTGGTGGTGGAGGCGTGACTGTGTGGGGTGGAATATCGAATAATTGGAGGAGTGAATTAGTGATTTTGAGAGGAGAGAGTATGAATGGTGAGAGGTATAAAGATATGTGTTTGAGGGATATCGTGGTCCCTTCCGCCGCAAATATAGGCGAAAACTTTATTCTCGTTGATGACAATGCGAGACCGCATAGGGCTCGCACTGTCAACGAATTTTTGAGGGATCACGGTATAGAGAGAATGGACTGGCCACCTTTGTCTCCGGATATGAATCCGATAGAGCATGTCTGGAGTTGTATAAAATTAAAATTGAAAGAAAGAGAAGGCCGAATGGAGAATTTGGATGACTTGGTGACTGCGGTACAGCAAGAATGGGCGGCTATTCCCCAGGAATTTATCGGAGGTCTGATAACCAGTATGCCGAATAGGGTCGAAGAAGTGGTTGCCAAGAGGGGAGAACCCACTAAATACTAATTTTTTTTCATGTACTGTTATCCAAGTTACCATTTCTTCTTCTTATTGATTATTAAAAATTCAATGAAACTTGTTTTCTTGCTCTTGCTTACTTACACAATCAATGCTACACGATTGAAAGAAAAACCGCTATTGTGGAATGAGCCTCAGCTGATCACTAATCACTTATTGTGATTTTCGTTACGTTGGTTACGGGCTATGCATTTCAGGCGAACAATGGTCTGATTTTTTTTCGGAAACATATCGTTTCAATTTGGTTTACTTATGCATAATTTTCGACTACTGAAAACTGAAAGGATCTGAACGTATCCAGAATGAATGATCCTTCCGAAAACAAGTTGATTTTCGTTTAATTCTCATCCCTGCTGGGATTTAGAGGGTGTTTTAGATTTGGGTCATCTTTGAGGAGACCATCAGTCTTGAATGTTCATTTTGAGTCAATTCTGATCTTTATATCTCTTCATCTGAGGTTTTAGCTTCAAAATGAGCCAAAGATTTTGAAAATCGGTTGACGTAGAAAAAAGTTATGACTGGAAAACCAAAAAATCGATTTTTTGAGATCACTCTGTAAATAAAAGAGATAAAAGGACCATTTTGAAAATGTCTGGAGTCATTGAGATCATCTGCATGCCTCCGCTGTAAAAATTGAAAAAACAATGTTTTTCTTCATTTGGGATCCTTTTGAAAATTCCGAGATTTTGCACAGTTTCAAGTAACATCCTGTGGCGATTTTATGAAAAGAACCTCATATATCTAGGAAGTACGAGATTATAGCTGAAGGACTGAGCTAGCGAACAGTTTAAACAGAATTCAAATTGAACAAAGCAGAAATAAGTTATTCCAATTCAAACAGGGGCATCATTTTGGGGTGCGACGTAATTAGTGTTGCGTAGTTTAGATATGGTACAAGGAGCAGCATAATGTCCTTTGACCTATCTGACCTATATTCACAGTACCTAACTTATTGAAATCATTACTTTGTAAAATCACTTTAATGAAAGACTGTAAGTACTTATCTTCCATTGGTTTTGGATGATGAAATATATGCCATGTATCCAACTTCATATGGAATTCAGAGAGAAATATTTCATTCACAAATTTCCAAAAAATGCATGCAACATATTTGCTGCTATAGGGGCCGACCTATGTGGTATTGCATTTTGGTGACAGCCTGTGTAATATCTAAAATACATTACTCTAGTTAGTTGTATAGGGTTGTATTTCAAGTTTCCATGTCTAAGTTCCAATATTAAACTTTTATATTTGAGTAGCTAATTAATAAATTTGAGTCGTTAAGAGTTTATTAAAGATTGTCTTTTTGAATATTGAATTGTTGTTTGAATTTCACACTTATTTCACTTGGTACTTCCAATTCAATTAATCAAATATGCCTCATATTTGGGGATGCTGAAACAATCTCCAAATAAGGATCATAGAACAAGAAAAGTCGGTCGTGGAAATGAATCAAATAAATGCATTTCAACATAATTTCTACAAAAAAATACGTTTCACATGTTCCAAATTGAAGATTGGTCCATGAGAAATCTAGCCTGAGGCACACTTGGAAGGATGATGTAACAGTCCTCCGAAATATAACACGCGATGGTGACGTAGCTCGTAATTATAAATTGGGTGTAATTGAACTTGATGAACGGTGATTGGCGGTCGAGGAGTCATTCTACCTACTATACATAAGATCCTCCAAGAGGTGATTGAATGTACGTTTCTGAAGGGAATTTATCGTTTCAACTGGGCATACAGTTGAAACAAAAGCATAAAAATGTAGTAAGAAAACTGTGAATTGGCGAAATAATAAAAAATGTTTGAGATTAGTACAGTGCTGAAAATTCCAGGGGGAACATTCGTCAATTCGGTTTATTACAGCAAATGCAAGCACGAACTTATTGATTATGAGTTTCATTCATGAATTTTCCGAATTCATTGCGAAAACTATCTAAATTAATTTTTTCGGCAACCGTCCGGAAAGTACGTACTTTCCAGACGATTTTTTTTTGAGAAAGTGGCATTTTTCCGGCCTAGTCCGGGAAGTACGTACTTCCCGGACTAGGCCGGGAAGAATCACATCGTTGTTGTCATTGTAAATATGAAAATCTTGGTAGTATGGTTTTGATAAATGCAGTTGATCATTACCATAGCAGCAAAATAACGACTGACAGCTATCTGACATAAAATTATTCAAAACATTCAAAAATTATCAGATGAAAACAATCAATGTGAAACGGAAACTTTACCTTCTTGTTCTGACTTCAACAAAAGGCACTTAAATATACCAAGCATTTCAAACAAATTGAATCCATTCAATATTAACAATTGTTCTAATTTTAATATAAATATTAATATAAATAAGAATTGAAATTTTGTTCTAATAAAGAAATGTGTTTCTTTGATTTGTTATTCTACACGGTTGCCGAAAAAATTGTGTACGCAACACGCCGAAAACAGTTTTTTTGGACTCGCAGACTTCCAGGACTCGCTTTGCTCGTCCTAGAATTTTGTCCACTCATCCAAAAAAATAGTATTTTCCGGACTTGTTACGTAAATTACTATTTCAAATATGGGGTTTTAAATTTTAAAGTGCTCTGTTTCTAGTTCACAAATTGGCAACAGCGCCTAGTAGGCTAGCAGAACAACAACTCACATTTGGCCACACTTTCATTATGTACACTTGATGTCTATGCATAATTCAGGAATCAAACTACTAATATAA
This sequence comes from Chrysomela aeneicollis, assembly GCA_029955515.1. Classification (NCBI taxonomy): domain Eukaryota; kingdom Metazoa; phylum Arthropoda; class Insecta; order Coleoptera; family Chrysomelidae; genus Chrysomela; species Chrysomela aeneicollis. The sequence goes on from JARUHQ010000001.1 coordinate 31,028,655, forward strand.
AAAAATAACCAGTCAAAACATGAATTTCAGTCCAACAAAAACACCAATCCATCCACAAGTCAAATATAAACATAACCTCCAAAACTGACTAGCATATCTTCGGAGGAGCATGGAACAGAAATAAGCAGAATGGCACCTAACTCACAGAACTTATTGGTAGTATAAGTTTTGTGTTCTGACCTGATCAAAATATAACTATCTTTATTCACCTAATCAACGTAATGGATTTGTTGTCCTTTATTATTTCTGAAATCTGCAGTCGATGTTGCCAAATGGTGAAATAGGAACAAGATGCTTTAAATTTGAAATCCCTATATCTAGTCTTTTTTTTAAGCACTTGAAATGTTTTTTTGAGTTTGAAATGCGACGTTTTGAAGATATTTAATAAGAATTACTTCATCATCGTCCGAAGGAGAATTCCCCATTATCAAAATTAAAAAAATGCTTCTCCAAGTAACTGATTGAGTGATTGTGTAACATTTTTAATAGTTCATCATACTGTCCAATGTATGTATACTAACACTGATACTGCTGGACAGTCCTGTTGAACATTTATATTAATCGGCAAAGTATAGATATAAATAAAATAAATGATTGAATTAAAGATGATACCCTGAAAATCACATTTAGCACTTCTCAGAATATTATAACTATCTGATAACAAACCAATTACATATGGAAATGAAGATTGCACACAGATAAGATAAAGCTGGTACAATTTTATTTTGAAGGTTTATTTCATTAACAGAATTTGGGGTATTCTGAAACGAGTTCCTTTATGATTCTTTTTGGTTTACTAGGTAGCTGAAAATATGATAACCATTTTTTATGCAAGAAATAAATTATTTCGTATTGTTTCATGTAAGGATTGAGTGAGAGATTTTTTCGTTCCCAATTTGGACAATTGATATTTTCAAATCTGGAATGCAATCCAGCAGAGCTGAATTGTGTGTTCATTTAATTTGATAGATTTTGTTTCAATAAATAGTATATTACAACACAAGTGTAGAATGTGACATATTTCACACAATGAATCGTTAAGCACGAATCGCATAACGGCGAATGCGGAAACATGACTAGTGCTGGAATAGTAATTTTCCTAACAAGTGCGGAAAGTGATGCTTTCCCGCATGCGACTGCCGTTAACCCGAACGACGCGGAGCGGAGTTCGGGTAAGCAGTCGAGTGCGGGAAAGACAATTTACGCATGAGTTAGGAACAATACTTTTTCTACAAGCGTAGGAAACAAATTCATTTTTAATGAATGTAATTATTTTGTAAAATTTGCTAATATCCAAATTTTGCTTTACGTTGAATACACTCTTCAACATTGAATATCTTGCCCATAAAGTGTTGGGCTTCCATGTTTTAGACATTTCTAGAAAATAAGCCAAGAATACTTCTTCTTTATTTGGTGTTTTCACTTTTTTATTGTTGCACCATTCAATAAAACTCGTGTATTGCTTCTCATACCTTTGTTTAGATTTCGTTGGCAATAACTCTAAGTTCGCATCTGTAGCTGCTTGCACGATTTCTTGTGGAAGTTCTTCATCAGATGAATAATACATTGTGGCAATTTCACTGAATCGAAAATTTTATATAAGTAACGCTTTGTCTGTCACTCTGACAATTATGTGTATTGATCGGCATGACAGCATCAATTGTTACCTACTCGTTATCAGATCAATCAAAGCCTATATATAGGGTGATTTTCATAACAATACATTTTTATGTATCAATATTTGTTAATTTTTTCAATAAATAGTGCAAAATGATGGATGATTTTGAACAAACTCACTTAGTATTGCAACAAAAAAGCTTGAACTTTCATATTTTGTCACCCACCACTTATATTTTACGAGGATATCATATAAATGTTTTTCCCGCACTAGTGTGGGAAAAAATTTCCCGCACTAGTGTGGGAAAATGACACTTTCCAAACTGAATTGCGTGCGGGTAGAGGGTGAATCACGCACGCTTGTAGGAAAATATTTAAACCTATAACAGGTGAGATTTCGAACTTTGGCATCGATTATCTCGAAAACTAGATATATTCTAACTAAAATATTATGAAATTCGTGCTTTTCAGTGCAAAATACGTGAGTTCCAACTAAAATTTTCATCAAAATATAGATCGCATAATAAGTGCAAAATGACCGAAATCAGAATTTTAAAATCATTGCTCGCATTTTTCCACACGATGATGACCACGTTGTACTTCGCGCTCCTTCCTGTATAATGTCAATGCTTTCAAGCTTGATTGCGTAATACGCTGGTGTTGATGATAAGTGTAAATAAATGCCTTTTGAAAGCAATATGTTGTAATGCCACATTAGACTCGATGTGGGACGAATAAAACCATGACATAAAAGTCTGTCTATTTTAGGATATTATTCGTAGGTAACTACTTGAATGACGTCCAATTTGATGTGTGTTCGTATTATTTTTGTCTTGCATTCGAAGACATTGGTCAGATATCATTTCGAACTATAAGATACACAAATACAAGAACACATTTTCAGGGAAATTTAAAAACGTCTATAAATTCAATTCCAGTTTGCAATTATCAATATGACGATCTCATCGGTTATCAAAGGTAATTTTTTCTCGAACTCTGTCTCTGCCAATTATTTTTTTTTGTATTATTATTATACAGCGTGTGACAAAAGTATGAAAACGGTCAAATATCTCACATATCGCAAACTTGAATTCAGTGAAATTTTACCAGATTCAATGGTGAGTTCCTTATTGCTGTCAAAACCCTAGATTCCATTGCATATTCAGATTCTTCCTGGTCGTATTTCATCAATCTATCACACTTTGTTTAAGTCTAGCTAAAACGATTACAGAGATAATTATTAATTATTCGCATCCTCAGCTGCTTTACTGATTTCTGGTGGGGTACAATTCACACTTTCTTCGTCAATGGAATGCATTTCATAATGACTATTGTCTGTATTGACAGCAAATATGGCTACTAGCCTATTTATTCATCCACCAGTCTGGAACATGAGCAAATTTTAAACCCATAACTTTCTCATTATAATATATAAAGAAAAAGTAAAAACACTCGCATGTAAAGCTTTTTCGAGAGGGCGTAGCAAAAATTATTTTAAAGGGGCTGAAGGGTATTAAACCGTTTTATTCCTATCATGCTTGAGAGGTTGAGAGGTATTTACAATAAAATATACTGGTCGGGCATAAAATGTTGTATGTATTTCGGGCGTAACTTGCTTTTATGGACCTAGGCGTGTTAATAGCCCTCGCTATCGCTCAGGCTATTACTTATAGTGGATTTATGCAGCAATTTAAAGTCATAAGTTTTTAGTATTAAGATTTAAGACATAAAGGAAAAAGGACCATTTATGCTGGTTCAGTGTCAATGGTCACTTCACATAATTCTGAGATGAGTTTGAATAAACAACAAAATCAAAGAGAATAACCTATAAAACCGTCACAAAATGAAAAACTTCGAACGCATGCGCAAATATAATAAGTTGGCCAACTTTCTTACAATTCAAAACTTATGTCAAAGTGTATACATGGAAATTCAATGATTGAACTTCTCACGACTTATAACTAAAAACTTACGACCTAGAACTTATGACTTTAAACTGCTGCATAAATCCACTATTACACTTGGGACAATTTTTCATCGAAGAAATAATTCCTATTACTGCAGTATTGCCAAATTCAATACACCACTTCTGCATTGATTGGTCGCCAACTCTATAACAGAACTTGACTCGCATACAATGTAATAAAGTTGGAACTGTTGGAAGGCCTCGCCTGAACTAATTGCACCACATCGCCAATTTCCTTTTTCGTCCGTCTGCCCACGTGACCTAATTTACCATCGGATGTGCCAGAGTCGAATTGAATTATTGCGGATTTGAAGTGTACATTGCGTCGGCGTCCAAAGCAAGGGAAAGAGAATTTACGAAGTAATAAATACATTTGACGCTTTCTGATATCGAAAGGACTATTCTGAAATACATTTGACGCTTTCTGATATCGAATGGACTATTCTGAAATTCATTTGACGCTTTCTGATATCGAATGGACTATTCTGAAATTCATTTGACGCTTTCTGATATCGAATGGACTATTCTGAAATACATTTGACGCTTTCTGATATCGAATGGACTATTCTGAAATACATTTGACGCTTTCTGATATCGAATGGACTATTCTGAAATACATTCGACGCTTTCTGATATCGAATGGACTATTCTGAAATACATTTGACGCTTTCTGATATCGAATGGACTATTCTGAAATACATTTGACGCTTTCTGATATCGAATGGACTATTCTGAAATTCATTTGACGCTTTCTGATATCGAATGGACTATTCTGAAATTCATTTGACGCTTTCTGATATCGAATGGACTATTCTGAAATTCATTTGACGCTTTCTGATATCGAATGGACTATTCTGAAATACATTTGACGCTTTCTGATATCGAATGGACTATTCTGAAATACATTTGACGCTTTCTGATATCGAATGGACTATTCTGAAATACATTTGACGCTTTCTGATATCGAATGGACTATTCTGAAATACATTTGACGCTTTCTGATATCGAATGGACTATTCTGAAATTCATTTGACGCTTTCTGATATCGAAAGGACTATATTAAAATACATTTGACGCTTTCTGATATCGAATGGACTATTCTGAAATACATTTGACTCTTTCTGATATCGAATTGACTATTCTGAAATACATTTGACGCTTTCTGAAATTAGACTAAATAATCTGAAATACATCCGACGCAGATTAGATCAACTGATCTGAAGTACAATTGATGATGTCTGATTTTCGACTCACTATTCTGAAATACAATTGATCCTTTCCGAAATACAAGTAACTAATCAAATTCAGTTGACGCTCTCTGAAATCAACTCGATGCTTTTCAAAATACAACTGAAAAAGGCGTAAAGTCCCAACTACGATGACTACCCCCCTTCCCCCTTCTCCACAGGGGGGTCTCAGGGTCGAAAGTAGGGGGAGAGGGGGGTTTCCCGTCGATCGAGCGCCTGCTGCAGTCTGCTTGGCAAGCGGTAGGTCAGGCGTCGCGGCGGCGACGTCCTCGTCTGGCGGCGTCGCCCGCACTCATCGATCCCGCGCCGCGGTGGTTCCGTCGTTGCCGGATGAAAACAGAAAAAAATTGTTGCGTAGGGTCGATTGGGAGAAAAAATAGGCGGAGGGGGGTGAATTTTTAAGTGTAGGTCAGTGGAGAATCAAAAATGTGCGACAAATCGCAGGGCGCGATATTTCGTTTTGTCTGATGATGTGAGTTACACTGCAGGGGAAACATACTGGGTGATACATATTTTGAGTACATACTAATGTTGATTGAAAAATTCATTTAACTTTCTCAGTACACGAATGTTACCTTCGTCTTGACAATAATAATTCCTGTTATTGGTTTGATAATTTCAGTAGTAGTAGTAACGAGTGATGAGAAGATGGTAAATTTAAATTATTATGAAATCTATTGCAGGAATATACCGTGTGTCACAGACTAATGGTACACCCCCATTTTCTCCTTTGTTTCTCTACCTATATTTCTGAAATTCAATACATTGAATATGCTCACTAGACGGCACTTTTTGACACATTTGGACGAAACATTAAACTGTTGGTTTTTCCGGAAATGACATCAACTTTCGATTTTCAAATGGAACACCCTGTATATTATTACATTTCTGAACTCTGTGAACAAGTGAAATTCGATATTTGGGTATATATTACATTCCTATATATGCATTTTTGAAGTATTTAATTGATTTTCATCACATCAATTAAGTTACCTTATTTTTCGATTCACAAAATTGTAATTTGCTGTATTTTTTAAAATGCACTTTTTTAGAAATCGTTTTTTTTTTTTTCATTTATTTATTTACGGAAATATCGATCGTTGTACATGACGTGATATACTTACGTAATAAGGCACCCTTGTTCCATTTGAAAAAATTCAGGGAATAACATAATTTCGATTTTGTTAATTTTAAATCAACCTCAAAATTAAATTAAAGGTCGAACTTGATCGAAACTATTTTTTTCTGGCAACTTACTATAAAATTAACCGTTTCAACTCATCCTTTTTTCTTTTTAATTCATTTATTCTAGATTAAACATTTCAAAATAAAAATGTTAGGATGGTGAATGTCAAAAACTGACAAATGGGGCGTTGTGATTTTTTATCTACATAATTGAAATTATACCGGATACCCATTTGAAGTAAAGGGTAATTTCCGGTCAAACCTGGAGTGATGAAACAATTATTGAATTCGTCAAATAATGCATTTTCGAAGTTATAGGGGTGAGCCACTTTCTAGAAACACCCGGTAGACACAAGATAAATGATATTCGACAACAAGGCAAATTATAGTTATAATATTGTCTGGTATCGTGAGTTTTTTCATTCTGTATTTTTTGAAGAAAATGCTTGTTCTGGAACGAAAACTTGACATATTGTTTGAACTGTGCATTCAAGTTGACCATGACTAACAATTTGCTACTGTTTATCACTTCCACATGTGGTATTTCAGAGCGAACCGAACCCACTTATTTTCTGAATGTTTATGTTTTCCTTCTGTTAATTACATTTTAATGTTTTGAGTTGAATTGAATGGGTCATTAAAAATAATTGATATTACTTGTGAAATTACTGTATTGATGATTTTATTGGAGCCGTATACAGATTGTATGTTTCAATTTTTCAAATCAATATAACGTATTTCAATTCTTGTTTTTTCACCGTATATCGACTTTTTTGAAATGAACATTGAAAACGATGGAAAAAGAAGGTAACCAACAATAATAAAATATGAATCAATGAACTAAGTACTACGATAGTAAACAGAATTGGAATCACTCATAGACTCATAATGACCTTCAGATAGTTGGCAAGTTGCAAATATTGTAGTATTTTGGAAATGTTCTAGACATCAAAAAAATTTTATACATATAATACATAGTTTCACTAGAAGGTTCTGACACACCTGTGAAAAATTGTAAAAGGACAACTCTTATTCGTAAATATTTCTTGAATTCAAACAAAAAAGCTGGTAGCGAAAAGGTTAGGTACCAATTCCTGTAAGTAGTTTTCAATATATTTTAGCATAAAAAAACTTGAAATGCAAGTACGATTTTATAATAAATTATCAAAAGTGTTTCCCGTAATAATGTTTCGAGAGACGCTGTATAACAACTAGTCCTGAAATTCATTGAAGCATGTTCTAGAAAATATATCAGTTTATGTAAAACCCAGAAAGTCCCTACTTATCTCACTCGGTATTTGAAAGATTTGCTCGATTTCATCATTGAAGTGATTGTCTTTCCAACGAAAGTGTGTGAATCGGTAATCACAATATATCAACCATTGCCAAAAAAATCACAAGTGATTAATGATCCTAATTCATAATAGCTAAAAAAGATAAGATACTGGACAAGAGTGGTCCACCTAAATATCGAATTGTGTTTGAATTGTTACTTTTAGAAATTTGGTTCGAGTTGAAATATAATGGAAATTGCAAAAAAATGCTTTCACCGTTTATTAGAATATAGGTTTGTAGAGAAACACTGTATAAAGATATTTTTCGTACTTCCGGGCCTAAAGTGACAACTTCACTCCCTTGTGACAGGTACTAAAGTGTCACATTTAATCCCTCCGGGATTAAATATTGACGAAACTCCCGGAACGATTAAATCACAAACAAACGAATTTAAGGGATATTTTATTGAAAAATATAATTAATTAGAATGGTAATTAACGTTAATATTCAAATTAATATTGTGACAGTTCGTCATATTGACCAGTCTTTCCTGGGTTAATGCAGCAGGTAACTGACGAGTAACAGATAGGTCCTTTTCATATTGAACTGGTGTTTGTTTCGAAGATCCTGCGGAAACAGGAAGCGAGAATGAGGACTGTGGCATAACTATAGTGGACGAATCGGCGACTTGACCAAATATTTTATCTGAAATTTTTTGTTTATTTTTAATAGACGATTCAATATATCCCTCGGCCACGTTGGAGGATTTCCATCCTCCATGTCTCTTCAGCACGTCTATTGTTGCTCCCGAATCAGCTAACAAAGACGCAGATGTGCGTCTAAAACAATGTCACGTATAAGACGTCGCATTTTCTAATTTCAAGAAAGCTGCTATTTGCCGTGGAAATGTACCAAACATGTTTTTTCCTACTACTCGCGTAGTACATTCTTTGTTGATGTATTGAACAAAAAATTTTGAATGAGGTGTCCCTGTCTTTCGCAATGCCACATATTTCCGAAATATCGCCACAAAACTGATGGCACTGTTTTCTGAATTTTTGATCACAAAATTTCGGTCAATTTTATTTTTGGTGTTTCTAATCGCAATTAGGAAGGAATCGCCCAAATCTCTCACATCGTCGATTTCTAAATCAACCAACTCTTTTCCACGACAAGCTCCGGCAACGCCCAAAATAAGTGCAACCTACAAAAAAATTGATTTCTTAAAATTTCTGAATATAAACAAATTTCCAAATTTACCTTAAGTATTAAATATTTATCATCCGGAGCCTCCCGTAAGAACTGATCTACCTGCTCAGACGTGAGAATTCTTGACTTCTTTGGCTTAAATCCCTCATTTCTTCTCTTCAAAAAAGCTAATAATTTTGGAAATTTACTTATATCAATATCTTCTCTAATGTTAATAACCGATTTCAGCATTGAGTAATGTGCCCAGAGAGTTGAGGCACAAACCGCTTTTGATTTATCATCGAAGTAGACTAACAGCGCATTTTCAGTAGGTTGTCTCACATTTTTTAAGCGGCACCACTTTTTAAAAGCATCGTACTGCTGCTCGTATAGTTTTCTAGATTTCGGTGGTAACAATTCTTCACCTACTTCGGCTGCTCTTTTATCAATATCAGATACACCTTCTTCACTCATGATACCAATAATTATCAATAACAATGTTTCTTTACAATGACACTAGTAATGACAATGTTTCTAAATTATAACTGTCACAACGCAATGTTACTATGGTAACTTATTTTAAAGACAGTTTATTAAATGAGTTGAAGAGAGAAAAAACTGATTGAAATTATTGAAATAATTAATAAAATCATACCGGAAGTACGAAAAGTATCGTATATACCTTGCGACTGAAGTACATTTAATCCTGAAGGTAAAGTTTATGGCCCGACCGCAGGGAGGGCCATAATTTACCTGAAAAGTATCGTATATACCTTGCGACTGAAGTACATTTAATCCTTCAGGTAAATTATGGCCCTCCCTGCGGTCGGGCCATAAACTTTACCTTCAGGATTAAATGTACTACTTCAGTCCCGCGGTATATAATGTACTATTATTATATTTTACTTTATAACGACAGCTTGCATTTCTTGATGAAGTGAATGAATGCATTCATAAGATTGTCCTTGCAATAATTAATATTTGAAGATGAAATGGAGCTCGCTAAAGATTACCGGAAATTAGTATTTTGTATTCGAGTAGCATAGGTTGTTTTATTTCCAATTCAATTAACAAACGAATAATTATCATTCCAATGAGGATAAACATTCATACGTAATAACGTACTTTAATTATCCAAATGAATCGTAACTGTATTATTCATGATTGCTCACCACCAATAACTCATCAAAAATACCATTACCCTTATCTTTTAGCGTGGGTCAAGAGATAAAAAACTCTTGCTAAGGCACACTCTACGTTTCAAATATATCAATCAATCAATTTATTAATGCAAAAGACACTACAGTGTATAGCACAAGTCATCAAAATAGGTACATCATAATAACATACAATATAATAAAAGATTACCCATGACACTCTGTGTTTTGATGTTCCATTCATCAATAAAAATTGCGCAGATCTTGAACGGAACATAATTTTATTCGTAAAAAAAATAAATTACTGAAAAAACGCTATATGCTATAAAACTGGACAATCTCACCAATTTGGAAGGCTTTCAAATATTTTGGTAATAATTCAATTTTGAGTTTTTTCTGATTTATATCACCTACAACAGTGTTGACATCGTTTATTGCAGGTAGCCAGCCTAGCTGGTCTCTAGAAGGATGACGACAGACATTAGCATCGTGAGGTGGGACCCCACCTTGCAACAAGAAATAGTCGAAGATTACGAATACGACGGTGGAAATTCTTCATCGAGGCTCTTCGAGAGGTCCAGGATAAAAGCGCTAGCAGGTATGTCAAATGACAATAATGACATAATTGAAAAGTGGAAGGTCCACCCGAAGCCACCGAATTTTTTTAGTATATGGTTTATTTGGCTTTTTATACCATCGCAATTTTACCCTGAAGGTTCTTGAATTGGTTAATTCATAATATAATCATCAGATGGCGCGTTTAGCTACATTAGTCACTTATTTAAAAAGGTTACAAGTGCCAGACCAGATTGCAATGTAACATGGAAGACATTAGAGATAATGGCAGAAGGTTTGTATAAAATAAAAAAGGCAATTATCTCTGAAATGTAGCACTCAGTGCTAACTCAATTTTTTTTATATATGGAATTCATAAAGTGGAAGTTCCACCCGAAGCCACCGAATTTTTTTAGTATTTGGTTTATTTGGCTTTATATACCATCGCAATTTTACCCTGAAGGTTCTTGAATTGGTAAATTCATAATATAATCATCAGATGGCGCGTTTAGCTACACTAGTCACTTATTTAAAAAGAATACAAGTGCCAGACCAGATTGCAATGTAACATGGAAGACATTAGAGATAATGGCAGAAGGTTTGTATAAAATAAAAAAGGCAATTATCTCTGAAATGTAGCACTCAGTGCTAACTCCATTTTTTTTATATATGGAATTCATAAAGTGGAAGTTCCACCCGAAGTCACCGAATTTTTTTAGTATTTGGTTTATTTGGCTTTATATACCATCGCAATTTCACCCTGAAGGTTCTTGAATTGGTTAATTCATAATATAATCATCAGATGGCGCGTTTAGCTACCTTAGTCATTTATTTAAAAAGGTTACAAGTGCCAGACCAGATTGCAATGTAACATGGAAGACATTAGAGGTAATGGCAGAAGGTTTGTAAAAAATAAAAAAGGCAATTATCTCTGAAATGTAGCACTCAGTGCTAACTCCATTTTTTTTATATATGGAATTCATAAAGTGGAAGTTCCACCCGAAGTCACCGAATTTTTTTAGTATTTGGTTTATTTGGCTTTATATACCATCGCAATTTTACCCTGAAGGTTCTTGAATTGGTTAATTCATAATATAATCATCAGATGGCGCGTTGAGCTACATTAGTCACTTATTTAAAAAGGTTACAAGTGCCAGACCAGATTGCAATGTAACATGGCAGAAGGATTGTAAAAAATAAAAAAGGCAATTATCTCTGAAATGTAGCACTCAGTGCTAACCCCTACTTTTCACATGAAATGTTTTTCTTCTATAATGGCAATTTTCAGATAGCATAACAATCAATACTTCATTTCATACTGAAACTTAAACAATGACATTTCAAAAGATGAATGATTCATCAGAAGATTGTGAATTTACACAACGAGAAGTGAATTAACTTGAAGGATTTGATTTTTTCATAGATTTATCGACCTATGAAGTTGATATTATTTTTACGTTGGAGATCCATCTTCTTCATTCTAATCGAATTCGTAAAATTGCTTACTTTAAAAGAATTAGGCGTAAAGAGCCACCCTTTGTACTATTTGAAAAAGTTTAATGAACATTAGCATTATAGGCATATTTTGATGAACAAGAGATTTTCCGAAATATACTCGTTATCATTTTGGTTCTTCGAGCCGGATTTGAAACCTTCACGTGGTTGAATACAACACTGTGACAGAGCCCTGAATCCGGCTCTGGTACAACGACCGCAACCATATCATCGCTCTATCGATTTTCAGTGTAGTTTATGGCTCAAAATCATTCAACGGCCGTCACACATTCCAAATTTAGAATTAAATTATTGCGGGCAATCGCAAACATCGTTATTTTTTCACTATGATTTGTTGAATTTAAAATCAGAGTTGGCCGATAGCTCGTGACGTAGTTGTAGAATCCTTGAATGTATTGAATGATTTCACAAATATGTACGCTCGGAAATATCTGCCAATAAACACTACATATACAAGGTGTCGCAACAAAATCGTAACAAATTGAATATCTTGAAGGAATTGATAATAATATCACTACACACTGATAAAAAAAAGTTTAACCTTTTGATTTTTTCCATTGAAAACTCATATTATCAATATTTCCAATGCCCTAAACTCATTATCTTTTCCTATGAAATCGTATCGATTTTTCAATGTGGTTGTTGAGATGAAAGCACAACTTATACAAACCTCAGGAATGATTGTTTTGCTTCAATCTTATCAACCCGAAGAATATTATAAAAATATTAAGAGACCCCGTAATTATAACCGTTTTTCCAAGTAGGTAGATAAAACTATTTATTTATTCTCAAACTTATCAGGCATTAGATTATCAAAACCAAGTTTCCTGCCTGTATCCTTAACGATTCCTATTATTATTTAGTTTGTGGAGTGATTGTGATGTGACGTGAAAGCTCTAGTTTCCGAAGAATGTCTGTCCTACTTGACGAGCAAAGATACTACGATCACGTTGTGAAAGAATTACGAGGTATATATATTGAAATAAAAAACATGGAGGGAGTGAAACTCGTGAAAAAATTACTATCTCAAAAATACCTGGTGTGGTCCTCGCAAACAAAAATATATTACATGGTTCATGATTTTGTATGTAGGGCAGGCGAAATAGCCATGGCAGAGCTGTCCCATTGTTTTCTGTTTACATGTTTTTTGTCATAACGGTACCTGGCGGTCACGTGCGAATAAAATGTACTGGATGATTACCCATTGTTGAGATATGGTATATGTATTTTTCATGGTTAGTCGAATTGTAGCCGTAAAATAGTTGTTTCGGAATTTTATTTGTCGAATCTGATTCGTATTTCTCAAATAAAGTAGGTAGTTTAGCCTAGGGCTTCGCGATATTATCGATATATCTAAAATTCCATATACATAATATATCGATATCTCTATAATATCGTATATTGCCACTAGATACATCGATACATTTTTTGGATACAACGGTTTATTTTCCAGGGCTATTCCATGTTTTTTATTGATTTAACAAGATGTGTCGAAAAAATAACATCGCAAAAGTTTTTTCGCTCTGCATATTAGGAAATAATTATTTACACTGTAGCTGTGTATTATAAAAAAATAAATTGTTGTCTATTCCTATAGATACTAACAAGTTTCATTTACAGGAAAAATACAATAATTTATTTTATCGGATGAATTTCTCTTAGTGAAAGAAAAATGTAAAAATCTTTAATTTAACGAGAAAAACTTATTAAAATATTGCAAGACCGTATAGTTTTTTTTTGAGTGAAATTATTGATGGAAAAATTTTGAGTTAGTAAAAAAATGTATCCAAAAGAAAAAAGTCCAAGTGTGTTTTGGCAAGTTGAATCAATCACATGATATGAATGAATAACAATAATAATAATAATTGACATTATTCAAATCTTTCTATCGCGTGAACTATACCTATGAACATTCAAAGTTGACATGAGAGACGCGCTCACTATAAATGATTTTGAGGAACAGGAAGTTTAATCGCTGTCAAAATGACTAATACTCACCCTGTCTACAGGAGTTGATTTATATCAACAAAAAATACGAAATCAAAAATTCTTTAATTTTTGTCATGGGATAAATAATTATCAACTTTGATTTTTCCTATGGGTAGAAATCGAAATACACCTGGTATCACGAAAAATTTTTCATAACGACTTTTGAAATGAACCCAAAATTGGTTTCAGGAAGATTTCCTCCAGTATATCTTCAAATTGCTAATATATCATGCGGAAGAAACGCTGAGAAGCTTGTACAACCTTGAAGATATTTTTCCAGTTCATTCTTATCTTAGCCACCCTGTAGTTATCGATATTCATCGATGTTTTCAATAAACCATTTCATGCAATTATAACCATGTAATGTAATGGGCCATCATTATCACTTCGTTCAAAATATGATATTGCTGCGACCATTTTATGGCCATCTCTAATCCATCAATCCTTTCAGTATTTCGAATAACTCCCATCAACCCCTCACACTACAAATCAAAAGTATGTCCTTAAAAGAGCAGATATTCTATCACTCTAATAATTAAATTTGAGATCGATGACGTAACTATCAACCTTAAATAAAAGACTATAAAAAATTGTGATATGTTCAATCTTCCTTTACTAATTTGGTTTTTCTTGTGTTCTAGACGAGAGAGAAAGCGTTCAAAAAAAGACCTTCCAAAAATGGGTGAACTCCCACCTGGTGCGCGTCAACTCGCGCATCGTAGACCTCTACACCGACATGCGCGACGGCAAGAACCTCATCAAACTGCTGGAGGTCCTCTCCGGAGAACGACTACCGAGACCGACGAAAGGAAAGATGCGCATCCACTGCCTCGAAAACGTCGACAAAGCGCTGCAGTTCCTACGCGAGCAGCGTGTCCATCTGGAGAACATGGGCTCCCACGACATCGTCGACGGCAATCCCCGACTGTCCCTCGGCCTCATCTGGACCATAATCCTGCGCTTCCAAATCCAAGACATCACCATCGAAGAGACCGACAACCAGGAGACCAAATCGGCCAAGGACGCGCTCCTCCTGTGGTGCCAGATGAAGACGGCCGGCTACCACAACGTCAACGTGCGCAACTTCACCACGTCGTGGCGCGACGGACTCGCGTTCAACGCCCTCATCCACAAGCACCGCCCCGACCTCGTCCACTTCGACAAGCTCTCCAAGTCCAACCCCATGTACAACCTGAACAACGCCTTCAACGTGGCCGAGGACAAGCTGGGCCTCACCAAGTTGCTCGATGCCGAAGACATCTTCGTGGAGCAGCCCGACGAGAAGTCCATCATCACCTACGTCGTCACCTACTACCACTACTTCAGCAAGATGAAGCAGGAGACGGTGCAGGGCAAGCGTATCGGCAAAGTCGTCGGCATCGCCATGGAGAACGAGCGGATGATGAAGGAGTACGAGTCGCTGACCAGTGACTTGCTGGCCTGGATCGAAGCCACCATCGAGTCCTTGGGCGACAGGCGCTTCGCCAACAGTCTGACTGGCGTCCAGAGCCAGCTGGGTCAGTTCAACAACTACCGCATCGTCGAGAAGCCGCCAAAGTTTGTCGAGAAGGGCAACCTGGAGATCCTACTGTTCACGCTCCAGTCGAAGATGCGAGCGAACAACCAGCGCCCGTACACCCCCAGGGAGGGCAAGATGATCTCCGACATCAACAAGGCGTGGGAGCGACTGGAGAAGGCGGAGCACGAGAGAGAGCTCGCGCTGAGAGAGGAGCTGATCCGGCAGGAGAAGCTGGAACAGCTGGCGGCGCGGTTCAACAGGAAGGCCAGCATGCGGGAGACGTGGCTGAGCGAGAACCAGCGGCTGGTGTCGCAGGACAACTTTGGGCAGGACCTGGCCGCAGTCGAGGCCGCCGCCAAGAAGCACGAGGCCATCGAGACGGACATCTTCGCCTACGAGGAGCGGGTGCAGGCTGTGGTGGCCGTGGCAGGGGAGCTGGAGGCTGAGACCTACCACGACATGGAGAGGATCAACGCGAGAAAGGACAACGTACTAAGACTGTGGAACTACCTCTTGGAATTGCTTAAAGCGCGTAGAAACCGCTTGGATCTATCGTTGCAGTTGCAACAGACCTTCCAAGAAATGCTTCATATCCTAGATGCCATGGAGGAATTGAAAGCGCGACTGCTTACCGACGACTACGGCAAGCACCTCATGGGGGTGGAAGACCTCCTGCAGAAACACAACCTGCTCGAAGCGGACATCAACATTCTCGGTGACAGGGTCAAAGCCGTCGCGAGCCAATCGCGAAGGTTCGTGGATGCCGAGAACGAGGAGGGTTACAGGCCGTGCGATCCTGCTCTGGTGGTTGAAAGAGTACAACAGCTGGAAGACGCCTACGCCCAACTAGTCAGGCTGGCGGTCGACAGAAGGTCCAGGCTGGAGGAGAGCAAGAAGCTGTGGCAGTTCTACTGGGACATGGCCGACGAGGAGAACTGGATCAAGGAGAAGGAACAGATCGTGTCGACGTCAGACATCGGCCACGATCTCACCACGGTCAACCTACTTCTGAGCAAGCACAAGGTGCTGGAGAACGAGCTGTCGGCGCACGAGCTGCAGCTGGAGGACGCCCTAGGCGTCGGCGAGGAGCTCATCAACGGCGGCCACTTTGGCGCCGAGAAGATCCAGGAGCGGTTGAGCGAGTTGAGGGACTCCTGGAAGCATCTGCTGGACCTGGCCGCCTACCGCCGCAAGCGTTTGGAGGAGGCCGTGGACTACCACCAGCTGTTCGCAGACGCCGACGACATCGACATTTGGATGCTCGACACGCTGAGGCTCGTCTCCAGCGAGGATGTCGGCCGAGACGAGAGCAATGCACAGTCGCTCCTGAAGAAACACAAGGACGTGACCGAAGAATTGAAAAACTACGTATCCGTCATCGAGGCCTTGCACCAGCAGGCCGAGGCTCTCGGCCCAGAAGTGGCCACCTCTCCAGAGGTATCGCAGAGGCTCGCCTCCATCGATAACCGCTACAAAGAGCTCTTGGAATTGGCTAAACTCAGGAAACAGCGCTTGCTCGACGCGCTCTCGCTTTACAAACTGCTCTCGGAGAGCGACGGGGTGGAACAGTGGATCAGCGAGAAGGACAGGATGCTGCAGACCATGATCCCCGCCAGGGACATCGAAGACGTGGAGATCATGAAGCACCGCTACGACGGTTTCGAGAAGGAGATGAACTCGAACGCCTCCAGGGTCGCCGTGGTCAACCAACTGGCGCGACAGTTGCTGCACGTCGAACACCCCAACTCCGAGCAAATCACTGCCAAGCAAAACCACCTCAACCAGAAGTGGGCCGAGCTCAGGGAGAAAGCCGAAGCGAAGAAGGAGGAACTCAACTCCGCCCACGGCGTACAAACATTCCATATCGAGTGCCGCGAAACGACGACTTGGATCGAGGATAAGATCCGCATTCTGCAAACCACGGATAGCTTGGAAATGGACCTCACCGGAATAATGACTCTGCAGCGCAGGCTCTCCGGAATGGAGCGCGACTTGGCGGCCATCCAGGCCAAGCTGACGTCCCTGCAGAAGGAAGCCGATGCCATCGAAGGCGAGCACCCCGAAGAAGCGGAAGTGATCAGGGAGCGCATCGCTCAGATACAGATCATCTGGGAGAAACTGACGCAGATGCTCAAGGAGCGCGACTCCAAGCTCGAAGAGGCCGGCGACCTGCACAGATTCCTCCGCGACCTGGACCACTTCCAGGCGTGGCTCACCAAAACCCAGACCGACATCGCCTCCGAGGACACCCCCAGCTCGTTGTCCGAGGCCGAGAAGCTGCTCTCGCAACACCAGGCCATCAGGGAGGAGATCGACAACTACACCGACGACTACACCAAGATGATGGAGTACGGCGAGAAGATCACCGCGGAGCCGAGCACCCAAGACGACCCCCAGTACATGTTCCTGAGGGAGCGCCTCAAGGCCCTCAAGGACGGCTGGGCGGAGATCCACCAGATGTGGGAGAACAGGCAGCAGCTGCTGTCGCAGTCGCTGAGCCTGCAGCTGTTGGACCGCGACGCGCGCCAGGCGGAGGTCATCCTCAACCAGCAGGAGCACACCCTCGGCAAGGACGAGAGCCCCACCACGCTGGAGCAGGCCGAAAATCTCTTGAAGCGCCACGAGGCCTTCCTCGCCACCATGGAAGCCAACGATGACAAGATCAACGGCGTGGTGGAGTTCTCGCGGAGGCTTTGCGACGAGGGGCACTTTGCCGGTGATAAGGTCGCGAAGCGCGCTGACAACATCGACGAGCGTAGGTACGCGAATAGAGAAAAGGCGCAGGCGCTTCTGGAGAGGCTGCGCGACCAGCTGGAGCTCAACCAGTTCCTCAGGGATTGCGACGAGCTCGGCGAGTGGATGCAGGAGAAGCACATCACCGCGCAGGATGAGACCTACCGGTCGGCCAAGACCGTCCACTCGAAGTGGACCAGGCACCAGGCGTTCGAGGCGGAGATTGCCGCTAACAAGGAGCGTCTGCACAACCTCCAGAAGGCTGGCGAGGAGCTGGCCAAGGAGAAGCCCGAGTACGCCGGCCACATTCAGCCCAAGGTCGAGGAGATGGCCGACCAGTTTGACGTGCTGGAGCAGACCACTAAGGAGAAGGGCGAGAGGTTGTTCGATGCCAACAGGGAGGTGCTGATTCACCAGACCTGCGACGACATCGATTCGTGGATGAACGATCTCGAGAAGCAGATCGAGAGCGAGGACACCGGCTCGGATTTGACGTCTGTCAACATACTCATGCAGAAGCAACAGGTACGTTGACAAATGATAGTCTTCTGCGGGTCAAGTCGCTGATGTGCGCATGCGCAAGTTTGAACTAATCAAATGTGTCACATAACCTCCTATTCGATCCTTTTATTCTAGAAACGTAATTGAATGTCAAAACCCGCGCATGCGCTGCAGCAAGCTAGACAGTCTTGTTTCTCCAGAACTGGCTAGGCCCAGTGGTTCCCAAAGTGTGCGCCGCGGCGCCCCGGGGCGCCGCGAGGAGCAATCAGGGGCGCCGCCAGGCGCACCTGATGGGTCAGAGTTTGAGTTACTTTTGTTAACGCCGACGACTGTGAAAAGAATTGTAAGCGGTTGAATTGTTGAGATAAATAGAAGAAGTAATAGAGAGTTTTAGTAGTGATACAAACAAGGTGTTGTGATTTACAAACTCAGGACACATAAATGTTCCAAAATCGGATCGGTTGATTCGTATTAATCGTACGCTGTCTTTCCGTAAAAAGTTAGTAACAAAATGGAAAGATTTTTGTTTTATAAAGAAACCGATAAATCAAGCATCGACAAGTGACGAAGGATTAAATAGATGGAAAAATCACAAATAGCTATTCAAATAGCTGATAGCTATTCAAACTTTGGTTTTACTTCAGTAGGAGCATAGATTAAATACTCCGTAGAAGTGAATCATGAAGAAAGACCGACGTGTGTGCTTTGTTTGAAAAGTCTAGTCGTCGAAAATATGCCATTCATCCTGCGATGGTTGGAAGTCACGACGAATTTTTCATAAGAAAATTGTAGATTTTCAGCTGGTAGCTGTAATAAAGAGCAAATATCGTTCAAAGATCAACGTGGAGCAAGAAATAAGAGTGGCAGTGTCAAACCTCATTCCTCGCTTTGAAAAAATTTGTGGAGATCACCAAGCTCACCCATCACATTGTTTTTTTTTCCTCAATGATAATGTATTCTTGTGTGTTAGTTCAATAATGAACCTATATGAAAGTTAGATTGGGGTTGTTTTCATTCATGTGTTTTGTAACTAGTGTCAATATATGTACAATCGCGTTCTATATAGAAAGTTATACAGTACAACGTTTGTGCTTTGCTACTATAAGTAGTAGGCAAGTTGTAAAGCACATACTTTGTACATTGTGAATATGCAGCACTATCTTGGACACGACTGTGTATTATTGCGAGTGAGGGCGCCTTGACAAAGTACTAAACCTGGAAGTGCGCCGCACACTTAAAAAGTTTGGGAACCGCTGGGCTAGGCATTACCCACATAGCTGTTATTAGATACAGGGTGGTTGCGGATGGCTCGACGTCACTTTTTTTTTTGTTTTAGATGATCGAAACCCAAATGGCGGTGAAAGCCCGCCAAGTGGGCGAACTGGAGAAACAAACCCAACACCTGGTGACTGCGGCACCAGAAAAGGACATGCAAGAGATACATCACAAGAAGGCGAGGGTGGAGCAGCGGTTCCAACAGCTGAAGCAGCCACTTCTGCTGAGGCAGAAGTTGTTGGAGAAGAAGAAGGAGGCCATGCAGTTCCGCAGGGACGTCGAAGAGGAGCTGCTGTGGATCGCCGAGAAGATGCCGCAGGCTCTGAACACAGAATATGGTAACAGCTTGTTCCAGGTGCACATGTTGGAGAAGAAGACGCAGTCCTTGCAGACCGAGGTTGATAATCACGAGCCCAGGATCAACACTGTGTGCAATAATGGACAGAAACTTATTGATGAGGGTGAGTGCTTTGATTTCATCTATGAGGAGTGTCTTGATTCTTGTGAAAAAATTCTTGTGATATACTATTTGTCAATTTCTTGTTAATGGGTTAGAATGAAAGTATCAGTTAATTGAATGAACAAATCACTAGTTTTTTCAACTTTGATTTTTTTTTCGGAGAAAGGTTGAAAAAGTTAGAAATGCGGCTTTTTGAAAATATTTAATAAGAATTACTTCGTTATCGTCCGAAGGAGAATTTCCCATAACTCTAGAGTTTTTATAGATAATCGTAGTGGGCGTTGTAATATCGTATTGGGTATCATTCTATGTCACTTGTCAGCATTGTCACTTGTCAGAAGTGTCTATGTCGTCGCATAACCGATTTGAATTCCATGTAATGTTATTACTTCCATCTTGATGTGAGTATCCAGTAGCAGTTGATGTTCCATATGCTAGATTAGATCAGATTGTGGGGGGAGAGGGTCGTTAAGGCCGTGCAGCCTCTCAAGTACCTCGACCTTTCAGATCTTTTGTGCATAACCCTCAATCTATTCGAGGCCCGGTATTCCGAGACTTCGTACAAAGTTTATTAGGTTCCTGACGTTGGAAAGCGCGTCAAGTAGACTTTTCATGAACTTTAGGCTCTTGCAGCAAAGCGCTGGGCATTCACAAAGCAAATGCTCTGCAGTTTCAGAGAAGTTATCGCAGTAGCGGCAACTATTACTCTCTGCTTTGGGCAGTGAGAAGTTATATTACCAGCTTCAAGTCTTTCTTGTCCAATTCGCGTAGCTGTTAAGCTTTCCTTGGGGATAGATGCAACACTCCCTCCTGAGATCACCATGTGCGTTTT
Source organism: Chrysomela aeneicollis (assembly GCA_029955515.1). Taxonomy (NCBI): domain Eukaryota; kingdom Metazoa; phylum Arthropoda; class Insecta; order Coleoptera; family Chrysomelidae; genus Chrysomela; species Chrysomela aeneicollis. The sequence continues at coordinate 31,049,669 of JARUHQ010000001.1, forward strand.
TTCAGTATGACTTTTCACTGTCCAACTTCACTCGATCTAAGAGAGCACAGTCGGTCTGATTCTCTAAGGAAGTGGTTATCTCAACAACTGTCATTTGGGTGGCAAATAGGAAGGTCAGTTGTTATTTGAATCACTTTCCGAATTTTCAATTCTCTAACGTCAGAATGGACAAGAATTTCACAACTTATCGTTGGTTAACCACTGATGAAGTGACTAATTTATCCACCAGATTTTACTGGTGGAAATGAAATAATAATTCATCATAAAGGTGATATATATTTGAAGAGGCAGTTATGAAGGAAATTTCTTACAGTTATCAGGATTTGAGTCGCCCAGGAAATAATTATTATATGGTAGGATAATCGATATTTTTGAGAACCTATACCTTCCTACTGAAAAAAATATAAAAATATCTACATATATATGCTCAAGAAACAGATAGCATCCAGTTATATAGAGCCTTATGAAATTATACAAACCAAGAATATTGATGTTAATGATTTCTCTGATAGAACCAATGATGTTCAACATGGTAGAATGTATTGCTACTGAAAAATTAGATACCTAGCTGAATCAATGAGCATTCCAGGATATATTTATACCTACCTCACTAGGTTCATTAACAAAACATATAATTATTATTCCTGCAATTATTCACGAAAAACTTGGCAGTTCCGGACACAGAAGACCAAAAAGTAATCTGTGTGAGTGTGTGCTGATATTTTCTATGTGCTAATACTACATCTAATCCAAAAAATGAGGTTAGATTGACGTTGAAATTGCAGAAAAACAGCAAACTATAATAAAAAAGAAGAGGAGTTACTAACTTTTCCGCATTTATTCACCACTGAGTGGAAATGTAAGAAATTAGCAACCTTGATAAATTTCGTATTTGAAGAATACCACATATGAATGGTGGAAAATCTAAAGTGGTTAAAAAAGTAGTTGTTAACAACGTTACTAATGTATCCACTGTGTTAACCACTTTTTAAAGAATCGGACCGCATGTGTGTGTTGTCGGTATGACTTTCCACCGACCAACTTCACTCGATCTAAGAGATGCTACACTCCCTCCTGACATCACCATGTGCGTTTTTTCAGTATGACTTTTTACTGTCCAACTTCACTTGATCTAAGAGATGCTACACTAACTGCTGAGATCACCATGTGTGTGTTGTCGGTATGACTTTCCACCGACCAACTTCACTCGATCTAAGAGATGCTACACTCCCTCCTGACATCACCATGTGTGTGTTTTCTTCCTCAGATCACGAAGACGCTGCCGACTTCAGCCGGTTGATCGGCGAGCTGCACCAAGCGTGGCAACAGCTCAAGGACGCGATCGACGCGCGCCGCGAGCACTTGCTGCGCAACGAGCGTGCGCAGCAGTATCTCTTTGACGCCAGCGAGGCCGAGAGCTGGATGAGCGAGCAGGAGCTGTACATGATGGTGGAGGACCGCGGCAAGGACGAGACGTCGGCGCGCAACTGCATGAAGAAGCACGAGAGCCTCGAGGCGGCTGTGAGCGCGTACGCCGACACCATACGGGCGTTGGGCGAGACGGTAAGACAGAGATGAACTTTTTTCGGTAGCCCGTCTCGAAAGTCGTCCATTTTTTTTTTCTGAAGTCATCTCTAGAAGTTGATGGTTCTCTTTCTGATAACAATAAAAATCATTACTATGTATGTTGTTAGGCAACACTTTTAGTGCCTAGAAGAGAGAAGTAGATTTTTTAAATCCTAGGATTCAAAAATGAGGAATATAATATCTACCTAGTGTAGCTTTGTGAATATTATTTTAGAAAGAACTAGGTCAGTACAGTAAATTGAACAAGAAGCTAATACAAATAAATAAATGAATACATGTAATACTTATTCAGTTTGTAATATTAATATTGAAACTGCAATTTGAATACCTACTTGAGTGTGATATTTTGAATAAGCATCATTACCACTCGCACTAGACATATCACTCATATCAGACTAAAATACAGCTTGGTTATTTCAATCTAAGATAGTTTTTAAGACTGAGGTTATGGTTATTAGGTTATAGTTGTTCTTCATATTTTTCCCATTGGCCAAGTTTAGATTGACGTGAGCCAGAATAGCGGCCAACTTCACTTATATTTCATTCGGCGGCATTAGCCGTATACTTTTAAGCTAAGCTTAGGATTTAAGCCCGCTTAACAAAACGAAATTGTATGCTTTCAAAGCGAGCTCAAGTTGAAAGTTCGCTAAGTCAGTATTTCGCGTTCTCAGCACAGTCCGCGAAATTTAATTTCACTTCCAAATTTGAATATCACTTTCAAATTTGACATTTCTAAAATACTACAAAGTCAAGGATTATTTTGTCTCACCAATCTTAGGATTATTCTGAAAATTTGGTTTATTGGGTAATCAGTTTTGTTCTATCGATCTAAAATACTTTCAGCGTTGCGGCGTTGCCGCTTCTATCAAAAAGTAGCAACAACTTTGTTATTTCAAATGGAACACCCTGTATTTTATTTCATTTTTAGATTCTTCCTGAAGAGCTGATTTCGTCGATCTATCATACTTGGGGTATAGCGCGAAATATTACAGAGATATAGGGTGTGAAAAATCGAGATTTTTCAAATTTAGGAATTTTTTGTGCAGAAACTATCCATTCTTGCTCAAAACGGCTTAGATGTCTCTATCTCAACTTTCCATTTACTATCTACTGACATTTAATAGAAACAAATAGAGGGTGATGCAAAACTCAAAATTTTGAACCACCCGTATTTGTTTCAATTAAATATCGATCGATAGTAAATGGAAAGTTGAGATAGGGACATGTTAGCCGTTTTGAGCAGGAATGGATAGTTTCGGCACAAGAAATTCCTAAAGTTGAAAAATCTCGATTTTTCACACCCTATATCTCTAATATTTCGCGCTATACCCCAAGTATGATAGATCGACGAAATCAACTCTTCAGGAAAAATCTAAAAATGGAATGAAATACAGGGCGTTCCATTTGAAATAACAAAGTTGTTGCTACTTTTTGATAGAAGCGGCAACGCAAAACTGATTACCCAATAAACCAAATTTTCAGAATAATCCTATGTCCCGTTCTCCGTAAACGTCCAAGGTACCATCGACCGTGAGTGGCCCTGTATATATTATATACAATTATCTAGTCTAATAATTTCAACGATTGCACGAAAAATAGTGTGTATGCCATGGCCGCGAAACTTTTTAACGACCTCAAGATTATCGTGCCTCGGCAGCAAGCGGCCTCGGCGATAACTGTTCTTTCGGTACGTTAAAAAGGTATGTCGCGGCCTAAGCATTCAAATAACTATTCATTCGGATCAAAAGTAACTTCGTTTGACTCGCCAATTTTGCGTACTCGGCTTCGCTAATCGCTCCGCCTCGCGTATGGAAATTTCGCTTGTCAAACGAAGTGTCAGTTTTGATCCTTAAACTGTGAAACAATTACTCATAAATAGAGATGCACAAATATCAAGTATTATTGACAGTTGTACAAAAATCAAGTTTCTTACACCGTGTTCCGAATTGCGCTTAAAGCGCTCTGATCGCGCTTATTGACAGTCCAAATGGCGCTTAAAACATCGCATTTATGGCACTGTGGTTTACTATGACGTCATGGATGACATCACTTCTCACGTTCAGAGTGCTCACAGTTTCGAAGTGAAGCAGTCTGAGCGCTGTCACATTTGTGGCATTTATCAGATGAAAAGAGTGAACAATATTCGAATGTTTCAGGATATTCTATATACAATAAAGGTACAAAGTTGATCTCATTGAAAGACATTTTCATAGCTACCTGAAGTGTGATTTGAATTCCTCTGTAGAGTATAGAGGAACAACTCTCTCAATTCGAGGTCTCAAAACCCAAAGTTAGTAGAATACTAACCTTGCTCAAAACCAACGATCTTCTTTGTGCGATATTACCAAAAGTACATTATAGTAGAGGGCTCATAATCATCAATAATGAAGTTATTGCTCGCACCAACGCTTGTTCTTCCATGATAATGTCAGTTGATGCCAGATTCAGGTTGTCAGTTAATAAGCGCGATGGTTCGAAGGTGGTCCGAATCAAAGCTGTACCAAGTGTACAAACTGATTCGGACCAGCATTGACAATTTGGAGCGCGCTCAGAATAATTAGCGCAATTCGGACCACGGTGTTAGTGTTCTTATTGAATCCAACTTTCGCAAAACGTTAGTCCGAAAATCTCACACAATAGGGTTGTACACTTTTTTTGAAAAATTATATACGTGGGCCTCCAGAGAATACGTCGATATTTTTTTGAAACTTTTATTTTCTAGGGTTTTTTCAAAATCGGCATCCAGAAATCGAAAATTCTCCATCCTTTTCTAAAAATGTGACGTCACCTGGTAGATTGGTTTAGGTTCTGTTCCATTAATCGAAGTGGAAGAAGAATTGACAATCTCTGTCATCTTTGACAGATGGCGGTAAAAAATTACTGGGCGATTTTAATTATTCCTGCGAAAATATATTCGGATGATTCAAGGTTAGTTACTATTGAGTTTTATTTCATTGTTCAGCGTTCGTTATACTCCTCACTGACCACTATTTTCAAAGACTAAAGACGTGCTTCATGTAGCAACACGAATGTGGATTCTCGAAAGACATACCTATTTGTTCCTACTCCAAGTGTTATTATGATACAAACTTGGTGTTTTGCAGTAGTACAACACATATCATCAGCTACATCTGCAAGTAATTGATGTGAAGATAATTTTGATCTAAGTTAAAATTCTTATCCTTATTCTTTGAATCTTCGTACATGAACATCATGAGAACCTGAAGTGTGAGCACAAAGTATTTTAGTAATTCTTTATTGTCATGAATATGATAATTCTTATTAGAAAAAAAGCACTGTAAATAATAAATGCATTTTCCTAAATCCTCATTTATTCTTAGTATGTAGATAGCCTATCTATGATGCGAGTTTATCTGAGATTTCTTCTTCACATTATATTGTGAATATGTAATTATAATATCAACTTGTGTTGTTCATTAAATATATTATCAGATGCACCACTACACTAACCTACTTTTCTCAGACAATAAAGTTATTTATTGAAGTAATTCTTCATTTTTATGTCTCTATTTTATAGCGTCTTTCACTCGTCTGTTCAATCGTCTCATTGACTTCGCAGAGGTGGTAAAGAAAATCCTATATAAATATTATTTACTGCTATAAAATACCTGAACTTGCGTTATATAGATGATAAACAATCAATTAATGCGCCCTTTTGAATACTTTGAATTAGTTTCGTTATCGAAAAAAAATTGAATTAACACACATTGTCATCTGACTTATCTGCCATCACTTATGTCAAAAAATTCTTCTTCCCTATTCGCGATAGGTGCTAAGCGATACGCTACCTAGCGGTGACTCGTGAACTACTCGTAGTGGGATAACCACCGAACTCTTTGAAGGATTACCCACAGACAAACTTAACCTCTCTTTTGTTTATGTTCGCTTCTGATGTGTAAGGTGTACTTCCAGCAGTTTTTCGAGAGATGTTCTGGTGAAATACATGTGAAATCTTATCGTTTTTCTCGTTTCAGTTATTGTTTGCTGGCAACGACACCTATGTCACAATGACACCAATATCAAAAATATGAAAACAAAACAAAAACGATACCACTTCGAGAAGTTCAAGTTGTTATCATGAGATAGTGCTAGGTGTTATTTTCTATCGCGAATTATTTTCGATATTTTTACGATACCATCCCGATTTCGGTATTCTCCAAGCTGTTTGAGATAATCATCGGTGACCTTATGTATGCACATGTGAGAAACTTAATCTCAGATTCTCAACACGGATTTGTCAAAGCCCGCTCTACCTCCACTAATCTGTGTACTTTTACTCAGTTTGTTTCCGAAGCCCTCGACTCTAGAGATCAAGTTGATGTTGTTTACACAGACTTTAGTAAGGCTTTCGACCGGGTTTCACATGAACAATTGCTAAGAAAGCTACCACACTTCGGCTTCTCATCTGATATTCAACACCTCTTAAAATCTTATTTATCAAATAGAACTTTATTTGTCGAATATGAAGGAGTCAAATCAACGACATTTATTGCTACTTCGGGGGTTCCTCAGGGCTCCAACTTAGGACCTCTTCTATTCCTTCTATTTATTAATGACATAACACACTGCATAAATTCCCATACATTATTGTACGCTGACGACATGAAAATTTTCAGGAAAGTAGATACTTTATTAGACTGTAATTTACTACAGGAGGATATAAAAAATCTTTGTGGTTGGTGTGAAAAAAACAAACTAGGATTAAATATCGATAAATGCAAAATTATGTCATTCACTCGGAAACAAACTCCAGTTGAATTTAATTATCAAATCAACAACTCAGACTTAACTCGTGTTTTTGAATTTAAAGACCTCGGCGTAACATTTGATCCTAAGTTGACGTTTTCGAAACACATTGATAAAACCATCTCAAGAGCCGCCAGGTCTTTGGGATTCTTGATAAGGAACTGTAAGGAATTCACCTCAACAGATACTCTACGCACCCTGTACTATTCTCATGTCAGAAGTAAGCTCGAATACTGTAGCCCAGTGTGGAATCCCAATCACTTGAAGTTCATCTCAAATATTGAAAGTATTCAAAAGAAATTTCTAAAATTTTGCTACCTGAAAAAACACGGACGCTATCCTGAAAGAGGATACAACTACAATTTGCTCCTTGAAGAATTTGGTCTGTGCTCTTTGAGAAAGCACCGTGAAAAAGGCGACTTGATATTTATGTATAAAATTGTCAACAACTTAATAGATTCATCAGCCTTACTGTCCTTTCTTAATTTCAATGTTCCACGAGTGACTTCCAGATCTCAACTATTGTTCAACATTGGGATTCCGCACACGCTTCATCATTTTCACTGTCCCATCTATACAATGTGTCGTAGTTATAATAACTTAAGCAACGTAGATATCTTCTTTTCTAGCCTAGCACATTTCAAACACGCAATACATAACCTATTACCTAACTAATATGGTACAGATACAGTTTTATGTTCTAATCTTTGCTCTTCAAATTTTCTTTCAATTTTTTGTAATACCTACCTACTTATGAAATCATGTTCGCCATAGACATTATGTACACCTGTAATTGGGTTTTCGAACCTGCTGGATGTATTCAATAAATAAATAAATAAATAAATAAATCTACCAGGTGACGTCAGCAGAAATATGGTGCTGTCAAATAATCATTTTTGATTTCGATTTTCTCGACCATAAAAGAATATTCCGATTTAATTTTGATGCCGTATCGATAGTAATTCTTTCTGCAAAAGCTTTAGAGGTTTATGGACCCTATTCTCCCACTAAAACCAACATGGCATCGTCGCAGGTCCGCTCGCTGGCCGCCGAAGGCCACCCCCTTGCCGAACAAGTAGCCGTCAAGCAATCCCAACTGGACAAACTGTACGCCGGCCTGAAAGACCTCGCAGGCGAGCGTCGCGCCAAGCTCGACGAGGCGCTGCAGCTGTTCCTGCTCAGCCGGGACGTCGGCGACCTCGAGCAGTGGATAGCCGACCGCGAGGTGGTCGCTTCGTCGCACGAGCTCGGCCAAGACTACGACCACGTCACGCTGCTGTGGGAGCGCTTCAAGGAGTTTGCGCACGACACCGAAGCGGTGGGCGGGGAGAGGGTCGCCGGGGCGAATGACGTCGCTGATGGGTTGATCGCCGCCGGGCACTCGGATTCGGCGGTCATTGCCGAGTGGAAGGACGGATTGAACGAGGCGTGGCAGGTGGGTGGATTCTCAAGTCCATGTCTCACAGTCAAACTATTTGATCAAATCTGTTTGACGTGACGTCATTTCTGTCTATTTGATTCAAATATTTGAAATGTGCAGAAATACTGTTCACACGATTTGAAGAAGTTTGTTCAAACAGTTCAAAAATTGATTGATCATAACGGAAGAGAAATCTACATTCAAGATGAAATCTCGCTTTTTCAACAATATATATGAATAGAAATAATACACAAAAATCTCTAAACATTTATTTCATGGTAAGTTGCGCATCCCTTCAGAGATTATTTAAGTAGAAACGAAACTACCTCAGTTCCCTATTGAACTGTGTTTGCCAAACATTGAACAATGCCTCAACTACTGATTCTATGGAATATATTAGTACTTATCATCAATTGAAAGGATGACTCAGAACACCTACCAGTTATTTGGCCATGAGAATGACTAGCAATATCATTCAATGCATCTGATATCACTCTTGTGGTAATCTTTTTGTCAGATGTTATACAAAAGTTATTTATTGCTTCTATGGAGATCTATTAGGAACGTTACTTGCTCATCGGTCCAATTTCAAGCAACTGACATTTCCAACAGTCCAAAACTCAAGCCTAAGTATTCTGTCGTCTCGATTTTCGGTGTCAACAAACTACCCTAACCTTACTTTTTCATCAAACAAGTAAAATATTTAGAAAATGTTAGACCATACACTAGATAGACGCGGTATGTACCTTATGCAATGTTTGGTATAGGTAGGGGGCGCTGACTATGGCATTTTCGGGGAGGTGAGACGATCGTTGAACCGAGAGTCCAGGGACGTGCTTTTTTTAGGGATTCAAAATATAAAAAAAATTGATGTATTCTCAAGCATATTTTCGGTTTGGTTTTCAATTCCCCCAAAAGCTGAGTGAGAATTTCAACAAATGTTTAACAAACATCATGAAAAAATTGATTTTAATATAAAGCTCATTTTTTTTCCATTTTACAAATAGTGTATTTGCTGTTGAATTCTATATAAATAATATATTTCGCCTGATGAGCTAATGCTGATTCGAATGTTTTCAGAATCCATCAGAATACATTAAATAATCAAGCACATCATTAGTTTGCAAGATGAGAGAAGAATTCGAATAATACACATTTAATACAATAAAATGTATTTATACACACAATATACATATCGATGAATCTGTGATTTTGAACTTTGATTATTTTATACAAAATAGTATAACCTTTCGTATAAAGTTTAGAACTTTTCTGTCAAATTTCTGTTTGGCCTTCTCAGCCCAGCTATAGCTCCTCTTTTTTGATTGACCAACCTTTTGGAAAGCTGGAAATATCAAAGAGTTTTTCAAGGACTTTGCATGATCATCAGATGTAATGAATGGCAAAACTATAGGGTGAAGGTTTCCTGATGAACAAAAATGGTGTTCATATTTTCCAAGTGCAAATGACTCATGCTTCAACATTTTCTGTGGATATACTTAAGTTTACCTGAAGAAACTATTTTCTGTCACTATTAGAAAAGCTTTCAAAAGCAACAAATATCTGCAGTAGGGCAGTGATCATATCATAAAATTCTGTATGTTTTTCCAATGTTTCTATTCTGAAACTACTCGACACAACTGCATCAATATTCATATGTTATTTGGAAACCTAAAAAACGTTTCAAATGTTAAAGTTTGGTAAATATTATATTCGAAAAATATGCCCATTCAAAATGTTTTCAATGTGGATCATTCCTACAGCTACTTTGCATCTACGCCTATGGAATACTTACAAATGAAATCATTCCGTCGACGTTTTGTTATCTTTGTTAACACCAATTCCACAAGAAATTGCCACAATCCTTTCCTCTTGAATACACTCAAGAATTAATCATTTCCAACACAAATAACATTGAAAAATAAATAACTTCTCCACATGTACAAAATGTAAACAAATGCCTCCATACGTCAACAACTTCAATGTCAGAATTGGCCAATAGGAAAACTTGTACCATTTCAAATTTTGTGTCCCCCCTCAGTTACAAAACAAATCGCCCTCCTTACCGAGTCTATCTAGTGTATGGTCTAAGGGTGGATTGTTTGTTGTTTGAAAATCAAGTCCTAAAAGGCGTAGAACTTTTCGAGATAGAAGGCATTTTTTTTCGAGAAACTGTTTTGAAACAGTTTTGACACACTCTATTTTCTTGAACCATTTGTGACGTCACACTTGATTCTGGTTCAAAACGTTTTGAAAGCGTCTCTTGGACCGTTTAAATCATGTATCAATATGACGAACTGTCATCTGAGGTTAAATAACTATATGACACGTGATGTTTTGAACCGTTGCATTTTTTAGACGTATAAACTGTTTTAAAACGGTCTCGTCGCAAAAAATGCCTTCAGTATGTGGGTGCACAAGGAATTACAAAAAAATATAAACTAATAATGGTACATAACAAGATGATAAGAAATAATAGGAAAGTATATGGAATACATCAATCCAGAGGAACAAAAAATAATACATGCATGCAATTCAAAGTTGCCAACTTTCAGAGAATAACTATGTTTCTACAACAGGTTGATGTATTAGCCTTTGATCCTTTCAAATCTCAACACTAAATTGAAGTTTTCCGAGGAATGTCATTAAGTGACTATTGTTATCCATCATGCAACAGAATGATGAGTTCGTTTTCAACAATAATGGATGCAAGCGCAAATATGCTGTCACTTGACGACATTATTTCCGCGCTCGAGCGGCAACGCTGTCACTTAATGACATTATTTCCTCGGCTATGTTGTCACTTTGTGTTGAAATTTGAAAGCGTCAACGGCTACTTTATTAACAGTTTGTAGAAAAATATTCTTCTATTTTGCAGTATGCCTTTGGTATAATAATATCTTGTAGTTTGATTTCCGGTTTTTTTTTCTTGGTGGGGCAACAATATGAGCGACTTTAGTAGCTTGTTGATATTGAATTCGAGATAGGCGCGATACGCTACCTAGCGGTGACTCGTGAATACATCTAACCTCTGTTGTGTTAAACTTTTTTTTGTTTGCACAGATCATCAAGGTCGACACAAATGTCTGTTATATCATAATGACAGAATTTTCATAAATACGAAAACAAAACAAATACCATTCCGAGAAGTTCGAGTTGTTAGCCTCTTATATCGCTGTGTTATTTCTTATCGCGAATGGTACATTTTTTTGAATATATTATGTCAGGTTAGTTTTCATGTTCAATACGTGACACTTGAGGGATATTTTATTCACATTACCCATCAGTCAGTTCAGCTTGGGTACACCTTCCTTACCTACCATTGGGTTTACCAACTTGAACGTTGATAAGTGGGTGAAGCTTCTGGTTGATGTTGGGTATTTGTTCATTTGAGATGATAATATTTATAATTGGATGATATCATTGATATATTGAATTTAAAAATTGATGGTGTGGATATCAAGGTACAAGAGATGATGGCAAATATACTTAGATTACGAAATTAGGTGAAGTATTTTCCTAGGAATCGAATTCAATAGTTTCAGATGACAAACTTCTTGAAAATTGTGTAATGTTATATTCATTACTGTCCATCTGGGAGCGGGTGCCATTGAGTACCGGGTAATGTGAAAGAAATGTGAAACTAGAAATGATTAATACTAGGTGTGTTCGTTTAATACATATCTGAACGCTCGATTTGCTCGCTCTGCTCAGCATGCGTTCGATAATTCAGATCGGTTTCGTTCGCCCAGATACGGTCACGTTCACCCAGATACCCCAACTGAGTTTAACAGGGAATGTGAATGAAATATGGTTTTGTCTATCGTACGATGTTCACAACCAAGGATGGTTAACTAGAGAAGGATGGTTCATTGCCATAAGACGCAATGTTGGCACATCGAATAGCGTTCGTGACGTCACTGACGGCCCTCAAGCGTTTACGTTTATGTTTCGATATTCATACTGTGGATTGTGGCTGTACAAATTGTTTTTTTTTAAATAGAGTTCTTCAATAATTGTGGGTATAATCAAATTACTCAGTAAGAAGATTTAGTGGTGTGGATAAATATTAATAAATTATCACCTCCATTGAAAAGTGTGTAGTGTTTATGAAATCATTTCAATTTCATATACCATCTGAGGTTCAGAGCTGTGATTTGTCCAACCAAATTTAAGAAAGAGATCTACAAAATGGGTGTATGAACATGTGTTATGAAAAAGGAGTACCTATTCTCATTATTTTATGATGTTCCGTGTAATCAGATTCAGGAATTTCGTATACTTCGAGCTATAATGAGGATATAAAATCCTGCAAATAAAGAAATAATCTGGATTGCATCTATAGTAGAGTCCAATGTATAAATGAAGAGAATAGTCAGCTAATGAGAAAATCGAAATTGATGTCAATATTTATATACCTATTATGTATAATGTAAGGTACCCATAATTCAAATTAAAGAATGTATTTTATTTTCACCATTCACTGATAATTGTTAAACTTGATAAAATAGGTTCAAAATATTAACTTTCAATAACCTGTGCATTAAATAATATATAAGCACACATACATTACATGCATCATTCATCAGTAGGTACCTATGAATTCTTCATTGAAATTTCTCTATTTTCAATATGAAATTGTTTTCAAGGTAGGTATTAGGTACTTACCTATTCTTGGAAAAGGTATATTCCCTGTTTTGTAAACGTTAAATTATCTCATGTATTATTTTCTGGGTGGACATTCAGGAATTTTTTGTGAATCAAGGAGTTTTTGCTCACAAAAATTACTAATATTTGAAGCCATATGATACCAATAACCATCAATAATCAATATGCATCGTTTATAAAAAGGTACATCACAGTAAAATTACTTTTAATGCCCATTTAGTGATATTCAGCATTATTAATTTCGAATTCAGGGCCGTTGACTACGTCATCGCGCGCCTTCGGAAGCCACGCCTTTTGGCCGAAAAAATCGCTTGAATGAACCATCCTTCTCTAGTTTACCATCCTTGGTTCACAACGACCTCTACCACGTTCCCCGTGACCTCTAGGACCTGCTCGAGCTGATCGAGACGCGCACCCAGATGCTGGCCGCCTCTCGCGAACTCCACAAGTTCTTCCACGACTGCAAGGACGTGCTCAGCCGCATCGTCGAGCGGCAGGTGTCGATGTCGGACGAGCTGGGCCGCGACGCCGGCTCCGTCGGTGCGCTGCAGCGCAAGCACCAGAACTTTTTGCAGGACCTGCAGACGCTGCAGAGCCAGGTGCACCAGATCCAGGAGGAGTCTGCCAAGCTGCAGGCCAGCTACGCGGGCGACAGGGCCAAGGAGATCACGAATAGGGAGCAGGAGGTGGTGGCTGCCTGGGCTGCCCTGCAGGTGAGTTTCTAATCACAGATTGGAGATTACAGATGAGACACTCCGCCCATTAGTAGTAGTAGTAGTTTATTGGCCACATTACATACATAGTACAATTGGCAGGTCAAAAATGTCATAGACAGTCATGAGAATATAAAAATTTCACGTTACATAGATAAAAATTAAAAATATAGTTAAAAAGGAAAGAAACAAATTCACATAAAAACCCATATATACATATTTACACATTAAAAAGCTTACTCGGTGAACATTCAGTGTTTGGATTCCAATGCCAGAAACTCTTCTATTGAATAAAAGCTATTTTCCAGGAGGTAATTCTTTGTTGCATTTTTAAAGATGTTATAGCTTTTGATATCCTTTATATATTTTGGCAGGTTGTTATAAAGATATATGCAATTATAAAATGTAGACTTTATAAATGTTGCAGTTTTATGTTTTGGTATTTCCAACATAAAACTTCTTGATGGATAATTATGATGACTTCCTAACACGTTGAAGTCAGAAATGTTGCTTTTCACAAAAGTTACACATTTTAAAATGAAAATAGAATGGAAGGGCAGAATGAGGTGTTGTTTGAAGACAGCCCTACATGAGTCTCTGTATTCTAAATTAAATAATAATCTAATTATTCTTTTTTGAGAGGTAAAAACTCTTTTATATTCAGTAGCCAGCCCCCATGTTGCGATATTGTTCGATATATGGCTATATGCAAACGAATAGTATAAATTCAACAACCCCTTTTGGTCCAAAATTGGTTCCAATTTTGTTTGATGTACCGATTTCCGTTTTCATTGACCTCGGACCTTTAAATTCGGCGCATTGCAGTTGTTGGACTGTCGTTGTCACCGCTAGAACTACTGATGTGCAATGCTGTCATTTTAGTAATGCATACATACCACCAATATAAAAGATCTGTGAAAAAAAATGGAAACCTACTTCCGAGTGATTTATTATAAACAAGTTGTCATCAGAAATTAATTTCTATCGGGAATTTTTCTTTATTTTCTGGTTCTCACGAAAATGGGTATCCTGTAATGTTCAGAGAACATCGTGAGAACCAAGGGCAAGAAGGTAGGAGTTGGTGTTCCTCTTTAATTTCTGGACCTGTAGGGACCTGTAGGGACCTGTAGGTCTCTATAAAGTAACCACGAAGGGGTGTGGAGACTGAACTTGACGGGTTAATCTCGAAGATACTGCTAATGGAGGAATGATAGTTGATATTTCAGAAGAGCATCGCCCATGAAAATATCTATAGAATAGAGATAAATCGCCAACTTTTCTACGGTGTTCCAGAGAAGTGAGCGAGTTTGTAAGCGATGCATCACCGACGAGACGAATTGGCCTTTTTTGGACAGAATCCAATATAGTTTCAGGATATGTTTCGGTGCCGCTTTCCAAATATGGGAACAGTATTCCAGGACTGGCTCGAAACAGAAAACCAAGTTTTTGGGATGCACTTTTGGCAATGGACTTCACGTGATTTTCCCAAAAAAGGTTCTTGCTTATAGTAACGCTAAGCATCGAAATGGATGACTTCAATGGTATGGTTACTCCTGACTGAATTATGTTTGGCACAGTGAGATCGGCTTTTCTAAACGAATGACATGTCCATATTTATTTGGTTGAATATGAATAAGATGGATCGATGAATTTTACTATGAAATTCGAATATTTTGAATATAGCATATTCATTGTCATCAGGCAAAATAAAACAAGTTTCAATTATCTAATAAATGATCAGAATCTTAATTCCTGAACTGTTTACCAGTTTAGTGATATTCTCATCAAATGGAAAAGTTTGAAGTCAATAATATCACTCAATATAAGTACTCAAAGTTTTTTCAATGATATTCCGATTTATTTGAATATGATTCGTAATATTCATATGATGATAGTAATTATTGCCAATAATAGTTATTTATGTATCAAAGGAATTTTAAGGGACTTATTTGCCGATGACAAAGTTTGCGTCCCGAGGGCCTCTGGCCGTGGTACATCGATCATTTTATTTCTGACCGATTTTAACGGAATAAATGTTTCAGCTTATCATTTTGTAGAGGGAATTATAGCATCTCTAACATCCCAAGGGAGTTATTACCCTCTTTATTGATATCGTAACTATGACAATTTAAGCTTATAATATGCCGGTTAGAAATAAACATATTATTGTACCTGATTCACATTCCAGATTATGAAGGTACCTATATATCATAGTTTAATCTGTGCTGTGATAATCCTCAAGAACTTTATTCCTTTTCCTTTTGAATTATAGTTTATGGAAAATCTGTTATACATTGTAATAAAAACATAAACCCATCCGAAATACTGGATCGTGATTCGTGTTGAACGAAAACATTCGTATCATAACCAACAAATGATGACAACTATGGATACAAAACTCAATCAATATTTTAAAGCCTGCACATATCTACGACTAGACCCTCAAATGTCTGACTGTCTCATCTGTACGGTTCATTAATCCGTGGTCTTGATCCCTGCCGTGAAATAGTCGAACCTACACAACCGACGTGTTCAATTCCCCAGGTGGCGTGCGACCAGCGGCAGAGCAAGCTCGCCGACACCGGCGACCTGTTCCGCTTCTTCATCATGGCGCGCACTCTCACCCAGTGGATGGACGAGTGGGTGCGCCAGATGAATACGAGCGAGAAGCCGCGCGACGTCAGCGGCGTCGAGCTGTTGATGAACAACCACCAGACGCTGCGCGCTGAGATCGAGGCGCGCGAGGACGGGTTCGCGGCGTGCGTGGCGCTCGGCAAGGAGTTGCTCGCCAGAGGGCACTACGCGTCGGAGGAGATCAGAGCCAGGCTGGTGGCGTTGACGGGACACCGGGGTGGGGTGCTGCAGCGGTGGGAGGAGAGGTGTGTTTGTAGTTTTTATTTTTTGTGTCGTTTGGCATCAAATAGCTATTATTACAACTAGGGAAATATATTAATATTTCCCGTGGTGTAATCAATCTGATATGGGGAAATCATTATTAGATTGTATATTTTTGTAATAATTAATTTTTTAACGTTGCTATGGGCCATGTTTCTGAAAATCATGGTTGACTGGTTTCATTTTGACGTCTTGTCAGAAATAAAATTATTGAAATAATGTCGAACTACGTCGAAACTCAATCGGCAAAAGCCCGTGAATCTTTGGTTCCGGCCAAATATCAAGCTGCCTACAGTAAAGAGTACGATTGCTTTCAGGAGTGGAAAAGAAAAAATTTGGTGGACGGTGTGATCGATAATATTTTGTTAGCATATTTCCAAGATTTGGTATGTTGCTCTGATTCTTGTTATTCTTGATGTATGATTAATTCATTCGATCCCCAGTCGCAGAAGTATTCACCGAACACGTTGTGGACGAAACTATCGATGTTTAGATCAATGCTACATTTGAAGGAAAAAACTGATGTCAAATTATTCGATGAAGTCGAAGCATTTGTTAAGAACAAAAATAAAGGATACGTTCCTAAAAAATCAGCAGTGTTGTCCCGGGAGCAGCTCAAGACATTCTTGAGTGAAGCTCCTAATGACGTTTTTTTGATGTCTAAGGTAAAAGTTTTATTTTGATTTCCTCTGTTGATAATATTTTTACATTCACAATTTTGAAGGTTGTTTTAATAATGGAAATCTTTGGCGCCTGCAGAACACAAGAGCTGGTGAATATGTCATCTTCAGATATCGAAGATCGTGGGTCGGTAATCATAATTAAAGTCTCAAAAACTAAGAATGATTTAAACAGAATATTCACTATAATTGATGAAGAAGATCTGGGTGCTGCTCGTTTGGTGCGGGAGTATTCGGCGTTGCGTCCGCAAGGCGTTCTTAGGTTCTTCGTAGCTTATAGAGATAAGAAGTGTACTCTTCAGCCTGTCGGCAAAAATACCTTCAGAAAAATTCCGAGTAAGGTTGCTGAATGGTTGGGATTAGATAATCCGAAAATGTATACAGGCCATTGTGGGAGACGAACATCCGCGACTTTGGTTGCCAATGCGGGAGCCTCAATGACAACACTCAAGAGACATGGTGGTTGGAAAAGTTCGTCTGTTGCAGAAGGCTATCTGGCTGACAGTATGCTGCACAAAAATAAGGTAGCGAAGATGATAGCAGGTGTGGAGGGAGAGCCATCTGCAGCAT
Source organism: Chrysomela aeneicollis (assembly GCA_029955515.1). Classification (NCBI taxonomy): domain Eukaryota; kingdom Metazoa; phylum Arthropoda; class Insecta; order Coleoptera; family Chrysomelidae; genus Chrysomela; species Chrysomela aeneicollis. The sequence continues at coordinate 31,066,969 of JARUHQ010000001.1, forward strand.
CACAGTCTTTGAAGACCGTTTTGGGAGAATCGTCCGAGACTGCTGCTGCACGGAATGTTCTCAAGAATACTGTTGTCTCGTCGACGAATAATTATGAACAAGCTATTTCTTCTTCCTTTGTATCTGGTGGAAATACTTTTAGTGGAAATTTCAACAATTGCAAAGAAATAAAATATGATTTGACGTTTTGAAAGAAATATAATTTGACGTTCCATATTTCCCTAGGGAAATATGAGTGTGTTATGACACATGGTAACTAAGGCGATATAGCTCAATATTGGTTCGATCAGAAAAAAACAGATTTTTCTTTAATTGGTTATATTGTTATTTTTTCTTTGGATAAAAATTCCAAAATCGTTTTGTGAATATCTTCTTTGAATGTGCTCAACAGAGTAGTGATATTTGTTGGCAGTTGGGTGATTAATTTATTCAAAAATTCTCACCGATGTGTATTACGAAGATTACAAGTGAAAATCAAATGGTTGATATCTGCTTCAGATGAGTTGTTGCAAGGACATATTAGACCAGGGTCGATTATTTTTCAAACAAAAAAAAAATTATGCTAGGATGAAACCCATTGGAAAAGAAAGAGAATATAACAAAAATCAAAGGAAAAATAATTTACGAGCGATCTGAGATCGGGAAGTGGGAGAGGGTGGGGGGGTTGGGGCTAAAAAACGGTTTATCTCGTTTTCCGGCAAAACTACAAGTCCTATGGAGAAAAGTTAAATTGCAAAGTTGTAGATAATAAAAAAATCTACAACTCTTGTTTCCACACTTTTTTCACATAACCTCGAAATTTATGTTAAAAATTCAAATAACCATATTTTTCGTTTTTTATTTTTATCTTTTACAGAAAAAAAACGAAATTTTGTGAAAACTCATCTTTTCATGTCCCAAACACACTGTAATTTTTTTGGTTTGAAATATGTATTTTTTCACCATATTTTGACTTAATATCGAAAAACCACCCTAATTTTCAAACGACAAGTTTAGGATACTTACTTTGATATCTGAAGAATTCAAGTATTTCATGGCACCATGTCATGAATCTATCTAATCTTAATTCATACTTATTCCCTATTTCTCTGGTAGGTGATTCAAACTTACAATGTTCACACGTTCTGCTACATCAGGTGATGTGTTAGATAATTCATTGTCACTATTTTCAGTCATGCAAGAGAATGATGAGTTCGTTTTCAACAGTATAGTATCTATGGTAAAAACCATCATTTTCTCAATATTTCCGCTCACGAGCGCAAATGATATTCCTCGGAAAAGGTAAATTTTGTGTTGAGATTTAAAAGCGTCAAAAGGCTACTTTGTATACCGGAACTTCTTAGAATTTTTCAAATCGCCGTAATTTCCGAACGTAGAATTTATTTCTCCAATTGAAACCACGGAGTCGTGAAAAAATACTTTTTCAACAAACGATTAAAAAAGTAGGTTATGACGCTTTCAAATCTCATCACAAAATTGACGATTCCCGAGGATGAATGTCATGAAGTGACAGCATTTACGCTCGTGAGCGAAAATAATGTCATATAGTATATATGTAACTTATTGGAATTCGAGACTGTAGACCACTTGATATTTAAATGCCCTATTTACGATGAGGTAAGAGGACAATTGTGGTTGCACGCGAACACTTTATACGAATTGGTTGACCTTTTAGAAACAGCTACCCCCAAACTCATCACTGATATATCTAATTGTGTTATGAACATTTTGAAGCTCCGCTCCTTTATCATCAATGAATAGGTTATAATATTATTATTTTGTCTTTCTAATTATTTCTTAAGCATATAAACCAAACTCTTGTTATAAGAATATTGTATTCTTAAAAACAATAAATATCTATCTATCTATCTATCTATCTATCTAGTGACAACATTGCCGGTCGTGCGCAGAAATAATGTAATTGAAAGTGACAGCATTTAAGCTCGCATCCATCATTGTTGTAAACGAACTCATCATTCTGTTGTATGATGGAAAATGATAGTGATAGTGAATTATCTAACACATCTGATGTAGCAAAAAAACATTGTATATACAAACTTCCTACCAGAGTAATCGAGGAAAAGTATGAATTATATTGATGTGATATATTCTTGACATGGTGTCATGAAATGCTTGAATGCTGAATATATCAAAATAAGTATCCTAAACTTGTCGTATTTCTCAAAAAAACACTAGTCCGTTTCCGTTGAATATAAAGCAAAAATAAGTTTTACTATATCTCATTGGTTCATAACGGATCACAACCGTTGGATAGACATAAATTTTCAAGTAGCCTCAATAGTCAACGGGTGCAAAGCGCGACTTCTCATGCCGCCAGTCCGGGTTCGATCTCGATCTCTGGGCAGGGCATTCAATAGCTTTGTTCGCGGGTACTATTCTGAACCAGTTCAGGGACTATTCGCATGCGCAGTTTGAAAAACGGCGTTCGCGGTCCATACAATTCTGAATTTCTGGTAACAGTTCTGTGTTCGCGGATCCTTTGTAATTTTTTCATTACAGATTCCGAATCGGTTCTAGCAGTTCTAGGACTTTTGTTAGGACGGAAAGTTCGGTTCGGTTAGGCATGCGCAATTCGCGCAATATTAACCAGTATCGTCAACTGTTTTATGTTTTTATTTCGGTGGAAAAACATTGATGTAAACTCTTCCTATTCGTAGATCAGTGAAAGTGAGTATGAAAAGAAATTGATTTACTTATACTTTAGAATATATGTGTCTATTTCTATAGTAATTTTTTTGATACTAATGTGTCGGACCATTTATCGTCTAGCGACGAAGATATGGAAGAACTTCTAGAACTGATTGAAGTTCCCAAAAGCAAGGATTACTTTGAAGAAGTGGCACCACAATTCAGTGATGAACTTATTTGATTGCATTTCTTTCGCTATTTGCTTAAACATTTTCTTCAAGTTTTTTATTCGCAATGAAAATTGTGTGTTTTTGTGAGTTAATTTATGACTCTCCTCCAAGTTTCGGCAAGAACTTCTAAAAATGTTTGTTGATAGTAAACAAATTATCAAAATGAATGCTTATTATTACTTCCTTCGGTTTCACTCATTTTTCAAACAGAAAGCAACAGAAAGATTTGGTTACGTTAGTTCTTAGGAGTTCTCTTTTGGTTATGGAATCGTTCGCGGTGAAATTATGTCCTGAACCAGTTCATATTTAGACATGCGCGTTATGACAATCCTGAATTAGTTCTGGACTGGTTCAGAATTGGTTCAAGATGTTATCCGCGAACAAAGCTAATACGTCATTTTCTCTTATAAATTAAATGAAAAATTATATTTCGTGTAATTTTGTTTTAATTACAATCGCAAAGCGCTTTCGGCTATCAAGCCATCATCAGTGCAATACCTGCAAGTAAGTAATGTTGTTTGAAATGTAGAAAAAGTTTTTTATGAAATTTTGAATTTACTTACTCGTCAAGTATTCATACAGGAGATCTATAAAAAGTTTTACCAAACCATGGTTCACATTTGTTTTGGACGTACATTCAACACGTTAAAATCTAAGTATTTATATACCCATTAATGGGTTATTTTAAAAAAATTTTACATTTATAATGAAAATGAATGACAAATGATATAAATTTAAGGCTGACAGATGATGTTGGTGACATTGACATAAGGTCCATATCCAATGAAAATTTAAGGTAAAATTTATGACAGTTGACAATGTTTTGTGACTACAGAATGTTAAAGTTTCATTAGTGAGCAAAGAACAATAAATTCAGAATTTTTTTTTTTTTTTTTATTGAAGAGGAGGAAGTTATTTTAATCTCCTATGTAGAGGAATATATGGTCTGTTTAATTGGACTTGTGTATTTAAACAAAGGTTATTACATTTTAATTCTTTGTCTATTTGTAAATCTTCAAGAAAATCTAGTCTATTGTAATTTTTTGAGTTGACTTGTTTCAAAATTTGTGAATTTCGGTTTGGACTAAAGTTATGTTTATTGAATTTAATATGGTGACCAAATGCTGAGTTTCCAGGTTTATTCAAATGTTCATTTATACGAACCTTCAAAGGCCTACAAGTCCTTCCTATGTAGGATGCTTCACAATCATTACAGTTAAGTTTGTAGATACCACTTTTTGATAGTTTGTTGATTTTGTCTTTAGAATTTACTAAATGTTTGTTTAAATTATTATTACTTTTGAAAGAAATTTTAACATTTGTTAATTTATTATTGATGAATCTAGAAACTTTTTGAGAGATATTTTCATTTAAGAAAGGTAGAGATATAAATGAAAACTACCTTTCTTAAATGAAAATATCTCTCGAAAAGTTTCTAGATTCATCAATAATAAATTAACAAATGTTAAAATTTCTTTCAAAAGTAATAATAATTTAAACAAACATTTAGTAAATTCTAAAGACAAAATCAACAAACTATCAAAAAGTGGTATCTACAAACTTAACTGTAATGATTGTGAAGCATCCTACATAGGAAGGACTTGTAGGCCTTTGAAGGTTCGTATAAATGAACATTTGAATAAACCTGGAAACTCAGCATTTGGTCACCATATTAAATTCAATAAACATAACTTTAGTCCAAACCGAAATTCACAAATTTTGAAACAAGTCAACTCAAAAAATTACAATAGACTAGATTTTCTTGAAGATTTACAAATAGACAAAGAATTAAAATGTAATAACCTTTGTTTAAATACACAAGTCCAATTAAACAGACCATATATTCCTCTACATAGGAGATTAAAATAACTTCCTCCTCTTCAATAAAAAAAAAAAATTTCTGAATTTATTGTTCTTTGCTCACTAATGAAACTTTAACATTCTGTAGTCACAAAACATTGTCAACTGTCATAAATTTTACCTTAAATTTTCATTGGATATGGACCTTATGTCAATGTCACCAACATCATCTGTCAGCCTTAAATTTATATCATTTGTCATTTGTCATTCATTTTCATTATAAATGTAAAAATTTTTTAAAATAACCCATTAATGGGTATATAAATACTTAGATTTTAACGTGTTGAATGTACGTCCAAAACAAATGTGAACCATGGTTTGGTAAAACTTTTTATAGATCTCCTGTATGAATACTTGACGAGTAAGTAAATTCAAAATTTCATAAAAAACTTTTTCTACATTTCAAACAACATTACTTACTTGCAGGTATTGCACTGATGATGGCTTGATAGCCGAAAGCGCTTTGCGATTGTAATTAAAACAAAATTACACGAAATATAATTTTTCATTTAATTGAACTGTTACGTGTACACAGCTTCAACAACTTCACATTTTCTCTTATAACTGTTATTTCACGCTCTAAATACAAAAATAGCTATTTCGGCATCACCATTCAATCATTTTGGCAGTTTCCACACTCACTAATCGAAAATACGTTCTCACAGAAACAATGACCCTATTGCCCAAAAATTACTGCAGAACTGAAACAAAATTGACAGAAAAACCGTCAGAGCTTCTAAGTAACTCATCAATTCTCCTCTCCATCCAAGGTGGGAGAATCTCCAGCTGATCCTCGAAGTGTACCAGTTCGCCAGAGACGCGGCCGTCGCCGAGGCCTGGCTGATAGCGCAGGAGCCTTACCTGATGAGCCAAGAGCTGGGCCATACCATCGATGACGTCGAGAATCTGATCAAGAAGCACGAGGCGTTCGAAAAGTCCGCCGCCGCTCAGGAGGAGCGGTTCAGCGCCCTCGAGAGGCTGACCACGGTGAGTTTTTCCGATTGGTACTTTGCTTGTTGGTGGTTGGGTGTGGTAGTGGTTTTCTGCATGGAAATATTTCAGATCTGTTTGCTTGCACAATGGGGAAGTTTCCTTCGAACTGATTTTCATGAAATTATTGTTTGAATAACAAGTATTATGTTTCTGCTGTCTAGAATTACTGTTGGAATCATACTAATAATTTGAATTTTCTAATTACAGCGATATAACATTTTTATGGCGGAACACTATGACGTACTAAGTAGATTTAATGACATTTGGGTTTATTTATTGGTTATAAGTTTCTGAACTTAATTCGGTTGAGCCTGAGGACTGAAAAAAGAAGAAGTAGAAAGCTGTTGCTTGCACTGTTGCCAGATTGAAGTCACTAATTCCTTGGATGAATCGATATATTATCACAGATTAGAAAACCTTACAGATGAGACACTCCGCCCATTTTGTTTGATGTACCGACATCCGTTTTCATTGATCTCGGACCTTTAAATTCGGCGCATTGCAGTTGCCGGATTGTCGTTGTCACCGTTAGAGCTACTGATGTGCAATGTTGTCATTTTAATGCATGATAGGTAAACAACTATACAACAATATAAAAGGTTACCTACTTCTGAGTGATTTATTATGAACAAGTTGTCATCAGAGATTAGTTTCTATCAGGAATAAGATGGATTCTTCGATGTATTCTGAATGAAGTTCCATATGAAATTCGAATATTTCGAATTTTAGCCCATTCATTGTCATCAGGAAAAATGAAACACTATTCAATTATCTGACGATGTAATGTATGAACAAATACACAAAATATGACACATCTTTTATGTTACATAGAGTATTCTGAATTTGAAAAGCAAATCAGGAAGATATATTTGAGAAAAAAATTGATACAAAGCGAATTTATACATTGTTCGGTGAGGTAGGTATAAGTTTTATGAAAAATACCTCGAACTTTGAGTAAGAATACAAAAAGTGTTACTTTCATCTTGAAACTTGAAATGTGATATAGCATAAAATGTTAATATTCTCATGGAAATGGAAAATTTTGATTAAAGTATAATAGGTATCTCAATATAGGTTTCGAAAACAATGTAATTATATATTCTCCAATTTATTTGAAAATGATTTGCAATCATTATACACACAGTAATGTTTGCCACTGGGAGGTGCACCTTCTCTCTTTGATTCACTCGTTGTTAATTCAACACTTGTTGCTTGTATAAACCACAATTCTACAGTCAGGAACAGATCACTTTTCGAAACACACACACTACACAAAATCTCTGATCTAAAACTAACATGCATTCAATTTTCAATGTTACTTTCATTTGAAAGAGTTAGGTACCAGAAATGAGTACCTACCTTGGGATTACTAGCAAACAGGCCATCAGTAATCTCAGATTATAATATATCCTATAATCTAAAGCTAATAAACTTTGAAATAAATATATATTGTAGGTACCTAGGTAACAGGTTGTTCATCTTTGCTCATGATGTGATTATACATTTCCTATTGAATTATGGTTTATGGAAAATAAAATATGTTGCACATTGTGAGAACATCCTGAATATTGAACCGTGAATCGTGTGAAACGAAAAAATTTGTAACATAACCAACAAAATGATGACAACGATGTATTCGATGTAAACAAAACACGCGATCAATATTTTAGGGCATGCGCAAATCTATGACTGGCCCTTTAAATTAAGCGCTTTCGACATCTCACTCTAATTTTATTCGCTCTGTCTGACTGTCTCATCTGTAAGGTTCTCTAATCTGTGATTTTATCAAAACATGGAATTTTTGACTTGTATATTAAACTTCAAAGAAAAATTGCCAATATCAAAATTATTTTTCACTTGGCCATAATTTCAAAATAAAAATACTCTATTTTAATAATTATCTTGTCTATAATCAACATTCCATTGGGCACCGGGATGAAATTTCAAAATATAATTCAGTTTCAACTAGAATTATTGAACAAATGATACATTGGATATCATAACAATACCAAGATGTTGATGCAGAATATCCGACTATTTGGAAATATCTAACTATCTTTCTCTGTCGATGCTCTTCTAATTAGTACGTCATCAGAATGATGAAGGAGTCGTAATTACATTTTTGGGGATGTTGTATTGAGTCAAGTTTGATAGCACGAGGTAAATAAAAAATACGTATTCGATGAATTTTCATAAACTCCAACTTGGAATGAAAATCTGAATTTCGGAAACTTCCCCATTCTTGCTTATTTGAATCACTATTTTGTTGCGTAACAGTATTAACCGCTAATAATAAAAAAATTACGTTTTTCATCCTAATATACAACAACATGCAATTATAATTTGTCATCCACGCGTATGTCTACAAATTGATGATGACGAATTGATGATGATGATGATCATTTGTAACAATTGAATTTCAGCTCATAACATGGGGTTCTCTTATAGAACAACAGAGGCGCTACCGTCGAAGGATATTCGCATCAAACTCATGGCTAAATGAAACTGTTAGAAATGATTTGACGTCATTCAGAATAGAATATTCATACTTTTGTATTGACACCTGCAGCAACCTGTAAATTTAGGATACTAGGATAGATGTTGTCAATTCAAAGATTTAATCATACAATTTGATTACAACAAATGGCCAAATCACAAACGCGTAAATTTGGTTCAAACGTGCTTTCAGTTGAAATATAGTGGTAAAATATCATGTATTCATAGTTCTTCTAGAGAAGATATTATGTAAAGTTCGAGCTGTAAAACCTTCCATTCAACGAGACATTCAAACGACAGCATCATGACCGATTCTTATGACGTCACAAGTCCTCTGATAGGCATATGCCTACGTTGAAGTGTTATTCAATTTCCTCCCATGAATAGATTGTTTCAGTATTTATCTAATTGAAATGGAGACTTCCTGTTTGACTGCTGTTTATTTCGTTGACATGCATGTTTACTGAGTGCTGTGTCAATAGTTTTTCGGCCTACTCATATTGAAAAGAAATATTATGAATAACGCTCGGCAACGCTGTGAAATATAATTCTCTAACTCGCTACACAACTTATTACGTCACATCTCGGCACAGTTTCCACAGTGGTCAAATAGAACTTTTGTTAATTTATTTTGGAGAAACCATTTCGAAAAGAGAATTGGAGCAATATTTAAGGTATCTATCAGAAATTAAGTTCTATGGGAATTATTATTATTTGAAATGTCTATTTTGACCAGAGTATGCGGCAGTCTTGCGTAGATAATACATTTTCTCTCTTTACCCAAGTTATTTAAGAGAATACTTCAGTATATCATTAACAATACAGGGGCAGTCAATTAATTTGTAATGCAAACGTTTCTGAAATATTTCTGTCGTTGCAACCAGAATATTTTGAAATGTTCCAATTGGTTCAACAAATTGTATCATGTTTGCTTCAACTCTGTTGGTATTTTTGTTTTCTAACATTTCTTCTGCTTTTCTGTGTTTGTAGTTAGAACAAGGTGCTGGTAGACTTGTGGAATGTCAAATGCATGAAACCGAATCGTCTGTCTGTGATTTCACTGTAGTTCCTCCGGCTTACGAAAAAGTGAAACCTGCTCCTTTCCGCCTCTTCACCCCCGCATTCACTCGCGAATTGGTTCATTCGATAGTGAGAGATGTCGATAGGTTCTACAAACCGATTGCCGGCTGTAGAAGAAGGTTCACGTTACAAGGAGTTGTCAAGTTCTATCCGAAAAGCGAGATGAGAAAGGCCAAACAAAAGAGTTTTCTGCACAAAGATAAAACCGGTAATGTTAGGCATGAGAATCCGAAATTTCTCAAGTCTATTTCCATGTACGAGGAGGTTGGAAGTACTCAGTACAACTATTCCACGTATTTTGAAAGCGACAAGTATCAATGCAATGACTTTTTGATGGCAGAACGATTCGCGAGCTTTTTACAAAATAAAGTTTTGGTATCAGACAAATACAACTATAGGGCGTCTAAAGAGCTTTATGTCAATAATTTGTTGAATAAGTTCCTTAAGAAAAGGCCGCGTGATTCAGGAGCAGGTTTCACTAAGAATTATAGGAAATCTTTCCCTCTGATGTCACCTAGTAGTGAGTCGGTGAGTATATCTGTTCTTCCATTCTCATATGCTTTCAATTCTTCATCTGTTTGCATCTACAAGTGACATTAATATTTATTCGAATTGATAGTTATAATAGTGTTTTAGAAATCACATTCATTTATAATCAGATTTCATCAAAAAATGATGGATGTCATTTCTTCAACAAAAACATCCATTCATTCTACAGATTCATCAACCATAACAACTACATGTTTTTCATCAATAGAAACGAAGTGAAACACGATAAAACAAAGAAATAAATGTCTATTAATATAAATGGTAATCAACATCGAAAATTTATCATTTTTATTTATTACAAACATGTTAATCTTGCCGTTCCGTTTACATGTAGTACAGAGCATCGTAGACCATAATTACAGTTGAATTTTCGTTATTATTATTACAAAATACGGAAAAACTATAAATTAATGCATAGTTGAAAATATTGTTTAACTCCGAACAACTTTTCACAATAACAATTCTCGATATTGTGAAATATAAAGTTACTTTACTCTTGAGTTAAATTTATACTTTTTGACATACCTTTTAAAAGATTTTGATATATGATGATTGCATAATAGGTTTCAGACCACGCAGAACTTTTTATGAAGAATAACTATTTTTCGTGAAATAAATGATAAAAAAGTTTCCCATGTGTAGCCAACTCAAGCAGACTCACTGTATGTTATTATCTTCAATACATGTTGAAAAATAGGGATATATATACATTCAGTGTACATAAATTCCATAAACCGCTACTGGGTGTTGAAATGGTTAATTCTCCTTCGGACGATAATGAAGTAATTCTTATTAAATATGTTCAAACCGTCATATTTCAAAATTACTATTTCAACCTTCTTAGGAAAAAAAATAATTTCTTATGCTTAATGCACCTTGATTTTTTTTATTTCACCATTTGGCAACATCGACTGCAGATTTCATAAATAATAATGGACAACAAATTCGTTATGTTGATTAGTTGATTAAAGATATTAATATTTCGATCAGGTTAGAACACAGAACTCATACTACCAATAAGTTCTATGGGTTAGGTTAGGTTAGGTTAGGATATGCTACTCAGTTTTGGAGGTTATGTTTATGTCTGACTTGTGGTGGTTGGACTGAAATTCATGTTTTGACTGATGATTTTGTTATATGGGCATTTTGATTCCTGAATTATACATTGACATCAAGTATACATAATGAAAGTGTGGCCATATGTGAGTTGTTGTTCTTCTAGCATATTAGGCGCTGTTGCCAATTTGTGAAGTAGGAACACTGAAATATAACCAATAACTGGAATGCCAAAGGAACTTCTCAAGCATAGACCCTTTTGAATCTCACGCAGACTGAAAATAAATCAGGCCGGGAGCAAGCGCACTATTACTGTAACCAGGTCCGGTCTAGCCTTTGGTACACAGACCACCTGGACTGTGCTTTGAGACCAATTATCAACATTAACATCTCTGAAGAAACATTACATAAAGAATTATCTAAATTAGCAGTTCCAGGGTGAAACCAAAGTTTTTGGAGCGAATTATGGAAATCATTATACAACCGAATTAAATCGAAACTGGTGGTAGGATTTTTTCATATTTTTAATCAATCAAATGTTTGTATTTTTTTGGATTTATTGTCTTGATTGTATATTTCTCAACGTTCTTTAACTATTCCAAGTTTCTATGTATGTATCGTTTTATGTGTATGTAAAATTCTTCAGCGACGAATAAATTCTATTCTATAATCCTTGTCCTACAGTAAATAAATTCGTGATCAACCAATCTTTGTAATAATAATTTTAGTTCCTGTGACACAATATGGTGAGTAAACAGTCAAAAAAAAACAATTTCCATATAGAATAAAGCACACTATATTATAATATATGTATTTATTCTAAACTACACAGCACTAATCACGCCGCACCTTGAAATTTTGCCCCTGTTGAAATCTGAATAACTTTTTTCTGCTTTGAACAATTTTAATTCTGTTTACACTGTTCGCTGGATAGTTGACAGAGGCTTTTGAGGACCAAGATTCAGCCTGGGAACTGAATCACGTTTCAGTCGTTTTTTATCACCAGAAGTTATATGATGTCATCAATGATGATATGTTCTTCACAAATCACATTTCCATAGCTCAAAGTCTCGATATTTGGATATCTACCAATATCTAGCTTTCATTCATGAGCAATGTCTATTCTTATTTAAACTGAAAATGGATGATTTCAAGATAAAATAATACAGCTCAAGTATAAGTATCAATCTCAACTCACCAAAAAAAGGTTAAACTAGAATTAGTACTGCAGTGTTTGCATTGCAGCAATGCACCTTCAACCTTTTTTGTTTATGAAAATGTTATCAAACTATCAAACAGGGCAAATTGCCGATATGGAACAACTTCTCTTTGATTTGGATTTGGCGAATGACCATTTACCACTTGACCAGTGAGAATTAACACGAAACAGAAAGTGCCAAGCCGCGTCTGATTTAGTTCATCTCATCACAGACGTACGTCATCAAATGTATACAGTTGTAGTGATCAAAGACATGATTTTCGTACCTTTACTTTTACTGCGTCGGTGCATAATCTGAAATCTCAGTTCGCATAGTTGGGATCATAAGTTCCCCGCGCATTTACCTATATTAGCGTTCCAGTTATTGGTTATATTTCAGTGAGTAGAAACAAAGCGATTTAAAATTTAGAAACCCCATATTTCAAAAATTAATTCAGATACTTTCCGCAACGGATTCGAAAAATTTATGAATGAAACTCACAGCCATTGAATGAAAACTCTTTACTTTCCAATGTTTCTTGATAACATTTCGAGTCATGCATGCCGATGAAGGTGCAACGAAAATTTCGTCTAAACCATCGTTTCTCCCGATTCCCAGTTCGAGTTGCGAGAAATCAAGCGGAGACAGGAGGCGGCACAGGCCGAGGAGCGGGCGAGGCGCGAGAAGGAGGAGCAGGAAAGGTTGGCGGCCATCGCGGCCGCCCAGCCCAAGGAGGCAGAGCAGGTGGAGACGGACAGGCCGGATTCCGGATCGCCCGCCGTGGAGGAACGACCAGGTGAGCGAGCAAAAAAATTTTTTTTTTCGGTTTTATTTTGTTGCGTGGTCCGCGTTCGGTTGTCGATTTCGATGTGTTTCTCACTTTGGTCTGTTTGTTGGGTCTTTTGAGAGGCGGGGGTGAAAAACAAAGTTTTGATTCAGTAAGCAGCTTCACCTAGAGAGGTTACTTTCCGTTTGTCTTTGTGGTGTTTAGCTATTATTCACCATTATACCATATATATAATAACAACTACATGGATAACACCTATTCTTCTCTTCACGCAATAGTGAAGCCAGTTTTGGAAAAACAAAAGACTGTCTAGCTTGCTTATGATGAATTGTGCGCAAGCGCGGGTTTTGACGAGTTGAAATCCACTGACGTTTTTAGAATTTCATAGGCGAGGTAGGTATATTTGTTAACCAAGATTATGTTGAAGAGCGTTAATATAGTTATAAATGTACTAACTGATTGTTTACAGAGGTGATTAGTGAGTGATAACAGTGATTGATCAAAAATTAGCCCACGAATCTTGTTCCGATGACTTTATCGTCACAGGTTTCTCTGCAAATCGCAAGTATCGCTTCGTAGATCAAATCCATCTCTGTATCTATCATCAACTATTATCCAAAATCGTCCAACAATCCATCGATAAATGAATATTTGAAAAATATATGTTATGATAAAATAAAAACATCGAATTGAAGGTTACGTGACACATTTGATTGATTTTTAATAATTATCATACGTTTTGTCGCTCACTAGAAAGCTACTCTCCTCCATGATGAAAACGAATGTCGATTCTTAATTCAAACTTGCGCATGCGCATATCTGCGATTAGTCCCGCAGACTGTAATTTGTTTTATTTCTCGGCTTCAGCTCTGGTATCCTTGTTACTTATATAGTTATTAGATATATGCATTATACTGGCAGCCGGCTTTCAAAGCTCCACCATGGGAACTCAGTTATTATAAGAGATGCGAAATTTGTTGATTTGGGGCAAAGTGGGGCATTCTCATGCTGAACAGTTATCTGAAAAAAAATACTTGTAATTTTTTCTTATTGAATACGGAAATTTCTAATTTTCGCTTGCGAAATGTCTTCTCTTCTTATCGCACTCCTTATCTTAGCAATATTTCTTCGAAGATTTCATTTATATTCAGTGATTGTACCCATGAATTAAGCTATTTCAAATTGAGTAAATTAGTAGAATTATGTTCAACAGTGAATGGTGGAGTATTCGAGAATATTTTATGACTGCTTTGTTTCGCGAAAAAAACTTTCTAGTTCATCATGTCGTTAGTAATTCAAAAACCCCAGTTTTTATTAACGAATCACCGTTTTTCCCACTTATTCAAATACGAAAAATTACATTGGAAATTTTCTTCTAGATAATGGCTCAGCATCAAAATGCGCAACTTTTCCAAAATTTCCAACCTCGTATCTCTTATAATAACTGAGATTTTGATGGTGGCGCTCGAAAAACTGGCACCCTCCATACGCAATACATACTTATTATATATGATTATAATGAACAGAAAATGTTAACTTTCCTTCATAGCACCATGTCAGTATCACCATGAGTACTATTTGAATAGGAAAGTACTAGTGAGACCAATGAAACTATAATTTTAATCTCGATTTGAAAAAAAAAACACTAAAATTGATAAGTGAAATCATTATTTTGACGAAGGAAGCCGTGCATTGAATTCAACTGTTTAATGTTTTGTTTTTCACCTCCATAGCCTGAAGAAAAAATGTTTCCCAAAATGATATGGTATCAAGACTCATTACAAATGAACTGAAGGTCTATTGAAAAATTGGATATCCTTCAAACTAGAAATAATCAATGGTTTTATGTATTGTTTATTTGAATATGAAAATAACCCCCATGCCTTTTGAAACATATTTTCTCCTGATAATCGAGCGATGATTTATTTTTGAAATAATTGTTGAATTATTATTACGTCGAATACTCTCATTTTGTTTTCACTTTTAATGTTACTATGACGATTTGAATTGTTCCCCCATTTTGGAATTAAAGAAAACTTATTAACTTCCTCTTGTTGAGTGATGTCATGATGTATAAAATATTTCTTTTTGAATGAATCTGCTTGAATTCTCATAAACGTCCGACAAAAAACCACTGATTTGAATTTTTTTAATGGTATCCAATTTTCAAATGAAATTCTATATAAAAAACGTACATTTTGATATCGAAAATATATATTTGGCACTTGATTAATGCAGCTGGAGAAAGAAAACGCTCCTCTATCAATGCTACTTCTCCTGGTGAAGGTAAAAATTCTATATATCATCATTACAGTGTGTATATTATGTATATTATTTATCTTTCCTTTAACTGGTGATGGTTCCTATTGCTTCAATCATAAATTACAACTACAACTCACTATGCACTTTCATGTTAAAATTTCAGCAGATAATCAGCACCATAACGATGTTATTTTCCATAGGTGATTGGTTAATACTTAAAATTTAGCATATCGGCTGCATAAACAATAAAACATAATACAACAAATAAACTTTTTAACAAACAGGTAAGTTATGAATCAAAATACTATCTGCTTTAATTGCATGAACTTAATGCTCTGCTTAGCTGTATTCAGTTATTTTATGTGTAGAAAACAATTTGTTTGGATAATGATATTTTCGGCTAGTTACATTGGGGGAATTTCATGTTGCATGTTCCAATTATCCTGACGCAATCATTTAAATATCAAATTCTTCTCATAAAACATTCATCATTTCTGCAACTTGAATCAAACATTGGGATCTATCTGAGTATCCCAAGGATTATATAATATTCTGGTGTATTGTCATGAAACTAATATGTATACGTGAAAACCTACATTTTATGCTCTCAATATGCTTATATTAACTTATGATATAATATCATGGGGACAAAAACGCATAATCAGAGTCATATATAATCTAGAGCCTAGTGAATCTTGTAGACAAACTTTCAAAAAAAATAACATTTTGACCACCACAAGTATTTATCTTCTCAAAATACTAACCTTTATACACAAAAATATCAAAAAATACAAAAAAAACACTCACAAATACATCAGCATCACACTCGCAATCAACAACAGATATATCAACTAGACTTCAATCATATATTTTATAAAAAGTCGCCAGAATGGGCTGGTAATCACCTCTATAACTTGCTTCCTGTATCTCTTAGGACACTTACAATAAATATATTCAAGATCAATCTGAAGAAATTTCTCCTAGAAAACTGTTTTTATGATCTAAATGAGTATTACAGCCTGTAATGGTATATATTTCCCTTCTTACTCTTCTATCTATCTATCTATCTATCTATCTATCTATCTATCTATCTATCTATCTATCTATCTATCTATCTATCTATCTATCTATCTATCTATCTATCTATCTATCTATGCTATTTTATCAATTTGTTGCTAACACTAGACAATTTTCACATACTTGGCCAACGAGTTTTTTTGCTGGTGGATCTGAGATGTATTTTGCGTTGTACTCAGTGTGTACTACCCCTATGTAGATTTGAATTGTGCGTTAAATTAGTCATTATTCCAGTATGAATAATATTTTGCATGATTTGTAACGCATGAGCATGTTCC
Source organism: Chrysomela aeneicollis (assembly GCA_029955515.1). Taxonomy (NCBI): domain Eukaryota; kingdom Metazoa; phylum Arthropoda; class Insecta; order Coleoptera; family Chrysomelidae; genus Chrysomela; species Chrysomela aeneicollis. The sequence continues at coordinate 31,083,485 of JARUHQ010000001.1, forward strand.
GTAGTGCATGAGGAACGTCAGAAGAGGCCTGCCACGTTGCCAAACACCCCGGTAAAAGCGTCACCTGCAACATCTCCACGCTCACAGACACGTAAGTTGAAAAAAAAAGATCGCAATTCTTGATGTATTTGTTGAAATTCTCATGGAAAAAGTATTTTGTAACAAAAGCAATGACTGAGTCTTTGATTGACATTGAGACGTCACTTGTTCGACAAATGACATTTGTCACGTGATGGACAACCGGAATAGTTCATTCTGTGGATGAAAGTTAACACAATCTGAAGAAGAATTGAGTCTGAAGAAGAATTAAGTGAAGCTGGGAAAAGTAAATGTTTTGAAAGGAAAATGTTATTTTCAGCTTGGATAAAATTTCTTCGAATCAAATTTATACTGCGTATTGTTTTCATTCATGATCTATTTTATGTTGGGCTTCGATTTAAAATTTCTGTTAGATAAAAAAAGTATGCTCACACTAACTAAATTCAATATCACATTGAATCTACTCCTATGCTAATCTCAAAATAGATAGAGAATGGTTCACACAAACAATTTGCCTCATTTGTCATTTTTTGTTATACGAGGCACGTCCAGAAAGTAGTACCTAGTCCATTTTCTATGACGAAAATAAAAGAAGAACATAAAATGTCAATACTTGAGTAAATAATGAGGAAGTTTCTGAAATTCAGATTTTCATTTCAAGTTAAAGTTTGTGAAAATTTATCGAATACGTATTTTTTATTTTCCTCGTGAGATCAAATTTGACTTGAAGAAAATCCCAAAAAAACAGATTCGGCTCATCCACCATTTTCATGACGTACTATCTATAAAAGCCTTGAGCGCTCGGTTGAAATCAAGGTGGATATAGGATGGTGAAACAGCTTCCTATTAACAAGCACTAGAATAAACTGTGGACCTTTGCCTCCTTGATTTCATACCGTAGTAATATTTCCTGAAATTAACAGAGATGGCGACATACCTTGTGTCGGTAAAACAGAAACTGTGTTTCTGTCATCTTTTTATCAGTTTCATCTGTTCTAGATGAAAAATGACTGAGAAGAGTCAAAATATCAATATTCATTTCAGATTTATAGAAAATATATTGTTTAATGCCGTTTCTAGTCACGTATGTCAGATGCGAACCACATAAATACGTAAGCAGCAGAAATCTTTTTCGATAATCGATCTTACCGCCATCTTCATTCAAGTAGCTGAAATATTACTACCTTCTCAAACGGTCTACAAGTTTTTCGTAGAAACAATTGAAGAGCTGTTTCACCATCCTCTATCCACCTTGGTTGAAATGCTAGCACATTTGCGCCTGTACACAGTTGCCGGAAGTATCGATATGTCTATATAATAGGAAATTCTGCATCAACATCATGGTATGTGTGTCAAATGTATTATTCGTTCAATAATTTGTATAGGAACTGAATTATATTTTGAAATTCCTGGTGCCCTATGGAATGTTAATTTTAGACGATACATAAATATTGAAATAGAGTAATTTTTTATTAAGTATGCAACTATGGTCAGGTACAAAATAGTATTGTCAGTGACCTCTATTGAAGTTGTTGATGCTACTCAAATATTCCATGTTTTAATGAATATTTCGATTCATTCAAGAAATCTGTGACTTCAATTTGACAACAGGGCAAGCAACAGCTTTCTACTTTTTCCATAGGCCCAACCGAATCAAGTCCAGAAACTTGTAAGCAACGAATATCCGCAAACAATAATTTCATTAGAATCCTTTCGAAGGAAACCTCCTAATTCAGGGTTTACTATCAACTCAACGTGACAACCTCTGAGACTATTTCACTGGTTTTTTAAAATATTATCGGCTCCAGAATCTTATGTAAACGTGAATAAAGGATAAATCAGTAATTTGGACATGACAAACTTTTTGTTTGCACGTCCATGGTTGCCAACTCTAAAAAAAACAGCCCGAGAGTTCAACATTGCCTACACTCTCCTTTCTGGACGTGCCTGTTAAAAATCATGGATCCTAATGAAGTCGATATCAAAGAGACGTCTGCAAAATGCTTTTTCCCACGAGAGGCCTCGCCGGCCCCCCGCCAGCTTGCCCGCTTGTTGTCTTGTCCGCCCCCCCCCCCCCCCCCCGCTTTATCCGTTTGATGTTTTGCATTGCAAGTGTCGAGGGCCGAAGAGAAGTCGAGGCGGAAGACCCGCTCGCGCAGCAAGTCTCCCTTCAGGAGTTTCCGTTGGAAGAGAAGCTCCAAAGCTTCGGGGACGCACAGCGACGACGAGGGCGTGTCGAACGTGTCGGCCACATCGCAAGGTATATTTTTCGCTTTCTAGCAGCGCGAAGTCTCTCGATTGAGCGGCCCAACTGGAACGATTCAGTGGAAAAAAAATAATGAACGAATCGCACACGTCAAAAGTTTCTTTTTGGTAATTCGCGATAGAAAATAACATGTAGCATCATCTCATGGTAACAACTCGAACTTCTCGAAGTGGTATCGTTTTTGTTTTGTTTTCATATTTTTGATATTGGTGTCATTGTGACATAGGTGTCGTTGCCACCAAACAATAACTGAAACGAGAAAAACGATAAGATTTCACATGTATTTCACCAGAACATCTCTCGAAAAACTGCTGGAAGTACACCTTCCACATCAGAAGCGAACATAAACAAAAGAGAGGTTAAGTTTGTCTGTGGGTTATCCCACGTGGTTCAGTGGTTATACGAACCTATACTCTTTGGTTATACCACTACGAGTAGTTCACGAGTCACCGCTAGGTGGCGTATCGCTTAGCACCTATCGCGAATACAACTTTCGGCTTATTCCAATTACTCATTTTTCTTTCAATGTCCGACTCGAAGGACCACATAGAGGTAACTCTTTGGTATAAAAATGAATTGACAGGTGTGGTCCTTCGAATCGGATACTGATGAGAAAAACGAGTTGTTTCTGAGAACAAATAGAAATGGGAAAAAATACCCTTCTTGATTCCTGTCTTGTAATCTTCAAATATACCGTATTCCCTGTACTATTTCTTCTAAGGCAGGATCATCAATCTTATTCCTAAGTAACTGTCCATTCACTTATGTTGTAATGTTGATATATGAATAACTATTTCATGACAAGATGTTTGAAAACCTTCGGATCAATCTATAAGTTTTCTGACTAAAGGTAGGATACGTGTTTGAAATGTTATCAGTTCATTGAGATTTGATTTGAACAAAGTTGTTTTTATATGTCTCAAATTCGTATTTATTGTGGTGAATATACTACTCTTTTTGATTTTTATTATAGAATTAAATGTGTTCTGGCTGCTTTCCTCGTGCGAAATGTGTTTGTCTGCATTTTATGTGCTCAATATGTTTAATCACATGATGTATTTATGTTGTTATCTGATTCAAGCAATGGGAACCAGAGAAAGTATCTCAATTTCAACAAAATTAGGTAAAACCAACATTCCTGTATTTATATGCTTATGTATCTCAATTTTGTCACCGAATTGTCACCCCTGTCTTAAAGAAAATCAAAAGAAAAAATGTCTACGTCTTGACCAATTCATAATTTCGAACAGTTCTGATGACAAGTAGACAACGAATAGACAACAAATACTATTCTGGCTAATGCCATGCAGAATATTGAATCATATCCATTCGCAGTCTATGCACCGATTCACAGAGTGAATACAAAATTATTTTTTTTATCAGTAAGATGTAACCATTTCAAACTTGGAGGATCTGTACTGTTTTGTTAATTTCAAATTGTCTGGTCGTAGATTTGCGGTCCCAAAACTAACTTTCTTTGAAAAATGAATTGATGGAGTGAGTTATTTGCTCATCATTTTACAAAAAATGATAGATATGATCAGTAGAGGTACTAGTTTTGAGCCGCTCTGTACATCATTCTGTTACAAAAACATTTTACGGCATTCGACGATTACATAGCTTTTTATATATTTTCTCAGGTGAATCATGAAGTTATAATATCGTTATGTTTCAATCCAACTGTTCATAAATAGTATAAATATAAATTTCTGAATATTCTTGTCATTACAATAAGAGAACTATTTTTGTCATATTGCGTTTTCGCATGGAAGTTTCTAATATGTTTGTTGAAGATTTCCACTTATTCATTGGTAAATTCAAAAGTTCATGAACAACACAATCACATATAATAATCTCCAAAACCATGCGAAGAATTCTAATTTTCGGACGCATGCGCAAATATCAGTTTAAAGCCATAAGAGGTAAAGGTTTGCCAACTTTCTTACGACTTAAAACTTGCAACCTTTACCTTATGTCTAAGTGTATAAATGGAAACATTGAAAACCAATGATAGAACTTCTTACGACTTGAAAATAAAAACTTGGGACTTGAAATTGCTCCATAAATCCTCCAACAGAGATTATCCATTCAATTCATATACACTAGCCGCAATTTGTCACAGGATGACGTATAAACGGAGAGACAGAAGACAAACACGCGCATTAGCTTATCTTCTCGGTTTCAGTATCATGTTTGTTTAACATATATAAATTTTTTTCTCTATTTTAGTTTTTTAATGAAGTCGGAAACAGAGACTATTTCGATACGCATTTTTTATTATTCGGAGGTTGGTACAATCGATCATAGTCACTATATCTGGCATAAGATAGATCTACTGACGTTTTCTATAGTACAGAGATTTTTTTGGAGTGTTCATACATACGAAATTGTTTATCCAATTGTCGTGAAGTCTAGTTATAAACTTAGGGATATTTCTTTGAAACCAGGAACTTCAGTGTTTTGACAGTATCCAGATTTAGATTATATATTTCCTAAATAATATTCAAAAATAAAAAACAGTTTGCATCATCAATCTGATCAAAATACTTATTGGAAAGAAATATCTTGAGCAGGACTTCGATGAACAATGTGATGGTGAAGATTATAAGGTAAATAAATAATCAATACACTTTTGAGAATTGCTACAAATTTATTTTGTATTAGTAGGGAGAATATATTTTTTTTTGAGTCGGAGTGCTAAAAGACTCAATAATAACATACTGTTCGCTTCATCATACCATTGTGTACATTAGTATTCTTTCATTTTTGAGGTAAAAACTACACGATCGTCGCAAAAAAGTTGAACAAATTCAACTTTTCCGACGTCGTACAATAAGTTGAAAGTTTGATAGAAAAAGTACCGCCAAAATGTATTCGAAAAAATCGACCAATAGTAGCATTTTCTCATTATCGTATCGTCGGATACCGTATCTGTGAACAGTAGGCTTAAGGCCCAGCTTACTTCTGAGCGATTTTGGATTTGGTGATACTAGCATGGTAAATTTTATTTCAGAGTATAATTTGAGTCAAATTGACCAATGAAAACAATAACAACATTGCATTTTTAACCGCTGGTATCGCAACAAACTGGCGTGCTATTCTCGAAATCATACGTAGCCGATTTTCGTACGAATTTTGACAGATTGCGCATAGTTCTGACAAGTTTGTATTCTCGAACCGTCTGTCGTAGTTCCTATACGAAAAATCTTATACGTTTGGACGCGTATCGGGTGTGTGTGTACGAAATTATTGTTCTGATTGATAGTTGTACTGTGGAGTTGCAAAATTACCCATTTTTATCATCTGATACATTTCTTTATAGAATTTATATTATCTCCTATATAATGTGGTCCTGCGAATCCCAAATAAGTTTGCACAATGGAAGAAAATATTCTGTGATCTGTTGAGGAAGGTACCTATATCAAATATTTCTCATTGCCTTTTGCCACTTCTTCCAATCCGTTTTTGCTCCCGGCATAGTATTCAATGTTTCTGATGATGCTAGGATTCCCATGAATCTCTCGCTTTTTTAAGTGATACCTTTCATTTGTGAACTTCCCTAGATGATTTTTCAATACTCCACCAACTCCGCTCTCTGTTCCAGAGATGTGGGACTCATATAAATTGCAGTTGCTGATGTAGTATCATATCAACATATGAAGTTCTCAAAGAAGTGAACTATCCGCCAAAATATTATGACTAAAACTAGTGGAGTTTTTTTTTCCTAGACATATTCTCTCGATATGGTTGGGAACACTGGTAGCTGTGCAATGTTGTCATATTTTTCGTGCGCTAGCTTCAAAAAGTTCGTATGGATATTTCGTATGTTCTACTTCGGAGTTCGAGAATGCACTCGTATTGATGTATACGAATATTTTCATACGATGTCATTCGTATACGCGAGAAAGTCGCATGACTTCGAGAATAGCTCTCCTGGTCTTTACGCTTGTGCGTATAAGATTTGAAATATTTCAATGTCATCATTGTTACCAGTCGAAGATGTTTCCGTATCAATTTTTCTCAATAAAAGACTTCAAATTGATGCAAAATAGAAAAAATTGTATGTGACACACGTTTTATAAGACACATTGTCGCACTTGTTCCCTTGGAGCACTCCTTGCTTTGCTCGTCAAACAACGCGTGCGACAAAAAAACTATCATGATATACTATTCCGTGTGAGACGACTGTTGAGATTGACTGAACGATATAATCCAATGTCCCGCACGGCATTAGCCAGCAAAGTAGTTGTTTCCCGCCCTAACCAACCCGCCCACTCTAGAACCTTCCGGCACCGCCGGCGATGACGGCGGCTTCGAAGGCACTTTGGTGCGCAAGCACGAGTGGGAGAGCACGACGACGAAGGCGAGCCAGCGGTCGTGGGACAAGCTGTTCTGCCTGTTGGAGGGCCAGCGGCTGTCGTTCTACAAGGACGCCAAGACGGCCAAGGCGACGCCCGAGCAGCGGTTCAAGGGCGAGCCGGCGCTCAGCGTGCGCAGAGCGGTCGCGAGCATAGCGCAGGATTACAAGAAGAAGAAGCACGTCTTCAGGCTGAAGTGAGTTTTTTTTTATTTGTTTTAGGTGGTTTTTGTTTGAATAACACTATGAACAAACTGGTGGTGGTGGTGGTAATGTATTTTTTTCCAATGACAACCAGAAACTAAAGAATAGTCATTTTCACAAAGTTTTTAGGTCGGTTAAGTTGGGACAAAGTTGCGCATTTTAGTGCTGAATAATGGGGAAGTTTCCGAAATTCAAATTTTCATTCCAAGTTGAAGTTTTTGAAAATTCATCGAATACGTATTTTTTATTCACCTCCTGCTATCAAATTTGACTTGGAAAAGCATTTCCAAAAATGTAGTTACGGCTCCTCCACCATTCTGATGACGTACTAATTAGAAGAGCCTTGACAGAGATGGATAGATAATTTCATCATATTGACACACGCTAGCACTTTTGCGCTTGTACACAGTTGCCAGAAGTATCAATATGTCTAAATAGTCGAATATTCTGCATTCTTGCATCTTGGTATTGCTATGATATCCAATGTATCATTTGTTCAATAATTCGAGTTGAAACTGAATTATATTTTGAAATTTCATCCCGGTGACCAAGGGAATGTTGATCATAGGCAAGATGAATATTAAAATAGAGTATTTTTTCATTTTCAAATTATGGCCAGGTAAAAAATAATTTTGATATTGGCAATTTTTCTTTGAAGTTGATTATGCTAGTCAAATATTCCATGTTTTGATGAATATTTCGATTCATCCAAGAAATTAGTGACTACAATCTGACAACAGTGCAAGCAACAGCTTACTACTTCTTCTTTTTTCATTCCGTAGGCTCATCCGAAGTACGTTCAGAAACTTATAACCAACAAATATCCCCAAATGTCATTAAATCTAATTAGTACGGCATAGTGTTCCGCCATTCGCTGTAATTTGAAAATATTAAAATTATTAGGATGATTCCAACAGTAATTTATAAATATAATACTTGTTATTCAAACAATAATTTCATGAAAATCACTAGACTAGAACTTCTATTATTACTGGAAATTTTTACTAGAACACGAATTTTCTACAAAATACTCTTGTTCGTCGGTATTCAATTGGGTACAATATTCAAGAAACCATCCCATTCCCCATGAATGATAATCCAATATTTTTTTATCCTTAAAATTTTATCCATCGATCAAGATACTCTGAATTTAGTATAAAGATTAGAATTGTGTTTAGAAATAAATTAATGTGTATTCGATAATCTTTTATGACTGTTTTGTGTTGGGAAGATAACACTCTTATAGCTATCATATCGTTCCTAATTCAAAACCTTAGATTTTATGTAAATCAGCTTCCAACTTCAATTGAACTGTCAGATTTTAGTTTGTTAAACAAAATTGTTTGCGTTGTTTCCGAAGCACTTTTTGTAAAAACGATTTTTCTCAGTTTTAACCAACATGTAAGATTCGATCATATTCGTTGTAATGAGGAAAAACAGACTCTTCAATAAACGAAATAACGAAAAACTACGAATTAACTTTTTTCCAATAATTCAAAAACCAAACAGGCTCATATCTCCGAAAATTTCTGTAGTCGCCGAGTTTTGACTTCTGATTCGTGATCAGAAGATAAAAATGCGAAAGTACCACCAAAAAAAATTCATCACAACTCATATGAGTGTGGTAAACGAAGATTCACCCAAATCACATGATCACATCTACCATGGACGTATAAACACAGATGGACTCAGTTGTTTACGTTATAATGTGAAGCCGAGAAATTCAGTGACATGGTCACATTCTGTACACCTGCCATTGAATTAGATGTTGTCACGTCTTGTCATTGATAAATCCTAATTTTAGTCTAAGATCATATTCTGTTCATTTGGGATATTTTAATTATCCAATCTTATTGTAATAAATTCAGAAAGTTCCTGAAACAAATGGGATCAACTCAATAAAATGAAAATTGCTCGTAATTGAAGTAGTATTACATGGTATCACTCCTGAGGAAGTAGCAGAGCCAACAGAGGTTATGTACAACTGGCAACATTGCTACAAATCAGTCTCGTTTGACATTCGCTTGGAGCAAGTCTTTGTTTACCAAACTTCGTTTGAGTGGTTAATAGTGTTTTATCGAGTTATTTTGTGAAATACTTTGAACATAGACAGTAAAAATGGTGAAACAGTGCTGGTTATGCAGGAAAATTAAGTTTTTACACCCAGATCTGACATTTCATTCGTAAAAACTGTATGTTTACATTATCGAATATGAGTAACATAGGCGTAACAATGGTTTTTTTCATCATTTCATGATCATAATAGTATTCCAATGATATTGTTAGTTATATAGCAGGTTTCATATCAAGGAGTTTGAATTCTATTGTCACTTGCTCCAGATGTAAGAAGTTATTGACAGATGAAAATGAGGAAACTTTTTTCAAGCTACAGAAAAGGAAAGAGTATGAAAACCTTACAAAAGCATCTAAATTAGTTATTGGAATTCGTAAAGAGGCTGAGAAATATTTTAGATTTTCTAATAAAACAACGAATATTTATAATAAAAGAGTTAATAACCTTATGAATATTTTGGTGAGTAAAACATTACAAAATATTCCGAAGGAATTATATCAACATTTTGGTGACCACTTTCTATGATGGAGATAATATTGATGGCCACCCTGTACAATTTTTGAAACTAATCCTTCATAAATATTTCAAAATAAGAATACACCACGAAACGATGAGTAAATTAGATTCATCAACTTTCAGATTACGGAGTGTTTTACGAAGACTATTCTGATCAGAAATCAATAATCACATTGAGGACCTGTTTCAGAAATCGCAATTCTATGTCAGTCACTATATCTACAAAATTAATAAAGTAACCTTAATATAAAACTTTGTTTTATTACATCATATTATCTTTCTACATTAACTTTGAATTACCTACCTATAAAGAACAATACAATTATCACAGGGGTTTAATATCATGTTATTTATTCAACTTAGGATACTTCTGCCGTTAGATGTTCGATAGATTATAAGGGTTGTCAAAATAACTGATATTATTTATTTTTATTCATTCTATATACCTATAGCTACTAATTCAATGATTAGCTCATATTTGAATGTGTATTTAGTTTTGAATCGTCCATTGAATTTTATTGACAACGAAATAAAACTTCTCGATGCGTTAATCGCACGTACGCCACTGTAGCGGAGGGAACAATCACAGTCTATCGTTTCCAACTCTCTTCCCTTCAACCCGACTGCCTACGAACTCTAAGCCTTCAAAACAATGTGCGATGAAGGTATAGGCGTGCTGTGTCCATCTGTGTTTATACGTCCATGACATCTACCTTCTGAATAATTTCCTGATGTCTTTTAACCCTAAAGGCCGATTCAGATTCATGCATTTCCATGCAGGGTTTTTGAAGCACGTGCGATTTACAAGCACATGCATTTCTGACGCTTGTGCCTGAAAAAGGCATGACATTTCACATATGTGCGTTTCCATCGCATTTCTTACTCAAGGTCATATTTTAATTGGTTTTTTCAGTATTGTCAGTTCAAGTAAATCTAATATTTCATCTCATTCATTTTCTTGAGATTAAAATCACAACAGAGAAAGGCGGGAATGTATTACAAACTTTACAAAATGATCATCAAATTCAAAATAAATCAAATGTCAAGTTCAAATAAAAGATTGTCAAATATTCACAGGCTTTAAGGGATGTTTTGGAAAAAAAGTGGAAAATAAGAACTTGTCCTTATTCCATGCATGCCCACCACGCATTTTACAAGCACGCCGACAGGCATAGATGTGAACAACGACAGGCATGCATTTTTCATGCAGGGTCAAAAATGCAGGGTGGGCACGCATGAATCTGAATCGGCCTTAATATTTAATTGAATGAACGAAACTCAACAAAGCTGTCCTCACAATTGACCTTCCGCTTCACCAACAGATTGGAGAGCGGTGGTGAATTCTTGTTCCAAGCCCACGACGACACCGAAATGTCCACGTGGATATCCCACATCAACTCCCACGCAGAGACGGACTCTTCAGGCCCGTCGCGTTCGCAGACGTTGCCCGCGTCTGCGCAGAAAGAGGACGCCAAACGTCGCAGCTTCTTTACTCTAAAGAAAACGTAAGTTGCAAACGCAAGGGAGCGAACTAGCGAAGTAATTTTTTCCATCAAGGTTAGGTTGGGTTCGGTGTTGGATTCATGGCTATGTTCCGTAAATCGACTCGGTTACTTTGGTTGGTTATTTTGTGTCCCGTAAATGTCATATTCCAGAAGTTTGGTTGATTATTTATCACCGACTCGACCGATGTATAGAGATCGGTGAACGCGGTTAGTGGAATGTGGCTTGTCATTTGTGACATCCATATCTTTTGATTTTGTCAAAATCTCCAGTGCACTGTATTATGTAAAACATCACTCTTGTAATATTCACAAAAATTCGAAAATGATAATCAAATCATTACCATGATACCTCCTCTTCACCACTTGAACTATCACTGTCGGTGAGTAATTCGTTCCAAAAAAACATTACTACGATATCCATTTTACATTAATCAAGATTGAGATAAACCAAAGAATCGCAGAAAAAAAAGTTTAAACATTGGAAAAGTTTAAAATACAAATTAACACGCCAAAGCAAATCAAAAGTGACAGTCCAGACAGTTGATAGGAAAAAGTTGTCCCGTATGCTAACCATAAACTGAAAACTAGTTAACTAGGTGACTCTGGGCGATTTACGGAACATAGCCCATATTTTTTGACGCGTAGTTGTCAATAATGACAATTGACAAGATCACTCGGCGTTGAGTGGGAAAAAATTGTCTGCCCTAGTGTTATTTATGTCATCCAGAATGCAACTTAGTATAATGAAAATGTCATAATTGGGAGGTAAAAAAGGAATTGGTTTGTTTTTCTTGTAGTTTGTTTTCGTTATTTTGATTATTTCGTGAGCATCATTGTTAACTTATAGTTGTTGCATAATTCGAATAACATTATAGTTGTGCCATTAGCCTTCTCTTTTTTTCACGTCCCAATAACATTTTTAACAATAATAACATTTTCGTTATTTTAAGTTGCAATCTTGATGACAAAGACAACACAAGGGCAGATATATTTTTCCCCTCTCAAGGCTGGCTGAACTTCTCAATTGACCATATTCGATAGCTATTGGTGGCAGCTTCTTACTGTTCTAGGGTTGGTACTTATCTGTCATAAAGGTCAACTGTCATTTAATTCGATTGTTTTCATATCCTCGTTTTATACAAACTTAATATAAAATAACTTAACATTTATGTGAATAGAAAAATATTGATGACTTGTTGGGCTTATATATTCATCTGCACAACTGACATTTATGACTATTGACGTTGATGACAGATTCTTGCCAACCTAAGAATGCTCAAAAAGCTGCCAATTGTGTTTTTGATTTATTTCGACCGATTTATAAATTTGTGAATCTCATTTTATTTTTATTTCCCATTTCTCCAAACAAAAAATACTGGATTTTCTCGAGTTTTTGAAATCGCCGTAACTTTCAAGCGGATAGACAGATTCTTAACCTCGGAGATATCATGAAATCCATTTATCTTATCAAAAAAACCGATATCGTTAGTAAATATTGTTCCCTTGGAACTTTTTTCGAATTTTTCAAACCTCCATAACTTTAATATATCGATCGAATACGAAGATTTTGGTGCAATTTGGAGAAGGCGTATATACAGGCTAATCAAAAGTCGGCACTATTACTTACTTATTTATCGTTGAAGTTACGAGGTCCGTTAAATCAGAGAACTAGTAGTTTTTTTGGTGATAAACGGGGTGCTAACAGAAAAACAATTGAAAATAACACCTCGGTTATCAGAAGTTAGCAATAGTGCCGACTTGAGTTTGATCAACCTGTATATATGAAACCCAATGGCAAATTATAGTGAATGTTAATTAACTAATGATATTTTTTATTTTTCAGATAAATTGTACTACCTACTTCTTTTGATCATTACCTGTTATCTTTACGCTTTACCTGAGAGGACTCCCAGTCCGGACTTCGCCCCTTTTTTTATAATTAGCATATTTAATATATATTTTTCTTGTAGTTTGCACATTAATTATTATAGTGAAATTTAAATGTATAGTAATATATTATACCATGTGATTGAGAAATTATTGACTGGGGCACAAAATAATCTGTTGGTGAGCCAGTGTTAATTTATTTAAAAATTGAGATTGAAGAAAAATGTTGACGTCCCTCTAAATACCTAACCTAACTCTTTCCAAACCGTTTTTAATGTTGGCAGTTGTTGTGCTGTCGTCTATGTTTATATAATATTTCTCTTTTTAAGTTGCAATATTTCTTTAGAGCTTTGCTTAGCAAAGGACGGTGACGAGTCATTATTGTATTTCATTTGTAATCTGTAGAGTTTCGTCTATTTTAAATAAATGAAATGTCTGCTTTTAAAAATGGAATTATAATAAATATTGTTTTTAGTAGTTGGTGATTTTTCTTTGTTTGGAAAAGGCATGAAGATGGAATGTCTGGTATGGTAGAGATTTTCTTTTACCGGGCGACGCCTGAGATAAGTCCCTTTAGAAAAATCCCTGCTGTACATACAATAGACAAGATAATGACTTTTTTTTGCCAATATGTCAATATGGTTGACAGGATTGCTATGTGTGAACGAGATATTCATGAAAAACTGATTATTCGCTGTCACATCAATGTTGTCAGATGTCAATGCGTTATGCGCAAAATTCCTTATTAGTATTGCATTGACAAAATTGATATAACATGGGTAAAATTATTTCCCGTGAACAGATTTCTTACAATAAAAGGGTTTAGAAACAGACATCTTGATCCTTTATTGGTGGGGGCGTGCAAAATTTAAATATGCCAAACCAAAAACTAGTGCAACAGTAACTGAAATTGGTGTGAGCTTAATAAACGAATACATACACAGTATTTTGTAGATTGATTGCTGAGAATTTCTTTCAAGCATTCAATAACTCAAACAACTGAAGTTAGTAATGTCTAGGATTTTTGGTTATATCAACAAAGTCTCAAGTTCAGATTGTTTGTTACTCCAGTTGCAGTTTAGAGTTTAGCCAACTTAATTTCCCACCAATCTCTCCCTTCCCTCAGGGATTCCTTGTCTAAAAGCTCGGCTTATTTACGGCCGTATTCGCCGTATACTTTTAAGCTTAGCTTAGGATTTGAGATCGCTTAACAATACGGACCACGGACCGTTAGTAAGTATAACCCTCCGTTTGAGTTTTCTTTCATTTCTGTTTTATTCACAAAAATACATTAATGTTAAGACTATATAATGGCTGATGAATAAGAGTCTGGCTGATCACGACTCAATCAATATCGTTATATATATTGGGTGTTTAAAGAGGTTCACCACTATAACTCATGTGTTTCTGGAGATAAACAAATTGAATTCTGTGAGTGGGTATAAGTAACAAAAAATGTGCATTTTTTTGATATGACGTCACTTATTGATAGGTTTGACCGCAAAATTACCCTTACTTACCCGTAGTTACGTTACAAGTTTACAATTTTCAGATAGTACCTATCTCACCATTTGAATATTACGAAAGCGCTGAAAGGACATCACCAAAATAAAATTATAATTGACAGTTTGAACTGACATTTATACATAATTGCCTGTGTGAACTGACAATTATACATAATTGCCGCCAGATAGAACTAGCATTTATAGATAATTGCCAGTTTGACCTGACAATTATAATTGCCAGATAGAACTGGCATTTATAGATAATTGCCATTTCTATCTGACAATTATGTATAATTGCCAGTTCAAACTGGCAATTATGTATAATTGTCAGTTCGAACTGGCATTTATAGATAATTGCCAGTTTGAACTGACAATTACAATTGCCAGATATATCTGGCAATTATGTATAATTGTCAGTTCGAACTGGCAATTATAATTTTATTTTGCTGTATGTCCGTTCAGCGCTTTCGTAGAATATACCATGTTTATATTTTTACGCAGCGTTTATGAATCATTATTCAGTAGAATATTCTGCTCCAGAAGTTTGAGGGAAATATTTTTGATGTAAAAATATTTCGAGATTATCTGAGATCAGAGTGTTTATTTTTCACTTGGCAACAGTGGCAACACTGCATATGTTTGCCTTTCCTGTGATTGGCTGTGGTGGTTTGTATTTTTGATTTTTGTACTTTGTGCTGTGATGTGGTTCACGTAGAGACCACATAATATTGAAGGTTTTTGCATATAACCTATTACTTTGTGGTTTTTGGTTTAGTATTAAAATATATATTAAATGTATGAAAACATTTGAAAAATAGTGGAAAAAAGGAAATGTTTCAGAGTGAGGATTCAATTTGAACAAAAATGGACGGATCTCTCCCATCTACATCTACATCCACATGTCCTGCATTAGACATTCTAGAAAAAAGGCTCTACTTGAATGATTCCTGCGTGTCTGTCTCTGATGTGAAGTCAAAATTGGTACAGTTTTCTAACTTTTGGAACAGCCTTGGACGCCTTTCCTTACTGAATGCTAGTAAAGAAGATTCTGAAGAATTAGTATTTTTATTATTAACCTTGAAGAAGAATA
Organism: Chrysomela aeneicollis; assembly: GCA_029955515.1. Lineage (NCBI taxonomy): Eukaryota > Metazoa > Arthropoda > Insecta > Coleoptera > Chrysomelidae > Chrysomela > Chrysomela aeneicollis. The sequence continues at coordinate 31,098,928 of JARUHQ010000001.1, forward strand.
TCAAGTATACCCTCTCTGAGATTGGAAAAAACCGGATCAAGAAAGATTATAATTTTGTATGTGCAGAGTGTAATGAAGATATACATGTCCCAGCTGATGGAAACCTATGGGACTCTCTTCAAACACATCAACATGTTGAAGAAACTTTACTCAAATTTGAAAATGGTTCCTTATCAATTGGGAATTCAACACAAAACATGATTGGGATATCAGAATCTCTGCCAACTCTAGAGAACACAAGTTCTGAATCTGACCAAAATAATGTTGAGAATGGAGACAGTGGGATCGAATACTGTGAAACAGCTGGTGCAAATGGGGATGAATATACCAATTATGCTTTAGATGATGAAAACATCAACACTTTCAGATTCAATTTCAAATTAACTTATGACAAGATGGTTGAAGCTAAGCTTTATCCTGAATCAATCATGAAATCTGTACATAAAATGGATCAAATAGACAACTTTACTGTACAGAAAACAGGTCCATCCAGGGCTGTATGCCTGATATGTTGTTGTGATATAAGAGGTAGACTACATAAAATGATTATCATGGACCATGTGGCAGGTCAGAGACATTTGAAAAATTCAAGGAACCTACCCAATTTGAATGCTTTAGAAAAGTATCATGAACTTTTTCTCAGTTTGGAACCTGACTATCAGGCTCATCAGGTCTACTTTGTCATTGAAAATATTGGTATTTTAAGATGTATTTTATGTAGGCAACAGGTAACTACTTCCAAAGTTGAGAAGCATATAATGAGTCAGTCACACAAGAAATTTGTTCTTGAATCATTCAGGAATAAGAATAATGCTTATCATTTGCTCAATATGCAAGTGAAGTTGTATGGTGAAGAACCAAACATGACAGAACAGAATGTTTCAACAAATGAAGAGAAAGCACCAAATAAGAGAGCTATAGACAATAAGAAGGGAAATGATAATAAAACAAAGGATTCTGATTCTAGTCATTCACCAGGTGAGTTATTTCCAAATAGAAATCCCAGGATGTTTTTGATGTTTTATGCAAAAATGGTATAAATGAATAATAAGCCATTCCATCAATGTTCCTCATATTTTCTCACATCACAAAATAATATCAAAGGAAAGAAGAAGATAGTCACATTTGAATGTTTATTTCTAGTACTTTTCTAAGGAATCTCTTAAAAACACATAAGTAAAATTACAACCAACTTTTAGATGAATTTATGCATGACCTAATTTGAAACTTTTCATCAATAAAATGTACCTAAGTCAAAAAAAATGCTGCTAAAAATCAGTATCTTCATAACCACTGGCCAAGCCACTGGCATTCTAAGTGTCACCACAATACCTTATAAAATACTTATTTGCTGTGTCATGTGTTCATAAGATACAAAATGCAAATGTATGATCTTAATTCCTGATGGGAGATTTTCATTATAGTCCTACATTTTACTAGTTGGTGAAATAAATGACTGTGGAGATGTTTCTCAAGAAATATGAGAGTTGGTAATCTTCTTGTTTCCACAAATGATTCTCAAATTTATAGGCTAACCACATGAACCAATGTAGGCATTTGAAAAAGCAAGATTCAACTTATTGGGGTAGAATTATATTTGGACCAAATTAGGTCCTGCATGAATCCACCTTGAAAGTTGAAGCCTAAACTGTGCATAAACCTAGAACTACAGAAAAGTGTGTGGTGCAAGAAACCTTACTTTTCTGCACCAAATTTACTCTTGAATGAATTCATTAAATTTGAGGGAATAATTGACAAAAAAAACAAATGGAGTTTTCCAATCAAATGTTTAGGTGTTCAAAATTTATGATTATTTCAAATCAAAAAATCTATCAAGTATTGTAGAATTTCACCAAAAATTTCAAAAAAACCTTAAATCACTGTATATCTGATACAAACATTTTTCTTTCAAAAAATCACAAATTAAGATGACTTCTATTTGTTGCATAGGTACTTTTTTGTATGTCACTGTATATTGCAAATAGCAATGGAACTCCTCTGGGAAACATCTGGACACCTGATGTAACTTGAATTTATTCAATAAAATAGGGTGGTCCAGTTTATTAATGTTGAAAATAAATTTCTTCAAAAACAATAATTATAACTAACAGGAATGAATAATTATCAGTGTGAATACTAAGTACTATAAATATGTACTTCTTTTTCCAGGTACATTCTGTATATAAAGCAAATAATTTTAAATGTTACTCTAGTTTCTAGTTATAGTATGATTTTGTTATGTTATGCTCATTTTATAAAGTTTTATATATCTAGTGAAAAAAAAACAATGCCTTCAAAAACCTGAAAGCAGGCTGATATAACAACAATAATATGTATTTTTCGGTCTTGAGGCTGCAGCTGATAATTTAATGAAATTAATTATTCTTTATTTTAATATTTATTTTCATACTTATCAAACAATTCTCACATACTTATCACTTATGATAATGAATATTATAGTTTTGTCATCAATGAATATTAGTCTACCAAACAATACGGGGAACATTATTCTGAGTATCATAAAAGTTAAACATTGATATGAAATTGAAAGTAGAACTATATACTCAGTATCAAGCCCAGTATTAAATCTGAATGAGTGACTGAATCATCATATGCATTTATTGCTGAATAAATGAATAATCCAGAAATATTTTGAAAAATATCTTGAAGGAATGGGTGAGGTCATATCATTATTTTCATTATCTGTTTATTTAATGATGAAATATAATAATTAGGGCATTTACATGATCCGCATTTTCGTATTTTTTATCATATTTTATAAGACAATCATAAAAATTCATAATCTGTAAAAAATACTGTTCTGTAGCGTTCGTATTTCGGGGAATCCCATTTGAAGCCTGGCATTTACAGAGGAATCTTATTAGAATCTACTAATTATTATATTTGATCCATTATTTATTGACATTTTAAGAGCTTCTGGCGGCATTAGTCTAATTTGTTATCATGATGAAAAAAATGTCAGTTACCGGTAAAGAAAAATCTGATAAGCAAACCAAAATAGGAAATACAAATAGACTTGGAAATAGAGGAAAACATTAACTTTCAGTAGATGACGGATCACAATTTCGAAAATTTACATAAACTGTTCCAAATAATGATAAATAATGCATGGCAAAGTGAGTAAGATTGAAATCACAAAGCATACACACTATACAGTTCACAGGTAAAAAACATTTTAAACATCTAGTATCTGTTGAATGTCAATTGAAGCCACAAAGTTATAATCAGTATTTATGAGTTACGACAGAAATGATTTTCGATAGATATTTTGTGTGCACGATTTTTGGTTGCCCAATGGTTTTGGTTTAGTTGCAAATTTCGTAATTAACTAAATTAATAAGAAAACTTTACATAGCCCTATTAAAAAAACACTATCTTTTGAATGCTTTCTATAATTCACTCACTATCATTTTTCACATTCCTATAGCAACATTCGATTATTCATCTTCATTTTCCTTTATGACAAATACATTTTTCTATTTTGGTTGTATAATGAAGTCATTGTGCAACGCAAATGCGTGTCGAAACTCGAAATGGCCTCTATTTCGATACGCATTTTTTATTATACGCAAGTTGGTACAATCGAACTGTCAAATGAAAGTCAGAAGAGTTAGGCCCAGCTTACTTCTGAGCGATTTGAATTTGGTGATATTAGCAGTGAAAAACTCAATTTTTTAATTGGTGAATTTTAATTCAGAGTGTAATTTGATATGAATTGACCAATGAAACAATAACAACATTGAATTTTTCACTGCTGGTATTGCAAAAATCAAAATCGCTCAACTGTAAACTGGGCTTAACGCTTGTGCGTCAGATTTTAATTATTTCAATGTCATCACTATTACCAATCGAAGATGTTTCTGTTATTTATCGATATTAATTCAAAATAGAAAAAATTGCATATGATACACGTTTTATAAGACCCGTTGTCGCACTTGTTCACTTGGAGCACTCCTCGCGTCGCTCGTCGTACTCCAAACAACGCGTGCGACAAAATAGCGTCTTATAAAACTTGTATCATAATATACTATTTTCTATTTTGATTATATAATGAACTCATTATGAAACGCAAATGCGTATCGAAATATCCTCTTTTCGATACGCATATTTTATTATTCGGAGGTTGGTACAATCGAACTGTCAAATGAAAATCAGAAGAGTTAGACCCAGTTTACTTCTGAGCGATTTTGGACTCAATGTTTTTATTGGTAAATTTTAGTTCAGATGGTGATTTGATTTAAATTGACCAATAACAACATTGCATTTTTCACCGCTGATATCGCAAAAATCAAAATCGCTCAACATCAAATTGGGCCCTCTTCAAACTACGCTTGTGCGTCAGATTTCAAATATTTCACTCTTCGCTTCGCTCGTCGTACTCCAAACAAAATAGTTTTTTATACTATTGTATATATAACAAAAAGAAACTTAAAGACATACATAATAACATACATAGGTAAAAGATTTATATTACTGTCACAATTACAACAAATAAGGTCATATAATTAATTTCATATTAAAATTGTCATTGACAGTATAAAGCCATTTATCAATGAGAAGCGATTTCAGTTTCCACTCAAACTTTCGGAGAGTGGCACATTTCAATTAATCAGGTAATTTATTGAAAGCAAACTAAACCTGCACTATCTGGCGATCTGTATGATGTTGTATATTTTTTTTGTGGAATTTGAAAATTATCTTTATAGCTAGTGTTTCTCACACATATACAACATATTTTTATCTAATAATTGTGTTAGAGTTGAAAAAAATAAATCAGGTTAAAATATTACTTTCTTGTTATAGAATTGAAAACACTATAATACGTTTTTTAATTATTTCACAATCAAACTTTACTAATGTCCTTAATTCCTTCCGCAGATGTGAAGGAACCAGAACACAATGTAGTCAAATCAGTGGATGATCCAAATAGCACAAATTTCATGGATTTGATACCTTACCGATATAAAGAACACAAGACAGTTTTAAAAGAAACCGAAACAACAATATTGTGTTATGCATGCAAACAACACATTGTGAAAAATATCGAAGCGATTAAAAAACATCTGAAATCTAACCCTCATCAGAAAAGCTCCAAAATTGCTTCACCTAATTACATTTTCTATTGCGAGATTTGCAATATGACATTTTCTGAGGAAAATACTTGGACAAAACATTTCATTGATGGTCCAAACAGGTATGAATGTGTGGCTGATACTGTTATTAAGTTCATTTGGGTGTGGTTTTGGATTGCCTCATAATTTTCAGTAGTTAATACTATTTCTTCAAAAAAATATCATGTTTCAAATAAACTTTGTTGTATTGATAAAAAATGATGATGTGATTTGAAGGAGTATATTGGCGTGAAACTCATCTTGTGGACCACCATGTTGAATTTGAATCACACAGATTATTTCCAATTTGAAAAAAGTATTGATTGAATGAGAAAAGATGAGACCATTTATTCAATCTGTTTTGTAACATTGTATTGAAATCACACAAGGCTTATTGGTCCAATAACTTCTTTTATTTCAGGTAGTTCACTTAAATCAAAAGTTTATCTTTTGTCTTTTTGATTTATATTATTGTAATCTCTACTGCCGTATATAAATTATTTTATATATCTTTGCCAGTTTGAATTCAAATCTTCCAAAAACTATGTGATTCCTAGATTTTTCGAGTCCATCATATTGAAAATGACAGAAGTTGAATAAAGTACAGTTGCCATTTTAGATTTTTTTAAGGCATGTCAACATGGCTGAGAGTAGAAAAAGTAAAGCCATCGAATATGAATGCTTAAACTGTCATCTTATAATATTTGGAGACGAACTATCCTTGATAAGACATAGAGCCTCATCTAAACTGAAGTGGGATAGAAAAACGGTTGTGAAGAAAGGTAAGTTGTATTAGAAGGTATTTGTCGGCACTCCTCGCTAAACAACCTCAATTTCTATATTTTTCGTTTCCAATGTTCCCATTTTCTCAAATTTCCTCAATTTTGTTTTGTTGCAGAAATTAAACTACCAGAAGCGGTGAAAAAAATGTTCCGATCCCCTGATGTCATTTCAAATGAAGGGCTCGCATTGACAAATGAAGCCAAGTATATGTCAGAACATAACGATAAAACAATGGAATGCTGTAAGCAAATAGAAAACACTTTGAAGGCTTCTTTTGAAGAGTGCAAGGCACATCCATTTGGCAGCCGAATGTCTGGACTTGGCAATAAAGTGCGTACTTCACATTCGCGAATTGACCCTTCCCAGAATAGAAAGTTATCATGGCGGATTTTGATATTTGACAGATTTAGGGAGAAATCTAGGGAAAAATTCGACACTTGACAGTTGACAAAATAAGTGTTCCATGTCAAAATCGAATCGAAATGGAAACAAATCCAAATTCCAGAATATCGATATAGATATTTCTTAGAATTAAAAGGCACAAAGCAAAAGGATATTGTTCTGGAATTTGGATTTGTTCACATTTCGATTCAACTTTGACATGGAACACTCATTTTGGCAACTGTCAAGTGTCAAATTTTTCCCTAGATTTTTCCCTAAATCTGTCAAATGTCAAAGTCCACCATGATAACTTTCTATTCTGGGAAGGGTCAATTGTTCAGATCGAATTATAATTTTTAATATTTCAGTACAGCGACTTGGATGTATTCATAGACACCGGGGACATGTTCAAGGGTGACAAGAACCAGGACTCTTACTCTCAAGTTCAGATTGTTAGGAAGGCAGCGAACGTTCTGGGTCGCCATAAAGATTTGTTCCAGGACGTGATTCAAATACCGACGGCAAGGACGCCGATCGTAAAATTATTTCACGAGAAAACACAGATTTGTTGCGATCTCTCGTTCAGACACGGATTAAGTGTGGAAAATACGAAATATTTGCGGTAAGTCGAGTTTCGAGTGATCTTTGGTGAAGCTGGATTAATATGTCACTTGTCATGGTCGGTAATGCAGAAGTCTATACAGTTTTTCTAGGAAAAGCTCTGATTTCGTCAGTTTCTGTGACAACATTTTTACTGTGTGTCTTTAAATTGACAAGTTCAGCCAGCTTTAAGAGAGAAAAAATATGTCTGCCCCAGTGTTGTCTTTGTCGTCAAGATTGCAACTAAAATAACGAAAATGTGATGATTGCGTCGTAAAAAAGAAGAAGACTTTTGTAACCTGTAACATTTTCATTATTTAAAGTTGCAATCTTGACGACAAAGACAACACAACACTAGGGCAGACATATTTTTTCTCTCTCAAAGCTGGCTGAACTTGTCAATTCATGAAAAAGCAAACACTCTTATTGACCCAAAGAAATTCTTGATACTTTCAGTATAACCCAACTTTATTTAACTTTTATGTTTGTTGAAATATCTTTGCTCTTTATGTCCTCTTGCTTAATTCTTGTCACCAATATTATTCGGAATTTTCGTTTTGTGTGGAGTGAAAAATGAATTGGGACCACAACGTTTATGTTATCGTCATAGAAAATGTTAATCATCGATTATTGACATAAATTATTCATTCATTCAAGAAGAGTGCCATTATCCGTCTCATGTACAGGGTGACGGAATTCTAACCTCATCATTGGGATCTATTAGATACCGTAATAGATACAGGGTCTGTTAAATAATGGCGAAGTTGTGTAATTTGATGCATAACAAAAAGATATTCTGAAACTCATTGTTTTTGGGCTATCCAAAGGTAACAAAAAATTGAATGTTGGTTGATTTATAAAAGACGAAAAGTCGGATTTCAAATTTGAAAACGCTATCTTGTAGGAAAGACAAAGTTGCCGTGACAAAGTGTTATTCATATCGTTTGAATTCTTCGAATAAAGCCACAAAAAAATGAAAGCGTTTTTATTAAAATTCTATTTTTTTCGGATCTCTCCGAAAGTATTTGAAATATTCCAACTTTCTAACCAACCTTGTATATCTTACGGTTTACGAGATCCCAATGATGATCATATCATTTCAGTGACTTTATTCAATGGACATTTCCTTTGTTCCTAAAATCTAAAGAAACATTTTGAGTTTCTCCTCCATGTGGCGCGAAATTCAAACAGATATCGTTTCGTTTCTAGTTTTTGCATTGAGATGCAACCCATAACACAACCATTCATACTACTTCTGAAAAAATGGTCGGCGACCAACCAGCTATCTGAGCATATAACGACCTACGCACTGGCCATTATGGCCATTTTCTATTTGCAAGTCAACAACTACTTGCTATCGGTGAAGAAAATAAAGGAACTGAATCCTTCCCAAGCGCTCGTGATAAATGGTGAAGTAAAATCTGACGATTGTTGACTCGTCGTTCACTCACTTGGGACTGTTCTGTTGCAGGTTGGGAAACGATAAATTATACCGTGCCTATCGAAATAATGCATAATCATGTCAACGTCTACGAGCATTCCCTGCACAAACTGCTGCGAGATTTCTTTCAGTACTATGCGACATTTTGTTACAATGAAGATGTAAGTAGACCCCTTTTTGGATTTCGAAAATTTTATTTGTAAAATTTTTTCCATCTTAATTAATTTCTACAATAATTATAAAATGTTATACGTATTTATATGCTTATTGTAATTTCTACAATGGAATAGCATGTACAGTCAAACGGTATCTAATTGACAAGTTCAGCCAGCTCTAAGAAATAGAAAATATGTCTGCCCTAGTGTTGTCTTTGTCATCAAGATTGCAACTTAAAATAACGAAAATGTTATAATTGCGACGTAAAAATATAAGAAAAATAATAACACATTTTTAATGTGTTTGGAATCATTCAACAGTTATAAGATAACAATGCTAACAAAATATTCTCTATAATCGGAATAACGAAAACAAAATACATGAAAAACCAACCAATTACATACAGGTTATGTGAGTCTTCTCCTTTTTTAAGTCCCAATCATAACATTTTCATTATTTAAAGTTGCAATCTTGACGACAAAGACAACACTAGGGCAGACATATTTTTTCTCTCTCAAAGCTGGCTGAACTTGTCAATTAAACTGTTCATGAACCTTTATGTCTTAACATATTTCATTAGATGAAACAATTACCAAACGAAAAAAACTCAAGAAAAGAAAGAATCCACTCAATTTCAATTTCTTTTTTGGAGAAAATATTGTTTTATTTTGATTTGGTATTCGGTCATATTTCTACAGGTTTGTATTTCATTGAATTTTGAGAATCAAGATGGAACATGTTATGTGAATTCCTGAATTTCTGGTTGATATAAAATTAGATCACATCATTTTATTGACAATGAGATGGGATATTTTTAGTGTCTTGCATAATGCTCCTCCAAAAAATTTGTAGAGATTTCATCAAAATTATTGTTTGAATAAATCCCCTGTTTTCGTCTGTAAAACATGTTTTTTGCAGGTCGTTTGTCCGCTATTGGGGTACACAATAAAAAAGAAATTATTCCACGTTAGAGGGGAACGCCTGCCGCCAGAAATGTGGTCGTACGTGCAACAATTGAACAGCAAAGATCCAGAACAGTTCAGGTCATTGTCATTCATGTGCATACAGGATCCCTTCGATTTGAGCCACAATCTGACGAAGGCTTGCCAACCGAATACCATGAACAAATTCAAAACCTTGTGTGAACTATCAGTGAAACATTTGAGTACCAAGGAATTTCCATACTAAGCTGTAATGATTTTTGTTTTGACGATGCTTTCTACAACCGCCATGAAATGCTGATCTTCGCAATGCCCCCTGATTTATTCTTCTTTCAGAAAAGCAACTCTTCAGTGTTCCCAATTGAAAATTCGAGTAAATGTGACTTCTTTTCGGAAATGAATGAGGGGTCATTGTTCGAAATTAAAACACCGGTAGGAATTATCTGTTGCTGTCTCCATGTTTCTAAGGAGGCTGCTAGATGGCGTGATGGCATTGTCCAGGGGGTTGTGGTTAATAGACACACACATCTTTCAACATCAATTAAAGGCTGTATATTATTTTCATAACATTTTACAAATCCTCAACCACTGATGATGACGTTCCTAGAATTTTCAAAATCGTGTTCCACAGTTTTGACATTCGTTTTGATCGCATTTGGATTTTTTAATGATTAATTCGTTACTTCGATATTCATCTCACTTAACTTGAAATGGAAATTTTCGTTTCATTAAGGATCATTGTGAAACAGAATCGGTCCATAGCTAGAGTCAATAACTTTGAAATCCGAGTTTATATTCTGCAATGTTTCAATCACTACCGTTTTCACTAGATGTGTTGGAAATCAATATAAAAATTCAACCATTCATGCATACAAATCAAATTTTTTCTTCCATTAATAGTCATTCAACCATCTTTTGTGGATGAATAGAGTAAAAATTTGTGCGATTCTATCAAACGAATAATGTATTCTCATTCTTTAAAAAAACTAGAGGAAATTATATCGAGAGATTATCAACTTTTTCCGTCATTTCAATCAATGATTAAAAATCAGGAATATGCTCATCTTTCATACTTCCGACTAAGAATTAACAATTGCATAAGGCATATTTTGACACAGAACTCATTATTTGCTGTGAATGTCAGGCACATAACAATAAAAAAACAAATTTCAAGTTTTCATTAAATGATGTTTATGGACGCCTCCTTAATTGATGTAGTTGTTGATTGCTAATTCCTATTCTTAGTTGAGTTAATAAATCCGAGAAGAAAAATCGATCTAATGACAGAAAGTAACAGATTAATGAAAAAGGGTTGTGCATGTATCCGCCTAAACTACTGTTTCAGTAATTTGTAACCAAGGGAGCAATATTTTCGAAAATATGGAACTGAACGATGATATATTGTACGTTACTAATTAATATAATCATTCGTTTAATTACCATACCAATTATTGATTTGAATTTCTGTTCCCATATTTTCAAGAAAACCCGGCAAAATGGATCGAATTTCATAATCGAAATCATTTCGAATTTTATCAATGAGATCACACCTGACCAATGTAATCACAGCATTTAGCAACATCCTGAAAATGTCAAAACTCAGTTTGTATAGAATATGGAACTCAATCTGAAATATCACATCTGAGAAAATTTCTAGGATAATATTTTTTGATTATGAAGTTCTTAATATGAGAATTGCATATACAGGGTGGCTCTCGCAAATATGCAAATTCAAAAGATGTACTAGAAAAATCTAGGTAAAATCCAACGATGACAATTTATATTTTTTGTCGATAATTATACTGAAAAAAATTCACTCCACATATTTTAATTATGATTATATATTTCATACGGTGGTAGAAACGGACTTTGTGTGCAACCAGAGTAAATAGTGTCTCTGCTTTTTCTGCAGGTACCATTTTTATTCCATGTGAATGTTGTTTAAAGAAGTGATCGACCTATAAATTTTTATTTTAAATGTGCATTATTTTCTATTCATTACCTACCCACTCATTGAAATCACCGGAAATAGCGGAGAATAGAATAGAGGGATTTGACGATATAATACATTTTTATTGATCATGGTTCCTTAAAAAAAATCTATTGTTGGATAGGAAGTCAAAAAACATCAGTTTCAACAAGAAATCGAATATGTGAATAATATATAGACAAATGACATCAAATAAAAAATATATTATGCAGTAAATGCTAGAGATATACATAAATCAAATTTAGTATTAAAAATTTAATATCCAGGGCAAAGTTGCATAGGAATTGCAATCAATAAATCAATCAAATATAATACAAAATTGGATGATTAGACTCAAAAAGGTGAAGTAATTAAACCAGAGATTACATTTTACATTATATCCTTTCACAAGGTATTACATTTATTTACAAATGTTCCATATTATGCTAAAATTTTATACACAGATAAATTTCAACAGCAAATTTCAACAAGATTTCTTCTAAATATAAAAAACCAGATCCTCGACAACCATGAGGTATATACGTAAAAGGTAAATAATAATACTAGGGAATCGAAAAAAGTATAAAAATAATACAGTTCTTAATGAATGAAATGAATAAGACTATATGTACAGATTACATCTTATCTAAGTATATATTCAACATACAGACAAGAAACCCCAATTCGAAACAGCAATATTTACTGCCACATGCACTGTTTTCGAAATTTTTGTTAATTTTGAAGGGACTGTTATCAAAACAGATTATATTAATACTAGAAGATACAATTTCCGTGACTTTCAAGTGATGAAAATTACATTCCTGTTCTGGCTATACTTGTATAGAATATCTGTAGCTAGTGAATGTGAATGATTTATTGGGATATCATCCTGGCCCAAATATGAAATAAAATTCCTGAATCGTTTTTCTAAATATGACGATTTGATGAAACTGGGAGGGTCCTATGAATAAGTGAATAAAATCAGCACACTGAAAACTCAAAAAAGTCAAACATTTTATGCTCATCATTATGGTGAAACAATATCGACGATTAATTTTTTGGACTATCATTTTCTTGAATTATTATTGAAGATAGAGCAAATTCGAATCGCTCTTCTTCATTGCCATGTCTTGAAACTTATTTTTATACAGATCGCTAATCACTTCCCTGATATTAGGAATTATGGATATTCAGAATGAAAACTTTGTTGAGTTGAGTGTTCCGAGTGTGGTGATTTCACTAAGCAATACTCAATGTCATTCATGGTATCTCACCCTATATATATATTTCCATTACAATGAAGACAAGACAGAATATTCCCAAAACCTGGACTAACACCATTTCAATAGTCACTATCGAATGAAATAAAAAGTTTTTCGCATAGTACCAACTTGAAAAATCAAGATTTACTCCACTATGCACAAATAATGAGAATTGAAATAAGCACATGAAATATTTGTGGGTGTCCAATAAATTATACTCAAAAGGACAGAAAGTTGGTAATCTGCTGTACTTTGAGGTTATGCCTGCTTCCCTGGACTTACATTTTTTCCAAAAAAACAACAAATAGTCTGATTGAAACAAGGCAGTATCGTTAGAGTGATGAATGAACTTAAATTAATCCGAACATGTCAAATAACATTCATATAAATAAATTGTCCTAAGATTCTCAGTATATCGCCTGCTTTCAACTTGAAAGAATAAATACTGATACATCCAGTGAATCGTGATGGCATTTCGAATTTGTCAACGGTTCCAGTTCGTGTCATTGCTGACGTTAATCACAACCATAGCAAAACTAGTACAAGAACCAAACATCAAGATCAAAAAAATAAATACATTGTGGTGTTATTCGCAAAAGTGACAGCTGTCAGCAGCAACCTGAATTTGTAACTGATGAGACTCTCCAGTTGTTGCTCATTTCTTACCAGGATTCATTGGATACAAGAGGTATAGAGGAGGAAGACATATTTGAATTCCATATCATTTCATCAATGCTACCAACATAACCGAGTTGAAATATAGAGATGCCCGATTGTGCTGCCTCTGTTCAGTACTAGCCTAGTATTGAGCAAGGGCAACACCAACATTATTTCTTGATATGTTGGTAGCATAATGAGAAATATGAATAACAACTCTTCCTCTGACTACAAAATAATTGTGTCATCCGAAACTGCTATAAATCACTGAAAACCATTCAACATTAATCTTTTTCAACGTTTTTTTTCCGAGATCTTGCCATTCGGTATACTGAAAGTTATCAAATTTTCAACATTTATGCATGTATATGTTTGATATACACAATCAATGGAAGCATCTAAAAATAAAAATGTAAAGTATAATGAAATTGATATTATCATCGACATTCTGCGGATGGAAAAATAATTCCGATGGATCATTAAAAATATGTTTCAATAAATAAGGAACAAAGAAAGAAAAACAATGTAGAAATGTGGTTGGATGTGTAAAATGCATCATATTTTCCACTAAAAATTCCACCCGAAAACTCAGTGACTGTTTCATACCTCTTCAAATTGCCATCATCGCGTTTCCTAGTACATACACCTCGATAAACGAAAAGCTTAAAATCTACCGAAATCATCCATCAAGTCTGACAGTTATCACTAGTGGACGGAAAATCAATTGTATGACTTTCGTTTCCAAACTTCAATCTCAATCGCTTCATGATAGGGATCGGTGGAATATCCTCCGAGTGTCTGCAACGCTTCTCTCTTTTCCTGAAAAAGAGATCTCTGTTTCAAAAACTTTTTATCATACCGGTAGCCCTGAAGCTGTGAGAAGAATATTATAATAGTGGTGGATGTGAATTTTTATCGAAAATTTTATACCCCACTGTCACTAAATCTATTGTTTAGATCACCTGCCAGGTAATAGAAGCTCTTCAGATATTCATGTTCAATTCAATCTTCTATTTTGGTTGTATAATGAAGTCATTGTGCAACGCAAATGCGTGTCGAAAAAGCCTCTATTTCGATACGCATTTTTTATTATTCGGAGATTGGTACAATCGAACTGTCAAATGAAAGTAAGAAGATTTAGGCCCAGCTTACTTTTGAGCGATTTGGTGAAATTAGCAGTGAAAAACTCAATGTTTTAATTGGTAAATTTCAATTCACAGTGTAATTTCATTTAAATTGACCAATAAAAACAATAACAACATTAAATTTTCCACCGCTGGTATTGAAATCATCAAAATCGCTCAACTGTAAACTGGGCTTTACGCTTGTGCATCAGATTTTAATTATTTCAATGTCATCATTGTTACCAATCGAATATGTTCATGTTATTTATCGATATTGAATCCATTTTTTTCTTCAAATCAATTCAAAATAGAAAAAATTGCATATGACACAAGTTTTATAAGACACATTGTCGCACTTGTTCACGCGTGCGATGAAAAATATACTATTACATCCGTAGCCTATAATTACAATTTATGTATATGAATTATTGATTTCCTTGCTATGATAATTTAACGAAGTAAGTTGAAATTCATTATTTACACTATCGTTTATTGGTATCAAAGTTCCATCGTAACGAGTGTGGAAAATGTCCTTCCCAAATAGTTTTGTAATAGCAATTTTCTAAAAACGGTTAACAAAGTAGCCTTTGACGCTTAATGACATTATTTCCGCTCGTGCGTGGAAATAATGTCATCAAGTGACAGCATATTTGCGCTCGCATCATGTGAATAAACTTATATTCTATACCATTTGGTGTGAATTCACGAAGATTTAGGTCCGAAATCACGAAAACTCTCAACGAGTAGCATATTATATTGTTCATCTCTATTTTCGGTCTGATTTTGATCTCTCTTCCTTTCTTTTTTTATTATTCATATTAAGATGTAATAGACTTCATCTCATTATTATCTGTAGAAGCATGTAATTTAGGCTAAGCCTGTTTGTTTATTGACAAATAATGGATAATGAATGATGTATAATGAATGATAAAAAGTGAATAGTTAATAATAAATAATGAATGATGAAAAGTGAATAACGAATAGTTAACAGTTAATAATGAAGAATGAAAAATAAAGTATAAAGCATAAAGAATGGAGAATGAAGAATGGAAAAATGAAGAATGGAAACATGGAAAAATGGTAAATGGAGAATGGAAAACGAAGAATGGAAAAATGAATGGAAAAATGGAAAAAGAAAAAATGGATAAAGAAAACATGGAAAAAAGGAAAAATGAATAATGGAAAATGGAATAATGGAAGAATGGAAAAATGAAGAATGGTAAAATGAAGAATAAAGTATAAATCATAAAGAATGGAGAATGAAGAATAGAAAAATGGAAAATGGAAAAATGAAGAATGGAAAAATTAAGAATGGAAACATGGAAAAATGGTAAATGCAGAATGGAAAATGGAAAAATGGAAAATGGAAAAATAAAGAATGGGATAATGGAAAAATGGAAAATGGAAAAAAAATGGAAAAATGGGAAAAAGGAAAAATGGGAAAAAGGAAAAATGGGAAAATGGAAAATTGAAAAATGAAGAATGGAAAAATGAAGAATGGGAAAATGGAAAAATGGAACATGGAAAAATGAAAATGGAAAATGAAAATGGAAAATGAAAAAAAAAAGAATGAAGAATGGAAAAATGAAGAATAGGAAAATGAGGAATAGAGAAATGAAGAAAGGAAAAATGAAGAATGAAAAAATGAATGGAAAAATGAAAAATAGAAAATGGAAAAATGAAGAATGGGAAAATGGAAGAATGGAAAAATGAAAAAATGGAAAATTGAAAAATGGAAAATGGAAAAATGGAAAAATGAAGAATGGAAAACGAAGAATAGAAAAATGGAAAATGGAAAAATGAAAAATGGGATAATGGAAAATGGAAAAATGAAGAATGGGATAATGGAAAAATGGAAAAAAAATGGAGAAAAGGAAAAATGGGAAAATTGAAAAATGAAGAATGGAAAAATGAAGAATGGGAAAATGGAAAAATGAAAATGGAAATGGAAAATGAAAAAAAAAATAATGAAAAAATGAAGAATGGAAAAATGAAGAATAGGAAAATGAGGAATAGGGAAATGAAGAAAGGAAAAATGAAGAATGAAAAAATGAATGGAAAAATGAAAAATAGAAAATGGAAAAATGAAGAATGGGAAAATGGAAGAATGAAAAAATGAATAATGTAAAAATGAAGAATGGAAAAATGAAGAATGGAAAATGGAAAAATGGAATAATGGAAAAATGAAGAATGGAAAAATGAAGAATGGGAAAATGGAAGAATGGGAAAATGGAAGAATGGAAAAATGAAGAAAGGAAAAATGAATGGAAAAATGAATGAAAAAATGAAGAATGAAAAAATAAAGAATGAAAAAATGAAGAATGAAAAATGAAGAATGAAGAATGAAAAATAAAAAATGAATAATGAACGAATTATGAATTATAAATAGTGAATAATAAAACCCCGACCCCTTCCTCACCTGTCCTTGGCCTTGTGCCGCTTCTTGCGGTGCGCCAGCGCATCGAGCAGCCCCTCGTCGACGCCCTCCACACGCAGCACCTCGTACTCGGGCTCGAAGTACTCGTCCGACAGGCTGGTGCCCGACTCGATGACCTCGTCGAGGATGGGGCTGCGCTTCATGCGCAACGTCAGCTTCAGCCGCCCGCCCTTTTCGGGCGTCCTTTCGGGCGGCCGGGCGGCCAAGGGCTCCACCCGGGTGACCTCGGGCCCCACCCGGGTGGACTCGGGCTCCGCTCTGCTCTGCGGGGGGTCTTGCAGCACGTCGCTGCTTTTCCTTCGGCCTGGGCGATGAATGGAAAACTTGACTTTTTTTTTTTGCTTCGTGAAAATGTTTGATCGTGTTCGAAAATGAGCTGCCTATCCAAAATAAACTACGCAACACTAATTACGTCGCACCCCGAATTTTTACCCCTGTTACAATTTGAATAACATTTTTCTGATTCGAACAATTCGAATTCTGTTTGCGCTGTTCGCTAGCTCAGTCCTTCAGCTATAATCTCGTTCTTTTTTGTTACATGAGGTTTCTTCCATAAAATTGCTACAAGGTGTTTTTTGAAACCGTGTATTATTTCGGAATTTTCAAAAGGATACCAAATGAAGAAAAACAGTTTTTTTTTTCATCTTTTACAGCAGAGGCATAAAGGGGATCTCATTAACTTGAGCCATCTCCAGAATTGTCTTCTTATCTCTTTTATTTACAGAGTGACCTCAAAAAATATTTTTTTTGTTTTTGCAGTCATAAATTTTTTCCTCTTTAACCGATTTTCAAAATCTTAGGATAATTTTGAAGCCGAAACGTTAGATGAACAAACACAAAGATTAGAATTGACTAACAATAAAGATTTTAGATCAAGATCAGGGGTTTCTGCAAAGGTGAACCAAATCTAAATCCCCCTCGAAATTCCGATTAAAAAAGAAAAATATCCAAAACTTTGTTTGATCGAAAAGAAAATATCACCACCAAAAAGACTGTAAAAAAATTTTTTTGGGGTAAAATTTTTGCTGATCAAACGGTTTCAAATATTGGTGAACATATTTCACCTGACCCCAACATCGGGATCGGATATAAAAAAAAATAAAAAATTCTTTCGCCCCCTTGCGGTACTTTGGGTACGAATGAAGCGGAAGGAGATTTTTGTGATTTTTTACATATAATTTTCGTGAGTTTCGTACAAAACTACTAAGAATCGCCCAAACTCGAGTTCTCCAAGTATCATAGTTTGATGTACAGGGCGAAAAAAAGTTTTCTTTCAGAATCGAGACAAGCGGTACCCAAAGTGATATGAAGACAATTTTGGAGATGGCCAAAGGTTATGAGATAATCTTCATGGCTCTGCTGTTGAAGTTGAAAAAAAAACTGTTTTTCTTCATTTGGGATCCTTTTGAAAATTCCGAAATTTTGCACAGTCCCATAAAACATCCTGTAGCAATTTTATGGAAATAACCGCATATATCGAAGAAGTACGAGATTAATGCTGAAGGACTGAGCTAGCGATCAGTGCAAACCAAATTCAAATTGTTCAAAGCAGAAAAAAGTTATTCAAATTGTAACAGGGTCAAAATTTCGGGGTGCGACGTAATAGACTACCTAAGTGTGACGTCAAGAATGGGCGGAGCTTAGCAAACCTTTCCAAACAAAGAAATGTTACATTGAATCTTCCATAAGAGTTTTTTTAAATGATCATATAATAATTTTGAGTGATAAATAAGCATTTTCTTGAGGATATTCATAAACTTGGCTGTATCTACTACCTTTCTGTCTAAATCTGAGTACGGTAAGTGAATATTCGTTAGACTTATGGGCGTTTGAAGTATTCTGAGGTTAGGTTTTCGTAAGATAAATTCATTATTGTGCATCTTTTTATTCATATTATTGAACTGTATATGTTTTATGTAGTGTGACTACAGTTTTTATTGATAATATACATTTTCTTCTAGTTTCTCGAAGCTACAAATATAGTTATGTGTGAACACTACAGGGAAGGTTGCATGCAAGTTCTTTGTATTACCTGCAGTACAGTGCAGAGCACAGACCACCTACCCTGCAGAGTGCTGACCCTACTGAGAGGAAAAAGTGGATCAATTTCATAAGGTACAATCCTATAATATTCATTGTATTGAAATAACATTCTGATGTGAAATACTTTGCAGGAGACAAGATAGGGAACCTTCAAATAGTATTATATTTGGTTTGTTGCCATTTCATCAACAATGATAGAATAAATAGATGAACCATGTTAAATTGTATTTTGATTCCCCATAGAAAAGGTACCTATGTCATTCGAGAAAATAAAAAGGTAATTGTGTTTATATAGTGTTCTGTTTTTAGACAATATATGGTCAGATGAACTAACATTGAAGCCCCTCTAGTTTCTGCCTTGAGTGCAACTAATATAAGTATAAATGTAGCAGGACCATCCCAAATGAGCCAGGAACATCAAGAAATGAGAATACTCTATAGATATACCTGCATGTTCAAGAAGTGCTTACAGAAGACCATGTGATTAAAATTAATAGGTCATGTATTTTCATTTGATTCTCTATGTAGGTGTGAACCTGACTTATACAAATTGAATATAACTTTGAACATTGCAAGACATTTTTGTTAATTCAAACAACCTCTGTTTCTCATCACTACATACATACTATATTTCATTTCAAGTATTTTTTCAATACATATAATTTCATGGAGATTTATGAGATACAAATTTCATGTTTCTAAGAGATTTACTCAATTTAGTTCTGATATAATATAGACAATTCAAATAATTTTTATCATAACATAGGTATATTTGTTCAAGAACTAATTAAGAAGTGGATAACAATAATATTGACACTAATATCCTCATAATATTCTAGGAATGTTCAACTAACAAATGTATTCGATTTTGGCACATTCCAGGTACTTTCCTAGTCCTAATCACTTATAGATATATTGTCATGCCCAAATAGAGCTATGCTGCAATACGATGGTATTCTTCTGGGACAAGCATAATTTGCTGTGGAAAATTCTTCAGATTCGTTCAATGTTATCTGTGATAGAAATGGTATAATCAGTAGATAACATCACAAATAAGCAAATGACATATTTACCTTCTGTACATTATGTTATTCTTCCTTCTTGTTGGCATGTACTTCTCCTGTGATGATCATCAACTCAATTTTATACTGCATGCCTTTCATATGTCCAGGTTATAAGGCATTTTCAGCCTTTTTAATGATTTCAAATGAAGATTTTCAATCAACTCAATAATGGAAGAAATCTTCAGAGAACGTGTTTTGAAACCATTTTATTATGGAAAGCTAGAAAAAACAATTTTGTTATCCATTTTAATAACAACAAAGTAGTCACACATAACCTCAAAATATTTATATTCTCAAAATAGCAGCTATTTGAAAACTTACCTTTGTGATATATTCGGTCACAAATCAGTGATACCCCACTGTAATTGAATATGTACTTGTTTGCCCTTATTTCCTACTAGAAATTTTTATAAAATCAAATAAAGTATCTCTTATGGCAGATTAACATGTAACATCGATTTGTATGGAAAGGTTCGCTAAACTCCGCCTACTTGTGACGTCAGGACTTAGGTAGTCTATTAGTGTTGCGTAGTTTATTGTCACAAATGGGAATATGCAGGGTGTTTCATAATAAATGCGCAGGACTTCAGGATATGATAGCTCTTTCAAGAATATGAAAAAAGTTCCTATTGACTTACCCTCTAAAATGCACCATTTTCGACATACAGGGTCATCTTAAAACCCTAGTCTACGCTACTCCAGTTGAAAATGTTGACAATTTAAGAGAGCGCATTGTTGCTTCTTGCAACATAATTCGGAACACTCCGAATATTTTCCTACGTGTTAGACAGTCAAAATGCATCGAAGAATTGCTGCGTGCATTGAAGCTAACGGCGGACATTTCCAACACTTAATTCAACTAAGTATGATATGTTTTTTTTTTTATTTTGCAAATATGAAGTTAACGTTTGGTTTTGTTACTTGTTCTAACGTTTAAATAAATTTTGTATGATTATCGAAAAAATTATTTAAAAAAATTTACCATGTTTTTCAACATGAAAGTTGATTTTTCTTGAAAACGGTCAACTTTAGAGCTTATAAACAAGAGTCCCTTTTTTGTGTAGAAAACATTGGCGGTTTGAATAGGTGGCTAAAAATTGTACTTTTTCCAGTGGCGTAAAAGTTGGAGGAAATAACACCCACTACCCCTTCAAAATCTTCACCAATTATGAATTTAAAAAAATAACAAATCAGCCCAAAACATAGCTTATTATGAGTAGAAAATGCCTACAAAATCTGTTTTCTGTGCGATAAATGGTTCCAGAAATATTCGCAAAAAACGATTTTTTTTTTAATTCAACACCCTGCATGTCGAAAATGGTGCATTTTAGAGATAGAAACTTTTTTCATATTCTTGAAAGAGCTATCATATCCTGAAGTCCTGCGCATTTATTATGAAACACCCTGTATTGTAGAAATTTCTATAATCTCAAAGCTATATTTGTTTATGCCTCAATAAATATATTTTTTTCTTGAGAATATACGTTTTATTACAATTGTTCAATTTTTGCACTGAGCGTTCAAACCAAACCAACCCACCTAGAAACACCGCAACAATACCTTGCACTTGACGAAGAGCAAAATCGCCCGCGACCTCCTCCTCGTTGAACTCGTACACATCGCGACCCGCCCCAACGCCCTCCTCCCCGACGACCTCATCCCCGAGGAGGTGCTCCCCCAGGTGCCCCAAATCCTCCCCCGTCGCACCGTCACCACGGTTGGAGTTCCTCGTCCTCCTCCTTTGCCGCTCCGCGCTCTCCGACCGTCTCCTGGGCACCTGGTGGTCCCCCAGGTCCGCCCCCTCCTCGGCCCCGGCGTCCACGCCGTTCTGGTTGCAGTCGACCTTGGCGCCCTCCGGGGGGCACGTGGGGGTTTGGGGTTTCTGCTCGGCGGGGGGTGCGGTGTTCGGGTCGACTGGTTCTGGAAGAGAGAGCATTTCTGTGCCAATTTTTTTTTGGCACCGGCAGCTGTTTGGGAGGAACGTATCTATCTGATACGGACGATTCCGATATCGTCGTTGATCAACAGAAGGATACTTGTACAGGGTGGGCAAATTTCGGTGACTCGGTAACTATGGAAGGTACGAAAAAATTGGGGTCGTATCCTCGATTTACGAATACGAAAATTTGTCATATTCTTTCTTTTTCAAGTTATAAACCAAAGTTCGTATTTCGACTTTTAGAAACAATGTGAAGTAATTACGACAATGATAACATTTACATTCTTCCACATTATATGAAATCTTTAGGAATAATAAATTATTAACATCATAAACGTACCAAAACCTTAGTTACTCATAATACATTAGTTACCACAATTTACGTCAGTTACAGAACTTGATTATTAGCTATTGTGACATTGTGGTTGACTAGGCTGTCGCCTCGTTACTAATAAAATATGAATCGCATAATAATCTCGTTACATTAATAGCTATAAGGCACTTTTTCCATCTAGTGGCGTCGATAAAATAAGGGTCAATTTTGAGTTATGTTCCTAAATTTGCTCACCCTGTACAACTACATCAATTGAATATATGAAATATGAAGATAACAATCATTCTGATTGTAAAAGACCGGGATATCTAATCTATGATGATAACGATTGAAAGAATGGAGTTGTTTTGGGATGTCATTGTTTAAAGACATTTTGAAAATGGTACTCAAGAATCAGTGGAAAATATGTAAAAGGACAATGACACTAAATCTGGACAGAAGTATAATATATCGTTTCGACGATAAGAAGTATTGAAATTGAAGAACTCAGGTGAAAACCAATCAGAAAACATATCAACACTATGCGAAAATTCATATTTTATTTCTTGGGCTTAGGCATCTACATTGTGAAAAAGTATTTCAATTGCAATAACCTATTTATTTCCATTAATTATATTTCGTATTTCATGTAGGTATTGTCTTTTTTTTTCTCATTTATTAATTCTTGAGACTGATTAACAAAAAATGTTGGCCCACTACATATTTCTCTAATCACTATACTGAACTCAGGATTGAAATCTAACCGGTATTTTATTACTTACATAGCGATGCTAAATAATAATTGTTAATTTATTATTGAGTGAAATTACAAGATATAACGATATTACAATTTTTTTCTAACAAAAACACACTAAAGGGCAATAGTTTTTGGAATATTCTTCATTCACAATTCTAGATACCTACCAGTACCAAAGTGATTGATTTTATAATAAAAACCACCAAAACTATATAATTGAATAAACGTACATTTGGGGACCTTCTGGAGTATGCCAATTTTAAATACCCTGTATTTTTTTTATTAAAATAAAATTAATAAACGACTGCAAAGCTCTTGAATTATACAAAATCTCTTATGGGCCAAAAAAATAAAGTTCTTAATTTTTTTCTCTATAAATTTTGATGATTTATAAGTCCCCACATTCGACTCACAGTATATTTAAGCCTCTACCTGATAATGTATATAACTGGGTTGCTTTTTGCACCCAGCTGTTCACTTTTTTCTTCTTCTTCTTCTTTTGCAACAATGAATGAATGAACAGTTGGAATGTAGACGGCATTAAGTTAAGTACTCTAAAATCAAACAATGGCAATTTTTCCATGAGCATTCATAGAATTGTGAAAATAGGTGAATTCATGTATGTGTCATTTCTTTCAAGGTTTCATTTAGGTAACAATAGTGGTAGTGAGCAGCAACAGCAAAACTGATCCAGATTCATTGATTTCAAAGCGTTTTTAATAGCCTGTATAAAACAGCCATTTCTGTCAAGGCTTCATCAGAGTCATAATAATATGTATTGTAGGCAAACACATGATTCAAATCACTATTAGATAATAGATTATCTGAGGGATATTTCTGGTGAATCTCTGCACGATAATATCATAGTGGCGCCAATTTTTACTGCCAATAATCAAGTAGGTATATAAGACAGTTGAGAAAAATAATCGACCTAAATTTGGAAAATCGTGGCTCTTAGTATGGTTCAATAAACTGCCAAGAACACATCTTGGTCTCCAAATTTTGTTGTGGGGCTACTTCATGAGTGTTTATTTCAGTATACACAGGGTGGTCCAAAGAAGTGTGGTAACTCAAACTGATGATTTGGTATTCCAGAAAATGTGTTCATCATAAAATAACGTTGCAATCAGATTCCAAAAGTTAATTCAGACTATTGGGCAAATATTTCAGAAGAAGAGAATGTAAATACAGGAGTTTTTGTGATTTATTGATATTTACTTCTAGATCACTATTGTATCAAAAAAAATGAAAGATGGTTTTGAGGCAATCCTGTAACGTTTGTTTTTTATTTTCCGTTCACTCTTCTGACTTCTGACAAAAATATTGGTGATGTTGGTGCATTCGGGAAACGTGAGTTATGAGAAATAAGAGTTGTAGGGAAGTTATGGTTCATGGATATAAGATGGCGTCTCCAAGATGGTGGACAAATTTTGTGACCATGGTCTGATTCGGTCAAAATGTGTTGTACCTACTCAGGAGTTTTTGGGGCCGTAGATAGGAATTTTTGGCCAAAATTCATAAAATCACGATGGCGGTCGAGTTATGTGATTACAGTCAGAATTATGGAATGCTAATATTACTTTCAACATTAATTTTGACTTAAAACTTGAAAAATAAATATTCAAAAGAATAAAATAAAATAAAATTTCCCTAGCAATATGAACAAAAAAAAATAGTTTTTGATGTAAATACTCAAATGTAAAAAAACGTGGGTGCTCATGACCTATATTCTTATTGGTATTACTAATTCTAACTTTATGACAATTAGTGCCGGTTGCATAAAAGCCCGTCAAGCCTTCTGTTAACTTAATGTAGGATTAACTTTGCTAATGCGCGAGCTAAGGCATGTGTTGCCGTGGTTATAAACGAATTAAATATTTAATAGTCTGTTGAATCTTTATGCAACCGGCCCTCAAAGTGTTCATATTGCTGTCAAAGTGTATATTTCAGTTTTTTTGAACTATCATTCTTGAAATGATTAGATAGCAGCTAAATATGATTTCAAATTTCATTATTTTCATGATACAAACCATTATCAGTAGCACACTTTGGGTGATGTAAAGTCAATCCCACTACTAATGTTGAATCCAGATTTTATTTATCATCATGTAAATAGATAGTCAAAACAGGGTATTTTGAATCTTGAAAGAAATATAGAATCAAAAAATTAGGCTCAACTAAAATGAATTTCTGAACTGGACAGAATGATAAAGTAAATTGGTTTGTTGCACCTTTCATATTGTAATTGTCTTATGGAGGATTATCTGTTCAAACTTCAATATTCATGACTAAATCACTGCATATTGTTCAAAATGTTAGTTTATTATAAATTATCAAGTATGGTCAAGATGCCATTTTTGTCACTTTCTCATGGAAGTTGGATACATTCAAAAGGGTTTTCATACATTTTATACTTACATTATTACTTTGAAATTATGGGTGAAATACCAATATGGAAAAATATGGAAAAAGAAACAAGATATTCCATTTAAAACTTCAAAAACCATAGTTAACATCATTGCCAACAGAGAAATGAGGGTGCATATCTGGCTGTCAAAATTGTCATCTTCAGTTTCTTTTAGATGGATCACATCACTGATACAATTTGTACTCCTATTACTACTCTACTTCTACTAATTTTTTCATAATTTAGTCTCAACCTGCTTTCTAGTTCACTGACAGGCAGGTTGGTACAAAATCTAATTACCAGATCAACTTCTTGTTCTCAATTTACCTGTTTGTGATAATCCATTGCCATTTTCATGTGTATCATTGAACTTATCCTGGTGTGAGGCATCACAGACTGGATCATTATCACTAAAATTACTTGGACAACTACTGGCATTACTCTGGAGATCATCCAGAAGATTAGACCTAGAAATAGTCCTTGTGGCAGCTTGCATAAGCTCATGGTTGGCCTGACATGCATTTCTTCTCTGCATGCGTGAAGCCCTAGTGCTAACTGTTGAAGTAGCATGTGTTTCAATTATCACAGATTTTTTAGTTTTATTTGTACACCTTCTCATGGGTTTATGTACACTTTTTTGTTCCTTTTTATGGTTGAAATCTCCTATATCAGAAAACTTACAGCCCTGGGCAATTAGCAGTTCTGCATCATATTTTGTTAGGCCTTTTTGTCTCAACTCTCTGATACTCAAAGGAGTCATTACCTTACCATTTTCTTGCAGACGATCATTACAACTTGTCACTTTATTAGCACTACCATGTACCTTCACCTTAGTTCTGTTAATTCTGTTGTCAGTCTCTCTTAATTTATAACCATTTTCTTCCTTTTGATCAGCCTCTTTGGCATAGGCACCTGTCTTTCGCCTTTCACAAGTTTCACACTCACAATAACAGTTTTTGTCACCAAAGAAGTCCTCACCATAGAAACAAGTTATTTCTTCACCAAATTCAATGTCTCTAAGCACTTTTACACAAGCAGTATCACGTCCAGTTGCCACAAACTTACAATTTGCCCTGCAGTCATGATTGATATAAGCTGCAGGTCCCAACCACAGTTGAGCACAATTTTTTCTACAACTGTACATAACAGAAAAGTCATTTTTGCCTGGATGGAGCAACTGTTTCTCCTCATCTTCAGTCAGTTCAGCTATGCAACCAACTAGGCACTCAATTTTCTCATTTTTATACCATTTTTTTGTGGATGATATTTTAGCTCCTTTCTGTCCTTCCAGTGAATATCTATAGCATGGTTCAATCACAAACCCAGAGTCCTTGTCAAAAACTCTCAAGTATCTGTAGATCTGCAATAAAAAACAATTATTGAAACTGCACTGAGTAAGCAAAGGCATTATTTTGTTCTTCACTTCAACTGTTTTATACATAATTCTACTTACATGATCTTCCAACTTCTTTGACATATTTTTCGATTTGGCCCTTGGCAACCATTCTCCCTTGGTGATTCTAGCAAAAGCTTTATCATAATCCTGATAACATATGAAATCATCAATGATGTTTTTAAGCTCTGCATTATTAGCTCTTGGTGGTCGAAAACGTATGTTCATTTTGTGAGTGGTAAATCCCAAATGGGGATCCAATACCACTGAGGTGGCAATATCATCATATTCTGATAATTCCTTAGGATTCATACCAGTTGGTTGCATTTTAAAAGTTTGGAAACTCCTTACAGATACATCTACAACCATTCTGAATCCTGTGAGTTGGGTTTTTGTTGAAATTTACATCTTTCAAGCTGTGTATGCTTCTGCTGAAGTATTATTCTGTATCCCATTCAATTTTTCGAAATGTAAACAAACTGTGAGGTTAGCTGCGGTTTCCAGACATTTTAAAAGGTTAGATTTTCAAGGTCAATTACAGAGCAACAAAGAAAATTAATGATTTTGAATCACCATGTCCTCTACTTTCTTTAATTAATCAAGTAATCGCCATCCATAATCTCTGAAACCGAATATACCACCGTTTCAAACCTGAAAATAACGAAACAATCGAATAAAACCATAAACAAATGAAAGCTGCACAACTATGGCGTTTCGGGTAGCCATTGAAAGGAAGTACTTGACATAATGTAATTTTTTTCTATAAAATGACTTACATTAGCATTTTCACGAAAGAGTACGGACCTACTAACTCCCATGTATCTTATATAACAAGAAAACCTTCGTTACTCACAGCTATTTTTCACATTTAACGTAAACTTTCGTACAGAAACAATCTTGTAACAACGCTACAATCAATCATGGCAGTCGTTTGTGAAGGCGTAAAATGACGATTAATTTTGGATTCCCATTTACCCTGATTGATACTAGAATGATT
The DNA here is from genome assembly GCA_029955515.1 of Chrysomela aeneicollis. NCBI lineage: Eukaryota > Metazoa > Arthropoda > Insecta > Coleoptera > Chrysomelidae > Chrysomela > Chrysomela aeneicollis. Next base: position 31,126,724 of record JARUHQ010000001.1, read on the forward strand.
TTCTCGGGAAAATGATTCAACTCTATGTGAAATCAATGCTGTTGCTATTTGAACTCAGATGAGTTTTTCTCTCTGAAATAATGTTAAAAATGTCCTTTCATTTTAAACTACTAGCTTGGTCCAGAACCCTTTCTTTACGACTTGTGTTTTGTTTTGTTGCCTCCCGTTCTCGCTGTAGTTCTCGCAATCTCGCATTCGAACTCAACTTCTGACACTCTGTAAACCCTAAACCCCTCCCTAAGTTAATAGTATCGGCTTTCCATTACAGATGGCGCCAGATTATCAGTCACTGTAATTTTCATGATTTCCAATTTCCACAAACACTTCAAATAACAAGTCGAAATTTCAGGATAATAGATTTCGGAAGCAAGGATGATAGAATTTCGGAAGCAAGTCTGAAGATTTCATAAAAGCTCAAATTTCTAGTCGAAAATCGAAATTTCGACATAAAAATTAATGTCTCAAGATAAAAGTTGAAATTTCGAGATTAAAAGATCAAAATTTTAGATAAAATTCGATACTTCTTGATTCTAAAGAAGATTTGGAATATCAAAAGAGTGAAAGTAGATATTTGGAGATGAACTTACATTCGGAAAAAAAATCTATATATAGTCGAAATTGCGAGATAAAATTCGAAATTTCGAGATAAAAGTCAACGAAAACAGAGTAAATTTTGAGAAAAAAGTTGTAATTTCTAGGAAATATTCAGTTGAAATCGGTAATTTTTCCGTATTGTGCCGATGTTGAATTTTACAAAATGTTTGGCTGTAGGTATTTATGTATTTTGACCTCCTCAACACGAATCTGATTATCGGAGATATGAGTCCATTTTGTTTTAAAAATACACCATTTGACACGATTTGATATATCGAATTTCTGCTTTTGAAAACCAGAATTCACCATTCTTTCTACTAAAACACCACACACGCTCACATCCACTAGTTTTCAACAGTTTTTAGCAAAAAAAAATTGATTTTTCAAAAAATTCTTATTTAAAAAGTATACAAAGCAGCTGACGGCTGGATTACATTTTGTAGAAGGTTGTTTTTTTTCCAAAAATAACAGGTTTTTTTCGCTTTCGCTAAAAATATATGAAAACAAGTGAATGTAAGCGTGTGTTGTTTCAGTTGAAATAAGGACGAATTTTGTGTTTTCAATAGCAGAAATTGGCGAAAGGTATCAATAAATCGTGTCAAACCGTATTTTTTTAACAAAATGGACTCATATGCATAAATTTTAGAATAGGAATCAAAATTGCAGGATAAAAGTCATATGACTCTAAAAATGTTGAAAATTTGACTCGAAAGTCAAAATTTCGAGGTACCTACAAGGTGATACCTCAAGATGGATCTTGTTGAAAGTCAAACTTATAATAATTTGTGCACAACCGGACGTAAAATGGCACTCAGCTGCTTCACTGATTTCTGGTGGAGTACAGTTCACACTTTCTTCGTCAGTGGAATGCATTTCGTAATGACTATTTGTCTGTATTGACAGCAAATATGGCTACTATAGCCTATTTTTTCACCCACCAGTCTGGAACATGAGAAAATTGTGAACCCTTGATAACTCCCTTATTATAAGAGATAGAGAAAAAGTAAAAACACTCTCACGTAATGCTTTTTCGAGGGGAACATCATGGGCGTAGCAAAAATTATTTGCAAGGGGTTTAAAAGGTATTTAAGAACCGTTTCATTCCTATCATGCTTGTGAGGTGAAGAGGTATTCACAATTAAATATACTGGTCGTGCATAAAATATTGTATGTATATCCGGCGCAAATTGCTTTTGGACCTAGGCGCTATCGCTCAGGCTATTACTCACACGTTGCGGTCCATAAAAGCGTATTTTACGCCCTTGATACATAAATAACTAGTACGTGTCGATCTAGAACAGACATCTGCGCTTCCATGATATAAGAATCACTACTGGACAGCTACAGCACAAAGTAATAGCATCTGCTTCCAATTGACCCTTCCCAGAATAGAAAGTTATCATGGCGGATTTTGACATTTGACAGATTTAGGGAAAGATCTGGGGAAAACTTGACACTTGAGAAAATGTCCATGTCAAAATTGAATTAAAATGGAAACGAATCCAAATTCCAGAATATCGATATGGATATTTCTTTGAATTAAAAGGCACAAAGAAAGAGGATATTCTTCTAGAATTTGGATTCGTTTCCATTTCAATTCAATTTTGACATGGAACACGTATTTTCTCAACTGTCAAGTGTTAAGTTTTTCCCCAGATTTTTCCCTAAATTTGTCAAATGTCAAAATCCGCCATGATAACTTCCTATTCTGGGAAGGGTCAATTCCCAAATCGCCTCAGCCATCAACTGGACATCAAAATTTCGTTTTCTCTTTCTCGCATGTGCATCTGCATCACTGAACTCAAACAAGAAATGGAACGATAATGCAATTCAGCAGTTTTCTTCTGTGCCAGTGTGCTGCAACCGCATCTCAGCAGAATCCGCATCGAGTGCTTTTGCCGTTCGCTTGCCTTCGCCTTATTTCGTCTACCAATCACCGACTGAACCATGACTGAACTCTCGAATAGCTCGTAAGATTCCAAAAACATTACCATTACACAACAGTTCTGTGACAAGTGTGACATGACAGACGCGGCGAGAAGACGTGTTTTCGTGGGCTGACGAGGTATGCGAAGTGTGCGTGGTTAGTTTTCAGTGGAAAGTTTCACTTGTTTCGATTGTTTCGAGTGGAGAAAACAGTGCCGTACTTGGTATTTGAAGTTTACTGTGCGTACGATATACCTATTGCGTTTTTGGCCGTGCTTTATGCAATTTTTCATCGGGATTGTTGATGGATTGTCCCTGAAGTGAGCAGTTTGTTGTATTTTATTACGAAACCGTTGATAAGGGCCACAATAATTTCATTTTAAGAGTCGTAAACAAAGTAGAGTATACTACTCGCAATAATGACTATTATTCTCTCGAAATGTTACTCCCTCACCTGTAAATATTTCTCGAGAATAATAGCTATCATTATTGATTCATATGGTAAAATAATTTACTATATTAATGTTCATTTAAAATATTCCAAGAATATATTGTTCAGATCTGTATCAAAATATGTTTCAAATAAACCACAATGTTTTCTATTCTATCATCAGGCAAAAATATTCCATGTCAATTTGTGTGATAAAAATGGAAAAAAAATGACACTACTTCAGCAGTAGAAATTCTACTCGAGATTCTACTAGTAAAGTAGGCAATTCAGATCATCGAAATTTATTTTTATTCAAATACTTCATCCCGACCTGAAATCGAGCCTGAAATGGACTTAAAACGGACAAACATATAGGCAAGAACATAGGATTCTATTTGCCATTTTAGCAACAACATTGAAATTTCGAGATCTAAGTCGGAATTCCAAGATCTAAGTCGGAGTTCCGAGATATCTGAGTCGGAATTCCGAGATCTAAGTCAGAATTCCAGATCTCCGAGATCTATAAGTCGGAATTACGAGATCTAAGTCGGAATTGCGGGATCTAAGTCAGAATTCCGAGATCTGAGTCGAAATTCCCTCGGAAATTCCGAGATCTAAGTTGGAATTGCGAAACCTAAGTCAGAATTCAGAGATCTGAGTCGAAATTCCGAGACCTGAATCGGAATTCCGAGATATCTGATTCATAATTCCGAGATCTTAGTCGGAATTCCGAGATCTAAGTCAGAATTCCGAGATCTGAGTCAAAATTCCCTCGGAAATTCCGAGATCTAAGTCGGAATTGCGAAACCTAAGTCAGAATTCCGAGATCTGAGTAGAAATTCCGAGATATCTGATTCGGAATTCCGAGATGTAAGTCAGAATTCCAAGATCTAAGTCGCAATTCCGAGACATCTGCATCGGAATTCCGAGATGTGAGTCAGAATTCCAAAATCTAAGTCGGAGTTCCGAGATATCTGAGTCGGAATTGCGAGATCTAAGTCAGAATTCCGAGATCTGAGTCGAAATTCCGAGATCTAAGTCGGAATTGCGAGATCTGAGTCGGAATTACTAGATCTTAGTCAGAATTCTGAGATTTGAGTCGGAATTCCGAAATCTTATTCGGAATTTTTATCGAACATAAAACTAAAATTATTGTGGCCCCTCTACCCTTTCTTATTTTACAGCAGGTAAAGTTACTCATTATATTATCATATTTTTCTACTGATTCATCTCAAGATATCACGATAAAAAAATCAAACATTATTATTAAATCCTAAATCACTATATATTTTGACTCGGAAAACACTTTCTTGCAGCTGTTTTTCATGATGCTCTAATAAAACTTTGCGGCGTTAATATGACGTTTCGTCATTGGAAGGCAGCTTTTTTATTCTTAACACGGACCTGGATTTAGCATAGAGGGCACGGGTTCAAATCCCGCGGCGGCTATTGGAAATATTAATTTATTTCTATACTATATATATACAGTATGGTGGAAATGTATGGAATAAATTCATTATCTCTAACGTATATGAATTTTAAGGAAAATCCTGAGGCAGGTTGATTTTTATTTTCAAATTGACATCTCTTGATATACATACGGAGTATGTGACGTCATCCACGTAGTTGTGGTGACGTCATCGATTATTTTTTTAAATTGGAACATACCCCGTATATATTTTCTTTCGGAAGGTATATTCATTGTCTATCTGACGGTATACTAATATTAGGAAAATAAAGTATTACAGGGTGAGAAAAAATTATTAATTATTTTATATTTACAACGGAAATCGTTACAATATATAATCAAATTCGTGACCTTCTGCAAGAATACAATGTAATAGACAGAAAACAAATCATTCTCGAACTTTGCTATCGTTTCTGAATATATTTGTGAAATATTCACTCGTATTCGTTCTTTCAAATTATCTGATCTTTCCGGCTTCTTACATAAACTTTGTTCTTCAGATAACCTCAGAGGAAAAATTCGAGAGGAGTTGAATCAGGAGATCTAGTTGGCCATTCGATTTACCCTCTCCGACCTATTTAGGTAATTGCGAGGGTAATTGTGTACATTGATAGCATAATGAGGTTGTAAATATAAAATAATTTTTTCCCACCCTGTACCACTTTATTTTCTTAATATTAGTATATGGTCACATAGACAATAGATATACCTTCCAGAAAAAAAATTAAACAGGGTGTCTTCCTATTTAAAAAATAATCGATGACGTCACCACAACCACGCGGATGACGTCACAAACTCCGTATGTATATCAAGAGATGTCAATTTAAACATAAAAATCGACCTGTCTCAGGATTTCCTTTAAAATTCATATGCGTTAGAGACGAGTTAGAGATAATGAATTTATTCCATACATTTCTACCATACTGTATATTATCGTTTAGTGCTTCGGATGACACTTAAAAAGCTAAGGTCCCGTCTTATTTCTTACTCAATAAGTCCTAGACTTACGAGGGTTGCTTCGCAACAGTTGGCGGTTGAAAACACTTTTTTTTAATTACTGATGTTTCGTAGAAGACAATGTGAATATAAATACCAGAGAACTGAACAATAAATCTCGAATAAATATAAAGGAAAATAACAAATTGAATGATTTGAAAATAATGATTTTTCCGAGGATTTTTTCTGATAACAAATGTTCGAAAAAAATTTCTGTAATTTCTGAACAGTATAGGATTTTGTGAACTTTATATTAGATATTCTGATTGATCTATGCATATTTTTAAACGTGCATTGCAATATTTCATATCATATCATGTGTAATGAAAACAATTATTCACTTGGCCGCTTGGTGAAATTTGACTGCTGAAAAAATGGCTGCTACCTTCACACCGCACCGGTGTGTCAATATTCTGCTGCCGTTTTCAGGGGGTATCGATTTTTATTTCAGAAATTGAGAGCATGTGCCAACTTTTTGAAACGAACAGTATCAACAGGAACTGTTCAAACACAAACGCAAAAGAGTCATCTGGATGAATTTTTGATGTGGGCATTCAACTATGCGGGACATTGCTAGAAAAATTTATCGTGAATTGATTGTTTGGGTACAGTCTGATGATTTTTATTCAAATTCAAACAGACGTGAGAAATGTATTTTTGTGACATTTCCGGAACACGAGATAAATTTAGGAGGAGCTGCCTCTTCGAGAAATTAAATTTGTCATCTCGGATCTTAATGAAGCATTCTTGGAAAACGTCCAAGCCACTCTAATTTAGTGTCCTGAATATTTCCTCCGCTGCGCACGCTGTTATAATAATAATAAATGTGCAACATTTTACGCGCTCTCTAATACAGAATAAAAGTCAGAATATAAGTCAAGCCGGATTTGATGATGACAATGCCTATAGGAAAATCCAGTGAGAGTGTGGTGAAAAGTGAGTAGCGATAAAAACAAAAAGCCACAGAATAACAAAATAAACATCTAAGATGTTTGGAAAGGTGGACAACGAGCAGAAACAACTACTTTCCTGGCAAATACCACGCAGACCTTTGTAGTTAATAGATTAAACTGATGCGACGCGCAACGCTTGATAAACGAACAGTAAATATATGCTAGCGTTGCTACGGTAACGTTATTTATCTGATATTTTTATCCACTTGAATTTCTGTTCATTCCTATTTAGCCGATAGAAAACTACGATTTTTGTAGGTACTCACAAATGGGAATTATTTTACATGTGTGGAATTGTTCGTCGTGTTTGATTCTACCACTTCTTTGGTCTGTGAAATCACAGGCAATGCACGAATTTCCCATAAGTTTAATCGTTTTAATCGATCTTACGTCAAACGTTACACTGTGTGTTTATAATTCTCCTACGCATCATGGTGGGCTTGAGAAGAAAAAGTTGTCTTCGATAGCGCGATAGACATCAATTAATTAGTGCGATTTTCTTTATTTGGATATACATAATAGCTGTTACTTGACGACTATTATCTTATCTTTCATGCTTTTATGTTTTTTAAGACTCCCAAGTATCGGTCAAGGATATCACATCAGCAGTGGTGTGGTGCATCTATTATGAAACCCAATAAACTGAAGGAATAAGCAAATTATCATACACCAGATGGGGACATCGATTAAGGCCACAATATCAGTATTATCTAAAAGATCAAGTTCATGCTCAAAGTCGATCAAAATGGGAAAAGACTAAGCAAATTTCAATGTTTTTATCTCGGTTTTTATAGGGTAACTCGGTAACTATAGGAGATACAAAAAAATGGAGGTCGTAGCCTCGGATCTGTTCTTTGAGACAAATTCACTGGTTAAAACAAAAATTTGCTATTGTCTCGTTTTCGAGTTATAAACAAAATTTCGATTTTTCGACTTTTAGACACATCATGTGAATATCATGATTGTTCATTAGGAAGTTATACGAGATAATAACTTTTTTCGGCAGCCGTCCGGAAAGTACGTACTTTCCAGACGATTTTTTTTTGAGAAAGTGGCATTTTTCCGGCCTAGTCCGGGAAGTACGTACTTCCCGGACTAGGCCGGGAAGAATCACATCGTTGTTGTCATTGTAAATATGAAAATCTTGGTAGTATGGTTTTGATAAATGCAGTTGATCATTACCATAGCAGCAAAATAACGATTGACAGCTATCTGACATAAAATTAGCTAACATTCAAAAATTATCAGATGAAAACAATCAATGTGAAACGGAAACTTTACCTTCTTGTTCTGACTTCAACAAAAGGCACTTAAATATACCAAGCATTTCAAACAAATTGAATCCATTCAATATTAACAATTGTTCTAATTTTAATATAAATATTAATATTAATAAGAATTGAAATGATCGAAATTTTGTTCTAATAAAGAAATGTGTTTCTTTGATTTGCTATTCTACACGGTTGCCGAAAAAATTGTGTACGCAACACGCCCGAAAACAGTTTTTTTGGACTCGCAGACTTCCAGGACTCGCTACGCTCGTCCTAGAATTTTGTCCACTCATCCAAAAAAACAGTATTTTCCGGACTTGTTACGTAAATTACTATTATGTTCTCAAGGCACTTTTTCCTGTACAATCCAGTGCCGTCGAGAAAATTTGAAACAAAAGGTAAAATTGGAAATTATAGTTGGATATGATTTGGTTGGAATAACGGATTTTTCCCTTTCTATTTCGATATTGATGGGTACCAAAGCCTCCAATTGCGTTGTTATAAATTTATTCCATTTAATCGTGAAAGTTTTGAAAAAAAGTATTTTTCTATTTTGGTTTTATAATGAAGTCATTATGAAACGCAAATGCGCAAATAGCCTCTGTACCTATACCTAGTCGTAATATATGATGCTGCCTCTGTTTACATTGACCTCGTGCTTATCAGCATTCTTATTTTATTTTCAGATTGACAATGTTGGGATAAGTGAAGAAAGCCAGTTCAGGTAAGATCATATTCGCCTAATAGAAATTTGCCGATGATAAGAAAAATATTCACGAGGTTCCCCTCATATACAGGGTGATTTTTTTTGAGCGTCTATTAGAAGTATCTCTAGAACGAAAAGAGATGATTTCATGAAAACTTGGCAACAGGCACAGGATGAGGAGTTCTATACGATGACAATATTTTCAGCGTTGCGGCGTTGCCGCTTCTACCAAAAAATAGCAACAACTTTGTTATTTCGAATGGAACACCCTATATTTTGTAACATTTTCGAATTCTTCCTGAAGAGCTGATTCCGTCAATGCATCATACTTGGGGTCTAGGGTAAATGATAACAGAGATATAGGGTGTGAAAAATCGAGATTTTTCAACTTTAGGAATTTTTTGTGCCCAAACTATCTATTATTGCTCAAAACGGCTTACATGTCTCTATCTTAACTTTCTATATACTATCGATTGATATTCAATTGAAACGAATACAGGGTGGTTCATAATTTTGAGTTTTGCACCATCCTGTATTTGTTCGAATTAAATATCAATCGATAGTAAATAGAAAGTTAAGATAGGGACATGTTAGCCGTTTTGAGCAATAATAGATAGTTTGGGCACAAAAAATTCCTAAATTTGAAAAATCTCGATTTTTCACACCCTATATCTCTGTTATCATTTACTCTAGACCCCAAGTATGATGCATTGACGGAATCAGCTCTTCAGGAAGAATTCGAAAATGTAACAAAATATAGGGTGTTACATTCGAAATAACAAAGTTGTTGCTACTTTTTGGTAGAAGCGGCAACGCCGCAACGCTGAAAATATTTTCATCGAATAGAACTCCTCATCCTGTGCCTGTTGCCAAGTTTTCATGAAATCATCTCTTTTCGTTCTAGAGATACTTCTAATAGACGGTCAAAAAAAATCACCCTGTATAGAAAGATATTTGATGATGGAACAGAGATGCTATTCAAAAAGGTACCCTCGGTAGGTATATGTTGTTGGTTGATTCGGCGGTTAGGTGTGTTCACGCAAGACAGTACGGTTCTGATTCCACTATAAGCTGTAGGTCTCGTTCTTCTTCGCCCATCTCAAGTTCAGACTTTCGGCGATTTAGTTGTCAACTTTGAGGGAGCCATACACAAAATATTTCCGGCATTGTCAAAAGTCAGTGATATTTCAATCCCCATAATCAAAAGTTGGACAATACATAATCGAAAAAAAAAAAAGAATTTATTGTGGTTATCCCAGTGGTTATCACAATTTTTTTCACCTGGTAAGCTGTTCCACACTGTATGGCGAGGTAATCTTCCTTGATTTCTAGAAAGAAAACAGGTCCTTATAGTAATTCATCTACGATAAACTGTCAACTGAATATATTTAAAAATTCAGTGAGGTCTCAATTAATTGAAATTGTGGAGATCCAAAAACTAGAATTCAGTAAAAATCTTAATCAACGTTTCACTGAAATCGTATTTAAAATGATTGTTCTCGTTAAAACAATAATACTGTGTTAGATATCATTATAATACAATTAGTTTATCGTTACCTCAATACACTCGTTACTATTCAAAGAAAATTAATATTCACGCCATTCACACATCGGTAATGTATCCTTAAAAGGACAGTCATTGTTGCAATGCTCTGACTATAATAATAGCGAGATTATTTATGGACATCGTGATTTGTGAATAATTGTGTTAGGATAAATTACAAAGCGTTACAGAAATGGGCAAGTACCATGCAAAGATATTGAGTCACCTGAAATTACTGACCCAAAATCTCACCCAGCTTCTCATCACATATAATGATGAATAAAATAGTATATTTTGGCATTGGTTTGTAGCACACTATTGTGCATAGATAATAATTGTTTTTCTTTCATTTCAATTTACTCATTTATACCACACTGGGGCTTTGGCTTTTCCTCTTCTAATTTTTTAAATTCACTTCAAAATATTGATAACGTGTTCTGAAGCTGATAGTGGAAGAACATTTTTATTCTAAGATAGATAGATAGATAGATAGAAATTTATTTAACCATATTACGATATACATCATGTATGGCAGGTCATCAAGATTACAAAAAATTATTCTATAATAACTACTTTAAACTAACTACTACTTATATAAAATGGAGAGAATCAAATAGGTAACAAAATAATCAAAATATATATATATATAAAAATATGAGGTTGTCAGAAATACTAAAAACTATATCAATTATACAAATAAAAAATTGAAAAAAAATTATAAATAGGTCATAAAATAATCAAAAAAAAAACGTTCAATGAAATAATGACAAACAGATTGAGGGAACAAACAAAATTACAAAAAGTTCGAACGCTACTCAATGTCAATATCTTTCCAAATTTCGCACTCTAGGTATTCTTGAATAGAATAGAAACAATTTATCTTTAGAGCTGTCTTAACGCTATTTTTGAAATTAGCAGCATTCATCAACCTAATTTGACCAGGCAATTTATTATAAAGTTCGAGATTTATTGAGTGAGTGAGTGAGTAAGACACACAGATGGATCATCTTATTTGTTGATTTAGTTGGTTTGGTTAGACGTTATACAGGGTGTCCCCTCTCAATTGGAAAAAACTTCTGGGGCATATTGAGGAACCATAGACGAGCAGTTTGAGATAAGAGACTGATGTCCGGAAGTGCATGGTTTTCAAAATACAGGGTGTCAAATTTTTTTTCAAAAAACTTTTTTTTATCAATATTTCAAAGGCACGTTAACCGATTTTCTTAAAATTTGCTAGTGATGTAAGCTTTAATAAGACGCTCAGTTAGCACTAATTAAATGTTAATTATGACTTCCAGTGGCGCCCCGGGGGACAGTGTCACGAATAAAAATGACAAAAAATGTACGCTGCTGACTTTTTTCAAAAATTTTATATTATTTTTAGAAAGCTCAGTTAAAAATACAACTTTTTTGTCACTTGATATTTTTTCGTATCTCTCTCCGTTTTCGAGAAAATTTTTTTATCAAAAACTTTATTGAAAGGTTCATTATTATTAGAAAGAAAAACAAGGAGGCTTTTTTACAAATAATTTATTATTAATTAGTAGAGCAAATGCTCAAAGTGTCCACCATGCATTTCGATGCATTTTCTGCACCTGTCGAGCCAGGATTCGCGCACCCGAGCAAACACGCCTGGATTGTTTGCGATAAATTCCGCTGCCACCACAACTCTAGCAACTAGGTCCTCCATGGTCGGCACATGAGTTGCATAGATCAACCGTTCCATTTCGCCCCAAAGAAAAAAGTCCAGGGGGGCCAAGTCCGGCGACATTGCTGGCCAAGGGACGGGACCACCTCTACCAATCCACCTGTTGTTGTAGGTTTGGTCGAGGTAACCTCTCACGGTGCGCGCAAAATGCGCTGGACAACCATCGTGTTGGAACCAGGCCTCTCTACGCAACTGGAGGGGTACATCTTCCAGCAGCTCGGGCAGAATATCTCGCAAAAAAACTAGATAGTTATTCCCGTTGAGGTGATCAGGTAGAACGTACGGCCCAATCAAATGGTCGCCAAGAATACCTGCCCAAACATTAACACCAAACTTCTGCTGATATCCTCTGATGTGCGTAGCATGGGGATTTTTTCAGAAAGTTGCCATTTCTGCAATACTTACCACGAATGAGTCGGTCTCCCGTAGATTTTGATGAATTTTGATAAAAATCTTATGGTTTGGCAATTCACGATTTGGGAACCGCTGCCCGTACAACCGTTGTGCTAACAAAGAATTACCCCGCGCTTCCCCATACAAGAGATGCATATCTGCAAGCTCGGCTAATTCAAACCGATTCATTTTTGCAATTAGTGTAACGTTTGAAGATAATTAAGTACTTAGAAACTGACACTTTTACTAAAGTTTGACATGTTTATGTGTTACCATGACAACATTGTTTTGTTTTAGATTTTCAGATAATAAACCTTTCAATAAAGTTTTTAATAAAAATTTTTTCTCGAAAACGGAGAGATACGAAAAAATATCAAGTGACAAAAAAGTTGTATTTTTAACTGAGCTTTCTAAAAAATATATAAAATTTTTAAAAAAAGTCAGCAGCGTACATTTTTTGTCATTTTTATTCGTGACACTGTCCCCCGGGGCGCCACTGGAAGTCATAATTAACATTTAATTAGTGCTAACTGAGCGTCTTATTAAAGCTTACATCACTAGCAAATTTCAAGAAAATCGGTTAACGTGTCTTTGAAATATTAATAAAAAAAAGTTTATTGAAAAAAACTTTGACACCCTGTATTTTGAAAACCATGCACTTCCGGACATCAGTCTGTTATCTCAAACTGCTTGTCTATGGTTCCTCAATATGCCCCAGAAGTTTTTTCCAATTGAGAGGGGACACCCTGTAGATTTGTTAATAGTTATTTTCAACTGGTACCTAGAGTCTAGATTAGTTTGTCTAGATTAGTTTGTTTGGAGGGTACCGGCACGCGTAATCTTTAGCAAATAGCAGATCGAAGTAGGCTGTTGAACTAACGTTTCGGTTATCTTATCCCTCCGAAAATGTAAACAACATATCACTCAAACAGGAATTTTGGAGGAATATTGAAAATATGTTGTTGAAAAACTAAAATGACTATAATGGGAATTCCTCTTTTACGAGAGATCACTTTTACGCCAGCTTTTACATACTTCAAGATAATGTAAACCAACTGAAATTTATCCTCTTGGAATAGTTGAAGCTGATGAAGTGGTTTTGAGATTTGCTTACATCATCACAAAATGCATTCAGATATTATTTGTAAATGTCATTGAGAGTGTTTACGTAGTACAAGATGTTATATATTCGTACTGAACATGATGGGGATCTTCCTCAACATAATACATAATATAGGATGCAAAATTTGCGCCTTTTCGTGTTCTTCAAAATGCTGCTTCAAATTCCGAAAAATTCTGAATACTTGATATCACAGGATGAAAACGAATTTCTGCAAAACGTTTTATTCATCAATTCTGAATCTGAATACGGTCCTGAATTTTTCACTTGTGTCTGTTGTCGGAATTCCGAGATAATAGTCGAAATTTCCACATAAAAGTCGGAATTCCGAGATAGAAGTAGAAATTTCGACTTAATAGTCGGGATTCCGAGATAAAAGTCAGAATTCCGAGATAATAGTCGAAACTTCGACTTAAAAGTCGGAATGCCGAGGTAAAAGTCGGAATTCAGAGATAAAAATCGGAATTCAGAGATAAAAATCGGAATTCCCAGATAAAAGTCGGAATTCCGAGAAAAAAGTCGGAATCTTAATTGATCAATAAACAAATAATACGTGACCCTTCTACGCTTCCGTAGAAAATAAAGGATAGGTACCTATTTCGTTCGATTTATTGATCCATAGCGTAGAAAATGGTAACGCATTTTTCTCAAAACACCATGTTATGATTTTTCTGTGGACGATACTTTCACATTCAACTATTTGTGGTAGCTATTAACATCGAATTCGTGGACATATTTGCTTTTCACGGAGTAACAACCTCGACCCGATTCGAAATGCTGTTCGTCTGATCTGATCGCCTCTTGAGTCTTGTTAGTCTTTTTGATGGACGATCGTAAATTGAATTTATTATTCGGCAAACCCCATTCATCATGGAAGTTTCTTTCGAAAACCCCGTTGACAATAGAGCAGCGCCGTTAAAAGCCACCTGTTGGGCCAACTTTGATTTCACCGAGCGAGTTTCATGCGCACAAAGGTTTTTTAGTGGCTACCTGGAGTCTATCGCCGGTCAACTCGGCAGAAGGCCATTTGTTACTCTATCAAAATTATTCTCACATAAAAAACGTTATCTACGATGGCCCTGGAGGGCCAATGCAAAAAAAAGACTTAATCATCTCGAAATTTCGACTTGATATAATATCAATATAATCTAATATTATGTAGTGAATAAGATAAAGGAATAAGATAAGAAAATTGAACATACGTTATTCAAAAAGGCTGGCTATTAGATCATTGCGTTATTTTTGCTTTCATCTCAACTTTCTTTAGTTTTCTTAGAAACTCCTGATGGGACTACCAATTACCAAATTCAAATCGTAAACCAATTGTGTTTCTTATTGTAGTGAAAAATTCTTTTTTTTTTTGCTTTGGATTTCAACCTTCAGCCACACACATTACGTTAATTTCTTATTCTCAACTTTTATAATTGTAGGTCTTATATATAATTATTTTGTTCGCTATAACAAATTCCACAATTAGGTCATATATAACTTTATCCTCCGTTGCTAATAAGTTTTGAATACTGGTGGGAAATTGGGTAAAACGTCGTTTATCGCACTCCTATCGGAAAAAAATTTTGGTGGAACATACGTATTTTGACCTCCTGATCACGAATCTGAAGTCAAAACGCGGCGGTCTCAAGTATTTTCGGAGATACGGCCCCATTTTGTCTCAAAAATGCACCATTTGACATGTCAAATTTCTGCTATTAGGAATACACAAAATTCACCCTTCTTTGAACCAAAACACTATACACGCATATATTTACTTGTTTCCAACACTTCTCAGCAGAAAAAACAATTATTTTTCAAAAAAATCACCCTTCTTTGAAATGTAAACAAAACAACCTTTTTCGGCAACCGTCCGGAAAGTACGTACTTTCCAGACGATTTTTTTTTTGAGAAAGTGGCATTTTTCCGGCCTAGTCCGGGAAGTACGTACTTCCCGGACTAGGCCGGGAAGAATCACATCGTTGTTGTCATTGTAAATATGAAAATCTTGGTAGTATGGTTTTGATAAATGCAGTTGATCATTACCATAGCAGCAAAATAACGACTGACAGCTATCTGACATAAAATTAGCTAACATTTAAATTTTTGAAAGAAATGTGTTTCTTTGATTTGTTATTCTACACGGTTGCCGAAAAAATTGTGTACGCAACACGCCCGAAAACAGTTTTTTTGGACTCGCAGACTTCCAGGACTCGCTACGCTCGTCCTAGAATTTTGTCCACTGATCCAAAAAAACAGTATTTTCCGGACTTGTTACGTAAATTACTATTTTACACTGATTTTGTGGTAATTTGTATTTATGATGTTGGCAACGTGATTGTTTGGCTCATGGTGAGACGTTGCCAACATCTCAAATAAAAATAACCAGAAAATCAGTGAAAAAAGATGTTTTGTTTACGTTTTGAAGAAGGGCGAATTTTTGTGAAAATAACAGTTTTTTATGCAAAAAAGTATTGGAAACAAGTTAGTGTGAGCATGTGTGATGTTTTGGCTCAAAGAAGGATTAATTTTGTGTGTTTTTATTAGCAGAAATTTGAGATGCATAGTGACACATTCTTTTTGGATACATTTTCATATGCATCCATATCGATTACCGTGCATCTATAACATCACTCATATATATATTTCTAATAATAGATGTTTGACCTAAAAAGCATATTTGATGAATTCAGATTAGTAAGTCGAAATTTCGACTTATTTTTTTTTCGCATTGGCCCTCCAGAGCCAACGTATCATTCAGAAAAATAGCGATAATATTAGAGGAGAAGTTGCAAATATGGAATATGCTTATTATGGAATAGTGACGTTTCTAGTGAACGAAGTGCCCACACCGTTGAGAGCATGCAGTTATACAGGGTGTCCCATAATAATCCTACCGAGAATCCTACCATGAAAGTTTCATTCGAACGGATTATTATGAAATTATTGTTTGAATGTCTAGTATTATATCTCTGCTGTCTAGGATGACTACTGAAATGATCCAAATCATTTAAATTTGAAAATCACAGAAATTTACAATTTTTATGGCAAAACAGTATGACGTACGAGATGACGTACTACCTATAGATTTGGTGACATTTGGAGATATTTGTTTATCATAAGTATCTGAACTTAATTCGGTTTAGCATACGGACTGAAAAAAGTCACTTGTGTTTCTGCAATGGATGAATAAAGACGATATTATTATTATTATTATTATTATTATTATTAATCTCTTGGATGAATTGAAATATTCATTAACTGCAATAAGTATTTGAGTAGCATAATCAACTTCAAAGAAAAATTGACAGTGTATTTTGAACCTGGCCATAATTTCATATTCAAAAATTACACTTTCAGGAATTTTTTTTGAGTAAAATTTGATCGCACGATAAAAAAAAATACGTATTTGATGAATTTTCACAAACTATAACGTTGAATGAAAATCTGAATTTCGGAAACTTTACCACCTGACCAGATGAAATGCTCCCCGGTTTTCAAAATTGTGTTGACTGTCATTATTCACGGAGATTGCTGAGCCCAGATATCAAGAAATTGCTTCTGAGAAACCTTTTTCAATCCTAATTGCTTTTCTTTTGTGCAAGGTATAAGGTGTTAAGTGATGGGAACATATTTTGAGGCGTACCTTGGAATGCTATACTTATAGCTCAGTCTCAGACGAATAAAATACATCTAGACCAAAAACGTATATTCTTTTCATCTGTCCTAGACTTCTTGTTTCCATTATAAGAATTCACACCCATTTTACTCTATAAAATTCATCAAACCATTTGAATTCAAACTTCATTCAATTGAATGTGCCTACTGCATTTTCTATCTGTGAAGCAAAAAATGATATCCAACATTTGCATATTGATTTTGAAAATTAAATAACAATATGTTATGTATTCCTGATTATGTATGTGGAAGAGTAATGTATTTCAGAGATGTACTCCCTCTTATATACACCCCTAGCTATAATACGAGAAATTGTGATACTTTTATGCTGAAGGAATGTTATTCTGGTTTAGTGCAGAACTTCATTTTTACATAAGAGTCTATATGTATTGAAGAGCTTAACAGCTGATCTAAAGAACTGTAACAATCTTGACGAAATAAAAAACATTTTTGAGAGATTATGTATTGTTCTTCGTTTTTTTTTTGTTTGATTTTTCGAATTCAAGAAAATAATGCCCCAGAAAAAAAAATAAAAGGATCAATCCTGGTGGCACATTTTGTCAGCTATACTTTTGTACAGAACGACTTCATCGCTACAAGGCATGGTTTCCAAGATATAAGCGAAAAATTAGATAGAAGACTTTTACGAAATCGGTCGAAATGAGGCTTAGCTGGAAGGACTGTAATCAAGTCTAATTACATTACCGATCCATTCACAACAAATATTGTCTCATTCGTGTTTGTCATACTCAACTAACCCGCTTACAAGAAAAACAAGATGTATCAATATTTATGTTGGCTAACAATAAACCGGCAGTGCTTTACGGTTGTTGTAGTTGCTGCGTTCTGCATATAAATCGGGCAATCCGTTCTTATCTGGATAATTAATCAATTTGCTCATTAATTGTTGTTTTGGAGGTAACCAAAGAATTTTGTCACCCGAACAAATTCATATACCCTTTGTTCTAGAATAAAATAGACCAAGTAGAAAACAAACATCTGGGGAGATGTATTCATTTTTTTCGTGAGTTAAATAGCATCAGTTCATGATACATATTCATTCAAAAATGCTGAAAATTGCCACATTAAAACTAACATAAGCCAAATTTTGTGATTTTCATACATATTCATAAAATACACACAACCTGTGAACAAAACAAAAATTTGTGTCACAGCGAGAAAGAAATAACAATTCGAATAAAAATACATCATCCCTCCCCCCCTCCCCCAAAACACTTTCTGTGTCCACCACTGTTTCTAAAAAATTCGAACTATCATCATCTTAATTGATATGTAGTACTAAGATATGCTAAAATTCAAAACATTGGGCTTATTATCTCCCACGTTCTTTACATAATATCATAATTCTAAATATAGTAACTAGTACTGTACAGGTTTTCAGAATAATCTGGCATGCAACTATCGCTTTTATAGTAGAGGAGACAACGTTACATTTGAATGAGTCATTCCATTCCCACCGAAAATCATAAAAATAATGTAGCTTTCCCCTGATTCAATTTTTCTACACTTGAGTATTAGCAGGACATTTCGAACATCTAACTAGATCCTAGAATAAACAAAACGTTCGGACATTTTTCCAAAACTTCTAAATTCGCATTCAAGAACCGCATTTATAAACATAATATGGGTTTTATAAGAAAAAAAACCTATTCCAATCTTATTTAACCCATTAATTCCCACTGTGCTCATTTGAGTACACTTTGAAAAGCCGCATAGTGTATCCACCTATCGTTCACATTTGATTACTGAGCCAGTGCATATATTCGGTGGATATAAAAAAATCATATTGTCGTTCTTCAACCCCGTTTACTGCATGAAAACTTATTGTTGGGTGTATGGTGGTGTGCTTGGAAACTAGTTCTCGAAAAACTTTTACGAACTTTGGAACTGATAGATGGATAATTGTTCGTGTATTCATTTGGGTACAATGGGTTATAGCCGAGGTTTAAGCAGTCCATTGTCATTTGGTCAGCTTTATTCTATGAATGTTGGCTCTTTCACAGATATTCAAGATCCGCTTGATTTTATCAAAATACTTCCCGCAACTCTCATGGGGTCTCTGAAAGTAATCAAAATGTTATCTCTATTGTTGTTTTTCGCCTAAAGTTGATCCGCAGATTGATGAAAAAAACTCGATGATAATAATTATTCATAAGAAGGAAAATATTCCATGCTTGATGATTGAGCTTCGCCACATAAGCAATGATGATGAAACTTGTATGAAAGATATAATTTGTCTGTTTTGCGACAAAAGCTCAGTACATCTTTCAAAATAAACCGTTCTGAAAAATACTGCAATTGGAGCTGAAGTGGACTGAAGATTATGTGAATATCTATACTGGCATGCCAGCAAAAACGAGATATGCAGACTTGATATGGTGAAAAATGTTTGGAGAATTTGGAACCTAAAGCAGTCTTCAGAAATCTTTTCGAGTTTTCGATATTATGGTGCATCAAACCAATATATATTGAATTCTCGGAATTGAGAGACTGATAGTCCGTCATTATTCATCTTGTCACGTGAAGTCGACGTAAACTGAACAGAGATCAATTGGTCAGCTACTCATGAGTGTTAGGAGAGATGGAGTTGACCATTTTCCAGAAGATTTGGATAAACAGTTGAGGTGTACTCAATGTCTTCAAAGAGTCAGTTGAAGTTGTTTGAGATGTAGAGTCACTATCTGCATTGAAAAGAGTTACCACTCTCAGAGCTATGTTTCATTTCATTTGTATCGCCTGGTTATATAAAGTGTACTTCAGTAATTCGGCTATGTTTTTAGTATCCATTACTTCCCATTGTACTCATTCGAGTACATGTATTTTTTGTTAGGAAACTAAAATTTTTCGATATCAGTTACATTTACTTTTTTGTTCTAAATAATACAACTGAGAAAATTCACGAGAAAAACAGTGTCAAAAAAAATGTCTTGGGATCTAATGGGTTAAGAAGAAAACCTCAACATCGATGATAAATTCGGAATCATACATAAAGATAATAACGTAATTCGCAATCATTTTGGAAACATCAGAAATTAAAAGGCTTGAAGAAAATATTTTACTCGATTTGGTCGAATAGATTTAATACTTCCTCCTGTGATTGAGGTTGATACTTACCTGGATGTTATAATGTCATCAGTACCCCCTCTGGCTCTTGGTAGTACATGCATAGTGAAATTAACTTAACACAATTAGTTTAAAAGAGAAAATAGTCTGTCCAATTAAAAATATCAAATATAGTTTGAAGTTGAATGTCTGCTGGTAGACTACGAGCAGAAAACAACAACTTTCCTGGTAAATAACACGCAGAACATTGAATTATATCTGCTCGTAGTTCTTGCAACGATTCACACTGTGAATGCAGACCACAAATGTTGATTGTACTCTCACTGTGCTAGTGAAAAATGTTGCGAATTCAAACATTTAATCCATCTCATTTACTAACACGTAATTATTTCATATGACATCATTTCCACGATGCGCAAACTCAGAAGTGCATCTGCTCCATCTGTTTTTATAGCGTTCTATATGTGTATGGGTTATTGAATATTTGCCAAATTATTACTTCAGAACCTAAATGCTATCTCCCCTGCTATTCCAACAATTTCAGATATACATAAAGGCGATCTCAGAGGCGCCAGAACCGAGCAATGACCAAAAAAAAAGCTCCAACTGGCGTCGTCATTTGGCGCCATGTCATTCCTACGTGCTATAATTGAATTTCGGTGTCGGTATAACAAAATACGCTGTATATATTTTGGCACTAGAATGGGCAATCTTGCACGTTTTTGGTTATGAGATTGAACTTCTCACATTTCACGACAAAAAATCGAGAACTGGACAAAGACGGGATAGATACGCAAATTCAGTTGAAATCCTTTCATTCATTTCTATTTATTGTTCTAGTCGAAAGGTCCCGAATTTTTTGTTCACAATTTCTGAATCGATACAGCTCAGACTTACAAAATAATTCATGGTAACGGTCCATTGAGAAATTGATCCAATTTTCTCTTAGTTTCCTCTTCTCTCTCTCCTAGCTTAGTTCTGGCCAATTCTAGCAGGTCTACTTTGACGTAGTCGGTTGTATCATCAGAAACTTCATCCTTTTGGATGCTACTCCTAGCAGAGCTATCGCTTGAAGAATACCTGCAATCAGTGCACCAATGACAAGACATTTGAAAATTTAAGAAAATATTATCCTAGATGTTATGCCAGTTAGGTACGACTTCGAAATGCATTTTGAAGTGATAATGAACTACCACCAAATTTGCACAGAGAACTGACCTCAACAAAGGAAGGATACTGATCGAGATACTGATGGATCCAAGATGGAAGAAACGGCTGGCTCTCAAAATCAGATAGCCATCAGGTAGACTAGAAGCTCTGAAGTCATAGATACACTTGTGAATCTAAGCTAACTTGAGACTGCAAACAATCCCTGAGACAACTGGCAGCAAACAACCAGGTCACTTTGTTGTGAGATCCATGTCACATAAGGTTAGAGGTGACTGGAAAGCAGTCTGTCAGGACAAAGACAACCGAAAAGGCTAGTGAGTCTTCCATCAAGGAAAACTAAACTTGAAACTGGTGAAGGGACTCACTGGACACTGCTCTATAAGGTATCACCTCAAGAAGATGGGCAAAACAGAGAGTGATAGTTGCCGCTACTGCGAGAACTTCGCTGAAACTGCAGAAAATTTGCTTTGCGAATGCCCAGCACTCTTCTGCAAGAGGCTCAAGTTCCTAGAGGAGCTTTATTATCGTCAGGAGTCTAGCTCAAAATATCTGATTGGCATAGCCTTCATGACCCTCTCTACAATCCAATCCCACCTGGCCCACCAGATGCCATTTACCGTTTATTATAAGACTCGAGGGTGTACAGTTCCTTGTGGATCAGCATGCTGATCCTGTTTCTGCTGTCCGTCCTGCAAAGTGGGTTATCTACCGGTATCACGCTCGCCTTCTTGATTTTCGGAGTTTTCGGCGTCGGCAGAGGCTTCCTCCATTTTTCTTTGCAAGCTTGACAAGTCGTTTGTTTTATGTAGGACTTTGGGGATTTAGAGCATTCTGTGGATTCCGGTATGGGTCCTATTGTTGGAGACTCAGTTCCCCTTTGGTTTGCACTGGAACAGAATAGAGTAGAAATATAAGATGTGTATTAAAAAAATATTCGCTAGGTATATTATATCCAAGAGGAAAGTTGTAAAAGAAACTTGGTTATGAGCAAGAAAACTCAGGCTTTTGAAGTTACTACTCAACGAAACAAGCTTTCTTGGTACTGTCTATTGATTCAAATCACCGAACAATTCTTCCCCTATCTGCTGTACGAAGACTTTCATCCGTGTCGAGAGACATTTTCATTTTTTTCATCTTCTGTGGCACAGCGATTCTGGATGATCGGCTTGAACTGGACCTAGTGCTATCTTCCTCCGTATCATCTGTGTCATATTCTATTCTTCTGATCTTGGAGGCTTCTTTTATGTTTTTCCTGATGAAATCGACTGGCCGAAGTCGACATGGTTTTGTACCAAGTTCTTCTTCTTCGCAACATGTGATATCGTGAGAAGATTTGTGCTCCAAGTTGATAGGGCATGCATTTTTTGAGGGTGATGAGTTCATTCTTATATGCCAGTAGATGGTGAGGGCAAGAAAGGTCACAAGTCAAAGTTCTTCATCTCTCCTCTTCTCTTGAGGAATATTTGGACAGATTTGATTCAATGAATTCCTGGGAATTATATTTGGTTATGACATATTTATGATTAGAAAAAGCTGTCATTTTGACGTATAAGCTATTTATATGTCAAATTGAGATGCTTTAATCCGGTTGCAAAGTTCATCAAGCCTTCTGGGACTGCTAACTTGCGAGCTAAAGGCATGCATGGTATTGCATGATAGTGCATATGCATAATCACCGAAAACTGTAACTTCAGAGCCATCTAGCGCCCAAACCAAGCGACTTTGCACTGGGAAAGTTTGCTCAAATCCTTTGCTCAGATGAATTCGTATAGACCTTCAAGAGACACCCTGTGTAACGAATAACCCCTATCACATCTTTGACGCTCAGCACATGCTCAGCATCACTTATTGACAGAATTGACACTCCATGCCCGTCAGTCGTACCACCTCCCGACATGGGGCGCGACACAACATCCCACGCCCACATCAGAAACAGGGCGGAAAGCACTCGCCTTCATTCGGAGCTGCAGCGCATTGAAAGAGAAAAGCAGGACGAAATGCGCATATTGAACACCGAGAAGCGACAGCTCCGCTCCAGGTACTCCAAACTCCCCACTAAACCGGGCATCTCCCTCGAAGGACACCGAGGAAGGGTGGAAACCGAGCCGACAGATTTTGAAACGATCCGTGAAATGGTCTTCACCGATGGAGCCGTGGACATCGACAAGATCGCGTGCCTGCACCTGGTTTCCGCGTACAGAGCCGAAACGTTGTTACCACCCAAGAAGAAGGCCCTGACCTGCAAAGAGCACTCACCCACCGAGCGACTCTTGGACAGGTCGAAGAAGGGCTTCCTGAACAACGAGACCGTCTCCGGCATCCTTCCGCTCTACACGTTGGAGCCGGTGGAGGCCCACGGAGATGTTGTCATACGCGACGGCCGGCTAGCCGCCAGGATCCTCGTCAACCAGACCATCAGGGACCTGATAAGCGCCGTCGTGACCGCCCTCCAAATCTCCAACCGCGCCAAGCTCTCCGAACTCTCCAAGTTGGGTGGGGATCCAGAGGCGCTCAGGAGGCTGTTTGAGAAGAAACACATCCAGGAGTTCGTGGACCTCTTGAGCCAGTCTCCGTTGGTCAACCGATGCGACTCGTTCGTTCTGACCCCGCCCTTCAAGATGAAGAGCGTGGACCTGAATGTCAAGACTAGCACGGGCTCGCTAGAGGCTTTGGTGAAGAGCGTCAGGCTGAATGTGTTGCAGTTGCCCAGCAGAAGTCTCCTCATGGAAGTGGTGGAAGAGGATAAGCCAGTTATTGGTGCGGGGTCCAGAAGAGTGTCTCTGAAGAGCGTTGATCGATGGAGGTCGGAAGGTATGATGACACAGCCAGGAGAGGCTTCCGAGGGTAATAGGGTTCTTCAGAGTGACGTCAGGAGTGGAAGGCGGTTAGGTCGCCACGTCTCTATTGATTTCATCGGCAAGAACATCATGGAAGCGTCCAAGGCTAGGAAAATCCAGTACGAAGCTGACGATGCTGGAGACATTTACTGGACCGAAAAACAAGTCCGTTCGAGCTCTCCCAACCTGAGAATTAGGAAATCTGGATCACTACAAAGTGAAAGAAGTGGTGATGTTGTCAGTGAGGATGCGAAGGAAGAAGAATCTTTGCTGAAGGTATGTTTCTTCTTGTGGTTGTGTGTTTCAAGTGTTCACTCACAGGGTCTAGTTTGTCTTTACTTGATTCAGAGGGGTAATATTGGTAGAGGATGTAGATTTCCTTTTAAAAATTCGCAGCTTATAGGCATTGCAATGAGATAATTCGAGCAGGTCTAGACGTAACAATAAAAGGGTGGTTGGTCTGAGCCTAGTCTGTCTGATGTCTGACATCGCTAGTGATGCAACTTTCGATGATAATCGACCATAAAATCACCCATGAGACCGGAAGAGGTAGCCTTCTCTTCTACGATGTTTCAGGGATGTCAATGAATTCGTAAGTGCAGATGAAAAGCTCTGCTCTTGATAGAATCCAAGAGCTTCAGAAACATGGGACCCACACTTCATGAAGGTCAGATCTCTATAGACCATGAGGCACGAGAGAATGGACAAAAAAAATAATTGAGAACAGGGTGAAACTTCATCTTCACCGACTTTTCTATTTAAACATAGGTAGCCTCCCAGAAAATCGCTACGCTAGACTCGAAACTGACCGACGTAGTCAAGCCGGACCACCCCAAATTCCTCATCAAACGGACGACCTGCCCAGCGTGCATGGAGAAATGGAAGACGCCGCTACCCTCCCCCAAAACTCCAAGGGTGAAGAGGTCTAAGGTGCTCCAAGTGGGGGATAACCTCAAAACCGACAGCATCCACAGAATCGATATGCTTATCAACAAAGAGATGTACCTGCTGGAGTCCTATGACAGGAGGTACTCTCCGACGAGCAACTCCTTCAGAAGGTTAGTCTTCCGATTCTGATTGGGGTAATTAGCCATCATCGTGGTGTTTTTATCGATGTACGAAAATTCGGTGCAACTTCAGATGAAGTTGATGATGGATTGTTCATGAGTGTTTAATTTGATATTCATTGATGCAAATTAATGATATTATTCTTTTTGTAGGTGGTGTGGTACCGAGAAAAAAGTGAAGATCATGAATGCTTTCAAGTGCGTCGGTTTGAGTTCAGTCGATTTGACGAGAATTCACCAGGAGGTTAAGCAGAAAGAAACACAAAGGAAGCTAGATTTGTTCTTAGGGATTGATATTCAATAGTTTGGATATCACAGACAGATCACTTCTGTACTCCAAATATCCAATAAGAAACAACATAGATAATTTTTAAGTGTGTTGAATATATGCGACTAGACAGTTTAGGCTGGAAAGCGGATTATCTTCGAAAAACAAATTCAATGGATTCAATATTATGAAATTTTTGCACAGTCAAAAACAATCTGGTCTCGTTTTTTTTTTCTTCTGTTTCCTATCACACACGCCAGCTGCAATTGCAACTTCGGTCAATGAAATTCTTCTGTACGTGAACGTATATATATACAAACCACACGAATATGGCCCAAGAATCGTTACTATTCTAATGGACAGTACCATACCCTTTCCTATTTTAATGAGCAGTACTGTACCATTCAATATTTCAATGAGCAGTACTTTACCATCCACTGTTTTATTGAGCAGCACTGTACTAAGGACATACAGACTCGGATGAGTTTTCAATCGCGTATCAGTAAGAGTTTATTATATCATACAAATTTTACTTATCGCCTCACTCTCCCCCTCAAAAAAATGTTCGGTTCGTCTCTGGACACACTGTATTATTTCTGATGATATATAAGTTATTTTTCAATATCCAGATAAATCATTATTCGAATTGATATTCCAGTAATATTTATTTTCCCCCGCCAATCAGTATTTTCCAATTTTCACTTCATACTGAAGAAAATCATATATTACCTCCTTTCTGATTTGTTTACCCTGGAAACTAATCAATGTGTGTCAGATATATGTAGAAGATTAAGTTATTGGTATAAAACGTAGGGTTCTCCAGTAACTTTAATGCATTTCCCGTTTCTCCTTCAACAATGAAAACATTGGTTTTCTTACCGTTATGCCTCTCGCTAAATTGCGTTTCTGCAACATTATCTTCAACCTCGTTTTCAACGGAGGCTACGGAAGTATTAGTTGAAATGTTCAGGAACGTTTTTGGTCCAACATCCAGACAAATTTGTTACATCCACGAATCGAAAATCTCGAATAACATCCTGGAGGATTCCATCTCAAGATTGGACTCCCCAGTTATGACGTTAACAACAAGTCACTTACCACAGATGAACCTACTAGAAATGAATCAATCGTTATGTAGCGATTCCATTATTTTTGTCGAAGACAGTGAAGCTTTCTTGCAGGCGCTTTCAAAACCAGAAACCATCGAATCGATTCCTCTGTTATTCAGCCCATGGTCGAGAATGATATTAGCTTACGAAGTACCACCGAAAACCAACCAAAATTTGCTGACAAGGTTGGTTGACGAGTTCTTCATCGATATATTCGTCTTGAATTTTGGCTCACAAACCCCAAGAAGTCATTTGAACTCCAGCAGAACCAATAATGATTTTGTGGTTGAGCATCTGCCCACGAATCGGACTGTTTTGCAACTGACTTCAGGGAGAAGCCAGAGACACAAACTTACGAAATGGGTGCGAGAGTTTGCGTCTAGTAAACCCCTAAGGGTCTCCTTATTCGATTGTCCGCCATACTGGTCCATCGAAAATGGTACCAAAATAGCGGGTGGACTCGTAACTCTTTTCATGAATACAGTTTTTGAAGGTTGGTCTCTGCAATACAATGTGGATGACACAGGAAGTCATTTGAACAACTGGAACCATTCCATTGGGTTAGTGGAGGGGAAGAAAAGGGACATGTCAGTATGTCCCTACTGGATCCAGAATTTAGTTGACAGGCGAGTTGAGTTCAGCCTACCAATCACCAATTCAAAACTCAGGTTCTTGGTTAGGAAGCCGTTGCTTTCGTCTACATATTTCCTCATCTACAAACCCTTCGAAGGCAAAGTGTATGCCCTTGTCTTCTCCATGGTTCTTGTAACATCTGTACTGCTGGGTTGCTTCAGAAAGATAAGCCGCGCTGCCACTGCTACCAATCGATCTGATAGGTTTTCACAAGTAATAATAATTCTGGGTATTCTCTACCAAGTGGCGATATGTCCATCTCACATCCTGCAGAGGACTTCCACCAGGATACTTGTTGTTTCCTGGGTGCTATTTTCTTTACTAACTGCTACCTACTATTCAGCAGGATTGACCAGCACTTTGACTCATCCTCGTTTCACAAATAACATCGATAGTTTGGAAGAAATGGTGGAGCATGAGGTACCTTGGTACAACGAAATGGACTATTACCAGAATTACTTTGCCTCGAAAAATAATGACACGCTGGATAAATTAAGTCATCAGTATACGAAGGAACTTGCGTTGCATGATATTCTTCGCTTGCCTGCTATTCTCGTGAATATTATTGGTGACCGATATGTGAATTTGGAGAATATACCTCACCAAATTTGGAAGTACTACAAGGTCCTGGATACCGATATTGCGTTCTGCTACAATTCCTTCATTTTTCAAAAGCACTCACCATACAAAAGATATTTTGATGAAGTCACTTCGAAGTTTCTTGAATCTGGTATCATACAGCAACGTCTCAAGATCTTGTATTGGCATACTCATGAAATCGTGGACAATTTCTTCACCAATTTTGTTGATAATGATGCGCATGAGGATATACAAAAATACTTATTTCAAGGTGCTTTTATATCGCTCATGTATGGATTATGTCTTGCGACCACAGCATTTTTATTCGAGTGTGTTGTCTATAAGCTGAGGAAATATCAGATCAGGAAATCAATCATAAATTTAGATTGATAAACCAAGACTTTCGGTAGCAGGAATCATAAAAAACTTGTAAACTTGAAAAAAATTGTATCATCTTCTAGAAGAAAAAAGAGAAATCACAAAGTGTGTTGCACTGTTCTTTGTTTTATGATGTGTGAGTAAGTAGTAAATATCTCATTAAAATATGAGTAAGTAGCTGGGGCCAGGCATCAACTAGATAGGTTCTATGATTACTGGATAATTATGTAAAAAAACTTACTTTGTATAGCAACAATCTAAAAAAATGCACATTTCTTGTTATACACTGTACTTTATCTACAACAATTAACCTATAAAATATAGAAATTATTTCACAACAGAAGGCGTTGGTTTGTCACTTCTACTTTGGTTTCGACAAGTTTCAGTGAAACTGAATTGACAGGGCTGACTCTAGTTTTAGTTGCATTCCATGGATTATCAGGTGAATGGAAGGCATATAATATACCTACGCCATTGTGTTACCAAAAACTATTGAGAAAGGATAGTATTACATCCGTACGAAAAAACTATCTCATGTTGTTTTAATTTTTCGTGAAAAAACTGTTTCAACGTTTACTCCTACTGAATGATAAACATAAACATCCGTTTTTAGGTGATATCTGGAAAACCAAAAATGATGAATGGTAAATTTTATCACATCGTGTATCTGAATATAACCGATTCCTTACAGGCACCCTGTATAATGAACTGAGTACCCATCGTTTCATTCATCACTTGGGATTCTCACATCACAACAAATAAAAGATGGAAATTTCATTTTTCACAATGGAAGAAACTGGTCTCGCAACTGTATGACTTTTTTTTTCGATCGAGAATTTCAAATCATCAGGATTGTCTGGTTTATGAATTATTGAACTAGCGCCGTTAGAGCATGACAATGCTGCAAAAAACGTCCGGTTATGTAGTTTATATTCGTTTATGTTGGCACAGAACCGTCCGCCAATCAGACAAGATCCTAACAAGAATTTTTACTCGGTAATATTAACACAATTTAATAAGACAAATTAATAATTCCGGGAATTCGTTGCATATTAACTATTTAGTTTTTGTCATTATAATAACTTAATTGTGAAAGTGAAGATGTCTTGCGAAAATTTCCAGAAATATTATCAAATAAATATTGTAACGATATTTCTTATTGAAAAGTTACTTGTAATACGATAAGCACTTTTAATTTAACTTAAATCAATATGAAATTGCCTCAACGCTTGTATCATTTATGTGTATACTGCAAACCTATAATTGCATAAAATTAAGTTTAATGATATTGTATGAATCCACACCTTTACTGAACTAGATTTAAGAACTAGCTGATTCTGGAATTTTGAGAAGTTGAATGTTTTGAGAGTATTTTGAATGAATACACATTTAAACCTTATACAATAAGGAAACAACATACCTATACAACAATGCAACTAACTGATTTCCAATTGAACTCAAAAATAATGTCAAGAAGACCTACTCTGGAAAGATGAAGCCTACATTAGCAGAGCTGTAATCAAGAAAGTTCAATAGCGAATAGGGTTGTGAACTTTTTTTCAAAAATTATATATGTGAAACGCGGGCCTCCAGAGAAATTTTTATTTTCAAGGGTTTTTCCAAAATCGGCATTCAAAAATCGAAAATTCTCCATCCTTTTCTAAAAATGTGACGTCACCTGGTAGGTTGGTTTAGGTTCTGTTCCATTAATCGAAGTGGAAGAAGAATTATTGACAATCTCTGTCATCTTTGACAGATGGCGGTAAAAAATTACCGGGCGATTTTAATTCTTCCTGCGAAAATATATTCGGATGATTAAAGGTAAGTTTTGTTTCATTGTTCAGCGTTCATTATACTCTTCACTGACCACTATTTTCAGAAAATTCAAGCATTCAAAGACTTGTGCTCCATGTAGCAACACGAATGTGGATTCTCGAAATACATATTTGTTCCTACTCCAAGTGTTAATATGAGACAAACTTGCTGTTTTGCAGTAGGACAACACATATCATCAGCTACATCTGCAAGTGATTGCTGTAAAGATAAATTTGAACTAAGTTAAAATTCTTATTCTTATTTTCTTAATCTTTGTACATGAACATCATGAGAATCTGAAGTGTGAGCACAAAGTATTTTCGTAATAGGTATAAGCTAATAAACCAAATCTTGTCATGCACTTCTGTAAATAATAAATGTATTTTCCTATAATTCCTCAGTTATTCTTAGAACGTACTCTAACTATGATGTGAGTTTATATGAAATTTCTTCTTTACATTATATAGTGAATATTTAATAATAATATCAATTTGTTGTTTATTAAATATATTATCAGATACACCACTACACTTACCTATACTTCTCCCAGACAATAAAGTTATTAATTGAATTAATTCTTCATTTTATTTCTCTATTTTATAGTGTCTTTCATTCGTCTGTTCAATCGTCTCATATTGACTTCGCTGAGGTGGTATTGAAAATCCTATAGAAATATTATTAACTCATATAAAATACATGATTTGCGTTATATATAAACAATCAATTAATGCGCCCTTTTGAATATTTTGAATTAGTTTCGTAACCGAAAAAAATTTGAATTAAAAATTGACATATTGTCATCTGACTTATCTGATCACTTATGTCAAAAATTTCTTCTTCCCTATTATTTTCGATATTTTTACGATACCATCCCGATCTACCAGGTGACGTCAGCAGAAATATGGTGCTGTCAAATAATTATTTTTGATTTCGATTTTCTCGAGCATAGAAGAATATTCCGATTTAATTTTGATGCCATATCGGTAGTAGTTTAGTATGGTATCGGAAAACGACAATCAATTCTGCTAAAGCTTTAGAGGTTTATGACCCTATTCTATCGGTGAGCACTCAGTGTATAAGTTTTCCTCTTCAATACATGTCGAAAAGAAAGATAGATATAGACTGAGTGCATATAAATACCACTTGTTTCTGCCCAATGGAGTAGGCATTTGATTTTTCAAATTTTTTTTGTTTTTTTGGGACTCATTTACTGTATGTTTCCAAGCCACCTTGTCCAAATCTCCACTCAATCGAAAGAATGTTTGATATTTCCAGAGATTTACGTGAACCTTAATTGGTGTTAATGTGGTAGACATAATCGTTGATATTCACATTCTTCGTATAACTCTACTTTCAGTAAGGGTCTTTTTAATTTAGTACAGGTAACCAATATAATCTCCTCATCAGGAGATACATCAGTTGATAAAATATTCTAAAAGAAACAAGAAATCTCTGATTATACAAGGTACGGGTTTACTTAATTGATTGTTATGTCCTAGTATTATAGCTACTGACAAAAGAAGAATGTTAACAGGATTATTTGGGGTTTATTTCCTCTATTCAAAAAGACAGAAAGGACCAGTGTATCGATCTCAAAATGTCATTTATTCAACTTTCAGATAAGAAAACGATAATCTCCTCGCTAAAGGTGATATATTGTGAAGAAAAAAGTGCTATACAAATAGTGACAAAAAATATTGGAAAAAGAGTAGTGTTTGATTATTATTTTTAACCGCCAACTTAGTTGCAAAGCAATCCTCGAAAGTGACAGTTCTGACTCAGGCTCATACGAATTCGCCTGATTTTGGCATTGATTCGTGTCAATTTAATATTCCCAGAAGTTATTAGTGCTTCCCAAAAAAAAACGGGGTCAAATAGTTTTTTCAACAACTGTCCAATGTAGCACACTGATGAAACGCACTCGTTCAGAAATATGAAAGAAACTTCAAATCCTACTAAATAACTCTTGAATGAGTTTGACCCCCTCAATATGCCCGAAGAACAACTAGAGTAGATGAAATTTTATCAATTCAATTTCAGTTGCAACTTTAATTTAGCACAAATTTAAGCAGTATTTCCGGTAGATGGCAGTTCAGTGCCATCATAGAATTCAGTGGAAGTGATATCAACTAAACACAAACTGATGGCATCACCTCCAAAGTCTCTTGTTTTGGCCTTTCACATGATTTAACCGCATTATCTTCGGTTATTATCTCTAATTTACTTGGTTTTACGAGGATATACTCGAAGTTAAGACGGTATCTTGGTCTTCTTATGGTGAATTGATGATGATTGTTATTGAAATTATTATCGTTGTTTTGATCACACAGGGTGAGGCAAACGAAGCAGATCGAATATCTTGAACCCATCACAAACACACAACAGGATTATAAGCAACAAATAACAAAGTTGTTCACATTATTTTTTGCATAATACTAATCATGCATGAACGTTTTGAAAATTAGTGGACCTATAGGGCGAAGCACAAAGTAGCAAAATGAAATATTATACAAAAGGATGAGGTCTATATGGTCCAGTTTGTCAAACGCTTTTTTTCTACAACGCTTTCGAATCTCAACAAAAAATTTACGTTTTCCGTGGAATGTCATTAATGTTAGGTTATGTTTGTGAGAGGGAATTAATATTGTCTAGCTCAAGCTTCCAGATAACACTGATCACAGTGATTCCTTTATTAAAAGAACAGGACAGTGACATGACAGGTACATTTGACATATGATATTTTCTGGTGGCAGTGTCTACTGTCTACCGACATGGAACTGCATGACAATAATTAAGTGACAGCATTTGCGCTCGTGAGTGAAAATATTGAAAAAATGCTCGCCTCTACCATTGGTATATTGTAAAAAAACGAACTCATATTCTCTTGCATGATTGAAAATAGTGACTGTGAATTATCAAAGGTATCTCCTCATGAAGCAGAAAAAGCAAAAATTGTAAATTTGAACCTTCTACCAGAGAAATCGAGAAAAAGTATGATATGATACATTCATGAAATCGTGCCATGAAATGCTTGGATATTGAAGATATCAAAGTAATTAGATAATTAGATACTTGTCGCATTTCTCCCAAATCATCAGTTCGTTTGAATATAAATAATATTTACAGAAAAAGATAAATTTCAATAATTATAACTATTCACACTATCAAATGTAGTTTGAGAAGTACCATAGTAGTAGTAGTAATAAAGTATAGAGTTTATTGTCTAGGAACTGCGTTTTTAGTAAAAATCTTGTGATTATTTCGTTAGGTTAGGTTAGGTTAGGTTGCCGTTCTTGAAAGATCAACTGATGTCTTTGCACTCTAAATACACAAATAGCTATTTGAAGACAATCAAGGAACTCATCTTGAACATATCCTTCTCATTATTTTTGTGTAGTTTACTCTCTAGTTTTCTGTAGCAAATTAATTGTTTTTCAATTGTTGTTTGCATTATTCACCATGCCGTGACCCTTTAAAAAAAATTCTGTCAGCACAATCGAACTACGCCCTTTTCGTGCGCCCAGCCGCCTACTACGTCATATCTGTCGTCTTTTGTTCATTGTTTACGGTGTCGTAGGCCTTGCCTTCATACCGTTTTATTGAAATGTTTAGATGCATAGGACGCATAGAATGATAGAGAGGGCTACGAAGGGTTTCCGAATGAGGGCAGTTTTACGGTATTCCTTTAACGACGGTTGCCAACATTGACAACAAGTTCCGGTGAGTAGTGAAATCCATTTTCACTTGTACGGTTTGGAATTCTGAGAAATGGGTCACACGACTCATGAAAAAAAGGGAATTTGGAAGCAAAACAATACCTACAACACCAGACGCTGTTTTGTATCTACATGCAGATTATTTTTTTAAAAAGTTTATAAAACTGGATACACTACACATCGGAGTTTCAGATTTACTATTTCTAACAAGTGTTTTATTTTATTTTTATAAAATATCGGTTATGATTGCACAAATGCAAAAAATCAGATGACCACAAATCAACTGATTTCATTGGATTTCTACTTGAGCAAAGAAAATTTTAATAAAATAAATGTGAGCTATATTTTCAAGAACAAACTGTTATAGGATAATGCACTGATGAAAGGAAGAAATATTGTTTCCATTATTTGATCTATTTTATTCTATGAGTAACTGATTCAAAGTCATTCATAGAATAACCTAGATCAAACAATGAAATATATGATTTTTTCAAGTGCATTTGTATAAAAGCTTGTTTTCGAAAATATGTTTTACTTTTATTTAATTTCGTACTGTTTTCAAATTATCTGTCTCAATACTTTCAAATTCTAATTCGATTTGCCTATAGTCACAAAATTCGCCATCTTGGAACCGCCACCTTGAATATATAAATTTTAACAAACAATTCATAATCTCTGAAACCAAAAACAACCACATACCAATTTTGAATCGAATCGGACAATAATCACAAATCTCGTTCGCCATCTTGGAGGCGCCATCTTGAATTGTTCAATCCATAATCTCTTATCCCATTATCAGGTAGTTACTCATTCATTTAGTTGGTTAATTGAACTAAGTTACAAGTGAAGCTAAATAAAAGCTTGTAATAACGTAATCAAAATTGCACACGTTTATTTTTACAATCTGGCGAAACATTTTTAGATGAGAACTCTTTTACGAAATATGAAAAATACCGAATATTGAAATATTTTACAAAATAAATAATATTGTTTTTTTTTTAATATCATAGTAGGTACTGACAAAAATTGTGCTAGACCTGCTTTCAAACAACTTTATGTACACAGCAGTCACAGCACCACAATTAATAATAACAGGAATTACAATTAAATTGTATGGAGCATTCACCAAAACGTAAAAAAATTCATTGTCCTAATTCGACATGTAAAATTTCAGTATTATTGTTAATTTGTGGTGATTATTCTGATTACTTTCGTTGTTTTTCGATAATTTCATTCCTATTTCATGCGGGAATTATTTAGTGAATAATAATTATTTTGACTACTACAAGAACACTCAGACATGTATTTCCTCTTGTTAAAAGACACCTGCGTCTATTTGAAAAATAATTTACCTGGCATGTCATGCCTTTATGAATACATTCGGAACATCGGATGTCTTTTGGAGTTTTGGACTGTTGCATCGACATGAAGAGATGATATACAGCTCACGACAGTCTTCCTTTATGCTATTTATGATTGTATTCAAAATCGGTTGTCTTCAATACGACAAGTCACCGATTTACGGATAGATAGGACCTTTGAACGTAACGTGGGGTCATAAAAAGTTTTCGAGAAACCGGTGATGGGCAAATATTTTTTTCTGAGAAGAGTCAGCATTTGAATTATGTATTGAAATAGACCGACATATCCACATTGATGACAAAGGCGTGAGAGTGCCACATATATTTTTTTTATAAGTATCCACTGGAAATTTTGTTGAATTGTTTTTTTTTTCAAATCTGTTATTCTCTTTCGTAACTTCATTCAGACCAGACTATTTTTCTTTGAAATGTTGGTGCAATTCATGACTTTTTCATTTATTAGCTTAGTCTATCTCAAGGTGGATATAGATATGGTGGAACGAAGGCACTAGAAATATTTGTAGACTTATGCCTACTTGATTTTGTTGAATTTCAATCATAGTTTCAAAAACTAGTAATACTTTCACGACTTCATATTATGGATGGCGCCACGTCTGCTGATTCCGCATGATGAATATTAGTTTCCACAATTTCTCAATCATTTTGATTTTGGGTGATTTGTTCAATCAATATCATGATTGAATAATCGAACAATATTCATATTTCAAGCCAAAACCACAATTATGAATGATCTGTCACTGTCACTTGAACACGAAACCATAGAATACGGATAGAGTAGAGTAGAGTAGAGTAGAGTAGAGTAGAGTAGAGTAGAGTAGAGTAGAGTAGAGTAGAGTAGAGTAGAGTAGAGTAGAGTAGAGTAGAGTAGAGTAGAGTAGAGTAGAGTAGAGTAGAGTAGAGTAGAGTAGAGTAGAGTAGAGTAGAGTAGAGTAGAGTAGAGTAGAGTAGAGTAGAGTAGAGTAGAGTAGAGTAGAGTAGAGTAGAGTAGAGTAGAGTAGAGTAGAGTAGAGTAGAGTAGAGTAGAGTAGAGTAGAGTAGAGTAGAGTAGAGTAGAGTAGAGTAGAATAGAATAGAATAGAGTAGAGTAGAGTAGAGTCGAGAGTAGAGTAGAATAATTTATTTGACCACTTTACATACAAGGTACATTTATGGCAAGTCATTCACAATATTAGCCTAAAGCCTAATTTAAAAAAAATCTCAGAGTGAGTGAAAACGTCTGTGAATAAAACAATAGAGTGAATAGTCAAGAGTAAATATAGAACTTACACAATTCAAAAATCTTAGAATGAGAACATTGTCACTTAAAAAAAAAAGGCATAAAACATATAATTGAAATCAACAAAGTGTATGTGACTTATTTGAGCAGAGGTTGTGTCGTCAGCAAACAAAACACATTTTGTCGGTGCAATAAAACTGCACAAGTCATTCATATAAATAATAAACCATAATGGTCCGAGGACAGAACCATGAGGAACAACATGACAATCAATTAATAGGGAACTGAATTATCGATATTGATATCAAATGCGATATTATCGCCATCTCTGAACGATTAGTGAATTATTACCTTAGCTAAACCAGTCTTCAGGTTTTGACGGAAAACAATTGAAGAGTCGTTTCACCATATCTATATCCACCTTTGTCTAGCTATCAGCCACTCCCATACTTTGACATGGAAGCTTTGTTTCTGGAGTGTTTCTTTCTTCTGCCGCATGGTGTCGCCACTTCCAACTGTCTTCTGGAACGCGGCTTTGTGCGGTCAAATAGACGCGAAGAAGATACATTGGGACAGGCACCGCTTCGAGTGGTCTCTACTTGTTTAACTACCTTGCACTGATGAGGGCCAATAAGCCCGAAACCGGTCTGTATAAGTTTTCAAACGTGCCTGTCTTGATGTGAACTTTGTCACATCATAGGAATAATGAAACATTTGCGATCTGCATTCACATTCTTGAATTGTTGCATGGACTACGAACAGATATAATTCAATGTTCTGAGTGGTGTTTTCCAGGAAAGTAGCTCGTGGTCTACCAGTCATTCAAATTCAGACTGTGTTTGTTATTTTTAATTGGGAACGACTATTTTTCTTCAAAAATTTCGTCCAATTCATGGCTTTTTCATTTTTCATGTTATATTATGTCAAAACCATATCTAGTATGTGCGACGGTTATTTTCCTTTATTTTCATAGATGGGTGGCTATTTCATAAGTATTCTAATCTTTCAACTACAATTATTCCGTAGTAAACGAAGTGTCAAATCAAATAGTTACAATTGAACAGGAAATTCAGAAAAATATTCAGTGAGCAAGAACGAGGCATAGAAATTAGAATGAAGGGTGATAAAAGTGAAACAATCCCTCTGTATATACGGCCACTGAACAATTTAGACAAGTAATGAGTACATAGATATTTCATATGTAATTGTAGATACCAAATTTGATGAAATATGCTGATAGAACTAATGTAGATTTTCAAAACTGAGCTTTTATGGTCCGAGGTATCTTCCCTTCTTGAAAAAAAATTAGGTATATCTTGGATATCAATTCATTTTTCTAAGGATCATCGAATGGTGAATTATTGCTACTATAACCTGGACCACCCTGTACATGGTGTCCCAAATTTGCGAGCCAAAATGGAGAACTCGGTGATGGTAAGACATACAGGTTTTGTTAAATTAGGAAAAAGATGTATAATCCGGAAATAAATAGTTAAAAACTGACGCGATCAGGCCACATTAGTGATAACTTGACTTATGTAATTACGTTTTTTCTACGTATCAACTCTGCTTGTTAGGCTATATTCTCCTTTTCTTGTCCACAGGCAACTATTTTTGTTTACTAAACTGGCAAAACAAAGATTTGTAACCGCTCCGAACTGGGTGTTTTATTTTTGAGTCCTGTCCTGATCTGAAGGAATTACTGAAACCGCACTTTTTGTCGGAATGCAACAAACCAGTCCGGGAGGCTTTTAATCCTGTATATTCATATTATTACCGTAGTTCAGGTATACGTGAGATATAAAACGCTGACAGCTGTCACAAGGGAAAAGATAGTTAGATCTGAGTACCGAGATACCGCAAAGATTATCCTGAGGGAGAAAGTCAACTGGGCACATTTCGATATTCTAATCCTTTTTGACCAGTGAGAGTAAATGATCCTTCTTCTATCACTATCCTATAGAGTATTTCAGAATGCTGTCAAATTAGACCTGCTGGACCAGAACAAACATAACCACACATATTGTCGCTGTCATTCGAGTTGATTTTTTTTTCGCTTGGAAGTATTTAAAATCAGTTCTTGAGACATGTTTGGTCCCGAAAGAGTCTAAATACTGATGATGTCCAAGGACGCAACTTTTGGAAACAATTCCACGTCAGTTTCCACTTCATTATTTTTAATAACATAGGGATTAACAGAATTCATGACTCTTATTTTATCGATCCCTATATCACTCTGCAGCTTCACTACCAGAATTTTCTGAACCCAATAAATATTTACTTTTACCTTAACAAGCCATGAACGAAATAATCTTGAAAATATCTGGTAAATCAGCAACTGTTTACTGACATTTACTTTGTATTGACATAATTTGGCGCCATGTTTGGTCCTTAGGTCACATATGCTTACGCTAGATACGGTGTTTGGTAGGTCCAGAGGGATTTAACGTACTGCCATTGATTGATCGTTTTAAAATTTTGAACATACATATGCATATGTTGTACCACGTGATATCATTGTACTTTTTTACAGACCCCTCTAATACCAAACAAATACTACATAATGCCGGATCTAGCGTAAGACTTTATGATCTAAGGTTTGGTCCAACAAGGTCACGTGTTCTAAAATGCTCTATTGATCAGGATTCGAATTTCAATCAATTGATTCGAAATGTTCATGTCAGATTTCTTACTAGAAGAATATTGATGTTAGAGGACTATTCATTATCGATGTTCTACAATGAACATGCGTACACTCGCATCGTTCATTTTTCTGAAAAATGGAATCCTCCTAATGTTCATCAAACTTGAAAAATTACACATTGAAGGTTGAAGGGTGTAACTCTTTTTTTTTTCAATATTCCTCTTTTTAAACCCCATGGTATCAAACAGAAGTACATGTTACAGAGATATCTGTCCAGGAGCACTGGTAGCACTTCACTTGAGACTGCAAACAATCCCTGGAGACAACTGGCAACGAACTACCACTTTGATGTCAGTACCAGGTAACAAGAGAGTTGAAGGTAACCAAGAAGCAGACTGCCTTGCCAAAGAAGGGGGCTAAAATACAATTTCCTGGCCCAGAATCATCTCCAAGGTCCACTTGAAAGAAGAGGCGCTAGTGAGCCTATTGCCAAAGAAAGCTGAAAATCTTCTCGAGTTGGATCAGAAAAACTTGAAGGCTATGCAGCCTTTCAAGCACCTCGACCTATTCTAATACAAAGTTTATCAGTTTCCTGGAAGTTCTTGACAAAGGAAAGCTTTGAGAAGACCCCTTTCATGTACTTGATTATCTAGCAGAGAAGCGCTTGGCATTTGCAAAGCAATTGAACTGTAAGTTCCAACGAAGTTCTCGCAGAAGCAGCAACTATCACTCTCTGTTTTGCCCATACTTTTGAGGTGATACCTCAGAGGGTAGAGTTGTCCAAGTTCTTTAGCTTCCCCTGACGAAAGGTTCACTAGCCTTTCGGCTTGCCTTTGTCCTGGAACTTTATTCCAGTGAGATTTCATTTCATCCACTTCCCAAAGTCGAACCTCTTTTTTCATTATGGGCTTGGAGAATCCACAGAAGGTTTTTAGGTCAGGACATTGTGTGTTCGTTGCCTTAACTCCCTTGTGACCTGGCACCCACATCGAAAGTGACATGATAGTTCGCTGCCAGTTGTCTCAGGGCTTGTATACAGTCCCAACTGAGGCCAGCAACTCATCTGCTAGGAAACTCTCGTGGTTTATAAAGTCCCAGGCCTCGGATGATTAGTGCAATAAGAGCGTTCTGTGGTGTCCCTTCGGTCTCAACGACCAGACCCGATGAAGCACCCTTCCTAGGGGCCCTCAAAGTCCAACAAGGGGCCCAGGGGGAAAACTCCCTTGGATCTTTGGTCGGCCAAACTGCACCGTACCATCGGGCCGTCGAACGCGCGTATGTACAGTCAGGTCTGAAAGCCAGCGACAGGTTGATGATGGAGCCTCGAGATAGCTCTTCGTTCTTGGGGCCCTCGGGAGTGTAGTCGACATTCTTCAGAGTACGATATCTCGCCGGCGGTACTCACCGGGCGCTCATTATTCGTCGACCGGTATATCGGAGAGGTTGGCGCCGGAAAAGAACGTTTCTTGCGTCGAGCGGGTCGGTTGACAGTTGACATTGCGCGTGGAAGTTCGGTTGGACGGTGTTTTGGTGAGGTTCGGTGGGGTTTTGGAGTGGCTTGAATGGGAGTTGCGTTTGGGGTATGTAGGAGATATCGTGTTAGATCTTTTAGATTTTGTTTAACGTGCATTATAACCCGAAATGACGAACTAATTTTCAATTTTGCTGCTTTGAATTATTGTTGTTATTTTGTATTCCCTAAAACATCAAACTGTCATAAGTTTCATAATGATATACTTTATCGCGCTAATGTCGTGGCAACTAAAAAATATTCATTTTTCCTTGAATTTTAATTTTTTTTTATACCCCATTTGATACTGTTATGCGAAAATTAAAGGGTTTAATTTTCAACGGATTATAATTACCTAATGATATTATGCTTTGTGAACGATTGAAATGATTCGTTACCTGCGAAATTACGGGGTGTTTAAAGTACAAGGAAAATAAGAGAAAAAATAGACATTTCTAAAACAGCTTGAAATATTTGAGACATATTCCAGTAGGTTCGGGTACGTAGTGCATGTTTTTCAATACAAACACTATTTTTCTGATTGAAAGAAAATTGCTATTGAGGTTTTCCTGCATTGTACAAAAAAACGGCAATTTTTTTTAATTCCACGAAATTTAGTCAAAAAGTGGGGTTATTTTTGAAGATAGCAAAAAAGTTATATCGTAGTCAAATTATATATGTCAAATTAATTTTTTTCATGTACCTTATATATTCTATTCTCGCAATATCATTCGACTGGTTCGTATGATGTTCCACGAACATTTTCTGTTGACGCATTAAAAAACAAAACTAAGTGATTTTAGCAATCGTTCATTATATTTATCGGGATATTTATACATGGTTTATTTTTATTTTTGTGTGCAATTAAGCTTATAAATAGATATCCGTATAGATATCTTTCAAAAATGTTATTGTAGAATCCAGATTATACGAAAAATAACTACCAATAACGAGAACAGTAGGTTCAGTGTGTCTATTACGATACTTTTGAATGAAATCTCAGTTATTGGATATAGAGTTGCGGTTTTCACATGCTGCCCTACTTTTTCGTGAAACGAAAATTGTCGAAAATATAAATTTGATAGCCCTCCCTGTTTTTGAGATACAGGGAGAAATTGTAATTTACCCCTTTTTCTTATACTTTTAAACCTATCGGTGACAAAAACGAAAAGAAATGTCGATTTTTATGTATTTTTACCTAATTTTCTGAACGTTTATGATAATGATTCAAATACGCCATTGTATTTTACATAACAAGTTATGTAAGGTCGCGATTTCATCATGCCTATTGGTTTAAAAATAACCAAGATACGGGATGTGTTCGAAAAAGTGGGAAATTTAAATTTCGCCCTGTATCTCAAAAATAGGGAGGGCTATGAAAATTATTTTTTCGACTAGGAGAAAACCGCAACTCTCTATCTCCAAAGACAACTGAGATATCGCGCATAAGTAATTGTACAGTAAAAATGTATGTGTAACGAAGTGTTAAACCAAGAAACTTGCAATATATCACAAAAAAGAGATAGCAGTTATTTAGATGCAGCTTTATGTCTTAAATTTTGCTAACAGCAATAATGCCAACTGTCAAAATCTTTTTTTTTGCGAGGGATTTGGCATTGGGAAACCCAACTGTCAAACCCTGAAAGGGAAATTTCGCTAACTCACTAACATCTTGGGACAAATCAACTGATAATCAGATACGAGGAAATAAATGTCTATGAATGTGGCTTGTAATTTCACAAATAAGAATAGTAGTTTCAAAGAATCAAGTTGTAAATATTGTGAGTTTCTAATTTGTATGGTGATTTTATACGAGTAATTTTACCATTTCAGAAATTTCATCCCATAATTTTACAATTATGACAGTTGACTAGAATTGTAAGATCATTAATATTTATATTTATATAAAAATTTTTTTTTCAATAAATCGCCAGACCAAGCAATTTGTCTTTTTCAACAAACCTACCTATTTTTCGAATGATTAGTTTTTTATTTCATTATGAATCCTATCGAATATCTCGGATGATGCTATCTAAGATTAAATAAATTATTTGTTGTATCATTTTCCCACGTTCTCCTCTCAATATTCTGTACTACTGATGAGGCACTTTGATGTCGAAGATTGTACATGCACGAATGAAAAAATTCAATTCGACATTCTTCGTGGTGAGGAGCTTTTATCGGAAGATGATTCTCAGATTTGACTAGACGTTTCAGGTGTTCAATAGAGTACTTAGGTGCAGTTGGGAGTTGTGATTAGTCATTGTCTGGCTATGTTTATTTTCCTTTGGATTTTTGAGTAATTGTCGTGTGTGTTTCTATAATGCATATAGAAGTTGATTCATGCTTAAATTATTGTAGTTCTATTATTTGTTTAGTGATGTATTCTGCTGTGAAGTTAATAAATTGCCAAATTAAACTAGAATGACTGGATGAATGTAAATGAAATTGGAAAACTGCTATAAATGTATTTTTTTCCCAACAATAACCGATGCCTATTATAATATAGGATGATAAACTTTTTCAAATAAATATTTTTTCATTATTATTCACTGCATTTTTCCAATGCAATTCATGAACAACTTGAACAGTTCTCATGAGTTATTTTGTGAATTTTATTTTGATTACCGTCATTGAATTTTGCAACTGTAATGAGGTTTCTATTAAAAGAATAAGTTTCAGATCTATCTTAAACTAAATTCAGAATCAATTTATGAGCACCCCTATACATTTTTCAAAAAGTTCTCAACGGTTTAGAAAGCTTTATAGTGCTTTTTATATAAATAATTTATGGAAATAATTAGCTTACTCGTTTGGATGTTGAGATTTGTCCTTTTTAGTTTTTGAATTAACGAAAAAGAAACCGGAAATTTGCAATTCTCGTTTTTTAAATATTCAAGCTAGAACCAAAAATTTACCTTTTTAACTAGGACGTCCTTTAGGCAATTTTTTACATGGAATCTAAATCTGTCATCGTATTATCCATCAAGGCGCTTGCTTGATGTCGGAGATACAACAATTAATTTGGTTTTTCTTTTGGGTGCCATATTGGATTTTCATATTATTGAAAAGTCTGTTCATTACGCGAGATGTCTTGTCTTCTTATCTCAGTTCTAAGAGTGATGGATCTTCTTCCTCTCAGCTCATCATTAAAAATAAAAAATTATAAAGAGTTAATTTTGTGTTTAGAAGTGAATGCTAAGAAAAAATATCCTAATAGCGTATCAAGTCTCTATTCAAAATTAATACAAAACCTTAGAATGAGTAAGAGTAACCTTCCAAAAAGTTTAGTTTGTTAAACATAATTGTTGGCGTTCTTTCCAAAGCACTCTTTGCAAAAACAATTTTTTCTTTTGGCATCAAGAAGACTCTGAAAAACACGATGACAGATTCGGGTTCCTAGTAAAAAAGTGTGAAAGTCCAAATCTCTTGGTTCTCGCTTCGAAAAATAAAGAAATATATACTTAAATAATGTTTTTTCAAAAAATTGTTCAGCATTAAAATGCGCATTATTTTTGTCCCAATTTAACCAACCTCGTATCTCTTGAAATAACTGAGATCCCCATGGTGGATCTCGAAAAGAGGGCACCCTGTAGATCTGAATTAATATGTTATCAGTTTTCTGAGAATCTATACACTTCTAGTCTAGATCTAAAACCACTAGTCCTGAGTTACAAATGACTACATATCCAGCATTCAAGAGATGAACAAAAAATGATATGGCTTATTGACAAACCCAACACTGCAAAAGATTCGAACATTGAACGGTGATTAAAATCAAGGGTGGAAATAATTAGAGAGCGTAGCATGTAGGCGTTTAAATCACCATTAAACCAATAATAAAAAACAAGAAAGCTGTACATAAACATGACGTTGAAAACGCGTTTCCTATTCCACTCACTATACAATATTTATTTCTTCAAGCACCTGAATAGAGATAACAAT
Source organism: Chrysomela aeneicollis (assembly GCA_029955515.1). Lineage (NCBI taxonomy): Eukaryota > Metazoa > Arthropoda > Insecta > Coleoptera > Chrysomelidae > Chrysomela > Chrysomela aeneicollis. The sequence goes on from JARUHQ010000001.1 coordinate 31,170,851, forward strand.
CAGCACTTGTATCACCAACATCAAAATGTTGAATGTTCTCTCATTAATTATACGTTCCAGCAGCTTCTCTAAAAACGAAAAATAAAACCGAAATATAGAAGAAGAAACACATCACCGTCTGGGTGTAGTGATTAGGTAGTGGCCAGTGACTAATCAGAAACCGCATTCTTATACCTGACGGAGATTTGAATGTTAGGTTGTTGGAAGATCCAAACCCATGATCAGTTATGATTATGACAGATCCATACACTCGGTATTTTATAAGATTTAATTAGAGACCAGTGGAATTGAACGCATCTTAAAAGAGATGAGTCGTTTTTCTATACTTAGTTGAACCTTCAACTATAAGCAGCACAGCATTAGGGGGGTTAGTAACATTAGATCTCGCATCAGATGATATACAGAGTGGTCCAATCAAAACTTAACACCTTGATTTTCCAGCTTTAAAATGAGAATGAGGAAAATTGCTCGGACCCTTCGATTTCTGATTCGAAGGGGAACAAATTTAGGAAAATAGGAATGAGGAGTGTTGCGATATTATTTTGAAGATCTTATAGAGTACTATCTGACCCTAAAATTTCGCTTCCAAATTTTCATCGATAACAAAGTGTCAACTAAAGTGACAGACTACTCACTTTGGTGAATATAATGTACAGGGTGGCCAGATAAGAATGCAAAGTGCAGTATCTCGGAAACTATACGTCTAAGAGACTTGCGATGGAAAATGTTATAACTAAAGTTACCAAAAGAAAATCCTGGAAATTATTTTCATGTTTCCAAGATGGCCGCCAGGGGGCGTAACCGCCATCTAAAACTTTTGAAATGATTTTTTGACGAAATACGCCTAGTAAACGTACCAATAAAATATATACGTTTTAAAGTTGAGCTTCATTCAAGTAATTTTTGCTCGACACTTTTTGACGTATCTATTAAAATGAAGTGGTGGGGCGTGGTTCAATATTTTTTCAAATAAACAGCTGTAACTCCTGAACGACTGAACGGATTTCAACAAACTTGGTATCGTTGGAAAGAGCATTCATTGGTCTATCAAATTCATCTTATTTGTTATGTGTCTGATTTTAAGTGATGCCACTAGAGCGCGTTTTTTGACATAATAACAAAAAATTGCAAAATTGTCTGAAAAATCAAAGGCAATTATATAACTTTTTTCCATGAAAACGTAGTGGAATGATACCTTAATAATAGGCTAGTGAAAACAGTATCTCGATATATACATTTTTCACCGCAAGTCTCTTAGACGAATAGTTTCCGAGATACTGCACTTTGCATTCTTATCTGGCCACCCGGTACAATAATTGGGGAAACCTGTAAGAAATCGAATTCTTGAATAGGTTGAAAAGATGCAGGGTAGAAGTATAAATAGTAAATATGATCAGTAAGCATTAGCATTATTCAAAATCTCTAGTAATGTTACATACATTGAAAAAATTAAATTAAACACATTGAAAATTACTAGAGAATCAAACAGTTCATTCAGAATCAGGGGGGGGTTGTTTTCACCCCCGTTAGGGGATTGAAGTTACTGGGATGAAAAAAGCGGAAAATTTGTTTCCCCTCGAATCAGAAATCGACGGGTCCGAGTGATTTTTCACATTTTCATTTTAAAGCTGGAAAATCGAAGTGTAAAGTTTTCGTTTAAACACCTTGTATATGAAGTATCTATTATGCAAGTAAAAATTCAACCACCAAGAAGCCATTTCGTATGAATGCATTTTGATGCGTATTAATTTGGAATGAAAATGTGCATATTCTTGACTGCCGGCTCAATTTTGGGAATTTCAAAAAACGCTACGCTACTACAAAAAGGAGAGAACTATAACTTCAATTCTGAAAACTTTGTTGGTAATGCTTATTATTGAATATCAATACCCACCAAGTTTGAATTATTGTTGCAATTTCAGCTGAAAATAATTCTCCCATTCGCAATATATCAATTTCTTTTTTTCTGTTGCAGGGACCTCCAAAAATGAATGTGTAATTTTAACTGTGCGGAAGATTCACTAGATTGAACGACCCAAGGTATGTAATATTTCAGTCATGATATACAATTCCAATGTGAAAGATAATATAGGTATTCGGTCTGAGATTTCAGGTCATATTTTTTTAATGAAAATGTGAGCTTGGTTTTTAATCAATTTTCACATCACAAAAAAATCTGACGTCTAGTCAATGAAAACATAACTTCCGCATGACAAACGTTTCTGAAATTTATTTTTGACAATAGAATATTATGAGGCAATTTGGAAAAAGGTGATCGTATTTTGGATAAACTAATTATTTTATTAGTATGATAAAACTACCAGTTACGTTACCTCTGTGATTTATCTACCAAATTATATAACAACAACCTTGTATTAATCCCAACATATTTTAACGTTGAGTTATGAGCCACTAATTTTTCATAACTTTTTCTCTCATTCATCCATTATTTATTCTGAATGTGTTGAATTTGAAGATGACATATTTCGCTGATATACTGCATGGAATGTTTGAATATTTTCGCATGTACCATGTTCATGTTATTTAAACACCTTCTCAGAAAGATTTTTCTTGCTCCCGGTTGGGCTATAAATCATTCTTGAGGGTCAGTTCTTTATGCCTTTGTCTTCAAAGCTCTTTAGAGCCACGTTCCAAGATTAACCATACACTCTATGGTTGAATTAAATAAATGAGTACCTCGCTGATATAATGAGTTTTACAAGGACCTGTTTTTGGGAATCAGCGATATATTCATGGTCCATGTCGTCTTTTTGAAGACATTGTTTTCCATCACCAGAGAGGTTCCAAAATGTGAAAACATAGGTTAAGTATCAAGTAGTGAAGTTGATATATTTAATAGGTGGATACATACCTATAACAGAAAATAGCATCACATCTTATAAGGGCAATAAAATATACCATTATATTGAAATAAACTTGTTTATATTTATGTTCACATATTGAGAATAGAGCTTTTCGAGTTTTTTCTTATATATTTCTATGATGTTCTTTCAAATTTTGGCCTCACTACACACCTTTCGTTTCATTACAGTAATTAAACGGGTGTTTATTTTTATCTGGCAGTGATTATAAATAAGCAGATGGTTCCTGAGACTTTGCTCGTGCCTACTAGCTAGCCTGTGTTGTATGCTGGATGGATATAAATAATCAACAACATGACGTCGAATGCATCCTGCTTGATTTATAGCACAGGAAAAGCTAAAAAACTTTCGATAGATATACACGAATGGTCTAGCTAGCACAATAATTGTTTATAGGTCAGACAAACTAAAGTTTTCAAAGCGGTTTCAAGTTTGATAGCGGAAGTGACAAGATTTCCCAGGAATTTGTTCGAATTTTCCAGACGTAGATACTGTTTTTTTTATACAGGACTTCATTAAATCCCGTATCCCAGGTGACCATGAAATGTATGCAACCAAACTTGTACAGTTGAGTGATTTGGCATAAAAAAGGGCATAGGGAAGTATTTCAAAATAGGGTTACGATTTTCGAAAATATTAAGAGATAGTAAGAAATGTGTTACAATACATAAATTAATTATTAGTTTTATGCAGTCAAAAATACGTTGAAGTTTATTTTCTGTGATACTTTGCACCTGTTCGATAATTGCTGCCTGTAGCTCTTCTAAAATAAAAAAAATATAAGGGGTTAGGTTCGGACTATAAGGTAGCCACAAATATCTACTATTTGTTGCTTCCATAAAATTGTTTCCATAATCAAACTGTTTTATTTGAAGTATATGTGCTTTTGCTCCATCTTGTTGAAAATAGCCCGATTGAATGCTTTTGTTCAATGGAATTTCTTATCATTGACAAATTTTGATTTGAATCAAATTTGCACCAATCTGTTGGATGTTGGTGGAATGGATTCTGTTCCATTCGTCTTCTAATGCCTTCAGCAGCATTTTCTGTTGAACAGACAGTCTACCAGTTGACTTTCTCTTGCAAATGCCATATTTTGCTTGGAATCTCTCAACAAGCACTTGTATGTGATATCTGAAACCATCATGAGTAGTCAATATCAACCTTTTTTTTTTGTTTTTCAACCATCAGGCTTACGATTACCAGTGTGTTGTGATTTGTGTGATAAAATAAAGGTGACTTGTTCTGGTGTATAAACCAATATGATCCCTTCGAAAATTCTTTGTTGACAAAAAATTATTTAGCTTACATAAATATCCTGAGTCCTGAAAAGAAGTTAAAATAACTGTTCTAATAATATCGTCGCTGACGAAATGCAAAAAATTTACAGTAATATTCAATACGCACTCTAAGCACGCCCATGAATTGACATGAATAGAAATGATCTCTTTGTCGTTAGCAATAAGGCCATAATTTCGATCGATCTCATTCGTCCTGCCGTCAAATTACAAGCCGAAAACGATAAGATTGGGTATTTTGGGTCAGAACGGCGTTCCTGATAGCCTTTTTCATCGCACGCCCAATGGCCCGAAGACCATCGCATCCTTGATGATATAAATTCGCAACGGATATCGGCGCAATCTAGATTCGACGAGAAAAAGAAGAATAAGAACAAAAGAATAAATATTGGTTCCATAGTTTCTTGGGAATTAATGCGAACGCATACGTGGAGGTAGCAGTGGTGCACCAGCCAGTATTATAGGGGGTCAGTGAGGATTAAAAGGGGTTAACCCATGAACCCAACCAGAACGATTATTTCATACCCCAGCAGCTTCTCATGATCTATGAAGCGCATATTTCTGCTAGATCGTCCCAGAAAAGTATTCCATCGCTCTTTTCTGAATATATTCTCATAGTAATCGGAAATCACTGTCCACTGTTCCACCACGCTGTCAATTTATACTCAAGATCTTAGAGGGCAAGATTTCAGATGATCTCTAGAATACTTGGAAGCTTCCAGTTCTTCTTCTGCCAATGTTTGAAACCTTACTCTTAACAACCCATCGCAGTGCAAAGTATGTGTATTTTTGTTTATTCATCTTCCTGACAGAACTTGTACATGATTCACTCATAGGCTAGGCCATTTAACCCATGATTCTTGAACCTGCTGCTTACCCAGATGGTGTATGACATTTATGTCTACTTTGAAGATTGTCGCATATTGCCCTAATTGTCAGATAGTCGCATATTGCCCTAATTGTCAGATAGTCGCATATTGCCCTAATTGTCAGATAGTCGCCTTTGTTTTGGCCTTTTTTAGTTTTGAGTAATCTGTGACGAAAACGATTCCTAGTGAAGGTTCTCAACATAATTTCGATTGTTGTGTAAAGTTGAAACTATTCTAATGAAGACACGAGGTCAATGCCAAAGTTTCAATGCGCACCAACATGCATCAGAAAACGAAAACAATCATTCTTAAATGTGTCATTTAGAATGGCACTTAATGCAGTAAATGCAACAATGTGCTTGTCCTTTGTTGGAAAAACAGAAACTCACGTGTACTAAGATTCAAGATTCAGAAGAATTGAGTATTATCAATTACAAAACCAATAGGCTAGATTGTAGATTGTAGGGCTGTGCAGCCTCTCAAGCACCTCGACCTATCAGATATTTTGTGCATAACCCTTAATCAATTCGAGGCCCGGGATTCCGAGACTTCGTGCAAAGTTTATCAGTTTCCTGGAAGCTAGGTTCCTGATATCGGAGGGCTCTAAAAAGGTCCCTTCCAGGAACTTGAGCCTCTTGCAGAAGAGCGTTGGGCATTCGCAAAGCAAATGTTCTGCAGTTTCAGCGAAGTTCTCGCTGTAGCGGCAACTATCACTCTCTTTTTTACCAATATTTTTGAGGTGATACCTCAGAGGGCAGTGTCCAGTGAGGAGTCCCGTTACCAGTTTCAAGTATTTCTTGTCCAACTCGTGAAGCTGCTCAGCTTTCCTTGGCGATAGTCTCACTAGCTTTTTCGCTTGTCTTTGTCCTGGCACCTCATTCCAGTGAGATTTCATTTCATCCGCTTCCCAACGTCGAACCTCTTCTTTCAAGTGGGCCTTGGAGAGTCCACAGAAGGGTTCTGGGCCGGGAAATTGTGTATTTGCCCCTTCTTTGGCAAGGCAGTCTGCTTCCTCGTTGAACCAATAGGCTAACAAACGAAATGAAGGAACCAAAATCAGTCAGACAGTAAGCGAGTAGGGGTGGAAGGATTTTTCAAATATTTCGACTACACGAGGGAAAAATCTATAATGTTCGTTTAGGAACATCGTGCATGCTGCATGCCAGTAGAAGGACATTGAAAAAGGCAATAGGATTTTGGAGATGGTATTGTTTTGCAGTGATAGCCTTGTTGCGTCATCAGACACACAATAGTATTTTTCAACGAACGGAGTAGCCTTTGATTCTTTCAAAACTCAACACAAAGTTGACGTTGTTCGAGGAATGCCATTGAGTGACATCATTGCCGTTCATGCACGGAACTAATGTCAATGAGTGACAGCATATTTGTGTTCGCATTCATCATTGTTGCATGAAGGAGAATAATATACACAAATATACACAAATATAGCTATTGTTGTATTCGGATTACCAATCGATGGAAGGATTCAGAACCTCGCCGCCTCTGTCTCAAACCATAATATCCATGGGGCAAATTCCTCTTCATCGAAAAATACTAAACCCATAACACAATATACCTGTCGGAAAAGGTCGTATATTAAAACAGGTGTCCGAAAATCACATTTGTAATTATACGGCTCGGAATAAAAGAATGGGAATGTATATACGGCCAAGGTCTGCTTCCAATCAGAGGCGGGGTTTTGATAAGTTGTATCGCGGGGTAGGTATTCGAGAGTTGGTACATTGGATGCAAATAAAAATAGCATCGATACATGATTATTATCAAACTAATCAAGTGTGAACTACCATCACCAAATTAAAAAAAAATTTCCATTTTATTTTGGAGCATCATATGATGGTTCATTCATATAGATATGGAGTATATGCCTTAGTTCAATATACATAAGACTATAATATCGTTCTGCAGTGGTTCAGGTAAAGAATGGAGATTAAAATCCTCAATTCATCTCAACTCTTTATAAATGAAACGTGTTTTAGACCCTTGTCAGCCATTAGATTTCTTACGTCAACTTGTGTTGGTGGAAACTGGAAAGGTATTGAAATGATTCATATTGTGATAAAACCTCAAAAACGGAACGTAACGAGTGAAGGAAATGCACTTTCCAACGAGTTTTGTACACTATTTTTCCTACGACTTCGAATACTTTTATTTCGCGGGAGGTCTTGTCAAGAATGAAACTTGAGCGGTCTCTAGAATTTCAGGTGGTTTTGATTTAATATCAAGAACTGTTTATTTCCATATTCAAGATGATATTTGAATACTTCGACAATTCCTCATTATGTGAATTACTGATTGATTGAGTTAGTTTAGTTTGGACAAATTTTATTGATATTGACACCAGCGTACATAAACAAACTTGACACCATACGCCTGCTAGCGCCAGTAATCACGCCATAGATCTTTCTGCTTACGCTAGATCCGGCATATTGGTATCAGAGGGGTATTGATGAGAGGGGGTGAAGGGCAAGAAAGTACTACATGATACAGTAGCGTACAGTTGAGATATTTTGAAGGGTACAAAACATATTCAATTCTTCATTTTCTATTGAGGGCCGGTTTATCAATGGAGGGTTATCCCGCGGGGTTAGCTGACCCGGGGTTAACTTTATCCTAGGGCTAATTCCCCGTTTGATTTTGACAGCATTTAACCCCACCTCGAATTGAATAAACATTTTATCCCAGAGTTAGCTGCTAACCTTGGGTTATATTAACCTAACCCTGCATTGATAAACCGGCCCTGAATGATTTGACTTCATTGGTTACAAAAAAAAAATGAACAGTAGGTAAATAGGGGTAGGTAGATATCGAATTGTACTTTGTACAGATTGAGGTGATTAAATAATGAAAACCTTGCTGATGAACATTGTTTATTATTATTAGGCATATCTGATTATTATAAAACAATTCATTTACATCAATTCTGGTAATATCATTCTGATATTCTAATATATATCTATGTATTTTTTCCTCTTGATGTGATGAACTGGATTTTCAGAGTAGATGTTTTTATTCTCAAGCAGAGAATGAAATAGAATAAAATAAGTATAATAACACACAGAAATACTTCCATATATAACCTGTAAATAGCTTTCGGTATTCCCTCTCAGTTTCTAAAGCTGTTAAGGTTGATGATGTTCAGGAGAATCATTTGGAGTAAGATGGCGGCCGGTGGAGTAGATTCGATAACCCCCCAATGAATCACTATAGCGAATATAATTTATCTTCAAATGTACCTATCTCTTGATTTGCTTTCCAAATCCATATTCCAATGGCATATTCTCCACGTAGTTCTCCTATTGTCAAGTTACCAATGACTCAATGGTCGATATCCTCAACAAAAAGAAAAAGTATATTATCAAATATGTGTTACTTGTGAAAGAATTGAAGAAAAGTTATTACCTCTCAATATTCTTTGGCTGCAATACTGAAACATCAATAAAATTGGTAAAGTTCCACTAGTGCATGATTTCTTGCCAGCTGGTGAAAGTCTGATACTTTCTGGAGAAAAATGATCATCAGAGCACAAAACTCCATAGAAAGGTATATTTCCGGTAATACCCAAAACATTGCACCAACTTTTTTTTTGTTCGATATTTTTGGGAAACCTATAAAATGAAATCATTTATATCACATACCTATTATATACGGCTGTATCATCATGCAATCGGTGAACCAATTGACAGAAATGGCAATAATTCATTCAAGAAGAACTTAAGATTGCCGAAGGGTCTGGACAAAGATTCTGGATATCCATATAAGTAATTCAAATCTATCGAATATAAAGTATTCATAATTTATTTTTAGTTTCTATTCTTACTTCCTGTCCTATCCAACAGTACGCCTATGGTTTATGGAATACAAATACTATGATATAAGTACATACCTATGAAAAGATCTGGCAGAACCCTTTACAAATTTGTTACTGCAAATCCTACAGGATTTCGGCATTGCAATCTAATTGTTCACATAAAAACCCTCAAAAATATGTGAATCAGACCCGATCGACACCGGAATTCGCTGAAGATTACAATAGTTGACATTTGTCGGAATTTTAAATTTGTGTCAAACTAACGCGGGTCGTCAAAATTTGAAAACGACCAATCAATGGCTTAGTACTTTCGAACCCTCCCGGACCTACAAAACAAATAACCTGGATACCGGATCTAGCGTAAGCAGTAAGATCTATGAATCACGCAATCAGAAATACAGAACCATAGAAGTACGTAGTGTTCAAGTGCGTACGAGTTAGTGCGTCCTTGCAAACATCTGTGATACCAAAGAATCTTCTCTTTGGTGTTACTGTGATATCAAACTGATGCAAGCAGCAAGCCGCGCATAAAACTGTAGCCGTACTCTTTTGAATGATCTCACCCGCTGTCATCAACATCGAAATAGTTCCAGCAAAGAGTATATGAATTCAGAGGTTATGTTTCAGACTCATTGAAATTAATAGATTAAGAACTCTTGGTATAATGCGAAACGAGACAGAAATTTCAATAAATAATATCAATTTGATTTGATAACGATTATATATTGACAGTGAGTACCTTCACAATGTACCTAATTATTTCTATCAATTCAGGCGACAGTTGTGATATTTTTCATATCAACACTAGTTCTTTTTTCTTTCAAATAAACAATACCATGGTGATATGAGCTACTTTCTGAATAACAATACAGTGTGATTATTGACGTTTTCATACGTGGTCGTAGGAAAATACATATATTACTCATGGGTTTATAGATTCAACTAAACTAAAATTTAAATTAACAACTAAGAATTGAGAATGTTGAATACACGAGAAGGTCTATAAGGGTTTATACATTTACATCTGTCACTTAAATTAATAATTAAGAATTACGAAGTCAGTTAACTTTCAACTTTAAAATTAAGAATTAAGAAATGTTGTGGACAGAACTCGCAAAACGATTAGAATTCCATCATTTGTCGTTTCTAAACTTTTAGCGGGCATGGTAGTATCGATATTAATTGTTGTGTTGTTTGGATCTTGGATAAGGTATGAGAGTATATTTTCCATAATTGATTGGCCTTTTATGTTATCAGTCGATACACAGAAACCTCGACATTTCTTGTAGAACTGATGATCGGGAGTCGAATGAGCCTGTTGAAAACTATGATAGGTCTCGTAATAGGTATCTTCTTTACTGTACTGGACTATTAACACTCTGAAATGACATTGAGCTGTCAATCATGCAACATTCTACATCTGATTCTCACTTCTTAATTGTATTGTATATAAACACCTTCCTATAATTATTAATCATTTTTTGTTAGTTTAGTTGAATCTATAAACCCTGCATTAGAGATAGAATCATTCTCGGGATTATCTAATCAAATTTTAAATTGGAATACATAGTTAACAAGAAATAAATTTATATATACAGTTTATCAAAATTCACAAAAAGTATAATATTAGTATAATAAAATATCATCTGATCTGTGTGATTATAATACCACAAAAAAAGAAAAAATAACTTAGTGAATTGGATATCAACAAATATTTCTCTGAACTGAATATATATAGATAATGTTGGACTCATCTCTAATCAACTAATCCTTGGTGAAATAATGAATAATTTATAGTTTCGTATGCAAATAAAATCCACTTCTAGAATACCTGATTAACTTGTAAATGAATATCGTTATATATACATTAAAAAGAACTTCAAACCAGAATCCATTTTTTATTTAAAAAACTAATCGAGTTTAATAGGTGTTCACGGAAGGTGGTTCGCGTCTATATCTTTTTTGTTTTCGGAGATAATGGAATGAAATTTGGTGAATAAAACAACATTTTTTGACACGTAACTCATCTTCATACAAATGTCGAATAGATAGATAGATAGATAGATGAATTTTTGTAAAGTTCAAACGACAGAGAGATTTTATAAACAAATATAGTAAAAATGGTAGTCACAAAAAATATAACATATAAAATTAGGTGACAAGCAAAAAAATCAGTAACAAACCAAAAAAAATGACCCATCATGGATGAAAAGATCATGGTAAAGGTGATTGATTATATATTCATCAACAGAGTAAAAGCAATGTCCGAGATGTATATTCTTCACATTATTTACAAAACATACTCCATTCATAGATCTTATATGAGAAGGAAGTTTATTGTACAGTTTAAAATTCAATGAGTTTTTTTTTTGACTTGACCAACCCGTACCGAGAAACAATTAAGTTCGGAAACTTTGAGAATCTTTTGCCTTCTGTAATGAATTTCATTCAAATTCTGAAATATATAAATACAAGGAAGTGGCAAAATACCGAGTATTTTGAATATTGGTTGACAATGTTTTCTATACCCAGCCCCCATTAATAGTCCTATTGCTTGTTTCTGTATCCTGAAAATCTGGATAGAGAAAACTGAGTCCCCCCATAAAACCGTTCCATAGGTGATCAAGGAGTGAAAAAAACCAAAATATATACTTTTCAACACACTTGGATTAAGACATTGTTTAAGTTGCGTCGGATTCACCGGAAGTAACATAGATTTTCGATTTGTTGTCTTCTGAAAAAAAAATAGCAATAACTTCATACAACTGAAACATTTCGATCGAAATCAAACATTTTAGGACTGAAATTAGTTATTTGATCGTATTCATAGCCCTCTAAAATTATTAAAAATACGATACGGTTACAAACAGTTACAAATGATACATGGCGTTATTCTAAATGTCATATGGAGACAAAAAAACTGAAAGTGTACCAGGTGTCCCATTTAAAATAAAACTGTCACTTCCGGTGGATCCAATATTTGCATGAAGTTGAGTTACTTGTCAAAAAATGCAGTTTTCTGCAATAAACGTATCCTCCCAGTATACAATGTTTATTTGAAGTATCACTTCTATGTCAGAAATATTATAATAATATCCTGGTAGGTACCTACGAGAGCAATATAGCGATAAAGATAGAGAATGTAGAGTTTTCATCTTCTTCATGCAATAGATGATTAGTGACGAGTCAAACTACAAATTTTGAGCTCGATTAATGGGAGTGGAGCAAAACCTGAGACTACGCCACTGAGAAAACCATCAGTCTGAGATATTTCAAAACGAAAATTCCAATCTTTACGATTGCCCAACATCAGACAACCAACCAGTAGGTATATACAGGGTGGTACCTCTTAAAATGGAACCCCCGTTTGACTCGTTTGTTTCTGAAGATATTGAAATGAACTTACTTGAGTTTTGATTCACAGATGTTTTTTGATACACAGATTCTTTCATTTTCCCAAAATCAACACCAACCTAGGTTTTTCAAATAGAACACGATGTATATTATTTGAAGGGTCGTTCGAACTTTCTTTTCTGATATCATTGATATCAAAAAGTTGGATATTTGGATGGAAAATGACTCAGCTACTGAAAAAAATAACATTTTATCGATCTTATTGCATATTATCATTTTGTTTTAAATGGTATGAGATCCATGAATCAATTTTACCATCGATAACTCAGTCATTCTATATAATTATGAATCTTCCGAGGCATCTTCCTTATATGAATGGAATCAGAAAAGAAAGTTCTATCGGATACTGAAAATGTATACATAGTGTTCCATTTGAAAAACCAAAGTTGGTGTCGATTTTGGGAAAATAAAACACCTATGTGTATCAACAAACATCTGTTAATCAAAATTCAACTTTTTTCATTCCACTTTATTCCTCCAAAAACAAAAAAGTTGAAGGGGGTTCCATTTTAAGAGGTACACCCTGTACATACACGCATATATATATATGAATACCTGTTGAAAAAAATCTCAGTAATTGCATTTTCGCGATTTACGGCATACTGTTAAAGAAGCAATTCCAGTAATTAATCCGGTACTTTATGTGCAAATTACAATCCGCCGGTATATACTGACGGGTGAAATATGGAGAACAAGAAACCAACGCCACACCTCTGGGAGATGTCTTCCAGATACAGCGAACCCGTCTGCTCCCATTTATCTTGAGCTTTTTTACCACGGTTTTATTAACCGGCTTTCTTTTATCTCTCTGTCTGTTTGAATGTTAGTCTCTTCGTTAAAAATATTGTTGCAGGCAATGTTAACTTAACTTTCTGATAAGAGATAAACTCGTCCTTAAAGAGAAGCTCACAACTGGATGACAAACATACAACAAATAAGCGATTAGTGGTCAAATAGTTTTAATGGTACTGTTATTTTTTTCAATAGGTACCTACAGTGTTCGTCGTGAAGTTGGCTAACTATGGAAGAACATTCGTCATTGTAATTTATGAAAAACTCTAATGGCGGCTCGTTTCTGCATGTCTGAGAACTGAAAAATCCGTTGCTACTTATATCACGTGACCATAGATTTGGCGGAAATTGAAAAAAGTTGTTATATGGTGCTGAATAATTGGTCAAATTGAGAAGATGTCGAAACAGTTAAATTGGAAATTGAAATTCAACGAGGACTCCATCTACCAATCTTTCACCAAATTAAACAAAAAAAAAACATCAAAAATACCATTTCATTCCTCTACCCTTGTAGATTGTAGTTTGTAGGGCCGTGCAACCTCTCAAGCACCTCGACCTATCAGATCTTTTCCGGGATTCCGAGGCTTCTTGCGAAGTTTATCAGTTTCCTGGCAGCTAGGTTCTTGACATCGGAGGGCTCTAAGAAGGCCACTTCCAGGAACTTGAGCCTTTTGCAGAGGAGTGCTGAGCATTCGCAAACCAAATGTTCTGCAGTTTCAGCGAAGTTCTAGCAGTATAGCGGCAACTATCACTCTCTGTTTTACCCATATTTTTCAGGTGATACCTCAGAGGGCAGTGTCCAGTTACCCGTCACCAGTTTCAAGTCTTTTTTGTCCAACTCGAGAAGCTGTTTAGCTTTCCTTGGCCAAAGGCTCACTAGCCTTTTGGCTTGTCTTTGTCCTGGCACTTTATTCCAGTGAGATTTCATTTCATCTGCTTCCCAGCGTCGGAACTCTTCTATCAAGTGGGCTTTGAAAAGTCCACAGAAGGGTTCTGGGCCGAGAAATTGCGTATTTGCCCCTTCTTTGGCAAGGCAGTCTGCCTTCAACTACCTTATGACCTGATGGCACCCACATCAAAGTGACCTGGTTGTTCGCTGCCAGTTGTCTCAGGCGTTGTTCACAGTCCCAAGTCAGATAGATTTTTGCCCTTCGAGTGTCCCTTTCGAGGCACTCCTGGGCAAATGTCTCTCTAGCATGTACTTCTGCTTGAAAGATGGTAGGGGTGTTATCAAGGGGTTTTGAGAGCCTGAAATTTAGCCCTGTAACCCCAGCCCTTCCATCCATCTTGGATCCACTATCACACTAATGCATCCCTTCCCAGTTCAGGTCCGTTCTCAGTGCAAATTTGGTGGTTGTTCATGACCACTTCAAACTGTATTTCGAAGTCGTACCTTACTGGCATGATATCTGTCGGTTTAGACATGGATTCTAGGAAAATATTGTTACGAACCGCTGGCATTTCCGAGAAGGCCGGAAAGCATCCGCTCGACGCGTGACTCACAGCGGAGGTATCGGTCGCAGACGCACCGCTATAATTAGCGTTGTTCTTTCTGGACAGTGATGTCTTTGCCTATATAGGAGCCGCAGTTTCGCGGACAAGTTAGTTATAGTTTGGAAAGAGTTGAGATTAGAAAGAAAGCTAGTACAGTGAACATTGAGATTTGTAAAGCTAATATCGTTGTGATTCAACTAAGTGTTTATTGAGTTGAATTTAGTGTGTTTAGTGAAATAAATTGTTCAGTTTCTTCTACAAGAAATGCAAATGTTGTAAAAATCATGCATTTGTTCAAAAAGAAGAAATAATTGTATTCGTTATCGAGAAATATTTCAGCAAGTGAAACAAATACCAAGATCAACTATTTTCAGGAGACCATCAGTAACTTTTGACAAATTATGACTTGGAATTTTAAATTCGAAACTGTTGCCTAAACCCACCATCAATAACCAACACGATCAGTGGTCATTTAATATAAGTTACATTGGCTTTCGAAGAATGCGCTGACCGAGGTACAGGGTCATGGGAAATGGTACTTTGAGTCGCGTGATACCACCATATAATCCGCTTTAAGCAAATACTCTCATACCATCAGAATCACCATCAACCAGTGGCGGACTCTCCAAGGATATAAAGGCAACTCCTGGTTCCACCTTTTTTGCATATAAAGGCGGATTTCTTCCAAACGGACTCGCTTGCGATTAGTTTCAGTTTCAAAAACAGAAACAAACAACTTGTTGTAGTTTTAAGAACAAACTCAAATTCCACCAAACAAATAAAAAATTAGTCTGTCGCGTTTTGTTTTGGATATGCTTTCTGTCGTTTTCACTACACGAACAGTTTTCATCATGCCATCAAAGTCACATACCACTACCAGAACAAAATATTGAACTGTTGTCGCCAGCCGTTTCCCCATAGCGAACTCTGTTTACAAAAACAGAGACGAAATACCGAAACCTTTTGAAATAGAAACAGTTGATGTTTTGTTGCAGTTTTGTCCGTTTGGTCCTTGAGTATTAAGGGTTTGGTGGAAATCCGCCTTTAATTTGACAACAAATCATTACACAGCTGCAGACGAGACAGGAGGTGAACTTGAACAGATCCTTGACGTGTAACAGAAAAACAGTTCGTTGTGGAACAATATGAAGTTGATAGACATTTTATCAGATAATCAAAAGAATTAATGTTTTCCATTGGCTACCAACTAATATGTGGCCTGTTCGAATTTAAAAAGTTCGGTAAGAGGACTTTTTTTTTAAACCGCTAACTTAGTCGCAAAGCAACCCTCGAAGTCTCATTGAGACTTGTATGAGTAAGGAAGACGGGGACCTTAGCTTTTTAAGTGTCATCCGAAGCACTACTCGGCTGGTTATCGTTGAGAGTCCAAAGGATTGAAATCTAAATACCAAGAATGTTCGGTTGGTCACCTATCTCCTCCCGCTAAACGATATTATAGAAATAAATAAATATTTCCAATAGCCGCCGCGGGTTTTGAACCCGAGCCCTCTAGAGTCTAGACTATAAAAGCCAGCGATTCAACGCACTGGACCACCTGCCTACCTTTAGCTAGCACTACTATTGTGCTAGCACTACTATTGTGATACCTACGAAAAATCACTGATTATTTTAGTGATAATGTTTTTAAATTAAGAAAAAACGATCCTATGCATATTTCATAAACAAAATATCTACTAATAATCTATTAAATATCAGTCAGCAGAAAACAGTTATCGTGAGTTCGTATGAGAAGTATAATTTATATAGTATTTCAAATCAACATTACCAAATAGTATTGCATCATTTTGAAATTAATTTAGAGACGAACTGGATTGTTTACTGGCTCATTGGATGTCGTAGCAGAACAGCGGGTTTTAGCTCTACCCTCTTTACACTTAGCCTAACCTTTCTCATCCCTATGGAATGGGGCTAGCCTTTCGAATGAGATATGGCATGGTCCAGCCTTGCGTAGTCCGGACAATATGTCAGTGACCGCTCTTGGAATGGCTTTTCCTCTTCTTTTAACATCTCGCGAGCCACTGCAAATACGACCTGGCACTCGGCCGATAATGCAGAGACCAGCCGGTATATAAAGATATGCAAGCAGTCGCCTTCTCACTTCTCAGTCTCACCCTATTCGTTGGTTAGATGTTGTCCTAATCTAAATGCATATCGGCGGCCTTCTCGCATTTTTTGAAATCATGCTTCGACGCCCTGACACATTCTTCTCGAAATAATTATACAGGGTGGCCGAATCATGGCAGTCCACTTGAAATATTGAATGGATGAAGTTTCTTCGGGAAACAATGATTTGAATAAAATTGCATATCTACGTATCATACCTGCACACCGAATTTCACTTCTTTATCAGTAGATACAAGAAAGTTATAGGGGCGAGCCACTTTTACATGATTTTATGAGCACGTAGCATTCGCAACCATAAAAACGAACATAATACAGGGCTTCCATTTGATCCCCTATCCCACGTGACCATAAAATGTATACAACCAACCTGGCACAGTTGGTAACACTGAGTTCGCATTATGGCTTTGGGGGTAGGGAAGTATTTGAAACAGGGTTACGGCTGTTAAGAGAGAGTTAATGTGATTTCAACATGAATTTTTGAATCCAGTCAGAAATAATACACACACAATTGAATTCAAGGATTTTTATTCTCCAAATCAGAATACAGAGTTGAGCAGATTTTACTTTTGTTCGGTTTTAAACTTTGTACCTACACATCAGTAAAGTATGATTAATTCAGAACAAATAGCAAAAAGTTGTAGTAAGTGTTGAATATGCCCACATTCAATATCTATACAATACATAAGTAAATTGATTATTGATTTCATGTCATCGAAAACACGTCCATTTTGTTTGGTACTTTACACCTCTTCCATAGTTGCTGCCTATAATTCTTCTATAGTATATAGATTCTTGAAGATTTTCTTCATTTCAAACAATAAAAAATCTAGAGGAGACAAGTTCGGCCTACAAGTTGAAAATAGAGCATTTATTCAATGGAATTTCTTCTCAATGGCAAATTTATATTTAAAGTACATTTGCACCAACCTGTTTCAACAGATATTTTTTGAATGAACCTTGTTCCATTTGTCTTGTAATGTCTTCAGCAACATTTTCTGTTGAAACAGGCGGTCTACCAGTTGCGTTTTCCTTGCGAATGCGATGTTTTGTTTTAAATTTCTCAACAAGAACTTGCGTGTGATGTCTGAAACCATCATCATAGTCAATATCGACATCTGGAAAAACCTCAGAAAACTACTTAGTGCATGATTGCAAAAAATATGTTGCTCCAACTTCCATCATCAGGCTTACGATTACCACTGCAGAAGTGTGTTGTGGTCAAAATCCAAGGTTGTGGTTGTGTGTTATCGTTATAAGGGTGTCTTATTTTGGTGTATCAAACCATTCCAGCCTCTCTACAAAGTAAAACAAAATTCAGAAGACTTTGTTGACAAAGAACTTATTCAGCTTAGGTACCTCAATGTCTTCAGAGTATTCCAGAGTCGTAAAAATAAGCTAAATGATCTTCTATATGCACTCTAAGCACACTGATCAGTAATCAACGCTATCCTCATGAATTGACATGAATGAAAATTCTGTAGCGATGACCTGAGAACGACAAATTTTTGCGGCAAATTCAAAATTTGGTCACGTGAGCTGCCTACCCTATAACTCTTGTTCATGGAGCCCTCCCCCACGCAGAACATTATGTATTCTGTTAACTTTGCTCACGCTCAGCATCAAAATAAGGGGCAGGTCGGTTATTAGAAATTCTGAATAAAATAACCATTTATGGCCGTGAATAATGTATTCGGGTCGGATTAATTTGTCCGCATAAAGGCCCGTTCCGGAGTGTAGGTAGGTAGGTCAAAAAAGTCATGAGCGTACCTGGTTCCATCCTTATTATCTATTAAATGTAAAAAAATTGAACCATAAGTATAACTCAGTTAATAAACCTGATTTGAAATTTTTCTTTGTGAAGATTTTTCATAAACAGACATCACAAACTGATATGATATTTTACTATCATGGTTTCAGATTTAGGGATACTTGATAATAGTATTTTTTCCTACGACCACGCATGAAAACGTCATAAAGCTCACTGTTTTGTTATTTGGAAAGAAGCTCATATCACCATGACATTGTTATTTGAAAAAAAAGGCACGGTCGTTGCATTGTCGCTTGTATCGCATTTTTATTTATTGGATTTTCTGCCTCTTTTCTTTTTATATGGATGATTCGCAAATGATTTCAATGTGTCAATGGACTTCAATGAGTCACAATATGTTTCACAACTTGCTACTAAAGAGTACGGCAAACATCACTGAAGTTTCGACTTTTTACATTTGATACAACAAACCAGCTTATATTTCTTGATTGATGTCAATACGCACTGCTGTATTCCTGGTTGTGTGATTACTGGCGACATTTGAACTAACTTTCATATTCGTGACATTCGTGTAGGCATATGGTATTAAATATAAATGATATTGTTTGTGCAAACGAAGAAAATTCAGAAAAGTACATATGGAATTTCAGAAAAAGTTTCCAATTATTACCTTGATCTAGAATATGGAAATATACAGTAATATAGAATAAACACCACCAGAAATTATATATAGAGGCCGCAATGGTCAAATCTATGAAATAACTTCATGAGAAAAAAAATATATGGTCGTATAGAAAAAATAGTGCACAAAACTCGTTGGTAAGTGAATTTCCTGCATTCGCCGCCTTGTATTTCGTGCTATACGACTACTCGTGCGAAATATATCACTTTCTGTACTATATCTACTATTTCTTTAAACTATGGTTTAATGAATTTTTTGACGTTTTTCGATTCGAAGTGAATCATTGTTTTTTTAAGACGAAGGTGATTACAATCCACCATGTCCTGATTTTTGCTGCATTCAACTATAGCTTTCAATTAACTAAGAGAAATTGACCAAACGATTCAAAGAACAATAATTATTATTGATTTCACAATCTAGGCAGTAGCGCTCCTATTCTAAATATATTTTTTCTATTTTGTTTTTACATTGAAGTCATTATGAAATGTAAATGCGTATCAAAATAGCCTCTGTTTCGATACGCATTTTTTATTTTTCGTAGGTTGGTACAATCGAACTCTCAAATGAAAGTCAGAAGAGTCAGGCTCAGCTTACTTCGCGTAATTGGTAAATTTCAATTCAGAGTGTGATTTGATTTAAATTTAGCAATAAAAACAATAACAACATTTAATTTTTCACCGCTGGTATTGCAATAATCAAAATCGCTCAACTATAAACTGGGCTTTATGCTTGTGCGTCAGATTTTAATTATTTAAATGTCATCATTGTTACCAATTGAAGATGTTTCTGTTATTTATCGATATTAAATCCATTTCTTTCTTCAAGTCAATTCAAAATAGAAAAAATTGCATATGACACACGTTTTATAAGACACGTTGTCGCACTTGTTCACTTGGAGCACTCTTCGCTTAGCTCGTCGTACTCCAAACAACGCGTGTGACAAAATAGCGTCTTAAAAAACTTGTATCATAATATACTAGTTTTGGTGAACAATAATAGTTATTTATGTATCAAGGGCGTAAAAAAGGCTTTTATCCATAAAAGCAAATTACGCCCGAATTACATACAACATTTTATGCACGACCAGTATATTTCATTGTAAATACCTCTTCACTTCTCAAGCATGATAGGAATACATCACCGATGCAGTGAGGTTCAGATTATATCGGAAAAATAAATCAAGAAGTGATGTTATTCAGTCAATTTTATTCCATAAGGAATAAATAGGCTAGTATAGCCATATTTGCTGTCAAAACAGACAATAGTCAGTTCAAAATGCAATCCAGTGATGAAGAGAGTGGGAATTGCACTCCACCACAAATTAGTAAGGCAGCTGAGGATGCAAAGTTGAGTTTGCTGCCTACTAAATCAAAAAAAAACGATATAAACTTTATGATGAATTTGTCAGCTGGTGCAACGGAAATAATGTGAAGAATAAGAATTACACAGAGAGTGTACTTCTTGCATATTTTCTGGAAAAATTAAAATCTCGTAAGCCCTCTTCTATGTGGTCATGTTGAAAGCTACTTTAAATGTAAATGAAGTTAAGCGCCTGCTCAACTAATTTATTGCCCAAGCGGGCGGTAAAGTGACATTTTACCGCCCGGCGGGCGGTAAAGTAGTCCGAGGGCGGTAAAGTGCTACTTTACGCCCGCATATCCGGGCGATAAAGTGTCATTTTACGCCCGGTCGTGCATGAAGTATATTATGACACAACCATTATATTGATGGCGGCAAAAACGTCTTGGCACGCCCATGACCTGGGCATTTATCGATAGCCTCGGATAGGCCGAAAAGGTAAGTAGTCGCTAGCTTTGACAGAGATGTTATCAACACTTTCGGGTACTGTGCTTGAAAATTGAGATTGACCACGGACCAAGACATAATAATAAACATGGCTAACACACGAGAAGGAAAGCAGGTTTCTGCTCCTTATACCTTGCAAAATGTTCGTTTTGTTCAATATAATTATCGCACTACGCTAATGGTATACAGGGTCACTCCCGGTCGATGGTACCTTAGACATTTACGGAGAACGGGACGTAGGATTATTCTGAAAATTTGGTTTATTGGGTAATCAGTTTTGTTCTATCGATCTAAAATACTTTCAGCGTTGCGGCGTTGCCGCTTCTATCAAAAAGTAGCAACCACTTTGTTATTTTAAATGGATCACCCTGTATTTTATTTCATTTTTAGATTCTTCCTGAAGAGCTGATTTCGTCGATCTATCATACTTGGGGTATAGCGCGAAATATTATAGAGATATAGGGTATGAAAAATCGAGATTTTTCAAATTTAGGAATTTTTTGTGTCGAAACTAATCATTTCTGCTCAAAACGGCTTACATGTGCCTATCTTAACTTTTCATTTACTATCTACTGACATTTAATAGTAACAAATAGAGGGTGATGCAAAACTCAAAATTTTTAACCACCCGTATTTGTTTCAATTAAATATCAATCGATAGTAAATGAAAAGTTAAGATAGGGACATGTAAGCCGTTTTGAGCAGAAATGATTAGTTTCGGCACAAAAAATTCCTAAATTTGAAAAATCTCGATTTTTCACACCCTATATCTCTGTAATATTTCGCGCTATACCCCAAGTATATTCAGGAAGAATCTAAAAGTGAAATAAAATACAGGGTGTTCCATTTGAAATAACAAAGTTGTTGCTACTTTTTGATAGAAGCGGCAACGCCGCAACGCTGAAAGTATTTTAGATCGATAGAACAAAACTGATTACCCGATAAACCAAATTTTCAGAATAATCCTACGTCCCGTTCTCCGTAAACGTCTAAGGTACCATCGACCGTGAGTGACCCTGTATAAGCACCAATATATATATGTTCCAAGCAAACGAATCAATCGTTTTTCTTGCATAGTTGCGTCTTTCACAAGAAATAGAAAACTGTTTTCGAGAAACATATAATTTCCCTGGATAACTTTCAAACCCTTGAACAAAACAGCCAAAAATGAATAATTTCGCGGAACCCTGTAGTAGGGGAGCCCCAGCGGGGATTTCTGGATTCACGCGAACGCGGCAGATTAACATATTCTTATTTATTTATTTCTATTCTTATTTATTTATTTCGCCACTTTACAGAAATTCCATTTGTGGTAAGTCAAAAGGGGAGTAGATTTAAAAGTAACAAAACTTCAAATACAACTTTACATACAAAACAAAATTACGGTTAAAAAAATTTTGTTTGAGTGTAGACTGGTACCCAGTGCCATATTGTAGAGTGTGTTTGGAATATTCATTATGTTGTATTATTATCATTATATCACTTATGATGTGTTTTCCCATGAATTTAAATCAGCCTCCAAGTATTCCCGAACCGAGTAAAAGCAACGGGATAGTAAGAATCTTCGTATTTGTTTCTTGAACATATGGATAGGTAATTCTTTGATGTGCCAAGGTAGTTTGTTATATAACTTCACATCTATAGTATTGCGCTCAGAAGTCATCAATCGATGTCTAGTTGATCGAATCAAATTACAATTTCTTGTGGTGTAATTATGAAATGTATTATTTCTTTGCGATTGATCTTTATTCTTGTGAATATCTAGAAGACAATTGAAAAAATATAAATACATGGTACAGTAAGTATTCCAAGATTTTCGAATATAAAACGACAACTGTCTCTATAATTGGCTTTCGAAATTATCCGAACATATAGGGGATACCTCATACCCTGTTTGGCACCTCCACCAAATCACAGTCCTCTATAAAGAGCCACCATACCACGCAAACTGGCAGATTAATATTCCTCCATTATCAAAAACAGAGGGAGCGCATATCTGACGCGCTCAAAGTTGAATTCGATTATCTTTCAATTTAGAATTTGCGGCATGTCATATGTACTCAATATTGATCAATTGATACAGCTCTACTATGCACAACAGTAGGTTACGATACGCTGTCATATTTTGGGGTGTATCTACCCTAGCAAAAGATATCTTCGTGACACAAAAACGAATTTTACGATCAATGACGGGAATTTCACAGATTGATTCATATGCAACGATATATTCAAGAAACTGAAAATATTAACATTACCATGGCTTGATATCAGAGTTGAGTATGCTAGTATTCAACAATAATGATGAAATATGTATAAGTGGGGAATAAAAAAAATCATAGTTTCAATACAAGAAAAAAAATGATTTTTCAATTCCATTTGGAAAATACAAAATAACTCAACAATCTCCCAGTTATAAGGCTCCTAAAATATACAATGCTCTTCCTTCTAATGTGAAAAACTCCTTAACGAAACAATCATTTAAACATAACTTGAAATCCTTTTTGACAGAACAGTGTTTTTATGAACTGGATGAATATTTGTCGTGACAATTTGCGATGAAATAGTATCTTGAATTTACGAGTGTAAGTATACCATATACATTTTTGGATGTAAGCAACTGACTTTTTCCATATGGTTCGTAACTGTCTTAAGGAAATAAATGATTACTACTTCCTTTGTGACTATTTTTTTTATATTTTCGAGGAACTGTACACGCTCCCCTCACCAGTGAAAGGGCATACATCATATAACCTTTTTTTTCTTTTAAGCACCTGATCTTTACAATCCAAAAAGTCCCCACGACTCTCGTGTAAATTCCTATTCATCCACTAGGCCTCTTCTACTACTGGTGACTTTTCCACGGATCCCCAGCCTTGCAGCTTCCCAGGAATAGCTGATCAGCTTGATCCTTCCGTATCGCAATGAGATTAGCCCACCAAGTATTTCCACCATCTGGATAACTCAAACAAGCCATCTCTTGACGCTTCAATTAACGAACGCTTATCTCTAGAAACGAGCAATTAAAATGGTGATCACTGCAGCATCCCCGATCTGCGTAACGAAAGCACTTTGACGTTGGCAGCCATCTAGATCGCTAATGGGATAACAGATGACTAACCAGCAGGCCGACTATGCTAGGGTTTCATCGAGACGAGAAATCTCGTCTCGAAGACATTTTCTCGTCTCGTCTCGATCATCGAGACGAGAAATAAACAAACTCTCGTCTCAATGTTTTTCTCGAAGACAATTTCTCGATCTAGATATCGAGACTCGAAATATGAAAAATAATACAAAAAAATGCTATTTATAGCTCATAACGTATATAATATGCACAAGGCCAAGGCTGCACCAAAATATATTATTAGGGTATTGATTTTTTTATGAAATGAAAAAATGAGGATATTCCTAGGTTACGAGGCGTCAGCCGAGCCAACCGCAATATCCGAGACGGTGTTAAATCGCTAATAATCGAGTTTCATTCAAAGCTCAATCGGCGATGCGAAAATGAATAAATATTATCTAACATTATGCTTGTATTATGCTTGTATCTAACGTATTATGCTTTCGTAACTGACGTAAATTATGGTACCAACTAATGTATTATGAGTAACTAAGATTTTGGTACGTTGATAATTATCTATCAATGAATATTTCATATAATTAATAATGTATTAATCTGCAATGATACGATAAAGAATATTGTTCCAAAGAAATGAAAATTGAACGAATCCTTGATGTTTTAATTTACTCTTTACTCCATACATTTAAAATTTTCCTAGGTACGAGAGGTGAAAGTTCAAAATTGTTTCTTTGTTCATGAAGAGAAGAGTACCAGCACCAGCAACAAACTCATGTTTTATAATCGAAACAGTCGTATGTTGAAAAAAAATATCGATATTACGCGAATCATTTCATTTCAATAGTAGTGGCAGTAGTACTGCATAGTGAAATTTATGCAAAAATGATGCCATAAGTCTGCCATAGGAATATCCTTAGAAGTAATATAGTAATAAGCTTGGATTAATTTTTTTTTTTAAATGTAATATGAATGAAGTTGAGTTTATGGGCCTTTTCCTTTATGGCATTTATTTACCCTGTAAAGCCGGACTGACCGAATAGTGCTGAATTAATGTTCAAATCTAATAAAAATATAATGATAATATTTGATCTCATTATCATTTCATCATGTTTTGTTAATTTTCGAATGTATGAATTTAATTTTCGCGTTTAATAGTTTTTAATAGTTCAAGACGTTTAAGTTCTTTAAGAATATGAAGATATTTATTTTATTTTTACCTCTGTCCTTTTTATTTGCTTTGTTATCTTTGTTATTGTTTTTGTTTGTTATGTTTTTATGTTCAAAATGAAATAAAACTATTTCTTAGCATAATTTTTTATTTTCTTTTTTCTGGCGTATTTGGAGCTATTCATACATTTTCGAGATCGAGAATTCTCGAAATAATTTTTCGATCTCGAAAAAATCTCGAAACTGTGTTCTAGATCTAGTCTCGAAAAAAAAAGCTAGTCTCGTCTCGATCTCGTCTCGAAATCGAGACGAGACGAGAATTCTCGAAATTTCGAGAGTCTCGTGAAATCTTAGACTATGCGGTTCTGGAGTTTCTTCAGCTAAGTCTTTGGATGTAACTCAATGTGTATTTCTGTTTCTTCTCAAATGATTAATAAGAATTGATGATGATTTCTCGAAGCCGAAATTAGATTTTTCGAAGCTTTTTCTCTCATCTTATTTTCGGATAAGGATGTAATTATTTTTGTGATACCCAAAGAGTATTTTCTCCATTTGCTCCATTTCTATTGTTCGGATTTGAAATTTTCAATGAACCATTCCATTGTTAGTGGGGTGAATTCGAGCTTCCAGATCAGGCTGCACATGGATGCCCAAAAAATCAAGATCGACAATTGAATGCGGGCACCCTAATCTCATTAACTTCGAATCTAACCCTTATACCTCGCACTATTATTGTCCCGGTGATGTCTAGAGGAAAGAAAACATACTCTAGAGACCCACACATCATGCCAGAACGCACGCATACAAATGTTTTTTATGATTCAATCAGCAGTCGCAGGGCTCAGGTTTCACAATTTGTAATGCACACATAAAGCACAAAAGTTTTAAGGATTGCAGCATGCGTCGCACATATACATCACCGGTAATTTGATATTTTCTTGTTTTGTGCTCGTGTTTTTGTGACGTTCTCTCGCGAGAATTTCTCAACGAGAACAAAAGAAATGAGCCGTGTCGAGAAAATAATTTTGTTTGTGAATACGACAGCTGCACAAGGTTGAATCTGATGGTGGTGCAAAATAATAATTATTACTTCATCTATCAATCAACTAACCAGAGATTTTTCTTCTTTCATACAATTTGGCGCCCAACGTTGGGGCGAATATAAAAATGTATCTTCAACATTCTACAAGTAGAGATGAAGGAGAAACGTTGATGCCAATAAAAAAATGAAGCTTCAACATACTACAAGTGGAAACGAAGGAGAAAATTCAGCCAATACCACAAGAGGTCCGAAAAATACGGCTTTGAGAAAAGTTTTGTTGTTAAATTTCACACCTAATATTTTCAACCAATCAAAAGGCGGAAAACCTGCAGCAAAGGGAACTCGCACCGATTTCGATGAAATTTTCACAGAAGCTTCCTAACATGAATATAAAACCATACAAATGAAAATTTTTCTGCGGAAACACTTCAAACTATTTTTTTTTTGAAAAGTTTAGAAAATTTTGTCACTTTTAGTCCTCAGAATGTGCTTGAAATTTCTGTTACATTGTCAGTGGGGAATATGTAAGTTATACCAAAACATTAATATCGAGTCCCGAAATGGATTTTACAGGAAATTTCATGATGAAAAACTTCAAAAACTGTTATTTTCGCATTTTTATTCAAGCATATATATGCAAAAATATCAATTCGCAATATCAACTGTCAAGTCACAAATGGAGAAAGCAACGTTGCCACGTTTAAAAAAACCTATGCGCTCCTTTCCTGACGAGTGCAACTCGTGTTTATGAGACTACTAACCTGAATGTACTAACCTATCAGTGACGGCCTAGATCACTATTTTCAGTAAATTTTTGAAGTAGGAAAATTTGTCGAAAAAAAAAGGATGCTGAACGGGAAATTTCAACGCGTTGTATTTATTTGTTGAGACTACTTACCTGAACGTACTAACCTGTCAGTGACGGCCTAGATCACTATTTTCAGTAAAATTTAGAAGAAGGAAAATTTGTTGAGAAAAAAAGTATGATGAACGGAAAATTTCAACGCGTTGTATTTATTTATTGAGACTACTAACCTGAACGTACTATCATGTCAGTGACGGCCTAGATCTCTATTTTCAGTAAATTTTTGAAGAAGGAAAATTTGTTGAGAAAAAAAAAATGTCTGCTGAGGGGGAAATTCGAAGGCGCAATCACGCTCTATTACCTGGCCTCAACATACTAACCTATCAATTGAGGGCAGATAACTATTTCCGTTGCTTTTTTAAAGAAGGAACATTACATTTAAAAATCGGAACACAATCAAAAAATTGTAGAATCTGTGAATTTTTCAAAACTTGGCAGCGTTGTCCCCTATATGTCATGACGTGAGTACATTTGACATTTGACATTGCACATCACCTGATACTTGGAATATGGAATATAATGAATAAAAATTCGAAAATAATTCATTTTGAAGCTTTTACTGGTAATGTTTTTATTGAAATTGTTTTTTGAGACTCGATTTTAACGTTTTGGTATAACTAACATATCCCCCACTGACAATGTAAGTACATGAATCAAGCACATTCATAGAACTGAAAAGTGATAAAATTTTCAAAACTTTTCCAAAAAAGAAATAGTTTGGAGTGTTTCCGCGGAAAAATTTTCATTTGTATGGTTTTATATTCATGTTAGGAAGCTTCTGTGAAAATGTCATCGAAATCGGTGCGAGTTCCCTTTGCTGCAGGTTTACCCAAAAGGCTATATTTTGTATCGTTTTAATAGCAAATCGGAAATTTTTCTCTCTTCCTTAGTTTTTTCTCTGTCAGCTACCTAATTTAAGGTTAAAGTTATGTTAGTATTTTTCTTTCATAATCTGATATACTTCTTATATTTTTACTCAAATAGGTCCAATACCACTTTTAAGGAACAATAACTACGCATTCCAAGGATGACAAAAAATTTGGAGGTACTCACGTATTTTGGCCTCCTAAACATCGTTTCATTGACATCCTAAATTTAAGCTACTAAAAACACAAAATTTGTCCTTTTTCCAACTAAAACGCCATTACACACGTTCACATTTACTTGTTTTCGACACTTTTTAGTGTAACAAATCAACATTTTTCAAAAAAATATGTCGTTCTTCGAAAAGACGAGACTTTGATCTGTCAACTTGACACTGTCACAATAAGTTCAGCTCCCGCCATGCTTGATGATTCTCAATGGGTTTAAATGTTTCGAATGGCGAATTTTTTCAAATATACTAGTTTTTTTTATTGAAAACAAGTGTATGTGGTGTTTCAGTTTAAAGAGGGTCTAATTTTTGTGTGCTTTTTTCAGTGGGTTTGAAATATGCGTGGAGCAAATATACAAGTCAACTTAAGTGATTAACATTATATTAACTATTATTGTACATTCGATATGCCAATACTTTCACTTGCCTCGCATTTTAATTTCTCAATTTTGAATACGTTCTTTCTACTTTTTGACATTACACATTTTTCACAGTCACATCACTGACATTGACTAGCGATATGTTTTTTTTTGTTTCCTGAATCTCTGATCAATTCTGTGCTTGAAACAGGAGCTTCGCTGTGCTAAAAGGAGCGCGTAATTCAAAATGTGAATAAAAACAAGCATCTCAGGTTATGCCCATTATGACACTTCAAGTTCAAAATGGTTTACGGTTATTATGAGAAGATGTATCTGTCTTTCTACAACACTATTGATTTGTGCATGCTGTAATATCATATCATGATAACATGAAAAATCCGGAAAAAGTTAAAATATTTCAACTTTATTGCGATATTTATTCTCAGCGTCATTTTATCGCAAAAATTTTACGATATTTGTATAAGCATGAACCAGGCTTAACACTGGAAACTTTTGACGTTTATAGGTTAAATGAAAAATAACTTTAGATATTAAGTAGCACTTCGAGTTTCTTGTAGGAAAGTATATTTCTACTCCAACTTTAGTGGAATTAACTTAGTCAAGAATAATGGTTTGAACTAACAGCAGCTACCTTATTATTATTGTATTTTAGCGTAATGTCAATTAGAGTCTTGATATGAAATTTTCTTCTTTCTTGAACACGAATATTTCTTAGAAGATTAAATATTCGTGTTCTCGAAAAAAAAATCCAGTAGGTAATAATTGAAGCTCTAGGGGTATTATATTAAGGGTATTATAAATGAAAACTTCTTCTGATTGAAATGTTGATAGTGCTTATCCCGTGGCTTATCGATGATCGGATTTTTTTTTCAGCGTCACTGATACTGTCCCTTGAAATCTTGAGCTATCTTCGTCTCTCTTTCTGATTGACTTTCCTCTTCCATCTTTGATTTGTGGTATGTATTTCCCTTCCATTCCGTTTTTATGTGATTCCAATTTTCCGAGAAAATAAGTCGACTCGAACTTTGAGTCGCACAGGTTTATTCACCCGATCGAAAATCGACAAGAATCCGCCGAGCCCCCATAATTAAGATGTATAACGAATAAAAAGCAACGGAAAACGGTCCGCGGCCATCCGAAAAAAACGCGACGTTCTCGTTAAATTAAGTTGGAAATGTCAGGCGCTCCAAAAGGAAGAAGAAGAACGCGCTCGGCGGCAAAACTAAAACGACCTTCCGAGAAGTTGGGCCGCTGAATTGAATTGTCATTTGAGGAAAAGAAAAGAAAACGATGGAAAAAATTCACCGTGTTCTGCTGCAGCACGACGGCCGGACATATATAACGACATACATGCATTTTACATCTGGGCACGACATCATGTGCAAGAAAGGAGACCGACCACGGTGTACTGGGTGATTCCAAATTAAGTGCCATACGTGAATTTCGCGATTGGAAGTCACAGATTAAAGAACCATCAGATGAGACACTCCGCCCATTTTGTTTGATGTGCCTTGGACCTTTAAATTTTTCTCATCGTAGTTGCCGGATGGTCGTTGTCAACGCTAGAACTACTGATATGCAATGTTGCTATTTTAGTAATGCATATAATCAACACCAATATTTAAGGTTACCTACTTCTGAGTGACTTTTTGTGAACAAGTTGTCATCATTAGAACATATGAGAAAAAACTATGGCTAGATCGTTGGAAGTCTTTAGAAAACAATAAATTATATGACATAAACCCGGACCTAACACCTAACCCATTGCGTGGAATCAACAGGCGAAACCAGGTAATAGTGAGCAGATTAAGAATAGGACACACCAGATTAACACACGAACACCTGCTGAAAAGTGAACCTTCAAAAATGTGCTACGCGTGTGATATCCCGATGACAGTGAAACACCTAATCACAGACTGTCCCTTGTTTGAAATAGACAGGGAACAACAGGATATACCTAAAGACTTAAAAATCGCTCTAAGCCCGGGAAACGTTGAAAAACTCGAACTGTATCTCAAAAACATAGACATGTTCAAACACATCTGAAATTTATTGTATTTTTCTCTTTCATACCACCGCTAATAACCTCATTGGTTGATGCGGATGTATAAATAAATAAAAAAAAAAAATTGTCATCAGAAATTAGTGTCGATTAGGATTTTGAATTTTACGATGAAATTCGAATATTTTGAATATAGCCCATTCATTGTTATCAGGAAAAATTTAATACGATTCAATTATCTAACAAATGATCAGAATCTCAATTCCTCAACTTGAAATGTGACAGTGAAGGATTTACTTGAAGATGATTTGCAATCTCTATATACACACTAATGACTGCGAATAAACATATCATTGTACCTGATTCACATTCCAGATAATGATCACAGGTTGTTTAATCTGTGCTGTGATAATCCACACAACCTTTTTTACTTCTCCTTTTGAATTATAGTTTATGGAAACGATGTTACACTTTGTAAGAACATAAACCCATCCGAAATACTGGATGGTGAGTCGTGTAAAAAGAAAACATTTGTAACATAACCAACAAAATGATGACTCGATCAATATTTTAGCGCCTGCGCATATCTGTGACTGGACGTTTGAATTTTGCGCTTTTGACATCTCTCTCTCTAATTTTATTCGCCCTGTCTGACTGTCTCATCTGTAAGGTTTTCTAATTTGTGGCAAAGTGATCTGAGTCGAGAGTCAAACGGATACACTTTTGATCCGACACATACTATTTTTTCCGCAATCAAAAGTATTGATCTCTAGTTTATAAAATGTTAAATAAATAACCACCATTGTGACTCACGACAATCTAACATTGACCAATTTTCTGGGAAGGTGAGGCCAATCTAAAAAAAAGAGAAGAGGAAAAACTAACCTTACCTCCATATACCTATTATAATAGGTCTATGCTTACCTCTCATTTTATATGTAGAGTTTTATTGTTAATTTGATATATGTTAGAGAAAATGAAATCCATTGGAGTGGAAGTATTGGAGGTTCATCATTTTATGCAAACTCAACTGAATGGATATGAGTTAATCTCAGATTCACCTCAAATGTAGCTCAATAAGAAGTCAAAAAAAATGTGGTGGCCAATTATTGCTCCAGGAGCAGATACAGAAAGAAACATAACAGAACAGAATATTTTATGTATATTTTTTTTGACTAATCAGGTTCATTCCATTTTGAATTGTTGTTTCAATATCAATATCACAAATCGATTGAATATTTTACATTTATGTATCTATGCATTTGTATCAGAGTTTCTTGTTAAGCAACTTCTAAAGCTAATTTTGTTGAATTTCTGACCAGCTTTAGAGGCTTTTTTCGCATTTGATAGAATTTCTGGAGATTGGTGATATTTTCGTTTATTGCTCTAATCTGAAAAATTATCGCAATCTCTGGAAAAATGATGATATGCTCAATTATATGAATTTCCGAAAGACAGGTAGGTAACGTGAGTGTAATCGTATTCAGTAATTTGAACATCAAATTCGGTTATATTGTGTATGATAATATCTTCAAGTTTCTTTTCGAAAAAGCAATCTCTTTTTATGGTTGAAATATACTCAATTCATTATGAACGTTGATGAAATTCAAAACCATTAATAACAATTTTCTCATTTTCTCATCACGTCTTCTCGTTGCGAAGGTTCATCCACCATTCTATTATCTCCTAATAGAAATTTCAACCACAGCTATCGAGACAGCTATACTATCGACAATCAAACATTTGAAATGGTTTTGAAACCAAATCAATCGATTTCGTGCGTGAATATTTCTGGAACTTGCTATGAATAGGATGAATCTCTGATTGTATCATTGATTTCTGATTTCAGTTTGAATTCTAGTACAAAACAGTGGCGTAGCATCAATGATGAAACTAAATGAAATATATGTTTTACTTATATTATAAGCAAAAACTACAGAATTGGTTCCCTCTCTGCATATATCAACATCATGGTATAGGAAGAAAATGTTGCTGAAGATTTCAGCTTCTCTTTCTTATCTTTGCTGCACGTATATGGTACCTAGATTTTAAGCACTATAGATTATTACCAGAGAACAAAACGATTTTTCATAATCCTGTTATAGGAATATTGATTCGTTTAAAATATAGCCGTAAATGTTCGTTTCCCATGAAAATAATAACATGGTGGAGACAACCCTGTTTATACATATCTCTTCACCAATACCTAGAACTTTTTCACAAAAACCAACTCGTAAATTGTCTCAAATTGCAATTACCTCGTCTGAGAATGTGGAGTTGTGTCTCTGGAAAATATGTATCTACCGTCGTATAGTTTTACGAGTAAATATTTAAAAAAAAGTCATAGCTCAATGGATCATAACATTTCATTGACTCATTTTCGTTTCAATTGATTCTTTTTATAGCTCACGTTTTTTATTGTCATATCGGCTGTATTGACATTGGCCTCGTCATCTGATTGATTGTTCTTCAAGCGGTAAAGTTATCATAATGAAACAATTTCACGAAAAGTTTTTTACATAGCAATGTAGTGAATAACATTTGTAGATACAAGTTGGTATCATAAAATAAAAAAAAATGTGTGGCACTTTGGTCTTCCACGCTTTCGTAAGCATCTCAATTTTCGAGAAAAAAACTGAATAGGATAATGATTAGAAATTATGTGCTAAATCTCTCGGTCCCTGGACCAGAATTCTCACACATACAATGTCGCTTCTCACTGGTTTGTCAAGCAGAATCTGTTCAGATATGATTGGACAATCCTATTTCTATTGTCTACTTTTGGGAATCAAAAAGTTAGACATAATAGCTGTCACTTCTATGATATTGTTCAATCTTACATAGCACTCTTTTCATTGAAATGTTTCATTACGAAGGAATTGAAAGAAGGTGATTTTTTACTGAAATGAAAAAATCCTACAAATTTTGTTTGAAGGTGGCTGACAATGTCTCGAGTTGTGAAGAAAAGTTTCGGACTTCCATTGTCTAAAGGTATGAAGATTTGAATCCTGAGAAAAGAAAAGATGAGTTATGCTGAAAAAACGAAATAAGTGATGAATAAAAATTAACTATTTCATCGAATCAAGAAGATTCGAGTATCAATAAATCAGGTAAGTATTAGTGTTAGTATATATGAAGTCGAAAAATGTAGATTTAAATGGGAGTTTAACTAGTCGATGAGCCTAAAAATAAGAAAAAATTGAATTAGAAATCAATAGCCTGAAAAAGAAAGGTTGAATTAGAAATCAATAGCCTGAAAAAAGAAAAGTTGAATAGCCTGAAAAAAGAAAAGTTGAATTAAAAATTAAAATAAAATGAATGAATAAAGAATTAAAATTATGAGAAAGATTCAAATCGAGTTTGTCACGACGTTTCGATTGTGTGTATCTACAATCGTCTTCAGGTGAGAACAGTTCTCACCTCAACTTTTCTTTTTTCAGGCTATTCAACTTTTCTTTTTTCAGGCTATTGATTTCTAATTCAACCTTTCTTTTTCAGGCTATTGATTTCTAATTCAATTTTTTCTTATTTTCAGGCTCATCGACTAGTTAAACTCCCATTTAAATCTACATTTTTCGACTTCATATATACTAACACTAATACTAACCTGATTTATTGATACTCGAATCTTCTTGATTCGATAAAATAGTTAATTTTTATTCATCACTTATTTCGTTTTTTCAGCATAACTCATCTTTTCTTTTCTCAGGATTCAAATCTTCATACCTTTAGACAATGGAAGTCCGAAACTTTTCTTCACAATCCTACAAATATTCCTCTCTCTTCCTTTCCTGAATACCTAGTGATAATGCCTTATCATTGAAAACTTTAATGAACCATAAATATTCAGGGCGCAAAATGTTCCATGTTTTTTTTTTACAACAAACCATTTATTAACCACATAACTCTTCGCTGCTCGTTATCTCTCAGAAATCTCGAGAATAATGATCCGGGACTTGTTATTACAACCTAAACAATAATTCACCACCCACCAACATCTTATAATAATCATACCAACCTTCCAGCCTTGTAATTTGCCTCATTTCTTTTTTATATTGCGCCAACCGACTCTATTGTAGGTATAAACAACTAAGATACCTATAAACCTACGTTAAAATCTATGAGAGGCTGGGTCGCTGTTTTACTTTCAACTTTTTCCTACGCCTGCCGCGTTTCTGATGAATGAAATGAAACTAGAGATGCTAACACGTGCTGATGGTAATAGTATACGAAAAGTTGTAGGAAAAATGTAACGGGGATTATAACGAACGGTCAAACAGCCAGTTCGATTGGGTTTTAGAATCAAGTACCTACCGAGTGATCAGTAAATGTGAGTGAATAGTGCGTGAAATGCGATATGCTGCATTGTGAAGCTTTGATTTTATGAAAATTGTATGTATATTTAAGAGTTTTCTGGAATAATCGGATGGTGGATGTAATGGAATTTGATCTTGCCCTATAATATTATCAAAGATTTATCATTGTCACTGGAACTGCTATTTCGAATGGCATATTCAGGTGTTCAGAATATTCATTAAATTTTGAGTATTTTCTTCATTTTATACATTATCCATTGTGATCATCAGTTTTTGAAAAATCCCATTTTTTTCTTGATACAATAGGTATGAAGAAAAATCAAATACCTATACTGTTGGATACAGAAAAATCTCATAATTTCAAATAGTAATAGTATTTACGGAAAAATATTATTTGGAATATTTCCATGACTACTATTCTATCTTATTATATTCATTTCAAGTAGGCGGGTGTCATCTATCTATACGTTAGTCAGTAAATTGCATATTAACGATTTTATTAATCGTAAAAGTCAAGATGTCTTACGTAAATAACAAGAAATATATGATATGTTGGAAAGCTTTATTCAATCTGAATTATGAAATATACTTATTTCAATCACTATCCAGAAAAAACACAATTAATGAAGCCATTTTCAAGAGGTTGAAGGAAATATTTTGAATTTTTGATCCGCCATATTGAAATAAAATAAAAAATACAAAAAGTAGAGGAGAAGATGCAAATATGGAACATGCAGTAGAAGTGAAATTTAAGTTTTTGTTGTTAAAAAATGCAGTTGGAAGATTTATTTATCAATTTTATATGGTATATACTATGTTTGCATCCAACTTTTCCGTAGAGCAGTCATGATTTTTGTCACAAGAAAATTATTTTCGAATTACATAATAGCCTCCAGCCCTAACTAGTTTTAGTCAAGCCTCATCGAAACTAGCCTAGTATAACCTATTTTATTGGATGTTGTGTTTAATGAACAAAATGGTAATCCAATATTATTATTTGCATCACCTCCTCCCTAGTCTAGTTATGGATTATTTTCACTATTAGACACCCGCTAAGAAAGTAAACGATATTTTCGGTTATATTGCTTCTAACATTACAAACAACCATGTTTTTCACATTCTTGTCTTCGCATCTATCTACAGGGCTATTCAAATTCGAGTCTATGCATGGGGATTTCGATAACGGTAAGAGATAGAGGGTTGGTTAAATGGGGGCAAAGTAGCATATTTCAGAGGTTAATTATATGGAAGAAAAAAATCTGACCTAGCTTCTTCAGTTCTGGAGTTATACAGGAAAAATTGAAAAAAAAATTGAAATTATACTGGTAATAGTTCAATATTTCCAAAACACTCTGTAATTCAGAAGAAAATACTACGTCAGTATAATACCTGACTCTTGGCATTCAAAAAAATGCAATAAAAAATACAGGTCCGAATTTGAAATTTAATAGTTGAAGGTGGCCCAATCTATACGATACCCTATATATAATTTTAATTCAGATATTTGGAGAGGCTACATAAAGTTGCTATGGCAAAGTGGCAAGATTTTGAAAAAATCTCAGAAATACGCTACTTTGCCCCCATTTAACCAACCCTCTATCTCTTACCGTTATCGAAATCTCCATGCATAGACTCAGATTTGAATAGCCCCGTATATAAAATTCAAACTTTTGTTTATCTATAATACAGGGTGGGGCAATGAAACGGTAACGCCACGGCATTATCAGTAAAGGAGTAGAAAGTGAAAGGTGGAGGTAAATTTTTCTCAAACAAAAAATACATCGAGAATGTGACTCACCCCATACAAAGTCATTCACTTAACCCCACTGTAGTGGGTAATCCGACACAGGATGGGGTGTAGAGGAAATGCCTGAACCCGTATAAAACGTGTCGGTGATACTCACTCGACCTTATCTACAAATCGTCGAAAAAGAGACTTTTCCGGTTCCTTTGTGTAATTTTTCCGAGACTGCTTCTATCAGTTTTCCCCATCAGAAGAACTTACATGAGAATAAGGGTTTTTTTTTCTGGAGGGGGGATGGAAACACGCCCTGTAAGGATAAGTTGAAAAGGTTTGTTCTCGTTTCAGGGATGCAGAATCATGGAGGGTGTCCGTATTGTCGCCATCGTTGTGCTCATTTTGGTGGTGTTCATGGAGTTTGTGTCTTCAGGTGAGAAAAAAAAAATGTATTTAAATATGTTTCCAAAATCGCTCAGAAGTAAGCGGGGCCTGGAACCAAGGTGGATATGGATATGGTGGAACGAGTCCCATTAAAAGGCACTAGAAATATTTGTAGACTTATGCCTACTTGATTTTGTTGAATTTCAATCATAGTTTCAAACACTAATAATACTCCCACGACTTTATATGGATGGCGCCACGTCTGCTGATTCCGCATGATGAATATTAATTTTCACCATTTCTCAGTCATTTTGATTTTGTGTGATTTGTTTAATCAATATCATGATTGAACAATCAAACAATATTCATATTTCAAGCCAAAACCACAATTATGAATGATCTGTCACTGTCACTTGAACACGAAACCATAGAATACGAAATAGAATAGATAACTGAATTATCGATATTGATTTCAAATGCGATATTAACGCCATCTCCGAACGATTAGTGAAATATTACCGGTGTTATGATCTTTGCTAAACCGGTCTACAGTTTTTGACGAAAAACAATTGAAGAGTCGTATCATCATATCTATATCCACTTTTGCTGAGTCTAAAAGTGAGTTCCCAATGCAGCGTTTTTGCTTCTCGCGTCGCGCGTCTTGCACTCTTATTGGTGAATCGGAATACAAAATTGCTGTGCTGCTTTTCGTTTATTTTGATTGTCCCCAATGAAATAATCAATTGTGGTCATGTGAATCAGAAAAAATAAATGAAATGGAGGCGATAATAAAACAAAAGCGAAGAAAATTATTATAGTTTATTTCCTACGAAAACGTAGAAGACAGGGTGAATACGATCAAGCTGGGTTTAATGCTGCATAATCCACGAAAGTTCTGCAAGTATTTGAAAACCTCTATAAAATGATTCAATATAACAGCAATAATTTTACTCACTCTCAAGATATCCTCATGCTCTTGTTCCTCCATTTCAGTTACCTAACCAATGCCAGCATTGAGTCAGCATGGAGTCAGCGACGCAAGGAAGTTAAAATATTGAACTCTTTCGGTTCAATATCACCTGAATTTCGCTTCACCAATCAGAGTGCATGACGTGCGACGCGAGAAGCAAAAACGCTGCATTGGAAACTCACCTTAACTTTTCTGACTTTCATTTGACAGTTCGATTTTACCAACCTCCGAATAATTAAAAATGCGAAACCAAACCATTTTGTTGCATTCCATATACAGGGTGACTCACGGTCGATGGTACCTTAGACATTTACGGAGAACGGGAAGTAGGATTATTCTGGAAATTTGGTTCATTGGGTAATCAGTTTTGTTCTATCGATCTAAAGTACTTTCAGCGTTGCGGCGTTGCCGCTTCTATCAAAAAGTAGCAACAACTTTGTTATTTCAAATGGAACACCCTGTATTTTATTTCATTTTCAGATTCTTCATGAAGAGCTGATTTCGTCGATCTATCATACTTGGGGTATATAGCGCGAAATATTACAGAGATATAGGGAGTGAAAAATCGAGATTTTTCAAATTTAGGAATTTTTTGTGCCGAAACTATCCATTCTTGCTCAAAACGGCTTACATGTCCCTATCTCAACTTTCCATTTACTATCGATTAATATTTAATTGAAACAAATACGGGTGGTTCAAAATTTTGAGTTTTGCATCACCCTCTATTTGTTTCTATTAAATGTCAGTAGATAGTAAATGAAAAGTTAAGATAGGGACATGTAAGCCGTTTTGATCAGAAATTATTAGTTTCGACACAAAAAATTCCTAAAGTTGAAAAATCTCAATTTTTCACAACCTATATCTCTGTAATATTTTGCGCTATACCCCAAGTATGATAGATCGACGAAATCAGCTCTTCATGAAGAATCTGACAATGAAATAAAATACAAGGTATTCCATTTGAAATAACAAAGTTGTTGCTACTTTTTGATAGAAGCAGCAACGCCGCAACGCTGAAAGTATTTTAGATCGATAGAACAAAACTGATTACTCAATAAACCAAAAATTTTCAGAATAATCCTATACGTCTCGTTCTCCGTAAACGTCTAAGGTACCATCGACCGTGAGTGACCCTGTATAATAACTTCATTTAAGAGTGGGCAATGGTACGCGCAGAATACCGAATGCAGCACTCCCGCTCTTGACTTCTCATTTGAAAACCAATCAATATTTTCATGATTTTTTGATCCCATCATGTAGATAAAGGATCAAGCTAGGGAGGATACTATCTCTTTTTTCGAAATTTCGAAAAGAAAAGATATAAAAATATATCTGAACATAGCAAATTTTTAGCCAATTTGGCGAATCAAAAAAAAATATTTCTACATCAAATAATCAATTTTGAGATAGCATCCTCCCTCGGTCGAACCTTCATCTTTCTACACAAAAAAAATCAGATCAAAATATGGATTAGTATCGTCACAGGAAGTCAAGAGCCGAGGCTCTACAACGTCAGAAATACGCACGATTTATCCGATGATATTTGCGCCCCCTGGTGAAACTCAACGAAGTAGATTATAAACACGATACAATCGATAGTACGGGTGATATTATGAAATTAGAATAGGAAATAGAAATTTATATGAATCAGTTTGCTAGGTTTGCTAGTAAATATGGTATATTATATGTATAAAATAATTATACATTGCGTGGAAAATAAAAATATTCTGAATTGTTCACAATGAAAAAATTCTCATACATAATGAGGAATAGGTATGTATGATATTCAAATAAGAATATTTATATGTACACCCAGAAGGTATACAATATGAATGAATAGAAACCTATCGACAAAGGTCGCTTCTATTTACCGGGGATCGATTTAGGATTTATCATTGCGATGATTTGAATGTTGAACAGATCTCAATACGTAAAAGTAGAGAGGGAACAGTATAAATATGAAACCGTGTTGTATTTAACATTGTATAACTGAATGATAATTTGCAATCGGGTATTGACACTATATATACAGGATGCTACCTAATGGCATTTTAATATAGGAATTCTTAAATCTATTCAAAAAAATATATACAGTATGGTGGAAATGTATGGAATAAATTCATTATCTCTAACGCATATGAATTTTAAGGGAAATCCTGAGACAGGTCGATTTTCATTTTCAAATTGACATCTCTTGATATACATACGGAGTTTGTGACGTCATCCGCGTAGTTGTGGTGACGTCATCGATTATTTTTTAAATAGGAAGACACCCTGTTCAATTTTTTTTCTGAAAGGTGTTTCCATTGTCTATCTGACCATATACTAATATTAGGAAAATAAAGTGATACAGGGTGAGAAAAAATTATTTTATATTTACAAGCTAATAATTATGCTATCAATGTACACAGTTACCTAAATAGGTCGGAGAGGGTAAATCGAATGGCCAACTAGATCTCCTGATTCAACTCCTCTCGATTTTTTCCTCTGAGGTTATCTGAAGAGCAAAGTTTATGTAAGAAGCCGGAAAGATCAGATAATTTGAAAGAATATTTCACAAATATATTCAGAAACGATAGCGAAGTTCGAGAATGATTTGTTCTCTGTCTATCACATTGTATTCTTGCAGAACGTCACGAATTTGATTATTTATTGTAACGATTTCCGTTGTAAATATTAAATAAAATAATTTTTTCTCACCCTGTCTTACTTTATTTTCCTAATATTAGTATACCGTCAGATAGATAATGAATATACCTTCCGAAAAAAAATGGACGGGGTATGTTCTAATTTAAAAAAATAATCGATGACGTCACCACAACTACGCGGATGACGTCACATACTCCGTATGTATATCAAGAGATGTCAATTTGAAAATAAAAATCGACCTGTCTCGGGATTTTCCTTAAAATTCATAAACGTTAGAGATAATGAATTTATTCCATACATTTCCACCATACTGTATGTAATATCCTAAAGGTCTAAATTTTGAAGTAGAGGGTGCTGAAGAAGTGAGCAATAACGAATAGCACTCTTTCTCTATAGACTTGTCATAAAGTAAAGTAATCAATATTTTCATGACTTATTGACTTCATCAAGTAGATAAGTGATCCAGCTAATGGAAATACTATTTTATTTTCAAAAATATGAAATACAAAAGGTATACAAATATTCCTGAACATATCGAATTTGGCGAATAATAAAAAAAACACTTTTCAAATAGTATCGGACCTAGTTTGAATCCCTATCTTCCTACAGAAAAAAAATCACATCGAAATATGGACTGGTGTTTTCACAAGAAGTCCAGAGCGCGAATTGTCCGATGATATTTGCGCCCTCTGGTGATACTCCAAAATATGAAGATGAAAAAACGAGTCAGTCAACACAATATCATAGATTGGAACCATAATAAGTATTATGAAATTATTGGTGCAACTAATGATGAATTTGCGGATTTGCATAGGAAAAGCTTGAAATTTTGAAATTCAAAGGTGTAATGAGATCTAAAAATCCAAATGGAGAAGAAAATGATATTGTATTCTCATGTGAAATGTATATGATTCTGAAAATGGTACATATATTGGGACCAACGGGAGATGAATATCCAAAATACAAAATATGTAGTGAAACCAGTCCTCAAAAATCAAAGAAATAAAAAGTAGAAGAATGAAGGCCTTAGGAAAATATAGTCATTATTCATTATTATTCGTAAATAAATAATATTCATAATAACCTGTATTTGAATGTCTTTGATAATAAGAATATAACTTATCAACGTTAGTGAAAGTAGCTCTCAATCTCCCAATCACTCCGTATGGCTA
The DNA here is from genome assembly GCA_029955515.1 of Chrysomela aeneicollis. Lineage (NCBI taxonomy): Eukaryota > Metazoa > Arthropoda > Insecta > Coleoptera > Chrysomelidae > Chrysomela > Chrysomela aeneicollis. The sequence goes on from JARUHQ010000001.1 coordinate 31,212,687, forward strand.
TTTTAATGTTATACCTCGTAATTTATATGACTCTTGAAAAGCTGTTCATATAAATAGATACAGAATTATCCAAATTTTGTAAGAGTTGCGAAGCATCATGATTTTTTTCAAATCAACAAAATAAGATTTTTTCGATTTAAAGATTGATTTTTTCTATTCATATTGATTTTCATAATTTTTCAAATATGGAAATAATGCACAAATCAATTACTTATATTTTCATTATTCGATTCAAAACGTCGCAACCCTGGTTTTTCATAATGTTTATAGAATACAAATATTCATCATAGGTACCTACCTACTGGTGAATATACCGTCGATTATCAGATAAAGTGTTCGATCCTCGTTCCGCACACATGCAGGCGAATGTATCGCATCTACTCTCACTCATTGTTTGGGACTGTGTGGAGTCACAGGTTTTTTTCAAACATGCAAAATGCTTATTAAAAATAAATTGTTGAATATCCTTTGTAGCATTTAAATGACGACAAATGGTTTGAAAATATAAACAATTGAAGGGGTGTCAGTAATACATTGAACGTGTATTTTTTGAAAACTCGTTAACATGGATTTTCCAAATTGCTCGTTTCAACCATAATAATTTCCGTTTCGTGTAAACTTCGGTAATACCAGAAATGGAATATTATTGAATTCCCGAAATCTAAACAATGTCATTTTTGAAATCCAACCTAAAGAAGTCAGGAAAATATTTTCATAATCTCAATTTTCAGAAATTGAAAATAAAATCACAAAATTCATAAGTTCATTTTTAATGGGTACCTCCTTTTGAACTTTTTGAAAAAATGATGGTAGGGGATACTGCCCAACTAGACATAGTTCCAAATAGGTATAGACGCCATTTTTCTACTTTCGTCGAATATTTCGGAGAGATTTGTTTGTTCCACGGAAGCATAATAGTTGTCCTCTGAATGTTTACCGAGTGGCATCTGTCAGTTTTACGAAAAAATTCGATATTCAGTGAGTGATATAAGACAATGCTTGATTCTTTAAAATTTTATATCGCAACTTACGTGTTTTTTTCTTTTCAATTAACATTTGTCTGATTTTTTAATTACAATGCAATTTCCATTATATTATACCATGAAACTTTCATGATAAATCGGATAAGTATACCACAAACGTTTAGTATACACAATGTTTTATGAAGTTATACAGATTTCACATGATGGCATACCTAACCGAAGGAGAATTATCTAACCTATACGATGCCAGAATTGGACTGGAAGAAGGCATAATATGCCATCATGAGGCAGCAATGTGTTCAACTATTACTTTGTCAACATAAAAAAATGAATGGAGTTATTTAATACCAACTCATTAAATAGGTAGATACTTTATTCATACCAATAATGTATATTTTCCTCTCATTTGATATACTGATGAAAGCTCGACTACACATTATGAACACAAAGACCAGTTGGCTGACTGTGTGAGGAGAGAGCCGAGCGCCGAGCGCGCGATAATGTAGTATTGTCTCATTAAATAAGTACATGTAGATATCTGCTACATGAAAAATTTTCATTCTGGAAACTTATTTCATCTATTGGCTCAATTTTGTTCGCAGCATGTATACAAAAATTTTCATAAATAAAATTTTTTCTCGATTACTGAAAATTGTCATTCCGAAAATAACAAGTTGAAATTTGCTACAGTTCTAGAAATTGATGAACATGAATTTTTCACCAATATTGTATATGGCAAGAAGCGCTATCATGTATACTTCAATTTGAAAAAAAAATCAGTCCGATCGCTCAATTATTTCCAGAAATATAACGGTAGGAACGATAAAAAACGTGTTCTACAGAAAAATCGTACTTTTTGTGTTTTTTTCAGAATAAAAAAGTTCTTGGCCTAGAGAAAATGTCGTAAAAAGTGATTTGGTATACACAATCATCAAGTTGAAGATCCGCAGCAAGTCTGATTTGAATCTACGCCAGTTTTGTTTTCTCGAAAACTGAGAGACAGCATCCCAGTATTACTCGCATATTAGATTATCGAGCAATGCGAATAAAAACGTCAGTCGCGATATCACCCGTACTAGATGAGAAGATCGTTCGTTGAACAAGGATAACCGTTGATTTATGACGATTTGGTAACCGCCCACTGCTGTTTCCTCCAAACCCCCCCTGTCCCGGATTTGGACAAAGTGTCTGGCCTTTCCCAGCCTTAAGAACCAAAGTAGACAAGAAAATTCGAAACTAGGTATCATTCCTGTCCAATAAAAAAGGACGATCCGTGTGATTTTCAGACACCATGCGGATGGTGTCGAGCCCAGAACCGATCTCGCTGCCGATCGGCTTTGACACCCTGCTGATATGCGAGATGAACATCGAGCCCGACAAGTTCCAGTGGAAGTTTTATCCGACGGACGAGCCGTATAACTCCGACGCCCATGCTGACTTGTCCAACGGCGCCTACGAGCTGCTACCGACGCATTGGGCGCGCGTCGCCGATCGCAAAAAGTCCCAGTTGACGTTGCAGGTGAGGGAAATTTTGGAAAAAATGAGAAACAATTTTTGACCGAAAATGTCACACTGTCATAATTTACGATAATATTTCAAAATAGCCGATATAGATTTGGTGGCTAGTGGGCTGTGGGCCGGTTGCGGCTGACTATGAAAACTGTCAAGTGTTAATGAGAATCAAATTCGTGTCCTACGATTATTGAAATTGTACATCTTGATTAACGTAACTGACGGTGAATATAATAGATATAAGACTAAAACAGTCAATCTCGCCAAATATGTATTTTATTTCACTGTTTATACACAGCCGTACGGTCAACTAACCACTTATATGCTTGCCTGGCGTCTAGACCAATGAGGAACGAGGTCAAACCTTCTCTATCTCTTCAACGCACAACCTTCAATAACATTTCGGTGTGAAATTTCAACTTCAATTAAAAACTGTGAATTTTTTCTCCAACACGAATATTTTGTAAAAAATTCTCCCTCGTCTAAAATATTCGTATTGTCAAAAAAAATTCCAGTTATAATTGAAGCTCCAGTTAAAATATATTAGAATGTTGTAAACGGGAAATCAAGCACATTATTATTACGAGAATAAAATTAATGATATGAGAACATTTCAAATACGAAGCACAGCACGATGACTATGAACTGAACGTATATATACTATACATGAACTCAGTGATATATTTGATATATTTCATATATTTCATATATTTTTTGATATATCTTTTGATATATCTTTTGATATATCTTTTGATATATTTTTTGATATATTTTTTGATATATTTTTTGATATATTTTTTGATATATTTTTTGATATATTTTTTGATAAATTTTTTGATAAATTTTTTGATAAATTTTTTGATAAATTTTTTGATAAATTTTTTGATAAATTTTTTGATAAATTTTTTGATAAATTTTTTGATAAATTTTTTGATAAATTTTTTGATAAATTTTTTGATAAATTTTTTGATAAATTTTTTGATATATTTTTTGATATATTTTTTGATATATTTTTTGATATATTTTTTGATATATTTTTTGATATATTTTTTGATATATTTTTTGATAAATTTTTTGATAAATTTTTTGATATATTTTTTGATATATTTTTTGATATATTTTTTGATATATTTTTTGATATATTTTTTGATATATTTTTTGATGTATTTTTTGATGTATTTTTTGATGTATTTTTTGATGTATTTTTTGATGTATTTTTTGATGTATTTTTTGATGTATTTTTTGATGTATTTTTTGATGTATTTTTTGATGTATTTTTTGATGTATTTTTTGATGTACTTTTTGATGTATTTTTTGATGTATTTTTTGATGTATTTTTTGATGTATTTTTTGATGTATTTTTTGATGTATTTTTTGATGTATTTTTTGATGTATTTTTTGATGTATTCGATATATTCGATATATTTGATATATTTGATATATTTGATATATTTGATATATTTGATATATTTGATATATTTGATATATTCGATATATTCGATATATTCGATATATTCGATATATTCGATATATTTGATACATTTGATACATTTGATACATTTGATACATTTGATACATTTGATACATTTGATACATTCGATACATTCGATACATTCGATACATTCGATACATTCGATACATTCGATACATTCGATACATTCGATACATTCGATACATTCGATACATTCGATACATTCGATACATTCGATACATTTGATATATTTGATATATTTGATATATTTGATATATTTGATATATTTGATATATTTGATATATTTGATATATTTGATATATTTGATATATTTGATATATTTGATATATTTGATATATTTGATATATTTGATATATTTGATATATTTGATATATTTGATATATTTGATATATTTGATATATTTGATATATTTGATATATTTGATATATTTGATATATTTGATATATTTGATATATTTGATATATTTGATATATTTGATATATTTGATATATTTGATATATTTGATATATTTGATATATTTGATATATTTGATATATTTGATATATTTGATATATTTGATATATTTGATATATTTGATATATTTGATATATTTGATATATTTGATATATTTGATATATTTGATATATTTGATATATTTGATATATTTGATATATTTGATATATTTGATATATTTGATATATTTGATATATTTGATATATTTGATATATTTGATATATTTGATATATTTGATATATTTGATATATTTGATATATTTGATATATTTGATATATTTGATATATTTGATATATTTGATATATTTGATATATTTGATATATTTGATATATTTGATATATTTGATATATTTGATATATTTGATATATTTGATATATTTGATATATTTGATATATTTGATATATTTGATATATTTGATATATTTGATATATTTGATATATTTGATATATTTGATATATTTGATATATTTGATATATTTGATATATTTGATATATTTGATATATTTGATATATTTGATATATTTGATATATTTGATATATTTGATATATTTGATATATTTGATATATTTGATATATTTGATATATTCGATATATTCGATATATTTGATATATTTGATATATTTGATATATTTGATATATTTGATATATTTGATATATTTGATATATTTGATATATTTGATATATTTGATATATTCGATACAATTGATATATTCGATACAATTGATATATTCGATACAATTGATATATTCGATACAATTGATATATTCGATATATTTGATATATTTGATATATTTGATATATTTGATATATTTGATATATTTGATATATTTGATATATTTGATATATTTGATATATTTGATATATTTGATATATTTGATATATTTGATATATTTGATATATTTGATATATTTGATATATTTGATATATTTGATATATTTGATATATTTGATATATTTGATATATTTGATATATTTGATATATTTGATATATTTGATATATTTGATATATTTGATATATTTGATATATTTGATATATTTGATATATTTGATATATTTGATATATTTGATATATTTGATATATTTGATATATTTGATATATTTGATATATTTGATATATTTGATATATTTGATATATTTGATATATTTGATATATTTGATATATTTGATATATTTGATATATTTGATATATTTGATATATTTGATATATTTGATATATTTGATATATTTGATATATTTGATATATTTGATATATTTGATATATTTGATATATTTGATATATTTGATATATTTGATATATTTGATATATTTGATATATTTGATATATTTGATATATTTGATATATTTGATATATTTGATATATTTGATATATTTGATATATTTGATATATTTGATATATTTGATATATTTGATATATTTGATATATTCGATATATTTGATATATTTGATATATTTGATATATTTGATATATTTGATATATTTGATATATTTGATATATTTGATATATTTGATATATTTGATATATTCGATATATTCGATATATTCGATATATTTGATAACTAATGTGCTTTTTCTTTTCGTAGGTGAACGGCACCCGCAACGCCGGCGACTACCAGTGCCTGGCCTACTACGGCGCCTTCGTGGTGGCGTCGGTGCCGTGGCGCGTCACCATCGCCATGCTGGCCGACTTCCCTCGCCAGCCGAGCGCCGACGCCGTCGTCGCCGTCGGCAACACCGTCCTGTGGCGGTGCCTGCCGCCGCCTGCGGCCAACCCGGAGGCCTTCGTCGAGTACCACAAGGGCGTGGAAACCGTCTCCTCGCCCTACAGCGAGGTGAGAACGAACGGGCGGTGGAAAGTAGATCTAGTACAATCGGCGAGCGAATCTGGTACAATCGGCGAGTGAATCTAGTACAACCGGCTGACGAATCTAGTAAAATTTAGCGAACGAATCTAGTACAAACGGTGAGCGAATCTAGCACAATCGGTGAGTTTATCCAGTACAATCGGCGAACGAATCTAGTACAATTGGCGAACGAATCTAGTACAATTGGCGAGCGAATCTAGTCCAATCGGTGATTCAGTACGATCGTGAAGAAAATCTAGTACAATCAAATAGTGAATCTGATGAGTAGATTTGTGAATATTGGCGACGCGTTAATTTGGTTCGAACGCACTGATAGACGAAATACATAGTGATAAAATATTATGTATTCATAGTTTTTCCTTGAAGATATTACGCAATGTTCGAAAGAACGCCGCTCTAGAACCCTCTAATTCAGAAAGACATTCAATCAACAAAATCATGGCCGCTTCTTGTGACGTCATAAGTCTTCTGCTAGGCATACGCCTGTGTTGCCAGTTCCACTATTTATCGGAAATTCTGAGGAAATGTTCATACAATTTATCTTCAATTCGACTGCATAGGTTGAGTTTGTGCAAACTTCTCGAAAGTTATCTTTGCAGGTCAAATCGTTGGTGCTACCCAACGTGAGGGTCGAAGACTCGGGGGTGTACACTTGCAGAGCCACCAACACAATGAAGTATGTCAATTCGAGTACCCGCTTGAATTTGCAGGTGGTGCCGTACGCGCCAACAAAGGCACCATACTTCATAATCGAACCCAGGACAAGTTACAACGTTCTGAAAGGTAAGTCACTCACTCTGCAAATTTCTGATTTCTGCCTGTATTTCAATGTAGATTGTAGGATTGTTGAGGCTGTGCAGCCTCTCAAGCACCTATCAGATCTTTTGTGCCTAACCCTTATCTATTCGAGGCCCGGGATTCCGAGACTTCGAGCAAGTTTATCTTTTTCCTGGGAGCTAGGTTTCTGACTTTGAAGGGCTCTAAGAAGGCCCCTTCAAGGAATTTGAGCCTCTTGCAGAAGAGCGTTGAGCATTCGCAAAGCAAATGTTCTGCAGTATCAGCGAAGTTCTCGCAGTAGCGGCAACTATCACTCTCTGTTCTACCCATCTTTTTGAGATGATACCTCAAAGGGCAGTCTCCAGTGAGGAGTCCCGTTACCAGTTTCAAGTCTTTTTTGTCCAACTCGAGAAGTTGTTTAACTTTCCTTGGCGAAAGGCTCACTAGCCTTTTCGCTTGTCTTTGTCCTGGCACTTTATTCCAGTGAGATTTCATTTCCTCCGCTTCCCAGCATCGAACCTCTTCTTTCAATTGGGCCTTTGAGGGTCCACAGAAGGGTTCTGGGCCGGAAAATGGTGAATTACAAGGCAGTCTGCTTCCTCGTTGCCTTCAACTCCCTTGTGACCTGGCACCCACATCAAAGTGACCTGGTTGTTTGCTGCCAGTTTTCTCAGGGATTGTTCAACTTCACAGTGCAGCTTAGACTCACAAGTGGATGACTTCAGAACTTTTAGTGCTGCTTGGCTATCTGATAGAATATAGATTTCCTGTACTAAGTATGTTGATATATGGTAGCATATGTATCCTTAGTGAAATCAGAAGCTTGTTAGCACTCAACCACTCGTTTATTGAATCCAAAAAGTGATTGGCAAAGTCTCTGAGAACAATGATATCGCTATTATGATCAATCAAAGTTGTATTATCTGCAAAGAGGATACTTCTTCGTCAGTATATGATAATAAAGGTCGTTAATATAGAGAATAAACAAAGTAGGCCTCAGGATGGAACCTGGAGGCACTCCCCGATCAATTTCTTCGAAGTACCGTGCCACCTCAAAAAAAAACGAAAATCCTCCTTCCTCTCCCTTCCACAGGCGACACCGTCCTCCTCTAGCTTGTTCGCAATCAAACTCTCGTCTATTAAATCCAAAATGTGATTGGCAAAGTCTCTGAGATCAATGATATCGCAATCAAAGTTGTATTATCTGCAAAGAGGATACTTCTTCGTCAGTATATGATGATAAAGGTCGTTAATATAGAGAATAAACAAAGTAGGCCCCAGGATGGAACCTTGAGGCACACCCCGAACGATTTCTCCGAAACACCGTGCCCCCCCCCAAAAACGGAATCAACCATCCCCCTCTCCTCTCCCTTCCACAGGCGATACCGTCCTACTCGAGTGCGCCGCCGTGGGCAACCCCGTGCCCCAGGTGGTGTGGTACAAGGAGAACTCGCGGCTGCCCGCCGACCGCATCGAGATGCTGAGCGGCGGCCTCAAGATCAGCGACGTCTCACAGGCAGACGCCGGCGTCTACCACTGCAACTTCACCAACTCTCTGGGCGCCGTGTCGCACCGCATCGCGCTAGCCTACCTGGAGCAGCCGGCCATCCGATGCCCCACCAACAGGACGGACCCCAAGCAGGGGGAGTACTTGGACGTGGAGTGCGAGGTGACGGGGGTGCCGGCGCCGAAGGTGTCTTGGTTCCTGAATGGGTTCTCGGTGACGAACGACAGTCTGGTGGAGGTGACGGGTGAGTTGGGTGTAGTTGGAGTTTGCTAGTATTGAAGGGGGTAGATTCACTTCAATGGATGGTATAGTCGATATATTCACTTTAATGGATGATATAGTGAAAATATTCACTTTAACACATGGTATAGTGAATATATTCACTTCATTGGATGATATAGTGAATATATTCACTTCGATTTATGATATGGAGATATATTCACTTTAGCACATGACTATATCATCCATTAAAGTGAATATATTCACTACATCATATGCTAAAGTGAATATATCACCATATCATTAATCGAAGTGAATATATATTCACTATATGTGTGTCTAAAAACACTTTTCAAACACACATATAGTGAATATATTCACTTCGATTAATGATATGGTGATATATTCACTTTAGCACATGATGTAGTGAATATATTCACTTTAATGGATGATATAGTGAAAATATTCACTTTAACACATGGTATAGTGAATATATTCACTTCGATTTATGATACGGTGATATATTCACTTCAGCACATGACTATATCATCCAATGAAGTTAATATATTCACTACATCACTACATCATATATTCACTACATCTTATGGTAAAGGGAATATATCACCATATCATAAATCGAAGTGAATATATTTACTATGTGTGTCTAAAAACACTTTTCAAACACACATATAGTGAATATATTCACTTCGATTTATGATATGGTAATATATTCACTTTAGCACATGATGTAGTGAATATATTCACTTTATTGGATGATATAGTGAATATATTCACTTTGATGGTCGATATAGTGTATAAGTTCGCATAATTGGATGATTTTACCGTCCGGGAATATCATTTTGCTTGTTTTTTCTCGTAGAATCCATTTATCCAATTAAAAAATGGATTCGTAGTAAAACACTTTTCTTAATAGATATGAAAAATGAATCAAAGAATTTTTTCGAATTTTTCATATCGCCATAACTTCCGAAGGGACGGACCGATTTGGTGGATATCGTATTGCTTCTTTTACTCATAGAATCAATTTCTTCAATAAAAAAAAACGTTATCATGAAAAAACATATTTCATCCTGAAAAAAAAAATGAATATAAATAAATATTGGAACTTTTTACAATTTTACATATTGCCATCACTTCCGAATGGATGGACCGATTCCTAATTCGTGGATATCATTCTGCTTCTATTTTCTCATAGAATCAATCAATTTCTCTGAAATCGCGAAAAAATATGTTTTAATCTGGAAAAAAAATTAATCAAAGGGACCCTTGGAACTTTTTCGAATTTTCAAAACTTCCGAATGAACCGAATTTCAACTTCGTGGATAGCATTTTGCTTCTTTTTTTTTCATGGAACCCATTTCCACGAAAAAAAAACGAAACATGAAAAAATAAAATTTTTCATGAAGAAAAATATGAATCAAAGGGGGTACCCTTGGAACTTTCATGAATTTTTCAAATCGACATAACTTCCGAACGGATGAACCGATTTTTCTGATCGGGGATGTCATTTTGTTTGTATTTTTTTTCTCTTAGAATCCTATCATCTAACCGGAAAAACCGAAATCGTGAAAAAATATTATTCTTCGTAGAGATGATGGTCAATGGTCGAAGAGCCCTCAAAGGCCCAAAGACAAAAACAGAGATGGAAATTTGTTATTTTGTATAACACACTCGAGAATTTTTCTGCGTTTTTGATAATGAAGAGTATAAAAAAATTTTGTCTATAAATCCACGGAGCTCAGAGGAAAACACGGTTTGAAGTAGTGAAGTGAATTGGGTTATTATTTTCGAATGATGAAATATTTTTTTCGATTATTCCTTATATCTTACATTATGTGATTGATATTGTTTGTGGAGGAACAACTAACTTTGCAAATACTCCACTTCAGCTGTTCGATTTCTTCCCTCAGGCAGCCGCATCAACTTCACCCGCATCGAGAAGCGCCACGCGGGCAACCTGCAGCTGTTCGCCCGCAATCCCGCCCAAACGGTGTACGAGAGCGTCTCGGTGAGCGTCATCCCCATAGGGTCGACGGACGCGGACGCGGGCGGCGGTAGTGGGGGCGGCAGGTCCGCCCGCCCCGGCCACCGCCGCCACAAGGGCAAGCCGGGTTCGACCCGCAAGCCGGCCAAGTCGGTCAAGCCGCCCAAGATGGTCACGCCCACCAAGCCGGTCATCACCAGGTTGACTGATGAGTCGGTGGCTGTCAGGTGGACAGTGCCGCACGAGACAGGTAATGGTGGGGATAATAAATCATCACGAAGACATTGTATACTACATGACGAGTGTGGGAATTGACATATTTCGCAATACTTTCCAACGAGTTCTGTATACTTTTCTTCCTACGACCATAAATATGTTGTTTCATTTCGCAGGAAGTCATGTCAAGACAATTCCAGATGAATAGCTGAATCTTCTTCGTTTGTACAAACAATTTCATCGATATTTCAAAGAACTTGAGTAGATAGGCTATGAGGGTTCTTGGCCAAAATTTCATGTATTTTCTTATGAAGATTTATTTGGTTCCTAAATCCTATATGTCCGGCAGAAAACTTAAGGTTCAGATCGAGAATGAGCTCTCCAACGAATTTGATTGCCTCATTGGGACTCCTCAAGGCGGGGTGTTGGGTCCACTTTTGTTTTTACTCTATGTGAATGACTTACCCAGGACATATTGAACATGGACGCGTATTCATCTATGCAGATGACACCACTATTGTAGTCACTGCTGATAGCCTAGCTGAGCTGAATAATAAAGCACAAGCAGTCATGAGTAGCTTTGCGCATTGGTGCCAAAGCAACCACCTTATTATCAATGAGAACAAAACTGTTATTATCGAATTTACTGCACCACTTAAGATAGAAAATAATATAACTTTAACAACAAGCAACAAAACTATAATTTCTAATTCCAAAAGTACCAAATTCCTTGGAATAGAGCTGGACTCCAAGCTGACCTTTAACGAACAAATAGAATGCTTGTGCAAAAAACTTAATAAACTGTACTATGCCTTCAATAGCTTACAATCTAACCTCTATGAGAGTCACCTAATCAACTTATATCATGCACTAGTTCACTCCGCGATCAGCTGTAACATAATTGTGTGGGGCAGATCGACAGAAAAAGTCCCCACTATATTCGGGAGGATACTTCAATAACATGCTACCATACAAAATTAAAAAATCTGTGAAAATTAATGAATTCAAGTCCGTTTTGAAATCATTTCTGATCGAAAATTGTTTTTACTCCTTGGATGAATTTATAGACCGATGCTCACAATGTCCACAAGACTAGTTTAATCCACAAGAATAGTTATGTAATTTTATTATTTAATTAACCATATACTTTGTTGTTCGTGCACATGTACCTTTATGTTTTGATTTGTATCATATTCCACTGCATTTTATTTATATCTATGTTTAATCTACTATTGTATGACTTGTCTCAAGTCATGTATATGATTCGAAGAGATGAATAAAAATATAATCTAATCTAATCTAATCTAATCTAATCCAACAACCCCAACGAAAAGTTATACACCTCATTGAACTGGATTCTATCAATAAATACTCTGTCAGAATCATCAATAGTTGAGGTAGCACAACGAACGTATAATAATCGTCTTCCAAAATTTCAATAAGACATAATTTCTACATTCACTTCGATGGAAATTAGCAAGAAATCTTGTTTGCTATTTGTCTGATGATGTTGATGACAGTGAGTTACATCATCCACAACTTGCTATTAAAGAGTATACGGCTTACATCACAGAAATTTCCACATTTTACATTTGAGATACCTCACCAACTTATTTTTCTCGAATGTCATCACACACTGCTGTATTCCTGGTTGCTTGATTACCTACTAGCGACAACGGATAAATGGTGACATTTGAACTAACTTCTGTATTGGTGACATTCGTGTAGGCAAGTATAGTTTCAAATATCAATGAAATTATTTTTGCAAACATCTGAAATTGTAGAAAATGTTTTCAACCATTACTTGAAATAAGGAAATAGACAGTGATATCAAATCGACACCACCTGAAATTACAGAGAACATCTTAAACATGACTTTGGTGAAATGAAAATATGTTATGGTCGTAGGAATAAAAGTTTACTGAGCTCGTTGGAAAGTTCATTTCCTGCACTCGCCGCATGCGGCTCGTGTTAAACGACTACTCGTGCGAGATATGTCACTTTCCAGATTTGTTCTGTAATATATTACTTTTAATCTTTTTATTTCTGACAGTGACATTATAAGCTTATATCGTCATAGTTACGATATCTATAATGAGGGTCATAACTCCCTTGGGATATTAAGGTTCAAAAACTCCCTCTTACCTTTTACAGGCGAAAATGATACAAGAAATGCTTATAAACGTTTATATGTAATGAAAACTAAAACATATTTTCCTTATTCACGTCATTACAAATAATAAATGTACAATTTTCAAATGTTCCCTGAAAATTACTTCCGCCGCTGGAAACAATTTCTTCTTTTTTATGGGTGGTGCTGTTGCTGTTCACTACAGTCGAGGTGCCTGCCTCTTCTGATGGCAAAGTAGACAGCATACGCGCCATTTTATTTCTCAATTCAATACTGTCCTCCAGATACCCCTCTGCCACCGTGGAACTTCTCCAACCTCCGTGTCTTTTTAAGTTTGTCATAGTTGCTCCTGCATTGGCTAGGGCAGTAGCAGAAGTGCGACGAAGGCAATGTCCTGTATAGGTTAGTGGGTTTGGCAATCCTAAATACATTGCGATTTTGCTGGGAATTTTGCCAAACATATTCTTTCCAATTGGCTGAGTTGTACATTTATTTTGTCGGAAGCTCAAAAAAAATCGTTTTGTACCTTCAGGACGCAAGGACATATAGAGTATCAATAAAGGCAAAGCAGATAACTCTTTTTCATCCACAACTGTAAATTTCTTCGATACACCAGTTTTACTTTCTGGTACGTTCACTACCATAACAGTATCCCGGTCCTCTATATCTGCTATACTCATATTTAGAAGTTCCTGAGTTCTGCATCCTCCAAAATAACCCATAATTAGAACAACCTATAACAAATAAAACGAAATAAACAAACGAAAAAGAAAATTATGAGAAAAAAATTACCTTATGCAATAAATGAATTTCATTAGGGGCGTCCTTTAGAAATTTGATGACATCTTTAGGAGATAAGACAGCAGACTTTTTCGGCTTATACCCCTTACTTTTCCGTTTCAAAAAAGCCTCTAGTTCGTTGAACTTGGTGATATCTCTTTTCTCATATATGGTCACCATCGATTTGAGCATTGACCATTTAGTCCATAACGAATTTGGGCTAAACGTTTCTGACTGCAACGAATAAATACAATTATTACCAAATCTACCAGAAAATACTGAAAATACTTTACCAGTTCTTGAAAATATGCCAGAAAGACAGTTTCGTTGGCATCTTTTTACATAACATTTCTCTGTGTCAGCCACTTCAGATATAAGTTGTATTCTTTTTGATATAGGGCTTCACTTTTCGATGGAAGTAATGATTGTCTTGCTTTTTCCGCTTTTTTTATAATATCCTCCATTATATCAGAAAAAGATCGTCGATTTGTGGTAAAAAATAAACACGTTTTTAACGGAAAAACATTGATTGATAAAGAAAGTTTGCTTATAAACATGTAACATAGCGACAACCTAGCAACAACCAACAATGCTACAATCAACGCTACCTAATTCAAATATACCAGAAAGGGTATGAATTTAAACATTTATTGCGTTCTAAATATGGACATATTGTTATGAAAATCGGTCAAAAATAAAATTATCTATGTACCACGGGAATTATAGAGCCTTAATAACCTCTGGTAATTGCTGTCCCGGCCCTCATAATTCCCTTAATACATAAATAACTATTTTTTTCAGGCCTGCCGATCTCCTTCTTCAAGGTGCAATATAGGGAACTTGGCCCGGCAAACAACCCGGAGGCGTACAACAAAAGCCGCTGGCGCACCATGAACGAAGACATACCGCCCAACCTGCGCGACTACCACGTGACCAACTTGTTGCCCGACCACATCTACAAGTTTCGAATAGCGACCGTCTACAGCAACAACGACAACAAGCTGAGTCCGAACTCGGACAAGTTCCACCTGCGCCAGTTGGACTTTGACGCGAAAAATCCGCTGCCCATACCGCTGATTACGCACACCGAGACGGTGAATACGACTGCTGTGAGGATCCACTGGAAGGTGAGTTGAAAATCGTTGACAATTTTTATTTTTTCACAATTAAAGATATTTTTTCATCGTACTATTTGAATGTCACTGTATATGTAACAAAAAAATTAAATGACAAAGTGGTCCTTCCTGCCCGATTTCTATATACAGTGTGTCCAAGATAAGAATGAACAGCATGGGGATATCGGAAACGGTAAGTGATACGGGGTCAATTAAATGAGAGAAAAGTAGCGCATTTATTTGCCTAATAATATGACATTTAGAAAGTTTCAATATTCCAATTAGTTTCGGAGATATCCGAGAAAAACCGCTTGGTCATGGCCACTTTTTAAGGACTACACGATAACATAAGCAGAATTTTTCTGCGACGTTTCGTCTTTTAGAAAACATCATCAACTTTGTATTTTTATATGAGACGAAACTAAAGTATACGACTCCATTTTTCATTGTCAATACAGTAATGTATCACACAATATGATTTCGGAAGCATTTCTCGCGCAAAATTTAATTTAGTGATTACTTAATCTGTTTTTCTTCAATTTTAGATAGTAGGCGCTGGAAAAAATGACCTGTTGTCATAATAATACTGTAGTTTGGTAGAATTTTTGACATATTACCGTTCCTACTCTTACATCTCGTTACCTACCTAATTTGTGTTAAAAATGGAAAACGACAGCTTTTCGAATACTGAAAAATTTGATCTGTTGTCATGTTGCCAAAGAAATTGTGTTGATGCTGAATGTGCGTACTCCAATAAGTATCCAGAGAGGCGACAACCTAGTAAATCAATATTTAGACGCCTGATATCTAAAATTGAAGAAAAACAAATTAAGTAATCACTAAATTTTCCGCGAGAAATGCTTCCGAAATCATATTGTGTGAAACATTGCTGTATCAACAATGAAAAATGGAGTCGTATACTTTAGTTTCGGCCCATATAAAAATACAAATTTGATGATGTTTTCTAAAAGACGAAACGTCGCAGAAAAATTCTGCTTATGTTATCGTGTAGTCCTTAAAAAGTGGCCATGGCGAAGTGCTATTTGTTTTACATTTCCTTTGAAAATAAAGCTAGGAGAAAATAAAAACGAAATTATCAAATTTCGGTTTTTCTCGGATATCTCCGAAACTACTTGGAATATTAAAACTTTCTAAATGTCATATTATTAGGCACATAAATGCGCTACTTTTCTTTAATTTAATCGACCCTGTATCACTTACCGTTTCCGATAACCTCATGCTGTTCATTCTTATCTTGGACACAGTGTATACAGATGTATATTGCCAACATTTTTAGCCGGAAAAGTATTTGAGTCTTGTTGTATATGTCACAGTAACATTCAAAAAGTAAGCAGCAAATGTAAAAAATCTTTATTTGTGATTGAAAAAATCTTCAACTCTAGGTAAGTCTTATACCTATCAGAATCTCGAAGTAATATTTTTCGGAAGTAATTCATTGGCAGGTAAATGGATTGTAGTTTTTACGAGTTGATGGGAATTAGTCAGTTATGAAAGGTATTTTTGTTTTTTCTTCTAGAACTGATGACACTGACAGATTTACCAATACTAGGTATAGTGCTATCTGTGGTAACTTCAGAAAATATTGCTACGGTCTTAAATCAATTAGGCAAAAGTCTACAGTTTTTTCTAGTGCTTGTTAATAGAAAGCTGTTTATCCATCTTGAATGAATTATATCAAATGCAAGGAATAATTGACAGTTCTTACATCGCTCTGGTCATCCTTAAAACAAACTGAGTTTTTGAATGAACTCTTGGCTTACGACATCTGTAATCAATTGAAAAAAATCAAATAATCGATTATTGTAGGTGTTGTAACATAAGCTCGTCTTGATACTTAGGCCCTATCAGAGATATACTGAGTGATTTTCAGTTCCTTTCAAAAGCATATTTGAGAACCACCCCAAAATGATTAGGCCATATTTCTATTTGAACAGGAAAATATCATGCGACTCATTTTTTTTTCAGTTCACCACATCGACAAATACAAGTGTGGACGGTTTCTACATCAGTTTCATGTCTGCCTCGACCGCTGGAGACTACATGAAGGTCACAGTGGACGGAGCAGAGACCAGGAAATTCATCCTAGGTTTTCTGCAGCCAGACACAATATACGACATCAAACTGCAGAGCTTCAATTCGAAATTCGCCAGCGAGTTCAGCCAAATCATGAAGGCGAGAACGGACGGTGAGAACCTCAGAAATATTCTTGATCATCTGTTTTTGACAAGCTTGATGAATGCCAAGGTCAATGCCTACTGGAATTGCTTCCAGTCAAGGTGGATATAGGATGGTGGACAACTCTTCAATTGTTTCTGCGAAAAACTTGTAGACCGTTTGAGAAGGTACTAATATTTCCACGACTTGAAAGAAGATGGCGGTAAGATCGATTATCGAAGAAGATTTCTGTTGCTTACGTATTCTGTGGTTCGTATCTGACAGACGTGACTCGATACGGCATTTAACAATATATTTTCTATAAATCTGGAATTAATGTTGATATTTTGACTCTTCTCAGTCATTTTTCATTTAGAACAGATGAAACTGATAAAAAGATGACAGATGTACAGTTTCTGTTTTACCGACACAAGGTATGTCGCCATCTCTGTTAATTTCAGGAAATATGACTACGGTATGAAATCAAGTAGGCAAAGGTCTACAGTTTATTCTAGTGCTTGTTAATAGGAAGCTGTTTCACCATCCTATATTCACCTTGCTTCCAGTGTTGCTTCTAGATGCCTGTCATGTTCCGGCTTGTCGTAGTAGTTGATTTGACAGCGAAAGTAATGTTTTGTGAATACTTGGATTTGAAATGTCCTCTCCTTTACTGATTTCACTGGGTTCTTGAATATTTGAGCAAGACAATTATCACAGAGTACAAACGTATATTAATCATCCGAACAAATTAGACAGGCAGAGGTGGCAAATATGAATAGAATTTCTCACATGTTTGATGGATGAGTTCAGTCATAGTATATTTCTAGATGATTTATCCCTGAACTACCTACCTGAATATTTCGAGTATTGAACTGAATACCGGCACAACAAGATGACTTTTATAGACTGGACGATATAACTGTTTGATAGTAATCCATCTTTTTGCACGATTGATAATTTTTGACTGTTTACCGTGACAGATTTTACGTCAGTAGGTGACATTTACTAGCAACTCGACGGTAAGTAATCCAACTCGACGGTAAGTATACTCCAACTCGACGGTAAGTAATTCACTTACCGTCGAGTTAAAGAATCTCTTAATTTTGATTTATTTTTTGAAATAATAAAGAAAACCAACGAATTATTTATTAATATTGAAACTTATGGTACAATTTGTTAAATTATTTAATGAAATCCCACTTGTTTGGGCTGTGGTTTCACTTCTAACAGAAACTCATGCAGAATCGTATACATTAGTAGTATTACTAGTATTGCACAATATTTTTTCGGTAAAATCTATTTTATTTTGAAGATAATCTTCTACATAGCTTTCTGCCACTGTCGATGAACGCCAACGCTTTAATCCGAGAACATCAACACCTTTATTAGCCAAAAGCGTTGCTGATGTCCTCCTGAACGAATGGCCAGTATAGTTCTCGGGATTCGGCAAATTTAAGAATTTGGCAATTCGAGAAGGCCAGCCGATTGTCCCTTTCCCTATTACTTGAGCACAACATTTTCATTTGGCGTATCTTAAGAACAAATGATTTGATTTTACTTGTAATGGACGAAGTTTTATATACTTTTGCAGAATTCCTAAATATGGAATTTTATCGTCTGGTTTATTAACGACTGTAAAATTACGCTGGATGTTCGTTTTTGTATTGGGTAATTTTACAATCATTGAACCATCGGTTTGTTGGATGTCATTCATAGTAATATTATATAATTCTTCTCTTCTACAGGCACCAGATATTCCCAATATCATTGCGACCTACAAATTATGAAAAAATCTTCATTAGAGTGTTTTTTTTACCTAAACTAGCTGACATTACCTTGTGAATTAGAGATTCTTCATCCGGTGCTTCCATCAGAAATTTTTCAAATTGCTCCCGTGTAAAAATGCTCGCTTTCTTAGCCCTATAGCCAACATTTTTTCTCTTCAAATACGCGATCAAAGTTGAAAACTTGGAAGTATCAATACCATCATAAAGAAAAACGGTGGATTTAATCATTGAATAGGTATTCTGCCCAGAGGCTTCCAGGAGGTTTCAAGTGCATATGTCTTTGAACGAAATATGCCAATAGAGTATTTTCATCGATTCTTAGATTCTTGCCTTCGCACCATTTTTTAAAACTTTGGTAGGTATTATGATAACGGAGTTTAGATTTTTCGGGAATAATTGCGGAACACCCTTTTTCCCAAGCCCGTTCAATTTCTTCAAATTCACTTTCGCTCATATTTTAATTTATAATAATCAAAATTGTACTTAAAATTATTGACAACTAAATAAAAACTCAATTCTCCATTGTTGTTATGCACCCTAGTTACTACCTAACAACCAAAGTATCTATCTTGATAAAATGAATGAAACTAGTCAATATGATGAAAATGTTCAATTTTATGATTTATAATGGTATCAATCGTGCAAAAAACGTTATAAGCATGTTGAACGTTAAGGGTAACCGATCTGAGACAATAATTGGAGTCGTCGCTCCGCTCCTCCTCCAAACAATTGTCTTCGATCGGTATAAAACCCATACCGTTCTCCATACTTAATATACTATTCACCGCTTTGTAAATTTACGTTTACTTGTTCTATACTTTACGAGGGCGGCAATGAGATTACCAACTGAGGAACTTTGACTTTGAGGCGAGCAACTCATCCATTGCTGCACTGCTAACTGACCGACTGCTCGATTCTCTCAAATCTGTCTTTCTAAACTCTGATTATAAAGTCTTGGTTCATGTCGATTTTACCGAATGTAAACTATTCTAAAAGCGTGGTCATATTGAGGATACTATAAATATAATCAATTTCAGAAATAAATCTCAGTTTCCTTCAAGATTATATGAATAGTATAACTTGGTTGAAAGCTACTGGGGTAATAAGTTTCTACGACTGCCATAAATTAGACACGAGCTGATTTGAAGTATATCAGAACTAAACGTTGCTATTGTTTCCTCAAATAATTCGCCCTTCAACGACTTCGAGTTACTTTATTCAGTCTGTATTCCTCAGTTCCTATGTGTCGCCAACCTGGAGTTTAGTCTATAGTCATCGTGCTGTGCTTCGTAATAATAAATGTTCTCATATGTAACGATCTCAGGGTATTTCCAATTTGTTTCTTTTATATTTTTTCTATATACCAATTATTTTTTTACAATTTATTGACAGTCTTCATAAACACTCTGTAGATACATATAAATGATTATTGAACTTCATTTGACAAATGTCACATTTGATTGATTTCTTATTTTTGTAGAAATTCTGGCCAGAACCCTTTACAATCAAGATTCAATATATTATATTAATTTATTTTTTGTATATGTTTCTGGCCGGATAATATCTCGAAGATGAATCTAGTCGTAGGTACGTTGACTGCTCACACAGGTCTACCGCTCGATCGATATGAACTTATAGTAACTCCTACCTTCTGCTCTGCATACGATTCTTATTTCTTTTCAACAAACCATCTCCTAGTAAGTACCATGACTATATGTTTTCAAATATAGTTACTGCCTCGATCAGGATAATTATTATTTCTTCTAGTAGTAGTAGTAGTTCTAGTAGTAGTATATGGTATCTGCTATTCCAATGTAATCGTTCTTCTTTCAAATTTTTAAGAGCTATAATTTTTTAAAGTACTTTAACCAGTAATATATATATATATTTCGTATTTCAAGAAAAACCCTTCGATGGCTTTGTTTTGGTTTTCCTCTGAACCGTCCTAGAACGGTTCTACTCATGCGCATTTTCTTCAAAGTAACAATTTGAAGACAATGCGCATGAGTAGAATAGTTCCAGAACGGTTCTGAGAAGAACCAAAACAAACCTGAGATATCTGTTCTTTTTAATTCCCCTTATTTATTATTCTCCCTATCATTTTTTTTATTTTCCTCGGCAACTCTTTCAAGATACCTTTGTTTTATATTTATCGTACAGAGTGTTCAATTCATTAAATCATTAATACCAATAATGGACCGTTGCACATATCATTCATAACACTCACCATCTGTCTGTCTTTCGGATTGAAATCAACGCCAATCGGATACGCATGTTTGGTTTCCTCACGAATTGTTTTTTTTTTCAGGAAATCATTCACAAAGCACGACAACTTCAGCCCCAATTTCGCCCCCACGAAGTGAGAAACAGGAATTCAGCCTCTACGTTATCGTAGCTGGAGCTGTGATTGGTTGCGCCCTATTAGTTTGCGGTATAACTTTGGTGTTTGTTTGTAGGAAGTGGAAACAGAAGAAGTCCGGTAAGTTATCTGTCCCAATGATTATTCTTAACGTCGACATTTTGCTTAGGAAAATCAGAAGTTTTCATAAAATTCAAAGACAGCTCAAATTCACATTCAGGATAGTATCGTAAAGATCTTTTAGATATGATTTTGAACAATGTGTTCCATACCTTTCAATATCATCATTGAAGTAGAGAAAATATTCAAGTGTTTTCGCCCAAAATTCAAACTTCCTGTTGGTTTTTCAGTTGATAATCATGACAAATCGATCGATGATCACCACATACAAGTGGATGGGAACGAATATGTGGTCGGTCCTAAATCCATTCCCAAGTCGAATGGTTGCACTCAGAACAGGATAACTATCACTGCGAATCCCTTAGCAGATGCAGACAACAAGGTGAGGTACATATAATTTTTTTCAGACTTTCTTATTAGATATTTAGGCCAGGGAATCCAGAGGACTTGACAAATTTCCATTTTTTTTACTAGGTACAGTACAACTCATGTAGTCTGATAAGTTAGGTACCTACTGATTTTTATTCGTTTCAACTGGATTCCCTTACCATATTAACTTTTAGAATGGTTTCAAGTACCTTTGTTCTATTTCAGAACCGTCGGTTTTATATCTTTATGTTTTTAGTGAATGTATTTCGGCATCTAGAATCGAACACTGTTAAGGGATTTCGCCCTACTACTGCTAGATTCTCCAGTAAATGATTCATATGATCTTTATGCTTTACGCGTTATTTGCATGTCATATCTGGCAATATTACTCATCAATTTTACAAATTATATTACTCTTATTCATGATTTATTGACTCACATCCATGAACTTTGTCGATCACAAGTTTTGCAGTGGATATTGTAGGAATTATGTTTTAAAACTGAAATATTCCAATTTTTATGGTAAATTCTTAATAACCTCAAGTATCCTTGCAAAAAGTTGTTGTTCATCAAGTTCATAATAAAGTGGCAACAGAAAATGATAACCATTTCTGATTTTACCTAATATATTATGTTTTTGAACCTCTAATAATCAAACACTGCCAATATTTTTTCTGTTGACACATTATAGGCCAGTATTTTGATCGAAAGTCTGCATGGTGCTGTTTTAGCTCTGCTGCAAGAGCCCACATTTTCAATCTGGCTTTCAACTAACCACTAATAGCTATTTTGTGTATCGCTTTAAAGTTTCTTCAACTCACAACTAAACCTAGGTTAATTTCATCTTATTTCCAGAAATTTCTAGCTCGGTTGTTTTCCAGAATCAGAACATGATTGAGATGAGTTGTCTGACAACTCAGAATAACAATTGCGCAGCGGTGAGGCAGGAGACCTCTACTGGTGACAGGCAGGATCCTGCCGCCATTTCGAGAGACAGCAGAAAGAGCAAAGACAAAAGTAAGGTTAAAAGACTCTCGGTGGAGAATGTGCCGTCTGGCGAAAACTACGTTTAAAGTTTTGTTATTTTTCGAAGCGAGTGATCTTTTAGGACTTTTAAAACAATTTTAATGCAATGCTCAAGTGATATTTTCGAATTAACGAAGGCTGATGTTGTAACTTGTGATGATCCATAGTCCGCATCAACTAGAAAGTCTAGTATGTATGTGAGTGAGATATTTTAGGGGTTCTCCTTGTTAGATAACAAAAATGGTTCCTCTAAATTATTAGGAAACATAGTTTCTGAAAACAAGAATGATGTTCTACAATCAAAAATATGTAAAAATTATTTGTAAATAAAAGTTTGTATATATTAGAATTCGCTACTGCTTCTCTTCTATCAGTGGTATAAAAAAGACTATTTTTATTTCAGCGTTCGTAGTTTTGGTGTTGTACCACCTACTGAAAAAAAATTCATGAGATTTATTCTCATATATATGTTTATTACATGTTTTTCATAGGTTTGCCAATAACCATCAGATAGGTATTCCCAAAAAATACCAGTATATGTATACTGTGTGACGATGTGGTTCCAATGAAATTTGGTCTGTTCGATCTGGCTTGTACTTACCTTAGGTATTTTTGATTATTTTTGAATTTCGAATTAAATGATGAATATACGTACTCATTGGATCAACTATGATCGATGAAAAGTTTTCGAATTGGTATATTCGCTAAACAGATTGCAGGATCACAACTTATACACCTCTATTATTGATTCCAATATCGTATGGGAAAATTCACAAAAAATTGAGATAATTTTTCTTGTCAAACCATATGAAATGATTTTTTCCTACGACCACGTATGAAAAAGTCATAAAGCCCACTATTTTGTTTATTGGAAAGTAGCACTTTATCACCATGGCATTGTTTCTTGAAAGGAAAAGCACAAATGTTGAAATAAAAAAAAATCGCACGCCCGCATGTATGGATAGAAATAATTAGGTATATTAGTTGTTGATGTCATCATAAGCGGTTTTGTTACACCTCATTAATATTCGGATTTTTTGCCTCTTTTCGGATTGTAAAGAAAAACCGTAACTAATTTCAATGTGTCAACAAGACATATCTACTTCAATTTGATATATGAATAATCAGTCTGGAACTATTTCTACTATATTTCTGATGATGTTGATGGCAGTGGGTGACATCATCTACACCATGCTACTAAAGAGTAGGCATGCATCACAGAAGTTTCCACTTTTTACACAACGCACCCACTTATATTTCTCGTTTATATCAATATACGCACTGCTGTATTCCTGGTTGCGTGATTACCTACTGGCGACAACGCATTAAAGAAGACATTTGAGATAACTTTCATACTCGTGAGATTCGTGTGAGCATGTGATTTTAAATATCGCTATGCGGAACGTGCTAAACGACTACTCATGCGAAATATGTCACTTTCTAGACTTGTTATGCAATATACTATGTCATCCATCACTGTAGTTTCCTGTAAAATGAGAGAACTTATTATGGATTTCGAGACGTTCGAATTTTAATACAAAAGTGAAGTTGAAATATATCTTTCTGTGTGCGATTTTTTTTTCTGGGAATACCTACTCTGTTGTTTTAGAATGATGTTTGTATATATTACATGAAGTGAAACATGATCATTCTGAATGTGTGCATTTTCTTGCAATCAGTTTAGCGTTTTGAAAATCTTCATAATTGATTTTCTACTCCCAATTCGAATACAGTTGGTATTGTAATAATCCAACGAAATTCTTGAACTCAGAATGACATACACTGTATACATATACAGAATTATGCATATCACATCAGTACTGTAAAATAAGATTTTAATAGATAATTGTAAATATAGTATGCAAGAGCCATCAAGAACGAACCATTATTGCCTGCTGAGAATGATTAACCTTATCCAATAATTATTTATTGTTTTCATGATTTTTTATTATTTTCTCGCATTGCTCACAGCACAAAGTGAATATCAATTGCTCTTTCAGTGGTTATTATGATTTCTACAGAATCCTTGTGGGTGCTGGAACATTTTTAACAGTTGTTTGAGCCACTATTGAACCAAAATGTTGTCACTACTTGATTCGTTTAGCATTTACACCAATATCTATAGGATTGGCTGTTATTGGTCTAAATTCGACTCCTCTGCTTCACCCTAGTTTTGTTACCTGCGTTGGGAGAAGTTTTACATGTTTCAATAAAGTATCGTGAATGTGGGCTCTCGGGAATTTCAATGTGATTTCTGATCACTATTGCAATAAATAATGGTAGAACTTGTGTCGTTCAACCATTTACATCCATTCAGCTGGCAATAAATACATCGACGCTATTTATTTATACAATAAGGTATATTGTTGGTATTGTTGGTACCCTCAAGAAGACTAAAGCATTATTTGCCATTAGTTGTTAGGTTTTATTTATTTCAATTTGCAGCGAGTAACTTGTCTAGCTAATTATCCCTATAGATTAAGCGCGTTTTATTTTTGTATTTGTAATTTACCTATATGGTACCTGTGTAATTGTATATATACCTATAGATGAAATTAAAAAACATTAAACGTACTTACGAACCAAACGGGTCGAAATATGTTATATTGCAATAAATAACATTTGAAACTTATCATTATTGTTTTTGTATGTTTCCTATTTCAAAGATAAATTATCAATTCTGAAGTGGATAACTTGGATTCTACGACTTCAGAATTCTGTTTAAAGCATCAAGAATGCCTTGTATGCAAGTTTTCAGTCCATTTTGAAACCTTTATCAGATATATACTTAAGTAAAATGATCACAGGAGTTGTTAATTTTTGCAGTAGCAGAGCATCCAAATTTAGTGTACCGGTGCTCTCAAGTACGTAATCAATCCAAGCACAGCAGTCCTCTCTAGCAATAGTAGTATAAAGTTGCAATATAAAGCTCCCGATTTTTTAGTTACTAAATATAATACATGTCAAATTTTGAGGCATGCCGAAAATCACGAAAAAAAAAATATTTATTTTTCGGGCTCATGAAACCAACTTTGTTGTAGGACTTTCAGCATACAGAGTCCCAAGTGCAGAATAGAGCCTACATATGTTTTAGTAGAAAAGAGTTGCAAATCTATACTTTCTACCGTTTCATGGCGCTGATATACATTACCTATATCGAGAACTATTAAAGATATGAAAAACGTGATCTCAGATTCCCGTTCAGAAAGTGTATGTACTGGATGATGAAATATTATGAATACTTACTTCGAACATGTATTAAACAAAACATCAGTGAGTAAAACCGAAAATATCGAGTACACCATCCGAGATGATTATTGTTATAGAAACTTATTCGATCAGATATTATGAGAGATTATAAGCATTACATTGTTTTTGGGACATGATATACTAGTTGTCGAGTGTAGATGGGATTAGATTAGAAATTATTTGACTCTTCGGAGGAAGTTGTATCGATTAGTTTTTCTCTACGTTATCTTTGAGAATTAACGTTGTTAAGTTTTAACATCATATTAGGTATGCTTTTCTTTCAATGATAACTTGGGTAAAGTGATCAAGTTATTACAACTCTTTATATACCACAAATAATTTCACGTCATTCTGAGTGGTCGAAAACGCCACCTTATTCATTTTTGGATTATACATAATGCGAAAAACCGTGAAGGAAAGGGATATATGGTTAATCGAAATAGATAACTTTGTAGATATTTATTATATGAACCAACATAACTTTTTTCAATCAGACGATGATGAATGATTATTTGAGTAGATTTTATAGCTTTGGACATAACTGTATTTGTGAGATCTCCCAATATCTAATGACAAGAAACTGTTATCGAAATTAATATGACCATTGTCTTCAAATATTTCGTCATTAACAAAACATACAAAACGATCTTTTGGTTGTGGTTCATTGGTAAACATTCTGACCTCTATGTCATGACCAGACTTCTTCTGAGTGGTCAATATCAATGGCCTGTTTTCTATGTCCTCGTAATTTGGAAATGGCTTCATGGTGTATTTTGAGTCTAAAAACCAACCCATACTCCTCCATTTATTTTCAAGTGCATCATCACATTCCCACCACCTTTCTGGTCCTCTTGGAGGAAGATCTATATGATAAATACTTCCCCGTACTCTACTGTAATATTCTCCGATAGCATCGAGTAAATCATACAATGGTGCTGGTATTTTGAGATTTGAACAACTCATGGGAAATACAGGTTTAGAATTCTGCCAGAACCTAATTACATCCTCACATCTTCTTAAAATCAAATGCTTCCACATTGTTATGAAATCCTCTTGACTTATAAATTGGCATTGACCAGGTACGAGGGTTTTCAAATATTCGTATGTTTGTTTGCTTAGTGTATTCTGATTATCAATTCGAATTATACGCGTGAATACTTTGTTTATGGGCATTGGAAAATCCCAGCAAACAATTTCAGTAGGCCCAGTACTGGGCTAATACCTGCCTACCAGAAGTTGCCGCTGCGGCGAAACAGTGGTAGATGACGTCGGACCAACATCAATAGGACACTCTGGCCGCCGGTAGGACCAATGCCTGTGCGCCATAATGAATACTACATTGGCCCACTTCAGGACCAATGCCTATAATACGACGATATTATGTGAAATAAAAAAGAATTCAACAGCCTTCAGCAGTCACCCATCCAAGTTCTAACCTCGCCCAACGTTGCTTTACCCTCGTTATTGTATCACATTCCGCATAGTAATGTAGCTATTGTCTTCTAATTATATATTTATTATAAATCAGTGGAATTTGAAAAACAATAATTTTCTATTATTATACATTTTTAGATGTCAATTTGGCATATTTTTCATCCTGTAAGTTGACATTTGAAATTTCTTTCGATGCTAGAATTGGTGAAGGCGGGATATTTCGAATATCGCGACTTCGAAGATGGGAACCCCTCCTTGAGTATTAAGATCTATCCAGGATGGAGGAAAGCGATACTTAGTGCATATACTGGAATCCGAACCACTTCTGGGAGTGACGGATTCTAACAGGATTTTTAATGGTGTATATTATTTGGACATGAGGGTGTTTCGAGCATTGATTTGACATATTTTTGATGCCTCAAATTGATATGAAATGTGATTTTTCTTGCATATCGCTACTTTGAATTTGCTGCCTTTTCATATGAGCGCCGGGATTGAGAAAAAAACAACATTTGAAGCAAAATGTTTCCCAACTGTTCAATAACACTTGAAACGGGCCATCATCCAGATGATGTCGGTCGAAAGATACCCTTTTGATGGTATTGGCCCATTGCTGGTTGGATTATAGATACCCGATTACAATATGCCATATATCGGGCCGACATTTTGCCGATGTAGCTTTGCCATTGCCAGCATGTACCCGACCAATCATGCGTTGGGCCAGAGAGCGGCCAGAGATTCATTGTTTGCTGGGATCACTTCGTGTTCGAGGCATTTTTTTTTCGATATTGCTCTGTAACAAAAGAGAATATCAATTGTTGCGTTGAAAGATTGATGCATTTCTATTTAATCATGAGGTGTAAATAAGAATTCACATGCAACAGGTTCGAAAACAACTTACACCAAGGTAGTATAAATAGATAAATCAGATAGGTTGATAGATTAGGTATGTGAAATATTGTTATTATAAGGCTTTATAAATCTAAATAGTAACATATCTAACATCTATGAAAACATAAGTAGTAATTGATGTATTAGAATTTATTATAATAAAATACAGTAGCCCCAAGACAGATCCTTGTGGTGCACCATGGATATTTTCGGTTTGGATTTGTTGGATGGTTGGACATATTTTTGTCTACCCTCTGAATAAAATCTTGATGAATCTAATGACTTTTGCCTATCAAGCCATCATAGAATGCTGTTTTTTTTAGTAAGGTTTAATGGCAAATAGTCGTAGCTCTTCAAGAGTTTACACTTTGTTGATATGTATGTTCGTATATATCCTCGATCGAATGAGGATCTCAAGTATTGTAGACTGTAGACGAAATCCAAATTGGGAAGAATGAAGAAGTTTGGAAGAAGCCTAGACCAATGACAAGACTCCAACCTATATCTGCTATAGAAATTAAGATAAACATCAATTTTGCTAGCAGTGACTTTATAAGTATATTCATTTCACTCCTTTCTTAGTATCACAATAATTGAGTGATTATAAATTTAAATTTGTCGAAAAGACATCACATACTTATTTCTTTTCTGAATCACACTGAATGATTCGTAAGTCATGTTCAAAAAACAATTATCAAAATTAATAATATTATTATCTTCGAAAAGGTCGTCGTTAACAAAATGAATAAACCCATCTTCCCGTGTTGCCTCATTGGTATATGTTCTTATCATTCTGCTGGAATCTTCGTAATTCTTAGATGCTGTCAGCAACAGAGATGTATTTTTACGCTCCCTCGGATCAGGAAAGCTCTTGGACTGGTATCTTGATGCATTCATTAAAGCTGACCACTTTTTGGCAATTTCACGATCAAATTGCCACCACGGCTGTCCACTTTCTAAAGGAAGTTGAATTTGAATACTGATGCCACATGCTTTGCTTTCATAGTTATACAGGTTAGAAAGTAGTTCGAACAATGGACCAGGTACATGTATATATTCCACACAATCGTTATAATCCTGTGTGTAAATCATATTGAGATATCTGCATTTTTCCAAAATCAAAGACTTCCACATCTGGATAAACTCTTCCTTCGTGATGGTTATTGCTTCATAGAATCTTATTGGCAATAAACCAATCAATGCATCGTATGTAGCTCCACTAAGAGAATTTTGATTTTCAATCCTGATAACTCGATGTACTGGGTCAATGGCGGGCCATGGTTGCATTTCTCTAGTTAGTTTAGAAGTCAAATAATAAGGAATCGAGGCATTCATTTCACAGTGGTTATCTTGATATCTAAAAATGGTAAGAAAGTAATTTCAGAACCTGCTGAACATTAGTCAACATTGGTTTCACGAAATAGGGTTGTACAAAGTATAGCAAGTAACTAAAGATAGTTAACGTACAAAAGCGTGAAGTGGTCACTTGTGAAAATTTTACTATAAAGTCGAAATTATTATAGTTCGTAGATAAAAGTTCGAATTTTGAGCAGTGTCAACGCTGATCTATTGTCACACAAGGATTCAAGGAATATGCCTTATTGCTGACTTTGCTGTTCCCATCATACATTCACATATATATATGTACCATTATGTACTTAAAAGTTTACCACATAATATGTCAATATTTTGTTTATTTTCGCAATCAAAGTATAGGTAAAATTGTTATCCCTACATTCACAAATATTGGAATCATTTTTAATCTGTATAAATGATAAATCAAGACATCAGTAATTACCTATTCTGTACTGGGTATCATACTGTATTCTGTTATTTATATGTTTATAGTAGCATGTTTGTATTGTCATCTTAACATAACTATTGGGTGAACCTAATACACTATGTTATGAAGGATAGAATGATTGATAGAGAGAAGTCAATGAATAAAGACATTTATGCACGACCGGGCGTAAAATGGCACTTTATCGCCCGGATATGCGGGCGTAAAGTAGCACTTTACCGCCCTCGGACTACTTTACCGCCCGCCGGGCGGTAAAATGTCACTTTACCGCCCGCTTGGCAATAAATTAGTTGAGCAGGCGCCTAACTTCATTTACATTCAAAGTAGCTTTCAACATGGAATAATATGACCACATAGAAGAGGGCTTACGAGATTTTAATTTTTCCAGAAAATATGCAAGAAGTACACTCCCTGTGTAATTCTTATTCTTCACATTATTTCCGTTGCACCAGCTCTCAAATTCATCATATAGTTTATGTCGTATATTTTTTTTTGATTTAGTAGGCAGCAAACTCAACTTTGCATCCTCAGCTGCCTTACTAATTTGTGGTGGAGTACAATTCCCACTCTCTTCATCACTGGATTGCATTTTGAACTGACTATTGTCTGTTTTGACAGCAAATATGGCTACTAGCCTATTTATTCCTTATGTAAAAATTGACTGAATAACTATGGTAACGTGGATTCCATCACTTCTTGATTTATTTTTCCGATATAATCTGAACCTCACTGCATCGGTGATGTATTCCTATCATGCTTGAGAAGTGAAGAGGTATTTACAATGAAATATACTGGTCGTGCATAAAATGTCGTATGTATTTCGAGCCTAACTTGCTTTTATTGACCTAGGCGTGTTGATAGTCTTCGCTGTCGCTCAGGCTATTACTTACACGCTACGGTCCATAAAAGCCTATTTTACGCCCTTGATACATAAATAACTATTATGGTACATGAATGGCGCTTGATATCGAAAACTATCGAATATAAGAAAAAGTGATTTCAGATTCTTGCCCAGCACTATTTAAATGGGTACAAATAAAAGTTTTTAGGCAATTCTGAGGCATTGAAAATGGCAACAAATGCAACCTAATTCAATTTCGACAAACGTTGGGGTAAGGAAAATGGTTATAATCGAAACAATAAATAATATATTAGATATTTATTATGAATGTACCAAATATACCTATTGATACCGATTTCTATTCAATCTGACGATGATGATGAGTCGATATTGTTAGAGTCGACATAGCTACGTACATAATGATGTCTGTGGAATTCATCAATATCTACTGATAAGAAAGAGTTATCGAAATTAATATGACAATTATCTTCGAATAATTCGTTATTAACAGAACAAACTAAAAGATCTCTTGGTTGTGGTTCATTGGTATACATTCTGACCTCTATGTCATGACCAGACTTCTTCTGAGTGGTCAATATCAATGGCCTGTTTTCTATGTCCTCGTAATTTGGAAATGGCTTCATGGTGTACATTGGCTTCTTGGTGTGTTTTGAGTACAACAGCAAACCCATACTCAAAATCCATTTATTTTCAAGTTCACGATCACATTTCCACCAGCTTTCTGGTCCTCTTGGAGGAAGATCTATATGATAAATACTTCCCCGTACTCTACTGTGATATTCTCCGATAGCATCGAGTAAATCATACAATGGTGCTGGTATTTCGAGATTTGAACAACTCGTGAGATAACATCTAGGCTCAGAATTCCGCCAGAATCTAGATACATCCGCACATCTTCTTAAAATCAAATGCTTCCACATTTTTATGAAATCCTCTTGACTTATAAATCGGCAACGACTAGAAACGAGGCTTTTCAAGCAATCGTATGTTTGTTTGCTAAGCGTATTCTGGTTTTCAATTCTAACTGTACGCGTGAATACTTTGTTTGTTGGCATTAAAAAATCACTTCGGGGTCTTTTGTGCAATGGAAAATTACTTGGTGTTCGGGCTCTTTTGGACATTTTTTCGATATTGCGCTGTAACCAAAGAGAATATATCAATCATGATGAAAGTCTGGAAAAAGCCGCAAATTTAGACATCTTGTTAAAACATCAGTCTTGTGATGCTAATACGAGATTTCCGTTTGCGTATCTTTGTCCAAATATGACTTCGTCAACTGTTATAAACTGTCTTATTGACTTGTTTTCTTTATTTGGTATTCCATCCTACGTTCATACAGACCGAGGCACATCATATCGAAGGAAATCCAAGAATTCCTGCACACACGCGGTGTAGCAACATCCATGTCCACTCCTTACAATCCCCAAGGGAATGGACAAATAGAATGGGCAAATGGAACTATTTCTCTCGCCATCAAGCAAAGGAATTTGTTACCTTCTGATTGGGAAGTGATGCTCCCAGATGCGCTCCATTCCATAAGATCTCTCCTATGTACCTCAACGAATGAAACGCCCCATGAACGGATGTTCAAGCACAATCGAAGATCTGCCAACGGCTGCTCACTGCCTTCCTGGTTAGTTCCTTCTACCAAAGTCCGCATGAAAAAGCATGTTCGGACTAGTAAATACGACCCATTGGTAGAAGAAGTAGAACTGATTGATGTCAATCCACAATATGCTCGAGTCAGACTAGAAGATGGAAGGGAGACAACTGTGTCATTGAGACACTTGGCCCCTAATGGTGAAAGTATCACACAACCGGAGTTTCGACCAATTTCAAATAATGTAGAAAACTCAGATCAAGAGCAATCAAGAGATATTTCAGATAGTGGAGAATATGTGAATGAATGTGCTGAAACTATTCCAAAGCTTTCTGCTGACAGATATAGTATTATTCCTAAAGAGTCTATCTCTTCTATATATTTTGATCTGATTTTTTCAAGTGGAAAGATCGATCTAGGGAGGATATACTATTTGAAGATTGATTATTTGATGTAGAAATACTCCTTTATTTGCCAAATTGACTACAAATTGGCTATTAGGGGGGGGGTCGTTAAGGCTGTTCAGCCTATCAAGCACCTCGACCTATAAGATCCATTGTGCATAATTCTTAATCTATTCGAGGCCCGAGATTCAGAGGCTTCTTGCGAAGTTTATCAGTTTTCTGGGAGCTAGGTTCCTGGCATCAGAAGGCTTTGAGAAGGCCTCTTCCAGGAACTTGAGCCTCTTGCAGAAAGTGCTGGGCATTCGCAAAGCAAATGTTCTGCAGTTCCAGCGAAGTTCTCGCAGTAGCGGCAACTATCACTCTCTGTTTTACCAATCTTTTTGAGGTGATACCTCAGAGGGCAGTATATATAGTGAGTATAGTTCCTCGTCACCAAGATTTCATTTCATCCGCTTCCCATCAGCGTCGAACCTCTTCTGTCAAGTGTGGGAATTGAGAAAATAACTTCCTTTTTCAGAAAATAATTATTGGAATGATGTCATAATTGAAGATTTCATCGAAACTAAAACAACTCAATTTTTTATATAAAGGGTTATTCAAATTCGAGTCTATACATGGGGATTTCGATAAGAGATACAGGGTTGGTTAAATGGGGTCAAAGTAGCATATTTCAGAGGTTAATTATATGGATGACCTGACCTAGCTTCTTCAGTTCTGGAGCTATACAGGAAAATTAAAAAAAAATTGAAAGTTCACTGGTAATAGTTAATAATATGAAACATGACTCTCAGCAATGAAAAATACAGGACCTTATTAGAAAATTTAGGGTGGCCCGATTTATACGATATACACTGAATATAATTTTTATTCAGATATTTGGAAAGGCTACAACAAGTTGGTATGGCAAAGTGGCAAGAAATTTGCACTATTTGGGAGTCAAGGATGCACTATTTCGTACGCGCTCTCGTACTACGTACTTTTGTGGTTCTGTATTTCTGGTTGCGTGATTACTGGCGCTAGCAGGCGTATGGTGTCAAATATCAATAAAATTGTTTGTCCAAACAAAACTAATTCTATCAATCTGTAATTCACATAATAAGGAATTGTGGGAGAAGTATACAAATGTAATCTTGAATATGGAAATAAACAGTAGGTATACTTAATATCGAATCAGAAACACCTGAAATTGTATAGAGACCGCTCAAGTTACATTTTTGACAAGATTTCGGAGTATTCGGAGCCGTAAAAAAAAACTCGTTGAAAAGTGCATTTCCTTCACTCGTTATACGTTTCCGCACTCACTACTCGTGTGAAATATGTCACTTTCCACACTTGTGTAATATACTATATCATAACTATAATAAGGGCCTATCATATAGGTACAAATCATGTGGTACGCCATGCTGAATGTTTTTTAGTTTGGATGTGAATAAATTTGATGACACCTCCATAGAATATGGAATGCATATCAGTTTTTTTAGTAAGATTTCATGGTAAATTCAGTCGACGGTTTTTGGGAGTTCACACATTTTTAATACTATCCTCTACTATGCTTTTCAAGATCTGAACTACCAGTGTATTACTACGAATTCCAAACAAACTTGTCATACGCATCACTGATGAATTCAAAACTGAGCATGAAAATATTTATTTCACTTCTCTCTTACTATCAGTATACTATAACAAATATTGGGTGATTACGAATTAATTAATTAATCATGGAAAAAAGACATCACATATTCGTTTCTCTTCTGAATTACACTGAATGGTTCAAAAGTCATGTTCAAAAAACAATTATCAAAATTAATATTATCATTATCTTCAAAAAGGTCGTCGTTAACAAAATGAATAAACCCATCTTCCCGTGTTGCCTCATTGGTATATGTTCTTATCATTCTGCTGGAATCTTCGTAATTCTTATATGCTGTCAGCAACAGAGATGTATTTTTACGCTCCCTCGGATCAGGAAAGCTCTTGGACTGGTATCTTGATGCATTCATTAAAGCTGACCACTTTTTGGCAATTTCACGATCAAATTGCCACCACGGCTGTCCACTTTCTAAAGGAAGTTGAATTTGAATACTGATGCCACATGCTTTGCTTTCATAGTTATACAGGTTAGAAAGTAATTCGAACAATGGACCAGGTACATGTATATATTCCACACAATCGTAATAATCCTGTGTGTAAATCATATTGAGATATCTGCATTTTTCCAAAATCAAAGACTTCCACATCTGGATAAACTCTTCCTTCGTGATAGGTATTTTTTTATTGTTACCATCAATCAAAGCATCGTATGTAGCTCCACTAAGAGAATTTTGATTTTCAATCCTGATAACTCGATGTACTGGCTGCGTAGTGATTGCGGGCGATGGTCGTAATTTTTCAGTTAGTTCAGGGGTCAAATAAGAGATCGAGGCATTCATTTCGCAGTGGTTATAACTTGAAATCTAAAGTGGTAAAAAAATAATTTCAGGACCTGAACATTCGTTAGTCAATACTCATTAGCGCATATGGTATAATTCGTTATCAGAATATTATTTTTTTCACATTTATAAGGTGTATCGTGGATATAAAAACTCATCGTCATTTTTTTAAAATGGTTAACCCATTTATTCAGGGCCATTGAAAAGGGCTCATTTTCCTACATACAGAAAGATACAAAATTAAATGCGTTACATTGTAGAAAATTTCAGTAAAAAATAGTATCAATTATTTTAATACTTATAATTTATTTCCTAACGTATTCGTCAAAATATTTTGAGTAAATGTTAGGAGTGCCTACCACTTACTTGCTGGAAATGAACAAGATATTATTTGGGGAGTGATCCAGTCTGATTTCTTCCGTAACTCTTCTTTTCAAATATTCAACATATGGTGTCTACGCTACGCCAATGGAATACTTACGAATGAATAAGTCAAAATATCACTGTGATTATAGAAGAACTTTGAAATTTTCCTCTTCGAATATTTCAAGTTCTTGTAGATACCTTAGTTGAGAGACATACTGTCGTCAGACTCGTCAGAGATAAGTAAAATTTATACCACATTACCTTCGTACCTAGTCGTTCAGTGGTCGTTCAACTACTTTTGTCTGTTATTAGTTTCACCACATATATGTTAGGTACACGATGAGTTGAAAGTTGAGTTTGAGTAAATTACTCATCACTGATATAATATTCTTGCCTTGATATAAATCTAATTTACATTTTTCAATAAAAAAGTTCCTTTGGAGATGCTTCAACGCTTCAACTCTTTCGTTTTCGGTGTTTCACAATGATGTAGAAATAAAGGAGGAATAGTATATTCTTCAACGAGCGTGAAGACTAGTACAGCCTTTATTTTATGAAAAACATCGAATTACGAAATAGTCATAACTCAACTATATAACTTATGCACAATACATCAAATATTAGAAAAAGAAAAAAATCAAACATCTCACAGGATTCGAACGAACCTACGCCGTCAATTACCACGTCCTTCCGCCTAACCAACTGTGCTATTAAGCCTTGATGTAAACTTAGGCGCAAAACAGAAAAATATAGGTTTAGTATACAGTATGGTGGAAATGTTTGGAATAAATTAATTATCTCTAAAGTATATCAATTTTAAGGAAAATCCTGAAACAGGTCGATTTTTATTTTCAAATTGACATCTCTTGATATACATAAGGAGTTTGTGACGTCATCCGCGTAGTTGTGGTGACGTCATCGATTATTTTTTCAAATAGGAAGACACCCTGTTTATTTTTTTTTCTGGATGGTATATTCATTGCCTATCTGACCATATACTAATATCAGGACAATGAAGTGATACAGAGTGTGAAAACATCATTTTATATTTACAACATCATTATGCTATCAATGTACGCAATTACCTTAATAGGTTTTTAGAGGGTCAATCGAATGGCCAACTAGATCTCCTGATTCAACTCCTCTCGATTTTTTCCTCTGAGGTTATCTGTAGAGCAGTGTATGTAGGAAGCAGGAAAGATCAGATAATTTGAAAGAACGAATACGAGTGAATATTTCACAAATACATTCAGAAACGATAGCAAAGTTCAAGAATGATTTGTTTTCTGTCTTTCACATTGTATTTTTGCAGAAGGTCACAAATTTGATTATTTATTGTAACGGTTTCCGTTGTAAATATAAAATAATTAATAACTTTTTCTCACCCTATATTACTTTAAACTCCTAATATTAGTATACGGTCAGATAGACAATGAATATACCTTCCAGAAAAAAAATTTAACAGGGTGTCTTCCGATTAAAAAAAATAATCGATGACGTCACCACAACTACGCGGATGACGTCACAAACTCCGTATGTATATCAAGAGATGTCAATTTGAAAATAAAAATCGACCTGTCTTAGGGTTTTCCTCAATATTCATATGCGTTAGAGAAAATGAATTTATTCCATACATTTCCACCATACTGTATATATAATACAATAGATCGGGGCGGTAAAATTTCGTTTATGATTATGAGTTCGGAAAAAATTTGTGGTGGATCTTACGTATTTTGACCTCCTGATCACGAATCTGAAGTCAAAACGCTGCGGTCTCAAGTATTTTCGGAGATACGGCCCCATTTTTTCTCAAAAATGCACCATTTGACATGTCAAATTTCTGCTATTAGGAATACACAAAATTCACCCTTCATTGAACCAAAACACTATACACGCATACATTTACTTGTTTCCAACACTTCTCAGCAGAAAAAACTATTATTTTACAAAAAATTCACCCTTCTTTGAAATCTAAACAAAACAACCTTTTTACACTGATTTTCTGGTAATTTGTATTTATGATGTTGGCAACGTGATTGTTTGGCTCATGGTAAGACGTTGCCAACATCTCAAATGAAAATTACCAGAAAATCAGTGAAAAAAGATGTTTTGTTTACGTTTTGAAGAAGGGCGAATTTTTGTGAAAATAACAGTTTTTTATGCAAAAAAGTGTTGGAAACAAGTGAATGTGAGCATGTGTGATGTTTTGGCTCAAAGAAGGATTAATTTTGTGTGTTTTTATTAGTATATAGAAATTTGAGATGTCAAATGGTACATTTTTGAGACAAAATGGGGCCGTATCTCCGAAAATACTTGAGACCGCCGCGTTTTGACTTCAGATTCGTGATCAGGAGGTCAAAATACGTAAGTTCCACCACAAATTTTTTCCGAACTCATAGGAGTGCGATAAACGAAGTTTTACCATCGGGGCAAACTTTCAATCTTGCGCTGTACAAATTTCGTCCTGTTCACCATCAGTCCTCATATTCCTCATATCATCATCACAATCAACATTAGTTACTCATTTCATCAATAATGTCGCAAATCGTGTGACAGTTCATCAGATTGAAAATGACACAACAGTCGAGTCAGGGGAGCAGAGCCCACTTTTGAAAAATGTGTTCC
This sequence comes from Chrysomela aeneicollis, assembly GCA_029955515.1. Classification (NCBI taxonomy): domain Eukaryota; kingdom Metazoa; phylum Arthropoda; class Insecta; order Coleoptera; family Chrysomelidae; genus Chrysomela; species Chrysomela aeneicollis. The sequence goes on from JARUHQ010000001.1 coordinate 31,251,273, forward strand.
GATGCTGTCGGATTCTGAAATTCGAAGTTTGTGATTGGTTGTCAGCAGTTGAAGAATGTTCAGGATTCAACACGTGTATGAGGAATCATCTACATTTGTCAATAGATAACGCATAATGTAATTGATGTAGTATCCAATAGTCGTGGAGAAAATATAGGAATTATTTGAATATGCTGCAGGTTTTCGGTAGGTATTTGAAATCCGAAATACTATAATTCCTATCAGTAAATCCTTTCCTTAAACCTCTCATGGTGGATTTTCATGCAACATCACTTAATTCAACTTATCTTCACTAAAGAAGATGTAACCATTGATCTTGTTGAAAGTTAAGTATTTGCCTGAAAGCTTGTATTATTTATGTATACTCCAACCTATTAAAATGCATGAATCCATCACCTTTGGCACCTTTAGAGTTTAGGCCTACCCGCAAATAGTAGGCTTTATGTTGGGACGTTGAAAAAATCACATGTCACAATTCACCATGCAAACAATATAATATGAATAGTAATAGTACTCAGTAGTCAGTACTCACCCAAACCGTTTGTTTTATAAAATCAATATTATGGTTAGGTATACGCAAATTACCTAGTTGAAGTTATGCACGTAGATAAGATTAGGTACCCAAGGTATACTGTACTAACAAAAAACAAATTCAGAACGATGTTGATTGTTTAGTAACTATCAAGCGTAAAGTAACTATCATGGCGAAATCACAGGCTAGGCCGGCTGCCGGCTCAAAGATTCAAAGAATATCTACGCTTACGCAAAGTATTATTCTATTTATAGCTATCACACATCACACTTTTGCCATTTGCCAAATGCCAACGCAAATATAAACATGAAATCTATCATGTCGTTGATAACTATTTATCAATCAACAATCTTATAGCTGATCAAAGATTTATAATATATTGATCTGATGTAACGAAGTGAGAAAAATCGAAATTGTGTCGTGTGTAGGCTCGTCGGCCATCTAAATAATAGGGAAAAAATCACGGAGTGGGCGACATTTATAATTGATCGCATGAACTACTCGAGACGTGAACAACAAACTAACCTCCATATGTTCATATGGGTAAAATGTGAACTCTATTTATAAATTTCAGTGATTTAAGCATTGAATATTAATTGCCAGATATAACTGGCATTTATAGATAATTGCCAGTTTAAACTGACAATTGTACATAATTGTCAGATGTATAATTGTCAGATAGAACTGGCAATTATCTATAAATGCCAGTTCTATCTGGCAATTATGTATAATTGTCAGTTCTAACTGGCAATCATGTATAATTGTCAGTTCTATCTGGCAATTATGTATAATTGACAGTTCAAACTGGCAATTATAATTTTATTTTCTGTATGTCCGTTCAGCGCTTTCGTACTAAGCGGCCACAATTGGCGGCTTTATATTGCCAGGATTATTTAGACATCATAACCCCGTTTTTTTGATTCCTGTTTCAATATTGTGAATAAAAACAATTATGGAAGTCAATAATGGAGGATGAAGGAATTCACAGTCTATAAAAATATGAAATTACTTGTTGCAATTTACGTTAGTTTTCAAACCGAGAATCAATGAAATCATTACAAATAATGACACTTCAACAGCAACAAATATTGAATATAAAAATCAAATGAACAAGAAAACTCGTTTTTATGATGTTTTGTCTCATTGGCCTCTTCCCAAAAAATGGGCCAATGTTAGATTGGCATGAGCCACAATGGTGATTACGTCACGTGTATATTTTTTTTATCAATTATATATCCATTCGCCACGCAAACGCAAATTTAGCTTGTCAAACAAAGGGTATGATTCAATATATATAACGGTTCAACCCGTTGATTGATCAATCAACGGTTTGAACGGTTCAACCTGATATTTTTCTTTACCACCTAACCTAACAATGAGATTAGCGGTTACTGTTTATGTAAATATGAGATCAGAGTAATACGACGTTATAGGTAATGACCGTTGATGAGAAAAAAAGTAGGTACGTGTATGACTCCACTTGTTACTAGCCGAACAATAAAGATTGATATGTCAGGTTTTTTTTCACCTATAACTAAGCGTAGCGATTGCTGCTTGAAAAAACTATCAAATACCTACAATAAAATCGAGTTTATATAACCAAGTTACAAAAATGTATTGTTTGAATAGATTCACAGGTTTTGGTGCATAAATATCTATGTAAATAGAAGATCACTCACCTTCGAAATCTATGTTTGTGAGCTAATCACAATCATAGATTAAAAATGTCACAATGTATGGACATAAAAAATCAGTTATCGTTTGGCGATCTAGCAGGGCAGGAAGTATAGGGAGCCCCGACAGGAGGCCCCAACACGAGGCCCCAACACGACGCCCCGACAGGAGGTCCCGACAGGAGGCCTCGACAGGAGGCCCCTACAGGAACGATGAGGGCCTCGTCCGGAACAAATGCATGCAAAATGAAAATTCACTCACCCTCGGGAAACAATTCTTCAATCCACCCCTACTTGAATAGTGATTTCCATTTTTTTCTGGAACTACATGCCATGATGATGCTGCTCTTTCGGCACCTCACATTTTAGAACACTGCACACGTACGGTAAACGAATAAACCGCACATCACACGGTAACCAAATAATCCGCACTTCACACATCCACAATAGTTAATTGGGTAAAGGAGACCGCACTTTCGATGTCTTAGAGGGATGATGGTGTCTTTATTATATTTGTATATAATACCGTCACGACAATGATGATGACACCGGCATATATATCATCAATATTGTGCCGAACAACCGAAGTGTTCAAGCAACGCGAACAGACAAAAATCATCCTAGCTTATCGATATGGTTCAAGAACAATTATATAAGTTGTATATGACTGTCCAAAATGATACGAATGAGAACAAAGAACAATGCAAAAGAACTATAATCTTTTTACTGCCTTTTTTTGAGCATGAATCAATCATATCCAAGTCGATGAGAGGCGATACTAGGTATATACCGAGTCTCGTTGATTTTCAAATTTGCAAAGGATTCTATAGATCATTTGAATTTCCTTAAAATGTATGGCTTTTATGTGTTTCGAAGATATTTTCCATTTAACTGGGGAATCACTCAGAATTCTTCAGTAGTGGAATTATTCGAGATTAATCAAAATTCAAGAATGATGTGTACCTAAAAATATCGAGTTCATTCCACAATATAATTGAAATTCCAACAAATCACTTTGATCTAAACATGATTTGATTAATAATTGATCGACATTGGTTAATTTTCAAATTCCGCTGGAATTTCTCATGAGAATATTCAATTCATTCTTGAATAATTCTGAAATTCCAACCATGGACATGCTTTTATTTTTTCCATTTATGGCCACAGCAGGGACCATTAGATTTTCATCTATCACTCCCCAAAGCCGCATCAACTCCCAAGGCCACCCTATTCTCAAGGTCAACCCAAGGTCACTTCCCAAGGCCACGTGGAGTTGTGTGACCTTTGGGGGGAGGTCCAGAACCAGCGAAAAACATTGACTGCTATACAGGGTCACTCACGGTCGATGGTAGGTTAGACGTTTCTGGAGAACAGGACGTAGGATTATTCTGAAAATTTGGTTTCTTGGGTTTTCAGTTTTGTTCTATCGATCTAAAATATTCTCAGCGTTGCCGCTTCTATCGAAAAGTAGCAACACCCTGTATTTAGATTCTTCCTGTAGAGCTGATTTCGTCGATCAATTATACTTGGGGTACAGCGAGAAAGATTACAGAGATATAGGGTGTGAAAAATCGAGATTTTTCATCTTCTTTTACTGATCTCTTCATTTTGACAGAAAAAACATGACATATGCCACTGGGTGGTTTTGCTATAAGTAATTTATGTAACATCCACAGAAATTTTGAACTTTGGCATGGATTATCTGGAAAAGTAGTGGTTTGTTCACGAGGTCATCATCCAATTCTGATTTCTGAGGTACAAACAAAAATTTTTATTGAAAAATAGATCATTTGATAAGTGCAAAATTACCCAACCATTTACTGTTGCAATAAATTGAACCTGAAATTTGGTATCTTCCAATGTTGGGAATGTATTATCTTCCTGGGAATAGTTTTTTGTTTGAGATTTATATTATTTCTCATTTTGTAACTCTTCAATATTTTATATGAACAATATACCTTCTATTTTATTCCAATTTATTTTGCCTCCCCTGGAGGTCAGAAGTTTCGGCGCCTATGCATGAAATCATGATAGATCCACAAAGAGTTCAAATATTTCAACTTTATTGCGATATTTCTTTTCAGCGGCCATTTTATTCGCATAAATTTTCCGATATTCGCATAAGCATGAACCAGGCTTTAGGTTTATCTATCTCTATCCTAAAGATTGACATCACAAAAACAAAATTAAATAGATTAAAATAAGATATGAGGAATATTAGTTTGAGTTATCTGCCGTAAATGCCTTCATGATGCAAGAAGGAAAATTGAAACATGACTATCAATTTCACACATTTATTTCAGTTATTTTTCCATTATGAAAACGCAGATATTAAGCTTCATTATGGATACATAAGAATATATTAATCTTAAAAAAATATTAAAAACAGCAACAAACGAATAAACAGGTTGATTATATATATTCCGTTTCTCTAACGTACTTACTAATGTTTGTAAAAAAGAGTATCTCAAATTTTTATAGAATGTAACAAATCACACTTCCCTGTTTCATAAATGAAAGAGAAATCAAAATGTCCTTGAAAGTCTTACTTATTCGAATTTGGAATGTGGAATACAAACTAAAAAACAGTACAAATGAACTACTGATGTACAAGATACAAGAAACGGGTCTTCAGACGTTATCCAGCATTCAAATTTTCAATTCAAATTTCTAAAAGATACATTAGAGACATACATAGAGGCTCTGTTTCAAGACCTCTTCAGACAAGTGAGTTCAACAAAAAATTATTAAATTTCATTTCCATCCAAATTCCTATTTCTATCTCGAAATTCAATCAGTTTTTGAGTTTGACATGTTGAAACTAGAAGAGAGTGTGTTATATATATAGTACTTTGGAAGTAAGTTGATTTGTGCATTTTGGTACAAAACGAGGCATACAAGGAACAACCAATTGTAGCACCGAGGCTCTAGTAAAAATTATATGATAAAATCAGCCGGTATTCCACATCCCTGTACAAAACTCCGAATATACCCCTCTCGAAAAAAATAAAGTTCTCTAGTTTTACTCCCAGAGGCGATACACCAAAAGAAATTGAAGTCGATTCAGCTTTCCTTGATATCTGACTATATTCCCTCAGGATTATGTATCTATCATGGCATAATAATACTGAGAAAACAAGGGAGTTCTTATAAGTCAGTGAGATCAACGAAAACATTTCGCTTGCAACACTTTCATGTTCCATTCAGAAGTGATCATGAATATTAAAGAGTTTTTATAGGTATTTGTTGTTAATCCGGTTCATCAACCACAATATGTACAATCGTATGAATACCTACGTATTTCGGCGACTGAGTTGTAATCTTCAGTAGACCCATAAACGAAAGTTGTTTCAAGCCCAAAAGATCAATTTTTCACCTGATACCACCCTCTTCCCTACATAACCTTTCTATTTTACAAATTTGTCTTTATCCTAATCTTGTGTCATAGTTTTAACTCAGTCCCAATCATAGTCTCAATCATTTTGGACGTTTATGCATCACAGTCTTGAGACTTAAGAATTATGATATGACAATTAACAATCCATTGATAGCGATTGATATTTGTTATCAATTATTATAATCGAGATTATAACTATATCTGAATATTATATTTGTTATCAATTATTGCCACAGACATCGATATTGGTGACAAAAACCAAATTTAATGTCATTTGTATTGACAGGTCGTGGTCGACGCATGCGTATTTCATGTGTTCTCAGTCATAATCATAAAAGTTGAAAATTTGTAACTTTCAAGGTCGTGCCTCAATGATTATGATTAAGACTGATACTAAAAATGTTGCATAAATGCACCCATTGAAATGTATGCTTTTAACTTGATTATATGATTAAGACGTAGGCTGTGACTAAGGATAAAGACAATGATGCATAAATTGGCCCTTAGAAATGATAAATGATTTGTTGGAAGAGTACACTTTTTCTGACCGCTTGTGACATAATGAATGTCATGTGTCATATGAATTAGGCACAGTTGAAAAGAAGAAGAAGTTGGAAGTATTCTAAACACGCCTGTACCTCTTTATTTTCAATTGGATGATAAATGATGCCGAAACAACTATTTCCAACACAAAGTCAGTCAATGGTTCAAGATTATTTTGATCTCACGTTGCAGATGAAATTGAAAATATGATTTTAAATATCCAATAAATGAGCAACTGGTAATAAAGTGCAGTTTTCAATTGGGAATGAGGATGAAAATGCAAAATATAAAGCGTGTCATTCAAAAAAACATTGCTGTTGAATTGTTCAAATGTACTTCGAAAAGAAGTACTCGCAACCCTACAATCTGTTTATGCATATACAGGCTGTCTATTTTTCGCTCATCTTAAGAGATACGAAGTTGGTTGTATCAGGATAATGTTGCGCATTTTCGTGCTGAAAAATAAACTGAAAAGAAATTTGGAATATCTTCAACAGTTTTGAAAATATCGCAAAATTTTCTGATTTTCTATCCTTATGCTATGCTTACGCTAGATACGACATCTAGGTTATTTGGTGATTAAGCGAATTCTGGCGTCGATCGGATTTGATTTGCATAGTTTCGAATGGTTTTCTTCGAACAATTAGTTTGAAAAGTCGCATTCTCCATCAAAATGCCGAAGACCTGTTCGATTTGAAGAAACACATTCTGCCAGATCTTGTATTCCATAATCCATTGGCGTATTGTTGGATTGGACAGGAAGTGAGAATAAGTATGAAAGGTGAATAATGAATATTCTTATTGAATTGAATAGTTAAACTATTTGGATATCCAGTGCCTTCGGCACCTCTTGGATGAATTGCTGTCTTTTTCAGCAATTTGTTAGGAGATGATAAAAAATTAAATATGTGCTGTACCAAATACCTCAATTGTACGCCACTGTATCATAGAATTTTCTTGCCCTTCATCCCCTCTCATCACTACTACATGATGCCGTATCTAGCGTGAGCAATATGATCTAAGGTTGAAACCATCCATAAGAAGGTTAAGAAAATCGGGTAAATATATAGTTTACGGACTCCACCTTGCACAGACATGCGGTTTTGCGGAACCTACGTAGTTAGAACAACAATTTCTAATGAAATTTTAGGCGCCCGCTTGTTCTCCACCAATTTCCGCTCCAAACTGCTCATTATTTTCAGTAGCACACTGTACACACTCTAATTGAACGATTTCAACACATTATCACAAATAATTCACTTTTAAAATAACAAAAATCATCCTTCTTTCTTGCATGAAAAAAATAATGAAATTTGACAGTTTTGACATTCCAACGATATTCATTTTGTCACTAACGTCAATATCAACCTGAATCATTACAATTTACCGCCTACTTTTTAAATTTGGAATAATAAATAATTTTCGTTCAGTCCAAGGTTAGAGTGTCTGATAATATTTGGAAAATATGTTATTTTTTTAAGATCCATTTTAAACGTTACTACAACCTTGAAATGGATGGAAATTATATTTCAAAATGAAAAGTAGGCGGTGAATTGTAATGATTTAGGTTGGTATTGACGTTAGTGACAAAATGAATATCGTTGGATTGTCAAAACTGTCAAAATTCCTTATTTTTTTCATGCAAAAGAAAAGCATGATTTTTATTATTTTAAAAGTGAATAATTTGTACAGTATGCTGGTTAAAAGCAGGAGCAATTTTGATCGGAAATTGGTGGAGAACAAGCGGGCAGAACATGCAGGGTCACTCACGGTCGATGGTACCTTAGACGTTTACGGAGAACGGGACGTAGGATTATTCTGAGAATTCGGTTTATTGGGTAATCAGTTTTGTTCTATCGATCTAAAATACTTTCAGCGTTGCGGCGTTGCCGCTTCTATCAAAAAGTAGCAACAAGCGAGAAAGATTACAGAGATATAGGGTGTGAAAAATCGAGATTTTTCAAATTTAGGAATTTTTGGTGTCGAAACTAATCATTTCTGCTCAAAACGGCTTACATGTCCCTATCTTAACTTTTCATTTACTATCGATTGATATTTAATTGAAACAAATACGGGTGGTTCAAAATTTTGAGTTTTGCATCACCCTCTATTTGTTTCTATTAAATGTCAGTAGATAGTAAATGAAAAGTTAAGATAGGGACATGTAAGCCGTTTTGAGCAGAAATGATTAGTTTCGACACAAAAAATTCCTAAAGTTGAAAAATCTCGATTCTTCTCTGTAATCTTTCTCGCTATACCCCAAGTATGATAGATCGACGAAATCAGCTCTTCAGGAAGAATCTAAAAATGAAATAAAATACAGGGTGTTCCATTTGAAATAACAAAAGTTGTTGCTACTTTTTGATAGAAGCGACAACGCTGAAAGTATTTTAGATCGATAGAACAAAACTGATTACCCAATGAACCAAATTTTCAGAATAATCCTACGTCCCGTTCTCCGTAAACGTCTAAGGTACCATCGACCGTGAGTGACCCTGTATATGCCTGAAACCCCGCTTTCCTGTCTTCGGCGGGCCGTATCTCCGGAACTAGTTGAGAGCGCCAACAATTTCATTCGAAATTTTTGCTCAGGAGGACAAGGTCTGTACAAGGTGGAGTCCGCTTTCGCTTGGTCCACCGATCATACCAACTCATCCCCCGGAATAAGCACCCACACAACGTCCAAGGGCAAAGTCCCACCGCCGCGCGACCATAGAACCTTTAACCCAAACCCAACTCCGCCGCCGCCGCCGCCACCGTTTACCGGCACCCGTCGCACACTCGAACGGGGGCGGGCCAGCCGCGAGCCGGCACCGGCTTCCTGGCCGGCGAGCAGTCGTCGCACACGCCGCGGCCGCAGTCGCGGCAGTGGTGGAGGGGGAGGTGGGCGGCGAAGGGGCGGGCGCACACCGCGCAGTTCGAGCATTCGCCGTCGGGCGTCCAGTACGACGGCCGGGCTGTCGCCTTGATGAAGCCCTTGGGGATGTCGAGCACCTGCAAAGAAATCAGAATAGGGTTGTGCGTTTTTTGTCAAACATTATATATGTGAAACGCGGGACTCCAGAGAATACGTCGATATTTTTTTGAAATTCTTATTTTCAAGGTTTTTTTCCTGATTCGGCATTCAAAAATCGAAAATTCTCCATCCTTTTCTAAAAATGTGACGTCACCTGGTAGATTTGTTTAGGTTATGTTCCATTAATCGAAGTGGAAGAAGAATTGACAATCTCTGTTATCTTTGGTCATCTTTCACCGTGGTCCGAATTGCGCTTAAAGCGCTCTCAGCGCGCTTATTGACGGTCCAAATGGCGCTTAGAACATCGCAATTATGACACAGTGGTTTACTATGACGTCATGGATGACATCACTTCTCACGCTCAGAGTGCTCACAATTTAGAGGTAAAGCAGTCTGCGCTGTCACATTTGTGGCATTTATCGGGTGAAAAGAGTGAAGGAAATTTTCATACCTACCTGAAGTGCGATTCGAATTCCTCTCTGTAGAGTATAAAGGAACAACTCTCTCACGGTGGATTTATGCAGAGGTTTTAAGTCGTAAGTTTTAAGTCTCAAGTTTTAAGTAATAAGTCATAAGAAGTTCATCCATTGGTTTTTAATGTAACCATTTATACAGCTGTCATAAGTTTTAAGTCTTAAGAAAAGTTGGTCAACATTTATCTCTTACGACTTACGACTTAAAACTTGATCGATTTGCGCATGCGTCTGATTTTGCAAAAGGGTATCGTAACAAAAAGCAGGAGTTGAATGCATGAAAAGCAAATATACATAAATAAAAATAGCATTAAGGCTGAAAATTTGGATTGAATAGAAAGAAAAGAGAAAAATAAGCACACAAAATAACAGGATTTACACTATTGACAGTCCTTAAAACTTCTTGCATAATTGGTCCATTTTTCCTTACGACTTAAAACTTACGACTTATAACTTAAGACTTAAAACTAACGACTTAAAACCTCTGCATAAATCCACCGTCAATTCGAGGTCTCATAACCCAAGGTTAGTAGAATACTAACCTTGCTCGAAACCAACTATCTTCTTTGTGCGATAATACCAAAAGTACATTATAGTTAGGGGCTTCATCAACTTCTTCATCCTCGCTACTAGATGAAGAGTCGATAAAGAATATTTCAGTATCGCTATCCTCCTCATCATCAATAATGAAGTTATTTTTTGCACCAACGCTTGTTCTTCTATAATAATGTCAGATTCAAGTTGTCAGTTGAATTCAAATTCATATTAAGCGCAATCGAAGGTGGTCCGAATCAAAGCTGTACCAACTGTACAAACTGATTCGGACCAGCATTGACAATTCGCAGCGCGCTCAGAATAATTAGCGCAATTCGGACCACGGTGTTTGACATAAGCTATTATTCAAAAGGAAAAGTGATAAAGGTTTTGAGGATCATTACAACACAGTTTAAACAACCTGTGAGTATAAGTATATATCATTATCTGGAATGTGAATCAGGTACAATGATATATTATGATTTAAGCTTATTGGCCTGATTGCTAGTAATCCCATAAATGAGTACATACCCATTCATATAGGCACGCATTTCAGATACCTTACTCTTTAAAAGTAACAATGAAAATTGAATGCATTGAGTTTAGAATTTTGGTTGAGACGAGAAATGAGAAATTAGTGTCGAATTAACAATGAGTGAATCAAAGAAAGAAGCTGCACCCTGTGGCATTTATTACTGTGTATATACAGATTACGAATCATCTTCAAATACATTGGAGAATGTTAAATTCAATTGTTTTCCAAATTTAAAATACTCTATATGTAACATAAAATAATAATAATAATAATGCGTATTTATTCACCAAAGTAATACAGAGGTAAACAAAAATCAAATTCATTGTAATACAATATAAAGGTATTACTAGGTGAAAAGGCGGAGTGTCAGCTTAGGCTGTTTTTAAACTCAACCTCTGAAAACAAAAAATAAATCGTGGACGAACTTTCATGAGAGAGCATGTCTATAGTACCTACCAGAGAAAATAAAGTAGTTCAACAAGTCATTGTTAAAGCCCGAGAGGAAACAAACTTATAAAGGAGGTGAATTCTCTAAAATACTATACTTATATACAAACATATGCTATGAATTAATATGCCGCATCAGTCTCTATCCTTGAAGAGTGCAATAGTCAACATAATTAACAAGGTGTAGGATCAACTAGATAAGTACGATTTCAACCTTTTTAGTTAGTAGAATACTAACCTTGCTCAAAACCAACTATCTTCTTTGTGCGATAATACCAAAAGTACATTATAGTAAAGGGCTGCATCAACTTCTTCATCCTCGCTACTAGAATTACTAGATGAAGAGTCGATAAAGAACATTTCAGTATCGCTATCCTCATCATCATCAATAATGAAGTTATTTTTTGGACCAACGCTTGTTCTTCTATAATAATGACAGATTCAAGTTGTCAGTTGAATTCAAATTCATATTAAGCGCAATCGAAGGTGGTCCGAATCAAAGCTGTGCCAACTGTACAAACTGATTCGGACCAGCATTGACAATTCGCAGCGCGCTCAGAATAATTAGCGCAATTCGGACCACGGTGTTTGACATAAGCTATTATTCAAAAGGAAAAGTGATAAAGGTTTTGAGGATCATTACAACACAGTTTAAACAACCTGTGAGTATAAGTATATATCATTATCTGGAATGTGAATCAGGTACAATGATATATTATGATTTAAGCTTATTGGCCTGATTGCTAGTAATCCCATAAATGAGTACATACCCATTCATATAGGCACGCATTTCAGATACCTTACTCTTTAAAAGTAACAATGAAAATTGAATGCATTGAGTTTAGAATTTTGGTTGAGACGAGAAATGAGAAATTAGTGTCGAATTAACAATGAGTGAATCAAAGAAAGAAGCTGCACCCTGTGGCATTTATTACTGTGTATATACAGATTACGAATCATCTTCAAATACATTGGAGAATGTTAAATTCAATTGTTTTCCAAATTTAAAATACTCTATATGTAACATAAAATAATAATAATAATGCGTATTTATTCACCAAAGTAATACAGAGGTAAACAAAAATCAAATTCATTGTAACACAATATAAAGGTATTACTAGGTGAAAAGGCGGAGTGTCAGCTTAGGCTGTTTTTAAACTCAACCTCTGAAAACAAAAAATAAATCGTGGACGAACTTTCATGAGAGAGCATGTCTATAGTACCTACCAGAGAAAATAAAGTAGTTCAACAAGTCATTGTTAAAGCCCGAGAGGAAACAAACTTATAAAGGAGGTGAATTCTCTAAAATACTATACTTATATACAAACATATGCTATGAAATAATATGCCGCATCAGTCTCTATCCTTGAAGAGTGCAATAGTCAACATAATTAACAAGGTGTAGGATCAACTAGATAAGTACGATTTCAACCTTTTTTTGAAATTATTGATAGTGTAAGATTTATATTCACTGGGAAGCGAGTTATAAAGTATAGGGGCAGAGTAAGAGTGAATATTGCGGACTTGTGTTTGGGGATGACTAGAGTAGATCTGTTGCAAACCTGTTGATATTCGAAAACATGATGAGTTTTTTCGAGAGGTATTCAGGCTTGTGAGTGATCAGTAATTTGTGGGTGTTGGTCAAAAGGTGTAGTGCTCTAAGTTTATCGAGTTTAAGCCAACCTGATTCCTTCAGTGCAGGAGATATATGTTCGAATTTGCGAACACCAAAGGAAAACCGTAAGCAACTGTTCTGAATGCGCTGCAGTCTCGAAGAATCAGAAAATCGCAGGGCAGGGCCATATATACTGTCACAGTAAGAAACTTTAGAAATGATGAGTGACTCACACAGTTTTAGTTTAAGTTAATAGTTAATGTTGTAAGAAGTTTGGGTGATGTAATTAATATGCTTAGTGAAGCGCAGCTCAGAATCCAGCCACAGACCAAGATTCTTTAGTTCAGAAGCAACAGGTAAAATTTCATTGTCGATTTGGATGTGTAGTAGGTTTTGGAAGACATTTCTCAGTTTCTTGGGACCAAATAACATCACAGCAGATTTTTTGAAATTGAGTTTCAGCTTGTGAGCTGAAGATATATCAAAAATTGCCTGGAGATCACGGTTGGCATCTTCCTGGGCAGAATCAAAATCAAGATGATGAAAGGAACAATATAGCTGCGTGTCATCTGCATAGTGGTGTATACTGCATTTCTTAACATACTGATGAAAGTCGCTGATGTAAAGACTAAAAAGTAAGGGACCCAGGATAGAGCCCTGAGGGACGCCTTTGGATATAGGTAGATCATCAGAGTAAAAACCGTCTACTGAGCCTTTTGGGTTCTATCCGAAAGATAGTTTCTCAAAAGCATTACTGCTTTTGCGGAGAAGCCGAGAAAACTGAGTTTGTCGCAAAGGATAGAGATGGCATATTTTATGTGTTTGTCACTGAACAATGAATTAAAATATTCGAATTTCATGACAACTTCTTCGTAATAAATGTCGATACATCAAACAAAATGGGCGGAGTGTCTCATCTGTAGGATTTTCTAATCTGTAAAAAATTTTCGACTCGATAAATTGATGCAAGAGAAAATTCAAAAAATGTGTACGAGTTACAAAAGAGTCCAATATTTCGAAATATAATTTTTCTAAACTAAATCGCCGCCGACTCACCGACTTGACAGCCGACAGCGAGTAGACAACCTTCTCTCCAATCTGTCGCGCCCTGTTCTCCGCCCCATCGAGGGCGGCGATGGGCGTGAGACTGGGCGGCTCCTCGCGGTAGCAATCGTCGCAGACGCGCACGTCGTCTGGCCAGCCGCGCGCCGGCACCGGCTGGCGTCGCGACGAGCATCCGTCGCAGAAGCCTTCGCCGCACGCGCGGCAGTGGTGCTTGCTGTCGGCGTCGCCGAATGGCGTCTCGCACTTGTTGCACACCTGAGGGACGTGTGTCAAAATGTCATCATAAGTTTTTTCGACAAACGGTTAAAAATAGTAGCCTTTGACGCTTTCAATTGTCAACACAAAGTTGACGTTGCCGTGGTTATAAACAAATTAAATATTTAATCGTCTACTGAATCTTTATGCAACCGGCCCTACGTATCCTAAACTTGTCATATTTCCCAAAAAAATACCAGTCCGTTGAATGAAAATAAGTTTCACTATATCTTTTTGGTTCATAACTGTGGGATAGAAATAAGTTTTCAAGTAGCCTCAATAGCCAACGGGTTCAAAGCGCTACTTCTGAAGCCGCCAACCCGGGTTCGATCCCTTGGCAGGATAAATCTTTTTTAATCTATGAGTCATTTTCCCTTCTTTTCTGTTAGATGTATGAATTATTGGATTGAATTTCAATATATTGAATAATTAATGAATTTAATTATTTAGATGAAGAATATTACAAAATTTAAGGTAATTGAACGGAGTATCGAGTTTTCTTGTCTAGGAAATGTATTTGTAGAAAAAATATTGTGTGTATTTTGAATTTCGGTTTCGAATTTTTTTTTAAGAAAATTTCCTTCGGCTACGCCTCGAGAAATTTTCAAAAAAGTCGCACCTCGAAAAATATTTCGAAAATTATTCAAGTTCTAGGGAGATTACATACGAACATTTTTTTACCTGCTGTATCGAGCCAATCAGATGCCTTGATTTCGACAAGTTGCTATGACGACAACCTAAATTATCCGTAAATTTTTGCTGTCACGTGACCTAGGTGAAAAATTAATAAGTGATAATTTCCCTGTCTTGATAATTCTTGACAGCTATACCTATCATCCAATATAACACAGATCTACATCTTTCCCTATCTTAAATTACCATAATATTGCGTGATTTCAATAGAATATCAAGTTGATTCAAGGATTGAGACCTTATTCTACTGAAAATAGCCGAACAAGGAGCTATCGAATCTCACATTAGCGTGGTTGTACAAGATCATGATTTGTGCGACTTTTATCAGAAGTTGCAATGGAGTAGTGGACAGCGTGTAGGCGTACCACGTAAATATATACCTTCTTTTATTTTTTCAATCATCAATTAATTATTCCTTTGTCAAATATTCACCGAAAATAGTCATCCGGACCCTAACTGAGTAAAAATTTTTCTCACCGAATCCCCCGCGAGCTTGAATCAATCCCCGTAAAATTTTTCTCGGTTGCGAGTTTTTTGAAGAAAATATCCTTCGGATTCGAACCTCGAAAAAAATTTCGGAAATTATTCAAGCTCTAGGGAGATTACATACGTTAGTCTCGCGTTGCTATAAGCAACGTAAACAAAAAGGAGCATTCTGTTAGAAACAGTTACATATTATTGGTATTATTGATAGATATGTTATTAGAGTAGCTAGTTATTAGAGTAGCTTCCAGTTCTAGTTCATAACTAATGCATTATTAATATAAAGAGATTAGAGAGAGATAAGGAAGGAATAGGTGGTGATGACATATGAGCTGAGACGAGTTGTTGCAATAAAAACTCGAAACTGTAAAGGTGGAAATAGAAGTGAATCATCGAATATAGTTCGTTATTCACAAACCCCAGTACCCTTTCTAACAGTTCTTTCTGATTAATTAAAAATAAATTCATGAAATTTCCAAAATGATTCACCCAACCCTAAAGGTGAGTTCCCAATGTAGCGTTTTTTCTTCTCGCGTCGCGCGTCATCCACTCTGATTGGTGAATCGGAATTAAAAATTTGCTGTGCTGCTTCTTGTTTATTTTTATTGTTCCCAATGGAAGAATTAAGTGTGGTTATGTGAATCAGAATAAATATATGAAATGGAGGCGAAATAAAATAAAAGCGAAGAAAATTATCAGTTTATTTCCCACGAAAACATAGAAGACAGGGTAATATACGATCATGCTGGGTTATTCGCGATAGGTGCTAAGCGATACGCTATCTAGCGGTGACTCGTGAACTACTCGTAGTGGGATAACCACCGAACTCTCTGAAGGATAACCCACAGACAAACTTAACATCTGTTCTGTTTATATTCACTTCTGATGTGTAAGGTGTACTTCCAGCAGTTTTTCAAGATATGTTCTGGTGTAATACATGTGAAATCTCATCGTTTTTTCTGGTTTCACTTATCGTTTGGTGGCAAAGACACGAATGTTAGTAATTTCACAATGACAAATATCAAAAATATGAAAACAAAACAAAAACGATACCACTTCGAGAAGTTCGAGTTGATACCATGAGATAGTGCTACGTGTTATTTTCTATCGCGAATATGCTGCATAATCCACAAAAGGACTGCAATTATTTAAAAACCTCAATAAGATGATTAGAGATAACAGCAATAATTTAACTCACTCTCATGATATCCCATCATGCTCTTGTTACTCCATTTCAATTAAATGAATAACCTAACCAATGCCAGCAGCGACGCAAGAAAATTGAAAATATTGAACTTTTTCGCTTCAATTTCCGCTTCACCAATCAGAGTGCATGACGCGCGACGCGAGAAGCAAAAACACTACATTGGGATTTTTTTTAAAGAGAAAAAAATAGTCTATCCAATTAAAAATATCAAACATAGATTGAAATGAATGTCTGGTAGACTACGAGCAGAAAACAACTACTTTCCTGGTAAATACCACGCAGAACATTGAATTATATCTGTTCGTAGTCCATGCAACGATTCACACTGTGAATGCAGATCGCAAATGTTTCTTTCTTCCTAAAACGTGACAAATTCACATCGAGACAGGCACGCCTAACAACCTACAGACCGGTTTCGGGCTTATTGGCCCTCATCAGTGCAGGGTAGTTATCCGAGTAGAGACCGTAAGATCTCCACTCGAAGCGTTGCCTGTCCCAATGCATTTTCGTCGCGTCTATTTGACCGCACAGAGCCGCGTTCCAACAGACAATTGGAAGTGGCGACATCATGCGGCAGAAGAAAGAAACACTCCAGAACCAAATCTCCCAAGTTTTACAGAACTTGGAAGTGGCTAAGAGCTCGACTAAGCTTAATAAATGAAAAAATGGATTAGCCATAAATTGGACAACACAATTTTTTGAAAGAGAAAAAAATAGACTATCCAATTAAAAATATCACTACATTGGGAATTTACCCTAACTCACCCTGATCTCGTTGTTCGGCCGCCAATAACTGGGCGCTATCCGGTCGGCCGCCCAGTCGCTGATCATCCTGGTGGGCTGCGAGCCTGCGCTAGCGATGACACCTGTCAGCGAGCTGACACCGTCGATGATTCGCTGCGCGGGATTCTGTGTGCCAAACAGCGACTGCTCCTGCGACACGGTTTTGTCCTTTTTCAACAATTGTTATTACCTGTTGCGCCGCGACTGAGGGGGGGGGGAGGCAAGGATATTAAACTATAGGATGGTCCATTCCCTATGATGCCCACGCTAGCCAGTTTTATGACGTCACCCGGCTACCTTCTGGTCTTGGATTGTTCCATGATCGAATAATGACGGCGCATTGTTTATTTTTTTCGATTTTGAGGTTAACATTTCTTTGGTGAAAATCTTGAATTATCTGAATTTCAGTAGCTTCACAAACCAGTATTAGACAAAATCTCAAAAATAAAGGCAACGTAAGTAGGTACATGCTATACGAAATGCTATAGTTACATAAAATATTTTCATATATGTAAGCAAGGGATGTAATGTAACCATTTGATTGCAGGTTTTCTTATGCTATACATGGATGCAGATTCTACAATTGGTATTTAAATGTTTGAGGCATACATGTTTCTTGCATTTCCGGAGCCAAAAGACTCAATAAATATTCAAAAAGGGAATGAATTGTTTTAAAAGATACCTCTCTGCATGGCTGCTACTTAAATTTTGGATCCCAGAAAATAGTATTTGTTCACAACATTCCACAACTGAAGAAGACAGCGGAAAATGAATCAAGTAAGAAATATATACTCTCGTGAACTAATATCCTAATATTGGTATTTTTATAGGTTCACCATTGAGGAGAAATCTCACACAAAGAATTTGTTCAGCCTGGCATCACAAATAAAGAGAAATAAGTAGTTGTGATTTACCATTTTTAAATGTAAGAAACAATTTCTTGAAGATAGAGAGGTGAACAAATACATACAAAAAGAGGATTCAATGAGCATTACATGAATACATTGAAAATGAATACATTGAAACAATTGTCATACACAAATTTCATTGAGTCTTGTTAATATATTTTTAAAATCAGCAATACTGTGTTCTCATCTTTGTGTAGAATAAAAATTTCTGATACTTCCCTGTTCCTCAACGATTTTTGAAGTAAGCATTGATGATTATAGCTCATTGTTTCAATAGAGAGCTAGAACTGGAATAGTAATTTACGTAACAAGTCCGGAAAATACTGTTTTTTTGGATGAGTGGACAAAATTCTGCGAGTCCAAAAAAACTGTTTTCGGGCGTGTTGCGTACACAATTTTTTCGGCAACCGTGTAGAATAACAAATCAAAGAAACACATTTCTTTATTAGAACAAAATTTCGAACATTTCAATTCTTATTTATATTAATATTTATATTAAAATTAGAACAATTGTTAATATTGAATGGATTCAATTTGTTTGAAATGCTTGGTATATTTAAGTGCCTTTTGTTGAAGTCAGAACAAGAAGGTAAAGTTTCCGTTTCACATTGATTGTTTTTATCTGATAATTTTTGAATGTTAGCTAATTTTATGTCAGATAGCTGTCAGTCGTTATTTTGCTGCTATGGTAATGATCAACTGCATTTATCAAAACCATACTACCAAGATTTTCATATTTACAATGACAACAACGATGTGATTCTTCCCGGCCTAGTCCGGGAAGTACGTACTTCCCGGACTAGGCCGGAAAAATGCCACTTTCTCAAAAAAAATCGTCTGGAAAGTACGTACTTTCCGGACGGTTGCCGAAAAAAATATAAACTGGAAGACATCCAATTTATTCTTAGAATTCAGCAAAGAATTTTGATATTGTGTATTTTCAGATTAATGATTGAACACATCATATTGATAATAAATAGCTACCTAGTATAACTTTAAAATAATAGAGGCCTACCTCTCATTGTTTTGGAATGATTTATTATTAATTCTTACAGTACATTATAGATGAGTCTATTATATACTATATAAATGTTTCATAGTTACATCCAGCATTTTTTATTCTGTTCATACCCTGAAAACAAGTAATACTATTAGTGAAAAAACCTGTATTTCACCACTCTAATGTAAACTCACCTCTGGTATGAAATATTCTTCATCAGGTTTTAAGTTGAATTTCATTGATGCTAGTCAGCAACTGCCTTCACTATATTTACTCATTTTTCCTATGCATATCGACTTTCGGACCACTGTAGTACTTTGTCAAAGAACTTGGTATTTAGTAGGTACTTTGGACTGTTGATGTAACATGATTATAATCCTATCAACTATCACACTGTCCTGCAGATCTTCAAGAAAGTGATGTCCTACTTACTATTCCCAACCAAATTTGTGTTCATATTGTTGAAAGTGAAATCACTGAATCAAAGAAAGATAAAATATTCTTTCATACTAAATTTACTAACTGAAATAGTGATCTGAGATGACAAAAATAATAAGGTGAAAAGTTCTCAAATTTTGATGAGATTAATATTTATGTTTTTTATTTCAAAATCAGAGACATTGTATCACCACAAATCACACTGATAAAAATCATAAATCAATCAGAGAGGAAGTGACGTTTCACTCCCAGCTACGTCACATCCGGGCGAAAAAATTCTGCGGAATGGACCATCCTATAGTTTAATATCCTTGGGGGGGGAGGGGGCGTCGATAGGGTGGCCCGTGAGAGCTCGCAGGGCGACAAGGCGGTGGAAGTTATGACTTGTCTAATAGATTCGTTGACACGCGGTATATTTTCGAATTCAAATTGACATGTTTCATCGAATTATGAATGAAAATATAGAACATCCCATTTGAGAAAAACAAATTCTTCGAGCCACCATGTATTTTGTTGATGTAAGGAAAAAGTGAACTCAGATTAAAAAAATTCGTGAAATATTATCCCATGACCAAAATATGTTGAAAATTACGAGGATAAAGAGGGGGTGACACATTCAACTGGCACACCCTGTACAGGGTGGGCCAAATTGGACACTTTCAAAGGGAAAGTCATGTTTCCACACTAGATAGATGAAAACTAATGGCTGTGTCTGAGGGTCAATTTTTATGACAGAATCAATGGTGCAAACCGCATATCGATATACAGTGTGTCCAAGATAAGAATGAACAGCATGGGGATATCGGAAACGGTAAGTGATACGGGGTCGATTAAATTAGGCACATTTATGTGCCTAATAATATGACATTTAGAAAGTTTTAATATTCCAATTAGTTTCGGAGATATCCGAGAAAAACCGAAATTTGAGAATTTCGTTTTTATTTTCAAAGGAAATGTAAAACAAATAGCCCTTCGCCATGGCCACTTTTTAAGGACTACACGATAACATAAGCAGAATTTTTCTGCGACGTTTCGTCTTTTAGAAAACATCATCAACTTTGTATTTTTATATGGGCGTTCCAGAAATATTCGCAAAAAACGATTTTTTTTAATTCAATACTCTGTATGTCGAAAATGGTGCATTTTAGAGGGTAAGTCAATAGGAACTTTTTTTCATATTCTTGAAAGAGCTATCATATCCTGAAGTCCTGCACATTTATTATGAAACACCCTGTAGAAATATTTCCAATCACTGTCTCTAATTTTTATCAAAGTGAATTCAGAGGTTATGTATCATTGACACATTGAAATTAATAGATACCTAAAGAATTCTTGGTATAATTCAAAATGAGACAGAAATTTCAATAAATAATATGAATTTGATTTGAGAACTCTTTCATATTGACAGTGAGTACCAACTAATATACCTAATTATTTCTATCAATTCAGGCGAGCGTGTGATATTTTTCATTTCAACACGTGCGCTTTTTTCTTTCAACTAAACAATGCCATGGTGATATGAGCTACTTTCCAAAAAACAAAACAGTGTGCTGCATGACGTTTTCATACGGGGTCGTGGAAAAAAAAAGTTAGCAAGAAAAAGAAACGCGAAATATCAATGAGACTCGTCGAGTGTCAAAAAGTAAATCACATCCTGTATATTAAAACATTCTTTTTATGTATTAGTAGTTTTTTATATAGATATGAACTCGAGTAGAGATTGGGAACACGCGTATTATTTACATGGCGCTGCGGACATAAACATAAGTTTTGTGTTTCGTTCACGTGAGTGGAAAAGTTGTGAAACTCACTACCTATACTGAAAAGTGGTGCAGGCATACACAATGGGTGATTATCGTGGCATAGCTCCCATGGATATGAGTGGAAATGTACCAGAGAATTGGAAATTCTGGATACAGAAATTCATGAATTACCTCAAGGCAACCGAATTGGATACCAAAAAAGAAGATTTGCAGTGTGCTCAACTGCTTCAATTTATAGGAGATGAAGGAATACGCATCTTCAATACGTTCAAATTCAGTGATGTGGAGAAATATAAGTTGGCACCGCTCGTAAAAAAATTCCAAGATTACTTTCAACCAAAGAAAAATTTGACCTTTGAGAGGTATAAATTCATCAACAGAAAGCAACTTGAGGAAGAGGGGATACAACAATTCATTACGGACTTGAAAAACAAAGCCAAAACATGTGAACTGGGAAATCTGGAAGAGAGTTTGACTTGTTCAGTTTTTATAAGTGGATTATGGAGTGCCAATCTGAAGCAGCGGCTATTGGAAGATGATGATATTACATTGGATAGAGCTGTTCGCGTATGTTTGTCAGTGGAAGAATCTCGGAAACAAGAAAAAGTGATGGCTGAGGAACATTGTCAGGAGATGAATGTGATTCACAATCTAGTCAGCGTTAACCAAATTCGGCAATACCAAAACTTTCAAGGAAGACAAGGAACGAGCACAATTCAAAACCAGCCATCCACAAGGGGTCAACAGTTTCGTCAGCCAGGGAGCAGTCAAATGGATTCTGTCTGCTATAAATGCGGATTTCAGTTGCATTTAAGAGGTCAAGTATGTCCCGCAACATGTAAACGGTGCGGTTCTTGCGGTAAGTTCAACCACTTTAAAAAAATGTGTTTGAGCAAAAGAAAAATATTTGCTCTTAATAGGGTTGTACACTTTTTTTCGAAAATTATATATGTGAAACGCGGGCCTCCAGAGAATACGTCGATATTTTTTTGAAATTTTTATTTTCAAGGGTTTTCCCAAAATCGGCATTCAAAAATCGAAAATTCTCGATCCTTTTCTAAAAATGTGACGTCACCTGGTAGATTGGTTTAGGTTCTGTTCCATTAATTGAAGTGGAAGAAGAATTGACAATCTCTGTCATCTTTGACAGTTGGCGGTAAAAAAATACTGGGCGTTTTTAATTCTTCCTGCGAAAATATATTCGGATGATTCAAGGTAAGTTACTATTGAGTTTCATTTCATTGTTCAGCGTTCATTATACTCTTCACTGTCCACTATTTTCAGAAAATTTAAGCATTCAAAGACTTGTGCTTCATGTAGCAACACGAATGTGGATTCTCGAAAGACATATTTGTTCCTACTCCAAGTGTTAATATGAGACAAACTTGGTGTTTTGCAGTAGGACAACAGATATCATCAGCAACATCTGCAAGTAATTACTGTCGTGAAGATAGTTTTGATCTAAGTTAAAATTCTTATCTTTATTCTTTGAATCTTTGTACATGAACATCATGAGAACCTGAAGTGTGAGCACAAAGTATTTTAGTAATAGGTATGAGCTAATAAACCAAATCTTTATTGTCATAAATATAAGAATTCTTATTAAAAAAGCACTTCTGTAAATAATAAATGCATTTTCCTAAATCCTCAGTTATTCTTATTAGTAGGTATGTACTCTATCTATGATGTGAGTTTATATGAGATTTCTTCTTTACATTATATTGTGAATATGTGATAATAATATCAACTTGTGTTGTTTATTAAATATATTATCAGATGCACCACTACACTTACCTACTTTTCCCAGACAATAAAGTTATTAATTGAATTAATTCTTCATTTTTATGTCTATTTTATAGTGTCTTTCACTCGTCTGTTCAATCGTCTCATTGACTTCGCAGAGGTAGTATTGAAAATCCTATAGAAATATTATTAACTCATATAAAATACCTGATTTGCGTTATATAGATGATGAACAATTAATTAATGCGCTCTTTTGAATATTTTGAATTAGTTTCGTAATCGAAAAAAAATTTGAATTAAAAATTGACATATTGTCATCTGACTTATCTGCCATCACTTATGTCAAAAAATTCTTCTTCCCTATTATTTTCGATATTTTTACGATACCGTCCCGATCTACCAGGTGACGTCAGCAGAAATATGGTGCTGTCAAATAATTATTTTTGATTTCTATTTTCTCGAGCATAAAATAATATTCCGATTTAATTTTGATGGCATATCGGTAGTAGTTTAGTAAGGTATCAGAAAACGACAATCAATTCTGCTAAAGCTTTAGAGGTTTATGACCCTATTCGGACAATTCATTTGGATGTGACAATTCGGGCGAAAACTTTCTAGTGAAATAAATGCACAAGAATGGATTGTACAAATGTTAGTAAATAGTTCTGTTGCTATGACTTTCAAACTAGACACTGGGGCAATGATAAATGTCATTAGTTCAAAAATTAAATGCATTGGTTCCTTCGACGAAAGCCGACCCTCGCAAGCCCCCACAATCCACCTCAACGGCCATAGGCGCACTCACCCCTGGCCACACGTGCACCACTTCGGTCCTGACGGCCATGTCTTCCGGCTCCCTGTTGCCGTACCAGTGCTGCCGGCTGCGGTATATCTCGCCGCACCGCGAGCACTCGATCACGTAGCCCGACCACACGTAGCTGAAGTAGCCGGTCCACGAGTTGTCGGTGGTGGTCTGGTAGCTCGGCTTCACTATGTTGCGGACGCCGTTCTTGTGGCACGCCTGGAAGCGAGGAGTCATTGCGAGGGGTCATTGTCGATCTATTCAATTCAATTCTATTTTTTTTTTCGGCATCGACTACTATGGTCTTTAGCCTCGTTTTTCGAATTGTGCAGTATTTCATTGGACTAGGTATACATCTATACTTTTTTCATTAGACCTGTTTCTTTGAGGAATTGAATCGTTTTCAGACAGTATTTTTCATTTTCCAGGCATTGTTTGAGTGTGTCAGGTAGGGAGCAATTGTTCCTAGCTTGGGTGTATACGGCATACAAGAAGTAAATGTTCCACAGTGACTTGCACGTCGCAGATATCACATATTGGAGGTCTAGAAAATTCAATTCAATTCTATTCTTTTTTTTTTTAGGCATCGACTACTATGGTCATTAGCCTCGTTTTTCGAATTGTGCTATTCTATTCTATTCTATTCTATAAATGAACACGTAGTAGACGGTATAATATTGTCTGTCTACTGGAAACAATGACGTCACTTTCTCCGTGTGGCAGAGACATCTTCTCATAATAATCATGAATTATTTTGAACTTGAAATGTCGTACTGGTCATAACCTATTGTTTTTATTTATATTTTGAATAACCCGCTCCTTCTAGCACAGCGAAGCTTCTGTTTCAAGCACAGAATTACTCGATATCATCGATTCATTGATCAGAAAGTCAGGAAATAGAAAAAAAGCATCGTCAGTCAGTGTCAGTGATGTGACTGTGAAATAT
This sequence comes from Chrysomela aeneicollis, assembly GCA_029955515.1. Taxonomy (NCBI): domain Eukaryota; kingdom Metazoa; phylum Arthropoda; class Insecta; order Coleoptera; family Chrysomelidae; genus Chrysomela; species Chrysomela aeneicollis. Next base: position 31,276,124 of record JARUHQ010000001.1, read on the forward strand.
GTATTATGTCACAAAGTAGAAAGTGTACAAATGTATTCAAAATTGAGAAATTCAAAATGCGAGGCAAGTGAAAGTATTGGCATATCGATTCTATGATAGTTGATACAATTTTAATAACTTACGTTGAGTTGTATAATTGCTCCACGCATATTTCATACCCACTGAAGAAAGCACACGAAACTTGGTCCTTCTTTAAACTAACACACCACACACACTTATATTTACTTGTATTCAACAATTTTCAACAGAATGAACTAGTATATTTGAAAAAAATCAAATAAATATACCAAATTCATCAAGAACCGAGCATAACGGTAGCTGAACTTTGTGACAGTGTCAAGTTGACAGATCAAAGTCTCGTGTTTTCGAAGAACGATAAAATATAAAAAAATATTGAATTTTTGTGTGGTGTTTTAGTTGAAAGAATGATGAATTTTGTGTTTCCATCCTTTTCATGATGCCAACACCACTGTCAAACTTTCTTGTTTCCACGATAAGATTCTATCGTTCGGGCCTCGTCGGACCAACTCGCCGTTTTCGTGTTTCGAACGAGTTTATGATTCTTGACGTGGTCATTCATGTTGTCCTCTTATCGTTCTCAAAGCGTTAATATATTGCTTTTCATTTGAAATGGTGAAAAATTTATCGATTTGTGGTTTTAAAGCAGGTTCCTGGGATTGAAGTGTCAATAGTGTCATTTCATTGGTGGTAGCTCAAGGTTTGAGCTAGCTCAACAATACGAAATTGCACGCTAAAAATCGAGCTTAAGTTTAAGCTTAGCTCAATAGTAAGGATAGGAAGGGCCAGTTTATGTATTTTATTTTTCCATTTTGATTATATAATGAAGTTATTATGAAACGCAAATGCGTATCGAAATAGACTCTGTTTTGATGCGCATTTTTTATTATTCGGAGGTTGGTACAATCGTACTGTCAAATGAAAGTCAAAAGGCCCAGCTTACTTTTGCAGCTCGAATATCACGTTTCGGCTAGTAATCAAAATTTCAAAATTTGTACAGTCCGAACTTGGTAGACAATGATGATGGATACACAAGATATTTGGATATTAATAACAATGTGTTATACACGGATGTTAAGGTATAAAAGACAAATATGGCGTTCATATGAAAAACGAACATTGTATGTCATATCTGTGGAACTAGTTAAGTTAGATTATCACCGATAATCCCAACATCTTCAGCTTCGTCACTTACCTAACAAAACAAAATTTCAACCGTTTGCTCCAAATAATAACTGGGAAGATGAATCAAATCAAAATCATCAGTTCTCAGTTTTTTCAAAATATCTCGGGAACCACAAACTTTTTTCCAGTTTTCAAAACGGCATATTGAAGTGGTTCAAATTACGCAACTTTTTTCTAATTCAATTGTCTTTCTATCTCTTACCGTTAAGAAAATAGCAATACTGCCCTGTACACGCGGTTGGCCGGTTCAACTATATCATGACAACTGAAAAAAAAAAAATTACCTTGCAAAGGTACACATTATTCTGATACTGATGCTGAAATGTACAATCACTCTTGCTCTGGTGGGGTTCCCCCTCCTCCTTGTGGCCCACAGACATGCTACAGCCGCTGTTACAGGACTGGCACTTTTCGGAGCAGGTGAAAAACGCCGGCAAGTACATCTGCGGGGTGGCGTCGCTGAGTTTGTTTTTGAATTTTTCATTCAGGCTCTGCAACGAATAAGGAGGAATGTGATGTCGTCAGTACAGGCAAGAGTTATCAAACGTCGAGTATCTCAGTTGGATTAGATACTGTTCATAGGAAAAGGACAAAATTGTCTTTACCATTATCACAGATTAGAAAACCTTACAGATGAGACAGTCAGACAGAGCGAATAAAATTAGAGAGAGATGTCGAAAGCGCTTAATTTAAAGTGCCAGTCATAGATATACGCAGGCGCTAAAATATTGATCGCGTGTTTTGTTTACATCAAATACATCGTTGTCATCATTTTGTTGGTTATGTTACAAATGTTTTCGTTTTACGCGATTCACGATGCAGTATTTCGGATGGCTTTATGTTCTCACAATGTATAACATATTTTCCATACACCATAATTCAAAAGGAAATGTAATAAAGGTTTTGAGGATGATCACAACACGAGCACAGATGAACAGCTTGTGACCTACAATATATATTTATTTCAAGGTTTATTGGCTTCAAATTATAGAATATATTATAATCTAAGATTATTGGCCTTTTTACTAGTCCAAGGTAGGTACTCATTTCTGGTAATTTACCCTTTCAAATAAAAGTAACAATGAGAATTGAATGCATATCAGTTAGATCAGAGACTTTGTGTAGTGTGTGTGTTTTGAAAAGTGATCTGTTGCTGACTGTAGAATTGTGGTTTAGACAATAAACAAGTGTTGAATCAACAATGAATGAATCAAAGAGAGAAGGTGCACCTTCCAGTGCTGTGTGTATAAAGTATGAAAATCATCTTCAAATAAATTGTTACATATAAAACATACATGTTACATATAACATATAAAATTACATTGTTTTTCGAAGGACGAAAAACTGTGAGCACCTATATTGAGATACCTATATTATTGACTTCAATCAAACTTTTTCATTTCCCTGATGAGAATATTACCATTTTTGCTATAGTGCTAAATCACATTTCAAGTTTCAAGATGAAAGTAACACTTTTTTTACTCTCACTCAAAGTTCTAGGTATTTTTCATAAAACATACCTTAGGCCGATGTGAAACTATTTTTTTCAAAAATTGTAACAATCAAACAGCTAGATTTCCATTATTATTATAGTTCGTATGATGATCATTATTGGTACATTTTTGTTTATTTTTATGTTTACCCACTCTTTGAATTGTACAAATAAACAATATACCTATAAATTCGTCTTGTACTGAATTTTGTTCTTAAATACTTCCTATTTTGCTTTTCAAATTCAGAATACTCTATGTAAGTATGACACATAAAATATGTGTCATATTTTGTGTATTTGTTTGTACATTACGTCGTCAGATAATTGAATCGTGTTTTATCATTGACAATGAATGGGCTACATTCGAAATATTCTAATTTCATCGTAAACTTCATTCAGAATATATCGAGGAATACATCTTATTCCTGATAGAAACTAATTTCTGATGACAATATATTCATAATAAATCACTCCGAAGTATGTCATCTTTTATATTGGTGTTGATTATGCATTACTGAAAAGGCAACATTGCACATCAGTAGTTCCAGAGGTGACAACGACAATCCGGCAACTGCGATGCGCAGAATTTAAAGGTCCGAGGTCAATGAGAACGGATGTCGGTACATCAAACAAAATGGGCGGAGTGTCTCTTCTGTAAGATTTTCTAATCTGTGCCACTACTCTGTGACAGAGACTTTGGGCAGATTGAAAAATTACTCTGAAAATATCAGACTACTTCAATTAATATCGAATTATTGATACTCCCCAGAAGTTAAAAAGAATAGTTTTTTCAACTTCTGACAGTCAATACTGAAGATGGACACTATGAATATCAAAGGTAAACCGATCGGCTTGAAAAAAGCGCCTGCTACTTTCCAAAGTTATTGAAAAATGAATGAATGAATGAATGAATGAATGAATGAATGAATGAATGAATGAATGAATGAATGAATGAATAAATGAATGAATGAATGAATGAATGAATGAATGAATGAATGAATGAATGAATGAATGAATGAATGAATGAATGAATGAATGAATGAATGAATGAATGAATGAATGAATGAATGAATGAATGAATGAATGAATGAATGAATGAATGAAACAATGATTTCAATAAATGAATGAATGAATAATTTCAATGAATGAATGATTTCAATAAATGAATGAATGATTTCAATGAATGAATGATTTCTATGAATCAATGATTTCAATGAATGAATGATTTCAATAAATGAATGATTTCAATGAATCAATGATTTGAATGAATCAATGATTTCAATGAATGAATCAATTATTTCAATGACTGAATCAATGATTTCTATGAATGAATCAATGATTTCAATGAATGAATCAATGATTTCAATGAATGAATCAATGATTTCAATGACTGAATCAATGATTTCAATGACTGATACAATGATTTCAATGAATGAATCAATGATTTCGATGAATGAATCAATGATTTCGATGAATGAATGATTTCAATAAATGAATGATTTCTATGAATCAATGGTTTAAATGAATCAATGATTTCAATTAATGAATGATTTGAATGAATCAATGATTTCAATGAATCAATGATTTCAATGAATGATTTCAATGAATGAATCAATGATTTCAATGAATGGATCAATGATTTCAATGAATAAATCAATGATTTCAATTAATGAATCAATGATTTCAATGAATGAATCAATGATTTCAATAAATGAATCAATTATTTGAATAAATCAATGATTTCAATGAATGATTTCAATGACTGAATCAATGATTTCAATGAATGAATCAATGATTTCAATGAATGATTCAATTATTTGAATGAATCAATGATTTCAATGAATGATTTCAATGAATGAATCAATGATTTCAGTGAATGAATGATTTCAATGAATGAATCAATGATTTCAATGAATGAATCAATGATTTCAATGAATGAATCAATGATTTCAATGAATGAATCAATGATTTCAATAAATGAATCAATTATTCGAATAAATCAATGATTTCAATGACTGAATCAATGATTTCAATGACTGAATCAATGATTTCAATGAATGAATCAATGATTTCAATGAATGAATCAATGATTTCAATGAATGAATCATTTGAATGAATCAATGATTGCAATGAATGATTTCAATGAATGAATCAATGATTTCAGTGAATGAATGATTTCAATGAATGAATCAATGATTTCAATGAATGAATCAATGATTTCATTGAATCAACGATTTCAATGAATGAATCAATGATTTCAATGAATGAATGAATTAACATTTGACCAAATCAACCAACCTTCAACGTCAAATAGACGTATCTGGCGTCCCGCCTCGTCCGCACCTCGGTGCTCTCGAGACGCTCGAGCAGCGCGGCGCGCAGCTCGTCGAACGACGTCTTGGGGCCGTGCGTCCGGACGCCGACGTACTTGAGGAAGCTGAACGCGTCGAGGGGCAGCCGCAGGTCGGCGAACGTCGCTTGGAGGACGTCCTCGGCGGACTGCGTGAGGCCGGCGCCGTCGCGCAGCGTCTCCGTCAGACGCGTCTCGTGGAAGATGACGACGCCGGGGCCGATCGGATTGGAGAACGTGTCGGCGGCGTTCTGCGAGGAGATGAAGAATTTAGCGATCCCGGATTCATGCAATTATTGTTTGAATAACTAGTATTATATTTCTGTTGTCTAGGATGAATACTGTAATAATTGTGCAAATGATTTCAATTTTTAAAATACAGCGATTTACAATTTTTTTGGCGGAAAACCATAACGTCGTACCACCTAGATTTGGTGCCATTTGGGGAGATAATTCTTGGTTATAAGAGAGGTGGATAGATCTACTGGTGAATTCACTTCCTATCCTGTGACATGTCCCAAATCTCTTAATTTCGCCTACTTTGATAAAACGCGTCTTACGTTACATTGCGTGGGTAAAAATTGCCAAGTGAATCTCTGATTTCAACCAACATTACAGGTTACTGCAGGTGTCATTACAAAAGTATGAATATTTGATTCTAAATGACTTCTAATCGTTTCTAACAATTCCATGGAGCCATTTCACATTGAGTTTGATGCGAATATGTATCGAACATGATTGAAAGAAACTTCTTCATTTACCTATCGACAGTATCGCCATCTATTGTTGTACAGGAGAACCCCACGTAATGAGCTGAAATTCAATTGTTTCAAATCAAGGATTTTTCTGCTGAAACAATTGAAGAGTAGCGCCACCAGGTCTTATTTCCATAATTTTCATAAGTTTCTGAATTTATGTTGATAGGTCTGTTCGCTGTTTATGCATGTAATTTAGATTGTACACTACATTTTCTGCTAATTCTAGGATTTTGATTTGGAGGTATGCTTATAGTTATTTTGTATTTATTTGTTGCTTGTGAACCTTTTTTGAATGTATTGATAATACACAGTTTTTCTGACGATGATCGATCAATGGTGTCAATTCTTTTGATGCTTTCGTGAATGGGGACAAAAGATTCCCGGGTTACCAATATCCATTTCAAACTTTGTCAAAGAAGTTCTTTTTTTTCAAAGTATATTAATATATAAACCTAACTTCATATTATCCAATATCCATTTGCACTACACTTATCACACCTCCTCTAAATCGAGTGTAACACCTGTTTTTTTGTGCTGCAACAGTGCAACATTTTTACAACGAACATAGTGTAAGTGTACACGGGAAATAACCGAACGGTATCATCATTAAAACATGGAAAATTCGATTAGCATAATCAATTTCCAAGAAACTTTGCCTGTGTCAAAATTATTGCCTGTGTCAAAATTATTTATATTTTGGTTCTATAATGAAGTGATTATGAAACGAAATGCGTATCGAAATAGCATCTGTTTCGATACGCATATTTTATTATTCGGAAGTTGGTACAATCGAACTGTCAAATGAAAGTCAGAAGAGTTAGGCCAAGCTTACTTCAGCAGTGAAAAACTCAATGTTTTTATTGGTAAATTTCATTCAGAGTTTGATTTGATTTAAATTGACCAATAGAAACAATAACAACATTGAATTTTTCACCGCGAGTATCGCAAAAGCCAAAATCGATTAGCAGTAAACTGTGCTTTTGGCGCAGTATGGTCGTATTTTCTGACAGCACCTGTCAGATGTTTCTATTATTCATCGACAATATTTTTCAATAAAATACTTCAAATTAATGCAAATTATAAAATATTGTGTATAACAAGTTTTATAAGACACATTGTCGCACTTATCCACTTGGAGCACTCCTCGCTATTGCTCTTCGTACACCAAACAACGCGTGTGACAAATTAGCGTCTTATAAAACTTGTATAATAATGTACTATTTTCATCAAAAAGTGGTGACTTGGAATAAAAAATAAACTTTTTTCTGGAATACCTTGTAGAGTTTGTCCAAGATAAGGCATGGGGATCTCGGTAACAGTAAGAGTTACACAGTACATCACATAGGCGATTAGAAGCAAAGTTGAGGGAACAATAAATAGATGTTGAAAAATCCCGAACGAAAATGTTGTTTACTTCCGGAAATATTCGAAAAGAAAAAAAGTTCTGAAGTTATTTGAATAGTTTTGAAAAAACCAAAGGCACTTTCTCGTTGCCACTTTTATAAAATGACGTTCACAAAATCTCGATGAAACACGTTTCGTTTTGAAGAAACCATCATCAACTTTGATTTTTTATATGTCACGAAAAAAAGTACACTGTATATATTACAGACAAATATCGTGACTAAACTTAATCATTATTATTATTAATCATGATTTGAATCAACAGAAGTTCATACAAACCCATAAGAAAATAATCTGTAAATTCGAATATTGGTTTTAGTAGTACGTCATCAAAATGGTGAAGGAGCCCAGACTACAATTTTTCCAAGTCAAATTTGTTCGCACGAGAAAAATGAAAGATAATTATGTATTCCATGGATTTTCACAAACTGAATATAACGTGCAATAAAAATCTGAATTTCGTAAACATCCCCATTCCTCATCCCATGCACAAACACTAAGAAGGCAACGCAGTGACGTCAGTTGACGGGATCGCATTGCAACAAAGAGATTCAAACATGTTTGGAAACCATCCACATTAGGCAAAAAGTCATGCAGTCTCACCTTCGACAAAGCCTTTTTCAGTGCGACACTGAAGTGGTCGGTGTAGGCTTTCGAGGCTTCACCCAGGAATGTGTACATATCCCTGTGGAGTCTTTCCGCCCTGGTTCTGTAGATGACGATGTCCGAGATGGCAAGGACTTTGAGGTGCAGCCGGATTCGCTGGTTTTCTTTTTTTGATATACCTTCCAACCAAAAATAATGGAAGTTCGAGCAAGATTTATACAGGGTCACTCACGGTCGATGGTACCTTAGACGTTTACGGAGAACGGGACGTAGGATTATTCTGAAAATTTGGTTTATTGGGTAATCAGTTTTGTTCTATCGATCTAAAATACTTTCAGCGTTGCGGCGTTGCCGCTTCTATCAAAAAGTAGCAACAACTTTGTTATTTCAAATGGAACACCCTGTATTTTATTTCATTTTTAGATTCTTCCTGAAGAGCTGATTTCGTCGATCTATCATACTTGGGGTATAGCGAAATAGATTACAGAGATATTGGGTGTGAAAAATCGAGATTTTTCAAGTTTAGGAATTTGTATGTATGATAGATCGACGAAATCAGCTCTTCAGGAAGAATCTAAAAATGAAATAAAATACAGGGTGACCCTTTTGAAATAACAAAGATGCTGCTACTTTATGGTATAAGAGGCAATGCTGCATTGCTGAAAGTATTTTAGATCAATAGAACAAAACTGATTACCTAATGAACCAAATTTTCAGAATAATCCTACGTCCCGTTCTCCGTAAACGTCTAAGGTACCATCGACCGTGAGTGACCCTGTATAATTGCTGGATGGAATATAAAATGAGAAATATGAACCTTATGCTGGGTTTATAGATTCAACTAAACTAAAAATTAAATTAACAACTAAGAATTAAGAATGTTGAATACACGAGAACGTCTATGAGGGTTTATACATTTACATCTGTCAATTAAATTAATAATTAAGAATTACAAAGTTGGTCAACTTTCAATTTAACAATTAAAAATTAAGAAATTTTGTGGACAGAACGCGCAAAACGATCAGAATCGTTGGAATGCCATCATTTGTCATTGTTTATAATAGTGTTTACGGTTTTCAGGTTCAGGAGTTCTTAGTTTTTTCGGGTTTTTTGCTCATTTAATTAATTATATCATTAAATTCAACACTTTTAAATGACATTGAGCTTTCAATCATGTAACATTCAACATCTGATTCTTAATTATTAATTGCATTGTATAAACACCTTCCCAATTTTTTATTCCTAATTATTAATTGTTAATTCTCAATTTTTAGTTTAGTTGAATCTATAAACCCAGCTTTAGCCATAATACAAATGCAAATAAAAGCATTCTCGGGTCCAGACACTGGCATAACCGAAAAAAGAAGGCGAGTAGTTCTAATCTAGGCCCGAGTCTAGGCCTCTCATTACAAAAATTCAGTGGTCGGTTTTATTCTCTTTCTCTTTACTTTCAGGGGTACTCAATATGAATCTGGAGTTATCAATTACAATTTCTCGGTGAATTCAAAGATAAACACAAAAATAGTAAAATTTTCGTTCTTTTGTTTTGCTTATCATTTCAATCATGTTTTACTTAGGAGCCAAATATGGATTAAAGAAAATACCTACCTACACTTTTCTGGATCTCCTAGTTTTGAGCATTCTGTTGATTTCAAGAAAAAAGAAGTGTTTTAAACCATAGCAACACTCTAAGTCTGGGATGTAAGAAATATTTTATTTCAGGCAAATGTTATTTTCATGATGAAGGCTGAAAGTCCGAAAGCTCTGGTAGACATTTTTTTTACAGGAATTACAGCTTGATCTATTGACTTCTTTCAATATATTACCTGTACTTGTGACATTATAATTATTGAAAAAAATATCAACTCCTACTTTCGTAATCCTCTCAATCCTGACAAGATTTTCCAAAATTCTGGATATTTATTTTGTATACACGGTTGCGATGTTTTTTTATGTGTAGTTTCATAGGCGCCCGGTGGAGGGGCAAAAGGGGTTGTTTGCTTCCCCCCTTCACCAGGAAATGGGAAGAAACCAAATATTTGCATCAGAGGATGAACAAACCACAATGAAATAGTATATTACACAACAAGTGTGGAAAGTGACATATTTCACACGAGTAGTCGTTTAGCACGAGCCGCGTAGCGGTGAGTGCGGAAACGTAACGAGTGAAGGAAATGCACTTTCCAACGAGTTTTGTACACTATTTTTCCTATGACTCCGAATACTTTCATTTCGCGGGAAGTCTTGTCAAAAATGTAACTTGAGCGGTCTCTATATAATTTCAGGTGGTTTTGATTCGATATCAAGTACTGTTTATTTCCATATTCAAGATAATATTTGAATACTTCTCCGACAATTCCTCATTATGTGAATTACTGATTGATTGAGTTAGTTTAGTTTGGACAAATTTTATTGATATTGACACCAGCGTACATAAACAACCTTGACACCATTCGCCTGCTAGCGCCAGTAATCACGCAACCAGGAATACAAAACCATAGAAGTACGTAGTGCGCAAGCGCGTACGAGTTAGTGCGTCCTTGACATTTTGTATTGTTTTGGATGTTTTGATCTTCTGTGTCAAAACGGTTCTGGACCATTCAGAACGGCTCTATGAACCAAAAGCACTATAAAAAAAAACGCCAAACAGCGCTTGTTAAAAAACTATTAACATTTTTATTTTATTTTGAGGAATCGTGACATAGATGCAAAAAAACAAGAATTAAACGAATATTTTTAAATTCAATAATTGTAAATGTTAAGAAATGTAAACTATAATATTTTTTGGTGAACATGAAGAAATGTAAATACCTAAATCTAAATTCTAAATGAAGAAGAATTTATAGGTTGGCCAACCTAAAAATAAATATTTTGGCCTGATTTTCTACAAAATAGCAATAATTGAATTGATATTTCAACAAGGTTTTCAGGTGTAAAGATTATCAATCTGAAGAGCCAATTTCATTTTCTATTCAATTATGAAAAAATCCATCTAACCATTCATTTTACAATCAATATATTCAAGATTTTTTCTAGATTTCTACATTTCAGAAGAAATTTCCTCGGAAATTTCAATGGTAAAAACTTCCCCATCAAATAATTTAATTAATATGGACACAAACTTATTCAGAAGCAAGTGATAACTTTGGTATTTGGAAGGAAACATCCTGTATATTATTCCATTTTATTCAATATTTTTTCTAGGTCTACTAGAAGGTGTTTTTATTATTCCAATGATACCAATGTCAAAATTTTAATATCACCATACTCAATCCAGCAGAAATATAAATTTGTGTACTGAAATGGTCAACCCTTAAAAGTCACCGGTGTGAAGTTAGCAGCCATTTTCCAGCAGCCGTTTTTCACATAGCGGCCAAATGACCAGTGGCGTCGGATTTTTTATTTTTCGTAAATAATTATTTTTATGCCATATTATGACTCGTATTATGATAAAAATGAAAATTATTGGAATCCGAATATTGCACGTGAAAGAAAATACATCGATTATTAAGAACCTTCTAATGAAAAGATCGAGGAAAAGATCTCGAAATCCGACTAATTCAAAATTACAAAGGAAAATCCCCTACAGATATCGCATTGATCTATAAAATTTTAGGAGATGAATTATTTGCAGGCCGTCTAAGGGGTGGTTGCCACCCTTCAAAACTTTGAAAAAATCGATAACACCCTTCAGAAAAGTTTAGCCAAGTTGAGATTTGGTACAGTGATTACTAAATAGGTCTAGAATACTGTGTTACAAGATGAATTACTTGCAGGCCGTCTAAGGGGTGGTTGCCACCCTTCAAAACTTTGAAAATATCCAAAACACCCTTCAGAAAAGTTTAGCCAAGTTGAGATTCGGTACAGTGATTACTAAATAGGTCTAGAATACTGTGTTACAAGATGAATTATTTGCAGGCCGTCTAAGGGGTGGTTGCCACCCTTCAAAACTTTGAAAATATCTAAAACACCCTTCAGAAAAGTTTAGCCAAGTTGAGATTCGGTACAGTGATTACTAAATAGGTCTAGAATACTGTGTTACAAAATGAATTATTTGCAGGCCGTCTAAGGGGTGGTTGCCACCCTTCAAAACTTTGAAAAAATCGATAACACCCTTCAGAAAAGTTTAGCCGAGTTGAGATTTGGTACAGTGATTACTGAATAGGTCTAGAATACTGTGTTACAAGATGAATTATTTGCAGGCCGTCTAAGGGGTGGTTGCCACCTTTCAAAACTTTGAAAAAATCGATAACACCCTTCAGAAAAGTTTAGCCGAGTTGAGATTTGGTACAGTGATTACTGAATAGGTCTAGAATACTGTGTTACAAGATGAATTATTTGCAGGCCGTCTAAGGGGTGGTTGCCACCCTTCAAAACTTTGAAAAAATCTAAAACACCCTTCAGAAAAGTTTAGCCGAGTTGAGATTTGGTACAGTGATTACTGAATAGGTCTAGAATACTGTGTTACAAGATGAATTATTTGCAGGCCGTCTAAGGGGTGGTTGCCACCTTTCAAAACTTTGAAAAAATCGATAACACCCTTCAGAAAAGTTTAGCAGAGTTGAGATTTGGTACAGTGATTACTGAATAGGTCTAGAATACTGTGTTACAAGATGAATTATTTGCAGGCCGTCTAAGGGGTGGTTGCCACCCTTCAAAACTTTGAAAAAATCGATAACACCCTTCAGAAAAGTTTAGCCAAGTTGTGATTTGGTACAGTGATTACTAAATAGGTCTAGAATACTGTGTTACAAGATGAATTATTTGCAGGCCGTCTAAGGGGTGGTTGCCACCTTTCAAAACTTTGAAAAAATCGATAACACCCTTCAGAAAAGTTTAGCCGAGTTGAGATTTGGTACAGTGATTACTGAATAGGTCTAGAATACTGTGTTACAAGATGAATTATTTGCAGGCCGTCTAAGGGGTGGTTGCCACCTTTCAAAACTTTGAAAAAATCGATAACACCCTTCAGAAAAGTTTAGCCGAGTTGAGATTTGGTACAGTGATTACTGAATAGGTCTAGAATACTGTGTTACAAGATGAATTATTTGCAGGCCGTCTAAGGGGTGGTTGCCACCCTTCAAAACTTTGAAAAAATCGATAACACCCTTCAGAAAAGTTTAGCCAAGTTGTGATTTGGTACAGTGATTACTAAATAGGTCTAGAATACTGTGTTACAAGATGAATTATTTGCAGGCCGTCTAAGGGGTGGTTGCCACCTTTCAAAACTTTGAAAAAATCGATAACACCCTTCAGAAAAGTTTAGCCGAGTTGAGATTTGGTACAGTGATTACTGAATAGGTCTAGAATACTGTGTTACAAGATGAATTATTTGCAGGCCGTCTAAGGGGTGGTTGCCACCTTTCAAAACTTTGAAAAAATCGATAACACCCTTCAGAAAAGTTTAGCCGAGTTGAGATTTGGTACAGTGATTACTGAATAGGTCTAGAATACTGTGTTACAAGATGAATTATTTGCAGGCCGTCTAAGGGGTGGTTGCCACCCTTCAAAACTTTGAAAAAATCGATAACACCCTTCAGAAAAGTTTAGCCAAGTTGTGATTTGGTACAGTGATTACTAAATAGGTCTAGAATACTGTGTTACAAGATGAATTATTTGCAGGCCGTCTAAGGGGTGGTTGCCACCTTTCAAAACTTTGAAAAAATCGATAACACCCTTCAGAAAAGTTTAGCCGAGTTGAGATTTGGTACAGTGATTACTGAATAGGTCTAGAATACTGTGTTACAAGATGAATTATTTGCAGGCCGTCTAAGGGGTGGTTGCCACCTTTCAAAACTTTGAAAAAATCGATAACACCCTTCAGAAAAGTTTAGCCGAGTTGAGATTTGGTACAGTGATTACTGAATAGGTCTAGAATACTGTGTTACAAGATGAATTATTTGCAGGCCGTCTAAGGGGTGGTTGCCACCCTTCAAAACTTTGAAAAAATCTAAAACACCCTTCAGAAAAGTTTAGCCAAGTTGAGATTCGGTACAGTGATTACTAAATAGGTCTAGAATACTGTGTTACAAGATGAATTATTTGCAGGCCGTCTAAGGGGTGGTTGCCACCCTTCAAAACTTTGAAAAAATCTAAAACACCCTTCAGAAAAGTTTAGCCAAGTTGAGATTCGGTACAGTGATTACTAAATAGGTCTAGAATACTGTGTTACAAGATGAATTATTTGCAGGCCGTCTAAGGGGTGGTTGCCACCCTTCAAAACTTTGAAAAAATCGATAACACCCTTCAGAAAAGTTTAGCCAAGTTGTGATTTGGTACAGTGATTACTAAATAGGTCTAGAATACTGTGTTACAAGATGAATTATTTGCAGGCCGTCTAAGGGGTGGTTGCCACCTTTCAAAACTTTGAAAAAATCGATAACACCCTTCAGAAAAGTTTAGCCGAGTTGAGATTTGGTACAGTGATTACTGAATAGGTCTAGAATACTGTGTTACAAGATGAATTATTTGCAGGCCGTCTAAGGGGTGGTTGCCACCCTTCAAAACTTTGAAAAAATCTAAAACACCCTTCAGAAAAGTTTAGCCAAGTTGAGATTCGGTACAGTGATTACTAAATAGGTCTAGAATACTGTGTTACAAGATGAATTATTTGCAGGCCGTCTAAGGGGTGGTTGCCACCCTTCAAAACTTTGAAAAAATCTAAAACACCCTTCAGAAAAGTTTAGCCAAGTTGAGATTCGGTACAGTGATTACTAAATAGGTCTAGAATACTGTGTTACAAGATGAATTATTTGCAGGCCGTCTAAGGGGTGGTTGCCACCCTTCAAAACTTTGAAAAAATCTAAAACACCCTTCAGAAAAGTTTAGCCAAGTTGAGATTCGGTACAGTGATTACTAAATAGGTCTAGAATACTGTGTTACAAGATGAATTATTTGCAGGCCGTCTAAGGGGTGGTTGCCACCCTTCAAAACTTTGAAAAAATCGATAACACCCTTCAGAAAAGTTTAGCCAAGTTGAGATTTGGTACAGTGATTACTACATAGGTCTAGAATACTGTGTTACAAGATGAATTATTTGCAGACCGTCTAAGGGGTGGTTGCCACCCTTCAAAACTTTGAAAAAATCTAAAACACCCTTCAGAAAAGTTTAGCCAAGTTGAGATTCGGTACAGTGATTACTAAATAGGTCTAGAATACTGTGTTACAAGATGAATTATTTGCAGGCCGTCTAAGGGGTGGTTGCCACCCTTCAAAACTTTGAAAGTATCTAAAACACCCTTCAGAAAAGTTTAGCCAAGTTGAGATTTGGTACAGTGATTACTAAATAGGTCTAGAATACTGTGTTACAAGATGAATTATTTGCAGGCCGTCTAAGGGATGGTTGCCACCCTTCAAAACTTTGAAAAAATCGATAACACCCTTCAGAAAAGTTTAGCCAAGTTGAGATTTGGTACAGTGATTACTAAATAGGTCTAGAATACTGTGTTACAAGATGAATTATTTGCAGGCCGTCTAAGGGGTGGTTGCCACCCTTCAAAACTTTGAAAGTATCTAAAACACCCTTCAGAAAAGTTTAGCCAAGTTGAGATTTGGTACAGTGATTACTAAATAGGTCTAGAATACTGTGTTACAAGATGAATTATTTGCAGGCCGTCTAAGGGGTGGTTGCCACCCTTCAAAACTTTGAAAAAATCGATAACACCCTTCAGAAAAGTTTAGCTAAGTTGAGATTTGGTACAGTGATTACTAAATAGGTCTAGAATACTGTGTTACAAGATGAATTATTTGCAGGCCGTCTAAGGGGTGGTTGCCACCCTTCAGAACTTTGAAATAATCGATAACGCCCTTCAGAAAAGTTTAGCCAAGTTGAGATTTGGTACAGTGATTACTAAATAGGTCTAGAATACTGTGTTACAAGATGAATTATTTGCAGGCCGTCTAAGGGGTGGTTGCCACCCTTCAAAACTTTGAAAAAATCGATAACACCCTTCAGAAAAGTTTAGCCAAGTTGAGATTCGGTACAGTGATTACTAAATAGGTGATTTTCTGAAAAACGGGGCGTGGTGCAATATTAGACTAATGCTACACCACATTAGCATCGGAAAAAAAATTATATGAGAATTTTTTACACATTAATTACAAATTATTATAACAAAAATCAAATTTTTTACAGGCGTGGATTTCTAAAAAATGGGGTGTGGTGCAATATTAGACTAATGCTACACCACACCTTCACCTCGAAAAAAATATGAGCATTTCATTATCAACAGAAATTCTTATAGATTGATTACAAACGATTTATGTGAAAAAAAATCAACATGAACAAATACACCGAAGTATTATATGTATAATCTTGAACGCTTTTATTGAGTGACAAAATTATAGTCTATTAGAATGTGAATTCCTTACATCACCCACCCTCTGAAATATGACTTCTAGTGATAAAATGAATCATATTTCAGATATCGCATCCAATCCCGAATTTATTAATGTTGAATGTCTTACATCACGCCACACTATGAGAAATTACTTCTAGTGATTGAATATACCATATTTAAGATATCTAATCTACTTCTGAAATTATTACACTGCTCAACACAGCTCTAAATCATAATGTTTCGGTTGAAACTCGCACTTTCTCAGTTTTCAAGGAAGTACGAAATTCTAACAACACCCCACACTATGAAAAATAACTATTTCGCTTTTTGAAATTCGTATAAAAATGTAGATAAAATAGAATAGTATAGAATAGGAACATAACATTTACCACCCCTTAGACGGCCTGCAAATAATTCATCTTGTAACACAGTATTCTAAATCTATTTAGTAATCTCTGTACCAAATCTCAACTTGGCTAAACTTTTCTGAAGGGTGTTATCGATTTTTTCAAAGTTTTGAAGGGTGGCAACCACCCCTCAGACGGCCTGCAAATAATTCATCTTGTAACACAGTATTCTAGACCTATTTAGTAATCACTGTACCAAATTTCAACTTGGCTAAACTTTTCTGAAGGGTATTTTAGATATTTTCAAAGTTTTGAAGGGTGGCAACCACCCCTTAGACGGCCTGCAGATAATTCATCTTGTAACACAGTATTCTAGACCTATTTAGTAATCTCTGTACCAAATCTCAACTTGGCTAAACTTTTCTGAAGGGTGTTATCGATTTTTTCAAAGTTTTGAAGGGTGGCAACCACCCCTCAGACGGCCTGCAAATAATTCATCTTGTAACACAGTATTCTAGACCTATTTAGTAATCACTGTACCAAATTTCAACTTGGCTAAACTTTTCTGAAGGGTATTTTAGATATTTTCAAAGTTTTGAAGGGTGGCAACCACCCCTTAGACGGCCTGCAGATAATTCATCTTGTAACACAGTATTCTAGACCTATTTAGTAATCTCTGTACCAAATCTCAACTTGGCTAAACTTTTCAGAAGGGTGTTATCGATTTTTTCAAAGTTTTGAAGGGTGGCAACCACCCCTTAGACGGCCTGCAAATAATTCATCTTGTAACACAGTATTCTAAATCTATTTAGTAATCTCTGTACCAAATCTCAACTTGGCTAAACTTTTCTGAAGGGTGTTATCGATTTTTTCAAAGTTTTGAAGGGTGGCAACCACCCCTTAGACGGCCTGCAAATAATTCATCTTGTAACACAGTATTCTAAATCTATTTAGTAATCTCTGTACCAAATCTCAACTTGGCTAAACTTTTCTGAAGGGTGTTATCGATTTTTTCAAAGTTTTGAAGGGTGGCAACCACCCCTCAGACGGCCTGCAAATAATTCATCTTGTAACACAGTATTCTAGACCTATTTAGTAATCACTGTACCAAATTTCAACTTGGCTAAACTTTTCTGAAGGGTATTTTAGATATTTTCAAAGTTTTGAAGGGTGGCAACCACCCCTTAGACGGCCTGCAGATAATTCATCTTGTAACACAGTATTCTAGACCTATTTAGTAATCTCTGTACCAAATCTCAACTTGGCTAAACTTTTCAGAAGGGTGTTATCGATTTTTTCAAAGTTTTGAAGGGTGGCAACCACCCCTTAGACGGCCTGCAAATAATTCATCTTGTAACACAGTATTCTAGACCTATTTAGTAATCACTGTACCGAATCTCAACTTGGCTAAACGTTTCTGAAGGGTGTTATCGATTTTTTCAAAGTTTTGAAGGGTGGCAACCACCCCTTAGACGGCCTGCAAATAATTCATCTTGTAACACAGTATTCTAGACCTATTTAGTAATCACTGTACCAAATCTCAACTTGGCTAAACTTTTCTGAAGGGTGTTATCGATTTTTTCAAAGTTTTGAAGGGTGGCAACCACCCCTTAGACGGCCTGCAAATAATTCATCTTGTAACACAGTATTCTAGACCTATTTAGTAATCACTGTACCGAATCTCAACTTGGCTAAACTTTTCTGAAGGGTGTTATCGATTTTTTCAAAGTTTTGAAGGGTGGCAACCACCCCTTAGACGGCCTGCAAATAATTCATCTTGTAACACAGTATTCTAAATCTATTTAGTAATCTCTGTACCAAATCTCAACTTGGCTAAACTTTTCTGAAGGGTGTTATCGATTTTTTCAAAGTTTTGAAGGGTGGCAACCACCCCTCAGACGGCCTGCAGATAATTCATCTTGTAACACAGTATTCTAGACCTATTTAGTAATCTCTGTACCAAATCTCAACTTGGCTAAACTTTTCAGAAGGGTGTTATCGATTTTTTCAAAGTTTTGAAGGGTGGCAACCACCCCTTAGACGGCCTGCAAATAATTCATCTTGTAACACAGTATTCTAGACCTATTTAGTAATCACTGTACCAAATCTCAACTTGGCTAAACTTTTCTGAAGGGTGTTTTAGATACTTTCAAAGTTTTGAAGGGTGGCAACCACCCCTTAGACGGCCTGCAAATAATTCATCTTGTAACACAGTATTCTAGACCTATTTAGTAATCACTGTACCGAATCTCAACTTGGCTAAACTTTTCTGAAGGGTGTTATCGATTTTTTCAAAGTTTTGAAGGGTGGCAACCACCCCTTAGACGGCCTGCAAATAATTCATCTTGTAACACAGTATTCTAGACCTATTTAGTAATCACTGTACCAAATCTCAACTTGGCTAAACTTTTCTGAAGGGTGTTATCGATTTTTTCAAAGTTTTGAAGGGTGGCAACCACCCCTTAGACGGCCTGCAAATAATTCATCTCGTAAAATTATATAGATCAATGTGATATCTGTAGGGGATTATCCTATGTAATTTTGAATTAGTCGGATTTCGAGATCTTTTCCTCGATCTTTTCATTAGAAGGTTCTCAATGATCTATGTATATTCTTCCACGTGCAATATTCGGATTCCAATAATTTTCATTTTTATCATAATACGAGTCATAATATGGCATAAAAATAATTATTTACGAAAAATAAAAAATCCGACGCCACTGGTCATTTGGCTGCTATGTGAAAATCGGCTGCTGGAAAATGGCTGCTAACTTCACACTGGTTAAAAGTCATTGAATATATGCATAAATATCCTACTTCCACTTACTACATATGTAAGATTATTATTTTTTCTATTTATAGAGCTTTGACTACTGAGTTCATTTGCTCTTTCATAAAATTGCTCAAATTTTGGTAAATAAATAATTTTATTCAAGTCAAGTATACTATAGGTTTTTTCATATGAATGGTTGTATTATGGAAAACTGGTTCAATTCATTGTAGGTATATTATTTGTTTGAAACTCTGTCATTGGCGAAAAACTTTGTTTTCAACTGAAAATGATCAGTGCCAAAAATTACAGTTTATTTCCATGGAAAGTTTCAGTCCTGGAAAATTTAAAGTCACATCCTATTGACCCACAAAATTTTGAATTTCAAGAAGTGCAAAGTATTTAGCACAAAATTCAATCACTTGCAAAACAAATATGAAAATGTTTACTTACCCAATGCTCCTTCAGTATCCAAGCAAATCAATTTGAGTGTTGGATGATACTTTGCCCACACACCAAGTGTACAAGAAGTCTGTGAGGGAGAGGTCCTGAATACTTGTTCCCCATTGAAGAACACCTCATTCAAGGTATAAGATTTTCCTTCACCAGTGTTCCCAAATATAGACACAACTTTCACTTTTTCATTGGGAGGAATATTCAAAGCTGCAAGAAAACTGGCTTCTGTGTTCATTCTTAAATTCTCAGAATCATCCAATAACAGCACACTTCCAGATTCCCCATGTTCATCATCATCTAGTAGATTCAGAGACTGCAGGTCTGATATATTACAAATGGGTTCATGACCAGCTGCATTTTTGTCATTGTTGATATTTGGGTCAATGGATTTCAGGATGGGTGATCTTACATACTTGGGTTTCAGCTTCACATTTCCAGCTAAGGAATTCATATTGCCGACGGAGAATATTCCTGATCGCCTCTGAGTCACTGAAAATGGTTAGAATTTTATGCTAATCATGGTGTTGAAGACAACAAAAGTCCCTTCTGTAGCTCTAGCTTGCATTCCTTTGTTATCATTACTGTTTCTAGTCATTTGAACGCTTATCATCACTTTTTATAGTAATTCACACGCTTGAACTGTTTTATTAGATGCATTTGAAAATGTAATGTTTTGACACAGTTATCATCTTGATAAATGTTTTGCTCACAAGATCCATGATTTTATACAAAGCATACGTTATAAAACGTGAATTGATTCAATAAAAATCTGTCTTACCCCTTCAATGTTTTCTAGCCATTTCGTCAACACAACAAAATATAATATGCTGTTTCCTGTTTAGATTTAACAAGAAGAAATGAAATATGTTTTATTTACTTACACATGGACATGACACTTAAATTTTGACGTTTCAAGAATCTACGGCACGCTTATGCTTATACGCGAATGTATTCAGGGTTGCCTGGATCGTTTCAAAAATTCCTTGCTTTATGGTTTTTCGCGGACTACACTTTTTATCTAGTTTTTATTAATGTTCGTTTATTTTTCCTGTAGACACTAAACTCACTTATTTTTAGAAATGTTCATTGTTTACTCAACGTATACTGAATGATAATGCTCATAATTTACTTTGTGAAGTTGTTTTTCCGCTTTTATTTCACTATATTTACTCCTTTCCATAGGTATGCGTTTATGTTTTCGTAGTGTTTTGTTGCATTTTGTTTACGTTTCCACATTCACGTAGGCTGCGTGGGCTGCGCTGTGAGTGGCTGCACACTGCACGTCACAAAAAACTATTTCTCTCTCGCTCCCTCCTTCACAATTCTCATTTCCAAATCAACTGCGTTGTATCTCAAAATTTACATCATCCAAAATTCGATGCAGGACTAGATTTACAGCTCATACCATAGAAATCTGTATACAGGGTTCTAGTTTTGCGAGCCCCACTTGAGGATCTATCAGTTAAAAAGAGATTCGAGGTCTGATAAATTAGGACTAAGTTGTGGGCTTCACAAATAATAAATGATATCATTTTTTATTTCATTCTCTTCCTCCTAACAATAACGATTAAGGTGGTTTTTACTTTGCCTATTGACAAAAATATTAGAAATACTTCGGAAAAGTGATATCCATACAAATTCTACAATGTATATCCAGGAATAATGCAATCATTAATAAGAATAACAATAACATTTGAAATTGAAGAAATTGTTCGATAAATAGCTTCTAGAACAGCAGAAGACTACTGTCGATGATTGATTGAATTTTCCATACATATTATTTCAAAATAGAGCACCTCTATCTGCAACAAGAATTATTTTGAGCAACAATACTAAAATAATTTCGAGGCGAATCTTTTATTTCAATTAGCACCATGATTTCGGTAGATACACCAGAGGCTTCAATAAATTTATCGAAAACATCTTAATTTTCCACCCAATATCAGTTCGATTTTGTTAACACTTAGGCATTGTTAATTTTTCAATAGAATTATAAGAAAATTTAAATGAGGAAACTTCTTTCTGGAAACCGTTGAAAACGTGCTGCAAAACACACGTCAGAGCTCCCGTAATTTTGTTTTGAAATGATATTGTTCTATCTTCAATAATGTATCACATTTCAACCCAATCTGATATCTGGTATGGGAAAATTACAAAAATTACAGGGAAAAGGTTACAATCAAATCACATGGACTGTATTTAATCTATTTTTTATTAATAAAGATTGCCCATATACTATTTACATCAACAGAATATATTTTATTATATCATAATATTGATTGGGCTTTATACATTTGTAAATAACAGTGAACAACATAACTCAGCCTTTTTTCATCCTCACATGCCTACTTTTTCATTACAAGGCAAAATAAACGAAAAACAATATTGTTCTTACTGAAAATCAAATGACTATACCTGCTCTGAAAAAAAAAAAAAAGTGGGTAATATTCAAGTGAAAAATGTACAAAATACGTATCAAGAATTACGAAAAATAAATCGAAAACCTCTAGAATCATCAAAAACATAAATAACCAGCAAGGATTTCTCCAAAAGATTCAAAAATAGGTGGAAACACATTTTTCCATCATTGTGTATCCTGTTTTACATGAATAGTTTGTAATTGCAAGCCAATTTCAAAAAACTTGATAATCCACTCCTGTGTTCAGCTCTTTTTGTTTTCTGCGGCATTAATCTCTGAGACACCCTGTATAGGGTCAATTTTTCGAGTGCCACTATGAGGATCTAAAATCGGGGCAAAGTTGCGCATTTTTGTGCTGAATAATAATCTGCAAAGAAATTCCGAATATCCTCAATAGTTCTGAAAATATTGCATTTTTTTATCATAATGGACATCTCCTATCAACACTCTTTTATGGAGAATTAAAATATGGTAATGAGAAACAAAAATCTAAAAACATTCAAGTTCATAAGAAGAAATAAAGTTCGCATGTCTAAAATTATAAGGAATACGATGCTATATTCGAATTCTCATAAACACATTTTTTAATGTATTGTACAGAAGAGTCTGGTACAATTATTCTATCGTAAAATAATTCAAAACAAAAAACATAAAATCAAACTGACAAAGATGTTCCAAATTTCTTTTCAGTTTATTTTTCAGCGATAAAATGTGCAACTTCGCCCCATTTCAACAAACTTCGTATCTCTCAAGATAAGCGAGATCCCATAATGGCAATCGAAAAATTGACATCCTGTATATGATACAGGAAGCCAGAAAGTGTTTTCGAATTATTACTAATCCAATGATATGGTGACACATGGTGTTCAAACCATAAAAGTGTTCAACGGTCAACGGTGAAAAGTTCAAATATAGTTCAAATACGACCACCAGATGTCACCATACCATAACAAGTACCAACTGAGCGAATTACCTGAATCAAGGTAACTAAAATAACATTTGCAATTCTAATAATTATTATACGGAGATCCGACTATTTTTTGCATCAGGTCAATTAAAAATAATCCATCAAAGTTTTCCTCAAGTACTCAAATGACTAGATTGTGAGGTTTTTCTGGTATGATTGAAATTTCGTTTGGTTAAATTCAAGTTTTTTGAATATTCAAGAATCACTCGATGGAAATCAAAATTTCAATAACTTTTGGAGCAAGCAACAATATCGTTGCATATTTATGAAAAATTCGAGCTGGAGCACCAATTATTTTATAAAATAGCGAAGAGAACATCATGACAGATCAAACAAATCAATTATATCTTGAAAACATCTCTAATTTACGTGAAAAATATTACAAAGTCTGCGACTGAATTGACATAATATGACATATAACATCGATTACAGCTGGTGTTTACTAAAATAAAATAAATAATAAAAAACCTTAACATATAGTTTAGAATGTAAAAATGAAAAATATGACGAATAAAATAAATATGTATACATGTATACTTTCATAAGTACATGAAATTGAATGATATGAATAACTATGTTTGAAAATGCAATGCAACCATTCATCGAAAATAAATATTTTTGTATTGCTTCATATTTCATAAAATACCATTCAAGTATCTTACGTGATATTTTCAAATGAACGTAACTAGTGAATATTTCAAGTATATACAAATTCAGTATATTATTTACAATTGTTTGTTAAAAAAATATTCTGATGTCAATATATTTCAACAACTGTCAACTAAATCATTTTTTATACATTGACAACAATCTCATGAGAAAAACTTAATATGATTAGGATAACACACGGAGATCAAAATCAGGGTCCCTTTTGATCGAAGGATCATCAAAATCAGAAATTTCCTATGTCATAAGATAATGCGAGAAGTATATCAGTCATCAACCAAAGGTTTTGTGCATACCAACCACATACGATCTTACCAACTATGTTTTTTGGGTGCGCATATTTGGTACTAAAAGATGAATATTTCATCAGTAACCAATTCGTTTTGGAGTTGACAATCATTTGAGGACTCCATTCCAATCAAATTCATAGCTGACAAACAGGGATAAACAAGGAAGGTTGGTTGAAGTAGACATTTGTCAGCTCTACAAGAGCGTAGACCGCATTTTGACGTTCAGCTTCGATTTCACCTGTCAAACTCATTCAAAATGCCGTGATCAGCCTAGTTTCTAACCGGATTTACAAGTACCAAGACAGATTGTTGAGTCCAAAAGGAATGTTATTGTCGCTAACGAATTCAGGAAGCTATTTTCCTGATGAGTTTGGTGTAGTTGATTCTTCTAGAATTATCTAATATATTTTAGAACCCGTGACCTGGCTGAACCATAATGGCGCCTAACAGAGTCAATGAAGTTGCTGATTTAGCATATATTCATCGATTATTCAAAGTGTAAGTCGCTAGGAATTCTAAAGAAGCTGAGGTAATCCGGAGATTGTTTACTTTGACAGTTTATAACATGTGCATGAAATAGTATATAAAAACCAAATATGTCTTGAGAACAGATTTCCAACACTTCAACCAATATTCAACAAAATACTTGAATATGAATGACAGTGAAAATAGGTATTATGTAGTTTGTTGTCGTCCAGACTACAGAGATTATCACTGATATAGGCTCATGTAGAATGAACAGCGAGAACCAAAACTTTCCAAAACCAGCCAAAAGTCGATCATTGTTCAGTGGAGCTGCTAGAAACCGGTGTTTGGCACTGAATACACCGGTTCCTTTGACTAGAGAGTAGTCACGTGTTCTTCTTAGATCAGAAATAGTACTGCCAATGCGAATGTCATAGTAAATTGTGCAACCGTGGCACGAGATTCACAATTCCATCAACCAGAAACTGAATAGACTTTCATTTTGACTGGGCAGGAAGCTTTCAGTGCGGCTACACCCCGAATTAAAAAGTGTTTGGAGGAGGCAAAATTAATGTCTGATTTGTCAAACTGCAATATGAACATTTACAGTTCATCATGTGGAGTATTAAACCAACTACTGTTGATGTAGCAATAAACCATATTAGTAAGGTTAAAATCACTCTTTTGGCGGGATATCCATATTAATTTTAATTTTAGCATTGAGATATCAAAGATTTTGTGCCTTAATTCATTAGTGCGGTTTCATATCCATTCCCCTTCAAAATCTACTTCTATAGAGTGACATTCAAAAAGTACCCAACAAATGAAAAAAAATTTCATTGGTGACTTTTTAAAGAAATGAAAAGTGTCAACAATTTATGCTTGTCTTGAAATCTACCATGCCCCTATCAGATATACTGAGTGATTTTCAATTTCTTCAAAAAAACACATCTTCGCGAAAAATAACTAGCATTTGGAAGAAATTTTTCATGAATATCTTTGTTTTTTAGGATGACCTTAGCGATTTAATGATTGAAAAAATCATAACTGTCAAATATTCCTTACGTTTCATATAACTTTTCCAATAGTAAATTACAAAATACCTTTCATAACTTACTGATGCGTTTTTTGAAGGAAATCACTCAGTATATCTGGGCCAAGTAGGTTTCAAGATGAGCCTGAGGTGATGACAATTTTCATTTATTTATTTTTCAAATCACAAATGAATATTTTTTCCATTTGTTGCGTATTTTCCTCCATCAATCAATAATGAAATGAAGGCAAGAAAAAAGTAGTATAACAATGGGAATATCAGGCCAAAATGGCCGCCATGACGTTATCCAAGATGCGTGACACTGTGTCATCTGTCATAAGTGTTCCATGTCGCTTTTTTGAAAATATAAAATTTCATTATGAAATTTTGATTATAGTTGAGAAAGAATCATGGAAGTATCTGAAAACAGGCTAGTAGTTTTCAGACCCATAGGAAATGCATGGGAAATAGGCCTAATCATTCAGATGACAAACTTTGTTCCACTTCTAGGAACCAACGACAGTAACGGCGAATATTTTTTCATTTACGGAAATAAAAATTAAATTCAACTTGAATATAGTTGTAAAACGCACTGTTAGAATGGCATTCCTTACATATTTCATCTCGATTTGTAAGGTTTTTGGTAATATAAATCAAATAACTTCTTGTGATTGTGAAGAATGTGACATTTTGCGCCAATGTCTGCAGTTACCTCCGCCAATCTTGAACTAAGCCGACTCTCAACATCCAATCATCGTTTGCTTACGTCAAAACCTCCAAGTGGAGGGATCGTAACCCAAACTTCCCGCCTAACCCCACCAATGCAGCCAACAGTAGCCAACTGAACACTCCACCAGACGAAGCAGCGAAATCTCGCGCTGCCATCGCTGAACCAAGCAAGCACCGGCCGCCCCCGACTTTGACCGCCCTGCGCTGCCCCAGGCACTTTCGTCATGATCACGAGCCGCCCCTAGGCGTCGGACTGCCCGGCCTCGAGGCAGAAGCCGCCCTCCTGGGCACGGTTTGCGGGATGACCGTCAGAGAGCGCGGGATGCGCGGCAGCAGCAGCGACTTCGAGTCCAACCGCTCCACCTGCCGGTCGAGCCTCTCGAGGAAGTTGTCCTCGCTGGAGGGCGGCTCGCTTTTGACAGTTGTCGCCGCCGCCGGTGGCGCCGCTTTCGATATGACGAGGCCCTTGCGCGGCACGATCGATTTGAGCACCGAGTTGTGCGTGACGAGGATCGGCTTGGCGGGCGGCGGCGCTTCTTGCAGCCGCTTCTGCTTCATCTCGAAGCTGCGCTTGATGGCGCACATCTTCTTGTAGTCCTCGAGGGTGATGTGGTAGGGCTTGCCGCCGGAGATGACCTGGAATGGAAGTGCGAGGTGCCGATGGGTGTTGTAGTGGCGATTGGAGAAAAACGGTTTTCGTTTTCTGCGATGATGCATTAAGATTTCTTATCGCAGGAGCAGAGTTATGCAAATATTTGATCAATCTAAACGGGTCTTGACACTTGAAAATATTGTCTGAGAACGTGGGTTCTGCGTCAAACTTTTTGAAATGATAAAAATTAATGTCTAAGAGGAAGTTTTCTCTTTAAATAAACTAAACTAGCATTATATTTCTTCTGTCTGAAATAACTAATGATATCGAAATAATATCTATTTTCAAAATACAGCGATTTACTTTTATTATAGCGGGACACTAGGACGTACTACCTAGATTTGGTGACAATCGGGAATATTTGTTGATTATAAGTTCCTGACCTCGAATCGATTGAGCCTACAGGCCAAAAAAATAAAAAGTAGAAAGCTGTTGCCAGATTGAAGTCCCTAATATCTTGGATGATTTGAAATATTCATCAATACATGGCATATTTGAGGATCATAATCAACTACAAAAAAATACTCTATTTCAATATATTCATGTCTCGTCTATAATTAACATTCCTTTGAGCACGGAGATAAAATTTCAAAATATCGAAATATGATCAGCTTCTACTCAAACTATCGAACTAATAATACATTGGATATCATAGTATAGCAATAACAAGATGTCAATGCAGAATATCTAACTATTTAGACATATCAACACTTTAGGCAACTGTGTTCGTCATTTATATGTAGAACGCCATCAAAATGGTGGAGGTGCCGAAAGAACATTTTTGTGAAATTTCATCGCACGAGAAAAATAAAAAATACGTGTTCCATAGATTTTCACAAGAAAATTCAGCATTGTTCAACTGTTTGTTCATCGATTGTTGATTTATATTTTCAAAAATAAAAATGGTACAAATTTCATTAATCATTGATATAAAAACAATAAAACTGAAAAATAAACCCAACAAAAATAAATCAACCAGAAATTATATAAATATAATAGCAATAATAATTGATGTGGTTCCAGAAGAAATTGAAAGAACAAAATCGTTCTATTCATATAAAATGAAAGTACAGGATTGAGTATCCAAAAAAAAATCGTAATTTTTTGCATAATATAATAATTTTAAAAAAGTTATTCTTGGTGCCAAAAAATATTGAATTTTGCAAGGATAAATAATACATAATCAAGTTTTAATTACAGATGTTACATTGTATTCACAGGTAGAGACTATTGAATAAGCTCATATGCATTATTATACAGGGCATGACAACACGTGGGGACAAGACTAAATCGTGTTTTTATAATTGATTTTCTGCGAAATGTCTATTCCATAATCAATCGATTGATTTTTGTCCAAATTTATGAGCCTTTGGTAATTATTAAAATGTTTCCAAATAAAACAAGAATGTTTCCTAGGAAGAGTAAAGGAATATAATGGTATTTGTTATTGTTTTTCTTCAACCTGGTTAAAAATTGGATTGCAAGTACAGATGTTAGTTGGATTACATTGTATTCACCGGTAGAGAATATTGAATGAGCTCATATGCATTATTATACAGGGCATGACTACACGTGGGGACAAAACTAAATCGTGTTTTTATAATTGATTTTCTGTGAAATGTCTATTCCATAATCAATCGATTGATTTTTGCCCAAACTTATGTGCCTTTGGTGATTATAAAAATGTTTCCAAATTAAACAAGAATGTTTCCTAGGAAGAGTGAAGGAACCTGGTTAAAAATTGGATTGCAAGTACATTTTCTCGATAAAATTTTGCGAAATATTGTCAATTTAATGCATTTTTTTCTATATGAACTATCATTGAGTAAACTATATTAATACCCATATTGTTTTTTTCTGAAATCGGATTTAAAAACCTGAAAAGCAGAAACCAAAAACTCTAACTCACCTGCACCAGCCCGACCTTCTTCTCCTGCTTCTTGCTCGGGTCGATCGGTATCAGATTGGGCCTCCAGTTCTTCGTGATGGGGAACTTGATTTTCTGCGACTGCGGCAGCCTGGGCGCGCCCCCCGCCGCCACCGTCCCCGCCGGCAAGGGGGGCGGCCGGGGCGCGCCGCCCGCGTGCAGCGATATCAGCCCTGGAGGCGGAGCCGTAGCGGCCGCCCGCGGCCTGGGCGGCAGAGGCGCGGGGGCGGCGCAGGGCGGGGGCGGGCCGTCGGCGGCGGGAGGGGGGGCACCGCCCCTGGGGGCGTGGCCGGGCACCGCGGTGACGGACATGGCGAGGTTGCCGACCGGCTTGCCCACGGTGGAGCTGCCCGAAGCTGGAATAGAATAGAATATATGTTTATTTAGCTCAATAGCTATTACATTACATTTCATAACCTTAACAATTGATATTATATCAAGAAACATAAACAGTGTTATTGAATATTCAAGTACGTTTGCCTTAATCTAGATATGAAAACTACAACATTTGGTGATGTTTTCACTATTAATGGTAATATAGCCCTAGTGTTGAACCTCTGTATATGGAAATGCTCTGTTGATCTCAAATTATAATTTACCAACTCTGATCTTTTAACAAGGTAATCTCTTAAATATACAGGAGCTTGTTTATTAACAATCTAATATATTAAAACTAAGTATGACTCGGTAATAAGTTGACGGACGTTCAAGAAATTTAGAATTTTTAACATGGAGATTATTGGAGTATATCTGTTGCATTTAAGAAGAAAGAAGGGATGATAATGGTGATCATAACATTCGTTGGACCCAAGGAACATAAATGTTTGTGGAGGAAGCGTGCGTAAAGTAGTACTTTTCTGCATACATTAGCGTGCGCAAAATATCAATGATTGTTCTTTCATTGTAATGAATATGATGAACAAATAATTTGATTTTCTATCATTATTTTTTATTGTTATTCAATAATGGTTTATTGTATAGTATCCTGTTTAATTGAAAATGATTCAATGAGTAATTTTTTTTAACACGTGCGCAATGTGCCTTTTCCGCATGTAAAAACATTTGCAATAATCGGATTAACGAAAACAAACTATAAGAAAAACATTTTCATTATTTCAAGTTGCAATCTTGATAATGAACACAACACTAAGGCAGACTACAGTGGCTTAATAGGTTACAGTGACGACAACGGAATGTCATCTTTTCTTTTGGTTGTTTCAAGGTCGACGTAAATCCGCCATGTTTAGGCTAAATTTGTGATAGAAGCATTGGAAATATCGTGTTTTTTATGAAATTCTTGTATATTCGTGGCTTTTGAATAAAGAATCGCTTGGAATTCGACATGCCCAGGTAAGTCCCTCAATCCTATCTAATATCTATGATTTCTGTTGGGTATAAAGTGAAACTGGAGACAAGTTTATAATATGAAAATAAACAACAAACAATTCTGAGAATATCTCCATTTAAGATAGTTGTATATTTCCTATATCTGTGTTAATATATATTATAATCATCGATATTATTAATATTATGAAAGTTGTGAATTATTTCACAAAAAATTTATCTAACCTACAATATAGTGTTTGATATGCATATTTTCAAGTGGTATAATTTTTAGGTAGTAAAACTCATAGTAGTATGCCTGGATGTTCAGCTTTCAACTGTACAAACTCTGCAGCTAAAGGGTTTATGATGGAAACTTTTCCCAGAGACCCAGCTAGAAGAAAACTTTGGACAGCCAAAGTTATAAGAGATAACAGGCAACCAACAAACTATTCAGTTCTTTGTGGATTTGTGTGTTATACAATATTGTTCCATATTCTATATGTTCACTTCGAGGGGGATATGTGGGAACAAACTCTTCTTGTCATAATTTGGAAAATAAAAACTAGTTTTTTGAACTCCAGGTTGAAGATAACAAGTAAAAAAAGATTGTCAATAAAGTCAACAATTATGGCAGTAAATCTATGAGAAAATTAAATAAATGTATGTGTCCAACTTATATTATTGTGTTTTAAAAATAAATGAAGTGTCGATTATTTTATATATGTATTTATCATTTCAAAATAAAATGAATGTATTGTTAAGTGGTCTGTTATTTATTTCTTTTAAATATCCTCAAAATGAGGTGAGTAGAATGAAGAAGAATATTTCAAGACATACATATAATCAATTCATCATTCTCATATTATATTTCGTCGTTTAACTCGAATACCAGTTCAACTCTGATCAATAAAGTTTATTAGGAATGTAGGAACGTTGTGTGAAAGCATCGTTCGAAATTCGTATTTACCGCGAATAATTCAAAATTTTGAATTACCCGCGTTATATTCGCATTCTCGAAATTGAATATTACTTCATTTATAAGTCATTGAAAAATTAATCATAATAAAGATGGTATAATAGTACATCATGATCAGAATGTTATCACGATAAATTATAGTCCAATTCCACAAAAATCGTGAATTTTGTGTTTTCCTCCTATAATACCCATAGAAAATTTGCCTAATAACATGGCGGCCGCTAGCCCATTGGCGTCACTGTATCCTATTAAGCCACTGTAGGGCAGACATATTTCTCTCTAAACGCTGGTTGAACAATAATTTAAAATAAATCTACGAAGCTTCGAGAAAAAAACGTTTTGAAGCAGTGAACTACATTGGGCTACCACTACCACACTAGGTTCAAGTGTCATACCACGCGAGGTGAAGAGTTTACTGGGTATATCTGAGGATATTTTCAGGACTCAGAAGATTCCCACACTAACCAAACAAAAACCACACAAAAACAAAAGACTACCGAATCACAGAATAGAAAAATGAAATATGCTCACCGGCCACGTGATGCGCGCTGGTGATGATCCCGCTGCTGCTCCTCCGCATCTTGTTGAACTGCAGCATGCTGAGCGGCTGCACGCCACTGCCTCCGGCAGCCACCTGGGGGATGTTGTCGTACGCCCTCAGGCGGTTGTTCACCGACTCGCTGTAGTTGATGGCGTGGTGGCCGGCACGAGGCGACAGCACCAGGTCACCGTTGCGGAAGTACTTTTCGAGCAGCACGAGGTGGCGCAGGAAGCTGCTCTGGTTGCCGTACGGCTTCTGCAGCTCCTGCCACAGCCTGCGGACAAACAAGAAATGGAACGATAATGCAATTCAGCAGTTTTACGCTAAATTGAATTCGCGCATACCATGTGATCATATAGCAAAATTGAATGTGGATCATGCGCAGAAACCTTTTGCACAGCAACTGCACTACCAAAGATGACAAACTCAATAACACAGCTTTATAAACAACAGATAATTCAACAAGAACACAAAAACACAATATGAAGCAGAAAACAGCATGTCGAAAATCGAAATGGACAAGATTCGAGAACAAAGAGCAATAAAATACAATGTAAACAAAACTTATAGGCTGACGAGTGGGCTGACGCCAACTCTTAGTTCTGTGGCTGAAATATATAATTTTAGACATACGGTCACATAACACATCAAAAACGTAGTCTCAGACATGCCCAGCTAACCCTGGCACATATTGCGCATGTGCTCGATTCAAGGTTTATGATTCGCCTGTTGGCCGTAAATAATCCTCGCGCATCCTGCTTTATTGTCGTTCCATTTCTTGTTTGAGTTCAGTGGTCGATATCGGTACAGTGGCGACAATAGGCGTCAGCGTTTTGATTGGCGACGCCATTAGGAGGCAAATTTTCTGTTTGTTTACATATGGTTTATTTAGTGACTAGTTCTTCTTGTGCAGTTTATTTTCCAAAAATTTGGCAGTTTCCTCACAATATAACACGTATAATAACGAAAAGCAGTGATTTCTCCAAAAAAATTAGTGGTGTATACTTATATACATAAATTCGTCTATGAAATCATGCATATTTCGTTTTCGTTTCAAGATCGAAGCCTAATGAGTTCAAACTTCTTCATTTTCGAGAAACTGCGACGGATGTGAATCATCTGCTATTGCCCTCTAATTAGGTACGTCGGCGACCGATGTTTTCGCGAGGCCATAAATCACAGCCAGTAGCGCGCCGCCGAGATAATGATTTCTGGTGTTCTGGGAACACAGCACAGTCCGTAACAATATATAATATTGTTAACATTGGGTCATCTCCATAACTTTCCGTAAGGAACCCAAGTTTATCCGATAATAAAACTCTCGCGTCTTCACCGACCTCTTAGTCGTTGTTCTTCTAGCCTACTAGGCGCTGTTGCCAATTGGCGAACCAGAAAACAAAGCGATTTAAAATTTAAAACCCCATATTTGAAAAATTAATTTGGATAGTTTCCGCAACGAATTCGAAAAATTCATGAATGAAACTCATAATCAATAAGTTCATGCTTGCATTTGCTGTAATATACCGAATTGAGGAATATTCCCCATTAGGTACGTCAGCGAGCGATGTTATCGCGAGGCTATAAATCACGGCCAGACGAGCGGCGCCGACATAATTACTGGTATTCTCGAAACACAACACAGTCCGTAACAATGTACTACATATTTAGCCGGCTAAAGATCGGGTCATCACTATAACTTTCCGCAAGGAACCCAAGTTCATCCGATGAAAAAAACTCTCTCGTGTCTTCACCGACCTCTTAGTCTCTGCATCGTACTGTATGGTGGTGGAGCACTTCTCCCAGCCATCAAGTGTACATAAATGTGAGTTGTTGTTCTTCTAGCGTTGTTACCAATTTGTGAACCAGATAACAAAGCGATTTAAAATTTAAAACCCCTTATTTGAAAAATGAATTTGGATAGTTATCGCAACGAATTCGAAAAATTCTTTAATGAAACCCATAATCAATAAGTTCATACTTGTATTAGCTGTAATTAACCGAATTGAGGAATATTCCCCATTAGGTATGTCGGCGACCGATGTTATCGCAAGGCATCGAATCACAGCCAGGGGCGCGCCGCCGAGAAAATAATTATCGATATTCTCGGAACACAACACAGTCCGTAACAATGTACTACATATTTAGCCGGCAAAAGATTGGTTCATCTCCATAACTTTCCGCAAGGAAACCAAGTTTATCCGATGAAAAAAAACTCTCTCGTGTCTTCACTGACCTCTTAGTCTCTGCATCGTACTGTATGGTGGTGGAGCACTTCTCCCAGCCCTCGGGCGTTGTCTCCTTGACATCGTCAAAGTCGATGCGAGCGTGCAGCGGCACGTCCTCTTCGCCGGGGAAAAGCTGCCGCACCGAGATGGACGGGTTCGAGCCGAGCTTCTGTACGGCCACGTCGCCGTTCTTCAGCTTGCCCCCCACGTGTTTGGGGACTTTGGTGATCTCGACCGAGTCTCGTATCTGGAATGGGAAGGTCGAAATTGAGTCAAAGCGGTCGGAAAGGGGTGAGGGAAGTCTTCGAACAATGTGATGAAAATAGGAACCTTTATTTGAACGATTCTACGAGATTAAATGAAAGCATCAGTATGATAAGAATAGTGATTTGTATGCTTAGGCCGCGAAATACCTTTTTAACGTACCGAAAGAACAGTTATCGCCGAGGCCGCGGCAAGATAATCTAGAGGTCGTTAAAAAGTTTCGCGGCCATGGCATACACACTATTTTTCGTGTAATCGTTAAAATTATTAGACTAGATTGTGAACAAAAATATAATTGCTCTAAAATCAACAGCAGTTCAATTTATTCAACAATATCACCGTGTGCTATGAAAATGATATGTTTCAATATATACAAAATATTTTGACAGTTTTTGACAAAACGCGAAATGTCTGATACTAATAGCGATATTTCAGTTTTAATACCCGAAAAATCTAAACGGCAGTACGAAAAATGTTACGGCGAGTTTGAAGATTGGTGTGACAAAATAATCCTTGTCTTTGTAGTATTTTAGATAAATGTAAAATTTGGAAGTGATATTCAAATTTGGAAGTGACGTTTGGTTTCGCGGCCGTTGCTATGGGTAACGGCCACGAAATTGAATTTCGTTGACTGTGCTGAAAATATTTATTGTCCAATGAAATTTAATAGTAAGAAAACATTTTTGATAACAAGCTCTTATTGATGTGTTCTGAAAGGAAGAAAGTAAATGGAGTAAATTCAACCGGTCATTGTGTTACATAATACTATTTTATGGTATATGAAAGCACATATTAGAGAACCTTACAGATGAGACAGTCAGACAGAGCGAATAAAATTAGAGAGAGATGTCGAAAGCGCAAAATTTGAACGTCCAGTCATAGATATGCGCAGGCGCTAAAATATCGATCGCGTGTTTTGTTTACATCGTTGTCATCATTTTGTTGGTTATATGTTACCAATATTTTCGTTTCACACCATTTACGATCCAGTATTTCGGATGGTTTTATGTTCTTACGATGTATAATATATTTTCCATAAACTATAATTCAGAAGGAGAAGTGACAAATGATTTGAGGATTATCACAGCAGAAATTAAACAACCTGTGAGATTCTAGCACTTGTAGCACTATAATTTGATAAGAGGTGGCGATAGCTGAATCAGCAATTATTGCGAATTGGCGTTCGAAAACTCTAGAATATCTCGAATTAATGCATGCTTCGTACTTCTGCTGCGTGAGGGCGCGACGAAAGTGCGTAGTTCAACTTGAATTAGTGCGCGGAAAATTTGAATATATGATATTTGAATGACTAATAAATACAGTATGTTTCATGAATATAAAAACAATTGAATTATATATGAAGACTGAACACCGGCACTAAATCAACCGCTAATTAAAGGTACGTCGGCGACCGATGTTGTCGCGAGATCATAAATCACAACCAGTCGCGCGCCGCCGAGATAATGAATTTCCGGTGTTCTGGGAACACAGCACAGTCCGTAACAATATACTATATTGTCAACATTTTTTGCCGGCGAAACATTGGGTCATCTCCATAACTTTCCGTAAGGAACCCAAGCGATATTCACAACACTAGCTTTTTTTCGCAACTAACTGTCCATGACTCTGCGGTTCTTTATTTAGATACAAAACATCCATTCTAGTGAAACCTTGAATATTCATTGAGTTCTATAGTTCTAAGTATACCGTTCATTTTTGAGGAGAAACTGCGACGGATGTGAATCATCTGCTATTGTCCTCTAATTAGGTACGTCGTTGACCGATATTATCGCGAGGCCATAAACCACAGCCAGTCACGCACCGCCGAGATAATGCCTTCCGGTATTCTCGGAACACAGCACAGTCCGTAACAGTATATTCTAATGTTTTATGAATGAATAAACATAATCATCATCTCCACCTACCGCCTCGATCTTGTCGATCACCCCCGACGTATCCCGTCGCGACTCCGAATCGTCGCTGCCGCTGCAGTCCATCGCGATGGCCGGTATGAGCGCCGCGTAGTCGACGGCGCCGCGGCACTCGTCGGCGGGTGAGCCAGGCGTCGCCCGCCCCCCTTCGGCGGCGGCGGCGTCAGCGTCCGCGCGTCGACGTCGTCGCTTGGGCGACGCGTCCGCGCGGACGTCGAAGCGTCCCGGCGCCGCGATCGGCTCCTCCGCCGCCGCCGCGTCCATCGGCACGATGTGGTTGAAGTGGAGCAGCCTGCAAGGGGGATCGTGAGAAATGCTTCAATATAGTACATTTCAGTTAAGAATACAGCGTTGAAGAGATAGGGCGAGAATTCATGTCCACATGAGTGCAAGCATAGCTATTGGAATCCACCAATCAGGACTATTATAGTTGCGCCTGCGTATTACGAATGATTTGAGACTTTGAATTTGGAGGCTTTCATGTTGATGATCAACGGAACTGACATGTCAATGCTTTCAATCGTGGGCGATGATGACATAGTTGCAAAATTTCGAATTCATGAGGCCTTCGGCAATCTCAAGTACCTCTTGGATGAATTGCTGATTCTTTAAGCAATTTTTTCAAAATGTTGTACTGAAATATCTCAAATTACGTTCGATTTGGTTGATAGCAACGGAATGAGAGGCCAGCTTAGGGCCGATTGTACATTGGAGGCTTAAACCTCAGTTTTTCTTGAACCGTAGATGAACTTGAGTTCAGAGAAAATGTGAATTGTACATTGGCGGTTCAACACTGAGCTTGAGCTTAACCTCAGCTCAATTTGTACCTCCAAAATTGTCGGTTTAAGCTTCGGCTCAGTGTCAAAACCGACATGTAACGTCAGTTTCAAGAGCGGATTCGCGAAATATTGTCCGAGCGCGCTATTTCAGAATAATTATGAATAATTTATAACAAAAATGGATGTATTTATGGATACAGGTGAGGAGGAAATGGTAGAATTGGTAGGTCTAATTGACCGACAGCGAGCTCCCAAGAGTATTTCGCACCCGTGAAAACCATCATAACAAATGGAATCATGCAGAGTTTGTTGAAAGAAGAATATCACATCCTACGCGAAGGTAAGTAAATATACATATCTTTTTCAATATATAGTTATATACATCTTTGTAGGAATAATGCTGTCCGCTGAAACAATGGTATTCGTAACTCTTCGTTTTTATGCAACAACTGGCTCCTTTTTACAAGTGGTAGCTTATTTTGTGGGTATTGATGAAGCAACAGCCTGCAGGATTGTTCACAAAGTTTAGCAGAGCAATTGCTTGGCTGCGCCCTTTGATATATCGAAATGGCGATAAAATGAGATCAAACAGTGCTGAATTTTATAATATTGCTCGTTTTTGATAGTGTTTATATATGGATGACATCCCATTAAACTCTTTTTCAATTTGCACCCGTACTTAAGATTTTTCCAAGTGCGTCCTGGTGTCTCTTTACTTGCATTCCAATATACTTTGTGTGCTTTTACCACATTCATATGGACACTTTCCATCTTGGAGCTGAAATTTGCTGCCTCGAGCGGAATAGTCGAAAGAAATTTAGATACTATATTTGGATACAAGAGAAAGAATACATCAATAATTATTATATTGTGTCCTCGATTGTGTCACTCTCACTGTACACGTGACATTTCTCTCGAAATATGTGTGCAAAACTTCTACTAACCATATAAAAACATTGTTCTCTGGAGCTTTACTAAACTCGACCTGAACGTAATTTGTACAACGAACCAAAAGCTCAAGATTTGTTTCAGATGAACTTCAGTTCAGTTAAGCCACAGCTGAACTCCCGTTTGTACAACCGACCCTTAAAAGGATCCACCCCTTACCACCCCTCTCACCTCTTCTTGTACTCCTTGAAGAAGCCCCCGCTGCTCTCAGGCCGACTGGCCGGCTCCTTCACCACAATGGCGGCGAAGCACTTACAAAGCTTGCACACGACCGGCCGGCCGGCCAGCGCGATCGGCACGCCCTCTGCGGCCAGGGCGGCGGACAAGCCGTCTGCCGCCTCGGCGCCCACGTAGTGGACGGTGTTGCGTGCCAGGCGGCGCCGGCACATGGCGCAGTACATAAGGTGGTCGAGCGCCGCGTAGTGAGTGGCGCAGATGGGGATCGAGTGCAGGCCGGGGTTGTCCAGGTCGATGTTGATCTGTGAGATAGGGGGTTGTGTTAGTGAAAAAGATGAGGGGAAGAAATGGAAGACATTTTTTCGGCATGAGTGAGTTTTGAATTGCGGAATACATGTGAAGAATGCTTGATTCATAATACTTTATGATTCATTCATTTCATGCATTGTTCTACTTTAGTTGTTTCCTCCGAATAACAAACCCACTAGAATAGTAACGCCGCAAGTTGTCTAAAGCCAACATGAAATTCATATTCAAATGTTTTCCCCCACAGAAGTTGCCACGTCGTAACATTTGAAAGTGATAATCATCCCATGACAACATTTTTTTTAAGTTTCCAAATATATATATATACAGGGTCGCTGATATGTATGGAAACGGTCGATTATTTCCTAAAGTAAGATAGTTAGCGAAAAATGTTAGGATACAAAAGTTGTAGGGTTTTTCAAAATCCATTAAGCTAATGAAAAATTAAGTATACAGAATGAGTCAAAAAGTCAGGACGAAACAAAGTTGCTTTTTCTCTAATGGGACGCCCTGTATATTATTCCACATATCAATTCTGCTCGAAATTCTGAACAAAATTGATACAGCACATCATTTCCTAAATTCAACTGTTTTCGAGATATCGAATTTTGAAAATAACTTATAATAAATTATCCAAAAATGTTAGTCCATTAAGTTCATAGTCCATCAAGTTACCTTTGAAAGTTTCCAGCTCCATAACAACGCCGCGTCGTTCTTTTGTCTAACAGTGATGATCTTGACAACACATGTCAAAAATACATTTAGTGTAAATAAGTTTCGCGCAAAAATGGCACGTTTAACTAATACTGAGCGTATTGAAATTTTAATGATCATAGGATTCGGTGATAGAAGACGAAGTTGTGACCAAGTAGTGAATATTTTTAATGAATTGCATCCAAATCGGGAACCAATTTCTAAATCAACAGTTTCAAAAACATTGCAGCGTTTTCATGAAACTGGAGATGTCAAAGATCGACCAAAAAGTGGAAGACCAGTAAGCGTTACAAATGAAGAAAATGCTTTGAATGTCATGTTAGATGTGGTGGAAAATCCAATAAATTCGGCACAACAGAGGGCTTTGAATCATAACATGAGTCGATATTTCATTCAAAAAATTTGCAAACTGCAAAAATTCCATCCATATAAAATTCATTTGGTACAAGAATGGTACAAGATGAAACTTTTCCTAATAAATGGATTGGACGCAGGGGAGCAATTGAATGGCCAGCTAGGTCTCCCGATATGACCCCACTTGACTTTTTTCTATGGGGTCACATAAAAAATGTAGTCTACAAAAATAGGCCGCCAAATATCGAAGAGTTGCAAGAAAGAATAAGGCATGAAATTTCTACCATTCCTCCTCACATGATTTTAGATTCACTACAAAATTTTGTTCAGCGAGTTCATAACTGTCAGGAGGTAAATGGTAAACACTTTGAGCACCTTATTAAATAGAATTTCAAAGAAAAATTTGTTGTTTATTGAAACTTGTTTTCTCTCTTTTCCTCCTGTCTTAACTATTGTTTTCATAAAATTTTAAATATCCTGGACATTCATTAAAAAATACATTTTATTGTTTTCATTGCATTTTAATCAACCCTGAACAATTATGCTTTTTTTATTTTGTGTAAAAAAATTATAATTAAATTGTAATCATAATATCCACATACTCCACCTTTTGTGACTTTCATAATAAATATGCATCATTTCGTGCTTTTTCTTTAATAAATTTGAGAGTAGTAAAAAGTTATTTTCAAAATTCGATATCTCGAAATCGGTTGAATTTAGGAAATGAAGCGCTCCATCAATTTTGTTCAGAATTTCGAGCAGAATTGAAATGTGGAATAATATACAGGGCGTCCCATTAGAGAAAAAGCAACTTTGTTTCGTCCTGACTTTTTGACTCATCCTGTATACTTAATTCTTCATTAGTTTAATGGATTTTAAAAAACCCTACAACTTTTGTATCCTAACATTTTTCGCTAGCTATCTTACTGTAGGAAATAATCGACCGTTTCCATACATATCAGCGACCCTGTATATATATCCTTCAGTAGGTACTTATATAAATCAGACGATTATATCAAAAGCTATTTATTCAATCTGCCTCATTTGAATAGCATTGGGGTATTTTTGGTGAATGCGCCCACGCCACTTATTTCTTTGACAGTGAAAGCGCGAAACGTCGCGTTTCCAAATCAAATTTTGTTTGATGGTTCTTCAAACGGCATTTTTCCAGTTTTGTGTGAAAATTTTAATAAGATTCTACTTAAAAACTTTGTCCAATCGAATTTGAAGGATGGTGAAACGCTGTGAAATGTGTAGAAGACAAAATAGAATTGGTGACCAGAACACAACATTTCACTGGGGAGTTACGGCGCGTTCACATGACATAAAACATTACTACACAATAATTTATAATAATGACGGTAATTTTAACCTGAAATGTGAATACCCTGAAAATCGGAGCTTCTTTCAGGCCAAAGTCGGAACGTAATCGACTTTCTGGCAGATGACCTTGATGCGCGCTCACAAAGATCGACCAATGGAATCACAATACGCCATAAGCCAAAACGCGAAAAGCCAGCATGTGAACGCGCTGTTAGAGGTTATTTATAATGTGCAAAACAATTTGTGTTAATTTTGAAAACATTCTCGGGGTTTCCCGAGATGAAAAGTTAGTGTATATATAGAAAAATATGATCATGAAAGAAAATATTTCTGGAGACGCTAGAGTATACTACAAGTGATAAGATGGTTGGCTCAAGTATTCTTTGGTATATTCGATTCGATAATTTCATTAATATTCTCATGAGTTTTAGAACCAAATTGTGAAATTCTGATTAACCCGGTCCCTCTGGGCCCATAGGCCAGCGCCTCAACGCACTCGACCGCCTACCCAGTTGTGGAGATGACATTGATTTATTTCCTCTTTGCTCACCACTTGACAGATGCTCTTGCGCATCTTGATGATCCACTTCCTCCTGAGTATGTTGGCGGCGACCTTGCCGCACCCCAGCACGTGGCAGTGGTTCTGCCGAGGCCCGGGCGCCACCAGCGAATTCCGCTTGAACGACCTGTTGGTGTAGGAGGGCGTGTTGGACTTTCTGTCGACGTGCCTGTAGCACGCGTCGCACAGGCACGAGTCTCTGGTCAGGTGTTTTTCGGCTGCGAAGAGGACAAAGAGTGAGCGTTTGAGTACATTGATTGATGCGGTTCGGTAGGTAGACAAAGTCTGTCTTGCACCGGTTGGTGATCCGCACGCGAAGTACTCCTCGAGATTCTGGCTTGTTTGCGTTGGGTGCCATGTATATTGGAGCAATAGAAGAGATCGAATTTACAAGAAATATGTTGATTGACCTTCCAAATGTTTTCATACCAGAGATTGAGACCAGCCGAACTACACTCTATCATAATTATTATTAATGACAAAAAATAATTTGACAGTTTTGTCTTCCGTGACATTCAAAAAGTACGCAACAAATGAAAATAGTATATTATGATACAAGTTTTATAAGGCGCTATTTTGTAGCACGCGTTGTTTGGAGTACGACGAGCGAAGCGAGGAGTGCTCCAAGTGAACAAGTGCGACAACGTGTCTTATAAAACGTGTGTCATATGCAATTTTTTCTATTTTGAATTGATTTGAAGAAAAAAATGGATTCAATATCGATAAATAACTTTCTTCGATTGGTAACAATGAAGACATTGAAATAATTAAAATCTGACGCACAAGCGTAAGTTTACAGTTTAGCGATTCAGATTTTCGCAATACCAGCGGTGGAAAATTCAATGTTGTTATTGTTTTTATTGGTCAATTTAAATCAAATTACACTCTGAATTGAAATTTACCAATTAAAACATTGAGTTTTTCACTGCCAATATCACCAAATCCAAATCGCTCAGAGGTAAACTGGGCCTAACTCTTCTGACTTTCATTCGACAGTTCGATTTGTACCAAACTTCAAATAATAAAAAATGCTTATCGAAATAGAGGCTATTTCGACACGCATTTGCGTTGCACAATGACTTCATTATACAACCAAAATAGAAAAAATTCTTTAATCGTGATTAAAATAACAGATATACTGAGTATATCTCCTCTTCTGAAAAATTTCAGAATTCAGTAAAAATTTTCGGGAAATGATTTGGATGACATTTTTCAAGATCTTTGTTGGAGCTCATTAAACAATGTGAGTTTGAAAAGAAATTTAATATTTCATGATATTCTACAATAATCAATGTTTTAAATATATTGAATTAATTACCAATATCGTAATCAGGAATTGATTTCAAAACTCCCTTTGTTTTTTACTAAAGATCTACCATGTTTTTCAACATAAAAGTTGATGTTCATCGAAAACGTTCAACTTTAGAGCTTATGAGCAAGATTACCATCTTCATCTAAAAAACATTGGCGGTTCAAATGGGTTGCTCAAAACTGTACTTTTTCCAGTAATATGGGGAGAAAAACACCCATAATCCCTTCAAAATCATCACCAATTATAACTTGAAAAAAATATTCAGCACAAATAGGCTTTGGTTTGTTATGAGTAGAAAATGCTTAGGAAATCTATTTTTTTTTCTGTGCGATAAACGGTTCCAGAGATATTCGCAAAAAACGAATTTTTTCTTAAATTTCAACACCCTGTATCTCAAAAAGGTGCATATTTTTGGACGAGCTATCACATCATGGAGTCCTGCGCATATATTAAGAAACACCCTGTATATCTTTTGAGACTTTGCTAATTCTGAAAATGCGTTTTTTTAAGAAACTGTTTCAAGACGAGAATTGAAAAAGTTATAGAGCGGTTATTTTGGATTTTCTCTGGCCGGATTTAGTGTATAATAATATTCTGTCTTCACTAAACTTTTCCTGTATCCTCTTGATGAGTAATCTATGACAATTAAGTTTTCTTCAATTCCAACCAGGGTTTCATCTGTAGCATGGTTGAACTCTTTATTCTACTTCTTTTAGCTTCCTAGTGATTTTTTGATTTGAATACACTACCACCAAGTCACCTCGCTTTTTTAATCATTATCTTTGGAGATCTGTGATTCTTCGAGTCGGATATTTTGATTGTTGGCTTTCCATTTTTGAGTATCGGCCTGAATAATGTATTTCAATACGTTAACATACCTGTAGGCATAATGTATCGCCTCACTTCTCCCCTTCTTCACAAAATTTGGAATCATACAAAAAAATATACCTGATGATTCATTCAATTTGTTTATATATTTTATAAACGTTGCTTGTGATTCGAGTGGAAATGTTCATGATGCAGTTTCAGCACAAACCATTCACTAATGACGACCCCAATATAGAAACACGCACACAACTGACAACCACCCATACTCACTGTCCAAAATTTTATTCTGCCTCTCGACGCTCTTCATCTGTGCTATGTGACAGGGAGTGTCAAACAGCCCGAATTTCCCAAAGCAGTACGAACACTCGTCCTTGCACAGTCTTCC
Source organism: Chrysomela aeneicollis (assembly GCA_029955515.1). Taxonomy (NCBI): domain Eukaryota; kingdom Metazoa; phylum Arthropoda; class Insecta; order Coleoptera; family Chrysomelidae; genus Chrysomela; species Chrysomela aeneicollis. Next base: position 31,319,945 of record JARUHQ010000001.1, read on the forward strand.
GGGGTGTATGCTGAAGGAGCTGGCCTTCTCCGGTATGACCAGAGCTTTGATGGCGCCATCTTGCGTTGCAGTCTCGCCATCTGAGGTGTGTTCGCTGCTGCCATCTGTTGGGGAATATTGGGGAATCATGATATCGTCGCAACAGACCTACCTTGCATTGAGATTTTGTTTGTTTTCAATCCATCAACCCGGTGAGTCAAAGAAAACTTTCCGGGTTTCAATGTAAGCGGATCTGGCGGATGCATAAGCATAATTCATAAAAGTTGTAGTTTCAAATGAAATGGTTTCTCCAACCCATAAGGATAAGTCATAGTCATAACTTTGAAGTTTCCAACCTTTCAATTCAAGTGAATCGTGAACCTAATGGCGCCATCTTATTTAGTCCCAACTGTCAATGTCAATTCTTGTATTTTTTCATTTTAGCATTAATTGCATTGTTAATGTGTGATTTGCCACTCACACACTTCATGATTATGTTTATGAATTGAGGAACCAATGAAGGTTATGCATTATAAAAGTTCCATTAGTTACGATTATACATTAATGAAAAAATACGCTTTTGCATCCGCTGAATCCGTCTAAGTTATGATTTTCATATAGCTGAAATGGATTTCTTTATGTAACAGTTTTTTTTCTTTAGCAATAATGATGGTGAAAGTTCGTTTTTCTCAAAGAGTTGAACAAAAATGTGATGAATCTAGATTAGATCTGTATTATATTTCCCAGTGAAAAATCAAGTTAGTGTAGACATATTCAATTCACCAAAGCACATTTTTGTGAAGCAAAGCAGAACATCGTGTGGATGTTTCATTATAATAATATAGAGTATCTCAAATTGCAAGCAAATTTTGAATTCTGCGCCATTTGTGCGATAAAGTGTTGCCAACGCATAAAATAGGTGACAACTGACAGTTTCACAAACACACGATAACCCAGATTCGGCACTTTTTTGCCGGGTATGGTAATCTTCCATTTTAGTTGTATCCAAAAAATTGATGAATATATTATATGTTATTTCATGTGAAATATTTTATAGGTATACCAAATGGTTTATTCCCGTTTTCATTTTGTATATCAATAATATTCTGTTCCGAGATCAAATCATTGTTTTCAAAATTATCAGGTGTTGAGATAATTCAGCAAAGATTTTGATTATAGAACAAAAAAGCTAGGTGGACAGTTGAAAAATTTGAATAAATACCACAGAACCATTTCAATATATATTAGTGGATTTGTAAGGAACAAAAACCAGATACTTTTATCAGTGATTTGATAATGTTTAGGTTATTAATCATTAGATACCACAATAAATGAAAATTCATAACTCTGTTCTGTCAGCTGTCTGTGGTCTATTATTATATGTTCAATGTCGCTCATTTTTTGTTCACTATGTCTATGAAAAATTTAATGTTCGATATAACAAGACATACTTCTTCACTTCTTTTCTACCCGAAGAGGAAAGGTACTACTTGATGATGAACAATTCGAGGATATACTGGAGGAAATCTTTTCCTGACACCACTTTTTGGTACATCTCAAAGGTCGTACGTTGGACTTTGAACTCATCGTTGAGGCTCGAAAAGTTGCAACGATAAAGTACACATTATTTTTCGATTACTTCTCTATAAATGGAAATGCGCAGTTTGATTTTTTCAAATATCTAGAAAACGAAAAAGAAAATAAACAGTGTCTGCAAGAGCAACGTAGAAGGTCCTTATTAGATATCTGGTTAGAGAGTACAGACTTGGAAAATTAGTATTTGTAATTACAAAAAAAAGTCCGCTAGTTTGCAATATCAACTCAGCGTGTCTTGCTCAATTCGCCATACTTTGAAACATCATTGAATGTTGCTGCATCCTAGAAAACGTACATGAAACACCGAACGAAAGCAGTGGTAGAGTGTAGGGTGATTAGGGGTTGTGAAGGGTGCGAGAGTATCGAGAGAGAGAGAGAGAGAGAGAGAGAGAGAGAGAGAGAGAGAGAGAGAGAGAGAGAAAGAGAGAGAGATAAACCCTCAACCATGTAATTTACCCGGGTTAGATCGGTTAGAATAGTGTGACTTTCTGTGCGCACCAGCTGTATCCGAAGAATGGCTGCCCCCCTGCTTCGATATCGAAGAGGATCCCTGAAAAAAAAAAATTAGATTGTGAAGGTGTTTGTACGATAAATGCTCATTCACACAACAGAATCACACATTCAATTGAAAGTGAATAGCAACCTTTTTTTGGATGTTCATAAACGAAAATTTAATGAAAAATGGAAAAGCCATAAATTGGACAACAATTTTAGAAAGAGAAATTAGTCTATCCAATTAGAATATCAAACATAGTTTGAAATGAATGTCTGGTAGACTACGAGCAGAAAACAACTACTTTCCTGGTAAATACCACGCAGAACATTGAATTATATCTGCTCGTAATCCATGCAACGATTCACACTGTGAATGCAGATCGCAAATGTTTCTTTCTTCCTAAGACGTGACAAATTCACATCGGGACAGGCACGCCTAACAACCTACAGACCGGTTTCGGGCTTATTGGCCCTCATCAGTGCAGGGTAGTTATCCGAGTAGAGACCGTAAGATCTCCATTCGAAGCGTTGCCTGTCCCAATGCATTTTCGTCGCGTTTATTTGACCGCACTGAGCCGCGTTCCAACAGACAATTGGAAGTGGCGACACCATGCGGCAGAAGAAAGAAACACTCAGAACTAAATCTCCCAAATCACAGAACTTGGAAGTGGCTTATAGCTCGACTAAGCTAATAAATGAAAAATGGAAAAGCCATAAATTGGACAACAATTTTAGAAAGAGAAATTAGTCTATCCAATTAGAATATCAAACATAGTTTGAAATGAATGTCTGGTAGACTACGAGCAGAAAACAACTACTTTCCTGGTAAATACCACGCAGAACATTGAATTATATCTGCTCGTAATCCATGCAACGATTCACACTGTGAATGCAGATCGCAAATGTTTCTTTCTTCCTAAGACGTGACAAATTCACATCGGGACAGGCACGCCTAACAACCTACAGACCGGTTTCGGGCTTATTGGCCCTCATCAGTGCAGGGTAGTTATCCGAGTAGAGACCGTAAGATCTCCACTCGAAGCGTTGCCTGTCCCAATGCACCTTCGTCGCGTTTATTTGACCGCACTGAGCCGCGTTCCAACAGACAATTGGAAGTGGCGACACCATGCGGCAGAAGAAAGAAACACTCCAGAACTAAATCTCCCAAATCACAGAACTTGGAAGTGGCTTATAGCTCGACTAAGCTAATAAATGAAAAATGGAAAAGCCATAAATTGGACAACAATTTTAGAAAGAGAAATTAGTCTATCCAATTAGAATATCAAACATAGTTTGAAATGAATGTCTGGTAGACTACGAGCAGAAAACAACTACTTTCCTGGTAAATACCACGCAGAACATTGAATTATATCTGCTCGTAATCCATGCAACGATTCACACTGTGAATGCAGATCGCAAATGTTTCTTTCTTCCTAAGACGTGACAAATTCACATCGGGACAGGCACGCCTAACAACCTACAGACCGGTTTCGGGCTTATTGGCCCTCATCAGTGCAGGGTAGTTATCCGAGTAGAGACCGTAAGATCTCCATTCGAAGCGTTGCCTGTCCCAATGCATTTTCGTCGCGTTTATTTCACCGCACTGAGCCGCGTTCCAACAGACAATTGGAAGTGGCGACACCATGCGGCAGAAGAAAGAAACACTCCAGAACTAAATCTCCCAAATCACAGAACTTGGAAGTGGCTTATAGCTCGACTAAGCTAATAAATGAAAAATGGAAAATAGTTGTTTTCTGCTCGTAGTCTACCAGACATTCATTTCAAACTATGTTTGATATTCTAATTGGATAGACTAATTTCTCTTTCCGAAAATTTAATATTGTACATACAAAATGAATTCAATTGCGAAAAATAGTACAGGGTGGGCAAATTTCGATGTTTGTATAGGTAAGTATAGGTAACTATCGAGGTAACTATATAAGATGCAAAAAAACAAAGTTTCACCATTGAAATCTTACACATAAAAAGCGACCCGATATGGTTAGAAAGAGAAGAAAAAATCTGTTCCAAGCAGATTATATCATTCCCATTTGAAAGACTACAACTTCAGGCCATAACTTGAAATTGCACCTACTTTTTCAAATTTTCTCGACGCCACTGGATTAGACAGGAAAAAGTGCCCCAAAAATATAAAAGTGATTATCTCCTACCTTCACAAAAAACCATGATATTCACATGTATCTAAAAGTCGAAAAATCTAACTTTTGTTTATAACTCGAAAATAAAAGATGATAGCGAATTTTTGTTCTCGCCAGTGAATTTGTCTCTAAAAAAAATCGATGATAGACCTCCACTTTTTTGTATCCCTATAGTTACCCAATACATCAAACATCAAAATTTGTCCACCCTGCACATGAAAAATAATCTCATTCGCGAAAAATAGCACAAAAAAATTATGTTTAAAAAAATATGAATAGCACGCCACTGGTTTTTAAACATCATCTTTGAAATCGTTATTCTTATCTCTTGATTATTTTCGTTTGACTTGAGATTTCCGCATAAAATAATTTCTTCTAAGAACGATAGCACCATTTAGTTAAAAAGTTAAGACCTTCAGAACTTATTAATACGTTCATATGAAGTTATTTTCTAAAAATTGACTAGAGTATAACCTTCTTGAATATTGGTATTTAATAAAGAATTATTTATGTTTAAGTAGGTACCTATTGTTCGAAAAATATTTTCACTATAGGTATTCTGAAAAAAAATTCAATCGATAATATAAATGCTAGCAGCTAAAGGGTAATTGACGCTTCCCAGAATAGAAAGTTATCATGGCGGATTTTGATAATTGAAAGATTTAAGGAAAAATCTGGGGAAAAACTTGACACTTGACAGTTGAGAAAATAAGTGTTCCATGTCAAAATTGAATTGATATGGAAACGAATCCAAATTCCAGAATATCGATATAGATATTTCTTAGAATTAAGACACAAAGAAAGAGGATATTATTCTAGAATTTGGATTTGTTCACATTTTATTTGAACACTCATTTTGTCAACTGTCAAGTGTCAAAATTTTCCCTAAATCTGTCAAATATCAAAATCCGCCATGTTAACTTTCTATTCTGGGAAGGGTCAATTCATCGACTTCCCATAAAACTTGGAAGTCACCATCGTATCCATCTTCTGAGTAATGTGAAGTTTGATAGGTAGTGAGGCATGTAACCCAATTTTACATCTTTCTGAGAACAATTGAAATTTTTCAAATACAATTTGGCAAGTCGATTTCCAAATTAAATTTTTTGGAATAGAGTTGATGATTTGTTTTCTAGGTGCATATTTCGTTGAAAAACCGTTAATTATTTTTTTTTCCGCTGTGACCACCCTGTCATTGAAGAATATTTAGTTGGTTGAAACATCTTGAATTAATTTTTTATAATGCCAGCATAACACTTCTATTTCATTGGGATTCACAAAGAAATAAAAATTGAAGTGAAATCAGCTAATATAATAACTTACTTCTTTATTCACTCTATGATCTTCCCCAATGCTTTGGTCCTCTTCAGCAACCACAGTTTTAGGCCTGCTCTTCTGCAAAGTCACCTTCATCGAACTTTTCCCACCTTTCTTCTTATCCCGATTAATTTTGATCACAGTTTTGAGAGTCCCTGTATAATTATCACTTTTCCAGCTGGAGCAGGAAGGTCTGTCTCTTATAGTCTTTCTCTTAGCCTCTTCCGCGGCCTTCAGACTTTGCAGCCCCAGTGCCTTTAAACGAATAAAGTTTTGCGATTCTGAGAAAAATGCCGGTTTGTTTGTGGAATACAGTGTGTCCAAAATTAATACCTCGACTTTTTTCGAAATCAATATTTCTTGGAGTTCTGTGTTGATTTGATATAGTTCTAAAGTTCCTGATGATCGAAATTTTGAATAATGGATTTGGATGAAAGAAATAAAGTTTGGACTCCACGCAGCATAGTTTTAGTCCTAATGAGTTCTGATTATTTTTGGTAGTGTATTTGATTGATTTCAAAAATAGTTCTCGTGAATTGAAAAAAAAATAGAATTTTTCTTACAGTTCTTAGTAGCACTCGATGAGTTCTACAAAATACTTCGACTGCATTTTCTAACCGCAATTTTATAATTTCACTTAAATAGCAAAAAAAAATGAATTGGAGCAGTTCTGAGAAGGGTTTATGATTTCTTGACTTTTTGCGTTTCCGGGAATTCCTGAAATAGATATAATTTTCAATATGTCTTGAAAAACAAATATTCTTAATTTCAAAGTGTCAGTTGAAAAGTTGCTATGACAATGTTTCAACCAAATCTGTAAATATTTCCAAATGAGAGTTTAACTTCCTCAAAATCCAGTTCAAAATATCTTGAAAGCTTGAATAGCTAAAACCGAATTCAAGAGACATCAAGTAATAAACATAAATGTCTAAAACTTCAAGCGATTTTGAATAAAGCAATACATCTATGAACAATTTCCGGACACACTGTATACCAACCAGGTACGTGATAATAGAAAGCATGTATTTGAAGCTCCAACAGCATTTATGACATTATGATTAAGAATAGGCACACATTTATTACAATTATTGTTTTTTTTCCAAGGGCCATCTTTTCATCCAAAAACTCAGTATAATGAAAAATATTAGACATTACTTTGTAATTCTTGATCTTTGTTGTCCATAATTTAAAGCAAATTGAAAGCTTATTCATTGTGCAATTTTCTGTTTTGAAAAATCGGAATATACCATAATTCAAGGCTCTTTCAACTCTTATTCAAGCCTATTGCCACTTTTTTCTCCATTGATTTTTACAAGAAAAAGTGGATTCGGCCTCAGATATGAGATGAACTACTTATATGGAAAATTTTAGTACTTCATAATTCAAGTCTCTGGATCATTATGAAACTTCCATAACGTCGATTGTTGATAGGGAATTATTCAATGTTAAGTGGTATTCAGCCTTATCGAAAATTCCGTGAGCATGTTTCTTTTGTACACTAACCCTTTGTCACCCTGTGTATCGCATATTTGTCAAAACTATTTTTTTGAGTAGGCATGCCATAAATGCTGGTTCAGCTCCAAGCAGCTGGTAAAATTTTACTACTTACTACTTACCTTGAAAATACTTTCTTTGATAGCAAGCTCCTCAGCAGACTCTTCAATATTTACACTAACACTAGCCTCACTATTGTCCATCACAGCATAAGAATTATCATCAGTCACATTCACATCACTTGTATTATTTTCAGCCTCAATCGCGTCCGACCCTGATTCACCAGCTTTATCTTTCGCTGATTCGCCAGAAGCTTTACTCTCTTGATCCACAACCGAATCTTCTGTAGCTTTGATAACCAAATCTTCAAAAGCTTCAGCAGGCGAATGATTGATAGCGTCAGTAACTGACTCCTGAACAGCTTCGGCAGCTGCAGAAATTGGCACCTCATCATTTTCCAGTATCGGATTATCAACTTCGACATTGACTTCACCATCAAGAAGTTCTACATGATTCCTTACCACCTCATCAAGTGGTGCATCATATTCATTCTCATCCACAGGTTTCTTCTCTTTTATATCCGATTGGGGATCCATCACCAGCTGCTCTTCTACTTGCTCTTTTTCCTCTGATTTCAAATTAGCATCTTCACTATCCATACAATCATCATCAACCTGCATCGGCTCTGGTTCCCTTTCGGGTTTTGGAAGATCTGGTATGTGATCTGGAGGAACACAAGATTGGGACGGGGTTACTACGGCTTCGACTTGATCATCCATAGCTTCAGATGAACCACGAGCACCGGTGAGAACAGCCTCGGACTGGGTTACGATATCAGGTTCAACATGATTTTCAACCGCATCGTCATATTTAGCGATTGAATCGTCTTCAACTGCATCATCTCTCGCCTTAGTGTCGTTGGTTTCGCATGGTTTTGCAACCGAGTCATCTGTATTGGAAATGTTTTCAGCTGGTTGAAGCGGTTCAAGTGCGTTTGGTGGTTCAGTGTCCATAGCTTCATGTTCCGTTACAGTACTCAGATCTTGGGCAGTGACAGTACCAACTGTTTGTGGCTGTGAGATGGTGTCTGATTCATCATTCTGCGTTGTAGCCACAACTGGAACGACCTCTTGAGTTTTGCCAGCAGCTTTACCCTTCGTCGACTTCCCATAAAACTTGGAGGTCACCATCGTATCCATCTTCTGAGTAGGTTTAACAGTCTTCTTCACGTCATTGAACGCCTGTTTCATGATATCGAGCAGGGTGTCTTTGTCAGGTAAACAAGGGTCATCCAATGATTGGTCCTCTTCAATCGTCTTGTTGCTCACACTGAAATCATCGCACAGGTTGGAGTTGGTATCGATGATCCCAAAGTGTTCAATTGGTCCTTTGGTGGCAGTGATGGTCGTTTCAGAGCTGGCAGTAGGTTTGACACTGATTGTGTCTTCTTTGGTCTTTGACACCTCGGACTCGTTGTTCTCGGCACCGTGAACCGAGGACAAATCTGAGAAGCTGCTATCCGAGTCGTACCCGGACATTTTCGACATGGAAATCTCGCTGCCGCTGAGGTCAGAGCACAACCTCCTCCTCTTCTTGACGTCGATGTCCAGGCCTTCCAGGAGATGTCCCTTGGCCTTCCTTTGCTTGCCGTTCCTCAATATCCTCGCTGGGGAATCCGATCTAGTGGTGTAAGGACTCGTCCGTCTACTAGCTCCCTCTATGCTTTGTCTGGGTTTCACTATTCTTCTGGTTTTTGGGCTGCCGAGGAATGGTAGCTGGTTGACCTCCGTGTCTTCAGATGAGCCCACGGGGAATTTTTCTATGCTGTGCCGTCTCTTGGTGACAGGTTTTTGCTTGACGCGTTTAACATTCAAGTCCAGCATGTCAATGACCTTCTCGTCAGCCGAGTCCAGCTTGCTCAATGTGTTTTCGATGTTCTCTTTCTTTATTATCTTCTTCTTGAGCAGCTCTATCCTCTGTCTCTTGGTGAGTTTCTTAGGTTTCGACATGGTCTCGGATTTGCTCGATTCTGACAAAGATTCTCCCTCTTCCTTTGCTTCTTCGGTTTTTATCAAGAAGGACAAATCGTTCATGACATCTTCCAGGGTTTCGTTCTCCACCTTGGGTTTTTTGGGCGCTCTAGGTTTTCTCACTTGTCTTGTCAAGGTGGGTATTTCGGAATTTGAGATATCAGTGACGTCACTCGACAGGCTTATGTCGTCCTCGTTTTCAATTTTTATCTTGGTCACGTCCAGCAGATCGACGGTTTTTTTGGTGGCTCTCGTTCTTGGTTGCTTTTTGGTTTCTACGTTTTCTTCTAGGGGAAAAATTGGTTCTAGAACAGGCGGAGAATCGTCAGTTTCTTTCTGTAGTTTTCGTTTTCTTGGTTTACCGTCTTTAACATTTCTCAACAGTCTCTTTTTGCCATCAGCTGTCTTGGCGTTTTGTAACAGTGTTTTACTCAACGGGTATTTCTTTGCTTTGGCTTTCAACTTTACAGCTACCGACGTCTTGTTGACTCTCTTTGTCTGATTTTTCTTGGTTATTCGCTTGCCTATCGGCGTCTTCGCCGTGGGTTTAGATGTTATTGGTCCGACTCCAGGTTCGGTTTTCACAACTGATTTTTCTGCCGTTACTACCTCCTTGGGTGAAGCGACTGTTGCATTTTTTCTATTGATTCTAGTTGCCATGTCATTTGGATTGTCTTCGGGTACCTGAAATAGAAAAAAACGAGGTGTATAATTTAGTGAATCCATTTGAAATATTGTTTTTTATTATTCTAAAAATGTTTCCATTAGAAAAAATAAACCTATCTCAAGACGAATCCAGATTAAAATATTTTTGAATGCTACAAAATTACCTTAATATCTACTTCAAAAAATGAAAGAGTCTACACACATAAAAACAAATTCTCAAATGAAAACGATATATTTGTTCAACGTCCAATTCTTGTTTTGAAAAAGCGCATTCTTCTTCTGAAATAATTTATTTGAAATGAATTTATTGAATATGTCAATTGTAGAAAATTATTTCACTGAAATATTCATTTGGTATAACAAAATGTTCTCAATTCAAGAAATTCAAAGTATCCAGAAAAAATAATTAAGTTCTTGAGAAATATATCACGGAATGTCTTCTTTCAAAATAACATTCAACATTTAATCTCTGAATAAGTGAATCTCTGAGAAAGTTTCTTTGGATTGACCATAACATTTTCTTGAATATAATTGCGATCCCTTCGACCCGAGAATGTTGCCAAACGGTGTGAGTGTGTTGTTTCGGTGCTCTTGTCGTGCATCCATCATTGTTCAACCAGTTCAACCTATTTTATTGGCACAGAAATATTGGCTTACCATATAAGAAAAATTAAGGTCTTGGGAGATATCTGAGGATATAATTACCACTTTTAGAGGTAAGTTACATGCCTATATCTTATCGACGTTCATTTTTGGGTAGGTATTATTGTGTATCCAATCAATTAACGTAGCTATATCATCTCGAAAACTGATAATTCGTGAAAAACTTGAATAACCAGGATCGGCATAGTGAGTGAAAATTGGGGTTAGGTACCTATGTGCGGATGAACGTTTAAATTTGTCCAAACACTGATTGAACAGTGGAAAAGAGCTTCTTGAACTTGTAGACATCTTAGGTATTTTGATATTGCATATTATACCTAACATATTTTTACATTTTTTTACCAAATTTCGATCCAAGGAAAATGAATTCAGTAGTAAGAATATCAACCCAGATTTGAAGAAATATAATAACCATACATTGTGCTGAGTCAGATTATCTCTCACATTGTACCTACATGGAGTTGTGAATGATATATTTTATATTTTTCAGTAGTTTGAAACCAAAGGAATACAACTTTATTGCGAGGTAAACTGGTGGAAAATTTCAGAAATAATATCTACGAATAGGGGGAGAGGTTGTCAAGAAGAAGGTTTGCAAGTGATGATGTGATTGATGAGAGCCCCAATAAGAGAACGGAAGTTGAGGATGATTCTCATTTCAAGAAATCGATATAATTCCTCTAATATGATAAAATTCTTGATACAAAACAATCTACAGCTAAAACTGAAAATCTGATTCTTTTTGTTCAAGAAAAATGCGAGTCATTGAGAGATTATGATTGTCTTGATTTGAATATATTGTGTTCTCAATCTGAAATATTGTATTATTCTCACGAAGAAGTCCATTCATTTACGATTCAAGAAAACTATAATATTGGAATTAATGTATTTAGTTGGAAACATAATAGTCTTGAATTGAGCAGACATTTATTCCAGTATATATAAACAAGCCATACTCTTGAATCAAAGCATATCAAATCAAATCAAGAATTGTTGAGTAACTACCTTCTTATTTTGAAATTCCATCCAATTCTAAATATTACACCATATTTAGTTCTTCGCAAAAATAATAGAAAGAACCAGTTTGAAATAATGAAATAATAAATTTGATAACTAATTGTGAATAGTTTCCACTGTTCGTTACTATGGTTGATATGAACTCATATACTGCCTTGTTTTTATCTGTATCTGTTCGAAGAAATTATCGATGACCCTGTATACATGGAGCCAGGAAAAACGCGAGACGGGATGTTGAGTTGCTTTCCTGGATTTATTTGTGATATTGATCAGAAATCTAGTCCTATAGCTGATATAAATAGAAATTCAAAACGTTTGGAGCGTGTTCGCCAAATTTTTGAGTTATCAGAGAACTTCCAAACTAATGTATTCATTCCATACAATCAGCGTTGATTGTAGCTTTCCGGTATTCAATTTCTTATATACTATTGAATTTTACTATATGACCCTGAAGTTGCTATTTTGAAATAAGTTTTTGCGTAAGAATTACGTATTTCAAAAATCGCTACAAATTGTTGGTTCTGGTAAAAAATTACCACTCCATAAAGAAACAAACGAATATGGTACAGGGGGACCAGAAGTTCACTATAGAGTGATTGTGATAGCGTATTATTGAGATAGAGTATTTCGATATTTCTTGAATTTCTTATCGAAACATAAATTTTTTCACTTCGAGGCGAAAGAAGAACAAACAAAAAAAACGATTCAGAATCTATTTGAGATAATACTGATTGTATAATAAGTTGGCCTATAGTTTTCGTCATTATACTTTATTTAACTTGAATAAAAATAAATTGAAAGAGTTTTATTCTGATCATTGGACAGGCCATTATCAATTCGTTTCGTGTATTCCTAGGATCTGCCCACTATTTATCAAAGTTACCAATTTGGTTCATTGTATACATACAGTATTGTTTTAGTCTATTGTTAATTGTTCTCTCTCTTCCACTCAAGCTTTCAGAATATCTTTATACAATATTATGTGAATGTATTGATTTATTTGTAAATTTCAATGCATGAATCCTATCTTTTTTATATTGTTTTTCTATTTTGGTTGTATAATGAAGTCATTGTGCAACGCAAATGCGTGTCGAAATATTTCGAAACGTATTTTTTATTATTCGGAAGTTGTTACAATCGAACTGTCAAATGAAAGTCAGAAAAGTGAGGCCCAGTTACTTCTGAGCGATTTTGATTTTGGTGATACTAGCAGTGTTCCCTTGGAGTACTCCAAACAACGCGTGCGACAAAATAGCGTGTTATAAAACTTGTATTATAATATACTATGTTGAGGTTTATATTCACACTATATATTCGAGGTTTATATTCACACTATATATTCGATTTTTATCAAAGTCAACTATCGAAGTCTTTCGTTAACTGGAAATAAAAAATTCCTAGTAGGTAATCGTCATTGTTTGTTTCTGATGGAAATTTCATTGGATCATTTTTCTTCGAGGTTTTTTTGTAGCTAATTTTTCTCTTCTACAATACGGCAGTTTTAGATTTCAAGTCACACATTTGATCTTTGAGTTTCCTTCATCGGTTTTCTTCTAATAAGGAATTACATAAATTGAAGATAGAAGGCCGAGCTCCATTAATTATTTATCAAGTAGGTATATTATAAATGTGTGTTAACTCATCATGGTATTTTTTAAAATTTTCCGTATCCAATTAATATAATCCTCGAAAACCCGACCATAATATGAAAACCTAGGCACCCTGTACATGGTGTCAAAAGGATAAAAAAAAGTCGTAGGATATTACCAATATTTCATATGAATGAATGAGGGTGAGTGAAAGGTGAAAAAAAATTCATCATCAGTGCCTGCTATATAAGAATATTGATTTCGCTTTCACCAAAAATATGAAATGATGCGGTATCTGCAAGAAAATGCGTGAGTATACAAATAAACGATTATTCATTATCGTATACTGATAAGATTATTTAGTTATAAATAATATATTCCTGGAGCATCCTATTTAATCAGTTTCATGCTTGAATTCGTGGACAATAACGATTTCAACATGATTATTCCGGTAACTCTGTAAATAGTATGTATATCGTTGTATACAGGATGAGTCAGTGAGAAGAGTCTTTCGGGGTTTATAAACTGAAAATATCGTCATGGAAACATATATCTAGTTTCGGCTTAGCAAAAGTTACAAAAACTTTTTGAATTTTCCATTATATTGTGTGGTCGACCGACTTTGAGTTTTTATTTTCGTTTTGATTCACTTTGAGCATGGATGATTTCCTTAACTAGTAAACTGGGCTTGTGATTTTCATAATCCATTCTAATTACTAGCATTTTAGCATTTTCCTGACTTGTCAATTTTGTAATCGGTTAATTATGATCAATAAATATTTATCTACGACTTCTATGAGATACAAATATTAATTCAACTCACATTTGCATGTAATTCCAAGAAAACTGTCACATTACCAACAGCCTTCTTTTATTTCTTCTCTAATGAAAAATCGTTAAAAAAATGGTCAGTTTTGTCTGGTGATGTAAACATTTTAAATAGAACATGTTTATTTTCTTCTACTGAACTGAACCAATTCCATCTAACTTTTCTGTAGTCAAAAAGTCCCCTGATCAAATTCAGATTTTGTCAAAAAAATACGGTGTTTGATTCATGCATGCACTTTTTCTACTGAACTGATCCAAGACTTTTTAGTTCATTTACAAAATTCACTCTTCACAGACTCTGAGATTGAAAAATAAATTCAGGATGTTTCACTGAAAAAGCAGGAAACCATCTGTGCTCGCCTAACCTGAATCACCCTGTATATTTCAATCTTAGTCGGAGAACGAATCGTCCAGTTCCAGTTTCGGCGCCTTTTACTAATCTTCAAATTATCGACGAAAATAATTTCATGCCACATTGTATTTTGAAAAATAACCAAGTCTCACGGTTCGCCCTGTATATGTATCGTTTAAATCACTATTCTTGTTGAAGGAAAGCCACATGAGTCACGAATCAAAAATTACCAACAACCTGTTGAGATGTCACTTCACATCCGCCAAAATTTGAAATTCCACCAAAACAGGGTGGAGACTCCAACACTATTAGTCATCGTGATACCATCACTGGAGGTGTTTTGAAAATTTTATGAGGGGTTTGAAATGGAATAAATTGTCGTAAATTGTATGCCTATAATTCCGGTAATCTTTTTTATCACGCTTGTATTGGAAATCTTGCCTATATCTTAATAATATACAAAAGCAGAAACTGCTCAATACAATACAAAAGTAGCTTTTGACGCTTTCAAATTTCTTCTTCTTCTTCTGTTTGGTTTATTGGATTTCTGGCTCCTTTCGGTGCCAATTTCTCCAGATCAGGTAAATAAAATTAATTATTCAATAGTCATTTTTCTCTAGTAGTAATTTTACGAAAAACAGTTCTTAATTTCAATAGATTCTTCAATTCCTCTTCAATCCCTCTTATTCGACAAATCCGTTGTCATCCGGCGTCTAACCGGCGTAGAAACAAGAAGACCAATTGATTTTCACTATAATTCACTGTATCTTCACTTTCATAAATATATTTTCAATTAATAATCGTAATTTCAATATGGACGATCACATTTCACATCAACTTGACTTTCAACCTCGAGGACGCCGCCTGTGGAAAAAGAACTCATATTCTCTTGCATGATTGGGAAAGAGTGAGTGTGAATTACACAGTAAAAAAAAACTTGGTTTTAATTTCAATCAAATGGATTTCAGATCAAACTCAGACGAATACAACACCTGAATATCAAAGTTGTGTTCTTTTTATCATACATTTCACAATTGAGTGTTGAGTGGTGTTAATTCCGATCTTAGTAGTGAAAAATAACACGAATGTGATGAAGTAGAACGATTCTGAAATATAAAATCATAAGAAACACCAAATGGTTGAAATCTAATATTCTCAATGGTGCTATCATTGACGTTAACGCATAAAAAACACCTATTATATAAAATTAACACCAAGTTACACCGTGTCATCTCACGATGGAAACGAGGCGGTGTATGAATCATCAAATTTGGTCCATAAAAGAGTTACGCCCGAAATACATACAACATTTTATGCACGACCAGTATATTTTATTGTAAATACCTCTTCACCTCTCAAGCATGTTAGGAATAAAACGGTTCTTAAATACCATTTAAATACCAAATAATTTTTGCTACGCCCATGATGTTCCTCCCGAAAAAGCATTACATGAGAGTGTTTTTACTTTTTCTCTATCTCTTATAATAAGGGAGTTATAAAGGGTTTACAATTTGCTCATGTTCCAGACTGGTGGGTGAATAAATAGGCTAGTATAGCCATATTTGCTGTCAATACAGACAATAGTCATTACGAAATGCATTCCAGTGACGAAGAAAGTGTGAATTGTACCCCACCGGAAATCAGGAAAGCAGCTGAGGATGCGAATAATCAATAATTTATTGCCCGGCGGTCGGTAAAGTGCCATTTTACGCACGGCGGGCGGTAAACTAGTCCGAGGGCGGTAAAGTGCTATTTTACGCCCGCACAACCGGGCGATAAAGTGCCATTTTACGACCGGTCGTGCATAATAATATTATATGTGAATGTGTGAATTTCGTACGATCATGTGTTCGATCTTAAAACCGTAAAACTTTTGCCAAAAGGTGGCACTGATGTCCTTCCTACCATACTTTATTTTAATATTGGGCATGATGTATTGGATCTATCAGTAGCAATTCAATCAATTGGCCCTAATGGTGAATTTATAAACTCAACTAAACTAAGAATTCCATTAACAATTAATAATTAACAACTAGATCAACTAAGAAGGTGTTTATAAACATCATTCAAGAATTAGGTTTTTTTATTGTTCCGTGCCTGAATTTCAGAGCGAAAAAATGGTTCTGTGTTCAAATATGCCTTATGCGCATGCGTTGAATTCATAATTGTTAATTCTTAGTTGAAAAGATGAAAGATGACCATCTTCTTAGTTGTTAATTATTAATTTAAATGACAGATGAATGTTTATAAAACCTCTATGGGATTTTCCTGTATTCATCTTTCTTAATTCTTGGTTGTTAATTTAATTCTTAGTTTAGTTGAGTTAATGAATCCACCATAATGCCTTCGATCAGGATTAATGAACCGAAACAGTTCGTCATCAACCGAATTGTCCCTATATACAGGGTGCGGCACCGAAAACGAAACAGATCGAATATCTTATAGACACATGTGTTGTGAAAAAAATGCTAAAACACGTCGATTTGTAAACCAAGGGGGACATCTTTCTACCATAACCTCAACTGTCATACCTCTCTCTCCTCCCCTTGGTCACTATCACCCATACAATTTAAATAGGGAAAGTACTAAGTGTGACACATCACTGAAAAGGTAATTTGAAAAGGAATTCAGCCATGTGAGTGTTCGCTTCGTAACTTTTCATTTTGGCGCCCTCTTGCGGAAAAAAAAATTTGTATTCAAAGGTACGAATGTCGTCAAATAACTCCAGAAATGCTCCAAAACCTCAGACGTTTCGAGACTAACTTATACTCATGTATGGCAGTTAATGGAGAACACTTTGAGCAGCTATTGTGAATTATTGTATTTTGGAATGATTGGAGTAAAATTTATGCAAGCCTTTCCAATTTTTAAGTTCATACACTGTTCATACACTGTCATTTGAGGTTATGGTAGAAAGATGTCCCCCTTGGTTTACAAATCGACGTGTTTTTGCATTTTTTTCACAACACATGTGTCTATAAGATATTCGATCTGTTTCGTTTTCGGTGCCGCACCCTGTATATTCTTCTGAGTCTTATAATCATATAAATTATATTCTAATAATCCAACCCAGCGAAAAACACCGAAAGTGGTGAAGAAAAAAATTGATTCGCCTGAATAGTGTGTTTCGTATTCATTGTTCACAAAATTTAAATTTGAATATTCGCGGCAAATCAGCGCGCTTGAAAACGCGCTTCCGTTCGGACTTCTGGCGATGCGGACCAATCACAAGAGCTACCGCTTCTCAAAACCGGATCTAGATTGCCAGAAAGAGAGATAGGTGATAGGTGACGAAGCGCGTCAGTGTATGTTTTGGGAATTGCGCGTGGCAAAAACAGTGAATTTATCGAAAATAAACTTCTTTAAAGTGGATCATTGATAGCTAGTTAAAAGCTATCAAAGTGCTTGCATAAATTGTGGTGGATACCGAGAGACTGACACAAACCAGGTACTGGGCCCAGACCATCACCTACGAAGCTAACTGGCACAGGTGAGTCGAAGCTATTCTTGCTTGCTGATACGAAAATTTATCTCAAATTTCAAAGTGCGTAACATAGATGGTGAACATGATATGGTGTTCCTTCACTTCCTTCACACTAGAAAAGTATTTGCATGTATCTGCTCAGTGCGTAAACGAACCGAAGAGAATTTCGTTTAGGTTGAATTCTGCATCAAGAAAATCATAGAATGTTCATCACACTACTGTGGTGTCAAATCGCACTTTCTGAAATGCATAAAAAACACCACCAAAGTGCTCATTCTGGTAAATTCAGCACTAACACTACACCTTTTCCAGTTGTATTTCAGAAACCATCAAGTTGATTTCAGAATTCATCATTTGTTTATCAGAAAATATCAAATGTATTTCAGAAAACATTTGTATTTCAGAAACAGAATTCGGTCTTCTTTCACGTAGAAGTCGATAGATATTAAAAAACATATGATCCTATGCAGAAATAAGAAAATCTACCTGAATACGCAATTTTTAACTTCAAAATAACGAAGTGGCGGACCATTTCTGGTGCTACCTATACATTCTTGAGAATATTATGTTGGATGGATATAAAATTTTCTGATTCGGCTTAATTTATACAAGGTACATCATGATAACAAAGTTGTGTCCTACTAACGCCTCTCAATCTCGTTAGCAACTAAATAATTTCTCAGAGAGCAATGCAAAATTAGACCACCAAAACATGGGGTGTTCACAATAAACCTCTGTTTTCTGAAATACAAGTGAGTATTCTGAAATTCAATTGACGCTTTCTGAAATACAAATGACATGTTCTGAAATTCAAATGACAAATTCTGAAATTCAGTTGATACTTTCTGAAATACAAGTGACTATTCTGAAATTGACGCTTTCTGAAATTAACTTGATGCTTTCTGAAATACAACTTGGAAAAGGTGTAGTAGGTAAATCTTCGTTTATCGCACTCCTATGAATTTGAAAAAAATTGTTGAACTTACGTATTTTGACCCCCTGATCACGAATCTGAAGTCAAAACGCAGCGGTCTCAAATATTTTCGGAGATACGGCCAGATTTTATCTCAAAAATTCACCATTTTACATGTCAAATCTCTGCCATTAGAAACACACATAATTCACCCTTCTTTGAACCAAAACACTATACACGCATAATATATTTACTTGTTTTCAACACTTTTCAGCAGAAAAAGCTATTATTATTCGAAGAATTTACCCTTCTTCAAAACATAAACAAAATTCACATTTTTTTTCACTGGTTTTCTGGTAATTTGTATTTATGATGTTGGCAATGTGTTTGTTTGGCTCATGGTCAGACGTTGCCAACATCTAAAATAAAAATAACCAGAAAATCAGTGAAAGAAGATGTTTTGTTTACGTTTTGAAGAAGGGTGAATTTTTGTAAAAATTACAGTTTTTTCTACAAAAAAGTGTTGGAAACAAGTAAATGTAAGCTTGTGTGATGTTTTGGTTGAAAGAAGGGTGAATTTTGTGTTTCTAATAGCAGACATTTGAGATGTCAATGGTAATTTTTGTAGACAAAATGGGGCCGTATCACCGAAATAATAGAGACTGCCGCGTTTTGATTTCAGATCGTGATCAGGAGTTCAAAATACGTAAGTTCCACCAAATTTTTTTTTCAAATTCATAGGGGGTGCGATAAACGAACATTTACCCACTAGTGTTTCTCACAACTTGGTTTGATTATTAAAAACACCAAGGGGGAAAGTCGCACATAACATCAATCAGAACCTCAGGAGACACCAGATGGTGTTCGCTGGTGTCAGCTGGCAAATTTTTTTTTCACTGTGTACCGAATGATTTTTTCCTCACTGTATATATTGGAAGCATATTATGCTTATGACCTCAATTTTACTTCAATCAATTGATATGCACTCATTCCGTTGAAATCATGTTTATTCAATGTGTCACCAAAATCTTATAGAAGTAAGTAATTTGTCGAGTAATTTGTTTTCTATAAAACCACGTTTATAGTGTCATCCTTTTCAGATGAAGAATTAATCTAAGGATTTTATGAAAAAAATCATAAAGACAGCGTCAAGTTTATTATTATGTTATGAAAGAGGAACAATAAGTAGGTTTTTTGTAACAGAGATTTCTTCAACTTTGGTTATACACACTTTCAAAGTTATCTCGAATACTAAGATGAGAGATATAAATTCATCTCAACACCAATATCTACACAACAAAATGATGTATTGAGCGTTTGGAAGAGATCAAATATTTGTATTTGGTGTCATTCATATAAATAGTATACAACATGTAGAATATTCAAAACTTGGCAACGTTTTTTCTAGAATATGGATATGTAGAAATAACTCTTTTGGAGAATTTCGTTATGGAATTTTTATTTTACAATTGCAATTCCATTCATAGATCTGCAAAAGTGATTGAAACCCGTTCTGCGGAAAATTGTTTATTGAAAAGGTACACATTTCCAAAACCGAGAAAAACATTTTTTTAGCACAAGAATATTTGAAAATATGTGTCGAAAAGTACATGGGTACTGAATTTTTTCGATTTCATTTCACAGATCCGTTCATATTATACCCGATATTTTATTTATTTATTTTTTATTAAGGAACTATTATTGCTTTAACGGAAACATCACTAAATGTAATACTCGGTTAAAACGGTTTTGCAATAAATCGTGCGTCCCTTCAAAATCACAACAAAGTTGAAAAAAAATATTCATATGTATCATATTTGAGGGTGAAAAAATTGTTTCTTCTTCTTGAAAGCGTGTTACTTTTCAAAGAAAAGGTCTTCTATATTACTTCCCTTTAAGTTTGAAAAAGAATCAAGCCCTAAAGACTTTCGCATTTATTTGGCATTTTATTGAAACCATCACTACCATGTAGGTTTACCAAATATCTCGCCATAATGTTATCGAAGTATTTTTTTGTCATTTCTCAGCAATATTTAATTGAGCGACTGAGAAGACATAAATCCAATTTAATGACAGTAATTACTATATATTTGTAATTCTATGAAAAGAAAGAAAAACCCATAATGTTCGTCAATAACTTCCACAAATTCTACGTTCGATAGAAAAACTCTAGTATTATAGTGACAAAAATGTTCTGTATATCACTGAATTCATAATATATAGGGGGCTCTGAGCAGAATGCGGAAAATCGTCTCAAACTACCGTCGAGTTAATTTCGACCTAGTATCGGATCAAAATTGGCATCAGAATTATGAAATTCTGCTAGCTAACTATGTTAGCATCAGAAATAGCGCTAACTCTGCATGTTGTTAGCTCAAGTCCGGGTGCATTAAGCGTTTTATTATCCTTCTAAAGGATCAATTTTTGTCAACATTTACTTGATATGTACTGGGTTATATCATTATTATTATTACTATAGTACTTTTATGTATTAACAGAATTGTCCAGTCTTGGTCCAGTCCAAAGATTCACAACGACATAAACAAGAAATGTCAATAAGCAAAACGATAATTGTTCCAATAGTGATATTTTTAATGTAAGTATTTCATATTTATGAAGAGTGCCATAATATTATTATAAAATATTGAATGCCTATAATGGACAAAAAAAGATTCTGAAGACAGATTTTGAATTCTAACAATCATGTCTCTATTCTTGCAATTTTTGTTTGGTCCAATTCCAACCGGAAATGCTATGTAGGAAAATGTAATCAGGATTTGCTTCGTAACATTGTTGCCTCACCTGAACTGTTTTTTTTTTTCGCCAATGTTGAACATGAGAAGTTGCTGAATTTGATTTCAATATTTTTTCTACGATCGTGCGAAAAATAGTACATTTCTGTATACATTTGCGCGCGCAAAGTTAGGTACTATCGAGGTACTATACTATATTTATGACCGGATCTGCGATCAATTTGCAAAATGTCAATAAATGAACGTTCATCAAAAATATTACGAACAAATGCTCGTAGGAAAAAAATGTTGTTCCTAACACGTGAGAAAAGAGCCTTTTCCGCACGAACTCCACTTCGCGTCGTTCACTGAACTGTACTTGCGTGCATAAAAATAACACATTGCGCACTTGTTAGGGAATTAACTATAATGAGAACAACATGGATACTTCCATATACAGGCCGCAAAATCGAATAAACAGGGTGATTCAAAATATGGCGTATGCGTGGACATTTTTAGGACGTATTGTTGCAATCCAAAATAAGATTTTTGTATGTATGTAAATAAGAGTCTTGAAATGTACACCCTTCGAGCTATATACAGCGTAAAAAACTATTATTTGAAATTGTCACTATACAGTGTCACACATAAAGTTCGCGACATATGGAAGTTTTATTAATAGATATAAAGAAAATTTTATTTCGCAGTTAGTTTGTGCTTGAAAAATGAGTAAAATACAGTATCTTTTCTTTTTTCATGTGCTACTCTAAACCTGTCAAATTTGACATGTTCTTCGAAAATCCTCAAAAAAATCTGTTTTTTTTTTAATTTCGAAAAATGCCAGAGAAAAAAGTTGCTCAGTTTCCACTTTTATACATTTGTTCCAAATTTGGACTACCTACTGTCACTTCGAATTTTTTCCATTTTTTTTTTGAATTTTTCGAATCTTTCGCTCTATCGATTCGAACGAAACATGATTCAAATTTCATAATTTTGATGAATATGAGACTTCAATATCATATCTTGCCCAGGAAATACCCACATTGGCCTGTTACCAGAAAATAAAAAAATGCATCTCCAGAAATTCGTCTTTGTTGTTGCAAAGTTCATCTAGTTTTTTCATTTCATTGTTAAACTGATGTGGATTTTCAATGTATGAACGTTAATATGTCAGTAATCGAATAAACGAATCATTCTTATTACACTCGTATTTCTTTTTTTAAAAGATTTTTATCCAGTTTGATTATTTTTCCATATGTCGCAAACTTTATGTGTGACACTGTATATGGTAACGGATCGAAATTTTTGAAAATCGTCATGCCGATTTATTAGGCACTCTCAATTTTTGATAAAAAAACCAAGTGAACCCAGATATGAGGATAAAAATCCGAATTCAAACAGCATAATCTTGTTTTTATACAACCAACTGTTTTCCTGAAAATCTTTATCAACGAAAGGGGTGTATTTTCACAACATCAGACTACCAAAACCTACTTCATTGAATTTCACACTTATTGTTAGTTTTTTAGCCGGGTAAATGTTTACATTTGGTGTAGATCGAAGGGGTGTATTTTAAGACACATGTTTATTCGAAAAAAAGTATTTTTTCTTGTCTCAGCAATACGTATGTTTGAAATATCTAGATCGAATTTTAGATCTTGGGAACCCTAAAGTCCGCGTCTCACGGACAAACTATTTGATCAAATTTGTTTGACGTAACGTCATTTTTGTCTATTTGATTCAAATGTTTGGAATGCGCAGAAATCATGTTCACACAATTTGAAGAAGTTTGTTCAAATATTTCAAAAATTCATTGATTATAACGGAAGAGAAATTTGCATTCATGATCAAAACGCGTTTTTTCAACAATATATTAATATAAATAATACACAAGAATCTCTAAAAATATATTTCATGGTATGTTGCGCACCCCTTCAGAGATTAGTGAAGAAGAAACGAAAAATATGGACAAGGCAACGGCTCCAAAGAAGAAATATTCCTACCAATGATTTTTCAAGAAATCAGATTGGTAGATCCTAATAATTATCGAAACTACCTCAGTTCCCTATTGAAATGTGTTTGCAAAACATTGAACAATGCCTCAACTCCTGATTCTATGGAATATGTAGGTACTAATTATCAATTGTAGAAGGATGACGAGTGATTCAGAACACCTACCAGTTATTTTGCCGTGAAAATTACTAGCAATATCATTCAATGCATCTGACATCTTATCTCTCTTATAGTAATCTTTTTGTCTGATGTTATACAAAAGTTATTTGCTTCTATAGATCTTCTATTAGGAACGTTACTTGCTCCTCGGTCCAATTTCAAGCAACTGACATTTCCAACAGTCCAAAACTCAAGTCTAAGTATTCTGTCGTCTCGATTTTCGGTGTCAACAAACTACCCTAACCTTACTTTTTCATCAAACAAGTAAAATATTTAGAACATCAGCTGCTGTTTGATGTGACGTAATTGATGACATCACACTTCCATAGTTTGATCAAATAATTTGAACGTGAGACACAGACTTAAGAGATACAACTAATTTCAAAAAGTTGTGATATCTGAAGCCCAACAAAATGCAGGAAGACATACAGGAAGAAACGAAGAATTGTCGCTATTATTTACTGCCCTTATTCGGAGACAAAAAGAAAAATAAGTCAACATTGCTATTAAATAGTAGTAGTAGTAGTAGTGAACATTTTTGTTTTTGCTCTCCTCAATGAAATCAAACATTTTGGCATCAGCAGCTAGATATTCAGCTATAGGGCGATTTGAATTTCTCTCCTATTCGACAAACCCCTCTAGTCACGCCACTGTATATTTTCCTCGCTATTTTCGGTGCATCGAAGCATTCAAGGTTACTGAAAGTTTTCTTTCATTCTGTTAGAAGTGGTTACATAGTTACGTCTTTCTGAGAAGGCTGATATGAAAATTCGAAAACTTGATGGGTTTAGCCTTAGATAATATATGCTTACGCTATTTGTTTGGTATTAGAGGGGTCTGCAAGAAAGTACTTTAATATCACGTGGTACAATACATATGTATGGTCAACATTTTGAAACGACCAATCAATGGCTTAGTACCACTCCCCCCCCCCCCCCCCCGGACCTACCAAACAAATAATCTGGATACCGTATCTAGCGTATAAGCATATATGATGAAGGGTTTATCGAAGATCACGAATGTAAATATCTGACAATGAAAAAAACGCAGAAAAGCTTTGACATACCTTCGTGAAAATACTCTTTTTGAGGTTTTTCGCTATAAAATATCCTGTGATACTCAATTTTGAGATTCAATTTGTATGTTTTGGTTTTCTAATATGTGGCTGAGGCGTGCTTTGAATAGGTAAATGGGGGCACCAATAAAAATGTTACGATTTAAAATACGAAATCTTAAATAGAAATCATAGAATATTATTAGTATGCTCGTTATGAGTACCTACACTCGATTGCAATATTTCTTATATTATGTTCGTATCTTTTATTTAAACATTTAGTATAGAGTAGTAGAAATGGAGGAGCCTGAATTTGCGGCAGTATGTTGGTATGACGTCACTTCAAATGAAGTTTCTTTTCATTTCAGCCTAGATTTGCCTTTATCATCCAGAACAGCGAGAAAAAAAATAGATCAATTTCTTGCCATTTTTGAAAATGACTAAAAATTTAATGTGATTTCGTGTAATAGAAATTTATTTTATCCAGACAACTTATTTTTTTAAACGAGGAATGTTATCTGGGTATTTTATTGTATTGGTGATGAGATCTATAAAACCAAAATTGTCAGAAAAAAGTTATTGAGAGCTGTATCTTGAAAATTCAACGTAATTACTCCTTAGGCATACAAAATTTGAAAATTGCCTGAACCAAGTAGGGAAAAATGTTATTCACGAGGTTATTCTGGTATTTTGGTTCGTATTTCAAAAAATTGAGTAGGTAATAAATAATGCATGTATTCTCTAAACCAAAATTAGAAAACGAAGACCAGAATTTCTCAGGAATTCCGAATAGCCTTTGGAAATTCGTAGGAATTCGAGTCTAGATTCTATCGCAACCACCAACCAAAACCGATTTATGGCCATCTGAGAGCAAAATATCAAAGCAAACTGGTGCATTTTGAACGATTATCACTCGGATTATCATGAAACGTTCAGGGTATTTAGGTACAGGACGTGATAATATTAGTGAAATCGTTCCTATTCAAAACTTGGAATAGTAAACGTTTCATCTGAAATATTATGGAGACTTGACTGCTTGGATATCAAAGATTAGTGCGTCAGCATAACGAAGTTGTATCGATATTCTGGATACAAATTATGAAGAATGGATATATCTCATGCGAAATCTCATGGCCTTCAATTGGGTATCAAATTTAGTATACTGATACTGAATGAAAAACTAATTTTATAGAAATATACTAAGAATGCACCAATGAATAACATTGTGATCGTTTTATTTGCATTCCAAATTTTTTTTCGTATAATTATAAAAACAAATACGTCCAGGAACAACAAAAACAATTTGACGTAAGTTTATGAAAAAAAGTCATACAATAACATTGAACATAATCTTATCAGCAATTTTTCGTAGCTTAGTATGGAAATTATTTTAATAATTATTATTATAGATAATGTCAACCGAGAGGTATTATACTAATGGAATACGAACTATTTGACTCTTTGCTATGGGTACCCATAGGTACACTTGGTTTAAATATAGATTTATTTCAGAAATCACAATAACAAAATGAAGGTACCTACCTATAGGTCCGACCTATTGTGCACAAACTACCTACCTACCTATAAAGGTCGTACTTAGAGATTCAGAAATAAACAAGTTGTACCTAACGTATTCCTGATAGATATTATAGGTAATAGTAAAGTTGCAAACAAAAATGTATCTTAGAATAAAATATTCTGAAGTTGTAGGTAGGTACCCATGACTTGTATTCACATTTCAGAAATGTTTCAAAATCGAATTAGAGTAAGAATTAATAACACATATCAAAACAATTCAAGTACCTCCCTCAGAGTCATTCCGAAACTAAAACAACATCAATATCAAATTCCATATGGAACCGAATCAACTTTCCTCATTATCAACGACAGTCTAATCTAATCCGACCTAGTGCGTAATTACATAAACAGTTTCAGCGAAACTTCTAACCTCCCAACAAGTCTCCGAATATGAGGTATCTCTCCTCAATCCTCATTTATTCACAAACAGCAGGCTATAATTATTTGTCATTTCAAGAGTAGCGCCCTCTATACAGACAGGATGTGGCCCCCCTTTGGGTCCCTCGGAGGCTCTGTAACTCCTTCAACTAGCGCTGCTAGGTGATAGAAAACCGGCCTCGAGAAATCCGACATATCAGCGATGAGGCGCGAGCAGATATTATCGTCTCACTCGACTCGTCTACTCGCTCTTAATTGCCTCAATATCAAGCTACTACATGCGAAACCTTCGTCATGAAAGCCCTCTGGGTTCATAAATATGTCAAAGTTCATGCAATCCTAATCCGACATGCCAAGAAAATCATGGAAAAGTATAAACAAAGCTAATGACCTGCTAGACAATTTGCTCTGAAACAACTCACTTTGCACCACCTTTTCTATGTATTCAGCCTGCCAACTATCACACGCATAACCAAAAACCAATTGCACTGTTCAACTTCAACTTTAAGGATCAAAATAACGATAAAAACAAACGATCAAAGGAAGGGTTTCTTACCTTACCCTGAATTGTTGTCACAACGCCACCTATGTTATATCTATATGCGCCGCCTTGCTTTTCACGTTTCACCAAAAGCACGTATTCCGTAGTCCATCAACGTTATACGAGCGCTGCCGACTGAACCCGAATGGAGTACGAGACAAAATGTTTGTGTCATGAACTGGCTAATAAAATCATCTAAATTAACTATTAATAGTCAAAATTTCAATAACTTTCTGGTGGATTCGAGGAATTGGGGTGTTACCGGACTAGAATCCACGAAACTGTTCAAATTTCAGTACGATTTAACTCGTGTAAATCGGCTATTTCGGAACTCACAAACAATCACCCATGACGATTGACGAAACTTTTAGAATTATTTTAACTTGTCATGTTGATAGGGACGTGGTTCTTTCGCCAGGAATATCTACGCGGGTTCGGATATTTGGCGCAAGAGGGCCTGGCAGAACGCCTTATTTCTTTGAATAAAAAATATTTTTGATTTATTTTTCACTTTTTCATCGATGAACAGTTCCCTCGAACAATTCTGAAGCCGAGTTGTTGAGTATTTTATTATTTGTTGAGATTGTGTAATGACGAAGTCTACAATATGGGAAATGAAAAGTGGGGCGTAGTATATTGCGTAGCAGGCTACGGATTCTCGGCTGCTGGTCTGGTTGGCATTTTGTTTGGGTTTTTGTCGTTCGTAGCGTAGTTTCTTTATCTATGGCCGCTCTCCATCCTTGTGACGTATCTTCGTAGCATTTCGTAGTCGTACTTCGTACTGTTGTGGATTCTTGCTTATTATGCTTACGTTTCATGATTCCGTTGTTTTTGGATTTCTGTCCGTGAGTCATTGTCATTGTGATTATGATAACTAGAAACCGGATTCAGATTTCGATAATATTCCTATTTATTGAAAATCCTTAACTTGAGTAGTTCTGATATAACTTTTTGATTCATTATGGAATGAAAAAATTCACCTACCTACCTAGAAAATATATTTTTTGAGTTGAAATACAATGTTACACATACCTAATTACTAGATCATAACATCAATAGGGTATTGGATAAATTCGGAAAATTGAAAATATACGATAATACGTTGCATAGGTAGTTATAATATCATTTTACTATCATAAAATCTCACATTAAAGTTAGGGTAGGTACATAAGTAATGTAACGCTCAACAGGCAGAAAAAGTGTATGTTTACTGCCTATGCTGAAAAATTTCAATACTACCTATGCAACGTTTCAGTACATAATTTGAATCAAACTGCGGTAATATTAAGTTAGATAATTACATTAGCATAGGTAGGTAAACGCAAAATGATGCAGTTTTGTATAATAGCGTGAAATTGGAAAAAAATTTGGAGGGAAAAATATGTGTTTTAGATGAATCCGCTTTTCTGCCAATAGTAAAACAATTCGATAAACGAAATCGCTGCGAAATGTCGATTTTCATTGCAAAGAGGAAACATAGATATTCACAAATCCCTGAATTTAACCATCACTTTTCATCCAGTGTTCCTTTTTTCGAAACACGATATGCATTTTACTTGCATGGCCTTCAAATTAGTTTCTTTTATGGGAAGATAATTATGAGCATTTCCAAGATTTCCAGATATAAAAATCTTTCATTACATAAGTAGATAAGCTAAAATTTATCCTAAATTTTTAAATATTTTCATCCTCATATAACCTTGAAATCTGGCCTGAAAATATTGTCATTTAATAAGACTTTTGAACTTTTTCACCCTCTACAATACAAGTTTGCAAGGGAATGCAAATTTTTACTCGAGGGTACATTCTGGCATTATTCTCTAAGGGAAGATTTAAATATTTCCACACGAACAATCGAACATAGTACATTGATTTATATTAGGATCAAAAGTTACACTTTGTTTGACAATCGGATTTTGCGAGTTGCAAAGAACTCAAATTTTACTGAAAATCTTCGTTACTAAGTGAAGGGCCCTCTGCCCTATATAGAAATTATAAAATGAAAAAAAAATCATTATTGTGAACTTCCCAAGTTAAAATCAACTAAATTCTGATGATTGACAAAATAGAATCACTCCTTCGATGAAGTTTCATGCATGAGTCCATCATCTCCCAAAACTTTGAAATTACTGAGACTCTTCAATATTTCCAAATGAAGCCGAAATAATAATGATATTTTTAATTCAACAATTGTTGTTCTCTTAAAAAGTTATTGAAGAAAGACATTCAAAGTCCCGTTACTTAGAAAGGAGTTAGAGTTAGAAGTTTTATGAAGAAGGTGTACTACCTTATTGGAAGTCCTGACACAGCCTTTTTTCGAATACAAAAAATACTAAAAATAATGAATATTGCATAAACCACATAGTATATGGCAAGTGATCAAAAATGATTCAAGAAGAAAGGTCCTTTCAGCCCTGCATCTGTAGTAATTTGATATATTTTTTCAAAGATTCTTGATTCGATATTCTCTAGAAAAAATGTATGAATTGTAATCTTCAGAGTTTTTGAGTTATATACCGGGCTATTCAAATTCGTTTCTGTACATGGGGATCTCGTAAACGTTGTAGTTTTTGGATCGTCGACGTTCTCTTCCAATTTGACGATCCAAAAACTACAACAAAAAATACAGGTCCGTATTTAAAAATTCAAAGATGGGGGTGGTCAGATGGCACCCTGTATAAAACATTCATGAACATATTCTGATAGCCCACATCAAGTGCCAATAGCAAAATTTGGATAGATTTTCAATATGTCTGCGAATAAAGAAGATACAGGCTTATAAATCATTTGGGATTTTTTTGTTTTTCCTGTATATCTCCAGAACCAAAAGAGCTAAATTCGATTTTTTCACATCATTGAATAGGTCTCTAAAATACGCAACTTTGCCACAATTTAACCGATACTCTATCTCTTATCGTTTACGAGATCCCCATATACAGAAACGATTTTGAATAGCCCTGTATATAATCTTGAACCCTTCTAACCTTCGGAATTTCCGACTTCAAACTCGGAATTTCCGACTTCAAACTCGGAATTTTTTTAATCCGACTTCAAACTCGGAAATTCCAACTTTTAACTAAGAAATTTTTTATTCCGACTTCAAACTCAGAAATTCCGACTTTCAACTCGGAAATTCGATTTTGAACTCGGAATTTTGTTTTACGATTGATGATGGAATAGCTATCAATAGAGATCTGATAATCTAGTAGAATTCGATGCTACAATTGCTACCAAACTCAAACTTGTATTTTTTTTCAAGAAGGTGGACCTCATAATGCCTTATACTTATGATGATGTCAGGCATGTTTTTGTTCCTGTTGATTCCTCGATATCCATGCTAACCATGCTTGGTATTACCACCATCAACAATACCCTATCATAGAATGATTATGTGCAGAAATTGCTTCACAAGAATTCGATTCTTTGTTTCGCGCCAAGAACAACTTCACACCTAAAAAAATCTCATAATTAACAAAGCACAAATTTGACCTGTCATGGAGTTTAGTTCACATATTTAGAGTTCAGCTCATGGATTCAATATCCATTAAAACTATACGTCTGGTTGGTGACCTTGCATTTACGAGTTTGTTGACCGCAGAAAAGTGGGCGATATCCAATTTTTGTAGATATATTGTTGTGGTAGATGCTTATCAAAATCATTAATATCATTTTGAGCGATTCCGAGCAGACAGACTCAGATTGGCCACCCTTTCATTGCCAGGCTCGAGCCCCGCAGAACTTCCCTCTATCAGGATTCTATTTTTCCTCAAACACAGAAGTTGTGTGACATTATCTAATATTTTCCTGGTATGTCTATATCTAACCAGACCTGGAAAAAATATCTATATATCGAAATTTTTTTCGAGATATAGATATTTCTCGAAAAATGATGAATATTGAGGATGTTATAAGAACAATCATGGCTGCTGGTATCATCATAGTGTCAAATTGTCTTCGCCTTGCACCTCTAGCTTCTTTGGATGATATATCGGCTCTAGAACAGAAGTGTACTTTCATCCGCAAAGCTGTAGACAGGACACCCGAGATTGAAGTCGAAAAAATATAATTCCGAGTTCAAAGTCGGAAAAAATATAAAAAAATCTCGGTGGCCCTTATAAGCTTTCGTAGATTCAACCAACTTCATATCATTTACCGTTTTCGTAATACGACATATAAAAATACGGCCTATAGTTGAAGTAATTCAGTAGTGTTATAGTTCTTTAGAAAATTTCTCATTGTCTAACCTCTATCATAGGACATCAAGAATTCATAATGGCAAATCAAATGAGGATTAGCCAATTATCCAGGAAAATAAAAATCAATATGTTTGGTGTGCACCAATCGTGAATTATTGTGAAATGTTATATAATCGTGCGTATAATAATATTTTAATCACTTATAAGAAAATATCTTTAAGACGGAGAGAAAAAAACTATCAAATCAGGTTTCTGAAAATTATGTCGAATAGGAAAAGCATTCAATTCAAATTTCCTTTCATAAAAGCAATATTGATATATCGTCAATTTTCGACGAAATCTGCTGGAAGATGCATGATGTTCGAAATGATGCTTCCACTTTCATAAAAATACAGATTTTAATGAATACATTATAACACGCCTGCATCTTCATGATGGACAAATCATTGTCCTACCTTGTACAATGAAAAATTTGATGAAATCTAGATCTTATGAAAAAACATTATCAATACAATTCAAATAACTATAGTACCAAACTATTATAGAGATATAATAAAAAATGATATTCCAAGTTAGAGATAACAATTGAAATATTATCATTTTTATTGATGGATTAAAACATTTTGTAGAAGATTAGTTTCATCAACTAACTCGATAAATTTGAAGTGAACTTTGAATATTCAATTTTCTCTTAAATCGTATGAATTTTCGAAAAGTGGAAATTCCTTTTCAAAAAACATGGAAACTTTGATGAACTCAAAAGTTTCAATTTCATATCAAACAATTATTGGAGAATGTTATTATTGTTCCTGAGAGTTCCTCTTAATTTATTGATCCCCAACAGCCTTTACTAAAGGCGGATTTCCACCAAACGGACAAAACCGCAACAAACCAGCAACTGTGTCAGTTTTGACCAAGGTGGATATAGGATGGTGAAACAGCTCTTCAATTGTTTATGCGAAAAACTTGTAGACCGTTTGAGAAGGTACTATAATATTTCCACGACTTGAAAGAAGATGGCGGTAAGATCGATTATCGAAGAAGATTTCTGTTGCTTACGTATTTCTGTGGTTCACATCTGACAGACGTGACTTGAAACGACATTAAAACAATAAATTTTCGATAAATCTTGAATGAATATTGATATTTTGACTCTTCTCAATCATTTTTCATCTAGAACAGAAGAAACTGATAAAAAGATGACAGATGCACAGTTTCTGTTTTACCGACACAAGGTATGTCGCCATCTCTGATAACTTCAGGAAATATTACTACGGTATGAAATCAAGTAGGCAAAGGTCTACAGTTTATTCTAGTGCTTGTTAATAGGAAGCTGTTTCACCATCCTATATCCACCTTTATGCAGACTAATGACATTATACCAACTAAATACCCTTGGTCATGTTGGTGTAAACGGAACAGTTGGTCGGGTACTCAGCTTGGTTTGGTACCGAAAATTGTTGCGTACCAGACTAAAATAGTTAAGTTATCAAGATGGTGTAAACACTTCTGGCGTTCTGAACTCACAGTGCCCTACTATTTGGACCATTTGATGATTTCTTCAAAGAAATATACATAATATAGAATATTTCAGATTGATATTTTTTCAATGGACGTTTTTACGCCTGATGTTAGTAGAGTTACAAAACTGTTCCACGGACCCCAACCCAAATAGTTCAGTGGTATAACATTACCAAACGATCCAAATATCCCAAATCAGGCAATAGGAAGCTGTTTCACCATCCTATATCCACCTTGGTTTTGACAAAACAAAAACTTTTGTTGTCAAAATAAGAAACATTTTGAAAACTTTGTGTCACGAGTTCATGTTTTCGTTTGTTCCTTACTTAATTATGTATATTTTTGACGTGATTTTCTTGAACAGTGAATCCTTTGATTCATCCTTTTTCGTTTTGATGATGCAATGAAAATACTATCAGGGACACATTTTTATCGACATTTTTATTTTTTTATAACTGAAAAGTTTTTATATCGACAAAGAAAGATATCGAATGGTTAAGGCACCTCTTTCTAATTTGCGTGTATGACTTAATTAATGTAGAGTAATTGCCACAAATGCGTGGAACCAAAACCAGGAATACGAAATTGTTGAAAACATTCAAAACAAATACCTACTGAATTTTATTTTATCTCGGTTCCGTTCCATAAACTAAATTTGTTTATTTCTGACAGTGACATTATAAGCTTATATCGTCATAGTTACGATATCTATAATGAGGGTCATAACTCCCTTGGGATTAAGGTTCAAAAACTCCCTCTTACCTTTTACAGGTGAAAATGATACAAGAAATGCTTATAAACGTTTATATGTAATGAAAACTAAGACATATTTTTCTTATTCACGTCATTACAAATAATAAATGTACAATTTTCAAATGTTCCCTGAAAATTACTTCCGCCGCTGGAAACAATTTCTTCTTTTTTATGGGTGGTGCTGTTGCTGTTCACTACAGTCGAGGTGCCTGCCTCTTCTGATGGCAAAGTAGACAGCATACGCGCCGTTTTATTTCTCAATTCAATACTGTCCTCCAGATACCCCTCTGCCACCGTGGAACTTCTCCAACCTGCGTGTCTTTTTAAGTTTGTCATAGTTGCTCCTGCATTGGCTAGGGCAGTAGCAGAAGTGCGACGAAGGCAATGTCCCGTATAGGTTAGTGGGTTTGGCAATCCTAAATACATTGCGATTTTGCTGGGAATTTTGCCAAACATATTCTTTCCAATTGGCTGAGTTGTACATTTATTTTGTCGGAAGCTCAAAAAAAATCGTTTTGTACCTTCAGGACGCAAGGACATATAAAGTCTCAATAAAGGCAACGCAGAGAACTCTTTTTCATCCACAACTGTAAATTTCTTCGATACACCAGTTTTACTTTCCGGTACGTTCACTACCATAACAGTATCCCGGTCCTCTATATCTGCTATACTCATATTTAGAAGTTCCTGAGTTCTGCATCCTCCAAAATAACCCATAATTAGAACAACCTATAACAAATAAAACGAAATAAACAAACGAAAAAGAAAATTATGAGAAAAAAATTACCTTATGCAATAAATGAATTTCATTAGGGACGTCCTTTAGAAATTTGATGACATCTTTAGGAGATAAGACAGCAGACTTTTTCGGCTTATACCCCTTACTTTTCCGTTTCAAAAAAGCCTCTAGTTCGTTGAACTTGGTGATATCTCTTTTCTCATATATGGTCACCATCGATTTGAGCATTGACCATTTAGTCCATAACGAATTTGGGCTAAACGTTTCTGACTGCAACGAATAAATACAATTATTACCAAATCTACCAGAAAATACTGAAAATACTTTACCAGTTCTTGAAAATATGCCAGAAAGACAGTTTCGTTGGCATCTTTTGACATAACATTTCTCTGTGTCAGCCACTTCAGATATAAGTTGTATTCTTTTTGATATAGGGCTTCACTTTTCGATGGAAGTAATGATTGTCTTGCTTTTTCCGTTTTTTTATAATATCCTCCATTATATCAGAAAAAGATCGTCGATTTGTGGTAAAAAATAAACACGTTTTTAACGGAAAAACATTGATAAAGAAAGTTTGCTTATAAACATGTAACATAGCGACAACCTAGCAACAACCAACAAAGCTACAATCAACGCTACCTAATTCAAATATACCAGCAAGGTTATGAATTTAA
This sequence comes from Chrysomela aeneicollis, assembly GCA_029955515.1. Taxonomy (NCBI): domain Eukaryota; kingdom Metazoa; phylum Arthropoda; class Insecta; order Coleoptera; family Chrysomelidae; genus Chrysomela; species Chrysomela aeneicollis. Next base: position 31,354,865 of record JARUHQ010000001.1, read on the forward strand.
ACATTTATTGCGTTCTAAATATGGACATATTGTTATGAAAATCGGTCAAAAATAAAATTATCTATGTACCACGGGAATTAACCTCTGGCAATTGCTGTCCCTCGGGCCAGAGGCCCTCGGGACGCAAACTTTGCCATCGGTAATTAAGGCCCTCATAATTCCCTTAATACATAAATAACTATTACCACTCCTTAATCTCTCACGTATTTTGATATACTGGTGAAGGCGAAAGGAATATAACTGGGTGAATGGAATGGCTATTTTGCGTTGGATATTCAAACCGCTTTTTCCTATATTTAGGTAATTTAAGAATTATTGAAAGTGATTAGGTATATTTCGATTTATAACATATGACATTTTGAACATCATAATCAATGTCGAGATAGGTTGAGAGAAAAAAACCTACCTGCTTTTTTTCAGACATCATGATTAGTAATATATAGATAAGCATTTTCTGTCGATGGTTTTAGGTTGATCATCTTATAAAATTGGCATATTTCACTATCACTTTCGTGATTAGAGCTCTCACTTCATCAAAATATTCGATTGTTCCTACTTGGATAGGTCTAGGTATTCTGGATTCAGGAAAATAGGGTAAAAACTTGCACAAAAAACTATCTGAGTACTGTTTATCATCATATATTTGTCGTACACCTATATACCCAATTTTCGACAATTAATAATAAAATCTCTACGCAATATAGTAATACATTTTTACATAAGTACGATATCTACACTGACTGTTGTGTGTATTACTTAGAACTATCAACTAAAACTTATTCAACACTTTGCACTTGATTTCTTAATGTGAATATTTTCTATGAGTACCTACTTGAACTAACGTTTTCATCATTTATTGTTGAAACCAATAGTTATATCACGAATTTTTTACAGTAAACGATATAAACGTAAGTACATCGAATACTACAAATATTATGTGTCGCCCTGTATATCGAAAATATGAATTGTAAGGATTGCTGGAAAATTCGATCTATGTACATATATAAAATAGATGATTCCTCATTTACGAATATGGTGAATACAAGGTGATTTATTTTCTCGCAGCTTAGAGGAAAATGATTATTATACAGTGTCATATTTAAGAATTTGCCAGTGGACAAAGATGTCAAGAGTTGAAGAGAACGAAAATAATAATAATGAAAATGGACAAAAAATAATATCATCAATAAAATCAATTGTTTCGCTTTCTTTTTCCTTGAAAAATTATAAATTTTTATTCCATACCCTGAGCCCCTTCAGCAGTCGCGTGCGGAAAAGTATAACATTTCGCACTTATATGGGTTTCCTGAAGGTATATATAAAAAATTCAATCATTTGTTTCTGTTTCGTTTGTATATATCGATGCACCATTTCATAATAATTATTTCGTTGTTAATGTTGGAAAAAAGTAATTTTTTCATTCGATAAATAGGGCAGCAAAATAATAATTGTGTTTGCATGGAGTTACATACAGCGCGGACAATATTTGAGATCACAAACTTCAGTTTCTTTCAATGTCACTGGGATAATTTCAATGTACAGGATGTTCAGGAATTTCGGAATTCAATAATCGTTTGATGATCATTATTTGTCTCTTACTTGATTCGAAAAACATAGGTGGTAAAGTATGAGTTGACAACAGATTAGGAAAGTTTAGTTTGAGTTTGCACAAAATAAAAGGATACCAAATTATATCTAAAAACTTCAGAAAATCAGCAGAATAATGTTTTCCTTGTAAATTCACATCAAGCACAAAATTTCAATACTTGAAGGTGAATTTATAAATATTTTTTAACGTATTTTCATAGTTATACATTTATGTACAGGGTGTTTCTTAATGATTTTAGGAGGTTAATCTTGAATCCATTTTGAGAAAAAACTACATGAATATATGCTATCAAGGTCTTATTTTTTGAACTACAGGGTGTTTTGAGCACTTTTTTATAACATGATGATGCATCAAAAGGCATTTTCTACTGTATAATTCTTGCCATTAGCAACTTACATAAATGGTTTTCTGGTTTTTATAGAAAGTATTGATTCACCAATTCCTGAACTCCTTTAATGAAATATTCATTTCACATTTGAATTTTTAAATGTCACGATAGCACATTGTTGCCATAACCCTAATCAATAAAATAGAATTTAATGAGACATCATTCAAAATGTACAATTATTTTACAAATAATTTAAAAAATCTACAAAAGACCTCGTTATCCTATTCATATTTACAAAATCATGAAAATATACAGATTGCTGAAAAACTGGTAGAAACATAAACGATAAATCTAATGTGATATAATGAAAAAAAAAAACATTCAAAACAATACTGGAATGTTTCTACCTGGCAATATTGCACTACAAATCAATTACACTTTCCTATAAGGGTGGAATTACATCACAAAACGTATTCAAAATATATATCATTGTACGTATTTACTCGATGTTATGATTGGATATTCGTTATGTGTATTTTTCAATTCGGGCAGTTTTCGTTTATAGAGAATGCTAATAATTTATTTTAGGTGGATGATGTACATCACTTCGTATTGATTGAACCTATTTTTGTTGATCTGATTTTTTTACTACATGTATAGCCCCGAATAAACTAGTTTTCTTATTTGGTAATTCTGAGCAGTATTTGAAAGAAAAATTAGTAATTCTCACCCAACCTCGAAAACATATAGCGAAAAAACTTCCCATAAGGAAGCCACGCAGACCCAAATAAACAGGGTTTTTGAAAAAAAGTCTTCACAAAAACCCACCACAAAGGTGTTCCTTCAACCAAACTAAGCAGAGTTGAAGGAATTTCAATACGAAGTTGCTCAGTTTAGCCTTGAACTTTGAAATGTTTTCTCATTATGAATTCAAAACGACTTGTATACGATCCTGAAGAAATGCTATGAAAAAACAAAATTTTTATTTTATTGTTGAAAGAAAATCTGAATATTCGTGAAATAAATATCATAAACTAATACATTTTTCTTTATAAAAAAAACATGTACCTAGTCTTCCACTGATATTTGCTTACATTGCTGTACTTTTTTCTTTCGTTCTTTTGGCATCGACTTCTGAGGTCATTAGCCTTTTCTATATTGATTTTCCTAGATTTCATTGAGTAGATTCGTTGCTCTATTATTTCCAATATTGTGCAATGAATTAAAGTGATTGTAAATTTGAAAACTTTCATTTCAAAAACGAATATGGAAAATTATATAGGGTGGTCCATTAGGAAAAATACATGTCATAGCTTCAACAACAGTTATCACAAGAAAATATAGAGACACCACTGGATTCCTTTGAAAAAAAATGCCTGAAGAATTTTCTTACTGAAACTAGAATTAATCATGAATAGAGAAATCACTGGGGTGGGTTAAAAATGCACCTGTATCTTTCCGGTTTTCGGCATTTGATTTTTTACAAAACTCCTTAAGGAATCATTTTCTTTCAAGAGAAAATTGTCAATTTTTCAAAATTTGGCTTTCTCAAATTTATGGGTTCTAAACATCACCTTGAAATTGATCAACAATAAATTATAAGACATAAGAATTTGGCACACCTAACGCCGCTCCGTTGATTCGATAAGCTCTTGTCAAAAGAAAATGTATAATCCGTGTTTTTTTTAGACTTGCCAACTTATTTGCTTTTATATATTCTCCAATCTTCAATTGACTATTTCGTATCGTCCGTAATTTTTGAAGTAAAATTGATGGAAACTTTGCCTCAGGAGTCAGGAGAACAAGAAAAGTAAGAAAGTTTAGGGGGTACTTCTATCAAAAGTGAGACAAATTCTGCTTTTTCAGGGTTGAAAATTATTCAGAAAAAAAGCTGTTTTGGTTGAAAAATTGGAGTCCTGGTCACGCTAATGGAGGAAAAGGTATTTGAGTATAAAATTAGCATTTCATACATTATTTACTACAGGAGATGCAACTTTCACTTATAAATAATAAAACATATTCGTGTTTGAGAAAAAAATCAGTTATTTATTTATTGGAGCTGAAATGTGGCTTGTTATCTGAGAGATAATTTTAGACCAAGACCCAAGTTAATTACGCAAAATGATAATAAGGCAGCTGGTGGTAGTTCAAACCAATATTCTTGCCTATGGCCTCGCGATAACATCGCTCGCTGACGAACCATTTAGCGGATGACTCATAACCGTTGAGTTTCTCGAAAATGAACGGTTTTTCTTGAAACCTTTTTGAATATTCAAGATAATACTAGAATGGATGTTTTGTAACTATATAAAGGATCGCAGTGTCGCGGACAGTCAGTTGAGTTTAGAAAGCAAGCTAGTATTTTGAACATTGAGATTTGTAAAGCGAATATCGAAGTGATTCAACTAAGTGTTTGTTGAATTGTTTTTCAAGTGTTTAGTGGAATTAATTGTTCAGTTTTGTACTGAGTGTTAGAATCAACGAACCCAAGTAATGAAATTTTCAGTAGTAATACCATCAAAAGTTTTTGAATTATCGCGATAGGTCTGTTGATTCATGCTTGAAAACACCACAACTCAATTGAGTTATGAAATAAAAAACAGATTTATGAGATGAATCCAATCACGAGTGGAATTTCATTAGACTATCTCACAAACGAAGTGAATGGTAAAAATCTGAAATTTGGTACAATCAGCGTGATAATTTATATGATATATTTGACCTTTAACAGTCGCATACACAAATCTGAAAACACCGAACTTGACAGGCCAATCAGAATAAAGAGTAAAGTTTATGTCATCGATAATCCGAACTTGACTAGAGCTAGAGGTGGGCGATTATGGTTTGGAAATATCGATTATCGATAATCAGAATGTATCGATAATATCGGTTTATCGTTAATACGATATTATCAATATTGACGGAATTATCGATATCATCGATATTATCTATATCAACGGAATTATCGGTATTATTGATAAATCCATGCTTTTTAAATCTTTCACAAGCTGTTGAGACAAAAAATTCGAATAATTTCTTGTATTGTGCGCGTGAAAATGGAAAAACTATCGATACAGGAATCAGAAAATCAGGAGTTGGCGATAACGATTTGGAAATATCGATTATCGATAAAACGAATGTATCGATATTATCGTAATTATCGATGAATCGATAATTCATTTTTTTTAAATTAAATTTGCGTGAAAAAGTCATCAGAATCACACAAGCCGTCATGAATTCATTTTGAAAAGTGAGTTGTGACTTCAGGACCGTCTGGCGCCCAAACTGCACGACTTCGTACTGACCCAAGCCGGGCCCCTACAATCCCCCTAGACGTCCCCCCTGCCACGTCAGAACATTCCCGAGCCGTCGCCGGGCGCCGCCGCATCGGCGCTAGCGTCGCGCGGCGCATGCGCGTGCATCATCAAGTTGGCCGAGTGCTCCTGCGCCTTGGCACGCAGGCACGCGATCGAGTTGTTCCGGAACGCTTCGGGGTCCTCTTTGAACGGCTGCGCGCCGGCGGCAACAGGTGGTGGTGGGGGGTGAGGCGCGGCGCGCGATTGGTCCGGCGGCTGCTGCGCGCCTCGGGTGGTGGGGGGAGCGCTCGGGTCGCTCGTGTCCGTTCGCATCGAGTTCGTGTCGTCGTGGTCGCTGTTCGTGTCGTCCTTGAGGTGTTCGGCGGCTTCTATGGACTTGCGGTGCATTCCTGCAAGGAGAGGGGGGGGGGGTTAGTGGCGGTTGTTGGTGTGACGGCTGTCAACGTCAATGGACAGAAAGCTTCATTTAGAACAAACGAAAAACGATAAGATTTTCACGATAAATATATTTTCCTACGACCACGTATGAAAACGTCAATAATCACACTGTTTTGTTATTCAGAGAGTAGCTCATATCACCATGGTATTGTTTATTTGAAAGAAAAAAAGCACTAGTGTTGATATGAAAAATATCACAACGGTCGCCAGAATTGATAGAAATAATTAGGTATATTGTGAAGGTACTCACTGTCAATATAAGCGTTCTCAAATCAAATTCATATTATCTCTTGAAATTTTTGTCTCGATTTGAATTATACCGATAATTCTTTATCTATCAATTTCAATGTGTCTGATACATAACCTCTGAATTCACTTTAAAACTGGAACCTATACTCTTTGCTGGAACTATTTCGATGTTGATGACCAGGGGTTAGATCATTCAAAAGAGTACGGCTACAGTTGTATGCGCGGCTTGCTGCTTGCATCTGTTTGATATCACAGTATCACCAAAGAGAAGATTATTTAGTATCACAGATGTTTGCAAAGAGTCAAGGACGCACTAACTCGAGTAACTCGTACGCGATTGCGCACTACATACTTCTGTATTCCTGGTTGCGTGATTACTGGCGCTAGCAGGCGTATGGTGTCAAGGTTGTTTATGTACGCTGGTGTCAATAAAATTTGTCCAAACTAAACTAACTCAATCAATCAGTAATTCACATAATGAGGAATCGTCGGAGAAGTATTCAAATATCATCTTGAATATGGAAATAAACAGTACTTGATATTGAATAATCAAAACCACCTGAAATTCTAGAGACCGCTCAAGTTACATTTTTGACAAGACCTTCCGCGAAATGAAAGTATTCGGAGTCGTAGGACAAATAGTGTACAAAACTCGTTGGAAAGTGCATTTCCTTCACTCGTTACGTTTCCGCACTCACCGCTACGCGGCTCGTGCTAAACGACTACTCGTGTGAAATATGTCACTTTCCACACTTGTTGTGTAATACACTATTATATATATTTTTTCACAACATGTTTCGCTAACACTGTAGCTTCATCAGGTATAAGTACACTAAACTAACTACTACGATAACAACCATATTTATACCTAATTACACAGTTATAACAATATTTGTACCTGTAGGGATTAAAGAATGTTTATCCTCTTTATTGCGGTAAATAACGAAACTTAAATGAATATCTAATTAAGCTATTTTTATAGGAAAACAAATTCAACAAAGGAGAATTATTCAAATCTAATTGGTCATTAAGCAAAATATTTGAATTCTTGAGTCTATTAATTTCGAGTGTTTCTAAATAGTTTCACTCCTTTGTTTTCAACATGTAATATTTTGAATTCTTCATCAAAATCGTGATTTTTTTCTAAAAGGAATTGCGAAACATGTTGTGAAAAAATATATATAAATATATTTATCGTGAAAATCTTATCGTTTTTCGTTTGTTCACAATAACTATCGATTTTCATCAAGTAACGGCCAAGTCAATTGAAAAAAAAAACTTCATTTAGAAATTTCGAACTACTACCCCAATGTGTGAGGCATTATCGGAGAGCCTTTTTCTTATGATATGCTAACTATGTATACCGGGTGTTTCACAGTGGATGGAAAATTAGAAGTATCTGGAGAACAGAAAGAGAGATCATTTCGAAAATTTGTGGGCGTGGATAATCAAATTCGTTCTATCCGTATAAAATATTTTCATCAATACAGTGTTGCCACTTGTATCAGAAAGTAGAAGTTACTAACACCTCGTATATTATATCATGTTTGGAATCCTTATAAAATTCCTCACAACTTTCTCTCATAATTCCCTATACCTATCTGTGACGATTTCCGAGGTGAAAATTATTTTGTCCAATTTTTGTGCAAAACCTGACCATTGAAAAATATCAATTTTTTCCCAATGCAAATTTACAAATATAGCTGCATAAGACCATTAAGTATTCTGTAGATGATTTGGATCTCAGTTTCAGCACACAGGGAGGCTCAGAAGTGAATTCCTTCCGGGGACTCATGAAAATGACTGAAACTCCGTTTTTTTAAATGAAACACCTTGTATATTATTACTCATTTGAAAAGCTGTAACATTTAATTGAGTATACTTTCCCTATACCTATATTTTCGTTTTCAATAAAATAAATATTGGATAGTGATTTATATAGTAGGCTATGAACTTCATTCTGACATAGAAATAACATGTTATTCCTTCATTGTCATCCTGTATTCAAGTTGCATGGGTGTGAAAGTACTATGGCAGAAAATAATTACTCGAATGGAAGAAATTTGTGAGGAAACTTATAAGGATTCCATAAATGATATAATATACGAAGTGTTCCATTTGTTCTTTTATATTTTAACACAATTTTCGTGTGGAATATTTTTACTAAATATAAATACGTTGCAAGCTTACAGTTACATACGAATTATTTTATTTTGTAATTCAGCTTTTGAAGCGTGTACATCATCTAAAATGACGTGGTGGAAATATGGAATAGGTATAACTATATCCTATTCAAGCAGAAGAATTCAATTTTGATGTAAACAACCAATTTGTCTTTTCCATTTTCAATTAATTAACAGCCTTGATTAATCATTTATTTGATCTCATTCAGAGCCAGTTGACACCGTATCTCTAGAAGTATCTCTTATATTCACTACGATATCATACTCTCGGAATATAGCAGAAAAACCTGTATTTCTTGATTTCTCCAAAAAACAAATTCCATCGAAGATTATTCATGAAAACCCCAATTGAAATTCACTCAATAACATTACCAAGACAAGAATGTGATTTGTTATTGTCGACATTATGTAGAATGTTATTCACTGATACAAGAAAGCTTCTTTTTTAAAATGACAATGTTAGGTAAATTGTTCTTTCAACTACCTACTGAAATACTGAAATTTTGGTTACCATAGCTCGTCTAACTTCAATTGAAAATCAATGTCATCAATTAATGACTGAATTAATGTCAATTATTGACAATTTGGAGGCTCCTCCCCTCCAGTTAGCTATAAACAACTCAATTATTTCTGATCGCAATCAAATGTTAATGCTTACATGGGAATATACTCATTGAACATTTATTGCATTATTTTTATTTCGTCAACTAAGATCCTTTATTAAGAAATAGCAGAGTTAATAATAGAGAGCCCTGTCCCGGTCCCAGTATCTTAATCATTGACTATACCATGTTCAACGTCATTTACAATTTCCAATATACCCTGTATATGCACCGCGGTAGAATGGGAAAACATAAGCACGCACTGAACCTGTGATGCTACGATTGCTACGAGCATTATTCAGTGCTACGAACGCAACAGTTAACGATAACGGTACATCGTAATAGCCTACGTTGACGTTCTCGATTCTCTGTCTCCACTCTCCAGTGGTCCCCTTTTATTTCCAGTTGGTATAAAAATGCATCTGATATATTTCAAAAGATTTTATTCGATCAGCCAGCGCCATCAAGCGGCTGTTTATGAGAGCCCGCGAACTTTGTGATTTGTTTCGCGGGTCGCGCTGAAAGCTTAGGTAGGTTGTTTGAAATTCGGTGCGTGGTTGGAAAAGTGGTGAATAGAGGGCGCAAGAATCTACTCTGTGAACTCAGTGAATGAGATCGATAGGAGGGTATGGATGGTGGAGTCTCAACAGATTTATCCGGATTTATCACTTGTATTGTAATCTCCCTAGCAGCAGAATTATTAACGATACTTTTTTTCAAGTGAAACCGAGAAAATAACTAGGGAATTAATTCTGCTACGTGGGAGATTCGGTAAGAAAATTTCATAAATCGGAGTTGCTATTAATATGATGAGAAGATGAACCTTATACCAAAGTTTACAGAATATATTCTGTAAACTTTGCTTATACGACCTATTCTGCGTAGATACTGTAGATAGTAACTGATGTTTTTTACTAAAATGTCAGGAACATTCAAAACAGTAATCCGTTTTCAATCATCTATTCAATCTACCCAGATTTTATTCTGAGTGACTTTTGTCAATATGAACTAACAAAATTATCGGGAGTAATTACACAAGTGCTTTAAAATTACCGATAATTTTCCATGAAAGCATGTTGTCTAAAAACTGCATGAGTTTATTTTCACATTTTGTCGAAAGAGCCCGACTCCGAAGGAGGAGCCCTCCTTTAGCAAAATATGATTCGGTGCTTTATCTTCAGAAGTGATGGAAGACTGGTTCAGACACTCTTTATTTGTATAATTATATATGCAACAAATTATTTTATTTCATAATGATGGTTGAGTACCTATATACCTATAATAGGTAAATATAATCTTTCAAATAAGAATATAAGCTACCCTCCACAGTCAATGAAAATAACCATACATGTATTTTCTGTCACAATAAGTAATGGGTCCATTAGACTAATGTCACAAGAAGAATATAGCTGAATAGGAAACTGTTTTCTTTGATCATCTGAGAGCTGCTTTGCACCTTTGAGAATCCCCGAAAATTACAAGTGACGAGATACTACATAATATCCAAAAGTGGAGTTTTCCTTGAATAATCTTTCATGAGATACTCGCAGTGAGTAAAACGGCCGTTTGGCAAAAAATAATTTGTTTTTGTCACGAGTAGCAAGTCTAGTACCAAATCATTGAGTCTGTATTGTATCTGTAATATGCTCATTGAACATGGTTTCCTACTTCCAGTTACCTCTCTAAACTAATTGTGTCTATATTTGAACTTGATCACCACACGAATATAATTCGGCACCATCAAAATTTGAAAGTGCAAGCGGTAGAGAGAAGTGAAAGGAAAAAGAATATGAGAAAGAAATACAGAAGAAGAGGGAGTAGATGAAGGATAAAAGGAAGAAGAGGGATTATATTGGTTATATTGATCAATATTGATAAAATTTCTGTATTCAAGAATGAATGTTGTAGAGCTAGCGTTGGCAGATTTGAAAATCTTCATTGGTATGCTGTTCATGTCATGCAAGAGATAAGCAGGAAGATGACAACATTGCAGAATGCATCATTAATGATTATCATATCGAATCGGTTGAACACAATAAATGTTTTATAAGGAACACCAAATGACCAATGAAAAAATGGATTAGCCATAAATTGGAAAAAAAAATTTTTGAGAGAAAAATAGTCTATCCAATTAAAAATATCAAACATAGTTTGAAATGAATGTCTGGTAGACTACGAGCAGAAAACAACTACTTTCCTGGTAAATACCACGCAGAACATTGAATTATATCTGTTCGTAGTCCATGCAACGATTCACACTGTGAATGCAGATCGCAAATGTTTCTTTCTTCCTAAGACGTGACAAATTCACATCGAGACAGGCACGCCTAACAACCTACAGACCGGTTTCGGGCTTATTGGCCCTCATCAGTGCAGGGTAGTTATCCGAGTAGAGACCGTAAGATCTCAACTCGAAGCGTTGCCTGTCCCAATGCATTTTCGTCGCGTCTATTTGACCGCACCGAGCCGCGTTCCAACAGACAATTGAAAGTGGCGACATCATGCGGCAGAAGAAAGAAACACTCCAGAACCGAATCTCCCAAGTTTTACAGAACTTGGAAGTGGCTGAGAGCTCGACTAAGCTCAATAAATAATTAATTGGATGGACTATTTTTCTCTCAAAAATTTTTTTTACAATTTATGGCTAATCCATTTTTTCATTTATTGAGCTTAGTCGAGCTCTCAGCCACTTCCAAGTTCTGTAAAACTTGGGAGATTCGGTTCTGGAGTGTTTCTTTCTTCTGCCGCATTATGTCGCCACTTTCAATTGTCTGTTGGAACGCGGCTCGGTGCGGTCAAATAGACGCGACGAAAATGCATTGGGACAGGCAACGCTTCGAGTTGAGATCTTACGGTCTCTACTCGGATAACTACCCTGCACTGATGAGGGCCAATAAGCCCGAAACCGGTCTGTAGGTTGTTAGGCGTGCCTGTCTCGATGTGAATTTGTCACGTCTTAGGAAGAAAGAAACATTTGCGATCTGCATTCACAGTGTGAATCGTTGCATGGACTACGAACAGATATAATTCAATGTTCTGCGTGGTATTTACCAGGAAAGTAGTTGTTTTCTGCTCGTAGTCTACCAGACATTCATTTCAAACTATGTTTGATATTTTTAATTGGATAGACTATTTTTCTCTCAAAAACCCAAATGACCATGTATACGACAGATTTTGTTTTGTTCCAGTCTTTTTACATTATTCATTATCCCTAGGAATGTAGAAGTATACGCTTTGGTTTCTCCTCCTATAGTAGATTGATAGTTGAACGAACCTTCAACGTATGTAAGCATTATTATTTGGTATAATTTCCTATCACTGATCTCGTTCTGATCAAAATATAATATTCGCAATAAAATCTATGAAAGTGCATTCATTATTATTTGCCCTTTATCTTCACTATTGGGATCTGTAATTGTTCAACTGAACACAAAGTATTTCTGACATAAACAAGCGTAAGTAAAATACTGACACACTTATTATACATATACAGATGAGACCGTTGAAAAAAGCGTCAAATTGAATCTGAGAGATGAAGCTCCAAGTATGAAGGGATGCGGTCATAGAGAAACATTGTGTTGTTGTTTAGTGTTACCAATTCCATTTATTCGGTGTTCCATTCAAAGAATTTTGATACATTTCAAATGCGTCGTGCGAAAAAATCAAAGAGGAATAGTACATTGTTTACCGGGTAGGAAAAGTTTAACATTCCTGGGCGACTGTGAAGATTGCTAAGTCGTGGCGCAAGCCGAGACTTAGCAACACAGAGTCCAGGAATGTGGCTTTTCCTACGAGGTAAACATACTATTTTTCCGCAAATCGTTTAAAATTCGACAGATATTGATTGATTTAAAAAAAAACGCGATAATTTTATTCCCAAATAAATGATGCTTTGAAATTCCTAATAAAATTACTTGGGCTACTATGGAAACGTATTGAGGTTGAATTGTCAAACTTGACGCTTATAAATTTAATTGCTGGTGTTCTCGAAAGTAAAATGATAAGTGATGATGAAATTTCCATTCCTGGGACTCCTCCAGAGCTGGTTGAGGCAGTGAATACTGCTTCATTAGAATTATTGCCAAAGAAATCAAGAGAAAAGTACGAAAATGCATACAGACGTTTTATGGATTATCGCATGAGTAAAAATACGAGTTCTTTCTCAGAAAATGTTGTAATGGCATACTCCCTAGACCTTTGTTTAAAGATGAAATCTTCAACATTATGGACCAATTATTCAATGCTGAAGTCAACCCTTGCAATTAAACACAATGTAGATATATCTACATACTCGAAACTTCGTTCTTTATTGAAACGGCAAGCTCAAGGTTATATAGGGCAAAGAAATCTAAGATTTTAACGAAGGAAGAAATTGAAAAATTTATCCAGGAAGCTCCAGATAAAGAAAATTTAATGATTAAGGTAATTTACAAGGTTTTAATTTCTATTTAGATTGTACCTTTATTTATTTTTTAGGTGGCTGTAATATTTGGTATTTCTGGGGCCTGTAGAATGGATGAGTTAGTCCGAATGACTGTACACGATATAGAAGACCTAGAATCTAAGCTTTTAATCAGCATACCTGATTCGAAAACCAACAAACCAAGATCATTTGTAATTAATCAGATCTACTTGAATGTTTATCGAAAGTATGTTTCGTTAAGACCAGAAAATATGAACAGTGACCGATTTTTCTTTAAATATCAAAGCGGAAAGGGTTGTAGACAAGTGGTAGGAATTCATCAATTTAGAAAATTGCCCAAAATAGTTGCTACTTATTTGAACTTGGTAAATCCGACAGAATACACTGATGGTCACTGCTTTCGTCGGTCTTCTGCAACAATATTGGTTGACTCTGGTGCCGACATAACTAGTTTAAAGAGGCATGGCGGATGGAAGTCATCAAACGTTGCTGAAGGATATATCGAAGAATCGCTTAACAATAAGGTTGAGGTGGCAAATAAAATTTTCACAGTACAAAATATTCAACAAAATAACCCTACCACCCCGCATGTTGTCCAAAATGTTTCTCATAGTTCTAACAGTGTTCCTCCAATGTTCAATAATTGTACTAACTGTCAAATTACTGTAAATATAACAAATTGATCTTAAAAATGTATTCAGCAATGACTTGATGTTTTCAAAATATAAATTAATTCCTTATAAGCAATGTGTTTTCAATCATTTATGTAGAACACTAACAACTGTACGGAAATATCATTTCCTTACAGAAAGGAAATGACATTTCCTAACAGTAAGGAAGTCCTGACTTTTTCTTCAAGAAATTTTGACAGGAATGTCAAAATTTCCTAGCGATTTGCGGAAATAGTAATTTAAGTCCGGAAAATACTGTTTTTTTGGATGAGTGGACAAAATTCTAGGACGAGCGTAGCGAGTCCTGGAAGTCTGCGAGTCCAAAAAAACTGTTTTCGGGCGTGTTGCGTACACAATTTTTTCGGCAACCGTGTAGAATAACAAATCAAAGAAACACATTTCTTTCAAAAATTGAAATGTTAGCTAATTTTATGTCAGATAGCTGTCAATCGTTATTTTGCTGCTATGGTAATGATCAACTGCATTTATCAAAACCATACTACCAAGATTTTCATATTTACAATGACAACAACGATGTGATTCTTCCAAAAATGCCACTTTCTCAAAAAAAATCGTCTGGAAAGTACGTACTTTCCGGACGGTTGTCGAAAAACATTCCGCTATAGATTAGAGAAAATCTAAGGTACAGACTTTACCTAGCAGCCAGGGGGCCACGCTCTCGTTCTCCTTAGCGCTTTTGAGGATGGTATCGGGCAGGGGCAAGGAATGTCGCACCATCGCCCCGTACAGTCCGTACTCCGCCATGATGGTACTTCTGCCCCAGCACTTTTCCGTTTTCCTCCACTTCGCTCGCCTGTTCTGGAACCACACCTGGAACAGAAAGATGATGGGCTTGAAAAGGCACGTGCAAATAAAAAACGGACTGGATACAGTTCATGCTTAGGAGTGTATATAGCCACAATGGTATTAGCTCTATTGGTGTTGATAACCTTCTCACCAGACTAAGATCAGTCGAATTTATTACACAGGGATATACGCAGATGATATGGTCAAAACCAGTAGAGAACATCACAGGACAATATCTTGCAAAATGCTCTCAACATCCTGAAATGAAACTGTTCACAGAAGGAACTGAAAGTGAATCTGAACAAGAGTATCAAGACAGTTATCGTTTCATTTACCATGAAGCGAGAGATACTCAACATCAATTTCTTAAAGAAATAGATCCAATGACATTGATTGAAGAAACATCCAAAAAGATTCGTTTCATCATTAGGATTCAAGTCACAATGATAACTGTATCAGTTATATTGTTGTCGGCAACCTTCTCACTAGACTAAGATCAGTTGGCTTTGTTGAATGGTGCTATATACGAAGATGATATGGACATCACCATTAGGGGCAAACAAACAAGACAATAATTTGTTCTAATTGAAAATAGTCTCAACATCCTGGAAGGATGGTGTTTGCATACAGAATTGAACGTCAATCCAAACCAGACAGTTATCGTTTCATTGACTAAGCGAAGGAAGCTCAACATATATTTCTTGAAGGAATGGATCTATTGACATATAAGAATCATTCAACAAGATTCAGTTCACTATTAGAAGTCAAGCCGTAATGGTATAACTGAATTAGCTCTATTGGTGTTGACAATCTTCTTACCAGACTATATAAGATCAGTTGGCTTTGTTGAATGGTGCTATATACGAAGATGATATGGACATCACCATTAGGGGCAAACAAACAAGACAATAATTTGTTCTAATTGAAAATAGTCTCAACATCCTGGAAGGATGGTGTTTGCATACAGAATTGAACGTCAATCTAAACAAGATAGTTATCGTTTCATTCACCAAGTGAAGGAAGCTTGACATCAATTTCTTGAAGACATAAATCCATTGACATTGAAGAGTCATTCAACAAGATTCAGTTCACGATTAGGATTCAAGCCACAATTCTAACTGTACATTGTTGTCAACAACCTTATCACCAGTCTGAGATCAGCCGGCTTCGTTATATGAGGCTGCGAAGATAATAGGGTAATCACCATGAGAGGCAAATATCACAGGACAGGCAAACTGCTCTCAACACCCTGGAAGGATGGTGTTTCCAGAAGAAACAGAACGTCAATCTAAACAAGATAGTTATCGTTTCATTCACCAAGTGAAGGAAGCTTAAATTCAATTTATTGAAGAAATAGATCCATTGACATTGAAGAATCATTCAACAAGATTCAGTTCACGATTAGGATTCAAGCCACAATTCCAACTGTACATTGTTGTCGACAACCTTATCACCAGTCTGAGATAGGCAAATATCACAGGACAGGCAAAATGCTCTCAACACCCTGGAAGGATGGTGTTTCCAGAAGAAACAGAACGTCAATCTAAACAAGATAGTTATCGTTTCATTCACCAAGTGAAGGAAGCTTAACATCAATTTCTTGAAGACATAAATCCATTGACATTGAAGAATCATTCAACAAGATTCAGTTCACGATTAGGAGTGAAGCCACAATTCAAACTGTACATTGTTGTCGACAACCTTATCACCAGTCTGAGATCAGCCGGCTTCGTTATATGAGGCTGCGAAGATAATAGGGTAATCACCATGAGAGGCAAATATCACAGGACAGGCAAAATGCTCTCAACACCCTGGAAGGATGGTGTTTCCAGAAGAAACAGAACGTCAATCTAAACAAGATAGTTATCGTTTCATTCACCAAGTGAAGGAAGCTTAAATTCAATTTATTGAAGAAATAGATCCATTGACATTGAAGAATCATTCAACAAGATTCAGTTCACGATTAGGATTCAAGCCACAATTCCAACTGTACATTGTTGTCGACAACCTTATCACCAGTCTGAGATAGGCAAATATCACAGGACAGGCAAAATGCTCTCAACACCCTGGAAGGATGGTGTTTCTAGAAGAAACAGAACGTCAATCTAAACAAGATAGTTATCGTTTCATTCACCAAGTGAAGGAAGCTTAACATCAATTTCTTGAAGACATAAATCCATTGACATTGAAGAATCATTCAACAAGATTCAGTTCACGATTAGGAGTAAAGCCACAATTCTAACTGTACATTGTTGTCGACAACCTTATCACCAGTCTGAGATCAGCCGGCTTCGTTATATGAGGAGTTTTTGCAGAAGGAACTGAATGTCAATCTAAACAAGACAGTTATCATTTCATTCACCAAGCGAGTATAGGTAGTTTTATTGACGTGAGACGACAATTTGGATGTTTCAGGTGTGAAATTGTGATCTGCAATCTCCACTCTCCACTGTCGCAATCTTGTCACGACGGAATTAACACAAACAAAAATTCCCTGTCTATACACTCACCCGAGTCCCGAATCCGCTCTCATTGAACGAGTTAATTTCTAATTTAATTTGATAATTAATTCTGTAACAGTGCTCGACGGGAGCCAATCGGTTCTATTGTGTCCCGGAATTACACCTTCACAAAGCGCCGAGTTCCCGGCCCCCGTTTCGGACGGCCCCATCCCGCCCCCTTCAGTGCTGCTATTGACATTTATTTCATTATTGCGTTTTGCCGTTTCTCGCATACAGCATCGGCTGTGTGCGTGTTTCTGATGAGTTTTGTGTGCGTTGTAATTATTTAATGTGGGCCGCTTGTTGAAGGAAATTGAATAATTCGACGTTCAATTTCGGCTTTTATATCCAATTTGGGAATCTCGCAAGAGGGGCGGAAAGTTACGTCAGAGAGTTACGTCAGAGGCGCTTCTTCGATGAACGACAGAACACTTGTTAGTTGTTACATCCTTAATGGACAATAGTTCCTTAGAATCCATTTCTAAGGCGACCGAAATCATGCCAGTTAGGTACGACTTCGAAATGCAGTTCGAAGTGGTCATAAACAACCACCAAATTTGTACAGAAATCTGACATCAACCCAGGAAGGGAAGCATCATTGTGGTATACTGATGGATCCAAGATGGATGAAAGATGAAAGGGATGAAGTAGGAGTTACACTGTCAAACTTCAGGCTCCCAAAACCCCTTGGTAACACTCCGCTCTGAAGTTATACACTAATGAGTCTAAGACTGGCAGCGAACAACCATTAGGTCACTTTGAAGTGAGTTGCTGGTGACGAAGATGTTAAAGGCAACGAAGATACAGACGATCTTGCCAAAGAAGAGGCAAATACACAATTTCCCGGCCCAGAACCCTTCTGTGGACTCTCCAAGGCCCACTTGAAAGAAGAGGTTCGACGTTGGGAAGCGGATGAAATGAAATCTCACTGAAATAAAGTGCAAGAACAAAGACAAGCGAAAAGACTAGTGAGCCTTTCGCTAAGGAAAGCTAAACAGCTTCTCGAGTTGGACAAGAAAGACTTGAAACTGATGAAGGGACACTGCCCTCTGAGGTATCACCTTAAAAAGATGGTCAAAAAAGAGAGTGATAGTTGCTTATGCAAATTCCCAGCGCTCTTCTGCAAGAGGCTCAAGTTTTTGGAATGGGCCTTCTTGAAGTCCTCCGATGCCAAGAGCTCAGCTCCAAGGAAAGTGGATAAACTCTGCACGAAGTCTCAGAATCCCGGGCCTCGAATAGATTATTATCGAATACAAAATGGACCTGTATCTTGGTTTTCCTGAAAAACCTCCTCCGGTAAAATATTTCCGGTAGATTGTGTGACATCTGCCAACTGTATGTTTTTTTATGTAGACATATCGATATTAGTTGAAAACACAGTGTGGATTGCATAGGAAAAAATGAGACTATGTTCACTTCGGATTCTGGTGCAAAACTGCAATTTTTGGGATTGTCTAGCATTGCTTCTTTACAGTTCACTAAACCATTTCAAGTATATGCTGAATCAGCAATATAGGAATCTATAGAAAGAAAAGTTGCAGTTTTCACTGTTTCATATGACTATATCAAGGGTAACAAATATCCCAGTGAAAAATCGAATAAAACGGTAGCCCCAACTCCGAAAACAACCTATCAGCTCGAAGTTTTGCACTCCATCCAACGTATGCAAATTGCGAGTGTGAGTTGGTAGAGCACCAAGTTTTCCGCTCTTTTAAACACGGAGTAGCGTGAAGACGCCAAAATAAGATGACTCGACTACAGCTAGACAGGCGAGGATCGCATATAAATGGCACATTTAGGACTTTAATCTGAATTTATCGCTACGAGAAGCGAATCAGTAGCGTTTTCATACGTGAGACATTATTCAAATTTTCACGAGGATAATGGAACAATGCATCATAATATTGAGAACATCGTTAAATACTTGAATTTTGCGTTGAAGAAGGATATATCAAATCTAGTAGGTTGAAACAGGCTCCCAAGGATCATAACGTTATAGTTGTTTGTAGGTAGTTGGCCATGTTTCGTGTTCAATCCGGCTCGAAGGACCAAATGTTGAATAGCTTCGAACAAACTCAAACTTTGCTTGATAATCAATTTGAGTACCAGGAGCTATTTCAAATCTCAGCTCCAAGGGCAGATTGCATGATATACTAAAATACCGTTGAAGAACAGACATCTGAAATGTCTGTTCAATTTTCATCTGTTCATTTGTTTCAATTTTCATCTGTGGTCGAAATAGTGGTAGGATTTGCCTGATTTCGAATTCATAATATCATTTCGTGTAGGAAAACATGAGATGATGGTTATGTGATGAGATTCAAAAACGGCAGTCGAGATAGATACCCACACCTTCTATTAACGATTTTATCAATTGCTCTTATCTCATCGCATATAAAGTTCCACATAATGGACAAATTGACGTATAAATTGAAGTATAAGCCTTTACATCACGTTACACTCTTCAAAGAGTGCGAAATACAAGCGTATAGGTTTACACATTGTTATCTTGAAATGCAATATTTACCAACCAATACACCACGAAAGCTAAGTGTCTATCAGTAACAGCTACTAATACCGCCGAGTGTATCGTTTTCCCACAGATATTCTATATCTCCCAATAGAAATTTTCTCATAGATACAGGGTATTTCACAGTATGAGAATATGGATAGGTAGTTGAATACCTGTGAATATATAGTCGATTGTACATTTAGTACCAACGGTATTTTCAATATGAATATTAATTGCTTCTGGACCCAGCAACCCTATTAGACAGCAGTAGAAATCAACTTGCAGCGAAGCAAATTAGACTGATCAGTCTATCTTCAGTTGCATTTCTTATTTAGGGCTTATTTACAGTTGCAACTTCGAATTGGGACTGAATTGGTCTAATTCCCATTTGAGACTCTAATTTACGGCTGATTTAGTTGCAACTTAAAATTAGAGCTAAATAAGTTTAATTTTTTCGTTTCAATCGTAATATAGGGCTAATTTATAATTGCTACTGTGAATAAGTGCTGATTTACGAGTGTCATAGGTCTAATAATTATATAGTTTCAACTGAAATTTAGGGCTTATTCGTCGCAAGGTCGCAACCTCGAATTTGGACTAAATTGATATAATTCCCCCATATGTAACTGTAATTTAGGTCTGATTTATAGTTGAAACTCCAAATTAGAGGCATGATTGCAACCTTCAATTTGCTGTAATCTCAGGTAGCAATAATTGTGAGGCTAATTAACAATTGCAACTTCAAATTAGAGCCAAATAGTAAAATATTTTCGTTTAAATCGTGATATAGGGCTAATTTACAATTGCAAATCATCTTCAAATAAATCGGAGAATATTCCATTTGATGAGAATATCACCATTTTTGCTGTACCTGCTATATTTCATTTCAAGTTGGGGAATTTAGATTCTGATCATTGATTAGATAATTGAATCGTGTTTTATTTTTAATCGTAAAATTCATTCAGAATACATCTTATTCCTGATGGAAACTGATTTCTGATGACAACTTGTTCATAATATATCATTCAGAAGTAGGTAACCTTTTATATTGGTGTTGATCATGCATTACTAAAATGGCAACAATGCACATCAGTAGTTGCATCGGTGACAACGACTATCCGGCAACTGCGATGCGCAAAATTTAAAGGTCCGAGGACAATGAAAACAGATGGGTTGAGTGTCTCATCTGTAAGGTTTTCGAATCTGTTGTAGTAGTTTAGAGATTTGAATGGGGTTTATCATTATATGTATATTGTTGTTCATTCACGTTATCATGTCATTGATTTGTCACTTATAATTACACGAGAGCTTTTTTGGCAAAATAAACTTGACGAGTATCAATGAATTATAAATGTCAAGTTTACTTCAAGTCAAGAAAAACTAGATTCGGTAAGACAATTTAATGAATATGTAAATCAATAAATTGAAAAATGAGATGTGAATTAGTTTATTTAAATTAACGGAATAGTACCATTTTGTTAAATACACAATTGTTGAAAAAAGCTTGATTTTCAGAACTTTCTTCATATTTCATATTTTTTTCCAAACGAAACATCGCAAATTGTCGCCAAATTGACGTAGTTGAATTCACAGTATTGCGAGGCACACTCGGAGACTCTCCAAATCGCGAAATTTCCACAAATAAGATACTTTTCTGACAACGCAAGTTTGAGAAAAATTTACATAACGTCATCAAAAATTTGTTCACAACGCTGGTTGTCATGTTTTCAAAAGTTAGGTTTCCTGTTGTCACTGGATAAGTTAGGACAAACTTTTTTCGATGTCATAATGACAATACACCGCGACTTTCAGTGCATGAATTAATTGAATTGTGTCGCCAAAAATTTTTTTTTCTATTTTGGTTGTATAATGAAGTCATTGTGCAACGCAAATGCGTGTCGAAATAGCCCCTATTCCGATACGCATGGTATAATCTAACTGTCAAATGAAAGTTAGAAGAGTTAGGCACAGTTTACTTCTGAGCGATTTGGATTTGGTGATATTAGCAGTGAAAAACTCGATGTTTTAATTGATAAATTTCAATTCAGAGTGTAATCTGATTTAAATTGATCAATAAAAACAATAATAACATTGAATTTTTCACCGCTGGTATTGCAATAATCAAAATCGCTCAACTGTAAACTGGGCTTTACCCTTGTGCGTCAGATTTTAATTATTTCAATGTTATCATTGTTACCAATCGAAGATGTTTCTGTTATTTATCGATATTAAATCAATTTTTTTCTTCCATTCAATTCAAAATAGAAAAAATTACATATGACACGTTTTATAAGACACTTTGTCGCACTTGTTCACTTGGAGCACTCCTCGCTTCGCTCGTCGTACTCCAAACAACGCGTGCGACAAAATAGCGTCTTATAAAACTTGTACCATAATATAGTATTTTCTTTTGGATAAATCATTAGACATGAGACAATATCTTCAGTTTTTTCGCAAAATTCTGGATTGGTAACATTTTTCGTTTACTATACATATAAGAGACATTTATCTGATAAAAAATGTTTGGAATAGCCAGTTCGGAGCAGTCGTGCCCACGAAAAAAAAACTCCAAA
Organism: Chrysomela aeneicollis; assembly: GCA_029955515.1. Taxonomy (NCBI): domain Eukaryota; kingdom Metazoa; phylum Arthropoda; class Insecta; order Coleoptera; family Chrysomelidae; genus Chrysomela; species Chrysomela aeneicollis. Next base: position 31,377,078 of record JARUHQ010000001.1, read on the forward strand.
ATCATTAATTTCCGTGGCAGCCGGCTCATCTTTTCCTATCCACAGGGGGCGCCACGCGTCCCATAATGAGAAACATTCTCAGTGCCATGTTTCCCTGCTCATGTGCCAGGTTATTCATATGGTCGCCCCACCCTAAAAAATGAAATAATAATGCCTCTCCAGAGAGGCGAACAGATTCGACACATTTGTTTGGTATTCATTATTTTATTGTTCGGAGTTTTGTCACACGATATATTCCGGATCAAATCTGATAGCTGCAGGGTGGATAACTATAAATTAACACTCTGGTCTTTTGATTCCGGGGGGAAGATGATAGCGGTTCAGGGTTGAAGATTCTCGCAAAAACTAAAATATCAATTTTCAAGGGTATATTCCAGAAAGAAGTTGTTTTTTCATTCCAATTCGCCACTTTTTGATGGAAAGAGTATATTGTGATAAACGTTTTAAAAGACGCTAAACGTGTCTTATAAAACGTGTGTCGAATACAATTTTTTCTATTTTTCATTAATTTGAAGTCTTATTAAAGAAAAAATTGATTAATAACATTGATGCACAAGCACAGTTTACAGATTTTTGTGAAAGCAGTGGTGAAAAATGCAATATTGTAATTGCTTTTATTAGTCAATTAAAATCAAATCACACTCTGAATTGAAATTCACAAATAAAAACATTGAGCTTTTCACTGCTAGTATCACCAAATCCAATCAGAAGTAAGCTGAGCCTTACTCTTCTGACTTTCATTTGACAGTTCGATTGCACCAACCTCATGCGAATAATAAAAAATGCGTATCGAAACAGAGGCTATTTCGATACGCATTCGCGTTTCATAATGACTCAATTATAGAACCAAAATAAAAAGAAATATTTACCTGCAGGTCTTTATATATTTCGGATACCCTTTAATCAGTTCTTAGTTTTGATCCTTACGGAATTTGGTCCTTTATAATTTTTCCTGTAGAATTGAAATATGTAAACAGAAATAAAATTGAGCATTTCAGAAATAAGTTATGGGCACCTGGTGTAATGTTTTCCTACGATTAGTACAGGAAACGCAATTTTTGTGCACTATTTTTCCTACAACCATGAATATTTTTTTAATTCGCGGAAAATCATGTCAAGTATATAACTATGAGCGGCTTTTATGATTTCAGGTCGTGTCGATTCGATATTTCCATACTTTCGGTAATAATGGAAAACATTTTCGAAAATTCCATATGTGAATTATCTACTGAATTTTGTTCCACATGCCTACACGAATATCACGAATCTAAAAATTATTTCAAATGTCACTTTTCATCCGTTGGCGCCAGTAGGTAATCACGCAACCAGTTATACCGCAGTGCGTATATTGACATCAATCAAGAAATATAAGTTGGTGCGTTCAAATTTTTAAAAAGTAAAAATTTCTGTGATGTGCAAGCCGTACCTACTATTTAGTAGCAGCTTGTGGATGATGTCACTCATGTGGTGTAACAAAATCGCTTATGGTGACAGTAAGTAACAACTAATATACCTAATTATTTATATATACATGATGCGAGCGTGCGATTTTTTTTCATTTCAAATATCAATGATATATGGTGATAGTTTCCAAATAACAAAACAGTGTGCTTATTGACGTTTTCATACGTGGTCGTAGGAAAATAGTATATTACACAACAAGTGTGGAAAGTGACATATTTCACACGAGTAGTCGTTTAGCACGAGCCGCGTAGCGTTGAGTGCGGAAACGTAACGAGTGAAAAAAAAAGCACTTTCCAACGGGTTTTGTACACTATTTTTCCTACGATTCGCGGGAGGTCTTGTCAAAAATGTAACTTGAGCGGTAATTTCAGGTGGTTTTGATACGACATCAAGTACTGTTTATTTCCATATTCAAGATGATATTTGAATACTTCTCCGACAATTCCTCATTATGTGATTTACTGATTGATTGAGTTGGTTTAGTTTGGACAAATTTTATTGATATTGACACCAGCCTACATAAACAACCTTGACACCATACGCCTGCTAGCGCCAGTACTCATGCAACCAGGAATACAGAACCATAGAAGTACGTAGTGCGCGAGCGCAGAGTTATTGCGTCCTTGACTTCTTGCAAACATCTGTGATATCAAAGAATCTTCTCTTTGGTGATACTGTAATATCAAACTGATGCAAGCAGCAAGCCGCGCATAAAACTGTAGCCGTACCACAGTTTACTGTGGCCGTACTCTTTTGAATGATTTCACCCGCTGTCATCAACATCGAAGTAGTTCCAGCAAAGAGTATAGGTTAAAGTTTTAAAGTGAATTAAGAGGTTATGTATCAGACACATTGAAATTGATAGATAAAGAATTCTCGGTATAATTCAAATCGAGACAAAAATTTCAAGAGATAATATGAATTTGATTTGAGAACGCTTATATTGACGGTGAGACCTTCACAATATACCTAATTATTTCTATCAATTCAGGCGACGGTTGTGACATTTTTCATATCAACACTAAACTTGTGCTTTTTTTCTTTCAAATAAACAATACCATGGTGATATGAGCTACTTTCTGAACAACAAAACAGTGTGATTATTGACGTTTTCATACGTGGTCGTAGGAAAAAAATATTTACTGTGCATGAATTCCTGAACTCCTTGCATAAACCTTCGATGAAAACTGAAACCTTTCACATATTGGATTGTTGTGCTCACAGCCGAGGAATCCCGAACCTATCCAAGACGTGAAACACTCTAACAATCTTTCTGTGTTGAAGATTTCAGACAGACAATATAGTATTGATATTCTCTGCGCCAATGCACAATGCACCCCTTGGTAGTAATGCCACAATAACATCCCATAACGCTGTACGCGATATAATGACACGGGGTGTATAATATTCCAGTTCAGTTTTGATTTGATTAGTTTTTCCATTTAACTCGAAAGTTGACGCCGAAATAATGAATTCGTTCGATTTGTGAATGGTGAGTAATGACCTATAGCGTTACAACGACTGATTCAATTAGCAAATTGGATTAGTAGTTTTCGAGTGTTTTATTTTTTTATTAGATTGATACCACCATTAGCAATTTGTTTTGCTTTGACGCATGACTGATCTTGGAAAGCATAGGCGGCGGCAAAAGGGTTACCCTATTTGTAACATTTCCTCCTCGTTTTTTGAGTGTTCGCGTGTTTAATAAATCATTTAACCCAACCTACAGACCGGTTTCGGGCTTATTGGCCCTCATCAGTGCAGTGTGGTCAACCGAGTAGAGACCCTGAGATCTCCACTCGAAGCGGTGGCAATTTCTGCTACGCATATTTCACAGCTCTGAGTCACGTTCCAAGAGACACTTGGAACTAGCGGCACCATGCGGCGAAAGAAAGAAACACTCCAGAAATGAAGTTTTCATGTCATAAAAAATTGGACTGAAGCTCGAATAAGCTTATTAATTGATTTAACTACAAAAATCCGAAGAAATTTTGACTGGAGGTATGGAAAAAATATGGAAGTTAATGTTATTCACACATGCATAATGGGTAGATGAAGTTGGAGGATGAACACGTTTGGAAACTCTTACTCTCCAATTAATGTTCTCAGCAAGAAACCGGTAACGATTGCCTCAATTGATAATCTCACAAACAAATAAGAAATATAATATAACTTATTTCGATCTCAGTCTTTCAATGAAGTGGCGATTTTTCACTCACACTACTGGAGTCCCACAGGGATCTATTTTGGAACAGACGGTATCGGTGAATAATACACAGCCGTACGGTCAACCAACCACTTGTATGCTTCCTTGTCGTCTAGACCAATGATAAACGAGGTCGAACCTTCCCCATATCTTCAACGCACTTACTTCAATAATGTTTCGGTATGAAATTTTCTTACCGAATACCACTTCCATCAGTAATAATTGGTGCTTCAGTGGCAAATTTGTTTATTTGGGGTTATCTTTAAAACTAAAAACGATCGATCAAATTACTGTCCAGCAACTTTGCTTCGATTTGAGCGACATTCATTTTGTGTAAACGGATTTCATTAGTTCGAAAATATCTTCATACAAAGTTTTCATAATATACAGTAGGTACGATGGGTTCAGTTTCTACTACATTCGGTCTGATTCTCTAAGGAAGTGGTTATATCAACAACTGTCATTTGGGTGGCAAATAGGAAGGTCAGTTGTTATTTATATCACCTTCCGAATCTTCAATTCTCTAACGTCAGAATGGAAAAAAAATTAACAACTTGTCGTTGGTTTACCACTGATAAAGTGACTAATTTATCCACCAGATTTTACTGGTGGAAATGGAAAAATAATTCATCATAAAGGTGATATATATTTGAAGAGGCAGTTATGAAAGAAATTCGTTACAGTTTTTAGGATATGAGTCACTCAGGAAATAATTATATGTTGGGATAATCGATATTATTGAGAACCTGTACCTTCCTACTGAAAAATATATCATAAAAATATCTACATATATATGCTCAAGAAACAGATAGCATCCAATTATATAGAGCCTTATGAAATTATGCAAACCAATTCAACATTATGACCTAAAAATTTACCGAAGATATATCACATGCCAAGAATATTAATGTTAATGATGTCTCTGATAGAACTAATGATGTGTTCAACATGGTAGAATGTATTGCTACTGAAAAAATAAATACCTAGCTGAATCAATGAGCAATGATCCTGTGTAATAATATGCATTCCAGGATATATTTATACCTACCTCACTGAGTTCATTAACAAAACATATAATTATTACTCCTGCAATTATTCATGAAAAACTTGGCAGTCCCGGACACAGAAGACCAAAAAGTAATCTGTGTGCCGATATTTTCTATGTGCTAATACTAATACTTCATCGAATCCAAAAAATGAGGTTAGATTGACGTTGAAATTGCAGAAAAACAGCAAACTATAATAAAAAAGAAGAGGAGTTACCAACTTTTCCGCATTTATTTACCACTGAGTGGAAATGTAAGAAATTAGCAACCTTGATAAATTTCGTATTTGAAGAATACCACATATGAATAGTGGAAAATCTAAAGTGGTTATAAAAGTAGTTGTTAACAACGTTACTAATGTATCCACTATGTTAACCACTTTTTAAAGAATCGGACTAATTATCTCAAATGTGAATTTTTAAGACCATACACCAGGCCCTGCTCTTTGATAAATTGCGTTAGGTATAAATTTTTTTTAATTGCAATTAAGTCGGAGACTGAAATTGATTCGAATATATTATGATGGGTCACATTGGGATCACGATAATGCATAAACTAATCAAATCAAAACCAAAAAGGGACTCCTTCCTAAACATCGCGCGCCATTAGGCGACATTATAGGATGTTATTATAACGCAATATTCACACATGCGAACAATGGTCACGTGCCTAGCGCGGGCGGGGAGGGCGCCGCTAGAGGGCGTCGGCGTCGCCTCGGCAGAAACGACGCCGATCTGCCGCTCTAACGAACCGTGAAGACGCGTGTACAAACAACGTCCAATTACTTTGCGGTATCATTACATTGTATTGAACGGCACAATCTTTTTGTCCGCGGATTAGCGAGGTTGTTTTAGTTGGTACTTACACGTGGAAGGATTAACACTCCACTTATTCCATGTTTTTCACGAAAAGAAGACGTTGAGCTCAATAACTAAGCTCAATTATTTAAGTAGATGTAAATGTATTAGTCAATGGGCAAAGCTCACAATTTATAATACTTGCATACTACCTCATTTTTTTTAATACACCATCCAACAGAAATCCATTTACAGGGTGGGAAAGTAACAGGTACAAACAAATAATTTTGATCAATGAAGATAAAAAAATAGTGAAGAAATGAGACAAGATACAAAAACTAGAGAAAGGGAAAAATAATATCCAAATCTGATTTTTTTCAATGAAGCAATGCTGCAAGAGAAAATGTCACAGCTGTTATTGATAACATTGTAGTTGTTGCAAATTCTGAATAAGGGTGAGTTTTTCTGTACATTTGTTCTAGAGGTTTCAAGGTAGAATAGAGTGTTCTGTCTTGAGTTCACTCTTGGAACATGAAAATTCAGCATACTCAAAACAGCACTACAGTTGATTTGGCCATGGATCACCTTATAAAGAAAAATCAGAGCATCAGATGTATTCCTCCTATTTGCAAGAGAGGTAAAGTTATGTCTCTCTAATAAAGTGGTATTAGATATTCCTATAGCAGGGTACGCATCATCTTCCTTGAAAGAGAGATATTTCATAAAGCGATGCATACTCTGTTTTAGAACGGACAGTAATTACTGTCAGTAATTACTGTTCAACAGTTTTATATCTCCTGAACCAGAATGAAAAAAATCGTCTACAAAAATTACAAAACAGGAGTATGATAATTATTTTGGAATGTTCCAGACTCACACCAATCAAAGAAATGCTAGTGGTATTAGGATGGCTTACAGTAGAAAATTATGTTAAAATGTATACTATGATCTTCATTCATGAAGTGAAACATGGTCTTACTCCTAAATATTTGCAGGATAAGATACTCTACAACACAGACATACATGAACATAATACTCGAGGACGGCAAAATTTTCATTTTCCACAATTTTCAAAAAGGTCGACCCAGAATAATGTATTTTTCAAAGGTTTGAGTGAATACAATTAATTGCCAAATGGAAAAAAAATAGTGCATCTCTTGGATCGTTCAGAGTTAAGTTAAGAAGCTTTTTATTGACCAGATGATAGTGAGAAAGTATTTGTGTTATCTCACTAACTCATGGATTGATTTTGTTTGTAGGAAAATTCTTGTACTGAATTGGTTTTAATGGCGCTAGCAGGTGTATGGTGTCAAGGTTGTTTATGTACGCTGGTGTCAATATCAATAAAATTTGTCAAAACTATACTAACTCAATCAATCAGTAATTCACATAATGAGGAATTGTCAGAGAAATATTCAAATATCATCTTGAATATGGAAATAAACAGTACCTACTTGATATCGAATCAAAACCACCTGAAATTATAGAGACCGCTCAAGTTACATTTTTGACAAGACTTCCTGGGAAATGAAAGTATTCGGAGTCGTAGGAAAAATAGTGTACAAAACTCGTTGGAAAGTGCATTTCCTTCACTCGTTACGTTTCCGCACTCACTGCTACGCGGCTCGTGTTAAACGACTACTCGTGTGAAATATGTCACTTTCCACACTTGTTGTGTAATATACTATTGTAGTTCCGAAGGGGTTGAAAGTACTAAGCCATTGATTGGTCGTTTTTATTTTTGTCCATACATATGTGTTGTACCACGTGATCATAGCACCTACTTTCTTGCAGACCTCTCTATATCAAAAAAATTCTATACAGGATGCCGGATCTAGCGTTATAAGATCTATGAAAATTGACTTGTGTCTCGAGGAAAATGCATAATTTTCATAAACAGTCTCTCGCTCGCGATATACATCAGCCATTTAGGAAGTTTCCAGGGTGAAATTGCTTGGAAAAGAAACGCCATAAACGGGCTGAATAAATGAACAATGATCGAGGATAATGGGTAGAAGACTGGAGCCGAATGGAACGCGAACGCTATCTTGCGGAAAATACAAAAATAATCTAATTTATGAAGTTCCATCAACCGATATTTCATCGTTCTGTTGCCCGGATTTCTGTCCGTAATCTATTTTGGAGCCGCTGCCTTTGTTGCCCTGCGGAATAATGCCATAAGTTCTTGTTGATTGATAACATCCAGTTTGTGGAAGACCGTATTAATCCTGTTTATTTTCTACTCTTGATTTTTCCCACCAAAACGGTAGACAATTGATAATATCACATGTAGGTTGGTATATTATATGGAAGTAAACCTCAAGATTCAATGGGGAATTCAATGGGAAATTTAGATTTTCCATATAGTCTGCGAAAATTCATCAAATACGTATTTTTTATTTTGCTTATTATACTTCACAAAAATGTAGTCTCAGCTCATCCACCATTCTGATGACAAGGATGACTTTCGAGTCGGTTGCAGAAAAATATATTTTTCTATTTTGGTTGTATAATGAAGTAATTGTGCAACTCAAATGCGTGTCGAAATAGCCTCTATTTCGATACGCATTTTTAATTATTCGGAGATTGGTACAATCGAACTGTCAAATGAAAGTCAGAAAAGTTAGGCCCAGTTTACTTCTGAGCGATTTGGATTTGGTGCTATTAGCAGTGTGTAATTTGATTTTAAATTACCAATAAAAACAATAACTACATTGAATTTTTCACCGCTGGTATTGCAAAAATCAAAATCGTTCAACTGTAAACTGGGCTTTACGCTTGTGCGTCAGATTTTGATTATTTCAATGTCATCATTGTTACCAATCGAAGATGTTTCTGTGATTTATCGATATTGAATCCATTTTTTTCTTCAAATAAATTCAAAATAGAAAAAATTGCATATGACACGTTTTATGAGACACATTGTCGCACACAACAACGCGTGCGACAAAATAGCGTCTTATAAATTTTGTATCATAATATATTATTTCGCTATTGAAAATTTACTCATCAACCCATAGCCAACGATGTTTCCCATTTGAAAAAAAATACAACTTCAGCCCATAACTCGAAATTGCATCTTCTTTTCAACATCTCCCCACAGCATCAGATATTTATTTGTGACTGGGATCACCATTTTTTTGAATATTTTGTTGCATACTTCAGTGAGTGTATATATCAATGTATTATCCAATGAGTAGATAAATATTTCTAATCATGCAACAGTGCAGACAACTTTTTTTTTTCGGTTCGTAGGCTCAACTGAATTGAGTTGAGAGAATAAACTTATAATCAACAAATATCCCCAAATGTCACCAAATCTAGGTAGTACCTCATAGTATTTCGCCATTAAAACTGTAAAGGGCTGCATTTTGAGAATATAAATTATCTGGATAATTTCATTTGTCATTCCAGGCAGCAGAACTAGTTATTTAAATAATAATTTCATGACCGTTCCATTCCAAGAAAACTTGAACATTGAATTGTTATAGAATTTAGTTTCTTAAAAGAAATTGTTGGTACTGTTTCTAATACAGTCTTCGCAAAAACGATTTGTTTCCATAATGTTGACCAAAATGTAAGATTCGATCATATCGTGTGATACGTGATACGTCGTTGCAATAAGGAAAAAAATAAATAATCGGGTAATTGTTCAGCACCAAGAAGCACAATTTTGCTCCAATTTAACCAACCTCGTACCACTTACCTTTAATACCATAATATTCATGATATATAAGAAAAACGGGCACCCAGTATAACCAGAGATGAAATATTATGCAACCATATATGGTGTGGAAAAAGTACAATGAATTTCGAAAGTGGACTGACGCCTAAACGCCTGTTGACTGTGTTGGCCTAATATGAACCAGTCCATCTCCAAAATTACTAAGCAAAATTCGAAAGAGCCATCTCTTCACCCACAAACAAAACAGCCCATGACTTGTGGATTCTTTCAATAACAATAACCCTGTTCGAGTAGCGAACATACGGCCTGAACGAAGAAAATAATCGTCCCTATGATAAACAAGACAGCGTCCAATTAGTACTTCGCTTTTCACTATTTTCGACAGGTAATAATGTAATGAAAGGATAATAATTTCGGCTTGTGTTTTCCATTGACCCACCGGAAACATCTATACTAGCACCTGTCCGACATTATTATAAGCTGTAGCACCAGGTATAATAATGACTGTTATTTTGTCTTATTCAGTGCTTTATTTGCTGCCGTTTGGTTCTCAGCAGAGGACGAAGTCACATCGAATGCAACATTGATAAATGTTTGCTATTAGCAGGAAAACTATTCACCGTGATTTTCTTATTTTCCCTTATATTGTATGAAATTCATGAAAAAGAGAGGATCATGAGTTATGTCTTTGATCTGCATCAAAAAATAGACAGACGACACCATTGAGAAGTCACAATCTGATTGAAGAAGGAGAAGAAAATAAACTTTATTGGACATAAAATAACAAAAATATCTTATGCCAAAAGGCTAACGACTTATATTAAAACAATTCATCAATTTGTGGAATGAGTAAAAATATAGAATATTCTATGAATTGACATATTCGATACACATGTTTTTCAAAAACTCTACTTCCGATCATTATTATCTTCATAATCTCTTCTAAGTTGTGAAAATTGGTGACGGGTATTCTGTTTCCCTGAATCTCACTATACAGTAGTTCCTCAAGGTTCAACCTTGGGACCGTTATAATACTCTCTTATACACATATAAAGTTCGCGACATATGGAAACTTTTTTTATTGATAGATATAAAGAAAATTTTACTTCGCAGTTAGTTTGTGCTTGAAAAATGAGTAAAATACAGCATCTTTCATTTTTTCATGTGCTACTCTAAACCTGTCAAATTTGAAGTTTTTTTCGAAAATCGTAAAAAAATCAGTTTTTTTTTGGAAATTTCGAAAAATGCCAAAAAAAAAAGTTGCCCAGTTTCCATTTTTATACATTTGTTTCAAATTTGGACTCTCTACTGTCACTTCAACTACTACTAAGTGAAAATTTTATTTCGATTTGATCAGTACTTACTATTTTCATCCCGATATGTTGCATTAGTCTTGTATTGTTTAAAATCACGAAATTTTATATCAGGTCATTGTTTATACAGAAAAGTATAATATTTCGGGTTTGTTTGTAACTGAATTATTGGTCAGAAAAATTATCAAACTAAATCGATAAAAATCTATTAAAAAAAAACTAGAATAATAAGAATGAAGAGAAATTCGTTTATCCGATTACTGACATATTGACGTCCATAAATTTAAAATCCACATCAGTTTAACAATGAAATGAAAAAACTAGATGAATTTTGCAACAACAAAGACGAATTTCTGGAGATGCATTTTTTATTTTCAAGTAATAGGCCAATGTGGGTATTTCCTGGGCGAGATATGATATTGAAGTATCATATTCAACAAAATTATGAAATTTGAATCATGTTTCGTTCGAATCGATAGAGCGAAAGATTCGAAAAATTGAAAAAATGGAAAAATTCGAAGTGACAGTAGAGAGTCCAAATTTGGAACAAATGTATAAAATTGGAAACTGAGCAACTTTTTTCTCTGACATTTTTCGAAATTTAAAAAAACCTGATTTTTAGAGGATTTTCGAAAAAATGTCAAATTTGACAGGTTCAGAGTATCACATTAAAAAAGGATAGATACTGTATTTCACTCATTTTTCAAGCACAAACTAACTGCGAAGTCAAATCTCCTTTATATCTATCAATAAATCAATTTAAAATTCCATATGTCGCGAAATTTATGTGTGACACTGTATATCGATCACATTGCAAACCTCACTATTATGCGGATGATGCCCAAATTCATTATTCTTTCAGAATTTATAGAAGTTGCCACTGGCTTTGAATGGTGCTTCTTGTCAGTCTATTCAACTAGATCATGCTTCCGTATGTGAATGATAACCTATGCGAATATTTGTCTCAGTCTTCATGAAATGCAAATTATCTTCCAACCAGGAAAAGTTTGGATCGATTGAGATCCATTCGACAAAAGATAATTTTTTATTCAAATTTGATATGCATAACGACTACCTAGCATAGTGCCAATGTCTCCAGATAATGGTGAATGAATTCTCAATAATACATTTTGAACTACACGACGTCTCTGTAGAATTTTCTCAATATTAATTCAAATACTTATAACGTTCAAAACTATTTTCAAAATAGTTGTCCAAATTGATTCCAAGAAATATGCAGATTTTCTGCCTTGGGGTTTTCTAAAGTCTATTGTGGTTCGAATGATATAACGAATCGGCGCAGTCGGTAGGATTCATAGACTAACCAAAGATGTTAGTTAGATCCTAATCCTTCAAAGGCATAACCAACTATCCACTTGTAAGTTGGGCTACGGATTAAAAAATGTCTCTACTTTGGTTGAAATTGGTTTATTCCTCATGATAATGTTGAACGAATAGAAGTTGTATATTTTTGTTGTATGTACATGATCGGATGACTAAAAATTTAATTCAAATATTCTTTCAAATCCACAATATCTCCCGACATGCACCCTGAGATATAAAATATCAGACAGAAGTTCAGTCAGGAGTTTCAAATTTCTCACGCCCCCAATCAATATGGATACATTTATTGTTATATCAATAAAAGATATAACTTGGCCTGTCCTTCCTACCAGATGAAACATCGTATTCCTAACGATATAATGATATCGAAATAAGAGTTGTTCATCTTTTTGAAATGGTCAAGTGGCAGGATGATAGACGGCTGAATGGGTCTCTTGAAGAAAATACAGAAGAAGGCAAAGTCGATGAAAGTTGATGGCGATGCAACCGACTATCTGAACAATCACAGACAAAATTATGGATTTCCGATCCTAATTTTGAAGGATAAACTCTCCGACCCAAGTTAAAATCAGTTTTCATGACGCTTTCCGATCTTCCGGCAAGTGAAAATTTCAAATTTGAAATCCTTAGAATTAGTAATTCTAGTTAGTTAACGATACACGTACATAACCCTTTCAATGTTTTCATTCAAAACCAGGGCCGTAGCCAGAGTGAATGTTTAGGGTAGGCCAACAATAATTCTGGGCAGGCTAAAATTTTTCTCAACTCAAAAATTAATGTTTGGTGAACAAATATCACAAATAAATTCTGATAAAATGATTCAACAAGAAGCAAATTCTAGATAAAATAAAAACAACAAACCCTATAATAAAAGCAAACTCTACAATCTAGAAAAAGTCAAAATAGTTGCAGTCGTTGATTGTTTCGTTCACTGAATTTTCCCAGAAAAATATTCCTGTCTAGTGCTTTGATGCGACGTCTTTCAAACGCAAGAAGAATTAAATTGGTCATTCTTTGTTGGCACATAGACAGGCGTTGTCAAAACAGAAAAACTCGATTCACACGTCGCTGTACTGCATCCAAAGGTCGTGTGATGCAAGTAGGTATTATGGAATGCTTCTCATGTTCAAAAACATCATCAAAAATGCAATTTTCAAGATTTCCTCCCATCTGTTTCTGAATAAATGTATTCACCACGATTACTTCCTCTGATGATGGAAGTTTTATACCCAAAGTTTTGAAAAACTGAATTTTAGACAAATCTAATCATCCTTCATCATCTGCACAGGAAACTGCAATCAGTAGTTCATCATTATTTGTGATCTCTGATTCATTTCATTGAGAATTATATCTATGGAGGTTCAAGAAATTGTTCATTTTAATCCACTTTCTCTGATATCTCTCCAATTTTATGTAAGATCAGGAAGTGTGTGAGCTTTGGATTCATCTTCTTTTTTCTATCTACCGATTATTCTAGGGCAGGCAAATATTTTTCCAGGGCAGGCTGCGCCTGGACGCTGTGCTCAACAACATGCTATTTATTATTGTTATTATAATCGAATGAAATATACCTAGTCGCCATGACTGTCAATTTCAATAATAGTAACGTCTCTATAACATAATTGCCATCGAATTGTTGATTTTGGACTGAATATTTACCTTCCTTTTCGAGTGCACTTCAAATAATAATTGAATATGAATTAGCATTCAAGATTGAATTTGAATGTGGAAATATTTGTGTGGAGCAAATAGAGGTTCTGCTTGGAATATCGTTAGGTATTTCTCTTGAGTCCTCGTTTTACGATAATGAAACTATAGTGACATAGGCGCCAATAACACTGGGGGAAAGGGGTGATTACCCTCCCCCACTTGAGGAATATCGGGGCAACGCTAATCCTTTTTTTATTTATCGTTTAATTTTTTTAATGAACTTTTATAATTTACCTGCCTGGATGTAAAAACAGCTCAAGATTTTGAAAAGTTATGAGCAACCTATTCGAATTATTAAATAAATATACATTTAACTACCACTGTATAAAGAATATTTTTGTGATTTTAAGTTTATGCGTGTATTGTATCATCCTATAATCCTTATATTTTGATATATTTAGGGTTGAAGTTAACATTTTTACAGATTCGCTCTGCTGATTTAGTCATTTAATATTGGCCATATTGGGTAGAAATTTTCTGTAATTGATTTCGAATTACTATCATCATCATGCATTAGTTATTATCAAAACACTAACGGTGACGTTTTTTATTGAGCATTTCCTATACTTTAATGTTATGGTTATATAAAATAACAATTTCAATTTTTATGGATGAAAACATCATTTTCATAGCAAACACTGTGAGTTGTTAGATTTGTCTGCTCTGTATCAATTATTGACAACTTAAGAATATCTTCAGAGTTAGTCATGAGTGTTAGGTTAGACAGGAGGTATAGTAGTGTTAGTAATATTCAAGGTCTGATTAGTTTATTGCTTTTAAATTTAATCTGATATTATAATAGTTCTGTTACATTTATTTTAAACAATCTTTGGTTTCATTCAGGGAGTATTAATAATTGTGCTCTCATTTTTTTTTAAATATAAATCGATCAAAAGAAGATATAACCAACTCTAACAAACTCACAGTATTTGCCAAACCCAATAACTATAACAGATAGGTTTAAGGAATGCTCTATAAAAATAAAAGTAATAAGTATGTAATCAGTTTTGGAAAATGATGTGAAATACAGTGTTCCATTCGAAATAACAGAGAAAATCTGAAGCGTCAGTTTTGCATCACCCTGTACACAGAATTAAATCTATTAAGTGCGTGATGAGTTGCAACAAAACTAGTTAACCACAGAATTCTTTTGGTTACGAAATATCGTCTCTCCGTTGTTGATTTTAAATAATATAGGGTGATGATTCCATCACTAAGATTTTCACAGAAAAGTGACCATTTCTTCAAAAGTACCCTATATAAAACCCAATGAAACCCGATATCGTTGTAAAAGGGAAAATAAGAGGAATAAAAATTTGAGATAATGAGAGAGTGTTCGATAAAAACATTTGAGTTCGATCTCTTGTAACATTAATTAAATAATGTAAAATAATTTTTTCTATTTTGGTTGTATAATATGAAGTCATTGTGCAATGCAAATGCGTGTTGAAGTAGCCACTATTTCGATACGCATTTTTTATTATTCGGAGGTTGGTACAATCGAACTGTCTAATGAAAGTCAGAAGAGTTAGGCCCAGTTTACTTCTGAGCGATTTGGATTTGGTGATATTAGCAGTGAAAAACTCAATGTTTTAATTGGTGAATTTCAATTCAGAGTGTAATTTGATTTAAATTGATCAATAAAAACAATAACAACATTGAATTTTTCACCGCTGGTATTGCAATAATCAAAATCGGTCAACTATAAACTGTGTTTTAACGCTGGTGCGTCAGATTTCAATTATTTCAATGTCATCATTGTTACCAATCGAATATGTTTCTGTTATTTATCGATATATTTCTTCAAATTAAATCAAAATAGAAAAAATTGCATATGATACACGTTTTTTAAGACACGTTGTCGCACTTGTTCACTTGGAAACAACGCGTGCGACAAAATAGCGTCTTATAAAACTTGTATCATAGTATATCTATAACTTCTTCATTATGAAACTCTTTTCGTATCTCATCATATGAATCGAATTCAAATACCTATTATTTTTATATTCAGCTGTTTCTATATTTTTGCTTGCATAAATTATGCAGGAAAAATTACAAACAAAATGATAAATGAAAAATTTGGGGGGTCAAAATATCCCTACGTGCAGACCTAATGAAAATTCGAAGAATAACTTTCCGGTAAGCCTGAAAACCTCGCTGAAAATCGTCAAATTTAATTTCCATTCGCGCTCTTTGAGATTGTCACGTGATGGATAATCGGGACTCACGATATAGAGTTGAGCTCGCCCATAATGGGAAGTCGGGCCAAAAGGGCGATAAGTCACCGCCATAGCAATTACCCATTATATGTCAGGAATTAGTCAATTAAGGAGGTCGAGGCGCTCTCCCATTTCGCAATCCAGAGATGCCTTCTGGATTATGGACGCGGCCACCAGAGGCGTACGTACAGCCATCAGCGAAGGCTATAGCTCATACTTCTCATGGCATTAAATTCAAAATTGTTCTTTGGTCAAAACTTCCAAAATCGTTTTAGAAATATATTCTTTGGATTTTTGCTCAACAGAAAGAAGTCACTTCATTAACAAGCGGAATATCGCTCATCATTGGCAATTGTTGAAGAATATGGAGAAACTTTAGCCGTGGCATTAGATATTTCCAAGGCATTTGTTCGAGTTTGGCACCAGGGACTCCTCGCCTTATGGTTTGCCCCCTCAGCTTTGTTTTCTGCTTGCTAGATTTCTTTCAAACAGGTCTCTCCATGTAGTGGTCGATGGAGTTTCATCTGATACTCTATACTCATAAATGCTGGTGTTCCGCAGGGATCAATTTTAGCACCAACACTATTTCTACTTCACATCAACGATTTATTGGAAGCAACTCCATGTCGTATACACAGCTTCGCGGTAGTACCATGTAGTACCGTCCATACCGCTTTCTCTTCCAAAGCCCCTATATCGACCCGTTAAAATAACCTGGTAGAATTCAATGCAAACAATACACTAGCATGTCTTTTCTCTAGAAAAGCCGATCTCACTGTGGATCTAATAACCTGGTAGAATTCAATGCAACAAAACACACAAGCATGTCTTTTCTGTAGAAAAGCCGATCTCACTGTGCCCAACATAATTCAGCCAGAAGTAACCATACCACTGAAGTCATCCATTTCGATGCTTGGCGTTACTATCAGCAATAACCTTTCTAGGGATAATCACGTGAGGTCCATTGCCAAAAGTGCATCCCAAAAACTTGGTTTTCTGTTTCTAGCTAAGAGCTATTTCACTCCCAGTTAGCTGCTTATGATCTATAAGGCACAGATCCGACCTGTCCTAGAATACTGTTCCCATATTTGGACTGCGGCACCTAACCATATGCTGAAACTATATTGGATTCTATTAAAAAAAAAAGGCAGTTCGTCTCGTCGGTGATGCCTCGCTTACAAACTCGCTCACTTCTCTGGAATACCGTAAAAAAGTTGGTGATTTATCTTTATTTTATAGATATTTTCATGGGCGATGCTCTTCTGAAATATCAACAATCGTTCCTCCATGAACAGTCTCTTCGAGATTAACCCGTCAAGTTCAATCTTCATACCCCTTCGTGGTCACTTTAGAGACTTTGGAACTCATTGCCTAGAGAGGTGGCCAACTCCTACCTTCTTTACCTTGGTTCTCACGATGTTCTCTGAACATTACAGGATATCCCTTTTCGTCAGAACCAGAACATAAAAAAAATTGGCATCTCAAATATCCTTATGGCGAATTTATGCAGCAACTTCAAGTCATTTCTTTTAAGTCGTAATTTTTAGTTATAAGTCGTAAGAAGTTCTATCATTGGTTTTCAATTATACACTTTGACATAAGTTTCAAGTTGCAAATCATAAGTTTCAAGTTGTACAAGTCGTAAGATATAGTTGGCTAACTTTTATCTTTTATGGACTAAAACATAAAACTGATCATATTTGCGCATGCGTTCGACGTTTTGAATTCTGGGCATGGTTTTATTGGTTATTATCTATGATTGTGTTGTATATTTAAAGTTATATCAGAATAATTAGATTGTAAAAAGAAAAAATGGATATTGATGACTGCCAGCTTATAAGTGGCGACTTATGATGGTAGTTGATATTACCCCTGCATAAATGTTCTTTTTTGCTTTTATGTCTTGAATCTTGAAATTAAAATCTTAGGATTCGAAACTCATGACTTAAAATTGCTGAATAAATCCACCATCAGAGATGAGAAGAGTTCACATTGGGGCAAAGTTACGGAACTTCTTGCTCATTTTCATCTATGGTGAAAGAAAATCCATGATGAGTCTTCTTGTTTGTGAATTTCAGATGCTCATTTTGAGTGCAGGAGTTTTTTCTATTCAGACTACGCCACTGGATATTTACTGTAATAGCCCAAGAGAAGTGATGAATGTGGTGCAGAACGAAATATTCCACTTTATTAGTTCCATAATCCTCAATCATGTGTAATTAAACTTATTTTATTGGAATGTATCAATCGCAAATAGTAATAACAAGTGTGAATGGTGCATACTTAATAGCAGGAGACAAACTATGGATTTGTTGAGGGTATAACATTCGTGTTGTTTTTCACAACTTGACCTGTTATGATGTATTTTAGTATGGTTGAATTTTTTACATCAATTTTCAGCTACTTGCAAACTTCGGAGTTCCGAATTATTTAAAAATTGATAGATGTTCATCTAATAATTTTTTAAATGTTGCTTAGGCTATGAAATACTTGATTTTTTCAACTATGATTTACATAAAATAAAAATGTTCCGAAAATGTGTAACACATTTTATGGAAATCAAGTTATCATGGTAAAACTGTATGGGGTGGGCGAATTTATCGAAATATCGATAGTTAGCAAGTAGATAATTTTCAATTTCATTCTTTTTCTTCTCACGTAAATTTTGACCCAGTTCACTCACACTGTTTGAATAATGTACATCATAACTTCAGATGACAACGATTTTCTGGCGAATGGTTGGTTTTATAAAAAAATAAGAGGCAACATTATCGGATTTTTCCATGGCCAACAAGATTATTCAGTTTCGAATTTACTCTTATAGTTACTCTTTTAAAACGTAAAATTTGGACCATTAAAAGTTTGGACCCCCCAGTTTTCCCAAAACTGGGTTGACCTAATTTTATGGCAAACAACAAATAGGGTGTCTAAAAAACCTGGGCATTCCAATTTTCGAAAGATTCGATCCGTTAATATAGTAGCAATTTCAAATAATCGTTTTTTACGGAAATTGTAGTGGCTGTAGCTCGAAGGGTGTGCATTTTAGGACACATGCTTACATGGAAACAAAGTATTATTTCGATCCCACATCGAAATTTGAATCACCCTGTAGAGGTTTTCATTTTGGGAAATTCAGAAGTGGGATCCACAGAAGTTCGTACTCAAAATTTCATAAGAAATACATAGGAAATTCAGAAGTGGGATCCACAGAAGTTCCTAATTCAAAATTTCATAAGAAATACATGGGAAATTCAGAAGTGGGATCCACAGAAGTTCGTACTCAAAATTTCACAAGAAATACATGGGAAATTCAGAAGTGGGATCCACAGAAGTTCCTAACTCAAAATTTCATAAGAAATACATGGGAAATTCAGAAGTGGGATCCACAGAAGTTCGTACTCAAAATTTCATAAGAAATACATGGGAAATTCAGAAGTGGGATCCACAGAAGTTCCTAACTCAAAATTTCATAAGAAATACATGGGAAATTCAGAAGTGGGATCCACCGAAGTTCCTAATTCAAAATGTCATGAGAAATACATGGGAAATTCAGAAGTGGGATCCACAGAAGTTCGTACTCAAAATTTCATAAGAAATACATGGGAAATTCAGAAGTGGGATCCACAGAAGTTCGTACTCAAAATTTCATAAGAAATACATGGGAAATTCAGAAGTGGGATCCACAGAAGTTCCTAACTCAAAATTTCATAAGAAATACATGGGAAATTCAGAAGTGGGATCCACAGAAGTTCCTAATTCAAAATGTCATGAGAAATACATGGGAAATTCAGAAGTGGGATCCACAGAAGTTCGTACTCAAAATTTCATAAGAAATACATGGGAAATTCAGAAGTGGGATCCACAGAAGTTCCTAACTCAAAATTTCATAAGAAATACATGGGAAATTCAGAAGTGGGATCCACAGAAGTTCCTAACTCAAAATTTCATAAGAAATACATGGGAAATTCAGAAGTGGGATCCACAGAAGTTCGTACTCAAAATTTCATAAGAAATACATGGGAAATTCAGAAGTGGGATCCACAGAAGTTCCTAACTCAAAATTTCATAAGAAATACATGGGAAATTCAGAAGTGGGATCCACAGAAGTTCCTAATTCAAAATGTCATGAGAAATACATGGGAAATTCAGAAGTGGGATCCACAGAAGTTCGTACTCAAAATTTCATAAGAAATACATGGGAAATTCAGAAGTGGGATCCACAGAAGTTCCTAACTCAAAATTTCATAAGAAATACATGGGAAATTCAGAAGTGGGATCCACAGAAGTTCGTACTCAAAATTTCATAAGAAATACATGGGAAATTCAGAAGTGGGATCCACAGAAGTTCCTAACTCAAAATTTCATAAGAAATACATGGGAAATTCAGAAGTGGGATCCACAGAAGTTCCTAACTCAAAATTTCATAAGAAATACATGGGAAATTCAGAAGTGGGATCCACAGAAGTTCGTACTCAAAATTTCATAAGAAATACATGGGAAATTCAGAAGTGGGATCCACAGAAGTTCCTAACTCAAAATTTCATAAGAAATACATGGGAAATTCAGAAGTGGGATCCACAGAAGTTCCTAATTCAAAATGTCATGAGAAATACATGGGAAATTCAGAAGTGGGATCCACAGAAGTTCGTACTCAAAATTTCATAAGAAATACATGGGAAATTCAGAAGTGGGATCCACAGAAGTTCCTAACTCAAAATTTCATAAGAAATACATGGGAAATTCAGAAGTGGGATCCACAGAAGTTCGTACTCAAAATTTCATAAGAAATACATGGGAAATTCAGAAGTGGGATCCACAGAAGTTCCTAACTCAAAATTTCATAAGAAATACATGGGAAATTCAGAAGTGGGATCCACAGAAGTTCGTACTCAAAATTTCATAAGAAATACATGGGAAATTCAGAAGTGGGATCCACAGAAGTTCCTACCTCAAAATTTCATAAGAAATACATGGGAAATTCAGAAGTGGGATCCACAGAAGTTCCTAATTCAAAATGTCATGAGAAATACATGGGAAATTCAGAAGTGGGATCCACAGAAGTTCGTACTCAAAATTTCATAAGAAATACATGGGAAATTCAGAAGTGGGATCCACAGAAGTTCCTAACTCAAAATTTCATAAGAAATACATGGGAAATTCAGAAGTGGGATCCACAGAAGTTCGTACTCAAAATTTCATAAGAAATACATGGGAAATTCAGAAGTGGGATCCACAGAAGTTCCTAACTCAAAATTTCATAAGAAATACATGGGAAATTCAGAAGTGGGATCCACAGAAGTTCGTACTCAAAATGTCATAAGAAATACATGGGAAATTCAGAAGTGGGATCCACAGAAGTTCCTAACTCAAAATTTCATAAGAAATACATGGGAAATTCAGAAGTGGGATCCACAGAAGTTCCTAATTCAAAATGTCATGAGAAATACATGGGAAATTCAGAAGTGGGATCCACAGAAGTTCGTACTCAAAATTTCATAAGAAATACATGGGAAATTCAGAAGTGGGATCCACAGAAGTTCCTAATTCAAAATGTCATGAGAAATACATGGGAAATTCAGAAGTGGGATCCACAGAAGTTGCTAATTCAAGATTTCATGAGAAATGGATAGGAAATTCAGAAGTGGGATCCACAAAAGTTCGTAGTTCAAAATTTCCGTTGTTTATCCGTTTCGCTCCCCCGAGACTAATCCCGATGACATCGATCGAAACGCGAATGATTCACCCCACACGCACCCTGCAACCCTTCGACGCTCGCAGAATTCCTGGGACGCATTCCAGCCCCGCAGCCGGCCAGCAGGACACTCGTCCTGACCGTCCTGCAGGCCTTCGCAGGGCCGCACTGGCCGGACACCACAAAAGGGCAATAGTCAATTATCGCGGGCGTTAGGCAACCCCCAAAAGGGGGTGCTCTTTATTTATCACTTTCTGGTACGGAGCAAATTAAGTCCGGCGCGATGATATACAGGGTGCGGCACCGAAAACGAAACAGATCGAATATCTTATAGACACATGTGTTGTGAAAAAAATGCAAAAACACGTCGATTTGTAAACCAAGGGGGACATTTTTCTACCATAACCTCAAATGACAGTGTATGAACAGTGTATGAACTTAAAAATTGGAAAGGCTTGCATACATTTTACTCCAATCATTCCAAACTACAATAATTCACAATAGCTGCTCAAAGTGTTCTCCATTAACTGCCATACATGAGTATAAGTTAGTCTCGAAACGTCTGAGGTTTTGGAGCATTTCTGGAGTTATTTGACGACATTCGTACCTTTGAATAAAAATTTTTTTTTCCGCAAGAGGGCGCCAAAATGAAAAGTTACGAAGCGAACACTCACATGGCTGAATTCCTTTTCAAATTACCTTTTCAGGGATGTGTCACACTTAGTACTTTCCCTATTTAAATTGTATGGGTGATAGTGACCAAGGGGAGGAGAGAGAGGTATGACAGTTGAGGTTATGGTAGAAAGATGTCCCCCTTGGTTTACAAATCGACGTGTTTTTACATTTTTTTCACAACACATGTGTCTATAAGATATTCGATCTGTTTCGTTTTCGGTGCCGCACCCTGTATTATTGGAATCTGATGCCGAATGGGCTGGTGAGATTATGACATTCCGAGGATAGGGGTTCATTCTCTAGGAACGCAGCTAAGATTATACGGGGTGATTATGAGAAAAAATCGATTAGAGAAGAACTCGCATCGATCTACTCAAGCATTGAAATATTTTTTTTTGTTTTGGGCATCTTACCATTTTCCACATATTTTTATAATTCCGACTTGTATCTCAGAATTTCAACATCACTGGATATTTTTTTGAATTGCTTTATCGAAATTTTGATTTGAGGCTTTGTTTATACAGGGTGTTCCTTAAAGACATTAGTATTCAAGGAAGTTATTCTTCGACTCATTTTAAGAAAAAAACTTCCCATGAACGTATGTCCTGAAAGTCTTATCTTATACAAGGTGGTAAGTTTGAGCCGTTCATTTAAACTTACTTTTATGAGTTTTTGTACAAGCTGAAATCCATATTTTTTGGATTCTCATTCATTTTGGAACAAATCTGATCTCTTGATTTGTTTTCAGTCGATGCTCGAACGTCTCCACACCGTATCAGATTTTTGAGAAATTGATCCTGAAGTAAAACGATTTTTATTTTTTTGATCGAAAACCATGCGTCGGACAAGGATAAACCATGAGTTCAAATGAATGATGATATCGAAAGTGATGTTTATTGTAAGAGAAAGCAGTGGTGTAGTATTTTTTTCTCAAAAAATATTCAATGCAAAAGACGTACGGACGCTACAGGTAGAGAAAATAGAAATTTTTGTACATCATAAAATGCACCTTGATGCATAGAAGACATGTATCGAATTTCATAAAGGTATCTACAATATTATCTCAATTATTATTATTATAAAAAACTGTTTTTTTAACTTTAACTAGCCTGTATCTCAAAAAATAATGAGACTTTCAGGGCATAGTTCAAGTAATATCTTTGACATGACTTCCCGCAAAATGAAAATAATGTGTGAAACTCATTGGAAAGTGCTTTTCCTGCACTCGTTATACGCTATATGCGGCGCGTGGCCTGTTAATCGTGAGAAATATGTCACTTTCCACACTTGTTACGTAATATACGATTATTGTTTCAGGACATCAACAAGAAAGAATGGCTGTAGTACCCTTGAATCTTCTTTTGTTTTTCTTGGCCTACCCCTGCCACAAAATTAACCAAGGTTAGATCGGCATAAGCCACATTGGTGGTTATTTCACCTACGTTTTATAAATTAGATATCAATTCTTTTGATTGCAGACAAAATAGCATGTTTAATTCGAACCAAAAGTGACTCAGTTTGTAAGGCTCACTTTTGATCTTTCCAATCCACTTTGGATGATAAATAAAATCACCCTATACATATAAGTTTTTATATCATCTGTAATTGATATTCAAGCTCATACATGTAGTATTGTCTTGTGATATTAATGGGTACTTTAAATTGTCCACCCTGTATCTACATTATATTCGTTAGTGAATTCACCACCCTGTATATGCATTATTTTCCGATGTTTATTCACCACCATGTGTATTCAACAACCTTGTATCTGTATTATTTTCCTATGTGTATTCAACACCCTGTATCTGCATTATTTTCCTATGTGGATCCGACACCTTGTATCTGCATTATTTTTCCAAGCGAATTCACCACCCTGTATATGCAGTATTTTCCTATGTGTATTCAACACCCTGTACATGCATTATTTTTCTAAGTGAATTCACAACCCTGTATCTGCATTATTTTCCTATGTGTATTCAATACCTTGTGTCTGCATCCTTTTTCCAAGCGAATTCACCACCCTGTATATATGCAGTATTTTCCTATGTGTATTCAACACCCTGTATATGCATTATTTTTCTAAGTGAATTCACCACCCTGTATCTGCATTATTTTCCTATGTGTATTCAACACCTTTGTATCTGCATTATTTTTCCAAGCGAATTCACCACCCTGTATATGCAGTATTTTCCTATGTGTATTCAACACCCTGTATCTGCATTCTTTTCCTATGTGTATCCGACACCTTGTATCTGCATTATTTTTCCAAGCGAATTCACCACCCTGTATATGCAGTATTTTCCTATGTGTATTCAACACCCTGTACATGCATTATTTTTCTAAGTGAATTCACCACCCTGTATCTGCATTATTTTCCTATGTGTATTCAATACCTTGTGTCTGCATTCTTTTTCCAAGCGAATTCACCACCCTGTATATATGCAGTATTTTCCTATGTGTATTCAACACCCTGTATATGCATTATTTTTCTAAGTGAATTC
The DNA here is from genome assembly GCA_029955515.1 of Chrysomela aeneicollis. NCBI lineage: Eukaryota > Metazoa > Arthropoda > Insecta > Coleoptera > Chrysomelidae > Chrysomela > Chrysomela aeneicollis. Next base: position 31,401,730 of record JARUHQ010000001.1, read on the forward strand.
ACCACCCTGTATCTGCATTATTTTCCTATGTGTATTCAACACCTTGTATCTGCATTATTTTTCCAAGCGAATTCACCACCCTGTATATGCAGTATTTTCCTATGTGTATTCAACACCCTGTATCTGCATTCTTTTCCTATGTGTATCCGACACCTTGTATCTGCAGTATTTTCCTATGTGTATTCAACACCCTGTATATGCATTATTTTTCTAAGTGAATTCACCACCGTGTATCTACACTATTTTCATTAACGATGGATTCAGTGGAAAACTCGAGTGAGTTCACCTTTTTTTCGGTGTTCCGCTTATCGCGGAAAACTTGAATAAAACCTGAAAAGTGAAACTTTCTGGCAGATGACCTTGGTGAGCGCTCTCTTTGATTGGGTAGGCAGTCTCCGATAATTAACGACTTATCACGAAGAGCGGCCATTTCAAGTTTCATTCAAATGCTGTGTGTGGCGTAGGTGCCTATTCGAATTATACAATTTCATTTGAATTTTCCAAGTTATTCGCGATTTTGTTGTTCGAATACCGTGAAGTGATTAGTACTGAGTGATTTCATCGTGTTTTTAGTGCGGGTGACTTTCGATATCTTCAACAAACGATTCCAGCCGTGATAGTTATGATGATCTCCCGTGATCTCCGAAATGGACGCTTCCAGAAAACTTCCATGTTCCATTAAAACTAGTTTTTGATGTCACAGCCATTGAAAACAAAAACTGAAGGTGAGTTTGATTGAGTTTTCCTTACAAATTTCCAAATTAAACAATGTAGGTAGGCTATTTTCCTATACCTATTTTGTAGTACCTATAATAACATTATTGCACTGCCAAATGATGCCAACCGGTTACTGGTTGATGGTGGAATAGTGCAGGGGCGGGGGTGCAGGCAGGAAAAGATTCATTGCCGCCCCCACGATGAACAGGTGCGAAAGCGCTATTTTCTTCATCCCCTTGCGGTAGATTGGTTTTGGTGTAGTGTGTGTTGCCAGAGTAAGGGTTTGTGTCGGCGGTAACTAAAAAGGCAAGCAAAAAAATCATATACAAGGTGGTTAATCCAAGATTACAAATAATACCCAAGGATGGCATAATAGTCTATCATTCGAAAAAAGTATTAGCAATTGAAAAACAATAAACCTTAATCTGAACAGAAATTAACCAGCTGAAAATCTTGTTCGTTGTTATTCTTTTCGGTAGGTATGTATTTTTTATAGCGAGCAGAACATGGCAAACACAGCATCGCGGCCGGTTTATTTCAACTGTTAAACTGACTTTCTTTGTAATTTTGCAATAATTTATTGATGTTATATCCTGAATATCTTGAAGTAAGTACCTATATCTACTTATGGTATTAATATGGATATATCTTTGAACAATTATGACTATATTTGAGTGTTTCTAATAACTATGAATATTCTGTGAATGATTTTGAACATGTTGTGAATATCTTGATCAATATGCTGGAATATCTTTAAATATACTGTAAATATCGAGGGGTTGACCACATGGGAATTCCGGTAAAAATACGAAATGTTCAAGAATATCTGATAAATTCTTACTAAAAATGTTAAATAAATTATTTTAACCACTCATGATCATCGATAAGTTCATTCTCGTATTTATTTTAGAAAAAAACAATTTCTGCTGACTGTGATTTTGTAACTTTAGTAGTTGTGTTTAGTAGTATATGAGGGCTATATTTTAAAATTATTTTGAAATGTACAGGAAGGATGTTCCAAAAAAATGAGGTATATCAATGTTAATTATCTTGTTTCTTTTGGAACACCCTATATTTTATTGCTTTTTCAGATTCTGTCTGAAAATCTGATTTTAATATCATACTTGGGGTCTAGCTGGAACGATTACAGAAATATAGGATGTGAAAAATTGAGATTTTTCAACTTAAGGAATATTTTGTGTCGGACCTATTCATTATTGATCAAAACGGCTAACATGTCCCTATCTTGACTTTTTATTCGCCATGATTTGTGTGTCATGTTCCTAAATATTTCATATTTCACCGGATTTCCCCGGAAGTCCCCTGGAATTCCCCGGAAGAAATATGTTAATTCGAACCAAGATTTGAACAAATAACGATGGAATTTTGAAACTAAATGTAGATAATACTCGGAGTTCCGGGGGAATTACTGGAAAATAGGAAAATCTTATTCCCCCCTTTTTCCAAGATCTGAATCCGTACAAGGAAAATCGCCATAACTTTCGAACGGATGGACCAATTTTCAACTTCGCTCATATACCAATCTGCTTATTTTTTTTACATAGAATCCGTTTCTTCAATCGAAAAAATCGAAATCAAAAAAAACTTTTTTTATCATAGAAAAAATGTAGCAAATCGCTTTCGAACGGATGGACCAATTTTCAACTTCGCTCATACCAATCTGCTTATTTTTTTCCATAGAATCCGTTTCTACAATCGAAAAAATCGAAACAAAAAAAAAATTTCATCATAGAAAAAATGTAGCAAATCGCTTTCGAACGGATGGACCAATTTTCAACTTCCCTCATACCAATCTGCTTATTTTTTTCCATAGAAACCGTTTCTCCAATCGAAAAAATCGAAATAAAAAAAAAAACTTTTTTCATCATAGAAAAACTGTAGCAAATCGCTTTCGAACGGATGGACCAATTTTCAACTTCGCTCATACCAATCTGATTATTTTTTCCCAAAGAATCCGTTTCACCAATCGAAAAAAGCGAAATCCAAAAAAACTTTTTTTCATCATAGAAAAAATGTAGCAAATTGTTTTCGAACGGATGGACCAATTTTCAACTTCGCTCATAGCAATCTGCTTATTTTTTCCATAGAATCCGTTTCTCCAATCGAAAAAATCGAAATCGAAAAAAAATTTTCTCGTCATGGAAAAAATGAAGAAAATCGCCATAACTTTCGAACGGTTGGACCAATTTTCAACTTCGCTCATACCAATCTGCTTATTTTTTCCCATAGAATCCGTTTCTCCAATCGAGAAAAAAAATCGAAAAAAAATTTTGTCGTCATGGAAAAAATGAAGGAAATCGCCATAACTTTCGAACGGTTGGACCAATTTTCAACTTCGCTCATACCAATCTGCTTATTTTTTTTCCATAGAATCCGTTTCTCCAATAGAAAAAATCGAAATCGAAAAAAAAATTTCTCGTCATAGAAAAAATGAAGAAAATCGCCATAACTTTTTTCATCATAGAAAAACTGTAGCAAATCGCTTTCGAACGGATGGACCAATTTTCAACTTCGCTCATACCAATCTGATTATTTTTTCTCAAAGAATCCGTTTCACCAATCGAAAAAAGCGAAATCCAAAAAAACTTTTTTTCATCATAGAAAAAATGTAGCAAATTGTTTTCGAACGGATGGACCAATTTTCAACTTCGCTCATAGCAATCTGCTTATTTTTTCCATAGAATCCGTTTCTCCAATCGAAAAAATCGAAATCGAAAAAAAAATTTCTCGTCATAGAAAAAATGAAGAAAATCGCCATAACTTTCGAACGGTTGGACCAATTTTCAACTTCGCTCATACCAATCTGCTTATTTTTTCCCATAGAATCCGTTTCTCCAATCGAGAAAAAAAATCGAAAAAAAATTTTGTCGTCATGGAAAAAATGAAGGAAATCGCCATAACTTTCGAACGGTTGGACCAATTTTCAACTTCGCTCATACCAATCTGCTTATTTTTTTTCCATAGAATCCGTTTCTCCAATAGAAAAAATCGAAATCGAAAAAAAAATTTCTCGTCATAGAAAAAATGAAGAAAATCGCCATAACTTTTTTCATCATAGAAAAACTGTAGCAAATCGCTTTCGAACGGATGGACCAATTTTCAACTTCGCTCATACCAATCTGATTATTTTTTCTCAAAGAATCCGTTTCACCAATCGAAAAAAGCGAAATCCAAAAAAACTTTTTTTCATCATAGAAAAAATGTAGCAAATTGTTTTCGAACGGATGGACCAATTTTCAACTTCGCTCATAGCAATCTGCTTATTTTTTCCATAGAATCCGTTTCTCCAATCGAAAAAATCGAAATCGAAAAAAAATTTTCTCGTCATGGAAAAAATGAAGAAAATCGCCATAACTTTCGAACGGTTGGACCAATTTTCAACTTCGCTCATACCAATCTGCTTATTTTTTCCCATAGAATCCGTTTCTCCAATCGAGAAAAAAAATCGAAAAAAAATTTTGTCGTCATGGAAAAAATGAAGGAAATCGCCATAACTTTCGAACGGTTGGACCAATTTTCAACTTCGCTCATACCAATCTGCTTATTTTTTTTCCATAGAATCCGTTTCTCCAATAGAGAAAATCGAAATCGAAAAAAAAATTTCTCGTCATAGAAAAAATGAAGAAAATCGCCATAACTTTTTTCATCATAGAAAAACTGTAGCAAATCGCTTTCGAACGGATGGACCAATTTTCAACTTCGCTCATACCAATCTGATTATTTTTTCTCAAAGAATCCGTTTCACCAATCGAAAAAAGCGAAATCCAAAAAAACTTTTTTTCATCATAGAAAAAATGTAGCAAATTGTTTTCGAACGGATGGACCAATTTTCAACTTCGCTCATAGCAATCTGCTTATTTTTTCCATAGAATCCGTTTCTCCAATCGAAAAAATCGAAATCGAAAAAAAATTTTCTCGTCATGGAAAAAATGAAGAAAATCGCCATAACTTTCGAACGGTTGGACCAATTTTCAACTTCGCTCATACCAATCTGCTTATTTTTTCCCATAGAATCCGTTTCTCCAATCGAGAAAAAAAATCGAAAAAAAATTTTGTCGTCATGGAAAAAATGAAGGAAATCGCCATAACTTTCGAACGGTTGGACCAATTTTCAACTTCGCTCATACCAATCTGCTTATTTTTTTTCCATAGAATCCGTTTCTCCAATAGAAAAAATCGAAATCGAAAAAAAAATTTCTCGTCATAGAAAAAATGAAGAAAATCGCCATAACTTTTTTCATCATAGAAAAACTGTAGCAAATCGCTTTCGAACGGATGGACCAATTTTCAACTTCGCTCATACCAATCTGATTATTTTTTCTCAAAGAATCCGTTTCACCAATCGAAAAAAGCGAAATCCAAAAAAACTTTTTTCATCATAGAAAAAATGTAGCAAATTGTTTTCGAACGGATGGACCAATTTTCAACTTCGCTCATAGCAATCTGCTTATTTTTTCCATAGAATCCGTTTCTCCAATCGAAAAAATCGAAATCGAAAAAAAATTTTCTCGTCATGGAAAAAATGAAGAAAATCGCCATAACTTTCGAACGGTTGGACCAATTTTCAACTTCGCTCATACCAATCTGCTTATTTTTTCCCATAGAATCCGTTTCTCCAATCGAGAAAAAAAATCGAAAAAAAATTTTGTCGTCATGGAAAAAATGAAGGAAATCGCCATAACTTTCGAACGGTTGGACCAATTTTCAACTTCGCTCATACCAATCTGCTTATTTTTTTTCCATAGAATCCGTTTCTCCAATAGAAAAAATCGAAATCGAAAAAAAAATTTCTCGTCATAGAAAAAATGAAGAAAATCGCCATAACTTTTTTCATCATAGAAAAACTGTAGCAAATCGCTTTCGAACGGATGGACCAATTTTCAACTTCGCTCATACCAATCTGATTATTTTTTCTCAAAGAATCCGTTTCACCAATCGAAAAAAGCGAAATCCAAAAAAACTTTTTTTCATCATAGAAAAAATGTAGCAAATTGTTTTCGAACGGATGGACCAATTTTCAACTTCGCTCATAGCAATCTGCTTATTTTTTCCATAGAATCCGTTTCTCCAATAGAAAAAATCGAAATCGAAAAAAAATTTTCTCGTCATGGAAAAAATGAAGAAAATCGCCATAACTTTCGAACGGTTGGACCAATTTTCAACTTCGCTCATACCAATCTGCTTATTTTTTCCCATAGAATCCGTTTCTCCAATCGAGAAAAAAAATCGAAAAAAAATTTTGTCGTCATGGAAAAAATGAAGGAAATCGCCATAACTTTCGAACGGTTGGACCAATTTTCAACTTCGCTCATACCAATCTGCTTATTTTTTTTCCATAGAATCCGTTTCTCCAATAGAAAAAATCGAAATCGAAAAAAAAATTTCTCGTCATAGAAAAAATGAAGAAAATCGCCATAACTTTTTTCATCATAGAAAAACTGTAGCAAATCGCTTTCGAACGGATGGACCAATTTTCAACTTCGCTCATACCAATCTGATTATTTTTTCTCAAAGAATCCGTTTCACCAATCGAAAAAAGCGAAATCCAAAAAAACTTTTTTTCATCATAGAAAAAATGTAGCAAATTGTTTTCGAACGGATGGACCAATTTTCAACTTCGCTCATAGCAATCTGCTTATTTTTTCCATAGAATCCGTTTCTCCAATCGAAAAAATCGAAATCGAAAAAAAATTGTTCTCGTCATAGAAAAAATGAAGCAAATCGCCATAACTTTCGAACGGATGGACCAATTTTCAACTTCGCTCATACCAATCTGCTTATTTTTTCCCATAGAATCCGTTTCTCCAATCGAGAAAAAAAATCGAAAAAAAATTTTGTCGTCATGGAAAAAATGAAGGAAATCGCCATAACTTTCGAACGGTTGGACCAATTTTCAACTTCGCTCTTACCAATCTGATTATTCTTTCCCAAAGAATCCGTTTCTCCAATCGAAAAAATCGAAATCGAAAAAAAATTGTTCTCGTCATAGAAAAAATGAAGCAAATCGCCATAACTTTCGAACGGATGGACCAATTTTCAACTTCGCTCATACCAATCTGCTTATTTTTTCCCATAGAATCCGTTTCTCCAATCGAGAAAAAAAATCGAAAAAAAATTTTGTCGTCATGGAAAAAATGAAGGAAATCGCCATAACTTTCGAACGGTTGGACCAATTTTCAACTTCGCTCATACCAATCTGCTTATTTTTTTCCATAGAATCCGTTTCTCCAATAGAAAAAATCGAAATCGAAAAAAAAATTTCTCGTCATAGAAAAAATGAAGAAAATCGCCATAACTTTTTTCATCATAGAAAAAATGTAGCAAATTGTTTTCGAACGGATGGACCAATTTTCAACTTAGCTCATACCAATCTGCTTATTTTTTTCCATAGAATCCGTTTCTCCAATCGAAAAAATCGAAATCGAAAAAAATGTTATAATAATAATAATAATAATAATAATAATAGAAAAAATGAAGCAAATCGCCATAACTTTCGAACGGTTGGACCAATTTTCAACTTCGCTCTTACCAATCTGATTATTCTTTCCCAAAGAATCCGTTTCTCCAATCGAAAAAATCGAAATCGAAAAAAAATTGTTCTCGTCATAGAAAAAATGAAGCAAATCGCCATAACTTTCGAACGGATGGACCAATTTTCAACTTCGCTCATACCAATCTGCTTATTTTTTCCCATAGAATCCGTTTCTCCAATCGAGAAAAAAAATCGAAAAAAAATTTTGTCGTCATGGAAAAAATGAAGGAAATCGCCATAACTTTCGAACGGTTGGACCAATTTTCAACTTCGCTCATACCAATCTGCTTATTTTTTTCCATAGAATCCGTTTCTCCAATAGAAAAAATCGAAATCGAAAAAAAAATTTCTCGTCATAGAAAAAATGAAGAAAATCGCCATAACTTTTTTCATCATAGAAAAAATGTAGCAAATTGTTTTCGAACGGATGGACCAATTTTCAACTTAGCTCATACCAATCTGCTTATTTTTTTCCATAGAATCCGTTTCTCCAATCGAAAAAATCGAAATCGAAAAAAATGTTATAATAATAATAATAATAATAATAATAATAGAAAAAATGAAGCAAATCGCCATAACTTTCGAACGGTTGGACCAATTTTCAACTTCGCTCTTACCAATCTGATTATTCTTTCCCAAAGAATCCGTTTCTCCAATCGAAAAAATCGAAATCGAAAAAAATGTTTTCTCGTCATAGAAAAAATGAAGCAAATCGCCATAACTTTCGAACGGATGGACCAATTTTCAACTTCGCTCATACCAATCTGCTTATTTTTTCCCATAGAATCCGTTTCTCCAATCGAGAAAAAAAATCGAAAAAAAATTTTGTCGTCATGGAAAAAATGAAGGAAATCGCCATAACTTTCGAACGGTTGGACCAATTTTCAACTTCGCTCTTACCAATCTGATTATTCTTTCCCAAAGAATCCGTTTCTCCAATCGAAAAAATCGAAATCGAAAAAAAATTGTTCTCGTCATAGAAAAAATGAAGCAAATCGCCATAACTTTCGAACGGATGGACCAATTTTCAACTTCGCTCATACCAATCTGCTTATTTATTCCCATAGAATCCGTTTCTCCAATCGAGAAAAAAAATCGAAAAAAAATTTTGTCGTCATGGAAAAAATGAAGGAAATCGCCATAACTTTCGAACGGTTGGACCAATTTTCAACTTCGCTCATACCAATCTGCTTATTTTTTTTCATAGAATCCGTTTCTCCAATAGAAAAAATCGAAATCGAAAAAAAATTGTTCTCGTCATAGAAAAAATGAAGCAAATCGCCATAACTTTCGAACGGATGGACCAATTTTCAACTTCGCTCATACCAATCTGCTTATTTTTTCCCATAGAATCCGTTTCTCCAATCGAGAAAAAAAATCGAAAAAAAATTTTGTCGTCATGGAAAAAATGAAGGAAATCGCCATAACTTTCGAACGGTTGGACCAATTTTCAACTTCGCTCATACCAATCTGCTTATTTTTTTCCATAGAATCCGTTTCTCCAATAGAAAAAATCGAAATCGAAAAAAAATTGTTCTCGTCATAGAAAAAATGAAGCAAATCGCCATAACTTTCGAACGGATGGACCAATTTTCAACTTCGCTCATACCAATCTGCTTATTTTTTCCCATAGAATCCGTTTCTCCAATCGAGAAAAAAAATCGAAAAAAAATTTTGTCGTCATGGAAAAAATGAAGGAAATCGCCATAACTTTCGAACGGTTGGACCAATTTTCAACTTCGCTCATACCAATCTTCTTATTTTTTTCCATAGAATCCGTTTCTCCAATAGAAAAAATCGAAATCGAAAAAAAAATTTCTCGTCATAGAAAAAATGAAGAAAATCGCCATAACTTTTTTCATCATAGAAAAAATGTAGCAAATTGTTTTCGAACGGATGGACCAATTTTCAACTTAGCTCATACCAATCTGCTTATTTTTTTCCATAGAATCCGTTTCTCCAATCGAAAAAATCGAAATCGAAAAAAATGTTATAATAATAATAATAATAATAATAATAATAGAAAAAATGAAGCAAATCGCCATAACTTTCGAACGGTTGGACCAATTTTCAACTTCGCTCTTACCAATCTGATTATTCTTTCCCAAAGAATCCGTTTCTCCAATCGAAAAAATCGAAATCGAAAAAAAATTGTTCTCGTCATAGAAAAAATGAAGCAAATCGCCATAACTTTCGAACGGTTGGACCAATTTTCAACTTCGCTCTTACCAATCTGATTATTTTTTCCCATAGAATCCGTTTCTCCAATCGAGAAAAAAAATCGAAAAAAAATTTTGTCGTCATGGAAAAAATGAAGGAAATCGCCATAACTTTCGAACGGTTGGACCAATTTTCAACTTCGCTCATACCAATCTGCTTATTTTTTTTTCCATAGAATCCGTTTCTCCAATAGAAAAAATCGAAATCGAAAAAAAAATTTCTCGTCATGGAAAAAATGAAGAAAATCGCCATAACTTTTTTCATCATAGAAAAACTGTAGCAAATCGCTTTCGAACGGATGGACCAATTTTCAACTTCGCTCATACCAATCTGATTATTTTTTCTCAAAGAATCCGTTTCACCAATCGAAAAAAGCGAAATCCAAAAAAACTTTTTTTCATCATAGAAAAAATGTAGCAAATTGTTTTCGAACGGATGGACCAATTTTCAACTTCGCTCATAGCAATCTGCTTATTTTTTCCATAGAATCCGTTTCTCCAATCGAGAAAATCGAAATCGAAAAAAAAATTTCTCGTCATAGAAAAAATGAAGAAAATCGCCATAACTTTCGAACGGTTGGACCAATTTTCAACTTCGCTCATACCAATCTGCTTATTTTTTCCCATAGAATCCGTTTCTCCAATCGAGAAAAAAAAATCGAAAAAAAATTTTCTCGTCATGGAAAAAATGAAGAAAATCGCCATAACTTTCGAACGGTTGGACCAATTTTCAACTTCGCTCATACCAATCTGCTTATTTCTTCCCATAGAATCCGTTTCTCCAATCGAAAAAATCGAAATCGAAAAAAATGTTTTCTCCTCATAGAAAAAATGAAGCAAATCGCCATAACTTTCGAACGGTTGGACCAATTTTCAACTTCGCTCTTACCAATCTGATTATTCTTTCCCAAAGAATCCGTTTCTCCAATCGAAAAAATCGAAATCGAAAAAAAATTGTTCTCGTCATAGAAAAAATGAAGCAAATCGCCATAACTTTCGAACGGATGGACCAATTTTCAACTTCGCTCATACCAATCTGCTTATTTTTTCCCATAGAATCCGTTTCTCCAATCGAGAAAAAAAATCGAAAAAAAATTTTGTCGTCATGGAAAAAATGAAGGAAATCGCCATAACTTTCGAACGGTTGGACCAATTTTCAACTTCGCTCATACCAATCTGCTTATTTTTTTCCATAGAATCCGTTTCTCCAATAGAAAAAATCGAAATCGAAAAAAAAATTTCTCGTCATAGAAAAAATGAAGAAAATCGCCATAACTTTTTTCATCATAGAAAAAATGTAGCAAATTGTTTTCGAACGGATGGACCAATTTTCAACTTCGCTCATACCAATCTGCTTATTTTTTTCCATAGAATCCGTTTCTCCAATCGAAAAAATCGAAATCGAAAAAAATGTTATAATAATAATAATAATAATAATAATAATAATAATAGAAAAAATGAAGCAAATCGCCATAACTTTCGAACGGTTGGACCAATTTTCAACTTCGCTCTTACCAATCTGATTATTCTTTCCCAAAGAATCCGTTTCTCCAATCGAAAAAATCGAAATCGAAAAAAAAATTTCTCGTCATAGAAAAAATGAAGAAAATCGCCATAACTTTTTTCATCATAGAAAAAATGTAGCAAATTGTTTTCGAACGGATGGACCAATTTTCAACTTCGCTCATACCAATCTGCTTATTTTTTTCCATAGAATCCGTTTCTCCAATCGAAAAAATCGAAATCGAAAAAAATGTTATAATAATAATAATAATAATAATAATAATAATAATAGAAAAAATGAAGCAAATCGCCATAACTTTCGAACGGTTGGACCAATTTTCAACTTCGCTCTTACCAATCTGATTATTCTTTCCCAAAGAATCCGTTTCTCCAATCGAAAAAATCGAAATCGAAAAAAAAATTTCTCGTCATAGAAAAAATGAAGAAAATCGCCATAACTTTTTTCATCATAGAAAAAATGTAGCAAATTGTTTTCGAACGGATGGACCAATTTTCAACTTCGCTCATACCAATCTGCTTATTTTTTTCCATAGAATCCGTTTCTCCAATCGAAAAAATCGAAATCGAAAAAAATGTTATAATAATAATAATAATAATAATAATAATAGAAAAAATGAAGCAAATCGCCATAACTTTCGAACGGTTGGACCAATTTTCAACTTCGCTCTTACCAATCTGATTATTCTTTCCCAAAGAATCCGTTTCTCCAATCGAAAAAATCGAAATCGAAAAAAATGTTTTCTCGTCATAGAAAAAATGAAGCAAATCGCCATAACTTTCGAACGGTTGGACCAATTTTCAACTTCGCTCTTACCAATCTGCTTATTTTTTCCCATAGAATCCGTTTCTCCAATCGAAAAAATCGAAATCGAAAAAAAATTGTTCTCGTCATAGAAAAAATGAAGAAAATCGCCATAACATTCGAACGTTTGGACCAATTTTCAACTTCGCTCATACCAATCTGCTTATTTCTTCCCATAGAATCCGTTTCTCCAATCGAAAAAATCGAAATCAAAACAAACTTTTTTTCGAGACTAGATATATCTCAACATAACAAGGATGGTTCAGAGAAGGTTGTCTTTTTCCCTCATCATATCATGCGAAATTTAATGCCAAACTATGAATGTATGAAACGAATCATCGTAGTTCTTTAATCCATCCTTTGGACACGCAACATCTCTCACCAATTTCGGAAACGAAATTATAGCTCTAATTGATTATCCGTTCCGTGCCTTCGTCGACCCGAAATCCGGCTCTAATTTGTCCGGAATCGTCCGGGAGATTAGCAATAATCGAGTGAATGATTCCACCGGCTCTGCACAGCCTGTGCTCTGATCGGCTTAACGACCGATTGGTAGCTAAAGGATTAGCCAGGAAGGAGTCTAGTGTGTGGATTTTCCGCCACTCGTCTGTGTCAAATTCGATCCTTGCAATCAAGGTGGATATAGGATGTTGAAACAGCTTCCTATTAACAAGCACTAGAATAAACTGTAGACCTTTGCCTACTTGATTTCATACCGTAGTAATATTTCCTGAAGTTATCAGAGATGGCGACATACCTTGTGTCGGTAAAACAGAAACTGTGCTACTGTCATATTTTTATCAGTTTCATCTGTTCTAGATGAAAAATGACTTAGAAGAGTCAAAATATCGATAATTATTCCAGATTCACTGAAAATATTGTGTTTTGATGTCATTTCAACTCATGTCTGTCAGATGCGAACCACAGAAATACATGAGCAACAGAAATCTTCTTCGATAATCGATCTCACCGCCATCTTCATTCGAGTCGTGAAAATATTACTACCTTCTCAAACGGTCTACAAGTTTTTCGCAGAAACAATTGAAGAGCTGTTTCACCATCCTATATCCACCTTGCTTGCAATTGACAACTCTGAGCAATTGAGAAGTTCGGAAAATGATCAGAAAGTGTATGATGTTTATCAACTTCTGAGATATTGTCACTAAAGGGCCGATTGTACATCGGAGGCTTAAACCTCAGTTTTTCTTGAACCGTAGATAAACTTGAGTTCATAGAAAATGTGAGTTGTACATTGGCGGTTTAACACTGAGCTTGAGCTTAACCTCAGCTCAAGTTGAACCTCCAAAATTGACGGTTTAAGCTTCGGCTCAGTGTCAAAACCGACATGTAACGTCAGTTTCAAGCGCGGATTCGCGAAATATTGTCCAAGCGCGCTAGTTCAGAATAATTATAAATAATTTATAACAAAAATGGATGTATTTATGGATACAGATGAGGAGGAAATGATAGAATTGGTAGGTCTAATTGATCGACAGCGAGCTCCCAAGAGTATTTCGCACCCGTGAAAACCATTATAACAAATGGAATGATGCAGAGTTTGTCGAAAGATTATTTCGTTTTTCAAAAAATAAATAACGTGAAAGAAGAAATATCACATCCTTACGCGAAGGTAAGCAAATATACATAACTTTTTCAATATATTTATATAAGTACATGTTTGTAGTAGCTGATTTTGTGGGTATCGATGAAGCAACAGCCTGCAGGATTGTTCACAAAGTTTAGCAGAGCAATTGCTTGGCTTCACAATGTGCCGAACAGCAGTGCCGAATTTTATATAATATTGCTCGTTTTCCATCTTGTTTATACATGTATGACATCCCAATAAACTCTTTTTCAATTTGCAGATTTTTCTGAGTGCGTCCTGGTGTCTGTTAATTTGCATTCCAATATACCTTTGTGTGCTATTACCACATTAATAAGGAGACTTTCCATCTTGGAACTGAAATTAGCTACCTGTTTTGTGAACATTATATAAATACTGAAGAACAAAGTGTTACGAGCGGAATTGTCGAAAGAAATTCAGATACTAGTTGAATACAAGAGAAAGTATACATCAATAATTATTATTGTGTCTCTCTCAACTGTACACGTGCCATTTCTCTCAAAATATGTATGCAAAACTTCTACTAACCATATAAAAACATCGTTCTCTGGAGCTTTAGTAAACTCGACCTGATCGTAATTTGTACAACGAACCAAAAGCTTAAGCTTTGTCTCAGATGAACTACTTCAGTTCAGTTAAGCTACAGCTGAACTCCCGTTTGATACAACCGGCCCTAAAGGACACTTTCCAAATCCTTCTATGAACATATTACTATTATCGTTATTAACATTGATTTAGTTCAGAATTGAATATATTTTTATTTCATAATCAAACTGTCCTCGCTCGTGACGAAACATTTTAATAAAATAAACAGTGACTTCATTCGAAATCCACGTACCAAGAGGGACTTGGTTTTTGGAAGGGTATCTATGTAAGTACTTTATTATTTTATTCATTTCACGAACCCATCAAATGCCTCTTCAATGATTTTCTAGACAACAAGCAAATGATCAAAGTCACATACGTGACAATATACATGTCAAGTAGGTTCTTGAATTTGCTGAAAGCGTTTCTGATGATGTCGAAATGAGGTAAATCTCAGAGTGGTATATTATGATAGAAGTTTTTTAAGACGCTATTATAGTGTGACAACGTGTCTTATAAAACGTGTGTCATATGTGTAAATTTTTTTCTATTTTGCATTAATTTGAAGTCATTTATTGAAAAACATGATTCAACATCGATAAATAGCAGAAACATAATTCGATTGGTAACAATGATGACATTGAAATATTTCAAATCTGACGCACAAGCGTACCAGCGGTGAAAAATGAAATGTTGTTGTTTTTATTGGTCAATTTGAATCAAATCACTCTCTGAATTGAAATTTACCAATAAAAACATTGGGTTTCTCACTGCTAGCGTAACCAAATCCAAATCGCTCAGAAGTAAGCTAACTCTTCTGACTTTCATTTGACAGTTCGATTGTACCAACCTCCGAATAATAAAAAATGTGTATCGGAAGAGGGGCTATTTCGAAATTTTGTTTTGAGGAATATAATCCCTTGGGGATATCTGTGGGGTTGTGAAGTTCCACAATCTCGAATATCTGTCAAACAAGTAGAAGAGAAGGTGCAAATATGGAATATGCTAGCATTATGGAATGATAACGTTTCCAGTGAGCAAAGTGTCCGCACATCCCATGGCAAACGGTCAAACTTCTAACTTCTTATTGTTATCCTATACAGAATTTTGTGTGGAATTTTTTTAGATATTTTTTAAGCAGTTATATGCCCTTTCCATGAGAAAAATATTTCAGTTGCAGGATTGAATTCAATCTGATTAGACGCCTTTAGTCCTAGGCTAGTTTAGGTCAATAATCTAGTAAATCTAGCATATAGTATCATCTTGTAACTAGTTCATTGAAAGTTTTGTTCAATAAAGAATAATATTGCAATCGTTGACTCTATTCTCATAAGTTCTGGTCTGAGGATAAAAATGAAGCAGGAATGGCAGGAAGAATTTGATAGCACCAATCATCTAAATCATTAAAACTGATGGTGTAACTTGAAAGATACCATGACAAATGAAAATAATTTTTCATAACGACTTTCATCATACACACATTTTGGTTTCAGGAAAATTTCTTCCAGTATATCCACTATACCTCGATTTAGCTACTGCGCTAAATATATTTAGGTTTCATTATCGAGGATACGAATTTAGTTGAATTGGAGAACTAGTTGTATTTTTTCTGCTGTTAACCGTAGTGCTAACAGAAAAATAATTGGATAGCGTTTTCGATTTATACGAAAAAAATTTTTTTTCACTGGAACACCCCTGTACCTATATTTCAATCTCAATCGATTTCCCACTCCTTCCGGAACATAAATGGTTCTTAGAAATGTCATCCTTGAACCACAGATAATATCCACCTTTTTAATTTAACCGACATGTATTAAGTATTTTGTTAAAATGTTTGATTTCATGAGACTTCTCAAAAACCTAAAATGCGCATAGCATGTTCCGAATGGAGTTGGCAATCGATTGAAATGTACAGGATATCCAATTGAAAATATCTATGACGAACATTTATATGAATATAGTTGTTCTAATAAATCGAAAACGCTTACTTCAATTGTATTTCTGTTAGCACTAATTCTTTTATTTAACCGACCACGTATCTTCAATAATAAAGAAGTTAGCAATAGTGCCGACTTGTGTTTGATCAGTCTGTATATAGAATCTCTGTATATTATTATCTATGCTTCATTCACCCATATCCCAATGTCACTTTCCAACTACCAAATCAATCGCATCGCTAGAATATAACCACAAATTCCCGCATTCAGTCATCCCGAGTTCAAAGAAATTGGGGCATTATCCCCGCCAATAATCCATTCATTACTCTACAAACTGGTAACTGTTGCAAATTAATTTCGAAGTAATGCCCTAATGACTAGCCCGAATTTTCCCCGAAAGGGTTCTCAACCCTTCCAACACCACCGAATTGTGAATGTATATACAGTGAGGGCCAAAAGTGTGTAGGGTACAATTCGATCTCATTGATGGTTCAAGTATTATTTATACAGAGTTTCTCAAAAAAATGCAGCAACTTAGTAATTCAGGACACCCTCTATATCATTGCATTTTTGGATTAGGTATTTATTGAATTTTGAACAAATACTTATGATGAATTGTATCGTATCACTTGTAAATTCTAAATTTGACTATATATACCTACTTTTTGAGCTACTTTTGCAACTCAGTGAGAAAACTGAGCAGTTGGCAATATCAGATGGCTTTCAAAAAGTTGGGTTAGGTTAGTGAAAAATTAAACCTGGAAATCGGATTGGACATTTGAAAGATTTTGTAAAGTATTAACTTATAGAATACATGTATATACCGAAAGTTAGGTACGACTTCGAAATGCAGTTTAAAGTGGTTAGGTTAGGTTAGGACCTCAAATAGGAAGGGGATGCATCAATGTGGTATGCTGATATGATGAATCCAAGATGGTTGAAAGGGCTAGAGTGGGAGCTACAGGGCTAAATTTCAAGCTCTCAGAACCCAACCATCTCCAAAGAAGAAGTACATGCTATAGAGATATGTGCCCAGGCGGAGTGCCTCGAAAGGGACACTCGAAGGGCAAAAATCTATATTCTATCAGATATCCAAGCAGCACTGAAATCTCTGAAGTCATACAGTTGTGGGTCTAAGATGACTTGGGACTGTAAACAATCCCTAAGACAACTGGCAGCGAACAACCAGGTCACTTTGATGTGGGTGCCAGGTCAAAAGGGGAGTATAAAAGGCAATGAGGAAGCAAACTGTCTTGCCAAAGAAGTGACAAATACATAATTTTTGACCCAGAACTTTTCTGTGGACTTTCCAAGAAAGAAGAGGTTCGATGTTGAAGTGAAAAGGCTATTAGTGAGCCATTGGCCAAGGAAAGATAAACAACTCGAGTTGGGCAAAAAATAATACTTGAAACTGGTAACGGGACTCCTCACTGGACACTGCCTTCTGAGGTATCACCTCAAAAAGATGGGCAAAACAGAGAGTGATAGTTGCCGCTACTGCAAGAACTTTGCTGACACTGCAGAACATTTGCTTCGCGAATGCCTGTTTGCAAGAGGCTCAAGTTCCTGGAAGGGGCCTTCTTAGAGCCCTCTGATGTCAGGAATACATAGCTTCCAGGAAACTGATAAATTTTGCACGAAGGTTTGGAATCTTAGGCCTCGAATAGATCAAGGGTTATGAACAAAAGATCTGATAGATAGGAGCCTTGACGATCATCCCTACATCTAGGATAGTTAAATTCGTTGTGTTTCATTTGTTACGATTTTCACATTGAACTGTAGTCGAAATGATAAGTTTTCATCAGATTACAAGGTAAACATATATGAAATACACGTTCATAATTACATGTATCTATCTGTATCATCTTGGGAGATTGAAAAATTACGTGATCTTTGAATAAAATATGAATATGTGATGGAAGCAATGTTTGAGCACTATATTCTAGATATAACAAATAACTTGGGGAAAAGAGAGTCCCGTTTCTGAAGCGTTCGAATAAAATGAATATTTTCCATCCAATTTCCGATATAGAGAATTTCCTTGCTTTCCAGCCCCAGAGGTTTGAATTGAAGGGGTTATCGAGTCGCGATTATATAAAAGTGTATAGATCGAAAACTGGAAAATGTAGTTGCCTCCTGCATCTACTTCAAAAGATCAACGATGTATTGTGACCGAAAAGTGCACCAATTGTTGGAAAATACACTTATTGGAAAACTCTTTTCGATATTTCAAGAAGAATATACCTGGAGTGGAGAGATTATATAGCGATACGATTTTGGTCATGGATTTCGAGCTATACAATTTCATATGGATTGATCTTTCTGAAGGTCTGCACAAATGCACAGGATGAATAAAAACCAGAATTTATTGCGAAATTTGATAGTTTTGAAAAACCTCCCAGTCAGCTGTTTATGATCTATAAAGCACAGATCCGACCTGTCCTGAAATACTGTTTCCATATTTGGAGTGCGGCATATCCAAACATATCCTGAATCCATTGGATTCTGTCCAAAAAAGGGCAATTCGTCTCGTTGGTGATGCATCGCTTACAAACTCGCTCACTTCTCTGGAACACCGTAGAAAAGTTGGCGATTTATCTCTATTTTCAAGATATTTTCATGGGCAATGGCTGTTCTGAAATATCAACAATCGTTCCTACATTAGCAGTCTCTTCGAGATTAACCCGGCCAAGTTCAGTCTTCACACCCCTTCATGGTCACTTTAGAGACCTCTGCAGAACGTCCCTTATTTCCATTGACTTGTTCATCCAACGAACATCGAGACTTTGGAACTCATTGCCTAGGGAGGTGTTCACCAAGGCATATACGATTTCCAGAAAATTAAGAAGAATACCAACTCCTACCTTCCTTCCCTTGGTTTTCACGATGTCCTCTGATCATTACAGGATATCCCTTTTCGTGAGAACCAGAAAAAACTCGAAAATGAAAGAAGATGAGCAATTTCTGCAAGAGTCACCCGAAATATCCTTATATTGCGCAACCTTTTCTTCATTCAACCAAATCCGTACACAGAAAAAACGGATCTCCTAAATTATATATATATATTCTTCTCTCAGATTGAAACACTACAGTATTTTTCATTTTCAATTATCGGCATGCAGAGTTGCAATCCTTCAAAGGTCTATAAGAAAGGATCAAAAGTGATTCCTCTTGAATCGAGAGGATCATTGTTCAGATGTGCTGAGAAATCAGCTTCATCCAAGAAAATTGTTTCACAACAACATTGAAATATTCTTGCCTCAAACAAACCATATTTTTCAATAAGAAAGTGTATACATTTGACACAAAACTTTTTGATCCTAAGTAGTCAAGAGGATTTTGTGGAAAAATCAAACTAATATTTGGTTGGACCTATTCAAGATTACCAATCTCTTGAGTTAATGCGGTTACAACTAATCAAACTAATATTTGGTTGGACCCATTCAAGATTACCAATCTCTTGAGTTAATGCGGTTACAACTAATCAAACTAATATTTGGTTGGACCCATTCAAGATTACCAATCTCTTGAGTGAATGCGGTTACAACTCGATTTAAGAGATCTTTTTTTCCTGTGTATCTTATACCATTACCAAGATAACCGTAATAGTGTTCATCCTTATTTTGGCCAGTTTATACAGAGGTGAGAAATAGCTAACCTAGAGAAAATGGAATTTAAATCAACTATTATATTTGTAATAAGACTCAATTATATGCATTTTTTATCGGTGATTTAATACTTTTTGGCACCTTCCTTAAATTCCCGCCAAAATCTGTCGCAACGGATTTTTAATTTGCCGTTGGACATGCAGAAACGAACCGCCCTAAAAGTTTCACAGACATTTCAATGATATACACTTTTTTCCACATATAGCCTACTGACTAACTTCATGCATTGACGGAAGTTGTATACATGGATGCAGCACATTTTAATACCCAACCAATTAAATGGATTTTTTCACGATGTGTGAGTCACACAGAAGGTTGATAACTAGTCATGGCAATAATTCCGGTTGTTCACGTTTCAATGATACCAAACCTGTCCGGATCCGGAAAGAAGCACGCTCATCGTTTATATACCGTACCGCGTCGAGGTAGTCACCGGCTGAAAGTAGTTCGACCCCCTGCCGATAGGGGCGCTCGAAGGGGCCCTCGCTATTGGCTAATCGCTGGGACGCCTCTAATGGCTGCCGAACGTGAAAGAAACGCGGGATGAATGAATGACTGCCGGAATGGCTAACGAGATTTGAGGGTCCACCTAGTGATTATGCCTTCCGTAGGCTATAAGAACACTGTGATATGTTCTTATAGAGGTGCATTCAGTCAACATGGTTTTGAAATATTGTTTATGTTTTATGGTGATGCGTTAGAGTCGGACGTTGAACCTGTCAAATTGCACCATTTAAACAACAATAGTTTATATGATAAAAATGTTATCATGAAATCCACAACTTTTAAAACCATATGATCGTAATGTTAACATTGCGTGAACCAAAGTTTCATGTCAGCTGTCAAGAGCGATGCATGTCCCATCATTATTGTTTTTTGTCTTCATAATAAGTTTGTGACGGTCATTTTGCTAAAAAAAAGTACTTTGATCTTGTCCATATAGGTAATAATGATCTATCAAAACACAGAACTGTCGACTATTCTCGACTGATTGTCATCAGAGTTGTCGCTTTCAGTATAATCGTCATTCTATATAGTTTGAAACTTGTATAGGTTGGTAGTTATAGGTTTCATATATACATAATTATTTTGACGCTAATGCTTTATGATAATGCCTGATGTGTTATAAAGTTATATTTATGTTCACCCCAACGTGTGCAGATTTTGGCAAATTGTTTCATGAGATTTCAGTTTGGAACAGCCAAATGAAAGGAATTCAGTAAGAAGGTACTTAGTATTTCAATTATATTATATTTATAGTTGAGAAGTATGATGGTCTTCTGATACGTCATTTGATAATTTTGCACTTATCATGCGATCTAAGTATATTTTGATGAACATTTTTGTTGATACTTTATCGTGAGCATATCTCTAGGTTTGGAGATAATCGATGCCAAAGTTCGGAATTTCGCCTTCTTTTACTGATATCTATATCTTTCTTTTTGACATGTATTGAAGAGAGAAAACACATATCACTTACTTGTATTGCTATAAGGCAGCTATGAATCCACCTTTATTTGCTCAAGATTCGCACAGAAGTTTTCAAAATGGCCGTTGTTTAAGTTGCAAATTTACGAAAAAATTACATATTTATGATGTTTTTATTAGGCAAAAATCATAATCGGCCATGATAAATTTGATATGTCCAGGGATCTACAGGGCTATTCAAATTCGAGTCTATGCATGGGGATTTCGATAACGGTAAGATACAGAGGGTTGGTTAAATGGGGACAAAGTAGCGTATTTCAGAGGTTAATTATATGGATGAAAAAAATCTGACCTAGCTTTTTCAGTTCTAGAGTTATACATCAGGAAAGATTGAAAAAAAATGTTGAAATTTTACTGGTAATAGTTCAATATTTCCAAAACACTCTGTAATTCAGATGGAAATACTACGTCAGTATAATACATGACTCTTGGCATTCAAAAAAATGCAAGAAAAAATACAGGTCCGT
This sequence comes from Chrysomela aeneicollis, assembly GCA_029955515.1. Classification (NCBI taxonomy): domain Eukaryota; kingdom Metazoa; phylum Arthropoda; class Insecta; order Coleoptera; family Chrysomelidae; genus Chrysomela; species Chrysomela aeneicollis. The sequence goes on from JARUHQ010000001.1 coordinate 31,423,314, forward strand.
ATTTGAAAATTAATAGTTAAGGGTGGCCCAATATATACGATACCCTGTATATAATTTCAATTCAGATATTTGGAAAGGCTACATGAAGTTGCAATGGCAAAGTGGCAAAATTTTGAAAAAATCTCTGTGAAATAAAAAGATATAGGCAAAAGAAGAATTTCGAAAATTCTTAATTTTTCCTGTATAACTCCAGAACTAAGTCTGATTGTTTTCATCCATATAATTAACCTCTGAAATACGCTACTTTGCCCCCATTTAACCAACCCTCCATCTCTTATTCTTACCGTTAGGTATCGAAATCCCCATGCATAGACTCGAATTTGAATAGCCCTGTACCTATATAATGAAGATACAATACTTATACTTGCCCAAAACTTATAAAAAAGGTGAAATTTCGAAATTTTGCATCAATTATCTCGAAAACTAGAGATATGTTCACGATAATATTATGAAATTCGTGTTTTTCAGATTGAAATAAGTATACCAACAAAAAATTTCTATTACCATTTTCATGATCTGGGTCCAATAATCACTGCAAGGGTCTGTTTGACGAATTTGGAATTTAATTGGATGTCGTCCAAGATTTTCTTAGAGAATTTTCGGATATATAGCAGAAAAAATTGATGTTTGCCATTGGAAAATAGTTTCGAAATATCAAGTTTGATGATGAAAAATTTTCATGTATCAAGAGCGTCCATCATATGACACTTGACATCAGATTGTCCGTCACGGGCAGGAACACATGAAACACTTAACAAATTTGATTTTTTTCTCAAAGTTCATAAGCACAAATTATAGCACGCTGCCGGATTTTTTTGTTTTGTTTGTCAATTCTCCTCGCAATTCTCTCTTCTATAGGGATTTTGAAAAAGTGCGCCTGAATCCGAATCAATCGAAAAAAGCTACAGATGAAACATAAGTCATAGGTATTATTTGATAAGTTATTCCATTCCTACACTTCTCTAGACATTTTTATTGTCATACAAATTCTCTAATATCGCAACAACTGCGAAGCGCAAAAAAATTGAAAGATTTTAATGAATTTAGTCATTGACTACAGTGACAAAAAACAATGTGATTATTCTCGGAAAATTGCTCATTTCCTAAAGAAAATCATCCGGAAGGTGGGTATTTTACGGCATTCGACGGAAAAATAACATAATTCCTTGTCAAATGTCACAACATCAGCGACGCGAACCATATTTTCCTACACTGAGAAAATGTTTTCATCGTCACAGCAGATTTTTCCGCTGCGATAGCCAAAAATTTTGGCTACATAGGGGACAGGAAATATCTTAACTACATGCAGAAGAGAGCATACTTTACTGCCAACGTCTACCTGTGGTAGCACAGCTACTTTATGAAGAACTTGTTTACAGTTTGAGCTAAGTCGTAATAAAGATACTCTCCTGTTATGGAAGAGTTACTATGCTATAGTAGGAAAGATGTTTCATTCTATTATTTTGTTGTAGAAAAGTAGATTACTAATACAGGAGAGATATTTGTTGTGGTTCAAAAGAGTGCTCACTGATAGAGGTAAGAGTCTTTATTAGAAGAGCAGCAGAGTGTTTTTTTAGTCAGTGGAAGTTAATTCTCTCACAATAGCAAATATATTTGCTGGAAATATCCTCATAGTGGTACCATTTAGCGCAATCAACAAAACTAGGATGTGAACAAAGTTTTATCAAACCCCTAAATGTTCATCAATCTATATTCAAATTATTGATAAAATTTCGTTTATTCTAGTTTTATTGTTGCACGCACTATGGTTCCACTTTCGAAGAGATTCCCCTCAAATATAATGCTATAGTAAGAGAATTAACTTCCACTTGCTAATAAATTCTTTTAAGTCTGTCTCAGCCTATAACATCATAATTGTTTAAGGGACTAAGAATTTTAATAAAACAACAGTACCTATGCAAAATTTAATCAATTTATTCTCCTATATCGGTACTTTATCAGTCTCAAAAAACTTAAATCTATATATGAGTATAGGTAATGAACAAAAAATATATTTATTCAGAATGTCAGGGCACATTTATGAATAAGTATATATCAGAACAAAAAATCAACTGTATAAAAAAATAAGAACTCAGTATGTATATATACCCACGATATTTTACGGTCTAAACATTTTCAAAACGATGTATTTTCTCAACCACATGAGTCAATACTTATTTCCATTTCATGGATGAAATAGTCAAATTATTAATTTAAACAATTCCAAAGGTTTCAAAAGATATCAGTTCTTCAAATGAAATATAATTTATCCTGTTACTTCCTTTCACCAAGAAGGAAAAATAATGTTCATAATCAACCATACCTCGACATTTGGGATCTTGTTCACGTCTTGATATTGCTTCGAAGATTATACAGAGAAAGTATTATACTTTTGAAATAGCTATCACAATAATATTGATGATGGCAACTATAATAAGAAATCCCAGCTTTCAAAGTATATGCTTTAAAATTATCGTCGTCCATCTCTTAAGATCACTTGAATTGTAGTTTATATACACACGATGAACCATATACACATATATATACGTAGGTTTCACAAAAATTTAAACCAAACATGCGTTAAGGGTTTCACTCAAACTCAACACGAATATTTCGGAAATACGGTGAAATACCTACTGTTATTCCGTGAGAACAGAAAATCACCGGAATAGTGAACGGGACGAACGACGGACGACCAGACAAGATGAACTGTTGCAAGTCTGGCGATAAATGAAAACGATACCAACCGAACTGCGATTTTTGCATGTCCATATCGCTTACAGCTAATAATTTTTGCTGGGCTAGCAAAGAACATTACAGTTATTATAAAGAAATATTTCGTGATGCAAATATTTTCTGCTAGGATAGCAGAGAACATTACGGTTATTATAAAGAAGTGTTGATGAAATCTTCTTTGCTACAACAGTAACATATCTAACTATCGTGGAAAAGTACATTTTCATGGTTGTAGAAATAATTTTATAGAATTGCAGTTATACTACTACAGCCAATTTCTTTTCTGTGATAGAAAGTTTCTTCGCAATTACAATAAAGCAGTTTCAGTAAAGTGATCTTTTCTGTAAGAGCGAAGCAACATTACTACGTTTGTAACTTTTTTGGCTATGACAGGCGAAAAAAACTCAGCAAAGATCTTTCTCCTGGGACTTTTCTCAGTGTACACTCACAAGAAATCCTGATGGTGCGCAACATCGATAGTTATAGCCCATACGCTGGCCTGGAAAATTCACCACCCCCCAACCAATTACCACCCCCCATTTAACACCTTGAGAGGCTCCTCAACGATTTCCCGTCAGCCGTAAAGATTAAGTCCCGTCAACAATTTGCGTGCCAGCTACGGCGTCTTAATCGAATTAACGCCTCTCGCGAAGAGGCACAGAGGTCGCCCTTGTATAGCGCCAGTCGGTCCAACGAGCGGCAATTTTGCTAACGAAGTAATTATGCTGTAGCTGCTAATAGAGGCCTATGAAGTTGCGCGAGATTGTTCCGACATTCGGTTGTTCAGCTCGCGACTAATGACGTAACTCGAACGGCGGGAAGCGCTGATAATGAACCGGCCGACGGATTTTTAGAGCTCTCCCTGTCGTCCCTGTGTACACTGAGAAAAGTCCCAGGAGAATAGTATATTACACAACAAGTGTGGAAAGTGACATATTTCACACGAGTGGTCGTGTAGCACGAGCCGCGTAGCGGTGAGTGCGGAAACGTAACGAAACGTAACGAGTGAAGGAAATGCACTTTCCAACGAGTTTTGCGTACACTATTTTTCCTACGACTCCGAATACTATCATTTCGCGGGAGGTCTTGTCAAAAATGTAACTTGAGCGGTCTCTACAATTTATCATGTGAATTATACTGATTGATTGAATTAGTTTTGTTTGAAAAAAACAATTTTATTGATATTTGACACCATACGCCTGCTATAGCGCCAGTAATGACGCAACCAGGAATACAGAACCACAAAAGTACGTAGTGCGCAACCGCGTACGAGTTAGTGCGTCCTTGACTCCTTGTCAAATGTAGATAGTGCAAACATCTGTGATACTTTGATATGATGCAACATGCAACTGATGCAAGCCGCGCATAAAACTGTAGCCGTACTCTTTTGAATGATCTCACCCGCTGTCATCAACATCATCAGACATGTAAAGAAATATTTCCAGTCACTGTCAAGTGAATTCAGAGGTTATGTATCATTGACACATTGAAATTAATAGATACCTAAATATTTCTTGATATAATTCGAAACGAGACATAAATTTCAAGAAATAATATGAATTTGATTCGAGAATGCTCTTATATTGTCAGTGAGTACCAACTAATATACCTAATTATTTCTATCAATTCAGGTGAGCGTGTGATATTTTTCATTTCAATACGTGTTCTTTTTTCTTTCAAATAACAACACCTTGGTGATATGAGCTACTTTCCAAATAACAAAACATATATGACGTTTTCATACGGGGTCGTAGGAAAAGATCTTTTCTTTACTGAGTTTTTTTTTTCACCTGTCGTAGCCAAAAAAGTAACAAACCTCGTATTGTTGCTTCGCTCTTACAGAAAAGATCACTTTACTAAAACTGCTTTATTGTAGAACTGCGAAGAAACTCTCTGTCACAGAAAAAAAATTGGCTGTAGTAGTAGAACTTCAATTTTATGAAATGTCTGCTACCATGAAAACTTACCTACTTTTCCACGATAGTTAGATATGTTACTGTTGTAGCAAAGAAGATTTAATCAATATATCTTTATAATAACCGCAATGTTCTCTGCTATCCTAGCAGAAAATATTTGCATCACGAAATATTTCTTTATAATGACTGTAATGTTCTTTGCTAGCCCAGCAAAAATAAATTGCTGAAAGCGATTCGGACATGCCAAAATCGCAGTTCGGTTCACGGTTGGTATCTTTTTCATTTTAAAGCCAGACTTGCAACAGTTCATCTCGTCTGTCGTACGTCGTTCGTCCCGTCCACTATTCCGGTGATTTTCTGTTCTCACGGAATAACAGTAGGTATTTCACCGTATTTCCGAAATATTCGTGTTCTTCTTATTCTATATAATACCTACTTAGTTCTTAGGTTGTTTTATTCACTGTCAATTCAACCGTGGTTTAAGTAAAACCCTCAAATAATGTTCGGTGTAAATTTTTTGAATACCTACGATTGGTAGGTATATGTGTAAATTATGATGTTATGCTGGGCGACAGTCTGAAAATAATTTATCAGCAAGTGGAAGTTAATTATCTTACAATAGCATTATTGTTGTTGAATGCGCTGAATGGTATACCACTTTCAAGGATATATCCAGCAAATATATTTGCTATTAGGTTTGTTCTAGCAACGATTTCGAATATAGTTTGCAATCGTCCGGAGCATGCGCATGCTGATTTAATAGACGCATAAATCAGTATGCGCATGCTCCGGACTGCAAACTATATTCGAAATCGTTGCTAGAACAAACAATTGTGAGATAATTAACTTCCATTGTCTAAAAAAACACTCATGCTGCTCTTAGCAACGACTTTGCTTTTCTAGTAAAGACTCTTTCCTGTATCAGTAAGCATTCATATTAACAACAACAAATCTCTCTCCTGTATTAGTAATCTACTTTTCAACAACAAATGAATACAATGAAACCTCTATTCTATCATAGCGGCATAGCATAGTTACTTTTCCATAACAGGAGAGTATCTTTATTACGACAGCAGAGTTACTTTCTAAAGTAGCTGTACTACTTGGCAGTTAAGTGTTCTCTCCTGCAGTAGTAAAGATATTTCCTGTCCCCTATATGTAGCCAGAATTTTTGGCTATAGCAGCTGAAAAATCTGCTGTGACGATGAAAACATTTTCTCAGTTTAATTGGTTATTGAATAACAAGTTATTGAAGGTATGGGACCGAAGTTCTGGTATTTTCGGTATTTTAACGAGACGAAATTGATCGTTTGATGCCTAATGAAGATCAATTTTTCTATTTGTGCTCGATTGTGGTATAGGCAAAGCAACCAAACGTAGGTACACGAATTCTAATCCACCTATATTCGCGCTGTCAAAAATTCGGATGCTGTCGATCCTACCTTCTTATATAGTATATTAAGTATGGAGAACGGTAAAGGTTTTATACCGATCGAAGACAATTGTTTGGAGGAGGAGCGGAGAGACGACTCCAATTATTGTCTGAGATCGGTTACCCCAAGGTGGATATAGGATGGTGAAACAGCTTCCTATCAACAAGCACTAGAATAAACTGTAGACCTTTGCCTACTTGATTTCATACCGTAGTAATATTTCCTGAAGTTATCAGAGATGGCGACATACCTTGTGTCGGTAAAACAGAAACTGTGCATCTGTCATACTTTTATCAGTTTCATCTGTTCTAGATGAAAAATGATTGAGAGATTATTTTACGTATCACACAGAATCTCGTGTTAGGTATATTAAACATTTTCTGGAACTGCTCTCAACTGTATAGGATCAACCAATGTTTTTAGTACAATTTTTTAGTTCATCAAGAGTTTTTCTATATGCAATTGAACTGTTTCTTCTCACACGTGGCTGTGGAATTATTATAAACCTACAACATATCAAAGGGTGCTTAGAACACCAAAAGGAGCTGATCATTCTTTTGTTAAGTAGTTGTTGTTCAATGTTATATCAACAAGTACAATTCTGATGGATATAAGTAAACTTTTTTTGTTTTATATGTTTTGGTTCTCACGAAAAGGGATATCCTGTAATGTTCAGAGAACATCGTGAGAACCAAGGAAAAAGAAGGTAGGAGTTGGTGTTCTTCTTAAATTTCTGGAGATGGTAAGTCTTTGGAAAGGGACGTTCTGCAGGTATCTAAAGTGACCACGAAGGGGTGTAAAGACTGAACTTGACGGGTTAATCTCGAAGAGACTGCTAATGTAGGAACGATTGTTGATATTTCAGAAGAGCATCGCCCATGAAAATATCTATAAAACTACACACAACTGAGTTTTTTCTATAGGATGATATTCAATTTGCACCAAAAAGTTTTTAAGGCGCTTTTTAATGATTTTCAGCGTCAAACTCATACCAATGATATCCATTATTAAAATTACCGCATTATTGTGGTCATAGAACCAAATAAGAACTAGAGCGATATTAAACGCCATAATGACTGCCGAAAGAGTTTTGAATCACATCATCATTATCAAAGACAGTTGTCGATAGATAGGGGCTCATTGACACCCCCTTCAAAAACTTATGTATATACGAGTGGACACAAGGCGAGGATCATCATCACGATTTTTTATTCGAATGCATGCCCGAAAAATCGCACTAACAAACCTAGCAATTACATTTTTCCTTCCCTTTGATTTTCTTGAATTGGTGTTGGTAGTCAGAGGCTCTTTGCTGCTCATCAAAGGGGGAATGTGCAAGGAGGCGCCATTTTGATTTCCAGGATATCGCGTCGGGGACCCGCCATAATGGAATAACACAGGGTGTGCGTCGAGTCAGGAGTCTGGAGTCATTGTCTACTCTCCATCATTTTTTTCCCTCCTCCTTCATCAATATTCTGATATTTCATGATTCAGCTGTCATTCTCTTGTTTGTCAACAATGTAGTATTCATGTATCTACCTTGATCTTTGTTAGGACTTCGCGAGGGCATAATTAATGCAGCTCTGTTTCTTCTTCTGGCCTTGCGATTTTGGTTGATCTGTGTGTCTATCATCGTGAATGGCAATGTTTTGTTTACAGCCTTCGGTCCAATAGGGTCATAAACCTCTGAAGCTTCAGCAGAATTGATGGTCGTTTTCCGATACCTTACTAAACTACTACCGATATGCCATCAAAATTAAATCGAAATATTTTTTTATGCTCGAGAAAATCGAAATCAAAAATAATTATTTGACAGCACCATATTTCTGCTGACGTCACCTGGTAAATCTTCATGGTATCGTGAAAATATCGAAAATAATAGGGAAGAAGAATTTTTTGACATAAGTGATGGCAGATATGTCAGATGACAATATGTCAATTTTTAATTCAAATTTTTTTCGATAACGAAACTAATCCAAAATATTTAAAAGGATGCATTAATTGATTGTTCATCATCTATATAACGCAAGTCAGGTATTTTATATGAGTTTATATTTCTATAGGACTTTCAATACCACCTCAGCGAAGTCAATGAGACGATTGAACTCAAAGACACTATAAAATAGAGAAATAAAAATGAAGAATTAATTAAATTAATAACTTTATTGTCTGGGAAAAGTAGGTAAGTGTAGTGGTGCATCTGATAATATATCAAATAAACAATACAAGTTGATATTATAATTACATATTCACAATATAATGTGAAGAAGATATCTCATATAAACTCACATCATAGATAGAGTATGTACTAACAATAACTGAGGATTTAGGAAAAAACATTTATTATTTACAGAAGTGCATGACAATAAAGATTTGGTATATTAGCTTATACCTATATTACTAAAATACTTTGTGCTCACACTTCAAAGGTTCTCATGATGTTCATGTGCAAAGATTCAAAGAAAAAGGATAAGAATTTTAACTTAGATCAAAATTATGTTCACAGCAATTACTTGCAGATGTAGCTGATGATATGTGTTGTCCTACTGCAAAACACTAAGTTTGTCTCATATTAACACTTGGAGTACAAATATGTATTTCGAGAATCAACATTCGTGTTGCTACATGAAGCACAAGTCTTTGAATTCTAAATTTTCTGAAAATAGTGGTCAGTGAGAGTATATTGAACGCTGAACAATGAAATGAAACTCAATAGTAACTTACCTTTAATCATCCGAATATATTTTCGCAGGAAGAAATAAAATCGCCCAGTAATTTTTTACCGCCAACTGTATGACTAAGATTGTCAATTCTTCTTCCACTTCGATTGATGGAACAGCAGAACCTAAACCAACCTACCAGGTGACGTCACATTTTTAGAAAAAGATGGAGAATTTTCGATTTTTGAATGCCGATTTTGGAAAAACCCTTGAAAATAAAAATTTACAAAAAATATCGACGTATTCTCTGGAGACCCGCGTTTCACATATATAATTCTTGAAAAAAGTGTACAACCCTATTATTAGTTATCTGTCACACAGTGTTGTATGATAGCTACCCTTGCCTGAAATACTGTTAGATGTTAACCGTGATGATTCTGATCTCTGACTTTTTACTTAAAACAGCAACTAGGATGGTAGGATGCAACTGATGAGGCTTGGCTAGCCGAATCAGTATGTCTTGCACTGGTTGTCAATCATTCACTAAATACCCCTGATGCGAACTCTCATTTGAGTTTCCAGCCTATTAGCGTTTTCATAGCATATGTAGTGAAGGGCGAATAAAGTGATGAGAGTTCGTTTTTTCATCAGATCCACTGTAAATGCCTCCGCCATTCATCAACACACAGATGCTGCGGACCAAATGATCCATCGAAATTGAATACGTTCAAGTTTCGACAACCGCCAAAGTGGCAATCCCTCCTCGACATTCATCAATGATTCAGCTGACAGTCGCAGATGAACGAATCAGGAAAGTAACGAGATAAAAAACTAGTTTCTCTCCACACATCGTTGACAATTTATATATTCCTATAAGCTCTCACACTGGCATCAAATTGGTGTTGGCAGATCAATCGTTCGCCTCTTCAGCGATTCTCATTCGAAAAACGATAAAAATACAACTTCATTTCGAAACTTGCCTGACGGTTCAGGACCGAATCTGAATTTCCTTTCGGTATGCATGATGCTTGCTTGACTTTCTAAAAGTATAATGACTTGATTGAATCCTCACAAATTCCATTGATTGTAATATTCGGGCATGTTACAATATATATTCCTCACAGAAATTGAAAAAAGCAATGAGAACTACCCGCGCCAGTAGTTAACTGATAAAATCTTCAGATCAAATATGCTGTTCAGATGCCATAGTTTTAGTTTTTTCTTTGGCAATTTAAGATTACCTCAGTACCGAGGTATAGGAGATTTCAGATTCAATAACATCATACTTAAGGCACTCGTTTGAATACCAGAGTTTTTTTTTTGTTAATGCTGATGGACGATGATGAAGCACTGAATTTTTCCAAGCTATAAGTTTGATTTACAGTGTAACGTATGAGCGTCATAGAATATTTGAAATGTCCCAATAATATACTGAGTACTGAGTACATTTTGGACAAAGTTTGGCTAGAGGGAATGTGAATTTGCTATCTTGTATGGATGATTAACGTGGAAAGCTCTCGCTGGATTATATTGAACCATAATGAACGATACAGCCGATACAGGAATTAACTCAAGCCGGTCCTGTTGGGTTCCGTGGGGTGAGAAAAACGTTGAATGTTTTCGACAGCCAGGCTGAACAGTGAATGCGGCTGGTATGTGCGTCAGTTCATAATTGGATAATTTTCCCGGAAAATAGAGTTGGTTTGTGGACGCTTCGAAATTCCAAAGTGTCTGATGTATACCTACCCACACTCGTTTTGGTAATCAATAATATTATATAGACAATATAAAATATGAAAGATCTGATAGTTAGCTCAAGCAGTAGTGGAGTACCAGTACCAGAAGGATGCAATTAGATAGTTACCAGGAAAAGTATTTTCTTTCGGCGTATAACATGTTTATGGGTGTTTTTTGTGTTCGTGGGTGTTCATCAAAAAAATTCGTTCGATTGTTATAAAAACCTCGCCACTCTATACTCATCCACATCCACAAACACTCATAAACGTCAACAAACCCTCGCAAATGCTCGGTGCGACACATTTCAGTCTTTTGTAGGCGGGACAACAACATGCCTGGTGACCTCCGATTGGTTGACTGGTGAGAAAGATAATTGGAGGAGTGGGAGTGATATGGAGCGTCGGAACCCCTACTGTTTTGCTAGTACGGAGTATGTATGTTTCCATCCTCAACATTATGATCTCCGATATATATCAGGCTGCCGCGTTCTAATGCTAAAATATAGAAACATTTTCGGAATGGTCAGATAAAGCATGTGTCTTTGGCGTTCAAATACACAGAGAAATTTTGTCTGTGAACCATCAGACAACATCAAACCCTTTCGGTTCTAGATTCTTCCCTCTATTGTTAATATTGATCTCAGAGTACTCACACAGAAAAAACTGATCTCTTGAATCAAATATATATATATTCTTGAATTGTATAATCTTCCGATAAGAATAATAGATTGACCAAAAAGTTTCTTTTTTCAACTAATCACGTTGTTTGCCTGTTTACATGAATATTCTTGAAATGAATTTGGTTGAACTGAATCATCCGCACTCTTCATCTTAGAAAACATTGTGAGTAATGTCAGTCAATATTATTTCTCTCAGCTCAAGAATATCGTTTCTTATGGAAATGTGTTTTGATGACGAAAGCATGTACCACGTGACCAGTTCGACCAATAAGCATAATTGAGAATTAGCGCCCGAGGTGAAGATGCGCAGTCCGCGCACTGTCCGCAGAACCAGCTAGACAACGCCAACAATAACGCCGTTGGCCGCCATCAAGACTATCAAGAGTTACATTGTGACAGGTTACTGATGTGAAGTTTTCTTTGATGGTACTTGTGTTCCTATAGTGCAGAGTGCAGGCTCGCGAATACTTTTCAACTTGAAAACTCAACATGGACGTAAAAGGTTTCCTGGAAGCAAACAATCTTGAACATATATGTGGACATCATGGCGTCGTATCACTGGCACTGTTGGGTGTTAAGAATGCTTTGTTTTGTGTTGTCAGGTCATGTTAATGTGCTTGAAGTGATCATTCATTGCTGTATCAATACTGCAGCCCCAGTTTGCGAAAAAACTGCACTATTTTTCATTTTCAATTATCGGCATGCAGAGTTGCAATCCTTCAAAGGTCAATAACAATGGATCAAAAGTGATTCCTCTTGAATCAAGAGGATCATTGTTCAGATGTGCTGAGAAATCAGCTTCATCCAAGAAAATTGTTTCACAACAACATTGAAATATTCTTGCCACAAACAAACCACATTTTCCAATAAGAAAGTGTACATTTGACACAAAACTTTTTGTTCCTAAGTAGTCAAGAGAATTTTGTCGAAAAATCAAACTAATATTTGGTTGGACCTATTCAAGATTACCAATCTCTTGAGCTAATGCGGTTACAACTCGCTTTGAGAGATCCTTTTTTTCTGTGCAGAGACCGTCAGTAAGAAATATCAAAGACTCACCTGTATCCTGTCCTCTGGTAGATCGGTCTTCAGACTGAGCATCTCTCTGGCGTAGACATCGGGGTAGTGGGCGTCCTTGAAGGCCTTCTCAAGTTCCTCCAGCTGATAGCTCGTGAAAATCGTCCTACCACACACCCACCAAGGGTAGTTAAAATGTTACGCACAGTTCACCTAACCTAACTATTCCCGAGGATGTGTTTTCATGTCGAATTATGATTATTTCTTGGACATTTTGACGGATTGAATAACTAGAATGTACTAGAATGTTCTCACTAAACTAGAAAATTTTCAGTAAAATATAGATAAAACTTTCTCATTGGGATATACCTACCTAATATTGAAAAAAATACTGATTGGAGTAAATACTTACCTATGCCGCCTTTTCTTCTTCTTCTTTTTATTGAAACCGCCTAATCCATCGGATATTGAAAAGTCTTTGGTATTATCTAGTTGACCTGTGAACAACAAAGTAATGTCAGACTTTGAATCGTCATATGGATTATAATATGAAACATTAATTTATATATATATATATATATTGCATCATATTCCTCCTCTGGCAACCTGATGTAAATTATTTCGAACTCAAAAAATAAAGACTACCGAATCAAGATCTGTCACGTTATCTTGCCAAATATAGATCCACCTCATGATCTCGAACCAAATAATGTTAGAATCAATAATGTCGATTGAGATCAATCAATTTTGAAATGATTGTATACCTAACAATATACCATATTAGTAAGTTTAGAATCACTCTCTATAGGCCGAAGATCCATGTTCAGTTTTTTAAACAAGGGAATCCAAGGTCAACAATGAAACCACGTGTCTAGAAGTGCATGTTAGCATGGGCATTCAATTTTTGGTGCTTTTTCATTAGTGTGTTATTCAGCTTCAGTTGATTTCTGGCAGTTATAATGTAAAATTAAGAGCCACGAATTTCACGAAAAATTTAAAAAAAGAAGAGTCTAATCAAATTGAAAATATCAAACATAGGTTGAATTTGAAGGCATTCAAATCCAGACTGAGTTTAATTGAATCAAACTAAGTAGTGGAGGCATATATCCAGGGAGATTACTTAGCACGAATGAAAATTTTGATCTATTTGAGGGAAAAAAAAGCAGTTTGTCAACACTGCTGTGCTTGGGTAGCTTGAATCCACTTCCCTCAAACAACCCATCCTGTATCTCAGTTCGTAAGACTAACTAGTTCAGTTTGATGATGCAGATCGTGGACCGATAATTGTGTCTAATGTCATCAGATAACAATAAGTTTCCATCATACTGTCTCTTTGTTCACAATACTTGATTTCTATCTAAACTGATTGTTCTCGCAACTGCGGTCCTTTATATATAGGCACAAAACATCCATTCTAGTAAAATCACCCTGTTCTCCAGAAATAACATCAGGAAGTAACTAAAACCGTTGACTTTCAGCGATGAACCATCCGCTAATTATACGTCGGCGACCGATGTTATCGCGGGGCCATAAATCACAACCAGTCGCGAGCCGCCGAGATAATGACTTCTGGTATTCTCGGAACACAGCACAGTCCGTAACAATATATGGTTTCAAACATCATAATTGTGATGTACAAGATATGGATCTTCTTCTGGCACTTGTGCTAAATTGATTAAGCATTCCAATAATGTTTTCCGGGAACTTCCGTCTTGGTTTCACTGTTGGATCACTCTGATATGACCACCGAGATTGGATAATTTATTCTTCTAACTCCAAAGTTAGCTTTTTCAGTCTTCCAGGAATTGGTTGTATATACCCTGGTCAGCTGGTATAGAAGTTCGTATGATGGATGCTGGAAGGGGATTCTGAGGGTGATGCCGGATTTTTGTATTGGTTCTCAGGTTTGCTCTTTCTGCTACAACTAAATTATTAGGCGCTGTCTTCCTAGTATTCATGTATATTTTGGGTGAGCATATTCAAGAATTGGGCAACAAATGGATTTATAAGTAATGTGGTGCTCTTCTTTGGCTAGTTCATTTGTTCTTGAAAGTGAGGCTCCTAAAATATTCAACTCTTGTGATACATTTTTTCTTCACCAACTGATGGGTATGACGGTTATAGTTTAGTTTTTGATATATAAGTGCACTCCCAGATATTTAACTGCTGCAGTTATCACGACATGATTGTTCACAGTTATCGTTATGGGTGAATAATCTGATATTTAATGATTGAAGTTATCAGTTAGGATTTTTCCGGATCAGGTTTCCAATTTTTCAGAATTCCATTCGAATAATGGAAACATCGAAAGCTCGATATATACTCGACAAACCCACAAATCGACTGTATATACATCAACATCTCGTGATTCTTCCTCCTTTCATCACAACATCCCATCACGTAGCGAAGACAAAAGACTTTAGTCTTGAGAAGAAAAGCGAATGGCACCGCAATTTTTTTAGTTGGAGGTGAGGACAAACATGACCCCACCTTCTAGCACGTCTATTAGCGCGCGTCGAAGGGTTAACCAAGGTGTGAAAACATCGCGGAATCATGGTCGGCTGTGCCATTGTTCGATATCGGGTTTCGAGGGCGAATGTGTGAAAATATCCACGCCGCCTCTCATGCGCCCGCCTTTTGTGACCGCTGACGAGGATTTCGTTCTTTCGTGCTGGTTTCTTTTTATGCGGAGAAGGCGCTGCTGCTAATGCCGTTTCAGTCTTACTATACAGGGTCACTCACGGTCGATGATACCTTAGACGTTTACGGAGAACGGGACGTAGGATTATTCTGGAAATTTGGTTTATTGGGTAATCAGTTTTGTTCTATCGATCTAAAATACTTTCAGCGTTGCGACGTTGCCGCTTCTTTCAAAAAGGAACAACAACTTTGTTATTTCAAATGGAACACCCTGTATTTTATTTCATTTTTTGAATCTTCCTGAAGAGCTGATTTCGTCGATCTATCATACTTGGGGTATAGCGCGAAATATTACAGAGATATAGGGTGTGAAAAATCGAGATTTTTCAAATTTAGGAATTTTTTGTGCCGAAACTAACCATTTCTGCTCAAAACGGCTTACATGTCCCTATCTTAACTTTTCATTTACTATCGATTGATATTTAATTGAAACAAATACGGGTGGTTCAAAATTTTGAGATTTGCATCACCCTCTATTTGTTTCTATTAAATGTCAGTAGAAGTAAAAGTTAAGATAGGGACATGTAAGCCGTTTTGAGCAGAAATGATTAGTTTCGACACAAAAAATTCCTAAAGTTGAAAAATCTCGATTTTTCACACCCTATATCTATGTAATCTTTCGCGCTATATCCCAAGTATGATGTATCGACGAAATCAGCTCTTCGGGAAGAATCTAAAAATGAAATAAAATACAGGGTGTTCCATTTGAAATAACAAAGTTGTTGCTACTCTTTGATAGAAGCGGCAACGCTGAAAGTATTTTAGATCGATAGAACAAAACTGATTACCCAATAAACCAAATTTTCAGAATAATTCTACGTTTTGTTCTCCGTAAACGTCTAAGGTACCATCGACCGTGAGTGACCCTGTATAGTCCAGTAACCTTGGTCTGCAACAAGGGGAACCTTGCGTCAAATCCGGTAGTTCTGATTTTTTGCTCACTTGTTTGTGATGTTGGCCCAATGAAAAATCCAAGTTTGTGACCTCGAGCACCGAACCACGGCCTTCTTTATGAACAGGCCGGGAAGTAATTGACTTGGCAACGTCGATCTAGTCCCACCGCGCTCGCTCGTTTGTTTGTACATCAGTATTTGGATAATCGTGTCGGGATCTTGGTTTATCTCGTTGTTGTCGGTCGAATAATTGATATAATCTTATGAAATTTGGTGCAATATTCATAGAAGAATAAGGTTTTGTGAAGAAGAAAGTGTCGATATAATAATCAGTGCGGAAATTACCATGAAACTGATGTTATGTTTTAGTTGTGTGCGAGGTTGAGTGTTTGTTCGAAGTGAGGTTATAGTGAATGAAAATGCCTAGGAAAGATGTTGCGTTTCTGAATGCAAGATAAGTTATGTATCTACTCTGAAAGGGAGAAAGCCAAGAGTGCTTTCTCCTTTCCTAAGAATGAAGATTTGAGAAAAAATTGGTTGAAAGTCATTCCTAGAAGAGATTGGCAACCGTCCAAAAGTTCTGCAGTATGCAGCGTTCATTTCGAACAGGGTGGGGTTATCAAATTTGTGAAAACTTTTTCTCCAGAAGGTACCTTGAATGACACTCCTTGTTTACCGAGGTTGAGAGAAAATGCTGTCCCTTCAATTTTTCCAAATTTGCCACAGTATTTATCGACAACAAAATCCGTTCATCGAAAGAATCCAGAATGTAGACGACAAAATCAAATCCATGAGAATGAATTATTAGTGAAAAATTTTGAAATTTCTGACATTATTAATGGTATTGATGATTTATTGAACAGTTATTCCATAAAGTTGACAATATCTGATTCCTGGAAGATTGGTACAAAGATGTATGCTCATTTGAAAATTGAAAATGAAATCACAGATAATGACCTCAATATCAACATTTTTGTAGAGGACAATGAGCTTGGTTTCAAAGAATCGAATTGGATTTTTAGTTTTGATAATTCAGAAATGATGTAAAATGTTTGAAAACGACTAATCAGGTAGCTGCTAGTGCTATGATTCGAAAACACTGTGAAGTAATCAGTGTTTTTTAAATGTACCCAATCCTATTTGTCTTGTGACATTAAGCATTTTTTTATTGAATTTCTCCAGAATCCAAAATCATAATATACTGAAATAAGTATCGATATTCTTCTGATATTTCCAGGGACTCATCTCGAGATGCTCTCATTATAATTTTTGTTATAGATTACACTTTCAACAGATTAGGAGACAGTTTGTTATACGAACTTCAGAAACAATTTAGGGTTAGGCCACATCCCATATCTAGCTGGCGTCTGACAGTCGACAGTCGAGTCCTTGTTTATGCAATGCCAACGTGTCATTAGCGAAATAATTTGTAGCCTGGGTGATTACCGTTATGTTACCGGACTAGCCCTTGCTTCTAGATACAAAAACAGAGCTTATAATGTGTTCGATCGATGTTGATGTGTAAATATTATCTTGTGCAATTTCATTTAATGTAAAGGTAAACGTTTCAGCTGAAGAAAAACATCAGAAGCTTGATGGGTTCTCCAACACTATTTTGGTGTCCAATTGAAGGTCTATTAGACGTTTCTGGAGAAAGGGATAAAGCAACATTTTAAAAAATATTTATGGATTGTGTTGTCATACGTTTCTCTTCTATGAATACTTACTCATTGATGATTTGAAGATTTCACGATATTCAATGTAAAAAATCATTCTCAATAATCTTTTTTAATTAGGAATACCCGAATTGAAATCTATTTTACAGACCCAAGCCATTATATTTATAGAAATATATACTGGAAGGCCACAGAAAAACAAATGCTCAATAGAGTTTGTTGATCTAAAAAATGTTTGATTTGGTCAATTCCCTAAAAGTTCAATGATTTCCAATGCAGTTCCCAAAAATGTTACTTCCTGTGACAATCAATTTCATCAAAAAGACAGATTTCATCCATAATACTTAGTATTCTTTCTTTTGTGAAATTTCATATAGGTAGGTATATATAGAAACTTACTTCTTTGCATATAAGACTTATTTTCTTACATGATGTATACTATAGGTATATTTCAACTTTTTTTTTAATTAACGTTACATTTTGAAAAGAAATCGATGTGGGTGTACTATACGAAATTATAATTATCAACTCAAACGTGTTTGTCTACTTTGTCATTATCATCAGAAGCGAGTCTTTGAAAAGTGAGATTGATTGATTGAAAATTAATGTTATGAACGAAATATGTTACGAAATATAAAAATGTTAAAACTCACTTGTCTGAAGATACTTACAAAAGATATATAACATCAAAGGACGGACAATTTTATCATGCATAAGATTCATTAGGATGATTGAAGATTAAAATTGAAAAATATGTAAGTACTCGTTGATCATTACAAAATGGAATGACTGAACAAGTTGGAAGTTGATATATAATAATATATAGAGTGAAATCATAGAACAAGTGAATCAATGAGACATGAAACAATGATATTATATTGATAATGTGAAAATGAAAGTGGACACAATAAATAGAATCATCATCAAGTATATTGAAATAATCAATATAATAATAAGGACAGTTATACAGGGCTTTTCACGATGAGCGTTAATTAGACATTTCTGGTTAACCAGACAACGGATCGACTTGAAATTTCGACAGCTTACATAAATCAATATGATTTCCACTCCTGATGCGGCGTTGCCGCTTCTACTATAAAGTAGCAGCTGGTCTGATTTTTCATTTGGAACACCCTGTATTTTATTGCATTTTTATATTCTCATTGGAAAACTGATTATATTGATCTCTCAGTCGTGGAGTCTTTATCGAACTCTTACAGAGATATAGGGTGTGAAAAATCGATATTTTTCAACATTGGGAATTTTTTTGTCGAAACTAATTATAATTGGTTGAAATGGCTTACATGTCCCTATCTCAACTTTTTATCCACGATCGATTGATATTTAATTGAAACAAATAGATTTAGAATTCTAAACCACCCTGTATTTGTTCAATTAAATATCAATCGATAGTAAATGGAAAGTTGAGATGAGAACCGTTTTGAGCGGATAGTTTCGACACAAAAAATTCCCAAAGTTGAAAAATCTCGATTTTTAACACCCTACATCTCTGTAATCGTTCGACCCCAAGTAGGACGAATCAATAAAATCATATGAAAAATCAAAGTAGCTGCTACTTTATAAAAGAAGCGGCAACGCCGCATCGTCTAAAATATTTTAAATGTTTAAATCATATTGATTTATGTAAGCTGTCGAAATTTCAGGTCGATCGCGATTGTCTGGTTAGCCAGAAAAGCCCTGTATAGAAATATTAAACTGATGTTCTTGGTTAAAGCAAAGTTGTTAAAGTAATACTCTACATTATTATTATTTCCGAGTGTAGCCAGACGACGAATAAATTCCCATTGAAAATAAATTTTCCATTTTACATCATCGAGGCGTTAAAGCGTTCCCGCGAAGCGGTCCCAAGGGCCCCCGGGGAGCCCTGGGCCGTCTCTGCCCCCCCCCCCCTGGGGACGACGTTCCACTCCGGCATAATTGAATTTTCAAACCGGCAGCTTATTGGGCGGGAGATTGCCTCCTGTGCACCCCACCATGATTAGTTATTTTCGATTCCATCCGGCTCCAGCCGCATTTCGACATATGGGTAATTTTAAACTTCGATGAACTTCGGATTCAATGGCGGTGAGTCGAATTGCTTTTTGGATTAGAGAGGAATTATGTTGCGTAGCTATATAGCACAGATTAGACAACCTTGCAGATGAGAGTGTCAGACAGAGCGGATTGAATCAGAGGGAGATGTCGAAAGTGCAAAATTTAAAGGTCCATTCATAGATATGCGCAGGCGCTGAAATATTGATCAAATTTCGTTTATATACATCGTTGTCATCATTTTGTTGGTTATGTTACAAATGTTTTCGTTTTACACAATTCACGATCCAGTATTTCGGATGGATTTATGTTCTCACGATGTATAACATATTTTTCATAAACTATAATTGAAGACTACAGGATCTATAATTCAAAAGGAAAAGTAATAAAGGTTTCGAGGATTATCATAGCACAGATTAAACAACCTGATGTGATCATTCTTTCATTTTTTGGAATGTGAATCAGGTATAACGATATGTTTATCGGCCATCATTAAAGATTGCAAATCATGTTCAAATAAATCGGAGAATATCAAATTACATTGCTTTCCAATGGTAGAAAAACTGTATGGGTAGTTATATTGAGTGATATTATTGACTTCAATCAAACTTTTCCATTTCACTAGTCCCTACACTAGTTTCAAGTATTTATTGTCCAACTAGCCTTTTCGCTTTTCTTTGTCCTGGCACTTTACTCCAGTGAGATTTCATTGCAGTCGCTTCCCAGCGTCGAATATCTTCTTTGAAGTGGGTCTTGGAAAGTCCATAGAAGGGTTCTGGACCGTAAAATTGTGTATTTGGCTCTTCTTTGGCAAGGCAGTCTGCTTCCTCGTTACCTTCAACTCCCTTATGACCTGGCACCCACATCAAAGTGACCTGGTTGTTCACTGCCAGTTGTATCAGGGATTATTGTTTACAGTCTGCTGCCTGGCTATCTGATCTAGATGAATCTAGATTTATGTCATGTTCATGCCCTTTGGTTGCCCCTTTCGAGGCACTCAATGGCATGTACTTCTGGTTTAAATATGGTTGGGGTGTTACCAAGGAGTTTTGAGAGCCTGAAATCTGGCCAAGAAACACCCACTCCAACCCTTTTATTCATCTTGGATTCATCAGTGTACCACACTGATGCATTCCTTATCAGTTGTGGTCCGTTCTCTGTGCATGTTTGGTAGTTGTGTATACCACTTCAAACTGCATTTCGAAGTCTTCTTGGATATGAATTCCATGGAAAAATGTTTCCCGAAATCTTCAAATGTCCGATACGATTTCTTTCTCAGTTTGAAGGCAATAATTGCTACTTTATTCATCACACATGGGTGCAATGGTGGAAGGTTCAGAATTTCTTCTAAGGCTGCAGAGGAACACGTGAATACCGCCTCTGTGATACCCAAACAAGTTATCCGTTGCACTTTCTGCTGATTGACTTGTACATTTCTATGACCTCCATGTCAATGGAGCAAAGGGGATCATCTTGGTATGACCAGAGAAGATCATTTTTGGTTTCAAACCGACACTCACGGTCTAATATTAGTGCATGGGCTCCACTCAAGAATCTCCACTCGTATTTGATTATTCGATATTTAATGAATTACATTTTTTAGATCCATGAAGCTCTGAGGAAAGAACGGTTTGGGATATTCAACTATTAGATTAGGATGATACTTTTGAATTTATTTCGTGGGATATAACCATCACAGATTTGAGCTGATCCGGGGAGACGTTCTTCATGTTTCTTAGTTCCTATATCTTGTTTATCTTGAGTGTCAATTTCACAAACAGACTAACACCAGACAAAGTATAGAACCTGTGCTACCAAAGCCATGGTCTTGAATGTACATAACTAGCGAGCATGTTTAAGTTTAACTCAATATCTATACGTTGAAATTAACCTAACGTGACGTCATCGTATAATTAAAACCGACCTTGCTGGAAAGTACACTGATTCTACACATGCGCAGCTCCACCATTCCACAAGACTTTGGATTTCAAGAATTCTAATGTCATTTCTATTGTTTTCATCTCGCAAATAACCGGTCCAGTGTGATTGTAACACGAATTCGAACTGCATGATCGTAAACGTGGATGTGGAGGAATATGAGGCAGTATATGAGGCCTCAAAGCCTCACACAAAACACCTACGTGCAGAGAATGTGGAGTGGGACAGGACGGAAAACTCGCCGCATTGCAGCCACATAAAACTGAACGATCTTTACTCGTAGCTGCAATAAAGTGCATAACTATTTCATGTTTGTGTTGCTGGGGACGTGCATTTTCCATCGTTTTCTGTAGCTCTGCCGGTCGGTGTTGGTTTGAATTATATATTCTGATGAAAAGTCTAGACGCCTCGATGGGTTTTCTTCATCTTCGAAGTGAAATTTGACACAGGAGGGGAAAAACTCAACAAGATTTCGTTAAACACATCTTAGAATTAGGAAAAGCGATGCACGGACATAAATACAACCTACGAAATATGTGTATCAACCATATATCTAATAATAACTATATAGGTAACATGGATACCAGAGCTGAAGCCGAGAAATAAAACAAATGACAGTCTGCGGGACAAATCGCGAATATGCGCATGCGCAAGTTTGAATTAAGAATCGACATTCGTTTTCATCATGGAGGAGAGTAGCTTTGTAGTGAGCGACAAACGTATGATAATTATTAAAAATCAATCAAATGTGTCACGTAACCTTCAATTCGATGTTTTTATTTTATCGTGACGTATATTTTTCAAATATTCATTTATCGATGGATTGTTGGACGATTTTGGATAATAGTTGATATACAAAGTGATACTTGCTAATTGCATAGAAACCTCTGAAGATAAAGTCATCAGAACAAGATTCGTGGGCTAATTTTTGGTCAATCACTGTTATCACTCACTAATCACTTCTGTAAACAGTCAGTAAGTACATTAATAACTATATTAACGCTCTTTTACATAATTTGGGTTAACAAATATACCTAATCTATGAAATTCTAAAAACGTCAGTGGATTTCAACTCGTCAAAACCCGCGCATGCGCACAATTCATCATTAGCAAGCTAGACAGTCTTTTGTTTTTCCAAAACTGGCTTCACTTTCGCGTGAAGATAAGAATAGATGTTATCCATATAGTTGTTATTACATATATGGTATCAATAACATCAACATGATATGATATTTGCAACTTCTTCAGTTAGAAAAATTACATGTGAATGTCTAATTAACAATCTGATAAAATGTTTTATGTCAATCAATTCTTAAGTCATTTCCAATAAAAATTATTATTTTTGCTAACCATGGTGACATGCACCTATGTAATAACAAGATTTCAACAGTGTTAAACTTCTCAAACTCCTAAAACTTCTCCTGGTATGTAACACGAAACACGTGTCGAGGTGGCAGAAATAAAATTTTCTATCAGTGCTTCATCAAGTAAAGGGTTCAAGCGACAATAATTGTTTTGTTTGAACCTTGGAAAACATTCAAATATACTAGATTCTCGGGCTTTTATTGATATTGGTTGAACTTCCGCTATAAATCTGACCACAATGGATCGGCTGCAAGTGGATATTCAGATCCATCATAGGGCGATTATTTTGTATGTAAACTGTTTCATGAATAAAGCATTGCCAGATTAGGAATGTGACATATGACGTTCCATCATATGATATTATTGTGATGGGACATTTCATAAATCGATGTGTAAAAATTGAGAAATAATTGTGCTGAATAATTGAGATGTCATTTATATTTGAATTCAGGTTATTTAGGTTACCTTCTAGATATTATAATGGCTATAATGACACTTCTTGTAGAATGTTCAAGTATCCTTATACAATATGTTCTTTTTCGAATAAAAAATATATTGAAGAACCTATGCGAAACAACACATTAAGATTCTAGAACATATTGGTAGGTAGTTGTGTAAATATATACTCGGTTATTGGGACCTTGAAACCCCTAAGAGATACGAAGAAGTGTAATTTTAAGATTATCATCATAGTGAGAGAACTTCCATGATAGTTTTTTTTTTCTAAATATTTGGAAAAAAACTGAATTTTGGAATGATATTTTTTTCATTACTTTTTCACTGATGATATACACCAACATTTGGAAAAATTTCGAAAACACATTTATTATTATAATCCATCATGCTGCAACCACATTTGGACAATCTTGTGATGCTTGACATTGGAGGAAAATTAGTATTTTTATAAAACATTGATTTATTTGTATAATTAAATCTCGGTTTAAATGACCAAAAGGGTGGTTGTGATTTAACTATTAGTGTAATGTTTTATAACTGGGATCTAATTATTGTGAAAAATATGGAAAAAATGCATCTCTGTCTATATTTGAAGGAAAAATTAAAGTATGGCCACGATAAACCAAATCGTCGAATTCAAAAACTAAGAATGACATTTCGTTAATCGCAGAAAGTGGCAAAAATAATGAAATTGCTGATACAAAACTTAAAAAAATATTTTGACAACGACAACTTTGTCCCACTTCGAACTTTTTCGTATCTCTCTCGATTCCCGATATCCCAATAATGAGCACCAAATTTGAATAACCCTGTTATAGTTATTCTGTATTAATTTTTCCTGGAAATGAACACATCAAAGTTATCCACATTGGATTGTTTCCACTGTCACGCACGCATTCGGCAATAATTATTATTGATTCATTCTCGACACAAACTCCCAATTCAACGTTGCGTAAACTTATTATCTATTAAAAACAATTAAATCAATCTGCCCGCTCTCTCCCGTCCACATAACAGATCTTTATTTGTCGTGGAATAATGCAATTCGTTAAGTGAGTAAATGTGAACATGTTAGCAAGTGTATTACATTCCCTAAGCGACCCTAATCGAGCGTTAAGTCGCTCTCAGGGGATGAGGGATTTCCTGCACCCCCGAAACCGGTTCGTTGTCATCACAGGGATGTTAGCCACTCCAACACATGTCGAGATAGTCGATTGATTTTATGTACCCTGGTCCGTGTCAAAAGCTGTATAATTAATTATTTTGTAAACCTATACAGTGTGAAATGTAGCGAACTTTTATTAGTCTGCGTACGTAGTAATGAGATTTAATATCTCAACAATTCACCTAAAGAACATCTAAGATGTTCGAAAAGGTAGACTACGAGCAGTAAACAACTACTTGCCTGGCAAATTCCACGCAGAATACTAAATTGGTAAGTTTCCGAAATTCAGATTTTCATTCCAAGTTGATTTATATGATTATTTCATTCATGCTAAAATACACGTTTTTGATTGGTTGAAATGATTGTGTTGATAAGCAATAACACCATGTTTTCGATTTTGTATTTCGGCTCCTGATTGGCTATTGGATACCTACATGCTGTGTTTTCGTTTCTGTATTTTGCTTTCGGATTCGTATAGGCAGTATTTTCCGATTCACTGGTAAATAAATGAATGCCACTACACCAAATTTTCGTCTGAACCATGATAAACACACACTATTAATTGTATCCACTTCATTTTCCACAAATTATGGATAATTTCAGCAAAAATTAATCTAAGGTAACCTAACCACACAAATTGTGACAACAATCAAAATGAATTTAGCTCAGTAGTACCTAGTGCTTAGGTAATCTTGCCTACATCATACAATGGCATAAATGTATTGTTGGTTGCATAACGAATCTTCTACAATGCATAATCAAAATAACTAATTCCATAAACAGTACGGTTTGTACGTTTAATATTAATTTAAACAATAAATAGGAAATCATCAGAATGGCTTGATTTCATTCATGAAATAATCTGAACAAATACAACTTGTGTTGTTGATGATTATCGAAAATTCCACATGATTTGTTTCTCAGAATCGAAGGAATTTGTGTTTCGATAATCATCAATACACTTGTTGTATTACATGCGAAAATTCATCGAGTACGTATTTTTTTACCTCGTGCTATCAAATTTGACTTGGAAAAACATTCCCAAAAATGTAGTTACGGCTCACGTATACTAATTAGAAGAGCCTTGACAGAGGTGGATAGATATTTTCATCATTTGAAAGATTTACTATAGGCTGTGTGTATGTATCGATGTAATTAAAAAAAAAACCAGGTTTGTATTCCATGCAATTATATTTGATAAATTGTAGCAAAGCGCTTTCGACTGTTAAGTCATCATCAGTGCATACTCGTCAGGTATTACAAGATTCCCATAAATTTAAAAACATCTGGTAAAACATACTGTTCACATTAATAAAATATATTTGGTTATTCCAACATTGTTCAATCGTCCATAACAATCAACAGGTAAAATTCGTTGATAAGTTTCAAATTTTAAATTTTTAAAACTTTCAACGGGTTATGTCAATGTTGGGAAATTTAGTTATTAGTTAATACGAATCACTATTGACTTCAAGGATAATTAAACCAACAGTTTTTGAATTAAATGTATACATAAATCATCACATTTGGAACCTACAATAAAATACAATTAGCATACTAAGTTTGAATTCTTCGAAATTTCGACATCTCGAGTAATCTTTTCATATAATAATTATGTTTCTCTTCCATCCATCACACTACTATTCATATCCCTTGAGAAAGTGAATACATGCACACACCTGGATTCATGATGATTTTTCTGATCATTGAAACGTCAATTTCGGCACAATGATTCGAAAATCGCCGGTCGAATTTTATTCCCAATCACCCCAGCCCTTCACATAAATCCACCCAATACGTCAAGAGGGTGGGCATAATCACATTGTATATACATCAGAGAAAACGATATCGATTCCACTGAAGAATCTTGAGGGTTGTATACAACCCCACAAAAACTGTAAAATAAAGACGTGCCGGCCGAAATTAATACTTCTTTTTCGGTTTCTTCCGAACGAGAGGAGGGTTGATTTCAACCGAGGGGAAAAACAAAAATAAGACGTTTAGAAGGAAGGAATTCGCAAATCCCCAGCCGCATCTGACGCTGAAATAACCAGAAAAGGGGGTAATCAGATATTCTTGAAAAAGTCCCATGATTCTAATGAGAATATATAAGGGGCGCAATGAATTTGAGATTTGAGCGTGGTAAAGAGGTAAACTTCACTGCATCATTATTCACAATTATTATGTCAAAGTATAGTAGTTTTTTGAGATTCATGCTATTTACATTAACTTCACTGGAAAAAAGTCGACTTTGAATAAGTTGCTTGCTGTTGAACATCCAGCATATACAAATAGAATTCATGGTTATTGATGTGAAACAATACGTAAAATATATATATTATGGGTACCTAACACATAATAGTATATTATAATACCAAGTTTTATAAGACGCCATTTTGTCGCACGCGTTGTTTGAAGTACAACGAGTGTAGCAAGGAGTGCTCCAAATTAAAAAGAGTGCTTTATAACAAGTGAAGATGAATGGACCATACATAATTCTGATGGATCTGTGAATGATAACATGCTATACATATACGTATCCAAGGATTATCATCATTATCACCTCCTGTCTTATGTACCTCAGTAGTTGTTAGTTGAGTTAGCATTTTACAAACTTCTTCTGATGCTGATTTATATTCAAAGGCTCGTCCCAGGAAATTTTTTTCTACTATACAGAGGTCCCAAGAAATTGTGACGCCATGATGATATATTTTCTCAAATTACATGCAATTTATTTATTGTAGTTATCTACACGAAAAAAAAATGAAAACTATACCTACCACTGATCTAAAAAATCTATAAAAGTAGGAATACCTCGGATAATAAAATCATGCAAAGAGCACATATAAAAAGGTATAAAGATGTCATCTATAATACGAATCCTCATAGTGTCAAAAATTAAGTGGCAAATTATTCGAAATTAAACGTATACCTACTTTTTTCTTATTTGCAATTGGAATCCCCATTGTTTTTGTGTCATTCGAACCGGAATTGACAAACAAGCATTTTCATAAGTAGAAACCTGTCGCAATCCCAAACGCATCAAAAGTTATTCACAGAAAACTAATTATTTCAATTTGACTTAGATCATAGGCCTCCATTTTCGCACCGTTTTCCCGGACACTCTGTATGTATTCTCTAGCATCAATAAAATAGCATTTTTGGTGTTTTTCGAGCTTAGAAATCCAAATTGTAATTTTTAGTAAATTGTACGATCAACAGTATTTAGCAAATCATCTATCCCAAAGTTAATGCCTAACTACAAGTTAATTTGAAAAGGTTGGTTTATCAACAGCAGAATAACTTTCATCTGGCAGCTAAACTATCAAATAGTTATCTGCCAGCTTCAACTGGTGAACTTTGTACGAAGAAATCAAGGGTTATGCACAAAAGATCTGGATGCCTTACAAATCAGAGAAATTCAAAATTCCGATGTGGACTACTAACTACTAAGTTTTTGGGAATTGAATCACTATTCGTAGCATCCCCAAAGAAAACAACCCATTTTTCTGCGAGAGGCCGTAAAGTAACCGCGTCACAAATCGTATTTGTCGACATGGAGCTCAAGTTACAAATCCCCGCAAAACGACAAACGAAACGAACCATAACAAGTAAATTCGGGTCTGTAATATTGGTAATGCGGCCATAACATCCAATCAGCGGGAATTTACGAGCCGAATGCGGCCTGTAAATTTCCCGACGGGCGTTCCCGAATCCAATTGTGTCAACATACTAGATTAACCAGATTGTTATTCGGGCCAGTTCGGCATAAGATGTATATGCGCCAAATATCGAATTATGGGTTTTGCTCTTGTCCCCCGTTTTCCTATAATAATATTACGTTTTCGGGATCTTTCGGCGTGGGTGAATTATTTTCGGAGACTGATGGGGGAGGAAACGGATTACAGAAATTTAGGGCGCAGAATGTTATATAAAATGTACAACATATCCAGGGCCGTAGCCAGCGGGGCGCAGCCTGCCCTGGAAAAATATTTGCCTGCACTACAATGATCGGTAGATAGAAAAAAGAAGATGAATACAATGCTCACACACTTCCTGATCTTATATAAAATTGAAGAGATATCAGAGGAAGTGTATAAAAATGATCAACATTTCAAAAGAATATTTTCTTGAAACTCTATATATAGATCTCAATCAAATGAATCGAAGATCACAAATAATGATGAACTACTAATTGCAGTTTCCTGTGCAGATGATGAAGGATGATTAGATTTGTCTAAATTTCAGTTTTTCAAAACTTTGGGTATAAAACTTCCATCATCAGAGGAAGTAATTGTGGTGAATAAATTTATTCAGAACCAGATGGGAGGAAATCTTGAAAATTGCATTTTTGATGAAGTTTTTAAACATAGAGAAGCATTCCAGAATATCTACTTGCATCACAGGACCTTTGGATGCAGTACAGCGACGTGTGAATCGAGTTTTTCTGTTTTGACAACGCCTGTCTATGTGCCAATTTAATTCTTCTTTCGTTTGAAAGACATCGCATCAAAGCACTAGACAGGAAAATTTTCCTGCGAAAATTCAGTGAACGAAACAATCGACGACTGCAACTATTTTGACTTTTTCTCTAGATTGTAGAGTTTGCTTTTATTATAGGGTTTGTTGTTTTTATTTTATCTAGAATTTGCTTCTTGTTCAATCATTTAATCAGAATTCATTTGTGATATTTGTTCACCAAACATTAATTTTTGAGCCCTGAACATATTACTGAAGCAGAATCACCAAGAGATCATGAATTTTTCTTCCAACATATCAAAGGATTTCAACTTGATAGTAGAAGTTTTTGAGTGCCAGTCCAGGACTTCGCGAGACCAAGACAAGGCCAAGACTGAACAAGTCTTGGTCTTGGTTTCGAAAAATGTATGAAGTCTTGGTCTTGGTATTGGTCTTGATATTACAAGACCAAGACGATACTGGCTTATCTTGGTATTGGTCTTAGATCAAAATGCGCCTACAAATTTGAATTATTGAATTCAATTGCCCAAAAGTCAGTCTTCAACAATTGTCAAATTCGGAATGGCGTTCATAATCAAGAAAAAATGAAGTTGACATGTGTTTCTTCGTCATTTTTAAAATTATTTAAAAAACGATGCCATATTCGAATTCTCAATGAAATAGTACCCAAACAAATTGAATATTTCAAAACTGTTGAAGATATGTCAATATGTCATACTTCTTCTTAGATTGTTATTGATTTACCGAAATTCGCAATATTGTCCCAATTTGACCAAATTCGTATCTCTTGAGATGAGCGAGTTCATCATAATATAGGTGGCACTAGAAAAATTGACATCCTTTATAATTTAAGCTTATTGACATGTTTGTAATCGCATCGCATCAACATTATATATGTAGTGCAAATGTAAATATTTCAGAATGATCTATTAATTAGGCTTACCTACCGTAGCTTTATGTGGTGCATGTTGTGCATAAGTATAATATTATGATAAACTAAAATAAGGAGAATAATTCACAGTGTATACCCGAATTCTGGAAGTACTTTTAGCTTGTTTGGCACCCCTGGGCATTGCTTTTCTTACCAGCATTCCCATCACCCCAATTATGACAAAAAACAATCTTTCCTTTTTCACGTCGCTGCTTCGTCTATTCAACCCCAATCAGTTGCCATCACGATTCCGGTTCCTCTTCCCTTCTTTCGAAATAATTACGTTCAGCCCCGACGTTTTTATTGGTCGACCAGGTATACAAGCACCACACGACCAAATCGGGCAGAAAGAAGCAGTAAGCTGTACAAGAGAAGAGCATCATCGGATTTTGGGCCCCATCGAAGTTTTTTGCCCTTCGATCGGGTGTGCTATAGTGAGGCGGATGGAAGGGTCAAAAACGCTCGAAACAATGATTTTCCATATAGGTTTGTTTATCCCAGATTGCGAATCCTCTCTACGTTCTCGACGAGAAACTGTTGTACGATCGCATATTTTTTTCGTAATACGGA
Source organism: Chrysomela aeneicollis (assembly GCA_029955515.1). Classification (NCBI taxonomy): domain Eukaryota; kingdom Metazoa; phylum Arthropoda; class Insecta; order Coleoptera; family Chrysomelidae; genus Chrysomela; species Chrysomela aeneicollis. The sequence continues at coordinate 31,453,717 of JARUHQ010000001.1, forward strand.
TTCCCACGTCTATAGTGCAACGTAGACAGATCTCAAAACATTTCAACGGTGAAATGGAGGTTATAAGCTATCGATATTGTGGAATGTATTCAAAGTCCTGTACAACAGTGCTTTGAGTTTGTGTTGTCTGATTTGTGGAATCGCCAGAGATGGTTTTTGTTTATTCTTTTGTTTGGAGACGGTTATCTGATACGACTGAATTGACTGACTAGATCAAGACATGACATTTGGATGAGAGTTTTGGGGAGAGATCTTACTGTGGAGCTTTTGAGTGAAAGAAACATCTTCGTGCAGAGAACATTTTCCTCCGGAAGATTTTTTCATCAATAATAGTGGTAAAATGCGTCATTGAACTAAGTGTACTTTTCGTATTCTTCAAACAAAAAAATTGTATCTCTCATCAATCTATTGAATATCATGTGTAGATACAGTACACCAACTATTGTGAGGTTATATGTGACGATGAAATAATTATCTGAACTGAGATGGTGAGATTTTCCAACCGTGGTCTATCAACTAAATGTTATTATCATAAAAATACTTATTCACAACAATCAAATATATGCCCTCTCACAGTGGGTAAAGGATTACATCACACTCCTTTCTCGTTGAAGAATTGCCAAGTATCAGGAAAAACTAATGAGCATCCAGAGCATCATCGAAAAAATACTAATTTATATGTATTTGAATCAAAATGTTGAGTTTTTATATGTTTTAACGATCATTAAATAAAACTAGACAATATAAAATTCAATTATTATTAAACCAACCCTGTTTACATATGTTACTAATGCTCTGATCATACGCACTTACTATTAGACTAATTCAGGGAAAAAATGGCATTAGTCCGGGATTGAACCTTTTCATTGTGGCATTTATTATTTTGAAAATATTCGCTACAGACATGTTCTGCTTGCTTTTTCCATTGAATTGACTCGTCAACAAAACAGTAAAATAGTAATTTACGTAACAAATCCGGAAAATACTGTTTTTTTGAATGAGTGGACAAAATTCTAGGACGAGCGTAGCGAGTCCTGGAAGTCTGCGAGTCCAAAAAAACTGTTTTTGGGCGTGTTGTGTACACAATTTTTTCGGCAACCGTGTGGAATAACAAATCAAAGAAACACATTTCTTTATTAGAACAAAATTTCGAACATTCCAATTTTTATTTATATTAATATTTATATTAAATTTAGAACAATTGTTAATATTGAATGGATTCAATTTGTTTGAAATGCTTGGTACATTTAAGTGCCTTTGTTGAAGTCAGAACAAGAAGGTAAAGTTTCCGTTTCACATTGATTGTTTTCGTCTGATAATTTTTTAATGTTAGCTAATTTTATGTCAGATAGCTGTCAGTCGTTATTTTGCTGCTATGGTAATGATCAACTGCATTTATCAAAACCATACTACCAAGATTTTTATATTTACAATGACAACAACGATGTGATTCTTCCCGGCCTAGTCCGGGAAGTACGTACTTCCCGGACTAGGCCGGAAAAATGCCACTTTCTCAAAAAAAAATCGTCTGGAAAGTACGTACTTTCCGGACGGTTGCCGAAAAATATGTTTTCTACACCCTTCATTTGTTGGTTTATGTGAGTATTTGTCAGTGGATGTGTTCTTTACATTAGTGTTAGTGCCCTTAATGGGAGAAATAAAAATATATCTAACACAATATGACAGCGGAGATAGTGAAGAAAATGCCTGGAAGCGATCAGAACCTCAGAAGAAAGCTTTGGTTACTTGGTGTGAGCTGGTGTAAACTTATATTATGATTGTCAGTGTTTGGCTAGGTAATTTATAATCCTGTTCCTATATCTTAATCGATCCTTGATTCTGTCTGTTGTCATTGTTTTGAGATTTTTGCGTGATTACCCTCATTAGTTGCATAGCTTGTTGTAATAATTAATTATCTCGAATTCTGCTGTTTCCCAACACTGAACCTTTTCGAGTTACGAGTAGTTATCTCAGAAACCCTTCGACATCTGACAATTCCTTTAACCAACGACCACCAAGAAGGACTTTTCAGAAATCCCATCGACACACCACCTCACCTCTCACGAAATCGACACTTTTGCCCCTCCCAGCCGCCCCACTATCATCAACCCTTTTCCTCGGGCGTGTCCTGTGTTGCCATAGAATAAATATAGGTGTACGATCTGCGCAAAAGAAAGGAAGACGAAGAGAGAGAGGTGAACGACGTGATAACCGGTAACTGGAGTGTACGGTGATTATCCGGATAAAAGGTAATGACAGGTTGGGCGGTTGGATGGGAGGTATGTTGACAGATGTTTGCGGGGATAAATACAATTATTCTTTGGGCGTGAGCGTAGGTTTTGGACGATTGAAAGGGTTACACGGAAGAATTCCCGAATCGTATGATTGGGAATGCCAAACTGTACGGGTGGTCCGAATTTGACACCATTTATATAGGAAACATCGGTTCTTAACGGAGTTGGAAGAAAACTAACCGACATGTTACAAGCTCGATTTTTGTGAGAAATCAGATGACGAAAACCTTTAGGGTTTTGCGAGACCAAGACTTAATGAAATTTCTCAAGACCAAGACTTGATTTTCTCTTGGGAGAGAGTCTTGGTCTCGAAAGAATAATGAGCAACTTGAATGTACTCAATATTAAAAAAACTGCTGAAAAATTTCATTTCAATTATATATTTTTCTATGGTAGGTTTTCAATTTCTGTTCACTCAAAATCGAAAATAAATTTATCAAATTTATTATTTCAGTTACACAGTTTACAACAAATAGGTACACACATAAAAACTAATTCTTGAATGAAAACGATATATTTCTTCAATGTCCAATTCTTGTTTTGAAAAAGCGCATTCTTCTTCTGAAGTAATTTATTTCACTGTTTCGTTTTTCAATAAGATTGGAATCCAGAAATCAAGATAATTGGAGATTGTTGATAAATTCGTAGATTGAAGCTAGAACAGTACCATTTGGGGAAGAATAGTATATTACACAACAAGTGTGGAAAGTGACATATTTCACACAAGTAGTCGTTTAGCACGAGCCGCGTAGCGGTGAGTACGGAAACGTAACGAGTGAAGGAAATGCACTTTCCAACGAGTTTTGTACACTATTTTTCCTACGACTCCGAATACTTTCATTTCGCGGGAAGTCTTGTCAAAAATGTAACTTGAGCGGTCTCTATAATTTCAGGTGGTTTTGATTCGATATCAAGTAGGTACTGTTTATTCCCATATTCAAGATGATATTTGAATACTTCTCCGACAATTCCTCATTTTGTGAATTACTGATTGATTGAGTTGGTTTAGTTTGAACAAATTTTATTGATATTGACACCAGCGTACATAAACAAACTTGACACCATTCACCTGCTAGCGCCAGTAATCACGCAACCAGGAATACAGAACCATAGAAGTATGTAAGTATAGGTTCCAGTTTCAAAGTGAATTCAGAGGTTATGTATCAGACACATTGAAATTAATAGATAAAGAGCTCTCGGTATAATTCAAAGAGAACGCTTATATTGACAGTGAGTACCTTCACAATATACCTAATTATTTCTATCAATTCATGCGACCGTTGTGATATTTTTCATATCAACTAGAGTGCTTTTTTTCTTTCAAATAAACAATACCATGGTGATATGAGCTACTTTCTGAATAACAAAACAGTGTGATTATTGACGTTTTCATAAGTTGTCGTAGGAAAAATTCTTTTTTTTTAATTTTGTGCCGCTCATTTTATCGAAACATCTAATAGATTTGACTCAAGATATTAAGTGGAAAAGTTGTATATATGTGGAAACACCAAATACACATAGTCTTACTCACTTTTTTATGTTCTTTTCTAATTTGTAAATGGAATTTCACAATATTGATATAAAGGGTGTTGTTTCGACTTGAAACCTACTTATTGATTTTTTTAAGGCCGGATCTAGAATAAGACTTTTCTTTATTATGTTGATCGACACCACTGTGGACAAAGAACATACGTACCAAATATTACAAAAATGTATATATAGGGTTGTTCATAAGTTATGATCAATTGCAAAAATTGAGAAGATTAACAAATCATCCTGTATCTTGGTTTGAAATATAGGTTATTTTGAAGCATCTCGGTGTCCTTCATCTACCCTTACGGTATGCGCATTTCCCTATGAATCACCCTGTATGAGAGAATCGTCTGATGCAGATAATTGAAAGTCCAGCTCTTGTGAAAAACTCCTGATATTCATACAAAATTCCAGCATCGATGTAGGAAAACATCAGGTTGTCCCGTTTCGTCAAATCAAATTCCCCTTTCACCATTTTCCATTTAATTTGATATATTTTCTTCAGTTGGAGCGTTCATTCCAGCTTATCGAGTTAATTCAAGTTCCTTCGTTATGCGAATTTCCTCTGATAAGACTTTCGTGCACGCGGAAAACCGGCTTGAATGGTGAAGACGAAAAGTTTTTGTTGCCAGTGTCGCAATTCAAGATGTTCGCCTTGATAATGCTGACTTGATGGAAATTATTCTTTGCTCAAGGATTTGCACATGCACGTATTGAGACACACACTGATAAAAATAGGTGGAAAAAACTGTATATTATCTGTAAAATAATGCAGAATATTTACTGGATTTTCGCAGAATCCAGTAAATTCACCTGAAATAGGTATTTTTCCTATGTAATATAGTACTTCTCTGGTATTTATTATGATTTTTTTTATTTTACCACTTAAATTTCAGGTCCTTACTGAATAATCAATTGTAATACTGCACACATAAAAACAAATTCTCAAATGAAAACGATATATTCGTTCAACGTCCAATTCTTGTTTTGAGAAGGCGCATTCTTCTCCTGAAATAATTTATTTGAAATGAATTTATTGAATATGTCAATTGTAGAAAATTATTTCACTGGAATATTCATTTGGTATAACAAAATGTTCTCAATTCAAGAAATTCAAAGTATCCAGAGAAAATAATGAATCACGGAATGTCTTCTTTCAAAATAACATATGTAGCATTTTCTTCAATAACGCCTTTGACAAGAAAATTAATCTCTGAATTAGTAAATCTCTAAGAAAGTTTCTTTGGATTGACCATAACATTTTCTTGAATATAATTGCGATCCTTTCGAGCCGAGAATGTTGCCAAACGGTGTGAGTGTGTTGTTTCGGTGCTCTTGTCGTGCATCCATCATTGTTCAACCAGTTCAACCTATTTTATTGGCATAGAAATATTGGCTTGCCATGAAAGAAAAACTAAGGTCTTAGGAGATATCTGAGGATATAATTACCACTTTTAGGGGTAAGTTACATGCCTATATCTTATCGACGTTCATTCTTGGGTATGTATTAATGTGTATCCAATCAATTCGAAAACTGATAATTCGTGAAAAACCTGAATAACCAGGATCGGCATAGTGAGTGAAAATTGGGGTTAGGTACCTATGTGCGGATGAACGTTTAAATTTGTCCAAACACTGATTGAACAGTGGAAAAGAGCTTCTTGAACTCGTAAACATCTTATTAGGTATTTTGATATTGCATATTATACCCAACATATTTTTACATTTTTTACCAAATTTCGATCCAAGGAAAATTAATTCAGTAGTAAGAATGTTAACCGAGATTTGAGCAAATATAATAACCATGCATTGTGCTAAGTCAGATTATCTCTCACATTGTACCTACATGGAGTTGTGAATGATATATTTTATATTTTTCAGTCGTTTGAAACCAGAGGAATACAACTTTATTGAGAGGTAAACTGGTGGACAAGTTCAGAAATAATCTCTACGAATAGGGGGAAGAGGTTATCAAGAAGAAGGTCTGCAAGTGATGATGTGATTGATGAGAGCCCCAATAAGAGAACGGAAGTTGAGGATGATTCTCATTTCAAGAAATCAATATAATTCCTCCAATTTGATGAAATTCTTGATACAAAACAATCTACAGCTAAAACTGAAAATCTGATTCTTTTTGTTCAAGAAAAATGCGAGTCATTGAGAGATTATGATTGTCTTGATTTGAATATATTGTTTTCTCAATCTGAAATATTGTATTATTCTCACGAAGAACTCCATTCATTTACGATTCAAGAAATCTATTACATTGGTATGAGTGTATTTAGTTGGAAACATAATAGTCTTGAATTGAGCAGACATTTATTCCAGTATATATAAACAAGCCATACTATTGAATCAAAGCATATCAAATCAAATTAAGTAATTCTTTTTATGTGTGTGTCATTTCCCTTTGTGAATCCCAATTAAACTGCTTTTTTCCTTGGGAATAACGTGAAACTGCAAGAGTTCAGTAAAATTCAGGTACCTATATACTTGAATTATGCACGTGACGTCAACGCCTATGCCCGCGCCACAAATGGATAACCTCAAACCTCAAAAAAATTACTTGGTGCGTCGGTGACACGGTGACCAGTGTGTGTGTAAATGTTCATGTCAGTTCCAAGTGTTTTTTTTAGGTGAAACAATTTTATTCATATAACTGTAGATCTAAACACAGTAACCAATATGTTCACGTGTAGAACTTGTAATTACAATTGTTTGATTATAGAATAATATAAAAAACATCAGTATTTGCAAAGACAAAATGGAGGAGCAGAATTCCCTTATATATCAATTGTAAAGAAGTTTGAACAAATTAGAGAATTTTTTTTTGTTAGTTATTGCTGTGTGATGAGCCTCTTATTTCCATTTAAGTATCATCAGTATAAATGAGAATAAGTTTCGATTTTTCATTTACATTTTATTTTTGTTTGTTATATTGAATAAATGTTTTCTTTGGATTTGACATTTTTATTACAAACATCTCAATCTTTCAAATATAGAATTGACAGTACAAAAGTACACTGTAAAATGTACCTATCATTATGTAATAAACCAATGAAAAAGTACCTGATGGTAAAAAAAAAGAGCTAAATCACATGTGAAAAGTCCTATAGAATAAATCCAGAATAATGAAAATAACTAGGTGAAAATACAATATATTCACCTGAAAATCGCAAAGTTATAAAGCAGTTTATATTATGTATTATTACACAAAATAACTAAAATTACCATGTGAAAATACCGAATATTTACCTAAGAATCGTGAAGTAATAAAGCGGTATATATTATGTATTATTATCACAGTATAGGGACTGTAAACGCATTTTACAGATTAGACTGTAAAATTCCGGTAAATAACGTTGGTCATAAAATAACCAACGTTATTTACCGGAATTTTACATATCTGTTTTTATAGTGCATTTTCAATCCAATCATAAAGTTTGAGAGCAATGAATAAAAATATTGTACCTATATATTGAGTATAAGCGTGTAAATGGTGTGAATTGTGAATTCCATACACTTTTAAAGGATAAAAATACAGGAACAATGCCTTTAGACCTATTTATTTTTTTAAAATAATCTACCTCGTTTTTCATATAGGTAACAGATACAGGATGTTTCATTTATGTTTTGGGTAGATTCTTTATAGAATAAGGAAATGGTTTCTTTAAACTTCTTTACAAATACTCGTAGTTTTCGAGACAGGGTGTCAAACTTTTTACTGAAAATAAATCGGTTTCAACAGACCCTGATGAACGAAACGTAATGTTTTTGGGGATAAAGTCCATTTAACTTTTCTATTAGCTTTGCAACAAGTATTTGAGCAAATCAGTGAATAGAATAATTCATTACATCAGATTTTATTCACTTGATTAGGGGGCGTGTGGGGAAATATTTTTTTTCTCGAAAAGATAGTTTTAGATACGATAAATCAAGATACAAAAAGTTCGTCACATATTTTTTTCAGAGGGAATTAAATATATCCTTTGGAGCCAATCTTTCTCTTTCTTCTGACACCTTTGTATAATAAGATATACCCACATGAATTTCTGATTTTTGCAACATCAGAAACAATTTAAAGGAAGGTTAGGAATGTCGACCAAAATCTCATAAAGAAGGAACTTATAAAAATGATGAAAAATGTTGAATTCGATGTGAAATTCCATATTGAATGATTTCTAATACTTTCTCGATCTTCAGACACATCCATATACAAAAAAAAAATCATTTTGTCCTTGAAATTATAAATTGATTTTTTCCAATCTCCAAAAATAAAATTAAGCGGCACCTTATCTCCTACTGCTTGAGCTCTAGCTCTAGCTTGGATCAAGCCTTCAATTTTCAATGGTTTCTGTGCAAAACTTGTAGACCATTCGCAGTCATATTTCCACGACTTGAATGAAGATGGCGATGATATCGGTTATCAAGGAAGAGGAAGGAAATACATTAAAACACTATATTTTTATTAAATCTGGAACAATTATTGATATTTTGACTATCCTCAGTGTTCTTTCTTCTAGGACAGCTGATTACACTAATGAAGAGATGTCAGATGCGGATCCTGGTGGAATGTATTAACAGCTTTGGTATTAGCCAGAGATAAGTTGTATTAGCACTTGAGTTCCAGTTCAAGCGGATCTTAAATTTTGAGCTTGACGTGTGAAATTGGCCATTATAGTCTTTTACTGATTAATGTGAATACCTCGTAGAAAGAACCCTTAGAATATGACATAAAACATGAATCAAGGAATTGTATAGAAGGATTTTTGCGTGCTCGTTTTGTGCTACCTGTACAATATATGATCATGTTAGTTTTTCCAGCGAAATTGCAGATTGTCAACATTTACAAGAGAAATCTATCCGATAAAAAAAGCTCTTGTGATTATAGTGTTGAAAAAAAAATAGGAATGCGTATTTCATTCATTGTATTTATATATCACATAGTTATCGAGTCCCCCTTTACGAACATTGAAATTTGCCCATTCTTGGCGAACAACATTTCACCCGAACATCTCTTTCATCGGGAAACGGGAGAGACTAAACCAAAACCAACATGGCCGTCGTGAGCAGCACTCACAGGGGTCCGACGTTTCTCGGATAACTCTGGATATTATACGGCACAAACAGGACCCCCTCCATGGATATAATGAGCCCTCGCGCGACGATACCGTTTTCTCCAGACCCGGTTATAACTCGAAAATATGACGTTGGGGGAATCGACAGAGACTGATTATTCGGCCTTCCCCCCGTTCGTTCTTCCCTTGTCGCTATACGCTTTATTCCTGGCGCGGGTGGTAATTGCCAATGGAACCGGAAGCTCCCATTTTTAATAACTTGTTGAGGAAGCTATAAATGATCCCGCGGGAGCACTGTGCAGGTTGATTCTGTTAGATATATTTTTGTTTTTTCCATGGAATGTATCAACACCAATGAAGATTACATCTACTGACCAAATACTTAAAAAAGCCACTTATATAACTCATAAGAAGTTATATTGATACCAGTTTGGCAACCTAGGGCGAAACTCCTGTATGGTATCAATACTCAACAGTAACCTCAGTGTGATGGAACTCATCCCTGTTTACATTAACTATAGTACATAACAATAAATTGGGACTTACTCTTATAAACAATAATGCAAAATATGGAATACACAATACGCCTCATGAGCATATCTGTCGAACTCATCGAAAATGGCACACAGCCCATCGAACACATCGAAGACAGCACACAGGTCATCGAACACATCGAAGACAGCACACAGGTCATCGAACACATCGATGTCAGCACATACACACATAAAAATAATTACTTGATTTGATATGCTTTTATTCAATAGTATGGCTTGTTTATATATACTGGAATAAATGTCTGCTCAATTCAAGACTATTATGTTTCCAACTAAATACACTCATACCAATGTTATAGATTTCTTGAATCGTAAATGAATGGAGTTCTTCGTGAGAATAATACAATATTTCAGATTGATAACACAATATATTCAGATCAAGACAATCATAATCTCTCAATGACTCGCATTTTTCTTGAACAAAAAGAATTAGATTTTCAGTTTTAGCTGTAGATTGTTTTGTATCAAGAATTTTATCAAATTAGAGGAATTATATCGATTTCTTGAAATGAGAATCATCCTCAACTTCCGTTCTCTTATTGGGGCTCTCATCAATCATATCATCACTTGCAGACCTTCTTCTTGACAACCTTTCCCCCTATTCGTAGAGATTATTTCTGAACTTGTCCACCAGTTTACCTCGCAATAAAGTTGTATTCCTCTGGTTTCAAACTACTAAAAAATATAAAATATATCATTCACAACTCCATGTAGGTACAATGTGAGAGATAATCTGACTCAGCACAATGTATGGTTATTATATTTCTTCAAATCTGGGTTCACATTCTTACTACTGAATTCATTTTCCTTGGATCGAAATTTGGTAAAAAAATGTAAAAATATGTTAGGTATAATATGCAATATCAAAATACCTAAGATGTCTACAAGTTCAAGAAGCTCTTTTCCACTGTTCAATCAGTGTTTGGACAAATTTAAACGTTCATCCGCACATAGGTACCTAACCCCAATTTTCACTCACTATGCCGATCCTGGTTATTCAAGTTTTTCACGAATTATCAGTTTTCGAGATGATATAGCTACGTTAATTGATTGGATACACAATAATACCTACCCAAGAATGAACGTCGATAAGATATAGGCATGTAACTTACCCCTAAAAGTGGTAATTATATCCTCAGATATCTCCTAAGACCTTAGTTTTTCTTTCATGGCAAGCCAATATTTCTATGCCAATAAAATAGGTTGAACTGGTTGAACAATGATGGATGCACGACAAGAGCAACGAAACAACACACTCACACCGTTTGGCAACATTCTCGGCTCGAAGGGATCGCAATTATAAGAAAATGTTATGGTCAATCCAAAGAAACTTTCTCAGAGATTTACTCATTCAGAGATTAAATGTTGAATGTTATTTTGAAAGAAGACATTCCGTGATATATTTTTCAAGAACTTAATTATTGTTTCTGGATACTTTGAATTTCTTGAACATTTTGTTATACCAAATGAATATTCCAGTGAAATAATTTTCTACAATTGACATATTCAATAAATTCATTTCAAATAAATTATTTCAGAAGAAGAATGCGCTTTTTCAAAACAAGAATTGGATGTTGAACAAATATATCGTTTTCATTTGAGAATTTGTTTTTTATGTGTGTAGCCTACCGAACTTATCGATAAAAACATATAGAATATAAATCATGATACACCCCAATTCTACACAGTTCTTTGTCTCTAGTCGTCTCATCACATTTCCAAAACCTGACTGAAAAACGGCGTGATATACATTCTGATGGAAAAGTGTTGAGTTAGTAGAGAAATTTATCCCAAAGAAAAAATTCAGAGTGTTTTTTTGCAAGATAAATCAATGACTTGTTATAAATGAACACTATAGAATGAACAGCAATCGTGTGAATCATCGTGTGAATTTTCGTGTGAACAATACCTACGAACACCGCGCTCACTAGATAGATTTGCAACTAACTAAAAGTCACCCTCAGATGTTCATATTTTATAGAAGTTGATTTATCTTCATAAAAAAGTTGGTTTTCTCAACTTCGAGACACATCATGTCAATTTGGTTGTGTTCAAAGTATACGCATAGAGAATTTTTAGATTTTTTAGTCACTGCAAACTTCTTTCCAAACGTACTCATCCATGAGGCAGTGTGAACATTCAGTTTATTTTTTCAGTTATGACAGGTAATGTATAAAATCCTAAGTTAAGAATATCTGTTTTTTTAGTGTTTTTAGTGCTTGTTTATGAAGATATATTTATTGGATTGTCCTGGGATATTTGATATCTCATTATTTTCAAACTCTTTATGACGCAATGTTTTCTTCTCATGCATTCACGCTTAATTGATCGATTAATGAAACAGATTCACAATCTGTGATTTATCACAAATATTAAACATTTTGGAAACTCTCAGCATCTTAAATACGTTTTACTGTTTGATTTCAGCGATTTAATAAATCATGAGAAAAAGTAATTTTCAAATTTAGTTTGGGAATGTTCAAATTATATATTTATTTGTAACTAAAGAAGATTTTAAAATTTACTTTTGTTATTTCAATATAAGTTCGTAGTAAAAATATAGTAATCTACTCGTTCACAAACTCCTCCATAGACACGCCTTTAACAAACAATCGTTTATAACACTTGTTATATACCTATAATATATCATTAGATATACCTAACTAAAACATGAAAAGGAAACAAATCTGGGAATTTCAGCTTCTAACCAATCTGAATTATACATAAAAAAGTGCCTGAAGAATGTATTGTCAAAAGTACCTACCTACTCAATAAACTCAGTTATAAATCATTTAGGTAAGTTGTTGGCTAGTCGGAAGTCGAAATAATTTTAGTATTTTTCTTGTGCAGTGAGTGATCATCTGCAATAATTTTTGAACAACCAATGAACTATCGAATCATGCTCAAACGATTTTTTCCACTTCACAGCAAATGCTCGAAATATTTTCCGCAATTTATAAACCTGCCGCCACTGTCGTATAATTTGGTGAATGCGACGGAACCAAATATATGGGTGCGGTGTTCGACTGTTTCCATACATTATTAATCCATTCTGGAAATGTACAGAAAATGCTATACTTTTAAGTATGGGTTCTCATCAGACAGATAAACAAACATGACTGGTTTGTTGATAGAATTTCGATATTGGCGCAATTTTCAAACACCGATATAAACACAACAGAGTGGATATGGTCGATATATAGATATATAATAATATCTACAAATATAGGTAAAAACAGCTCAATTGAGTAATAATAATCTGTTATCAATGTTTCGAGCTGCAATTTTACTCAAGTGCAAAGATGTCTAGAAATTGTTTGTCAGCCATCTTCGATTTTATTTATTGAAATGGCTTATTTATTGAAATGGCTGCATTGAAATACAGTTCTGCAGAGAACTTTAGGTGCATTGGGAATTGTGACAGGGTTGTAATCACAAAAATTTTTGTTTGCATCGAATTACATGAAAATATACAAGATAATTTTTTGACATTTTCGACCAATTAGATTTTAGAGGATTGTCCAACTTTTGATATGAAACAGCGATTCCTAAAGAAGATAAAGAAAAATAACCAACCTGTTACAAGGTTGATTTTTGTGATAAATCAGACAGGGTAGTTTTGAATTTTGTGCATGGGCATTTTCAACTCACCCCCGTAACTTATTTCTGATTATTTATTGTTTCTGTTTTTTTTTTCGCAAAAACTAGTTTCGAAGTCATGATGACAAACTTTTAATTTTTCTTATGGTCATCCTATATATACATATTTTTGCATACTATTATTTTTTGAAATCAAAATCACTCTTCTTCAAAAATATATGATACTCGCCACTTTTCTCTTGAAACTTTTAATTTGTTGATGGTATCGTATTATTTCAGATGAATATTGCTAAATATGGTGTGCCATGCTTTTCAAAAAGAAACGTTATTGATTGATTCAATTTATTCAACAAAAAATAACAAGGGCAAACTCTCGGGCAAACTATATACATGTGTTCAAATTAAACACCATTCGAAAAGAGACCTATATGACTTCGAATGTTTTCAGTAGTAATAACCCAAGGACATTGATAATTGGACATTGATAATTGAAAAATTTTTAACAACTTTCTCAAGCTTGTTGCTTACAAGCAACAAGCTTTCGAAATCTGTTATAAAATTTTTTCGAACAATTATCAATGTTCGAGGGTTATTCGGATAGAAATTTTTTTGCTGGTTATGAAAAAAAAATACAGAGCAGAAACAATTTAAGTATTTAAATGTGCAATTAACAAAGGAACAATTAGAAAAATTTAATGAAGATCCAGACATGTTAGTTTCTATAACTGATGAAGATGTATTTCCACTACGCATGCTTTTAATAATTTTATTATGATGTTCTTCGTCAATGTTCAAGTACGGTTTTATTGAGTTGGGATTGTTATGCCCCGTAATTTTTATAAGCTCTTGCTCTTGAACACCACTTTTGGCCAACCAACTGACCGCGGTCGATCTATTGGAGTGATTAGTAATTTTTTTTTCCTTGGTTTTCAAGCCAATCGCTTCGGCAAACGTTTTTGTCCAATTTTGAATCATATTTTTTCCAATGGGCATATTATCATACCAATGACCATTTTCGGTTTTCCAGTAACGATTTGTTCTTAGGAATAATCTATCCGTTTTAATATTTGGGCCCCTTTTTGATAATAATTTTTTAAATAATCTGATAGGACATACGTTACTGTCGTTGTTTTCTACTAAAAATTTGCTGTCAGTACACCTTCTTGAACCACCTTGGCAAGTCTTGCTGAATACAGGGTTATATTGTACTCGATTTGTTACAGAACCATCGTTATTTGTTTCAATACGAAAAAAGTCAATCAAACAAGCAGCAGCTTCCCCACCTCGCCAAGCTAATTCTACGGCGGTTATGTGATAGAATTTCCGTTGTAGCCCTTTAGGGGTGTCTTCGTTCCACAAATTTATCATTTTTGTTATTTCTACTGCACTCAATGCCTCTGAACTTTGTTTCCTTTTACAGGGATCCGATTGTAGTTTTCGTCGTATAGAATCGCGGGCAGCTCGCGCTTGTTGAAATACAACGCTTTTTAATTGGTCAATAATAACTTTCATTTCCTTATAATACTTTTCTTGTAAAAGCTTACTTGTTAGGTTCCACATGGTTTTGACAGTAGCTTCTTTAAACTCTGTACCATCTTTTCTTCTCATGTTCACAGCCCAATCCTTTAAAATCGACGCCAATTCTTCCACCGTCCGATTTCCATCTAATTCATATTTTCTATCATTGCAAAAGTCCATAAACGCTGTCCATACAAATTTTGGTAAAACTTCGTTTGTCGCACTCCTATGAATTCGGAAAAAATTGTTGGTGGTACTTACGTATTTTGACCTCCTGATCACGAATCTGAAGTCAAAACGCGGCGGTCTCAAGTATTTTCGGAGATACGGCCCCATTTTGTCTCATAAATGCACCATTTGACATGTCAAATTTCTGCTATTAGGAATACACAAAATTCACCCTTCTTTGAACCAAAACACTATACACGCATATATTTACTTGTTTCCAACACTTATCACCAGAAAAAACTATTATTTTTCAAAAAATTCACCCTTCTTTGAAATGTAAACAAAACAACCTTTTTACACTGATTTTCTGTTAATTTGCATTTAAGATGTTGGCAACGTGATTGTTTGACTCATGGTAAGACGTTGCCAACATCCCAAATAAAAATAAC
Organism: Chrysomela aeneicollis; assembly: GCA_029955515.1. Lineage (NCBI taxonomy): Eukaryota > Metazoa > Arthropoda > Insecta > Coleoptera > Chrysomelidae > Chrysomela > Chrysomela aeneicollis. The sequence goes on from JARUHQ010000001.1 coordinate 31,468,911, forward strand.
CAGAAAATCAGTGAATAAAAGATGTTTTGTTTACGTTTTGAAGAAGGGCGAACTTTTGTGAAAATAACAGTTCTTTATGCAAAAAAGTGTTGGAAACAAGTGAATGTGAGCATGTGTGATGTTTTGGCTCAAAGAAGGATTAATTTTGTGTGTTTTTATTAGTAGAAATTTGAGATGTCAAATGGTACATTTTTGAGACAAAATGGGGCCGTATCTCCGAAAATACTTGAGACCGCCGCGTTTTGACTTCAGATTCGTGATCAGGAGGTCAAAATACGTAAGTTCCACCAAACATTTTTTCCGAACTCATAGGAGTGCGATAAACGAGGTTTTACCCAAATTTTTTACTGTAAACAGTATTCTTTGGTATATTTGATTCGATAATTTCATTAATATTCTCATCAGTATTACAACCAAATCGTGACATTTTGAAATATTGAATATTTGAAATGTCAAAATCTACATGAAACGAAATGTAGGTATCCATAGCTACATGATTGAGTGAAAACAGCCCATGGGATCTGTTTTCAGTATAATGTTGGTTTTATTGGTTGTATTCAATCAGATGACCACAAATTAATTGATTTCATTGGATTGCTAATTGAGCAAAAAATTTTCAGAGAAACAAGAAATAATCATAAGTATTACGGGGGTAGGTCAAAAATGCACCAAATTCAAAACGACCCTGTATTTATTTTTCGAATCATCGATAAGCGGTTTTCGACATCTGATTTGTCACTTAAATCGATCTATTCCGAGTTTAAAGTCGGAAAAAATAATTCCGAGTTCAAACTCGGAATATTCCGAATTTAAAGTCGGAAAAATTTGAAATAAATCTCGGTGGCCCTTATACGCCTTCGTAGGTACCTACCTACTGACCCAAAAAACATCCAGAACAATTTTTTCGTTTTCTTTGACGCCTTTATCTTAATCGTTCATTCAGGAAGAGGACATTTGATATCTGCTATTTTGCTGTGGAAACGAGAAGAGGCACAAAAACATTCCTTTCAAGAGAATTCACCCTCGAGGAATTTTCATTGTTGGATGCCATAATGTGGGTGCCATAGTTGGCCAAACATTCATTACGATTTGAATGAGATTATTTTACAGAGTGAAGAATCGTTCTTAGGCTCTTCTTAGGTATATCGCCGTTTGAATCAGAACTTCTGTCAACTACATATAATAGACTTTTTTTGGATTAAAGCGAGAAAGAGATCTTCTTTTCAGTTAAATTTAGTCAAGTTAAATTGAATACCCTGATGCAAGAAGGGGATAAGCAACAATATGTGAATTATTCAGAAGCAAAAAAAGTTGTAGGTGATGAGAAGCTGAGGCCCTACTAGTTCAACATATATGATGAATTTCAACAACATCAACTGAAAAATAACAATGATATTAAGCAAAATAAGGAAGTGGGATAACTTCAAGACGTTCCATAATGTATTCTACAATGGGTGGAAGAAGGGGATAAGTACATAAAAAACCATTCTCAGCAGAAAAACTTCATTTTTGAATATTAACGAACATAATGAAGAGTCCAATTTTCCAAAAAAAATTATTCTTTTTAGAATCAAAATCCACGAAAATATATGTTTCAAAGTGATGAAAATCATGTGAGTGATGAATTAATCAGAGTCAAAACCTACAGAGCTATTTGGGTTCATGATGACATCTGAATCATATATGATATCTATATTCATAAAAAAAACATTTCGTTTAATCCTTCAATTCATGGGCTAGGAACATGACATTCTCATATTCTGCATGCTTGATAGGCATCTTCGTAACATTTTAGCATTGTCATAAAATAATTCAATTTGGAAATAGTATATTACACAACAAGTGAGGAAAGTGACATATTTCACACGAGTAGTCGTTTAGCACGAGCCGCGTAGCGGTGAGTGCGGAAACGTAACGAGTGAAAGAAATGCACTTTCCAACGAGTTTTGTACACTATTTTTCCTACGACTCCGAATACATTCATTTCGCGAAAGGTCTTGTCAAAAATGTAACTTGAGCCAAAGTCTTGAGCGGTCTCTATAATTTCAGGCGGTTTTGATTCGATATCAAGTACTGTTTATTTCCATATTCAAAATGATATTTGAATACTTCTCCGACAATTCCTCATTATGTGAAGTACTGATTGAGTTAGTTTAGTTTGGACAAATTTCATTGATATTGACACCAGCGTACATAAACAAACTTGACACCATACACCTGCTATAGCGCCAGTAATCACGCAACCAGAAATACAGAACCATAGAAGTATGTAGTTCGCAAGCGCGTACGAGTTACTCGAGTTAGTGCGTCCTTGACTTCTTGCAAACATCTGTAATATCAAAGAATCTTCTCTTTGGTGATACTGTGATATTAAATTGATGCAAGCAGCAAGCCGCGCATAAAACTGTAGCCGTACTCTTTTGAATGATCTCACCAGCTGTCATCAACATCGAAATAGTTCCAGCAAAGAATATAGGTTCCAGTTTTGAAGTGAATTCAGAGGTTATGTATCAGACACATTGAAATTGATAGATAAAGAGTTCTCGGTATAATTCAAAACGAGACAGAAATTTCAATAAATAATATGAATTTGATTCGAGAACGCTTATATTGACAGTGAGTACCTTCACAATATACCTAATTATTTCTATATCAATTCAGGCGACCGTTTTGATATTTTTCATATCAACACTTGTGCTTTTTTTCTTCCAAATAAACAATACCATGGTGATATGAGCTACTTTCTGAATAACAAAACAGTGTGATTATTGACGTTTTCATACGTGGTCGTAGGAAAAATACATTTCTAAACAAAGAAACTCATAAAGTGTGTTCAGCGTTTTCATAAGTTCTTGTTATGTGATGTTAAATTCATTCCATTTATTGTTTCAAAAAAATATTCTATTCGAAATTGTTTGGGTCATGATTTACACATTTTCAAATTAGAATTTTGTATATAATGCATAGGTATTTTTAGAAAACTATCTGTAGTATATGTTAGTAAATGCGATTGGGTCAATTATTTTTCCTACCAACTACAAAAAATAATTCACCCTGTGTTGTATACAGCTCTGTTGCACATTATGTAAATTCATAATAATCAATGAACACTCATCCTCAGAACTATGATAAACGATCCACATGGTGGAACCTAATAAAATCTGTATTTGAATATTTCATCGAATCGCTAGTCTTCCAGATCGAACAATCGAATTAAAATCGACCCCAATCCGGGCGTCAAAAAGATCGACAGTCGTTTCGAACGGGCATGAATAATGCAGCGGCTATATTGCCACCGTTAATTCGATCAATAAAACACTAACTATTAATATAAAACAATGATTGCCAAATGCTGCCGAGCCATTTAATGGTACGTGAAATGTTCCCTCGAGTTCACTGCCCAAGGCGCAAATCAGTGGCGTAACTACAGCGGTATAGGTACCTGGAACCATTAAGATTTCCATTCCAAGTTGAAGGTTATGAAAATACGTATTTTATATTAACTTCGTGCTATCAAATTTGACTTGGAAAAGCATTCCCAAAAATGTAGTTACGGCTCCTCCACCATTCTGATGACGTACTAATTAGAAGAGCCTTGACAGAGATGGATAGATAATTTCATCATATTGACGCAAGCTAGCACTTTTGCGCTTGTACACAGTTGCCAGAAGTATCAATATGTCTAAATAGTCGAATATTCTGCATTCTTGCGTCTTGGTATTGCTATGATATCCAATGTATCTTTTGGTCAATAATTCGAGTTGAAACCGAATTATATTTTGAAATTTCATCCTGGTGCACAAGGAAATGTTGATTATAGACAAGATAAATATTAAAATAGAGTATTTTTTCATTTTGAAATTATGGCCAGTTAAAAAATAATTTTAATATTGGCAATTTGTCTTTGAAGCTGATTATGCTAGTCAAATATTCCATGTTTTGATGAATATTTCGATTCATCCAAGAAATTAGTTACTTCAATCTGGCAACAGTGTAAGCAACAGCTTTCTACTTCTTTTTTCAGTCCTTAGGCTCAACCGAATTAAGTTTAGAAACTTATAACCAACAAATATCCCCAAATGTCACTAAATCAGTACGTCATAGTGTTCCGCCATAAAAAATTTATATCGCTGTAATTTGAAATAATTGAAATCATTAGGATGATTCCAACAGTAATAATTCTAGACAGCTGAAATATAATAGGTAGGTACTTGTTATTCAAAAAATAATTTCATGAAAATCAGTTCGAAGAAAACTTCCCCATTGTTTTTGTTTCTCCCTTAATTACCGAGTTACCTTATACAAATATCAAAATTTGCCCAGCCTGTACAGGGTGGACCACTATGAACTTTTTTTAGATGAAAATCCTATGAAACATAATGCGTGGGAGCAAAGTTCCAAAAATATGTTTTTATTTTTCAAATTTTCTTCAACAATTTTCATAGTAATGGATTGAAATGTGGTTCAATAATTAAAGTTTTAAATCGCGATATTTTGGACTATTAGGAGATTTTGAAAAACGCTTAATAGTCCATAACCTTGCATCAATATATTGACTCCGAAAGTTATAAAGCTCAGTTTTTAATGAATTCTCTATAAGGATTATGATAGTTTATTGAACGAGCTGATGGACAATTGAAAATGTGTACCTTTTATCCTGGATTACGCATTATCAAGGGAAAAGTTTGGAGAAATGGATTCTTTGGAAAAAACAAGCAGATTGGTATGAGCTAAGTTGGTCCATCATGAAAAATATGAATGATTGTTGATATCCAGTTTTCTTTACTCTCGAACCAATATATTTTATTTCCTATGATCTCGTCGTGTATGTTAATGATATTGAATTTTCCGACACACAATGAATAATGAAATGAATAAGTTAAGACAAACTCCCATCAAATTTGACCACAAATTTTAAATTCATCATTAATTTTCGAAATATACAATTTTATTGTAAATTCTTTATCATCATATAATGTTGATAAAGGTTCATAGAATCTATTTCTATAGAAATGATTCTTCAAAAATCTTACAAAGCATCTGAAAACAGGCGAGATATACCGTTTATACGCGTATTTTTTAGACCCACAAGAAATGCACTGGAAATTCAGAAGTGGGATCCATAATCTAATATGGTATTTAGTGTGAAATCAAATGATTGGCTAGAATCACGCATTACTATCGGTGACAAGAACGTCAAATTCTGACAACTGAAATATTACAAATTGGAAAATTCCACCCACATCTGTAAGAGGAAACGTCCTTTCCGCATTGACAGTGCCATTTAGAGCCAACAAGCGAGCCCTCGAAGTTGAAATATTTTAACAAACGTAGAAAGCCCTTCAGGAATCGCGGATGTTCGAGAGCTGCGAGAGTCTGACTTAATTGGAAACCAAAGTGACAATTAGAGCCTCTATCTCTCTCCAATAACTTGATAATATTATAATTGGAGGATGGCTCCGGGCAGGAACCCCCCCCCCACCCTACCCCCTCAACTCCAATCGCACCAACTCCCCAAATCCATGGACGTGGAAATTGGTGCGCGCCCATTCATGCCCCATTTTGTTGTCAATGTGCCCAAGTAATAATTGGCGTACCATTTTTGTCTCATCTATATATCAAAGTCATTGCTTGATGTAAGCACGCCTCTGATGCTAGAGAAAATATTAGTCGTATAGATGATTTCCCATCATAGATGGCATTGAAATTATCAAGCTAGAGTGGAGAATTGATCCCCAAAAAAATTGAACTCCGTCCTATTATTTTTCATTGAAATATTAGGTAGTAAAAGTATTTACATTACATTTACTACTGAAAGAATTAAATACATTTATTACTATTATAATTATTATAAATAGATACTTTCAGGGTGATGTAGGTATACAGGGTGTTTCATAATAAATGCGCAGGACTTCAGGATATGATAGCTCTTTCAAGAATATGAAAAAAAGTTCCTATTGACCACCCCCTCTGAAATGCACCATTTTCGACATACAGGGTGTTGAATTAAACAACAAAAAAATCGTTTTTTGCGAATATTTCTGGAACCGTTTATCGCACAGAAAACAGATTTTGTAGGCATTTTCTACTCATAATAAGCTATGTTTTGGGCTGATTTGTTATTTTTTTAAATTCATAATTGGTGAAGATTTTGAAGGGGTAGTGGGTGTTATTTCCTCCAACTTTTACGCCACTGGAAAAAGTACAATTTTGAGCCACCTATTTAAACCGCCAATGTTTTCTACACAAAGCTCATAAGCTCTAAAGTTGACCGTTTTCAAAAAAAATCAACTTTCATGTTGAAAAACATGGTCAATTTTTTTAAATAGGTAATTATTTTCATAATTATACAAAATTTATTTAAACGTTAGAACAAATAACAAAACCAAACGTTAACTTCATATTTGCAAAATAAAAAAAAAACAAATCATACTCAGTAAAATTAAGTTTCGAAAATGGGCAAAGTTGTGGAATTTTATGGTCATTATTATGGTGAAAAAAATTTTTCGCCAGAAGAAACTGAATTTTGGAATTATCTATTTTATTTTTGCTTTATAACGGAGATATACAAAAAACTGAAAGCACTTCTTCATTGCCACATTCTGCTATCTTCAGAATATGGCATTCTTAGATTTCGAGTTCGACGTTTCGTCTTCTTGCAGACATCATCAAATTTTATTTTTTGAAAACGAAGTTTCATATTTTTCCATTTTTTTTCACCATGGACTGCGTCTTCTGAAATACATGGACAATCAAAGAATTGATTTATTTCATTTATTTATTATTGACGAGTTTCAATCGCGAAATAGTTGTTGATCATGTAACTATGAATGATGTTGTATTTCAGGTGTCAGTTCATGATGAAAACCATAGATCTTATATAACGCTAGATCCGGCATCCTGTAGTATTTTTTTGGTATCAGAGGGGTCTGCAAGAAAGTATGTACTATGATCACGTGTTACAACACATATATATGAATAAAAATATAAACGACCAATCAATGACTTAGTACTTTCAACCCCCCCGGACCTACAAAACAAGTAACCTGGATACCGGATCTAGAGTAAGCAATGTAAGATCTATGGTGAAAACTATGGAAAAAGATGCATCTTCGTATTGAAAAAAAAGTTGATGGTGGCCGCGAGAAGACGAAACGTCGAACTCATGAACTAATAATGCTATTATAAAGATCGCAAAATGTGGCAATGAAGAAGATCTTTCAGTTGTTTTTGTATCTCCAGTAAAAGAACAAGAATAAAATGGAATAGAAAAGTCAATAATTCAGTTTTTTTCGAATAGTTCGAAAACTGAAAGACCACCACCATAATAATGACCATAAAATTCCGCAACTTTGTCCCAATTTAAAGTTCTTTGTAAATTTGAATAACCCTGTATAATTCATTCAACGGAGTGAAAACAGTCGCCATTCGGAAACGTGTAATTTTGGCCGGAACTACGAATTATTAAGGGAAAAGTGAAAGCCAGAATGAAGAATGGAAGTCACAATGTTGATCTTGTTTCATTAACATTAAGTGTTTCAATTGCAACTCTTCAGATAAATATATTTCATTTTTTGATACCCCATGTAGATATGTTATAACATCGAAAGATATATCAAAATATACAATTGTATGGTAAACTTTTGGTTTAAGTAGGTGATAGCTTGTTGATAAGAGTTCATAAGATCTATTTAAACAAAAATAAAAAACAAAAAATTTACGAGTGATAGTAGATAAGTTAAAAGGATCTACAGTTATATCGCAATTCGAAATTCACGCCTTTATTTTTTCAATTCTTCAAAACCAATAGACTCCAAAGTATCGGTGAATAGGTATCTATTTCGAATATCTAATAACGAGGTCTCACGAGGTGATTACGTCATTAGTATTAAGGAGAGACGGGATTTCTGGCAAGCAGTGTATGGTTTCATCAGGAATATAACTTAGTTTCCACTCGAAAGTTTCGAATTTCGGTTGCTTCCCATCAATCATAATGTATTCGTGTTATGATGTAGGTATAATTTGTTTTCAAAAAAAAATATACCGGGTGTTTCATTCCTGATAGAACATAGGTCTGCAACCGCTCTATTTCTGGGATACAGGATCTTGAAATTTGAAAACTGAAGAAGAAAAATAGTTTTTCCCAATATATTTGAAACCGTTTTTCAATTCTGGATTTTTCTTCGATTGCGCAAGTGATGCCAATGATATTTAAAACCACATGCATGCCCACACGAATATCAAGCAGATGATGAAAGTTATTTAAAATCTCACCTTTCATCCGTTGTCGCCAGTAGGTGATCACGCAACCAGGAATACAGCAGTTTGTATTGATATTAACCGAGAAATATAAGTTGGTGCGTTATCTCAAATATAAAAAGTGGTAACTTCATTGATGCAAGCCGTGTTCTTCAGTAGCAAGTTGTGGATGATGATGTCATCTGTTTTCATAGACATCATCAGACATGTACCAAATATAAATAGTTCCAGACTGATTTCCATCAAATTGAATGTCTCATCCGAGTTAGTTATACAATCCGAAAACTGGGAGAAAATCCAATAAATATTAATATCTAACAAATGCGCTCATGTTGACTAAGTGATACGATAGATGATCCATAGGTGGATTTTCTTTAATTTCAACACGTGTGCTTTTTCCAAATAACGATGTCATGGTGATAAGAGCTATATACTTTCCAAATAACAAAACAGTGTGTTTTAGACGTTTCTTTATGTGATTGTACGAAAATATCTCTTTCAAGGATTAAGGTTGTTGATGGGAATAAGAAGGCATTGTCTTATAACTGATGTCATACCAAAAAGTAACATAAAGCTGACTAATAAATAACGTATTTGCATCCTTCTGTTGTTTCATTGACAGTTTTTGTGTTTAGAAATCAGATGAATCTTTCCTGAATGGATTTTCCGATCGACTGGTGTCACAAGAAATTTTGATGATAATATAATATACGAAAACCTAATACATTTCGAAAGATCAAATGTTCTCAACATGATTATATTGATGATATATTTATATCCACAATATCTCTACCCAAATACTGAGTGGCATAGGATGGATGATTGGTGTCATCAGCGTCAGAACTTTGGAGGTGTGCAACTGAGGATGTATGGACGTGTATTTCAAATTGTAAGAAGAAGTAAATGGGTCCATTGGTCTACGCCTCTGGACCGTTAACTCTAATCCCTTCTCTGCCCCCAACCGTCTCCGAATCGGCCATTGAGAAAAAAGTTAACAAGAATAAAGGAGATTCGCTTCTTTTTTCCAAAGATAATTACAAGTTTTGGGGTTCGTTGGATGTGCCAAACCGAGCGAAAATATATAATGATATAAAAATTGGATATTACGGTCTCTTTCCCGGTTTGTTTCTGGGCGTATACAGTTCTTTCTTTGTAAATACGGGAAAGACTGGCGAACCGTGGCTGCTGTGTGTATCTCTTTGATACGAAATTATATAATCGACAGAAGAAAAATTGTATGAGTTGAATTGATGCTCGAAAATTTAATTTGTCGTTCTGATGGAAAAGCAATTTTTTCTTCCATTGCATCAGTGCTTATCCCGCAACTTTCCGGCATGAGTTTTATATATACATTATCACACTGTAGTGCTATTTTGCCAAACCATATCTGCTTAAACACGAAAAATTTACAACCGTGTGTTTATAAAATATTCAAAAACCCAAAATAATCCAAATTCAATTCTTATTAGATCCTGGAATTCCGACTTAGATCTCAGAATCCCTATTACTCATTTTGCGAGTTCTTCAAGGAATTTTTCCTAGCTCAAACCATGGTTTCACCATTATTTAATAAAAATATGCATGATTTTGATGTACTGCTCATTAAAAGCAAATCTTGAAATTCATGGAAATTTTCATGAAGTTTTTTTCATATTTCTTCAATTATGTCGTGTGTCACTTCATCGACACTTTGAAGCGTCTATGCATTATCAAAAATATGCTTCGCTATTCTTGAATTGCACCTATGAAGATCTGACTCTTATCTTTATAGCTATTCCAAAAGTGAAATATCTTATAGGTATACCTACAACTGATGAGGAACAGTAGAAGTTACTTCCAGAACAATATTTTGTTAGATATTTTCCAGTCTTCAGATTTTGTTTGAAACCTTCTTGAGAAATGGTACAAAGGTCTCTTAATTTAGTGTTACAGCTCCGTTGCTGAAAAAATTCAGAAAATGTGTCTGAAAGTTTTCATTTACATTCTTTCAAGATCAATCTAGAACCTAGATGGCTTTTTCATTGATCTGTTACTCTCTTCCACTGTCATTATATACCATATTTATGATACCTTTATGCACGACCTTCATTTACTTCATTAAGTTCTTCTGTAACTTGTCAAACAAAATAACTATACCGGTTGTCAACGAATCTATTAGACAAGTCATAACTTCTAGAATATTAGGTGTATCAAAATTATATTTGGTATATAGGTGAATGGCACTTGAAGAGGAAAGTTTTCGCATATTTTTCACTTTCCGGTCACTACCGGTTTCACCGGAAATGGCTCCGGTTTTGAATTTTTAAATGGAACACCCTGTATATTGTAACATTTTTTGATTTCCGAGTAAATTCTGAATCAGAATGTGACATTTTAAAATAGACTATTATGATACAAGTTTTGTAAGACGCTATTTTGTCGCACGAGTTGTTTGGAGTACGACAAGCGAAGCGAGAGGAGTGCTCCAAGTCGCTAGAACGAAAGACTTCTGACCTTTTAACTGTAGGTCATTGTGTAGTTTACAGAAAAGTATGATATTTCGAGTTTGTTTGTAACTGAATTCAAACTGGATAAAAATCTATTAAAAAAAGAACAACGAGTGTAATAAGAATGAAGAGAAATTCGTTTATTCGATTACTGACATATTAACGTCCATACATTGAAAATCCACATCTGAATTGCTCTCGTGCATTCCAAAGATACAAAAATTCATCGAAACCCCTCTATCCCTGCCTCTCTCAAACTTCACCTCACACCCAGACGTCTCAATTATTATTCAGCAGCATGACGAGACGTCTCTGGAAAATTGAAATTTCGAAAAATGACAGAGAAAAAACTTGCTCAGTTTGCAATTTTATACATTTGTTCCAAATTTGGACTGTCACTTTGACTACTACTAAGTAATTTCATTTCGATTTGATCAGTATACCTACTATTTTCATCCCGAGATGTTGCATTAGTCTTGTATTGTTTAAAATCACGAAATTTTATATCATATCGCTAGAACGAAAGACTTCTGACCTTTTAACTGTAGGTCGAGTTTGTTTGTAACTGAATTATTGGTCAGAAAAATAATCAAACTAGATAAAAATCTATTAAAAAAAGAACAACGAGTGTAATAAGAATGAAGAGAAATTCGTTTATTCGATTACTGACATATTAACGTCCATACATTGAAAATCCACATCTGAATTGCTCTCGTGCATTCCAAAGATACAAAAATTCATCGAAACCCCTCTATCCCTGTCTCTCTCTCTCTCTCTCAAACTTCACCTCACACCAGACGTCTCAATTATTCAGCAGCATGACGAGACGTCTCTGGAAAAGAACAGGCAAGTCATGGACCACTCTGATGGTTGAAACAAACACGATCGGGATTAGCAATAAGGAGTCCTTTATTGATCGATCTGCGCATAGTCCGTGATGTGTGTATGCAGGCGACCCGCAACACACGACCACCTCTTTCGGCTCTAAAACCGACTCTAAAACAGCGCCATGTAAATTAATTACCCTCCAATTCCAGCGCAGAGAGAGAGCGAGAGAGATAGGGAGAGAGTAAGAGGGATGGATGTAGGGAGTCAGTCCCTTTTCCTATAATTCAATGCAGAGGGAGGAATATGGTAGATCTGTTTTGAGAGAATCGGAGTCCTAAATCCACTTGTGTGGAATTCATTATCCTTCGAATCGTTATTTATCTGTCTATTTCGTTGACATCTCGGCCGAAATTAGTGCAAATGTGCATTTTTTTCTTCTTCTTCTTCTGAAGGTTCGTCTTGTCAAATAACTGAAAACATTTTTGAACACATTTAGAATAGTATATTATGATACAAGTTTTATAAGACGCTATTTTGACGCACGCGTTGTTTGGAGTACGACGAGCGAAGCGAGGAGTGCTCCAAGTGAACCAGTGTTGCCATCTTAGTGGATTTTACACCAAAACTGGTGGTTTGAGTTATCGTTTTGTGACAAAAAATTGCATCTAGTGGCTGGTGGTTATTTTTGTGAATTTTTCATTACACATGTGGAAATCTGGTGATTTCTAAGATTTCTTCCATATTCGATTTCTGCCACAGATTTCACTACTAATTGACAGTTGACGCATGCGCATGATACGAATCACGATTTCGAAATATTCGTCAAATCGTCAACGTCATGTTGAGCTCTCATGTTTCATGCTGAGCATAGATTTTAGTTTGACATAAATTACATTATTAGTAGCACCACTAGCACCCTTTTCGAATAAGCAGAAACATTTACACCGAGTGCGCTCCAGTTTTACCAATAGAACTAGCTATTATCTGGTGTTAATCTAGTGGTTTAAATCGTAGTAAACCACCAGAATACCACTAGATTTTCAAAAATTTTCGCCTGCGGCGCATTTTTTTCATTTAACCAGGAATTGTGATTTTCTGGTGCTTTCAAAGAAGCCATTTTGAGATTTTGAGATGGCAACACTGAAGTGAACAAGTGCGACAACGTGTCTTATAAAACATGTGCCATATACAATTTTTTCTATTTTGAATTGATTTGAAGAAAAAAATGGATTTGATATCGATAAATAACAGAAACATTTTCGATTGGTAACAATGATGACATTGAAATAATTAAAATCTGACGCACAAGCGTAAAGCCCATTTTACAGTTGAGCGATTTTGATTATTGCAATACCAGCGGTGAAAAATTCAATGTTGTTATTGTTTTTATTGGTCAATTTAAATCAAATTACACTCTGAATTGAAATTTACCAATTAAAACATTGAGTTTTTCACTGCTAATATCACCCATTCCAAATCACTCAGAAGTAAACTGGGCCCAAGGTGGATATAGGATGGTGAAACAGCTCTTCAATTGTTTCTGCGAAAAACTTGTTGACCGTTTGAGAAGGTACTAATATTTCCACGACTTGAATGAAGATGGCGGTGAGATCGATTATCGAAGAAGATTTCTGTTGCTCATGTATTTCTGTGGTTCGCATCTGACAGACATGAGTTGAAATGATATCAAAACACAATATTTTCTGTGAATCTGGAATAATTATCGATATTTTGACTCTTCTCAATCATTTTTCATCTAGAATAGATGAAACTGATTAAAAGATGACAGATGCACAGATTCTGTTTTACCGACACAAGGTATGTCGCCATCTCTGATAACTTGAGGAAATATTACTACGGTATGAGATCAAGTAGGCAAAGGTCTACAGTTTATTCTTGTGCTTGTTAATAGGAAGCTGTTTCACCATCCTATATCCACCTTAACTGGGCCTAACTCTTCTGACTTTCAATTGACAGTTCGATTGGACCCATCTCCGAATAATAAAATATCGAAATAGAGGCTATATTGACACGCATTTGCGTTGCACAATGACTTCATTATACAACCAAAATAGAAAAACACTTTTAAATACTTAACAATTATAAACAATTTCGGGCTTTGGTTACTTTGAGATACTCAATACTAGGATGGGGCCAAATAATATTTGACTGCATAACAATAATAAGCCTCCTTAGTCCTTATACAATGGTATTATCATAGATTAACAATACCACATGATGGTATTACCTGACTGGATACCAATTTTTATCGTCTTAAAGTAATCAGAGATCGAAAATATCGGATTTTTTAAAAGGTATAATGTTATCAAAGAAATATATACGAAGTTCTTTTTCTATAACCGCTATCCTAGTTGCCTTACCAACCTTCAGAAGTTTACTGGGTGAGCTGTACGAATTAGAATATTAGACAAAGTGATCAATTATCCTATAAGGATTATATTGGAATACCAAAGTTGCTGACACTTTCTGATAGATCTGGTCATACTGCATTAGGTATTGACAATATTCAAGAATCAAGATAGATGATGCAAATTTGTTTATGTAAACTCCCAAATTTCTATCCGTCACCTGGATCTCCAGGAACGTCTTACAAACGGTTTCAATCAACCATCCTGTATAAATAACTGTATAACTGTATTTCGAATTAGTTAACTGTATAACTTTATTTCGAATTTGTATTTCAATAATATATTTGTTTACAGTGAAATACTTTAACGAATAGATTATTCTTTTCATCTGCATTGTTTGTAATTTTGATGTACAGGGTGGTCCAGGTTATATAGTAGCAATAATAAATATCATAACATGGTTCATCGAAGAATAAGTTCAGTTCATAGAGAAAGAAATGCTTACAAAATTGGATGGACCGATTTTTCCCATTGGCATCGGGGGTATCATTTTTCTTCTTTTTTCTCACACATCAGAGAATATCGGAAGAATCCAGTTCTTCAATTAAATATTCCGAAACATTTTTCTCACGATGTTCTTCTACGAACATTATAGTTTTTCCTATGCAGTCAAAAGATATTTTTTGTTAACTGGCCAGAAAATGATAAAATGATTTCAATTCAATTGGCGTTGAAAATAGGGCGTAAAATATGAACAACCCCTGTACCAATTTCATATACAGTGTCACACATAAAGTTCGCGAGATATGGAAGTTTTTTTATTAATAAATATAAAGAAAATTTGACTTCGCAGTTAGTTTGTGCTTGAAAAATGAGTAAAATAGCATATACTATGTTTTCTTTTTTCATGTGCTACTCTAAACCTGTCAAATTTGACTTTTTTTTCGAAAATCCTCAAAAAATCAATTTTTTTTATATTTCGAAAAATGCCAGAGAAGGAAGTTGCTCAGTTTCCAATTTTATACATTCGTTCCAAATTTGGACTCTCTACTGTCACTTCGACTACTGCTAAGTAAAAAAATTTATTTCGATTTGATCAGTACCTACTATTTTCATCCCGAGATATTGCATTAGTCTTGTATTGTTTAAAATCACGAAATTTAAGAAAGTTCAGAAAATTAGTTAAAGGAGTACTTCTGCAAAAAGCCTACTATGACTTGAAGGAATATTACAATGATGATTTTTGACGCTAATCACTTCCATTGCTTACTTATTTATGATATTTTATTTAATTATATGTAATATTTTGTGTAGTGTTCTGTAATGTATTACTCGTGTTTTATACAATATCTTTAACTCTTTGACGATTGTTCATAATTATTCAATGTCTTCAATATTTTTGATAAATGACTTCACAAAGTTGCACTTGCTTTGTCAATAAGGATTGTTTTCTTGGACAATAAAGCATATTGATTGATTGATTGATTGATATATCATGTCTAGTACAAATCGCTAGAAGAAAGTATTTTAAATAGTTATGAAACTGTAAGTGTAATAAGAATAATGAAGAGAAATTCGTTTATTCGATTACTGACATATTATTGAAAATCCACATCAGTTTAACAATGAAACGAAAAAACTAGATGAACTTTGCAACAACAAAGACGAATTTCTGGAGATGCATTTTTTTTATTTTCTGGTAACATGCCAATGTGGGTATTTCATGGGCAAGATATGATATGGAAGTCTCATATTCATCAAAATTATAAAATTTGTATCATGATTCGTTCGAAGCGATAGAGCGAAAGATTCGAAAACCTAAAAAAAAATTGAAAAATGTCGAAGTGACAGTAGAAAGTCCAAATTTGGAAAAAATGTATAAAATTGGAAACTGAGCAATTTTTTTCTCTGACATTTTTTGAAATTTCCAAAAAAAACTGTTTCATGGGCAAGATATGATATGGAAGTCTCATATTCATCAAAATTATAAAATTTGTATCATGTTTCGTTCGAATCGATAGAGCGAAAGATTCGAAAACCTAAAAATAAATTGAAAAATGTCGAAGTGACAGTAGAAAGTCCAAATTTGGAAAAAATGTATAAAATTTGAAACTGAGCAATTTTTTTCTCTGTCAAATTTGACAGGTTTAGAGTAGCATGTGAAAAAAGGGAAGATACTGTATTCCACTCATTTTTCAAGCACAAACTAACTGCGAAGTCAAATTTACTACCTATTAATAAAAAAAAACTCCCTATGTCGCGAACTTTATGTGTGACACTGTATATTGTACTTGTACCAAATTTGGTCAAAATCGCTTCCATGTTCTGAGAGTTATGTATAATAAATAATAATAATACAATAATAGATTTTTAAAACTGAATTTTGAAGGGCTGTTTCAACCAAGAGTTTTGGATAAAAGTTGTATTATGCATGGTCGAATTTTTTTTTTAGTCTGAGATTACTATTATACCAACTATAACCTGTATATATTTTAGTGGTGGATAAAGTTATCAATAATCGAACCAATTATTATTTTCCATCATAAAATTAGTTTTTGTCAACATCATGAATGAAAACGGAAATACCTAATACGCCGTAACTCGATACAGAGTGTTTGCAGCAATCCTGGCGCCATTTCCGACTGTGACGATGTGAGTAGTTACTTTCGGCTGTCATAACAGTGCTAATGAGGGTCTGTCAAGCCGTTGTATCTTCTCAACTGGCGGCTAATTTGAGCCGAACCGTTTTTGAATAGGGGGGTTTGCGCCCTGAGACGGGCCAGCAAACGAAAAAATCATCTGAATATGTGAGACATCTGCTGATGGGGAATTTAATAACAGTAAATATGGATAGTTTTTTTGTTGAATGGTGAAAATCTTGTTGAAGAAACTTCCAATTATATGTATAAATGAGATATCGAACGAAACACACAGAATTTCTGGTATTTTCTAAAACCGTCAATATCTAGAGATATTGGTCCAGTTGCAAAATAGTAAATAAATATGATTTAGTATATTATCTACCAAATCGTGCGTATTTTTGAGTTTGTGAAGCTTCGGCTCTAGACATCTTTCGATCCAATGAATTACCATATAAATAGAAAGTGGCTATGTTCAGGTGTATTGTTTTTTTTTTTTCGAAATTCTTGAAAATGAGATGGTATCCTCTCTCTAGCTCTATTCTTTATCTACCTGATGAGTAAAAGAGATTCATTCTTTTTTAATAAACAAATATTTGATTAGACAAAACGGGGGTATATTAAAACTATCTAAATTAAACTAAATTAAAACTATCTATCAAAACTTCGTTGTTTGGAATAATGATGAGAAATTAATTCAAATTTCAGAATATTCGGTAATATTTTCCAGAATAAAAATTGGTACACTCAGTATCTTCCTATCTATAAATAGTTGCGTGCATTAATCATGTATCCAGTTTGACAAATATTTTTTTCTATTTGGATTGTCTAATGAAGTCATTGTGCAACGCACAGAGAGGCTATTTCGATACGCATTTTTTATTATTCGGAGATTGGTACAATCGAACTGAAGAGTTAGGCCCAGTTTACTTCTGAGCGATTTGGATTTGGTGATATTAGCAGTGAAAAACTCAATGTTTTAATTGGTAAATTTCAATTCAGAATGATTTAAATTGACCAATGAAAAAAATAACAACATTGAAATTTTCACCGCTAGTATTGCAATAATCAAAACAGCTCAACTGTAAACTGGGTTTTAACGCTGGTGCGTCAGATTTCAATTATTTCAATGTCATCATTGTTACCAATCGAAGATGTTTCTGTTATTTATCGATATTAAATCCATTTTTTTCTTCAAATCAATTCGAAATAGAAAAAATTGCATATGACACACGTTTTATAAGACAAGTTGTCGCACTTGTTCACTTGGAGCACTCCTCGCTTCGCTCGTCGTACTCCAAACAACGCGTGCGACTAAATAGCGTCTTATAAAACTTGTATCATAATATACTATTCTTGTATTTTGATGATTGAATTCAGCAAATAAAGGGGTAACACTAAAGGTGGATATAGATATGGTGAAACGACTCTTCAATAATTGTTTTTCGTCAAAACCTGTTAGACCTATATAGTTTAGCAAAGATCATAACCCAGGTAATCGTTTAGAGATGGCATCATCACTATCGATAATTCAGCTCCCTATATATTATCCGTATTCTATGAATATAATAATTATAATAATAAATGTCTAATAAACGTCTTTATTCATCAGCGAAAATTACATAGCGATGAAATGGCGAAGCTTCAGTGATGTTAACTGCTTTTCAGTTTGACCAGAATGAATATTGTTCGATTGTTCAATCATGATTGATGCCAACATAAGTAATGAAGATTAGTGTATTCATGTTGTTATAATCGATGAGCTTGTCATAATAATAGGGTCATAAACCTCTAAAGCTTTAGCAGAATTGATTATCGTTTTCCGATACCTTACTAAACTACTACCGATATGGCATCAAAATTAAATCAGAATATTCTTTTATGCTCGAGAAAATCGAAATCAAAAATTATTATTTGACAGCACCATATTTCTGCTGACGTCACCTGGTAGATCGGGATGGTATCGTAAAAATATCGAAAATAATAGGGAAGAAGAATTTTTTGACATAAGTGATGGCAGATAAGTCAGATGACAATATGTCAATTTTTAATTCAAATATTTTTCGATTACGAAACTAATTCAAAATATTCAAAAGGGCGCATTAATTGATTGTTTATCATCTATATAACGCAAGTCAGGTATTTTATATGAGTTAATATTTCTATAGGATTTTCAATACCACCTCAGCGAAGTCAATGAGACGATTGAATTCAAAGACCCCATAAAATAGAGAAATAAAAATGAAGAAGTAATTCAATTAATAACTATTGTCTGAGAAAAGTAGGTAAGGGTAGTGGTGCATCTGATAATATATTTAATAAACAACACAAGTTGATATTATAATTACATGTTCATAATATAATGTAAAGAAGAGATCTCATATAAACTCACATCATAGATAGAGTACGTACTAAGAATAACTGAGGATTTAGGAAAATACATTCATTATTTACAGAAATGTATGACAATAAAGATTTGGTTTATTACCTTATACCTATTATTAAAATACTTTGTGCTCACACTTCACAGGTTCTCATGATGTTCATGTACAAAGATTCAAAGAATAGGGATAAGAATTTTAACTTAGATCAAAATTATCTTCACAGCAATTACTTGCAGATGTAGCTGATGATGTGTTGTCCTACTGCAAAACACCAAGTTTGTCTCATATATTAACACTTGATGTACAAATATGTCTTTCGAGAACCCACATTCGTGTTGCTACATGAAGCATAAGTCTTTGAATGCTTAAACTTTCTGGAAAAAGTGGTCAATGAAGGGTATAATGGACGCTGAACAATGAAATAAAACTCAATAATAACTTACCTTTAATCATCCGAATATATTCCGCAGGAATAATTAAAATCGCCCAGTAATTTTTTACCGCCATCTGTCAAATGTGACAGAGATTATCAATTCTTCTTCCACTTCGATTAATGAAACAGAACCTGAACCAACCTACCAGGTGACGTCACATTTTTAGAAAAGGATGGAGAATGTTCGATTTTTGAATGCCGTTTTTGGAAAAACCCTTGAAAATAAAAATTTCAAAAAAATATCGACGTATTCACTGGACACCCGCGTTTCACATATATAATTTTTGAAAAAAAGTTTACAACCCTATTATTCCTACACCACTGCTATAAATACTGTGCATTAATCTATCATATTAAAAATAGCATAAGCCGCAAATGTTCGTCTACATTCACTCACCTGATAAACATGAACCAGGTCCAGAGGAACTGAAGGAGTTTTTGAATTGAGCTAGGCCTGGAATAGAAAGATATTATGAGGTTATTTGATATACAAACTAGAAAAACAAATTCTGGGATTCTTGGAAATTAGTTGTTTTATGTGTAGATTGAAGAGATTTTTGTACAGTTTTCTCACATTTGTCATGTGTCATGACAAAAAGACTTGTAATTTTATCGACACTTTGAAGCGTTTTATTATCAAAAATATGCTTTGCTATTAATTCCTCAAATGCACTGATGATGAATGAAAGAATGAATCCGATTCTTCTCTTCAATTTATTCCAAAAGTAAAATATCTTACGGATATAACTGATGGGGAACAGTGACTTCCTTCCAGACCAATATTTTGTTAGATATTTCCAATTTTCAGAGTTTGTTTGAAATCTTCTTGAGAAGTAGAAAGTAGTATGTTTCAACATTTAGTGTTATAGCTCCGTTGCTGAAAAGATTCAAAAAATTTGCTTGAAAGTTTGAACTATTCAGTGACAAATAAAATTGATAATCATTTTTCAGCTAAATTCGGTCGTGGCATATCGTGGCATATCCCCTAAAAAAATCCCATAATTCGAAAGTATTTAACCCAATGTAACCTTATCAATTGGTGATGGGGTAGATTAAGAAGTATAATCATTCACTTCATAATATGAATGATTATATGTCCAATGTAGTTTCCTTTTTCAGAAGGTATCAATTTTCAGTTCAGAAATTGAGAACTTGAATCTGTTAACTTATTGAAACGAATAGTTTTGTCAGGAACTCTTTATGCAAGAAGATATCATCCTAAAAGTATTTTAAATGGTGTGTGAGGTCCTATCTAGAATTTTCATAACCAATACTGGAAAAATTTGCAATCAGTATAACAACTATACCTACTATACACCTTTTTCAATTTTAGTTCAAAAATGGTCTATTGTATTTCCGAATGGTTATTTGGATTGCATTGTTTTTATCTCAGATTAGTTAATTTTATTTCAAAAAGCATCAATTGAATTTCAAAATTATCAATTCAGTTCCAAAATGCGTCAATTGTATTTCAAATTAGCCATTTTAATTTAAAAAAAAAACATCTGAATTTATAGAAAAAATTTCAAAAATAAAACTCTAAAATAGTCATGTGTATTTCCAAAATTATAAAATGTATTTCGTAATGCATCATTCGAATTTCAAAACTGAAAAAGCACAGGCAAAAGTTGAATGTCAGGTGATATTTTCATTCACCTTGTTATTGAAACGCTCCTGGTTCCTGTCATGTCATAAAATGATTAGTTCTGAAATTGAAATGGTGGATTTTGATATCGAAATGGAATTTTTCGAAATCAAATTGGTTAATTTGAAATCCAATTGACGCATTTTGAAGTTGAACCGATAATTTAGAAATACATTTGATAATTTTTGGAATTCAATCGAGTAACTATTGGAGAAGGTGTAGTTGAGAAGAATATTATCCCACTTAATTATCCAAAGATCGAGCGACAATTCGACATCGATTGGGCAACAGCAAAATAAATTCACAAACTCATACAGACATTCCCTATCATCGCGAGGCCCCAAAAATCCAATAAGAACGATCGAATTTCACCCGGAACGGACGCGGCCGTCCGCAGCTTCCGCATGCCCTTTATGCCGTTTACCTACACGCATCTACCTTAAGTAGCTGTCACGTGACGTGTCGCCCCGCCATACAACCTGAGACGAGCTAAGAACAGCCAGAGGAGCTCTGCGTTCGAGAATAATGGAGCGTGAGGGATTCCGTCGACCGTATCTTCGTCGTCTCTTTCGTACGAGAGACACGAGCGGGGCACCGCGTTTTGCTGGAGGAGATGCCCCAGCGAGAATTACAATTATTCTTTTGGCTACAATCAAAGACACTGAACGCCTTAGAGAGGCGGGAATTTGGAATTACCATCCTTCTGAGGATCCCACTTCTGATTTTCCCATGCATTTTTTGTTTCTCGACATTTTTTCATTTCTCAACAAGCCCTAATCGAAAGTTAGGATAAGATCGTGTGTATAAACATACATTATAAGTCAGACAATTGAATATTTCCAAAATCTAATATTTTCTATTGCTTCCCCTACAAAATACTGCCCTTTCGACCTACATTTCTCTCTTCAACGCAATGTTAGCTGATTTGCAGGAAATATAGTAGAGGAAGTAGATATCAATTGTTACAAAATTTGTTTTTCATTCGATCTAATTATGTATGTTATGAAAAAAAGTGGAAAATGTTTTTAACCGCTAGCTTATTGTTGTACAGCAAACCTCGTGAGTCTAGGACTTGTATAAGTTAGGAAAACAAGGATCTTATAGCTTTTCCCCACTTATGAAATACATTTTGTTGGGCTTAAATTTTCCGTAGGTCAATATACGCATATATAATTTGAAGAAGATTCTACAACTTTCTCAAAATAACTACCTGTTATTTCGTTTTCCTTTTTTTGCATTTTCTAAGAAAATTTACCGTAGTAATGTATATTTTTCACACCAAAAAGTGGAGATTTCAACGAACAAAAAGCTCACCGAGCTTTTCGAAAAAGCAGACGTGAGAATTTGCGATTAAAAATTAGGGTGCTTTTTTGTGTTTCAAAATAAGGTGAAATGAATTTTTTGAATTAAAAAAATTAAGTGTGTTCGGGACATAAAAAGATAATTTTTCACCAAATTTCGAGATTTTTTTTATAAAAGATAAACGTAGTGTGTTCCCCAAGGCTCTGTCTTGGGCCCAGTTCTTTTCATTTTATATATTAATGAAATAACAAATTCATTTCCGCATATTAAGATAACTATTTATGCTGATGACACTTCTTTACTGATATCCAACAAAAACGAAACAGAATTGAAAGAAACCTGTGAATCTGCTATATGCCAACTGGTTTCTTGGTTTAACCAAATATCTCTCTATTTCAATGCAGAAAAGACAAACATTGTGAGATTTCATACCCATCAGAGAGAACTGGTAGATGTAGATATAATTTTGAATAACACACCTTTGCCTATGAATAACAGTTGTAAATTCCTAGGAATATAATATATGGACTCACATTTAGATTGGAAAGAACATTGCAATCACCTGATTTCCAAAGTGTCGTCTATCCACTATATGTTGAGAAATCTCAAAAATGTTTTGACTCAACAACAATTGATACATTTATATTACGCACAAGTGGAGAGTCGACTGAGGTATGGAATCTGCCTATGGGGGGACTCTACACTGTCAAATAACGTCTTCGTTTCTCAAAAAAAAATCATGAGGTGTATTGCCGGTGTGAAAAAGGACTATTCATGTCGAGAAATCTTCAAAAGATTTGATATTCTGACCTGTACAGGTCTCTACGTATTTGAAATCTGTATTTAAAAATAGGAACTTGTTTTTCAGTAATAACGTTTTTCACGAATACAACACACGTCATAAGGATGATTTATGATTACCAATTTCTAAACGGAATATTTCATATAAAGCTCCAGCTAGAATTGGTGCCAAAATTTTTAACAAATTACCTTCCTTCATCAAAAGCATAGAACATGAAAGTACTTTCAAGAAAAAGCTCAAAAGATATGTTGTTGAGAAATGTATATATTCTTTAAATGAATACTTTCAACTTCACTGATATTTTAATGTAAATCTGTGTTGCATATATTTTATTCTGACTGTGTATATGTATATTCATTATGTAAACGTGTGAGTGTTATGTACTACTCAAAATGAGGTGTTACTCGCGGTAACACCCACAACTGACTTTTTCTTATTTGATTTGTAAAAATCAAAAAACTTGGTTATTTGAATTCTTCACATAAAATTTGAGGTTATGTGGAAAAAGTATGGATACAAAAGTTGTAGTGTCTTTTTATTATCTATATACCTTCAACTTAGCCATCCAACTTTTTATCCATATAGAACTTGAAGCTTTGCCGGAAATCGAGATAGAGATTATACTCTAATTAACTCACCCTTTCCACTTCCCAACCTCAGATCGCCCGTAAATTGTTTTTCCTTTTATTTTTGTTACATTCTCTTTCTTTATCAATGGATTTCATGCTACTATTTTTTTCACTTTTTACTATTTTCAAATTCTTCAGTCCTAGTCTACTAGTAGAAGGCCCTTGTGTACGTCTATGTCTGTGGCCGTTTGGATTTTGTTCCGGATCGATTTGAAAATGTTTTGACCGAAAGAGATTGGGCTTTTGTGAATGTGGGAGCTCGGATTTTTCGGATAATAGACCATATTCAAGTCTTTATGTCAGAACGAATGTAATCCTATATTCCTGAACGACGGGTTTACGGGTCTCTTTGTTGGTACACAATGTGCGAGTCAAAACATTTAATTTTATTGAGTTCCGAAGAGATTATTTAGATGTTGGGATTTATCTGCTGCCTTTTCGGGATAACTTGCGCTTTACAACCACATATATAATAGGGAAATCCGTGCTCGTCCTTGAATCACGAAAATTATAAAAAATAAGAGGCAAGCTTCCGGAGTTGACCAATACTTGTAGCTGCTTTTTACTTGCTGCATTTGCATAAAGCTGCCATATCTCCCATATTTTTGACAGAATGCTTCCAAACCCTAACAGCACGATATATACCTACAAGGTGTGTACCTAAATATGACTCCTTTACTATTAAATCCACGAGAAGAGGAAAGAGCGCATCATAATTCAAAATGCGTTGGTTTAATACTTTTATTTCCCTATATTGACACATATGGAGAGTCAAAATTTTAATTCAAATATATTATACATTCTTATATTTTCGTTAGTAGTTTTTCCTGATACTCACGATTCTTGATTGATTCACTGTGGGAAGGCCACGAAAAAAACACGATTGAAAATCATCATTCTATTTCAGGTAGTTATTTCTTCGTCCCATATGACCCCATAATGATTGGAAATTGAACATTTCACCACCATTGGTCTAAACATCTCCGGAGATAAAATATATTTTCTACACGAAGATATTTCTTTCACTCAAAAGGTTCACAGTAGAGTCTCTTCCAAGAGCGCTCATCCATCAAATGTCATTTCTTGCTCTAGTCATCGTCCATGTCTATGGACGATGCTTATATAGTCAGTCAGTTCCGTAGTCAAGAACGTCTTCAAACATGCAAAGGAATAAACAAAAACCGTCCCTGGTGATTTTGAATCAGACAATACAAACTCAAAGCACTGTTACACAGTTTAGATAAGGCAACATGACTCCGAATACATTCCACAATAACAGCATCGATGAAAAGTTTTTGACATCTGTCAACTTTGCGGTAGAGATGGGCATGCGTATTTTAAGAAGGTAGGAGTTGGTGTTCTTCTTAAATTTCTGGGGATCGTATGCCTCGGGGAACACCTCTCTAGATAATGAGTTCCAAAGTCTCGATGTTCGTTGGATGAACGAGTATTTGGAAAGGGACGTTCTGCAGGTCTCTAAAGTGACCACGAATGGGTGTGAAGACTGAACTTGACTGGTTAATCTCGAAGAGACTGCTAATGAAGGAACGATGGTTGATATTTCAGAAGAGCATCGCCCATGAAAATATCTATAAAATAGAGATAAATCGCCAACTTTTCAACGGTGTTCCAGAGAAGTGAGCGAGTTTGTAAGCGAGGCATCACCGACTAGACGAACTGCCCTTTTTTGGACAAAATCCAATAATTTCAGGATTTGTTTAGGTGTCGCACTCCAAATATGGAAACATTATTTCAGGACAGGTCGGATCTGTGCCGTATAGATCATAAGCAGCTCTTGGCTCGAATCAGAAAACCAAGTTTTTGGGATACACTTTTGGCAATGGACCTCACGTGATTTTCCCAAGAAAGGTTATATTGCTGATAGTAACGCCAAGCATCGAAATGGATGACTTCAATGGTATGGTTATACTCCTGACTGAATTATGTTGGGCACAGTGAGATCGGCTTTTCTAGAGGAAAGACATGCTCGTGTTTTGTTTGCATTGAATTCTACCAGGTTATCAGATCCCCAATCAAGAATTGTTGCTAAGTCCATATTTATTTTGATAAAATTTCTCCCTCGTTCAATTCTGGTTTGACAGGCCGATATATAGGAGCCCTGATATAAGAGAAAGCGGTATGGAGGCAAAAAAACAAACAATTGTACAACAGTTTATCTTCGATAATGTAGAGGAGATTGTCAAACTATAGAATAAGTAAGTGTATAGGTATAGATAATTCATATTAATGATCTCTAGCTCATCGAAAGAGTAAGGTAACTTGTTTAGTCAGTTTCACTGAACAAACATTAACCATCAGACAAAGATGGTGACTTATTTCTGGGGTATGATAATCGCCGTCCTAATAAATTGAATAAACCAATTTATGGGTAGTTTTGTTGAGTGGGCGAATGAAGAAAACCGAATTCCTCGAGAGCGATTGAGCCATTGGGAGAATAGAGGGCGGCGTAAACTCAATTACGTCAAAAATGCGAAGAATGTGAACTTCTTAATTAAATGCAGTTTTCACCGAGCAGAACATCATCCCACTTGGCCGAGATGAATAAGTTTAATTAAATCCTGGTGTTTTATTATGTCTCCCCTGTCCTTCCAGTCTGAACGCCTAGCGTGACTTGCCTGCGAAGAAGACTCTGGTTTCTAAAATGTGTTTAATTAAGTTGCCAAAATGGGTGCTTCTTTTGCACACACACACACACACAGCATCCAGTCGACTGTAACATACGCTCTATGTAACGGGATATTATATGCGGTGGTTTTGTTTCCACAATGTTACTTTGTTAAAAGTTCAGTCCAGGAGGTTTTCATTTTGCTCTTTTAATTGGGGTTTAGCTTTTCTCTGTTTCACTAATGTGTATTAATATAAATATCAAGTTCCTACATTTTCGTCGAAAAATCAAAAATGATAGCTGTTATTGTAGTCTCAAGGTGATTTTTCATTATTGCGCCTTGTAACTTTTCAACAGACCTTCAAATTCAGTATCTATATACTCTCACCAGTGACTTCTGTTATGAATTCAACGATAAAATTTCAACACCTTCAAGAAATGCTACGAAAATAATTATGCAACTTTTTCCTACAGTGGCTTAATAGGTTACAGTGACGACAACGGTTTATTGGTTGTTTCAAGGTCGACGTAAATCCGCCATGTTTAGGCTAAATTTGTGATAGAAGCATTGGAAATATCGTGTTTTTTACTAAATTCTTGTATATTCGTGGCTTCTGAATAAAGAATCGCTTGGAATTCGACCTGCCCAGGTAAGTCCCTCAATCCTATCTAATATCGAGGATTTTTGTTGGATATAAAGTGAAACTGGAGACAAGTTTATAATATGAAAATAAACAACAAACAATTCTGAGAATATCTCCATTTAAGATAGTTGTAGGGTTTCTATCTCTGTATTAATATATATTATAATCATCAATATTATGAAGATTATGAAAGTTGTGAATTATTTCACAAAAAATGTATCTAACCTACAATAGGATAGAATTTGATATGCATATTTTCAAGTGGTATAATTTTAAGGTAATAAAACTCATAGTAGAATGCCTGGATGTTCAGCTTTCAACTCTGCAGCCTAAAGGGTTTTTGATGGAAACTTTTCCCAGAGACCCAGCTAGAAGAAAACTTTGGACAGCCAAAGTTAAGCGAGATAACTGGCAACCAACAAACTATTCAGTTATTTATGGTTTTGTGTGTTATACAATATTGTTCCATATTCTATATGTTCACTTCGAGGGGGATATGTGGGAACAAACTCTTCTTGCCATAATTTGGAAAATAAAAACTCGTTTTTTGAACTTAAGGTTGAAGATAGCGAGTAAAAAAAGATTGTCAATAAAGTCAACAATTATGGCAGTAAATCTATGAGAAAATGAAATAAATGTATGTGGCCAACTTATATTATTGTGTTTTAAAAATAAATGAAGTGTCGATTAATAATAGTACATCATGATCAGAATGTTATCACGATAAATTATAGTCCAATTCCACAAAAATCGTGAATTTTGTGTTTTCCTCCTATAATACCCATAGGCATAGAAAATTTGCCTAAGCATGTTAATCGACACTACTGTGAACAAAGACGATACGTACCAAATATTACAGAAATGTATAGGGTAGTTCATTGGTTATGATCAATTGAAAAAATTGGGAAAATCATCCTGTATCTTGGTTGTAAAGAACGATATAGATCAATAAAATATCGGTTATTTGGAAGCACATCGGTGTCCCCCATTTAACCTTACGTTATGCGCATTTCCCTATGAATCACCTTGTATAAGACAGTGCCTCATTTAAATATAAGTGGTTCATGGATAGCACGTCTTTCTGTAGATTGTGGTATTTTTTGGCGAATGCGCCAACGCCGATAATTTCGTTCAACCGATAATCAACCGAACGCTGACAGTGACAGCGCGAAATGTCTTGTCAAATCAAATTTTGTTTGATGGTTCATTACACTATATTTTTCCAGCTTTGTGTGAAAATTTGAATAGGATTTTACTTGAAAACCATTTCTCATTCTGTTCAAATCGAATTTAAAGGATGGTGAAACGCTGTTGAATGTGTAAGAGATTATATAAAAGTGATGACCGGAACACAAGATTTCACTGGTTAGTTACTCAGTGTCGTATCATTCGTTGAATAAACATTATTCACTCACCCTCATATGCAAAACGATTTTTGGTAATTTGAAAACATTCTCGGGTTTCCGCGAGATGAAAATATGATCGGGAAAGAGAATATTTCAAGAGACGCTAGAGTTTCCTCGCATCATTTCACTACAAGTGATAAAATTGTTAGCCCAAGTAGTAAGAAAATGCTCAGAGTAGTAGATAAGCATATATTCAGTGGAATGGAAAAGTAATTTATCTTTCTCGCGTGACTTATTTTCAACATAACACACAGTAAGTTACATTTTGAGATTCCTTGAAAAAAGTTTTTGGGTTGTGTAAAATCCACAACTCACTGTCTATAATTTGAGTAATAACATGTTTGATGTTATATTTCTCAAGTTCGACCCTTTGAAACTTTATATTACCAGAAAATAAACAATATAGTTGTGACTATTAGTATTCGGCTACTAAATCAAAGATGTATATTTTCAGAAAACTTTGATATAACATTGTTTATTTCTGACAGTGACATTATAAGCTTATATCGTCATAGTTACGATATCTATAATGAGGGTCATAACTCCCTTGGGATATATCAAGGTTCAAAAACTCTCTATTACCTTTTACAGGTGAAAATGATACAAGAAATGCTTATAAACGTTTATATGTAATGAAAACTAAGACATATTTTCCTTATTCACGTCATTACAAATAATAAATGTATACAATTTTCAAATGTTCCCTGAAAATTACTTCCGCCGCTGGAAACAATTTCTTCTTTTTTATGGGTGGTGCTGTTGCTGTTCACTACAGTCGAGGTGCCTGCCTCTTCTGATGGCAAAGTAGACAGCATACGCGCCGTTTTATTTCTCAATTCAATACTGTCCTCCAGGTACCCCTCTGCCACCGTGGAACTTCTCCAACCTCCGTGTCTTTTTAAGTTTGTCATAGTTGCTCCTGCATTGGCTAGGGCAGTAGCAGAAGTGCGACGAAGGCAATGTCCCGTATAGGTTAGTGGGTTTGGCAATCCTAAATACATTGCGATTTTGCTGGGAATTTTGCCAAACATTTTCTTTCCAATTGGCTGAGTTGTACATTTATTTTGTCGGAAGCTCAAAAAAAATCGTTTTGTACCTTCAGGACGCAAGGACATATAAAGTCTCAATAAAGGCAAAGCAGAGAACTCTTTTTCATCCACAACTGTAAATTTCTTCGATACACCAGTTTTACTTTCCGGTACGTTCACTACCATAACAGTATCCCGGTCCTCTATATCTGCTATACTCATATTTAGAAGTTCCTGAGTTCTGCATCCTCCAAAATAACCCATAATTAGAACAACCTATAACAAATAAAACGAAATAAACAAACGAAAAAGAAAATTATGAGAAAAAAATTACCTTATGCAATAAATGAATTTCATTAGGGGCGTCTTTTAGAAATTTGATGACATCTTTAGGAGATAAGACAGCAGACTTTTTCGGCTTATACCCCTTACTTTTCCGTTTCAAAAAAGTCACTAGTTCGTTGAACTAGGTGATATCTCTTTTCTCATATATGGTCACCATCGATTTGAGCATTGACCATTTAGTCCATAACGAATTTGGGCTAAACGTTTCTGACTGCAACGAATACATACAATTATTTATACCAAATCTACCAGAAAATACTGAAAATACTTTACCAGTTCTTGAAAATATGCCAGAAAGACAGTTTCGTTGGCATCTTTTGACATAACATTTCTCTGTGTCAGCCACTTCAGATATAAGTTGTATTCTTTTTGATATAGGGCTTCACTTTTCGATGGAAGTAATGATTGTCTTGCTTTTTCCGCTTTTTTTATAATATCCTCCATTATATCAGAAAAAGATCGTCGATTTGTGGTAAAAAATAAACACGTTTTTAACGGAAAAACATTGATTGATAAAGAAAGTTTGCTTATAAACATGTAACATAGCGACAACCTAACAACAACCAACAATGCTACAATCAACGCTACCTAATTCAAATATACCAGAAAGGTTATGAATTTAAACATTTATTGCGTTCTAAATATGGACATATTGTTATGAAAATCGGTCAAAAATAAAATTATCTATGTACCACGGGAATTATAGAGCCTTAAAAACCTCTGACAATTGCTGTCCCTCGGGCCAGAGGCCCTCGGGACGCAAACTTTGCCATCGGTAATTAAGGCCCTCATAATTCCCTTAATACATAAATAACTATTTCAGTTAGGAAAAATGGATACGATAATTTTGTTAGTAGGTCAATTTATTCGAATTCAGAACCTTCCAAGATAGCAAGACACTGATGCTGGGGGAATCTGTTGTTGCTATCCTTGTTTTCGAATGAGGTAACCCTATAGTAACTTATTTAGATGTTGGCTTCAAACAACTACTGTGGTCATCAGGATTGAGCGTTATTCATCTATAGTCTGTTATATGATCGAAGATAAAAACCTATGCATTTGAGCGCTAATTTCGGAAATTCTTCCATTATTTTTTCAAAAATTCGTCCACTACTCCACGAACTCAAAATTCCCGAATTGGCATCCGTTCTCGAGTGGCCACAGAAGAGGAAAAGCTGTGCCATTATGATGAGTCGAAAAGAACCACTCTCTCGAGGCGAACGAGAGACCGACATAATGTGGGATAGGTGCGAGAAAGGCGAAGAATGGCAGGTCAGGTGTCGGATGTCATCCACACGACACCCACTCAATGGGATCGAACGGATCCGAGCAGTCTGGAGTGCCTGCTTATTGTACTCCAATTTGTACCGAGTGTAAGGATAAGTGAATACACACACACACAGACGCCCTTTTGTGGCCACAGCCAAGGTGATCGTCCGATCAGATGCTGATCTTTATCTTACAGGGAGAACTATTTCTTTTGTTTGGGGGAATTCGGAAATGGTATACTATTCCATGCACGAGCGTAGAATGATGACCTCCTACGGAAATTTCATCTTCGAGAATAATAGCATCTAAACGCGAGTAGAAGACTATACCTTCTATACGACTATCGCAGAAGAATGTCCAATTCAAACTAATTTTACATTCAACTTAACATATAAAATTTGAAGTTTTTCCTCAAAAACATGATTTTCTTCTATAAAAGGTTACATAACTCTTATGCATGGTGTTCATGAGTTTTGAAAGTTTTGCCAGTTTCACCTCTGGACAAGTTTCACAATTCTTTGTCTTTATTATTTTTATTTAATATAATATTTTCAACGTTTTATTTGATCTTCAAGAAATATTTATGAAAACCATGCCCTCGAATGGGTTTTTCAGAAAGTATTTCATGCTATTACTAAATTCGGACCAGTTGTTCGTATGTTATGAAAAATATCCTAATAAACATTTAATTACTGAACGATATAACTCATGCTCTATTCATGCATATAGTACGGTGCAAAGAAAAGAAATTAAAAAAAGTCGGACCTAGCTCAAAGAAAAAAAAATAAAACAAAGTCGGACCTAGCGGGATTTGAACCCGGTCCGCCACTTTGAAGTGCAGTCAACCAACTATATGCCATAAATTAAATATAGCTTCTGTATACAGGCTATCTCGAAAGTGAACGTTAAAATTTCAGGTGCGTGTTCTTCTCTCAAAAACAAGAATGAACTTTTTTCTTGAACATGGGTCCAAAAATATTTGGATTTCGAGATACAGGCCTTTCAATAAGAATAAAGAAACCTGTTTTTTTGTGAATAAGTCATACATATGGAATTAAACACGTATTTCCAAATTTCTATTCAAATTATACTTTTCTGGTAGCTATTATAGGTTTTTTCATTCACTCTTTATAGGGCTGTAGTTTGTTTGGAGGTCGTGAAGGCTGAGTGTTTTCTCAGAAAAAAATAATTTTTGGACCAATGATCATAAATAAACCTTTACTTGTTTACAAGAGGTATATGAAAGGCTTACGTTAAATTTTGAGACAACCTGTATATTGCTATGGAAATTGAACCAAGTAGACCCAACTTTGGAAAAATTTATTATATTGCTACTTCGTCATTGGTCTGATAAACAACCCAAACTGAAATGATGTAGAAGTCAAAAATCATAGAGGAACTAACATAAACTTCTTATTATTAAAAAAAAACTGAAGCGAATTCGTATTTGCATGTTTCCATATTTGGACCCACCCCATGTTATATTTTCACAGCTGCCACTGTTATTACCCTCCATTCTCTGGAATACCATTGAAAATCATTTTCATATTTCCAGAAATTGTATTTCGGGATTTATTATCTGCAAACAAGAAACGTCAATTTTTCCGTCGACCCGGAACTGTTTTTCATTAGTCTTTCAATAATGTGGACGCACAAATGGAAAATAATTGAAACACATTTTCCAGTTGCTGAAGGGAAACAAACGTAACTTTCAGGAAAACATTCGTCCCTGCCAGGGCCGTATTTATTAGTATTCAAGTATTTATACATATGCGATATTTGTTTTCTAGTTGAAAATACCTACACGATTTTTTTCCAGATGAAAAGGTATGTGATGAGATTACTAGGGATATATATGTTGAAAATGGAAATAATTTCATCGGACAATGTATAGTTTATGAAGCTCTGTACCATTCGAAGAGACGTAGAACTAGTAATTTTCATTATCGCCAATAAGTTGTTTTGGAACTGTGGATTAAATCTGAGTTCTTTATTTTTCTGTGTGATAACAAACTGACTTGTTTTATTGTATTGTAGTAGTGTATATTGTGTTGTGGTAGTCCCGAAGAAGAACACATCAGTAAATAATCAACAATATTGTTCATATAAATTATGTATGATTGCTGATGTGTTTTTTTTTTATAAGAGCAAGATCATGATCATTCTTCGGATTCTATATGCAGATACATAGGCGCTTCAGGATTGTTTCAACGATCAATGTATTATAAGGATTGAATTTGTGGACTATATATTGATTTTATTGATGTAGAATTATAATGTTTTTATCTGGCATAAATTATTAGATTAATTCTCAATTCACAGTAAATAACAACAACTCATTTTTTTATATAAAAAACAGACGAACATATGAAGGAAACATGATATTGCAGATTCTTCTACAGGGCCAATTCGTCTAACTCCAACAAGGATCTAGATTGTTATATAGGACTTCAAAATAGATTTCCTGTTATTTTCATAACTGCTGTACTCTGAATTTCTCTCACAACCATGAGATCCAGTTCTTGTTCCGTTTGGTCCGCACAATTCCTGGGAATCCAACCCTCGAACGTTTCATACCCCCTTTTGACATTTCAGCGCTTCCAAACGTAGCTTTTCCGACTACAACTAATTAATTATAGCAGGCGCAGTTAATTACCAGCGCGCTTTTCCGCCCTTGTCCTCTTTCCTTTCCCGCACCCCGTCGTGCAAATTACCCTGTGGCGTGTTTCGAAAATGCAGGGTGGATTTCATCCAACCTCTGGAATACAAGATTCTACTGAATACCTAGCTGAAAATATCACATAGGTACGAATTGTTTTGTTTTCTCGTACACCAGTTAGCTGATTTGCTGATGTATTGTTTTTTATTTTCGCACCTTGCTGTAACAACAGAGGACAGATTTGGGTATCTAACTTCAGTCGAAATATCCATTGTTGCATGTTCAACTTCTCTAATTACTCTCTCAATCATCGAATGACTTAGTGAAATTGAATTATCGAATGCCTAGTGGATTTGGAAATGAGATTGAGAAGATACAACTCAATGATGAAAAGCTTGCTTTCTAATTAATGGGTGTAATTTATGGACATTTTGACAATCATATGCATAGAAAAATAATTATGATAGGTTTTACAAATAATGATGAGAATCTTGATGATCATTATGTACTCATTGACTAATTTGCATCACTATTTTTTTGTATAAAATTTCCAAAATGTTTTCACATCAATATCAATTTTTATCATCACTGTCGATTTCAGAAGACTCAGTGCAGATGATTTTGTTTTTTTTTTGAGTAAAAATACTTCTTTATAAATTCTTGACTTCCTTTTGAGTGTACCATTTCATAAAAAGTATTATCTGATATTTCGCTACCAATAAATTCAATATTGCGGCTTCATCAATTACATCTGTTTTTATTTTTCTCATTTCTTCATCATCACTGACAAAAATGGTGCAGTTGTCAATAATAAGCGTATATCTACTAAATAATGCCTATTATTGTCTTCACGAGATAGGAAAGCTAGTTTTGGCTTGTTGATGATTCATTATGCGCATGCGCGGGTTTTGACGAGTTGAAATCCACTGACGTTTCTGGAATTTCATAGGTTAGGGAGATTTGTTTCGATTGATTCAAATTTGAAAAAAAAACTAGTCTTATTGCATAAATTGATTATTAAATCATACATAATATGAGATACACAATATCACAAGTTTCGACTTCAATTAGGATGTCATTATTCATAGTTGACAGAAATATGATTTCGATACGTATTCGCCTTTCATAATGACTTTATTATAGAACCAAAATATAAAAATATGGTTATGTCCAGCGACCGACAGTCGAAGTATACTCATTCTTCTTACTTAAAAAACGTCAACTTGAAATGAAAAGAGTTGGATTATGGAGGAGACCAGTGATAAAAAAACTGCTGTTGCTGATGTTGAGGTGTACATGGAAATGTTGCGTATTCACATCCCAGCTTGGTCCTGCCCAGGAATTACACCCTTAGAATCCTTGAGCCCTGCCAACAAAGACTCAATTACACCCCGAAACTATATAGCAATGCGCCAATTCCGATAAAATGATGCAACATTATCGTACGGGGAGGAATCCGAGTTGGCATCGTGCTCTGCGGCGACTGCAATGAGCCATTCAGGAGGCCTTAATTACTTCCAAGGCTCTCACTTGATTCGGAATTTCATTTGGTGCTTCGTTTTGCACTCGCAAATCACGAATAGGGCAATTTTGTGACTATAGGTGAGCGCCGACTATCGTCAGCTTAGGCAGGGCGAGAGGTGATACCGGTCCATATACAGGGTGTTATAGTTCCTGCAAAGTTAGTGGAAACAAAAAGTACATTCTAGTGGGCGGCCGGTCGTTGAATCTTTTGAGAATATGCCTCTAACGAGCCGTAAACAACATATTAGCGGCGAATAAATCAAATTTATTGAGTCAATTGAAGTACATCACCAATATTATCGCGGGAAAATGTACTCCGATGATTTTTTCAAATAAGAGTTGAACAACATGGATAACAGGTAAAATGAATCAAGTGACCTTTGCTCGTTGCTAGGGTAATTATCCCGTTGTTATCACGTTTCCTGAGTTTTCGAAAAAATTTGATACCCTGCATATTCTGTAAACTTTGGCTCAGTGAACTTTTCTAATTGAAATTGGTACAGAAATACGCCCTTAAATTATTAATGCCCAGTATAATACAGTGATGGAGCCAAGGTGGATATAGGATGGTGAAACAGCTCTTCAATAGTTCCTGCAAGAAACTTGTAGACCGTTTGAGAAGGTAGTGATAGTTTCACGACTTGAATGAAGATGGCGGTAAGATCGAATGTCAAGGAAGATTTCTGTAGCTCATGTATTCCAATCTGACAGGCGTCAAACGACATTGAAACACTATATTCAGAAGCATTTATAGGAAAGTTGTTAAAGCAGCAAAAAGCTGTTACTACCATAACAGAATTAGCAAGAGTAAGGATACCATCAGAGAAACATGGCGCATAGTGAATGAGTTTCGTGGCAAAACATCTATACCGGCAAAGAATTTCACTTTGGATGGCAATACTTTGAATGAATTCTATTGCTCTATGGCAGAAAGACTGTCTAATGATATAGATAAAGCACCAGATCCATTATCATTTATGAATAACATTAATATTGCTGGAACATTTATCTTACATGAAACTAATTTATTAGAGCTAATAGATACAATAAAACGTATCAAAAATAAAACTTCCTGTGGCATCGATAACATATCGATAAGAATTTTTGAGAATCTGCCTATTTTTGTTCTGGAGTTACTAGTCCATCTCATTAATGACTCTTTTGTAAAGGGAAAGTACCCACAATTCTTGAAAACAAATGTTGTGATCCCCCTTCACAAGGGAGGTGATACCTCTGATCCTTCAAATTTTCGTCCCATCTCGCTTATTCCAACTCTTGGAAAAATTATAGAGAAGTTGGTCAAAATTAGGTTGATGAATTTTATATCTACCCACAATATCTTAAATCCTCAGCAATTTGGCTTTCAATCAAAAAAAAGTACAGGGGATGCAATATTCCATCTGCTGAAGAGACTTTATTCTGAGTTGAACTTGAAAAAGGTATGTGCAGCAGTCTTCTGTGACTTGTCGAAAGCTTTCGATTGTGTGAACCACGGAATTCTGCTGCGCAAACTCCAACACTATGGTTTCAGAAATAAAAGTCTCAATTGGATGGAATCATATCTGAGTCAACGAACCCAAGTTGTGAGAACTGACACGCTGTCAGATGCCGGCTTTGTCCGACACGGAGTGCCTCAAGGCTCGGTACTAGGGCCAGTATTGTTTTTGTTATATTTCAATGACCTAGCTTATATCGAATCTGACGGAATATTCACAATTTTCGCAGATGACACAACCATCTTGTGGCATGACTATAATGAAACTAATCTTCACAACAAAATAACACAAGATATTGTTAGAGTGAGAGAGTGGTGCAACTCCAACTTGCTCTCTTTCAATACAAAAAAGACCAATTTAATATCATTTAATTGCAACTTGTCAGGCATTCCGATGGGTGATGATGTTATAACAAATGAAAAATTTAATAAATTTCTTGGAATCAATTTGGACAGTAACCTGAATTTCAAAAACCATATCAAATTACTGAGCAATAAACTAGCTTCGGGATGTTATGCATTACGAACGGTGTCGAATGAATTAGGTATTGTAACTGCAAAAATTGTGTACCACGCTGTAGTTGAATCCCATCTTCGGTATGGTATATCATTTTGGGGCACCTGCAACCAACACCTCTTCAATACAGTCTTCATTCTTCAAAAGCGCGCCATTAGATATATGTGCAGAGTTGGGCCCAGAGTGTCTTGTAAACCTTTGTTCAAGGAGCAAAAATTACTGACTCTCTCATCTTTATTTATACTAGAAACTGTGTGCCTAGTTCATAAGAACAAATCATCTTACGATGTTGTTGTTGGTTTCACTCGCCAGAATGAGAAATTAAGACTGCCAATCCCATCATCAAATTTGATTAAAAAGTCGTTGATCTATAATGCAGCTAAAATATACAACCATCTTCCGACGGGTTTTAAAGATATACAACCACCTGATCAGTTCAGGAAATTGGTAAGGAGGATTCTCGTTGATCAGGCATTTTATAGTGTTCAAGAATATTTTGATAAAGATATGGATGGAATTTTGATGTGAAATGTTCCCTGTTTCAACCATTATTTATGTTGAATTTTGAAGACAATGTATGGTTATTTCACTCATTTATACATTTTATTGATTTACTTTATGTTAATGTTCGACTAATCGTTCATCTACGATGTATATGTGACATATATTATGTGTATGTCTTTATATATATGTACATATCCATTTACTTATTTATATGTAGGTACATATTTCTTTTTTTTCTGACATTCCTAAATATAAGGAAATTATTTTAATTTGTATTTGAAAAAATTATGTGTTGTTTGCAACTTATTTATTATCCTTTGTCTTCTGTTTGTATAATTATTTACAATTGCTTTGTCTATGAGATAATATCATCTTTTGACAATAAAGTATATTTTGAATTGAATTGAATTGAATATTTTCGGTATCAGTTTCAGTTTCACTGACACAAGGTATGGTGCCATCTCTGGTAATTTCAGGAAATAATACTACGGTATGAAATCAAGTAAGCAAAAATCTACAGTTTATTGGAAACTGTTTCACCATCCTATATATCCATGCACCTTGGATGGAACAAAGTATGATATGAATAAATTCGTTGATTAATTTCTCGAAAAGGTTATATTAGTGTTTCTCAATTTCGCACAAGGAGCGACCTAATTAGAAATGAGAGGTCCAGAGCCGTATTTGAAAAATACAGATGATGATGGTGACCCGAAGACGAAAATTCGGTATTTTCTGAATAGTTTCGGAATTTCTACGGTGTTGAGGTTTCATTTCATTTAACACAGATGTACGCAACTTTGCCATAATTCAACCGACCCTTTATCTCTTTTGGTTCAAGAGATCTACATTATGATAAAATAATTATTCATTCTGGAAGCTTATTTTGTTTCATCCACAATCATCTTATAATTGGAGTTTTATCCATATTTATGTAACGTACAGAGTACCACTTTATCATTTTTTTTTAGTCTAGGTACATTCAAAGCAAGTAGAGATACTGATAATGTTTCCATTTCTTAGAATAACATATCGGTTGAATACATCATCATCATAGTAATCGTTCTATATAGGACACATTTTTTTTGTTTCACCGTTTATATAAAATACCATAATGACTAAATAAATATCCATAAAGTAAGAAATATAAGTTGTGGCAGAAAATAAAGACTCCTGGGATGAAAAAAAAATTGATTGATGTTCAAATTATCAGAACACCCACAATAATTTTTTGTTAACCACACACACACACATGCACTCGAAAATAATATTCCAGATTCCCATTAACAAATATGAATCGGTGATTTTTTCGACAACTTCGTAGGTCCTTCTGTTATTTGGGAGCACTCGAATGGGCGCAGGTACAAAAGCGCTCGAGCACATTGCAAAACGCCTCTGCATTCAGTTGTCTGAAAGAATTAAACGACAGCGAAGACATTGAATAGGTTACCCAGGAAATACCTCCACTCCCCTCTCACTTGACAAAGTGTGACTGATGAGCTTTTCACACGTTTTTTATTTGGGCTATCCCAAGGATTAATATTTCATTAGAATGATTGTTGTTTTGTGAATATGTGGTACAATTATACGATGCAGTGGAAGCTACAGAGAAAGGAGCAACTTTTTGAGACACACATAATAGGCAATTTTTCTCATATATACTAATTTTTTCGATAGTCATTATCATCAGGGTACCGAAATAAAAGCAAATCCAAAATAAAAAATCCAGGTCCGTATTTGAAAAAATAAAGTTGATGGTGGTGGGCCGAAGACAAAACGTCGGACTGCAAATGTGATAACGTCATCTTGTAGGAAAGAAAAAGTGGCAATGATGAACTGCCATTCATTTTGAAAATTTTCTTCTAATAACACCAGGAAAAAATCAAAACGATTTCACGAAATTAAACTTTTTTTCGAATATCTCCGGAAGTAGTGGGAAATTTCCAATTTTCCCGACAGCATTTCATTGAGCACAAAATTACGCAAATTTGCCACAATTTAACCGACCCTGTATCCCTAACGGTTTACGAGATCCCCATGTTACGCCTCGAATTTGGTCCATCCTGTACATTGTTTTATTAGGATCAAAAGTGGTACTTTGCCGAGCTCGCAAAATTTGCGAGTCATACAGATAAGTATACACTTTTGATCCGAATGAAACATGCAATTTTTTCTGCAACCAAATGAATTGACACCTAATTTATAAAAATTATGTGAAATAACCACTGTATCCCACGCAAATCTAACCTTGACCGACTTTCTGACAGGAAGGGAATCAATAAGGGCAATATGGCAAAAATAAGAAGAAGAAATATAACCTAACCTCTATTTCTCCTGGTTCAAAAGATTCAAGAATTTAGAATTTGAGGATGTGATTCCCATTCGAGCTAGAGATAATAATTGTTATTGAAGTGGAAGTTCTGGAAGTTCAACATTTTATACTTAGCAACTGAATGAATATATTCACTTCAAAGGTGACCCTAAAAAAAGTCAAGAAACATTTGCTGGCCAATTGCCATATCAGGGACAGATCGAGGCTATATGAAGAAACAACAAGATATTTATCATTTGTAGCTGTTTACAAATCAGGTTTATTCAATTTTCAAGTTTAGTTTCAATATCAGTATCAGAAATGGATTGAATATCATATGTAGGGATGTAATTGTATCAGTTTCTTGTTGAACATAATGAATCTCGTAATGAATACGATGATGTAACATACCATATTAATCATTTTGTTGTGTCAACTTCTAGAGCTGATTTCTAAACAAAAATGGACAACTTTTGAGTCGGTTGCAGAAAAACACTTATTTAAATATCACTTGATCGCTATTATACAAGTCTCTTTGTTCACAAGACTATAGCTTTCTTTTTACCTAACTGTCCGCGACACCGCGGTCCTTTATATAGGTAGGAATCAGTTTTTCTAGCAAAATCACTCATACTCGTGAATACGCATGAAGTTCCAAGAAATATTTTCGGTCTTCGATATATCTGGTTAATGTATTAATTAACTACCGAATGAAGCGAATAAAATGTTGGGTTTGAATATTTAATTTCGGGTTGCATAATTTCAATTTCAACACCATACACAAGAATTAAATTATCATTATTTCACCTACTGGTCTACCTGCTATGTATTATTATTACTATAATATAATTATTTTTATTATTCATACATATACTTTTCATTTACCTAGTTTGGTTGAGTATATGAATAGCTTTTAGCTAGACTTCGCCAAGATTAACTACGCCGATTTATTATTATTATTATGATTATATATAATTATCTATCTTTATTACAAGTTTTCATTCAACTTGCAATGTATGTTTGTTAGTTTCGGTCAAATTTGCAATTGAATTTTGACCCACTTCTTGATGTCGTCTGATTAACTTTTTTGGTGAGTGTTTATATAATTCAGGTGACAATGCTTTTTGTTACGAAAACAACAAAATGAAGGCTCCAAGATGGCTGAAGAGTTTTGTGTTCACGCTCCGATTCGATTCAAAATTGGTACGCGGGGGTTTTTGAGGTTGGAGATAATGAATTTTTCATCAAAATTCATGAATTCAACATGGTGGGCAAGTGTTATGTTTAGA
The DNA here is from genome assembly GCA_029955515.1 of Chrysomela aeneicollis. Lineage (NCBI taxonomy): Eukaryota > Metazoa > Arthropoda > Insecta > Coleoptera > Chrysomelidae > Chrysomela > Chrysomela aeneicollis. Next base: position 31,510,304 of record JARUHQ010000001.1, read on the forward strand.
TCTGATTGGATTCAAAGTTGGTATCAATCGAACTTGTCCAGCGAAAATGATGAATGCATTGATTTGTGGTATACAAAATATATTTTAGAACAAGCTTTGAGGTGAATTGAACCAATTTTTTTATCGCATTATACAATTTTATATGATATGGAAGCTTGTTGTGAGAATATATCCCGACACAATTCTAAGTAATTATTGTTGTATATATAACATGAAATTGTTTTATGTAACAAAATTATTATTTTGATTCACTTCAAAGATCATTTTCTTCTTTTCAAAATACTCGGATCAAAGTTTGATTTATTTGATTGTTTGTAATATTACTTCACTCAACTGAAAAATTTACCACATAAGGTATTTTCTGACAATATAGAAAAATCCTAGTGGGCTATGGAAAAACAACAAAGTTGTGCCTATTCCACCAGCACCCACGTCAATCGATAATTAATGAATCTAAATTGAACACCAGGGTGACAAGTTTGACGAGATAACGGAATAAATCGAATTAATTAATTATCCGACGAAATTCGAGGCGATTTGAATGTGTCGCGACGGGTCGAAGTTTTCTGGCAGAACTCGAACCGAACAGAATCCGATCGACCTTATGGCACTTTGCCATAAGGACCATTTTGGCGTGCGGCAGCACAAAACACCCTGCTGGCACGCAGCTTTTGTGCGCTCCTCACCAACGGATCATTTCCGTCTATACGGTCGCGCCGACGTTGCCAAATATCTATGAGGATTAACACAGGGTTAAGTCGTAGTATAGACGTTGCGAAATATCGTCGCAAGATTTGAATGATATAGCAATAATCCACCATTCAATGGTCCTTCGAAAAATAAGACGACATGCCCGATATAGTATATTACACAACAAGTGTGGAAAGTGACATATTTCACACGAGTGGTCGATTAGCACGAGCCGCGTAGCGGTGAGTGCGGAAATGTAACTACTGAAGGGATTGCACTTTCCAACGAGTTTGTACACTATTTTTCCTACTTCCAATTCCTCATTATGTGAATTACTGATTGATCGAGTTGGTTTAGTTTGGAGAAATTTCATTGATATTGACACCAGCGTACATAAACAACCTTGACACCATTCGCCTTCTAGCGCCAGTAATCACGCAACTAGGAATACAGAACCATAGAAGTATGTAGTTCGCAAGCGCGTACGAGTTACTCGAGTTAGTGCGTCCTTGACTCTTTGCAAACATCTGTGATACCAAAGAATCTTCTCGTTGGTGATACTGTGATATCAAACTGATGCAAGCAGCAAGCCGTGCATAAAACTGTAGCCGTACTCTTTTGAATGATCTGACCCTCTGTCATCAACATCGAAATAGTTCCAGCAAAGAGTATAGGTTCCAGTTTTAAAGTGAATTCAGAGGTTATGTATCAGACACATTGAAATTAATAGATAAAGAGTTCTCGGTATAATTCAAAACGAGACAGAAATTTCAATAAATAATATGAATTCGATTTGAGAACGCTTATATTGACAGTGAGTACCTTCACAATATACCTAATTATTTCTATATCAATTCAGGCGACCGTTGTGATATTTTTCATATCAACACTAGTGCTTTTCTTTCAAATAAACAATACCATGGTGATATGAGCTACTTTCTGAATAACAAAAGAGTTATTTGATTATCGACGTTTTCATACGTGGTCGTAGGAAAAAACCTTCAAGTACGACAGTGAACTTTGAAACATGATTGTAGATTGTAGGGGAGGTTGTTAAGTCTGTGCAGCTTCTTAAGCTCCGTGACCTATCAGGTCTTTTGTGCTTAGCCCTCAGTCTATTCGAGGCCCGGGATTCAGATACTTCGTACAAAGTTTATCAGTTTCCTGGGAGCTAAGTTTCTGAGATCGGAGGGCTCTTAAAAGGCCCCTTCCAGGAACTTGAGCCTCTTGCAGAAGAGTGCTGGGTATTCGCAAAGCAAATGTTCTGCAGTTTCAGCGAAGTTCTCGCAGTTGCGGCAACTGTCACTCTCTTTTTCACCCATCTTTTTGAGGTAATACCTTAGAGGGCAGCATGGAGTTCCATCACCAGTTTCAAGTATTTTTTGTCCAACTAGAGAAGCTGTTTGGCTTTCCTTGGCGAAAGGCTCCCTAGCCTTTTCGCTTGTCTATGTCCTGGCACTTTATTCCAGTGAGATTTCATTTCATTCGCTTCTCAACGTCGAACCTCTTCCTTCAAATGGGACTTGGAGAACCTCCTTTGGTAAGACATCATGCTTTCTCGTTCCCTTCAACTCCCTTGTGACCTGTTCAGCCAGGAAATCAGATTGGACATTTGAAGATTCCGGAAAACATTTTCCTACAATCCATGTCTAAGTCAACAGATATCAGTTAAGTACCTACGATTTCCAAATGCACAGAAAACTGGGAAGGGATCAATCAGTGTGGTACGCTGATATGGATCCAAGATGGATGAAAGATGAAGGGGCTGGAGTGGGCGTTACAGGGCTAGATTTCAGGCACTCAAAACCCGTTGGTTAACACCCCAACCATCTTTCAAGCAGAAGTACATGTCTAGGAGTGCCTCAAAAGGCACCACCGAAGGGCATAAATATATCAGACAGCCAGGCAGCATTGAAAGCTGACTTGGGACTGTGAACCCTGATACAGCAGCAAACATTTTTGATGTGGGCTCCAGGTCACAAGGGAGTTAGAGTCAACAAGAAAGCAGACTGTCTTGCCAAAGAAGGGGCAAACACACAATTTCATGGCCCATACCCCTTCTGTGGTCTGTCCCAGTTGAAAAAAGAGAATCGATGCTGGGAAACAGATGAAATTAAATCACACTGGAATAAAGTGGCAGAACAAAGACAAGCGAGAATGCTAGTGAGCCTATATCGCCAAGGATAGCTAAGCAGCTTCTCGATCACCTCCTAACCAACATTTTCGTAAATAGAATTGGAAATTCGAAAACATATCTAGTGGCGTTAAAAAAACGGCGGGGAAAGTGAAACGACCCCCTTGTATCCACGCCACTGGACAACTTGGAAACTGAAAAGTAGACATGCCATTTAGGAACACCTTGTATATTCAACATATATGATTTGGGTTTGCATATTGGTGGTATGATGATGGAATTTCAAAGGGAATCTAAAACACGTTCGCAAACATTCTAGAATCGACGGAGATATGGCAACGTCGACAATGGTATATCGCGAATGCTCTACGGCTCTACAAAGGATTTGCATTATACTTCTGGTATTGAAATTATGTGAGGATAGAAATATAAGGCCCAAATGAAATTTGTTGACTAGTACCGAGACTAGTACGATAAAATCGAAATGAAAGAGGAATGAGTAAAATAATCTGAATCCATACTTGGACTAGATTTTCTTCTAAGGGGGTACCTACAGCTGATTGATTTCAATTTTCAAGTATACAACTTTTTTCCTCTATAAAACCGACGAGGCAGGGTCTCAAACGTTAGAAGAAAAAAAATCACAGTCAAGGTCCACCTTATTTTACAGACAAAAACATTGGCTCACTGACCGCCTCATAGAGATCTAGTCTGATGGTTTCGAATCTCTGCTATAGTTTCATGAACCATTTCCAAATCATAATAATGATTGTAACCAATTGATGAAATGAGAAGATATTACCTAATTTTCCTGTTAGGTTGAGAAGACAAATTTTTCGAAATGTTTGACTGTTGTGCTCACGTATTTTGGCCTACTGAACTCGAATCCGAGTTTTATTTCGAAAATACAGCATTTGACATTCCAAGTTTCTTTTATTCTTCCAACTAAAACATTGACTCGTTTTCATAATTTTTTTTTTCGGCAACCTTCCGGAAAGTACGTACTTTCCAGACGATTTTTATTTGAGAAAGTGTCATTTTTCCGGCCTAGTCGCCGGGAAGTACGTACTTCCCGGACTAGACCGGGAAGAATCACATCGTTGTTGTCATTGTAAATATGAAAATCTTGGTAGTATGGTTTTGATAAATGCAGTTGATCATTACCATAGCAGCAAAATAACGACTGACAGCTATCTGACATAAAATTAGCTAACATTCAAAAATTATCAGATGAAAACAATCAATGTGAAACGGAAACTTTACCTTCTTGTTCTGACTTCAACAAAAGGCACTTAAATATACCAAGCATTTCAAACAAATTGAATCCATTCAATATTAACAATTGTTCTAATTTTAATATAAATATTAATATAAATAAGAATTGAAATGTTCGATATTTTGTTCTAATAAAGAAATGTGTTTCTTTGATTTGTTATTCTACACGGTTGCCGAAAAAATTGTGTACGCAACACGCCCGAAAACAGTTTTTTTGGACTCGCAGACTTCCAGGACTCGCTACGCTCGTCCTAGAATTTTGTCCACTCATCCAAAAAAACAGTATTTTCCGGACTTGTTACGTAAACTACTATTCTGACCGCCTTACACACAAAAAAAAAAGTTCTCAGATTGAGAAAACGTATTTCTTTGAAAATTCAAAACAGTCTCTACTTTCGATTGAGTATATTTGTTTGAGTCAAAATTAGTATTATTATCAGAATGAGATGATCATATTATTCAAATATTTGTTTAGAACAAGAATGTCATTATAAAATTATGGATATAATTTATTTTAGTTGATATGACCAATTGTGCAAATTGAAAGAACGAAATTTCATGATTTAATGATTAGTTATTCTTGTTTCAAGAATATGAAAATACAATTTCTTGAATGACAAATACCATTTCTTTGATTGTACAATACGAAATATTTTTATTTGAAAAATCAAACGTTATAATTCAATTCTTCATTTTTTTGTTTCAAGAATATAAATTCGCATATTCTTGAATGAAAAATAGTATTTCTTTGAGTTAATAATTCATTGATTTTTTAATTGAAGAAACCTATTATTTTGATGCAATATAGCTTCTCCTCTTTTGATCCAAGAATATGAGTATACATTTTCTCAAATCAAAGGAATGTAATTTCTTTAACAAGATATAATTGATTTCTTGAATAGAAAGAACGTGACACTTCATTCGATATTCTCTCTTCAATTGGTCTAAGATAATAAATATACATTTCTTTGATACAAAACAATACGATTTCCTTCACCTGCCAACATGACTTCTTTGGATTGAAATAATATTCTGAATACAATACTTTATATTATTGATCAAAAATTATAATACATTCATCAATAAGAATGAAGATCAACCTGATGACAGAAAGCGATGATGCCACACTAATTTTCTTTTATATTACTGAATATGACAGGACGGCATAAATATTTCATTAGTAATAAACCGTACACACAAACCTATAGTAGATATTAAGTAGATGATGAGTTGAAACAGTGTGAAGCAGCCAATTGAAATGAATTAATTATCTCAATTATTGTGTGCCTAATTTTATGAATAACCCCGAGGAGAGGATTTTGGATTTTGAAAAGATGTAATTGCAACTTTACTAACTCCATCCTTATGTCAAACCCATTTCGACTGGCAGTTGCAATCCCCAAATTTTTTAATGGAATGTGAAAGCATGTGATTATTTGAATGGTCTTTTCAAACACAATTTTCAAGAACTTGATGAGAATCAATAGGTACCTTACTAGTAGGTACATACCTAGTTTTTGAATACACGTTTATTACGAAAAAATTAAGAATTGGCAACCATGTTTAGGCGCACAGTCGCGGTTTCGTCAGAATATACCACGTGACCAGACATCCATATTAGCCACATCAGCACATAACATATCGGTATAAACCCTGAATACGGTGGGTCAGTCTGACAGTCACAAGTGAGTGTAGTGAAAATGTTGTGAATGTAGAAACGTGAAACATGGATATTCAAGAATTGCTGAACCCATGGAGGATAGATCAAGATTTGATCATTTTACCTTGGTAAGTGTCACAAGATAACTGGCTGAAATTCGTTTATTGTAGCTAAGCAGTTTCATCCATTATATTTTCCTACATGCATTTTGATGGACTTGTGATTTTTGAAATCAAGTAGGAAAGTATTCCCGAGCCTTTTTCGTTAAAGAAGTTGATGATTTCTTTCAAATACTTGTCTACCTACATACCTTTAATTCTAGCAGGTTAAAAAGTGCAAGTCAATGCAAAAAAAAATCGTGCTTTCAGTTCAAGATTATGACAAATGCATTTCTTTGAATGAAATAAATCTCTTCTCTTCATGACCTATACTTGCGTGAGGATGGCCAGTATGAGTTTCCCCGAAACTACACGTCTATAACTTAATTTTTCCATATAGGGTAGGTCTATCAAATGTAATTTTTCATCCTATAGGATAGGACAAACTTTGATACGAGAATTTGATCATGGCATAAGGAGTGATTATACAGTTTCATGTCGATTGCAGAAATAATGTTTTTCACATGAAATGTTTCATCATAATTTATATTCTTGGTTATTTTTCAGAAGACATAATGAATATATTATATTAGTTGTCAGAATAGTAGTACCTACCTAACTGTACCAGAAGGGTAACTTCTTGATGCATGCAGAGATATTCAAAAGTTCAGTGTCAGTGTGGGACTCTCGAAACAAATGAGAAACTGACAATTGAATACCTCATTAGAAATAGGTATGTAATCATAATCGACATATCATCATCTAGCTGTTACAGATCAACAAAGACTTTGAGCGACTTCACTCTGCATCTGTTATGAACATTTAGGTGAAGTGCCGACAACCATTTTCCATAGAAGAAATTGAATCTACTGATGATATAGGTGAATATGAATTGAATCTCAATAATATTAAATAGAATTTGCGAGAATTTGAATTTAGAGCTGACCAAAATATTGCTTTTCAGATGTGAAACTGATCAAGCTGCTTTTGTCTGGACTGATTCCACTAGCCCTATAGAAACTATAGAATATTGAAACTGAATAATAATCAAAACGTGGAACTTCTCTACCGTGGAAAGTTATGTTTTGGTATGTATTTTCTCAGATTTTTTTTATATTCCTGATCCAGCTCGATTTGACTAATTTCCACACGTATTCAGTTATCTTTATGTTGAAAATATTCGAAATCAGTCTGTAACTATTATAACTATATAGCAGTGATTTGTTTTGCCATTGAGAAAACTTTATCGTTACAGATTGTGTCGGAAATGAAAGAGTCAACATTTGAGACACCATCAGTCATCTGCAAAGAAACTACCTACATTGCAACCATTCGTTTTTTTATAGGTACATTGTAAACTTCCGGACAGTCCGAATCTATTTTATTTTAGCAATCCTGTTATTTTGTTATTGTTTTATCTCGTTCTTTTGTATCCTTGACCTGTGTTTGTATATAAATCATATATTACAGATGACATATCTGAATTGTACAATTTTTATAATAAATTAGGTATTTTTATGATCTCACGATTGATATGCTATGCAGTGAATGATGAATTTCTTATCTAATTTTGTTCCATCTCCATATCTGTTATATGATTCTTCTCGAGATATTATGTTGAATAAAACTGTTTCATGAATAATATGGTTTCAATTAATTTCAAATTGTCACGGTTTTATCACATTCGATACGAGTATCAGTATGATTTAACTGAAATAGATGATTCTCTTGAAATATGAATGAATAAATAATATACATACTCGAATCAATAACATTATTCTATCCAAACCGAGTGGACTCAAACAAACCCTTTTCTTGGAACAAGTGAATAATTCACTCAGTGGTAAGTTATAAATTGTTTTGAATGAAGAAAATGATAATTTTCAATAAAATCGATTATTTTTCATACCAAAACAATGGTTTTCTTATTTCAAATCGATGATTTTGCTGAAGAGAATAAACAATAGTTTTAATATGAATGAATCAAAGATTCAAATCAAGTATATCATTTCATTCGATTGAGGTTATTTTGTATTTGAACCAAACATTATATTTTCTCCAATTGAGAGAGTTAATTAATTACATCGAAAAAGTGATTGTTTTCAATGGAGAAAAAAAAATATAAATCTATTCATCTCAAAAGTTTGATTTACTTGAATGGAGAAAATCATATCATCACCATGAATAAATCATATATTCAATACAAAATAGAGATAGTTTTCATGTATGAATTTATGTGTATTCTATTGAGAAATTTGGTGAATAAATAATTTCTTTCGAATAAATAAATCATTTCTTTCGTTATATACAAACAAATCATTTACTCATGCCAATGCAGTCATGCTTGAACGAAGATATCTTTTTTTTGTGTGTACAATCAGATTGGATGTGGTGACTGATGGTGTTGCAAGATCAGTCTCCCGTTTTGTTAACATTTTATGAATTTTTGGAGAAATATTAGTTTTTTCGCTGAGAATGTGTGGTGTTTTTGTCGAAAGAAGAACGAAGATACTAGAGACGGCCGCATTTTGACTTGGGGTTCGGATTCAAGAGGCCAGAAGACGTTAGTACAGCCAGAAATTTCGAAAAAATTCGACATCGTCACTTAACGAAAAAATCACCAAACGAGAATAAGAGAGAGTCCCTCAATGTTTCTGTTCTAGAAGAGTCATATTACAACGAAGATCCCTCTTCAGCCGGACGATTATATTTCTGCAATCAGATTCTGATCTGGCATCCATCAGTGAACGACACAAGAGCCGAGATATATAGGGCCCTGCCAGCAAATTATAACCGGCTCTTTTATGTGAGAGTTCGTGGTGTGATGCTTTTGTGAGCCCAAGGGTTCTCCACCATATACCGACCCCCTTCTTTACTGCCTCTGATGCTGGCAATATTGCTGCTATAGTGCTGCTCCATCATCATCACTATTTGTATAGTTGTAGTCTGATGTGCATCATGGAGTTCATTAGAGATGCCACGAATATGTATTGGGTTTTTTCTTTTCCACATTTCAAACTGTGACGTATTCATATCACTTATACATCAGGAATAACAGAGGCCCCAGAACACTTCCTTGCAGTACACCCTGATAAACATTCTCTCATAACATTTATAATCAATTTTCGTTTTCTGTTTTTCAACTATTTCAGAAGTGCCCCTTATAATTCTGATGATCCAGTTATGTTGGTTTGTTGTTTTTCCAAATTGTAGTCACGATCACATAGTATTTTTGACGATTTTCAAGGACCTCAGAGTCTGTAACAGCCTCATATTCTCTTTCATTCAATATCTGGGAAACTTTATTTGTGCCATTTGGCACAAATAAAGTAGATTTTCCCATCGAAACGTTTGGAAATCGAAATCGATTATAATCGGTTATTACTATAGCTTTGAGGTAGAGAAAAATGAAATAAAAAGGCAGGTTCGATTTTGAGGAGATGAAACATCGGATTTTAAATCAAACAATGACATCTTGTAGACGAAGACAATATGAAGTTTCATTCATTTCAATATGTTGAAAATTACTGATGAGATACTGACAATCAAAGTTGGTCAAGATACTGCTTCATGGATATATACCTCATATCACCTAATGTATGTATTTGAAGGTTGAAAATATGTATATATATATATAATTCATGCTCTATGGATACATGAAGGTATCACTTATATTATCGTAGGAATAAAATGGTACCTATATATAACAGTATAACAGTTACTCATGTCTGTAATGCCTAAAAATGTCGAAAAAGTTCTTGACATCAAACAATCATCAGAAGAACATCTTTATAAACAAGATTCATTGAAGAAACCATGCTGGTCAATGCACATGGTTATAGAAATTGATGTTCAATCAATCTACTCCTCAGTGGAACAATATTTTCTCAGGAAAAAACTGAAAAAAAAATCGCAAGACGTCAGGTCTGAGCTACTGGGCAAAAGATTGGTCCTCACGTTCCTATCCAAGTATCACAATCAAATTGCCATATAATTGGTTCCGACGATTTGAAGGGATTATTTCATCAAGCAAGTCTTCAGTATCATCTTGCAACATATCCAAATATTTCAGCCTCATCAATGGGAATGAAACCAATAATCTATCAACAGTTTAATGACAGAGTCGTCAACGATTAAGCAGATATTGTTGAAACAAAAGATTTACTGGTAAATATACGTAATATTTTGTATGGATTTATATTGACTTCTTATTGAACGACTTGCGTCTTCAAAAAAATAAGGGGTATATTTTCCGAGATACCTATTTTCCTTTTATTTTACGTAGGAGAGCCACATATATTTTTTTATTCAATATTTCTGACTTTTAACTCGGATTTGATGAAAAAGATGGAGACTTGGAGACTGTTAGCTTAAAAGTATATACAGCAAATCAGCAAATGAAAATAAAACCACAAAATATTTGAGAAAAACCAAATATACGTATATTTCGGCTACTAAGTTACCATATTGAAACTGTTTTATTGGTGTTTCCATTGAAAATGGCAACTTAGTTGGCATAATACGTATTTTGTTTTTCTCAAATATTTTGTAGTTATTGGGTTAAAAGTATTTTCATTCGGTGTATATATTTTAAAGTAATTAGCTATCGGAAGCAATGATTATTCTTCGGTTAAATATTCAATTATCTCGTGTACAAGAGAGATTTTTTTCTAAATTGGACAGGGAATTAAAAAAAAATTCATCCACAAAACATTTATGGTGTCGTAATTCCCACTTGTTTATTGTAATTCCGAGTAAAAAAGTTGAAGAGGGTTTCGAGTTTGTGAATTTTCCAAACGCGAAGCTCCTATCATCTAACCAAAGTTGGTAACGTCGGCGGCCATTCCTATCCCCGCATCCTTCCGCAAATCCAGACGGGCGTCTATAGGAGCCAGAGAGAATCCAGGGTCCGGATTTGAAATGTAGCAGGAGCGTTGAGCATCAGCGGAAGGCCGAACGGCAACTCCATCGGCGCAGTCTAATCAGGGCCACATCGAATTACCAATTAGTATTGATGTTCGGATAGCGCCGTAATGAGCCATTGATCCCCATCCGGTTTCCTATCGCCTCACTTCCACAGTCATCCAGGCCGAATTGATGGTATTACGCGGTATATTGAGTGATGCTGCCACGGAGATGATTTTACTCGATCTGATAGTGATGGTCGAAGCGATCTCATGGATCCGTCAGCCGATCAGGGCTCCTATTCTTGAATTCTAGAGAGTACAAAAACTGATAGAAAAGTTAGGAGGAAATATATTATTCATCTGTTGAGAAGTGAGATAGTTGTCCAATTTTCTACTCCCCAGAATTCAAGAATAGGGACCCAGAGATTTTGTCAATGGGAAAAAACTACAAGGGAAATATATATCCTTGAAGCAAATAACACCTTTCCTAGATCATGGAGCCACATCAATTCAAAGATTGAGAATCAGAATGATGATTTTGTTATGAACAGGAGATCATATATGAGAACATTTATAAATATGGAGCACAGCACTATGACTATAGACTAACTTTACCAGACTTGCGACACATCTGAACTGAGGAATGCAGTCTGAACTCTGAATAAAGTCACTCGAAGTCATTGAAGGAAGGACCATTCGAGGAGAGGAAATTAGGTTACCAATAGCAACGTTCAGTTTTGTATATTTGGTATGTGGGACTCAGTTCTTAGCCAGGTCCTTGGACAATGTTGGACTGATATATTGTCATCTAAACTGTGGCTCTGAAAACTATACGATAAACTCGGAAAAGACTGCATCATCAGTGGTAAATCCGGTATTATGAACGTTCTCTCAAATTTTTTTGATAATCTCTAGTAACCCGAACGGTATACGGAGCTGATGAAACACCTATATATAACGACTTAACAAATTTACCTATATACGCCGTTTAGATCATAAGATCTTGTTGATTTTTACTGAAGGGTTGTGCAATAATATTTGAAATGCCATCGGCTGGAATGTTCAATATATCCTGCGAGCAAATAACTTTCCTGGACCATGAAACTATGCAATTCATAAATCATTGAGGATCAGAATGATGGTTCAAATTGCTACCAATTTGGTATGTGTGACTCAATTCTAAGCCATCATCTCCTTGAACAATGGTTAACAGATGGACGGGTTCTGAAAACTATAAGATAAACTCGGAAAATACTCAGTGGTATTAACCGCTAGTAAATATGGATATTTCAATTGCTTCCTTCATTTTTTTCAATCATCCCTCATAGCCTCAACGATCCATGGTCTTTAGCTACTCCCATTTTTACATCAGAAGATCTTGTTTTGAAAACGTTGAAGAAATCAAAACTTCTGGTGGCAATAGGTCTTTGTGGTATATCATCATCATTTTTACCTCGATTTTTACCAAAGATTTGTGTGCTGCTATTCACAAAGCCATCGTCTGCAATTCTCAATATCCCTTCTAACATGTATCTTAACTGGAAGGTGATTCATAAATAATGATGGTTTGATCAAAGGTGTTCTAACTGTTAAGTGTGTGACTCAATTGGACAATGGTGGACATCAGATATATGTCATTCACACATATTTATAGAAACCATATATATAAGATCGACTATTGATCATTCTTCTGCTACTGAGTGAACTTCCCAATGTATAGCCAATGATGATAGGTATATGGTAATGTTTATTATTACAATGTGAAAGTTCTCAGGTGAGCACTTGAATCATGAAATCATTGCTCTCGTTTTTTTTTCGTTTTGTTTCTCAGGCATTTGATTGTTTCATCACCAACAAAAAAAAAACAAAATTTAGCAAGCCACCATTGGTACCTACATAATGAACTAAAAGGTAAATATCTTGTTATGTCACATAGTTCAGTATTATAGGTTATGATGTTGACACCATTGTCTTCTGTCAATAATCGCATATGCAGTGAAAAAAGAAAAGAAATAAACGAACTGTCGTTCCACTGGATGATCTTCCTTCAATAACAATGGATTAAAAAACAGCTAGACGCTTCACAGAAAAAATAATATGAGGTACCTATAGTATATTAAAATAATAATGAAGCCGTTATATATTCTCAGGTGTTCCAAACAGCCTCGTTTGAATTGTGAAAAACGAAGCTGTTACATGACTAAACAAATTTTCGAACTGCAATTATATGTCAAATTAGTAAAATAAGTGACGTGCGCGCCTCGAAATCATTTGTTAATTCGACCCTGTTAAAATAAACAGGAAACTGTAAGTGGATAATTAATGAATAGGCGCTATCTGGTTGATGGAATTTATCATTCAACGTGGACTGTGGGCAAGTTTAATGAAAATTATCTTGCAATGTTTATTTAACGTAACAACTTGGTTTATATAAATATTATAAAAACAGGAAAAACTATTTCGATATAGGTAACTCAATATCTACTATACCTATAACAAGGCGCAGTCCTTCAAAAAAATATATGAATGAAAATATATTTAGATATGAATATATAAGTATATTCAATTGATACGAAAAATCTAGTCGTTTAGTTTTGTTTGAATCGAATTATTTTCGAGAAGAATTGGGCGTGGTGTGCATCTACTTTTGAAACAGAAGAAAGTCTTGAAAATTATATCTTCTTGCTACTCGTCTGTATATCCCGAAAGTTTCCGCAGAAATCTTCTCAAAGATGAATGTTTGAAAAAATTTGTAGAGAGATTTGAAGGTGCAGTATAGGTTATAATGTAAACCATGAAAAAACAACTCGAGCCAAAATTATACCTATATATATATGCAGTAACTATCTATGAGTACCTTTTGTTCCAATTTTCTTTCATAATAACTTTTTTTCGACATAGTGTTTCGGAGTAACTACAGATCCCAAATTTTGCTATCGATAATCAAAAATGGTTAGGCATTTTGCGAAATGAACACAAGCACTAATGTGATGGCTGATATAACATAAAATTTTATAACATATATCAAAATCGAAGTGAAATTATATAGCCATGAATATGAAAATAGTTGGCACGCTATATACAAGAATTATTTGGTTGGTAACGAATAATTTTCTAAGTGCATTGTCTGTACCTACCTATTAGAAATTCAAAGTTGATAATCCATATTTGTGGTAGGTGTTGGTGTTTGAATAGTGTGAAAGCCTTCGAATTATCTTCAACCTAACCTAAACAATTAGAGTTGATTCTGCTATTGGTATCAGTTTTCCATAGAATGTTCGATTTTTCTATTTTCTATATGATTTCAGTACAAGTGGTCTATAGTAAAATGTAGTACCTCATTCACTATCACTATATGAATCAATTTCGTCTACATAAACCCGAGCATAAACCTATATGTTTTAACTGCAATTTATTCAGTGAAAACTAACAGATTTTCTGAAAAAAATTGTCCAAAATAGTGATTTATTATACTCATTATGTGTAGCAATATCACTATGTCAATAATAAATCAATTTCATCACTATTGTGTCTTATGTGTGATAATAGGTACTTCTGAAGAAACTTTAGTTTTCAATCCATTTTTTCGGATTCTCCATTTAAGAAAATAATATAGGTAGGTATATTTCTTCAACTTGAATTGCTTCTACAGAAATAATTGTCTCAAAGTAAGAATATTGTATGAGTATAGTTTTCTAATATAAAGAACATATTTTTTTCAGAATATTCACTTGATTTTACAATATATGTAGGTATATATTCAAAAAAATCATTTTGTTAGGTATTGAGAAATGTATTCCCTTGTTGGAAAGTCCTACAAAACGTTTCCAGAATAAAAACACCATTGTTTCAATTTTATATAACCATCAGTCTGTAATGTTCACCATCAGATTACACATGCTTGTATCTGATAGATTGTAGCTCGAGAGAAAAATTGATTCATTGGCGAAGTACCTTCTAATAGGATTAGAGTTCTATTATTTATATATTATTTGATATCTGAAGAGATTTTCTATTTGAGATTGCAAGCAATCCATAAACTTGGTTGAAGAATATCCATCAGATGACATGAGCTCCTACGATTGAATTTATATTTATTGTAGTCCATATCATATTCTTGAATTGAAACAAATAGATTCGATCGAACATTCAAACCTAATTCTTCGTTTATTCTCAGTAAGTGTTAACCTTGACTAGCAAGATTAAATCAAGGACCATAGGGCAGGCAGTATTTGTAATACTTGTTTCCGACGGTTCAATGACAGTTCCCCCGCGCCTTTCCCAATGAAACCATTCCAGCAGTCCGCGCCATCATCAGGCACATCCATCAATCACCTCCGCACACCAACTTCCATAGCCCAAAAAAAAAAAAAAAAAACACTCACCAGACGCTCCAGTCTGATGGGCAGCCAGCCCCAGAACCGCTGCAGGCGATGCCCCCCCATTGCCCATTCCGGCGGCGATATTATTGGGAAAAAAAGCCGCCGCCACCGCCGCCTGCGCGTTAAAGTACGCCATACGACTGGCCGCCATCGTCACGTGGTGGTGGCTGAAGCCATGGTCAGCCGCAAAACATGACGGAGGCGGCTGATGCAGCGGCCGCTGGTGCTGGTAAGTATGAAGAGGCGCTGCAGTATGGTGAGGCTCTGCCAGCCCCAGCAGCTCCTGGATCGCAAATGGTGACCGTTGCGGCATCGTCTGCGACGGCTTGTTGAGAATGCTGGGCGCAGTCACGTGGATGGTGCCCTGCTCCTGGGCCGTGCTGTCGTCGTGCATGATGATGGTGACGGGTTACCGTCGGAAGCCTGCTGACGCGCACATCTCGAAGAAAAGTCCCCCGGATGTCGATCTCAACACCTCCTCGCCATGGCCGAATGTGCGAGTAAACTGACTACTCCAATTTGGGCGAGCGGTCGCGTAGGCCTTCTCCCGCCACCCCTTGGAGGGGGGCGGGGCTCGCTGCCGGCCAATCGCAGCGCGCGGCGCAAACTGCGATCCGGCTCGAAGGACCAATGTCGCCGAGCGGGCCTTATGGCGCTGGGAGTAGGGTGGAAGGTCGCTTGCG
Organism: Chrysomela aeneicollis; assembly: GCA_029955515.1. Taxonomy (NCBI): domain Eukaryota; kingdom Metazoa; phylum Arthropoda; class Insecta; order Coleoptera; family Chrysomelidae; genus Chrysomela; species Chrysomela aeneicollis. The sequence continues at coordinate 31,526,133 of JARUHQ010000001.1, forward strand.
AGCGGTGTCGGATTGTTGGCGAGCGGGTAATTAGCGGTGATGTGTTCAATTATCATAATGGGATTTGATTAATTGGCCGGCTGAATGGTGCTTGGTGAGTCGTCCAATAATTCGCGATCGGGTGGTTTTTGGTTGTTGTTGTTGGTTTGGCACCAGGGACCCGGACCGGAACCGTTATGAACCGAAAACCGAAACGGAACCCAAATTATTTTGAGAACAGAAACCGTAACCGAACCCATATTCAAACTTTCATCATTTAATGGTAGCGAACCGGAACCCCTAAAAATAAAAACGGTATTTTCCGGTTAATTTCGGTTCTCTTAGCAATATTCACACTTTCGTTCTGTGAAAAAATTTCTTTTTCGTTTCAAAGATCACAGAGTAAAGAGTAACCATTGTCTAACCACAGGACGTTCTTTGAGTTCTGTGTTTCTTTTCGTCTCAGTCTAACCTCGTCTAACCACTAATCTTTGGTATGTGTATATATATACATATAGTAAGAGAAAGATAGTAGATATGAACACATAGACAAAGGTTTATATATAAGAATAAATAAATCATATTCTGAGAACCTTTACTGAACCGGAACCGAACCGGAACTTCCAATTTCCTTTGGATCCGAACCGGAACCGATATCTCGTATGGGTCCGGTTCCCTGGTGGGCATACTGGATGTTGGTTGGTTTTGGTGACGGGTTAACCCTGACCTGTAGTTATTGGAAGTTTGACAAATGACATTGTACTCCTCTATATATCAAACTTCAGGGACTTGAATCATTTTGTAAGAATATAGATATACGGATTCAGAAATATACAGTTTGCCCAAGAAATTTTTTGTGAAGTTATTTGAAGAGTTTTGAAAGAACCAAAGGCATGCACTTCGTTTTATTTTTATTCAGAAAAAATGGTTTTCAATAGTTTCTCAACATAGTCTAAAATTTAAACTAACAATTTCTATTTTTTTAAGAATCTATTGCTTTTCCAACACTGATGGGTCTCGGTTAGTGGATTTGTTCAGATGATTGGTTTGGAACAAGAGGTACAAGAATGTAATTCCTCATTTCAGACAGAATATTCTCAGTTTTTATATCTCTAATTTCTACCAGATAAATATGTTTAAACACTGGAGATATTAGGTATACTTACCTATACTTACCTATAGGTTAGTCATCTACAAGAATGACCTAACAACAATATATTCACTTAGGTATATCTGTGGGTATATTCAGCAAATAAACACGCTAAGAAATATCCATCTGATAAATCACTTTTCCGGCTAGTGAAAATTTCCTAATACTTCTCAACAGCAATCCTAGTAATCCCAACTGCGAAAAAAGTTTCCTTCAATATACCATTAGGAATATATACCAGTCTGAAAATAACATTTCAGTTAAAGTAGATAGTACTATACCTCGAAGTAATTTACTAACAAGAAATCGTAGGTGATGTATTCACTATTCCTTATAGTAATTTTAACCTGGGAACTCTGGTACAATCTGTCCGAGAGAATATTGAAAATTACTGTCAGCAGTTCTTAACAATGTATTCAGAAATATTTACTATCACCTTGGTAAAATTAATCTCAGAAAATGATGAAGTTAACTAATCCAAATGAAAATAACCACTTACTCTTCCTAAGCAATGTAATTAACTATTCAGCGGGTAATAATTGTCATAATGCTGTTCATTGATGAATACTAAATTAAACAATAAACATTCAAATAGTCGTTTTTCCCCTGAATGGTATGTGTTGACTTTCTTCTTCAGTTATTCGTTGATTCTGTTCGAGGAAGTATCTCTTTTTCGCAGCTAGTGTGCCATCATAATCGAGGTGAAGATACGAGATGTTTCTGTTGTTCAGCGGTATTTGCTTCATTCAAGGCTCCCAATGAACATTTGAGGATAACGCACAAATTATAAAATGATTCAGGGTATGAATGTGCTGAAGACAAAATGGTTTCTGGAGGGATTCTTTATGATTATTATTGCAATAACATATGAGAGTGATTAAACTATAGGACTAGCCAAGAAGAAAAATGAGGAAAGTGAACAGAGAGGTAATTATAGAGATTTTAGAGTAAATTGTGATTGCTATGTAGGTTGATTTATTTCTTATAGAATCACGAATACTTCTGTCTAGAAGATGGTTGAAAAATTATCTGGATCCATGGATATAATGGTGACACAGAAATTGAATACCTAATACATTTCAAGGAAGGGTTATGGTTACGAAAGATGAAAGCATCGATATGATACTAACCTAACCTAACCTGGGATACAATTTGGTATGAAAAACGACTTTTTCATTCTATATTAATACCTACGAACTAAATAATTGTTTATTCCAGATTCAATACGATTTCGAAGAGTACCAATAGAGACATCAATACTTGCCTATAAAAATCTACTCCGGATCAACTGAATAACGTCATCAGTTAAGCGGCGCTATGGCGGTTACCACTATATTTTTCATTGAAAATACTCGAAAACTTATTATGGAGGCCTTCGAAATTGGAATCTCAAGAAGAATGTTTGCCTCTTGTTCTAATGATCAATACCATCAATGAGTATAGAAGAAGGGATTACAATAAATCAGTTTAGAGTATTCCACTTCCGGTAATGAATATAAGAATACGAATTGTCACTTTTTGTCATGTAGTAGGTACATTTCAATCTATTATATAAAGTTTATTTCACTGAATAAAAAACAAAAACTACCAGTGCTCATTGATCAATTACAATATTTGATACAAGGAAGCAGTACTCTTCCAGTATTGTGTAATTTACTATTCCTCAATGTACATTTCAATCTATCATATAAAGTTCAATTCACTGAATAAAAAATAAAAACTACTAGTGCTCATAGGTTAAATACAATATTTGATGCAAGGAAACGGTACTCTTCCAGTATTGTCTAATTTACTATTCCTTAAAGTACACACCAATGATGTACGAATGGTAACAATTCAACCATGTTCCTAGTAAAGTTGACTATTATATTATGTGATTAGTAAGTGGACTCAATTTACTTGTACTCAATGGTAGTGTTCACTGGAAAGAATTTCTACCGTTTTTTTCTTTGCGTGAATGTACTAATTATTCACTTATTTTATCTCGGTATGCTATATTTACACCATGCATCTGATGATCTCCTTGATATAGTGTGTGTGTGTGTGTTTTTAACCTCCAACTTAGTTGCAAAGCAACCCTCGAAGTCTCATTGAGACTTGTATGAGTAAGGAAGACATGGACCTTAGCTTTAAGTGTCATCCGAAGCACTACTCTGGCTGGTTATCGTTGAGAGTCCGAAGGATTGAAACGAGGATTGAAATCTAAGTACCAAGAATGTTCGGTTGGTCACCTCTATCTCCTCCCGCTAAACGATACTATAGAAATAAATAAATATTTCCAATAGACGCCGCGGGATTTGAACCCGGGCCCTCTAGACTATATACCGGGCTATTCAAATTCACTTCTGTACATGGGGATCTCGTAAACGATAAGAGAATTGTGGCAATGTTGCGTATTTTAGAGACCTATTCAATGATGTGAAAAAATCGAATTTAGCTCTTTTGGTTCTGGAGATATACAGGAAAAACAAAAAATCCCAAATTATTTATTTGCCAGTATCTTCTTCATTCGCAGACATATTGAAAATCTATCCACATTTTAATTTCTTAGTATGAAGTGAATGTCGACGATCCAAAAACTACAACAAAAAATACAGGTCCGTATTTAAAAATTCAAAGATGGGGGTGGCCCAAGTCAGATGACACCCTGTATAAAAGATTCATGAACATATTCTGATAGCCCACATCAAGTGCCAATAGCAAAATGTGGATAGATTTTCAACATGTCTGCGAATAAAGAAGATACTGGCATATCACCAGAACCAAAAGAGCTGAATTCGATTTTTTCACATCATTGAATATAGGTCTCTAAAACAACTATTGGTAATCAAAAAAAAAGAGAAAATAAGGATATGTAAAGCAAAAAACTATTCAAAAACAACGTTCTAATATACCTACCACTTTGAGCACTATCAAAATATGATAAATTTGGTCGAAGATGAAAAATTGATGAATGAGAATAAGAAATAATATAGAGTAAGAATATAGGTAGGTATATACACATGCAAACACTTGATTATCAATTGTTACAGAATGTGCGCTTGCAAAATAGGTACATCAATTTCTAAGCAGAAAAATTCGATATCCTCCAAATTCCTTTGAAATGACCGTCTTTCCCAAATCGCCGTCCTCATTCAATTTACTCCTGGATATAGACTTAGTCGAAATAAATGCAACGCTCTCCATATACGTCTGTATTGAGCATTACAGAAATTCGCTTGATGGAAAATTGAGCGAGATTCACCGAAATATTAATTTAAATCTTGCGGCAATTCACGAAAACGCTGAACCACAAATAATTCCACCATTATTGTACCTATTGGAATCTTACAGAGCGGGTTTTCAGCTTAATTTGATCGCTTTTACTTTCAAAGATCTGCGAAAGATGTTGATGTAAGCGAAAGAGGATTTAAAGGAGGTTACACGAAAAGGGGCTTATATTTGTTTATATTTACTGGATTCTATATGAAAGCCTTCTCATTCATTTCGCATTTCGTCTATTAAACAGGGTGCATTCAGATTTATACTCATCCAATTCTATTCAAGGAATTAATATTCATCAGCATTTTGTCATAACGACACAATTTACGGTAGAAACCTCCAAAGTATCAAAGTAACCACCACCCAGTAGAGATATTTACAATTTCGAAAATAAGTGAACAGAAATTGATGAGAATATAATACGTAGATTGAAAGTAGACCATTTTAAATAGGTAAATGAGATAAGATTTGTTGAAGTCAGATAGGGGAACTACTTATATCACATATACAGGGTTATCACTCACGTTCGATGGTACCTTAGACGTTTACGGAGAACGAGACGTAGGATTATTCTGAAAATTTGGATTCTTGGGTAATCAGTTTTGTTCTATCTATCTAAAATACTTTCAGCATTGCGGCATTGCCGCTTCTATCAAAAAGTAGCAACAACTTTGTTATTTCAAATGGAACACCCTGTATTTTATTCCATTTTTAGATTCTTCCTGAAAAGCTGATTTCGTCGATCTATCACACTTGGGGTATAGCGCGATAGAGATATAGGGTGTGAAAAATCGAGATTTTTCAACTTTATGAATTTTTTGTGTCGAAACTAATCATTTCTGCTCAAAACGGCTTACATGTCCCTATCTTAACTTTTCATTTACTATCTACTGACATTTAATAGAAACAAATAGAGGGTGATGCAAAACTCAAAATTTTGAACAACCCGTAGAAATGATATTAGTTTCGACACAAAAAATTCCAAAATTTGAAAAATCTCGATTTTTCACACCCTATATCTCTGTAATCTTTCTCGCTATACCCCAAGTATGATAGATCGACGAAATAAGCTCTTCAGGAAGAATCTAAAAATGAAATAAAATACAGGGTGTTCCATTTGAAATAACAAAGTTGTTGCTACTTTTTTATAGAAGCGGCAACACCGCAACGCTGAAAGTATTTTAGATCGATAGAACAAAACTGATTACCCAATAAACCAAATTTTCAGAATAATCCTACGTCTCGTTCTCCGTAAACGTCTAAGGTACCATCGACCGTGAGTGACCCTGTATAATAACAAATAATAACATCATCGACAAAAACAGAATTGTTAACAATGTTATGATGATATAGATCAATATACATATATTTACAATTAAATATCTACTCCTAATCTTCAACAAGTTTTGGAGGCATCAAATGGGAATCAGAATATAATTGATGGTAGATGAAGAAAGAAATTATTGATGGAGGAAGAGGAATGAGTCATGTGCATATGAAGCCATCATCAGAATTGTAATCAAAAAACAACAATTTCATTCGCACCATCATATATATTGGTCCTTCGAGCCGGATTTGAATCGGCGAAATAAAATATAACACCATCATCATTAGATCCCAGTCCATTGGCACTTGGAGTTTGAACCAAGCATACAAGATGAAGAAAACATCAGATTTACATAATACCAAACACAATGTCACAATGAAACCACATCAAGAACAATCAATTGTCATGATTTATAATTAATTATTCAGAAAGGGTGAGTTTGAAAACTAAAGCATCTTGAATCACGAAATCATTGAAAGTAGGTATTTAGGTATGTCAATTTTTGCTTGATCCAACTATATAAGTATCGCATGATTTCGATATTCTGGGACCTCAATACAAATACCACATTCACTTCCCATTATTTCAAGATTGAGTAAACAATCACAAAAATCAGTCTGAGACAGCATGTCTATTGATGTCTCGCAGTGCAAAACTTTCTCTTATTGTGATGTATAGAGGGCAATTTATATTGACGCATTTCCTGTATGTATTAGGTATTGGACGTACCTATATTGAGTTTCAATTGATTTTGCTATGGAACGGAAGTTTCGCAAAATATATGGGGTTTGTTTCCTTTGTATATGTACCTTCTGCGAAAGGAAGGTGCACATATGTCTTATCTTCATTGGTATTGAGATTATATACTACTGAAACCATCGGAAGAGATGATGAAATATAGGTATAACTGATGTAAGAGTCGAATTATGTATGGAAATTTAAAAATATTTAAAACAAAGATCTTGAAAGGAAGAGGAAAATTCTATAGGCTTATATATAATAATGCAAAAAAAAACGACTCATAAAATGTTTTATTGTTCTTATGTATAATAGTGCTGTATTGAAGAGATATTAGATCAGAAAATCATAAGAAAAGAATCAATATAAAATGAAACACCTATTTGGTGACTTCTGAATACAGATTTCAGTGATGTATTCATAAATGCTATGTTAGCAAAAACAATACTGATGTTCAAAATTCAATGAATTTATTTATTTCGTGAATACCTCCTATACCTGGTAAATATACTATATATAGGAAATACACACACACTCAACTCAGTCATCAGTCAGAATGAAATTGGCGAATTATATATTTTTTTCAAAAATTAACAGATGATCGAGGAAGTATAGTAATAAGTAGGTAAGGGTAGATCTTGAAGTTGATTTTTCAAAATCAATATATCCTTTTGTGTAGAGTCGGTACGGATTTTCTACAAATTCGACACATTCATAGTATTGATGTTCCTTTGCATCCTTCGCGGTCAAATAAGACTTGATTCCTCCAAAGCTAAAAAGCCTCAACTGCCCTTGAAGTTCAAAGAGAGTCCATAAAATTTTCCTGGATGGATGAATGAAATGAATTTTGAAGATATACAATTGAAGAACATAAGGAAATATTCGAGACTAAGGTATCTTGTTCTATATCAGAATAGAATGAGCTATTTCCAGAGAAAACGTAAAAAACCATTGACAAGTTCATCCAGTGAGATAATGACCTGTATGGCTACCTGTGTATCAATTTCTAAACATGGTTTATTAAAACGAAATGCTAAAAATAATGATTTTACCGAAGATTCTGATGGTTGAGGAGATGAAAAGGCGCATCAGTTGCTAGCCTATTTCAAGAAAAATTCACAGATATTTCGCATGCCTTCTGATTCTTTAATTAACAGCACTTTCGTGAAAAGGGAGATGTAGATGTATGTAGATGCATATATGCATAAAAAAATAAACTGCTGTAGTTTGAAGAAACTCCAAATTGTTCAAGTTGCTCATTCCTCAATTATTAATCACTTCGATATTTTAGGGAAATATAACATGCAGCCATGCTGAACCCAACTCTGTAGATGTTAATCTTCAAAACTGTCGTTACTGGACAATTGAAATCCAGACTGAACAATCGAATTATATACGCAAAATCCTGAAAAGGTTGATGTTTGGACATCAGGGTTAAACCATGATGTCACTGGTCCCTTATATTCATTGGTGGCGATTTGAATATGAAGATAATCATCCAAGCTCTGCTCCAAAATCAAAAGTCATGTCAGCTTTGGCAAACTGATGCTCAAGCAAACCTAGAAGTTCCAGTTAATTATATATGGATCAATATTTCCAAATAGGGGTTCGAGTATCGTCAGAATGGCCAACAAGATCTCAAAAAATTCAGGGTAATTTATATGAGTAAATCAGGAACAAAAATAGCTAAATATACGTGGGGCTGAATATTACCTACTTTTTTACGAATTTTTAGGTGAGATATACTGTTGAGAGAAATTTAACACAACAATAAAATCTAAACTTTTGTATCGATCATTTTTCATACATATAACCTCGAACTAACGATTAAAACTCTGAAAAAACTGATTGGTTTTTATTTTGATCTCTTCTTCCGCCAAAATAATTTTATCCTCAGGAAACTAATGGTGAAATCGTTCATAGCAAAATGATTAGATAAAAGACATAAAGATAACATTTTTATCATTTATATAGCCAATGGGAAATGTAAAAAACGGACAAGGTAACTAGTCCACAGATATGTTTACACGATCATCTCGTTTTTGATACCAGTGACGATATTCTTCTATAGTTTATTTTGTCGAAAAAGCTAAATCTAATATGAAATCTTCTACGTTATGGAGTCGATTCTCAATGCTAAAGAGTTGTTTGGCCATTAAAGATAATGACATTCAAAAATATCCAAAAACTATTGATGCTTTCCTAAAGCGTCAAGCTGGTAGGAAATATTCCAAAAAAGTCCAAACTTTTGACAGCAGAACAAGTAACAAAATTTTTATGTGCAAGCTCCAGATGAACAATTATCTACTACCAAAAGCAATTTTAGTATGTTTGGGATATTTGGCTTTCTTGTTGTGTTTTTACGAGATGGAAAGACTCATACATATACCATAACGAATGAAGGATGTACATTTGAGCCTTGCACAATCTATCGAAAATATGCAGCTCTATACGCGACCTAAAAATATGAACAGCCAAATATTATTTGTTGCATATCGAAATGGAAGGTGTTACAATCATCACGTTGGATGCCATACCATCAGTGGTGTTCCGAAAATTCTTGCAGAATACCTAAAACTAAGATCCCATAAAATATATACCGGGCATGGACTATACTCACTCTGAAAAGAAAATAAGAATGGCGACAATGGCGTTACATATAGAAGAGTCTATGCAAAGAAAAATTGAGGTATCACGTAACTGTTCTAGTGCTCTCCTCTGTCCGTGTATCTCAAAACTTCCAGAACTGAAATGATCGATGGTATAAATGCTGAAGATTCTGCCTATCACTTACCTATTCGCGAACAGATCTCGCTATTATAATTTAAATATAAATTAGTTTGGACACCTGAGAACTGGTGTTGATGGCGCTAGAGGTAAAACACCTGTGAAAGTTGAATGGCGAATTGCAACTAGGTGTGTGGATTACTGAAGCTGATAGCCTGTGAAGAGTGGCTTGCCTTTGGTGCAAATGCATCAAATTACTTATAGTGCGGTCAGTTCTGGTATTAGGTGAGTTAAATGTATTGTCAGATAACGTTAGCCATGTATTGGTTCAATTGGTTTGAGGAACCGCGTGTCATTTGAGTAAAAGACTAAAAAAATACGATATTGTAGCCGTAGTCATGGATAGGTAGGTACATACTATATATTATGTATTAGTTTCAGGAACGTGCATCTTAAGAGGGGGTTAACCTTATTTGGGATTGATGGTAAAACTTTGTGAAACAAGGAATGGCAAAAATCATATTACTCGGACCTCGCTGAAAAAAATCGAATTTTTTTTTCACTTTCTGCTTGAGGAAGGTTGGATCTAGGCATCTCTCGTAGTAATTTTTTGATTTTTTGAAAAAAAACTAGTAAAAAAGTTGCGAAATTTCTCCCATATTCACTATTTTTTATCTCACAAGATATATCGTATTTCGAAAAAGTACTCCGAGAGATGCCTCAATCATACAATTGTCTCTATTGAAAAAAAAAATTATCGCGATCCATCAATAATTACTAGCTCAAAAATGATTTTTGCTGAACCCCTGCAGACTCAATTACGGAGCATTTTTCATGACTGATTCGAGCGCCCTCGCACCAAATAAGCACTTTTACATGGATACTATGAATTTATGAATGAATCGTATTTTCATTCATAAAAACCAAAAATAGCACTGAAGCTATTCCAATAATTTTAGCACATGTGATGATATCAATGGAAGTTGCGAAAAGGATTCATTGCATTCTCGAATAAGACTAATTAGGTGAAAGAAAACGTAAACATTTTTTGCGAACGGCGGCGGCAGGCGCTATGTGCACATCAAAGGGCCGTCCAGATATGCATGTATCATAGTTTGCGATTGCATTCAGATGGTGACACTATTGTTAGTTTGTGAACTAGTATTATTATTGTGATCAAGCATGTCGAGTTCAAATTATCGAACTGGCGATAAACATCGTAAAAGACTTTCTGTGAGGAAATTGTCAGTCGAAAAAAAGATATTGAGATTGATAAGGTACGTAAATATTTTCGAATGTTTTTATAAGAAATAATTGGAATCGATGTACAGGGTGTCCCATATTCGAAGCCCTACATTGGGAATTCGATAACGGTTAGAGATACAGGATCGGTTGAATCAAGAAAAAGTTGTGTATTCATGTGCGCAACAATGAGCCGCAAAGAAATACAAATTTTAGATTTTAGATTTAAATTTTTTATTGGCTTTATTTTAATAGATACGAAAAGAGCAGACATTTTCTTGAAACTGTATTTCATGCTCTATAACTTAGCAGTATAGAATTTATAATACGACGTTTCGTCATTCGAGGGTCGCCATCGACTTTTTTTTTTTTCGAAATTTCATGCAGGTTATTTCGCGGTATGGACAAATAAAGGAATAAAAATTAAAAAAATTCATCGTGATGATAGATTTTGGCAAGATAAGATTGGAATCAAAATTAGTAGATTTTTACATGAAATATTTGCTGCCTGAAATAGTTGACCAGTAGATACGAGAGTAATATGGAAATAAGAGATATTTCTGTACTACCTTCGGGCTGTTTCATCGGTACTATCTTTTGGCACATCCAAAACAAACAAATGCGAATCGCAAAATTGAAAAAAATACAGTTTTTTTTCAACCATAATGAAATACTTTTTTTTCCCTCAAGCCGCTTTCCACTTATTTCAATTCCAATATTGAATGAAAATTTCCAATGAAATTTTGCTTTGATCCTTTCCTTGCATATGGATACAATATACCATGGAAACCAGAAGATAAAACAAACAAGTGGACTTCTGACTATAAACCTATGACCGGGGGTGATCCATTTGAAAAAAAAAATTGCGATTCGCATTTGTTCGTTTTGGAAGTGATAAAATATAGGACCGATGAAACCCTACAACTTTTATATTCAATGTTTTTTCCACCTCGTATACTTGATGCTGTGAGTAAGGGTCAAAATATAAGAGACAAATAGGATGTTATTTGTAAATTTTGTTTTCAAATATATCATGTGAGTTTTCGAGTTTTCAAGTTCAGTAAAGATATATACTGAATACCTTGAAAAATGTCATTCATTCATACCTATCGAAGAAGAATATTTCGATATATTTTGTTGTGTATAAAAATGTTCAGTATAGTTTCTCCATAAACAGCATTTTTTATTCTGTGTCCATATTCATCATACGATGCATCAATGAGAAAGCATTCAATTTCATCGTGATTCAAATTGATAACGAGCCCTGTCTGAATTCTCGAGTTGCAAATTGATTCTACATTTAGCCACCGAACAGAGGGTATCAATCCTGAACCTACATGCCCCCGATTTATTTTTGGAATGAGAAATCTAACCCGTTTTAGCTCACCAATTTTTGCTTGAAATTTTCTCTTTTGTCCAATCGAAAGTCCCATTTCTCCCACGACCGAGAGACATTTTCTAATTTGTGTATTTATAAGTTTCAATTTAGCTCGTGTAGACGTTTTTGTGTTACTGTTTTTGATATTCGAAAGGGTTTCATCTGTTTCGACAAGTTTTTTTATATTTCCCATATCATATCAAATTATCCTCATAGACACAGTAAGTTCAAAATATACTGATGAGTGATGAAAAGCCGGAGGCCTATTATTCTGAGAATAATTGTAACGGCCGGCCGACGGCCGCAGACCCGAGCCATCCCGAGCCACAGATTCCGAGCGACCACTCGACCAGGCAAGACTATTTATTTACTACGAATTTACGCGACACTGAGTTGGAGTGAGACGCCAACAGCGCTTAGCGTTTTTTGTTCGACATTGGTCTCCGCCCCTTTCGCTCGGGATTTTTACTTCCCCCTTTACACCGCAAATATACTCAACTGTTCTGTATACTTGTTCATTTACACCCTATCTGGTCAGAACCAACGAAACCTATAAAAGAACCCTGAGAGAGATGTCGGTGCAAACTGTATCAATCGTTCGAGAAAATCAAGACATTTGCGAAGAGTCTGCTTCGGTAACTGCAGTTTCACAAATTGAAACTCCAAAATGACTGAACCTGTGCAATAATACGAATTGTACAATTAACATAACCATTAATACTAATTCAAATCAAAGACAGTATTTGTTGACGCTGCTTTGATAGTATAGTTATAGTTAGTTGATTTTCAATATTCTTAATATACCTAGTAGTTCCAAGTTTTTCATTCCTAATAGGTACAACTGTGAAAATAAAAATGTTCCAAGTTTCTTTTGTGTCTTATGTCCTTATGTTTTTATTTTCAACGAAGTATAATAAAAAATATCGTTCATTACACGTCCAGAATAGTTATTTATGTATTAAGGGAATTATGAGGGCCTTAATTACCGATGGCAAAGTTTGCGTCCCGAGGGCCTCTGGCCCGAGGGACAGCAATTGCCAGAGGTTATTAAGGCTCTATAATTCCCGTGGTACATAGATAATTCTATTTTTGACCGATTTTCATAACAATATGTCCATATTTAGAACGCAATAAATGTTTAAATTCATTACCTTTCTGGTATATTTGAATTAGGTAGCGTTGATTGTAGCATTGTTGGTTGTTGCTAGGTCAATCAATGTTTTTCCGTTAAAAACGTGTTTATTTTTTACCACAAATCGACGATCTTTTTCTGATATAATGGAGGATATTATAAAAAAAGCGGAAAAAGCAAGACAATCATTACTTCCATCGAAAAGTGAAGCCCTATATATCAAAAAGAATACAACTTATATCTGAAGTGGCTGACACAGAGAAATGTTATGTCAAAAGATGCCAACGAAACTGTCTTTCTGGCATATTACATTATTATATTATTATATTATGTACATTTATTATTTGTAATGACGTGAATAAGGAAAATATGTCTTAGTTTTCATTACATATAAACGTTTATAAGCATTTCTTGTATCATTTTCACCTGTAAAGGGTAAGAGGGAGTTTTTGAACTTTAATGTCCCAAGGGAGTTATGACCCTCATTATAGATATCGTAACTATGACGATATAAGCTTATAATGCCACTGTCAGAAATAAATGATTTTTCCGTGCTTGCATGACTCTTCCCGTATATCCCGTCATTTCCTAGAATTTGTCACACGCGCACGCGGAAAAATCCCTATTTCCAGACTCCTAATGAAATATACTAAGTATTCTATTATGGTCGTCCAAAAAAAAGTGTACAAAACTAATTGAAGACTGCATTTTTTGCACTCGTAATATGTCACTTCCCACATTTCTTAGTATGTAATATAAGTACTATTACACACATAAGCATGATGCGAATGCCTATAGCTCAGGTACCTATACAATCCTAGCTATATATATATAGTATGGAAATAAATAATTACGTTCTTTTGTATTGATAATAAACCTATCTCGATTTTACACTTTTCACGAGACTTTTCAAACACATTATACAATCGAGAAGCAGTTTTCTGCAATTAGAAAAATTGCCCTTACATTAATTGCACCCCCCCACTCCGCCAACTAGAGAAAAAAATTGCGGATGATGGGATGCACATTAAAATTCCCAAGAGCACCGCGAGCCATCTTTGAATATCAACCCTTCCAGCTTCGCACAGCACTCTTTTCGCATCAACGAGGTAAAAACAAAAGCATGTGGGCAGGGATAATTAAAAATTCTCTCCTCGCAGTAGGCCTTGCTCGGTTTCCATTGGGTCTCATTATGTTCGGTGTCTTTTTCTATAACATGTGTGGCGGAGGATTTTTCTCCATCATGGAATCAGACGGGAATATTGGTTTCACGGATTGTTTAGTGGTTTTAAGGGCCGTAACAGACTATAACAACGCTTTCTGATGCAGATATATGATGAGAACAATGGGATGGTCTTGTATGGACGCCAAACGCAAAAAGAATACTCTTGCGTCGTGAATCGTTGATGTGATTTAATGATGATGCTTGTTTAACATTGTCTATTAAATTTTCTGGTTTGATGCAATAATTTAATTGCTGTTGCTGTTTCGAGTCATCTCCGATCATCATCAGGAAATTTTTGATATAGGGACCTGAAGTTTAAATATAGCAATTCTTGTAACTTTTTAGATACAAAATCGTTAAAATCATCTTGGAAGTTGACCTTTTTCAACACATCATTTTCAATCGCCATTAACGACAATGAATTTAAACGGTTCTGTGATGTTGTTGAATGAAGACAGTTTTTTATTAATTTTATCATGAAAAATTTCGATCACCTGTGACGTTTGATATCATCAGATATTTGCAATGCATCTTGGAAGTTGACCTTTTTCAACACATCATTTTCAATCGCCATTAACGACAATGAATTTAAACAGTTCTGTGATGTTGTTGAATGAAGACAGTTTTTTATTAATTTTATCTTGAAAAATTTCGATCACCTGTGACGTTTGATATCATCAGATATTTGCAATGCATCTTGGAAGTTGACCTTTTTCAACACATCATTTTCAATCGCCATTAACGACAATGAATTTAAACGGTTCTGTGATGTTGTTGAATGAAGACAGTTTTTTATTAATTTTATCTTGAAAAATTTCGATCACCTGTGACGTTTCATATCATCAGATATTTGCAATGCATCTTGGAAGTTGACCTTTTTCAACACATCATTTTCAATCGCCATTAACGACAATGAATTTAAACGGTTCTGTGATGTTGTTGAATGAAGACAGTTTTTTAATAATTTTATCTTGAAAAATTTCGATCACCTGTGACGTTTCATATCATCAGATATTTGCAATGCTAATCATTACATTTGGAAAAGTTGATTGTACCATATTATCAAAAATCAATCCAAACGATAATATTTGTTTCCGCATCCATCATTTTTTCTATGGTTATACATTTTTTTCTTGGTGCGTTCAACATCAATTATGCCCCCGTGGGCCCCTAGTTGGTGCAAGGCCCCTAGGCAGTTGCCTTATGGATAATCCGGCCCTGGATGGGAGTGGCTGATACGAGGGCTGATGGCTTCTTAGCTTCTAATGATTGATGTGATATTATGTTATTACGGCTTCAAGAGTTATTCAGCTAAGTATCAGTTTGAAATGAATACGAGGTGAAAATAGTCTTTTCTCTGGACACTTGGATATGTGTAATTTTGTTCCTGATGCATAACGACTAATCAAGGCCATTAGTAAGTTTTTTATACCTTCAAACCAATTTTTTATTTTCTCATGTAGGTAGGTATACCTATGTTTAACTCAATTTCCCGCCAAACTTTCCATTAATCGATAAATAAATGAAGCTATAAGACAAACTCCCATTGAATTTGCCCACAAACTTTATATTCATCATCAATTATTTTCAAAATAAACAATTCCAATGTGAACTTCTGATTATATAGCAAGTTGGGAAAGGTTTATGTGGAATCTATTTCAATAGAAATACATCTCAAGAAGTTTGATGCCAAAGAGTTTGAAAACATGATGCGAGAGATTGGCGTAATTTTTAGTAGTTAGGACATTTATAATTGTTCGAGACTATTTCACGCACTTGCCAAATGAACCAATCAGGAGCTCTATAGTCATGTTCGGATTACCGATAACACAAACTTGACTCATGCCTCTGATTGGCCTGTCAATTTCGGTGTTTTCAGCTTTGTGTATGTGACAGTTGAACATCAAATAAAAATAATCACACATTTCAAAACGAGCAGATTTGGGATAAATTTCATCGAATTCATCAATTACAACCATCATTCGGTCTGTTTGTGAAATAGTCTAATGAAATTCCACTCGTGATTGGATTCATCTCTCAGTTTCGTACGGAATAAATCAAAAGACTTATCGCGAAAATCCAATCTCTTTTGTGGTATTACTACTGAAACAGATTTAGAAATCTTGTTGCCTATTATAAGCATCGCTATAGCTTGAGGAAATTGTTATAAAATTTTTGAGCATTTATCAATGCTCGAGGGTTATTCGGATAGAAATTTTTCTGTTGATTCATATACTTTTTATTTGCAATACTTAGTCCATAATCGCTTTCCATACAAATTTTTTACTGAATAAACAGTATTATCTGATATATTATATGTATTTGATTCTTGACAAATAGTGACATTTCGAAATATTAAATATTTGAAATGTCGAAATCGAATTGTAGGAATCCATAGCAACATGATCGAGTATAATTTGATTGGTTCTGAATTAACTGATTTCATTGGATCCCTACTCGAGCAAAACATATATATTATTATAGAAACGCATGCATGGAGAATTCACTAATAATGGTTTTTTTTTTGGGTAACACATTGTGGGACTATTCATGCATCGATTGCCAACGGCCTTTATATATAGTGAACTGAAACCATCGGTCAGTCTTGCACTCAATAAGGAAATTTTTATTGGACTTTTTATAATTCTTTCAAGTTTCCATATAGAATACACTGTAGGTTCCTGTATTTCTCCAGAAATATCTCAAACAGTTTCCAGAGCTTGAATTAGGTGAAGTAGGTACAGGAACTTTTCAACGATAATTATTCGGTTGTTATGAGTCTGACAATTTTTATTTCTCGCTACCATCAAACTCGCTCTTGGATGGAAAGTATAGCGGTGTTTTCGTCAAGTTGAGCAATTCGTCACAAATGTCTAAATTAAATTCGAAATTACCGCACCAGAACGTAGGTATAGCATCAAGAATAGTAAAGAGTTAACAATAAAGAACAATCAAGTCATTTTCTCGTTATTAGATAATTATTTCGTATTAAGGACTTTGCACTAGTTTCAATGAATGAAACCTAACGGAATACGGAGAAATTCCTTTATTTTCTTATAATAGCTTGCTCGGAAGATAGTGTTTTACAGTAAAACGCTTCTCAAAGAACTGAAGTCAACAAATATGTTGAAATAGATCAAATATGAAATGATATATAGGTATATCAACTCCTATCAGTCTAATATGCATTATTCATATGAGTACATCTATAAACAATTTTTTCTTTCTTTTTAAACAGGCTGATATCTTATAAAGAACACCATCCAATTTTAAATAAAAAAAATCTTAGGTTTGCGGTTTGGACTCCTGAATTTAATTGTCAAATCCGAAATAATAACGTTTGGAGAGTTACATTTTGGTCATTAAAAACATCACAGATGTTGCTTTCAATCAAGTATGCTTTTGGAAAGAAACGTTGTTTAGTGCTAAATTCACCATAGTTAGCGAAATGTTTGACCGGAAATTACCAAAATCCATGTCACCATCAAATCCATAGGCGAATTTTCAAACATTAATATTTCGAGAACATATACATTGAGGATAAGAGTTTAGCAAAGGAAACTGTTATCTGGATAACTATGGATCAATGTAAATTAATTACCAAATCATTAACTCAAATGAGGTAACTTTCACCGTACTTTATTAAACTACAGTACTTATTCTCATGTTTCAAAAATCTGTCTCTTCTCCTTCAATGACAATCATTCACATTTTGAATGTTCACGTTCACGTCACGATCACAAAAATCAAATTGACAAATCCACCATAATTCCTCGATTCTATTCTCTAATGAGAAATAAATACGAACATTTTGAGAGTCTCTGATTATACAGAATACCGCTTCCTAACATCGCGATCCCTAACCGTTCCAATTACAGAAAGCTTTCGAATTCTTTTCGAATTCCAAGCAGGAATCTGCACAATTACAGTTCCCTAGCACAATCTACAGGAACCTTTCACACAATACGGTTAAAATAAGGTCGAATCGATGAACCCTTTAGGACGCTTTAGGGCTTCGCTGTGTAATTAGGGTTGCCAACCCTTGATTATTTGGGGGTCTTATAGTCGCTATAGTTAGCAAACAAAATAACTATTATTTGATGAATGAAGAGTAATTGTTGAAAATTATTTAACAATATAATAAGACAACATTGTTATCATGACATTTATTCGATTATAAAAACTGCGGAGATACTGATAAGAGACACTTCACTGAAATAAATGAAATATATGTGGAACTTATTTTACCTAAGAACAAGAGCAAATACAGAGAAACCATGTCAGTTTTTGCTTGAAATCGTTCGTCTCGAAAAGAGTATATACAGGATGCTCCATTTGAAAACTTCAGTTACGAGCATTTTTTCATGTGAAGAGAGTGTCTTCATTGTTCAACCACCTCCTCTGAGGTGAGAATCCTAACTTCATTTCTAATTTCATATTCTTAGTACCTGCCTTAGAGTCTGAGATTAGCAAGCTTTTAGTTGTTATATTTTTGTTGAATTGACATAAATGCAACAAGCTATAGTATCGGTAAACGTCGTATACAACCTAAGCATGCTTTTTTTATCTCTCACATCTGAAATTGTGTAACTTGTTTGCCGCGTTAGCTCGTTACACAAAATTGACTCAACTTGTCGCATCCGTGTCGTCTTGTCATATCTTTTATGCTTCAACAAAATACTCATGGTAGACTGGTATATAGAGAATCCGAGGTATCGGAAACAAAAAGCACACTGAGAAAAAGTGGGTACTTGAAGGAGCACTTATGCACTGTGCTTATGCTATTATTGATGATTTTGGTTATAGTAGGTATGGGTATGAACGAGGAAGAAATGTTGACGAAATAAATATGGACTTATAGCAACAATTCTCGAGTGGGGATCTAATAACCTGGTAGAATTCAATGCAAACAAAACACAAGCATGTCTTTTCTCTATAAAAGCTGATCTCACTGTGCCCAACATAATTCAGTCAGGAGTAACCATACCATTGAAGTCATCCATTTCGATGCTTGGCTATCAGCAATAACCTTCTTGGGAAAATCACGTGAGGTCCATTGCCAAAGGTGCATTCCAAAAACTTGGATTTCTGTTTCGAGCCAAGAGCTATTTTACTCCTAGTCAGCTGCTTATGATCTATAAGGCACAGATCAGAGCTGTCCTAGAATACTGTTTCCATATTTGAAGTGCGGCATCTAAACATATCCTTAAACTATTGGATTCTGTCCAAAATAGGGCAATTCATCTCGTCGGTGATGCCTCGCTTACAAACTCGCTCACTTCTCTGGAACACCGTAGAAAAGTTGGCGATTAATCTCTATTTTATAGATATTTTCATGGGCGCCGCTCTTCTGAAATATCAACAATCGTTCCTACATTAGCAGTCTCTTCGAGATTAACCAGTCAAGTTCAGTCTTCACACCCCTTCGTGGTCACTTTAGAGACTTGCAGAACGTCCCTTTTCAAAGACTCTTTCATCCAACGAACATCGAGACTTTGGAACTCATTGCCTAGGGAGGTGTTCCCCGAGGCATACGATACTCAAGAAAAAACATCAACTCCTACCTCCTTACCCTTGGTTCTTACGATATTTTCTGATGAACATTACAGGATATCCCTTTTCGTGAGAACCAGAACATAAAAAAAATCTACGAGATGAGAGAAGAGTTGGGAAAGTAAAAACAACAAAGTAGTTCGTTTTTTGAGTTATTTTGAGACTTTTTTCCTGGCTTTCATTACCGTTTTTCTTGTCTTTGATAATGAAATTAAAACAAAAACGATATCTCCAGAACAACTTTATATCTTTTTTCTACGTTATCACCAAAAAAAGGTGACATTTTAAATTTTTTTTTTGTTCATGAAGAAGAGAGTACCAGCACCAGCAACAATTTTCATTTTTTATAATCGGAATAGTCGTCGGTTGAAAAAAAAAATTAGCTACGCAAAGTATTTTATCTCGATTTTATCTCAATAGTAGGACACGCAGTCCTGATGGCATTCTTTTACCCTTATGAAAGGCCAGACTGACTGAATCAATTTGTTTTTTGAGTAATAATAATAATCTTCTAACTATTGTTATAAAGAAATATGAAATAGCATTGTACAAAACTTCAAAATTATTTTTTGAATCTAATAATAATATAATGATAATCATTGATCTCATTCTCATTTCTCCCTTGTGTTTCGACCTGGCAACACTGGCATAGTTTTATATTTTCTCTTCTCTGGCGTATTTAGAGCTGTGATTTATTACAATCATGTTATCTTATGAAATGTTGTTTCTTCTGTAATAAGAAAGATAACGTACTGTGTAAAAAACAAAATGTAGAGAAAAGATGAGTCTATACAGTGTGAATTCAATTCTAATTTGATATTGCTACTGTTCAACTCTACAGGGTATTACAAATTTTATGAAAATACACGCTATAGTTGCTACACTTGATGGTATTCGTAAAATAGAGATTTATATCGGAATACAGTTAGTATACCAATGTTGTGGAAAGAATTACCTGTCCAAATTGGACAAATGGTTTGGACACAAAATGATTTTAAAATTTTGATTATTTTTTGATGATGGTGCGTTGATTTCTTGGGGAAGTGTAGATGTACTAAACCTACTAACAGACAATGGAGCTCATTGAAAATATAGTATGCAATTCAGGTAATATCAGTCTTAGGCAACTCCTTGTTTAGTTTTTTTAGATTTGGAAATTGTCAATATATGACAATTTTTCTTAGCATAAGCTATATACGACGAATTCTATTAGAAATAGTGCAAACTTTTCACCTCATGACAAAATTGAACTTGAGCTTAACCATGGGATCTCAGTTATTATAAGATTTACGAGTTCCGTTAATTTTCTTTCGTTTTGCGGAGAAAAAACGTAATAGCTTTCCTGCTCGTTCCTAACTTTAAACCTTCGTTTTCAAGAAGGTAAGCTTGACAGAAATGTGAACGTTCCTTATCCCCAATTGAACTATCAACATTTATTTCCTGTTAAACAAAATTACCGGCGTTATTTTCAAAGCACTCTTCGTAAATACGGTTTTTTTCCTCAAGTTTGATTAGCATGTGAGATTCAAACATATCATGTGTCACATCATTGTATTCAGAAAGTGACAGAGTTTTCAAAAACGCAAAAATCCAATATGGCGCCTATATAAGAAAATCCGAAGTTGAGTGTTGTATCTCTGACATCTAGAACGCCTTGGAAAATACGATGACAGATTTAGATTCCTGTGAAAAAGTGCCTCAAGAACGTCCTAGTGATGCATGCACGGCAGCATGATTCTTATAATGAAAATTCAAACACCCCGAATCAGTTCAAATTGGTGTTCGCCCGTCTCACGGAAAATCGATCTGGATGTATATCTCGCAGCAGGCGTCCAACGGTCAACACGCCGCCGCCGACGTCGCGACGCGTGTCTTCGACGTCCTTTCGCCTTGAGGCGCGTCCGCGCCCCATTAACTCTGTTACGTCGTTAGCGACTTGTTTCCAGGGCGAATTACCGGCGTCCTCCCGGATTCTGATGCGACGGCTGCGGCACGTATTTTGGGGGACGAAATCGAAGGGAAGATTCAGAAGAAGCGAGGGATTACCTCGTATTCCTTGTCGAGTCGATTCTGATGAGAGAGGATTCCACAATTCGACCAAAGATGCTCACAATGCCAAAATAAGATAAAAACTTGTTGAATGTCCTAACGGATCCCGTTCATTTTGCATGGTCTTTCGCCAAAACTGTAGGAAGAAATTTCACATCCAGCTCATTTCCTCCTCTTACCAATGAAGATGGAACTCTAGCTACGACTGCCCAGGAAAAAGCCATCAATATCTTTGCTCATCTAAACTACGCAACACTAATTACGTCGCACCCCGAAATTTTGCCCCTGTTTAAATTTGAATAACTTTTTTCTTCTTTGAACAATTTGAATTCTGTTTGCACTGTTCGCTAGCTCAGTCCTTCAGCTATAATCTCGTACTTCTTCGATACATGAGGTTATTTCCATAACATTGCTACAGGATGTTTTTCGGAACTGTGCAAAATTTCGAAATTTTCAAAAGGATCCCAAATGAAGAAAAACAGTTTTTTTTCAACTTTAACAGCAAAGGCATGAAGATTATCTCATTACCTTTGGCCATTTCCAAAATTGACTTCTTATCACTTTTATTTACAGAGTGGTTTTGCAATCATAACTTTTTTCCTCTTCAACCGATTTTTAAGATCTCAGGCTCATTTTGAAGCTGAAACCTCATATGAGAAGATTGGGAGGAGAATTAAATGAAAATCAAGTTGTTTTCGGAAGGATCTTTCATTCTATACACGAAGCGTAGCGTAGCGAAGTCGGTCGAAGTTATTGCTTCTTGCGATAATTTAGTGAACAAGTAGTGAAAAAATTGTTCAATATAGTTCGAATTTATATCAAAACGAGCAGCTCAAATTCGCCTACAATCTAATATATAGTGAATGTTGAGTTATAATGCATTATAGTTGCAATATTCAATTATAGTGAATGCAATCTGAATAGAGGAAAAAAAAAACCTGTACCAGAATAAAAACGCGAACTGATAAAACCCATCAGACATAAACGATACACTCTCCAGTGGCGTATCAATAAACATATAGAAATGTCAGGTAAATGTTATAAATGTTTCACCGATTGTGTTCTTAAAGATATCAAGAACGAAACATTTGGTTTCCCATGTGACCAGTGTAAACGAATCATTTGTAAAAGTTGTTCTGGATTATCAGCTTCGGAGGTGAGAGCTGTAGTTATCCCTACAAGGGTAATGCCATTTTATTGCCCACCATGTAGGGTGAATAGTATTACCGCCCTAGCTGAAAAAATGAATAAACTCGAAGAGGAAATCCAAGGGTACTCATCCAACTTCAATGGTAAATACATTACTTTGGAACAAAGAATACTAAAGATGGAAGAGGTACTGGAGTCAAATAAACGTTTAGAACAAAAGATTCAGAAAATCGAGAAACTATTTGATACAAACAAATTAATAGAGAATGAAGTGAAGGAAATAAAGCAATTCATTGAGTCTGGTAAACAGACCGAATTAAATAGTGAGGCACTATACATGGAGATACAAGATCGAGCAAACAGATCTAAAAAATATAATATTATATAATACCGAAGAATCTACATCCTCAGACTTGTCTGAGAGGATTTTATTTGATAAAGAACAGTGTCAAAAGGTATTAGATATTCTTAATGTACAGGCTGGAGAATTTAAGGCTATTAGACTGGGACGTTCTAATGATAAACCCCGTCCTATGAAAATATATTTTCTAGATAACAACATTGCTTTATCCTGCTTGAAAAATAAGAGGAAATTATTGTATCAACAATCTCCAGTGCGTTTGAGTGCAGATCTGACACCTACACAACGTCAATATACTAAAAACCTGTATCAAAAACTTGAAGAACGGAAACGAAATGGCGAAAATGATTTATCTATTCGTTATCAGAATGGAGTTCCCCAAATTGTCAAAAATAATAGGAACAATAGTTCAAAAAACGATTAAGTAAAATAAAAGTTTACTGTCAAAATGTTGGAGGTATTCGATCTAAACTTCAAGAACTTATAAACTCAGTGCTGTGTTCCAATTACGATATAATAATATTAGTTGAGAGCTGGCTGTCAGGTGATATATTGGATTCAGAAATTAGTATACTTTCCTATAATACTTTTCGATACGACAGAAATAGCGAAACAAGTGGAAAATCCAGAGGGGGAGGAATACTCATAATTGTAAAAGATACGATAAAGGTATCTGTGATTGAACCTTTGCATAAAACTGTCGAGCATTTATTCCTAAATTGTTCTTTTGAAAAAATCAATTTTGTATTAGGAGGAGTGTATATTCCTCCACAATCTCCAGAAAAAATGTATGAAGAACACTGTTCAACAGTTGAGAACATTGTTAATAATTATCAGCAACAAAATATATACGTATTTGGAGACTTTAATTTACCTGAAGCATTGTGGGATAACAACGAATTAGGTGTGACAGTGAATTGTCCAAATAGTTCCAAGGCACTCTTTTTGGCCGAAAACTATGGTTATTTGAATTTCTATCAGAAAATTAATGTCCCGAATAACAGATTAGTATTTCTAGATTTATGTTTTACAAATGTATCTGATATAGAAATATGTTCGGCACAAGATGTTATTTTTGAAAATAGTCAGCATCATATTAGTTACAATTTTGAAATCACAGTTAGTAAACAAAAAAGACACTTAAAATATACTGATTTTTACCATGACTTCAGAAATGCAGACTATGTTGGTCTTAATAATTATTTTAATGGTATAGATTGGAATAACATCTTGGTATCGAATATAAATGAGGCGGTAAAAATGTTTTATCACATATTAGACATGGGCATTCATCTGTTTGTACCTGTAAAAAGATTTAAGATCTCAAATTTTCCTAAATGGTTTAGTGCAGACCTGAGATATTTTATCAAACAAAAGAAAATTGCTCATAAACAATATGTGACTACTAGGAACATCCAAGACTATCATACATTTTCTGAACTGAGATCAATTTGTAAAAACTTATCGAGGGAATGCTTTGATAACTATATGTCACAGTTAGATGAGACATTATATACCGACCCCAAATTTTTCTGGAAATATATAAATAGTAAGAGGTCCGCACATGAGTTACCTGAAACTATGTTTTATAATGAAATGAAAGGAGAGAACAGTGAACAAATTGCCAACTGTTTTGCGAATTATTTCTCGACAGTCTACTCACATGAGGAGTCTGATGACTCTGATGTCACATACAATGCTCCAAGTAATATCAATTATGTCGTACCACATTTTTATATGTCCATAGAAATGATATTCAATAAAATAATATCTTTACCAGATAAGTTGACCTGTGGTCCTGATGGCATTCCTGATTATTGTATAAAGAATTGTATTTACTCTTTAACATATCCAATATATCTCCTTTTCAAATGTTCTATAGAAACTGCTATTGTTCCTGACCTTTGGAAACATAGTTACATCCGCCCTATCTTTAAATCAGGGAATAAACAAGATGTAAAGAACTACCGCAGTGTTTGCAATCAGTCTTCCCTAGCGAAACTCATGGTAAGTTTAATAAGTGATCAACTGAAATTTCATTGTAAAGAGCGAATAATAAGCAATCAACATGGTTTTTCTCAAAGTAAATCCACAATCACAAACTTGATGGTGTTTGAACAGAAAATATTGAATGTTTTGGAGAACAAAGGTCAGATGGATGCAATATACACTGACTTCTCCAAGGCATTTGATCGCGTAAATCACAAAAAATTATTGAATAAGATGGGAATATTTGGTTTTTCCAATCAATCACTATTATGGATTCAGAGTTTCCTAACTGATCGTACACAGCAAGTTAAGGTAGGGAATGCAACGTCGAATACTATTCAGGTGCCCTCAGGTGTGCCACAAGGGTCCCATTGTGCCCCTCTTTTGTTCAACATTTTTGTCAATGATATCGACCAATGTTTCAAAAACACAGAATTTTTGATGTTTGCAGATGATTTGAAACTTTTTAGACAAATAAGCTCCCTGGATGATGTTGATTTGGTCCAACAGGATTTGAATAACTTAGTTAGGTGGTGTAATGAGAATGATTTATATCTGAATATCAATAAATGTTGTTCCATAAGCTTTTACAAATTGAAGAGAAAATTTATCTCTCTATACTCCATTGAGGGAAACCAGTTAGCTTACCGTGAAACTGTGAAGGACTTAGGAATTATGTTTGATGAGCAATTAAGATTTGTGGAGCACATAAACTATATTTCTGTAAAGGCATCAAAATTACTGGGTTTTATTGTACGAAACTGTAAAAATTTTTCAGTTAGATCAATGAGAACTGTATATTTAACTTTAATAGTCTCTAGGTTAGAATATGGATCAATTATTTGGTCACCGTTTTATGAAAATCATTGTTATACCCTTGAAAGAGTTCAGCATAAATTCTTGAGATTCTGTGCACATAAAATGAATATTCACATTCAAAACCATGACTATTCTTTTATTTTGACTAGTCTCAACTTAAACCTTTTAATTGAGAGAAGGGAAAATGCTGACATAATATTTATTTATAAATTAATCAATGGTCTCTTCATCTGTCCTGAACTTCTTGAAATGATCAATTTACATGTACCCAACAGAAATCTTAGAAATTATGATCTGTTTCATATTCCTTTTCATCATTCAAACTATGGGCTACATTCTCCTATTGATCGGACACTCAAAATAATAAATGAAAAAAATCTCTAAATCACAGGCATATCCTTATCTAAATTCAAAAGTAATTTATTGTAAGTATAGTTAGCTGATATGTATTGTTTGGTATGTTGAAAATCTGTATATAATATTCATCCTTGCTTATATCACATATGTAGATATATATATATATATTTCCCTATTTATCTGTTCAGCAATTTATCATTTTTCAATTGTTCAAAATTTTCATATGTATATCATATTATTAGTAGACTTCCAATGCTATGAAATATATTATATGTATCAAATATTAATGGGGTGATCCCGTACAATAAATAAATAAATAAATAAATAGACACATCCAGATCTTTTTTTTTTCAGAAGTCAAAAATTGTGCGTGAGAAAATCAAAATGAAACGCCATGTTCTAGAAAAAAAATCTGCCAAAAAAAAATGCATGGTCCGTAACCAACGTAACAAAAATCATAATGAGTGACTGACAAGACAGGTTGAAAATTACGTTCTCGTGAAAATAAAGATCGTAGGTATTTCTTTTCTGGATTTCATGTTTTGGATTTTTTTCAAAGAACTTAATTTTTTAGACCCTCAAAAAAAATTTATACGTACGCCTATGAAACAAATTTTTTTATCTCTTTGATCAACTTTTTCCGCTGAACACAGCTATGGGTACCGCTTGTCTCGATTCTGAAAAATAACTTTTTTTCGCCCTGTACTCTGATACTTGGAGAACTCGAGTTTGGGCGATTCTTAGTAGTTTTGTACGAAACTCACGAAAATTATATGTAAAAAATCACAAAAATCTCCTTCCCCTTCATTCGTACCCAAAGTACCCCAAGGGGGCAAGGGGGCGAGAGAATTTTTTATTTTTTTTTATATCCGATCCCGATGTGGGGGTCAGGTGAAAAATGTTTACCGATATATCTAACCGTTTGACCAGCAAAAGTTTTACCCGCAAAAAAAATCTTGGGGGGGAGGGGGTATAAATTTGTTCATCAGTATTTTTGGTGGTGATATTTTCGTTCGATCAAACAACGTTTTGGATATTTTTCTTTCTTAATCGGGATTTCGAGGGGGATTTAGATTTGGGTTACCTTTGCAGAAACCCTTGATCTTTAATATTTATTTCCAGTCAATTCTAATCTTCATGTCTGTTCATCTACCGTTTCAGTTTCAAAATGATCCTGAGATTTTGAAAATCGGTTGAAGAGGAAAAAATTGATTTTTTGAGATCACTCAGTAAAGAAAAGTGATAAGAAGACAATTTTGGAAATGGCCAAAGGTAATGAGATAATCTTCATGTCTCTGCTGTTAAAGTTGAAAAAAAATGTTTTTCTTCATTTGGGATCCTTTTGAAAATTTCGAAATTTTGCACAGTTCCAAAAAACATCCTGTAACAATTTTATGGAAAAGACATCATGTATCGAAAAAGTTCGAGATTATAGCTAAAGGACAGAGCTAGCGAACAGTGCAAACAGAATTCAAATTGTTCAAAGAAGAAAAAAGTTATTCAAATCTAAACAGGGGCAAAATTTCGGGGTGCGACTTAATTAGTGTTGCGTAGTTTATTTGCTGGGAATTCCACTCTGGATTCATCGGGAGATCACCTTTCGCCAACGTACTATCAGAAAGATTTTGTTGGGTCTCAACACCAACAAAGCCTGTAGATCTGACGGAAACCTACCAAATGTTCTCAAGAAATGTGCCCCCGAACTAACACTTGTTCTTTGCAAGTTGTTCGACCACCTTACCTAGCAACTACAGACCTATCGCACTGCTATCAATTATTTCAAAGGTCATGGAAAAAGCCATCAACATCGAGCTCATGAAATATCTGGAACACTCAAGAATTGTCAACGATAGGCAATATGGCTTTCATCATCAGAGATCAACTGGTGACCTGCTCGCTTACGTCTCACATTTATGGAAGCTATCTATTGAAAAATATGAAGAAACTTTAGCCGTGGCATTGGAAATTTCCAACGCATTTGATCGAGTTTAGCACCAGGGACTCCTCGCCAAGCTTCCGTCTTATGGTTTGCCCCCTCAGTTGTGTTCTCTGCTTGCTAGTTTTCTCTCAAACAGGTCTCTCCATGTAGTGGTCGATGGAGTTTCATCTGATACTCTATACTTATAAATGCTGGTGTTCCGCAGGGATCAATTTGAGCATCAACAATATTTCTATACTTCACATCACATTTGTTGGAAGCAACTTCATGTCCTATACACAGCTCCGCGGATGATAGTACCTTCCATACCGTTTTCTCTTCCAGGGCTCCTATATTGGCCCATCAAACCAGAAATTAACGAGAAAGAAATGTTAACGAAATTAATATGGACTAAGCAACAATTCTCGAGTGGGGATCTAATAACCTTGTAGAATTCAATGCAAAAAAACACGAGCATTTCTTTTCTCTAGAAAAACCGATCTTACTGTGCCCAATATAATATAAATCAGCATTTCGATTCTTGGCGTTACTATCAGCAGATAGAGAGTTGCAAATCGAAAGTCTTCACATTTTTGAAGTGAATTCATGACTTTGAGGCTATTCACTAGAATGCATACTTATGTTTTGACCAAGGATGGTAAACTAGAGAAGGATGGTTCATTGCCATAAGACGCAATGTTGGCACATCGAACAGCGTTCGTGACGTCACTGACGGCCCTCAATCTTTGTTTACGTTTATGTAATTATGTCCAGATATTCATATTGTGGCACAATTGTGGATTGTGGCTGTAGGAATTGTTTTTTTTTTAAATGGAGTTCTTCAATAATTGTAGATATAGACAAATTACTCAGTAAGAAGATTTAGCAGTGTCGATAAATATTAATAAATTATTACATCACCTTCATTGAAAAGTGTGTAGTGTTTATGAAATCATTTCCATCTAATAACCAGTATGCCAGGTAGCAGATTTGCTATTTTTAGACAAAAACCAAGAGGATTCCAGTATTATTTACCACACATTTCCAAAAGGCACTGATTTTGTTTGGGATACTTTTATGAAAAGGTGGATGAGTTGTGAACATGCAGATGTTGTGAATCCTTATACAAGTCATACATCAGAGCTGTGATTTGTCCAACCAAATTCAAGAATTATGATATTCCATGTAATCAGACTCAGGAATTTTGTATACTTTAAGCTATAATGAGGATATAAAAACCTGCAAATAAAAGAAGCATCTATAGTAGAGTCCAATGTATAAATGAAGAAAATAGTCAGCTAATGAGAAAATCGAAATTGATGTCAATATATTTATATACCTATTATGTATAATGTAGGTACCTATAAATTAAATTAAAGAATGTATTTTATTTTCACCATTCAGTGATAATTGTTAAACTTGATAAAATCAATTTCAATTCAAAATATGAACTTTCAATAACCTGTGAATTGAATAATATATATGCACACATACATTACATGCATCATTCATCAGTACCTATGAATTCTTCATTGAAATTTCCCTATTTTTAATATGAAATTGTTTTAAAAAGGTAGGTATTAGGTACTCACCTATAGAATGTGTTTTGTAAATGTTGGATTATCTCATGTATTATTTTCTGGGTGGACATTCAGGAATTTTTGTGAATCAAGGAGTTTTTGTTCACAAAAATTACTAATATTTGAAGCCATATGATAACAATAACCAACAATAATCAATATGTATCGATTATAAAAAGGTACATCACAGTAAAATTACTTTTAATGACCATTTAGTGATATTCAGCATTAATAATGCCTTTTGGCCGAAAAAATCGCTTGAATGAACCATCCTTCTCTAGTTTACCATCCTTGTGTTTTGACAACATTTCGCAAGATGTTCCATGTTTCATAAACATTATTGATTTTTCTTTCGTATAGTGAAAGAATAAAAAAATATGTTATGACTTTA
The DNA here is from genome assembly GCA_029955515.1 of Chrysomela aeneicollis. Taxonomy (NCBI): domain Eukaryota; kingdom Metazoa; phylum Arthropoda; class Insecta; order Coleoptera; family Chrysomelidae; genus Chrysomela; species Chrysomela aeneicollis. The sequence goes on from JARUHQ010000001.1 coordinate 31,556,458, forward strand.
TTCGAATTGTGGTTGAAGCATTTTTCCCATATTGAATTTTCATGGAATTTGTCCGCTATTATACGAAAGCATTGTATCCATAAACTAACGCACTCTTTTCTCGTCCATGGTCCTTATTTTCAGTCCAAAGAAAACCTCTAGCGAGTTCGCAATGAATATGATTGACATTCAATAACTGATTATACGAAAAAGAATGAAAATAACGATTGCAATTTCACACGATACGGGTCGATTCGAAAATGTCACCTTTTTTAATGACACATAATAATATATTCTCTTTGATGCGGTATCGAGTTTTCAGCCCTCGCTTTTCTCAGAGGAAAATTCATTATTTTCCCAGATATTTCGTATCGCTTACGCAGTCGACTCGCAATTATTTACTCCATTTTGCTTATTTATGAGAATGACTATACAGTCCGTGTTAATCTTTTACTTTCAAAGAAAATGAACATTGTCGAATCAAAGAAGGCTTCAAAGAAACAAGAATCCCATTGTGATAATGATGAAAGCAGATCCGACAAATGATTCTCACCAACTAAACTATACGCAACACTAATTACGTCGCACCCCGAAATTTTGCCCCTGTTTAAATTTTAATAACTTTTTTCTTCTTCGAACAATTTGAATTCTGTTCGCACTGTTCGCTAGCTCAGTCCTTCAGCTATAATCTCGTACTTCTTCAATACATGAGGTTTTTTCCATATGATTGCTACAGGATGTTTTTTGGAACTGTGCAAAATTTCGAAATTTTCAAAAGGATCCCAAATGAATAAAAACAGTTTTTTTTCAACTTTAACAGCAAAGGCATGAAGATTATCTCATTACCTTTGACCATTTCCAAAATTGTCTTCTTATCACTTTTATTTACAGAGTGATCTCAAAAAATCAATTTTTTTGGTTTTGCAGTCATAACTTTTTTCATCTTCAACCGATTTTCATAATCCCAGAATCATTTTGAAGCTGAAACGTTAGATGAACAGACATGAAGATTAGAATTGACTAAAAATAGATATTAAAGAAGAAGGTTTCTGCAAAGGTGACCCAAATCTAAATCCCCCTCGAAATCCCGATTAAAAAAGAAAAATTTCGTAAACGTTGTTTGATCGAAACGAAAATATCACCACCATAAACACTGAAAAAAAATTTTTTACCCCCTTCCCCCCAAAATTTTTTTGCAGGTAAAATTTTTGCTGGTGAAACGGTTAGATATATCGGTAAACATATTTCACCTGACCCCACATCGGGATCGGACATTGAAAAAAAAATTTTTTTTCGCCCCCCTTGCCCCCTTGTGGTACTTTGGGTACGGATGAAGGGGAAGGAGATTTTTGTGATTTTTCCACATATAATTTTAGTGAGTTTCGTACAAAACTACTAAGAATCGCCCAAACTCGAGTTCTCCAAGTATCATAGTTTGATGTACAGGGCGAAAAAAAGTTATTTTTCAGAATCGAGACAAGCGGTACCCATAGCTGTGTTCAGCGGAAAAAGTTGTACAAAGAGATAAAAAAATTTGTTTCATAGGCGTACGCATAACATTTTTTTTGGGGATCTAAAAAATTTAATTCTTTGAAAAAATCCAAAACATGATGGAAGACTTTGTGAAGGGGGTGAGAAGGTTACCCTGAAATTTTGTTGCATTCAGAATTTTGTTTTCATTTTGAATTTTTTAATGACGTATTATATCTTCAGAAAAGAAAGACCTACGAATAGTTTTTTCTGTCCTGTTCTTTATTTTCACGAGAACTTAATTTTCAACCTGTCTTGTCAGTCACTTATTATGATTTTTGTTACTTTGGTTACGGACCATGAATTTTTTTTAGCTGATTTTTTTTCTAGAACATGGCGTTTCAATTCGGTTTTCTCACGCACAATTTTTGACTACTGAAAGAAAAAAGATCTGGATGTGTCCAGAATGAAGATCCTTCCGAAAACAAGTTGATTTTCATTTAATTCTCCTCCCAGTCGGGATTTACAGAGTGTTTCAGATTTGGGTCACTTTGAGGAAACCCTCGATCTTAAATGTACATCTTGAGAGAATTCTGATCTTCAAATCTTCTCATATGAGGTTTCAGCTTCAAAATGAGCCTGAGATTTTGAAAATCGGTTGAAGAGGAAAAAAGTTATGACTGCAAAACCAAAAAATTGATTTTTTGAGATCACTCTGTAAAGAAAAGTAATAAGAAGACAATTTTGGAAATGGCCAGAGGTAATGAGATAATCTTCATGCCTCTGCTGTTAAAGTTGAAAAAAAAACTGATTTTCTTCATTTGGGATCTGTTTGAAAATTTCGAAATTTTGCACAGTTCCAAAAAACATCCTGTAGCAATTTTATGGAAATAACCTCATCTTTTGAAGAAATACGAGATTAAAGCTAAAGGACTGAGCTAGCGAACAGCGCACACAGAATTCGAATTGTTCAAAGCAGAAAAAAGTTATTCAAATTTAAACAGGGGCAAAATTTCGGGGTGCGACGTAATTAGTGTTACGTAGTTTAGTTGAAATCTGAAGATGTCAGGAATTTGTTAGGACCCCTATTATGATAATATGATGACGATACTTTGAGAAATTGATCCTATACTTGACTAAAACGAAGTCAAAAATAATGAAATTTCTGTCTTGCATCGATCAGATATTCTTGGGGACATTGAATACATTTCACTTATCACTATTCGTATGACCAACAAAATCAACAAAATTTTACAAAAACCCTCTGTTGTAGGACGTCTTTGAGAATCCTGGGCAACATATCCTTCTACATCAAGCACTCGTCAATGATAAACATAATTTTTCTATTTTGGTTGTACAATGAAGTCATTGTGCAACGCAAATGCGTGTCGAAATAGCCTCTATTCCGATACGCATTTTTTATTGTTAGGAGATTGGTACAATCGAACTGTCAAATAAAAGTCAGAAGAGTTAGGCCCAGTTTACTTCTGAGCAATTTGGATTTGGTGATATTAGCAGTGAAAAACTCAATGTTTTACTTGATAAATTTCAATTCAGAGTGTAATTTGATTTAAATTGACCAATAAAAACAATAACAACATTGAATTTTTCACCGCTGGTATTGCAATAATCAAAATCGCTCAACTGTAAACTGGGCTTTACCCTTGTGCGTCAGATTTTAATTATTTCAATGAATGTCATTATTGTTACCAATCGAAGATGTTTCTGTTATTTATCGATATTAAATCAATTTTTGTCTTCAAATCAATTCAAAATAGAAAAAATTGCATATTACACACGTTTTATAAGACACGTTGTCGCACTTGTTCACTTGGAGCACTCCTCGCTTTTCTCGTCGTACTCCAAACAACGCGTTCGACAAAATAGCGTCTTATAATATCCATTCCATAATATACTATTATGGAAAGTAAAATGAAAAATAACACACAAAATAGTATATTATGATGCAAGTTTCTTAAGACGCTGTTTTGTCGCACGCATTGTTTGGAGTCCGACGAGCGAAGCGAGGAGTGCTCCAAGTGAACAAGTGCGACAACGTGTCTTGTAGATTGTAATAGATTGTATATAGGGGGATCGATAAAGCTGTGGAGCCTCTCAAGCACCTTAACTTATCAGATCTTTTGTGCATAACCCTTAATCTATTCGAGGCCCGGGATTCCGAGGCTAGGAGCTAGGTTCCTGACATCGGATGGCTCTAAGAAGGCCCCTTCCAGGAACTTGAGCCTCTTGCGAAAGAGCGCTGGGCATTCGCAAAGCAAATGTTCTGCAGTTTCAGCGAAGTTCTTGCAGTAGCGGCAACTATCACTCTCTGTTTTGCCCATCTTTTTGAGGTGATACCTCAGAGGGCAGTGTCCAGTGAGGAGTCCCGTTACCAGTTTCAAGTCTTTTTTGTCCAACTCGAGAAGCTGTTTAACTTTCCTTATTGGCGAGAGGCTCACTAGCCTTTTCGCTTGTCTTTGTCCTTGCACTTTATTCCACTGAGATTTCATTTCATTTGCTTCCAAGCGTCGGAACTCTTCTCTCAAGTGGACCTTAGAGAGTTCACAGAAGGGTTTCTGGGCCGAGAAATTGTGTATTTGCCCCTTCTTTGGCAAGGCAATATATACTTCTTCGTTGCCTTCAACTCCTTGATGACCTGGCACCCACATCAAACTGACTTGTTTGTCTGTTGTCATCAGTTGTCTCAGGGATTGTTTACAGTCCCAAGTTAGCTCAGACTCACGGCCTGAGAAAATCTCAGAAAATCTGAGAAGAAAACGTATGCCGGTTCTTTGACAGAGAAAACACGGAATGTTCACTTTCTGGAATAGTGTCAGTAAATATATTGTAATATCTATATATGTATATACCTTCTTTATGATGAGTTTATGATGGATTATTGAAAAAAGTCTTCTAACGAGGCATATCATTATTTCCGCTGGAAAAATTAGTGGAAAACGAGGTGGTTTCCACCATCCGGCATTTTCCGCAACTCGATTCGGTGCTGCGACGCCTCTAACAAGCCTACCGCGATCCCGACACGATTTCATTTCATTTCCGAAACAAATGATCGTAATTTGATAGGCGGCTCGACGCCCAAACGTCCAAATAATGGGAATTAGCGACGCCGCGACGATTATCCGCGATCGCTGATGATGGATGCGATGACGACGAGACAGTGGCGACGAAATACATTTTGGATAAAATCGCGAATCAAGATTCTTTTCAAGAGTATAATGAAACATTTTTTCAAACTCACTGTTTTTACTCCACTTCAGAGTTTCGCAGTCTGAATTTGTTGAATGGAACAAACTGATCTTACTCCTATGTGAGTACCAGTTCATTTGATTCCCGCATCCTTCATCCTTCATCCTTCATCCTTCATCCTTCATCCTTCATCCTTCATCCTTCATCCTTCATCCTTCATCCTTCATCCTTCATCCTTCATCCTTCATCCTTCATCCTTCATCCTTCATCCTTCATCCTTCATCCTTCATCCTTCATCCTTCATCCTTCATCCTTCATCCTTCATCCTTCATCCTTCATCCTTCATCCTTCATCCTTCATCCTTCATCCTTCATCCTTCATCCTTCATCCTTCATCCTTCATCCTTCATCCTTCATCCTTCATCCTTCATCCTTCATCCTTCATCCTTCATCCTTCATCCTTCATCCTTCATCCTTCATCCTTCATCCTTCATCCTTCATCCTTCATCCTTCATCCTTCATCCTTCATCCTTCATCCTTCATCCTTCATCCTTCATCCTTCATCCTTCATCCTTCATCCTTCATCCTTCATCCTTCATCCTTCATCCTTCATCCTTCATCCTTCATCCTTCATCCTTCATCCTTCATCCTTCATCCTTCATCCTTCATCCTTCATCCTTCATCCTTCATCCTTCATCCTTCATCCTTCATCCTTCATCCTTCATCCTTCATCCTTCATCCTTCATCCTTCATCCTTCATCCTTCATCCTTCATCCTTCATCCTTCATCCTTCATCCTTCATCCTTCATCCTTCATCCTTCATCCTTCATCCTTCATCCTTCATCCTTCATCCTTCATCCTTCACCCTTCATCCTTCATCCTTCATCCTTCATCCTTCATCCTTCATCCTTCATCCTTCATCCTTCATCCTTCATCCTTCATCCTTCATCCTTCATCCTTCATCCTTCATCCTTCATCCTTCATCCTTCATCCTTCATCCTTCATCCTTCATCCTTCATCCTTCATCCTTCATCCTTCATCCTTCATCCTTCATCCTTCATCCTTCATCCTTCATCCTTCATCCTTCATCCTTCATCCTTCATCCTTCATCCTTCATCCTTCATCCTTCATCCTTCATCCTTCATCCTTCATCCTTCATCCTTCATCCTTCATCCTTCATCCTTCATCCTTCATCCTTCATCCTTCATCCTTCATCCTTCATCCTTCATCCTTCATCCTTCATCCTTCATCCTTCATCCTTCATCCTTCATCCTTCATCCTTCATCCTTCATCCTTCATCCTTCATCCTTCATCCTTCATCCTTCATCCTTCATCCTTCATCCTTCATCCTTCATCCTTCATCCTTCATCCTTCATCCTTCATCCTTCATCCTTCATCCTTCATCCTTCATCCTTCATCCTTCATCCTTCATCCTTCATCCTTCATCCTTCATCCTTCATCCTTCATCCTTCATCCTTCATCCTTCATCCTTCATCCTTCATCCTTCATCCTTCATCCTTCATCCTTCATCCTTCATCCTTCATCCTTCATCCTTCATCCTTCATCCTTCATCCTTCATCCTTCATCCTTCATCCTTCATCCTTCATCCTTCATCCTTCATCCTTCATCCTTCATCCTTCATCCTTCATCCTTCATCCTTCATCCTTCATCCTTCATCCTTCATCCTTCATCCTTCATCCTTCATCCTTCATCCTTCATCCTTCATCCTTCATCCTTCATCCTTCATCCTTCATCCTTCATCCTTCATCCTTCATCCTTCATCCTTCATCCTTCATCCTTCATCCTTCATCCTTCAGCCTTCAGCCTTCATCCTTCATCCTTCATCCTTCATCCTTCATCCTTCATCCTTCATCCTTCATCCTTCATCCTTCATCCTTCATCCTTCATCCTTCATCCTTCATCCTTCATCCTTCATCCTTCATCCTTCATCCTTCATCCTTCATCCTTCATCCTTCATCCTTCATCCTTCATCCTTCATCCTTCATCCTTCATCCTTCATCCTTGATCCTTGATCCTTGATCCTTGATCCTTGATCCTTGATCCTTGATCCTTGATCCTTGATCCTTGATCCTTGATCCTTGATCCTTGATCCTTGATCATTGATCCTTGATACTTGATCCTTGATACTTGATACTTGATACTTGATACTTGATACTTGATACTTGATACTTGATATTTGATCCTTGATCCTTGATCCTTGATCCTTGATCCTTGATCCTTGATCCTTGATCCTTGATCCTTGATCCTTGATCCTTGATCCTTGATCCTTGATCCTTGATCCTTGATGAGTCTCATGTTTTTTTTGATAGCAATGGTTTCCATGAAATTCAGATTGAAAATTATTGCAGTTATCCAGATGTTTTCACTGTTTTCGAAAAAGGGTGCAATAATTCCAATTCTCGCTGTGATGTGAATCATGTTTCGAATGAATTGCTATTGTAAATTATGCTGCTAGAAGTCAATCCGATGGAAAAACATTCGGAAGTAAATGCAATAAACGTTGAAAAAAAAAGACTGAACATTTGCAACAACCAAAAAAATCTCGCATTCGATATTCATCCAACCTTTCTCCCTAATGAATTTCCGAAAGAACACGGAGGTGCCTATATAAACTCAGACGGGATGAAATCGTGAGCAGCAACGAAATCTCACTGAAACACGAACTATCTAATCCCGTCAAATCGAACCAATTTGGAGATTTATATAACGATCTCAATTATTATCCCTGATATTCGACGGGTGGCGCACGTGATAAACTGAATAATCAGTATAACAACTTCGAAAACCTCGCACAGTAGCGACATGTCATAATAGCAGGATTGAAACCATTATTTTCTCGAATAAATCAGCCGGAGGCAACATTTCCTTGTAGACATTCGAGTTCAAACTTCGTTGGTATAGCAATAATTTGAATTGCAAAAATCTATGCATCTATCTCTGAAATTTTCGACTCTAAAATCAAATCATAATTTTATGTCTATATAGTTGTGTTTCCCTCAAACTGGAAGACAACTAAAGGGTTCAACTGATTCCTAAGAAAGTCAAAACCATTCCTTGTAGGTAATTAAAAACCTATTGTGGTACTACTTATTTGAAGCTCAACCAATATATTGAGAGATCTGAGGACTTCATAATCAAGTAGATTTCACCAAAACTCACTTTTCTGTTTCGTACCAACATCTACTTCACATTTCAACAAATTCTCATAATCTACAAACTATAAATTACACCCGTTGAGAAGTATTGTCCATCATGACAGATCAACGTTTGGAGTTCATCTGGGCTGGTGGTCCAGTGCATTGAATCGATGGCTTATAGTCTAGGGTTGCGTTCATAAATTTACTCTCGTGAGTAGAAGAGAGTTCGATCACGTGATCAGAAATGTATGTCTGGTGGTTATAATCGGAGTAGTCGTTCAAAAACACCGAGTATGGTGGGTTATATTTTGGAAACTTCACAAATACCTACATTTGCTGAAAAATATAGTTGAGGCTGGCTTATAGCTCGAGAATTCCGAAATAAAAACACAATAACAGCCTACACAAACTATCAACAAAAGCAGAGTGTGGATAATTTGCTGACCAAAAAATAATCCTGCCACTCCGATCCTTGGAAGATATATAACCAAGTGAAACTCCAAATCTGAGTTGTGTTTGATGAGGTGTTCTTGCCACCGTAGGAAAATATCGAATCAACCCCCTCGCAAGGGTAGTTTATACTTGTAATTTTTCTTAAAACTTTGCTGACCGGGGGTATCCAGTGAAGATATTTCATTGAAACAGTAGATTATGACTGCTGAAAACATACTCTTCATGCCACCATAGTGAAAATCCGAATCAACCCCCTCGCAAGGGTAGTTTATACTTGTGATTTTCCTTGAAACTTTGCTGAATGGGGGTTTCTAGTGCAGATATTGCAGTGAAACAGTAGATTGTAATTGCTCAAACCACACTCTTTATGCCACCATAGTAGAAATTTGAATCAACCCCCTCGCAAGGGTAGTTTATACTTGTAATTTTTCTTAAAACTTTGCTGACCGGGGGTATCCAATCATTGAAACAGTAGATTATGACTGCTGAAAATATACTCTTCATGCCACCATAGTGAAAATCCGAATCAACCCCCTCGCAAGGGTAGTTTATACGTGCGATTTTCCTGACAGGGGGGTTGCTAGTGTGAATTTTTGAAGATTAACTTGCATAAACTAACCTTGCAGTGGGGTTGATCCAATTTTTTACTATGGTGGCATAAAGAGTATGTATTTAGCTATCATAATCTACTGTTTCAATGGAATATCTTCACTGGATACCCCCAGTCAGCAAAGTTTTAGGAAAAATTACAGGTATAAACTACCCTTGAGAAGGGGTTGATTCGGATTTTCACTATGGTGGCATGAAGATTATGATTTGAGCAATCGTAATCTATTGTTTCACTGCAATATTCACACTATAAACCCCCTGTCAGCAAGGTTTTGAGGAAAATCACAGATATAAACTACCCTTGCGAGGGGGTTGATTCAGATTTCCACTATGGTGGCATAAAGAGTATGTATTTAGCAATCATAATCTACTGTTTCAATGAAATATCTTCACAGGATACCCCCGGTCAGCAAAGTTTTAAGGAAAATCACAGGTATGAACTACCCTCGCGAGGGGGTTGATTCGGATTTTCACTATGGTGGCATGAAGAGTATGGTTCGAGCAATCATCATATATTATTTCACTGCAATATTTACACTAGAAACCCCCTGTCAGCCAAGGTTTTAAGGAAAATCACACGTATAAACTACCCTTGCGAGGGGGTTGGTCCAAATTTTTACCATGGTGGCATGAAGAGTATGGTTTGAGCAATCACAATCTACTGTTTCACTGCAATATCTGCACTAGAAACACCAGTCAGCATAGTTTTAAGGAAAATCACAAGTATAAACTACCCTTGTGAGGGGGTTGATTCAGATTTTTTTTATGTTGGCACGAAGTATCCGCATCGAACAATCATAATATGATGTTTCAGTGGAATATTTCAACTGGAACCCCTCGGTCAGCAATGTTTTTAGAAGAATCACAAGTATAAACTACCCCCGTATGGGGGTGTATTCAAATTTTTGTTATGGTGGCAAGAAGGTATTTCTTCATAGATATCTGTTTTGTATCATGAGCCCGATATTATCAGTAGAAGTCTGAAATCTAATGGAATATTCTATTCTGGTCAGCAAAATACTTTTTCCCCTTTTTCCCCAGTAACATTACGCGCGGCTAGGGTTTGGATGGGTGACCGCGACTGCCTGATGTCACTGGCAGCTGCATTTTTATTTCTCTTGGAAGTAGGTCCTTCGAAGGACATCCCGAAAGGACGTCCCTAGTTAGTTCCCAAGTGGGACATTTGTGCGTCCCACAGACGTACAATGGACGTCCGCGGTACCAAATATGAACGTCCTATAGACGTCTCAAAATGTCCGAAGGACATCCATAGGACATAATTGTGCTATTAGGGTTGCTATTCATCGCTTCGCTAGCTGCATGAAAGTTTCACCACCGGAATTTATTCCTCATCCGAATTCACGAATATTCCTCCACAGACTGTACTCATCAGAATACGAAAGAATCCGCCTTTGTGCGACCATCCACTTCTCTCCTTTTCTACCTCCGCTAACCGACAAAAAGAAGAAAAAAATCCATACCAATTTACAAATGAGAGAGACTGCCTCTCGCGTTGAGTGAACGTTAAACATCACATCGAGAGCCAGAAATAATAAATTGAAAGCGACGAACTGCCGACCAATGGGGAAGCAGCATTCGGTCGAGTGTGCACCTACACCACCAATGATGGAGCGTCGTGCAAACCGAAAGGAAAGGTGTTTGTGGGAAATGTTTACACGTTGTTTGTTGTCGGTTGACAGGCAGCAGTCGCCACCACCCAGGGGACAGAAAAAGAAGTGTCTGGGTGGAAGAAGTCCCCTAACACGCAATGTACACACATGGAGACTCTTATTCACAAAGCTATATATATGCCTTCATCTCTGATGAGATACGAGAAAGAATCGCATCGTGTATACCTATTTCGAAGGCTACAGGGCAAGGTGGATATAGGATGGTGAAACAGCTTCCTATTAACAAGCACTGGAATAAACTGTAGACCTTTGCCTACTTGATTTCATACCGTAGTAATATTTTCTGAAATTAACAGAGATGGCGATATACCTTGTGTCGGTAAAACAGAAACTCTGCATCTGTCATCTTTTTATCAGTTTCATCTATTCTAGATGATAAATGACTGAGAAGAGTCAAAATATCAATATTCATTCCAGATTTAAAGAAAATATATTGTTTAATGTCGTTTCAAGTCACGTCTGTCAGATGCCAACCACAGAAATACGTGAGCAACAGAAATCTTCTTCGATAATCGATCTTACCGCCATCTTCATTCAAGTAGCTGAAATATTACTACCTTCTCAAACGGTCTACATGTTTTTCGCAGAAACAATTGAAGAGCTGTTTCACCATCCTATATCCACCTTGCTACAGGGTATAGTCCCAACAGTTTGTTTGGGTGTGCCACAGGGATCCATTTTGAGGCCTTTGTTATTCGGCTTATACTTACATATCACATCGTGTAAAAGTTCATTATTCTGATGACATATACGAATTTTTATACGACTTATAAGGCATGTTGTCGCTTTAAGGGTCATGAGAAAATAAACGGCAAGTTTAAATATTTTGAACAAAAACAGTTATTTGAGCATTCAGACGAAATAATTCTTGGGATTTTGAAAGGTATCTGTCGAATGGTTTCCGAGAAAAAAAATTAAAACGTCATAATCACGATATTTTCAGAATTTTCTCAATAACTGTTCGACAGATTCCATTTAGAATATCATGCTACATCAATGACGTAATCAGAGACAGTCATGATTTTTTTCGAAATCTTTGAACTTTCAATTGTGAAATAATCAGAAAAACTCATTATGAAATCAATCACAAATGAGAATTGAATACAATTGTGAAATAATCAGAAAAACTCATTATAATCAATCACAATTGAAAAAATTTGCTTCTTCGAATAAAATTTTCAAGAATGGAGATCAAAGAACAATTCATACCAGTTTTCAGACGTGAAATTGTATTAGTTCTTTTTTTTATTCAAACAAAAATTAAGTCAAAAATATTCGGTCTGTAGTATCGAAATTGTATCTGAAATAATCTCTGATATTAAATGGAATTACAAGTAATAATCGAGACCTGACTTCCATTTTTTCTGTATTTTTACAAGCAACATTATAGAACTCATTACCGAGTGAGGTTTTTCGTGATACGAACAATAATATAGATACATGGATCTTTATTTCGAATAGAAAATAGGAAACCTATATAAAGTTCACAAGTTTTAAAAACAAAAAATTGATAATGAGAAAAAAGAGAAATGGGTAAAAAACATTACAACAAGAATGTTGTTCTTTCGTAGGTGTCAATGGTAGACCAATTTTTGCACGATTGATCATTTTTGACTATTTACCGTGACAGATTTTACGTCAGTATTAGGTGACATTTACTAGCAACTCGACGGTAAGTAATCCAACTCGACGGTAAGTACTCCAACTCGACGGTAAGTAATTCACTTACCGTCGAGTTAAAGAATATCTTAATTTTAATTTATTTTTATAATATATAATGGTATCAATCGTGCAAAAAACGTTATAAGCATGTCGAACGTTGAGGGTAACCGGTATAAAACCCTTACCGTTCTCCATACTTAATATACTATTATCGTTCCATCTATATCGAATGTCATTTGTCAAATGTCGAAAAACGCTATATACACACGCACACGTTGAACGTTCGGAACAAGTTGTCCCTTTTGATAGGATGCATTTGACATATGACAAATTTTCAGATGACATTTGACAGATGCCATTTGACAGATGACATTTGACATATGCCATTTGACATATGCCATTTGACATAATGCCATTTGGCTTGTGACATTAGGTTGATAGGTGTAGTTATTGTCTGGTATACGAGCATTACATGCTCTTTTTATTTGGAATGAGTGTGGTTGGACATGAAGTAAAACCAAAAAATCTCTCGCTACAGCTGTAAGCGAGGACTTAGTTGCGACAATATTGAAGTAACTCACCACTAAATACATAGAATTGAAAACCCCCTGAAGATTCGAGTTGTAAGAAAGCTCTCAAAAGGAATTTCTCGGATACCAGCCCGTACCCTCTCGAATATAACTCCATTTCCAGAGGAAAGTTCCTTTAGGCGTTCGACGTGAATCTCCGATTTACCGCCGGGAAAACTACACGATTTTTCCGAGTGCATCTAGCCCCTAACTCGACAATGACAAAATAGATCGAATTAAGGCCATACCCTGCTGCTGCTCGTGACTTGCAGGGCCTCCACAATGGCTCATCATTTTCCCCGGAACTTTCCACACCCCGCAAGGGATTCTCGCCCCTCGATCGAGGGATGTTCGGAGATGTTTGGCGCGCCTCGAGTGTTCACCGAGCTGTCAATAACCGGGAATGTCTTCGAAAGCATTTTTGCTTCAACACGAATTCGAACACTTATCCAATCTCATATAGCGCCCCTATATATGATCGTTTTTTCGTCTCTCGGATCTCGTATAAAGTGGTGGAGATACAGGGTTGATTGGATTTTTTTGCTGATGCACACGAAAGAAAAACCCTGCTCGTCCAATGTTATTGGATATTGAGTTTTTCTGGTAATTTTGAGGTACTTACAGGAAAAAAATTTATAAGAGAAAAGGTCGAGAGATCTCAGCAAAGGGCTGTGCGATAACGATTTATAAATATCGCATATAGGTAAAAAAAATAAATACCTATGACGGAAATATTTTAAATTCGATCAACAATCTCAATTTTTGGCAGTTGAAAATTATCAAATACAAGAAAATATAAGAAAACCAACCACAACAAACTGATGTTATGCAACCCTGCTCTATTCAGGTTGGCCTATATACAGGGTCGTAACAATATTTTTCCTTTCACTGGGATCGTGAATAATTATTCAGAAAAAATAATGGTGCAGACTCTCTTTTTGTCTTGCTGATGAACTCTGATTCTATTTTCTGAGGTTTTATTCGTGAGAACATTGTTGGAATCGTTTTTATCATAAACTAATCTGAAATCGTGATCATGTCAAAAATACTTATACATATAATATTTCAGATACCTATTATAAATCTCATATATTTTCGCGCTTTCTCGATTACTCTTTGTTCAAGATAATATATAAAAATATCAGTTGGTTGAAGGCTGAAGTTTTCACGACTGCAAATCTCATGCCCATAAATAAGACACGAGTGGTTTTGAAATGAACGAGGAAGAAATGTTAACAAAATAAATATGGACTTAGCAACAATTATTCTCGAGTGGGGATCTAACAACCTGGTAGAATTCAATGCAAACAAAACACAAGCATGTCTTTTCTCTATAAAAGCCGATCTCACTGTGCCCAACATAATTCAGTCAGGAGTAACCATAACATTGAAGTCATCCATTTCGATGCTTGGTGTTACTATCAGCAATAACCTTTCTTGGGAAAATCATTGCCAAAAGTGCATCCCAAAAACTTGGATTTCTGTTTCGAGCCAAGAGCTATTTCACTCCCAATCAGCTGCTTATATGATCTATAAGGCACAAATCTGACCTGTCCTGGAATACTCTTCTGTCCAAAAAAGAAAAATTCGTCTTGTCGGTGATGCCTCGCTTACAAACTCGCTCACTTCTCTGGAACACCGTAGAAAAGTTGGCGATTTGTTTCTATCTTATAGATATTTTCATGGGCGATGCTCTTCTGAAATATCAACAATCCTACATTAGCAGTCTCTTCGAGATTAACCCGCCCAGTTCAGTCTTCACACCCATTCGTGGTCACTTTAGAGATCTGAAGAACGTCCCTTTCCAAAAACTCGTTCATCCAACGAACATCGACACTTTGGAACTCATTGCCTTGGGACGTGTTCCCCGAGGCATACCTACGATCTCCAGAAATATAAGAAGAACACCAACTCCTGCCTTCTTTCCCTTGGTTCTCACGATGTTCTCTGAACATTACAGGATAGTCTAATATGAGGTATTATATGGAGGTTCAACTCTGAGATGACATCATGCTGTCTAGAAATGAAGGTTAGCATAGAGACATCAAATATTGGTGCTTGTTTTCATATCCATTCCAAATTTTGCGGAATCTCCCCTAGGTTTTTGCCACTTCACTTCTGATTACATGGGCGCCGTTATCAGGGTGCTCTTGCACCCCCCTGGCAAGATAGAATAGAAAAATACAATATTTTCTGCTGTCCAATTTTGTTCATCACCTTGTCAATAAATTCAGTAACTTCCTCTACTCTTTGAATGAAATATATATTCAAATACTCGCTAAATTTGAATTTCACATTACATTCATCATCCACATAATATACATATACATGACTTCAAGAATTATCAAGATATATGTCATTATATTATTATTATAAGGGAGTACTTTCAGGGTGATAGTTTATTAAACGAGGTGAAAAATTCTGTCTTTTATCTAAACATTTGGAAATATGTAAGTACTCACTAAATTTTGATCCCAGCTTACGACTCATCTAGGAAATGGTGTTATACCTATACTAACCCAATTTGGTTCACTTCTTCAAACAATTTTAGAGTTGAGACACAGGGAGTTTAAGTTGAAAAAATTGCTATTTAGGTAGGTATGTATAGAAAATCATGAATATTTTTTTTGAAATTCGGTAAGTAACAACAGTAATTTGAAGTAATAAGGTTCTTCGCCGAGACATATTTTCTATTTCTGTCAGTATCATGATTTCATACCTTTTTTTGAAATAAGTTTGAAATAAATTTTTTAACCAACTGCGTCACAAAAAATAACGAAATTTTGCGTAGTTGTCTTGTTCATGAAATAGTTTGTTATATTATGACATTTCGATATTGAATAAGACTAAGGTATATTTTCCGAGGTATATTTTCGCTATATATATTCGTGCACTATCATTTATTTCGTAATCTGAATAAATATATTCCTTAATGTAGTGAACGATATTTCTTTGGCATCGTCAAATGATTATCTATATAAAAATCATTTTCTTCCTCATAGCTGTTGGTTGTCGAGGTATTACAATATTTGCCGTTTTCAGGAAAAGGGTCACATTGAAAAGTGCGTTTGAGGTGAAAATTCAACCATGTGAGTCAAGCCTGTTCTCAAATTGTCCATATTTTTCAAACAAATCTCTTAGTTATTCAATGATTGGACACAGGTTGAAATAAATTCTCAGGGCATATAGGAGTTAAAGCCTGACGCTTTCAGTAGGTAAATATATACGATTATAAAAGGTGGTTGGAACAGCTGTCCATAATACAGATAATTTCATAGGATCATTCACCAATTAAAAAAATATTTGAATGAAATGTTTCATTTTAATGTTGTGGTGCATTTGAAGAAAGTACGTACCCTATCAAATTAGACCACCATGTACAAGAAAAAAATCATCATCATAAAATTAATCCAATTTGAAAGAAAACTTTGAATATATAAATCAGTGCGTGGGAATTCATCATGAAACTGCTATAAAGATTGAAAGTTGGAACAGATCAGAAACAAAGGCATAATATACGCGGCTTATTTCCTATTGGTCCAAACGCGTCTCCCACGCAAATTAAATCCTTTGGTACACAAATATTTCATTATTTCATCCCAGATCCCATTCATCTGGACCACTTATTCACCACAACAAAATGGCCCCCATTTCATCCGCCCGAAAACAACTAACAAATGCCCATCACGCTGTGTCATTTCAACCTAACGAAAATTGACTATACAATACTGCAAATCGCCCAAAAAATATTCCGGTTCCCCTTTCCGGTGCAATCTCAACAAAGCACAAACGAATCGTTTTCCGATTCAATCCGTGAAATCCAATCCGATCAATCCTTCTTCACGGCGTGTTGTCAAAACAGTCACGTCGTCAATTACTGTAATGAGAGGAGATAGAACAGAAGACTTTATGCAGCAGTGGCGTCATCAGTTATAGGCTAAGAATTATTTGCCCCTGATTTCGCTAAAAAAATAATTTTCCAATTTTGGTTCTATAATGTAGTCATTATGGAACGCAAATGCGTATCGAAATTGCCTCTATTTCGATAGGCAATTTTTATCATTCGGAGGTTGGATCACAGATGGTTGGATACAATCGAACTTTCAAATGAAAGAGTTAGACCTAGAGCTACTTCTGACCGATTTTCGATTTGATGATACTAGCAGTGAAAAACTCAATGTTTTTATTGGTGAATTCTGATTCAGAGTGTGATTTGATTCAAATTGACCAATAAACACAATAACAACGTTGCATTTTTCACGCTTGTGCGTCAGATTTAAAATATTTCAATGTCATCATTGTTAACAATCGAAAATGTTTCTGTTATTTATCGATATCAAATCATTATTTTTTCAATGAAAGACTTCAAATCAATGCAAAATAAAAATAAAATGTATATAACACACGTTTTATAAGACACGTTGTCGCACTTGTTCCCTTGGAGCACTCCTCGCTACACTCGTTGTACTCCAAACAACGCGTGCGACAAAATAGCGTCTTATAAAACTTGTATCATAATATACTATTTATGTCGATCGCCTATGTAAATGAAGATGTATACTTATGAGAGAAAGTTAAACAACTGTCTAAGCCCTAAGCTAAGGAAAAGCTAAATTCAGCTGAGCCACCAGTCTATTTATGTGGCTGAAGAAAAGTGAACTCTTGAATCTATTCAAGCTTTCAAATCTTCACAATATCAATATCAAAATCAAGAAAATTATGGAAAACAAGATAAAAAACATTACCTACTTACGAATGTGAGGTTTAAATCATGATGAAAATGAAATGTTGTATTGAATATTGATTATTAACATCATAAAAACTCATTTGATGAAAAGTATAACATTTCCCGACATGTTGGAATGCGGGATTTTGTTCGGTTGACAGGTTGACATTAGTGACATGGAACCATAGAACAAGGATATCCAAAAACTATCATGGAATAGAAAACAAAGTGTACCAATTTGAAGAAAGAGTAATTGAAGGCCAATGAAAATGTATACGAATGAAAACAATAGGTAGACCATTCTTTCAAATGATCATTCTTTATGGAATGCTTACAAAATATCAGAAGAAGTTGCGTTTGATGTGAATGGCTGACGTTTTCAAGACTCCTCTAACAAAAATAGTGATAGATAAAGGCATTACTCTAGATGAGAAAAATGGGGCAAAATTTGTATCCTATCCGCGGTATTGGCTTTGATTTAGTCAACAAAAATGGCAGGATAATATGGAACTTTCCTGACCCTGGCCACCATAGTTTTTTGATGAAGCATCAGGCAATTCATATTGAATAGATGATGGGTCTGAAACTTAACAATATGCATTTAGTCTGATACTTTTCCAACTGGCATAGGACCATTACATGCAAAGTGAATCGTTTGAAAAGATAAACGAAAATTGTGAAAAACAGACGAGTGGAAGCGAAAAGCTGCTGATCGGAAGAAGAACTGACTGGAAAAATAATAGCAAAACTGAAGTATAAATTTGGAACGAAATAGTTTTGTGCTATTGAGTGCCAGAAGTTGTGCATGAGATATGGGTATGTGTTGATTTGAAGAAAAACTATGTAAACTGTGAAGACTATATACTTATAAATCGAGTATACTTTTTTCTTTTCCGAAAAAATGATTATGATTAAAAGATGATTATCCAAAAATCCAGTTTTTTCCAAATATTTGGAAAACGAAAAAAGTGATCGTGAATCTTCTTCCACCATAGAAAATAATGAGCATGAAATTCAAACCCCTTCGTCACTCTTACGTTAGTTTGATGAGCGTCGATTTTGAATACGCCACTGTTGTTTGGAGTGTGGGAGGGTTGAAAAGGTACAAAAACTGCGTGTGTTGTGTGTATACACAAATGTCTGGTTTCATTTCCGATATAATCTAACGACGGCTCTTGCTTGGGTATAGATTTGATTTCTCATTTCAATGGATGAGATTGCTTTGTTTGCTGACGCTTTTGACGTGTCGGAGGGATTTTTGTATTATTACGCAATGTGCAGGGGTTTTCCGATATCATGATAACAAAAAAATAAATTTGTTTTCTGATTCTTATCAAAGGACAGAGAAAGTTTATTCAGTGTCATGTTATTTGTTTGCGATGACTATCTAGCAGAAATAATCTCGCAACTGGCTTATACGAGAAGGTTTTTTTCAATAAACTGAATTCGTTTTGAATAAAAACAAGCCATCAAAATTTAAATCTAACATTCAAAATATTAAATAAAAGAAGGCTTGCCAAAAAAATTAATGATTGTAACAATGAACATGAAAAACGAGGAACTATTTTTACTCACACTATACGGACGGGATCTTCTGAACAAAATAAAGCTAAAAATATTGAATGGAGAATTTTCCTCAATTCGGCTTATTCATCAGCAATTGCAAGTATGAACTTATTAATTATGAGATTCATTCATGAATTTTTGATTATGGGGTTTTAAATTTTATTTCTAGTTCACAAATTGGCAACAGCGCCTAGAAGAATAACAACTCACATTTGGCCACACTTTTGATATGTAGGTACACTTGATGTAAATGTATAATAATTCAGATTGATAAAAGAATCTTCAAGTCGAATATAAACCTAACCTAACTGTGTTCTAATAATCTGATGGAAATATACAGTGTCACACATAAAGTTCGCGACATATGAAAAAAAATTGTATTAATGGATATAAAGAAAATTTGACTTCGCAGTTAGTTTGTGCTTGAAAAATGAGTAAAATAAAGCATCTTTGCTTTTTTCATGTGCTACTCTAAACCTGTCGAATTCGAAATTTTTTTCGAAAATCCTCAAAAAATCAGTTTTCATTTGGAAATTTCGAAAGATAGAAAAAAGTTTCAGTTTCCAATTTTATACATTTGTTCCAAATTTGGACTCTCTACTGTCACTTCGACTATACTACTAAGTGAAAATTTTATTTCGATTTTATCAGTTCCTATACCTACTATTTTCATACCGAGATGTTGCATTAATCTTGTATTGTTTAAAATCAAGAAATTTTATATCATATCGCTAGAACGAAAGACTTTTACAGAAAAGAATGATATTTCGAGTTCGTTTGTAACTGAATTATTGGTCAGAAAAATAATCAAACTGGATAAAAATCTATTAAAAAAAGAAATACGAGTGTAATAAGAATGAAGAGAAATTCGTTTATTCGAATACTGATATATTAACGTCCATACATTGAAAATCCACATCAGTTTAACAATGAAATGAAAAAACTAGATGAACTTTGCAACAACAAAGACGAATTTGGGTATTTCATGGGCAAGATATGATATTGAAGTCTCATATTCATCAAAATTATGAAATTTGAATCATGTTTCGTTCGAATCGATATAGAGCGATAGATTCGAAAAATTAAAAAAAATGGAAAAAAGTCGAAGTGACAGTATAGAGAGCCCAAATTTTGAATAAATGTATAAAATTGGAAACTGAGCACTTTTTTTCTCCGGCATTTTTCGAAATTTCAAAAAAAAATTATTTTTAGAGGATTTTCGAAAAAAAATCAAATTTGACAGGTGTAGAGTAGCACATGAAGAAAGGATAGATGCTGTATTTCACTCATTTTTCAAGCACAAACTAACTGATAAGTCAAATTTTCTTTATATCTATTAATAAAAAAAACTTCCATATGTCGCAAACTTTATGTGTGACACTGATTTGTTCACCTAATAAATGTAACGGATTTGTTGTCCTTTCTTATTTATGAAATCTGCTGTCGATGTTACAAAATGGTTAAATAGAAAAAAGATGATTCAAATTTCAAATCCCCATGTCAAGTTTAATTTTTAGGCATTTGAAATGTGTTTTTTTCGGAAAAAGGGTGATAGGTGAGTTTGAAATGCGACGTGTTGAAGATATTTGATAAGAATTACTCCATTATCGTCCGAATGAGAATTTCATTGATGTTTATTTATATTGAAAACGTGATCAATATACCATGCACGAAGAATTATACTTCACATATTCTAAAAATTCATTAAAATACAGCGTACAAAAATTATTGATGTATATATACGAAGAGGATGTTCATTAAAAAACGGTGTTATTGCACAGGCAGCCATTTGAATCAGTATTATTCGTTATTCGTATGAAGCAGAAGCCAACAAAATGGCAGACTCATATATATAGTGCATATACCTATATCGTAATAGCGTAGTAGCAGGAGGGTTGTGGTTTATTATACTGCGATAATGATTTCAGGTGATTATTAGTGAGGGTGTATGGGTGTGTGGGTGATGGATGTGTGCAGGAAAAGTATATATATATATATATAGGACGAAACCAGAGGCGTCAGTGTACAACTCTTTATCAGGAGCTTTCTTCATTGCAATGTCAATTATGGTTTGGTTGCTCTCGTAATTTCATCACTAATCATCATGTGACTCCTATAGGCCATAGTTGGTTGAACAACAGTAATTTATTGACCTGAATTATGTTAGATGATCGTGAAGCGAACAAAGTGAATTATAGGAACAATTATATAGACATCAGATATGCACTCGCAATTGATCAAATACTATACCAAAAGCCTTTGATATAAACTAGTTCTTGGACAATACCCACCAAAAGCAGATGCAACAGCACTAGAGAACAATAGTTGAAGGGAAAAGTTGAAAAAGTAATGAGAAGACGGTTTCTTCTAAGGACACAGCATGGGTTAGATTTTTCTTGAACTGACCAAACTACAGGACTCCACATATGTGTGGAGTCTTGCTTTGCATCCACACTGCAACGAAAGAAACCACAGAAGAAGCTTGTTACAATCTTCGCTTAGCAATCTTCTAATGATGATAATATATGTTATCCATGTTATCTAGCACCAAAGTCCCTTATACAGATAGTGTGGTTGTACATAACTCCATTTCACATGATGCATTCATTCATTCTTGTTTCAACAAGTCTGTTCTGTTAGTTGATGTCAAGAGAAAAAAAATGTTTTTTGAGACGAGGTTTCAAAGATAGATCTCCACCAGAAGTCTGCTTCCTCGTCATCTTCAGCTTCAAATCAATGGCCACTTGTATACCGCGCGCAAATTTGCTTCTCTGACCAAATTAATCATACCAAATTACCAAATGCACACCAAAGGAATAAGTTGATGACTATTTATATCATATTCCATCAATAAACAGCTTATTGGTTCTGATTTGGGATATTTGGATCGTTTGGTAATGTTATACCACTGAACTATTTGGGTTGGGGTCCGTGGAACAGTTTTGTAACTCTACTAACATCAGGCGTAAAAACGTCCATTGAAAAAATATCAATCTGAAATATTCCATATTATGTATATTTCTTTGAAGAAATCATCAAATGGTCCAAATAGTAGGGCACTGTAAGTTCAGAACGCCAGAAGAGGTGTTTACACCATCTTGATAACTTAACTATTTTAGTCTGGTACGCAACAATTTTCGGTACCAAACCAAGGTGAGTACCCGACCAACTGTTCCGTTTACACCAACATGACCAAGGGTATTTAGTTGGTATAATGTCATTAGTCTGCATAAAGGTGGATATAGGATGGTGAAACAGCTTCCTATTAACAAGCACTAGAATAAACTGTAGACCTTTGCCTACTTGATTTCATACCGTAGTAATATTTCCTGAAGTTATCAGAGATGGCGACATACCTTGTGTCGGTAAAACAGAAACTGTGCATCTGTCATCTTTTTATCAGTTTCATCTGTTCTAGATGAAAAATGATTGAGAAGAGTCAAAATATCAATATTCATTCAAGATTTATCGAAAATTTATTGTTTTAATGTCGTTTCAAGTCACGTCTGTCAGATGTGAACCACAGAAATACGTAAGCAACAGAAATCTTCTTCGATAATCGATGTTACCGCCATTTTCTTTCAAGTCGTGGAAATATTAGTACCTTTTCAAACGGTCTACAAGTTTTTCGCAGAAACAATTGAAGAGCTGTTTCACCATCCTATATCCACCTTGGTCTGCATACTAAGAGACGGTATAAACTTGGCCATTGGTAATATGCAATAACCATCTGCTATGTGAGCGTATATCAGTTCTGTTTGGTGGCTATACTTTCCGATGAATCTTCGGATGTAACACAACATTGATGTTGATGATCATGTTCTAAAGACATGTTTCATGAACGCCTATGACTATATTATAGTTTCCTATTGGAATCATGTCGCATAGAGGAATATGAAACAGCCGGCTTGGCAATGATTATTGCGAAGGTTGAATGATAATTTGAAAGCCGGGTTTTGTTTATTTCTTCGAATTACGAACTTTTAATGAGGGAGATGCAACGAAGCTTGGCTTATTTCCAGTTCAGTCATTTCAGTGTTTGAAGGAAAGTAGGAATTTCTCACAAACAACTTTTGCATGACTATATTATCTCAACAATCCGAATGACGTTCGCGTATTCATCTGAAACTTCTTATACACGCAAAGAAAAAAACGGTAGAAATTACTAGAATCGAAGTGATTTTCACTGGTTTATACACAGAAAAAACGGATCTCTTAAATCAAATATATATATATTCTTGAATTGTATAACCTTCCGATAAGAATAATAATCTCAGATGGACCAAAACGTTTCTTTTCACAACTAATCGCGCTGTTTGCTTGTTTCATGAATTTTCTTGAAATCAATTTGGTTGAACTGAATCATCCGCACTCTTCTCCTCAGAAAACAATGTGAGTAATGTCAGTAAAGCATTTATTTCTCTCAGCTCAAGAATATCGTTTCTTATGAGTAGTGTTTTGATGACGGAAGCATATAACACGTGACCAGCTCGACCAATAAGCATAGAGAACGAGCATGGAATTAGCGCCCGAAGCGAAGATGCGCAGTCCGAGCACTGTCCGCCGAACCAGCTAGACAACGCCAACAAACCGCCGTAGCCGCCATTAGGACTATAAAGAAATACATTGTTACCAGGTTATATACAGTGAAGTTTTGTTGGTAGTACTTGTGTTCCTATAGTGCAGATTGCAGGCTCGCGAATTATTTATAACTCGAGTACTCAACATGGAAGCAAACAATCTAGAACATATTATGTGGACATGGCATCGTATCACTGGCACCATGTTGGGTGTTGAGAATACTTGAATTTTGTGTTGTCAGGTCATGTTAATATGCTTGAAGTAATAATTCACGGCTGTATCAATACTGCAGCTCCAGTTTGTGAAAAAACTACAGTGTTTTTCATTTTCAATTATCGGCATGAATCAGAGTTGCAATCCTCAAATGAAGGTCAATGAAAATGAATCAAAAGTGATTCCTTTTGAATGAAGAGGATAATTGGTCAGATGTGCTGAGAAATCAGCTTCATCCAAGAAAATTGTTTCACAACAACATTGAAATATTCTTGCCTCAACCAAACCACATTTTTCAACAAGGAAATGTACATTTGACACAAAACTTTTTGTTCCTAGGTAGTCAAGAGGATTCTGACGAAAAATCAAACTAATATTTGGTTGGACCTATTCAAGATTACCATTCTCTTGAGTTAATGCGGTTATAACTTGATTTAAGAGATCCTTTTTTTCTGTGTATAGATGATATATGGACATAAATTCTTTCCAGTGAACACTACCATTGAGTACAAGTAAATTAAGTCCACTTACTGATCACATAATATAATAGTCAACTTTACTGGGAACATGGTTGAATTGTTACCATTCGTACATCATTGGTGTGTACTCTAAGGAATAGTAAATTAGACAATACTGGAAGAGTACCATTTCCTTGCATCAAATATTGTATTTAACCTATGAGCACTAGTAGTTTTTATTTTTTATTCAGTGAATTGAACTTTGTATGATAGATTGAAATGTACATTGAGGAATAGTAAATTACACAATACTGGAAAAGTACTTTTCCTTGTATCAAATATTGTAATTAATCAATGAGTCCTGGTATAGTTTTTGTTTTTTATTCAGTGAAATAAATTTTATATAATAGATTGAAATGTACCTACTACATGACAAAAAGTGACAATTCGTAATCTTATATTCATTACTGGAAGTGGAATACTCTAAACTGATTTATTGTAATCCCTTCTTCTATACTCATTGATGGTATTGATCATTAGAACAAGAGGCAAACATTCTTCTTGAGATTCCAATTTCGAAGGCCTCCATAATAAGTTTTCGATTATTTTCAATGAAAAATATAGTGGTAACAGCCATAGCGCCGCTTAACTGACGTTATCCAGTTGATCCGGAGTAGATTTTTATAGGAAAGTTTTGATGTCTCTATTGGTACTCTTCGAAATCGTACTGAATCTGGAATAAACAATTATTTAGTTCGTAGGTATTAATAAAGAATGAAAAAGTCGTTTTTCTTACCAAAGTGTATCCCAGGTTATGTTTATGCGAGCAGAAAATGTCTTCAGTATCATATCGATGCTTTCATCTTTCGTAACCATAACCCTTCCTTGAAATGTATTAGGTATTCAATTTCTGTGTCACAATAATATCCATGGATCCAGAGAAATTTTCAACCATCCTCTAGACAAAAGTATTCATGATTCTATAAGAAATAAATCAACCTACATAACAATCACAATTTACTCAAAAATCGCTATAATTACCTCTCTTTTCACTTTCCTCATTTTTCTTCTTGGCTAGTGCTATAGTTTAATCACTCTCATCCTCTTATTGCAACAATAACCATAAAGAATCCCTTCAGAAACCATTTTGTCCTCAACACATTCATACCCTGAATCATTTTATAATTTGTGCGTTATCCTCAAATGTTCATTGGGAGCCTTGAATGAAGCAAATACCGCTGAACATCACCTCGATTATGATGGCACACTAGCTGCGAAAAAGAGATACTTCCTCGAACAGAATCAACGAATAACTGAAGAAGAAAGTCAACACATACCATTCAGGGGAAAAACGACTATTTGAATGTTTATTGTTCAATTTAGTATTCATCAACGAACAGCATTATGACAATTATTACTCGCTGAATAGTTAATTACATTGCTTAGGAAGAGTAAGTGCTTATTTTCATTTGGATTAGTTATCTTCATCATTTTCTGAGATTAATTTTACTAAGGTGATAGTAAATATTTCTGAATACATTGTTAAGAACTGCTGACAGTAATTTTCAATATTCTCTCGGACAGATTGTACCAGAGTTCCCAGGTTAAAATTACTATAAGGAATAGTGAATACATCACCGGCGATTTCTTGTTAGTAAATTACTTCGAGGTATAGTACTATCTACTTTAACTGAAATGTTATTTTCAGACTGGTATATATTCCTAATGGTATATTGAAGGAAACTTTTTTCGCAGTTGGGATTACTAGGATTGCTGTTGAGAAGTATCAGGAAATTTTCACTAGCCGGAAAAGTGATTTATCAGATGGATATTTCTTAGCGTGTATGGTTCGGCAAAATGAATATAGATGATAAGAAGAATGGGTCAAGTCATGATTGGAATACAAACAGAACGCTTATATATTTGATGGTATTTTTTGACAGAACATTCGATTTTATAAATATTCATGAGATCACAAAAAGTGAAATATATTGGTTTGAAATTAAAATGTGAATTCAAATGTAGAGGAACAACATATAAAGGAGTTGTATTTTCGAATATTATAGAGATGCGAACATTGAATGCTGTTTTTTCACAATCACATCTCGTTCACCGAATATCTATATATGAGGGGAGCTTCGATTTTTGGGTATCCAATTTATTCGCCCTCCTTTCGATTACTCATTATTGAATAACATGTCAAAAACGTGTGACATGTATGTGCGTTCCTGAAATTTCACTCAACCAATAAACGAATGATGGGGTCCGCTCCACCCTGCTTCCAGGGGCAATTTGAGACTTGATAGAAGTTCAATCAGCGGTGGAAAAATATGGACGTCGATTTCGTTAGATTCGTGTGCGATGGGTGCCATAACGAATATTTTCCATTGGGGTGGCTTGCATGGAGTCCATTTGAAGGGCTGATCTATATGTATTTGTGAATCGTTACATATATGTCAACAGTGTGGCACAGTCAAATGTAGATTCATCGGTTGAATTCTGTGCGTATTTAATTCGCTGTCGCTAGTACACAGTAAAAAAAATATATTTGTTAATGTCTATTTAGTTGAAAATAGCAAGAAATTTGTTAATAACCACAAACATTATATCTATATTAGCATAAAATTCATCCGAGGTACTTGTTAATGATGAAATTTGTTCTTTTCACAACTGATGAAATTTGTTCTTTTCACAACTGATGAAATTTGTTCTTTTCACAACAACGATTAGTTAAAAAATGTCCGTAACAAAAATTGTAGTGAAAAATACTATGTCTTTTGTTGATTTCTATGAATTTGAGTGAAATAGACAAAACAAATATTTAATCTTCCAAAAAGTAGTTATCATTTAATCAACGTTTGACGACGATGTGCAAGTCAGAATGAGGTAGGCTCAGTACTTGGTAGTCTTTCGTGTCGTTGAGGTGTCAAGCGTGCAAAGTTTTGTCTCATCAGAAAAGAAGCAACACCTCCAACAAGTCAGAATTCACTGAACTAATCTCTGGTCGATGATGAAGAATTGCTGCATATTAAATATATATTGAAGGTAAGGTTTAATTGTTTATTTTTGGTTACATATTCATTCAAGAATATATTTGTTTCCATACCAAACCATTTGTTGAATTGACAATATCTTATATTGTTGGAGTAACAAAATAGAATACCAATCCACTACGTTATCTAGTACTAATTAACCAAAATGATTTGTAGAATCACCATCATTAGTTTTACTTTCATCGAAAGAATATTGTTGAAAATACGAAATATATCCGGTGATTTCGCAAAACCGTTTTGTAGTAAATCCAAAAAAAACTTGTATGATTTCGCAACTAAGTTTTGTTATTTGTCAACAAAGCTATTGCACAAATTGACAAGATTCATTCGACTAAATGTACTTTTGTTAATTTAACTAAATAAGGTTAGTATATGGATCGAGCTGAGCAACAAGTTGTAGTTAATTTTAACTACCCAGTTTTTACTGTGTATAGGTATAATCATGCAACCAGGAATACAGCAGTATTGATGGATGCATATTGACATAAACCGAAAAATATTAGTTGCTGATTCCAACACGTTTGCTTCTTTTAAAACAATAATCCCATATGGTGATATTAGCTATACTTTCCAAATAACAAAATAGTGAGCTTTATGACGTTTTTATACGTGGTCGTAGGAAAATATGTTTACCTTAAATATATGACTCAAGACTATCTGGCTCAATATTCGAAAAAACACAATACTAAGTTTGAACACTTTTTCAAGCACGATTCATTGCTTGAACATCATTCATCATGCTAATCGCATATAAAGTATCACCTATAAGAAAATGAATTAACAATATGTTTTTTCAATAATCAGTGTAAGTAACGATGTCTGGCAAGGAAATCCTTTACTGAAACAAACATACAGTGTGTTGGAAATAAATAACCGCCAGCACACTCATTCACCTCTGTAATAAATACTACAAATTTCAATGATAACACCATTGAAATAGTATAAACGGTAAGGGTTTTATACCGATCGAAGACAATTGTTTGGAGGAGGAGCGGAGTGCACGATTGATACCATTATACATTATAAAATTAAACATTTTCATCATATTGACTAGTTTCATTCATTTTATCAAGATAGATACTTTGGTTGTTAGGTAGTAACTATAGGGTGCATAACAACAATGGAGAATTGAGTTTTTATTTAGTTGTCAATAGTTTTAAGTACAATTTTGATTATTATAAATTAAAATATGAGCGAAAGTGAATTTGAAGAAATTGAACGGGCTTGGGAAGAAGGGTGTTCCGCAATTATTCCCGAAAAATCTAAAATCCGTTATAAAAAAAAATGGTGCGAAGGCAAGAATTTAAGAATCGATGAAAATACTCTATTGGCATGTTTCGTTCAAAGACATATGCAGTTGAAAGCTCCTGGAAGCCTCTGGGCAGAATATTCAATGATTAAATCTTTATGATGGCATTGATATTTCCAAGTTTTCAACTTTGATCGCGTATTTGAAGAGAAAAAATGTTGGCTATAGGCCTAAGAATGCGAGCATTTTTACACGGGAGCAATTTGAAAAATTTCTGATGGAAGCACCGGATGAAGAATTTCTAATTCACAAGGTAATGTAAGCTAGTTTAGGTAAAAGAAATACTCTAATGAAGATTTTTTCATAATTTGTAGGTCGCAATGATATTGGGAATATCTGGTGCCTGTAGAAGAGATTGATGTGAAATTACCCAATACAAAAACGAACATCCAGCGTAATTTTACAGTCGTTAATAAACCAGACGATAAAATTCCATATTTAGAAATTCTGCAAAAGTATATAAAACTTCGTCCATTACAAGTAAAATCAAATCATTTGTTCTTAAGATACGCCAAAGGAAAATGTTGTGCTCAAGTAATAGGGAAAGGGACAATCGGGGGCTGGCCTTCTCGAATTGCCAAATTCTTAAATTTGCCTAATCCCGAGAACTATACTGGCCATTCGTTCAGGAGGACATCAGCAACGCTTTTGGCTAATAAAAGGTGTTGATGTCCTCGGATTAAAGCGTTGGCGTTCATCGACAGTGGCAGAAAGCTATGTAGAAGATTCTTTTCAAAATAAAATAGATTTTGCCGAAAAAATATTGTGCAATACTAGTAATACTATACTAATGTATGCGATTCTGCAGGAGTTTCTGTTAGAAGTGAAACCACAGCCCAAACAAGTGGGATTTCATTAAATAATTTAACAAATTGTACCATAAGTTTCAATATTAATAAATAATTCGTTAGTTTTCTTTATTCTTTAAAAAAATAAATTAAAATTAAGAGATTCTTTAACTCGACGGTAAGTGAATTACTTACCGTCGAGTTGGAGTACTAACCGTCGAGTTGCTAGTAAATGTCACCTACTGACGTAAAATCTGTCACGGTAAACAGTCAAAAATGATCAATCGTGCAAAAACATACATCATCATTCAGCATTTGTAGCTGATGTTGAAAAATCAGGTATACCTTTTCAATTTTCGAATATTATAGTTTCAATAGCAAGAAAACCACAAATTGATTAAATTTTATCTGTATAGGGATGCATTTGTAGGTACAACACTAGCTATACATCGTTTTTGAGAAAGTTAAAAATCAGCCTCGACACTGAAAGTTGCTTATAGCAACATACTTATCAATCATTTTATATTGTCAGTATGATAAACCTCAACTTCAAGGGCTAATTTCAGAGCAAAAAAGGACAACTTTTGAGTAGGTTGCAGAATAAAAATTGAAAAATGAATGCACGTATATACCTACATTTCGCGCAAAATGCATAGCAACTTCCTTTCTATAATTTTCTACTTCCATCCGTCATAATCTCCCATCATATACATGAAAGTGATTTACTCACTTGACGACTACAATACCACGCTGATGATAAGATGACAGGGGTGACAACAAGCAGAAAATTCCTCATTATCCTTTGAGTTGCCGCAAATGGGTACCTACCTGTTGGAAGCCTTCCTCAGGCCAGAAGAATTTCGCAGAGCAGGGCATTATTTGACGAAAAAGTGAAAATTAATACATAATTGTGTACTTCCTTTGCTAGGTTCGAGTATCCATGCACAACCTTAGGACGCAGAGAAGTGTGCCTTGATGGATACTTGAGGAATATTGAGTGTGCAGATAAGAAAGCTTGAAGACCTCTTCTTCTGGCACCTTAATAATATTGTGAGAAATATATGTATATATATATCTACATTATTATTTGGTGACTGAATTCTGACCTGATTTTGCATTCAGGTTCCAAAAAAATATATTTCGATAGTATAGTTATAGCCTGATTCAACATCACAACAATGTATCTGACTATTTCTTCACTCCAGTCAGTATGTATGTGATGTCACAGATGAGGAAAATCTTACAGATGAGACAGTCAGACAAAGCGAATTAAATTAGAGAGAGAGAGGTCGAAAGCGCAAAATTTAAAGGTCCAGTCATAGATATGCTCAGGCGCTAAAATATTGATGGAGTTATCATCATTCTGTTGGTTATGTTACAAATGTTTTCGTTTTACACTATTCACGATCCAGTATTTCAGATGGAATTCGAAAGAAAAAGTGATAAAGGTTTTGAAATTAAGGAACCTGTGATCATACCTTCATTATCTGGAATGTGAATCAGGTACAATAGTATGTTTATTGGCAATCATTACTGTGTATATAAATATTGCAAATCAGCATCAAATAAATCGGAGAATATTAAATTACATTGTTTTCCAAAGGACGAAAAATTATGAGTACTTATATTGAGTTATATCATTGACTTCAATCAATTTTTGCTATAACTATACTGCATGCATCACATTCCAATATGAGGAATTTATAGTCTGACCATTGATTAGATAATTGAATCGTGTTTCATTTTTCCAGATGACAATGAATACATTCGAAATATTCACTCTGAAGTAGGTAACCTTTTATATTATTGGTGTTGATTATGGCAATATTACACATCAGTAGTTCCAGCGGTGACAACGACTATCCGGCAACCGCGATGCGCAAAATTTAAAGGTCCGAGGTCAATGAAAACATATGTCGGTACATCAAACAAAATGGGCGGATTGTCTCATCTGATGTAAAGTTTTCTAATCTGTGGTGATGTTGTGAGTATATATATTCATTCCAAAAGAAATAACTGCTTCAGCTGTTGTATCATCATATATAAACGCGATAAACGCTGTTGCAAACTATGACGAAATCAATACAATTGAATGTTAGGTGCATGGTGTCAATTCTGATCTCAGTAGATACAAAGATTATATATACTTACACTCGTAGATATAATGAGAGATGACACGGTGAATAAGAAAGATTCTGAAAGATAAAAACATCAGAAACAATATTGTCAATGGTGCATTAATTTTGAATTTCAATTCTCTGTGGACGTCAATATTTCAGCTGGTGAATTTTTTCCATCAATAACTATTTTTTCTTCAGAACGCATTGACGCATATGATCAAGGAACACGGAACACAGAATACCATCAGCTTCTTCTCTCTTTGACAAATGACAGATACCCTATATCAAAGACAATATAGGATATGTTCCGTTAATCAACCGAAGTTACCAATGATTTCAGGCTCGGTAACAACAACTTTGACAGTGGTTAGGTGCTGGTAACTAGGGTTGGAATTTCTTTACGGAACGCCAGTCCACTCATTTCAAATGTCAAATATATCCCTTCCAAAAATTCAAAATTATTGGATATTGGTTTGTTTTGAAATTACTGAATTGATCATGTTTGATAATAAAATAATTGAAATTGAAAAAAATATAAATTTATTTTGAACATCACAATCAGCAACTGTTCATAAAACTCCGCAATATATTCTATAAAACAGAGATCACATAATTCACATATCCTCAGGACAAAAAACTATGAAATAGCTACTACATTCTTGAAACAAAAAACATGAAAAATAAATATGTATTCTGGAAAATAATACAATAATGCAAAAAAGGACACTAGATCAGTTCATGGTATGAATATGGCTACAGGATAAAATCATTGTCCAAATGTCCATCTCAATCCTCCTTTATATTCTTTTCAAACCACTACAATTTTTGTTTTTCATTTTTATGTTTACATCTTTGCCTTCTGATTTATGTCTCAGCTGCAGTGAATTTTGGTTCAATGCTCTTTTTTAGTCCATATATCTGATGGGGTGTGTGTCTTGAATCTTGATATGTTGCCCCATTATTTTTCTCTTGAATTGATGACGAGTGACTTGAACGTTCAGATTCGTTCATTGATTGAACATTATCAATCGATTGACTGGGGGATAATGCATCAATTGAATAGTCAGAATCCTTCAGCTCGTAGTCAGCACTGTGAAACTTTCAAGTTTCATAATTCACATTTACATTTTCAAAGTCTTTTAGGCATGCATGTTCTGCCAGTATTTGATTCCCTAAGTCCATAAATCCTATACACAGTAAGCACAAGGGAACTTATATAAAAATACAATCTATAAGTTTTTATTGAATAGCCGATAGTGATTCGGAATCCATCATCACCTCAGTTCCAAAGGAAGTAAATATAACCTAAAACTGTAACGGTCAAACACACTGTCAAACAATAATAAACCGAAGTTACCATAGAAAATCGCCGGTTGTTCTGGTGACAGAAAATCTACCGCTTTTTCAGAAACCAAGTTCCGTAAATAACCTATTTTTCAGGAACCAACCGAACATTTCGCATTTACGGAACGGAAAACTAGTAACCGAAATAACCAAGTCGATTTACGGAACATATCCATAGTGATGGCACAAGTGATGGTAATCATTCATTATGTAGGTATATAATAAAGCATAGCACAGCAAGATTGAAATTTGAAAGCATCAAAGCTGATGGTGAAAAATTAAGAGGCGCTTCGATCATGCAGAATCCAATGACAGTTTTCCTTTGCGATTGAGAACCAATTTATGAACTTTGATAATCAGATACTCTTCAAAACAAAACCGTCCGTAAAACGATTCAATCTTAGACTCTTAGGGCCACTTTATAAAAAACTTTAAGACTTAAGATTTATCACCTAACATTTAATACTTATCACTTATGACAGATGAATCATGGAAATATCATTGGTTGTGATATAAAACCATTTAAGACTTATGATTTTACACCTAAGACTTAAGAAGATGACCAACTTCCAACTTAAGAAATGGATGATAAATGATCATAAATGAAAATAGGAGATGCGCATGTTCGAGCAACGAAAAGTGACATACTGTTTCCCGCGATATTTGAATTTTGGGTTACATTTTCGAATATTATTTGTTGGTGTGGATAGTCTGTAATTATTTGGTTGCATTTATCAATTTTTTTATAATAGTGATAAGACCATGGGCATCATTTACTTCATGTATAGTTTGCTCATGTTTTTGGATTGAAAATACAAAGTTAAACCCATACATAGGAAAAAGAATACCCATTCCAACTCCATTTTTATTTGAACATGATGATGGATAATATGGATATTGAACAGTTTTTTATTTTGAAATCGATGTCAACAATTATAACTCCAAATTATAGCTATTTATCAGATCAGAGGGATGCTTCATGCAGCAAATTGCTTATGTTGGACTGACTACTATGTACACATGTCATCATAGAGAAAACCAGCGATGTACTGTGGAAAATTTACTGAAAAAATTGATTGGCATGGAATCTCCATGGAATTTTATGAAAAATGGAATATGCCAAACTGTATTGGTGCCCTTGATGAAAAGCATATTTAGATACAAAATACAAAACATGCTGGAACAGGATACTTCTCCCACAAGAAGACTTTCAAGCATAGTATTGATCGAGGTATTGATGGCTATCTGTGATGCATCTCATAAATTCATCTTCATTGATGTAGGCTGTCCAGGATCAAATCATGATGGAAATGTATTCCGTAATTCAATTTTCCATTTATACCATCAGTTTTCTAAGATATATTTGGCCAATTGTTTTCCAGGCAGTTTTCCTGGCGAGTTAATCTTAGAATAACTACTTTGTTCATCATAAATATGTCTGAATTCTTCAACTAGTTGAATTAATAGAGCATATCGTCCATGACACAAATAATATTTAAATGAAATTAAAGAAAATTCAAACAAAAACAATAATAATAGATATAGGTTAGAACTTGGCAACGTCAAAATTATTTGTTCCGTGTCAAATATTCCTAAATCTTAAGTTTTTTTATAACAGAATCAACTTATCAGCTCTTAAGTCTTAAATGTTAGGTGATAAATCTTAAATGTTAAAAGTTTTTATAAAGTCACCCTTAGACATCATCAGAGAGTCAAATGATTTCGTGATTTTCATCACTTCATCTAACGAACCGCGAAACCGACGCGCTCAAAAAGGAATTAACCGCCATTTTGTCGCGATAGAAAGCCAACGGAGTGAATGCCAGCAAGTCTTTATCATATTAAATATGGTAATGAATGATTTCGCCTAACGAGGCTATTGCGTATTGTATGCGGGACGAGGGTTTTCATATTCGAGGGGTGGTTTTCAAGTTTTGCAGGGGAGAGACGCGCCCCCTGTCGCAGCCATTTTTGTTGCGATGTGCTGACTGCAACTCTTGTTTGTTGTTTGAATGAAAAGTTGATGTCGTGATGGTTTGTGTACTTATACAGGGCGTGATTATATATATGCACGTTCCGTCGACCCAAATTATGAATGCTTAGGTACTGTGTTTGTTGATTTGTTGCCAGAGGTAAATGAGGACAATGTGTTTTCCGTGAATAATAGAGATATTTTTCTATACCCTATTCAGAGCAGAGAACCATAATTGTTAGGTATATCCACTGTTGGAATATTTCACACCCCCTATTGTTATAATAGAAGATAATAATAATACATTAGATGCTGTAGTCTATGCAATGAAATGTTTAGCATCAACAAAGCAGATAAATTTCTGCACAAAGAATGATACAATTAATATGGTGGCTTGAAATATAATGCCTTGTCAAAAAAACACAAACTATACTGTACCTATATACAGGGTTGAGATCTATATAGCGGGAATGAGATTTTTCAACTTTAGGAATCCTAACTTTTCATTTACCTATAACTTCATCTATATATATACCTACTGACATAAGAGGCGGGTTCATGCCTTTTTTAAGTCAACTTCTATACATTCTATAATAATGTAAAAAATACAGCATGAGGCACTTTGTATTTTTATATCATTGCCCCAAAGTTTTTGGTGTATACCAAAAATACAATATCCGTTATGACAGATTCGCGCCTGCGCAAATCACATTTAAGCTTTATTTGTCGTTAGAAAATGAGAGTTGTTTATCTTTCGAAGAATGATTAATGGAAGAAAATAAATAATAATTTGTGTGCACACCTCTGATTAACGAAACTTTAGGCATGAGTTTTTAGAAATGACTGCGATAAATGAAAAAGTGGCATGCATAACAAATACTAAATGGTGTAAAATTCAGCATTGTGAATTAATTATTCTCGCTATACCTTATTAAATATTGACAAATTCGACTCTTCAATAAGAGCGCCAATAACGCTGCAGTTCTGAAAATATTTTATAACAATGGAACAGAATTGATTAAGAAGAATTGATTGAAGAAGTCAAATATTCAAATAAAGAATTCTATTTTCTGTTCTCGTCTATATTTATATAATAGCACTGTATTCAAATTGTTTAAGAAAACAATTGATGAATATATATAGGTATAGGTATATTTGGTGCAGGGTTGCCACTACTATTA
Source organism: Chrysomela aeneicollis (assembly GCA_029955515.1). Classification (NCBI taxonomy): domain Eukaryota; kingdom Metazoa; phylum Arthropoda; class Insecta; order Coleoptera; family Chrysomelidae; genus Chrysomela; species Chrysomela aeneicollis. Next base: position 31,592,566 of record JARUHQ010000001.1, read on the forward strand.
CTGTCGTAATAGATCTATTACTATTGAACTAAATCTATTACGCTATTACTATAGTCCTAAAAACTGTTACTATTTCGCTGAACAGCCATCAACAGTGAACAGCCCGTAATTTTACCCAAGAATTCTACCAACTTCGATATTTTGCTTGTGTCATCCACCTTTCTTATGTCTTTGATTGTGAATCGAAGCACTATATTTGCAGGCGAAAAATTCGAATCTTGAACAATGCCTTGAAACATTGAAATAAATAAAAAATTACTATAGATTTGTTCATATTTTGTTTTTGTAGCATGAAAATTTCTAGGTACAAAAATGAAATTCATCAGTTACAAGTTGAAAAGTGGTTGAAATGAGATTATCAGTACGTTACAAGAACAAAAACTGATCATTATGTTTTGTAAACATCTCGAATACATCACAACGAAAAATCTATTACTTTCCATACTATCTCAACTCCAATTCTAATACGTTGTATTTCAAAGTGGTGATGGCAAAGTTGCCTCCTTAATGTATATACAGGGTCACTCACGGTCGATGGTAGGTTAGACGTTTCTGGAGAACAGGAGGTAGGATTTTTCTGAAACGGTTTTGTTTTTTCGTTCTTAAATATTCTCAGCGTTGCGGCGATGTCGCTTCTATCGAAAAGTAGCAACAACTTTGTTATTTCAAATGAAACACCCTGTATTTTGTTACATTCTCTAATTCTCCCTAGAGAGCTTATTTCGTCAATGCGTCATACTTGGGGTCTAGGGTGAATGATTACAGAGATATAGGTTGTGAAAAATCGAGATTTTTCAACTTTAGGAATTTTTTGTGCCGAAACTATCCATTATTGCTCAAAACGGCTTACATGTTACCATCTCAACTTTCCATTTACTATCGGTTGATATTTAAATGAAACAAATACAGGGTGGTTCCGAATTTTGAGATTTGCACTACCCTGTATTTGTTTTTATTTAATGTCAGTAGATATTCAATGAAGAGTTAAGATAGGGACATGTAAGCCGATTCGAGCAAAAATGCAAAGTTTCGACAAAAAGAATCCTAAAGTTGAAAAATCTCAAATTTTCACACCCTATATATGTGATCTTTCTCGCTATATACCCCACAAGTATGATTGATCGACGAAATCAGCTCTACAGGAAGAATCTAAATACAGGATGTTTCTACTTTTCAATAGAAGCGGCAACGCAGAGAATATTTTAGATCGATAGAGCAAAACTGAAAACCTAAGAAACCAAATTTTCAGAATAATCCTACGTCCTGTTCTCCAGAAACGTCTAACCTACCATCGACCGTGAGTGACCCTGTATAGCAGTCAATGTTTTTCGCTGGTTCTGGACCTTCCCCCAAGGTCACACAACTCCACGTTGCCTTGATGGGGAGTGACCTTGGGTTGACCTTGAGAATAGGGTGGCCTTAGGAGTTGATGCGGCTTTAGGGAGTGATAGATAAAAATATAATGGTCCCTGCTGTGGCCATAAATGGAAAAAATAATAAAAGCATGTCCATGGTTGGAATTTCAGAAATATTCAAGAATGAATTGAATATTCTCATAAGAAATTCAAGCGGAATTTGAAAATTATTAATCAAATCATGTTTAGATCAAAGTAATTTGCTGTAATTTCAATTATATTCGAAAATGAACTCGATATTTTCAGGTACACATCATTCTTGAATTTTGATTAATCTCGAATAATTCCACTACTGAAGAATTCTGAATGATTCCCCAGTTAAATAGAAAGTATCTTCGAAACACATAAAAGCTAGAAATTTTAAGGATATTCAAATGATCTATAAAATCCTTTGCAAATTTGAAAATCAACGAGACTCGGTATATAGTATCGCCTCTCATCGACTTGGATATGATTGATTCATGCTCAAAAAAAGGCCGTAAAAAGGTTATAGTTCTTTTGCATTGTTCTTTGTTCTCATTCGTATCATTGTGGACAGTCATATACAACTTATATAATTGTTCTTGAACCATATCGATAAGCTAGGATGATTTTTTTCGTTCGCGTTGCTTGAACACTTCGGTTGTTCGGCACAATATTGATGATATATACGCCGGTGTCATCATCATTGTCGCGACGGTATTATATACAAATATAATAAAGACACCATCATCCCTCTAAGACATCGAAAGTGCGGTCTCCTTTACCCAATTAACTATTGTGGATGTGTGAAGTGCGGATTATTTGGTTACCGTGTGATGTGCGGTTTATTCGTTTATACCGTACGTTTGCAGTGTTCTAAAATGTGAGGTGCCGAAAGAGCAGCATCATCATGGCATGTAGTTCCAGAAAAAAAATTGAAATCACTACTCAAGTAGGGGTGGATTGAAGAATTGTTTCCCGAGGGTGAGTGAATTTTCATTTTGCATGCATTTGTTCCGGACGAGGCCCTCATCGTTCCTGTAGGGGCCTCCTGTCGAGGCCTCCTGTCGGGACCTCCTGTCGGGGCGTCGTGTTGGGGCCTCGTGTTGGGGCCTCCTGTCGGGGCTCCCTATACTTCCTGCCCTGCTAGATCGCCAAACGATAACTGATTTTTTATGTCCATACATTGTGACATTTTTAATCTATGATTGTGATTAGCTCACAAACATAGATTTCGAAGGTGAGTGATCTTCTATTTACATAGATATTTATGCACCAACACCTGTGAATCTATTCAAACAATACATTTTTGTAACTTGGTTATATAAACTCGATTTTATTGTAGGTATTTGATAGTTTTTTCAAGCAGCAATCGCTACGCTTAGTTATAGGTGAAGAAAAACCTGACATATCAATCTTTATTGTTCGGCTAGTAACAAGTGGAGTCATACACGTACCTACTTTTTTTCTCATCAACGGTCATCACCTATAACGTCGTATTACTCTGATCTCATATTTACATAAACAGTAACCGCTAATCTCATTGTTAGGTTAGGTGGTAAAGAAAAATATCAGGTTGAACCGTTCAAACCGTTGATTGATCAATCAACGGGTTGAACCGTTATATATATTGAATCATACCCTTTGTTTGACAAGCTAAATTTGCGTTTGCGTGGCGAATGGATATATAATTGATAAAATATAAGTGACGTAATCACCATTGTGGCTCATGCCAATCTGACATTGGCCCATTTTTACTTCTGAAATTTCAAGCAAAAAACCAAACATTTCTCTGTTTTCTACGAGTATATCATCAGATCAGGGACATCATTTTATTGGATAACTCCAAATTGGGATTCAGATAAACGAACAATAATGAAACGAGAAGCCGTTTTCGATACTGTCCGCCTATAATGGACAGAATCTATAAAGAACCCTTTGATTAGAATCCATTCGTCAAATGGAAAAATCGAACCAATCAAATCAACGGGAAATTCGAAGCATCATGGAAAAGGAGAGATGCCTTGCCGTATGTTGAATGGACCTCCAAGCAAACAGTCAACAAAGCCCCCTATATAACCTTCTCTGTGGAAAAACTTGCAGATCCAAGACGAATATGCATCAGGGATCAAGTCATGAAATATCTGTACCTTTTGAAGACGAACACAAACGCTAAGCAAATACAGACATTTAATACTCATCTACTGATGAATTATAAACCTTTCACCAAACACACACCAGTGTCTCCAAGAACGTAATTTTGAATCGAGAAAACAAGAAATCTTGGAATATTTCAATAGATTCTACACAGGGTTTTTAATTAGATATAGAAAAAACTTCAAATGCAAAAATTGTAGGGTTCGTTCTGAACCTCCAGATAGTTAAACCAGATGTAACAAATAAATATCGTTGATATAAAATATGCGTACCAACTTAGTTATTTTCAATAGAACACCGAAAAAATTGAGGATGTCCTTTCTCCTGATTTCAGAAATATTTTGGTTTGTTGATATTTGGCTCAGCCATTTTCAAAATATTTATATTATTATTTATAATTTGATTTTTAAAAATCGCAATAATTGACATGAAGAAACAACAAGACATAAGCCCATCAGTTTATTCCTAGGTGATTTCGCGTTGGTGATGCTGTGACCTTGAAATTAAACAATAGCGATTGGCTGCGATGGTTCTTCCTATTCAAACTGACCAATAACAACAGCGCATTTTCCACCGCTAGTATCGCCAAAGCCAATATCGCTTAGCAATAAACTGCGGGCCATATACCTAGATAGTTCGAATTTTGAAACTACTTGTCAAAGTCGATAATAAGTTTGATCAAGATTGACAAGATCGACTTTTAATAACGACTTTTTTATGCACACAACTGTACCTACTGTGTCACCGGAAATTTCAAGATCTCAACACTTGACTTTGTCTCAAGACAATAAAAATAGTAATTTACGTAACAAGTCCGGAAAATACTGTTTTTTTGGATGAGTGGACAAAATTCTAGGACGAGCGTAGCGAGTCCTGGAAGTCTGCGAGTCCAAAAAAACTGTTTTCGGGCGTGTTGCGTACACAATTTTTTCGGCAACCGTGTAGAATAACAAATCAAAGAAAAACATTTCTTTATTAGAACAAAATTTCGAACATTTCAATTCTTATTTATATTAATATTTATATTGAAATTAGAACAATTGTTAATATTGAATAGATTCAATTTGTTTGAAATGCTTGGTATGTTTGAGTGCCTTTTGTTGAAGTCAGAACAAGAAGGTATAAAGTTTCCGTTTCACATTGATTGTTTTCATCTGATAATTTTTGAATGTTAGCTAATTTTATGTCAGATAGCTGTCAGTCGTTATTTTGCTGCTATGGTAATGATCAACTGCATTTATCAAAACCATACTACCAAGATTTTCATATTTACAATGACAACGATGTGATCCTTCCCGGCCTAGTCCGGGAAGCACGTACTTCTCGGACTAGGCCGGAAAAATGCCACTTTCTCAAAAAAAAATCGTCTGGAAAGTACGTACTTTCCGGACGGTTGCCGAAAAAAGTTGTTATCAAGACAAGAATTCTTGTCTTGTCGACGTCTATATACTTAATGGAGAATCAGATATTAGACATCAATTAGGAATTTTCCTTCACATAATATGAATTCCCCCGATTCTTCCAAATGGGTCTTGTTTTAGTTCGATTATGTATGTCGTGAGATTCACGTAGGTTTCGTTTTCCCAAACACAGCTTATATACTTTTAGTCTTTTACGATCTTGTTTATACTATCGTCATTAAGGTCCCTATATAATGAGGTGCGCCAGAAGTCGATTTGGGGTCCAGGATGACCCCTAGAAAAATGTTTACGTTTAGGAGAACATCATAAAGCACAATATTTTATTATTTTGGAAAAGTACTTAATGTGGCATTGTTATTGATACGTGAAAAAACACAGCGGATAATGTGGATGGAACTTTCGAAATAACTTTCATATTCGTGTTAGGCATCATGTGTGGTTTCAAATATTGATGGGATTGTTTGTGCAAACGAAAAGAATTCAGTAAATCTGAAATATTCTGATTTTTTTTTTCATTTATATTACCTATAAAACATGGAAATATTCAGTGATATCGAATCAACCACCACCTGAAATATAGAGGCCGCTCAAGTTATATCACTATGTCAGTGTGCCACTTTTCCGCGTAATGAAACAATAGTATATTATGATACAAGTTATATAAGACGCTATTTTGTCGCACGCGTTGTTTGGAGTACGACGAGCGAACCGAGGAGTGCTCCAAGTGAACAAGTGCGACAACGTGCCTTATAAAACGTGTGTCATATGCAATTTTTTCTATTTTAAATTGATTTGAAGAAAAAAATGGATTAAATATCGATAAATAACAGAAACATCTTCGATTGGTAACAATGATGACATTGAAATAATTAAAATCTGACGCTGAAGCGTAAAGCCCAGTTTACAGTTGAGCAATTTTGATTAATGCAATACCCAGCGGTGCAAAATTCAATGTTGTTATTGTTTTTATTGGTCAATTTAAATCAAATTACACTCTGAATTGAAATTAAAAATCAAAACATTAAGTTTTCACTGACAGATCGATTGTACCAATCTGCGAATAATAAAAAATGCGTATCGAAATAGAGGCTATTTCGACACGCATTTGCGTTGCACAATGACTTCATTATACAACCAAAATAGAAAAAATATATTTATGGTCGTAGGAAAAATAGTGGAAAAAACTCATTGGAAAGTACATTTCCTGCACTACTCATGCAAATTATGTTACTTTCCACAATTGTTATGTAATATATAACGTGACCATACGTCCCGGTTTGGCCGTGAGAGTCTAGTTTTCAGGCAGTATATCCCAGTGTCCCCAGGGAAGGCAACATAGTCCCGGTTTTGCGAGCAGACCCAACGATAGTTGAAAAATTATTTTTTTTCGCTGGAAATGCGAATAATGTATTTACTGACAATCGTTGGGTTGAATTATTTCAGCACTCTGCACTTCCGTATACTAACATCTTTCATTTAGCAAACTTTTCCATAATTATTTATCATACCTACATTATGTGTCTGCCTGGTAGTAACGCACCAGTCGAAAGAGTTTTTTTCCGAAATGAACAAAATATGGACCAGTGATCACAGTTGAGTGTCTTAGTACTGAGAGCAATTCTGATTACGAAAATAAATATAGATAAATCATGTACTGCGTTACACACGTATCTGAAAACAAAACCCGATGTTTGAAAAAAAAAATGTTCATCCGATAAATACAAAAATACGACTCAGAAATCACGCCACTACTGATGGGGGCTAGTAAGTAAGCATATATTTCCTCTAGAAAAGCCAATCTCACTGTGCCCAACATAATTCAGTCAGAGGAGTAACCATACCATTGAAGTCATCCATTTCTATGCTTGGCGTTACTATCAGCAATAAACTTTCTTGGGAAAATCACGTGAGGTCCATTGCCAAAAGTGCATCCCAAAAACTTGGTTTTCTGTTTCGAGCCAAGAGCTATTTCACTCCCAGTCAGCTGCTTATGATCTATAAGGCACAGATCCGACCTGTCCTGGAATACTGTTTCCATATTTGGAGTGCGGCATACCTAAACATATCCTGAAACTATTGGATTCTGTCCCAGAAAGGACAATTCATCTCGTCGGTGATGCCTCGCTCACAAACTTGCTCACTTCTCTGGAACACCGTAGAAAAGTTGGCGATTTATCTATATTTTATAGATAGTTTCATCATGTGGCGAAGCTCTTCTGAAATATCAACAATCGTTCCTCCATTAGCAGTCTCTTCGAGATTAACCCGTCAAGTTCAGTCTTCACACTCCTTCGTGGTCACTTCAGAGACCTGCAGAACGTCCCTTTCCAAAGACTCGTTCATCCAACGAACATCGAGACTTTGGAACTCATTGCATAGGGAGGTGTTCCCCGAGGCATACGATACTCAAGAAAAAACACCAACTCCTACCTTTTTTCCCTTGGTTCTCACGATGTTCTCTGAACATTACAGCATATCCCTTTTCGTGAGAACCAAAACATAAAAAAAAACTCCAAGTCTGACTCGTTCAGGACGACTGTCCCAAACCCCCCAGTATACGCCCCTGCCGTTAGACAGGCCCTTCAAGTTGATGGCATGAGCAGGACCGTGGGCTGCACACGCAGCCTTTCCCCCCTCTTCCCCAAGGGCCCGCCCTCCGCAAAAATCCCCATCCACGCACAAGGCCTTTTCGCCCGTATTTGCATATTTTTCCATCTCAAAGGATCGAAAATTCGCGTCAGCCGCAACACTCCGCGGTGGGGGGAGGGGGTAATTTTTCAGCGAAGAGAAAGACGGAGACAGCAATGGCTGAAAGTACAGTCCGCGGAGAAAAAGGAACGGGGATTGATTGTGTGTGCATGGATGGGGGGAAATGAGTGGGTAGGCATTACTTGGTATTGTAATGATGAGGCGCTATTCAGACTCAGACTGGTAATTTATGGAGACAATATACTTGAGATTTGGGAGCCGAGGAGGCTACGAACTCATTGAGAATATCTCTGGATCGCCAAATATACCTAACTGTGTAGCAGATACAATAGAAACAAAGCCGGGGATAGGTTTATTAAAATATTGAATGATTTGAATAAATGTCGAGATAGAATTCCCAAAAAACCTGACTGTGGTTGGTAAGTTCGCTCAATCTACATCAGCTGAAATCAGCTCGTAATTTGCTAAATTCATAATGAGACGTCCACATGATCTATACATTTTCATTCTAAAATATCAGAATACTTGGTCTTATTTTCAGTTGATTCAAATATTTATTTTGCTCATCGCAAATCTGTAACAATTACATCCATCAAAAGAAACCATAGATCTTATTGCTTACGCTAGATCTGGTTAGTTGTTTTGTAGGTCCGGGGGGGTTGAAAGTACTAAGCCATTGATTGGTCGTTTTTATTTTTGTGCATACATGTGTTGTACCACGTGACCATGTATAGTATCTACTTTCTTGCAGACCCCTTTAGACCAAAAAATTACTACAGGGTGCCGGATATAGCGTAAGCAATAAGATCTATGAACGAAACCATCAGTTCCATTTTTTTTCGTACTGAATCGACTTGATGGTTTCTCGACCGTCGGCATAGATTAGAGGCAATACATGTGATGTATTCCTGATGCAATTTTCAAAAAATGTATAAACATGCATCATCGAAAGAATTTGAACAACAAAAACTTGAAAATGTCAGACAGTTTTTTTCTCAAAACAAGGCATCGCAATCAGAAACTCAACAGAAGGGCAATTATCTTCCAATAGGTATATACGCATCAGGCAAAAATTTGGTTTTCTGGAAAAACTATGTTATTCAAAATAATATGTTTTAAAATATAACTTTCCTAGTGCCGGTTGCATAAAAGCCCTTCAAGCCTTCGCGAGCTATAAGGCATCATGCGTTGCTGTGATGGTTATAAACAAATTAAAGTTTTAAGCACTGATTTTTTCTTGCATGAAATAAAACTTAATAATCCATTATTCAAGAGTATTAATTGGACGCACAGAACTATTCCTCGTGTTTTTTCTCTTCACTCATCTGAGTTTCGATACGAATTAGATACAATTCTAATGAAAAAGTGGTCTTCCGCTTATTTCAGTCTCCAAAGCACTCGCCAGACTGTGTCAAAGGGACTTGGCTTATAGTCTAGAAGTACGCCCAGAGTTGTCCTATAGCAGGTTTTTTTCCTATGCCCATGACCTCCAAACTTTCAAAAAAAAAAACATTCATTTCCTCTCCCAATGTACTTCTATACGGAAAAAAATCACTTGCTACTCATAACAAAAACAGAATTGCTGGTGAGATATTTGCTCTCACAACAACATTTCTAGGTGTAGATGAAACATTTATGCCATCATTACGAATATGCATTTGTCACAGATAATAATTGAAAATGCTATAATCAATCTGCTGTAGGGACTGGAATTATATATTTATATCCAGCTATAATAATTTGTTGGCTCGAATCCCTCACCAACAATGCTGCGTTAGCATATTAGTTCTGTAACATTGGACAGTTTTATTTGCAAAGACTACCTACTTGAAGTTTGGATTCGGGTGAACTATTATTTTTGCTGGGTATATATCCATATGTTCAAGTGGGAATAGTTAATGAAATCACCTATTTTCCAATCATGCATGGTTTGGAAAATGAACACAGCAAACATTTTTACCCAATTATCTATTTGCTGTCAATGATCCGTCACCACGCAAAGTCATTAACATAATAATAATAATTATTATTATTTACTAAGTATCGAACCCTCGATCGAACCTAAACAACGTCAATCAATGTATTGAACTTTGGTATGCGCAACCGCAAAAATCTCAGGACTCGAATGGAGCAAATTCAATTTGCTAAGAGCGCCTGGGTAACTTTGTGGTGGTGCAAATAAAATTTGCTAAAATTCACATGGCAACAAGAAAGAAGCGTTCTGATTGGCTACATGGAATGGCGTGACCTACTTTTGTGCGAATTCTTAATAACGACGCATCGATTTTTGTCTTCAGTTGAGTTGAGACTGTTGAGAGTATTAACACGTGGATCAGCTAGTGTCCTGCTTGCTGTTGTTCTTCTTCTGCATGCAAATAATAATGTATAGTTTAGAACTGTCAGAAACAATATATGTGAAAAATGGAAAAATTTGATGTCTGTCGAAGAGATCTTGGAATCGTGGGGATTCGGACACCTGAGGCAAAAATTTGAAGGTATGATTTCAAAATTTCACTGAGGGTACTATACATTTATGTTGTAATCACTGATGAGGTGAGAAACCCTATATAGATGTGACAAAGTATATTCTAGGTTTATTATTCTCATTTACGTTTTTTTTTCGATCATCATACAAATTTTGAGGGATTATCATTACATCAATCGTCTATGAAAAAAATAGTATACCACTTCTCGGAGATAAACTGCAAATTGAGAGTTCACCAGAAATTGTTGTTCTAGTGGACCTACCTGAAGTAATGTTTCTATATTATACCGGGTGTAACATTATTCCAGCTCTCAGAGTTTCGTCTTTTATTACAACTGATGCATTTGCAATAATACCTAGAAAACCTCACTACTGGTGCAAAATTAGTATGCTGTTAATATTCAATACATCGTTACCTACAGCACTAATATTTGTCACTAGTGCAAACACATCTGGCTGAGAGTGTCAACTACAATGTTTCTTACAGCAATTGCATTCATAATGATACCTGAAAATACTTGCTACTAACGCAGTAGTATTTGCTACTAGAGCAAAAATATTTGGCTGGAAGTATTTGGTATAGTGTTTCTTATAGCAAGAGCATTATGTAATCATACCTGAAAATATTTGCTACTGCTGCGAAATATATTAGTAATAACAGCTTAGGAATGTTCTTACATGCAGCCAAAATGTCGGAAGTTTGGTTTGCTTTCGACACCAGTTGGATTAGTTGATACTGCAAAGAATTATTAGGAGGAAATATTTGTTGCTTTCACATAGTTTTTTGCTGTCTCTAAAGGTACTAATTTTTTTTGTTGCGTTGACCTATATTTTAGTACCTGGAGCGAATCATTTTTTTCCGTGTACTGGATTGAACAATTATTATTCTCCGCGAAAATTATAGGTTTTCCTCTCATGCAGTCAAAAGATAAAAATTATGGCATCAATTATGTCGATAATCCCCCCCTGAATCCAATTTTTTTTTATCCGATATTACTTATGTGAAAATTCATTTTATTTATTTCGTAAAGCTTCCTCTACAATTTTGCGATCTCACACTTTTTATAGCTATTGATGTAACAAGATTATTATGCGATTTATAATAGTCGAGGACATTGCTAGGCGACGAGGCATTTGCCGAGTCAACCGCAATGTCCGAGACGGTGTTAAATCGCTAATAATCGAGTTGCGTTCAAAGCTTTATCGTATCATTGAAAATAGTATATTATGATACAAGTTTTATAAGACGCTATTTTACGTACGACGAGCAAAGAGAGGAGTGCTCCAAGTGAACAAGTGCGCGACAACGTGTCATATAAAACGTGTGTCATATGCAATTTTTTCTATTTTGAATTGAGTTGAAGAAAAAAATGTATTCAATTTCGATTAATAACAGAAACATCTTCGATTGGTAACAATGATGACATTGAAATAATTGAAATCTGACGCACCAGCGTTAAAACACAGTTTATAGTTGACCGATTTTGATTATTGCAATACCAGCGGTGAAAAATTCAATGTTGTTATTGTTTTTATTGGTTAATTTAAATCAAATTACACTCTGAATTGAAATTTATCAATTAAAACATCGAGTTTTTTACTGCTAATATCACCAAATCCAAATCGCTCAGAAGTAAACTGGGCCTAACTCTTCTAACTTTCATTTGACAGTTAGATTGTACCGATCTCTGAATAATAAAAAATGCGTATCGGAATAGAGGCTATTTCGACACGCATTTGCGTTCTACAATGACTTCATTATACAACCAAAATAGAAAAAATATTATTTGGTATCTAACGTATTATGCTTTCGTAACGCAAACTATGGTAACTAAAATAAGTATTGTGAGTACTCAAGTAAGGTTTTGGTACGTTTATGGTGTTGATAATAATTATTAACAGAGATTTCATATAATAATGTCTTAATCTCCAATGATATGATGAAATATATATAGTTTATTATTAGATGCTTAATGCAGATGATCCGTGCATTTTCTTTCAGAGTTTCGGTTTTTATTTCGATCTAGGTATATGCCAGGCCTATTTTTCGGCTTTTATGATTAAGTTATGTTTAGTGTTTAGCAGTCAGTAAAACGTTATTCAATAAAACTCCTGGAATTTGTTATGTGGATATTTTTGAGGTGGTAGACACGTTGATTTGAAGGTTTTGGTATGGCATTTGTTTCTTCAACACTTATGAAGTAGGTACTCATTGGTGACGATGTCTTTGAGTATAAGGGTTATACATTGATTGTTATAATAAGGGCGAAGAACACATACTAAAACTGGCACGCCAGTTCCGTACACCCATGCAAAAACACTTTATCACGGCTAGAAACGTTCAATGATATATTAGAAGGAAAGTTCTGATATAGTATCAGGTATGAAGCGAAAGACAGAACTATTGGGACATACCATGTATACCTACTTCTACGAATGTCAGTTCTGATGATATAAAAGAAGTTAGTTTTCCATATAAGGTAATGACAGCAATTCAAAAATATATCTCAACGGCCCTGTTGAAAGAGCATTTCCTACAACTCCGTACACAGGCGACAAATATACATCGGGGCAAAAACAAAAGCCTCTCGAACCCCATGCATATTATGTTCCCGGTCCCACCATGATTTATTTTCATTATCGATTACGGTATAATGACTGTTGGATTGGCCGAAATTCTATATGCCCCATCCATATAGTGGTTTTCATTATTTTATTTTCGATGGATCAGTATAATATAGTTTAGTTTCTCCTGAAGATCGAGAACGTGTGTTTGGACATTTTCATGTACCCAATTGACAAAAGAAAAATGTATAAATAGTGAGCATGAGTTTCGGTTTTTTGAAACTATGTCACAGATTGCTATGTTGAGAAGGTGCACAACGAATGAAATCGGAATAAACTTCCGATCCAATATAACACAAATCATTTATTGTTATATAAACGCCTCAGATATAGTGAACCTCTTTTGATATTGATGTAAACGAATAATTGCGAAATAAAATTTGATCTACCAAATATCATAATAAGTGTGAGCAGCAGCAGTTGTTATCTTCCTATCATGATTGGTAAGTTAGACATATTTTGTATTTCGTTTCCATTTAAAAACTCGGTGTGCCAATTGTGCCAGTACAATAGTATATTATGATACAAGTTTTATAAGACGCTATTTTGTCGCACGCGTTGTTTGGAGTACGACGAGCGAAGCGAGGAGTGCTCCAAGTGAACAAGTGCGACAACGTGTCTTATAAAACGTGTGTCATATGCAATTTTTTCTATTTCGAATTGATTTGAAGAAAAAAATGGATTTAATATCGATAAATAACAGAAACATCTTCGATTGGTAACATTGATGACATTGAAATAATTTGAATCTGACGCACAAGCGTAAAGCCCACTTTACAGTTGAGCTATTTTGATTATTACAATACCAGCGGTGAAAAATTCAATGTTGTTATTGTTTTTATTGGTCAATTTAAATCAAATTTCACTCTGAATTGAAATTTACCAATTAAAACATTGAGTTTTTCACTGCTAATATCACCAAATCCAAATCGCTCAGAAGTAAACTGGGCTTAACTCTTCTGACTTTCATTTGACAATTCGATTGTACCAATCTCCTAACAATAAAAAATGCGTATCGAAATAGAGGCTATTTCGACACGCATTTGCGTTGCACAATGACTTCATTACACAGCCAAAATATAAAAACAGTATTTCGTATTTCAATAACTTAGAATGGGTGAAAATAATTATTATCAAAAAAATAAATTCTTCGAATGTTCCTAATACCAAAAAATTTACTGCATAAACTACGACGTGAAAGCTTTTGTAGGTATATCAGAGATTATCATAATCGCTATAAGGTATAAGGTTAATGTTGTGAATGGTGCTTTGTTTGAAGTTTTTTCAATATTGGACTCATATTTTGATTGTTATTATTCTTTGTAATTATTAAAATTGAATCCAGTCAATATTAAACTGTAGTGATGCATGCTCAAAAAATGTTTGGTATACCAACTTAATATAAATGTTCATTCATTTCTAGATATCTTAACATTTTCGCGTTTCAGATTAAACCGGAAGTAATTTTCACTAAAAAGAACCCATGTTCAAATTCTGCATAGAACATTCGATTATAGAAATATATGGGGCAAAGCAACCAAAAGACAATTCCTTTCTCATAAGTATATAGCAAGTGATTAATTAGCGTAATATTTTCAATTATCATCTATATAGAGAATTCAAGTTACGTGCTAAATTTCAATCTTCAAATCGCATTCGAATGTTATCATCAAGTTTAGCGAGAAATTCAGTGAAAACAATTCGATACAAACAATTTTTTATCCTTTCTGAATTTCAATAGACAAAATCAAGATGAATGCTCCATTTATAGTTTGGCTATATCGTTAATGTATATAGCAAGAATGAAAATAGGCCTAAGACTGGACCCCTGAGGTACTCCAAGAGCTATTTTTTCACATTCTGAAGTATTATTGCTCGATGGTATGTTTTGACTACCATCGGTAAGATAAAATCTGAAAATAATGAAAGTGTTTCTGTACCTATGCAGGAGGATTTTTTTAGCAATAAGATGAGAATTGGCATCATCGTTCAATAACGCTGATAAAATTGAAATCGGTCTGTAATTGCTCATCGATGGCTCTTTGTTAGCGGTATCACTGATTTCAAACTAGAAGTATTTGTAAAATACTCGCACTCATCTGGCGAATCGACTATGAAAAGTGGATTACATCCATTACATCAGGATATGCAAAGCCCATTAAATATTTTCATTACTCGTACATTTTTCTGATCACTACAATTATGTAGATTGTTCATTAGGAAAGTTGGATTAGTAAACCATTCTGCAAATTATGACGGAATCGCTCCTCATTTTAATCTCCAAGTTCATTAACCACCAGGGTCAGGTTTCTCAGAGACTTCTACCACCAATTAAAATTTAAAAAAATCAGCTTTCCTACTATTTGCACCATGAGTTCGACTACATTTTATCGGGAAACTATTGAATTCACCGTTGTTTTCGGTTATATAATTGCACAGGTTAGGTTAACTAAAAATTGCAGAAGTTTATTTTCATATTTTGGCGGATGAACCCCAGAGTGTAATAATTTTCATAAGATAACCCACTTCAAATTGAAATAATCTGGTAATTTTTATTCACAAGTGAAGTTTATTGAAATAATCCCTTTATACTTAGTTTACGTACCAATAAACTAAATGAAATCAAATAATTTTATTTTCAGCACACAAATAGATCAAGTTTGGGAAAAGGTATATAGAGAACTATGAAGTAAGTATATAATTTATCGAACTCTCGTGTGGTATTCAATAATACAGTCGTTTGCCAGTCATTTCACAATTTTTTGACCTGTCAGATCAAAAAAAAATCTTGTCAGGTGCGGTTGTCATTCATTAAAAACAA
The DNA here is from genome assembly GCA_029955515.1 of Chrysomela aeneicollis. Classification (NCBI taxonomy): domain Eukaryota; kingdom Metazoa; phylum Arthropoda; class Insecta; order Coleoptera; family Chrysomelidae; genus Chrysomela; species Chrysomela aeneicollis. Next base: position 31,608,160 of record JARUHQ010000001.1, read on the forward strand.
TATACAGTGAATTATTCTTATAACACTATGGGTACAATCATATATTCGGTTTATAAATCGATCAGTTTGAGGTATCTATACCTATATAAGTTGTAAAACCTTACCTTGAATATTTCGAAGTACGAATTGTATTCGACGCAATAATCTTTTGAGTCTTTCGAACAACCTCGTATATAACTTCTAATGATTAAGCACCGAATCGACTAATCTTGTGTCAATGATAGGTACTGATTAAATAATGATATAGAATAAACGTCAAAATTTTACGAAAAGCTTCATTTGTATGTCATTTCAAAATTTCTGATTGGTATATTCACTTATAATACCACTATAAGTTCAATTATAAATGGAAATTTTTTCGATTATACGAATATTTTCGTGTTCGAGAAATTATTTTCTGTTTTTATTAAAGCTACAGTGCATGGTATGCGGTAAGAAAATCACAAATAATACAAATAATAGGTAATAAGGTAGCTCTGTTGGTATTGTTACAATCATTATTCTTGACTAACTTCATTCCACTAAAGTAGGTAGAAATAATAGTTTCTTACAAGAAACTCAAAGTGGTACTTATTATATGCGAAGTTAAATGTAAATTTCATTCAACCTATACCGGGTGTCAACGAATCTATTAGACAAGTCATAACTTCTAGAATATTAGGTGTATCAAAATGAGATTTGGTATAGGTGAATGGCACGTGGCATATTTTTCACTTTCCGGTCACTTCCGGTTTCACCGGAAATGGCTCCGGTTTTGAATTTTTAAATGGAACACACTGTATATTGTAACATTTTTTGATTCTTGAGACAATTCGTCAAAAAATCCTTTTTTCGAAAGTGCTTGTCAAAAAATGGTTGCCATTTGAAAAATAATAGACACGAAAATGTAATTTTGCCAACTTGTCTAAAACTTTCCAATTGTAATTTTCTGACATCATCTGAGGTCCTCAGATTAGTTTACGTCCGATCATGGCCACCTATATAGATGCAATATTAAAAATAACTCTAAAAAAATGAAGTGAGCTTTAAAACTTTTTAAAATGTCACAGTCTGATCCAGAATTGTCTTGGAAATCAAATCACCGGAGCCATTTCCGGTGAAACCGGAAGTGACCGGAAAGTGAAACATATGCTTCACGTGCCATTCACCTATACCAAATCTCATTTTGATACACCTAATATTCTAGAAGTTATGACTTGTCTAATAGATTCGTTGACATCCGTTATAAACGTCAAAAAAATTCCCAGTGTAATACCATGCTCCTTTCCACATCAAAAAGAAGACAAACATTTCCGGAAATGTGTTCACTTGATATGTAACGATACGAAATGTAGGCTTTTGATTGGTTGAAAATGTTAGGTGTGAAATTTTTTAAATAAAGGTAGGTTGACTCAATTGGATTGGTCCGATTGGAGGAAAATTCCTACCATATTGTTTATTTCCAGTTGACTGAGTGTTTCAATAAGTGAATAAAGTGCCCTTGATGGACGCAAAAGTATATATAGGAAGTACACTTCATGCTTCGAATAGTCTGCATCTGGGTCCATAGTCACTAATTCTATTAAACACTTCTTCCATTATCTTTGAGCCATCAGCAAGACTCATTTTTGACGAAAAATTCAGATAATTCGCAAACAATTCTTCATTGATCGTTCATTGATGATTTTACAAGTAACCCCTGCAGATGGGGCAGAAAAAAGTTATACGGGACAACCCCAGACCTATACTTGGGAGCTGTTAATGAGGTTTTACAATTAGAGATAATTAGAGCCAGCTGCAGTACCTATCTGGCTGTGGGCCTCTTAAAACCGCTCCATACTCTCTTACGCGAATTGCGGTGCTGCGATTAACTAATGACTTCTAATTGGACACAATGGGATGGTGGCATCACCATCATATAATGACGGAAGAGAGGCAAACACATGCATTTCGTGATAATGAAATGGGATATTCAGACCCAGCCTGGATGTAATGTGCGGAATGCTTAAATGAAGGCTTCACGTGAAAAGTGCACCTCCAGGCGATGTTGCATTTAAAGTGTCTATTCGGAGGTTACAGTCAAAAGCCCTTTTTTCCCATTGATAAATATAAAATGAAATTTCCTGTTGTTATGACATTTGAAATATCTGTCTCATCATATTTCTCCTGTTCACTCATTTCTCTCAATTTATAAAAAAGAGTCACTCTTTGAAGTTATATAAAGTGTATTGTTTTGTTTTCTTCAATACGATGATGCGCACTAAAAAAATTGCCAATTCTGAATTAATTTTCTAATTGCATACCTATCGGAATATTCTTGATTCGGGAATCGAAAAAACATGTTATATTATGAAAAATGGAAAAGCCATAAATTGGACAACAATTTTAGAAAGAGAAATTAGTCTATCCAATTAGAATATCAAACATAGTTTGAAATGAATGTCTGGTAGACTACGAGCAGAAAACAACTACTTTCCTGGTAAATACCACGCAGAACATTGAATTATATCTATATAATAATTTATGGCTTTTCCATTTTTCATTTATTAGCTTAGTCGAGCTATAAGCCACTTCCAAGTTCTGTGATTTGGGAGATTTAGTTCTGGAGTGTTTCTTTCTTCTGCCGCATGGTGTCGCCACTTCCAATTGTCTGTTGGAACGCGGCTCAGTGCGGTCAAATAAACGCGACGAAGGTGCATTGGGACAGGCAACGCTTCGAGTGGAGATCTTACGGTCTCTACTCGGATAACTACCCTGCACTGATAAGGGCCAATAAGCCCGAAACCGGTCTGTAGGTTGTTAGGCGTGCCTGTCCCGATGTGAATTTGTCACGTCTTAGGAAGAAAGAAACATTTGCGATCTGCATTCACAGTGTGAATCGTTGCATGGATTACGAGCAGATATAATTCAATGTTCTGCGTGGTATTTACCAGGAAAGTAGTTGTTTTCTGCTCGTAGTCTACCAGACATTCATTTCAAACTATGTTTGATATTCTAATTGGATAGACTAATTTCTCTTTCTAAAATTGTTGTCCAATTTATGGCTTTTCCATTTTTCATTTATTAGCTTAGTCGAGCTATAAGCCACTTCCAAGTTCTGTGATTTGGGAGATTTAGTTCTGGAGTGTTTCTTTCTTCTGCCGCATGGTGTCGCCACTTCCAATTGTCTGTTGGAACGCGGCTCAGTGCGGTCAAATAAACGCGACGAAGGTGCATTGGGACAGGCAACGCTTCGAGTGGAGATCTTACGGTCTCTACTCGGATAACTACCCTGCACTGATGAGGGCCAATAAGCCCGAAACCGGTCTGTAGGTTGTTAGGCGTGCCTGTCCCGATGTGAATTTGTCACGTCTTAGGAAGAAAGAAACATTTGCGATCTGCATTCACAGTGTGAATCGTTGCATGGATTACGAGCAGATATAATTCAATGTTCTGCGTGGTATTTACCAGGAAAGTAGTTGTTTTCTGCTCGTAGTCTACCAGACATTCATTTCAAACTATGTTTGATATTCTAATTGGATAGACTAATTTCTCTTTCTAAAATGTTATATTATGTGAAAACCAAGCCACTGATGCCTATTTTTTGCGACGGTTATTTTTTCATAGGTATTTTGAACTTTCAACTACAACTATCTCGTAAACGAAGCTTCAAAAAAAATCATACGAGAGTGAATCTTTTCTAAATTTAACTAGAAATTCGAGAAAAATGTCAATTTAGAAAATATCAGTGACTTAGGAAAAAAGGGCAACACTGAACAATTTCGACAAAAGTTACTCACGTCAAATAATGATTTTATTTTATAAGTGCGCTTGTATCAAATTTGGTCAAAAATACTTTGATGTCCTGAAATATATGACAAAAAATGATTTTCAAAACTGATGAACTTTGAAGAGGTGTATCTTCCCTTAGTGTTTTGGAAAAAAGTTATATTTTGCATGTCAACTTATTTTTCAAAGGGCCATCGAATGGTGAATTATTACTATACTATAACCTGGTAAGTATATGTTAAAATAGGTATATCTAGTTATTCTTACTCTCAATATCACATATTTATCTTTAAAAATTACTTGGTATTATATATTTTGACACAGCCATGAATGGAAAGCAATGATTCTACTGCAGTATGAAAATTTTATTATATATATCGTATATAAACGACGTCTCAAACCAAAATTTCACAAGTGATTATTGCATGTTTCTAAATTGAACATGGAATTCAAAAAAAAACATCTAGTGGTGTCGGAAATCCGACTTGTACCTATATCAGAATTCAAATTTAATGATTCAATCTCATGTAATCAGATATGGTGATTTTTTAATGCCTGTTATTTTGTATATGTATATAAATTTTTGGAAATTTCGAAAAATGCCAGAAAAAAAAGTTGCTCAGTTTCCAATTTTATACATTTTTTCCTAATTTATATTTAATAGTTATTTTGGTTCAATGTTTTTTACACATCTAATGGTGGAATAAAGAATATAAGATTTATGAAATTAATTCAAAAACGAAATTTTATATCATGTCCAGTACAAATCGCTATAGATCGAAAGTCTTTTGAATAGTTATTAAACTGTAGGTCAATGTTTAGTTTACAGAAAAGTAGGATATTTCGGTTTTGTTTGGAACTGAATTATTGGTCAGAAAAATAATCAAACTGGATAAAAATCTATTAAAAAAAGAAATACTAGTGTAATAAGAATGAAGAGAAATTCGTTTATTCGATTACTGACATATTAACGTCCATACATTGAAAATCCACATCAGTTTAACAATGAAATGAAAAAACTAGATGAACTTTGCAACAACAAAGACGAATTTCTGGAGATGCATTTTTTTATTTTCTGGTAACAGGCCAATGTGGGTATTTCATGGGCAAGATATGATATTGAAGTCTCATATTCATCAAAATTATGAAATTTGAATCATGTTTCGTTCGTATCGATAGAGCGAAAGCTTCGAAAGATTAAAAAAAAATGAAAAAAAGTCGACGTGGCTGTGGAGAGTTCAAATTTGGAACAAATGTATAAAATTGGAAACTGAGCAACTTTTTTCTATCTTTCGAAATGTCAAAAAAAAATGATTTTTTGAGGATTTTCGAAAAAAATGTCAAAATTGACAGGTTTAGAGTAACACATGAAAAAAGGAAAGATGCTGTATTCTACTCATTTTTCAAGCACAAACTAGTTGAGAAGTCAAATTTTTTTATATTTAATAATAAAAAAAACTTCCATATGTCGCGAACTTTATGTGTGACGCACTGTATGAGGGATAGAAAAAAAGTAAAAAAACATATCATGAGTCTCATGTGATGCTTTTTCGAGAGGAACATCATGGGCGTAGCAAAAATTATTTTAAAGAGGTTTGAAAGGTATTTAAGAACCGATTCATTCCTATCATGCTTGAGAGGTGAAGAAGTATTCACAATAAAATATACTGGTCGTGCATAAAATGTTGTATGTATATTTCGAGCTCAACTTGCTTTTATGGACCTAGGCGTGTTATATAATAGCCCTCGCTATCGCTCTTGATATACATAAATAACTATTATTTCCTTTCCCAGCTCATTGAGCACTAATAACAGATACTCTCCTTATCTCGAATTCCATCTTGATATGCACCCAGCAATCTATTCCACTGACATCTTTGGCTGACGGAACCCAACAAACCAACTACAACAATCCAACACTTCTACATTGTCCGGCCTGACTGACTGACAAGTGACAACCCAAAGAACATTGTTGTCCCACTCTGGCTGTCATCACATCACGAATGCATCTGCCGATTTCACATGTTTCTATGATGCCGATCTGGCCCACACGATAATAATGTCCCAAAACAAGTGTGGCTAATTTGGATGGGAATTGGATCGCGATGAAAGGTGAAATGGTGGCCCGCATCAAATGTGGGTTTGACACTTTTGTGTTGGGAGAGTACGTGATGCGATATTTCGTTCATTATTTTCGTTGTGGGTTCCAAAGGTGTGTTTGTGCTACTGATTATCATCGATAAGGATGTAAATTGTGAACGATTGAGGAAGGGAGATTTATGCCAGATAATTTGTAGCACGGAAACCGTGTATGCATCAGGGTTTATAATTAGCATGTATGATAATGTTCCCGAGTATATTCCTGATGTATGGATTTCCAATGGTTTTCGAGTAACTAGTACTAGGTATATACTTCGAAGTACTATTAGGTATATTTGAATGAATGAATCTTTAATTGTAGGATATATCCTAATCTTACAATAGATATAATAATTACATAATATCAATTTAGATTTCCACATAGCAACAGAAATATCAATACAATTCAAATGTGAAACAAAAATAACAGTATCAAAAATAAAATGTATTAAAGGTAGTAAAAAATACATAATACAAAATAAATATTAATATAATAAAATACACACATATATGATTTCCAATCAACTAACGTTTCGAGGTATATTTGTTGATGAGTATATGTGTTGATGAGTATATAATATATAACATATTGGAAAAAAAAAATTAAAATATAGACAAAAATTTTAAATAATTCCAATAATGCATTTTCAAAAAAATCAATATATTCAATATTGAATAAAACAAATGCAGAAGCCAAATGTCCAGAAATTGAAATCAGGACAAAAACAATTTAATACAACAGAAAAAAATATTAATATGTCGACAAAAAATTGAATATCTTCGGAGAGTTGATGTTGGAAAAGATTCAAAATATTGGAAGAACATTTATTTATTATGTATCACCAGATAGCTTTCAACTTATAGGAAAAGTTATATATATTTTTTCGTAGAATCCCATTTATTGTCATCAGGAAATATATAAAACACGATTCAATTATCTATATAGTAAATGATTAGTCTCTGAATTCCTCAACTTGAAATGTGATATAGCAGTATAGGTAAAACAAAAATAGTGATATTCCCATCAAATAGAAAAGTTTTATTGATGAAGTCAATAATATCATCACTTATATAAGTAGGTACTCATAGTTTTTCGTCCTTCAGAAAACAATGTTATTCGATATTTTCCGATTTATTTCAAGATTTGAATTAAAAATCGACATATTGTCATCTGACATATCTGCCATCACCAATGTAAAAAAATTATTCTTCCCTATTATTTTCGATATTTTTACGATACCATCCCGATCTACCAGGTGATGTCAGCAGAAATATGGTGCTGTCAAATAATTATTTTTGATTTCGATTTTCTCGAGCATAAAAGAATATTCCGATTTAATTTTGATGCCATATCGGTAGTGATTTATAGTAAGATATCGGAAAACGATTATTAATTCTGCTAAAGCTTTAGAGGTTTATGACCCTATTCGCTCTGTCTGACTGATGTCTCATCCGTGAGTTTTTCTGATCTGTGTCAATATGGCGCGTTCCCTGGCGAATTCCCACACATATCCTCGAAAATCAGCGCGTCCAAAACTCCACTGTCCGAAAAAGGAACCGTCACCAAGCCTGACAAAACACGGGACGCGCCCTTTGTACTGATGGTGCGAAAAAATAAAAGCACAGAATTTGTTGCGGCCGCGCTCGCTTGTTTGCCCATTCCATTGAAGAACCGTCCGGCTCGATGATAGCCCTTGAAGGGCATTCATCGAGGTGCGATGTGACCACAATGGGAGCCTTCGTCAGGCCGACAATTCGGATGAAAGAGGGACCTTACTGCTGGATCGGGTTACGGCCCTTTGGGAGATGATGGGTAGAGTCCGAGGTTTTCGGGGTTCTCTCACAACATTCCGAAGGGCGCTGATGGTGGACCTGGGACCCTAATAGCACAAGATGTCAATTGGACTTCCTTTTTGTGTCCAGTATATGTCCAAGGTGCCCATGGATATATTTTGGACATCCATAGGACATACACATGAAGATATCCAATGGACGTCCAGACAAGGTAGTCCATTTGGTGTCCATTTAATGACCTCTTCTTCAAAATATCGATAGCCATTGTCCAATCGATGTCCACATGGAGATGTCCATTGAACATATATTTAAGGTAGTCCATATGGCTTACAATTATAGACTATATGTTGTCCATTTTAGGTCCACATTGAGACGTTCATTGGATATTCAGAACATATGGCGTACATTCAATGTCCCCACGTTCACATTTTGAATTTTTTCCACACACATAGGACATACATACTATTGCATTCATGAAAAGTATTCAAAATTGACACCAAAAGAAACCCTCATGTTCAAGTAATATAAAACAATGGGAATTCTGTTAAATTACTTCACTCCTATAGAAGTGGTTCGGATTACAGTATCAGCTGTTGGTCTCGCTTCTCTCCACCATGCACGAATTTGGCTAATTGGGCTCTCACAACATAGAAGTAGAGATATCAAAATACCACACATCATTGTCTACTCCATCATCGTACAATACCTAAATTTTCTCTTAAATGATAAATATGTCAAACTGACATCCAAGAATCAACACTAATAGAGTAATATGAATCGTTCTCATTATTGACCAGATTTCATGGATTTAGTAATATAAATAAGAAGACAACAGCAGCCACCATGCATGGAAGGATGAATCACAAAGGTAAAGCAACGATAAGCGAAGTCAGAGTTTGGATGGGTGACAGCGCTTGAATGCTATTAGCTTTTTTCATTTATTTGTCATAAAATGAACATCCTATGGATATTCCATGGATCGAAGAAGATTTCTGTTGCTCATGTATTTCTGTGGTTCGCATCTGACAGACATGAGTTGAAATGACATCAAAACACAATATTTTCAGTGAATCTGGAATAATTATCGATATTTTGAATCTTCTCAGTCATTTTTCATCTAGAACAGATGAAACTGATAAAAAGGTGACAGAATCACAGTTTCTGTTTTACCGACACAAGGTCTGTCGCCATCTCTGTTAATTTCAGGAAATATCACTACGGTATGAAATCAAGTAGGCAAAGGTCTACAGTTTATTCTAGTGCTTGTTAATAGGAAGCTGTTTCACCATCCTATATCCACCTTGGATCAATCTATGGAAGTGTGATGTCAGCTATGACGTCACATCAAACAGCAGCTAAAATTAGAACATGTTCTATTTACTTGTTTTATCAAAAAGTAAGGTTAGGGTTGTTTGTTGACACAAAAAATCGAAACGTCAGAATACTTTGATTTGAGTTTTGGACTGTTGGAAATGTCTGCTGCTTGAAATTGGACTGAGGAGCAAGTAACTTTCCTAATAGATCTCCATAGAAGCAAATAACTTTTGTATAATATCAGACAAAAAGATTACCATACGAGAGATATGGTCTCAGATGCATTGAATAATATTGCTAGTAATTTTCACGGCAAAATAACTGGTAGGTGTTCTGAATCACTCGTTATCCTTTTAATTGATAATAAGTACCTACATAATAGGGAACTGAGATAGTTTCGGTAATTATTTGGATCTACCAATCTGATTTCTTGAAAAATCATTGGTAGGACTCCTCTAACAATAATTCTTCTTTGGAGCCATTGCCTTGTCCATATTTTTCGTTTCTTCTTCACTAATTCTCTTCCGTTATGATCAATACATTTTTGAAATATTCGAAAAAACTTCTTCAAATCGTGTAAACATGATTTCTGCACATTTCAAACTTTTGAATCAAATAGACGAAAATGACGTCACGTCAAACAAATTTGATCAGATATAGTTTGACCGTGAGACACGGACTTCCACGCACATCCACTGACCAATACTCAGCAATACACTAACAAATAGTATTAAGAATTTATAATGATAACTACACCTTTCCCAATTGTATTTCAGAAAGCGTCAATAAGTTGATTTCAGATAAGTCACTTGTACTTATTGAATTCCAGAAAGCGTCAAATATATTTTAGAATAGCGAGTTCAATTTCAGACAGCATCGATTGTATTTCAGAATTGCGAGTTTAATTTCAGAAAACGTCAATTGTATTCCGGAATAATATAGTCAATAGAATTTCAGAAAATATCATTTTTCTACAAACGGTTAACAAAGTAAGTAGTCTTTGACGCTTTCGATTCTAATCAACACAAAGTCGACGTTTTCCGAGGAATGTCTTTAAATGACAGCATTGCCGCTCGTGCGCGGAAATATAATGTCATCAAGTGGCAGTATTTTCGCTCGCATACATATCATTGTTGAAAACGAACTAATCATTCTGTTGCATGATGGAAAATAATAATAGTGACAGTGAATTATCTAACACATCTCATGCACACATAAAAACAAATTCTCAAATGAAAACGATATATTTGTTCAACGTCCAATTCTTGTTTTGAAAAAGCGCATTCTTCTTCTGAAATAATTTATTTGAAATGAATTTATTGAATATGTCAATTGTAGAAAATTATTTCACTGGAATATTTATTTGGTATAACAAAATGTTCTCAATTCAAGAAATTCAAAGTATCCAGAAAAAATAATTGAGTTCTTGAAAAATATATCACGGAATGTCTTCTTTCAAAATAACATTCAACATTTAATCTCTGAATGAGTAAATCTCTGAGAAAGTTTCTTTGGATTGACCATAACATTTTCTTATAATTGCGATCCCTTCGAGCCGAGAATGTTGCCAAACGGTGTGAGTGTGTTGTTTCGTTGCTCTTGTCGTGCATCCATCATTGTTCAACCAGTTCAACCTATTTTATTGGCATAGAAATATTGGCTTGCCATGAAAGAAAAACTAAGGTCTTAGGAGATATCTGAGGATATAATTACCACTTTTAGGGGTAAGTTACATGCCTATATCTTATCGACGTTCATTCTTGGGTAGGTATTATTGTGTATCCAATCAATTAACGTAGCTATATCATCTCGAAAACTGATAATTCGTGAAAAACTTGAATAACCAGGATCGGCATAGTGAGTGAAAATTGGGGTTAGGTACCTATGTGCGGATGAACGTTTAAATTTGTCCAAACACTGATTGAACAGTGGAAAAGAGCTTCTTGAACTTGTAGACATCTTAGGTATTTTGATACTGCATATTATACCTAACATATTTTTACATTTTTTTACCAAATTTCGATCCAAGAAAAATGAATTCAGTAGTAAGAATGTGAACCCAGATTTGAAGAAATATAATAACCATGCATTGTGCTAAGTCAGATTATCTTTCACATTGTACCTACATGGAGTTGTGAATGATTTATTTTATATTTTTCAGTAGTTTGAAACCAGAGGAATACAACTTTATTGCGAGGTAAACTGGTGGACAAGTTCAGAAACAATCTCTACGAATAGGGGGAAAGGTTGTCAAGAAGAAGGTCTGCAAGTGATGATGTGATTGATGAGAGCCCCAATAAGAGAACTGAAGTTGAGGATGATTATCATTTCAAAAATCGATATAATTCCTCTAATTTGATAAAATTCTTGATACAAAACAATATACAGCTAAAACTGAAAATCTGATTCTTTTTGTTCAAGAAAAATGTGAGTCATTGAGAGATTATGATTGTCTTGATTTGAATATATTGAGTTATCAATCTGAAATATTGTATTATTCTCACGAAGAACTCCATTCATTTACGATTCAAGAAATCTATAACATTGGTATGAGTGTATTTAGTTGGAAACATAATAGTTTTGAATTGAGCAGACATTTATTCCAGTATATATAAACAAGCCATACTCTTGAATCAAAGCATATCAAAATCAAGTAATTCTTTTTATGTGTGTGATGTAACAGAAAGTGCAAACATTGTGAATTTGAACCTCCTACCAGAGAAATCGAGGAAAAGTATGAATTATAATACGGTAGACTCATGACATGGTGTCAGAAAATACTTGAATGCCACAGATATCAAAGTAAGTTTCCTAAATTTGTCGTCTTTCTCAAAAAAACACCAGCCCGTTGAATATAAATCAAAAATGAATTCGACTAGCTATATCTTATTTTTGTTTCATGACGTATTATAACTGCAGGATCTATGAGTCATTTCCCTTCTTTTCCGTTAGATGTATGAATTATCGGATTGATTTTCATTATAATAGTGAATAAAAATGAAATCGATGATTTCGATGAAGAATATTATGAAATGTAATTTAATTGAATGAAGTATCGAGTTTTTTTGTCTAGGAACTGTGGTTGTAGAAAAAATATTGTGTGTATTTCCAGCGCAAAGTATTTTGCCGCTCTCGAAAGATTTGTGTATTTTTCGAGCAGTTAGTATAGACAGTAGGTCAAATTGGCAAAGAGCTAAAAAATTGAGTAGTCAATAAATAAATGTTGAAAAATCCCAGAAATGTTGTTTACTTCTGAAGTGCAATGTTGCCATTTTAGTAATGCATAATCAACACCAATAACAAAATATAAAAGGTTACCTACTTCTGAGTAATATATTATTAACAAGTTGTCATCTGAAATCAGTTTCTATCAGGAATAAGATGTTTTATGAATGAATTTTACGATGAAATTCGAAAATATTTCGAATGTAGTCAATTCTTTGTCATCAGGAAAAATAAAACACGATTCAACTAGTAAATGATCAGACACTGAATTCCTCAACTCGAAATGTGATATAGCAGTACCTATAGGTATAGTACAAACAGTGATATTCTTATCAAATGGAAAAGTTTGATTGTAGTCAATAGTATCACTCAATATAAGTACTCACAATTTTGCGTCCTTTGGAAAACAATGTAATTTGATATTCTCCGATTTATTTGAATATGATTTGCAATTTTTATATACACATTAATGATTGCCAATAATAGTTATTTATGTATTAAGGGAATTATGAGGGCCTTAATTACCGATGGCAAAGTTTGCGTCCCGAGGGTCTCTGGCCCGAGGGACAGCAATTGCCAGAGGTTATTAAGGCTCTATAATTCCCGTGATACATAGATAATTTTATTTTTGACCGATTTTCATAACAATATGTCCATATTTAGAACGCAATAAATGTTTAAATTCATAACCTTTCTGGTATATTTGAATTAGGTAGCGTTGATTGTAGCATTGTTGGTTGTTGCTAGGTTGTCGCTATGTTACATGTTTATAAAAAATAAGAAATTGTTTCCAGCGGCGGAAGTAATTTTCAGGGAACATTTGAAAATTGTACATTTATTATTTGTAATGACGTGAATAAGGAAAATATGTCTTAGTTTTCATTACATATAAACGTTTATAAGCATTTCTTGTATCATTTTCACCTGTAAAAGGTAAGAGGGAGTTTTTGAACCTTAATATCCCAAGGGAGTTATGACCCTCATTATAGATTTCGTAACTATGACGATATAAGCTTATAATGTCACTGTCAGAAATAAACATATTATTGTACCTGATTCACATTCCCGATAATGAAGGTATATACTTATGATCACAGGTTGTTTAATTTGTGCTGTGATAATCCTCGAAACTTTTATTACAGTTCCTTTTTTATTATAGTTTATGGAAAATATGTTGTTATTATACATTGTGAGAACATAAACCCATTAAAAATATTTCTAACATGACCAACAAAACGATGTAAACAAAACACGCTATCAATATTTTAGCGCCTGCGCATATCTATGACTGGACCTTTAAATTTTGCGCTTTCGACATCTCTCTCTAATTTTATTCGCTTTGTCTGTCTGTCTCATCTGTAAGGTTTTCTAATATGTCAGATTTTGGCCACACTGATTGTCTGATAGCAACATCTGAATCGGTTTCCATTCCACAACAAGCTAGAGTAGCAACAACAGAATTCCCCATCATAGTACCATCAGTCACATCAGTGCCGTGTTGTTTTGGAACGGTTTGAATTTGAATAAATATTGACCTATACGAGATGATATGAAAATGTTCGCTCACTAGAATTGAAAAAATATTTGCCTATGTAAAAAATTTGGGAGGGTGGTCGAAAAACCTTCCAATCTTCAGAACGTTACAAAAATACGAGACTTTGATCTTTCAACTTGACATAGTCACAAAGTGATTGTTCGTCACCCGACGGGCTCGGTCCTTCCGTGTTTAAAACATTTGCCACATTGATGCTCTTATTCTCACTCAAATGTCCTCTGTTGCAAATTCGCTTCATCTCCGAACAATATTTGATTTTCAATTGACTTGGCCATTTGGACCACTTTTTAAAATACCCCTTTCAGACTATTCGTTGCGAAAACATGTTCTCAATTTCATAAGTGAAAATCGACACCCTCTGATGAAGTGTTGACCTGCGCCAAACAACAAAAATTTGTTGACAACTGATGAGAGCAAAATATTCTTGACAAAAAAAATATACTTATATTCGATGCAATGATATCCCATTTAGATTACGAAGTGAATGATAGTAAACTCACTAAAATTATCTTCCTCTACCTTGATAGGTATCAATTATTATTATAAAGTTCGAAATAACTCAAACTGTATGGGATTCACTAATTATTTCTTCAATCAGCACTGAAATCATGCTGAAATAGTCGCAGTGCCGTACATTAATTCAAAACATGGATGTTGAAGATTCGTGTGTATTATACTGGGATATTTATAAGGAAAAATTAGACAAGAAGAAGATGTACTTTGTGGGTTCAAGATAAAGAAAGGAATATATCATTGAGTTTGAACTGGAAAATGTCCTGCTCCCTACGTCTATGATATATTTTCCATGTCTGAACACGTCCATATATCATCATGGTAAAATACGCGTATCTCGCATAATAACAGTAACCTCGTGTGAAACTACTGAAGATGCACCTTGTGCTGTGGACTACTATTTCAGTTCTATGAATTCTTCTTGGGTTCCACTGAGAATTTTGTATATTATTCCTGCTCTATATTTTATTTATTTAGAAGCAAGTTTTGATGTTTGACAATAACATATACTACAATTCACTTGAATTTAATTTTCATCGAGGAAAAAATAATTGATTGATTGCATTTTGTTCATTCATGGTTTGTGTTCGATTCTGTCTGCTGGAATGCTAAAATACATATTACATTTGAGCATTAAAACTGCCTTTACCTTTATCTTTATTGACGAGCATCCGTGTCAACAACTGCTTGAACAAAAGTGACGAAAATAATATTTTCGACTAAGATCCAAAATCCAAATAGGTCTACTTTTAGGTGAATATTTTGAAGAATATACTTTTTGAGTACCGCTGAATGTCATAGTTGGCGCTAAAAACAACTGAACCCACTGACATCTGTCAGGCAATCCAGAACTTATTCCTAGAGTGATACTCCTGACGGCGGAAAGGTGTCGCTACCTGTGCTGTTTCAGATCGCACGATGCTCACAAGATGGTAGCAAAGAGAAACTGTATATCTCTGAATTGTAAAAGCTATAATATACTCAAACAATGATTCGTTCAGAACAACCAAAGATTATAATCTTTGGACCAACTAATTGTTTTGAACATATTTTATAATAACCATCGAAAGTTTATAACTGATGTTTGGAAAAGAAACAGGTGTGCAGTTTCAATCAATCTTTAATGATCTTTGATCTGTGTTATAAATATATAATATATCAAATTACAGAATATAATTATTATTATAAATATACCTTTTTTATCATAGCAATTGAAAAATGCTACCAATGTTTTGTTCACCTACATATATTGTGAATTAATTATATACAGTGAATTAATTATATAAAAGAACACAATTGCTAATAAAAACTCAAGTAGACGAAAAATTTTGAAAAATTGAAGTTCATACTTAATAAAAATTATAATCTTATGTATTCAATTACATGAAGAAAAATGAGAAACTGTTAATGAGACATATAAAACCTTCATGATAGATTAATTTCTTAATTTATACCACAATCTTAAGGTTTTATACATTCCAACTTTTTACTGAAATAAATATTTTTCTATGGTCTATGGTTCAAAACAAAAAAGTTGATTACTACACCAAGAATTATAAAAGAATAATTTCGTCCACTAAGGTCTCAATGTTAGTTTCACCTTGATACAAAATGAATTCATCTACTTTCTGAATACATAACATCATCTTCATAACAACCATCATGGTTGACAGTCAAGTTTACAAAATATACCTAATATATAATGTGTCTGAAGTCTCAACAGAAATAGAAAGGCAACTAACTGCAGATTGTTTCTCAAAAAATGCCATTAAGTATTCAATTGTGTTTTGTTCCTTCCCAAAGGGCCACAATGGGATTGAATTAACAATAAAAGTTTGTTATTGATCTATTGAAATTGTTGAGATTCAGTCTTTTTGTGATATTATTGAATATCTTGATTTTGCAGAAAGAATCTCCAGTTCATTGCTTTCTACTTGGTGTTCAAACACAGGTCCTATAGTTAAACAATTAATTTCTCAACATTTCCCTGGGAAGTCGCCTCCTATCATTATAAATCCTGTCTTCCATGCCATCACTCTCAGTTACAAGGGCTCTTTCCAGAATCACTCTACCCTCTTTGTATTTCTGATTCTCTTCAGTAGCGAATTCATACATCCATCCCAATTTGGTATCACAAGATTTACAAGAGACATCTCTCACCTGAATTATGACCAGAAGTAAACCAACCATATCATAATCCTATATTCAATTTATCCTTACCATATGACGTCCAGTCAACATGACCCTATCTTGAACTTCACTGTATGTCAAATTTACTACTCTGTTGAACAAAAATGCCCTACCAGTAGCTCCAGTGAACCTAGTACTTATCAACTCTGATCGATTCGTCAAGTTCGTCCCACAATTTGCACATGAAAATAAACGGTTTCCACCCATGTGTTCCAGGAAAATCCGTCCCATTGTGAAATCTGAAAAGTCCTGAAAACAAAGAAAGCATTTCCGAAAACCAGTTCAATTCACCTACTCACTTACGTGCTTACGATTTCTGAATTTATTGAATAGTTTACTTTTGATAGTCTATTTATTCAAGCTTTTCTTCCTAACAATTTCGCAAAATAGTCAAAATACAAAACAAAAGATCGAAAAGTCAACAATTAAACAAAGCACAGCTGATGATAGCTGATATGAAAGGTATTCTCATTGGTCACTGAATTTTTGGCACAGAACAATAGAACAGACAGAAGATTAGAAAGAGAAATAAATTATGATTATCAAACATAGATCAAATGAGATTTCAGTTCAGTTGCAGACTAAGAGGTGGCGCCAATTGAAACTATAATATTTGATTTGTAATGTAATCGAACAACACTAAACTTGTAAAACTCAAAATATATTATTGATCACTTTCTGTCAGAGATTAATGAACTGCTGGTTTACTAATCTCTAATTTAATCTATATGGTTCGGATAGTAGCGCATCTACTGAATATTCTTGAAACTGAATTCTTATATCATCTGAGGTTGGAATCACAGGTTGGAAGTGTAGAATCACCATTCTCCTCTCTGGCAGTCAGAGGTCTGTTCTGTGGTCAGAGTACATTTTGAAATGTCTTGTTGCACTTGTCATTGTCACATGCCATTAGAGAAATCAAATTTACCTGAGCCCAGCATCAGCGATTTGAAGAAAATATGATGCGCAGTTAAACCGTGGGTGCAGATAGTGCACTTTAAAAAGTGTTTCATTGAGAACATCGTAGAAAATCACTGGGTAGAAGAGAATAATGATGAAATTTCTGATGTTCAACATACTAATTTTTCTGAAACCACATTTCTCAGAGAAATATTGTATTCCCAATGGCAGTTATTCGAATACGCCGCCACTGCTGAGATCCTTCTTATTGGTTCAAATGAATGACTGTGCTGGACTCTGGTAGATTCGAATTATTCTCTTTGGCAACACTGGCAACAGTGAACACTAGTGAACAGTCCCTAGCTAAAAAAAACCTGAAAAGCTTCTTCGAGATCCGATTTTTTGGTAAGTTTTTTCTTATTTGGTAAATACATTTTTTCTTTAATGTTTTTTTAATATTAGATTAGATCGTCCATGTATCACACAACTCAATAGGTCTTTTTCGGACGTTTTGATTTTAATTTGACGGCTACACAAATTATAACAAAAAATGCCTGCTGAAAATTATTACTGGTAATATTGACAATTTCATGTAATATTCCGGATCGCTAGTTATTTGTCTCTTTTGTACTTCAATTTAAAATTATCTGTTTGATTTACGTTATGTATCGAATCAAAACTTCATCTGAAATATAACAAATCTACCATGAGTTTTTATATTTCAGCACAGATAATTTCTTCAAAAAAATGACGGATCTGGACTCCCCTAAGAAAAATAACGACTGTTATTTTTTTTACTACTCCACATGTGCTAAGGTGAGAAGATTTCACTGTGATTTCACCATATGTTATTTCATAATGTAACCTAACACCTAACCTCACTTTCAGGGAGACAGTTGTACTTTTCGCCACGAACCTTCTGCCTTGGGATGTGAGACAATGTGTTCCTTCTGGAAGGAAGGAAAGTGCCTCAATGTTCACTGCAATTTCCGTCATATGGAACTAAGGAAAAATAGAAAGGCTATACCTTGTTATTGGGAATCTCAACCAATGGGATGTTTGAAGTCCCACTGTCCCTTCATGCATCAAAATCCTAGACCATCTGATGAAAATTCAATCAGTATTTCTCCCGGTAAGTAACAGTTTATAATTTTCATTTCATTCTTCAATTCCTTCATTATTTCTTAGAACATAGAGATGTTAGATAAGGTAATATATAAAATATAAAAATTAGATAACAAGTTTTTCAAACACCAATAATCAATTTGTACTAAGAATGTTTTTGTTGATCTTCATGAGATGTTCCTAGATGAAAAGTAGTATTTTATTATTGATATTCAATAATCAAATTCATCTTTATTGTTAGATTTTATCAATCCTTTAGTTGATTTCAGTAATAATCACTTCAATTTTTTTTAATTCAATAACTATCTACAGGTTCTGTAGATAAACATTTGATAATCACTAACCTGTGATTGCAAGATCCAAAGTTTAATTGTTGAACATATTGAAGATGATTATTTTATGGTTGGGTTCATATGTTTATCAGTTCATTGAAAATATTTGGAATTCTTGTTCTGTATTCTCAATATAAAACAATTACTTTCCTGGCAAATACCACTACAAAAGAATTGATGATCAATATATGAAACATATCTGAGAAGATTCTACATTATTTTGAAATGATAAATTAAATTGTCATTAAATACATCACTGATGAGACTGCTCATTAGATTAAGATTTTTCCTTCTGAAGTAGTTTCAAACATTCAAATGACTTTTTTCCTTTTGATGCTAACATAATTTTTCATTCTTGCAAGTAGCATATGCATTGTTTTTTCTCATAAGTGGTCTAGGGATATGCAAATGAATGAATTTCATTAATTCATGATAATACCGTTTGTCAATTGAAAAATTATCAGGACTAATATTGCTCAGAAAACAAATTGAATTTCAAAAATAATATTTACTTCAAGAATAGGCAGTGGCATATCACTTTTCTCTTTAAACTTATTTATTATGAATACCGCGCATATGCCACTGACAATAATAAAAAGTTATGTTGTATGCAGATATCGTGATATTTTCAAAACTGATATTTCAAATTGCCTTTCAGTTTATTTGTCGGCACGAGAATGAGCAACTTTGTCTTGATTTAACCACCCTAGATGGATAGCCTGTATAGTTAGTTGCAAATATCTCAGGAAATAGGAGTTTAATGCATATTTTTATTCCTTGCAGAATCACCTGAAATGCTAAAAGAACAAAATGAGCGGAAAGTCACTGCTGTCGACAGTTTGGTCGTGAATTTTGAAGAAGGTATACAACTTGTTAAGTAATTTCACACGAGAGAAAGTAGCATAGTCAATTTTGAAGAGTTACGTTTGTTGAATTTTATTGTTACGTTTTGACAACTTTGCATGTTGAGTTTTCTTTCAACAAATAATCATAACGCAAAACTAATACAGAATCTGTTCTTCCTGGATAGCAAGGAAGACGGAATTTCTTTAGTCAATTATTCGCACTTTTTGTGCAATATTTTAGCGAAATTTTTAGTATTTTCCCAATACTTCTCCATGAATAGATGAATTCTAGGAATTCAGATTGAATGAAATTGCATTAGAATAATGCAAATGTTGATGAGGAGATTAATAATTGTTTCCAGGGAAATCTATTTTTTTTATAAACATACTAACAAATCATTAAACCGGATGATTTTTTGAAGGAAGACAGCCCTGTATCTCAATTTATATTAAATTTGTTTTCCTTGAAAAAATCAGTTGATATTTTATCATTGCAAAAAGATATGCTGGCACTTCTGATTGTATCCATCAAACATTAATTGGTAATATTATTACCACTACTCCCAGTTTATGAGCCTTATATATAGAATCACAGATATCTATTTGGATCTGTAATTAATCAAGTAATAAATTATAATGTTCAGTTCTGAGCAGTGATGACTTTTTATCACTATTTTATTATCTTTATTATTTATTGACGCCTTCATAGAATTGATAGAACATTGAATGAATGAAATTAAAATTGATGAGGTAAATAGTGTAAAATTTATTTTAGTGTTATTTTTCATTATTCATTTGCTTATTTTATGGAACTATGTCAGAGGTAACTAAAGTTGAAATTGCTTATGAGTTTTCTATATGCTAAAAGGTGCATTCTTATGAAGATGAATAGTTTTGATTTGTCAGTTTTGGGATATCAATATTGTAGTATTTATTGTGTGTTGTTATTTGTACATAATGCAGAATCATTTTGGAATTCGATTTATGTGTATTTTTTTGCCTTATGTACTAAGAATTGTTTTCTTTTTATATATATTGTATGACAATTCTGAAATTGTTGTTTTCTTGGTTTAAGTTTGTTGTTGTTTGGGATTAATAATTAAATTTCACTTTTTTTTGGTAATTTTATAACTGAGTGTACACTATTAAAATATTGTTCTTCAAATAAAATCATTTTTTTTTACTGAATTGTGTTTTATTCATCTG
Source organism: Chrysomela aeneicollis (assembly GCA_029955515.1). Taxonomy (NCBI): domain Eukaryota; kingdom Metazoa; phylum Arthropoda; class Insecta; order Coleoptera; family Chrysomelidae; genus Chrysomela; species Chrysomela aeneicollis. The sequence continues at coordinate 31,629,045 of JARUHQ010000001.1, forward strand.
CAAGAATGCATCTTTGTATCTGACTTTTATATGTTTTAATAAGATGATGTATTCTTGCAGAATCAGATAATGAGTCAGGCCCCACTTTCTCTCCAAATAAAAATCGTATAGTGACAGTGAAAACATTGGAGGAAATCAAACTCGAAAAAATCCAAGCTGAATCTGCTGCTTATTATTCATTTAATGGTAAGTTAATGTACGATTTGTGTATTCAAAGTGAAATGAGAGTTTTCTCACCTTCAATAATATTGAATGAATGGAGCACATGCAATTTTCATCACTAGGAAATAATCATTAACAAATTACACCTACAAAACTAAAATGAATCAGAAATACGTAACTAAAGAATATTATAATGTGTGCTTCAAACTTTTTCTACTTGCATATTTGCACAAACATATTTAGGTACTTTGACTTCAAAAAAGAAAACACCGACTTAAGAGATATTTCGTTAAATTTTTGATGAGACAATTTGGAGAAGAAGATTATAGTTACTTATACTTTGGTTTTCTTGAAAGGATTAGGAAGGAATAGGAACGGAAGAAGATTACCTGGTGATTATAATATCGACATATTATTATCATTCTTTCTATTGATCATTTCAAGAAAACCAAAGTAGAAACTAATCATTTTTTCCCATAGAGATTAGCCTTTACCCTTTCTTACCTGAAACCTTCATATATATATATTCAATTAGTTTGCATTACTAGTTAGTTTTACTCCACCCGATGAAGCTATAGTATAGCGAAACACGTGTTGTGGTTTGTAACCTTTAAGGCCGATTCAGATTCATGCATTTCCATGCAGGGTTTTTGAAGCACGTGCGATTTACAGGCACATGCATTTCTGACGCTTGTGCCTGAAAAAGGCATGAAATGTCACATGTGCATTTCCATCGCATTTCTTACTCAAGGTCATATTTTAATTGGTTTTTTCAGTATTGTCAGTTCAAGTAAATCTAAAATTTCATCTCATTCATTTTTTCGAGATTAAAATCACAACAGAGAAAGGCGGGAATGTATTACAAACTTTACAAAATGATCATCAAATTCAAAATATATCAAATGCCAAACTCAAATATAAGATTGTCAAATATTCACAGGCTTCTAGGGATGTTTTGGAAAAAACGCATGCAATACAGTGGAAAATAAGAACTTGTCCTTATTCCATGCATGCCCACCACGCATTTTAGAAGCACGCCGACAGGCATAGATGTGAACGACGACAGGCATGCATTTTTCCTGCAGGGTCAAAAATGCAGGGTGGACACGCATGAATCTGAATCGGCCTTTAATTAGTGAAAATCTCTAGTGTTTTATATTAGTGTAATTTGGCTGTTACTTAAACATGTGTTCATAGGAGTTTGTAAAATATACCTCTTTTTAGTATTTTATTATTTGCCTATTTATCTGAAATATATCTATTTTCTATGAGTACTTTACCGATCAGAATTTGTCAATAAATCACAATTGCATATAGGACCAGATAACACCGATAAGATGGACATGGACGACATGAAGCTAAGGATATTCAACAGGATGTTAACAAACAATAGTATGCCAGAGAGAATCGTCACAATACCTCCGCCATCACATAGACAAAATACAACTGCCAATAACCCAAAGAAAAGGCTGAGTGATGACCAACTAGCTAATATTCTAGGTGAGTCGTTTTTGGGAGGTCGAATAGGTACCTAGTATATGCAACAAATGTAGAAAGTGTGGTTATTGCTCGAGACGTGGAATTGTCGGACAAATTCAATGGAAAAAACTGGTAGATTTGAAAAAATTCGCCCTTCAAAACATTTAATTTGTTGACATAAATATAATAATAACTATATAGGTAACATGGATACCAGAGCTGAAGCCAAGAAATAAAACAAGACAGTCTGCGGGACAAATCGTGAATATGCGCATGCGCAAGTTTGAATTAAGAATCGACATTCGTTTTCTTCATGAAGGAGAATAGCTTTCTAGTGAGCGACAAACGTATGTCGTTTCATCAAATGTGTCATGTAACCTTCAATTCGATGTTTTTATTTTATCATGACATATATGTTTCAAATATTCATTTATCGATGGATTGTTGGACGAGATTGGATAATAGTTTATGATAGATGCAGAAATGGATGATGTGATCTACAAAGCGGTGCTTGTGATTTGCATAAAAACCTGTGACGATAAAATCATCGGAACAAGATTCGTGGGCTAATTTTTTATCAATTCACTGTTATCACTCACTAATCACTTCTGTACACAATCAGTTAGTACATTAATAACTTTATTAACGCTCTTTTACATAATTTGGGTTAACAAATATACGTAACCTATGAAATTCTAAAAATGTCAGTGGATTTCAACTCGTCAAGACCCGCGCATGCGCACAATTCATCATTAGCAAGCCAGACAGTCGTTTGTTTTTCCAAAACTGGCTTCACTTTCGCGTTAAGAGAAGAATAGGTTTTATCCATATAGTTGTGTTTGTTGATCGGTTGTAGAAAAATGACATTTCTGATTTCGACCTTGCGTCTGTATCAGTCGAATAATCTGAACAAAACTCCCATTTCCAGGCGACGAGTCCCTCAGGAAAAAACAGAAGATCGTGTTCGAGGACGAGCGCGGCCACGTCCGCATCGCCCTCAACAACAACCCGCCCAACACCCGCCCACGGCCCGCCCGGCCCAAGCCACGCCCACCCCGACACACCACCCCCACCCCCACCATCAGGGTGAAGACGCTGGCCGAGATACGCGCGGAAAAAGGACGGGCTGCCGCCGCGGCGCCGGCGTCGCAAGAGCCCGAGGTGACGAGCACCAGCTCCGCCGAGACGCCGGCGCCGCCGGTCAAGCTGCGTCGCGACGCCGCACCGGCGCCGGCGTCAGAAGCGTGGGAGGTGGAGAGCGTGTCGAGCAGGGCGATCGACGAGCGGTTACTGTTGGAAAGCGACGACGACGCCGACGTCGAAGTGACGCTCAAGGCGGAGGAGGAGTTTCTGAACGAGATTGACGACTATTTGGGCGTCTGAGACAAGGACACACTTTTATGAGTTGAGAAAAAATATTTGGTTGAACCAAAGAACGTATTTGGACCTCCCCTGTTCAGGAATCTGAAGTCAAAACGCGACGGTCCCGAGTGTTTTCGGGCCTGTTTTGCTTCAAAAATACATCATCAGACATCTCAAATTCCTGCTATTAATAACACAACAAGTATTACAACATAAAACAAAACAAGTATTAGGTTGAAACGAGTAAATATGAGCGTGAGAGCATGCGTGAGGGCAGTGCGAATTTTTTGTGTTTACAATGTCAAATGGTGTATATCCAAAACAAAATGGGCTCATGTCTCGGAAAATACTTGAGATCGCCGATTGTTGACTTCAGATTCGTGATTAGGATGTCAAAATTCGTACTTGAATTTTTTCCCAACTCGTATTAGAGTGCGGTAAATAGAGTTTTACCTCTGACGTGGTGTTTTATACAAAGTCGACAGTGTGTTCTCCTTCGATATTGGTGGTAGAACCGCCGCGCCGCAAGGGTTATAGAACTATTGAAATCATTTTACCACGTTTTTTATCTATATGTGATATATTAAATTAGATACAACTGTATTTTACAATAAAAAAATCGATAACAATTATGTAACAAACCGGCTTTGCGTACTAATTGTAGGGTTATGTCTTCAATGATCAGTTGGATAATGAGTGACAGAAAAAGAAGAGGAATGATTGAGGTTAGATTAGGCAGGAACTTCGTGATTGGGTTAGCCTGCAGATGGAATATGGTTACGTCAAAGAGTATGGTCCAGAATTCAGGAAGAAAAGAGTTGGATACGTCGACTTATTCACTATACCTACACACCGCATTTCATCTGCAGAAACAAAAGTTATAGAGTTGAGCCACTTTCGAGAATCACCCGGTGTAAAACTCTTTATGAGCTGCGATATAGTAGAATAGGAACACACTATGTAGATAAAAATAATTTAGGATGATATTTTTGAATAAATCCCTCATAACTCTTCCTTGAAATTAACCAATAGTTCCAACAATATCAAAGGGAGACATACTATTGACTGACTCACTCTGTACAAATAGTGCAAATGTGTTGAATCAAAGATATCAAAGTGAAATTTATCTCGAATTTTCTGAACAAATCAGCTAAGTAATGCCAATTTCGAAAACGTTTAGTATGACCTCAAAAAACGTGTTTTGAATGAATTAAGATTTCGTGATAGACATTCTTAGAATTGTTGAAAAACCTCGATAATCTCAAATTGTATAAGAGAAAATTCACTATGAGTCACTAAATTTTTATTAGTAGACTTTTTCATTTTACCAATATTTTTCAATGGTAAAATCGATAATCAGAGTTTTCCTAAGTATAGCTCTGGACTGTTTGCTATAAATTAAACATTTATACACAAAATTTAAAAACATTAGTTTCAATAGAAAACAGGTTGGAGATTATGAGATAATATATTAATTAATTAATTCACAATTATTATCAACAGGCGTATATTTTTTATACGAAAATAAATGAAGAATATAAAGTTAGGTTGAGTCTCGTTTCAAGTGAAATAGGAATTCTGAACTCCACCCAATATATATAAGAAACCAATTCGCTCACGACAAAACCATGGGATAAACATAAGTTTGTAATATTTTATTTAATATGTAAGTAACTGGTAATACCTTATGACCCCGTATTTTTCACGGGTCTGTGAAATTTAGCTTAAGGTTTTAGCCATCTAATGCTCTCATGTTGCTGATATCCTCTCATCAATCCTTTATATTTTGAGAATATAATGTATATCTTTTAATTTTGTTGTCCAAAACCTGAATAAATATTTTATTTCGAAGATTTATCAAACTTGTATTCCCCGCTATTCAACTAAACCAAATAAACTGCTATCAAACGCAAATCAATCATTTCAAAATGGATCAATTCGTTACATTAATGGGATGAAAATGAATAACATTTCCCCATAAGTTGCGAAAAATAATGAAACTGGCAACACAGGAATACGCATATCAGAGGACTCGTGACGTCACAAGAAGTTGCCTTGTTGCTGTTGTTTAAATGTCTCGCTAAATTGGATGATTTTAGAGCAGTGTTTATTCAATCATTACATAGATCTAGGAAAATCTATAAATACATGATATTTGACCACCATACGAGCACGTTTGAGACCTACCTGTAGAGTTTAGTTCCTCTACCTGCACGGTTTTTTTCTAAATACCGCTCATTTCTCATTGCCACGATTGTTTATAATTTCCATAATGTCTGTCTAACTACTTATTGTTGAAATTGCCCCTTATGGCATATTTTGATCCTTCGAGCCGGCTTGTGCACCCTTCGAATACGTCCAAAATTATTATTTCTTGAGAACATAAAAGTAACTGAGGAACACAACGAATTCGTTGATAACCTCAATCATCGAATTAGCTCTTGAACTGGATAAAAGTTTGTTCAAAATGATGAGACACATTGAATAATAGGTACAGTATATTATAATTTCTCCGATACATATTATATGATATATGTAAGGAAATCAACAATCGCCAAAACTTCATTGATAACATATAAAATTTATGTCATGATAAAAGAGTAATCACAATCGAAAATAGTCTGGGTTCTCATAATCTTTTCGAATTATCACAATTATGAAGAAAAAATGGCACAATGAGTACATAAAAAACATTTACCTGCCTCTGGAACGGTCAGGTAATAACACTCCAGTTAGGTAGTATCACTAATATTGTCGCTATTAAAAACGATTCTAGATTTTTTCTACTTGAAAATAATAAAGTTGGAGCCTGCCTGTAAATAATATTGAATAACTGAACTGGCTTTGAGGAGAAAAAATACTATATAAATATGAACTATAACCAAGGTGGATATAGGATGGCGAAACAGCTTCCTATTAACAAGCACTAGAATAAACTGTAGACCTTTGCCTACTTGATTTCATACCGTAGTAATATTTCCTGAAGTTATCAGAGATGGCGACATACCTTGTGTCGGTAAAACAGAAACTGTGCATCTGTCATCTTTTCATCAGTTTCATATGTTCTAGATGAAAAATGATTGAGAAGAGTCAAAATATCAATATTCATTCCAGATTTATCGAAAATATATTGTTCTAATGTCGTTTCAAGTCAGGTATGTCAGATGTGAACCACAGAAATACGTAAGCAACAGAAATCTTCTTCGATAATCGATGTTACCGTCATTTTCTTTCAAGTCGTGGAAATATTAGTTCCTTCTCAAACGGTCAACAAGTTTTTCGCAGAAACAATTGAAGAACTGTTTCACCATCCTATATCCACCTTGACTATAACCAATCGAACTTCAGAAATAATCAAAAACCTTCTTTCGTACAAAATAAACTACTTCCAACTAACTAAACAAGAGTTTTACCGACAAACCCGCGCCGGTTCAGTTGTCTTTCAAGGCCAACTCTCTGGGCACAGACGGGTCGGGAAGTTTCTCGTAGCTGGGCTCTACGCCCCAGATGTCTTTGCCGTATTCAATGATGGTGCGGTCACTGGAGAACTTTCCAGATGTGGCGATATTATTGATCACCATTTCCAACCATTTCGACTGGTTCTGAAAAGTGAAAAAAACGTTTTTCGGCAACCGTCCGGAAAGTACGTACTTTCCAGACGATTTTTTTTTTAGAGAAAGTGGCATTTTTCCGGCCTAGTCCGGGAAGTACGTACTTCCCGGACTAGGCCGGGAAGAATCACATCGTTGTTGTCATTGTAAATATGAAAATCTTGGTAGTATGGTTTTGATCTCTGGTTTTGATAAATGCAGTTGATCATTACCATAGCAGCAAAATAACGACTGACAGCTATCTGACATAAAATTAGCTAACATTCAAAAATTATCAGATGAAAACAATCAATGTGAAACGGAAACTTTACATTCTTGTTCTGACTTCAACAAAAGGCACTTAAATATACCAAGCATTTCAAACAAATTGAATCCATTCAATATTAACAATTGTTCTAATTTTAATATAAATATTAATATAAATAAGAATTGAAATGTTCGAAATTTTGTTCTAATAAAGAAATGTGTTTCTTTGATTTGTTATTCTACACGGTTGCCGAAAAAATTGTGTACGCAACACGCCCGAAAACAGTTTTTTTGGACTCGCAGACTTCCAGGACTCGCTACGCTCGTCCTAGAATTTTGTCCACTCATCCAAAAAAACAGTATTTTCCGGACTTGTTACGTAAATTACTATTCTAGTTACGGACGTTACGGTGCATTCCTTGTCAATCTTGAAATTCTATTTCAAACTGCATTGGTTTAGCTTCCTTATTTAGGCACATTGCATGAATGATGAAGTCTCCTTCCAACGAATTCTCATGAAATTACTGTTTAAATAACAATAATTATTTCATTTCTGCTGTCTAAAGTGACTACTGAATTACCCAAACAATTTCCCAATTTTCGAAATACAGCAATTTAAAATTTTTATGGCAGAAAACTATGACGTACTACCTAGATTTGGTGACATTTGGGGATATTTGTTGATATTAAGTTACTAGACTAAAAAAAAATAAGTAGAAAGCTGTTGCCTGCACTGTCACTAAATCCTTGGATGAAATGAAATATTCAATGAAACATAGAATATAGGAAAAAATCACGGAGTGGGCGACATCTATAATTGATCGCATGGACTACTCGAGAGGTGAACAACAAACTAACCTCCATATGTTCACATGGGTAAAGTGTGAACTTTATTTATTAATTTTTGTATTTTGATGATGTTTTGTGAAGAATTGTTGTTAATAGACCACACAATCTGAAAATGCAAAAGATTAGAAGAGGTTATATGGAGATAAATGGAGAAAAATATGCTTTTTTCACAATGCTCTAACATACTCAAGGCTTTGCATAAATTTCCTTCAAATTCTAAAGCAGAAGATGGGCAGGATTTGGGAAAACCTAAATCCTAAGGCAAGTAGACTAGAAATGGAAGATGATCTTGAAGATAGAGAAATCTATCTCGGAATTTATGTTTGTAGCAAGCACTCATGATGATTTTTTCAGTGGTAAGTTCGATTTTTCATTATTGTTGTCAGTATGCTACCACCTCTTCTCCACCTCATTTGGTTCATTTTAATCATTTTGTAATTTATTACAGGCTCAGGCAAATATCAAATAATCATATGCAGTTGGAGCAACATGGAAATGAACAAGTACGGGAAGATTTATAAAGAAGAAATGATGAAAGATATACACTTGGATGATGATTAACATGATCATGTGATGGATCTTGGAGAGTTCCACTGTAAATACAAAACCAACAACAACCTATATGACACACAATAATGTTCCTGATAATTATATGAAGTTTTGGGTGATTCTGGTGTTGTGTAAATGGAAGACTAATCATCTGCTTGCTTGGCAGTATTATTTGGATTTGGGAATTTAACATGTTGAATAATGTTTTATTATTGCATTTTTTATGAGTTGTAGTATTTCTCAGTCTGAAGGGAATCTATTTCATTCACCAATGATTAAAATATTTGAATACTGATTTATTATTATTATGTTACATTTCCCAAATTATTCTATTAACATATGGCATGTTAGAGGAAGCCATTTACTCTTGTTTACCCAATAAAACTATGGATTTTTTAAATAATTTATTTGAACACTATCATTTATTTTAAATGAGTTTATCAAATCTCCACAAAATGATGAATGTATATCAACTGTCACTTCCAGGTAGTTTTTGCACTTCACTTAGTTCTAATAGGTATATATTTATTCGAATACATTACCATATAATGTAGGTTCCTGAAAATAAAAACAAACCAACACAGGAAATAAAACTGATGAGTCAAAAAGGTGGAGCTTATATGCTTCCAGTCGAAATGGTCAATAAATCTTTTCAATATTGAATTATACAACATTATCAATAAATATGCTTTACAAGAACATTAAAATAAACCCATATCTCAGTTAGTTTCATGGAGATTTCATGTGAGAATTGTGGAGGATCTCATACACAAAACTTTTTCCCTATATGAGTAGCATATAATCATCTTCGAAGAAAAATTGCTGTTGTCAAAATTATTTTGTACCTGGCCATAATTTCATAATCAAAAATTATTCTATCAAAGTGCTAGCATTTCAAATGTGCGTTCAAGGCTTTTCTAGGTAGTACGTCATCCGAATGGTGGAGGAGCCGAGACAACATTTTTGGTAATTTTTTTCTTAGTCAAAATTGATTGCTCGAGAAAAATAAAAAATACGTATTCGATGGAATTTCACTAAGCATGACGTGGAAAAAAAAATCTGAATTTCGGAAAATTCCCCATTCATTCATTTGTTCACGAGCGTGCAATACGAGTACTTTTTCATTTAGTTCTTAGTGATTTTTCTTTGTTATCTATATGAAACTCTCGTGTGTAAATTGACCTAGCAAATCAATAGATGCCTGGTTGTAACATATTTTATGATAAACATGATAGTCGCAGTGCATAGCAGCAAAAAATCTAGAATTTCGAAAAAAATGTATTTCAGACAAATGAAATAGACAGAAGACGTCCCAGCCACTCTGGAGTACCTCAACCACCAAAAAAATACAGAAAGCCTGTAGAAGCAAGAAAATTTGATAAGCTATGATGAGTGGTAGGATTTTTTTTCAAGTTGTCTTTATCGCAGTAGTTTTTCCAAAATAGATTCCCATAAAAAAGTTTTTGTTTGAACAATGTGGAAACCTTTGTTGAGATGTGACGCAAAAAGTTATAATATAAGTAATGATAATAACTATCACGTTGGAGAAAAATATTTCAGTGTTGACGAGTGTTATTCATAATATTTCTTTACAATATGAGTAGGCCGAAAAAGTGATGACAAAGCACTCAGTATATATGCATGTCATTCAATATCAACGAAATAAACAGCTATCAAACACAAAGTCTCCATTTCAATGTGATAAATGCTGAAACAATTTGATTTAATCATGAGATGAAATCGAATAACATTTCCTCAGGAGTTCCGAAAAATAGTGAAACTGGCAACGAAGGAATATGCCTATGAGAAGACTTGTGATGTCACAAGAAACGGCCATCATGATGCTGTCGTTTAAATGTCCTGCTAAATTGGAGCGTTTAGAGCGGCGTTTAGTTTATCCGAACATTACATAATAACTGCTAGCAAAACTAAATAAATGATACTTGACCACTATATTTCAGCTACTAACACGTTTGAACCCTCACACGCTTGTGATCTCGCCTATTGCAAACCTCGCTTTCCTGTACGTTTCTCTCTATACGCGGTTTTTCTCAATACCGCTCATTCTTTATTGTCCACCCATAACATCCAACCAGTATTTGTCGCATTTGGTCCTTCGAGCCGGATTGTGCACTCTTCGAATACGAAGATATTTAACAACTACAAGAACGTTTCGTGGGTGTGTCTTGTAGATTCCTAGTTTGAATCCAAAACATATCTGAAAGAAAACAACCACACCCACCCAAACACTCACCATGTACGCCGCGCTGACCTCATCCTGCTTCTTGACGTAAGCCTCGTAGTCGGCCAGCAAATAGAACCGATCATACTTGAGCAAAATATCGGCCAGATCCTTGAACTCGTCAGGGTTGTCAGGACTGAAGAAACCGCCCTGGATCTGGTCGACCACCTGCTTCAGCTCGGGGTTGGCGTTGTAGTAGTCGTAGGCGTTGTAGCCTCTGGCGCCCAAGGCGGCTACCTCGTCGACCGTCATGCCGAAGATGAAGATGTTCTCGGAGCCCATCTCCTCGGCCATCTCGACGTTGGCGCCGTCGAGGGTGCCGATGGTGAGGGCGCCGTTCAGCTGGAACTTCATGTTGCCTAGAAGAAACGGGGGCGAGGAGTGTGGTTAACGGCGCTTTCTTGTTGCCCAAGCGACACCACTGGTTGGTGTTTCGTCAGTTATTGACTCAATCGGTCCGATTCTTTGAAAAGTGGTTAACACAGTGGATAAATTACGGTGGATTTATGCAGAGGTTTTAAGTCTTGAGTTTCAAGTCGTAAGTTTCAAGTCCTAAGGAAAAATGGACCATTTATGCAAGAAGTTTTAAGGACTGTCAATAGTGTCAATCCTGTTATTTTGTGTGCTTATTTTTCTTATTTCCTTCTATTCAATCCAAATTTCCAGCCTTAATGCTATTTTTATTTATGTATATTTGCTTTTCATGCATTCCACTCATGCTTTTTGTTACGATGCCCTTTTGCAAAATCAGACGCATGCGCAAATCGATCAAGTTTTAAGTCGTAAGTCGTAAGAGATAAATGTTGGCCAACTTTTCTTGAGACTTAAAACTTACGACTTAAAACCTCTGCATAAATCCACCGTTAGTAACGTTGTTAACAACTACTTTTTTAACCACTCTAGATTTTCCACTATTCATATGTGGTATTCTTCAAATACGAAATTTATCAAGGTTGCTAATTTCTAACATTTCCACTCAGTGGTAAATAAATGCGGAAAAGTTAGTAACTCCTCTTCTTTTTTATTATAGTTTGCTGTTTTTCTACGATTTCAACGTCAATTTAACCTCATTTTTTTGGTTCGACATAGTATTAGCACAGAGAAAATATCGGCATACAGATTACTTTTTGGTCTTCTGTGTCCGGGACTGCCAAGTTTTTCGTGAATAATTGCAGGAATAATAATTATATGTTTTGTTAATGAACTTAGTGAGGTAGGCATAAATATATCCTGGAAATAATATTATTACACAGGATCATTGCTTATTGATTCAGCTAGGTATCTAATTTTTCAGTAGCAATACATTCTACCATGTTGAACATCATTGGTTCTATCAGATACACCATTAACATTAATATTTTGGCATGTGATATATTATCTTGGGTAAATTTTTAGGTCAATAATGTTGAATTGGTTTGCATAATTTCATAAGGCTCTATATAATTGGATGCTATCTGTTTCTTGAGCATATATACAGTGTGACCCACTTTATTGAAAAAATCACTACGCCACTGGATTCAGAGTGCCTCTAAACAGGTGTGACCAAAATTTCATGAAAAAAATAGTTACGTTAATTTCTTTTTTTTTCCTTCATTATTGGTTGAATTATTTTTAGTTTAGTTTAATACGGGCAAACCCAATTAAAAAATATTACAATATATACATTATGTGAGTAATACAACAACAGACACAACATATATGATATTGATAATATTGAAGACATTAAAAAGATAAATGGAAAGTAAAAATACAAGTACAGTCAGTGTAAAAGTGGAAGATAAAATGACAAGATGGTCACTGACACAGTTGATTTTTAAACTTATGAAGAGGCGTTGAGAAGATGTCAATATCGAGGGAATTTGCCGCTCTAAGGGATCTTGGGATATAGCTGAAATAAGCAATGTTGGTACGATGGTAGGGAATATGAAAAGTAGCTACCTGTCTCGTAAGGCGAGTGGGGACTACTAAACTGATTTGAGAAAGTAGATCAGGACAGTCATATTCACCATTTAATATCTTGTAAAGAGTCAATAGATCTCGCTGATTACGTCTATTCTCCAAAGATGGAATATTGAGATAACTCTCAATTGAGGCATAATCACTAAAGAAATTAGATTTGAAAGAAACATATCTAAGAAAGCTTTTTTGAACACGATCAATCTTGGATATCTGGGTTACATAATGTGGTGACCAGACAGAGGAACAATAATCGAGGTGAGTTCTAACAAGTGTGCAATATAGGATTTTGATGGCACTCAGACTAGTGAAGTCACGAGTTGTCCTCTTAATAAATCCCAACATTTTGGTAGACCTGTTGACAATGGAGGTTATGTGGTAAGTGAAGGTTAGGGATTCGTCAAGAATTACTCCAAGGTCCCTGACACGGTCGACAGCGTCCAGGGGTTGTCCATTGATGGTATAATCGAAAATGACAGGCTGATGGGATCGAGTGAAACGTATGATATGACATTTGTTTATGTTTAGGCCCATACCATTTGTTAAGCACCAAGTAGCAAGTCTGCAGATATCGCTCTGTAACTCAGCGGCGTCATCAACACAATTCACAATACGATAGAGCTTTAGGTCGTCGGCGAATAGTAGGGCATTACTGTAGTGGAAGCATGAAGTGATGTCATTAATGAACATGTTGAAAAGTAAGGGGCCAAGATGTGAGCCTTGGGGCACACCCGAGGTTGCAGGAAATTCAAAAGAATAATGGTGCTTGAATCTCACTATTTGGTATCTGCCTGTCAGATAATCGACAATCCACTTCAGAATCGCTCCTCCGAAACCATACCTACTGAGTTTGTGGGTTAGAAGCCCATGATTAACCCTGTCGAAAGCCTTGGAGAAATCGGTATAGATGGAGTCGACCTGACTACCCCTATCAAGAGCTTTAGACAGAGTATTGGTATAGGTGATCAAATTGAGTTCAGACGACCTTCCGGATGAAAAGCCAAACTGGTTGGAGATCAGTAGCCCTGAGCAATCAAAAGTCATATAATCTGTAACGATGCTCTCGAACAATTTAGGGATTGTACTAAGAATTGAGATTGGACGATGGTTACTAATGTCAGATTTATTACCTGATTTATATATGGGTGTTATGTAGGAAAGCTTCCAGTAGTCTGGAAAGATACCCGTATCCAGGGATTTGTTGAAGATATGAAATAGTGGTCTAGACAATATATAATTACAATTTTTAAGAAGAATGGGGGGAATAGCGTCGGGCCCCGGACCCTTTCTAACATCGAGATTGCTTAGCTTCTCAAATATGGTGGAGATAGGGATATGGTAAGAGCAAATGTTGAGTTGAGCGTCGATGTTACAATCATTGCGGTTTAGGATTTGATCGGTATATACTGAGGAAAAGTGGCGTGCAAACAGATTAGCGACTTCAGTGCCGGAAGAGGCAACAGAATCGCCAAGAAACATTTTATCTGGCAAAGTAGAGCCTGACCTAGCGCCGTTTACAAAATCCCAGAAGGCCTTAATGTTATCCCCGATATTGACCTCAACACCACTGATGTAATTGGAATAACATTCTCTAGACAGAGTCTTACAACGAGCTCTAAGCTCTCTAAATACTGAGTAACTTTCATGAGATCTAGTAGTTTTATAAATGTGATGTGCGATCCTCTTCTCCTGAGTCAAATGCCTAAGCTGTGGGCTGAACCAAAAGGGAAACGAACGATTGGTGATCCTCTTGAGTGGAATGAATACCTCGATAAATGAGTACAGGGTATCGTAAAAACTATGAAGCATTCCGAATAGGTCCTTATCCAGTAGAAGGGCATCCCAGTCGACAGCACCGAGATACTGGCATAACAGCTCGTAATCAGCGTTTCGGAAGTCATATGAGTGTTCTGTAGCCTGAGACTCATGAAATTCTGTTCCCACTTGCACTATTGTTTCAATGGCTGGGTGGTGAGCATCAGGTGGTAACAACACATCTGCAGATTCGTTTACAGTGAGTTCGGTAGGGGTTAATACGAGATCCAGAATAATCCCCCGGTTATTTCGTATATTGTTTGACTGGAATAAATTGTGGAGTGCACATAGATTGGAAACAACTTCGATGGCCTCGGCTTCAGCTGGTGATGAGCCAATAGTTGGAGAACCGAGAGAACAGTAATCTTCAACTTGCCAAGTGATGTTAGGAAGATTGTAATCGCCAAAGATGTAAACTCTAGTATTAGGATTCCGTTCATTTAGGGATTCCACCAGGTCATAGTGTGTACGGTACAAGTTAACATTTGACTTCGGTGGGAAGTAGACGGAACTAAGTATGAATTTGTGATTACTTCCACCAACGAGTACGAATATTTGCTCAACTGAGGGGTCAGTGGGCAATGGACTAACGGGGATATCTTTCTTGGTAGCAATCAAAACCCCAAAATTATGTGAATGTGATTCCGTTATTTTCATGAAAAAAATTTACGCCATTTGTTTTTTTTTTTTTCATCTGGCGGCACTTTATTGTAGAAATCATAATCCAATGACTTTATCGTCACAGGTTTCTATGCAAATCGCAAGTATCGCTTCGTAGATCAAATCCATTTCTGCATTTATCATCAACTATTATCCAAAATCGTCCAACAATCCATCGATAAATGAATATTTGAAAAATATATGTCATGATGAAATAAAAACATCGAATTGAAGGTTACGTGACACATTTGATTGATTTTTAATAATCATCATACGTTTGTGGGTCACTAGAAAGCTACTCTCCTCCTTGATGATTACGACTGTCGATTCCTAATTCAAACTTGCGCATGCGCATTTCCGCGATTTGTCCCACAGAATGTCATTTGTTTTATTTTTCGGCTTCAGCTCTGGTATCCATGTTACCTATATAGTTATTATTAGATATATGGCTCCTTCCCGCAAGTCGGAAATCTGTTTAGTTGCGATACAAAATATAGGTTCTTGATTGGTCGAAAATGTTAGATGTGAAATTTTTCAAATACCAAATTGTAGAATGTAAGTTTTCTTTCAGGTTAAATCAAATAAATAAAATCGGACTTATCTGTAGTTGTGGTGACTATTATTGTTTCTAATGAATAAAAAACCAAAAGATAGAAAAATAATGAAATTATT
Organism: Chrysomela aeneicollis; assembly: GCA_029955515.1. Classification (NCBI taxonomy): domain Eukaryota; kingdom Metazoa; phylum Arthropoda; class Insecta; order Coleoptera; family Chrysomelidae; genus Chrysomela; species Chrysomela aeneicollis. Next base: position 31,644,648 of record JARUHQ010000001.1, read on the forward strand.
TCAATAAACATCTGGAAGTCCTCACATGGAATCCTAAAGAGTGAGCGCAAAGTGAGCGTAATAGGTGTGTTCTTTTAATACATATCTGAACGCTCGATTTGCTCGCTCTGCTCAGCATGCGTTCGATAATTCAGATCGGTTTCCTCCGTTACGTCTGTTTTGTGATCGGTATTGGTGTGCGAGGTAAAAGATGTAATCCATTAGCTCCGAATCAAAGGAAAGATCAGACAGATTTCCTAATTGTCACTTGTCCTTGTCAAAGAAAATTTGGTTAGGAGGTGTATACTATAGGGAGCAGAGTATATTTAAATTATTTTATTAATATATTTAAATTTGTAGTGGGTGTCAGTGAATACACCTTAGAAAAATAGTGTTACCTGAAATGTCTGAAGCAGATGAACATTTAACATACATTTGTAATGTATGTAGTCACAAGGGGGATGATCTACTTGTCTATTGGTGGATCATATAAATTCGAAAATAAACAGAACAGAGGTTAAGTTTGTCTGTGGGTTATCCTCCAGAGAGTTCAGTGGTTTTCCCACTACGAGTAGTTCACGAGTCACCGCTAGGTAGCGTATCGCTTAGCACCTATCGCGAATATGCACTGTTTGTAATAGTAATAAAGCCGAAACTTTATTTCATATCATCTTCGAATGTCCGATTTACACTGTTATGAAACGAAATAAACAATGTCTTCAGAATTTGGATGCACTTATCCATGCTTTAGAGAATATAACTATTCCGGTAGCCAAGGAAATTTCAGAATATATCTGGAACATTCTCAGATTACGTTCATTTATATTAAGTGAATGATGATTAGTTTGATTATACTTTTTACAATTCACTGCTAGTAGTTTGTTATTTGAATCAATTATCTTTATACGTATATATATATATTTATATATTTGTATTCTCACACACACATACTTCTTGCTGTAAAACCTTTTTTAGAAGCAATAAAATTATTATTATTATTATTATTGGTATAGGCTTTATTTGGCACATCTCTAGCGCCATCTGTTGGCTCGTGATTTTCGCGAATTCTACTTATTCAAACAACTATTTCGAAACAAAACCAGGGACGTACCTGTGCCCGAGGCCTCGGTGCCCGCCGTGGAAATCTGCTCGCTGAGATCAGCCGCCGGCATAATTTTCTCGGCCAGCGTGACGCGGTAGTTCTCCAGGTAGATGACCTTGAGCCTGTCGCCGACGATGGGATCATTGTTGACGACGTTCGCCACCATGTTGATCAGCTTGATGATCTTCTTGGCCGTGTAGTAGCCTGGCGCCGCCTTGCCACCGATCATGATGGTGCGCGGCGTGAATTTTGCAGAGGGGTTCTTCTTGATTCTGCAAATGGAACGTTCGAATTGACCCTTCCCAGGAAACAATGTTATCATGGCGGATTTTGATATTTGACAGATTTAGGGAAAATCTGGGGAAAAACTTGACACTTGACAGTTGAGAAAATAAGTGTTCCATGTCAATATTGAATTGAAATGGAAACGATTCCAATTTCCAGAATATCGATAAATATTTCTTAGAATTAAAAGGCACAAAGAAAGAGGACATTATTCTAGAATTTGAATTTGTTCACATTTTATTTCAATTTTGACATGACACATTTATTTTGTCAACTGTCAAGTGTCTAATTTTTCCCTAGATTTAGGAAAAAATCTTAGGAAAAACTTGACACTTGACAAAATAAGTGTTCCATGTCAAAATTGAATTAAAATATGAACAAATCCATTTTAGTCGAGATACTCGAAGTGTTCGGGCGTGCCGGTATTATCTTTGTGTCGTCGGTGGTTCGTTGACGTGAATTTGTGAAGTGCGGGTTATTTTGGGCCGAGTTTTGTGCCGTATTGTTCAATGTTCTTAGTTTAAAGAAAAACCTGGTTGTGGATCGAAACATTATTTACTCAAGGTAAGTGGATTTTTTTATTTTGCATGGCTTGTTTCTAGGAGAGGCGTTTTTTCAGGAAATCTTTTGGAATTTTGAAAACTACCCCTATTTCTCGTTTAGTTGAGGAAAAGTTTTTACATGAATTTTTCGACTTCGGATTCAGTCAACAAGTAGAAAACTTTAAAGCTGTCTTGAATAATTAGATCAGGCCAATCATATTTCGGTAAAATTTCGTTTATCGCACTTCTATGAGTTCGGAAAACATTTTTGGTGGAACTTACGTATTTTGACCTCCTGATCACGAATCTGAAGTGAAAACGCGGCGGTCTCAAGTATTTTCGGAGATACGGCCCCGTTTTGTCTCAAAAATGCACCATTTGACATCTCAAATTTCACCCATATATTTATTTGTTTCCAACACTTCTCAGCAGAAAAAACTATTATTTTCCAAAAAATTAACCCTTCTTTGAAATGTAAACAAAACAACCTTTTTACACTGATTTTCTGATAATTTGTAATTATGATGTTGGCAACGTGATTGTTTGGCTCATGGTAAGACGTTGCCAACATCTCAAATAAAAATAACCAGAAAATAAGTGAAAAAAGATGTTTCGTTTACGTTTTGAAGAAGGGCGAATTTTTGTGAAAATAACAGTTTTTTATGCAAAAAAGTGTTGGAAACAAGTGAATGTGAGCATGCGTGATGTTTTGGTTCAAAGAAGGATTAATGCATTTTTGAGACAAAATGGGGCCGTATCTCCGAAAATACTTGAGACCGCCGCGTTTTGACTTCAGATTCGTGATCAGGAGGTCAAAATACGAAAGTTTTTTTCCGAACTCATAGGAGTGCGATAAACGAAGTTTTACCCATATTTCGTACAAAAAATTTTTAGCAGGAAAAAATCAGAGAAACTCAATTGGTTTTTCATGTTTTGATGCTAGAATATGCTTGAAAAAATTAATGTAAAAGTTGAAGATAATCATAAAATACAAAACTTTTATATCGTTAATTTTTAACCTCAAACTAACAAATCAATAGCTGAAAACAGAATTTTTCATTTCTACTTTTCATCTCCCTCAAGAATAATTTCATTTCCACTTAATTTCTTCAATGCAAAATTTTCATTTTTCGAATTCACATGAATTTGAAATAAAAGAAAGTGTAATTTCCAATCGTAAAATTTGGTTTACGAATTTTCGATAGTTATTTTATTGAAACCTCGACCTCCAGATGGCATGAAAAAATAATTATATTGTTCATGTGAAAGAAGGTCATTAGGAACCCAGGAGCAAACAACTCCTCAAGAAAGCGTACACCATATTTAAAATACTTGTAATTAAGGTATTTGAAAGCTATTTGTGATTACTTAAAATAATTAGCAAGTATTTAGAAGTATTTAATATACTTGAAAGAATTGAAAATATTTAGAAGTCATGAGTAGATTTTCGAAACATTTAAGGGTAATAGTGGTAATACAACAGTATTTGACAATAAATAGAGGAATTAACAAGTATTCAAATCTATTGCAACAACTTAAGAACTATTTAATGATATTTATTAAGGAATCAAAAGACCTCCTGGAATATAAATCAATATTGATTTTTCCTTATTATGAATAAGTAGCTGAATAATTCAAGATTCTGAGAATATTTGGTATAGCATATCATAGTGTTCCGTTTAAAAAAATCGACTTCTTCAAGTTTATTTAATAATCCATGCGTCAAAATTTATAGGATTTCAATAGGTATCTACTGACCAGAAAAATTCGAGGGAAAATTTTACATTTTTTAATGAAGTTGTATTTGCTGTCGAAAATTGAAAATTAATTTATGTCGATAACAGAGAGAGATATACTGTAGCCGAGGCAAATATATTCAGAATATTTTGTATAATCCGAAAATCCAATATTATAATTTAATAATATGGTGTTTGTTTTGAAGTTGGTTTAGTAACACTAGATCTGGCAACAGGATAGCAGTAAACATATTTTCAGAGGCTTTCCTATGCCTTTCAAAATTTAAAATGACAGAAAGTATTAACAATCAGCAATAATACTGGTGTAATAATATAATGATTTTTATGATTATTCTTCAGAAGTAAACAACTAAAGTACAAAAACACGTTTTTTCTCGCGTGAACTGAGAAGTAAAAAAATTATCAGCCATGGAAGAATCATCACAAGCCGTCGGGACGCGGACGGGTAAAAATCCTAACCAACATCGGAGCCGATATATGATATTTCAACGTGCATCTGATATATTTAAAGGATTCAAAAATGTATTTAATGTACTGAAGATGTAATTAAATCACTTAAAAAATATTTAGAATAATGAAAAAGTACTTAAAGGATTTAGAAAGTATTTGAAAGGTAATTGAGAAAATGAACACGTACTCAAGAGACTGAAAAAATAATTAACAGGTATTTGAAATAATTAAAAGTATTTGAGTACTTAAAAATTCAAGGTGTAGAGTGTAGAGTTGTTTGCCCCTCGTTAGGAACGCACAAATTAAAAAAAACTACTTTTTTCTATTTTGGTTGTATAATGAAGTCATTGTGCAACGCAAACGCGTGTCGAAATAGCCTCTATTTCGATACGCAATTTTTATTATTCGGAGATAGGTACATTGGAACTGAAGAAATGACAGTCAGAAGAGTTAGGCCCAGTTTACTTTTGAGCGATTTGGATTTGGTGAAAAACTCAATGTTTTAATTGGTAAATTTCAATTCAGAGTGTAATTTGATTTGAATTGACCAATAAAAACAATAACAACATTGAATTTTTCACCGCTGGTATTGTAATAATCAAAATAGCTCAACTGTAAAGTGGGCTTTACGCTTGTGCGTCAGATTCAAATTATTTCAATGTCATCAATGTTACCAATCGAAGATCTTTCTGTTATTTATCGATATTAAATCCATTTTTTTCTTCAAATCAATTCAAAATAGAAAAAATTATATATATGACACACGTTTTATAAGACACGTTGTCACACTTGTTCACTTGGAGCACTCCTCGCTTCGCTCGTCGTACTCCAAACAACGCGTGCGACAAAATAGCGTCTTATAAAACTTGTATCATAATTCATAATATACTATTTTATGATCGTTTTTTCAGTTATCTTGGAAATACATTATTTTCAATTGCAAACATTTGAGGACTTGAGTGATTCATTTTCAAATCTAAAACATCAGTGCCTTCGATATTATGAAATTTATCCACATATTTTCAAAACAAACATAGTATAGATTACAAATGGTCACATCGGTGATGGATATTTCAAAACATCGTGGTTACAATATCGAACGGACACCATCCGTACACAAGCCGCTAATATCAAAATAACTTCCCCCTCGAAAAAAAAAAAAAAAATGCCCACCTGTTATACAGGGTGATGATGTGCATGCAGTTGAGCAGCTGGCGCTTGTACTCGTGGATGCGCTTCACCTGTATGTCGAACATCGACGCTGCGTTGATCTCGACGCCGTAGTCGCTCTCGAGGATGCGCGCCAGCCGCAGCTTGTTCTCCTGCTTGACCTTCATGACGGCGCGCTGGAAGGTCGCGTCTTTGGCGAACTGCTTGAGCTGCTGCAGCCGCTCGAGGTGGACCACCCAATCGTCGCCGATCTTGTCGGAGATGAGGTCGCTGAGGCCGGGGTTGCACAGCAGCAGCCATCTGCGCGGCGTGATGCCGTTCGTCTTGTTCTGGAACTTGTCCGGGGTGAGCTCGTAGAAGTCCTTGAAGCTGAAGGGAGATTTGTATTTTTATATGAGGAAGCAGTAAAAATAGTAATTTACATAACAAGTCCGGAAAATACTGTTTTTTTGGATGAGTGGACAAAATTCTAGGACGAGCGTAGCGAGTCCTGGAAGTCTGCGAGCCAAAAAAAACTGTTTTCGGGCGTGATGCGCACACAATTTTTTCGGCAGCCGTGTAGAATAACAAATCAAAGAAACACATTTATTTATTAGAACAAAATTTCGAACATTTCAATTCTTATTTATATTAAAATTAGAACAATTGTTGATATTGAATGGATTCAATTTGTTTGAAATGCTTGGTATATTTAAGTGCCTTTTGTTGAAGTCAGAACAAGAAGGTAAAGTTTCCGTTTCACATTGATTGTTTTCATCTGATAATTTTTGAATGTTAGCTAATTTTATGTCAGATACAAGGTGGATATAGGATGGTGAAACAGCTCTTCAATTGTTTCTGCGAAAAACTTGTAGACCGTTTGAGAAGGTACTAATATTTCCACGACTTGAAAGAAGATGGCGGTAAGATCGATTATCGAAGAAGATTTGTGTTGCTTACGTATTTCTGTGGTTCGCATCTGACAGACGTGACTTGAAACGACATTAAAACAATAAATTTTCGATAAATCTTGAATGAATATTGATATTTTGACTCTTCTCAATAATTTTTCATCCAGAACAGATGAAACTGATAAAAGTATGACAGATGCACAGTTTCTGTTTTACCGACACAAGGTATGTCGCCATCTCTGATAACTTCAGGAAATATTACTACGGTATGAAATCAAGTAGGCAAAGGTCTACAGTTTATTCTAGTGCTTGTTGATAGGAAGCTGTTTCACCATCCTATATCCACCTTGGTCAGATAGCTGTCAGTCGTTATTTTGCTGCTATGGTAATGATCAACTGCATTTATCAAAACCATACTACCAAGATTTTCATATTTACAATGACAACAACGATGTGATTCTTCCCGGCCTAGTCCGGGAAGTACGTAATTCCCGGACTAGGCCGGAAAAATGCCACTTTCTCAAAAAAAAAAACGTCTGGAAAGTACGTACTTTCCGGACGGTTGCCGAAAAAAAAATTTTCTAACAGGAGTAATCCTGGTTCGATGTCTAACAGTAAAGAAGTCGATTGGCGACAGTATATACACTGTGTCCAAGATAAGAATGAACAGCATGGGGATAACGGAAACAGTAAAGGTGGATTCATGCAACATCAATTTAAACTAAAATGAATATAAGATTTACATGGAATTTAAATTAAGAATATGTGGTGTTCATGCAACATCAACTAAAAAATTAAGAAATGAAGTCATTTGTCAAAACTGTCACTATTATGATATAAATATTCTTAAAAAATCACAACCCAATCATTGGATGACAAATTTAAAAAAGTGACCCAGAACTCTAACCAGTGTTCTGTCCTTTGGGCTGTCCGGCAAAATATTTCATTGGTCTGAGGACTTGACGCATGCGTTTTACTGAATTGATGGAAAAAAATAATTTCTTAGTTGAATGTTAGCCATCTTTCTTAGTTTTAATTTTAGTTTTAAAAACTTAATTGCATTGCATGAATACTGCCATTGCCTTACATGATTTCAACTTATTGATTTTAGTTTTAAATTCATTTAAGTTTAAATTTGTGCTTGCGTGAATCCACCTTGAGTGATACGGGGTCGATTAAATTAGAGAAAAGTAGCGCATTTATGTGCCTAATAATATAACATTTAGAAAGTTTTAATATTCCAAGTAGTTTCGGAGATATCCGAGAAAAACCGAATTTGAGAATTTCGTTTTTATTTTCTCCTAGCTTTATTTTCAAAGGAAATGTAAAACAAATAGCACTTCGCCATGACCACTTTTTATGGAATACACGATAACATGAGCAGAATTTTTCTGCGACGTTTCGTCTTTTAGAAAACATCATCAACTTTGTAGTTTTATATGGGCCGAAACTAAAGTATACCCTGTATACGACCCCATTTTTCATTGTGAATACAGCAAGGTATCACACAATATGATTTCGGAACCATTGCTCGCGCAAAATGTAATTTAGTGATTACTTAATCTGTTTTTTTTTCAATTTTAGATAATATGCGCTGGAAAAAATGAACACATTATGTTCTGTTGTCATAATAATACTGTAGTTTGGTAGAATTTTTGACATATTACCGTTCCTACTCTTACATCTCGTTACCTACCTAATTTGTGTTAAAAATGGAAAACGGCAGCTTTTCTAATACTGAAAAATTTGATATGTTGTCATGTTACATTTTGTGCCAAAGAAATTGTGTTGATGCTGAACGTGCGTACTCTAATAAGTAACCAGAGAGGCGACAACCTGGTAAATCAATATTAGACGCCTACTATCTAAAATTGAAGAAAAACAAATTAAGTAATCATTAAATTACATTTTGCGCGAGAAATGGTTCCGAAATCATATTGTGTGATACATTGCTGTACTAACAATGAAAAATGGAGTTGTATACTTTAGTTTCGGCTCATATAAAAATACAAAGTTGATGATGTTTTCTAAAAGACGAAACGTCGCAGAAAAATTCTGCTTATGTTATCGTGTAGTCCTTAAAAAGTGGCCATGGCGAAGTGCTATTTGTTTTACATTTCCTTTGAAAATAAAGCTAGGAGAAAATAAAAACGAAATTCTCAAATTTTGGTTTTTCTCGGATATCTCCGAATCTACTTGGAATATTAGAACTTTTGTCATATTATTAGGCACATAAATGCGATACTTTTCTCTAATTTAATCGACCCCGTATCACTTACCGTTTCCGATATCTCCATGCTGTTCATTCTTATCTTGGACACAGTGTATTTATAAACAAGGTTCAAGGTTGTCCAAATTATGTGTTCGTCATTAGCATTTTTTCCAATGATTGAAATGGTGAAAACAGAAAAACAATTGAGCATCACAGGAATACCCTGTATATTCGTAACTTTTTCAATTTCACTCAAGATTCCAACTATTCCTCATATTACATTTTCACTCTTCGATTTTATTGATTTTATTATCGGACATTCATTGTGAATATGTTTCATTCGACTCTTTCTTTGATTATTGTGCGTTATTGTCAAAAAATTGTACTTTTCAACCAGAGAAATAATTATTATTTTTATTATTATTATTATTACATACCCTAAGTCGAGTGCAATTATATTCGAGATATTGACAGTTAAAAATTGATAAACTGAAACAACTGTCTGTTTCTGATTTCCAGGAAATTTGTAATTTTCGTTCCAATATTTTCAAGGGAAAACCAAAATAACTAAACATTTTTAACTAAGACGTTCTCTATGTACTTTCTCACGAGGAATCCAAATCTTTAATCGTATTTTCCTAGGCGTTCTTGATGTTATAGATACAACATTCAACTTTTGTTTTTTTTTTATTCGCGCCATATATTAGATTTCTGAAAAATTTATTTTTTTCTGAATTCAATCACACGATGTTTTAATGCTTTGGAGAAAACACCAACAATTTTGTTAAAGGGAACTGAATTTTTACAGTTCAATTGAGCATCTGGAATTCTCACATTTCTGTCAAGCTTACGGGCAGAAAACGGGCACCCTGTATAAAAAATACTTAGAATTTCAAGTAGAATCCGTAAAGTTACGAATATACCAGGTTTTCCTTCAAAAATTATTGTTTTGATCAATAGCTCAAAAACCTCAAGAAAATTGAAAGTAAAACCATGGAATGTATTTACAAACTACCATTTTCGGAAAATATTTAAACTATGTAAACTAGGGATTTACTGAATATGAACTCTACCTTTAAAATAAAAGTATGTATTTTCATCCATCTTACAAAAAATAGAAACGAGCATTTATATTCTGGTTAAATAAACAGTCATAACAGTATACCAAAAATCAATATTAAAAAAAATTCAAGATTGAACCGAATGTTTCATCAATTTAACATCTTTTCTTTTCTGCTTCATTATGATTTGACTTCTCAATCATGTGATTCAATAATTCATTTCAATCTTCCCTATTTTTTGTGATCCTTGTTGTTTTTTGAATGTTATTTTTAAATACCACGAGTTGACGTCAAATGTTACATGTCAACGTCACATATCAACGTCAAACGCCAAAGTCAAATGTCACCTGCCAAAGTCAAATGTCACCTTTCAACGTCAAATTCTTGTCGCACTCACAGATCGGCCTTGATGATCTCCGAGTGTATCCTGGCGACGCCGTTGACGGCGTGCGACCCGACAATCGACAGATGCGCCATATTGACCCTCTTCTCACCGTCCTCCTCGATCAGCGACATGCGCCTTACCCTATCCGCATCGCCCGGCCACCTCTTCTCGACCTCCTGCAGGTGCAGCAGGTTGATGTGGTAGATGATCTGCAGGTGGCGCGGCAGGATGTTCTCGAGGAGGGACACGGTCCACCTTTCGAGGGCCTCGGGCAGCACCGTGTGGTTGGTGTAGGCGCACGTGCGCACTGTGATGGCCCAGGCACGCTCCCACGGGATCCCCTCGATGTCGACGAGGATGCGCATGAGTTCGGGAATGGCCAGCGAGGGGTGGGTGTCGTTGAGTTGGATGGCGACCTTTGATTGGCTGGATTAGTGACGCGCAATGCTTGCCGCAGTAGGTGTTTGGGTAAAACTTCGTTTATCGCACTCCCCCATGAATTCTGTAAACTTTGACCATGAGTTCGGAAGAAATTTTTGGTGGAACTTACGTATTTTGACCTCCTGATCACGAATCTGAAGTCAAAACGAGGCGGTCTCAAGTATTTTCGGAGATACGGCCTCATTTTGTCTCAAAAATGCACCATTTGACATGTCAAAGTTCTGCTAATAGGAATACACAAAATTCACCCTTCTTTAAACCAAAACACTATACACGCATATACAGGGTGTATCTAAATAACACCGAAAAAATTAAAGGGGTGATTCTGTGATGAAAATTAATGTGAGTGTTTGGTATAAAATTTTTCGAAAAAACCCTCCCCGGAAAAGTTACACCCCTTCGAAAATTAAAAAAAAAATGGTTTTTCTCTTTTATTTTCCCTGTATATATAAGGAAAAGGGTAGATGCTTGTATTGAAGCTGGAGGCGGTCATTTTCAACATTTATTATAATTGTATTGTCGATATTCGACAGGTTTTTGTTCATTGTTTGTTCACTTTTGTTTTTAGTTGTAGAAGTCTCATAATCATAATTTGGTTGGCTGTTGTTTAATAAAATGCTATTTCACATGAGCTTATTTATCTTTTTCTCATAAATGCTCAAATTTTCGAAAAAAACTTGTAGAGTTAAAAAAGTTAGTCAATGAATTGGGTTTTTCAGTCATACTTTTTTAAAGAAAAAATTTTCATCTAAAAAAAAGTTGTAAGAAAAAATATCTTAGGGGTTGAAATAATCAACCCCTTCTAAGCATACTTCAAAAAAATTTCAAAAAGTGTACTCTTATTGACAGATAATGTTTAACAAGTTTCGTGTCTTTAGCTTGATATACAGGGAAAATAAAAAAGAGAAACCATTTTTTTTAATTTTCGAGGGGTGTAACTTTTCCGGGGAGGGTTTTTTCAAAAAATTTTATTCCAAACACTACATTAATTTTCATCACAGAATCACCCCTTTAATTTTTTCGGTGTTATTTAGATACACCCTGTATTTACTTGTTTCCAACACTTCTCAGTCGAAAAAACGATTGTTTTTCAAAAAATTCAACCTTCTTTGAAATGTAAACAAAACAACCTTTTTACACTGATTTTCTGGTAATTTGTACTTATGATGTTGGCAACGTGATTGTTTGGCTCATGGTAAGACGTTGCCAACATCTCAAATAAAAATAACCAGAAAATCAGTGAAAAAAGATGTTTTGTTTACGTTTTGAAGAAGGGCGAATTTTTGTGAAAAATAACAGTTTTTTATGCAAAAAAGTGTTGGAAACAAGTGAATGTGAGCATGCGTGATGTTTTGGTTCAAAGAAGGATTAATTTTGTGTGTTTTTATTAGCAAAAAATGGAGATTTGAAATGGTGCATTTTTGAGACAAAATGGGGCCGTATCTCCGAAAATACTTGAGACCGCCACGTTTTGACTTCAGATTCGTGATTAGGAGTTCAAAATACGTAAGTTCCACCAAAATCTTTTACGGAACTCATAGGAGTGCGATAAACGAAGTTTTACCGTTGTTTGAAGCCAACATGTGAAGAATTAGTGTTACTGGGGTTAGCTTGTTCATAAACAAGGATAGCAACAATAGAATCCCCCAGTACCAGGGCCTTGCTATCTTGGGAGGGTCTGAAGTCGACTCACCAACAAAATTATCATATTGTTACGGACTGTGGTGTGTTCAGAGAATACCGGAAAGCATTAGCTCGGCGGCGCACGACTGGCTGTGATTTATGGCCTCGCGATAACATCGGTTGCCGACGTACCTCTAAAATAAGCGGATGAATCATTGCCGGTGATTCATAAAACTTCCTGTAATTTCTGGAGAATGAGTGATTTTACTGGAATGAATGTTTTGTACCTATATAAAGACCGCAGTGCCGCGGACAGTCAGTTTAGAGTATTAGTTTGAAAAGTGTTAGTTTAGAAAGTGTTTTAGTTCATAAAGAAAACTAGTATTGTGAACATAGTAATTTGTATGGCGAATATCGAAGTGATTTTCATAAGTGTTTATTGAGTTGTATTTCGAGTGTTTAGTGAAACAAACTGTTCAGTTTCGTTAATTAACGAACCCAAGGAATGATATCGTGAAAATATCCATTCTTCCTAAAGTTAATTCAAACAAGTAGATAGGCTATAGGGGTACCAGTGCAAAATCAAATGTATTTTCTTATGGAGGTTCATTTGAGTCAAAACTGAACATTTTTTAGGGAACCGCACGCGCGCTCGTTGGTTTTTAGTTAGTCCGCATCATATGGGAAAAACTTTTAATAATGATTTATTTTGAAATTCGACTACTCGGATGTGGTCACGTGACTTTCGCTACCTGTCAAAAGTAATATTTTTTCAAAGTAATCGCTGAAAATAGGCTTATTTATTCGAATTTCAGAAAATTTCAAGGAAAAAAGTTGTTTCTTTTTCAATTTGACACCTACATCTCAAATTTGAACGTTCTATTGCAACTTTCACTTTATGCAATTTTCGACAAAACTGTTTTATACCAGTAGTTCTAATATGCGACTAACTTTCAATCATGAATCATCCAAAAAAATATGTTTTTCTCAAGAAAATGAGAATTACTGGATAACATTTCTGTTATTTTTGATGCAAAGTTGACGTATCTTCAAGCATATAGGATAAGAATTCATTTCAGTGAATTTTTTCAGTATTAAAATGATACCAACGTCATAATTCAAAACATCATATAACTTCTTTACTTTTATCTAACCAAAGTTTACGACTTTTTATGGTACAAATCTCAAATTAAATTCTCACTACTCCGGTTATGAAACTTTCATCAATTTTATGAAGTAGGCTTTGGAAACAAATGAAAAAGGTAGTCAATGGAAACAATTTCGTAATACAAATTTTTTGAAATTCGAATAAATAAGCCTATTTTCAGCGATTACTTTGAAAAAATATTACTTTTGACAGATCGCGAAAGTCACGTGACCACTTCTGAGTAGGTCATTTTTCATATTTTTCAAAGCCCAAGTCGAATTTCAAAATAAATCATTAATAAAAGTTTTTCACATATGATCCGGACTTCATGAAGGACACTGTATAATTATTATTGTTTACAGAAGTGTTTAGTGAGTGATAACAGTGATTCATCAAAAATTGGCCCACGAATCCTGTTTAGATGACTTCATCGTCACTAAAGTATCTATGCAAATCGCAAGTATCGCTTCGTAGATCTTTCACTAACTTCTAATCTCGGGAAAACCCGATAATGTTTTCAAATTACCACAAATTGTTTTGCATATTAGGATAGGTAAATAATGTTTATACAACGAATGATACGACACTGAATACCTCACCAGTGAAATGTTGTGTTCTGGTCACTACTTGTATTTCTTCCATTTCACATCGTTTCACCATCCTTTGAAATTGAATTAAACAAAATAAACAGAGTTAAGTGGAATGCTATTCACATGTTCACACAAAAATGGAAATATGCCGTTTACTATACCATCAAACGAAATTTGATTTGAAAACGAGACGTTTCGCGCTGTCACTTTCAGCGTTCGTTTGATTATCGGTTGAACCCTTGTTGAAGATATATAGTCAAGGGTTGATCGAAATAAGCGGCGTTTGCGCATCCACCAAAATACTGCAATCTCCAAAAACTCTCTCATATGACGCAGATTGAAGAAATAGCTTTTGATGCACTTATATGTTTCTTGGGAACCTTGAAAAAATGTGGTCTTGGGATGATTATCACTTTGAAATGTTACGATGTGGCAACCTATGTGGGGGAAAAACATATGAACATGAATGTCATGTTGGCTTCAGACAATTCAGGGTGTTACTATCCTCATCGTATCGTGTTCGGTGGTTGGATGACTACCTTGTCGGGCAGAAGGTCGAACGTGGTGCGCGTGGGTTGGCGGGTGCCGAAGCTGGCGCACTTGAAGCGTCGGATGATGTCCTGCAAGGAGGCGGCGCACATGAAGTACTCCTGCTTGAGGCGCAGCTCCTTGCCCTCGAAGAAGTTGTCGTTGGGGTAGAGGACGCGCGAGATGTTCTCTGCAAGGTTGCGGTCGAGCACGGCCTGGATGTAGTCGCCGTCGTTGACTGGGGGGGGGGGGGGGGGTGGGGGAGAGAAAAAAAAATTGAGCCTGTTGTCTAATTCTTTGAAGATATTACTTTATGAGTGACGTGGCAACATGGGAATCAGTTGGCAGTTTATGTGAATAATATATCTATTAACTACGCATATTAATAAGGACAGCCTATCTGAAGCCGAAACAAAAGGGTGTAGATGGCAACGAAGAATTTATGCGCATGCGCCAAAATAAAAGTATATTATGACAGTCAAGAGCGACTCTCTCAGTGTTGTTTCTCTCTTATGTCCTCGCTGCTACTCAAATTGGAAATGACAGTATGTCGGGTATCACTTTTGCGATCTTTTTCAAACAAGCAGGTTATATCTGTGTTTTGTTGATGTGAATTACCTCGTTTCTCGTTATTGTTTTTCGATTGCGTGTTGAGTGTTCGTGTTTCATTAATTCATAATTGTTCAGGTGATACTATTCGTAATTCAAGTTCAACACTGCCGTAAATATGTCCAGTGTCGGTGAACAGGTCATGTCCAGCCTCCAAGTTATCTTCCACGATTCCAGAAATCAAGACACAATGGAAGTGCCTGTGCCATCAATGTCTAACAATATATTGCAAAGATCAGGATAATTTGTATGCCTACCATTGTTTTGATCTTGATTGCTTCATATTCTTTCAAAAGTGAAAGGAGTGGTTCGCTGAATTAGAAGATCTCTGATGATTACTCTCTGTCAAAGCTAAGTATACTTCATGTATTCTACCATCATCTGATATATTCCAAATGACAATATTTATTCAAATATAATTCACACACTTATATTTACTTGTATTCAATAATTTTTAGCAGAATAAACTAGTATATTTGAAAAAATTCGCCCTTCAAAACATTTAACAAAACCCATCGAGAACCGAGCATGACGGGAACTGAACTTTGCGACAGTGTCGTTGACAGATCAAAGTCTCGTGTTTTCGAAGAACTATATGTTTTGTAAACTATTAAATTTTTTTGCTGAAGTGTTGAAAATAAGTAAATGTAAGCGTGTGTGGTGTTTTAGTTGAAATGATGAATTTTGTGTTTTTGATAGAAGAAATTCAAGATGTCAAATGGTCTATTTACGAAACTAGCGTTTTAAGATTCTTGTTCTGTAGGCCAAAATATGAGAGTACCTCCAAAAATGTTCCTTGAAATGCTCTATTATTGTTCATTAAAACTAAAAATATGTCAGATTATGAGATATATGATACGTGCTGAAGTTAAAAAAAAGAAGAACATAACTTCAACCTAAATTTGGGTCGCTGACAGTGAGAATATGAAACAAATGAGCATCGCACGACTTCTATAAAGTAGCGAGCGACCTCAACTTGGCAGACATTTGGGCCTTGAGTGAACAGACAAAATTATTCGCGAAAATCACGGAGTGGGCGGCCTCTGGTGTCAAATTTTCTAAGCCTTCCGAGGGTGATCAACAAAGCAATTTAGCATTGTATAGAATAGGCTTTCGTATTATTTTTGTAGAAATTGAATTGTTTTGAATAGTTTTCGGACTTGTTTCGTGCTAATCAGCTAGTTACTAATATTATTGAAACATGCAGCAAGTTCAAAAGGTTGTAAAGACGAAATCGACAAAGATTTGTTCAGTATTTCAGCGTTCCTTCTACCGTACAGACATCGTTCCTTTGGCACAAAATCCTGAATATCCTTTCAGGATTGTGTGAAAAATGTATGATCACGTTGAAAATAGGAAAACTTATCACCACAAACATTTACGTTTGTAGTAAGCACTTCCTATATATGTAACTGGATTTCTCAAGTGAATGCGAAGGTATGTCTTTCAGGTTAAATCAAACAAATAAGATCTGGTTTAACTGCAGTTGTGTCTCTTGTTGTTTGAAATGAAAACCTTGATTTTACTTTAGGACCATCAAGGAGAATTAAACCAAGAGGTAGTCTCTAAAAGAATGCAATTCCTTCAATAAACATCTGGAAGTCATCACATGCAAACTTCAAGAGTGAGGGCAATGTGGGCTGAATGAAATCAAATCTTCATTAAAAATGAATAAGCTGTGAATTGAATGAAGTATCAATTGAAATAAATGAATTTGAATGACTGGTAGACCACAAGGTCTCAAACTTTTTAAGTTATTATAGAAAAGTTTAAAACTGATGCATACAAAATGTTCTTCTATCTTAGAGAAAATAATCAAAGTTTGGGCATTTTCAGTTTTACTACACATTAATTTGATTTGTTCAATTCACAGATTCATCGATATGTATTTTGTATGTGTAAATATATTTTATTGTATTAAATGTGTATTATTCGAATTCTTCTCTCATCTTGCAAACTAATGATGTGCTTGTATGTTATTTATTGTATTCTGATGGATTCTGAAAACATTCGAATCAGCATTAGCTCATCAGGCAAAATATATTATTTATAGAATTCAACAGCAAATACACTATTTGTATAATGAAAAAAAAATGAGCTTTATATTCAAATCAACTTTTTCATGATGTTTGTTAAACATTTGTTGGAATTCTCACTCAGCTTTTTCGGGAATTGAAAACCAAACCGCATGAGAATACATACATTTTTTTTATATTTTGAATCCCCAAAAAAGCACGTCCCTGGACTCTCGGTTCAACGATCGTCTCACCTCCCCGAAAATGCCATAGTCAGCGACCCCTACCTTCACCAAACATTGCATAAGGTACATACTGCGTCTATCTTGTGTATGGTCTAAGGTAACAGCCTACTAGGTTTCCATTACGAACAACAATGGTCCAGTCATGAAATGCTTGAGGCAAAGAAACCAACAAATCCCACTCACAGAACTTCAAATCAAAGTCGACCGGCGACTTGGCCGACCACAGCCTGAGCGTGTTGACCACATTGTTGTCATAACCAGGGATGGGATTGTCGTAGGGCAGCGCAAACACCACCTGCGTGTCGATCCACTTCTTGCCGCCCTCGGCCGTATCGACCACTCGCCCATAGAAGTTGACGGGCAGCATGTACTCGGGGCGTGCCTTCTCCCACGGGTTGCCGTACCGCAGCCAGTCATCTGGCTCCTCGTGCTGCTCCCCACCGACGATGCGTTGCGCGAAGATGCCGTACTCGTACCGGATGCCGTAGCCGATGGCCGCCATGCCTGTGGAAACCACTGAACTCAAACAAGAAATGGAACGATAATGCAATTCAGCAGTTTTACGCTAAGGCCCGGTTTCACCAATGAATTAATCTCGGTTTTAAAGATAACTGACAATTTTAATCGCGATTATGCCTTCCACGTGTTTCACCACACCACTAACTACGATTATATCCGATAATCGAGATTATTTATTAACTGGCAATTTTTGACGGGTTATCGGAATTTAATCTCACGTTACTCGAAACAGTGAGGTTAGGTTGATGTTGAATGTTGCAACGATTGTATGATCAAAGAATAGAGGTTGTATGATATTGCTTTCGAAGACGAGAGTAGTGATGAAGATGAATTTTTTGTGCATCGCCCCTGTTGGTTACGTCATTCGACACCATGGAATTTACTGATTCAAGTGTGGGAAGCAGACTTTTCAAAACGAGTGATTTCTGTTTTGGAATCTATCGAAGATCAATTAAAATACCTTGTGAGTAGGTTCTTGTATTTTCTATTATATTGATATACCTTTTCGAGTGATCAATCTATATTTGTCTAGCAAATTTCATGCAGAATATTATCTATTTACAGCAACAATATTTGGCTTTATTTTAATTTGAGATGTTATTCAAAAATATGTTTTACTGATTAATGTCTGAATTATGAAGTTTCATATTCAATTCTGTGAATCCTAGATTAGTGATATAATGTCCTAGATACTATCATAAAATTAAGTAATACTAAGATAACACTTTTTGCTTTTCAGGTTACTGCATAGACATTTGATAATGTGAGGAAAGTCTGAGAACATTCTCAATTCACAACTTCAATCAACTGGATGCACATCACCATTCTTCCAACTCTACTACAGGATATCTCCACATTGGATTCCATATATTGCCCAATCACTAGTGAAAATATCAATTTTTCAATTGAGTTTCAATTAATGCAATCCAGGATAATTTTGACCTTCTTTTTATTCATTTTTGTCAGTTATTTTGCATTCATTGGTAGATAACTATGTCTTTACCATTTTTATAAAATGTTTGTGTTCAAAAAGTTCCATTTATGCTTTTATGTACTTGAATGTATTTTCTTTTTTATTCACACACACATGATATTATTAGGGAACTAACTAGTTTTCTTGTGTAGTATATAATATTGTTCATCAAATGAGTTATTGATTATAATCTGTGCTGACATTTTGTAAATTTAGATGAAGAATCCATGAAACAATCAGTAGATGGAGATTTGTTCAGTATTCCAATAAAATATATAATAAACAGAACTAGCAGAGTTAATCAATAAGAAGTATGCTGGAGGATATCAGTATCAACCTCAGAATGTATACAAATTGCAAAGTCAAGGTTTTCAAAAATTTTAACAATTGATGAATCAATAAAAAGCCTTGGAAAGTTTTTAATCATTTCAGTTTATTCTTTATAAACATTATCAAATGAAATAATAGATTCATTTGCCATAAATTGAATATAAAAGAATAATGTTTCATGAATAGCTTGCAATAAGGTGAAACTTACCTTGTAGTGCATCAGATATGATGGGAGTGATAATATATTCTCTCATAAGTCAGAGGTTTTATTCAATTTGCATTAGTCTACATTAATACTTTGAATAAGTGTGTCTGTAACAAGCTTTCTTGCTTATATTAGGCTCAATAGGCTCCCATCGAGGCTCCCATGGAAGAATATCAAATCTTGTACATGGTTTGGTTTGAATTTTGATATTTGGTGTCAAATAATGGAAAGGGAAAAAGATTGTCAACATAACACACCAATTTATAATTTTGAAAAATTTATTCAAATAATGGAATTTCCATAGTATGTGCTTTGATCCTCGCTGGACTAGAGGAAAATTTCTGCAACCTGTGTCCACTAAGGATCTCATCAGGATATAGTTTTCATTGAATATATACTACATTGCCCTACACCAAAGACATTCAAAAATGTCTTTGCCCTACACAAAGATCAATTGAATAATATAGTAATCTATTTGATGAAATGCATGTGAATATATTATATTTTGACTAGATTTTGTATAAATGAACGAAAGAAGCATCAGATTGTCCACAAAATCGCAATGTCCACTATTCAGAATAAACTGAAACAACTAGAAAACACAATCGTAAAATCTCAAAAACCAGAAACAACCAAAATCAAATTGAATGAAATGATTATGAATTAAACACTTATAACACTGCTGGTCCAACTAAAAATACTAATTTCGAATCGAAAAACGAATTTTCAAATAATGTAATCTCGACAAAACTGCACAAGCGAAAAATTTGTGACAGAACCGATTTGATCGCCATCTACATGTGAAATTTGGTAGTGTGGCCATCAAAAAACTCATCCAGTGATTTTGACGAAAAACAATTGAAAAATGCACACACCAGGTATTGTAAGCATCTCAGGTAACATGGATACCAGAGCTGAAGCCGAAAAATAAAACAAATGACAGTCTGCGGGACTAATCGCGAATATGCGCATGCGCAAGTTTGAAGTTAAGAATCGACATGCGTTTTCATCATGTAGAAGAGTAGCTTTCTAGTGAGCGACAAACGTATGATAATGATTAAAAATCAATCAAATGTGTCACGTAACCTTCAATTCGATGTTTTTATTTTATCATGACATATATTTTTCAAATATTCATTTATCGACGGATTGTTGGACGATTTTGGATAATAGTTGATGATAGATGCAGAAATGGATGTGATCTACAAAGCGATACTTGCGATTTGCAGAGAAAACTGTGACGATAAAGTCATCGGAACAAGATTCGTGGGCTAATTTTTGATCAATCACTGTTATCACTTACTAATAATAATAATAATAATCGTCTTTATTGTTTATCAGCTGTAGTTACAAGTAATTCATTTCAAATAAATACAAAAGGCGAAATTCAACTTAGGTAGCACAAGTGCAGCTAAGCTGTTTTTCCACTCAACCTCAAAAAAATTCCAACCTACAAGCAAAGATAGTACAGTGTGGGATAAAAGTTTGGGAATGTTGTATAATTGACATGTCGCTAAAAAAAGGACGTACAATTCTGAGACTTATCTTTGTTCACATTATTGATGGTGGGAAAATGTTAAGTATTTTATAATCATAGTTGGTTTTCAAAAAGAATGAATTCAATTTTTTTTCTTGAAACAGAAACTTTTGCATTTGTCAAATCTTTTGGTAACAGGTTAATCACTTGACATACATTATAGCTGAATGATCGTTTGAAAAATTCTGTTTTGAAACTAGGTGGTGTTAGGGTACCTTTAAATCTGATATTCAAATTATGAATATCAGTTCGGAAAGTGATTTTCCTGTACAAGTAAGGTGGCGTTTTGGTGTGCAAAATTTTTTGGTATAAATTGACAGCATTTAATTTCCGTCTATTTTCCATTGTCAACCAACCCGTTTCACGTAACTTATGTGATATTCTTTGATATTTTCTTATTCCGTGAATAAGCCGTAGACATGAATTTTGAACCTTCTGTATTCTCTGAGCATATTGTTTAGTCAAACAGGGGCCATATAAAGCATCCGAATAATTAAAACGCGATGAAACCAGTACATCACAGAGAGTTGTTTTCGTTTCTTTTAGAGCACATATCTGTTTCCATATATAAGTTTTAATGAAGATTATGCAAGTTGTATTTGCTTGTTTATATGTTTCTTAAATCGCAAGTCGGAATCGATTATAACACCGAGACTTTTAGATTCATTTGTGGGTTGTAATGCAACATTATCAATCGTTACCATAAGAGATTCACTTACTTTTTGACGATTCATTTTTGATCCGAAAAGGACAATGTTCGATTTAGTAGCATTTAATAATAGACAATGATCTCGTGCTGACTTAACGAATGACTGAAGATCATTGTTCATGAGAATACATGCGTTTTCTACACTTTCAGGGGAAAAGCTATAATATAGTTCATCAGCATAAAGGTGAATTCTACAATAATTCAAACAACGTAATATATTCGCAGAATAACTTCTGTAAACAGTCAGTAAGTACATTAATAACTATTTAACGCTCTTTTACATAATTTGGGTTAACAAATATACCTAACCTATGAAATTCCAAAACTGACTTCACTTTCGCGTAAAGAGAAGAATAGGTGTTATCCATATAGTTGTTATTATATATATGGAGCCAAGGTGGATATAGGATGGTGAAACAGCTCTTCAATTGTTTCTGCGAAAAACTTGTAGACCGTTTAAGAAGGTACTAATATTTCCACGACTTGAATGAAGATGGCGGTGAGATCGATTATCGAAGAAGATTTCTGTTGCTCATGTATTTCTGTGGTTCGCATCTGACAGACATGAGTTGAAATGACATCAAAACACAATATTTTCAGTGAATCTGGAATAATTATCGATATTTTTACTCTTCTCAGTCATTTTTCATCTAGAATAGATGAATCTGATGAAAAGGTGACAGATGCACAGATTCTGTTTTACCGACCATCTCTGATAACTTCAGGAAATATTACTACGGCATGAAATCAAGTAGGCAAAGGTCTACAGTTTATTCTAGTGCTTGTTAATAGGAAGCTGTTTCACCATCCTATATCCACCTTGTATGGAGCCTACAGACTGATAAAAGAAGAAGTAGAAAGCTGTTGCTTGCACTTCTGTCACTAATTTCTTGGATGAATCGAAATATTCATCAAAACCATGGAATATTTGACTAGAATAATCAACTTCAAAGAAAAATTGCCAATATCAAAATTATTTTTCACCTGGCCATGATTTGAAAATGAAAAAATGCTCTATTTTAATATTTATCTTGTCTATAATCAACATTTGCTTGGGCACCGTGATGATATTTCAAAATATAATCCAGTTTAAACTTGAATTATTGAACAAATTATACATTGGATATCATAGCAATACCAAGGTGGTAATGCAGAATATCCGACTATTCAGGGCCGGTTTATCAATGCAGGGTTATCCCGAGGGGTAAGCTGACCCGGGGTTAACTTTATCCTAGATCTAATTTCCCGCTCGATTTTGATATCGTTTAACCCCACCTCAAAGTGAATAAACTAGTCAAATAGTCAAATATTCAATGTTTTGATGAATATTTCGATTCATCCAAGAAATTATTAACTTCAATCTGACAACAGTGCAAGCAACAGCTTTCTACTTCTTCTTTTTTCAGTCCGTAGGCTCACCCGAATTAAGTTCAGAAACTTATAACCCAGCGTTTCCCAATAGCCGGGTCACGACCCGGTACCGGGGTCGCAAAATTCCCGTCTTGTTTTGAAAATAATGGTTCCTTAAGTGAACAAAAAGTAACAGCTCCATACTTTGCACCAAAATTTGGTGACTAAATAGGCGATACCAAACATTTTCACTATAAATAACCAACAAATATCCCCAAATGTCACTTAATATAATTAGTACGTCATAGTGTTCCACCATATAGTTATTTATGTATTAAGGGAATTATGAGGGCCTTAATTACCGATGGCAAAGTTTGCGTCCCGAGGGCCTCTGGCCCGAGGGACAGCAATTGCCAGAGGTTATTAAGGCTCTATAATTCCCGTGGTACATAGATAATTTTATTTTTGACCGATTTTCATAACAATATGTCCATATTTAGAACGCAATAAATGTTTAAATTCATAACCTTTCTGGGATATTTGAATTAGGTAGCGTTGATTGTAGCATTGTTGGTTGTTGCTAGGTTGTCGCTATGTTACATGTTTATAAGCAAACTTTCTTTATCAATCAATGTTTTCCCGTTAAAAACGTGTTTATTTTTCACCACAAATCGACGATCTTTTTCTGATATAATGGAGGATATTATAAAAACAGCGGAAAAAGCAAGACAATCATTACTTCCATCGAAAAGTGAAGCCCTATATCAAAAAGAATACAACTTATATCTGAAGTGGCTGACACAGAGAAATGTTATGTCGAAAGATGCCAACGAAACTGTCTTTCTGGCATATTTTCAAGAACTGGTAAAGTATTTTCAGTATTTTCTGGTAGATTTGGTAATAATTGTATTTATTCGTTGCAGTCAGAAACGTTTAGCCCAAATTCGTTATGGACTAAATGGTCAATGCTCAAATCGATGGTGACCATATATGAGAAAAGAGATATCACCAAGTTCAACGAACTAGAGGCTTTTTTGAAACGGAAAAGTAAGGGGTATAAGCCGAAAAAGTCTGCTGTCTTATCTCCTAAAGATGTCATCAAATTTCTAAAGGACGCCCCTAATGAAATTCATTTATTGCATAAGGTAATTTTTTTCTCATAATTTTCTTTTTCGTTTGTTTATTTCGTTTTATTTGTTATAGGTTGTTCTAATTATGGGTTATTTTGGAGGATGCAGAACTCAGGAACTTCTAAATATGAGTATAGCAGATATAGAGGACCGGGATACTGTTATGGTAGTGAACGTACCGGAAAGTAAAACTGGTGTATCGAAGAAATTTACAGTTGTGGATGAAAAAGAGTTCTCTGCTTTGCCTTTATTGAGACTTTATATGTCTTTGCGTCCTGAAGGTACAAAACGATTTTTTTTTGAGCTTCCGACAAAATAAATGTACAACTCAGCCAATTGGAAAGAATATGTTTGGCAAAATTCCCAGCAAAATCGCAATGTATTTAGGATTGCCAAACCCACTAACCTATACGGGACATTGCCTTCGTCGCACTTCTGCTACTGCCCTAGCCAATGCAGGAGCAACTATGACAAACTTAAAAAGACACGGAGGTTGGAGAAGTTCCACGGTGGCAGAGGGGTATCTGGAGGACAGTATTGAATTGAGAAATAAAACGGCGCGTATGCTGTCTACTTTGCCATCAGAAGAGGCAGGCACCTCGACTGTAGTGAACAGCAACAGCACCACCCATAAAAAAGAAGAAATTGTTTCCAGCGGCGGAAGTAATTTTCAGGGAACATTTGAAAATTGTACATTTATTATTTGTAATGACGTGAATAAGGAAAATATGTTTTAGTTTTCATTACATATAAACGTTTATAAGCATTTCTTGTATCATTTTCGCCTGTAAAAGGTAAGAGGGAGTTTTTGAACCTTAATATCCCAAGGGAGTTATGACCCTCATTATAGATATCGTAACTATGACGATATAAGCTTATAATGTCACTGTCAGAAATAAAATATTTTATATCACTGTAATTTGAAAATTAAAATTATTAGGATGATTCCAACAGTAATAATTCTAGACAGCAGAAACATAATACTTGTTATTCAAATAAGAATTTCATGATAATCAGTGTAAAGGGAACTTTGGGCATTCCTCTAATAACAAATATTCTACATGAGAGAAATTTTCGAATTCCCATTCCTCTCACCTAGGGTGGCCATGGAATCGAGGAAACAAGCAGCGAGCCGGCCCAGGCCGCCGTTGCCGAGTCCAGCGTCCTCTTCCAACTCCTCCAGCTCTTCGATGTCGAGCCCCAGCTGGTACATGGACTCGTCCACAGAGGTCTGGATGCCCAGGTTGATCATGGTGTTTTGGAGGGAGCGGCCCATGTAGAATTCCAGGGAGAGGTAGTACACTCGCTGGAAGGTGGTGACAGAGGAAATGTCAAAATGAAGGGGATATGTACTTTCTTTACGACCATACACCTTTGCCAGTTGTATTTCAAGAAGAGTCAATTGAAGTTCGGATTAGTATATTATGATTAGGGGTGGATAATGAATTGGAAATATCGATATTATCGGTTCATCGATTTATCGATGATATCGATATTATCTATATAATTATCGGAATTATCGAAATTATCTAAATTATGGATATTATCAACTGTATGTACGTTTTCGATGAATCCATGCTTTTTCAATCCTCCACAAGCTTTTGAGACTGAAAATTCAAATGATATCTTGTATTGTGTACGTGAAAATATCGATTATCAATAATAAGTATTTATCGATATTATCGAAATTATCGATATTATCGGAATTATCGATATTATCGGAATTATCGATATTATCGGAATTATCAGAATTATCGATATTATCAGAATTATCAATATTATCGATAATTTTTCACCTGTATTACTAATGTTTTCGATGAATCCATGCTTTTTCAATCCTCCACAAGTTTTGAGACCGAAAATTCAAATGATATCTTGTATTGTGTACGTGAAAATATCGATTATCAATAATAAGTATTTATCGATATTATCGGAATTATCGATATTATCGGAATTATCGATATTATCAGAATTATCAATATTATCAGAATTATCAATATTATAGATAATTTTTCACCTGTATTACTAATGTTTTCGATGAATCCATGCTTTTTCAATCCTCCACAAGTTTTGAGACCGAAAATTCAAATGATATCTTGTATTGTGTACGTGAAAATATCGATTATCGATAATAAGAATTCATCGATATTATTGGAATTATCAATGATATCAATAAATCGATAAGTTATTTTTTATGAAATTCCGATTTTATCGATGAATTTGCCCACCCCTAATTATTATACAAGTTATAAAATGGTTACAATATCGATAAATAACAGAAACATCTTCGATTGGAAACAATGATGACATTGAAATATTTGAAATCTGACGCACAAGCGTAAAGCCCAGTTTACAGTTGAGCGATTTTGATTTTTGCGATTCCAGTGGTGAAAAATGCAATGTTTTTATTGTCATCACACTTTGAATTAAAATTTACCAATAAAAACATAGTTTTTTACTGCTAGTATCACCAAATCCAAAATCGCTCAGAAGTAGGCTGGGCCTAACTCTTCTAACTTTCATTTGACAGCTCGATTGTACCAACCTCCTAATAATAAAAAATGCGTATCGAATCAGAGGCTATTTCATTAGAGAACCGAAATAGAAAAAGTATATTTTTTATTCCAGAATAGTGAGTTGAATTTCAGAAAGCGTCAATTAAATTTCATTTTGTAGTGGGATTATCAGAAATATAAATCAAGTAGTTCATTTAAAAAATACAGCTCCGTATTTGAAAAAATTAAGTTGATGGTGGCCCTCGATAAACGAAACGTCATATTGTAAATCAAAGCACAGCACATCGAATCGAATTCAAAACAAAGAAGGAAGTTTCTCGAACTCACTTTCATATTCCTAAAAATTAAGGCGCCAGCACAAAGAAATGAAAACGGGCCATTTCGGTTTTCTCCGTACATTTTTGAAATTGAAAGCATCGCTGCATTTTTCACCAAACTAGGCAAATCCTGTTTAATTTAACCAACTTCGCATCATTTACTGTTTTCGATAGCCAAATAGTGCATAAAAAACATTTATGCATGACCGGTCGTAAAATTGCACTTTATCGCCCGGTTGTGCGGGCGTAAAATAGCACTTTACCGCCCTCGGAGTACTTTAGCACCCTCCGGGCGTAAAATGGCACTTTACCGCCCGCCGGACAATAAATTATTGATTATTCGCATCCTCAGCTGCTTTACTGTTTTTTTTGTGGTTTGGCATCAAAACAACAGTTTTTTTTCTGGTGGAGTATAATTCACACTTTCTTCGTCACTGAAATGCATTTCATAATTACTATTGTCTGTATTGACTAGCCTATTTATTCACTATTCACCCACCAGTCTGGAACAGTGAAAAAGTAAAAACACTCTCATGCAATGCTTTTTCGAGAGGAACATCATGGGCGTAGCAAAAATTATTTTAAAGAGGTTTGAAAGGTATTTAAGAACCGTTTTATTCCTATCATGCTTGAGAGTAATAGCCTGAGCTGCCTGAGCGATAGAGAGCTATTAACACGCTATTTTACTCCCTTGATACATGAAAATTACTAATGCGAGCATGCGATTATTTTTGCAATTTAACAATGTCACAACAAAACAGTGTACTTCATGACGTTTCCATCTGACAGAAATGAAAAATAGCTAAAAAATATATGAATTCGCCTGTGATTGGTCATCACGGGTTAGCACGTAGAGCTCAATCAAAAAAAAATTCTCGCGTCTTTGGTGATTCAAAATATGATTGATTTTGAATTTTTTTCTCGATTTACGAAGCTCTGAAAAAAAAACGATTCGAAGTAGTGAACTAGATTGGCTAGTACTTTCGAATGAATTATGAAATAATTTTTTGTGGGATATGCCCATTGAACCGGAGGCAATTTAAAACCCATTGAATGATGGAGGAAACGTGAAGTGAATTTAATAGCTGAAATCATCCTTACAACTTATACTCAGCGTATTGTTTTATTGTTTTCTGTTTTCTCATCCAATTATTCGAGCGATATCTTTAAAGTTCAACGCCGAACAGATAGTTGTGAAATGATTTCATCAAAATAACTTTCATTTATTTAGGCAGATAATTCGACACCGGTTGACGAAATCAACACCAGAAATATTTGTGACCGAGTTTCTCTGGTAACAGTAAATCGAATACAGAGGAATAAAATTATTCGTGTCATACGATTTTATCTCCAACACGATTAATTATATCCCTCGTTATATTTTAAGCTCAAATATTACATTGTCTTTAGTTAAAAAAAATGATTACTCACATGGCTTCTATTCTGTTATCTTGCTATCTGAATAAAAAGTAATTTTTTACAGGAAACAAAGATATTATTACTTAAACAGCAAGTATGAAAATTACCATTTCAAGTAAGTTATATTGAATTTTCTGTACTTTCGAAGTGAATAATTAACACAACCCGTTATGATCTAGAAACGCAACAGGGATACTATAATATGTGCAATTTTCTCATGGCAGCCATATTTGATTCATTAGGAGAAAAAAATATATTTTCTTCTTCAATATCAAAACGGAAAATGATGTGAATTCACACCGTAGATTGATAAACAGCATCCTAACCTGGCTTCATATATTTTCCATTCTTAGTTTGAAATTATTCCAAAAAGACGTGAAATAGTTATTTATGATATAAGTGCTAAAAGGAAAGTTTTATTTTGTGAAAAGAGCAGTTTAGGACAAGACGCCGAAGTGGGAGTGCCAAAAGTATTTTACATTTAACACCAGTGTTATAAAATGACATTTTAGACACTGACAGCATGCGTCAAAAATTATACTTTTACTGACGTAGAAATTTCATTATTTTTTCCAGGTCGTAACAAAAAAGGATTTTGTGTTCTTCGATTTCAGAAAATCGAATGCTGAGATTGCCGAAATAAAAATCAATTTCTCTGGATCTTGCAGATATTATCATATCCATTGAATATCCATATTCTCAGAAAACGTAATTATAGACGTCAAAGGACGCTCAAACAACAGACCGTTTCGTTTTTATTAAGGATAATTAACTTACTATCCACTACTTTACAAGATCTAATGACAGATATATTAACGATCTGTGTGGGTTATACCTATACAGGTTTTATAGGTATGTTTATAAGTTCCAATAATTGATATACAATAATTTTTATTGCATCACTATTGGTTGAATTATCTTATCATTGGCAAGGAGCAAAGGTTCTATCATCCATTGTGTTTTATATAGACAGGCGGGAGCGGATTTGACATTCATATAATGAATTTGACCCAGTGGAGGATACAGGCATGCCTTTGGCAACTATTAGTATGGATAATGAATTCTTGCTTCAACCTAGTTCAACTGAAACATTGACATCATCTGAGTAGATATTAACATGAGCAGCTTATCAAGATTGATGGACTTGAAATTTGGGAATATAGAAATGGATCAATAATTTGAAATAAATTTGTTTGTCTAATGTTTGTGCCTGCTAAAGCAACATTTTTGACTGGATATTTCCGTTATTCTTACATGATAATTGAGTTTGATATCTTGAATGTGATTTTCAATACTTAGTCTATGTAGATGATTCCATGATTGTTTTTCTCTTATTAAACCATGACAGTTGATGTATCAATAATTCTCGTGTACCTACTTATCAAGTTTCGGAAAAAAATGTAATTTCTGTATCTCATTCACAATCGGTCCACTTATATAGAGATTATTAGAGTACCATGAACTTCAACAGAGACGTCTATATTTTGCGAGATTTTTTGTTATAGATTGATCAAACAATTTGGTGAACAATATAGTTAATGTAACTCTATTGCATGTGTAGATATTGCTGTTCCAGATGGGCACCTATAGGAGACTGAATAAATTAAGTAGGTAATATTTTCAGTAAGCTAGAGACATCTGTCCTTGCATCTGTCTGAACTAAACGTGAACTATTTTGAGCTTGATGTGTCATGTGTCATAACTGGCCATAACCTAGCTTTTTTATTTACATTTTGAATTATGTGCTCTTCACATCACATCATTTTGTTGTTAGTATCAGCGATGTGGCGGTGATGTACAGCTAGAATATGTTCAAAATCGAGGAACTAAAATGTGAAGCAAATGAAAGTATTGATTGTTGTCAAGAAAACTGACAAGGTTTTATTAATTTCATCATTTTGTTTGGCCCAAAATTATGGCCTATCTAGCATGCACCAAACTTGTCATGAGCACACTATTTAAGACTTACCTGACCTGTAGATACTAAAACTTTTCAGTGAGAGCCTAGATCACTATTTTCAGTGAATTTGTGGAAGTAAAATTTGTTAGGAAAATCCGGGAAGATCTCATCAAACAAATGGTAATAGTTGCAAAGAAAGTGGACGTTTCAGCAAAACCAAGCGCCTAGTCAAATATTTTTGTCTGGAATCCGGGCGCCCGGACCTTTAGACACTCCATGATTATAACAGAATCTGATCAGTTGCCAGAATAACTTTCCCAAAATGACCAAAATTATGCCCCACAATCCCACCAATAAAAAATTATTCAACACGCAGATGGCACCACTTGTTGATCATTAATTTTTGAAAGATATCTGAAAAAAGCTCACCTTTGGGTCTTTGTCATAATAATGTTGCTGTGTTCTGATCCACCTGGAAACCAAATGGTCCTTGACGGTGTTCGCTAATGCGAAATAATAATCTCTGGAAGTGGCAACATTCCTGTCCTTAACCAACGTGTAGTGCAAATGCCTGTTGAATGTCTTCTTGATCTCATTAACATCATCAATCTCTGCGATTCCTCTCACACTGATTTGTTTTCTTCTTTCGATGTCCGATTGTGGGGTGGCCATGATGACTTGAAAAGTGGACAGTGAACGAAGGGAGATTCACTTTGTCAAAATTGAACTGTGGCCAGGGGTGGCCAGGGCAAAAATGTAAGGACCGAATGACCAGCACCGGACAATAATAAACTTTGTTCTTATGAAAGCTGAAAGGTCACCTTGAGTAGGGTGTGCGATGTGCGCATGTCTCTGTAGATTTTCAGTTGAGTTTGGCAGTTCGGTAGTGGCTACACATACGTAGGTACGTAAGATCAGTAATTTTTTTATGTCCAGAAAATTTATGACAGATTCAGTTAACAGTCACAGTCTCTAGTAAAGCACCAACCACAGAAATGGGTAGATGCGATTTGCCACCATGTCGCCAATCGTAAGATTATCAGCGATTTGGGTTTCATCTATTTTTATTCAAAATTAGGTGACAGTTCTCCGAGTAACTGACGATGGACATAAAATAATTCTGTCCATATTCAACGAAGAAATGATGCATGTTATCCGTTTTATTTCCTGGATCTTTTCGCCATCGAAATTCCGTACGCACGAACGAATAGACGCTTCCAACCAGTGGCGGATAAATGGGGGCCTTTAGGGGCTGGAACCCAGGAATCTGCAGGGGACAGCGAGGGGGATAGTTTATTACCCTATTACCAAATTTTTGATAGCACTCGAGCCAGCAGCATGAAAGATAAACTTTATGAAAAATCTAAATACACCATAGTTCAGACTATCATTTTAGCCTATTGTCGATAATTTTACTCTTTATTTTTAGTAAAAAATGCGGAGTGCGATAGTTTATGCTAACTGAATACAATATTCAAAGACTAACTGATTGGAAAATCTAAAAATGCTTAATTTAGGGCTCATTTGAAGCTCTTATCGAAGAATGACACGTCGTATTGAAAATCAAAGCACAGTAAATCCAGCAAATTTTGTATTGTTTTTAGGTATAAAGGTATGTTTTCAAAAAATGAACTCGCGAGCGCAATGGAATGAAAAGAAAATGGGCCATTTTGGTTTTCAAAACGGTTTGTGATATTTTCGATTTGGAAATAAAAAATAATAATAGAACATTATTGAAGAAAGCCACTTAACTTGATAATGGCAGCCCCAGAGTGATCCGAGACGTTATAATGTCATTATCTAGTTTCTCTAGTAAGCCATGAGAAACTGCAGATTCTAGAAACAAAAATAGTAAGAAAAAATTCATATAAACATGGGTCAAGATTACCCCCTTATGGAGTTATATAGCCATTCAAAGGTGGGCCCATGGT
The DNA here is from genome assembly GCA_029955515.1 of Chrysomela aeneicollis. Lineage (NCBI taxonomy): Eukaryota > Metazoa > Arthropoda > Insecta > Coleoptera > Chrysomelidae > Chrysomela > Chrysomela aeneicollis. The sequence continues at coordinate 31,676,515 of JARUHQ010000001.1, forward strand.
GAAGGTTTTTGGTAAATATTTTTGAAACCCTTTGAGATAAAATAACCAAATTTTATCGACATACCACATTTCTTATGTCCAATTCAAGAATCCTGAGAATGGCTATAACTTCTAGCAAAGAGTACCTATATCGTAGAACCTATACTTTGTCCTCCTATAAGGGCCATTTGTTTATATAAACTATTTTTACCATTTTTATTCCTTGAATCTGCAGCTGAAATCTCTCTAATGTACTTTCGGGACACCATGCATACTTTCTTTCATCAGTTTCTACTACTGCTCGCTAATCTAGTCTAGTCACATATTATAGAGAATAAGCGATCTGTAGTAATGTAGTGTGAACTCCGTTATTCAATGGTCTTTCCCATTTCCATACCACCACCCACCACCACTTCTCTACCTGCGGAGATGCTGATGACGTTTTCTTGGAAGACCAATGCAAAATGATAGCTATAGCACCAGCACCGAAAGCAGTCAGTAAGCAAGCACCGTTCACGGTATTCTGTCAAGTTGGGCCTAGTCGAGAGTCGACCGTGTCGTATGTTGGTCAGTGTAGTGTTGTTATTTCAGCCATGTTAGTAGTGTAATGCGATGCGTCTTGACTGCTTTGGCGATGTCTCGGAGCAGAGATTGTTAAGGTAGTTGTAGACCATTCCGAGCGTCGGAATAAGTACCGCGTAGCGCGTAGGGTGTGTTTGGAGGCCGTCAGCGATAACAGTGAAAACGAGAGCCATCGGCAATAATGAAGTGAAAACTCGAGTCGCGTACGCGTTAGTGTGAACCCACTTTGGTGACCCACATTTCATTTTAAAAGCCAAGCCAAACCAAACAGCCGACGACCAGCATGCACTGTTGACGATGCAAAAGATGTCAAGCAAGAAGACGTTGGCCCTGAGCAATAAGCAGACAGCCCCCGAGCAAGGCGTACTGCCCCCGCGGTACCAGCCGCCCCCGCTGCCCGCCAGCCAGGGCATACTCAAGAACGTCACAGGCGAGCCGAATAAGAGCAGACCGCCGCCCTTCAAGGTCGGGGAGAATGTGATTAGGGCGGCACACCCTACTGTCATCAGCGAGCAGGCCGCCATCAGGTACGGAGGGTGGGCGAATTTATTCATAATATTGATGGTTTTAAACAATGAAATTATCGGAATTAGCGATATTGTTAATAAATCAATAACATCGACAATAAATGTTAAACAGGTAAATAATCGATTAATCGATAATGCAAAGTTTATTAAATTGCACCCAAAAGTTGATAAAATTTGATAAAATTAATATCAATGGATGTGAAACTTCTAATGATTATTATTTAAATTCCAATGAAACAGCACAAAATTCGATATTGGTATTTGTCTGTATCAATAGTGTTTCCTCGAATTTTTCCATTTTCTCGCACAGAATACAAAAAAATTATTCGAATTTTTTAACAGCTTGTGAGGATTGTAGAAGGATTGATTAATTCAGTTGATATTATCGATAATTCCGAAAGGGTAAGTCCAGGAGAGTCCGAGCACATTTTGAAAAAAAAAATAGCTTCTTTATCCCTCCCCAAACATTTTCGTAGTACGCCTCTGAAGTCTTTCAGTCACCAAATTGGGTGGATCGTTCGATTTAGAGGCTTTTTTGTTCAACAATTTTTTTTCAAGAAACGAACCGTTGTCGAGATAAATGATGAGCATATCCCTGCTAAAACATGTTTGCCCATGTTTCGCTTAAATTTTATTTTTGGACAAAATTTTAAAAAATTTCGAAATGTTAGGATGTATGCATAAACTATCCAATCAACTTCAAAAACTAAAAAAAATCAATTTTAGTACATTGAATTTCATTTTTATTGAATTTTGTTCAAGAATTTAATTTTAGGGAAGGTGAAATCAAGATGTTTTAGAACGGATATAATGCTTATTTATCTCGACAACGGTTCTTTTCTCGAAGAAAATTGTTGAGCAAAAAAGCCTCTAAATTGAACAATCCACCCAATTTGGTGATTGAAAGACTTCAGAGGTGTACTACGAAAAAGTTTGAGGGGGAAAAAGAAGCTTCTACCCCTAGAAATGTATCACCCTGTAGATTTTGAATATTATTTAACTGCTTAAAATGATGATTTTCTATGAAGTATCGACCACACCAAATTTCAGATTGCTATCCTCAAAAGTAGGCGAGATATTTTGATTAATAGAAAAAAATTATCAAACTTTGACCTCCTGTAGCTCCGCTACTGATGGCCTTATGTTCACGATGAATGCTATCACCCATTTCAGTTTGTGCCTTAAAACCTGAAGCACCCTGTATATATTTTTTAATTGTAATGCATTGCCCAAAGTGTATGAATTGTAAGTTATGTTACCAACATATTTTTATTTTCATTCATTAGATCAATGATTATACCTTCAAATCGCATAATATTTCATCATTATTGTTACGAACTGCTGGTATTTCCGAGAAGGCCAGAAATCATCATCTCGACGCGTGACTCACTGCTAAGGCATCGGTCGCAGACGCAGCATGATTCATTGCTGTCGAATATGAAAAATACTTTCAGTCAGTTTCTGTTATTTGTGGACAATGATGTTTTTACCTATATAAAAACCGCGGTTTCGCGGACAGATCAGTTTACAAAGAAAGCTAGTACTGTGAACATTGAGATTCGTAAAGCGAATATCGTTGTGATCGAGTGTTTTTAATTCACGAACCCAAGTGGAAGTATCGTAACATTATCATTATACCTAATACCTCATTTTCGTGATCGCTCTCTCCGGATTGATGTGGTCGTACTCTACCGAAGTTACGGGGGAGATCGGCCACCTCGTTAACTGAAGAAAAAATGAGAAACCCCTACATTTTTGAGGTTTTTTGGTAGTTCCATGAATATTCCATCATCCAGTATTGCAACAAGTCAAGTAAACTAATCCGTCTTCAAAATATTACCGACGGAGTAAAACAGTGAAAAAACATTGAAGTTATCACATATTTTCAAACCTTATTTACAAATTCACACTGTTGTTTCAGGCCGTGTTAACTTGTGGGATGCAACAAGCTCAACTAATTTTATCATATATGTTGTACACACGAGCCCTCTATTGCTTTATTCTGAAGTTATCGGTACTGGTCGGTCTCTCCAGATGGTCGATCTCTCCCGGACTTACCCTAATATCAATAATTCTGACAGCATCCACAAATGTTGCTTATCGTTAATCGACACCCCTATCAGGTACCACCCCAGCCAGCAGGCCGGCAGGCCGCGCCACCCCGACGAAGCTCGTCTGGCGCAGGCGCAGCTGCACCACCACCAAGAGGAGATGCTCAAGTTCGTGCACCAGCGCAGACCTGCGGCGGGCGAGCCGGCAGCGGCTGAGCCAGCTGCAGCTGCGCGCCAGCTGCTGCCCGAGCTGCGGCAGCTGCGCGAGGCCAATCGGCTGCTGGCCGACGACAACCAGGAGCTGCGCGACCTGTGCTGCTTCCTCGACGATGACAGGCAGAAGGGGAGGAAGCTGGCGCGCGAGTGGCAGAGGTTCGGCAGGTACACGGCCAGCGTGATGAGGCAGGAGGTAGGTGGTGATGATTATGATATAATAGTTTAGTAAGATATGCTATCCTTTCTATTTCGCATTAATTTGAAGTCTGTTATTGCAAACAAAAATGGATTTAGTATCGATGAATAACAGATTAAGGTAGACTAGGAGCAGAAAACAACTATACCTTCCTGGCAAATACCACGCAGAATATTGAATTACATCTATACTCGTAGTCTATGCACCGATTAACTAAGTTAATTAAGAATGGAAGGAAACACTTGCTTGATTTAACCACTATCAACGACTAGATACAGAAACTGTTCGACAAATTTTACAGACAACACATCAAAAACAGCACTTTGACAAGACACATGACAAGGACAAGACAAGAACATAACATTTACAAGAAGCATGGGCTCATAACCGAGTCCACCGATCTCTTCTTTGAACCTCTAGAAGACTATTCAGAAGAATCCATCGCCACTCAACCCATCGTGCACACACAATTGCTAAGCACTCTCACTCGATAGTCGCACGCAGCGTCTCTTCTGAGCCGCTTTTTCGCTGACTCAGTGAAAACCGGCTCCGTCTGTCTCTACCAATGATTGTTAGAAATAATAAATCAGCACCATCACCAGAGGATTAAGAAGAATCCATCGCTACTCAACCCAACGTGCACAATTCGACAACGGCACACACAATTGCTAAGCACTCTCGCTCGATTGTCGCACGTATCGTCTCTCCTGAGCCGCTTCTTTGCCGACTCGGTGAAAACCGGCTCCGTCTGTCTCTACCAATGATTGTTAGAAATAATAAATCAGCACTATCATCCGAGGATTTAGAAGAATCCATCGCTAATCAACCTAACGTGCACAATTTGACAACGGCACACACAATTGATAAGCACTCTCGCGCGATAGTCGCACGCAGCGTCTCTTCTGAGCCGCTTTTTCGCTGACTCGGTGAAAACCAGCTCCGTCTGTCTCTACCAATGGTTGTTAGAAATAATAAATCAGCACCATCACCAGAAGAATCCATCGCTACTCAACCCAACGTGCACAATTCGACAACGGCACACACAATTGCTAAGCACTCTCGCTCGATTGTCGCACGCATCGTCTCTCCTGAGCCGCTTCTTTGCCGACTCGGTGAAAACCGGCTCCGTCTGTCTCTACCAATGATTGTTAGAAATAATAAATCAGCACTATCATCCGAGGATTTAGAAGAATCCATCGCTAATCAACCTAACGTGCACAATTTGACAACGGCACACACAATTGATAAGCACTCTCGCGCGATAGTCGCACGCAGCATCTCTTCTGAGCCGCTTTTTCGCTGACTCGGTGAAAACCAGCTCCGTCTGTCTCTACCAATGGTTGTTAGAAATAATAAATCAGCACCATCACCAGAAGAATCCATCGCTACTCAACCCAACGTGCACAATTTGACAACGGCACACACAATTGCTAAGCACTCTCGCTCGATAGTCGCACGCAGCGTCTCTTCTGAGCCGCTTTTTCGCTGACTCGGCGCGAAAACCTGCTCCGTCTGTTTCTACAGGGCGATTCCTTTTCCAGGTGGCCGCGTACCAGGCGAAGCTGCGCGAACTCGACGACAAGCAGCAGGAGCTGATCCGCGACAACCTCGAGCTGAAGGAGCTGTGCCTGTACCTGGACGAGGAGCGGGGGGGCGTGGGCGTGGGGGGCGGGGGCGCGCCCTGCGCGGCTTGCGGGGCGGCTGCCGCCCGCGACGATGGCGACGGGTCGAGCTCGAGCACCAACGCTGACGAGCCGAGGGCGCCGCGACGCGAGTTCGGTGGTGGAGGGGGGGGACGGCAGGGGAGCAGGGAGCGGCTGATGAACGAGAGCGTGGCGAGGCAGAGGAGCGCGTTTAATGGTGAGGAGGAATTGAAAGAATTAAATCGCAATTTGTTAGGGTGCGGGCAGCTCTTGAGCGTTTTTGGGTTGGTACCGATCTGTCATATATATGTCAACTATCATTAATATTTTCATTTCGATTGTTTTTATATCCTGGTTTTATAAAAATGTATTATAAAATACAAAATGACTAAATTCAAATAAAAAAATATTAATGATTTGGTGAGCTTATTCGAATTAATATGCAAAACTGACATATTAGTGACATTTATGACTATTGACGTTGATGACAGATTCATACCAACCTAAGAATGCTCAAAATGCTATCTGAATGTTCGTCTCATTCGCGCCAATTTGCTTTGTGGAAAATGAATTATTGGAATAGGGAAAACATGGTTAATCTTCGTTTATCGCACTCCTATGAATTTGAAAAAAGTTGTTGGTGGAACTTACGTATTTTGACCTCTTGCTCTTGATCACGAATCTGAAGTCAAAACGCGGTGGTCTCAAGTATTTTCGGAAAAGAAATTTCTGCTATGGGGGGGAAGGGTTGTATGGAAGAGCAACTATGTTAAATACCGCCTCCTGTATGAAATTTGTATTAAATATGTATGTATACAGTGAGGACCAAAAGTCCGTCGCCCCCCTGTAACTTCTTTATTCTACATATTACAAAAAAATGTTGAATACATAAGTTGTAGGGTTTCATTCGATCTCTTCAATGGTTTAAGTTTCATTCATACAGAGTGTCTCAAAAAAGCACGGTGACTTAGAAGATAATTTTTTTAAATGGAACACCCTGTATTTTATTTCATTTTTAGATTCTTCCTCGAGAGCTGATTTCGTCGATCTATCATACTTGGGGTATAGCGCGAAAGATTACAGAGATGTAGGGTGTGAAAAATCGAGATTTTTCAAGTTTAGGAATTTTTTGTGCCGAAACTATCCATTCTTGCTCAAAACGGCTTACATATGTCCCTATCTCAACTTTCCATTTTCTATCGATTGATATTCAATTGAAACAAATACGGGTGGTTCAAAATTTTGAGTTTTGCATCACCCTCTATTTGTTTCTATTAAATGTCAGTAGATAGTAAATGAAAAGTTAAGATAGGGACATGAAAGCCGTTTTGAGCAGAAATGAATAGTTTCGACAAAAAAAATTCCTAAAGTTGAAAAATCTCGATTTTTCACACCCTATATCTCTGTAATCTTTCGCGCTATACCCCAAGTATGATGTATCGACGAAATCAGCTCTTCAGGAAGAATTTGAAAATGAAATAAAATATAGGGTGTCCTATTTGAAAAAATTAACTTCTAAGTCACCGTGCTTTTTTGAGACACTCTGTATGAATGAAACTTAAACCATTAAAGAGATCAAATGAAACCCTACAACTTATGTATGTAAAATTTTTTTGTAATATGTAGAATAAAGAAGTTACAGGGGGGGCGACGGACTTTTGGTCCTCACTGTATATTATATATGTATTTAATTTGATTTGAACAAAATTAAAAGAGGTATTATTATCATTAACACACAAAATTCACCATTCTTTGAATCAAAATATCACACACACTCACATTTACTTGATTCCAACACTTTTAAACGTAAACAAAACAACTTTTTTCACTGGTTTTCTGGTTATTTTTATTTAAGATGTTGGCAACGTCTTACGATGAGCCAAACAATCACGTTGCCAACATCATATTAGCAGAAAATCAGTGAAAAAAAGGTTGTTGTGTTTACGTTTTGAAGTAGGGTAATTTTTTTGAAAAATAATAGTGATAGCGACAGTATTCCAAAACACCCCGTATTGAGAGGCAACCTCTGTAACGAGGTGATGAATAAATGTATTGCTTTTTGTCTGCTGAAAAGTGTTGGAAACAAGTAAATATTGGTTCAAAGAAGGGTGAATTTTGTGTTTCTAATAGCAGAATTTTGACATGTCAATTGGTGCATTTTTGAGACCAAATGGGGCCGTATCTCCGAAAGTACTTGAGAGCGCCGCGTTTTCAATAAAGTGATGCTCAGTTGTTTTTCTTTTTTCACCATTGTGATCAGCAGAAAAAATGGTATAATAGTGTGCTGATTTAATCAATGTCCTACCTAGTATTAAAATTATAGAAGTTAACAATAAGGAACACTTAATTTTGGTAACTCTGTATATCGATATAGTTGAATATATCGCAATAGTATTAGTTTAATAATCCACCTGGGACCTGGGAAATTTTGCTATTGTATTGCGAAACACGTGTTGTAAGGATTAATCACACAAGCTTATATTGAAGGAAGCCATTTTTTTTACAAAAATTAGAGTTGTATAGTATTAAATTCTGATATCTTCGGTATTAGCACAAAATATGTCTGTATAATATGAAAAGAATAAGAAAAAAAAAGAAAAAAAGTTATGTCAGAAGTGGGATTCGAACCCACGCCCACAGAGTGGACTGCGACCTGAACGCAGCGCCTTAGACCACTCGGCCATCCTGACTATACATTATGAGGTGATTTTATATGAACTTGAACAGTATATTGTTTGGTATTATGTATTGAAGTTATTATTCAACAATATTTAATCACTTTTTATCATTAATAATTTTGAAATTTGATAGATGAATCCAGTTGAATATAATGAAACGATTTGAACCGAATAGGGAATACAGGAATAGGTACAAAAAATAATTTATGCTTTATATAGGTGTCAGTAGCGTCGCTGGAATTTGATTAATGGGTGCTTGGTAAAGGAGTAAAGGGAGATATTTGTTTTAATTTTTTTTAAACAAAGATTCTTGTGTTGATTCAATAAGAATATTGTGAATTTTTCGAAAAAATGCGCTTTAAATATTCTCTATAACTCTATATACAGTGTCCTTCATATGGGAAAAACTTTTATTAATGATGTATTTTGAAATTCGACTTGGGCGTTAAGTTGTGTTTTAAGAAATATGAAAAATGACCTACTCGGATGTGGTCACGTGACTTTCGCTACCTGTCAAAAGTAATATTTTTTTCAAATTTGAGATTTTTACCGTGAAAAGTCGTAAACTTTGGTTAGATAAAAGTAAAGAAGTTTTATGATGTTTCGAATTATGACGTTGGTATCATTTTGATACTGAAAAAATCCACTTTAATGAATTCTTATCCTACATGCTTGAAGATACGTCAACTTTGCATCAAAAATAACAGAAATGTTAACCAGTAATTCTCATTTTCTTGAGAAAAACATATTTTTTTGGATATGATTGAAAGTTAGTCGCATATTAGAGCTACTGGTATAAAACAGTTTTGTCGAAGTTACGAATTTTTTAATGTTCCAGAAATTTTGTAATTATCAAAAAAATGGCAAAAAGTGAAAGTTGCATAGAACGTTCAAATTTGAGATGTAGGTGTAAAATCGAAAAAGAAACAACTTTTCCCCTTAATTTTTTTTGAAATACGAATAAATAAGCCTATTTTCAGCGATTACTTTGAAAAAATATTACTTTTGACAGGTCGCGAAAGTCACGTGACCACATATGATGCGGACTTTATGAAGGACACTGTATATGTTATGCCATTCAATTCACATTTTCAATATATGCCTCTTATTTCATTCTCAAGTATATATACCTATATTTTGACTACATCAGCTTTAACTATGCTAGGTGGAAAAAAAGTATATAACAGCTAGTTGTTTTCGGCACTTCCGAAACAAACAAATGCGGATCGCAAAATTTGATAAAATTACAAAAAAATATTGATGCATTTTTTTCTAGTGTAGTGGCGTCGAGAAAATTCCGAAAAATATGGTGCAATTTCGAGTTATAACCTGAAGTTGTAGTTTTTCAATGGGAATCATAGTTATAGCTATGGCGGTTTATATTTGGTTAAAACAGATTTTTTTCCTTTATATAACCATATATGTATCATATTGTATCAGGTAGCTTTTGATTCGTCATCAATTTTCAATAGTGACATTTTTCGTACGACCTTCATTTTTGATATCATAACAAAAACAAACTGACAAACCGTCATAGCTGACAGCCGCCTAATTAATGAAGTAAATAAAAAAACTGATCTAGTAAAATATTATTTTCGCTATTAAAGACGATTTTACTTCGAAATTTGCCTTCCCTGATGCAGGGGCGTATATAGCTACAGCCGTATCAATTATACGGGGCCCCCAACGTGCGTAAGCCACTGCCCTGATTATACTAAAAACTATAACCATACTATAACATAACATCATTAACATCCAGTGTTGCTCTTTTATTATATTTGTACTAGATCTATTACATTTTACAAATTTTTGTTACGCTATATTACATTTTTGCAAAATCTATTACATTCCAGAAGTGTGACACGTCATTGAAAATCATTCACTTCCTCATCCAAATAGGTTATTTTTCCGTTAGGTGGCGATGTCGAATTTTTCAAAACTTTTGGCTGTACAAGGTGGCCAGACAAGAATGCAAAGTGCAGTATCTCGGAAACTATTCGTCTAAGAGACACTTGCGGTGAAAAATGTTATTACCAAAGTTACCAAAAGAAAATCCAGGAAATTATTTTCATGTTTCCAAGATAGCCGCCAGGGGGCGTTACCGCCATCTAAAACTTTTGAAATGAATTTTTGACGAAATACGCCTAGTAAACGTACCAATAAAATATAAACCTTTTAAAGTTGAGCTTCATTCGAGTAAATTTTGCTCGACACTTTTTGACGTATCTATTAAAATGAAGTGGTGGGGGGTGGTTCAATATTTTTTCAAATAAACAGCTGTAACTCCTGAACGGATTTCAACAAACTTGGTATCGTTGGAAAGAGCATTCATTGGTCTATCAAAATCATCTCATTTGTAATGTCTCTGACTTTAAGTGATGCTACTAGAGCGAGTTTTTTGACATAATAACAAAAAATTGCAAAGTTGTCTGAAAAATCAAATGCAATTATATGACTTTTTTCCATGAAAATGTAGTGGAATGATACCTTAATAATAGGCTAGTGAAAACCGTATCTCGATATATACATTTTTCACCGCAAGTCTCTTAGACGAATAGTTTCCGAAATACTGCACTTTGCAATCTTATCTGGCCACCCTGTACTTATGTATTTTGGCCTTCTGAACTCGAATCTGTTTTGTGTCGGAAATAACATCATTTGACATTTTAAAATCCAATATTTTTTTAACAAAAACACCACACATGCTCACATCTACTTGTATTCAATAGTTTTAAGCAGAAAACACGATTCTTCCTCAAAAAATTTTTAAAAGGGTGATTTTTTTGAATAATATTCTTTTGAAAACGTAAATGTAAGCGTGTGAGGTGTTTCAGTTGAAAGAAGGACGGATTTCAAGGTCAATAGAAAATAACGAATTTTGTGTTTTCGATGGCAGAAATTTGAGTTATCAAATCATGTCAAATATATAGCATAACCAATCACACTGTGTTCTAAGTTTGCCATCTAGTGACGTGCACTGCATCAAACATGACTAATCTCCATCTAATCTCTGAAATCTATCACAAATTCTGTAAATCTATTACATTTTCATTAAAAATCTGTTACAATAAATCGAGCTCCTGGAACAACACTGTTAACATCCCTTCGCATTCTCCCTTACAGACCAGATAATGCAGTACGTGCGCAGCCTCGAGCAACGCGTCCAACAACTCGAAGAGGAAAAGCGCGCGCTCGCCCACCAGCTGGGCCAGGGGGCGGCAGGGGAGGCCGCCCCCCACCTGGGGACGGCTACGGGCCGGCCCGAGGCCGTCGTCAGGGCGCTGCAGGTGCTGGAGGTGCGCGAACAGCTGGAACGCGGCGGGGGGAGGCCAGTAGCCGTCGCCGCCGCTGACGACGCCTCCGACGCCGCCTCCTCGCACCAGGACATGGACGACGGAGAGAAGGCGCTCGTGAGGGAGATGTGCAACGTGAGTATATTGCGGCCTCGGGGGGGGGGATGGGGGGGGAGGGCTCGGAAAAAGGGGAAGCTCACCGGCTTCCCCTTAGGTTCGTTCCATTCGTTTTTAGGTTTGCGCATTGGGCGCCGAATTTCAACTGCACATGCGCGGATTTGATCGTCAATGGGAAAGTTTCCTTCGAACTGATTTACATGAAATTATTGTTTTAATAACAAGTAATATGTTTCTGTTCTCTAGAATTACTGTTGGAATCATCCTAATCATTTTAATTTTCAAATTACAGCGATGTAAAATTTTTATGGCGGAACACTATGACGTACTAATTAGATTCAGTGACATTTGGGGATATTTGTTGGTTACAAGTTTCTGAACTTAATTCGGTTGAGCCTGCGGAAAAAAGAAGAAGTAGAAAGCTGTTGCTTGCACTGTTGCCAGATTGAAGTCACTAATTTCTTGGATGAATCGAAATATTCATCAAAACATGGAATTCTTGACTTGCATATACAACTTCAAAGAAAAATTGCCTATATCAAAATTATTTTTTACCTGGCCATAATTTCAAAATGAAAAAATCCTCTATTTCAACATTTATCTTGTCTATAATCAACATTCCCTTGGGCACAGGTAAAAAATTTCAAAATATAATTTAGTTTCAACTTGAATTATTGAACAAATGATACATTGGATATCATAGCAATACCAAGATGTTAATGCAGAATATTCGAGTATTCAGCCATATCGATACTTTAGACAACAGTGTACAGGCGCAAAAGTGCTAGCGTGCATCAAAAGACAATGATGAAAATATCTATCCATCTCTGTCAAGGCTCTTCTGATTAGTACGTCATCAGAATAGTGAAAGAGCCGTCACTACATTTTTGGGAATATTTTTCAAGTCAAATTTGATAGCACGAAGTGAATAAAAAATACCTATCCGATTAATTTTCATAAACTTCAACTTGGAATGAACATCTAAATTTCGGAAACTTCCTTTCCTATTTGCGATAGAAAATAACATTAAGCGCTACCTGATGGTAAAAACTCAAACTTCTCGAAATGATGTCGTTTTTCTTTTGTTTTCGTATTAGTGACATTACATAAGATTTTTACATGAAATTCACCAGAAAAACTGCTGGAAATACACCTCCTCACATCAGAACCGAACGTAAACAGAAAATAGGTTAGGTTAGCTTGGGTTATCTCCCAGAAAGTTCAGTGGTTATCCTAATAGTGTTTTTACGAGTCACCGCTAGGTAGCGTATCGCTTATAGCCTTTTTGAGAGTCGGAAGATATTTAATCATCAACCAGCTGTAATAAAAACTATGACAGGCACAATAGTATATACCGGGTGTTTCACAGTGGATGGAACATTAGAAGTATCTGGAGAACAGAAAGACAGATCATTTCGAAAATTTGTGGACGTGGGTAATCGAACTTGCTCTATGCGCCTGAAATATTTTCAACAATACAGTGTTGCCGCTTGTATCAGAAAGTAGTAGCTACTTTGTTATTTCAAATAGAACACCCTGTATTTTGTTAGATTTTTGAATTCTCCCTGAAGAGCTGATTTCGTCAATACCTCATACTTGTAGTCTAGGGTGAATGATAACAGAGATATAGGGTGTGAAAAATCGTGATTTTTCAACTTTAGGAATTTTTTGTGTCGAAACTATTAATTTCTGCTCAAAACGGCTCACATGTCCCTATCTCAACTTTTCATTTACTGTCGATTGATATTTAATTGAAACGAATACGGGTGGTTCAGAATTTTGAGTTTTGCATCACCCTCTATTTGTTTCTATTGAATGTCAGTAGATAGTAAATGGAAAGATAAGATAGGGACATGTAAGCCGTTTTCAGCAGAAATGATTAGTTTCGACACAAAAAATTCCTAAAGTTGAAAAATCTCGATTTTTCACACCCTATATCTCTGTAATCTTTTTCGCTATACCCCAAGTATAATAGGTCGACAAAATCAGATTTTCAGGAAGAATTCAAAAATCTAGCAAAATACAGGGTGTTCCATTTGAAATAACAAAGTAGCTACTACTTTCTGATACAAGCGGCAACACTGTATGGATGAAAATATTTTAGACGGATAGAGCAATGGAAGAATATTTTGAATGCAGATTTTGAGTACCCGAATCCCACGTCCTGTAACATGTTTTTTTTTCAATTGTGATGTCCTCTCTGCTTTAATTTTTTATACCTATGCTTTGTCAAGAATTTTTCTTCTTCGACAATAAAGTACATTTTGTATTGAATTGAATCCCATTGGTGAAAGCTGGTGTGTACTCAGTATACCACCCTCATAATAAAGATGCATGTTATCTATATTTCAACAGAATACATTCATTTTTAGGATTTTCTTATTCATTGTTTTTTTGTTCTTCACACATTTTGAAAACTCGTGAGATTGTCTTGTATTCACGTAAAAAAGCAAATAATGATATGGAAATCGAATAAATCAATAAAAAATATTATTTTATTTTCAGGTCGTTTGGAGGAAATTAGAAGATCCGAATCCACCAAGAAGATGATTTAATTCTGAAAATATGTACCTAGAATTTTCTTGCCAAGGATAATAATTGGAGAAACTATAAATTATTGATTACGAATTAACTTTATATAGGAAGCTAGAGGCAGCTGCTGTATAGAAATATATTTATTTGATTTAGTACAAATAAGTCGTGACTTCATTCATTATAATAAAACGATAGACGTTCAATATCAATATTCAATCATATGATTCGAAGATATATAATTGTCCATGCAAATGATGCAAAATAAGATTCTTGAAACGAATTATATGGAATGGATTGTGTATACAAATATTTTCTGCAACCGAGTCTTATTGAAAGCCCACTTTTGCGATCGAATGAGAGAAAAATTTAAAACACAAAAATTGTAGGTTTTTCTTTCCAATTTCCTGGAATTCATTTGTGGATAGAAGAAATTAATAAAACGGAGCGGTGTTCATTTCAATGTCCTCAAGTCCAGTGGGCCTAAGTTCTAAAATATTAATGTTCATCACTTTCTTTGCCTGATTTATAAATCAAATATCAGAAAATGTATGAAAACTTTATTGATCCCAAAATTTTAATATTCCAATAATCTTTAGCAATAACCCTCAAGAATAAAATAAAATAGTGATAATGTATGTAGATTATAATATTCATAAACTTTTTCTACGAGCGCATGGGAACTACGAGCGCATAGGAACTACGAGCGCATAGGAACTACGAGCGCATAGAAAAATTTATTTTTCTGAACGCATTTTCAAAATGCAACTTTCTTCACAATCTATATCGATAATATACTAAATAGTATGTGATTATTAGTGCGAAAAAGTTACACTTTCCCCACAAGGAAATAAATATTTTCCAACCACACTAGATTTTTCACACAAAAAAGACTATTCATATTGGGAGTACCCATTTATAAAGCAATTTAAAAAAATATATATTGTGTGGTTGGAAAAATCTTGTTTTATTCCTGGAAAAAAATGCGTTATTTGGACCAAGATTGTCCAAAGGGAGTCAATTTTTGTAATAATGATAAAAACTAATTTCAACTTCCTCAAAAGTGTGGTTATGTGCTACCACCAAATCACTTGAGTTGTATAACCTGCCTGTCGAACATCACTCAACTTTCCTCAACAGACATATCAAACATTAAAAATTAACAATCAATTGACATTTTTCTTTCATGTCCATCCAACATGTAGTAAAGAAATTATAAGAATAGTTTCGTTGGATTTTGGACCATGAAAGCAATACACAATATTTCAATATTCACATAATTATCATTGTATCTCTCTGGGTACGAAAAAGATAATGTCCCCAAAATAATTTCTCAATTTATAATCCATCCCAACAATGTAGTTATATGATATTATCAATTCATAATCTTAATAATAATTAACGGATATATAATTCCTCTCAGATGATTAGTAACATCTCCATCTGATGAGTTTATGAATATAAATCATGTATCTTTATATAATGTGTAATTTCATCGATGAACAAATTCTCAATAACATTTCTCCAAGTGAGCACCACAATAATTGATTTTGTTGATTTAATCATCATTATGCAACAAAATCCCATAATTTTCCATTTATTCGCTATGATAAATCGGGTTGAAAATATAATTCAACCTAGAGTTATGTGATATTTTTTGTATCTTGATTCGCTTCTTGAAAGTGCTTGTAGACAAGTTCAATAGCCGAATCAACAAAAGTATCAGATAGGAATAAAAAAGCTTTGTGAATGTCCCACCTTCCGATGATGGACTACTGTCAATTTGTATAAAGAAACACAATCGCAATGAGTGGTTCACGGGAAATAATCATCAAATAAACAGAACCACTTATTACTAGGATTCAGAAAAAAGATCCTGCATCAAATAAACATCTACTACCTACAACTCTCTCGTGTTGGCCGATGAAAAAATAAGCAAAGCTGCCAGATCTTTTGATATATCATACTAAAATCTGCAATGGATTTTTGGTGGTATATTTCATCTTTTTTATGATTTGAAAAAGATAATTCTGGGAATTCAAATAGCTACTAGAACTATATAGGTAAAGGAATAATTATGAATAAAGCTGATGGAATTATCAAGAGACCTAGACCTAACCCAATTAAAACCATTTGGTATGGAAAATATCGTGACTGCTACTGGTAAAGCCGCAGATTAATTAAGTTCGACATGTTCAAATAACCGATTGAAAAAATCTGGGTATGCCAAAAAGGACATGAAAACACCAAAACATGTTGTTATCAATGCACTAGAATATGAGCCCACCAGAAATCGTAGGGACTCTCTGAAAACTGTTTGCATCAGCCATCTGGAAATATTTTGTATGCACGGTCTCAGATATGGCTGGATAATATTCATAAGCCACCTGTAAAAAAACATGAATCAGTTGAATAGGTGGTAATTTTGAGAGCCCAGCTAAACAGATGACGTTTAAAAAGCGTATATTGCTCATCCGTCAAAAATATTCAACTACTGTTGTTGCCCAACACCCTTTATGATATGATAGACGATACGCAGAGATATTGTTTCCGCTCGACAGACAAGAATTTGTATCAAGTTTTGTTGTGTTAATATCGTTTACTTTAGATGTCATATCGATTCGTCACTCCAGCGTGTTTTTTTTTTGACCACCCTCATCTTTCCGGTAATTTTTTCGTTCGGTAGCAATGTCGTTTTTTTTTTAAATGTGAAGTTTAGGAAAAATAATAGTTAGTAGATGTGTGTTAGCGACTAGTCATAGACAATATAATAAAAAAATAACTTGAGACCGCCGCGTTCCAACTTCGGATTCGAGTTCAGTGCGCCAAAATACGTAAGTACAGTAAAGAAAAACGACATCGCCATTTAACGAAAAATTTACCATCTTTGCATATACACCGATATATGAGGATTTGTTTTTGTTTTGAATATGATTATTCAGTTGAAATAGTTGCCTTCCCAAAATTCACAAATAGTAGATAAGGTAAATAACAAAATTTAAAATTAATCATGAAAAAGTAGAT
Source organism: Chrysomela aeneicollis (assembly GCA_029955515.1). NCBI lineage: Eukaryota > Metazoa > Arthropoda > Insecta > Coleoptera > Chrysomelidae > Chrysomela > Chrysomela aeneicollis. The sequence continues at coordinate 31,693,353 of JARUHQ010000001.1, forward strand.
CTTTCCGAGATCCAGTCTTGAAACCATTCTTCATTTTTGATTTCAGATGAAACATTTCTTAAAAATAATACCTATGTGTAAAAATTTTAGATCCCATATTACATAGTTGGACGGCAGTAGTTGACGTCACCAAGAAGTCAGAAAATGACAGCTTGTAAACGTCAGTAGCAGACCTCATGGGGCTGTGACCATATATATAATAACAACTATAATGGATAACACCTATTCTTCTCTTCACGCAAAAATGAAGCCAGTTTTGGAAAAACAAAAGACTGTCTGGCTTGCTGATGATGAATTGTGCGCATGCGCGTGTTTTGACGAGTTGAAATCCACTGACGGTTTTAGAATTACATAGGTTAGGTATATTTGTTAACCCAAATTATGTAAAAGAGCGTTAATAAAGTTATAAATATACTTACAGATTGTTTACAGAAGTATCACTTTGTAGATCACATCCATTTCTGCATCTATCATCACTATTATCCAAAATCGTTCAACAATCCATCATTATATGAATATTTGAAAAATATATGTCAAGATAAAATAAAAACATCGAATTGAAGGTTACGTGACACATTTGATTGATTTTTAATCATTTTCATTTGTCGCTCACTAGAAAGCTACTCTCCTCCATGATGAAAACGAATGTCGATTCTTAATTCAAACTTGCGCATGCGCATATCTGTCCCGCAGACTGTCATTTGTTTTATTTCTCGGCTTCAGCTCTGACATCCTTGTTATCTATATAGTTATTATTAGATATATTGCTGTAACTTTCTCACGTGAATAAGTTAATTTTTGACATCGAACTGACAAACTAATGACGCATGAATTTTGTATGTCGTCATCTGGTTTACTGATATGGTAGGTAAAAGAAATCATCAAGATAGCAAAGGGCGGCTAAGTTGTGAATTCTTTCTTCCCGCATGGTGAACATTCTTCTGGTTTGGTTTTAGACTGAAAGGACCTCAAGTGTAAGACATTTACCTCGCAACAAATACATCGAATAAAGGCGGAATTACAACTAAACTTTTTGCGTTTTGCTTTTTACGTTTCGCCTTCTGATTGGTGAAGCAGAATCTATGATCAAACTGACGTGAAAAGCTGAAAATTCTCAGCTTTTTGCGTTGCGAATTGAGTTAAACGCGAAATGTGAAGGTTATGTTTTGGTGTTTGTACTCAAGATTATTTGCTTTCTATAGTGATTTCACCTACTAAATGAAAAATATCCGTTCTATCAATATTGGGACGGATTTTTCTTTTCAATTAGGAAAACCTGAATGAACGAATAGGCAGATTTTCATACACCAATCAGAAGGCGAAACGTAAAAAGCAATACGCAAAAAGTTTGGTTGTGAATCCCGCTTAATTGACCCTTCTCAGAATAGAAAGTTATCATGGCGGATTTTGACAATCGACAGATTTAGGGAAAAATCTATGAAAAAATTCGACATTTGATAGTTGACAAAATAAGTATCAAAATTGAAACAAAATGTGAACAGATCCAAATTCCAGAATAATATCCTTTTTCTTTGTGCCTTTTAATTCTAAGGAATATCAATATCGATATTCTGGAATTTGGATTTGTTCACACATTTTGTTTCAATTTTGACATGGAACACTTATTTTGTCAACTGTCGAATTTTTCCATAGATTTTTCCCTAAATCTGTCAATTGTCAAAATCCGCCATGATAACTTTCTATTCTGTCAATTGACACAATTTCCATGAACACACCTAACCTAATAACGTTTCGACGAGGCGACCGACTCATCAGACTCATCTCCCGAACCATTCCCCTTCCTCCTACTCGCAGATCTACGGTACCTATGATTGGCATTGAACACCCTGTTCGGTCCACCCCTTCCCCTCGCATTGTCGCTGCCGCCCCTCCTGGGCGGACCACCGCCCCTGCGACTCTGGTCACGATCGTTCCTGCGGGGTGGCCCAGACTCCCCCGACCGCCCCTGTTTACCCTGGGGCGGCGGACGCTGATACGGCGTCGGCTGGGGGTAGCTACCCCTCGACGGGTGGTGCACCGGTCGGTCCTGGTGGGGGTAGTGCGGGGGTTGGTCGTGGTGGTGGTGGTAGGGTGGGGGTTGACCTTGGGGAGGGTAGTAGGGCGGTTGGGCCGGATAGGGGACCGATGGGGGGTAGTAGGGGGGAGGGTGCGGGTGTTGGTTGTTGGGTTGGGCGAGGTTCAAGGTGACCTTGTATGTATCCGGTGGGGGGTTATGGTTTCTTGGCGGTGGGTATCTGCCTTGATCTGAAAGTTTTGTCGGTTGAGAACGAATTCGATTCAAAAAGGTTTATTGACTTTGATTTTCTCAACGTGAGAGGTTATGTTCTTGTTTTGACATTATCAACTTCGCGTCAATGACTTTTAAGCCTGGTTCATGCTTATACGAATTTTGCAAAATTAATGCGAATCGGAAAATAACAAATATTACATTGATATTATTTCTACTCTACAACACTATTAATTTGTGCATGCTGTAGTATCATATCATGATAACATGAAAAATCCGGAAAAAAGTTCAAATATTTCAACTTTATTGCGATATTTTTTCTCAGCGGCCATTTTATTCGCAAAAATTTTCCGATATTCGTATGAGCATGAACCAGGCATTATGGCCCTATACAGAAAAAAATGTGAATCTTGCCTGAAAATGATTTCAATTGACATAATCAAGAAGTGATTCAAAGGACAACATTTATATGGCCTTGCATAAGAATTCTTTCACTCCCTTCTGATGGAATATGTAATATATTGTAAGTTGTTGTTTGTCATACCAAGAATAACATAAGCGATTAAATAAGATTGATTGTTCCTTTTGATTGAATCATTTACAACTGTGCATCGCAGGACAAAACTCAAGAAACTACTCAAGTGGTCAAGCCTGAAAACACTAGATCGTCCAGTCAAATCTTTTTTTTAGCGAGGGATTTACATTGGGAAACCCGTTTGCCACAGAAATTCAGTCATATCTTCATTGTGTTGAAATCCGAACTGATTTCAGCTCATCACTTTTTGATTGATGAGGTTAACCTACTTTCGAGTCATTTTACAAAAATTCGTATTCAGCTCGTGATATTCAAAATATGTTGGGATGCGGTTGTAGAACTTTTCTCACTGTCTCGTTGAGGATAGTTGAGCTCTCAATTGTAATTTATCAATAAAATTAGAAAAAAATACTGCCCGAATAAGTACCTTACTGACTTTTGGCAACTTCTACTGGAAAGTCTTTCTATCCAGTTTAAATAAAACTGTGAAACTCAGTTATTTATTAATTTTATGATCCTTATTAGTTTCCTAACAACTTTTCTTGGTATTTTTTCACATTACCATAATAGTTTTCGAGATGATTTTTTTTTTTCGGAATACAAACAGTGAGGCACACAGAGACAGTGTGATTTTTTTATCAAGGTGATACCAGACTTAATCCTAATATAAAGCCAAATCTGAGTTACTTAACATGAAATATGATGAATCAGATTTGTCTAAATATCAGTTTCTCTAGAAATAATTTTCACTGCACAAAAAATATTTTTGAGAAGTTTCAATCACAAATCGGTAATTATAAAACGAGTATTCAAACCAAATTTCAGTTTCCCAATATCTCCCTATTGAAAAATATCCCGAGAAAGGAAATTATTGGGTGAAATTGTGAAGAAACTAATGAGTTTAGAAATAGCCTTCAATCTCTTTAGTTTCTATATAATAGAACAGCTAATATGAGAAAAACAAATCTTCAAATCTTTTGCCAACTCTGGGGTACCTCAGGGCTATAACTTGGAACCTCTCTTATTCTTGCATTTCATCAGCTGAATTCTCAAAGTTGTCGATTCAAAAAATTACTTTATGGTGATGACATGGAAATATTCAAGTAGTGTTCAATACTCAATCCTATTGAAACTGTCTCCACTGATTTTAACTAATAACATACCGTTTGGTGGATATTGATAGCCGCTATAGGCTCCTTGAGGTGGATAATTTTGTGATGATGAATGTGATTCAGTTGGCCTTCCTGTTTGTTGACGGTCGTTTCGATCTGAAACAGATTAGAGGAAATGCTTATGTAAAAATATTTCGCACTCTGCAGTTATATTTGAAATCCCTTCATTTTTATTTTTGAAAGACAAAAATATAAAACATCAAACAGAATCCACAGATGTTGCCACGCTCCTGTATAATTCAAATCATGGAGATCAATGAACACTTTGCTTACGAGAAAATACAGAATTGTAGCACATCGATAGAACAGATTAGAAAACCTTACAGATGAGAAAGTCAAAGCGAATAAAATTAGAGATGTCGAAAGCGCAAAATTCAAAGGTCCAGTTATAGATATGCGCAGGCGCTAAAATATTGATCGAGTTTTGTTTTCATCGTTGTCATCACTTTGTTGGTTATGTTACAATTCACGATCCAGTATTTCGGATGGGTTTATGTTCTCACAACGTATTTTCCATAAGCTGTAATTCAAAATGAGGAGTAATAAAGGTTTTGAGGATTATCACAGCACACATAAAAGAACCTGTGATCATAGATATATATACCTGTGAATCAGGTATAATGATATGTTTATCGTCAATCATTAGTATCATTACTATATACTATATATAAAGATTGCGAATCATCTTGAAATGAATCGGAGAATATCAAATTACATTGTTTTCCAAAGGACGAAAAACTGCGTGAGTATTGAGTGATATTATCAACTTCTATCAAACTTATCCATTTGATAAGAATATCACCATTATTGCTATAACTATACTGCTATATCACATTTCAAGTTGAGGAATTTAGAGTCTGATCATTTATTAGATAATTGAATCGTGTTTCATTTTTCCAGATGACAATGAATGGGTTACATTCGAAATATTCGAATTTCATCGTAAAATTCATCCAGAACACATCTTATTCCTGATAGAAACTAATTTCTGATGACAACTTGTTCATAATATATCACTCAGAAGTAGGTAAAGGAAAGTTTTTGTTTTGATCATGCATTACTAAAATGACAACATTGACAAATGACATCGGTAGTTCCAGCGGTGACAACGACTATCCGGCAACTTCGATGCGCAAAATTCAAAGGTCCGAGGTCAATGAAAACGGATGTCGGTACATCAGTCAAAATGGGCGGAGTGTCTCATCTGCAAGGTTTTCTAATCTGTGTGTACAGCTACCATTTGACACTATTAAATTGCCAATTCAGATTATGGAGAAAATTAATAATAGTGCTTCAATAATGACTGTTTTTACCTCTGTTCGGTTGCCGATCGTTCCTACTTCTTGAATCCCTGTCCTTTTGGTTTCTGTCTTCGTTGAAGTTACGTCTGTCCGAATGTTTCTTATCCCTATCATCTACATCTCGTCTTCCATCTCTCCTCTGGTCATGCCTGGGCTTGTTTCTTGCACCCTTCCTCACATCATCATCGCCCTCGTAATACTTTTCCTGGACGTAATGGTCCTTTGCAGGAACCGATCTTCCATGCGAAATCAAACCAAAGGCGATGAATTTCGAGATTTTCTCCGAATTATGCTTGAGGGCTGACAGTTTCTTCAAATCTGCCTCGATGTGTTGAATGTCTTTGGCTTGCTTCGGATTTTTCAGAGATTCCACGAATATTTTCTCGACTTCTTCGTATTGCTTCTGGAGGTTTTCCAATTCTTCCAAGGACGAATTGTCAGCAGAGTCTCTCAATGAACGTTTTCTGTGCAAATCAAATGTAAAGCATCGATAAACGGGACATTAAATACACCGAATTATACAGAAAACATTGCCTTGAGAATGTATCTAGTAACCTTACAAACAACCAAGATATTCACATGTGTCTAGAAGTCGAAATATCGAACTTTTGTATTTTCTATCTTTACGTACGCAGTGCCGTTTTCTTCCAAAAAAATGGGATTCTATTATTTTTAGTATTTCTGGTGATTTAAAAGAGTTTTTCTATTTTTATCATTTAATGAAGTCATTATGAAACGCAAATGTGTATCGAAATAGCCTCTGTTTCAATCACCGACTTCTATACGAACTAGACCGCTAAAGCTCATATTCCCACCACCGGAAAATATCATCCAATTGAACACTCTGAAAACCGTACTGCGCAATGCGCAGAAGGATCCAAAATATCATTGATGACATTGACATCGGACAAGAAGCCATTTTGTTCATAGTCGTCGGCGAACGAACGAAAATAATATTACGTGTTGGTTTTTGCTGTTTATTAGTGTTAATATCTATATCTGTGGCCTCATGTTTAATGATTATTTGTGTTGATTCCGAAAAAAGAAAACGAAAAAATGAAGTGCTTTGTTCTTTGGTGCAAGAATTCTTTTGTAAACAATCCCAGAGGTGTTTCTTTTCATAGGTGAGTTTGTATTTAAAATATTGTGGCAATAATAAACATAAACAAGTAATAATATTTCATTAACAATAATTTTAAGAATACCTGAAAATATGGAAAACGAATGGCTTCAGGCCATTAGAAGACCCTTGGATCATCCACACCCCTCAAGAAGAATTTGTTCCAGGAAAGACCAGAATATTGAAACCACATGCAATTCCATCTATAAAGTTGAGACGTCAGGTACAATTGCCAATGAGGTAAGAAAATATCCAAATGAATCTGAATATTTATAATAACCCAGAAGCTTTTCAGCATTTAAGCAGACATACCTGGAGTTGATAAAACAACTCAGGCAACAACATCACATCATCAGAACATTGATGAATTGCAGAAGTTAGTTCATATATGATCAAAAAAATCATAATCTTGAAACAAGAAATGTCTAATATTCAAATTGAATAAAATGTCAATAAATTTTTTTGTAGGAAAAGAAAAATGAATGATACAACTTCTTCTTCAGATAGTCAGGGATTGACAGGAAGCCCAAAAAAAAGGAGACGACTGGTCAGAATGTTTTATAACTATAGGTAAGTGCTTTCATTACTGCTTGATTAGTGCCACAACAAAGAAGCAATAAAATGCATTCTGTGTCTCACTTTCTGGATATGGATTAATGTTTTTTTGTGAATTTGATATGTCATGATTTTTTATTCTTCTTTCTAGTTTATCTCCAAGGAAAATGAAGCAAAATTTGTGCAATATCAAAGAGCAAAAGGACAAGATTGTTAAACAGTTGAAAGTATCAAAGTTATCACTGCCTTAGGCAAAAAAAATATGATGTCAGATGAATCTCTATCAGTCCTTGATAAAACTTTCAATCATATTCCTCTAGCTCTAATGAGAAGGTTAGTTGGAAATTTGAAGAAAGGGAAAACCAACAGGGCACCATTTCCACCAGAATTGAGAAGTTTTGCGATGACATTACAATTTTATTCCTCAAAAGCTTATCAATATGTAAGAAAAACATTTGGTTTTGCTTTACCTGCTCCAAGCACCATATGAAGTTGGCTATCCAACATCCATTGTGAACCTGGTTTTGCTCAGACAGCATTTGAAACATTGAAGAGAAAAGTGGCTGAGAACACATCAAAAAAACTGAAATCGAGAGAGGTACTCTTATTAGGAAACAATTTTCAAAACTTATATTGTTTCAAAACCAATAATCATTCTGAATTAGACTTTAAAATGTTTTTCACCTGTGTATGTATATAATTTTATTTTAGGTAAATTTATTTACTTGTGTATACTTAATAAATATCACTTGTGTTTCAATGATTTTCCAAAATTCCTTATATCTGGTACCTAACTATTCAATTACTTCCATTTTGGGTTCCAAAATGATATAAAAGAGTTCCAGTCCTTGTCCACTTGATGAAACATTCACAAGTAAGGTTTTAATATTTTCCACAACATTTATTGAGGTTCTCTCTTGGTATAATATATATTATAGTTAATTATGCCTATCTGCTCAACTTTGAACGATTTTTCTCGTATCTTATTTGTGGGGTAAACACTGCCTCCCCTTTCCTTGTGGTACGCCAATGTGATTCACTTGTATGGCAGGCGATGAATGCGCATGCTCAATGGGATCCAAGCTAACCTCGTAATTGGATGAATTTTCTGCTTATGGCATTAGCAGTCTAGTTTGTATATAGAGGTCGGTGGTTTCAATACGCATTTTCATTTATTCGGAGGTTGATACAATCGAACTGTCAAATGAAAGTCATAAGAGCAAGGCCCAGCATACTTCTGAGCGATTTTGGATTTGGTGATACTAGTAGTTATTAGTAAATATTAATTAGACTGTGATTTGATTTAAATTGACCAATGAAAATCGCTAAACAATAAACTGGGCTTTACGCTTGTGTGACAGATTTTAAATGTCATTATTGTTACGAATCAAAGCTGTTTCTGTTATTTATCGAATTTAAATCAATTTTTTTCCAATAAAATACTTCAAATTGATGAAAAACAGCTGGAAGTACACCTTTCACATCAGAACCGAACGTAAATATCACAGACGTTAGGTTTGTCTGTGGGTTATCCCCCGGAAAGTTCAGTGGTTATTCCACAGAAATATAGGTAATCCTACTTCGAGTGTTTTCACGAGTCACCGCTAGGTAGCGTATCACGAATATTAAAACAGTTTCTGATGAATCTACAAAATATATCAATTGCATACTTTTCGATTCATCAGCAAATTTCCAAGCGCAATTTTCTGGTATCACTTCGATAAGTTAACGAAAATAATGAATTGGAGCAGTTCTTACAGTAATTCTGGGTAGGGTTTCTGATTTCCCGCCTTTTTGCGTCCCCGGGAATCGGGAAATAAAAATCGCCGTTTCCGAGAATTGTTTGTTCATATATTTCTTGAAAAACTATCATTCTTGGTTTCAAAATGTCCATTTGAATGTGTTTCCTTTTTCTTCCTTTGGTCAAAAAACAAATAGATCAGTTTTGTTTGTTTTAATTGTGATTGAAAAAATACAACAACACAAGCTACAGGAAATAACACAATAACGAAATAACATAAAAGATACACTCCTAATCGAATACTTCAATTCATAAAACACTTTCACTTTACAAAAAATAAAATATACCTATATTAACATAACAGTAAACAAAATAAAAACTCTTCATTTGAATAAAATGAAAGTAATATTTTTGTAGTATGTTTTTGCAGCAAATAATTCTTTCAAAAACATCCAAGCACGTCGAAGTCTTCGTATAAAGAAATTTGATGGGCGTTTTGACTAAGTCTCAATCACTTGGAACTCTTTTTCTATTGTTGTATAGTAGTTTTTGCTGTGTTTTTGCAAACTTGAGTAGCCATAGTGCCAATCGCACTCCAACTACTTTTCTTCTTCTTCATCTTGACCCTATCGTTTTACCTTTCTTCCACCAATCACTAATGCAACATCATAGAACTATCACTGTCTTGTCGATAGTTTAATGATTCATATTCATATCTTCAAAACGTATTTTAATTTACTCGTATCCAGGAATTCCCAACCGTTCCCGGGAACACGAACTTGAAAAAATGACATAACTCCGAGAAATCCCCTTCCCTCATAATAATAATAATAATAATAAATTTATTCACCACAGAATTTTTCTTACAATAATGCATTCAATACAACAGCTATCCAACAAAAGGGTAAATAAATACAAAATCCCAAAAAGGTAAACCTGCGCATGGGTACTTTGAAAATTTTTATCATCTTATGTGATCTTACTATTGTTTGTACTCCAAAATATAAATAATAACTATGGTAATAATATAATAATAATAAATAATAATTACGACTGTTTTTACACACAGACACTGACACAATTTCTATCACACACACAAACACACCCAGAAATCTAAGCTAAGGTATAAACAAGTTAGTGAGATGAGTTTTCATAATGAAGGACTATCAAGAAACCACAATGCGATTGATATTTCTAGTTATTTTTCATATCGATTTGTTTCTCAATTGTATATCTAGGTGTTTGCAGAATCCAGGTCTTAAGTTTAGACTTGAAAAGAGTGATGGAGTTTAAATTTTTGAGGAGAGGAGGTAAGTTATTGTATAGCCTAGGGGCAAGAAATGCGTGGCACCTTTGACCAATAGTTTTGGACGTTCTTGGAACTGTCACTGCTCCTATTTTGAATCGTGTGTTATGAGGATGGCATACTTTTTGACTAAGCATTAGATTTTTTCGCTGATACATCATAAGGGCGAGAAAAAAAATTTGACGAATGTCCATTTGGCGCCAAATTCCAACGACTAAATTTCTCGAATACCACACTTGTGCCACACTTACTGATTGATCAAGTAGATGACATACTCCTTGAAGGAGCTACTGAAACCCACGATGGCGTTATCCCGCAAATAGTCGGCGCAGCTACCGGCGAACGACTGCACCGCCTCGTACTCGCTACGCAGCTCAACATTTTTGACGCTGATGTCATCGATTATCTCCCCCGAGCTGTCCAAGACGCTCTCCTTGCCGGCAATGAGGTTGCGCGTCTTGTCGTCCAGGACATGGCCCTCCTTGATCCTGGTGATGTAGTAGACGTGCATGTGGATGGAGTAGTCGCAGCCGCATTGCAGACACCTTCGATCATACAATAGGGTAGATGAGTAACGCACAATCCTTGCCAAGGTAGTTGTTTGAAGCCAACATATGGATCGGTTATTGGGGTTACCTGGTTCTAGAACAAGAATAGCAACAACGGAACCCCCAGTACGAGGGTCTTATTATTTTGGAAGCGTCTGAATTTTATTAAATTGAGTTACTGACAAAATTATCAAAAGTTGATGAAAACAATCTAATATCAGAGTTTCCTGAAAATATACATCTTAGATTTATTGCTCCCAAGTATTATGGATTTAATTCACAGTCAATGTTCCATTATGGATATGCAGCATAAACTGTGACGTATGTGACTTACTATATTGTTTATTTTCTGATAATATAAAGTTTACAAGTTTCTAACTTGAAAAATATAACATCAAACATGTTACCACTTGGGCCAACCATTGTAGTAAAATGATGCGAGCATACTCTAGCCACAGACTAGAGAACCTTACAGATGAGACAGTCAGACAGAGCGAATAAAATTAGAGAGAGATGTCGAAAGCGCTTAATTTAAAGGGCCAGTCATAGATTTGCGCAGGCGCTAAAATATTGATCGCGTGTTTTGTTAACATCGAATACATCGTTGTCATCATTTTGTTGGTTATGTTACGAATGTTTTCGTTTCACACGATTCACGGTCCAATATTTCGGATGTTCTCACAATATGTAACATATTTTATTTTCCATAAACCATAATTCAATAGGAAATGTAATAAAGGTTTTGAGGATAATCACATCACGAGCACAGATGAACAACCTGTGACCTAGGTACCTACAATATATATTGATTTCAAACTTTATTAGCTTTAGATTATAGGATATATTATAATTTGAGATTATTGGCCTGTTTGCTAGTAATCCCAAGGTAGGTACTCATTTCTGGTACCTTACTCTTTCAAATGAAAGTAACAATGAAAATTGAATGCATGTTAGTTTTAGATCAGAGACTTTATGTTGTGTGTGTGTTTTGAAAAGTGATCTGTTTCCGACTGTAGAATTGTGGTTAACAATGAGTGAATCAAATAGAGAAGGTGCACCTCCCAGTGGCAAACATCACTGAGTGTATAAAGATTGCAAATCATCTTCAAATAAATTGGAGAATATAAAATTACATTGTTTTCGAAACTTATATTGAGATACCTATTATTGACTTTAATCAAAATTTTCCATTTCCATGAGAATATTACCATTTTATGCTATATCACATTTCAAGTTTCAAGATAAAAGTAGCACTTTTTGTATTCTTACTCAAAGTTGGAGGTATTTTTCATGAAACATATACCTACCTTACCAAACAATATATAAATTCGCCTTGTACTAATTTTTTTCTCGAATATATCTTCCTGATTTGTCATATTTTGTGTATTTGTTTGTACATTACATCGTCAGATAATTGAATAGTGTTTTATTTCTCCTGGTGACAATGAATGGGCTAAATTCGAAATATTCGAATTTCATATGAAACTTCATTCAGAATACATCGAGGAATCCATCTTATTCCTGATAAAAACTAATCTCTGATGAAAACATATTCATAATAAATCACTCAGAGGTAGGTAATCTTTTATATTGTTGTATATTATGCATTTAAATGGCAACATTGCACATCAGTAGTTCTAGCGGTGACAACGACAATCCGGCAATGCGCAGAATTTAAAGGTCCGAGGTCAATGTAAACGGATGTCGGTACATCAAACAAAATGGGCGGAGTGTCTCATCTGTAAGGTTTTCTAATCTGTGCTCTAGCGCTATCGTCTTTATAAATTTCTCTATCCCGATAATATTTATCCATATATCCATCAACTTTTCATCTCGGGGAAACCCGAGAATGTTTCCACATAACTGAAAATTGTTTTGTATAGGATGGGTAAATAATGTTCATACAACGAATGATACAACACTGAGTAACTCACTAGTGAAATGTTGTGTTCTAGTCACCACTTCTAAATTATCTTTTACACATTTCACAACGTTTCAGCATCCTTTAAATTCGAGTTGAACAGAATAAACAAAGTTTTTATGGTAGAATCTCATTCAAATGTTCACATGAACCATCAAACGAAATTGGATATGAAAACGAGACAATTCGCGCTGTCACTATCAGCGTTCATTTGATTATCGGATGAACGAAATAAGCGGCATTGGCGCATTCACCAAAAATGTCACAATCTACAGATCGACATACTATATATAAACCACTTATTATTTAAATGAGGCACTGTATTATTTGTCGAAGATTGAGTAAATAGCTTTTGATGCACTTATCTGACTCATATGAAGAATATATTGTTAGCGATATTTTAAGATGAGATGTATTGAGATAGAAACCTGTAACGAGGTGATGAATTACCCGAGTCATCGTTGGAATAAGGCGTCATCATCACGTAAGAAGAATCGAATCACTTCGGTGCGGAGATAAGAACAGTTAACGTTAAGAGAGTGCCGTCAAATGTATATTTTTTTCATGAAATTGTGTGAATTGTGTTCTGAGTTAAATTAACAACCTGGTAAACTAACTGTGGTCATGGGATGATTATCACTTTCAAATGTCACGATATGGCAACCTCTGTGGGTGAAAAAAAAAAACATGCAAAAATATGAGTTACACGTTGGCTTCAGACAATTTGCGGTGTTACTGATCTAGAGGCACGCACCTTCTGGTCGACTGGCTGATAGCCTGACAGTTGAGTAGTTCGGGGCAACCGACGATCTCCTTGCGAACGTTGGTTACCTCGACGCAAGTGCCGTGGCAGACTTTCTTGTAGTGCCATTTTGGCTCTCCATTCACCTGGAACAAGGGTTGGGTTTGATCGGAAATTGCTGCCCCAACAAAAAATGGGCGTGTCGAGTTACGTGTCTGTGATGGAACAGAGGGATCATTTCCAGTATCCCAAAATATGCCCTTGATTCATATAAAAAGGTCAAATAGTCAGTAAGACAGTCATCACACTTTACATTGGTGCTTCGAGCCGGATACTGAAAACGGTTCAAAAAATCTATACCGGTGAAGGTAAAGGGTCTGTTTTGAGTCTTACAGCCGGTATCTGTCTCATAAGAGGAATCATAGATTTCGGATTCTTCAGCTTTCAAAATTGACAATTCGCAAAACTCGATTTCACTGCTGATCTTCCATATATTATCCAATATATTGTCATATATTCAATGTGATAACTATAATAGGGTTGTACACCTTTTTTCAAAAATTATATATGTGAAACGCGGGTCCCCAGAGAATACGTCGATATTTTTTGAAATTTTTATTTTCAAGTGTTTTTCCAAAATCGGCATTCAAAAATCGAAAATTCTCCATCCTTTTCTAATAATGTGACGTCACCTGGTAGGTTGGTTTAGTTTCTGTTCCATTAATCGAAGTGGAAGAAGAATTGACAATCTCTGTCATCTTTGACAGATGGCGGTAAAAAATTACTGGGCGATTTAAATTCTTCCTGCGAAAATATATTCGGATGATTAAAGGTAAGTTACTATTGAGTTTTATTTCATTGTTCAGCGTTCATTATTCCCCTCACCGACCACTTTTTTCAGAAAGTTTAAGCATTCAAAGACTTATTGTGTTGTGCTTCATGTAGCAACAATAATGTGGATTCTCGAAATTCATATTTGTACTCCCAAGTGTTAATATGAGACAAACTTTGTGTTTTGCAGTAGGACAACACATAGCTACATCTGCAAGTAATTGCTGTGAAGATAATTTTGATCTAAGTTAAAATTCTTATCCTTATTCTTTTAATCTTTGTACATGAACATCATGAGAACCTGTGAAGTGAGAGCACAAAGTATTTTAGTAATAGGTATAAGCTAATAAACCAAATCCTTATTGTCATGCACTTCTGTGAATAATAAATGTTTTCATAAATCCTCAGTTATTGTTAGTACGTACTCTATCTATGATGTGAGTTTATATGAGATATCTTCTTTACATTATATTGTGAATATGTAATTATAATATCAACTTGTGTTGTTCATTTAAAATATTATCAGATGCACCACTACACTTACCTTCATTTCCCAGACAATAAAGTTATTAATTGAATTAATTCTTCATTTTCATTTCTCTATTTTATAGTGTCTTTGAGTTGAATCGTCTCATTGACTTCGCCGAGGTGGTATTGTAAATCCTATGGAAATATAAACTCATATAAAATACCTGACTTGCGTTATATAGATGATAAACAATCAATTAATGCGTCCTTTTAAATATTTTGAATTAGTTTCGTTATCGAAAAAAATTTGAATTAAAAATGGACATATTGTCATCTGACTTATCTGCCATCACTTATGTCAAAAAATTCTTCTTCCCTATTATTTTCGATATTTTTACGATACCATCCCGATCTACCAGGTGACGTCAGCAGAAATATGGTGCTGTCAAATAATTATTTTTGATTTCGATTTTCTCGATCATAAAATAATATTCCGATTTAATTTTGATGCCATGTCGGTAGTAGTTAAGTAAGGTATCGGAAAACGATTATTAATTCTGCTAAAGCTTTAGAGGTTTATGACCCTATTGTCAGACATGCAGAAACGAACTGCCATTAGCCTTTTTGAGAAATTTCAATAATAAATTTTCCCATATCTAGCCAACCTTATGGCGGACGCTGTATCTAGTATTCACATGGTTTTGAATCCACTTACCCAGAAAACCTCGGCACAATCTTTGCCTGTACACACTGTGATAGGCTGGCAAACACTCGTTTTTTCAACATCTGTAATTTGCATCTTAGATTTCTTCAAATTCTCAATCTCCTTGATGTCATCACTCCTACGAGCTTGAAGTCGATTCAACACACTCAAGTTATCTTCCATAATTTGAGACATATCTGCGAGGAGTTTGGCACAGAAGAACAGCATTCTTCGAGCAGAATCGATTGCCATCAAATTATCAGGTGAATAAGGAGGTGGTGATCCTCTTTGGAGTTGAGTTACCAGACTAAAATAAAACAATTCACATTTTGCCCTCATAAGTCACATATGTCAGTTTCAAAATTAGTTAATTATAATAATTTATTTTACTACCCAGCACATTTCATAGTAGTTCAAATATGTTTGTTAAATTCAAATTCTCATACATAACATAGGTAAATTCTGTGTCCCAATAGTGGGATAAAACTAAGATAGATTTTTAGGTATCAAAATAAATTCAATTGATTTATAAGTCCACTGTAATCATTATTCATTTTATAGCAGTGAAACAAAAAAAATATGATGAAAATATTTAATATTCAAGTGCACCTTATCACAATTCAAACTTTATCAATAATGATTGTTTTTAATGAAGTCAGTGAATAATTCTCAACTGATTACTCCTATTTGCATCGTTTTTATAAGAGTTTTTTAGTGCCTACAGAAATACTTTTTACATCACATTTTATCATTACTGAATTATGTCATGTTCACACGTGTGTTCCATAAATGTAGGAAGAATTATTCATGTGGCATGATTTGATAAATGAAATGTTAAATATTTTTGAGTCAGAGATACAATAGAATATTGACTAGTTTATTTACTTCCTATCCTGGCCTGTTTTCAACATTAACAATAGAAAAGCATGGATATTCACGGATATTCAGTTGAGAATATTGACTTCTAATTGCTACTGTAATCTATCTATAAATAATATTATTATTATTAATTGAAAAGGATGGAAAATCCTGGAAGCTATCGGATAGGGAGAGATGATATGACAGAAGAATGACATTGACAGTTCTCGAATGTTGAATTACGAGAACATCTTTCATATTATAACCTCCAAAATAAAAAGTTGTTATAAATGAGTCTGTAATAAGCTGGTAATAAGTGATGTTTGTGCAAAAAGATTAGTTACCAGTTGAAAACTCAGTCGTCTTTCACTTTACCCATGAAAAAAGTAGCACTACTAATAATCTTATATGTATGC
Source organism: Chrysomela aeneicollis (assembly GCA_029955515.1). Classification (NCBI taxonomy): domain Eukaryota; kingdom Metazoa; phylum Arthropoda; class Insecta; order Coleoptera; family Chrysomelidae; genus Chrysomela; species Chrysomela aeneicollis. The sequence goes on from JARUHQ010000001.1 coordinate 31,709,818, forward strand.
ATTTCCCAAATAGTTAGTTGTAAATGTTATCAAACATGATTGAAACAAAATATTTCAAATATCTTTCTGCTGAAACAAACTGAGAGTAGAACCACCAGGTCTTATTTCCATCAAACACATTTACTTACCTATGAGCATTTTTAGCCGACACCTTCCAACTGTTCAGGTATACTTCCCTGAGGGAGTCATCAAATTTAACCTTACTCCTGACTGCCGCCAAGTATTTGAAGGCCTCATTATCAAAGCAATAAAAGTGTTTGTCCGTAGATAATTTGACGTCACTCGACCCATCCCGAATGTTTTTCACGATCTTCTCCAATACCCTGTTGGTGTCTCCGGGGGTATAATCCGATCCCCTGGTGCTAGTGAAGAAAAAGAAAATGTTTTCGCAGGCAGTCTTGTCGAACCTCGACAGCAACTGGTGCAAGCAGTACTTGAAGAAGACCGTCTCGCGCGTCTGCGTTGGCTTGAACAAGAAGCAAATCGCGTGCACCTTCTCCAGGTTCTTCAGGTACCCGAGGATCTTCTCGCAGTTCTCCTCGTCCCGCCCTATACCCCTCGTGTCCCCCATACCGGGGGTATCTATCAGACGCACGCTGACCCTGCCCCTCCAAAGGCGGAAGACGTACGTCCTGACCCCCCGAGTGGCTGATTCGCCTTCAACAAGGCACTCGTTGTCATCCTCCAGTTTCTTGCCGACCCGAATTTTTTTCGTTTTGTTGTTCTTGTCGGTCATCTCGAAGACTGCGGGGATTGTCACTTCGACTCCGTTTTCCTCGGCTTTATCGAAATATTTTAGGACGAAGTAGTTTCCCAGGGCGTTTATGAAAGTTGATTTTCCCACTCCGGTTTCGCCGAGCAGCAGGATGTTGATGTATTTGTCCTTGGATTTGTCGAGATCGAGATTGGCGAATCTCTCTTCGATGTCGGAGTCGTCTGAAGAGGACATTTTGTAGGCTGTAAATGAAAACCGGAAGCAATCGAAAATGATCTAAGTCCCGCCCTGCAGATAACAAAACAAGATTTTATATCAATTCTATAATAATTCAATTTGGATCTTGAATGGTTATCAAGATTTCCGGCGAAAAAAAAATAATAAAAAGAGATTATGAAATTGTTCTTAGAGAAAAATCGAAATGGCGGGAGATTATGACTCTCTTGTCAAAGTTGTCAAATTCAAAATGGCAGCTCAATGTATAATGGCGAACGAGTTTTGTACCTTATATTATGATCTCAATAATTATTATTTTATTGAAAATAAATACCTATGTTCAAGGTAGCAGATTAATAATGTTTAATCAAAATTCATGAAATTGCAATGACGGTTCCAAGATGGTTCTTTTTCCTACAATAATTTCAGCAATTACTGGAGTCTGTACTCTGTCATTGAAGTTTAAGACATTATTATATGAAATTTCTATTAATAATTATCAACATCATAAACGTACCAATACCTTTCAGTTACTCATACAATAATTTGCGTCTGTTACGAAAGCATAATACGTTAGATACCAAATAATATTTTTTGCACGATTGATCATTTTTGACTGTTAACCGTGACAGATTTTACGTCAGTAGGTGACATTTACTAGCAACTCGACGGTAAGTAATCCAACTCGACGGTTCACTTACCGTCGAGTTGAAAAATCTCTCAATTTTAATTTATTTTTTGAAAGAATAAAGAAAACTAACGAATTATTTATTAATATTGAAACTTATGGTACAATTTGTTAAATTATTTAATGAAATCCCACTTGTTTGGGCTGTGGTTTCACTTCTAACAGAAACTCCTGCAGAATCGCATACATTAGTAGTATTACTAGTATTGCACAATATTTTTTCGGCAAAATCTATTTTATTTTGAAGAGAATCTTCTACATAGCTTTCTGCCACTGTCGATGAACGCCAAACTCCATGACGCTTTAATCCGAGGACATCAACACCTTTATTAGCCAAAAGCATTGCTGATGTCCTCCTGAACGAATGGCCAGTATAGTTCTCGGGATTAGGCAAATTTAAGAATTTGGCAATTCGAGAAGGCCAGCCCCCGATTGTCCCTTTCCCTATTACTTGAGCACAACATTTTCCTTTGGCGTATCTTAAGAACAAATGATTTGATTTTACTTGTAATAGACGAAATTTTATATACTTTTGCAGAATTTCTAAATATGGAATTTTATCGTCTGGTTTATTAACGACTGTAAAATTATGCTGGATGTTCGTTTTTGTATTGGGTAATTTTACAATCATTAAACCATCGGTTTGTTGGATGTCATTCATAGTAATATTATATAATTATTCTCTTCTACAGGCACCAGATATTCCCAATATCATTGCGACCTACAAATTATGAAAAAATCTTCATTAGAGTATTTCTTTCACCTAAACTAGCTCACATTACCTTGTGAATTAGAAATTCTTCATCCGGTGCTTCCATCAGAAATTTTTCAAATTGCTCCCGTGTAAAAATGCTCGCTTTCTTAGGCCTATAGCCAACATTTTTTCTCTTCAAATACGCGATCAAAGTTGAAAACTTGGAAATATCAATGCCATCATAAAGAAAAACGGTGGATTTAATCATTGAATAAGTATTCTGCCCAGAGGCTTCCAGGAGCTTTCAACTGCATATGTCTTTGAACGAAATATGCCAATAGTCTTTTCATCGATTCTTAAATTCTTGCCTTCACACCATTTTTTAAAACTTTGCTAGGTATTTTGGTAACGAATTTTAGATTTTTCGGGAATAATTGCGGAACACCCTTTCTTCCCAAGCCCGTTCAATTTCTTCAAATTCACTTTCGCTCATATTTTAATTTATAATAATTAAAATTGTACTTAAAATTATTGACAACTAAATAAAAACTCAATTCCCCATTGTTGTTATGCACCCTAGTTACCCTAGTTTATAATGGTATCAATCGAATTGGAGTCGTCGCTCCGCTCCTCCTCCAAACAATTGTCTTCGATCGGTATAAAACCCTTACCGTTCTCCATACTTAATATACTATATTATTTTCTATTTATTTTCGCAAAGCCGTTGTCAATGATAAGATAAAGATTTGAATGCAACTCGATTATTAGCGATTTAACACTGTCGCTTTTGGACATTGCGGTTGACTCGGCAACCGCCTGGTAACCATGCAATGTCCTCAACTATTATAAATTGCCTAAATCTTGTCTTGTTACATTTTTAGCTATTATACATAAACACTAATTATAAATAGCCAGCCAGCCCGGGTTTTTTAGGATAATGATGATTTTTTTCACATCTGTCAGTGTATTGGTAAAGATAATCTGCAAATGAATGATTGGGTAGGTATGCTTATTGAATTATTTATATCACTGGCTAGCAGCTACATATTTATAAAGAAATTATTGAACCACTCTGGTAATAAGACAAAAAAATAGATATAGAAGATATAATTTATTTTAATATTCTTATGTGTATACAGGTCCAATAATTTGAAATATCTAAAAAAATTAATACACTACACAGCACACATTAGCACTACCAATTTCTCATTTCAATGCAACAAAATACTATCAATATAAACATACAGCAATTATTTGAATTTCCTGACAGTATCACATTCTTATGTATATCTTCATGTTTATTTCTCTATTAAAAATAACAAACTGATTCAGAATTCAGATATTCTGGAATCAGAGCCCTCAAATAACCTGAAACTAACTAAAAGTTTGATAAACACTGATGATATTTTCACCTACCAACATACTGCTACATGAAAATATACTAGCTGTCCATTTATAAATCGAAAGTTTTTATGGTTATTTCCGGTGAATCCGGAATTGGCATGAAATTGATATACTTGTCAAGAATGCAGTTTTATGCATTACACATATCCTCCAATAGTCATTCCATCATCTCCGAAAACAAAAAAGTTATGGGGCCGATGAACCACCTTCCGTGAACACCCGGTATAGGCATCAGATCATATATACAGAAAATGACTTCTCTGTTTGATAAGAAAAATATTTCCAATTCATTCATCAGTTTTATCATCTGTTATCTTTTATCATTTTCATGAATATAATTGTGAATCAATAAAGTATAATTATATTTTTTCATTCAAATTCTACGTTTATTTACTGACAGTTACGTACCTTACATTAAATAACTATTTAAATTGATCATTATAGTCAGTTATCAGTTTTAGAATTCATTATAGGTATATTATTCTGGCATTCAATCGTCCATCATTTTTCGTTTTGAAAAAAGACTGTAAGGAATTATTATTTCCATAGGCATACTAAAAAATAAATACCATTATACAAGAGCTTATACAGGGTGTTGCAGATACAACTTTATTCGAAAAAGCTGGAATAAAAATATTTCATACTTTTTTGTTATTGAACTTTTCAAAATTTGTTTTAGGCCGCCACTGGTAGATAAGGCAAGACAGAAGACACTGAACTCTGAAGTTGTGACTGAAGAGTGAAGACAGGCAATGTTTGCACATGAGCATCACATGAGGCATCCTCAACTATGTATCAATATTGATAATATTGAACTAGCAATATACAAGCATTTATTATGTATTTATATTTCTACCTATTTTATATCAATATCATTGTTGATGTAGAATGCTCCTATTTCTCGGAATTTCTAGCAACTATATTGACATTTTATAATATTCAAGTTTTTCTACGAAACTGATATATAAATAGGTGTATCTCTATATATATCAGGGATTTCAATAGTTATGAAATGTATGAAATTACAAAATCATAACATCTTCCTAATCATGTTTCCTCCTAAAAGGAAATTCGGGGAAACCCACGTCCCAGGAATATGGAATTGCGTTCTAAAATAATTATCTACATATAATCTGAAAACTTACCAATTCGACGAGTATCGCGAAAAACTCCAGGTGTTGGATTTGAATCGACCGATTGATTTTCCAAATTGTTTAACCAAGTACATCACAACATATCACAGAAAATATCTAGCAGTTGCTTTACTTGCTTTTGCTTTTGCCACAGATGCTTTTGCCAAAGCAAGATTCTTTTGCTTACGAATCAACGAATCATACAAATCAGCTATCAAAGCCACAGCTAGCTGCTTCAATTTCCGAACATATCCGATTGGCCAGTAGCGCGCAACTCCAATCTCTTCCAGATTCCAGATCTGTTTTAAATTAATAATTAATTTTCAAGATCCCATTTATTTCTGGCGCAGTTTTCACAAGTGTCTAAAAAAATATTTTTTTTTTCGTGTAGACTACACACTCTTGATTCCAGACATGAAAAACTATTTTTTAGATTCTCACTATGTGTCCTATGCACAGAATTCTTATGTTCGTGTATAGAGTTCAGTGGTCCTATGTGTCGTCTGCAAATGTTTGCCAAAGTGTCGTATGGTGGATTTATGCAGCGATTTTAAGTCATAAGATTTAAGTTGTAAGTTTTTAGTCATAAGTCGTAAGAAGTTCAATCATTGGTTTTCAATGTTACCATTCATACACTTGACATAAGTTTTAAGTTGCAAGTCATAAGTTTAAAGTCATAAGAACGTTGTCCAACTTTTATCTCTTATGGCTTGAAACTTAAAACTGATCATATTTGCGCATGCGTTCGAAGTTTTCAATTCTGTGACGGTTTTTATAGGTTATTGTCTTTGATTGTGTTGTTTATTCAAAAATATCAGAATCATCAGATTATAAAAAGAAAAAATGGATATTGATGACTGAATTTGTAAAGTGACCACTGACACAACCACAGAAATTGACCAATGGGAGAAGTTACCCTTAAGACATGACAGTCCTTAATAATTCCTGCATAAATGGTCTTTTTTCCTTTATGTCTTAAATCTTATTACTAAAAACTTACGACTTAAAACTTATGACTTAAAATTGCTGCATAAATCCAGCAGTAGTGTCGATGACAATTTTTTTTTGGTATGTTAGTTTGGCAACTTGTTTCACACTAGGTTCTTTCGTCTGCTTTTCGGTGTCGTGTAATCTACACCAGCTGATTTTCAGTGCAGTTAACCTAATGTTATTCATTCTACACCTCCCGAAACGAATGCTCAAAAGCGGTGCAAAAACTGCAAAATACACGAGGTGTAGGAGAGTGCTCTGCTTACAAACGAAAGGGGCTAAAGATGTTGGATGTAGTGGTGACTGGTGACAGTGACAGTACTGACAATGGTGGTTACTGTCATTGTCAAGTCAATTGTCATTTGCTATTTTTGCAGGGATGTGCTTGTCATGTGATATTCCTAATTTCCTAATCTAATTTTCATGAATTTTTATATTAATCATTAAATAATTCATTCCAGGAAGTTTCAGAGTTTTCCTAAGTATTTCGAAGAATTTACTTAAATTTTGGGTAACATAGCTTTATACTTATAATCTCATAGACATCACAATGATTGGCATAGAAAATCTATAGATAATCTATCGCCTTTGCCCCTTGGCGCAATCCACCTAATTGACATCAGGGTTCCCTAAATATTGAGTGTATTTAAAATTTCAGGTTTCACCATGAAAGATACTGAAGGAAATTCTCCTACTTCCCCTAGGAGAAGCAGGAGCAAAAGTTCCCATTCTAGTGTTAGCAGAAGCCGTAGTAGATCTAGTATGTCTAGGTAATGAAATAATGGTAAAACTAATCTTCTGATGGTTTAAAGTATTGCAATTACCTTCATATTTGTCTATTAGTAATATTTTAATTGGTACCTATATGATTTAAAAAACATTGGTTTAAAGTATTGCAATTACCTTCATATTTGTCTATTAGTAATATTTTAATTGGTACCTATATGATTTAAAAAACATTGAGTACTTGAAGATCTCTGTCAAATAATCTCAATTATAGTCCATTTTGTGATAAATTAGAGGGACATGACATACCAACAAAATACTCAATGCTCATTTGGCCTAAGGTTTAAGTTGCCTTTTTTTATTTTGATTAAAGGCCAATGTACCAACAACATCGAAAGAAACCCACAATAGATGAGATGAACGTTTTTCTGGCAAATACAATATTTATTCAAAATAATTTCCATTAGTTTACAAAAGTCAGTTTCTGAAATTATTTCAATGTTTGAATTGTTCAAAGCCTCATATTTTTGATAATAAATTCATTGTAACAGATCTAGATCAAGAAGTCATAGTAGTGAACTAGATGGATACAGACTACACATTGCTGATATAGGTGATGAAATCAGAAGGTCTGATTTGGAAAAAATATTTTCCCCATTTGGGGAATTGAAGGAAGTTTGGATGACTAATAGCATCCCATGTTTTGGATTTGCTGTTTTCAAAGACAAGAAAGCAGCAGCAGCAGCCCTCACTGCTACAGATGGAGTGTAAGTATTTATATAATTGTGGAATATTTTGACATTGTGTAAACTTAAAATGTATGAATATTAATATAGTTTAAATGTGATCTATGTAATTCCTGGTAATAGTTCAGATTGGAATGTGAGTTAATGGTAATCAACATAGCAATACTGGAGTTATATTTCATTTTTTGTTTCTTCAATATAGCTATTATATATTTTATTTGCAGAGTGACAATGTTCTCACTAGAAAAATATCAGAGATCATTTTTTCAATATCAGAGATATTTTAAATTGATCATTATACTTTTCATTCTACTTTGTTCACTCTATAGTGAAAATGTGAGTGATATACAGGAATAATCAGCCAGTTCTTTCATTCATTGAATAAACACACTCTTGTGACTGAGATTTCTCATTTTCTTTATATCATTTTTTATGATTCCATGGTGGCTTAAAGAATTTGAACTAAATTAAAATCCGAAAATAGTGCGCCAAATGTTCCTGTAACATTTCTTCTTCAAATTAACTTTTTTTTGTTTTGATTCTCTTCAAATTTGGCACACTTAGTACTGATGTTCCTTTGCATCCTTGAAGAACATAAGAAAATAGTCTAGAAAGGTCCTCATGTTCCATTATAATTAAAGGAGCTATTTCCAAGAAAAACAAAAAACATCAACAAGTTCATTAAATGAAATTAACATTCTAATACATTCCTAATAAAAACTGCCTTATTGATATTTTGTGCTAGCTGAATATAAAAACTGAAAAGTTTATTTTTTGTAAAATATCTACCCGATTTTTTCTACAATGTTAATGAAAGATCCTGTATAGAATTATTTAAAATTTCGACTCCTCAGTATTGTCTACTGATATCTTCATTTACATCATCTAAAAGTCTGATGAGGCATATTTACTATCTACATAATATACATGCAAATGGCAAATGTATGGGACAAATTGTGTTTCAGACATAATTTTTACTATATTATTAGGAATGCTACGATCATCTTATAATATGAAAAACCCATTAGATTGAAAATTAATTATTGATAGTAATTTTTTATTATTCAGGCCATTCAGAGAATGTTTATAATGTGTGAACCAGTATCAATAAGTATCCACAATTAAGTCACAATAAGACTTTCAAGGGTTACTTTGCAACTAAATCAGCAGTTAAAAACACTTTGCAAACACTCAACTCGCCTAAAAACACATAAATTATTTTCGAAAATGGGATCCAAACTCACTTTTTTTTTTAATGTTGTTGAATTTTAAATTATACAAATTGTTTCAAAATATAATTCGGATGAAAAAATCTGATGAAATATTGAATAATCATATTCTGGCATTATTCAATGAGAGTAGATTTCAATAAATATATCGATATACAGGGCTATTCAAATTCGCGTCTATGCATGGGGATTTCGATAACGAGGTTAATTATATGGATGAAAAAAATCTGACCTATCTTCTTCAGTTCTGAAGTTATACAGGAAAAATTGAAAAAATGTTGAAATTTTACTAGTAATAGTTCAATATTTCCAAAAACACTCTGTTATTCAGATGAAAATACTGCGTCAATATGAAACATGCCTCTTAGCATTCAAAAACATGCAATGAAAAATACAGGTCCGTATTTGAAAATTAAAAGTTGAAAAGTAGTCCGATGGGCGGTGAAGTGCTATTTTACGCCCGCACAACCGGGCGATAAAGTGCCATTTTACGCTCAGTCGTGCACAAATAACTATTATGCACAACCGGGCGAGAAATTGCACTTTATCGCAGGCGTAAAGTTGAAATTTTACTGGTTAATATGAAACATGACTCTTGGCATTCGAAAAAATGCAATAAAAAATACAGGTCCGTATTTGAAATTTAAAAGTTGAGGGTGGCCCAATTTATACGATATAATTTTTATTCAGATATTTGGAAGGGCTACAAAAATTTGCTATGGCAAAGTGGCAAAATTTTAAAAAAATCTTCGTAAAATAAAGAGATAGGTATAGGCAAAAGAAGAATTTCGAAATTTTCGATTTTTCCTGTATAACTCCAAAACTGAAGAAGCTAGGTTCACTAAACACACTTAATACAACTCAATAAACACTTAATTAAATCACAACGATATTCGCTTTATAAATCTCAATGTTCACAGTACTAGCTTTCTTTCTAGAACTGAACTCTTTCCAAACTAAAACTGGCTGTCCGTGCCGATCCGTTCCTTTTATAAAGGCACAAGTTATTCATTCCCGTAGAATCACCCTATCGCCAGAAATAACAGGAAATACCTAGAAATACAGCGATGAATCATCCGCTAATTATTGGTACGCCGGTCTTCTTGGAAGCACAGCGCGTAACAATATACAAAAAGTGAACCCCGGCTGCCTCTTTGCAGAGAGATATCTGGCTGCAAGATACGCGTAAGCTACGCGCGCCCCAGAACCAGGGGCTCGGGCAGGCGCTTCTACACGACCAAAATGCGCTGCTACCAGTGTGGCTACAGCGGCCACTTTTACAGGGACTGCCCCGAATCGAACGGCGGAGGGCGGCCCGAGAAAAGGGAAAGGGAGCGGGAAAGGGACACTGATCGGTACGGTATTTTTTTGGACTCGGCCGCGAGAAAGGGGATGATCGTGGCGGACCGAAGAAGTGCGACTGAACACGAACTCTGGGCACTTTTTTTGTGCTGGAGGTTTGTCGCAGGTTCGGCTGCCGCGGTGAACGTCTTTCCGTGGAGGTTACATACATACATTGTTTATTAAAATTTGGGTACACGGGCTATTGGAATTCGATTCTATGAATGTTTTACCACCGAAAAGCTGGTTCTAAGATTGTGCAGGAGAAACACCTCGAATATGAATCTGTATCTGTTTGGCTTTCTCTTGGATGGAAGGGATAGGATATTACACATCAAGTGTGGAAAGTGACATTCTGCGCAAGTAGACGTTTATTTATTTATTTAATTATTTATTCAGCAATATTAATACTATTAGTCTATACATACCTACATGTTTTACAACTTGAAACGTCTACTAAATTCATCTAACGAATTCGGAAACGGTACAAATACAGGACCATAAATATTGTTTTTATTTCGCGGGAAGTCAAGTCAAATATGTAACTTGAGAGACCTTTATAATTTCAATTGGTGTCTATTCGATATTATTGTCTATTTTCATATTTCAGATATTAATTGAGAACTTTTCGACAATTCCAGATGTGAATTGCTGAATTTTCTTCGTTTGCACAAACAATTGAATTGATATTTGAAATCACATGTCAACATGAATGTCTCGAATATGTTGTCGCCAGTAGGTGATCACGCAACCAGGAATACAGCAGTGTGTATTGACATTAACCGAGAAATATAAGTTGGTGCGTTATCTCAAATGTAAAAAGTAGAAACTTCTGTCCTACTCTTTAGTAGCATGTTGTGGATTATGTCACTCGCTGCTCATTCACACATTGAATTTGGTTATGAATTCTCCTCACAATCCGAAAAGAGGCAGAAAATCCAATAAATATTAATGTGTAATAAAAGCGCTTAGGGTGACAGTGAGTAGCTACTAATATACGATTTTTTTTTTCATTTCAACACGTGTGCTTTTTTCAAATAACTGCCATGGTTCAGTTTATTTCAAAATTACTAAAATTTCTGTTATAATAAAAATTTACAGCAAGTGTGGCTAATAGAAAGGTGGATATTGGTTAGTCTTATGCCTACTTGATTATGTCGAACTTCATTCATAGTTTCATACACCGGTAATAGTTTAACTATCTTGCGCCACGTATGCTGATTAGTCATCATAAACATTTTCACGATATCAGTTTTGTGCCAAAACTAAACACGTTGAACATTTTTTCACAGATCATTTGATTATACGTCTGGTTTTTAAGAAAAACCGAGAGAAAAACAGTTGGCCACTAGCTTATCTATTCCGAATTGTCTTAGTTGCCACGGTAATGTTAATGTCATTACTTGTTTCATTGTTTTTCATATCAAATCCAATATACCGGTATTTTTGAGGTATTTTCAATTAATGGACCTAGGCTTCATGTAGATATATTCCTTCCGTCAAAATTATAAAACTTGACAAATTCAAAAGTCACAATGTGGTAGTAGTGGGAATCGGTGTTCAGTTGTTATTGATAAATCCTTATAATTCTAAAAATTATATAAAAATGCAGGTTCCTATTTGAGAATGAAAATTCGATGACATACCAAAACATTCCAACAATTCTGAGATCCCCACACATAGAATCGAATTTGAATAACCCTGTATAATCAATTCGGGTTTGTGAATTACAGAAAGTTTCGGCTCTTACTGGCAAGGGTTTCCCCTCCCCATTTGATAATTTTCAACATCGAGTTTGAGTGTGGTATATTTTAAAATTTTAATTAATACAATATGAATAAGTCATTGGAAAGGTAATTTCACTACTCACTGTTCATTGTGTGAATTTTGATTTAAGCGCCCTCGGACGAAAATAACAATGGGTTCACAAAAAAAAACAATATCTGTTTATGCGGATATCTAAAATAAAATAAGGAACCAGTGAAATCGCCTTTTAGACGATTATATTTTCTGTGTCAATTGTCAACTTCATCATTGAATTTCAATTTATTTATAGCAAGACGTCAACTATGAGGGTGTGTCTAATTGAAATCGCTAAAGAGGTTATTGAATTTGTGGATAAAAGTTGAACATCCCTTACATTATGTTATTTATGAGAAACAATTATTATATGAGTACATGCAACAGAAACTTGGTTGGCTTAAGGCTAGTACTTGTCAGTTCGTTTCAGTTGTTTCTTTGTCAGCGACCTGCGACCTTGCAATTTCTGTTTCTAAATTTCCAAATCGCAAACGGCGTTCGAAGTTATAGTTTAATGTCAGATGAATCCCACTTATCGCCAAAACTTTCTGTAATTTCACTTTACAAAGTCTTTTTCGAGGTTCATTGAAAGTTGTAAATCAAATATTTGGACTCCATTATAACATTCATATCCACGAAAAATGACACCTTCTTGTCTTTATTTATTTAATCTAATCCCTTGATCTCGAAATCATGACTGATTTTCATTCACACCTCTAATTCGATATAGTAACCGGGATTATAAAATGAAACTACATACAGCGACATCTGTCGTTATGTTGTCGAGATGCTTGCTTGCTCCAATGATAATGCTCAAGATACATTCCCCTCGAAAAAGATTTTGATTGTTTTGTTCCGTAGATTTTGATTTCACACACATACAGATCCTATTGCTGTTATCATATCTAATTGATGTTTTGTGATTTGTCAGGCACATGGTTGTTAATTTAAATGGTTTGGTAAAACAGTTGTGTATGATGGTTGGTGGTTGAGTTGAGAGCCCCCTCCCCAGCAATGACTTGGCGTGGACAGTAATAGCTTCTCTTGTACTGGGGACAGATTCGCTTGACTGATGGGTTGATTTTCGGGTGAATATTTCTAGCTTCGGCCGTCAGAGGCGTGAAAGAGATAGACACGGCGATTCGAGGCGTCACAGATCGAGCAGAAGCGGCAGATATGAAGAACGCCGTTCTAGATACGGTGAAGAAGGCGGTGGTAGTAGTAGAAGGAGGCGATAATGAGATAAATTATCGTGGGGGTTTCAATCATTATGTATATCAGGTAGTTTTGTATATTTGTTTCGTTAGACACAATTGATGATGGGTTTCATTTGATGGATGGGGAAATTTGTAACATCACACACGTCATTCTTGTCAAATACGTGCACTAGCAAACTGCTGTCAGTTGTCATGAGTGTTGATCTTTCCATGGGCTTCAACAATGGTGTTCCTCCACCAAAAGCACACTCATTTGGTAGGTACAGACGTACTCACTCGTTTCTTAGTCGAGGTAAGTAGGTTTTGTGCAAGCATTTTTTACTTCCCTCTGATTATATACACACAATTCGACGTATGCTCATCAACTGCAGCAATTCGAATTTGATTGGTGATATATTTGACAAGCATAACGCTTGTGGAGTCTGCCCTTTGTTTTTGACAAGTTCACCTAGCAAGTCACTGACCTTAGCTGGGATGGGGATTGTATTAATCAGGCCGGTAGGCATAGCAACTTTGTTTTTTTTTTCTTGCCAATTTTTTATCTAGTCTAGATATTCAAATTAACTAATGAGTGACACGAATATAACTTAAAAACACGATATAAAACACATTCATGCAAAGTCATGATCCTCCATCATTTTTATTTGGTAGAATGCTACCAACCTTTATCTGGAGGAAAACGTGTCCAGTTTTGTACAAACACAATCACACCTCTCCAAACAATTTTAAACGTGTTAATGCATACATCACACTGAAAATCATTCTAGTAACAAAACGACAGTGAATAGTGGATATGATAGATGGTGTAACTATAGTTCCTATCCCCATGTCTTTGAAAAAGTTTACGATTTTTTGGATAATCTCAACTCTCGAATTGTAGGAAATCCAACACACTTGAAAGTTTTGGAAATTGTCAAATCCCTACTGTCATTGTCATTCAAAAATCGATCATACCGCCATCTGCACAAGCAATTGATTATTACGATTCTGAGAAAGTCGACCCATTTTGGATAGAAACAATTCGAGAGCCATACTAAATCCACCTTGGTTAATCTTGTGAAAATATGGGAAATTCCTTTCTCAAAGCTTGGTGAACTTGTCCATTCAAACATATTGTGAACTGTTATCCACAACACCAAAGAACGACACCTCTAACACATCTCTGAGGCTGTACAAATTAGGTTACTTTGCTCATGGTTGTATACATAATTCCTGCTAGATAGATACCGGCATTTTTGATTTTTCAGAACTAGTTCAAGATGATATAGTGTTGTATGCCAACAACCGTTTTCGAAATTGAAGAAATAATTATCAGTAAGGAAACTGAATTGTCATAAGCTGGTTCTGAATAATCGTCAAAAACCGGTTCATGTTAGGAAGTATATTTCCATTTAGATGAATTTTTACAGTCGTCATGTTCTCTGTATATTTGGACCATAAAATATCAACTTAGTGTTCGATATTCAAATCAAAGATTCTACCAATATTTGTCATTATAGAATTAATTGAATAATTAACAGGTATCTAATGTTAATTGAACATAAAAGAACTTTAACGAAATAATTTTCAATATCAACAAATTTTATATTCAAGTCGAAATTGAAGAATGAGAATATCATGTCATTAGTTTATATTTGACTGATCAAGGAAACCATAGAAAATATCGACCTTCATTTCATAATAATTTTCATGCAATATGATTTGGTGTTATTTGTTGTAGTGTCTAATTGCCAGTTCTAAACTTCACTACTTTGTTATTGTAGTCCTAAAAAATGACCTTAATTTTGAAGTCACTAAAATATGTTGAAAATACCTACAATTTTGAGTATGTACAAATTAATTATATAATAATTAAATATTATATACAAGGGGATTTTTCATTCCTGGCTATCGATTAATTCATTCGATTAGATAATGCAGTGGTTATAAACTGGGCCTACAGTTGCAATATAGTTTCTTGACTCCTGTGAACGAATTTGAAGGACAATGACAAATGCTTTTACACTTCATCGGTGATCCTGATTATTCATAACGTTTTATTTTGTTTCACATTTGGTCATTTTTGTTATAATATGGTAGTCGTCAGAAAGTATATTTACTAGAAATCGTGTTTATGCATTACTATCATCATTATCGTAAATATGTTGTGAACATCGTGAGAGTGTTGTATTGGGTTCTATGCATTATTGTCAAGATGAGACCAACTACAATTTGAATAAATATCTACCTGTTGATGAACTTCCTTGTTTTTTTTGTCTTAATTAGTTGGGGGTTCTGATGAAAAATGTCTGGATATTCTGATCTTATCCTCATTTTATGTCAGGTTTGGAAACAGCAGTTAACCTGCTGATCCTATCATGATACTTTGGAAAATTTTGAAATGAAAACAGTGGCAATTAATCAATCATAGCTTGATTCTAGACATAAAAAAAGCTATCTTCCTGACCACGTGGCGTCTGTGCAGTTTTTTAGCAATATACCGAAAAAATAATTTAAAAAATTCCCTTTTTTTTCGTGTAGATTCTATTGTCGAGACAGCTCGATTCTAGACAATAAAAGGTATCTTTCTGACCGTAACGTCTGTGCAGTTTTTTGGTGAAATAAAAAAAATGAAAATTTATTTTTGAGTCCACAGTCGAGTTCGGACCACTGAACTCAAGTTTGAGTTCAGTGGTTCGGACCCAAAATTTATTTTCTAAACTTCCGAAGTTCGGATCCTAAAAGATTGGGGTTGTGCGCCACTGGCCAATCGGGTATGTTCGGCAATCCAAGCTGCCAGCTCTGGCAGCGCTTTCACATCGATCAGGGTGAAGTGGGTGAAGTACCGATGAAGTTTTTTGGTCAAACTCATTAGAGTGGAGCTATTTTTTTACACATGAAATCCGTTTATCTCATTTTGATTCATTTATTAATCACAGACCACCATAATGTTCTTTCCAGACATTGACATTCTATTGCATTCTATCCATGTTCTATCACTTTTCTATCATGATGGTTGACGGCTTTCGGGTTTTTGACAGTTTTGACTTTGACAGTCCTTATTTCAACTGATTGATGGACGATGATATATGGTTCATGTTCGATGTTCGTTCCGCTTTGGTTTTTGTTGAATTGGTTTGGTTTTTTTACGGAATACTGGAAATACGAATACTATTGTGAAGCTGAAAAACGTTTGAATCATTGGAATGTGAATTAAAATAGTCCTCTACCTGATAGGATTTTTCAAAATGAACGGTATTCTTTCCTTTTTCAAACTCCAGTGTCTTGATAATTTTTTGTTTGTCTTGTCTTATGTTATATTATAACCATATATTGTTGACTAAACGTTCCTATTAATAATTTCCTTCAATAAAACCGTGCTATAATACTCAATCTTTTATATGAATGAAGAGAGGGAAAAGTAATTGCACAATTGTTTTAGTTTATAATACAATGCCGGGTGTTGCCGAAATGGGGATGGTTTGGATGGGGGCGCAACAGCCTTCTTCAGATGTCCCTATTGGACTAGTTTCAGGAGAGAGTAATGATATGTTACTTGATCATGATAACATCTTCTATACCCCATCCCATAATAGCATGTCAGGACAATCTCTTGATGATATCAATACTGTCCATAGTTCTCACATGGTGAGTTTGAAATCATTGCATTATTATATGAATATTTATATCAGAACCTTATCATTAATAAATAGGTTACTTCTCAGGAATCTATGGAGAACTATGACATGATGCACTTCATTGATATGAAGAATGAAAGTAATGATTCCAGTTATGTGGAAGATGATAGTTCCAATCCTGTTTATATGATAACAACAGCTACTCAAACCATTCCTTGTCCAACAAGAAAAATAAAACCAATCAAGCATCCTGGATTAGTTTTGAAAACTCCAATTGCCTATCAGAGCAACACTGATCCCTCTGTTATTCCTATTCAAAAAGATGGAATTGGTAAGTACTTGCTGATGGATTATATAGAGTTTCATTATAGTGAATGAATTCTTATCAAGTAATATTCAAGTGTAACTGCAGTATATTGGGTTTGGACATACACATATTTTTCAAATGGTTTGAATCAAACTTGTAATTGACAAGAAAACAAATTATCAAAGTTATATTGAAAAATTGAAAATATATGTAATATAAGATGATAATGAGGTTTGTGGGTTGTTCACAAGATTTCACAAAATCTGATGTAAAATGTAATCATCTATTGAACACTGTCAAACTGAATGTTTAAAATATATTAGAATCGATTTTGATATACATTTGAAATGGTTAAGTAGATAATTGGAGACTGTGGCTTAAGAATATACAACAAAGGAAAATATAACCCAAAAATCACAAAATATTTGAAAAAAACAAAATACCTATTTCTGCAAATAAGTTTACATCTTCAGTGAAAACACCTATGAAACTATAACTCAATTATGACAGCTCATTTCAAAAATCTGGATTCTACGGAAAAAATGTATTGAAGACAGTTTTTACCCTGCATTGATGAGGGCCAATAAGCCCGAAACCGGTCTGTAGGTTGTTAGCGTGCCTGTCCCGATGTGAATTTGTCACGTCTTAGGAAGAAAGAAACATTTGCGATATGCATTCACAGATACATTGATACTTAATTGAAACAATTACGGGTGGTTCAAAATTTTGAGTTTTGCATCACCCTCTATTTGTTTCTATTGAATGTCAGTAGATAGTAAATGAAAAGTTAAGATAGGGACATGTAAGCCGTTTTGAGCAGAAATGATTAGTTTGGACACAAAAAATTTCTAAAGTTGAAAAATCTCGATTTTTCACACCCTATATCTGTAATATTTTGCGCTATACCACAAGTATGATAGATCGACGAAATCAGCTCTTCAGGAAGAATCTGAAAATGAAATAAAATACAGGGTGTTGCATTTAAAATAAGAAAGTTAATATTAGCCACTGTGGCATGACACACCCTGTATAAAAAGTTTTTTTGAAAAAAAAGCGCAACTAAAGATACAAATCGACGTGTCCGAGCGTTTTTCCCAAAACGCCACCGTTTATTTATTAACGAATTTATTCCATTTGGCTGGTACACACTGTATATCGAATTTAGCAAGATGTTAATTGCTTAGCCGTGTGCGAAAAATGCGGCGCCATCGGCGTCAAACACGCGTTCTACACGCGCGAGCGCCGCTTCTGCAGCATGGCCTGCGCGAGGGGCTACAGCGGTCTCGTCCCAGAGCCGCTGCCGCAGCAGCCCAATCAGAACACTCCAGACAACAAGCAGCAGCAGCAGCAGTTCGCCAAGTACCGGTACACCATGAAGATGGAGGATGACTTTGCCGATTCCTACATAGATCAGCCTCTGCCTCAGGTATGTTGGTTCGTGGAAGTTTCTGGGAGACCAGGACTTGAGGCATTTTTTTGCGACAAACTGTTTTGAAACTATTTGAAACACTCCATTTTCTTGAACCATTTGTGACGTCACAATTGATTCTGGTTCAAAACATTTTGAAAGCGTCTTTTGGACCGTTTCAATCATGTTTCAATATGGCGAACTGTCATCTGAGGTTAAATAACACGTGACGTTTTGAAACGTTGCATTTTTTCGGCTTATAAAATGATGACGTAGACGTATGAACTGTTTTAAAACGGTCTTTGAAACCGTTTCGTTGCAAAAAAATGCCTATTGTCGATTTAAATGAACACCCAGTAGACGGTTTCCAGCCTGCTATGATTTCATTTAGAATGGCAATGACCAGTATGTGGCGCCCGATTTGTCATTGTCACTCGACCAAGATCGTAACTGTTCTCGGATGTTTTGTACGAGAAATTCTGTCAATATGAGTGCCGGTTGCATAATAGTTATTTATGTACCAAGTGCGTTATATAGATCCTAACGCCGAGGGTAACATTCACATTTGTTGAATATTGCTGTCATCATTAAATTTAGTGAATGCCATTGCTGCTTTCTTTGTGTAGTCTTGTAATGGAAATACATAACCTCAAACTCCGCCGCAGCTGTCGCCACCCCCAGACCTGCCGTCACCCGACGCCGCCGACGCCTTCGACGCCCCGCCCCCCGTGGTGCGCCGCAAGTCCGTCGCCGCCGAGCTGGCCAACTCGTTCGAGTGGGGCGCCCGTCTCGACGACCCCCTCTTCGTCGCGGCGCCCGTCACGTGCTTCCGGCACGCCCCCATGGCCGATATGTGGCACAACGTGATGGTGGGTATGAAGGTCGAGGTGGCCAACACCGACTGCGACAGCGTCTCCGAGGCGTTCGCCGACTCCTTCTGGGTGGCCACGGTGATGCGGCTGGTGGGGTACCAGGCGCAACTGCGCTACGAGGGTGAGAGGGGAAGGGGGGGGATTTGTTTGTTGGAGGATGAATTCTCGTCTGTATAAATGAACACCTATAGATTAAAGCGTTGCAGAGATCGGGATGGTTTTTCATCGCTTCTCATTGGTCTAGAAGCGAGGCAAGTTTACACAATGTAAAATATTGTGATATCGCGAAAATGGAAGGGGTCAGTTGATCGTTCGGCTGTTTATAAACAGTGAAATTTAATCCAAAGTTGACGAGATTGAATATTAAAGTCTTATTTCTATCATATTTACTGTGAGTTTTGTTAATCAAGGAGTATAATTTCGAAAATCGCAGAACATGAATTTAATTCTCATTAACACTTTGCAGTTTTTATAGGCAGCCGCTGCGGTTCACTAGCCACCAGATCCGACATTGCTTTTTTTTTTAAATTATTGATCAACAATTCAGTTCACGGTTATTCAACTTCTGAATGCATTGAAATTTCAATAAACATGACAGAAAACCCTGAACCAGGCCCTGCAATCTGCATAAGTGCATGTAGTGCCAGCGCCAGAAAGAGTCATTCTGGTAAACATGTACCTAAAAAGTGTGTTTATCATCAGTCAAGTCATATAGAACAGGAAAACACAGAAACTCAGTGTTGAGTTTGCAGCAGCTGAGGTAGCTCTCAGAATCAACCATGTGTATAGGCAACAGCAACAAGCTTTCGAAATCTGAACAATTATCAATGTCCTCGAATTATTACTACTGAAAATATGTCAGATAATGATAGATACTTAATATGAGGTGATGTTGCAATAAAAAGAACATAACTTGAACCTAAAATTGGGTGGCATCGAACGACTTCTAAAGTAGTGATATCATCTTAGTAGACATTTGGGCCTTGAGTGAACAGACAATATTATAGTTCCAGTCTACTAACTTTCCATTTAGAACGACAATGAACTTGCGAAATATAGTTTTTTCCGAGATCGACCGACAATGCCGATCGGCCTATTCGCAGGTTTCGGCTCAAACGGCTCGAAGGACTTCTGGGTGAGCCTCTGTTCCGCCCAAGTGCACCCTGTGGGGTGGTGCGCGACGCGCGGCAAGCCGCTCATCCCGCCGCGCACCGTCGAGGACAAGTACCTCGACTGGAAGGAGTACCTGCGCAAAAGGCTGACCGGCGCTCGAACGCTGCCGTCCAATTTCGGCGCCCGCGCCGCCGACAGCCGCCGGTCGCGGTTCGCGTGCGGCCTCAACCTCGAGGTGGTCGACAAGAACCGCATCTCGCAGGTGAAGGTCGCGGTGGTGCGCAAGATTGTCGGGAAGAGGCTCAACGTGTGTTATTTCGATGCGTCGCATGATGACGCGGGGTTCTGGTGCCACGAGGACTCTCCGTTGTTGCACCCTGTCGGGTGGGCCAAAAAGGTAAGGGTGTTTCGGGGGAATCGATGCTTCGCTCAATTTGCATTATTATACAGTGACCGGCTAATCATGGGACATTTGTTTATTGTTGAATTTTGATAAATATCGATGCGTGGAATGGTTTCCGTTGCACCCTGTTGGGCGGGCCAAGAAGGTGAGGTGGTTTCGAGGGGAATCGATACTGCGCTCAATCTGCATTATTATACTGACCGGCTAATCATGGGACATTTGTTTATTGTTGAATTTTGATAAATATCGATGCGTGGAATGGCTTCCGTTGCATCCTGTTGGGCGGGCCAAGAAGGTTAGGGGGTTTCGGGGAAATCGATACTGCGCTCAATCTGCATTATTAAACAGTGACCGGCTAAACATGGGACATTTGTTTATTGTTGAATTTTGACAAATATCTATGCGTGGAATGGCTTCCGTTGCACCCTGTTGGGCGGGCCAAGAAGGTGAGGGGGTTTCGGGGAAATCGATACTGCGCTCAATCTGCATTATCATACAGTGACCGGCTAAACATGGGACATTAGTTAATTGTTGAATTTTGACAAATATCTATGCGTGGAATGGCTTCCGTTGCACCCTGTTGGGCGGGCCAAGAAGCTTAGTGGGTTTCGGGGAAATCGATACTGCGCTCAATCTGCATTATTAAACAGTGACCGGCTAATCATGGGACATTTGTTTATTGTTGAATTTTGATAAATATCGATGCGTGGAATGGTTTCCGTTGCACCCTGTTGGGCGGGCCAAGAAGGTGAGGTGGTTTCGAGGGGAATCGATACTGCGCTCAATCTGCATTATTATACTGACCGGCTAATCATGGGACATTTGTTTATTGTTGAATTTTGATAAATATCGATGCGTGGAATGGCTTCCGTTGCATCCTGTTGGGCGGGCCAAGAAGGTTAGGGGGTTTCGGGGAAATCGATACTGCGCTCAATCTGCATTATTAAACAGTGACCGGCTAAACATGGGACATTTGTTTATTGTTGAATTTTGACAAATATCTATGCGTGGAATGGCTTCCGTTGCACCCTGTTGGGCGGGCCAAGAAGGTTAGGGGGTTTCGGGAAAATCGATACTGCGCTCAATCTGCATTATTATACAGTGACCGGCTAAACATGGTACATTTGTTTATTGTTGAATTTTGACAAATATCTATGCGTGGAATGGCTTCCGTTGCACCCTGTTGGGCGGGCCAAGAAGGTGAGGGGGTTTCGGGGAAATCGATACTGCGCTCAATCTGCATTATCATACAGTGACCGGCTAAACATGGGACATTAGTTAATTGTTGAATTTTGACAAATATCTATGCGTGGAATGGCTTCCGTTGCACCCTGTTGGGCGGGCCAAGAAGCTTAGTGGGTTTCGGGGAAATCGATACTGCGCTCAATCTGCATTATTAAACAGTGACCGGCTAAACATGGGACATTTGTTTATTGTTGAATTTTGACAAATATCTATGCGTGGAATGGCTTCCGTTGCACCCTGTTGGGCGGGCCAAGAAGGTTAGGGGGTTTCGGGAAAATCGATACTGCGCTCAATCTGCATTATTATACAGTGACCGGCTAAACATGGTACATTTGTTTATTGTTGAATTTTGACAAATATCGATGCGTGGAATGGTTTCCGTTGCACCCTGTTGGGCGGGCCAAGAAGGTGAGGTGGTTTCGAGGGGAATCGATACTGCGCTCAATCTGCATTATTATACAGTGACCGGCTAATCATGGGACATTTGTTTATTGTTAAATTTTGATAAATATCGATGCGTGGAATGGCTTCCGTTGCACCCTGTTGGGCGGGCCAAGAAGGTTAGGGGGTTTCGGGGAAATCGATACTGCGCTCAATCTGCATTATTATACAGTGACCGGCTAAACATGGGACATTTGTTTATTGTTGAATTTTGATAAATATCGATGCGTGGAATGGCTTCCGATGCACCCTGTTGGGTGGGCCAAGAAGGTGAGGGGGTTTCGGGGAAATCGATACTGCGCTCAATCTGCATTATTATACAGTGACCGGCTAATCATGGGACATTTGTTTATTGTTGAATTTTGATAAATACCGATGCGTGGAATGGCGGAAAGAAACCGCGAAAGGCGTTCTTTAGTGCCTTTCGACTTTTCGTGTTTGATGGGAAATTGAAAAATATACATATCCCAATACACACATTCGAAAAAATATCAAGCAATGTTATTCCAAAAAATTGTTCAGAACAACAATTCGATGTTTGTGTAGGGTTAATTTGATATAGGAGATACAAATTATGTTGAATATGGAATACATTTAAAAATGTAAAAAAAGTTCTTTTATCCACAATCACCTGATAATTGAAGTTATATACTTATGAACCGTGCCAATTTATTCACTAATGGAATAATGAAAAAATCAATCTTAAATCAATCATATGTTACTCATTTTTTGTTGATATTGACATTTATATTAATATATATGTTATATTTCATTTCGTTTTCATTACCAACAAGCTTAGAGTTATCGGTTTCAGAATGCATAGTGCCTGTCGAAGTTTTTGATAAATTTTTAGAACAAAGTGGTGACAGCAGCTATCAGAGCGAAATGTCGAATCATGTCTGCGATTCTGATTCTAAATGAATTTGATCGTGAATAAAACGTATTGCATGCGTGTTTTAGATAGAAATACTTTTATTCATCACTAAAGTTTTCACACATACACAATTACAAGATTAAATACATTTTATTCATATAAGAAATCATTTTGGTATGCACAGAATGCTATCTAAAACACTTATACTATAAATAACTATTTTTCAATCGAAACGTAAGAAAATGGAAAATTGTGATATATTATAGTTCTACGAGTGTCTGAAGGTAGAGAAAAAAAATATATAAAGAATTGATCAAATTCCGTTTTTACCGGTTATCTCGCATTACAAGACTGCCTCTTGTTGGGCGCCAAATCTAAAACACCTATATAATGAATAACTATTTTTCAATCGAAGCGTGAGAAAATCGAAAATTGTGATAGATCATAGTTCTGCGAGTGTCTGAGGGTGGAGGAAAATGAAAAAAAAAAAGGAAAGAATTGATCAAATTGATTTCTACGCGTCCCAAGACTGCCTCTTGTTGGGCGCCAAATGCGCATAACTCTGCCACAATCCAGCCGACCTTCATCTCTCACGCCCCGACACCAACCCATCTCCAGGTGAACCACCAGCTGGTGGCGCCGATCAACTACCTGGAGCGCGTCGCGCAGGGCATCCTCGACGAGGACGACGCCACCGAGGAGCTGTTCACCGCCAGCCAGGTGGGCACACTGGGGCGCGCCCCCTTCCGCGTCGGCCACAAGCTCGAGGCCGTCGATCCGCTCAACTTGTCGTCGATATGCGTCGCGACGGTGATGGCCGTGCTCGGCCACGGATACGTCATGGTGAGAATTTATCAACACCGCAAATTGTCTGATGCCAACAACGTGAAATTCATGTTCTTGGGTTTTTTTTGCCCCCCCCCCCCACCCAGAGGTTGCCATGACCCCATTTTTCAAGGTTCCATAAATATACAGTGTGTCCAAGATAAGAATGAACAGCATGGGGATATCGGAAACTGTAAGTGATACGGGGTCAATTGAATTAGAGAAAAGTAGCGCATTTATGTGCCTAATAATATGACATTTGGAAAGTTTTAATATTCCTAGTAGTTTCGGAGATATCCGAGAAAAACCGAAATTTGAGAATTTCGTTTTTATTTTCTCCTAGCTTTATTTTCAAAGGAAATGTAAAAGAAATAGCACTTCGCCATGGCCACTTTTCAAGGACTACACGATAACATAAGCAGAATTTTTCTGCGACGTTTCGTTTTTTAGAAAACATCATCAACTTTGTATTTTTATATGAGCCGAAACTAAAGTATACCCTGTATACGACTCCATTTTTCATTGTTAATACAGCAATGTATCACACAATATGATTTCGGAACCATTTCTCGCCAAAATGTAATTTAATGATTACTTAATTTGTTTTTCTTCAATTTTAGATAGTAGGCGCTGGAAAAAATGATCACATTATGTTCTGATGTCATAATGATACTTTAGTTTGGTAGAATTTTCATTACAGTTCCTACTCTTACATCTCGTTACCTATGTAATTTGTATTGAAAATGGAAAACGGCAGCTTTTCGAATACTGAAAAATTTGTTATGTTGTCATGTTACATTTTGTGCCAAAGAAATTGACGCCTACTATCTAAAATTAAAGAAAAACAAATTAAGTAATCACTAAGTTACATTTTGTGCCAGAAATGCTTCCGAAATCATATTGTGTGATACATTGCTGTATTCACAATAAAAAATGGAGTCGTATACAGGGTATACTTTAGTTTCGGCCCATATAAAAATACAAAGTTGATGTTTTCTAGAAGACGAAACGTCGCAGAAAAATTCTGCTTATGTTATCGTGTAGTCCTTAAAAAGTAAAAACGAAATTCTCAAATTTCGGTTTTTCTCAGATATCTCCGAAACTACTTGGAATATTAAAACTTTCTAAATGTCATATCATTAGGCACATAAATGCGCTACTTTTCTCTAATTTAATCGACCCCGTATCACTTACCGTTTCCGATATCTCCATGCTGTTCATTCTTACCTTGGACACAGTGTATATATTATTAGTTTATAGCAGCTGTTTTTTCATCACTAAATGGAGAAATGGGAGGACGGCTCAAGATCCCGACCCCTAAGACATGCTAGGCATTGGCGCCCTTTCAAATATTACATTTTGTGCCTGCTCTGGTACAATATGCCTTTAAAACTCGAAAAAAAAAATAGAAATGTTGATAGTATTTATGTAAAAAAATCCGGCTTAAGAATGTGGTAACCCTAGTAACTGATTTAGATGTTGGCTTCAAACAACTACTGTGGCGAAAATTGGATATTATTCATCTGGTCTATTATATGATCGAGGTCGAGGGAATGCGTTGCATTTATTGTTATGTAGACGGTCAAGCTTGCGTCACGTCAATAGGGTTGTACACCTTTTTTCAAAAATTATATATGTGAAACGCTGGTCCCCAGAGAATACGTCGATATTTTTTTGAAATTTTTATTTTCAAGGGTTTTTTCAAAATCGGCATTCAAAAATCGAAAATTCTCCATCCTTTTCTAATAATGTGACGTCACCTGGTAGGTTGGTTTAGGTTCTGTTCCGTTAATCGAAGTGGAAGAAGAATTGACAATCTCTGTCATCTTTGACAGATGGCGGTAAAAAATTACTGGGCTATTTTAATTCTTCCTGCGAAAACATATTCGGATGATTAAAGGTAAGTTACTATTGAGTTTTATTTCATTGTTCAGCGTTCATCTGACCACTTTTTTCAGAAAGTTTAAGCATTCAAAGACTTATTGTGCTTCATATAGCAACAAGAATGTGGATTCTCGAAATTCATATTTGTACTCCAAGTGTTAATATAAGACTAACTTTGTGTTTTGCAGTAGGACAACACATAGCTACATCTGCAAGTAATTGCTGTGAAGATAATTTTGAACTAAGTTAAAATTATTATCCTTATTCTTTGAATCTTTGTACATTAACATCATGAGAACCTGTGAAGTGTGAGCACAAAGTATTTTAGTAATATGTATAAGCTAATAAACTAAATCTTTATTGTCATGCACTTCTGTAAATAATAAATGTATTTTCCTAAATCCTCAGTTATTATTAGTACGTACTCTATCTAGTTTATATGAGATATCTTCTTCACATTATATTGTGAATATGTAATTATAATAGCAACTTGTGTGTTTTTAATATATTATCAGATGCACCACTACACTTACCTACTTTTCCCAGACAATAAAGTTATTAATTCAATTAATTCTTCATTTTCATTTCTCTATTTTATAGTGTCTTTGAGTTCAATCGTCTCATTGACTTCGCTGAGGTGGTATTGAAAATCCTATAGAAATATTAACTCATATAAAATACCTGACTTGCGTTATATAGATGATAAACAATCAATTAATGCGTCCTTTTAAATATTTTGGGTTAGTTTCGTTATCGAAAAAAATTTGAATTAAAAATTGACATATTGTCATCTGACCTATCTGCCATCACTTTCATGTCAAAAAATTCTTCTTCTTCCCTATTATTTTCGATATTTTTACGATACCATCCCGATCTACCAGGTGACGTCAGCAGAAATATGGTGCTGTCAAAATAATCATTTTTGATTTCGATTTTCTCGAGCATAAAATAATATTCCGATTTAATTTTGATGCCATATCGGTAGTGATTTATAGTAAGGTATCGGAAAACGATTATTAATTCTGCCAAAGCTTTAGAGGTTTATGAACCTAGCATCAAACAATCAGGGCGGCAAGGAAACATTATTCATCCGGTATGTTGAATGACTGATCTCAGGTGCGCATCGACACGTACGAGGGCGACGCCGGCGGCGCCGACTGGTTCTGCTACCACGCCGACTCACCGTGCATCTTCCCGATGGGGTTCTGCGAACGTCACGGGGTGCAACTGACGCCGCCCAGGGGCTACGACGCCGCGACGTTCAGCTGGCGCGTCTACCTAGCGCAGACCAACAACAGGTGAGATTGTTGTTTGATTGATTGACTGCACAACTCATTGATGTAAATGGAAATTGGCAATTGCTATTTGTGTATCTAGAGCGCAAAGTGATAGATTGCCGCTCGGAATATATATAGGACTCACATTTAGATTGGAAAGAACATTGCAATCACCTGATTTCCAAAGTGTCGTCTATCCATTATATGTTGAGAAATCTCAAAAATGTTTGGACTCAACAACAATTGATAAATTTATATTACGCACAAGTGGAGAGTCGACTGAGGTATGAAATCTGCCACTGTCAAATAACGTCTTCGTTTCTCAAAAAAAAAATCATGAGGTGTATTGCCGGTGTGAAAAAGGACTATTCATGTCGAGAAATCTTCAAAAGATTTGATATTCTGACCTGTACAGGTATCTACGCATTTGAAATCTGTACTTTTGTATAAAAAATAGTAACTTGTTTTTGATGATTTAAGATTACCAATTTCTAAACGAAATATTTCATATAAAGCTGCAGCTAGAATTGGTGCCAAAATGTTTAACAAATTACCTTTCTTCATCAAAAGCATAGAACATTAAAGTACTTTCAAGAAAAAGCTCAAAAGATTTGAGAAATGTATATATTCTTTAAATGAATACTTTCAACTTCACTGATATTTTAATGTAAATCTGTGTTGCATATATTTTATTCAGACTGTGTATGTGTATATTTATTATGTAAACTTGTAAGTGTTATGTACTACTCAAAATGAGGTGTTATCTCGCGGTAACACCCACAACTGACTTTTTCTTATACAATGTATGTTGTCTTAAAAGAAATAAAGTGATTTGATTTGATTTTGAGAGCGGCAAGACAATTTGCGATCGAAATACACACAAGATTATTTCTGCAAACGCCCTGAAGACAAGAAAACTCGATACTTCAATCAATTGACTTACATTCCATAATATTCCTCACCTAAATCATTAATTTAATCTATTATTCAATATATTGAAATTCAATCCAATAATTCATACATCTAACAGAAAAGAAGGGAAAATGACTCATAGATTAAAAAAGATTTATCCTGCCCAGGGATCGAACCCGGGCTATCGCTTTGAACCCGTTGGCTATTGAGGCTACTTGAAAACTCATGTCTATCTCACAGTTATGCTGACGCTGAGTGCCGAGTTTGTACCGAGTGTCGATATTGCCGACTGTCGGCAAATAATAATTCGAATAAAAGTGAAAAGGAAAGAAAAGAAGTTAAATATTCGTATTGTTTGTGGGTATTATGAGTATTATGACAGGCAGATAGAGGGTAGATTATGTCCTGAAATGATATCATCACATAGATACATATTTTAGTCGAAGATATAACGATACGGTGTGTTAGAAATTATGAAAAATAACGTGTAAATGTTGAGGATTGATGATTCGAAGTATCCAAATCATTCATTATTCAACTAAAACAGAACTATCAACTGCAGAGTGGAATGCTCGAACGACGCGTACCCAGGTACCTGTCATGACCATTTACCAAGTTGTGAGTACCTGAATGATCAATCATTCGATTATGAGAATAATTCGATTATGCCCATCACTATTCACAACATGCCGTCGATGTCTGCCATATATCTAATAATAACTATATAGGTAAAATGGATACCAGAGCTGAAGCCGAGAAATAAAACAAATGACAGTCTGCGGGACAAATCGCGAATATGCGCATGCGCAAGTTTGAATTAGGAATCGACATTCGTGTTCATCATGGAGGAGAGTAGCTTTGTAGTGAGCGACAAACGTATAATAATTATTAAACATCAATCAAATGTGTCACCAAGACAAATAATTTTCAAATATTCATTCATTGATGGATTGTTTGACGATTTTGGATAATAGTTTATGATAGATGCAGAAATGGATGATGTGATCTACAAAGCGATACTTGCGATTTGCAGAGAAACCTGTCACGATAAAGTCATCGGAACAAGATTCGTGGGCTAATTTTTGATCAATCACTGTTATCACTCACTAATCACTTCTGTAAACAATCAGTAAGTACATTAATAGGTATATTAATGCTCTTTTACATAATTTGAGTCAACAAACATACCTAACCTATGAAATTCTGAAAACGTCAGTGGATTTCAACTCGTCAAAACCCGCGCATGCGCACAATTCATCATTAGCAAGCCAGACAGTCTTTTGTTCTTCCAAAACTGGCTTCACTTTCGCGTGTAGAGAATAATTGTTATTATTTATATTATGTCTGCCTTTAGGCCGGCGGACCCTTCGCTGTTCAACACGCACGTGCCACCCCACGGCTTCGCCGAGGGCATGAAAATGGAGGCGGCCGACCTGATGGACCCGCGGCTCGTGTGCATCGCGACGGTGGCCAAGGTGGCTGGTCGCCTGCTGCGCGTCCACTTCGACGGCTGGGAGGACGAGTACGACCAGTGGCTGGACTGCGACAGTCCCGACATCTACCCCGTCGGCTGGTGCCGCAGCGTCGGCCACAAGCTCGAGGGGCCGCCTGCTGGTGTTGTCAAGTCGCCCAAAGGTTGGTGCGAAGTTGTTTTTTTTTTTTTTTTTTTTTTTTTTTTTTTTTTTTTTTTTTTTTTTTTTTGTTAACCACATGGGAATTCCGGTGTACAGGGTGGCCAGATAAGAATGCAAAGTACAGTATCTCGGAAACTGTTCGTCTAAGAGACTTGCGGTGAAAAAATGTTATAACTAAAGTTAAAGTTTTCACTAGCCTATCAAGGTATCATTCCACTACAATTTCATGGAAAAAAAGTCATATAATTGCATTTGATTTTTCAGACAATTTTGCCATTTTTTGTTATTATGTCAAAAAACTCGCTCTAGTAGCATCACTTAAAGTCAGAGACATTACAAATGAGATGATTTTGATAGACCAATGAATGCTCTTTCCAACGATACCAAGTTTGTTGAAATCCGTTCAGGAGTTACAGCTGTTTATTTGAAAAAATATTGAACCACCCCCCACCACTTCATTTTAATAGATACGTCAAAAAGTGTCGAGCAAAATTAATTTACTCGAATGAAGCTCAACTACAAAAGGTATATATTTTATTGGTACGTTTACTAGGCGTATTTCGTCAAAAATTCATTTCAAAAGTTTTAGATGGCGGTTACGCCCCCTGGCGGCTATCTTGGAAACATGAAAATAATTTCCAACATTTTCTTTTGGTAACTTTGGTCAAAACGTTTTTCACCGCAAGTCTCTTAGACGAATAGTTTCCGAGATACTGCACTCTGCATTCTTATCTGGCCACCCTGTACAATTGTTAGGAATTCCGGAGAATTCCTTTCATCTCTTTTACGCCAGAAGAAATACGAAATTTGTGTGTTTTATAGCTGAAAACACCAAGAAAATCTGATAAATTTTCACTAAAAATGTTAAATAAATTATTTTAATCACTCATGATCATCGATAAGTTCATTCCCGTCTTTAAAAAAAAAACAATTTCAGCTGACTTTGTGATTTTGTAACTTTAGTAATGAAGGCCATATTTTAAAATTATTTTGAAATGTACAGGATGTTCCAAAAAATTGTGACATATCAATGTTATCTTGTTTCTTTTGGAACACCCTATATTTTATTGCTTTTTCAGATTCTTTCTGGAAAGCTGATTTTATTATCATACTTGGGGTCTAGCTGGAACGATTACAGAAATATAGGGTGTGAAAAATTGAGATTTTTCAACTTTAGGAATTTTTTTGGCTCGAATTTATTCATTATTGATCAAAACGGCTAACATGTCCCTATCTTATTTATATTCGAATGAAAAAAATACAGGGTGGTTCATAATTCTGAACCCCCAGATATGTGATTCAGTTAAATGTCATTAGATATTAGGTCAAGAGCTAGGATAAGGACATGTAAGCCGTTTTGACCGAGGTTTTGGCCATTAATGAATAGTTCTGACACAAAATATTCATAAAGCTGGAGAATCTTGATCTTCCAAACCATATATCTTCTCCCTAGACCCCAAGTGTGATATAAATCGATGAAATAAGGTTTTCAGGGAGAATATAAAAATGTAACCAATTACATGGACTTCCATAAGAAACAATATAACTTTTATATGCCACAACTTTTGAGAAATCCTGTATATTTCGATATTAGGTCAAGAGTTAGGATAGGGACAGCACTAGAAATGCTTCAGTGTTGGAAGTAACAAGACACAATAATTCCTTTCTTTTTTACGCCAGAAAAAATACGAAATTTGTGTGTTTTATTGCTGAAAACACCAAGAAAATGTCATAAATTATCACTAAAAATGTTAAATAAATTATTTTAACCATTCATGATCAGGGTTCGTAATTATCAAGATAATTATTTTTTTTGATAATTATCAGATAATTATCGGATACTGACAGACAACTTATTTTCTTTATATTTTTACTTACAAATTATTTTTTCAGTTCAAATATGTTGTGTATAAAAATAAGAAAAGCATTCATATCAACTTTTTTATTATTTGAAACTACAAAAATAAAAATAAATGAATAAAAAAATAAATAAAAAAACAAAATAAATACCTAATAGTATCACATTCTAACCATGTTAAGGAAATTATTAATTATTTTATATTAAGTCTTTGTTTGAATCTTTAATTCTCGGCATTTTTGTATATTATTGTTAAATTTGTTTGTTTTGACACAAATTTTGAGGTTATTTGTGTTCGGTGAGTTCGGTCGGATACGAGGGTGCGTTCCGAACTTACGCTCAAGTGCACTGGAGTGCGAAATGGCAGTCCAGTGGAAAACGCTAATAATACAAAGTACAACTAGAGTTAATGTGGATTTTTATAATTATCAAGATATTTATCAAAGTATAATTATCAAGATAATTATCTTGATAATTATCACTCCGAACCCTGCTCATGATCATCGATAAGTTTATTTCCGTCTTTTTTTGTAGAAAAAGACAATTTTTGCTGACTCTGTTATTTTGTAACTTTAGTAGTTTGTATATAAAGGCTATATTTTAAAATTAATTTGAAATTTACAGGATGTTCCAAAAAATTGTGGCATATCAATGTTAATTATCTTGTTTCTTTTGGAACACCCTATATTTTATTGCTTTTTCAAAAATATTTTTCTTGGATTTTCCTTCTTACGGATTCAGATCTTGGAAAAAGGAGGGAATAAAATAGAAAAATACCATCAGATGTTTCCGACGAGATTTTCGATATAATACAATACAGCCTATAGCCTCACTAATTCCCCCGGAATTTCGAGTATTATCCACATTTAGTTTCAAAATTCCATCGTTATTTGTTCAAATCTCGGTTCAAATTGACATATTTCTTCCGATGGAATTCCGGGGAATTCCGGCTTAAAAGAATTCCAGTGTACACCTAGTGGTCAACCCCTCGGTTTTTTCTTTGGACTTTACTACCGTCTTTCAATGTTGTCAATTATTTTTAAAGCAAGCAGTCTTCTGCCTCTGGTCGTACTGCAGTTTTCATGTTGTCGAGAAAATCGCGTTTTTATGTCGAGACTATTTTTTTACACAAATCTGTCATTTATCGCCTTCTAGGTTTGATATGCAGTATACAGGGTAATGAAAATTTCATGGTACACTATTGGGAAATCAGAAACGGGTAGAGATAGGAACTAGATTAAATTACGAAAAATATGCGCAATTTTATGGTTATCTCGAATATCAAAAGAAATTGAGTATATCTTGAGTAGTTCCTGAAATATCCTGAAAATTGTCAATTCTTTTAGTCATCGATAACTTTTCAACTATTGTTACTAGGATTTTTAAATTCAGTTAAGTTATCAAAGTTCGCATGCTAAATTCAACGGTGATAGGAAAAAAATCTGGCACACTAGATTCGAAGATATCGACTTCATGAAATTGCCAATTCATCGAGGTATCACAATTGCGTCTTTAATGATAGAAAATTTGAAATAATAGGAAAAATAGAAAATATCGAGTTAATTCTAGATCTGTCACGCTTATAAATCCAGATATTTTCACTAAAAGTGACAAAAATGGTCTGGAACTCAATCACAAAGGTGCTAGAGGGCCACTTGTGGTGACTAATGGACCGGTAACGGTTGACTATGAAAACTGTCAAGTGTTGATGAGAATCAAATTCGTGTCCTGCGATTATTGAAATTGTACATTTTGATTAACGGAACTCACGGTAAATATATTAGAAATAAGACTTCAACGTCAACTTTGTATTTCATTTTACTGTTTATACACAGCTGTACAGTCAACTAACCACTTACGTATTCTTAAATGGACCAGAAATTTTTGAATCTAAATTTTTTCTCCAACACGAATATTTTGTAGAAATTGACATGTCGATCAGGAGAAACAGCTGGTGTATTTAAAGTGATACTCTGAATCCAAAAATGGAAAAACATACAGGGGGTCCTATTCAAAAATCTAGAGTTGGGGTCATTTTAGACCGGAAGTGATGGAACGATTGTTTTTATGACAAAATATGACCAAAATGGTATACTTGCTTCTCAAAAAATTGCAGATTCCGATCCCTAATGATTCAGAAGTTATAGAACTGGCCGTTTTTTGTGCACTTCTCTGTATATGATTTTTGAAAAAAGTATACTGAGATGCCCCTCGAATTTGAATCCCCCTATACACCCCGAGATCAAAGCCACGCCAATTGACGAGTTCAGCCATCGTTGAGAGAGAAAAAAATATGTCTGTCCTAGTGTTGTCTTTGTCATCAAGATTGCAACTTGAAATGATCAAAATGTTATGATTGGGACTTGAAAAAAAAAGAAGAAGATCAATATCACAATAGGGTTGTAAACTTTTTTTCAAAAATTATATATGTGAAACGCGGGCCTCCAGAGAATACGTCGATATTTTTTTGAAATTTTTATTTTCAAGGGTTTTTCCAAAATCTGCATTCAAAAATCGAAAATTCTCCATCCTTTTCTAATAATGTGACGTCACCTGGTAGGTTGGTTTAGGTTCTGTTCCATTAATCGAAGTGGAAGAAGAATTGACAATCTCTGTCATCTTTGACAGATGGCGGTAAAAAATTACTGGGCGATTTTAATTCTTCCTGCGAAAATATTCGGATGATAAAAGGTAAGTTACTATTGAGTTTTATTTCATTGTTCAGCGTTCATTATACCCCTCACCGACCACTTTTTTCAGAAAGATTCAAAGACTTACTGTGCTTCATGTAGCAACAAGAATGTGGATTCTCGAAATTCATATTTGTACTCCAAGTGTTAATATGAGACAAACTTTATGTTTTGCAGTAGGACAACACATAGCTATATCTGCAAGTAATTGCTGAGAAGATAATTTTGATCTAAGTTAAAGTTCTTATCCTTATTCTTTGAATCTTTGTACATGAACATCATGAGAACCTGTTAAGTGAGAGCACAAAGTATTTTAGTAATAGTTATAAGCTAATAAACCAAATCCTTATTGTCATGCACTTCTGTAAATAATAAATGTATTTTCCTAAATCCTCAGTTATTGTTAGTACATACTCTATCTATGATGTGAGTTTATATGAGATATCTTCTTTACATTATATTGTGAATATGTAATTATAATATCAACTTGTGTTGTTTATTTAAAATATTATCAGATGCACCACTACACTTACCTACTTTTCCCAGACAATTGAGTTATTAATTGAATTAATTCTTCATTTTTATTTCTCTATTTTATAGTGTCTTTGAGTTCAATCATCTCATTGTCTTCGCTGAGGTGGTATTGAATATCCTATAGAAATATATTAACTCATATAAAATACCTGACTTGCGTTATATAGATGATAAACAATCAATTAATGCGCCCTTTTAGATATTTTGAATTAGTTTCGTTATCGAAAAAAATTTGAATTAAAAATTGACATATTGTCATCTGACTTATCTGCCATCACTTATGTCAAAAAATTCTTCTTCCCTATTATTTTCGATATTTTCACGATACCATCCCGATCTACCAGGTGACGTCAGCAGAAATATGGTGCTGTCAAATAATTATTTTTGATTTCGATTTTCTCGAGCATAAAAGAATATTCCGATTTAATTTTGATGCCATGTCGGTAGTAGTTTAGTAAGGTGTCGGAAAACGATTATTAATTCTGCTAAAGCTCTAGAGGTTTATGACCCCATTATAATGTGTTTGGAATTATTCAACAACTATTTTAAGATCACAATGCTCACAAAATGCTGGCTAACGAAATTACTACAAGAAAAACAAACCAATTATAAACAGGTTATATGAGTCTTCTTCTTTTTTAGTCCCAATCATAGCATTTTCATTATTTTAAGTTGCAATCTTGACGACAAAGACAACACTAGGACAGACTACAGTGGCTTAATAGGTTACAGTGACGCCAATGGGCTAGCGGCCGCCATGTTTAGGCAAATTTTCTATGGGTATTATAGGAGGAAAACACAAAATTCACGATTTTTGTGGAATTGGACTATAATTTATTGTGATAACATTCTGATCATGATGTACTATTATACTATCTTTATTGTGATTAATTTTTCAATGACTTATACCTTATAAATGAAGTAATATTCAATTTCGAGAATGCGAATATAACGCGGTTAATTTAAAATTTTGAATTATTCGCGGTAAATACGAATTTCAAACGATGCTTCCACACAACGTTACTACATTTCTGAATAAACTTAATTGATCAGAGTTGAACTGGTATTCGAGTTAAACTACGAATTATATAATATGAGAATGATGAATTGATTATATGTATGTCTTGAAATATTCTTCTACATTCTACTTACCTCATTTTAAGGACATGTGAAAGAAATAAATAACAGAACACTTAACAATACATTCATTTTATTTTGAAATGATTAATACATATATAAAATAATCGACAATTCATTTATTTTTAAAACACAATAATATAAGTTGGACACATACATTTATTTCATTTTCTCATAGATTTACTGCCATAATTGTTGACTTTATTGACAATCTTTTTTTACTTGCTATCTTCAACCTTAAGTTCAAAAAACGAGTTTTTATTTTCCAATATATGGCAAGAAGAGTTTGTTCCCACAAAGTGAACCTATAGAATATGGAACAATATTGTATAACACACAAAACCAAGCATGAAAGTTCAGAGAAGAACATATAATACCTCACAAAGAACTGAATAGTTTGTTGGTTGCCAGTTATCTCGCATAACTTTGGCTGTCCAAAGTTTTCTTCTAGCTGGGTCTCTGGGAAAAGTTTTCATCAAAAACCCTTTTTAGCTGCAGAGTTTGTAAAGTTGAAAGCTGAACATCCAGGCATTCTTGAGTTTTACTATCTAAAAATTATACCACTTGAAAATATGCATATCAAACACTATATTGTAGGTTAGATAATTTTTTTGTGAAATAATTCACAACTTTCATAATATTCATAATGATGATTATATTATATATTAACACAGATATAGGAACTATACAACTATCTTAAATGGAGATATTCTCAGAATTGATTGTTGTTTATTTTCATATTATAAATTTGTCTCCAGTTTCACTTTATACCCAACAGAAATCCTCGATATTAGATAGGATTGAGGGACTTACCTGGGCAGGTCGAATTCCAAGCGATTCTTTATTCAAAAGCCACGAATATACAAGAATTTGATAAAAAAACATGATATTTCCAATGCTTCTATCACAAATTTAGCCTAAACATGGCGGATTCACGTCGACCTTGAAACAACCAATAGAAAAGATGACATTCCGTTGTCGTCACTGTAACCTATTAAGCCACTGTAGGACAGACATATTTTTTCTCTCTCAAAGCTGGCTGAACTTGTCAATTACTCACCTACCCCCCCCCCCCATCGCCATCTTCCAGTGAAGAAGAAAAGCAGGAAAAAGAAGACCGCCAACCGAGACGGCCCGCCGAAGCCGCTCGCCGCCCCCGTTGTCCCCCCTGCGTCGCCGCCACCGCTGGCCGCCCAAACGCCCATTGCCCTGTCCCCGGTCGCCGCCCACGCGGAGCCGATGGCGGCAGTCAAGCTGGAGGCGCCGCCGTCGCCCCAGATGGGCCCCGAGGCGGGCGAGGAGCCCGCCGGGCCCGACCAGAGCCTGCCCGTAGCCGCGGGGGCGGTCGAAGTCTGCCCGCCCACTGAGGTCGTGGCCGCCCCGAGTGTCAGTGTGAGTGTTTTTTTTTTCACAAGGGATTAATGTTGGAATTTATCGGGGAGGGGGAAAACAAAAATACAAGAACATTTTCGAGGGATTAATCCCTCATCATCAGCTTATGTAACAGGAAGTATATCTGAGGAGTAAAAATTGATGTTACCTAGACCTACCAGTAACATTTCAAAAAATGTATATGAACCGCAACTGGTGCGAATTACTAGTGTTATGGCACAGATTAGAAAACCTTGCAGATGAGACAGTCAGACAGGGTGAATAAAATTTGAGAGAGATGTCGAAAGCGCAAAATTCGAAGGTCCAGTCATAGATAAGCGCAGGCCCTTAAATATTGATCGCGTGTTTTGTTTTCATCTCTGTCATCATTTTGTTGGTTATGTTACAAATGTTTTCGTTTTACACGATTCACGATACAGTATTTCGGATGGGTTTATGTTCTTACAACAATGTAGGTATAACAAATTCAAAAGGAAAAGCAATAAAGGTTTCGAGGATTATTACAGCACAGATTAAACCTATGATCATATTCTACATTATATTGAATGTGAATCAGTTACAATGATGTTTATTGGCAATCATTACTGTGTATATGAAGATTGCAAATCATCTCCGAATAAATCGGAGAATATCAAATTACATTGTTTTCCAAAGGACGTAAAACTGTGAGTACTTATATTGAGTGATATATTGACTTTGATCAAAATTTTCCATTTGATGGGAATTCTACCATTATAAATGGGCACATTCAAAATATTCGAAATTCATCGTAAAATTCATTCAGAATCCATCTTATTCCTAATAGACACTAATTTCTGATGACACCTTAGGTCTGTTCGCTGTGTATGCATGAAATTTATATTGTACACTACATTTTCTTACACTCACTGCTCGTTGTCGATGAGTGTAGTGAAGTGGAGTGTAATTAGTTCAATATCTGTTCGGTGCTTTTATTCTGCTTTCTGCTAATTCTAGGACTTTGATTGGGAGGTTATGCTTATAATCATTTTGTATCAATTTACGGCTTGTGAATCTCTTCTGAATGTATCAAAAATGCACAGTGATGATGAAATCATTATTGCGAATTCGGACGATGAATTGTTGACAAGTTCATCTGACAAGGATCAATCAATGGCATTGATGTCAATTCTTTTGATGCTTTCGTAAATGGGGACAAAAGATTCCCGGGTAACAAATATAACCATTATTTTGTCGAAGCAGTTTTTTTTTTCAAAATATATCATTATATACGTCTAACCTCATATTATCCAATATCCATTTGCACTACACTTATCACACCTCTAAATCGATTGTAACAACTGGTTTTTTCGTGCTACAACATTTTAACAACGAACATAGTGTAAGTGTACACGGGAAATCACCGAACTGTATCAGTGTTACACAATCTACTATTCTGTACAATAGTGTAGTTTATGGAGACACAGCGAACAGACCTCTTGTTCATAATAAATCACTCAGAAGTAGGTTACCTTTTATAACAGATCTTTTATATTGTTGTTGATCATGCAGTACTAAAATGGCAACATTGCACTTCAGTAGTTCCAGCGGCTATCCGGCAACTGGCGATGCGCAAGATTTAAAGGTCCGAGGTCGTTGGAAACGGATGTCAGTACATCAAACAAAATGGCCAGAATACATTTTTGGGAATTTGGAAATTTAATCGCACGTGTAAAATAAAAAAAAATTCGAATTTCCACAAACTTACGTGGAATAACAGAATTTCAGAAACTTCCCCATTCTCATAACGCCACAAGTCCTCTGATAGGCACAATCCTGCGTTGCCCGTTTCAGTATTTTTCGGAACTTCTGAGGCTCAATTTCATCCCATGAATGAAACACTCAGACGAATAAAAAACATAGACTGGTATTTTCCATCCTTTTCATGATGCCAACACCACTGTCAAACCTTCTTGTTTCCACGATAAGAATATATCGTTCGGGCCTCGTCGGACCAACTCGCCGGTTTCGTGTTTCGAACGATGTTTCTCAGATTGTTTACGATTCATGACGTGGTCATTCGTGTTGTCGTATTATCATTCACAAATCGTTGATTTGTCCGTTTTTTATCGATTAATTCACTTATTCGTGAATTAAATATACTGCTCTTCACTTAAAATAGTACAATTTATGTTGGCCCCAGAAATTCGTCTTTGAAATATTTTCTGGAATTTTGTATAATGTAAATTTTTTGTTATCAAGGAATGAATACATGAGAAATATATAATTTTTCATCTTTTTTCAGGTGGTGAATGATTCTAGTCCAAAATTAATACCCAGATTGATTGATGCCACTGGAGACAAACATGAAGCAGGAAGTGAATTGTGTCCTGAGGAATGGAATGTTCTTGACGTAGCTCAATTTTTAAGAGTCAATGACTGTGCCAACTACTGTGACTCATTTACTAAACAGGTAAGCAAGAAAAAGTTTATTTTGAACTATTGGATTTCCACTCAAATAGGTATTTTTCAAAAATTGTGGTGAAGATTAAAAAAATTGCACAAATTATTCGAAAATTGTGAATTTACGACTGAAAATATCAATGAAAAAATTGAAGTAGAAATTTGTCCAATAAACGACAACATTCAGTTATTGAACATTCAGTTGTGAAGACAAAAATGTGAGTACTGGAAAACACTCAGTTTTCTCTTTATTCCAGATTGTTGACGGTAAAATGATGTTGAATCTCACCAAGGAAGAAGTGTTGGACATCACGGGGGGCAAAGTGGGGCCGTCGTTGAAGATTTACGACCTGATCCAGCAATTGAAAATAAAAGTCAACCCATCCCAGGGACGCCTATTGAAAACTAATATCAAAAAATTCTTATAGTGCCTATTTATATTGATTTTATTTTGTGTCTTCTTTGATTTGACTTATTTGTATATAGTAGGGTATGAAATAGCTTAAGTTCTATTTTTCGATGAGTTCAGTATTTATACGATGGCATTTTGTGTGCGAATTAGGTTGCTCATGATCATTTTTTTATTATAGTTTGACGATCAATTTGAATTATTGTTTCACTTTTGCACCCTTGTTGCTAAATTCTGAAGCATACTTTCCTTCCTACACTCCCATCCCATTTTTCTGTTTATCTTTTTGCCTGACCCAGAATTGTCTGATAAAACATCATTTTTTTTTTTAAGAAATCTTTCATTCTATATTTTATAGATTGATACATGATTATTCTGTTTCATTTTTTGACCCCAATTTTTGAATTGGTTAAATAACCACAAAGTTCTGCATAATTACTTCAGTTTTGTTTTAAATACTAATCATATGTACAAGAAATATTCATCACAAATAATAACTCAAGAATCATACATAAACCAAATCACATTTAAACTCTAAAAACAATGTAATGTCACCTAGTTGAATGACCTTAAAATGGCCAAAATTTCAAATGTAAATAAATATTCTACTTATTAGCTAATATCCAGGGATGCTTCATTACTTCTGGTAGAGAAATCCTCTTGTCACTTCTATGCACCAACAGCTACAAGCAATGATTAAATAAGAAAAAAAAATTACTTAGGTATTTGGCAGCTACTATTGCTAATCTATCATTTATTTATTTATTTCAACATAAATACAATATGGTAGAACAGTTATGCCACAATAAATACCTTAGAAATGAGATCCTTGGCACCATCTGATACATATGGAGGATATACAACATCCACACATTTTATTTTTTTGTAGGTTGTTTCCTGTTCTTTACTCTCAAATGGTGGATGTCCAACAAGAAACTCATAACAGAGTACACCTAGAAATGTATATTCATTACAAACTCTGCTTGTTCAAATCAAAAGTTTATAGAAACAATACAAATTTTTTTTGGTTAAATTGTGCCTAAATTCAGCATGTATATTATGAGTAAATACCTAGACACCAGTGGTCAACATAGTGCTTATATTCCCTTCCTTCAACCATTTCTGGGGGAAGGTAATCCAGAGTTCCACACATGGTCTTCCTAACCAGAGAGGGTGCATGAACTGACCACCCAAAATCAGCTAGTTTGACATCGCCAGCAATGGTAAGCAACAAATTTTCAGGCTTGATATCTCTATGTATCACTTCATTTTGATGACAGTAATGCAATGCATCTGCCACTTGGAAAATATATTTGGCTGCCCTGAAATTACAAATGGGGGTACCTAACTGTCAGAATGAGACATTACATTATGACTATGACATACAAATGCTCATCAAAATGTCCTCCTGAGCTATCTTTCAAATGCTTGTATAACTCTCCTTGTGCAGCAAACTCTAGGATCAGATAAATTCTATAGGAATCATGAAACCAAGCTAATAGTTGTAGAATATTTGGGTGCCTGAAATTATGAAATAGAATTCATATTTGATCAATTAGGGTTGATTGGAGAAATCTCCAAAAACCCATGTGAAACTCACTTCAAATGGCTTTGAATTTCAATTTCTCTCAAAGTCTGTATTTCAACTCGGGACTTCACTAGTTCACGTTTCAACAACGTCTTGAGTGCAACGACGAATCCAGTTTTTTTCTCTCGAGCCAAGTACACCCTACCAAATTTACCTCGGCCCAGTCTTCTGCCTAATTCAAAGTCATCTAATGACCACTTGTACCTAGAAAAGCCATCTCAAGACAACTGCCAATTACATTGAATGGAACTTACCCTGAATGTCCAAAAGATTCATGAGATAACATGCTAAACAAAAGTTCCTTAGTACTTTTTGAACCTTTGGCAAGCATCACAAGTTTTGAGTGCTTCTCAGCTTCATCGTTTAGTTTCTTAATTCGCTGAGCCATTGTTCCTCTCCAAGTTTAATTGAAATTTTACTGTTATTTAAATTCAATCGAACAATTTTATTCAATAAGAAAAAACGGGCAAAATAAAAACCGTTATACTTAAAAATTCGAATGTCAGGGCCAGTCAGGGGACAGGACTGACAGGTGACGAACGACATTAGTGGCATCAGTGCATCATTCATTCATTACTGATTTTGACGTTTAAAAACGAATAATGTTAAGAATGACCAGATAGCCACATGTAGCTCAGTGAAGTTTCTCCAAGTTGAATTGAAACTGTACCGTCCGTACATATATAACTCGAATTATATTTCAGTATCAATGGGCAGTGTCAGTAAGAGATAACAAACTTAACTTGATACTCAGAATTGAGAAGCCAATAAGCTGTCATTCTCACTGAACTCAATATCTTGTTTGAGTTCAGTGGTCATTGTTGATCGTGCGTATATGGAAATCTGGTAATTCTGAATTCGTGATTCCTATTATAATATGAGTCAGATTTGTTTCTCTTCAACTGACAGAATATGGTTATTTTGGTGAATGTGGACCAACCACCCAACCCTCCTGAATCGAGAACATTTTTTTGACAAATCGTTCCCCCACATTATTCATTATTCCATTCCTATTTCCTCCTTCAATAAGTGAACCGTGAATCAGCATTATGGTCTTCGGATAGTGGATGTGAATTTTGGTGATATCAAATCGAACAAAAACAAATACCTATTGAGGAAAAATAACAGAATCCTTCCTCACTGTGCCATCTAGTCAAATCAAAATTGTTACGAATTTATAATAGAGGGTTCTTGCTTGTTGCAATAATTTCAAATATAGCTCTAGATATTCCACGATCATGAAGAATCTACACAGAAGAAACTCTTGACAGAAGACTCCACGAAGATAAAGAAAAACTCAAAAACCATGATTGAACCACAAAATACCTTTATTAGGTACCTTGGTGGAATTCATGTTATTATTTTTCTGTCTGCTTGTGTGAATATCAAAAGAATGTTTCATGTATGCCCATTGCTCCTACTGTTTTTTTTGCTTCAGTCGAGTGCGAGGCTGAATAATCATACTTATCAGCTGCAATTTCTGAAATAAATATCTGCATTATTAGGTAGACATTAATTTTCACACTGTTTCTGATTGTTAGATAAAACTATTATTGTTACCCTATTCAAGTAGACATCTACAATTTTAATTTTCCACGAATCATCTCGTAAATTATGTTATCACTTTGCCATTGCGGGTGCATTTCTGCACCTTTCGTGTCGAGTAAGCGTCCCACTCTTATCGTAAATATCGTAGCGCCACTGCTTCTGCGTAGGCTAGAAAAGAAACACGCCATCGCTCCGGCTTGGCTGGCGTCAACCGGGTCTCAGCTGTTTGCGGCTGTTTCCCGCCAAGCGACGCGCTACCAGACAACCGCTGTGAGGCGTAGCGTGTGTTTGTCTGTCAGGCGCTTGGTGAAAATTTGTGAATTAGTGAACAAACTCGGACGGTTCGATCGCGCCCACGGACTTTTCGGGTGGTGAAAAACAATGTCAATTTATGTGAAAGAGGAGATGATGATTTTCGAGGAGAACGGCGACGAGAGGAAGGAGATACTGGGCAACATTTCCAGGTGAGGAACACGCTTCCCCGTTTACCGCGCTCCGATTATCGTACACATGATTTTGACGTTTTGTTTGACTTTTTT
Source organism: Chrysomela aeneicollis (assembly GCA_029955515.1). Lineage (NCBI taxonomy): Eukaryota > Metazoa > Arthropoda > Insecta > Coleoptera > Chrysomelidae > Chrysomela > Chrysomela aeneicollis. The sequence goes on from JARUHQ010000001.1 coordinate 31,753,645, forward strand.
CATCTGTCAAAGCTAGTTGCCACATTCATTCATGTGCTTCTGGTGTGGAATGTGCATCGGCATAGATGATCTATGTGCATCGGCTTTCGATCGGTTTTTAATCAACAACTACGCTCAGTCGTAGTACACAACCGGCGGCTCGACTGTTATTGAACCTCGCCATGTTTGCTGAAAATGAACCGGCAATGTGGGTCGGTCATAGCGTGCCGTGTTGTCATGACGAACTCATGACATTTTCATTTCTGTTTGCTGGATTTTCATAATCGGCGACTTGGCGGTACATCCTGAATGGTGAATAATTATTGATAACGAGTCACTATTTCAAGGCGTCTATTCTATTATTATAACCCGCGATATCAATAATACTAACGATAGGACAATATTTAATTCGGATAATTGATGAAAAAGTATGGATAATAGCTCGGATAGTAGATAAAATACTGCCTACCTAAGTAACTATTCGTGTAGTGGAATCGGGATTTTTATACCTACATGGTGATTAGTGAAATACGAGGTGAAATATAAAATTAGTAAAGTCGGTGAAATTGAAAACTCAGATTATACACCTACCTACCTAGGTCCAGTTTTAAGCTATCCTTTTTACCTATTATTTCTTAGCTAGTAGGTACCTACATAAACATTTTATCATTAGCAACTGTCGTTATTGTATAATTTTTAATTATGTAGGTACTCTTTTCATTCCGAGTTTTATTCGTTTTAAATTGTTAAAACGTGCCGAAACACAATTCCGTATAAATTATGCCTACCGTGAATACTTTCAATGAATAATTTTCTTCGTCATCGTTAATTAAAATACTCATTAAGTATAAAATATCTACCTACCTAGTCCAGCATAGCCGATCGATTTTCGTTCTTACTCTCAAATCGACTTTAGTACTCGTCCCTACCTCATTAACAGTTTCTTTTAGAGCAGTCCTAACATTGATTGTCGCTGGTAATAAATATCGAATGTTCATACACCCAGGTAAGTATGCCTGCATGCCAAGAGCTTATTGAACCTAAAAATGAACGAAACAGCTGACGAACGCGCCAGCATGAATCTAGTCAACCATGAATCATTGATCGGCTGTTGTTTGTAGACCTCGGCATTTGTAGACAGAATAGAGTGTGCGGAGGAAGTCTAATCTGATCACATTTTTCTCGCACAGAGACGGACTAAGTACCTATTGCAATTGGAATGGTCAACAGTTGATTTCATTCAGATTTCCTAATATCGAATTAGAATCCCACTTGACGATTTCTGCAAATATTAACATCTGTTTTATCGGATAACTTGAATCATGTAAATAAAACTTAACTATGCTTACACCTGAAATACTGAACTATTAATTTAGAAAATAAATCACAATTTTTGAGTAAAAACTTCTGCGTTTCATTGGCTTTTTTTAATCAGTTCAATGTATTGGTTGTAAACATAATGGTGATAATAATAATCGTGCCGACTATTTTGGTCTTAACAATATGCAAAACTCGACAAAAAAAATCAGTCAATGTCTCATTTTTTGGTAACAATCTGATTCAATAATAGGTATATTAAAACGTCCTACCCTCAAAATGTTTGCTGGTGTAGCATCATCGAAAAACAAAATGTCCATCATCATCCCTCACCGAGTCCCTCACGGTATTTTTTTTTTCATTACCGGGCCATTGTTACACGTACCTATTCCGGCAGTATTTTTTCTGGAACACATGGTTTCGTGTGACAATAGTAGTTGGTCCTATTTATTGAAGCCGGGCACAAAATCTCTTTGTGTAGAAATCGGTTCATGTTCCTCACCTGTCTAGAGGAAGGTAAGACGGCAATAATGGCTATTCATATCAGTGATTTATTGCGAGGTTTTCCCACGAAGATCTCAAGTGGGTCCCCTTCAGAGCATTCGAAATGAAATGATGCTCAGAAATATACCTAGAGCAGTAGTAGTTATTCGACTTACATAGAAGCAAAATAATATGTTGATCACGGAATGTTTAAATGATACTTCCAGATTTGGCAGTGTCCATAATTCCGGTACAATGAGTGAATGAATTTTGATGGAAAAAAATAACAGCGGCTTCAAAATGGGAGATAATTATTATTCTATTTGAAATTTTCCTCAACTAGAAAGTTGAAAATAAAAATAACAATAATAATATATTATAAATATAAAGGTCTTTCATTTAATCCCTAATAACCATGAAATGTATGCTACCATGGATTTGGCGTAAAAAAGGGACGTGGGAAACCATTTTAAAGCAATGTTACGATTGCTATTACGTCAGTAAAAATATGGGGCAAATATAAGGTTTTAGTTCAAAGGAAATTCCGAAGATGCGCTACGATCATTTTATTTGAATAGCCTCTATCACGAATAGCAATCACAAGAAGCTTTCATTCAACGAAAACTGGGTAAGATCGGGTGTATCAATTATTCCCCAGTGTTGATTCTATGATTTTCACATGATTTTCAATCAGATTATTGTCGTAAGTCGCGCCATCTCTTAGTTAACGATTGAACTAAAACCTTATACGACCCATGCTTGGTGGTGGTGCTTTCAGTTTTGTTGTCGGGTTGTCGCCAGATTAAAGCCTGGTTCATGCTTATACAAATATCGGAAAATTTATGCGAATAAAATGGCCGCTGAAAAGACTTTTTCGCAAATTCAAAATTTGGTCACGTGGGATACGGGATTAATTAATAACCCTGTAGTATATTTTATCGGCAATATCTTGGATTTGTTACCGAATGAAAACAATGGAAGGTTAAATTGGCACATAATTTTTACTGCATGAGTTAGAAAATTCTGGTTTATACCTATTGAAAAATTTAAATGAATGCCTACTAAGTAAATACTGGATGTTATTCATTTGACTGTGTCAAGACGTCTGTCACTTTTATCAATTTTATACACTCTACCTCCATTTCATATGAACAAATTCACTCTTTATTTGGTCCACCACCATGCAATACTATTTTCATCTAATAATAAGTGGGCGATCAACTCTATATGCGAATAAAAATTCCCTTCATTTGGAAAACTGGTACCGGCATCATCGCGCGCGGCTTCAGTCGGCCTGGGGGCTCTTTCGAGGTTATCTCTCGTTAAGATGCTTGGAATTCCTTCGTTCGAGTAGGCTGTGACTCGGTTGAAAGTTGAATGGAAAATTTAGTACGGGAGATAATGTTGCCTTTGGGCGAATAAATCAATACGTCCTTCGGATTTTGAATGACCCTGTGTAGGGGCTCCAGAGGAGTATGTAGTGTACTGTCATTAGCAAAGATGTGGACGGAACAGCAGGTCACCTCTAACAGAATAAAGTTGGGGCCAAAATAGATCCCTGTGGAACACCTGCGTCTAAATAGATTTCTCATCGGATGATGGGTGATATAAAGGATGCTTGTTAGTAAGGGTTAGGGATATCGTTCGAGATAATTGAACTTCTTATATTTCACTATCAGAAAAAAAATGCAAGGGGTACCACAATACTTGTGAAATGGGGGCGGAAAAAAAAATACTTCATGTTCAAACATAATGGCTTCATTTCAATGAGGTATCTAGGAATAATTATGGCGACATGTCAAATTGTGATATTTGTTAGATTTGCATCACGGCACGGCAAAAATCCGATTTGATAGGTCATTAAAACGAAGTGTAGAATCAAACTCGATATTTCCAGTGTTTACGTTTTGCAATGTGCTATGATCTTGTTGAAAATATGCGAGCTCATCTGTTTCATTGATTGATGTTTCATTCAATAAATCTTCTCTTTTCGTTGTAGTAAAAGAAAAAGTTTCTTCCAAAATTTTGATATGCATTTTCCGATATTTCTAATAATAACGATGAACAATAATAAAATTGAAATTTATCAGAAGATTATTTCGAAAATGTGTGAAGATGAAGACCACTTGTATAAACAAACCATTGCTTGCGCACCTTTTTTTATCTAATATAGATTGTTTTGACTCGTCGAGGTATTGCATCATTGTGCAATATTATAACGTATGGATTCTAGATAAGAAGTGCTAATATTCACTGATTGTTTATTGGTTTGTTCATGGATTTGTCATGGGTGTATCCTATATGATAGCGAAAAAAAAAGAAGGATGCAATATCACAAAAAAAGTTAATGGAAAATAGGAAATTCCTATAGATAAAATGTATTGACAATGTGACATCAATATTTCAGATATCGACATTTATATCAACAAATTAACTGCAACAAGCTGATGAATGTCTAACCAACTACCAGCAAACTTTTCAGATGTTATGATTATTTTATGTATGTACCATTTTGATTGGATTGAAGAATCCAGGAAGGAATAAATCTAAAGTTTTATTTGTTATATTTCATTACAATATAGGAGAACGTGTGAAAACACGAACTTGAATTCATTCAAAACTAAAATCAATTATTTGTAAATCATGAAGTGACGTTTTAAGGGTTTTCATGCAAAAAACTATAGGTAACTTATTATCATAATAGATACATACATATTATTTCCATTTATTAATGGTATTGGTGGATTTATAAACTCAACTAAACTAAGAATTAAATTAACAACCAAGAATTAAGAAAGATGAATACAAGAAAATTCCATAGAGGTTTTATAAACATTCATCTGTCATTTAAATTAATAATTAACAACTAAGAAGATGGTCATCTTTTCAACTAAGAATTAACAATTATGAATTCAGCGCATGCGCATATTAAGGCACATTTGAACACAGAACCATTTCTTCGCTCTGAATTTCAGGCACGGAACAATAAAAAAACCTAATTCTTGAATGATGTTTATAAACACCTTCTTAGTTGATGTAGTTGTTAATTATTAATTGTTAATAGAATTCTTAGTTTAGTTGAGTTTATAAATTCACCATATAGAAAACATCCGCATCATATAAACAGTTGATATACAGTGACAGTTTTGACAGATGAGGCTCAACTCATAGGTATGTGGAGTTTTATATAATTGTGTATATATATCATAGCTAATTTATGCAATCTATACCTACCTATATATACATGCTCGATGTACTAATGTTATTAAAAACACCGGCGTAATATAAGTCGTAAATGATATAATGTTGTCATCCTAACCTATGATTAGAGGAAGGCCGTCGGAAGGTGATTGTGTTCATTTATATGCGCAGATTTTTCATCCCGCCAGGGACGGACTGGCCCACCGATCAACCGGAAATTTTCGGGGGAAAGGTACCGGTACATTGGGCAGATGTAACATCTGCATTGCTACCGCCGAAAATTTGAAAACACCAATACAATCATTACATGATAAAATAGCTTGAAATCAGTGGAATAATTTTCTTCTTTTATGTGGTATTTCATAATTTTCGACATGCTTTTATTATTTGTTTTTATAGAATAGTAGTGAATCAGTTCCTGACCAGCAAATTCTACTTCAATTATTATAGTGATGTCTGATTTTAGAATGATAACATTTTCAATTATTCGTATTTCAAAAAAGATCTTTCAATTTTTTTTCTTCCAAATTCGGCATTTTATCATTTGACTACGACGCACAACCATATTATTTTTCAACCGACTTTCGTGTATAATAGTATATTATGGTACAAGTTTTATAGACGCTATGTCTTATAAAACGTGTGTCATATGTAATTTTTTTTTATTGATTTGAAGAAAAAAAATGGATTTAATATCGATAAATAACAGAAACATCTTCGATTGGTAACAATGATGACATTGAAATAATTGAAATCTGACGCACAAGCGTAAAGCCCAGTTTACAGTTGAGCGATTTTTATTATTGCAATACCAGTGGTGAAAAATTCAATGTTGTTATTGTTTTTATTGGTCAATTTAAATCAAATTATACTCTGAATTGAAATTTACCAATAAAAACATTGAGTTTTTCACTGCTAATATCACCAAATCCAAAATCGCTCAGAAGTAAACTGGGCTTAACTCTTCTGACTTTCATTTGACAGTTCGATTGTACCAATATCTGAATAATAAAAAAATGCGTATCGAAATAGAGGCTATTTCGACACGCATTTGCGTTGCACAATGACTTCATTATACAACCAAAATAGAAAATAGTATATTATGATACAAGTTTTATAACACGCTATTTTGTCGCACGCACAAGTTCGACAACGTGTCTTATAAAACGTGTGTCATATGCAATTTTTTCTATTTTGAATTGATTTGGAGAAAAAAATGGATTTAATATCTATAAATAACAGAAAGATCTTCGATTGGTAACAATGATGACATTGAAATAATTAAAATCTGACGCACAAGCGTAAAGCCCAGTTTACAGTTTAGCGATTTTGATTATTGCAATACCAGCGGTGAAAAATTCAATGTTGTTATTGTTTTTTTTTGGTCAATTTAGATCAAATTACACTCTGAATTGAAATTCACCAATTGAAACATTGAGTTTTTCACTGCTAATATCACCAAATCCAAAACGTTCAGAAGTAAACTGACTTTCATTCGACAGATCGATTGTACCAATCTCTGAATAATAAAAAATAGAGGCTATTTCGACACGCATTTTCGTTTCATAATGACTTCATTATACAACCAAAATAGAAAAATAAGATGTTTGGAAAGTCTATAAGGTGTAAGTCTAACCAGTCAGTATTTTACAATTTTCAAATATTTTCCTCCGGTTTCCTCTCCTTCACAACTTTGAAACGATCATGTTGCCATAGCTTTATGGGACAATTAAACCCATATTACAATGAGGATGAATATCTCAGATCTCAGTTGATCATCTAAAACTTCTACGCCAATGAAAAGAGAAGGGTTTGAGTATGGAATTTGTATTTGATACTAATTTGGCGTTTAAAACACTTTTCAAGCACACTTTTATTGTCTTCTTTCTGAATGAGCGCTTGTTCAAAACATTTTTCTGGTTTGTGTGTGCCAGTTCGGCACTGTATCTAATTCTTTTCAGTGATTCATTTTCTGCTATGTGCATCTACATTTCGTTCTACAACACAAATAGAATGGTATATTATTTCCATGTAAGAAGTAACGTTGTTTGTACTACAGGTATATAAAGTTACCTATCATATACGAATGTTGTCTATTTTATCTCACATTGTACACGGTGACCAATGAGTTTTTTGACTGAAAAATGTAGAATATCGAGAAAGAGGAAGGATATCAACAGTTGCAGATTTCTGTGCATTAACGAAATTAGATACTGCAAAACCAATAACTAACAATAACTTCTAATGCTCGCATTTGCCGCAAAAGCGATATAAAGACACAGGAGGAATGAAAACATGATGATGATGACTAAACCTAAAAAATCTCGAAATGACTTAAGATCGGGTAGTAGAATTTTCCATGACACGAAAGACCGTTCCATGCTGATTAAAAAATTCAAATAGTATAAATTTCATCTAACTCAACTATATTTGCTAACGTCTACTGTTTGCATGCATTATTCCTTATCTTAGCTGCACTGTATATTATTTATTGTTCGATGTGAATAAATTGTTGGTAGTACGTCAGTCGCTAGTCCATTAGGTTTGACGCCACCATTTTCATGTTCCTCGAATAATCTAGCTAATTTGCGTGAATTTCTTATGCTGAAAGGTGTTTGAACCCAGGTGATATGGCCTATGACGAACTTGGAAATAATCGACACGTTCGTTTGTTTTGTGCACTAGATCCAGGCAAATTACCAACCTTACATGATTGGCAATGATTATTGATATAAGAAATTACTGCTGGATAAGGTGCAAGGCGACATGAAGCATTAATGAATCAATGAACTTTTTTTTTTCTTTGGGTTGTCACAACGTTTATCAGGAGATGCTATATTTAGCTGTATGGGCGGAGCCTAAGATAATTTAATGCCCTAACCCTCTCGCTCCACCTAATTTTAGAGATCAATTGGTATTACTTCAAGGATATTCGAGGGGATGTTTTTTACGTATTGTTTTAATCCAGTAAAATCGATAAACAGCCAGGTCCTATTGGGTGTAGAATTGGAACTTCTTTTGAAAGGTCTGTTCTTACATTATTGTGACCAATCGAAGATGTTTCTGTTGTGTGGAAAAAATCGACTAATCTTGTTTTTTTTTCTGCAACTCCTGAAGCAAATAAAAAATGAAATTCTCTCAATTGATTAGCTTAAATTAGTCCTGAAATATCACTACCTATATTGAATCGCAGGAAAAAGTGGATTTTCAGAAATGGCACTGCTGAGTTCGCTCGAAGCTAAAGCCACATACTTTTCTATCAGGTAAATAGGGTAAAGAAATATCCCAAAATGAGCCTAAAATTATGTCCACCCATACCGAGTCGAAACTCGTGAGTAGGGATGGGCGAAATTATCGATAATATCGATAATTTCTGAAAAAATAAATTATCGATTTATCGATATTATCAATAATTCCGATAATATCGATAATTCCGATGTTATCGATAAGTTCTAATTATCAATAATCGATATTTTATAATTATCGATAATCGATATTTCCAAATCGTTATCGCACACCCCTGATTTTCTGGAACCTGTATCAATAGTTTTTCCGTTTTCACGTACACAATACAAGAAATTATCCGAATTCTTGATCTCACTAGCTTGTGAAGTATTGAAAAACATGGATCGATAATATCGATAATAATGACAATATCGATAATTTTTTTTATCGATAATCGATATTTCCAAATCATTATCGCCCATCCCTACTCGTGAGCTGATTTGCTAGCTTCTTTAGTATTATAAAGGGTGATTCATTGGTAAATGCGCATACAATAAGGATAGAGTGCTCCCAATTAACCTATATTTTGTTAATTTTCGACTCGAAACCTACTCATTAATTTTTTGAGACCGGAGCTAGAATAAGACTTCTTTATTAAGTTTATGGACACCACAAAAATCTATAGGGTGCTTCAATAGTTCTATATGGTTAATTAATAAAATAAAATCAATAAATCACATGACATTAGCAAAGAGTATAGGTTCTACTAACAAGAGAGTCGACTCAGCGTATTTATGAATGAAATAGTAAAATAGTATCGATTGACCTTGAAGAGGAAAAAAAAAACCATTGTGAATGAAATGGTTATGTGAATTATGTGATTTGATTGGTCGTTGGGTCAACTGACTCTGTCTAAACTCTATCTGACTCTGTCTATGTCAATTTTCACAAAATGACATCTTTCGTGAAGTTTGGCTTACATGAATTTTGATTGGACTTTAGATATCTTTCTGTCGCCCGAATTAATTCCTAGCCAATCACAAAACACTTTTCTAAAATCATGAATACTTATGAATTGAGCTTTTCACCATAGTTTTTCAGAAATAATTAACTTATTTGGCAATTTCACTTTATTATATAATAATTACAGTGTGTTAAATTGACCAGCATGAATTGTCCTACATCACTTGTGAATTTATAATTGAGGACATTTTGCAGATATATCCAATAACTTCACAGAAAATAGATTTCATAACAGCACACTTCAAGGAATTCCAGTGGATCTTAACAATTCTTCTAAGATTTTTTTGGTGAAATCAATAAAGATCAATTACATGATACACCTTCTCCAAGCTCAAGTATAAAGCAATCATCTAATTTGAGAATTTTATTTCACCAATGCATCATAAGAAATGTACAAGAAGGAATTACTACTCTAAGATGTTCTAGTGACCAGTGACCTGCCCAATCTTTTTTCCTTATACTATACACTTTGATATTATCAATGCCCTTTCAGAATATTCAATAAAAACTTCTCTTGATTTTCTGTTCCTCTAGATTTTTGTACTGATTTTCAGATCCTCTACTGCTTCAGATTGACCAGTGACCAGCATTGCTATAGCTAAAAATATGCAATGTAATATGTAACGAAATTATTGAATAATATAAAAATAAGATAATTCTGTAACTATATCAATTTACCTGCAACCACTGTAGAACTGAAGTGATATTTGTATGGGTACTTCATCTATAGCTTTCGAACTTTCTTTGTGACCATCAAATTCCACTGCTTCAATCAAAATATTCCTCAATGCAGAGATAAGTTAGTGGGTAATTTATATTTGGTGTCGAATAAATAAAAAACAGCAACCTCGATCGATCAGTTGTCAAACATATTTAATTCGTAGTAAATTTTCAAGGTCATTTGGTAACATTCCCGCCTTTCTCTGAGTCAACTCTCTGGTTAGTATAACCAGAGATGAGTAATAACAAGATGTGCACGTCTTATGGAAGATTTGGAAATATAGTCACGTGATTGATTTTCGTTTCAACGTATTATCACAGATGGCGTTTAACGCATGAATCTCAATTTTTGTTGATATGAAGTTAGCGTTTCGCAGCTAATTCAAATTACGAACTTTCACGAACTTAGATTACATTACAGTGTGTTACAGTACTCGAGTTGATTTGTTCACTTCACGTTTTACTCTGTGGTTTTTTATATTTATTATTCATTTTCTTAAGGATGAAAGTTAAGTTTTGTTTGATAACAGAGGTTTCATTAATATGGTGAGAAAATATGAATCACTATCAACTATTCATCCTGGTCTAAACAAAATTAACACATAAGACATGTGTAGATAATAACTTGAAGATTGGAAAAAAGTGCTCTGCATTGAAGATGCGCGATGTGCCTTTGAAGCAGATTCAAATGAAATAACTACTGAAAAAATCAAATTCAGGAATTTGTTGGTATATGGTGCCATGACCATAATTTCAGTTGCCACTTTAGTATGAAGAGGCTGTTTGCCTTTGAAATTGGGTTTCCACTTTTTATTTCTTTCTATCTCTATCCTCATTAGGGATCTTTTGATCATACAATTTGAAAAAAAAACGAGCAATATGTAATATCAATTGATTATGAAAAATATCTTTTACTGTTGTATGAATAAATATTGAATTGTCAGTGATTATTTTTATAAAATATTCAACAACACATTGGAAGTGATAATTATTTAATAATGATGACTAGTTGAAGATACATTGGCTGATGCATTTCTGTCCCTCTCCTCATCAATTTATTTACGTTTTTTTTTTTCATTCTGATGGTCTTGAAAATGTTCTCATAGGTGCTTTGGATATTCAATCTATTACTGAGCAATGTATTATTATCCTCAGTGAAATGATATTCTCAAACTAGCCCTTTGTACAGTTCTACCCAACTCGAATCTATTAGCTCAACATCTCCTGTAACAGAAAAAGAATAATCAAGTATATCACTCAGAACATAGTGAGTGTAAAATATCAACTGGTAGTGTGACGTACCTGAATAATTAACGATCCAATTTTTTGTTCGAAGAAAATCTTTGATTGGGAAACGAAATCCTCATTTCGGCGACGTGTTCTTTCACAGTTCAAGTACTCGCAATTTTATTTCCTGATCATGACATTGCCACTGTCACTGCAAAGATGACTACACTATGGTGTAACTAGTCAATGATAAAGGGAATGGGAAAAAGTTCTCGACACCAGCCTACTATGATATCCAATGTTTTTTAAGGATTGGTGATACTTATGAGAAATTCCACCAGGTGGCGAGACGTCAAAAATTCAAAATGACATGTCGAGTTGTTTTTTTTGTCAGTTTTTTTGAAAATAGAACAGGAATTAATTTAGGACAATAAATGCGAAATGCGAGTTTACAGCAAATACAAAAATTATTTTATAAAAACAGCGGGGTAAACGACGAAGGTTACAGAAAAAGAAAAAAGAAGAAGATTGATTGTGGTTTATGAGATACAGTTTGTAGTTTCTAAACATCTCGAGGTTTTTGTTGATGTATTGTGCATTTTCAAAATAATCAATTGGCATGCGTTTAAACTTGTTTAAACCATGTTTCAACATGCAGAGTTCATATTTCAAGAAATTATTACTGGAAATCCGAGACGTTGGTCAAAGGTGAATACTGAGTTGTCCAGAACATTTTTAGATATGAAGAACTTATTGTATCTGTAGGCATCTAGGAAGAAATTGATTGGATTTGGACCCTTTAGTGTATTCACTGCTGATTCAAATGGCATTCCATCAAGCACAACATACATTGATATCCTACTTAGGGGTTCTCTGTTTCTTACATGAGCCCTTGATGCTCAGTATTTTTCAGCAGGTTTTATCACCAAGGTAGGCAAATATTTTAAATGATTGTCATTGTTGGAAAGGTGAATTCATTATACTTATTTTCTTTTTATATCATCATTCTATAAGTTTTAACCATATAGTTCATTCATGGGAGTAATATACAGTTTCTTTTAGGTAAAACATTCACAGAGCCAGTGCTGAGCTACTTGATGATGGAACCCTTATGATTAATGTGGAATTAGCTGGTTCCATTTGGCCTTTTGAATATGCAAAAGTCACAATGATCTTGTGAATCATGTGAATAATATGACTTCCGTTCAGTTTCCATTGTGGTTTCACAAAATACAAGGTTCAGGAAACCATTGTTTATGATGGCTAATGTGAAATTTAACAATACTTTGGTCATTCATTTTTTGGTTATTAAATCTTAGAAGCAAACTATTTGTTTTCTTTATATAATATGATTAAATCATTACAAAATGCACATTTCTTTACCATATAAAAATTCAATGGATATTTTTATGTGAACTTACAATTTTTGTTTCAATCTCTTTTTCAGGATATTTCAAGATATCAAAATAAAGACAATTAAATTCATATTAAAGAATATCACAAACCTGAGAAGCTGAAACAAATAAAAGAAATTGGAAGATTCAAAATCAATCCACAAAAAATCAGCATATATATTTCAACTTACCATTTTTTCATATTGTATTTCTTATTTATGATTTATATTATGTACATGTTTCTTGTGGTAATGATACATATGAGCATATGAATCTTAAATTATACACTGAATATTATGGAGGAATTATTGAATGAATATATACTGTTAATGTACTATTTTATCAAGAATAGATAGTTCTTCATTCTAAACTTTCAACATTTGCTTGTGTGCAATAGTCTTCTGAAAATTCTGAATTCAATTTCAATGGCTCCAATAATTCTTGATGTTTGTAGTCAACATGGTTATTGCAAATGCTTGTTCTGCATCTCCCAGGACACTTTCTTCATAACCCTATAAAATAAAAAAGAAATCTAGAGTATTTTTCATCATATTTTACAATGGCATGATGTGTGTATACCTAGATGAAATCAAAAACAAAGTAATACTTTATGGTTGGAGTTAAATAGGTGATGAGATTTTTGAAAATGTTCAGAACTTACCAGGTTTCTTGGTTATTTCCATGCTTCTTTGCTCAATTTAGATCTTTTGTCTGCTCTCAATTTTTCATTCATTTCATTTACAAGATCTGGATGATTTTGAGATTTTCATCACTCAAAGGCACTAGGTTTTTCTACAAGTTGAATGAATTATAGATGTTGTATCAGAAATAGGCAATGTTTTCAAATTGTGTGAAATGATTCAGTCATTACCTATATAAAAAACTCATCTCAAGTGATTCTTCTTGAACCAAAATAATGAACAGAATAGGTACATAGACTTCTCCCTATTTGATTGTATGAAACCACTATTTTCATCAGCTTTACAATACATAATATAATTGATGAACTGAAAATACTGATCAGGTACCTGATATGGAATGTCTGAGATGCTAGATATCTTTTTGATTTTAGACTCTGATAGATTGTTCCTCTTGATGGCTGCTAACTACCTTCTCCTTCATTTTCTTGATGAATCGTTTTCATGTGGGAAATTATACCCAAATACTCCAGAAAATCTTCCAAAATTCAAAAGTAAACAAACGTGGCACTGAATTGTTTGCCAACAAGCAAGCATCATATACTGATTATTAAACTGTGTCGTTGATATATTTCAAACAGAATCCTTGTTTTCATGCTCACTGTTCCCAGTAATTCTCACAAATCACGCAAATCACTGCAAATCACCAATATATCTGATAACATCGAATCATCGAAATCAATTCTTGAACGTGCTTGAACTCTCGAATGACATGACAGTCATGACACAAAGCGCCCCCTGCACACGAATTCCGAAGTATCACCAATATTTTTACCCGTCGAGACTTTTGGGAGAAAAACAATTGACAAGTAGTTTCACCATAGTTATTTCCATCATGGTCACTGCATTTCTCAATAATAAATTGATTATACAAATATGCAACTGGAGTATTTCATATTGTTCAATAGTACTTTGATTAAGATATGAATGAAATTCTGATGTAAAACCACAATATTCACGAGAACGGGAACAAATTTCCACCGTACAAAGTCGATAAAAATCAATAAAAATAAACAAAGTGGAAGAGGAAGACAGTTGAATACAAAAGACAAAGACAAACTGATGAAGAAAAAGACAGAAAAATCTGACCTTGAACATGGCAGCCAGATATGGCAGCTGAAAAAGCTATGTTCACTCTTTGGAATCAACGGCACTAGTTCCATCTTGTGGTTGATTCCAAAAGCATGAAAAATATATTGCCAAATTTTAGCATTGACGTGCACATCTTGTTAGTGGGTTACTTATCTCTGGTATAACCTATACTTTGTGACATTAGCCAGTAAAGTAGCCGAAATCGCCGCGGAAAGGCTTCCAACGCCGGAACCGCGACAGCTACACCCATCAAGTTTCGCCGGCTCACCCCCCCCTTTCCACCCCACGCGCGTTGGGGGTGGGGTGGGGGGGGGTGGGGGGTGTAGACTCGCGTCTGGAAAAATCGATACGGCCAGTCGTCTATACTACGCGTCTAACGAGCCCGATGACCTGGTGGACGAGTGCGCAGGCGTCGCAAGGGGGTGATTCTAGGGGTGGGGGGGTAGGGGGTGGTTACGCCGTTCGGGGTAGGTTGGCCGGGGTTAAGGGGGTGCAGTGGGTCAGCTGGACAGCTGCGGGGTCGCAGCCTCTAGGAACGCTATTTAATAATAATAATAAATATACTTTATTGTACAAAAATGAAAATCTTGTTGACAAATATAGTCATGTATAAATAAAATATTACATAAAATATTGGACGAAATACCTATACAAAAATGCACATGCATATAATAAATACGTCAAAACAATCATATACGAATTAATTTAATCAATTATCAGATTATCGTCAAAAAATTTCTGTAATAGTTATTTATGTATCAAGGGCGTAAAATAGGCTTTTATGGACCGTAGCGTGTGAGTAATGGCCTGAGTGATAGCGAGGGCTATTAACACGCCTAGGTCCATAAAAGCCTATTTTACGCCCGAATTACATACAACATTTTATGCACGACCAGTATATTTCATTGTAAATACCTCTTCACTTCTCAAGCATGATAGGAATACATCACCGATGCAGTGAGGTTCAGATTATATCGGAAAAATAAATCAAGGAGTGATGGAATCCAAGTTACCATGGTTATCCAGTCAATTTTTCCATAAGGAATAAATAGGCTAGTAGCCATATTTGCTGTCAAAACAGACAAAAGTCAGTTCAAAATGCAATCCAGGGATGAAGAGAGTGGGAATTGTACTCCACCACATATTAGTAAGGCAGCTGAGGATGCAAAGTTGAGTTTGCTGCCTACTAAATCAAAAAAAATATACGACATAAACTTTATGATGAATTTGTCAGCTGGTGCAACGGAAATAATGTGAAGAATAAGAATTACACAGAGAGTGTACTTCTTGCATATTTTCTGGAAAAATTAAAATCTCGTAAGCCCTCTTCTATGTGGTCATATTATTCCATGTTGAAAGCTACTTTGAATGTAAAAGAAGTTAAGCGCTTGCTCAACTAATTTATTGCCAAGCGGGCGGTGAAGTGTCATTTTACCGCCCGGCGGGCGGTAAAGTAGTCCGAGGGTGGTAAAGTGCTTCTTTACGCCCGCATATCCGGCCGATAAAGTGCCATTTTACGCCCGGTCGTGCATAAAATATAATACGGTTTTCTGTTCTGTATAGGTTTTTTATATTTTTCCTGAAACTCTCTATACCTACATTAGACTCTCTAATTTGGATTGGCAATCTTAACTTCGTTATAAATAAATCTTAACTTCGTTATAAATAAATGAATCTTCGATTAGAGTGGACGAAGGTAAGGGTAATTTAAAATTATTTTTAGAACTTCGTGTGGAATAATGAGAAGTACTGATTTCAAACTTCAGAATATGTTTCCTCACAAGACACAGTTTGTGAAATGAAAAGAGCAACGACGGTTAGTATGTTCATATCTATGAATAATTGCCTGCATGAATCACGTGCACATTTGGGGGTTGCCAAACTTTTGGGGTAGCTTATATACTAAAAAAATTCGAACACCTAAGATTTGTCACTTGAGATTCAAGAATTATCATCTGAGACAGATGGAATATGGGAGAAGCAATGTTGATGTTATGAAACATTTATAAAATTTATAAATGGGCATAGGAAAACTCTATTCCAGTTTATTTTAATCTAATGGAGAACATGGGATGATCTTAAATCAGTTTTAAATGTTGAGTATTTTGTTAATATAATC
The DNA here is from genome assembly GCA_029955515.1 of Chrysomela aeneicollis. Classification (NCBI taxonomy): domain Eukaryota; kingdom Metazoa; phylum Arthropoda; class Insecta; order Coleoptera; family Chrysomelidae; genus Chrysomela; species Chrysomela aeneicollis. Next base: position 31,770,123 of record JARUHQ010000001.1, read on the forward strand.
TACTATCATGTCCCAATTATTAATTGTTAAATGTTGTGTGCTTTAAAGTTTTTATAAATCCACCCTTACACTTTTATTTTGAGTTTATGCCGAAATTCCGACGTTTATTTATGGCATGTATGATTTGAAATGATGAATGTTGATCTAATTCTAATATCAAAATCACATCTGGCTTTTTCAAATTTCTGAAAATGATTAATCTAGAGGAATTTCAAGAAATTCAACTTTATGTGAAAAACAGCTGTGAGGAACTGTCTCCTATTTTTCGTGTCTAGAAATAAAGCCACCAAAAAATATATAAAAAAACCAAGATGTGTTTTTTTTTAAATATATGAATTTGCCAGCTGCTTCTTTGAAGTTATTATTTTGTCAAAAAAGTCAATGCTTTGTTTTAGTAATTCAAGTCAAAATAATGTAGATGTAAGGACCTTCAATAAACAGTATCGGGATTATAATGTCCTGAAAATACATTTCAGAGACTTCTTATGAAGTAATTGAACACATGGCAGATTCACAGATGAAATAGATCTAGCTCACGAATCTTTACAAAATATTATTTAAAATATTACCGTTGGCATTACTAATCAGCTTCTTTGTCGTGAATATATTTTTCCAAATTGATTTTTTTTATCATGAATGACAGGCAGAAATCGAGTTGCTGTGAGAATCAAATACAAAGATAGGTGCATTGAAAAAAGAACGAAAGAAATGTTACAATAATGGTTCCAAGAAAATATTTTCGCTGACGGTGTCACATTCTTGATCTATCGCTTTAATTTTTTCTGCACCTCAGATTTTTTTATAGCTTGTGGATAGCTACAAAATGTCGTTCTAAACAAGTACGAAAAATATTTTCCGATATTCTCTTAAATGCGTGATTTTTTTTATTCTTTCTAAATTTCCCGCCAAACATGAAAGGACGAATGGCACTGTACAAAGTTTTTTGGTGTTTCTACTCTGATGCAGAAGCGATTGCACATATCGATTCATGTTCATGTCATAATCTATCGATAAAAGAACTACCCATTTATTGCGTAGGTACTTTTTGCCAGTCACTGTAAATAAAACAGGGGATGAATGTGATGATACAAACGACGCTACAGTGTATATGCACGCAGTTCTAGCAATTTTTTGCTCGCGAGTATCTAGGAATTGCAAAGAACGCCTTGTCATGTCGACAAAATAGTGAACTAACTCACCTTCTGATCTCGTAAACCTTGGTCGAGCACTGATACTACTGATAGTTCCAGTTCTTCGCCTAACAAAAAGACCTTCTTCCTCACGATCTCCCCTTGTATATGCTCATCCGGGACAGAACTCTGTGCTCAAATTTCATTCAACTTCCGTTTCACCTTGTTATTATAATATAGTATTCTCTAGTCTTGATGATAAACTGGAGCGTAAGAACTCGTTCTTGGTAGACTCTTCAGTAATACAAAGAGTCGACTTGTAAGGGGGTTTCTTTCAATTTCGTAGGGAGAACCTTGATGATGGGGTGATCCTGTTTTTATGTATAATGTGTCCTTCGAGGGTTCTTTGAATTTATTTACCCAAAAAACTCCACGATGAAAAAACCTCGCAACAAAATGCTACCAAATAATAATATAGTCCAGAGCTGAATCCTTTGAAAATGTTTAAAAGTTAAAAAAAATAGTTTGATGAAAACCATTGGAAAAGAAAGAGAATATAACAGAAATTAAAAGAAAAATAATTTACGGGCGATCTGAGGTCGGGAAGTGCTGGAAAGGGGTTAGTCCTATGGAAAAAATTTAAGTTTTAGGTAATAAAAAGATCTACAACTCTTGTTGCTACACTTCACATAACCACAAATTTTATGAGTAAAATTCAAATAACCAACACACTGACATTTTTTTATTTGAAATATAAATTTTTCTTACCTTATTTTCACTCAATGTTTTTCGATCATGATGGCACGCCAAATATTTCAATATTCATCATCTGAAATAATTTGAAATCATCAATAAAACTAGATTTTCAATAGAAGTGGAAAACATTATATATTTGAAGAGAGAATTTAATTTCCTCCAAAAATATGCAAAAATATATACCGGGTGTCAACGAATCTATCAGACAAGTCATAACTTCTAGAATATCAGGTGTATCAAAATGAGCTTTGGTATAGGTAAATGGCACGTGAAGAGGAAAGTTGCCGCATATTTTTCACTTTCCGGTCACTTCCGGTTTCACCGGAAATGGCTCCGGTTTTGAATTATATTGTAACATTTTTTGATTTCTGAGACAATTCTCACTACGATGCAAGTAACTATATTATGATTCATGCCACACTTGACAAAAGTAAATAAATTATTATCCAGTATTTTCCTTAGAAATATTTAATTTATGTGCTTATTTTAAATCTAATCGCAAATAAATTGATATCGTTAGATTCATCAAAAATTCCTTGTCTTATTCCTATCTATCATACTAGTCACTAAAACGTGCTAAAACTTTCCCATTGTAATTTTTTGACATCACCTGAGGTCCTCAGATTAGTTACGTCCGATCATGGCCACCTAGATGCGATATTGAAAGTGAATCTAAAAAAATGAAGTAGGCTTAAAAACTTTTTGAAATGTCACATTTTGATTCTCAATTTTGAAATATACAGGGTGCTCCAAAATCGGAGCCATTCTGCGGTGAAACCGGAAGTGACCGAAAGGTGAAAAATATGCGGCAACTTTCCTCTTCACGTGCCATTCACCTATACCAAATCTCATTTTGACACACCTAATATTCTAAAAGTTATGACTTGTCTAATAGATTCGTTGACACCCGTTATAGGGTCCATACAAAATTACGTATAATGTCATAACTTCGAAACCAGTTTTCACGAAAGCTCTTTCAAAAAAGTATCTAAAGAACGAGAAATAATCATGAATCAATAAGTTACGGGAATTTGTACCACCCTGTGGTATCGTGTCAGTGTATAGTTGGACCGTTGGACGTTATTTAAAACCAAGGACAACAACACTATTTACAGAAAGTAATGGCAAATAAAATATTGCGACACATTCAGTTCATTCACACACATCACTGTGTCAAGTCAGCTGGCTGGTGAGAAAAATTGTAACCATATCGGGAGTAGAAAGCTGACGTTCTTCTTAAGTCCGTATTACATGGTGCAGAAATTGATACAGAAAATGTTCCATTTTCTCAAACAGACTCTTGTACAGAAAACATTGACAAATTTTCTGCAAATAAATATTGTTTGGTAATACACGATATCAATAATTCAACACATAAGCATGCGCAATATGTGAATCCAAACGGCTTTTATGAGGATTTTAACCTCATTTTAACCTAACTTGTTGAGAGATGCTTTTGGAAATTTTCTACACAAACAATGGATGTCTCCAATAAATCATTCTTTGACTGTGGCAGCTTCAGCTTGCAGTGCTTTAATAATGTTTACATTAATGAAAATTCATATGGAGAGACATAATAATAGCAGGAAAGGACGGCTTTGGAATCGCGAATGGCTGAGAAAGAGGTGGATATATAGGATAGATAGGTCTTATTTCCATCATTGCTGAGAAGGAGAGATAATGGCAGAGGTGTACTTAATATGGTTGAGAATGAACTTCTTGTTGAGAATACTTGTTAGCATACAAAAATCGGTATTCTTCTATTAGTGCCAAAACTTGTTCTGCTGTCCAATTCATATCACTATTGCCCTAACTGTGCCCAAAGACTCTCACTTTTATTTGTATTTCGAGGCGATTCGCGAAATATGATGATATTAATAAAATTAACCCCACAAATATTCGCAAAAACAAAAACAATAATGCTGCAATGCAATAATCACACTGCGCATGATCACATACAAAAAATCTGTCCGAAAATAGAACCTGTCCTATATTTCTTGGATGGAATATTCATATTCAGTTTTTCTGTAATACACGATGCAGAAAATATTGCCTTCACATTTTCATACAGTAAATGTACCATTTTCTGCACCGTGTAATACGGACTTTGGTTCTTAGAGAAACTGTGCTCAGACATCGACCCATTTACCAAACACATTAATCAGATGATTTCATGTGATGTGTTCATAAAATATAGAAACCTTCGGCGAGTGCATTGTACGTAATGCATAGAAATATCATAACGGGTACGAGATGTTATTGACTCGCGAAGAATTTTTTATCTGAAGCAGGTATGAGCTGCTATGCATTTTAGGGCATCAATTCTTAAACTGGAGGGGTCCAGTGGCGTCCCCAGGTGGGGAACAAACACCTTATAATTGAAGGTTCATCCATACTTGAACTGTATAAAGTACCACTTCAAGCACTTGTGGAATAATGAAAAATATAATTTTGGATCAATCACATTTTACTTATTTATTTTTTAATGCTATCATTTATATACATCACTTCGTTTCTATTAATAACAAACATGTAGTTGTTATCGGTTTCAGAACATGCAGTCTGTTGAAGATTTTGATAAATCTCTAGAATCATTGAATGTAATACCACAGGTATAAACTGAATGAAAAATTGTATTAGATTATGAATGATTTGGAGAACACTAAACTGATATCAATGTTATTTTTATTTCAACAGCCACCGATTCCCAAATAATCATAATTTTTTTCATAACGGTGTATTTTTAATTTCCCTATGGCTTTTTTTTATCCTACGAAATATTACGAGTTGATGATCGAATTTGTGAGTTCAGACAGGAATTAAATGTGTCAAGTAATGTGCAATATTTTCAACTCGAGACAATATCGTCGAATGAAATGAGAACAATTGTTGATGTTATTTTTTTATTTTAACAGCCACCGATGCCCAAATAATCTACAACTTTTTCAATATAACGGTGTATTTTTAATTTCCCTATAGCGTTTTTTTTATCCAACGATATGTTACGAGTTGATGATCGAATTATTTGTGAATGAAATGTGTGAATCTAATAATATCTTCAGCAATATACAGCACAACAATAAAATTTTAGAAATACCCGAGGAAATACCTTAAAAGGCATTTATGTTTACACATTCAGCGAGGAATTTGATACTGGCTTATTATCAATTATGCGCAATTACCTAGTGTTACTCGTTTCAAATCCTACTTGAATATTACCAGATTTGTTTTAAAAACGTTCAGTGATAACATATTCGATTCAAACCATTTTTTTTTCTCCAAAATCTGAGTTGATAGTCGAAGCATCAACATCTTTATTACGCCAAACTAGAAAGTTCATAGTAATATTGTGGCATTCAAACAAGAATTAATGCATCTGGAAAAAAAAGGGCGAACTTCAAATGAATAGGTTCAGTTTACATGTAAATCATTCTTCGTCGATGATCCCGAATTGAACAAAAGCACGATTTAATAATGACTGGAATTTTCCCAATATCACAGCTGAGCAAGATTCAGTTTCTCGATCTATTTTGGTAGACATGTCACCATTTTAGAATGCCCCTAATGAATGAAATCATGCGTTCAATTCGACTTGTTCGAACTCAAGCAACGAACTTTTATATTTCGAAGTCTATTTTTAGAATTGAGATAATGCAAAATTAAAATTTATAGTAGGTCGTAAATTTTTATCCAGATGATTACTATTTATGATTTATACCCAAGCGCCCATTCGATCTTATGGCTAGAAATAAACGTTGGAAATGTCTTCTGTAGCTCATTCATTTTGTTGGTATAAATCGCAGATTTCACCTTGTTTCGTTTCAAGAAAATCAAAGTGTCCCACTTGACAAATGAATAACGATCTGTACACACAGAAAAATTTAGCCAACGTCGATTTTTATTGTTATTGAGATAATCAAACTCGAACTCAAAATTGATAGGTATGGGCTCAATAAAAAGCTATATATAGTCTACAGCTGTTGCTCTCAGACGAGCCTCATTCGAGAGTGTATCATGCATTGTAATTGAAAAAATTTTCACGGTGTAATTCTGTGCTCAAAATATTATTGGGCGCTCAGATAAATTGTAGTTTTTCACTGAGATATACATGGTGTTTTATTCAAAGATATAATTCAGATAAACAAATGAGTATCTGTGTCATATTTGGCGACCTGGAATCGTACATTATGATACAAGTTTTATAGACGCTATTTTGTCGCACGCGTTGTTTGGAGTACAACGAGTGTAGCGAGGAGTGCTCCAAGGGAACAAGTGCGACAACGTGTCGTATAAAACGTGCGCCTTATACAATTTTTTTTTAAAATCTTTGATAACAATGATGACATTGAAATATTCATAATATGACGCACAAGCGTAAAGCCCAGTTTACTGTTGGGTGATTTTGATTTTTACGATACCAGCGGTCAAAAATGCAATGTTGTTATTTTTTTATCGGTTAATTTGAATCATATCGCACTCTCAATTAGAATTTGCCAATAAAAACTGAGTATTTCACTGCTAGTATCACCAAATCCGAAATCGCTCAGAAGCAAGCTGGACCTTACTCTTCTGACTTTCATTTGACAGTTCGATTGTACCAACCTCCGAATAATAAAAAATACGTATCGAAACAGAGGTTATTTCGATACGCATAACGTTTTTGCATGAATAATGATCCCCTTATGGCTTATTCATAGTTGGTTAATTAGGAGATTCTTGTGAAAAATAGTGCCTAGTCCTAGTCGATTATAGATATTCTCGAGGATAATCCTCTCATGTGGTCGAATAAAAAATTGCGGTCAATCTTTTATTCTCGGTTAAACCGAATGAATTTGACACCGTGGCACGATTCCATTTGGCATTGGTCTTTATTGTTTTTGTATTCCATCTGGATTACCCAATGTCTAATCGATTCGGACGGAACCTTTTCACGTAACGGCCATTGTTACGACGCATGTGTATTCATACAGGGTGGAAGAAACGCGAAAGCCTCGAGATGAAAAGAATTTTCCATTTGTTTATCTTTTCGAATCAGCAAAGGTATTGAATCTGATTCTATTGAAGGACGCCCTAAATGAGAATATTCTCGAACATTTATAATAGACTATCTGATGGAGAAGTTTAGTCATTCTAACATCAATTAAAAGGAGGTGGATGCTTTCTTACAGCTATAAAACTGATTGTTCCTCAAAATCATACTTTATCTAGAGTGAGCGAGTTCCCTTTTCATTTCATATGAACTTTGAATGTTCGTGTGCTAGATTGATGGGTTATAATAAAAAATGCGTGTAGAAACAGAGGCTATTTCGATACGCATTTGTGTTTCATAATGACTTCATTATAGAACCAAAATAGAAAAATGATTTTTTCGTCCCACTTGGTATATATATCGCACAAAATTGCATCGGTAAAACAGCCTTGGTCTATTTCGGAAACGATCGACTCTCGATCAACAATAATCGAGACACCGTTGACCCCATTTCACGAATTTTTCGAATGCCTTTCGTCTTTTTTCGATCCAAAGGGATTGACTCATACAGCCTCAGATCACAGAAAACTAACTAGATGCGATACGTGCAGTGTTGCCACGAAATATTTATAACATTTTACACCGCGCAGACTCAAATTATACACCATTATACACAACATATTCTGAATTATACACCAACGATTTCCAGAAATATTTGTTATATTGGATTATGAATTTGTTTCTGCAAAATTGTTTTTTTAGTTTTATTTCAAGATTCTCTGTTGTCATTGCTGACCTTGGATTACTGTCTAATTTCAGAACAGAACATTTTGGCGGGAATGGCAAATTTATGAAAATGGAAAAAAAAATCTACCGTACAGTGCACCCTTTTGACTCTTTTTATTTTAGATTTCTGAATGTTTTGCATACATGGCAACATTCTCAACTTCTTTCCCTTCATCTACTTCCTTATAATTTTCATCCTAAATATTTTTTTATAAATGCATCCAAAATTCAACTACTTATGAAACTCACTGATATGATATTGGTACTTGTACTTGTACTGGTACTTGTACTAGTACTACTAGTACCAGCACAACTATTCGTTTTTAACCATGCTTCCATATTTTTATTTGACCAGAAAATTTAAATCTTTATGTTTTGAAACCAATAGATATTTTATTGCCAGTAATTGAATGAGTGACTGTTGTTGCCACTTGTCATTACTATACGAATTTTGTGACAGCAGTCGAAAAACTCGAACACAAAACTCAAGAGACAAGAACACACACCCTACAGTGTTGCCTGTTGCCTTGTTGCCCCGTCTTGGACGGTGCTTGGACGTTGCCAACCAACCTAGCCATTTTTGTTGCGAAAATTTGACCAGATTGATCATTATACACCATTATACACAAAAATGAAAGATACACACTATTATACACGGGCCATTGAATTATACACAATGTGTATAATTATACACCAAACGGCAACGCTGGATACGTGAGCGATTTGTGATATTCCCAAAAAACCACAGATTAAACGTTGATGTCCTTACAGGGTTCTTTATTCAACTGGTCCGTTTGAGCTTCTAACTTTGTCAGTTCTCAAGAGTTTACCTTCTCTTATTGTATTGGCGTTGTTGATAATACCTACATAAAATGAAACAAAAAGCAATTATAAAATATCAACATACAAAATCAAAATGTCCATCAAAACTTCACTTCATACCCTTTTCATTACATTTTTGAGGCTATTTAAAAAGCCTTCCTAACTCATACAAATCCTAGCCTTACGAGGGTTGTAGATTTGTAGATTGTAGGGGGGGGGGAAGGTCGTAATGCTGTGCAGCCTCTCAAGCACCTCGATCTATCAGATCTTTTGTAAACTATTCTTGCGAAGTTTATCAGTTTCCTATAGGAGCTAGGTTCCTGACATCGGAGGGCTCTAAAGGCATTTTTTTGCGAGAAACTGTTTTGAAACGATTTGAAACAGTTTTGAAACACTCCATTTTCTTGAACCATTTGTGACGTCACAATTGATTCTGGTTCAAAACGTTTTGAAAGCGTCTTTTGGACCGCTTCAATATGGCGAACTGTCATCTGAGGTTAAATAACTATGATACGTGACGTTTTGAAACGTTGCATTTTTTCGGCTTATAAAATGATGACGTAGACGTATAAACTGTTTCAAAACGGTCTTCGAAACTGTTTCGTCGCAAAAAAATGCCTTAAGACGGCCTCTTCCAGGAACTTGAGCCTCTTGCAGAAGAGTGCTGGGGATTCGCAAAGCAAATGTTCTGCAGTTTCAGCGAAGTTCTCGCATCAGTAGCGGCAACTTTCACTCTCTGTTTTGCCCATCTTGTTGAGGTGATACCTCAGAAGGCAGTATCCCGTGAGGAGTCCCGTTACCAGTTTCAAGTCTTTTTTGTCCAACTCGAGAAGCTGTTTAGCTTTTCTTGGCTAAAGGCTCACTAGCCTTTTCGCTTGTCTTTGTGCTGGCACTTTATTCCAGTGAGATTTCATTTCATCTGCTTCCCAGCGTCGGAACTCTTCTCTCAGTGGGCTTTGGAAAGTCCACAGAAGGGTTCTGGGCCGATAAATTGTGTGTTAAACAAACACTTTCCAAACACTTCATATTTCTTATTATGTATTATTTGCGAAGCATAATCAAGTTCAAAGAAAAATTGCCAATGTATAATTTGTTTTGTACCTGGCCATAACTGCGTTCAAGGCTTTTCTATTGGTATTACGTCATCGGAATGGTGTAGGAGCCTATACTAAATTTTTTAAATTTTTTTCGTTCGCACGAGAAAAATAAAAAATACGTATTCGATAAAGGACCCCCCACCATCCTTATGGAAAATGGCTTTCGGTTAAATATCCTGCATTTTTAGTATGTTTCATATTTTGACTTCTCCGCCAAAAGTGTCCATGGGCACAAAAAAATCGACCGACTAGTTTTAGAGATACAGGGTGATAAAGTTGAAAAATGAAGGTTTCTGCTCAGAATATTTAACATTTTCGATAATTGACAAAACGCCTTTCTATTCTGGGAATACCGTGCCTCAATGATGGTAGAATGTCACATTGATCTTCTAACGATTATAGTTCTCCGTTTTGTGCTCTACAACAGGGTGAATTAACAAAAATCCAATCCGATTGATTTTAAACCAACCAGTGTGAGTTCTCTGATGATAATTGAAGATTCAATTCAGCCTAGATGAACTCTCTCAACCTCGATCGAAGTTGATTGTCATTATTTTTTGTTATACAGTGTGATTCGAAAACAGGGGTACGTCAACCAATCGTTTTTTTGTTCGAATAAGGGAGAGGATATTTAACCGAAAGCCATTTTCCATAAGGATGGTGCGGGGTCCTTTTCACAAACTATGATGTGGAATAAAAATCTGAATTTCTTCGGTTTCAACGAACCATGGATCAAATTTCAGGAATATTTCTTGAATCAACAGTATGTTCACAAAATTGTCCACCATGCACCATGATAGTGACGTATATACAGCCCCAAGACTCCGGAGCGAGCTTTAAGAAACATCTGATTCAGCATCAAACAATGAGAAAATAATAAAGGGTTTTTATCAAGTCGTATTTCCTGTCGAATTGGAGTAAGTTCTCATGGTGTTTAAGAATGTCGTGTTTCTTTCTTTCAAATGAATTGGAAATGAGTTTTTTCGTTCTACGGCCGCCATCTTAATAACCACCCAAACTGCTGATGTCAACACATTTCTTGACGTGATATTAACATGACAACGCCTTTTCGTAAAATTTAGTTATACCATCCACCATCCATGTTGTCTTCTAATCACTAGGAAAAAAGTTGATTGTTGTTTGCGTAACAATGAACCAAAGACGGTTTTCAGGACAGGCGGGTGTCTGTGCATGGTAATTCAATTTTATTATTATTTGCTCATCAATCATCTGCTTGTGAATACACACAACTTACACTTAACGACTTTGCGTTTGAAACAGCTCTTTTGTATCTTTGTTATGTTAGGTGGTACTGATGATAGCATTCAATAATGATTTACACAAGTTTACAAGTAGAGAAAACCTATAGTGAACTGATGGGTTAACTGAAACTCCACAACATGGAAAACAAGAGCTCGTTAGAACTCGTATAAGCTTTATTGTTTTGGGAATAATAAATATCGGTAATTCACTTTCAATGGTTCAAGTTCAATAATCGAATATTCATGAATACGATTGATTCCAAATGTAGAAGAATTAATGAATGAATGAATGTTATAGTAGGCTTTTTCCGCTTCAAACGATAGTAACTGAAAACAAACAATTTTGTTTTCATAACATTCCATACACAACATAATACTCGTCAATCTCGAAAAATTATGTAACAATGTTATTCTATCATCATACAGTGCGAGTACTTATATGTGACTTGTAATGAATTCCCAGAATATTTTTTGATTAATCATTGTTCTGTTCTGTTTTATGTTCCGTTTTAATGTTAAGTTGTACCTACCCTTCAAAATACTGCGAATAAAATATAATGAACATGGCTGATACTCAAAATATCATCTGGGTTTTTCATATCTTAGCATTAAGATTTCAAGTGTAAAAAAAATATATAGGGTTTTCCATTTGGAAAAAAAAAATAACTTTGGGTTATATCGCAATAAAGACAGCTCATTTGAAAAATCTGACTACGCCACTACTCCTATGAGTTGAAAGATAGCTGAGATACAGAGGAGTCCCCGAATGCAACATTTTCAATTTCGCCCTGTATCTCAGAAACAAATGAAAATTTTGTTTGCGGTATCGTGAGTCACATAAAAGTAGCGGAGACCGCAAATCTCTATATCTTTGAAAGTTAGCGAGATGCAAGTAAGGACACGGACTAAAATTTTCATTATTTCAGAGATTTGTAAGTCGGGGACTCTCAGGATGATTCAAAAATCGATAAGAATGAAAATGGCATCGATATTTTATAAAAATGTGTTTCCAGAGGAAGAACTTTTTAGCTATTTTCAAGGTTGGCAATTAATTGCTGAACTCGTCCATTGAAAAATATATCATATAGCTCAAATTTAAAAAAGGTAATTTTGCACTTTTCATGCGATCTATATTTTGTGGAAATTTTCGTTGGTACTTAGGTATTTTGACCTCAAAAACACGAATTTCATAATAATATCGTAAACATATATTTACTTTTCGAGATAATCGATGCCAAAGTTCGAAATTCCACCTTCCTTTACTGATATCTTTTTTTGCATGTATTGAAGAGAGAAAACACGTATCACTGACTCGTATTGCTATAAGGCAGCTATGAATCCACCTTTATTTGCTCAAGATTCGCACAGAAGTTTTCAAAATGGCCGTTGTTTATGTAGCCTAGTTGGTGAAATAATAGGAAAATTACGAAAAAATTACATATTTATCATTTTTTTCTTGACAAAAATCATAATCATAAGTAGATCATAGATCTCAATGCTTACGCTAGATCCGGCATCCTGTAGTAATTTTTTGGTCTAGAGGGGTCTGCAAGAAAGTAGGTATACTACATTATCACATGTATGGACAAAAATGAAAACCTCCAATTAATGGCTTATTACTTTCAACCCCCCGGACCTACAAAACAAATAACCTGGATACCGGATCTAGCGTAAGCAATAAGATCTATGAAGTAGACATATTACTTGCCCATTACTTGCCATACAAAGAAGGTGAAATTTCAAAATTTGACATCAATTATCTCGAAAACTATAGAGATATGTTGACGACAATATTGTTACGATATTTTCACTTGGGTTCGTGAATTGAGTACAAAACTGAACAATTTATTTCACTAAACACACTAAATACAACTCAATAAACACTCAGTTGAATCACAACGATATTCGCTTTACAAATCTCAATGTTCACTGTACTAGCTTTCTTTCTAATCTGAACTCTTTCCAAACTATAACTAACTTGTCCGCGAAACCGCGGTTCCTATATAGGCAAAGACATCACTGTCCAGAAAGAACAGGAACGAACTGGAAGCCTTTTTCATATTCGACGGCAATGAATCATCCGCTAATCATAGCGGTGCATCTGCGACCGATACCTCCGCTGTGAGTCACGCGTCGAGCGGATGCTTTCCGGCCTTCTCGGAAATGCCAGCAGTTCGTAACAATATTATGAAATTCGTGTATTTCAGGTCGACATATGTTAGTACCAACAAAAACTTTCATAAAAATATTCAACGCATGGTAAGGGCACAATTACCGTGAAAAATGTGGGTGCTCTTGATCAACATTCTAATTTTTTCAACTTTTACGAGTCCACTCTTCGTCGCCACTGATGATGCTCTAGCTTTCCAAAACAAACCTCCCCGCCCCCCTCCCGTTCCTCGCGCGACGTTTCGTCTTTTTCGGCCGTCATCATCAGCTGCTCTCCGACGCGCACCTTGAAATATCGAATCGTTTCCGTTTCCAGTCGAATAAACAAGGGCGGCGAACCGCCCACGGCCAACATGGACCAGGAGAAGAGGATCCGTCGAGAGATCGCCAATAGCAACGAGCGGCGACGCATGCAGAGCATCAACAACGGCTTCCAGTCGCTGAGATCGCTGCTGCCCCACCACGAAGGCGAAAAGTTGAGCAAGGTGAGCGAGGGGGGAAATTTTTTTTTCATACCGGGTGTTTCTCGAAATTGGGGCAGCCCTATAAATTTTTTGTTTTGCAGGTGAGCGAGCAATTGTTTTTTATCACCTCCAGTTTATTTTATTTTTTTAAAGAGAAAAATAGTCTATCCAATTAAAAATGTCAGACATAGTTTGAAATTGAATGTCTGGTAGACTACGAGCAGAAAACAACTACTTTCCTGGTAAATACCACGCAGTCCATTCAATGATTCACACTGTGAATGCAGATCGCAAATGTTTCTTTCTTCCTAAGACGTGACAAATTCACATCGAGACAGGCACGCCTAACAACCTACAGACCGGTTTCGGGCTTATTAGCCCTCATCAGTGCAGGAAAGTAGTTGTTTTCTGCTCGTAGTCTACCAGACATTCATTTCAAACTATGTTTGACATTTTTAATTGGATAGACTATTTTTCTCTTTCAAAAAAAAATTATTTGTCCAATTTATGGCTAATCCATTTTTTCATTTACCTCCAGTTTAATCGAAAATTAACCTCACTTTCTTATTTCCAATGAGACACCCGGTATATTATTACTCAGAGCGGGTTTTCACAGAAAATAAAATGAGATGAAGCAGTCAATCAAATAACTGCATTCGGACAATGATTTATGTCATCCTTTGATAGTAAACTTTGGTAATATTGTCTGAAATAATCACCTTTTTGAATTTGCGAAGGATAATATACAGGGTGGTCACTCACGGTCGATGATAGGTTAGACGTTTCTGGAGAACAGGACGTAGGATTATTCTGAAAATTTGGTTTATTGGTTAATCAGTTTTGTTCTATCGATCTAAAATATCTTCAGCGTTGCGGCGTTGCCGCTTCTATCGAAAATTAGCAACAACTTTGTTATTTCAAATAGAACGCACTGTATTTTATTTAATTTTTAGATTCTTCCTGAAGAGCTGATTTCGTCGACCCTGTATATTTTTTTGAAATAAAGATAAATGGATGATGGTCAATTGATATGATAAAACAAGCTGTTGACATTTCCACAATCATAATATGTGAAATCCTATTCGAGATACAACAACAATAACAAGAGAATGTCAACAACGCACATGCGCATATCCATTTTCGAGTTGCATCTTTGGCATTTATCAACCTGAAATTTTCTTTCAAAAGTGCAATGATTGGGTTGAAACTGTTAATTTTGAATCAACGTGCCAGGAAAAAATAGTTACGAATCGATTTTCGCTCTTCATTTATTGTGGAGGTAAGCTGTTTTGACCTATAATGAATATTTTCGACACAAAAAATTCCTGAAGTTGAAAATTTTCTTATTTTCACACCGTAAATATCTGTAATCTTTCCAGCTAGACCCCAAGAGTGATGCAATAAAATAAGAAGACATATGATTTTGATATGCCGAAAATTGTTGGTATATTTGTAAATTATTTTAAAATGTAGCCTTTATAAACATATACACTACAAAATTGACAAAAACTAACTTCAACATGTTTGTCACGTGACCATCAGTATGGCGGCAATTTTGAAAAATGCATAACGAATAGGCAACAGGTGGTGTTATCTTACCCATTCAAATACTACTATAAAGAAAATATTCAAGAAATGAAGAAGTGAGGGTGTTGGAATCTGATAACATTCCCTCAAAAAATAACCCATAGGTAAAAGAGAAATAATTTAACAGTTACTATACAGGGTCACTCACGGTCGATGGTATCTTAGACGTTTGCGGAGAACAAAACGTAGAATTATTCTGAAAATTTGGTTTATTGGGTAATCAGTTTTGTTCTATCGATCTAAAATACTTTCAGCGTTGCGGCGTTGCCGCTTCTATCAAAAAGTAGCAACAACTTTGTTATTTCAAATAGAACACCTTGTATTTTATTTCATTTTTAGATTCTTCCTGAAGACCTGATTTCGCCGATCTATCATATTTGGGGTATAGCGAGAAAGATTACAGAGATATAGGGTGTGAAAAATCGAGATTTTTCAAATTTAGGAATTTTTTGTGCCGAAACTATCCATTCTTGCTCAAAACGGCTTACATGTCCCTATCTCAACTTTCCATTTACTATCGATTGATATTTAATTGAAACAAATACGGGTGGTTCAAAATTTTGAGTTTTGCATCAACCTCTATTTGTTTCTATTAAATGTCAGTAGATAGTAAATGAAAAGTTAAGATAGGGACATGTGAGCCGTTTTGATCAGAAATGATTAGTTTCGACACAAAAAATTCCTAAAGTTGAAAAATCTCTGTAATCTTTCTCGCTATACCCCAAGTATGATAGATCGACGAAATCAGCTCTTCAGGAAGAATGAAATAAATTACAGGGTGTTCCATTTGAAATAACAAAGTTGTTGCTGCTTTTTGATAGAAGCGGCAACGCCGCAACGCTGAAAGTATTTTAGATCGATAGAACAAAACTAAATAGCCAAGAAACCAAATTTTCAGAATAATCCTACGTCCCGTTCTCCGTAAACGTCTAAGATACCATCGACCGTGAGTGACCCTGTATATTAATGGGCATACAGATTGTTACTATATCTCAGTTCAAAATATGAGTTCGGTATTTCAAGGTGGTCAAAAGATATCAAAGAAAAACTGATATTTATTCATATCTTCCTTATTATCCATTAATGGGAAAGAGTTTTTTCGTGAAAGTAGGTTCATTTATTTTTTGATGTAGCCGCAAAAATATCAGGAGACAATTTTGGACCACCTTGTGTGAGAGTTAGTTTCGCACACCCTGTGCATAACTGGCGATTGGGTCCGCTGCCAAGCGATGCTCAAGGAGAAAATGCAATTACTAATTAGTATTCTCGATTTCGATGTAAACACTGAAGACGAAAGTGCAAACCGAAAACTTTCCTGGCTATTTTGATTTCTCGAATGTCGGTCATTGGACCATCTGGAAACCTGGCTGCGATTAAGGCAGGGCCGTAGCTAGGGGGCATTGTTGTATTATTGTTTTCAGTGTGTTTCGAATATCATTATTGTGAACTTCAATAATGATTTTTGAAAATGTCGATGGTTGTATAGAGCCACTCGATAAACAACTTTAGGAGATGTAAAAAAATTGAGGTTGCATTCTGGATTGTTTTTTCATTTATAATTACACGAGAACTTTTTTTTTGTTGAAGTTAACTTGACATGTATCGATGAGAATGTTATTGCCTGGCAATTAACCGAAAAAAAGTGCCTCTGTTAAAAACACAATTATTAAAAAAGCTTGATTTTCAGATTTCTCGTGTCTTTTGTTAATAGTTAGCCTGTTATTTTGGACGTAGTTGAATTCACAGTATTGCGAGGCACATCATCATTGATGTCTTTTTCAATTTCTCCACTCGAAGCCTCTTCAAATCGCGACATTTCCACAAATAAGACTATTTTCTGACAACGCAAGTTTAAGAAAAATTGACATAACGTCATAAAAAATTTGTTCCGTTTTGTCGCTGGAAAAGTTTTTTCGCTGTCATAATGATGACAAAACACCACGACCTATGTCATTTTCAGTGCATGAATTAAGTTGTCAAGACAAATCCACTGGCGAAAACAAAAATTTGATATCGTCTTCTGTTTTCGAGTTACAAAGGTTCGATTTTTTTTGGGTTTTAGATAGGTACATGTGAATATTATGGATGTTTGTGAATATACGAATTATTAACGTATACATTATCAAGGTACTTTATTGTACAATTCAGAGAAGTCGACATATTTTGAAAAAAAGTTTTTTTTTAAATGGGAATCAGAGTTGGCTATTGTTTGGTTGTAACGGATTTTTTCACCTATCTAACCAAACTGAAAGAACAATAATTGCAATACTGAGATAACATCGACCAAAATCTGAGATATCTTCGAAATATATATTTCCCAGTGTGATAAAAATAAATTATTCAAAAACAAAATTGACACTGTGATAGTAGGCTTACATATACTTTGGATATCGAACACTATAAAACGACTTACGTCAATGTGAAAATATGTTTATTATTTTGACGGAGTTTATATGTTCGACATTTTCTATTCAGAAATGTCTAAGCTTCCAGAATCTTCCAAGAAACCTCAACAGTGCGACTTCCAGAAACTTCAAATTTTAGACCGAGTTTAGGTAGGTTTTTGAGCCAATACGAAAATCCATCCAAAAACAGCGCATAAACAAAAGAGTTATCTAACGATAACAATTTTTTGCCGCCAACCCTATATGTTGTCAATCTATTTATGTCATTTTCATTATCTTATCTTCGTAACTCTTTTTTGTGCGCCAAGTTCATTCATCGTTCACTAATGTCCATTCATCTCGCGGCCTACGCTGTTTCCTGTGCATTCACAACGCTCACTGAACAACCAGTCAATTAAAAATGACATTCAGATATACAGGGTGGAGCGTAGATAACCCCTTTTGGATGACTACGTTTTTCTCATCTGAATCTGAAGGGAATTGTGTGTGATTGGGTCATCTTTCTGACGTTATTTCATGTATATCTGATGGAACTTATTTCAAAATGAACGTGAGAAGTATTTAAGAAAAAATGCACCCTAATAAGGTGAAATATTTCTTTCTTTGTTTGATCTTCAGGTTATTTTGTGAGTAACAGATTCAAAAGCTTATTAAGGATAAAAAACTTTCGAATCTGTTACCTACTCAGAATAAACTAGGTCCTAGATCAAACAGTGAAAGAAATTATTTCTATGATACAATTTTTATAAGACTCTATTTAATATCGATAAATAACAGAAACATATTCGATTGGTAACAATGATGATATTGAAATAATTAAAATCTGACGCACAAGCGTAAAGCCCAGTTTACAGTTGAGCGATTTTGATTATTGCAATACCAGCGGTGAAAAATGCAATTTCGTCATTGTTTTTATTGGTCAATTTAAATCAAATTACACTTTGAATTCAGGAGGTAAATGAAAAATATACTAAATTTGGTAATGCGTAGAAGTCCTAGAATGTTCCATCTGGTTCCATGTCAAATGATTACACCTCGATGATAATTTTTCAAGGTCAAATAAAATGACTTGCCATATTCTTCCCGAAAAAACAGTCGTCATTATTTTGTTGATCTGTTTGATTATGTTTCGTCTATGTTTTTGTTGGTCCCAGAATTATTCTGATGCTAGCAACACAAAGAAGATGAAGATATTGCGAAATCTATCGTGATGAATAATTTCGAACAGTTATCCAACAGCTAGAGTTCTTCAAAGAATTTTAAGCTGCATCTAGCAACCCTAAGCATCGATAATTCGTTTCTTGCAAATTTTTTCGAATATCCACCCTATATATGTTCCGCCTGCTCGTAGGTCGTCGAATGTCGTAGGGTCCGCCTACGCGAAACACTCTGTATATGTATCGGGTGGGTGGTTAATGGATCGGAATGCCCACGAAAGTCCGTCTGATGTGGCAATAAAGAAAGCTGATCGATCGAATCACAAATCGCAATTTTGCAGCCCATTTAAATGTCCCACTCGATTCTACGTGATGGGGCTTGTTTTTTTTTTCGCGTTCATTGTTTATGTTTGGTTGATCTCGAATAGAATCAATTCTACTCGGAAAATGCATTGCTGCTGATATAAAAAAATGTCGAGAGATGGCGCCACTAACGCACTACCACCGGTCGTCTGCTGGAAGCTAATATAACTGACACAATGTCCAAATCCAATTCTGGTACAATGATCCTAGGATTTCCGGACATTATTATGATATTGGGAAACGTTTTAAAAGTTTTTCCGAGGGTTTTCTAGGTGGTGTGTTTTGTTTACTTTATATCCTGGCCTGATTCCAATTAATTTCGCCTACTTTGATAAATGTAACTACGCGTGATGGGTAAATCTTTTGAATCCAGCACCATAGTTTCCAACCGAATTTACAGGTGTCTGCAGAATAACAATATACTAAAGCATTCCGAATGACCTCTGATTGTTGTCAAAGTTCTATGGAGCCCATTGAAAAAATTGTATTAACAATGGTTGAAACAAAACCAGACCACCAGGTCTAGACTTCTCATTATATTAAAAAAAACCTGAATTACATTTTCCTCTACTCATTATGTATGGTTGAGGAGAAAAGAAAATTGAAATCAAATTCGAATTCTTTTTGGCTAGAAGATGAAAACATATCATTTTTCACGAATTCTCAGGTTACAGGTGAGAAATATGTTCAATTAATTTTTACAGTCTTATCAACATTCCATAATTTATTTAATCAGCCAGTTCTCTTATTAGTTTCTTATATATCTTATCAACCTCATTATGGTTTCTGAGAAACGAAAAGCTGAAATCAGAGGTTCCTGACAATTCCGTAAATGTCTGAATTTGTTAGTTTTGAAGCAAAAATTTATTGGTAGACAAATAATACAGAATACACACATGACATTTTCATCTGATTATGGTCGAGGGAAAACGAAATATTCAGATATTTTTTTATATTCCAATGAGTGATCATAACATATTATTCACTTGAAACAGGTTTGAGAAGTGTCCAAGTATCCGAATTTATATAGATTTCGCTTCCAGATTACATTCCTTATTAGGGTTAAGATAAGAAAAAATGCATCAGGTTGAAATTTTATTTTCATTTAATTATTTTTTTACTCGCAGGACAGTTTTTAGCCATTTTAGAACTTTGTTTATTTTGTAATGCAAATTGGAAGCGGTCTTGAAATACTATACGAGTGAACATTCAATTTGTCACCTTTGAAATTTTGGTTACATTTAATTTCATTCTGATTCATCTTTTTTTTGTTCAACCTCTAAAAGTGAATTACTAGTATAACGAATTGTTGTGCGAAATATCGCCTTTGCAATTATTATTATATCTACCATAGAGAGCTTCCCACATAGCCGCACTAATCTACAGGTGGATTCGATTGAAAAGAAGGTTAAGTTAAATGCCACAAACGCGGCCTTGTGAAAACATAATTATTATTTATACCCGGCGAGATTGATTTGCAAAATTACTACACACACCTCTCATGAATGAACGGAAAGCACATAATAACTATTTTGCATAAGGTCGTACAGAACGTATGAAACGCCATTTAAAAAAAAACTCATTATCATAATTGTTCACTGTTCTCATTAATATGCATTATCAAAGAGTATCGAATATTTTTGTGCAGTGAAACGGGATATAATGTAAGTGACTTCCCAATTTTGAAAATCTCATTGGGCAGTGGTTATATACGGCGGATATATTGTATATCTATCTTTCTTTTTGACATGTATTGAAGAAAGAAACGTATTCACTTTTATCAATAGAATTCGCTATTAGTGATTGATCAACCAAGGTTTCCCAAATTTTTTCCATCACAAATCCTTATTGCGAATGAAACACACCCCTGTGTCTCAAAATTAGGAGACCTATACAATAAGAATGAATAAGGGTCAACATCAATGGAAAAAAAACCAAAATTTAGGACATTTTTGATGACTTCCGCACTTTCTTCACCAATTTCAAGTATTCCAGATTGTATCTGGGAAATGTTTGGGACAGTATCTAACAAATATCTACAGATTCTCGTCAAAGAAAAAAGGAAACATGGCCATATACAATATTCAAATGACTAAACGCAGGGACTTGTGTAGGAGTAGGAAAAACGAAAATATTGCGAATCCAAAGGCACTTCAATAGGTTGAGGTTGCAAGTTCTCTATGAAAAAAATTGTTCCGGCTTGAAGTGATTGACTGACTCAATTCACTGCCAGTATCAAGCACTGTGCTCCAATGATACGCCAACTTTCCATACGTGGCATTCTTCTTCTTTTTTCGCGGGCATTGTGCACCGCTGGGTACGTGCCGAAAGAAAAGTCGGCCGATCGAGCTCTAGCAGCAGCCAGTGAAAGGTTTTTGAGGTCAACCGCTGTCTGCGAGTCTGCGAAATGCTTACGTAAAAAGGCCGGTCCGAGTTGGCGGTGAATGCGCGGCACTCTTGTTTGCTTTGGATAGAAAATGGACGCCGCTGGGTGTGGCACGTAGAATTTCAACGATTCATTGATGGAGCCGCTGGTGAAATTATTCTTGTGGAAGTTCTTTCGGACCTAGTCCGAGAGACTCAACACGAATTACCCCAAAATTCCGCCCTGTAGGAAAATATGCAAGCTTGAGTTCTGGTTGGTGAATACTTATACTAGGGATTCTCTTTCTGTGGTTCAATGCTGGGAAAAAGATGAAGAGAAACATCACTGGAATAGAGGGCCAGGACAAAGAGAAGCGAAATGGCTAGTGAGCCTTTCGCCAAGGAAAGAGCTTTGGACAAGAAAGACTTGAAACTGGTAACAGGACTCCTCACTGGACACTGCCCTTTGAGGTATCACCTCAAAAAGATGGCCAAAACAGAGAGTGATAGTTATCGCTACTGCGAGAACTTCGCTGAAACTACTTTTTTTATATTTTGCATCAAGTGTTTTATTGAAAAAAATCGATTCAATATCGATAAATGACAGAAACATCTTCGATTGGTAACAATGACATTGAAATATTTGAAATCTGACGCACAAACGTAGAGTCCAGTTTACTTTTGGGTGATTTTGATTTTTGCGATACCAGCGGTGAAAAATGCAATGTTTTTATTGGTCAATTTGAATCAAATCACACTATAAATAACAATTTACCAATAAAAACAGAGTTTTTCACTGCTAATATTACCAAATCCAAAATCGCTCATAAGTGCCTAACTCTCTCACTTTCATTTGACAGTTCGATGGTACCAACCTCCGAATAATAAAAAATGCGTATCAAAACAGAGGTTATTCCGATACGCATTTACGTTTCATAATGACTTCATTATAAAACCAAAGTAGAAGAAATATATATTGGCGTATTTTGAACATCGAATGAATTTGAGAGATTTCAATTGGCTTTCTGGAAAGGAAAGCATACATACAGCTAAAAACTTATTTGATGAGAATTCAACTGAAGAAACATTTCCTGATTGTGGCAGCAAACCATATTTATGATGGGCCTACGAAAAAAAACAGGTTCTGTTATAGGGGTATTTTTGATGATAATACATGATTGATAATACTAGGCATGGATATTGAGGACTTCATATGAACTGGAGATCAGAATTTCAATGTGTGTTATCTGTAATGTTATTTTTTTTTCTTCTCTTTGTTAGTTCTCATGGTGGATTCTTTAAAATATAACATCTATTGAACTTCTCGGGTTGAGTAATAATTACTTGAATGCTTTTATAATTTATGTATTCTTCTAAGATCTAGACGCAATCGTCAATCTTCACAGGTTACATAACAATATTCTTTATTTGACAAGCATCAGCGATTCCACGAAAAGTTTCACCCAATCAACGGCACCGGCATCGGACGCTATGAAATAAATGCAAATCATTTCGACGAATGCTTCATCATCATCATCATCATCAGGCAAGTCGCAGATCGAAACGCGCTACCAAACCCAGTGGATATACCCAGCCGCCTATGCATAATCCGATCTGCACTAACCACGACTTACAACTGAAAACCTCAACGAGTCCGACCTCGTCCCATTCGTTATTATTTAATCCTGTTACGTCCGAAAATAACAGCGAATATTCCGTCTAGACTGTTCGGTCGCAGTGACTAAGGTCGGCGTGTCTACATACAATACATTGGCAACGATGGAAATTAAACGGCAGTTTTAGTTTTGATAGGCTGCATCACTGGATACAGTGGATAGCAGACTAGCCTTCTCTATCTTTCAAGACGTGGGTGAGATACTTGGCAACATTGCTGGGAAGGCAGTGCTGCCATATCTGCTGTTCCACCGCAGAGGCTAGTAATTTTTTCGCAGAATTTGAAGCAGAGGTAAGCACTATAAGCGATGAAAAACCGATGAAACTGAATGGAAATTTGGTGCCGCCATATCTGCGGACGAACATTCACTTTCTACTTTATATCTGGAACACCCAGGAATTGTCAACGATAGGCAATATAAGGCTTCCGTCATCAGAGATCAACTGGTGACCTGCTCGCTTACGTCTCACACATTTATGGCAGCTATCCAAGCTATTTCCAAGGCATTTGATCGAGTTTGGCACCAGGGACTCCTCGCCAAGCGTCCATCTTATGGTTTGCCCACTCAGCTGTGTTCTCTGCTTGCTAATTTTCTATAAATGTAGTGGTCGATGGAGTTTCATCTGATACTCTACTCATAAATGCTGGTGTTCCGCAGGGATCAATTTTAGCACCAACACTATTTCTTTACTTCACATCAACGATTTGTTGGAAGCAACTTCATGTCCTATACACAGCTTCGCGGATGATAGTACCCTCCATACCGCTTTCTCTTCCAGGGCTCCTATATCGGACCGTCAAACCAGAAATGAACGAGAAAGAAATGTTAACGAAATTAATATGGACTAAGCAATGATTCTCGAGTGGGGATCTAATAACCTGGTAGAATTCAATGCAAACAAAACACAAGCATGTCTTTTCTATAGAAAAGCCGATCTCACTGTGCCCAACATAATTCAGTCAGGAGTAACCATACCATTGAAGTCATCCATTTCGATGCTTGGCATTACTATCAGCAAAAACCTTTCTTGGCAAAATCACGTGAGGTCCATTGCCAAAAGTGCATCCCAAAAACTTGGATTTCTGTTTCGAGCCAAGAGCTATTTCACTCCCATCAGTCAGCTACTTATGATCTATAAGACCTGTCCTGGAATACTGTTTCCATATTTGGAGTGCGGCACCTAAACATATCCTGAATCCATTGGATTTTGTCCAAAAAAGGGCAATTCGTCTCGTTGGTGATGCCTCGCTTACAAACTCACTCACTTCTCTGGAACATCGTAGAAAAGTTGGCGATTTATCTCTATTTTATAGATATTTTCATGGGCGATGCTCTTCTGAGATATCAACAATCGTTCCTCCATTAGCAGTCTCTTCGAGATTAACCCGTCAAGTTCAATCTTCAGATCCCTTCGTGGTCACTTTAGAGACCTGCAGAACGTCCCTTTCCAAAGACTCGTTCATCCAAAGAACATCGAGACTTTGGAACTCATTGCCTAGGGAGGTGTTTCCCGAGGCATACGTTCACGTGTTCAGAGAAAAACTATTTTGATTATCTGCATGACATTAGCTAGGGAAGTAGTTTTGTTCGTTTTCTACCTTTTTTATTTCAACATCATTCTTTTGGTTGGGATTGAAAGATTTTCGAATATCTCGTTGAACTTTGGAGTGATGTGAAAAACAACCTTTTCTCAATAATTGTTGATCTTCCTGGTATGAATCCATGTTGAGTGAGTGGAATATCTTAACATTCGAGTGAAAAGATGATAAGGTATCTACAACTACCCCTTTCATGATTATTTCACAAAGGATACCAGGCTGATAGGCCATTAGTTTCCGGTATCAAGTTTATCTTTTTTATGTATGGATACACACATAAAAAGAATTACTTGATTTGATTTGATATGTTTTGATGCAAGAGTATGGCTTGTTTATATATACTGGAATAAATGTCTGCTCAATTCAAGACTATTATGTTTCCAACTAAATACACTCATTCCAATATTATAGATTTCTTGAATCGTAAATGAATGGAGTTCTTCGTGAGAATAATACAATATTTCAGATTGAGAACACAATATATTCAAATCAAGACAATCATAATCTCTCAATGACTCGCATTTTTCTTGAACAAAAAGAATCAGATTTTCAGTTTTAGCTGTAGATTGTTTTGTATCAAGAATTTTATCAAATTAGAGGAATTATATCGATTTCTTGAAATGAGAATCATCCTCAACTTCCGTTCTCTTATTGGGGCTCTCATCAATCACATCATCACTTGCAAACCTTCTTCTTGACAACCTCTCCCCCCATTCGTAGATATTATTTCTGAACTTTTCCACCAGTTTACCTCGCAATAAAGCTGTATTCCTTTGGTTTCAAACTACTGAAAAATATAAAATATATCATTCACAACTCCATGTAGGTACAATGTGAGAAATAATCTGACTCAGCACAATGTATGGTTATTATATTTCTTCAAATCTGGGTTCATATTTCTACTACTGAATTCATTTTCCTTGGATCAAAATTTGGTAAAAAAATGTAAAAATATGTTAGGTATAATATGCAATATCAAAATACCTAAGATGTCTACAAGTTCAAGAAGCTCTTTTCCACTGTTCAATCAGTGTTTGGACAAATTTAAACGTTCATCCGCACATAGGTACCTAACCCCAATTTTCACTCACTATGCCGATCCTGGTTATTCAAGTTTTTCACGAATTATCAGTTTTCGAGATGATATAGCTACGTTAATTGATTGGATACACAATAATACCTACCCAAGAATGAACGTCGATAAGATATAGGCATGTAACTTACCCCTAAAAGTGGTAATTATATCCTCAGATATCTCCTAAGGCCTTAGTTTTTCTTTCATGGCAAGCCAATATTTCTATGCCAATAAAATAGGTTGAACTGGTTGAACAATGATGGATGCACGACAAGAGCACCGAAACAACACACTCACACCGTTTGGCAACATTCTCGGCTCGAAGGGATCGCAATTATATTCAAGAAAATGTTATGGTCAATCCAAAGAAACTTTCTCAGAGATTTACTGATTCAGAGATTAAATGCTACATATGTTATTTTGAAAGAAGACATTCCGTGATATATTTTTCAAGAACTTCATTATTTTTTCTGGATACTTTGAATTTCTTGAATTGAGAACATTTTGTTATACCAAATGAATATTCCAGTGAAATAATTTTCTACAATTGACATATTCAATAAATTCATTTCAAATAAATTATTTCAGAAGAAGAATGCGCTTTTTCAAAACAAGAATTGGACGTTGAACAAATATATCGTTTTCATTTGAGAATTTGTTTTTATGTGTGTATGGGCGTTACAGATGGATGCTGTTCACCAAGCAGATAGAATTTGCCTCTATTATCTGGTTCGGGGAGTATCAAACGTATCTATATGAATTGGAAAAGGTCCAGAATAAACTACTAAGACATTTGTATTTGAAACAGCATCATATGTGGCCTGATTATAATACCATAAGAACATATCAGTTGAGATCGGAATTTAAAATATTATCTTTGGAACAACGAAGGAGCTTGAACTGTATGATATTTTTGCACAAAATAATAAATAATAAAATTAACGTTCTACCCTCATGTTCAATATATCAAGAATAGGGAATCCAGCAAGGGCACCACTGGTTTCAATTCTCAAATTGGCTAATAATTTCAACACTTTGATTGATCTAGACTGGACCTCATCCCCAGCGCTTTATCGTAAGAATGTTTTAGACTGCATATTGAATACAAGTATTTGAGACTGATTTTCCACATCTCCACAATTTTGGACTCAGTTCATCTCCTGCAATTCTGGGCATTGATTAATAGGTAGTAGGTATAATAGACAGTATTTCATATACACAATTGTAATTCACCTTATTTATCCAAGTAATTAGGCTGCAATAGCCTGTTTGGATAATAAATAAATAAATAAATAAATAAATGATGAAAGATACACTCGTTAAAAAACAGCCAAGAGAACGTCTTTACAGAATGGATCTTGGAAAAAAAATTATCGAAACAAATGATCCTTTCATTTTTTAAGTGACTTCGAATTATTTTTCTAATTTTGGAATAAGAATTGATATCCTGTAACAGTATTTTTCCAGGGAAATGTGATATTATTAAGGAAGCTACAGAAAGTGACAGGACAGTTTCAAATGAAGCTAATAACTTCGATGGTTAACAATGGTTTCATGTTGATAAACTGTTCAAAATAGTGGTATATATACAATTGTTATCACATTCAGGATCACAATAATCGTTTTTATGCAATCATTATTGGATTCAATTATAAGGTTACTTTTTTCTGTCACCTGATGATGGCGCCAAATGAGATAGTGAGGTTTACATAGGAGATATCGCAATTTAATCGCATAAGCTTGTATTTCTCGAGTATTCATGCATCGATAATGATTGTTGCTTGGCACGTATCCACGAGAGAATAAAAAATGTGTAAAAGTTCAACTGAAAAATTGTCTGAAAACAATGTAGTTGTATCAACTCGTTATTTGCAAGCTTTTATATTATTTTCGCTTGAAACTTGGTCACTAATTTTATAGCCACATCTCGTCATCTACCATAATCTCAACTAAATATTTGAATATGACGCCAATGTGATGAAACTTTCATCAGAATCTAGGCGATATGGAGATAAGAATCATAACAAATTGTTCCTCTTATTCAGTTTGTCTATTAGGTGATAATTTTTTGTTTTTGTTGTCACCGTTATCAGTGATACACAAGTAATTTTTCCTAGATTACCTCTCATCAGTTTGTTACGTTCAGTTCGTTATCGTGGAATATAACGATAGAAAAGATTGGGACGCGTTGATTCTGAAATCGATCAAATAAAATTCTCAAACCACCTCTATGATTATTTCATAGACGTATGTCATTTCTCAAGGAACACTTTTTTTTTGTCGGAAATGTTTTTTGTTCTTATGTCCCCCCACTTTCTGACGATGCTCTAGTCTTCCTCAAATTTCCATAGAAAATTTCGAGAGTTGCATAAAATCAAACTTCGAAATTTCGAATAAAAATTGCACATCCTGTTATCAGTTATGGAGAATGGCTACAAGGTGAACCCTATTATGCACTAAAATCAGTGAATGATTCATTATCTAATTCAGCATCTCATGCGCTTGATAAATGATGACTGTCTCTAAGTCAACAATGGATATGCGTCTCAAATTCTCTTACAAGTACAGAGAACATCTATGTACAGGGCTATTCAAATTCGTTTCTGTACATGGGGATCTCGTAAACGATGAGAGATAGAGTGTCGGTTTAATTGTGGCAAAGTTGCGTATTTTAGAGATCTATTCAATGATGTGAAAAAATCGAATTTAGCTCTTTTGGTTCTGGAGATATGCAGGAAATCCAAAAACTCCCAAATTATTTATTTGCCTGTATCTTCTTTATTCGCAGACATATTGAAAACCTATCCACATTTTAATTTCTTAGTATGAAGTGAACGTCGACTATCCAAAAACTACAACAAAAAATGCAGGTCCGTATTTAAAAATTCAAAGATGGGGGTGGCCCAAGTCAGATGACACCCTGTATAAAAGATTCATGAACATATTCTGATATCCCACATCAAGTGCCAATAGCAAGAAGATACTGAGGGTGATGCAAAACTCAAAATTTTGAACCACCCGTATTTGTTTCAATTGAATATCAATCGATAGTAAATGGAAAGTTGAGATAGGGACATGTAACTTTTGTTTGAAGGTGGCTGACAATGTCTCGAGTTGTGAAGAAAAGTTTCGGACTTCCATTGTCTAAAGGTATGAAGATTTGAATCCTGAGAAAAGAAAAGATGAGTTATGCTGAAAAAAACGAAATAAGTGATGAATAAAAAATTAACTATTTTATCGAATCAAGAAGATTCGAGTATCGATAAATCAGGTTAGTATTAGTGTTAGTATATATGAAGTCGAAAAATGTAGATTTAAATGGGAGTTTAACTAGTCGATGAGCCTGAAAATAAGAAAAAAATGAATTAGAAATCAATAGCCTGAAAAAGAAAAGTTGAATTAGAAATCAATAGCTTGAAAAAAGAAAAGTTGAATTAGAAATCAATAGCCTGAAAGAAGAAAAGTTGAATTAAAAATCAAAATAAAATGAATGAATAAAGAATTAAAATTATGAGAAAGATTCAAATCGAGTTTGTCACGACGTTTCGATTGTGTGTATCTACAATCGTCTTCAGGTGAGAACTAACAAAGTCCTGGGATACGGGGGTATTTATAGGTCAGCTATGGCGGGATTTCAGCCTCTAAAACAACGAGGAAAGCCTAACTTCCGAACTGGACCACATCAAGAGAGACCTCTACCAGAACGGCTATTCAAGGAAATTGGTGGAACAGACGTTGAAGAGCAGGAAACAGAGGATAATCCAAAAAGAAGAAGAACCGCAACAACCAACATTGTGCCTTCCCTACATCAAAGGATTGTCAAAGAGAATCAAGAAGATTGGATCCAAATACAAGATCAAGACCTGCTTCAAATCTGGAAACACCATCCGCAGCCAACTCACCAAAACCAGACCAACGAACAAAAATAGTGACTCCAAGAATTGTGTTTATCGAGTACCATGCGAATGTGGCAAATCATACATCGGAGAAACCAAGAGACCACTGGAAACCAGAATCGGCGAACACAAGAAAAACACCCAACGAGGAGAAACCACCAAGTCAGGAATCGCAGAACATGTGTGGACCCACCAACATAACATCAAATGGTCTGAGGCAGAAATCATCCATAGAGAAGAACACTGGTTCAGGAGGAAATTCAAGGAAGCAGCATACATAATGAATAATAACGCTTTCAGTCAACCAAGCGTCGAGATCCGCAACACATGGAAACCGCTGATTAGCCGAATCAACCGGTTACGGCTCACTGAACCGGAAAATCCCGCCATAGCTGACCTATAAATACCCCCGTATCCCAGGACTTTGTTAGTTCTCACCTGAAGACGATTGTAGATACACACAATCGAAACGTCGTGACAAACTCGATTTGAATCTTTCTCATAATTTTAATTCTTTATTCATTCATTTTATTTTAATTTTTAATTCAACTTTTCTTTTTTCAGGCTATTCAACTTTTCTTTTTTCAGGCTATTGATTTCTAATTCAACCTTTCTTTTTCAGGCTATTGATTTCTAATTCAATTTTTCTTATTTTCAGGCTCATCGACTAGTTAAACTCCCATTTAAATCTACATTTTTCGACTTCATATATACTAACACTAATACTAACCTGATTTATTGATACTCGAATCTTCTTGATTCGATAAAATAGTTAATTTTTATTCATCACTTATTTCGTTTTTTCAGCATAACTCATCTTTTCTTTTCTCAGGATTCAAATCTTCATACCTTTAGACAATGGAAGTCCGAAACTTTTCTTCAGGGACATGTAAGCCGTTTTGAGCAAGAATGGATAGTTTCGGCACAAAATATTCCTAAATTTGAAAAATCTCGATTTTTCACACCCTATATCTCTGTAATATTTCGCGCTATACCCCAAATATGATAGATCGACGAAATCAGCTCTTCAGGAAGAATCTAAAAATGAAATAAAATACGCTGAAAGTATTTTAGATCGATAGAACAAAACTGATTAACTAACAAACCAAATTTTCAGAATAATCCTACGTCCCGTTCTCCGTGAACGTCTAAGGTACCATCGACCGTGAGTGACCCTGTATATATATATTCTAAACCTATAATTTGCCAACCTCGTTGAGAAAAAAAAGTGGAAAAAGGTATAAGTCATGTTGTTACAAAATCGAGGTCAACATTTTGGCACCCGAACATCGATCTGATGTTGTTTTTTATAGGTACTAAAATGAGAGCTATGCGATATGCGATCGAAAGCCGAATGAAAAACTGCGTGTTCGAATAATTCAGCGACCTTGGTGAAAATTCGCGAACAGCTGTTGTTATTCCAAACCTCATTGGTGAGCTTCGATATTGACGTTTCAAAAAAGAAATAATTGGTGGTCATCGGTGAGGAATACTCGTTTCCCGCCAAAACAGATGGTTCGATGCGATGAAGGTCAAACAACCAAACGCCGGCCGGCTGATGTTCTTGAACCAGTGCCGTACCGAACTCATTCACACACTCATCGTTCAAGAATTTCGAGTGGTTGTAGGTTATAACACCAATGGAGCTGGTTCCGCCGTGTTTTGTTTTCTACAGGACGTGACGTAGACATCAGTGCGAATAATACGCTGATGATGGCTGTTTGGCTTCCTCAATTAGATTGCACAGTCCGAGTGAATAATTTCATTCATATTTTTACTTTCCGGTCTTAGCACCATACGATTCATACACAACGATGATACTCTACCTATTAGCATAGAATAACTTCCGGTGTAGATAAATTTGATTTGATCATTATTGAAAATGAAACTGTGTTTTGTTTGTGCATTGTGAGAATAAAAATTTACATTAAATTAAATATGTCATTACTATGGAGGTATACACCAACTTCACTAAAAGAAAAAGTTCCCTAATGGAAAGAAAAGACTAAAAGAAAATGTTTCCTAATGGACTCTTGTTCAACCGTAAAAAAATTTTTGACTACTTCCTTTTTAATCGCATGTGACCCAAACTTTCCCATCATCAACGCAACCTTGTATATCTTTACTCAACCGTGTTTTCAGAGTAGGCAATTGTTTTACTAATGACAATTGAATTGCATTTTACTGAAAACATAAATGTTCATTATATAAAAGGTAATTAGTTATTGAAAATGTTTTCTTAGTGCCAATAACAATTTTGTGATGATAAAAAATAATTCGAGTTGGAAAAATGTGAAACATAACATGCATCTTCTACTCATCAAAAGGCCTCATTCCTTTCTGAGAAAGTATGTTGATTTATCTTGATTTTCATTTGTTTGACGTGCGGTTTTCACATAAAAAATGCAATTCATTATCTGGCACTTACGAGAAAAACAATTGATGTAACTTATCACTGGCAAGAATAAAAAATAATGTTGAACAGCCGAAAATGACTTCTGATGGATACTAAACGTTTCACGAATTCGAAAGAAACGCAATATATCAGCTGTTTCTTGATGGCTTTGTTTATTCTACTGAAAAATGCCAACTTTCACTAAAAGTTGTGATACATCTGTTGCATTCACAAATAATAAATAATAATTGTTCAACCAACCATAAATTTTCAAAATATTCGTGTTGTCGAAAAAATTTCCAGCAATTATTGAAGCTCTAGTGGTATTATAAGTTAAAATTGTCTGCCAATAATTCTGTTATGAATGAATGTGATTGTGGATAGATCGTTGTATTGCAGCATGCGTGTTTTAGATACATTATTTGATGAATACAATAGAAATAAAGAAAGAGTACATTCTACAAATCGCCTTCTAGAATAACAAAAATCCTATAGTGGTGAAATAATAGTATATTAGACGCTATTTTGTCGCACGCGTTGTTTGGAGTACGACGAGCGAAGCGAGTAGTGCTCCAAGTGAACAAGTGCGACAATGTGTCTTATAAAACGTGTGTGTGTCTTGTACGGTTTTTCCTATTTTGCATTAATTTGAGGTTTTTTATTGAAATAAATCGATTTTATATCGAAAAATGACAATAACATCTTCGATTGATAACAATGATGACACTGAAATATTTGAAATCTGACGCACAAGCGGTGAGAAATGCTATGTTATTGTTTTTATGGATCAATTTGAATCAAATCACAATCTGAATTAAATTGTACCAGTAGAAAAATTGAGTTTTTCACTCAATCACTGCTGGAGTATCACCAAATTCCAAATCGCTGAGAAGTAAGCTGGGCCTGATGACTTTCATTTGACAGTAGCGTATCGAAACAACGGCTATTTCGATACGAATTTGCGCTTCATAATGACTTCATTATAAAACCAAAATAGAAAAAGAAGCATCTGAACTATAATAATATAATAATAATAATAATTTATTCCTTTTATCATTTCATTCGACAATAATGGAAAACATACACCTGTTGAAAGAACCTTGAAGTTATTCAATGATAAGAATATTGATATATTTGGAGTATCCTATGAATCATTCAAAAAATCACTAAATACTATCAGTTGGTAATTGATGAGTCTAAATGAATTCGAGACTTGGTATAATATAGTAATGTCTTTACTTGTTGACTGATCAATCTTGTATTTATTGTTTATACTTATGTTCATTGTACTATTTTCACTGCATCCGGTGATTGCCAACGTTTCCGTATTTCACATAGATAGTATTATATATATATACAGGGTCGCTGATATGTATGGAAACGGTCGATTATTTCCTAAAGTAAGATAGCTAGCGAAAAATGTTAGGATACAAAAGTTGTAGGGTTTTTCAGAATCCATTAAACTAATGAAAAATTAAGTATACAGGATGAGTCAAAAAGTCAGGACGAAACAAAGTTGCTTTTTCTCTAATGGGACACCCTGTATATTATTCCACATTTCAATTCTGCTCGAAATTCTGAACAAAATTGATGAAGCGCTTCATTTCCTAAATTCAACCGATTTCGAGATATCGAATTTTGAAAATAACTTCTTACTACTCTCAAATTTATTAAAGAAAAAGCACGAAATGATGCATATTTATTATGAAAGTCACAAAAGGTGGAGTATGTGGATATTATGATTACAATTTAATTATAATTTTTTTACAGAAAATAAAAAAAGCATAATTGTTCAGGGTTGATTAAAATACAATTAAAACAATAAAATGTATTTTTTAATGAATGTCCAGGATATTTAAAATTTTATGAAAACAATAGTTGAGACAGGAGGAAAAGAGAGAAAACAAGTTTTAATAAACAACAAATTTTTCTTTGAAATTCTATTTAATAAGGTGCTCAAAGTGTTTACCATTTACCTCCTGACAGTAATGAACTCGCTGAACAAAATTTTGTAGTGAATCTAAAATCATGTGAGGAGGAATGGTAGAAATTTCATGCCTTATTCTTTCTTGCAACTCTTCGATATTTGGCGGCCTATTTTTGTAGACTACATTTTTTATGTGACCCCATAGAAAAAAGTCAAGTGGGGTCATATCGGGAGACCTAGCTGGCCATTCAATTGCTCCCCTGCGTCCAATCCATTTATTAGGAAAAGTTTCATCTAGATATGCCCGTACCATACGTCCAAAATGTGGAGGAGCCCCATCTTGTTGAAACCATATTTGTTCTGCCGTCAAATTGGGATTGTTATTATTCGGGAATAATCGTCGAAGCTCTGAAATAATATGCTGTTGTAAAAGTGATAAATATCGTTCAGAGTTCAAATTTCCGTTTATAAAATAGGGTCCTATGACGTGTCCACCAATAATGCCACACCAGACATTTACTTTTTGTGGCCGTTGAGTGTGAACTTCCTCCATCCAATGTGGATTTTGGTCTGACCAATACCTACAGTTGTGTCGATTCACGTGCCCGTTTAAACAAAATGTAGATTTCGTCAGAAAACAATATGTGGTTGACAAAGTTGACATTTTCGCTTAATTTATCCATAATAACTTCACAGAACTCGATTCTACGATCAAAATCGTCTTCACTCAATTCTTGTACCAAATGAATTTTATATGGATGGAATTTTTGCAGTTTGCAAATTTTTTGAATGGAATATCGACTCATGTTATGATTCAAAGCCCTCTGTTGTGCCGAATTTATTGGATTTTCCACCACATCTAACATGACATTCAAAGCATTTTCTTCATTTGTAACGCTTACTGGTCTTCCACTTTTTGGTCGATCTTTGACATCTCCAGTTTCATGAAAACGCTGCAATGTTTTTGAAACTGTTGATTTAGAAATTGGTTCCCGATTTGGATGCAATTCATTAAAAATATTCACTACTTGGTCACAACTTCGTCTTCTATCACCGAATCCTATGATCATTAAAATTTCAATACGCTCAGTATTAGTTAAACGTGCCATTTTTGCGCGAAACTTAATTACACTAAATGTATTTTTGACATGTGTTGTCAAGATCATCACTGTTAGACAAAAGAACGACGCGGCGTTGTTATGGAGCTGGAAACTTTCAAAGGTAACTTGATGGACTATGAACTTAATGGACTAACATTTTTGGATAATTTATTATAAGTTATTTTCAAAATTCGATATCTCAAAAACAGTTTAATTTAGGAAATGATGTGCTATATCAATTTTGTTCAGAATTTCGAGCAGAATTGAAATGTGGAATAATATACAGGGCGTCCCATTAGAGAAAAAGCAACTTTGTTTCGTCCTGACTTTTTGACTCATTCTGTATACTTAATTTTTCATTAGCTTAATGGATTTTGAAAAACCCTACAACTTTTGTATCCTAACATTTTTCGCTAGCTATCTCACTTTAGGAAATAATCGACCGTTTCCATACATATCAGCGACCCTGTATTATATTTTAATGTAAAAAAAAAACTGTAAAACAATTTCCTTGAACCCCTGCTGACCCTGGCAAAGACAATTCGCGATTTTCAAATGCAAAACCATGCAGAAATAGCTTATTCCACATCCGGCAAGGTTCGAATCTCTGAATAACAATGCACCCATCGTAGTCTTCGATTGTAGTATGTTGTATCTAAGAGACCATGAATCGAAAGTCTTCAGATATATATAGGCAACAACACAATCATTATTATTGTTTAGCGTCGTCATCATTTGTTACTCACGCCACAGCCGTGTAAAAAAAAATTAGCAAGGTCTGGTGGAGTAGGGTCAATGGCCTTGCATCTCTTTGGCCTTTAAATTGTGTCCTCACCCGTAACAAAAAAAAATACCACTGCTGTAAGGGCAGCGGGATTTCAATGGTAGTATGATATGGTCTCTGATAATACCCAGGGGGTGACCACTAGGAGAAAATGTGTACACTGGAATTCCTATAAGTCGGAATTCCTCGAAATTCCCCGGAATTCCTCCGGATGAAATATGTCTATTTAAACAAATAACGATGACATTTTGAAACTAAATGTAGATAATACTCGGAATTCCGGGGGAAATCCGGTGAAATATAAAATATTTAGCTCCAGAATGATGTCACTGAATATCACAGAATCTGAATAATACCGGATTATATTGATATCAAAATTTCGAAATTTGTCATCAGTGAGGCTATATATAGGCTGTATTGTATTGTATTATTATATTGTATTAAAACTTCGTTGGAAACAGAATAAATCATCTGATGGTATCAATCATGTATCAATATTATCATCGGAAAATTTCGAGGAACGGATGGACTGATTCGGTCTGATTTCTCCTCGGATTTCACTTTTTTCTGTTTTAATCCCTCCTTTTTCCAAGATCTGAATCCGTAAGAAGGATAATCCAAGAAAAACATTTTCATTCAGAAAAAATTCAGCAAATCTAGGGTGTTAACTGTAAATCATCATATCTATCGAACACATGATTCAATTTACATAGGAACATACAGGGTCGTTTTAATCAATAATGAATAAATTCGACCCAAAAAAATTCCTAAAGTTGAAAAATCTAAATTTTTCACTCCCTATATTTCTGTAATCGTTCCAGCTAGACCCCAAGTATGATAATAAAATCAGCTTTCCAAAAAGAATCTGAAAAAGCAATAAAATATAGGGTGTTCCAAAAGAAACATGATAACATTGATATGTCACAATTTTTTGGAACATCCTGTACATTTCAGAATAATTTTAAAATATAGCCTTCATATAAAAACTACTAAAGTTACACAATCACAGAGTCAGCTGAAATTGTTTTTTTTTTAAAGACGGGAATGAAGTTATCGATGATCATGAGTGATTAAAAAAGTTTATTTAACATTTTTAGTGAACATTTATAAGATTTCCTTGGATAATACCATAGTTTACAGATGGTACTATATCCTGTGAACTTTGATAATGCTAATTGGAAAGATTTGGGACACCTACGTTAACATGTGGATAATTAATTTTTTATCAATTCATCAATTCGATTTATCAATATTGTGATGTACCCAATTGAAGATAACGATGTTGTCCTGATATGGTGTTGCATTTTCGATCCTTTGGCAGTAAATAATCTAATCATGATGCGGAATTATTATTAGATCCTATAGACCAGCGATTCTCAAACTTTGGTAGCACTAGCAGTGGTTACGAAAAACTGTAGAAGAAGACAAGAAATACCGTTTTTATATCTCAAAATGAAAGGCGATGTTGGATATTTATTATGAGAAATTGAATGATTTTATTGCGTGGGCACTTTTGAGTGGATTCATACTTTCCCAGAAAAATCTTGAAAAAACGTATTCCTAATTCATATGCGGGATGCGAAATAATATCGGTAAAGTGTATACAAAATTTAAAGAACATTCGTTCTCGAGAAGAAAAAATAAGAAATAATTATAATGATTGAGACACTGCATTCAATTGTATTAATTGTGATCAGATGATCAATTCAATATTGTCTTTTTTCCATCATACATGTGAATTTTGCTTGCAAAAGTAAATAGATTTATTCACCATCTGGAATATTTATCTTTTAACTTCTTCGCGCTGAAAATATAGAATGCTTCGAGGTTTTTAGGTTTTATTTCATAAATCTTTTTCTATTGACTAATTTTTGCTCTGTGGTACCCACAGATGAACTAAATCTAACAAGATTTCCACACTTGATATTGGAACGAATGCAGTAAAATTCAACAATAGAAAATTAACATCTCAATAAGACTGATGTCAGTTCAGCGCGTAAAACCATTGTTTTTTTTTATTTCATCTCGATAATTTATAGTTCCCACGTGTCGTGGAAGTATTTTCTGTGAACAATCGTTATTTTTTTCAAGGTATTATCGATCCCATTCCATTATTCATTTCACTGAATCGTAGATGTATAAATTTCCTAAATTTGTTTTCGTTTTCATTTCATAAGAAATCGATTAATGAATGGACTGGCGTGTAGTATGTAGATCAATAATTAATGATACGGTTGATATTGATATTATAAACACTAGATGACGCAGCCATAGTTGAGGTCATCACGATAATAGCGGCAAACTGTAATACACCCAGGTATTAGAGAATCAATAAACAAATTCGATCAATATAACTACTTTATTTTTGTATTGCCGAGAATATGCAGCACAACAAACAATGGGTTTTAATCCGAGATTTGAAGACATCCTCTTCACATTTTTTATGTTCTGGTTCTCACGAAAAGGGATATCCTGTGATGTTCAGAGAACATCGTGAGAACTAAGGAAAAGAAGGTAGGAGTTGGTGTTCTTCTTAAGTTTCTGGAGATTGTATGCCTCGGGGAACACCTTAGGCAATGAGTTCCAAAGTCTCAATGTTCGTTGGATGAACGAGTCTTTGGAAAGGGACGTTCTGCAAGTCTCTAAAGTGACCACGAAGGGGTGTGAAGACTGAACATGGCCGGTTAATATCGAAGAAACTGCTAGTGGAGGAACGACTGTTGATATTTCAGAAGAGCTTCGCCCATCAAAATATCTATAAAATAGAGATAAATCACCAACTTTTCTACGGTGTTCCAGATAAGTGAGCGAGTTTTTAAGCGAGGCATCACCGACTAGACGAATTGCCCTTTTTTGGGCAGTATCCAATAGTTTCAGGATATTTTTAGGTGCCGCACTCCAAATATGGGAACAGTATTCCAGGACAGGTCGGATCTGTGCCTTATAGATCATAAGCAGCTGACTGGGAGTGAAATAGCTCTTGGCTCGAAACAGAAAACCAAGTTTTTGGGATGCACTTTTGGCAATGGACCTCACGTGATTTTGCCAAGAAAGGTTTTTGCTGATAGTAATGCCAAGCATCTAAATGGATGACTTCAATGGTATGGTTACTCCTGACTGAATTATATTGGGCACAGTGAGATCGGCTTTTCTGGAGAAAATACATGCTTGTGTTTTGTTTGCAGTGAATTCTACCAGGTTATTAGATCTAGATCCCCACTCGAGAATTGTTGCTAAATCCATATTTATTTTGTTAACATTTCTTCCTCGTTCATTTCTGGTATGACGGGCCAATATAAGAGCCCTGGAAGAGAAAGCGGTATGGAGGGTACTATCATCCGCGAAGCTGTTTATAGGACATGAAGTTCCTTTCAAAAAATCGTTGATGTGAAGTAGAAACAGTGTTGGTGCTAAAATTGATCCCTGCGGAACACCAGCATTTATGAATAGAGTAGCAGATGAAACTCCATCGACAGTCTAGTTGTTTCTTAACCAAATTTTTGGGTAATCATCACACGGTTGATTCCAATGTTGGGATTTTCATAATGTTTAAACAAAATTATTGCAGACGTATTTTTTTTTCGGTCAAATTTGACTCCAATAAAAAATGGAAAACTAGTTTTGGCTCCTCCATCCATCCTCATGACGCAGCAAGTGAACAACCGTCTTCACAAAGGAACAAATTACCATTGCGTCATACAATGTTGCAATGTTTCTAGTCTGTCGTGGATGTTCGGAAAAAATGACTGAAAAATTCTTAAAAGCATGATTATCATATCTACTGAACAGCTATAGGAATCCATCTGGTGAGAATTTATCTGACTAAAAAAAATCGCTTGCTCATCACACAAAAACTCACTGATGAGTTTTTTAGCTCTAGCCTGATGAAAATTCCTCGACATCAACAAACTGTCTCCTGACCCATTCCTTTTCCACGTTGTATACCACGGAACGAAATCTTCTGGTCGACGCTGCTGTGACGACACAGCTGTCGGTTGCCCTGGCAACGTCGGGTATTGATTCGTTTCTTCTCCCGGCCCTCTGGATGAAAAAGTCGAGTTGCAGACTTTCCCACATGGAAGGGCCTGGATGCCCCTTTTGGAGTTCCATTCCAGACTTGACAGATGACAGCGGGTAGTTGTTCGACCTGGATGGAATGTGGGATTTCTTGTGACGTGAAAGAAAAAATAGTCTATCCAATTAAAAATTTCACTACGAACAGAAAACAACTACTTTCCTGGCAGAACATTGAATTATATCTTGGGAAAATCACGTGAGGTCCATTGCCAAAAGTACATCCAAAAAGCTTGGATTTCTGTTTCGAGCCAAGAGTTATTTCACTTCCAGTCAGCTGCTTATGATCTATAAGGCACAGATCCGACCTGTCCTGGAATACTGTTTCCATATTTGGAGTGCGGCACCTAAAAATATCCTGAAACTATTGGATACTGCCCAAAAAAGGGCAATTCGTCTAGTCGGTGATGCCTCGCTTACAAACTCGCTCACTTCTCTGGAACACCGTAGGTAAGGTGGCAATTTATCTTTATTTTATAGATATTTTCATGGGCGATGCTCTTCTGAAATATCAACAATCGTTCCTCCATTAGCAGTCTCTTCGAGATTAACCCGTCAAGTTCAGTCTTCACACCCCTTCGTGGTCACTTTAGAGACCTGCAGAACGTCCCTTTCTAAAGACTCGAGACATCGAGACTTTGGAACTCATCGCCTAGGGAGGTGTTCCCCAAGGCATACGATCTCCAGAAATTTAAGAAGAACACCAACTCCTACCTTCTTTCCCTTGGTTCTAACGATGTTCTCTGAACATTACATTCGTGAGAAAAAATTGGCGTGTTTAAAACATAATTGTCTTCCCTAATGCCTAAAACCTTCTGTAGTCGAAATATGAGAAGTATAGTTTGTCACAAATGGGGTAGTGGAAATGTTGATGATATCCTGCTTGTTGGTGGCTATCGGATGTCAACTGTCAAGGGAAGAAGTCGATATGATGGGTGATGAATGAATTTAGGATGGATATCAGGTCGGGTTAGCTTATTTGACGGTAATGGATCGTGACTCTTCAGTTTTTTGTGAAGGTTCAGAGAAGTTGAGTTGGTAGATGTTGCGGCAATAGTCTCTAGCATGCGAAAAGCCACTGAAATTATCCTTCAAAAGTATTCAATTTTTTCTCGAAACGTCAAATTCAGTTTCAATAATTAATGATCTAATCTTTGGAATAAATTTTTCCATTTGATTCGATATCCGAAAGAGAAACCAAAAGAACTCAGATTTGGAGCAGTTTAACCACGGATTCACCAAAAAAATCATATAAAATCAATTTCCAATATTTCATTGACTACATATTCGAATAGGTGACTCAAATTATATTTGATTCCAGATGTGACCATTACAGCTTCTGGGCAAACAAAATTTCTAGATACGCTAGTTTTTTTCCGCTGAATAAAATATTATGAGAATATCACACTTGAAAAAGGGACAGTAGTACAGATAGGGGAACATGAGATCAGAAATATTATATCTGTTTATGTCCTAATCTGGTCTAAAAAACGAGATGACAACGTCACGCAACTGTCAAAAACCGTCTATGCTTACAAATCGCCACGCATTCGTTTGTCGAAAAGCATCAAAAAACGTTGATAAACGTCGAAAATTGTCAAAAAAATAATATCGAAACGCCACGCTTTCGTTGAAAACCGTCAAAACACGTAACAAAAATGTCACGCATTCGTTGAAAACTGTCGTAATGCGTTGAATTTTTTTTTTAAATGATCCGAACAACGTCAAAAGACGTAGAAAAGCTTCGAAAATCTCAAGAAAGCGTCAAAAATCGTTGAAAAAACTCTAAAAAACATTTAATAAAACACGAGGCGACTATGCCATGCATATGTCAAGAACCGTCGAGTTTATGTCTAAACGTCAAAACGCGTTGAAAAACGTCAAAAATCATAGATAAAATGTGACGAAGACGTCAAGCATCCATCAAGAACCGTCGTATAGTATTGAAATTATCAAAAATGGTCCTAAAAACGCCACCAAGTACATAGAAAAAAAATCCACAAAATGCATAGAAGAAAAAACGAGGCGACTACTTCACACATGTGTCAAGAACCGATGAGTTTTCATTAAAGAACGTCAAAACGCGTAGAAAAACGTAAAAAATCATGAAAAAGACGTGGCATCTGCCAAGAACGCATGCGTGACATTTTCATCACGTGTTTAAAACGGTTTGTTGATAGACAAGTGGCGTTCGCGTCACGTTGTTACGAATATTTTTGACGTGTTCTATGGTAGCGTCACTTCTATGATTTTAGAAAAGGCTTTTCTGACTGCGCTCTTCCTTCGAAGTTGATTATGCTACTC
Organism: Chrysomela aeneicollis; assembly: GCA_029955515.1. Lineage (NCBI taxonomy): Eukaryota > Metazoa > Arthropoda > Insecta > Coleoptera > Chrysomelidae > Chrysomela > Chrysomela aeneicollis. Next base: position 31,812,283 of record JARUHQ010000001.1, read on the forward strand.
AAATATTCCATGTTTAATGAATATTTCAATTCAACCAAGAAATTTATGACTTCAATCTGGCAACAGTGCAAACAATAGCTTTCTACTTCTTCTTTTTTCTGTGCGCAGGCCCAACCGAATCGAGTTCAGAAACTTAAGATCAACTAATGTCACAAAATCTAGGTAGTACGTCATAATCATAATCAACAAATATACCCAAATGTAATCAATTCTAGGTAGTAAGGCCATTGAAATTGTGAATTGCTGTATTTTGAAAATTGAAATTATTTTGATAATTTCAGTAGTCACTAGACTAGACAGCAGAAACATAATACTAGAAGGAAATTTCCTCATTTTTCAGCCCTCACATCTCTCTTAACAACAAACTGAAATCCCCGTGGTGGAGCTCGAAAAATCGGACACCCTGTACAGGGAGCGACACGTGCCGTCCTTCCACTATCAAATCAAGGCGGCTGTGGCATGGGTTGGGGCGGTGCGCGTTGCACAAAATAAATGCATTCCCCCGATGCATCGACCGATCTAGCCGTCTGTTTGTGTCAGAGATAAGTAACCCACTAACAAAATGTGCACGTCAATGCTAAAATTTGGCAATATATTTTTCATGCTTTTGGAATCAACCACAAGATGGAACTAGTGCCGTTGATTCCAAAGAGTGAACATAGCTTTTTCAGCTGCCATATCTGGCTGCCATGTTCAAGGTCAGATTTTTCTGTCTTTTTCTTCATCAGTTTGTCTTTGTCTTTTGTATTCAACTGTCTTCCACTTATTTTTATTGATTTTTATCGACTTTGTACGGTGGAAATTTGTTCCCGTTCTCGTGAATATTGTGGTTTTACATCAGAATTTCATTCATATCTTCATCAAAGTACTATTGAACAATATGAAATACTCCAGTTGCATATTTGTATAATCAGTTTATTATTGAGAAATGCAGTGACAGTGGCAATGTCATGATCAGGAAATAAAATTGCGAGTACTTGAACTGTGAAAGAACACGTCGCCGAAATGAGGATTTCGTTTCCCAATCAAAGATTTTCTTCGAACAAAAAATTGGTTCGTTAATTATTCAGGTACGTCACACTACCAGTTGATATTTTACACTCACTATGTTCTGAGTGATATACTTGATTATTCTTTTTCTGTTACAGGAGATGTTGAGCTAATAGATTCGAGTTGGGTAGAACTGTACAAAGGGCTAGTTTGAGAATATCATTTCACTGAGGATAATAATACATTGCTCAGTAATAGATTGAATATCCAAAGCACCTATGAGAACATTTTCAAGACCATCAGAATGAAAAAAAAAACGTAAATAAATTGATGAGGAGAGGGACAGAAATGCATCAGCCAATGTATCTTCAACTAGTCATCATTATTAAATAATTACCACTTCCAATGTGTTGTTGAATATTGTATAAAAATAATCACTGACAATTCAATTTTTATTCATACAACAGTAAAAGATATTTTTCATAATCAATTGATATTATTACATTGCTCGTTTTTTTTCAAATTGTATGATCAAAAGATCCCTAGTGAGGATAGAGAAAGAAAGAAATAAAGAGTGGAAACCCAATTTCAAAGGCAAACAGCCTCTTCATACTAAAGTGGCAACTGAAATTATGATCATGGCACCATACCAACAAATTCCTGAATTTGATTTTTTCAGTAGTTATTTCATTTGAATCTGCTTCAAAGGCACATCGCGCATCTTCAATGCAGAGCACTTTTTTCCAATCTTCAAGTTATTATCTACACATGTCTTATGTGTTAATTTTGTTTAGACCAGGATGAATAGTTGATAGTGATTCATATTTTCTCACTATATTAATGAAACCTCTGTTATCATTTATCAAATAAAACTTCTCTTTCATCCATAAGAAAATGAATAATAAATATAAAAAACCACAGAGTAAAACGTAAAGTGAACAAATCAACTCGACTGTAACACACTGTAATGTAATCTAAGTTCGTGAAAGTTCGTAATTTGAATTAGCTGCGAAACGCTAACTTCATATCAACAAAAATTGAGATTCATGCGTTAAACGCCATCTGTGATGATACGTTGAAACGAAAATCAATCACGTGACTATATTTCCAAATCTTCCATAAAGTCCGTATTACACGGTGCAGAAAATGGTACATTTACTGTATGAAAATGTGAAGGCAATATTTTCTGCATCGTGTATTACAGAAAAACTGAATCTGAATATTCCATCCAAGAAATATAGGACAGGTCCTATTTTCGGACAGATTTTTTGTATGTGATCATGCGCAGTGTGATTATTGCATTGCAGCATTATTGCTATTGTTTTTGCGAATATTTGTGGGGTTAATTTTATTAATATCATCATATTTCGCGAATCGCCTAGAAATACAAATAAAAGTGAGAGTCTTTGGGCACAGTTAGGGCAATAGTGATATGAATTGGACAGCAGAACGAGTTTTGGCACTAATAGAAGAATACCGATTTTTGTATGCTAAAAAGTATTCTCAACAAGAAGTTCATTCTCAACCATATTAAGTACACCTCTGCCATTATCTCTCCTTCTCAGCAATGATGGAAATAAGACCTATCTATCCTATATATCTATCCACCTCTTTCTCAGCAATTCGTGATTCCAAAGCCGTCCTTTTCTGCTATAATTATGTCTCTCCATATAAATTTTCATTATTGTAAACATTATTAAATCACTGCAAGCTGAAGCTGCCACAGTCAAAGAATGATTTATTGGAGACATCCATTGTTTGTGTAGAAAATTTCCAAAAGCATCTCTCAACAAGTTAGGTTAAAATGAGGTTATAATCCTCATAAAAGCCGTTTGGTTTCACATATTGCGCATGCTTATGTGTTGAATTATTGATATCGTGTATTACCAAACAATATTTATTTGCAGAAAATTTGTCGATGTTTTCTGTACAGGAGTCTGTTTGAGAAAATGGAACATTTTCTGTATCAATATCTGCACCATGTAATACGGACTTAAGACGTGCACATCTTGTTATTACTTATCTCTGGTTTGTGTGTTTCTAATTTCTATATTGACGTTTTTGTCATTCGCTCCACGTGCTGCAACGCCGCGTGTACATCTCGTAAGGCAACAACGTATCGACTCGTCGTGTAGTAGTACTACGTTGGCGTTGGCAATTGTAGAGGGCGGCCATGGCATGTTTTTCGCGTCGCCCGCCAAACCGTAGGAAGAGAAAAGGCGGCTGTGGAATGGGGGATGGTGTCTGCCCTTCCGCTAGGGCGGGCGCATGCGCGGCGCGGCCACGGGATTGGGTCACGGGCAGGGCCGGCGTTAGGCGTGGGGGCGACATTAGTGAGGTTGGGCGGGAATCTTTAATAACGATCTATCCATGGATCCCACTTCTGAATTCGCAATGGATTTCTTATGGGACTCTGACCTGCGCGTATCGTTCGCATGTTTTCAGATGCTTTGCCAAGTTTATTACTATTTTGGCTGACTTATAAATTATCACTTGAGATATGGAAAATGCATTGTTAATATTATAAAAACATTTGAGACTTTGATGATTTTACACTCAAGATTTAAGAAGATGACCAACTTCTAACTTAAGAAATGGGTTTCAAATGAGTATAAATGAAAATTGAATTTGCGCAAGTTTTGTGATAGAAAATTATTCCTTTGTCTCCTGCAATTATTCAAAAATCCACGGTTTTATCAAAAATATTGATAATAGAAACAATTTAAATGCTTTTGATTTGGATTCATAGTGAATTTGTGTTTGCGCTATGAGTAGGTATCATTACTTTAATTAGTTTCATCATAATTTCGGTTTTCGGAGTTTATTTAAATCTTATTCAAGAGAAACAATATAACAGATAATTCAAAATAAGGCCTATAAATAGGCAGAGGAAAACTCTATCATCAGGATCTATATAAATTTTTCTTTAATGTTGATTATTTTTATAACAACCCATTTTTAAGTGATGAATGTTGAATGCTACAAAGTTTTCATTAGTCCACTTATTTCTGTTGAACCTCTCCCAACAAGCTATGATCAATAATTTACAATGAAATTATATATTGTAAACAAACGAAAAACGATAAGATTTTCACGATAAATATATTCATATATATTTTTTTCACAACATGTTTCGCTAACACTGTAGCTCTAGGATGAAGCTACAGTGTTAGCGAAACATGTTGTGAAAAAAATATATATATAAATATATTTATCGTGAAAATCTTATCGTGTTTCGTTTGTTTACAATAACTATGGATTTTCATCAAGTAACGGCCAAGTCAATTGAAAAAAAAATTATATATTTTATGCACTTTGGGGATTTAGAGGGTAGGTACGTTAAATTTCTATTTTCGGGGAAAAAGTGGTACTTTGAATCCCTAGGGATTTAAAGTATATTTTGAATCCAAAGGGATCCCTGGAAATAAGGAGTCGAAGTAGAAATGAAGTAGGAACCTACCGTTTAGTGGCATTAAATTTCGTTTCGTTTTTGTTATTTTTTCTTTAATGTTCTATATACTTATCTCAAAGTGCATTAAATAGTAATTACACTTCAGGACTAAAGTGTTTTTTAATCCCTCTACAAATTATATAAACTTGTCTGGGGATTTAAAATACCACTTTATTCCCTAGGTGTAAAATTTACCATCGAATATAATTGGTAAATATCCCGTATCGTCGTGAATATTCACCAAAAGCGGTCATCCCGGAACAAGGAACTTCCTCCGAACGCTGCTGCGATAAATTTCATCCCCGACCATCCACCATAAAAAATACCACCCCTCGACGTGAAATCGACGGTGAAGTGCGTTATACCACCCCTGAAATTAATTGTTGTTGGTGAATTTCGGTCGTTATTCAAGCCGCGATACGAAATCCTAGCACCTATATATAATACGGCCGCAAGACTAATGACAGTCTGACAGTTTTGTCATGTGACGTAACGCGACAACCAATGTCGGGTCTCACCCATATATCTAATAATAACTATATAGGTAACATGGATACCAGAGCTGAAGCCGAAAAATAAAACAAATGACAGTCTGCGGGACCAATCGCGAATATGCGCATGCGCAAGTTTGAATTAAGAATCGACATTCGTTTTCATCATGGAGGAGAGTAGCTCTCTAGTGAGCGACAAACGTATGATAATTATTAAAAATCAATCAAATGTGTCACGTAACCTTCAATTCCATGTTTTTATTTCATCTTGACATATATTTTTCAAATATTCATTCATTGATGGATTGTTTGACGATATTGAATAATAGTTGATGATAAATGCAGAAATGGATGTGATCTACAAAGCGATACTTGCGATTTGCTGAGAAACCTGTCACGATAAAGTCATCGGAACAAGATTCGTGGGCTAATTTTTGATCAATCACTGTTATCACTCACTAATCACTTCTGTAAACAATCAGTAAGTACATTAATAACTATATTAACGCTCTTTTACATAATTTGAGTCAACAAACATACCTAACCTATGAAATTATGAAAACGCCAGTGGATTTCAACTCGTCAAAACCCGCGCATGCGCACAATTCATCATTAGTAAGCCAGACAGTCTTTTGTTTTTCCAAAACTGGCTTCACTTTCGCGTGAAGAGAAGAATAGGTGTTATTATATATATGGTCTCACCAACGTTTTTTATTGCCAGCTTCGCCTTCAGAAAACACTTGGAATCCATCCAATATACTTTGATATTATGAAATAGTGGGAAGAATTAGTAATGACACAAATCATGACATGGCCGAGTATACTGATTAACTTTTGATATTGTTTCAGGTACGTTGCTTTTTATATCCTTGAGATGAGCTGCTATGATGTGTAAGTACCTACCTAAATGCTTCAAAAACTATCTAATGTTGCATACATACCAGGTGTCAACGAATCTATTAGACAAGTCATAACTTCTAGAATATTAGGTGTATCAAAATGAGATTTGGTATAGGTGAATGGCACGTGAAGAGGAAAGTTTTCGCATATTTTTCACTTCCGGTGTCACCGGAAATGGCTCCGGTTTTGATTTTTAAATGGAACAACCTGTATATTGTAACATTTTGAGATAATTCTCACTACAATGAAAGTCAATAAATTATGATTCATGGCACACTTGACGAAAGTAAATAAATTATCCAGTATTTTCCTTATATGGTAATATTTAATTTATGTGCTTAATTTTAATCTCATCGCAAATAAATTAATATCGTTAGATTCGCCAAAAAATCCTTTTTTCGAAAAGTGCTTGTCAAAAATGGTTGCCATTTGAAAAATAATAGTTGGACACGAAAATGTAATTTTGACAACTTGTCTTATTCCTATTTATCATACTAGTCACTAAAAATTTTCCATTGTAATTTTCTGACATCACCTGAGGTCCTCAGATTAGTTTACGTCCGATCATGGCCACCTTGATGCAATATTAAAAGTGCGACTCTGAAAAAATGAAGTAGGCTTGAAAACTTTTTAAAATGTCACATTCTGATTCAGAACTGTCTCAGAAATCAAAAAATGTTACAATATACAGGGTGTTCCATTTAAAAATTCAAAACCGGAGCCATTTCCGGTGAAACCGGAAGTGACCAGAAAGTGAAAAATATGCGAAAACTTTCCTCTTCACGTGCAACTCACCTATACCAAATCTCATTTTGATACACCTAATATTCTAGAAGATATGACTTGTCTAATAGATTCGTTGACACCCGGTATATGAGGTTGTGAATATTCTTCTTCCTACGACCATGTATATGAAAACGTCATAAAGCACGATGTTTTGTAATCTGGTAAGAATCTTATATCTCCATGGCATTGATGTTGTTTGAAAAAAAAAACTCTATATTATTAATATTTTGTTGGATTTTCTGATGCCTTTTTACGGATTGTATAAGGTCATTTCCTTACTTATTTAAACGAGAGACATAATCTTAACATATACTTCGATGGAAATTAATCTGCAGCAACAACATCTACAACTTGCTACTAAAAAGTACGGCTTGCATAAAACTTGCACTTTTTATATTTGAGATAACGCACCAACTTATATTTCTCGGTTAATACGCACTGCTGTATTCCTGGTTGCGTGATTACCTACTGATGGAGACAAAGGATTAAAAAAACTCGTTGGAAAGCGCATTTTCTGCACTCGTTTTTCCTTAAATTCCCCAAATCGATCTTCCACCTAATGAAGTGCTTTATAAAAAAGAGAAAAGTCCAAAAATAATCTCGAAATATTTCAAGAATTTTCCATGCCAGCTCCAAGTTTTCCATTTTGCACGTACAATCGCGCCTCCGTTCTCCCCCTTCCCCTCCCCACCCTTCCCCTCCCCACCCTTCCCCTCCCCTCTCCTCCCGAGATCCATGCCGATGATCCGGGCACCAGCGAGTCTGGCATTCCAGCCGCGCAGCACGTTTCCATGGCAACTTCCGGTCGCCCTCCAGAAGACCTACCCCTCTCCCCTCCCCTATCTCAACGCCCTCGTTTTTTCCACCCCTATCGCTGCGCTCTTTCTGATGCGGCACGCGGAACTCACGTACGCGGCCATGGGCGTGCGAGAGGGCGGGGGGGGGGGGGGTTATACAACCAAGTTACCAAATAGTTTATTCTACAACGAGCGTATAATGATGGCTGTTACCCCTCGTCTTCGGCGAGTGCTGAGTTCATCTGTGTGGATAATAGCCATTTTGCGCAAGTCGAATACTATACTTTATCTACAACTTTTCGAATATCCCAAATAACTTTGGAAGTTCAAAAAGTCGTGCGCACGCAACAATCGACCAGTGTTTTCACTTATAATACCACTAGAGCTTCAATTATTAAGAATGTTACCTCGTAATATTATTGAAGTCGATGCGTTGAGAGATAGGGAAGATTCGACCTCGTTCATCATTGATCTAGTTAGACGCCAGGCAAGCATACAGCGGATTTGTTGACCGTTCGGCTGTGTATAAACAGTAAAATAATATACAACTTTGACGAGATTGACTGTTGTGAGTCTTATTTCTATTATATTTGCCATGAGTTCTGTCGATCAAGGAGGATAATATCAATAATCACCCGAATTTGATTCTCTTTAAGACTTGACAGTTTTCATAGTCGGCCGCTATCGGTCCACTAGACACCAAATCCGTATCGGCTATTTTGAAATATCGTAAATTGTGAATCCACAATTCAGTTCATCATTATTTACCGATACCTTTTGGATACATTGAATAATCAACCTTATTTAGGTGTCATGCCAATTTATGAAGATGGTATGCGAAATGTATCATATTACTGCAGAAAATCAGTTTTAGTTTAGTTTCTATACGCAAAATGTCTTGTTATTGCGTTTTCAAATTATTGGTGATCCTTATGAAAAATTCCACCTGGTGGCGATACGTCAAAAAGTCCAAATGACTTCTCGAGTTGTTATTCTTGTAAAAAATGAACGAAAATGCGGTCAAATTGGGACGACGATAATTGCGAAGTGCAGAAAAATCATTTCACGAAAACAGAAAATCGGAGTAAACGACTAGGGTTGCGGGAGAAAGATAAATAAAAGATTGTTTGCGGTTATTCAACAAACTACTCAGACCATGCTATATTTTCAACGTGTGTACAGGGTGGCTGGAATTCGAGCCTCATCATTGGGATCTCGTAAACCGTAAGAGATACAGGGTCGGTTAAATTATGGCAAAGTTGCGCAATTTGATGCCTAACAAAATGCCGTTCTGAAACTTGGAAAATTCGGAATACTTTCGGAGATATCCGAAAAAAATTGAAATTTCTTAAAACTGTTTTTATTTTTTTCTTTCGTTATTTGAGGAAATCAATCGATATAAATAACACTTCATTATGGCCACTTTTTCTTCTCAATAAGATAACGTTATCAAATTTGAAATCCGACGTTTCGTCTTCTAGAAACTATCAACTTAATTTTTTTAAATACGGACCTGGATTTTTTATTTAATTTTTTGTTACCTTTTGATAGCCCAAAAACTATGAGCGATCACAAATTTTCAAATGTTTCGATGACAAATATTTATGGTTTCTCTATTTTTTCAAAATATATAAAGCAATAACTGGAATTTTAAAAAACGGCATTGATTTTAGCAATAAAAAGTCACAACTAATCGTCAATGTATGACAGTTCAATGTTTAGAAAACTTTGCGGGATCAAAAATGGTTTTTTTCAATTAAGAAAAACGTGATATGGTATAAATTTATCATCGTATTTAATAGAAACTCGCAGATGAAACATTACCCAATCAATTGATGTTGGGGGTGTTGCGCTGACCTGCAAGGAGCCCCGATTTATCCCCGCTGGATTATTTTTCATTGGGATATCAAAAATGAACCGTTAATTTCAAGATATTCCACGGGACATAAATATCTTACACCAGAATTTAATGTTTGAAAAAACAACCATACGGGCTGATGGAGGAAGAATGATCCATCGCGCGCTTACGGGAAACCTGCGAAGACGCATACGAAAATGCCTATAGGTGCAAGGGGGATCATTCGAGCATAGTTTTCATCAACTGACTGAGTATTATAGATGTTACTTTTTCCAGAAGTTAAATTTCGTAATAATTGGGCAGTGGATGGGTTAGGGGTTTCATTAAAATATTACCAGTGTTCAGGTGCTGATAAGCGTTCCATAGTTGTATTACTAAGGAATATTAATATTTTAAAAATGGTTTCTGATTGGATACTTGAAGAAATAAAGAAACTGTCAATATTTGACATCGAACAATTGAAAATTAGAATTTGAGATCGCTCATAATTTTTGGGCTATCGAAAGGTAACGAAAAGTGAAATAAAAAATTCAGGTCCGTATTTAAAAAAAATAAGTTGATGATGGCTTCTGGAAGACGAAACGTCAGATTTCAAATTTGATAACGCTATCTTGTAGAAAAGAAAAAGTGGTTATGATGAAGTGTTATTCATATCGATTGATTTCCTCAAATAACGTCAGAAAAAAAATAAAAACGGTTTTAAGAAATTTCGATTTTTTTCGGATATCTCCGAAAGTATTCCGAATTTCCCAAGTTTCAGAACGGCATTTTGTTAGGCATCAAATTGCGCAACTTCGCCATAATTTAACCGACCCTGTATCTCATACGGTTTACGAGATCACAATGATGAGGCTCGAATTCCAGCCACCCTGTACAGTTTATCAAATCCAATAGAATGACAAGTTGAAACCGCTTCATAGAATGACAGTTGACATTGACGTCAACGTTCGCAGCGCCATCTATATACGAGTTCCGAAGCATCGCCAATATTTTCACCCATCGTGATTACGATTGGGGCCGAAACCAAATAAATCCTCGTGAAAACCACCCCCCTCCCCTTTCCCCTGGCGGGCTATTTTGACGTTTGACCTTTTCCGAGACGGCGGCCCGATCGATAGAGGCGGCGAGTACGCGACGACGGTGGCGTCGGCGTCGCGTAGCCGACGCCGGTCCAAGGCCGTCGACGCCCTCCCCCCCCCTCTTCTGCCTCTTTTCCCGCCTGATACGCGCGGCGGCGGTCCCTGATCGTTCAAGGCCGAGGCCTGGATAGCGATTGCCGTACAGGGTGTTTTGGGGTTTGGTGGTCGGGTGAAAAAAAAAAAAAAGCGGTTGTCCTGAAAATTTTCAAATTGACCTACCAATAGATGTTTTTTTGTGACGCTTAAAGGAAGACGTCAACAAAAAACCTTTGAAAAAGATTGAAGGAATCGTGTTTCACTTTACAGTCTGGAACTTTTGCACTTTCGCGGCAGAAAATATTTCATGTTTTTACCGAGAAATTTAAAAATCATCTAATCAAGCCTATATTTGATGCGTGTGTGATATTTAACAATCCAGTTCAGTTGAGAATTATTATTGTGTAATATTTTATTAATTATGTTTTTTATATGAAATTATAATAATACTGAGTGGTTAAAAAGACTTATCTTGATCACAAAAATGCACACTTCAAATGACAAATTAGCTGGGTCAGAAAAATAATTTGGAAAAAATGCCAAAACATGTCTGGTGGAATTTTGTTGGTTGGCTACTAGAAGTAAAAAATCCTTTTTGGATGGCACATTTTCAATACTAATGAATGAATGCGGAATATCGGATCACAGGTCCTTTCTTTCTTTTTGACGATAATCTGACAGGACAAATATATATATATGGGTTTCACCAAACTCACCTTTCCACTATAGATAAAAATACTGATTCAACGAATGCACTGTATACAAATACGAACGAATCCAAAAATTAAATTTGACATATATTATGTATTAGAAACGTCATTACTCACATGGTCACATGTGCCTCACTCTATATGAGAAAAGAGGAATCTAACTATTTTGGAGAGCATCACATTTGTTATTTTCTCAAATTATGGCGATCCTCTATTGGTTTTTTCATAAATTCCATCTGATTTCGTCAAAACGGATGTATATTAATGGGTATATACTTCGACATTGTCTGATAATTCCCATGAAAAAGATGAGTGAAACATTGTATTCGCTATATAGGGTGACTCACGGTCGATGGTAGGTTAGACGTTTCTGGAGAACAGGACTTAGGATTATTATGAAAATTTGGTTTATTGGGTTATCAGTTTTGTTCTATCGATCTAAGATACTTTCAGCGTTGCGGCGTTGCCGCTTCTATCAAAAAGTAGCAACAACTTTGTTATTCCAAATGGATCACCCTGTATATTATATAATTTTTCATTCTTCCTGAAAAGCTGATTTCGTCGATATATCATACTTGGGGTACCTATAGCGATAAAGTTTACAGAGATATGGGGTGTGAAACATCGAGATTTTTCAAATTTAGGAATTTTTTGTGCCGAAACTATCCATTCTTGCTCAAAACGGCTTACATGTCCCTATCTCAACTTTCCATTTACTATCGATTGATATTTAATTGAAACAAATACGGGTGATTCAGAATTTTGAGTTTTGCATCACCCTCTATTTGTTCATATTAAATGTCAGGTAGATAGTTAATGAAAAGTTAAGATAGGGACATGTGAGCCGTTTTGAGCCGAAGTTGTTGCTACTTTTCGATAGAAGCGGCAACACTGTATTTATGAAATTATTTTGAACGGATAAAGCAGGTTTGATTATCCACGCCCACAAATTTTCGAAATGATCTGTCTCTCTGTTCTCCAGATACTTCTAATGTTCCATCCACTGTGAAACACCTGGTATAAAAAGTCATAATCTTCATATGCAATATCAAAAAATTTATTATAAAAGTTGTGCAACTGAATTCGCTCCAAAACGGGCAGACAACCGGAATATCCGCGCCAAATTAACGAGTCCTGTCTCTGCTCGTAATCCAGGAACTCTGGAAAGGTTAAAGTGCATTGGATCATCCCGCAGCGCAGGTGGTTTACATCACCCCATGGACCCGTCATTAACATAGAGCTTGGAAAGCTGTCTACGACGCAGTTGCATTTTGCATTGCATCACATCAGGCAACAGCAACATGCGCCTTCGCTTTTGATAACAATAACTCTGGAGGATTAGAAGAAGCGGACAATGGCCGGAAGCTTTTCTTTCTTAGTCGTACCAAATGACCAGCTAGACCAACCTTGCTACATAACTCATTCTGTTAATACCTAGAAGTCCATGAAAAGCATCTTCTACCAGTTTCAATCAACTCCACCTACCAGTGATATGGTTCTTTATGTGAATTTCTCAACTTCTTCTGCAATGCGACCTATAAGATCTATTGTTCCCTTTGCCTATTCAGGAGATATCGAAGACTGAAGCAGTTCCTTCAGTCCTATTGCTTTCAAGAAGTTCAGAATATCGGATGGCTTCTCAGAGAATTTCGCTAGAGTTTTCACCTCTTTCCTTTCCTTGCAAAGTCTGCATTCTTCTTGAAGTAACCTTTCAACCGGCAGTGCCCGTAAGAGTATATTTTCACTCTTGCAAATACACTCAATCGATTACTTCTGGTTATCGTTTCTCAGTAGTATCTTGGTCTGCCTCATTCCTTCGGATTCTGTACACTGGTATACTTATTCCGCAGAAGGTTTTAGGTCTTGAAAATGGTGTTTCAGCTATTTTTCTGTGAGTATTTCATTACCCTTCACTTTGTTGTTCTTGCCTTGTTCCTTTCTAGTTTCTCTGATGGGGGTTCAGAGTATTAATGGCTACTTGGCTGACTGAAATGATGTCTGCGAGAATTTCTTCACATATTGAAGTGATGAGCGAATTTTTCTATTTCCTCTGAAGGATTTTTCCCCCAAAGTTCTACGACTATTAGTGCCTTAGATACAGTACTTCGTTACCCTTATTGAATCACTCGGTACAAATTCTTACCCAGCTAGAAATATAATTTTTCGGCAACCGTCCGGAAAGTACGTACTTTCCAGACGATTTTTTTTTGAGAAAGTGGCATTTTTCCGGCCTAGTCCGAAAAGTACGTACTTCCCGGACTAGACCGGGAAGAATCACATCGTTGTTGTCATTGTAAATATGAAAATCTTGGTAGTATGGTTTTGATAAATGCAGTTGATCATTACCATAGCAGCAAAATAACGACTGACAGCTATCTGACATAAAATTAGCTAACATTCAAAAATTATCAGATGAAAACAATCAATGTGAAACGGAAACTTTACCTTCTTGTTCTGACTTCAACAAAAGGCACTTAAATATACCAAGCATTTCAAACAAATTGAATCCATTCAATATTAACAATTGTTCTAATTTTAATATAAATATTAATATAAATAAGAATTGAAATGTTCGAAATTTTGTTCTAATAAAGAAATGTGTTTCTTTGATTTGTTATTCTACACGGTTGCCGAAAAAATTGTGTACGCAACACGCCCGAAAACAGTTTTTTTGGACTCGCAGACTTCCAGGACTCGCTACGCTCGTCCTAGAATTTTGTCCACTCATCCAAAAGAACAGTATTTTCCGGACTTGTTACGTAAATTACTATAATTCATTAGTTTTTTCGTCGTTTTCATATTTTCATTGAATTCTCATGAGAAAATAAATATCCATTATCATCAATGACTGTCAGTTTCGTTGCACCCCGTACATTCAGCACATCTCATCGTCTCCCGCCTTTTCGTGCTACGTGTCATTTGTCATCGGCGCGGGGGTTGCATCCCCCCCCCCTTCCTACCTCCGCCACCCTAGCCGTTCCCCCCCCATTCCCCCCCCCCCGTCCCTCGAGAAACCGACCGGCCATTTCGGGATAAATGCAATTTATTACCGAAAATCCCCTTTGCCGACACGGGGGTGGGGGGGAAGGGGTAGTTAGGGTGGTTGATTCGATCTCGCGGTGGGGACCGATTGGGTACCTGTGGCGTGTGATGGATTTTCGCGGCTGTCACCTGCTGAGTTTCGAGCCGAGACAATCATCCATCATCAGGAATCCACGAATGAATGTTTTTTTTTAACGATCATGTATGAAATCGTTACAGTATAAAAATTTACAACACGAATGTCACGACATCAACCGAGAAATATATTTCTACTTGGGATCGTTAATTTAAACACTCAGTACAACACTGAATAATTTATTTCACTAAACACTCGATCGAAATACAACTCAATAAACACTCAATTAAAACTCACTTCGATATTCGCTATACAAATCTCTGTTCACAATACTATCTTTCTTTCTAAACTCAAATTTTTCCAAACTAAAACTGACCGTCCGCGACACTGCGATCCTTCATATAGGTACAAAACACTAATTCTATCAAAATCTATTAACTTCTATAAAAAATACCCTTCATTTTCGAGATACTGCGACGGTTATGAGTCATCCGCTATTGTCCTCTAATTACGTATGTCGGCAACCGATGTTATCGCGAGGTCATAAATCAACCAGTTGCGAGGCGCCGAGATAATGACTTTCGGTTTTCTTAGAAATGTCAGCACGGTTCGTCACAATATTTATATTCATGAACTCAACTCTTTCCAAACTAAAATTGACTGTACGCGCCAATGCGCTCCTTTTATATAGACAAAATACTCATTCAAGCAAAATTTTGAAATACCGATCATTTTCGAGTAACTGCGACAGTTGAGTCATCCGCTATTGTCCTCTAATTACGTATGTCGGCGACCGATGTTATCGCAAGGCCATAAATCATAGCATTTCGCGCCCCGCCGAGATAATAATTTCCAGTGTTCTGGGAACACAACACAGTCCGTAACAATGTGTTGGTGCGTTATCTCAAATGTAAAAAGTGGAGACTTCTGTGATGCAAGCCGTACTCTTTGGAAGCATATTGTGGATGATGTCAATCGCTGCCATTAACGTTATCAGAAATGTATTAGAAATAGTTCCGGACTGATTTTCAATTAATGCGAGGTAGAGGTTATGCGTCATTGACACATTGAAATTGATTACGAATTATCCTTACAATTCGAAAAGAGGCAGAAAATCCAATAAATATGAATCTGGTGTAACAAAAAAGCTTATGGTGACAGTGAGTAATAATTTTGTATCCATATACATGCGATCGTGTGATTATTTTTCAATACGTGTGCTTTTTTCTTTCAAATTACAACGTCATAGTGATATGAGCCACTTTCCAAATAACAAAAAGTTGACGTTTTCATGCGTGGTCGTACGAAAATATATTAGTGGGCCTCAGTGTCACTATAATCGCTTCTCACACAAAATTTTTGTTTATCAAAGTTCATACTCTATTCGGATTATAAGAAAAATTTGTAACTCATTACAATATGTTACAAAAAATTACAAAAAATCCTTCTTCGAAGAAACTGAACATTCACTCAGTATATCTGATGGGGCTAAGTAGATTTCAAGACGAGTCTGAGTTGTTATCAGTTTTTCATTTTTTACGCACTCTCCAATATGTGGCTCGTGCTAAACATGCGAAATATGTCACTTTCTACACTTGTCATGTAATAAAGGTTGGACAATTTTTTTGTTAGAACCTTTGTCGAGGACTTACAAAAATCTAACTCCAGGTAGAGGAAGTCGATTATCATGAAAAAATGAATATATAGATTATATTTGTACAACTTATCTAATAATCATTCTGTTCTCGGCAGATACGATTGTGAAAAATGCATGAAAACAATTTGTAGGTCATTTATCTCTGCTACTGCTCGATTCACGGAAACTGTCGAGAGATAAAAGTGAGAGTGGAAGCTCGTCGGCAAATATGTACTTCACTTTTCCAGATGGCAAAATATTACGAGGTCTTTACTACAAAGCTGACTGACTGGCAGTATGCCTTTGAAAAGTTCTCGTAATAACCCTTTTCAGTGGAAAATGTGAATGGCAAATTTTGTTTGTCTGTATCGTTGATACTATTATTATCATTGATGAAACCTTTGATATACCCTCTTTCGATGATCGATATAATATGTATTAAAAATGTATCAATCTTCTTGAATGATGAATGTTAATACTATAAATGCAATTCATCAACAAAGCGTGTTCATTTTCCATTAAGAAAATCATAACCATGGCATACCTTTTTCATATTTGTTGTATCTGTTAATTTCATTTTGTTTTAATAATAATATGAGTATTTCGGAAAGCAAGAATTCGAACTCGGAAGAGCATATTTTTGAATTATTATTATAAATCAATTGTTGAATACCATTCTGAAGTTTTTTTTTTTATTTTTTTAATGATTTGTCATATCATCGATAAGATTTTATCATAATTTAAGTGAAAAATTCAAATAACCAAGTTTTTATTTTTTTTTATCTCTGACAAAAAAAAAATTAATCACGAAATTTTGTGAAAATCTACCTTTATATGTCCCAAACACAGCTGTTTCTTGATTTTAAATATATATTTTTCAACCTTAATTTGATTTACTATCGCAAAAGCACCATGATTTTCAATTGAAAATTCTCACGTCAAAATATCTGCTTTTTTTATTAATAAGTCCCAGACATCTACAATATTTTGAGATGTTTTTTTGCGTAGATAACTCATATATCCTGAGTGAGGTACGAAAAATTTTAGCCCATCATAAGGTATTTCATATAGAAGTAAGGAATGGGCTAGAGGGTCTGGGCCTTACTACCTGTTATTTTTCTTCGTTTTTTTTGCATTTTCTAAGAAAATTTACCATAGTAATGTACATTTTTTAGGTTACGTAAATATTTTATTACCTACAACTTTGCCACTTAACTTTTCTCCATAGGACTTGTAGTTTTGCCGGAAATCGAGATAAACCGTTTTTTCACCCTTGAAAACTCACCTACTTCCACTTCCGACCTCGGATCATGCGTACATTTCATTTTTATTATATTCTCTTCATTTTCCAACGGGTTTCATCCTACTATTTTTTCCACTTTTTATAATTTTGAAAGGCTTCGTTCAGCCCTGGTATCTGTTACACTACAACACACAATGTTTTGCCCTACATCAGCTGATCTCGATCATTGTGTCTCGCTTTCATGTTGGAGCCAATCCCTCTCCCTCTAAAAATGTCTGAGACATTTTTTTTGCGTGAAACTGTTTTGAAACAATTTGAAATAGTTTTGAAACACTCCATTTTCTTGAATCATTTGTGATGTCACACTTGATTCTGGTTAAAAACGTTTTGAAAGCTCTTTAATTGTTTCTGCGAAAAACTTGTAAACCGTTTGAGAAGGTAGTAATATTTCAGCCACTTAAATGAAGATGGCGATAAGATCGATTATCGAAGGAGATTTCTGTTGCTCACGTATTTCTGTGGTTCGCATCTGACAGACGTGACTTGAAACGACATTAAACAATATATTTTCTATAAATCTGGAATGAATATTGATTCATTTTTCATCTAGAACAGATAAAACTGATAAAAAGATGACAGAAGCACAGTTTCTGTTTTACCGACACAAGGTCTGTCGCCATCTCTGTTAATTTCAGGAAATATCACTACGGTATGAAATCAAGTAGGCAAAGGTCTACAGTTTATTCCAGTGCTTTTTATTAGGAAGCTGTTTCACCATGCTCCTGAGGTTGAATAACTGACACGTGACGTTATAAAACTTCGGCTCATGAAATGATGACGTAGAGGTAGCTATAAACTGTTTCAAAACAGTATTTGAAACTGTCTCGTCGCAAAAAAATGCCTGAGGCCAGATCATCGATTGACACAGTAACATGAGCTTGATGGGGAGGGGGGAAGGGGTCAAACTGCCCCTCCCCGAAACCCGCCTCTGTGCACGTTGTCCACTCTTTCACCAGCTGTGGCGAGGAATGCGGTTTTGCAGTGAAAAAAAGGAGCCGGCGAGTATCGCAAACGCGAATGCAGAATTTGTGGGGACTGAAGAGTAGGCAAATGGATGCCTCATCGCCATCGAGTGAATATGACCTTGGCCGGAGCGTTTGTGCAAGAAGTAGATGAGGAATGTTGGCTTTGTGTTTGTTGGACGTACCTAGTTGTCCGCATACTTGGGGATGAGAAGGAAACGTTATAAGTGATCCTAATATTATACATTCGAAAATTTCGCCAATTTCGAAACGAATGCATTTTTCAATCCACATCCATTTGGACTGGAGAATGCAGACAAGGGAATCATTGTAGATGAAAGTTTGGATTTATTATTACAGCTGCATCCTGAATCTTATCTGACTTAGGATGTTGGCATTGTGGGATTAGTGCAAACAACAACTAACAACTCTAATTCTTGCATTTATTATTGCAAGAAGACATCCGGATATACTGCACTCTGATGTGGATCCCTTTAAAGATTATGTGGAGATATTCATTCCAAAAGGAAAAAATATTTCATTTGTACATGATCTGAAAATTAAAAGCAAGATTCATGAATAGTGACATTGTAAGTGCTGAATTACACCATTTAATCAATTTCGAATTGGGGTCGAAATAATTCACCCATTGTTATTTGATCCGGCCCTGGATACTTCTTTGCGTCATTCATTCGGAATGAATAATAATATAAATACTTATGTAAAATATGGTTGAAATACAAATTGATCGTCTGAAATATTCAGTTCTGGAAAGCGATATGGTCGGTAGCCCCTTATTGACCATATTCATTAGCTTTCGGTGGAAGCTTTTAGAGCATTCTTAGGTTGGTTGGCAAGAATATGTCATCAACGTCAATAGTCATAGATGTCAGTTGTGCAGGTCATTAATATTTTTCTATTTATATAAATGTTCAGTAATATTTCATTTTCATCATAGATTTATGTAAAACTAGGATATGAAATTAATCGAATTAAATGACAGTTGACATTTATGACAGATTAGTACCAACCCTAGAACGCTAAGAAGCTGCCACCAAAAGCTATTGAATATGGTCAATTGGCCTTATCTTATTTCTGATATTCAAGTTATGCACGTCTGTTAGGGTAGGTTATATTTCTATGGAGATAAGGTGGTAACTTTTTCGATATCGCAGCCTTCTGATAACGTTAGTCTGATAACTATTTTCTGGAAAACGGTTGGTTGTATCAAGAGGCCAATCTTTTCGATTTTTTCATGGCCAACAAGATTATGCTGTTCGAATTTTGAGTTTCTCTTTTCAAACATAAAATTTGGTTGCATTTTAGGACACATGTTTATAAAAAAAAAAATTATTTTGATCCTTAAAATATGCCCTTAAAATATCTACATCAATCAAGAAATACCCTGTACCTACCTGTACTAATTATTATAAATGCATGCATCAGTGATTGTTTCGCTTGTATAATCATTATTCATGACTATGTCTATATTTCCACCGCATTATGTTTCCTACCACTACCAAGCATAATATCTATACATTCTACTCGATACGATAGACTATAACCCTCTCTATTTGCGTTTCTCTTGATAATACGTATAATATTTATATTAATACCTACCCAAGCTGTCCTTGATTCCATGGAAGCTATTGACCTATTCATAGACGTAGTCAAGGTAAAACTAAAGTCTGGCATTAAAACGTGTGAGCAGCGTATAAGGACGACATTCTCATCTGAATACGTCTGTAGAGGTATGTGGATACATACAGAGTGTTTCATCAATAATTCGAAATATTTCAATTGATAAGACGTGGCTGCAGATACAGGATATTTTTTTTTTCAAATGATTGACGTATACGTGCAGTAAAGGTGCATCTAGTCAACATTAACATAACTTTAGCACTAGCATTATCATAGGCATGAGTGTAAAGATGATTTTCTATGAATCCTATATTTTACAAGTTTCAATTTGATCATGAATTTAAGTATTTCAAAATCAACACAGTTCTGTGTTTTGATTTTCATGGACAAAATCAATTAGTGTGGGACCTTTTACACGCTATCGTTATTTTCTAACAAAATTACTGTTATATATACATATTTATTATGCACACAGACCAAAAAAAGTAACCATGTAACATGTATCGTTCTTGACAGCTGACATTGAACCTTGGCGCACGCTATGCTTCAATCATAATCGTAAGATTCTTCAAATTCGGGCATTTCAAGGTCACATAATATTTTTAGCATAAACTCAATATTGTTTCATAAATGGTGCCATTTGATATAATAGGTTCAACTTTCGACTATATATGCTAAATTATTTTTAATACACGTTTATATTATGGGAGGCTCAGACACTACAGGGCAAAGTTTACAGAATATACAGGAGCAAGTGACTGGTTGATCATTCTAAATCTTTGTATGTATTTTTCGTTTCTTAAAATAATGTTATTGATTTCCGTATGCAATTACTCACATAATACAACATATTATCTGCATTCTGAATCAACTTAGTTAATCGGTGCATATAGACTACGAGTAGATATACTTAATTAAATATTCTGCGTGGTATTTGTTAGGAAGGAAGTTGTTTTCTGCTCGTAGTCTACCTTTTCAAACATCCTAGATGTTTTTTAGGTGAATTTTTGACGTACGAGATTTTAAATCTCATTTTGATTATTGCGACATTTCGCATAATAATGATTTTCTCTGATTTGGCGAATTAGGAGAAAGGGGCAGTTGCCTATTGGGTGCCTCATCATTTTCCATGGAATTGGAAACTTGGAATCAATTAATGCTATTCTAGGAAAACTAATTGGACACGAATCGGACTCTAGTGTATCGCGTGGGATATTTTAAAAAAAATATGCGTGACCTCAAACATGTACTCGGATTCAATTGTTTGGAAATTTAATGGCCCTCCGAATTAGCCTTTTGGCATCAGTTGAAATATTGTAAGTACGTACTTATTCTATAATTTCCGTTCGAATAATAACAGTCGTGAACATTTTCTATAATTAAGTTATGTCTTGTTATATATATACAATAGAAATAATTGTGTATGATAAATATCATGCAATGCGGATAAAGAAAAGCTATTTTAATTTTTTTGAACTAAGTGTAAGACAATTTAATGAATATGTAAATCAATAAGTTGTGGCAAGATTGCCGTATAGTTGAATTCACAGTATTGCGAGGCACATTATCATTGATGGCTTTTTCAATTTCTCAACTCGAAGACTCCAAATCGCGACATTTCCACAAATAAGATACTTTTCTGACTACGCCAGTTTGATAAAAATTGATATAACGTCATCAAAAATTTGATTACAATGCTGTCATAATGACGGAACACCGCGACATAATAATATGGCATTTTCAGTGCATGAATTTAATTGTCTGGCCATTTGTTACTCCTGGGTACGGTCCTGGATACAGGTTAGGCCAGAAATTCCATCGAACATTCATTCCCATGCGGCTCGATAAAAATCTGCATACCTTCCATCCACTGTCTCACTCTCCTCTTTGCGGTGATTGGGTATTTTTGCTTATTCATCGGCTTGCAAAGGTGCCTTCGTGTTAGGGGGATTATCACCGATTAACCTATATATAACGAAATACATTATTTTTTCTCAGCACGTATATTTAATTTTGTACTTTTTAGCATTATACTTGGTGTATATGTCTTTATACTTTCGATATAACCATTCTCACAAAACTCGCCATCTTAAGCTTTTCAATTCCATCAATTTTGACTGTAAATTCTTAATCTTCGACCCCAAGAACCCCCAAATACCAATTTCGAATCGAATCTGACAATAATCACAAAACTCGTCGCCAATTTGAAGCTGCCAACTTGAATTTGTCAATTCTGACACTGAATTTGTAATCTCCGACCCCTAAAAGCCCACACACCAATTTATAATAGAATTGGATCATAATCTCCGGCCATCTTGGAGCCGCCATATTGAATTTTGTGAATTTTTACGTAATAATATTCTCCGAGCCCAAAAACCCCTAGATACCGATTTTGAATCAAATCTGACAATAATCCTAAAACTCGTCGCCATTTTGAAGCCGCCATCTAGAATTTGTCAATTCTGACTATAAATTCATAATCTCTGAAACCAAAAACCCCCACATACCAATTTTGAATCGAATCTGACAATAATCACAAAACTCGTCGCCATTTTGAAGCCGCCATCTAGAATTTGTCAATTCTGACAATAAATTCAAAATCTCCGACCTCTAAAACCCCCACACACCAATTTTGGATCGAATCTGACAATAATCATAAAACTCGTCCGCCATCTTGGAGCTGCCATCTTGAATTTGTCAATTCTGACAATGAATTCATTATCTCCGACCCCTGAACCTCCACATACCAATTCTGAATCTAATCTGACAATCACAAAACTCGACCGCCATCTTGGAACCGCCATTTTGAATTTTGTAATTTTGACATAATAATCATACGAAGCCCAAAAACCCTTTGATACCGATTTTGAATCGAATCTGACATAATCACAAAACTCGTCCGCTATTTTGAAGTCGCATGCCTTTTCAAGAAGATGGCAGTCTCGAAATACAGCATGTTGAAGCGCCACAAATGAAAAAAAAACATTCGAACGGCGGCCTGTACTTTGGAATTGGCATTGTTACTGAGAACGACTGCCAAGCGCCCCATATCAGCTGACTGTTATTTACCAACTACCTACTCGATGATATGTTATGTTACAGTCAAGTACTCAATAGGCGCCGGTTATTTTTAAATATCGCCGGCAGACCGATGACGTCAGCCATGTTGCAATTCGATTGTTTCACACACAGCTGATTGGGTTACGCTACAGCCGCCGCCGCTGCTTTTCATATTTATCGCTACAGTCTGCCACGGCTATCTAGATTTCTAGATTTCATTTTAATCTCTCATTGGGCGGGACTTTGTTACTGTTTTTTTGCCTGCTTGCGTGTTTTGATTTCAGTTTTGCTTCGAGCAGGCATGAACTGTCAGGTAGTAATGAATTTGGCAACACAGGACTAAGTCTATCAGAGGACTTGTCACAAGAAGCGGCAATGATGCTATAGTTTGAATGTCAAGCTAAACTGGAGGGTTATAAAGCGGCGTTTATTTGAACTACATGCAAAGCACGTTTGTACCAAATTTGCGCGTTTGTGATCTTGCCTATTGAAGATAACAAAAGTGATTGTAGTTTATTATGAATATTTTCACGTACCCTAGAAGACCCGAACCTACAGCTTATACTGGAATCCGAACCATTTCTATAATGAACGAGGACACCTTATTTTGACGATAGAATCATTATCTCAATAATCATATATTTGTTTATAACATTGGAAAGTAGGGAAGCATCTGAATTATTGTGGCTTTATTATTAGGTAATATTTTTAAGTGCAGAGGGTTCTAAAAATTAATGGTATTGGGGTGAATGAAGAAGGCTATTATATGGAACAAAAACCATCAAGAGGAAATGGGACTTTCATTTTATTATAGTGTTTTATTTCCATCGTGAACTTTATCAACATGACGTCATATTGGTTGAATGATTATCGATCTAGATGAAATCCTAGTTGGCTACGACTATAGTTTTGTCTTGTCACTGACAAAAACTGATTTTTGAACCAATTGATATGACTGTCCGTATTATTCGATAATTATTTGAATATGCTTCTAAATAAGGCTTCTTTTTCCAATTTGGTGACAATATCAAATTCTTCAGGAAGTGGCTTCTAGAACTCAGATTATAATGAATGCATCAACATAATATTGATTATTCATCTATCACTGTAGAAAATGTATTTACTATAATAAATAATAATAATAATAAACTCTTTATTTTCTCAAATTAGATTGCACACCAACAGCGTGGTAATACAAATAAAAAAGAGCAAAACGTCATTAAAACCATTCGTTCACTGTTAATAATTGTCCATTGCAAATATTTTCCAACAGGTTTTTTCTTATTTGTGTCTTTTTTCAATATCTTCTGCCGAAGATATTTTTATTTTATCTTGGGAACACTCTGATCTAGTATGCTATAAGTAGATAACCCGGTGAAAAATTGATGGTCCACATTATTGAAATATAATACCCTTACTTATTGATTTATGTTCTAAATACCGATGGCTTGATATTTTAATGATTCAGGTTGTTTAGTCTATCTTCGATCTGTCTAAACATTACAATAAGTCAATCAGATTTTATATGCAAGATCTCCTTGAGAAAAATTTAGACCGTTAGAACTTGAATTCTATATTTACAATATGAACTTTTATTATATGAAATATGTTACAAAGAGGCAATAATAGATTTCTCAGGTTTTAATTAATATTCGCAGTATCCAAAAGAAAGCAAAAGACTGGATCTTCTGAAATAATCATAAAAATTCAGATGTCATAAATGAGCAGTAAGTATGCCAATAAAATGAAAATATAGACATACCATCAAGATTTGTCTCCAAAAAACATGAAAATATGAATGCATCAAGGGTTTTCAAGACAATCAAATCTTTGAAACAGGTAACAAAATGAGTATTTACTGGATCACCTTTACTAAGCAAAATAAAAACTTGAGATAATTCGCAACAAGAACATCGTACTATAAAAATTTGAAATAACTTGTTGGATTATTTTCTATAAAGTAAATATTTGCACACATTTCAGGATAGTAGACACTATACAGAGCGTTTGTCGTTCTTATCCGTACCACAGATTTCCGTACCTACTGCGAGTTCTAAAAGACCATGCAATATTACTGTAATACGCCATAAATAATAAAGTTTAAACCGTTTGCATTCCGTTCCCACGATTATGCAATAATCACTCATGGTTTGTTGATCACATCACATGACCCCGATAAATTCGGTGTAAACAATCATGCGGAAATCATGTTCTAAGGATTTTCCCGACCACCGCTGAAATTAATACAAAAGTATTGGTAATATACATATAATATTGTGTTTTGCAAGTCTATTTTTATAGCTGAGTCACCCTTGTCATCAAGGAACAAAACTGGTATTTTACCACTAGATGAATACATCTAATGCATTAATAAAGGCAAATGCATACCCTTTTAATTTTTTCGAAGTTGGTAACATCATCCAGGCAAGTACCAGGGTGATGGGCTATGGATTTCACGACTTTAACAGCTGATATCTCGAAAACAAAAAGAGATTCGAGATTTAGATTGATTTCATCATTAAATATACAGGGGCTGTGTATAAATTTCAATCTTTTAATTGCGATATTCGAAAGTGCTTTCTTTCTCGATTTCAAAAATAAATACTTTTTATATATTCTATGAAGACATTGAAGAGAAGTCAGCACTCTGAAATATCTCTTTTTCGTTCCAGTGGGTGTGACATCTCAAAAAATATTTGAAAATAAACGCACTCATGTCTTATTGATTCACTCATTGATCATCTCGTTCTACTTTAACCCTAACAATCCTAGCATACTTGGACCAAGAGATAATTTATCCTGTTTTTCTTGTGACATTACTAATAAATGTTATTAGTAATTTATTACAGCAAATGCAAGTATGAACTTATTGATTATGAGTTTCATTCATGAATTTTTCGAATTCGTTGCGGAAACTATCTAACACTTGATGTAAATGTATGATTCAGGAATCAAACTGTTAATATAAAAAAAAATCAGTCAAAACATAACCTCCAAAACTGAGTGGCATATCTTTTGAGGAGCATGGAACAGAAATAAACAGAATGGCATCTAACCCACAGAACTTATTGGTAGTATAAGTTCTGTGTTCTAACCTGATCAAAACATGACTATCTTTATTCACCTAATCAACGTAATGGATTTGTTGTTCTTTATTATTAATGAAATCTGCAATCGATGTTGCCAAATGGTGAAATAGGAACAAGGTGCTTTAAATTTCAAATCCCCATATCAAGTCTTGTTTTTTAAGAACTTGAAATGTATTTTTTTTTCGGAAAGAGGTTGAAATGGAAGGAGAATTCCCTATTACCATTATGTTACGCCGCTGCGCACCTCCAAGAGGGGGGCAATCCGGTACAAAAAAATCAGCCGATTCATTGCCGTACGTCGACGAAACGGTTCGATGACATCATGCGAAAAAAATTCTTCGGGCATCATTCATCTGTTTCGTCGGTGTAAAGTGTAAACAATTTCGGCGGCGGCTCATCATTCCATATCCAACGGAGCAAATTCGACGGTCTCCCTCTGCTGCGGACCAGTGTTGCCAACTCAAAATCTCAAAAATCTCAAAATACCTGGTGAAACGCAGGCGAAAATTTTTGAAAATCCAGTGGTTTTCTGGTGGTTTAATACGATTCAAACCACTAGATTAACACAAGATAATAGCTAGTTCTATTGGCAAAACTGGAGCGCACTCGGTGTAAATGTTTCTGCTTAATCGAAAAGGGTGCTAGTGGTGCTACTAATGTAATTTATGTCAAACTAAAATCTATGCTCAGCCACGACCTTCTTTATGAACAGGCCGGGAAGTGATTGACTTGGCAACGTAGCAGCAGGCTGACCGCGAACGCAGATGCAAGCAGATGTATCATTCAGTATATGCATATTCGCGTAGGGATGTTTGTTTACCTCGTGTTTATCGGTCGAATAATTGATATAATCGTCTGAAATTCGGTTCAATATTGATGGATATTAATGGTATTGTATAGAAGGAAGTGTTGATATAATAATCCGTGCGGAAATTACCGTAAAACTAGTGTTTTGTTTCAATTGTGAGCGAGGTTGATGAGTGTTTGTTCATAGTGAGGTTAAGTAGTGAAATAAAATGCCTAGGAAATGTTGCGTTCCTGAATGTAAGACAAATTACGATTCTACTCTGAAAAGGGAGAAAGCGAAGAGTACTTCATCCTTTCCTAAAAATGAATATTTAAGGAAAAAATGGTTGAAAGCCATTCCTAGAAAAGATTGGCAACCGACCAAATATTCTGTAGTATGTAGCGTACATTTCGAACAGGGTGATATTATAAAATTTGTAAAAACTGTTTCTCCAGAAGGTACCTTGAATGACACTCCTTGTGTACCGACCTTGAAAGAAAATGATGTCCCTTCAATTTTTCCAAATTTTCCACATTATTTATCAACAACAAAATCCGTTCATCGTAAAAATCCGGAATGCAGACGACAAAATCAAATCCATGAGAATGAATTATTAGTGCGAAATTTTGAAACATCTGACATGATCGATAGTATTGATGATTTATTGAACAGTTATTCCGTAAAGTTGACAATATCTGATTCCTGGAACATTAAAATAATCGGTACAAAGATTGTATTCCTCACATTGAATTCTGAAAATGATCATTTGAAAATTGAAAATCAACTCATCATAGATAATGACCTCAATATCAAGATTTTTGTAGAGGGCAATGAACTCAGTTTCATAGAATTGAATTGGATTTTGAGTTTTGATATGAAAATTAACAGGTGGTCTCAGTTGCAAAATTTGTTAGATAGGTTTAAGTACGGTTATATCAGATCAGAAATGAATTTAGTACAAGAAAACCTCAAACGCGCTTTGGAATATCTGAAGAATGCTTTACAAATTAGTGAAACTGAAGAAGGATTCTTGTATTCTAAGCAACTTGATTTTATTGTTGATCAAATAATACAAATGACTAGATCAAAGAGAAAATATTCAGCATCCACAATTATCACGGCGTTTATGATTAATATTCAATCACCAGCTACTTATGATTTGATTCGAATTTTTTTATTATTGCCTACTAAGAGATATCTTCGGAACCTTTCATCAAGTTTGGATGTCTCTCCAAATAAGGATGAAAATAATGAACATTATTTGTCCAATATATCTTCCTCACTCTCTACCAATGAGAAGGTTGTAGTGCTCCTTATAGACGAAATATATATCAATTCAAGATTAGACTATCGTGCGAAAACTATTGTTGGGACAGCATCAAACAAGAAAGAAGTGGAATTTGCAAAAACGGTTTTGGCATTCATGATTTGTTCTGCATTCGGAAATTTCTGTGAAATTGTCCAATTATTACCAGTTTTGAATATAACAGGAAATGAGATGGCCCCTATAACAAAATCTGTGATAAATATTATATGATTCCAATGACGGTCGTCGCTGTGTGCACGGGCGAACGTGTGCCACGGTAGGACCGGACTACCGCTACAGCACTTTGCGGTGTTGCCTTTTCTTGTTCCAGGCCTGTTTAGAGAGGGCCGTGGCTCAGCATGAAACATGAGACATGAGAGCTCAACATGACGTTGACGATTTGACGAATATATCTAAATCGTTATCCGTGTCATGCGCATGCGTCAACTGTCAATTAGTAGTGAAATCTGTGGCAGAAATCAAATATTGAAGAAATCTTAGAAATCACCAGATTTCCACATGTGTCAAGAAAAATTCACAAAAATAACCACCATCCACTAGATGCAATTTTTTGTCACAAAACGATAACTCAAACCACCAGTTTTGGTGTAAAATCCACTAAGATGGCAACACTGTCTGCGGACGGATTGCGTGATTATGTAATTTATTTTCGGACAGGGACAGTCTAGCCCGTAGCTCGGTCTAGCTAGCGCAGACAGTCAGTGTTGCCAATCTGAAATCTGTCATTATCCCACAGATCTTGACAGAATATCCCGCCATTTCCCGCCATATTCGAAATAATACCTATCATTCAGGAATCAGTCCAAAAAATATACAGATTTTATTCTTTTGAAATATTCTTCTTGAAATTAGGTAGAATGTTGCGAGTTATTTCGAAGAAACGACAACTTAATCAAAATATTCATTTCTTTTTTGTATCAGTTTGTTTAGTAATTTCAGTATTTTGGGGACAATTTCGAAGTATTAGAGTATTCTTGATTCAGTTCGCTAAAGGAAGGTAATGTAACCATTTTTTAATATTCAAAAATTCCCACTTCTGAATCAGCAGTATCCGATTCATTTTCAACCAGTGATAGATACGACGTGGTGATACGTGACAAGTGACAAGTGACGGCATCAAGATGTTTGAGGGGATGACAATGGGTGTCACGAAGGTC
Organism: Chrysomela aeneicollis; assembly: GCA_029955515.1. Taxonomy (NCBI): domain Eukaryota; kingdom Metazoa; phylum Arthropoda; class Insecta; order Coleoptera; family Chrysomelidae; genus Chrysomela; species Chrysomela aeneicollis. The sequence goes on from JARUHQ010000001.1 coordinate 31,841,521, forward strand.
ATGAAACGGCAATGTTGATTTCATCATGGACGTGATGGACAAGTGACGGAAGCAAAAATAAATATTTCTCCGCATGCGGGAAATTTCCCTCCAATTGGCAACAGAGTAACGCTCGCTCTCATCATTTCATCAATGTGTTTATGTAGGGGGTTTTCTAATCTGTGGTAGGGGGAGGTCAAGTTCGATATGGGCGACAATCAGCTGATTGCTGATTCATGTGTGTTTGTTTCTTTAGCATTCGTTGGGAATTATTAGGATTTGTGTTATACATACAGGGTGTTGCTGGTCTAACTTCGATAGCAAGAATCATTGATGGAAATGTCTTTTGCGTATTTTATGGGATACATTGTGCTCTTAAATTTCTATACTACACCTTTTCCAGTTGTATCTCAGAAACCATCAGGTTAATTTCAAAAAGCGTCAATTGAATTTCAGAGTAGTCACTTGTATTCTGACGCTTTCTGAAATAAAACTGGAAAAGGTGTAGTTATTACTGAAATACCCTGTATACGGTGAATATGACGCAACTCTGACCTGCTTTGTTTTATAATTCATATCATCAAAAACTGTCTTTTTGACTTTGAAGTAGAATTGACTCATAACTTTTTATTTTATAATTCCGAATTGTCACTCGAAACTCCGACTTGTAACTTGGAATTACCATAACAAGTTGAAATTCCTTGTTCAATTCAAATAAAGATTTTTAACAGAAGAATCATTGCTTTTCATGGCTAGAATTGTATTAAAATGTCACCACAGAGATGCTAGGATGACTAGACATATCTCAACAGATACAGGGTAGTCCTGTTTTTCCAAATTCAATTTTCTCGTGAATTATAAATTGACATGTGATTTCTTTCTGGATTGAACAAAAAATTCTAAAAAATCAAAAAAGGTTTTTTATTTATTTATTTATTTATTTTATTTATTTATTCAATTTTAGGTGCATAGGTAATTCGTTCCAGAACTGCAATATGAAATATTCATCTACATTTACATCATTTTTGCTTTTTCACCTTGAAACATATATCCTTCAAATGGCCCATGCGATTTTTACTCAAATTTGGTACGTGGGCATAGATTTATGAGGCAATGGAATTCAAATTTGTGCTGTCAAGTGCCATTAGTGCCAATGTCAACTGACACTACTGACAGAAGAACTGCTTTGTTTTGTTATTGTGTTGGTTGAGTTGTAATACATTTCAGTAAAACATGTACTTAATCGATTTCTGAAGTGATTTGTCGATTTCAGGTGTCCGAGATCTTGATCGTTGTAAATGATGATGAGCGAATTATATCTTTAATTGAGTAGAAGTCAGCTGATCGCGAATACCTTACTTCATTTATAACAACCTGTTCTTATTGGCAAATTGAACTGAAAGCTGTTAATTTATAAGTAATAACGAGTCGTCCCCCATTATCATTCTGCCTTAGGTTGTGTGAAAGACTCATCATTGGATTAATGTTCCTTTGGCGTTTTTCAATATCCATATAATCTTGCATAATCATGAGAGGTAGCAACATTGATTAATGGAAATTGCATGAATCAGCTTTTCGCTCATGAAACGAAAACAGCTGCTTTACGTACTGTAATGCATTCATAATAGTTTGTCTATGAATACCTAATGCCTATAAAGTCCTAACCAATCAACTACCTATGTGAATAAAACTGTATAGTGTATAATGGCTGTCTGGATAGTAAAGCCTGCGTTGTTTCTTTGTCAAATTCAAGAAAGAATTATGAAGCTATGTAACTTAATGGAGGTGTCAAGATGGCCGCTTGTAGATAAGCAAAATAACTATCCCATGTAAGCAAAATGTTTGAACTGCTTATGCGCAGTATTTGAAATTTGAACTTGATATTCAATACAAAATAGAAGTTGTTTATCTATGAGAATGATTCATCTGATGATGGAAAAAACAAATTTCGAGTCACAAGTGTAAATCTAAATAACTGAAATGCCATAGTTATCAGATATTCTTTAATTTGGTGTGTCTTCGAGTAATCGATAGATTATTGTTTATTGATAATTTCATTTTTAATGTGGACAATCTTGGAGCAACAAAAACAAATGTGGACATACAATCGAAAAGTCATGTCTAATAGGCAATATTCTCGCGCATGCGCATTGTCTCTCTTTTGCTTATGGATCGTCATTTCTTTAGACTTCACTTCGGTGAATCTTGCTATTACAGGTATTTAGTCTATTCGTTGATAGCCTCATAAGTCTAGTTATTTTAAACTTCGTTTCATTATAGTTTTCTAGTTGTATTCAAATATACCCGCTCTTTTTTCGAAAACTCAAATGTAGTTACTTACCTACCTAGTTGTTTCCCAATATTCTTGAATGAATCCATGAAATATACTATATTATGGTAAACGCCTCATGAATTCACCTTCAATTTCATTTTTACATTCATCTAAGTTCAAATTTATGCCAGGTAGCATGAATCCACCCTTCATCATTTTCATTAACACCGGTAAATATAGGCCAGTAGAGTGAGTAGTTTGTAGTAAATCCGTAAACGGTTGTGCATTAATGTGTCGCGCCAGTCCAGTGTTGCCACAGCCGCAGGTACCTGCCTTATCCGATTTAAAAGTTCAAAGCACAAATAAATCATCCAACAAAAAAGATTTAATGAACCAGTCAAGGCGAGAAACCGCAAAAGTATCTGAAATTTCACGCAATCTTCCGAAACTCTTCGTTGAATTTCAAGATGCGCAAGTTTTCCGAAGACACTTGGAAAAATCGGCCAATTGGCAACACCGCGCGCGACTTATCTTCACGTTTGAGTCGCCAGATGGCGTGAGAGCGTCAGTCAGCGTAGCCACGCCCAGCTGACTGCCGCAGTGACGTCATGGCGTCGCGTCGGATCGATAAGTTTGGGGGGTGGCTCGAATCGACTCACCCTCGCGATGACGTCATCAGGGTGAACGGCCGGTTGTGGCGGGATCGCCCGGGCCGACAGCGTGAAACGAAAAAATCCCTTAGACGTTTCGGTTTTTTCAATCTCTCACGCAAAAAAATGTCTGGTTAGCATTTTCATATCGTAGCATTTTCATATCGTAACCATAACCATATGTATTGTCATGTTAACAATATTATGGTTAGCATAACAAAAATAAATTGTTATGATGACAAGATCATATGGTTGATTACAATGATTTTTTTTCGTGCTCGTCATAATTTCCAAGCGATTTTCATGTGATCAGCTGAAATCTGTCCCGATTGGATCATTGAATCTGGACACACCCGCTGACTAACTTCATTAAATTCTTGCGTTAAAAACTGGCCGTAAAGTCAATCCTATTAAAAATGTACATGCCATTTCAGCTTTCGTGAGAATCTTTCAACACTTCTCGCAATAAATGAACTTGGTACAAGTCATAAATAATGGCTTTGACGACGTTGCATATGTCCAGGATGACTTTCACGACTTTACTAAAGCTTTTGATTGCCTTCAGCTTGATTTATCACTGCTTAAACAGGGAAGATATAACTTTAGCTTGAATAGTATCGAATTAATGGCTCTTATTTAGCAGACGTTAGGCCGCAATATGTTACACACAACAATTATAATTTCAACAAAGCCAGGGTGCCACAAGGATCAATCTTGGGCACTACTCTCTTCCTGATATATGTACACAGAAAAAACGGATCTCTTAAATCATATATATATATTCTTGAATTGTATAACCTTCCGATAAGAATAATAATCTCAGATGGACCAAAACGTTTCTTTTCACAACTAATCGCGCTGTTTGCTTGTTTCCATGAATTTTCTTGAAATCAATTTGGTTGAACTGAATCATCCGCACTCTTCTCCTCAGAAAACAATGTGAGTAATGTCAGTCAAGCATTTATTTCTCTCAGCTCAAGAATATCGTTTCTTATGAGTAGTGTTTTGATGACGGAAGCATGTAACACGTGACCAGCTCGACCAATAAGCATAGAGAACGAGCATGGAATTAGCGCCCGAAGCGAAGATGCGCAGTCCGAGCACTGTCCGCCGAACCAGCTAGACAACGCCAACAAACCGCCGTAGCCGCCATTAGGACTATAAAGAAATACATTGTTACCAGGTTACAGTGAAGTTTTGTTGGTAGTACTTGTGTTCCTATAGTGCAGATTGCAGGCTCGCGAATTATTTATAACTCGAGTACTCAACATGGAAGCAAACAATCTAGAACATATTATGTGGACATGGCATCGTATCACTGGCACCATGTTGGGTGTCGAGAATACTCGAATTTTGTGTTGTCAGGTCATGTTAATATGCTTGAAGTAATAATTCATGGCTGTATCAATACTGCAGCTCTAGTTTGTGAAAAAACTACAGTGTTTTTCATTTCCAATTATCGGCATCAATCAGAGTTGCAATCCTCAAATGAAGGTCAATGAAAATGAATCAAAAGTGATTCCTTTTGAATGAAGAGGATAATTGGTCAGATGTGCTGAGAAATCAGCTTCATCCAAGAAAATTGTTTCACAACAACATTGAAATATTCTTGCCTCAACCAAACCACATTTTTCAACAAGGAAATGTACATTTGACACAAAACTTTTTGTTCCTAGGTACTCAAGAGGATTCTGACGAAAAATCAAACTAATATTTGGTTGGACCTATTCAAGATTACCATTCTCTTGAGTTAATGCGGTTATAACTTGATTTAAGAGATCCTTTTTTTCTGTGTATGTTGATAATATCTCGCATCATATTATTTTCAGAAGTTATATTTTTTGCAGACGATATCACACAATTACCTCGAAATACTGAGCTAATGTGAGGATGGGTAGATATTCACTGGTGAATTATCTCACTCAATTACCTCAAAATCTCTTGGTTTAGCTTACTTCGATAAACGTATCTAACGTGACAAAAGTTTAGCCGGCTTGTAAAAGTATGAATATTCGATTCTGAATGACATTTAATTGTTCATAACAATTCCATGTAGCCATTTTCCAATGAGTTTGATGCTAATATTTGTCGAACATGATTGAAAAAAAAAGTTTTCAAATATCTTTTCGTCGTAGCGCCTCTATTGTATACGAGAACCCAAACGTAATGAGTTGAAATGCAATTGTTTGAAATCACCGAATCTTATTTTCATCATTGTGAGGACTGAAAATCACCACTGAAAACTGTTTAACTTCGTGTTTTACAGCAAAAAAGTTGACTGTTTTCCATGATAATTTTCTTGCAAAAACTCTCTTCTAACAAGCATGATACCTTTATTGTATCATTATATTATCATTTTATTGATGAAAATCGTATGTGACAAGTTCTAAAATTTCTCCATCTGACGAACGGCCTCGTAGTATCATTCCAAGGTCATTTTTGTTCGAGTTTTCCGTCACCGAGGCTTCCTGTCAATCTTGTCATCTAAAATGCATGGCACGCTGCCCTTGTGCGTAATTACAAGCATGCAGTATGAGCACAATCCACTACCACTCTCAACAACGAAGCCATTGACTAAAGCGAAGCCTCTGGAATACCTATTCCATACCCGACTACGACGCTACGAGCGCTAGTCGAGTGTCGCTACGTTAAGGCGTATGTCGACAAAACGGACTCGCTTGCGTTGCGACTTGCGACTACCCAGTCCAAGCGCGTCGCTACGGGAGGGGTAATGGGGGTAATTACCGCCCCTCCCAGGAAAATACTGACCTACAGAAATTGGAATATATAATTACACATAAATGTCGTCCACATTTTTCTTCTTTTCGATATTTTATTCATTTTTACATCCATCAATAGTTTCCAACCACTTCTGTAAATGTTACAAAATTCATATAACATCTCTGTTTTGTTTGGCTCATTTTCTGAGCTCAACAGAAAAAAACGGTTGCACAAAAATTTGTTGAAAGCATAATTTCGGTATTAAAAAGTAAAAAGGATAATATCGATATTTTCTTCCATTCAATTTTCGAGAAAGTAAAAGATCTCCACGAAAAATTGGACATTTCGATACACCTTCCTAGAGTCAATGCAAGACAAATGAATAGGGCGAATTTTGTTGCCAAAGATCCTGAGGAATATTACAGAATCAGCATATTCATCCCATCGCTCGATAATGTATTACAGGATCGCAATTTTCGATTTGATTCAATTTTTTCCTCTGCCATGGAAATCAATGGCCTGTTAACCTTTTTCTCATACTCAAGAGAAATCGAACCGGAATTAAAAACAATTATGAAAATTTGAGCCATTATTTACAGCCTTTCTTAAAGAAATTGCAGCTAGAAATTGAGCTGTGGGTAGAAAATCTAAGAAAAACCGAAGGGACAATTCAAGAAAGTGCGGTGAATGTTTTGAAAATGTGTGGTAAATACATTTTTCCAAACATCCATGTATTGTTAAGTCCGTATTACACGGTGCAGAAAATGGTACATTTACTGTATGAAAATGTGAAGGCAATATTTTCTGCATCGTGTATTACAGAAAAACTGAATCTGAATATTCCATCCAAGAAATATAGGACAGGTTCTATTTTCGGACAGATTTTTTGTATGTGATCATGCGCAGTGTGATTATTGCATTGCAGCATTATTGTTTTTGTTTTTGCGAATATTTGTGGGGTTAATATTATTAATATCATCGTATTTCGCGAATCACCTCGAAATACAAATAAAAGTGAGGGTTTTTGGGCACAGTTAGGGCAATAGTAATATGAATTGGACAGCAGAACAAGTTTTGGCACTAATAGAAGAATACCGATTTTTTTATGCTAAAAAGTATTCTCAACAAGAAGTTCATTCTCAACCATATTAAGTACACCTCTGCCATTATCTCTCCTTCTCAGCAATGATGGAAATAAGACCGTTTCAATCAACGATAAGACCTATCTATCCACCTCTTTCTCAACAACAAGTTTTGGCACTAATAGAAGAATACCGATATTTTTATACTAAAAAGTATTCTCAACATGAAGTTCATTCTCAACCATATTGTACACCTCTGCCATTATTATCTCTCTTATCAGCAATGATGGAAATAAGACCGTTTCAATCAACGATAAGACCTATCTATCCTATCTATCCACCTCTTTCTCAGCCATTCGCGATTCCATAGCCGCCCTTTCCTGCTATTATTATGTCTCTCCATATAAATTTTCATATATGTAAACATTATTAAAGCACTGCAAGCTGAAGCTGCCACAGTCAAAGAATGATTTATTGTTTGTGTATTAGAAAATTTCCAAAAGAATTCTCAACAAGTTAAGTTAAAATGAGGTTAAAATCCTCATAAAAGCCGTTTGGATTCACATATTGCGCATGCTTATGTGTTGAATTATTGATATCGTGTATTACCAAACAATATTTATTTGCAGAAAATGTGTCAATGTTTTCTGTACAAGAGTCTGTTTGAGAAAATGGAACATTTTTTGTATCAATTTCTGCACCATGTAATACGGACTTTACATTCAATATCGGTCATGCCGGTAAGTGTAGCATCTGCTGAACGTTCATTTTATTCATTGAAACGCCTAAAACCCACTTAAGAAGGGGTTAACCTTTACAAACATGTCAGAGTATATTTGCGGTGTAAAGGGGGAAGTAAAAATCTCGAGCGAAAGGGGCGGAGACCAATGTTGAACAAAAAACGCTAAGCGCTGTTGGCGTCTCACTCCAACTCAGTGTCGCGTAAATTCGTAGTAAATAGTCTTGCCCTGGTCGAGTGGTCGCTCGGAATCTGTGGCTCGGGATGGCTCGGGTCTGCGGCCGTCGGCCGGCCGTTACAATTCTCAGAATAGGCCTCCGGCTTTTCATCACTCATCAGTATATTTTGAACTTACTGTGTCTATGAGGATAATTTGATATGATATGGGAAATATAAAAAAACTTGTCGAAACAGATGAAACCCTTTCGAATATCAAAAACAGTAACACAAAAACGTCTACACGAGCTAAATTGAAACTTATAAATACACAAATTAGAAAATGTCTCTCGGTCGTGGGAGAAATGGGACTTTCGATTGGACAAAAGAGAAAATTTCAAGCAAAAATTGGTGAGCTAAAACGGGTTAGATTTCTCATTCCAAAAATAAATCGGGGGCATGTAGGTTCAGGATTGAGAATTCAGACAGGGCTCGTTATCAATTTGAATCACGATGAAATTGAATGCTTTCTCATTGATGCATCGTATGATGAATATGGACACAGAATAAAAAATGCTGTTTATGGAGAAACTATACTGAACATTTTTATACACAACAAAATATATCGAAATATTCTTCTTCGATAGGTATGAATGAATGACATTTTTCAAGGTATTCAGTATATATCTTTACTGAACTTGAAAACTCGAAAACTCACATGATATATTTGAAAACATAATTTACAAATAACATCCTATTTGTCTCTTATATTTTGACCCTTACCTACAGCATCAAGTATACGAGGTGGAAAAAACATTGAATATAAAAGTTGTAGGGTTTCATCGGTCCTATATTTTATCACTTCCAAAACGAACAAATGCGAATCGCAATTTTTTTTTTCAAATGGATCACCCCCGGTCATAGGTTTATAGTCAGAAGTCCACTTGTTTGTTTTATCTTCTGGTTTCCATGGTATATTGTATCCATATGCAAGGAAAGGATCAAATCAAAATTTCATTGGAAATTTTCATTCAATATTGGAATTGAAATAAGTGGAAAGCGGCTTGAGGAAAAAAAAAGTATTTCATTCTGGTTGAAAAAAAACTGTATTTTTTTCAATTTTGCGATTCGCATTTGTTTGTTTTGGATGTGCCAAAAGATAGTACCGATGAAACAGCCCGAAGGTAGTACAGAAATATCTCTTATTTCCATATTACTCTCGTATCTACTGGTCAACTATTTCAGGCAGCAAATATTTCATGTAAAAATCTACTAATTTTGATTCCATCTTATCTTGCCAAAATCTATCATTACGATGAATTTTTTTAATTTTTATTCCTTTATTTGTCCATACCGCGAAATAACCTGCATGAAATTTCGAAAAAAAAAAAGTCGATGGCGACCCTCGAATGACGAAACGTCGTATTAAAAATTCTATACTGCTAAGTTATAGAGCATGAAATACAGTTTCAAGAAAATGTCTGCTCTTTTCGTATCTATTAAAATAAAGCCAATAAAAAATTAAAATCTAAAATTTGTATTTCTTTGCGGATCATTGTTGCGCACATGAATACACAACTTTTTCTTGATTCAACCGATCCTGTATCTCTAACCGTTATCGAATTCCCAATGTAGGGCTTCGAATATGGGACACCCTGTACATCGATTCCAATTATTTCTTATAAAAACATTCGAAAATATTTACATACCTTATCAATCTCAATATCTTTTTTTCGACTGACAATTTCCTCACAGAAAGTCTTTTACGATGTTTATCGCCTGTTCGATAATTTGAACTCGACATGCTTGATCACAATAATAATACTAGTTCACAAACTAACAATAGTGTCACCATCTGAATGCAATCGCAAACTATGATACATGCATATCTGGACGGTCCTTTGATGTGCACATAGCGCCTGCCGCCGCCGTTCGCAAAAAATGTTTACGTTTTCTTTCACCTAATTAGTCTTATTCGAGAATGCAATGAATCCTTTTCGCAACTTCCATTGATATCATCACATGTGCTAAAATTATTGGAATAGCTTCAGTGCTATTTTTGGTTTTTATGAATGAAAATACGATTCATTCATAAATTCATAGTATCCATGTAAAAGTGCTTATTTGGTGCGAGGGCGCTCGAATCAGTCATGAAAAATGCTCCGTAATTGAGTCTGCAGGGGTTCAGCAAAAATCATTTTTGAGCTAGTAATTATTGATGGATCGCGATAATTTTTTTTTTCAATAGAGACAATTGTATGATTGAGGCATCTCTCGGAGTACTTTTTCGAAATACGATATATCTTGTGAGATAAAAAATAGTGAATATGGGAGAAATTTCGCAACTTTTTTACTAGTTTTTTTTCAAAAAATCAAAAAAGTACTACGAGAGATGCCTAGATCCAACCTTCCTCAAGCAGAAAGTGAAAAAAAAATTCGATTTTTTTCAGCGAGGTCCGAGTAATATGATTTTTGCCATTCCTTGTTTCACAAAGTTTTACCATCAATCCCAAATAAGGTTAACCCCCTCTTAAGATTGACCATTAGTCAAGAAAAGCTGGTAGGCGAAGTTTAAAAAACTTATTTGTGAAATACAACATTTTGGATTTTGTGATCATGAATAGAACCCTCATGGGGTATGAGATAGTCTCAGATCCACTTCGAGGTGGGCCCCATTGAGGTTATATAATCAAATATTGCGTGTACTTGGCTGGATAGTCCTGGTAACTAAGGTCATTCAAATTGAAGAGAAGAAGAAGAAGTATAGGTGGTCCGATTTCGATGGGTACCCATATATATAATAACAACTATATGGATAACACCTATTCTTCTCTTTACGCGAAAGTGAAGCTAGTTTTGGAAAAACAAAAGACTGTCTGGCTTGCTAATGATGAAATGTGCGCATGCGCGGGTTTTGACGAGTTGAAATCCACTGACGTTTTTAGAATTTCATAGGTTAGGTATATTTGTTAGCCCAAACTATGTGAAAGAGCGTTATTATAGTTATTAATGTACTTACTGATTGTTTACAGAAGTGATTAGTGAGTGATAACAGTGATTGATCAAAAATTAGCCCACGAATCTTGTTCCGATGACTTTATCGTCACAGGTTTCTATGCAAATCGCAAGTATCGCTTTGTAGATCACATCCATTTCTGCATTTATCATCAACTATTATTTAATATCGTCAAACAATCCATCAATTAATGAATATTTGAAAAATATATGTAGTGATGAAATAAAAACATCGAAATGAAGGTTATCTGACACATTTGATTGATTTTTGATAATCATCATACGTCTGTCGCTCACTAAAAAGCTACTCTCCTCCATGATGAAAACGAATGTCGATTCTTAATTCAAACTTGCGCATGCGCATATTCGCGATTTGTCCCGCAGACTGTCATTTGTTTTATTTTTCGGCTTCAGCTCTGGTATCCATGTTACCTATATAGTTATTATTAGATATATGTGGGTACCCAACGGCGATAACGATGCAAGATGCAATATCGCTGATCCTGATGAGAGAGCCGGCAACTCTTTCGCAACATTTTTCCGATCGCATCTGCCGCGGGTCCCGCGAGTTCCGACAGGGTGACAGAGAGCGGAGCGCTCGTCATCTGTTTGGTTTCCGTGGAGCGTTAAAAGGCCGCCGTGCCGTCCAATGAACAGCCGGCAGGCACGGCCAACCTGATGATCGGCGCGGCAGCTGCCGTTGTTTCGGGGCCACCAGCCACCACGGAACGTGAGCACGACAGGTGAAAGACCCCTCGCTCGCTCGAGCTGGCTGAAAGCTGATGGAAGCCCTAAAGGCGGATTTCCATCAAACGGACAAAACGAAACGAAAACTTTTGTTGGCAAAATGAGAAACATTTTGAAGACTTTGTGTCGCGAGTTTGTGTTTTCGTCAACAACAAAAAGTCCCGTCGCCAGGCGAAATGATCAAAAGGTTTTGGTGTTTTGTCGCTGTTTTTGTAAACAGAGTTCGCTATGTGGAAACGGTTGGCGACAACAGTTCACTATTTTGTTCTCGTAATGGTATATGTGACTTTGATGGCCATGATGGAAACTGTACGTGTGGTGGAAACGACAGAAAACATCTTGAAATCAAAACACGCGACATACTAACATTTTGTTTGTTTGGTGGAATTCGATTTTCGAGTTTGTTTTCGAAACTACATCTTTTTTTGGTTCAGTTTTTGAAACTGAAACTACACAATCAACACTGGTGAAACATCAACATCTCAGAACCAGAGATATCAAAATCGTAAAAAATAAAATTTAGATATCCTTGTGATATCACACTGCGATATCCCTAAAACATGTAAGTCAAGATTTTGACATTCCTGCGATGTCATATTGTTGCCATTATTGCGATATCACACTGTGACATCCCTCAGGTATCTCAATCAATAATATCTGGATTTATATATCCCTGGGATGTCATATTGTTATATCCTATGGATTTCCTACTGAAATATACTCTGGATATTGCAATGTATATCAGATATCCCTGGGATGTCATAATGTTGACATTATTGCGATATCACACTGACAAATTCCTGAGATAACAAGACCAACAATATCTGGATTCAGATATCCCTGGGATGTCATATTGTTACATCCCAAGGATGTCATAATGCGATATAATCTAGATATCGCAATTTACAGGGTGGCCAGATAAGAATGCAAAGTGCAGTATCTCGGAAACTATTCGTCTAAGAGACTTGCGGTGAAAAACGTTTTGACCAAAGTTGCCAAAAGAAAATGTTGGAAATTATTTTCATGTTTCCAAGATGGCCGCCAGGGGGCGTAACCGCCATTTAAAACTTTTGAAATTAATTTTGACGAAATACGCCTAGTAAACGCCTACCAATAAAATATATACCTTTCAAAGTTGAGCTTCATTCGAGTAATTTTTGCTGGACACTTTTTGACGTATCTATTAAAATGAAGTGGTGGGGGGTCGTTCAATGTTTTTTCAAATAAACAGCTGTAACTCCTGAACGGATTTTAACAAACTTGGTATCGTTGGACAGAGCATTCATTGGTCTATCAAATCCATCTTATTTGTAAAGTGTCTGATTTTAAGTGATGCCACTAGAGCGCGTTTTTTTACATAATAACAAAAAATTGCGAAATTGTCTGAAAAATCAAATGCAATTATATGACTTTTTTCCATGAATATGTAGTGGAATGATACCTTAATAGGATTTTATTTTGGTAAATAGTTATATAACATTTTTCACCGCAAGTCTCTTAGACGAATAGTTTTCGAGACACTGCAATTTGCATTCTTATCTGGCCACCCTGTATATTTAGATATTCTGGCGATGTTCTTATTGTAACATTTTTTCGATTTCATCATATTTTAGTAATATATATATAGCATTTGTTACAGTTATAAAAAGTACTTGTGGTCATAATGTATGAACACATCTTAGCTACGTCTCGGAGGTATGTCTGAGAGGTACGTAACGGCGACTTATGATAGGAAATCACGATGGGACATCGCAGCGATTTCTTAAGAGATGTATTTGTGTTGACTGGGTCAAGGGCGTCGCTAGGTTTTCTTTCTGGGAGGGGTAATCGAAAATTACACAGACGATGTTTCATATAAAATATTATTATATAGGTAATGACTGGGGGGGTGGATAAAAACCAAGATAAAAGCATTATGTATCCTGAAACAAAGCATGAAAATCATAAATAAAACTAAAACTGATTACACGTCCATATAAATTGAGGTCATAAAATGAGTTCTAATTTCCTTTTTCTGAGAAGCAAATCTATTCAGCACTGCGTCGTAATCTATTTCAAATTCACGATGTAAATGTAAAAGGGCTATTCACTAAACTTCACTTTTATAAATATATTTCCAATAAATTTTCTTATATTTCAGTATCGACATACACAAACATTAACTTGACTTCAAAACCTCGACCTCTACCATGGTCAGAAGGCGAATCCGACCACCTATACTCATTGTTTATGGTTATATTCTTACCGCGAATAAAAAGCGAACGCCTTGGAAGCAGTGTTGTTTTTGCTATTATGGTACTCACCTAGACTCACTAGGCTACGTTCATAAACTTATTCTGAGTAAGGAGAGTTTACTCCGAAGCGTTCATAAACTTACTCTACCGGTACAGAGTATGCTTCTTTAATCGTTCAGAAACATACTCGGAGTAAACTCTGCATACTCCATTTTTTATATACTCTGACAGTTATGACAGTTTGATACGGCCGTTATACAATATAATACATTCAAATATTTCAAATACTTCATTTCTGCGAGTTTTTTTCATTGATGGACATTTTAAGGAATTACAGTCGATTGAAGTTGAGAAGTTTGTTTTGGCTTTGGCTACTGGATCCACATACCTATAAATAATGGACTACTCTGTGGTTTCAATTAAGAAGGATACAATTATAATTAAAAATAATTGTGGGTACCACCTATGCTTAAATATAATATTTTGAAATTCATTCATTTGTGGTTCAAGATGCCTGAATCATAAACCAGCCTAATAGACTATTTTTCAGCGAATGGAGAAATTTATGAAGTTCTGAAGTCCCAGGAAATTTTAGATTTGTGCAAGCAGGATAACGAAGTTGAGCTTGTCCATCATAACGAAGATGTGAGTTGTGCCACTACTTCTACCTTCAAAAAAGCTACCTGGTCCGATGTAGCTACTCATATGTTAATTGATTTGTATAAACTGAACGAAACGAAATTCAAAAGTTCCAACTTCAGAAATGAAGCAGTATGGAAAATTATATCAGTAGAAATGAAAAATAATGGGTTTTCATTTCACCAAAAACAATGCGGATTCAAATGGAAGCACCTCAAAAAACTTTACATGAAAATCGTTGACAATATGGGCTCAAGAGGATCTGGATAGACACCAGAATATTTCAAATTTTATGATGAAATGGATGCCATATTCTCAGAATATTCAGGACATCCATAATTGATTATTTTCAAAATAAAAATATAACCCCAAATTCATAAAATATCATTTGATTTGCCTCGCGGAGTAGCCTGCATGAACGAGTAACCATCAAACCATCTAATCACGTGATCATACTCCTCTACTCACTGGAGTAAGTTTATGAACGTAGCCTAACACCGCACGGATTCATAGCTATAAATATCATGGTTCACTTCTCCTGGATTATTGATAGTGCTTTCGTTTTCAAGAGCGTTTATTTGGATTCTCGACAATGCGTCAGCATTTTCGTCTTATATATATCCTTTTAGTAAATGATTTCGTAATCAAACTCTCCGAGTTTGAGCCGCTATCTCAAAAGTTTACACAATGTCCATACTATAGAAAGTAGTTCCTTTTCGATGGTCGTGTAATTGCATTCAATGTACAAGATGCACATGCAATAGGCCTGTCATTCGGAACATTGTGATGAAACTAATCCAAGGGTATAATCATTTGCAACTGTTGTTGAAAAGTATTTTCGAAAGCATGTACAAAATCTGGAGAATGAGTGACTCTGCTACATTTTTCAAGCAGACTGTTGAGAGTATCGTTATTTTGGCGATATCTGATAAATGTGCAGTAGTACCTATCCTAGAAAACATAAAAATGATTCTCATTCTTGTAGTGAGGTACTGAAAACAACTATATCATCGAGGTAAACTTGGCAGATTTTGATTAAGAGGCCACGCAAAATGTTGTCCTTAACACGCTGAAATGATGAAGGTGCATTTTTCAGCCCTAAAGTCATTGGTTTGATTTCATAATGACCGTTGTCGGTCAAAAATACAGTTTTTGGAATATCTAGGCTCCATTTTTAATTGATGAAATAATGATTATTGACAAAATCTGACTTCTACCTAGTTCATCAAAAATATCCGAAATGTTTTTTGTAATTTTGGAGCAATAATTGTCCAACATTCTTTCTAACACCGAATCGCAGAGATGTAACGATCGATTCGATAAATCTCATTATATAGTTGTCCTGATATTTCCAGTCCTGCTCAACGTTTAAAATCGCATGGAATGGAAAGTAAGTCATATGGAATCGCAGAGGCGAGAGGCGTATAATCGTGGATCCACGTCTATTTTAAGAACGGATGTGGATGTACGCTGCGATTGACCTTGACAGCGAACCTTCGGCGCCGCTTGTGTTTGCGATTTTCGTCATTTCGTCTGTATCACTCTACGCTTTATCAGCTGTTTTGCCATGGAAAAATATTCTTTCGGGTGGTTTGCACTTTGATGCTTTCGTTTACTCGCGGATTCAGATGAGACGATTAATTATTAGATCATTGGTCCATGCGTTCGCAAATTATATTGCAGAGTTACAAACTGTACTGGATATTGTTTAAAAATTGTACTGAACTCGAGTGAAAGATACTGTAATCGTTACCGTGGTTAGCATGTTCATTTTTGGGTGTGAAAATGCACCAGACACACATCACAATACAGTTATTCAATTAAAACTGTCAGTGAAAATTTGATTATATTTTTTTATCTACAACTATCAAAGTAGATACTATATCATTTCTTACTCGGTTTTCAATAGTTAATGACAGTAATTGGTGTAATGCATCTATTAATAATCACAGTATAAGATTGAGTAATATTGTGACATCCCTTCGTGTTGTCAAATTCAAATAGGAAAGAGAGGAATCTAGCCATCTCTGGATAAGAAAAACGAGAGTTTTCGTTATTTATTCCCAACCGTTGAAAGGAATTAGTTATTTGTTGAAACTCTGAAACTGTGGTTAGGACTGCATTGGTTTCAGAAACACGAAAGCTTGGAGATGAATCAGCTGATGTAGCAAAGTAGTGTTCGTTCCGAACATGACAGAACACCATACGAATGTATTTTTGGTTGCATAAGGCATCTTAGTTGCACAGTAAGTAGCAATACCGTTGAATACTCACTTAATTTCACGTGGATAAAATTCTTTCATCAATTCATACATTTCGCATACTTTCTGAACTTGCAGAGTTGTTTAGTATCTAGATAAAGTATAAAGTATAGTATTTTACTCGCGCATAATGGTTATTATCCACACAAATAATTGATTTATTGTGTAAACTTATGCGCTCATTGAATAATATAACTATTATAAACATAGACTATTATGAATCATTAGATACTTGTGAACAAATATATTTACCAAAATTAATGACAAATTCAGGAAAATATTTACGTAGACATTATAATCACGTGTGATTTTTTATGATTTCTATATTTATTGAAAGGATATCTATCTACAAGAACTTGTGCAAAACCTGCTCAATTGATGAATGAATATTCAATCTGAATAAATATTTGGTTTGAAAACGATTTACCGGTATTTATTGGATATTCTTTGTTTTCAACAGTGCCCAGCCAACACATCTGCGACATGACATCTCTGAGATGTCGCAATTAGGTAACATTGCGATATCACGAACGTTGCATCGATGCGATGTGAAAAAGTAAGCATATTTGCGACATAACATCTCTGAGATGTCGCAAAGAGATTAAACTGCGATATCACAAACGTTGCATCGCTGCGATGTAAAAAGTGAGCACATCTGCGACCTAACATCTCTGAGATGTCGCAATGAGATCACACAGTGATATCACGATCGTTGCATCGCTGCGATGTAAAAAAGCAAACACATCCGCAACATGATATCTCAGTGATCTATCGATGAAATCAAACTGCGATATTGCAAACGTTGCATCGCTGCGATGTCAAAAAGCAAAAACATCTGCAGCATGACATCTCTGAGAAGTCGCGATGAGATCAAACTGCAATATATCACTTAGGTACCCAGTGATCACAAATGTCGCATCGCTGCGATGTACGAAAGCAAACAAACCTGCGATATATATATATAGCACAAATTGTGCAGTTATTGTATTGTATTTGTATTACACAAAAACCGAATGTTCCGTCTTTCGATACAATTTATTATAATTTATCGTATCATTGAAGATTTAGACATTATTATATGAAATCTCCATTGATAATTATCATTATCATAAACGTACCAAAACCTTAGTTACTCATAATACATTATAGTTACCATAATTCACGTCAGTTACGAAAGCATAATACGTTAAATGCAAGCATAATACATTAGATACCAAATATAGAATATTTATTTATTAGCGAGTTAAAACCATCTCGGACATTGCGGTTGACTCAGCTACCGCCTCGTTACCAAGCAATGTCCTCCACTAATATTATAAATCGCATAATCTCGTTACATTAATAGCCACTATTTGAATTTCCCGCGCGCAAATATACTTTCCGTGGTCTGTGGACACGTCCTGCACTAGACAGTTGACAATGATGATTCATCATCACCAGTTACAACTTTTTCTCAACCACTCCAGAGTCCAGAGTTCCAATCCAATCAGTTGAACAACCGTTGATTGAATCAGTTTTACCAGTTCACTTAAGTTGTGGTATTTGTGTTATTCTTCAAGTTCTTGTACAATCAAAAAAGTTATAACAGCTCTGTGGGAGTACACGAAACGTGAGCATAGGTTTTGTTTAAGTAATGGTGAGAATAAGTTTTCACTTGAAAGCATGCCATCGTTCTTCATACTCAAAAGACGACATCTGATGGTTTTGGAACATTATAGATTATGGTAGTCCAAACTATCAATTTATTGTATTTGAATCAGCAGATTATGATGTCGCCATAGGTGGATAGAGATGATCATTTACGGATTCATCGCATCGGAAGACGTATGGGAGCTGATGGAAACTTTCTCAGAATGTGTTTATGAGGAAGTTTCTGCAGATTGAATATTGATGCGAGAAATTCAACTAAAGCTAATATTTCCATTCCATCAGCCTTCTCCGAAGAAAACAATAATATTCATTCAAAAGAGAATTTCCTTTTATTTATTGGAATGGAATAATAATTTTGTTTTTGTATTGGTATTGGTATTTGTTCATTGTTGGAGATAAATGTTTATTATATATGTTTTTTTTTTCATGCACTGACATTTTTCCCTATATATCACCTTACCTCTGCATTACATATGCACATCGCTGTGATGTCAATATTAACATCTCTGTGATATCATATATTTACATCCCTGCGATGTCATAAGTTCACACATCCCTGCTGTCAAAATCGAATCACATCGCAGTTTCATCCCAAAAACACATCGCAGTTTCATCGCAAAAACACATCGCTATTCCATCATAATAATATATCGCAGCGACATCGCATGGAGGAAACTTGAGTGTGACAAAATAATATCCCTGCAATATCGCAGCGACGTCTGTGCGACATAGTATGCGATATCGCAGGTCACATTGTTACATCGCTGCGATATCTTTGTGATGTAACTGTGTTTGCTGGGTGGTGGATTAAGGTGTTCTTATACCTGTAGCTACACAATGTTTGCACCACTCGTCACATGTTTATTGAAATATTATTCTCATCGGAAAAGCTAGCAACCAAACCAATCAAATAAATCCTGCACTTGTTCACGATGCCTCGAATTTTCACATCGCTGCTTGAGAGTAAATAATGCATTACGCTTTCAACCTCTCGGCCGCTATCATCTAATCATCTCATTGTTGTCGTTTCCGTTCCCCTGCCTCTTGGTGGTAATACTGGTAATCACAAATTGAATCGGACGGACCCATTTCAAACCTGTTCAGAGACCACAAAGAGTTAGCGTTAGCGAGCGACCAGGCCAGCGCATTCCAGCCATAGTACCGAATCGTACCGCGGCTTGGGTGGGGGCAGCACCTATCGAGGCGGACGTGCCGTATCCGGGCTATTTTTAGAACGAATAGAACTTAGACTGCAGATAATAGTACGGATTGGTACTGTTAGCGTGACAGAAATACCATGTTATTATACAATAGCGATTTGCCGGTCAACTTTAGCGCGAATCTAGTAGGTAGTAGGTAGGTATTTCACTGTTTGGGTTGTAGATGGCTGGGGGTTGTTGTAGTTCCTTCCAGGTTGATGTTGACAATGATGCTAGGCTAGTTACAACTTACTTGGACAGTTACTAGAAGAAGAGTGGAATGTGGAATACCTTTAAATGTTTAAAGATTGATGGAGGTGGGGGGGAAGTTGAGAAGTTGTTGTGCGTATTGGTGCGCAACTAGTAAATATTTCGAATTCCGCGGGCTATTTAGCAGTGGCGTTACTGAAAAAATTCGTATAGGTACCACAATCGGTAACAATCTTATCACCTTTTGTTTCTATTTACGAGAAGATTCGAAAATAAGGTAAAACTTCGTTTATCGCACTCCTATGAGTTCGGAAAAAAATTTTGGTGGAACTTACATATTTTGACCTCCTGATCACGAATCTGAAGTCAAAACGCAGCGGTCTCAAGTATTTTCGGAGATACGGCCCCATTTTGTCTCAAAAATGCATCATTCCAAATCCCCATTTTCTGCTAAAAAAACACACAAAATTAATCCTTCTTTGAGCCAAAACATCACACATGCTCACATTCACTTGTTTCCAACACTTTTTTGCATAAAAAACTGTTATTTTCACAAAAATTCGCCCTTCTTCAAAACGTAAACAAAACATCTTTTTTCACTGATTTTCTGATTATTTTCATTTGAGATGTTGGCAACGTCTTACCATGAGCCAAACAATCACGTTGCCAACATCATAAATACAAATTACCAGAAAATCAGTGTAAAAAGGTTGTTTTGTTTACATTTCAAAGAAGGGTGAATTTTTTGAAAAATAATAGTTTTTTCTGCTGATAACTGATGGAAACAAGTAAATATATGCGTGTATAGTGTTTTAGTTCAAAGAAGGGTGAATTTTGTGTATTCTTAATAGCAGAAATTTGACATGTCAAATGGTGCATTTTTGAGACAAAATGAGGCCGTATCTCCGAAAATACTTGAGACCGCCGCTTTTTGTCTTCAGATTCGTGATCAAGAGATCAAAATACCTGAGTTCCACCAACAATTCATTCCGAACTCATAGGAGTGCGATAAACGAAGTTTTACCGAAAATAATGCTAGAAAAGAAGACTAATATTTCCCAAATTCCCAATGACATGGCTACGACATACCTATTTGGTATTTTTTGATGTAAATGAATGCAATCTAGACAATTTTCTTTCCACTTTGATTCTTAGACTTGATTCCATCAAATTCACTGTACGGTATTTCTTCATTTTTCTGTTCGTTAAAATTTTACTCCAGAAAAAAAATTTATGACGTAGCGTGAAAAATCGAGTTCACACAAAAACAAATATATCGATACAGCATGAGGACATACAATGTTGCCATGCTTTTAGTTTCCTAGAGGATATTATGTAATGTTCGGATAAACGATGATATCTATAATACTTGATCCCGATTACCTATATCGATAAATTTTGTTTAGATATCCTCTGAATTTTTGAATCCTGTATCGGCTGTACCAATAGTTCTTTTTTTGACGTACATAATACAGAATAATTATTTAAATTTCTTGGTCTCAACAGCTAAGTGGCTATTCAAAAATTAGATCGATAGTGATAGTCGCGTGTTGAAAAATTATTTGTTTTTGCCCACTCCTAGCTTTAAAACTATGCAAGTCAGCGATACATTCAAACGACAGCAACATGGCCGCTCTTTGTGACGTCACAAGTCCTCTGATAGGCGTATTCCTGTGTTGCCAGTTTCACTATTTTTCTATGGATCAGATCATCTTTGGTCCAAGTATACTAGGGTTGAACTATAGAACGAGATGATCAATGAAATCCATGGCCAATCACCCTGTTCCATTTTTTGGGAATTTGTTCTGGATAAACTACTGCGAAAAATTAATTAAGGAAAAATCTTACCGCACTCTCCTCATCTTTCTGGGGATATAATGATTTGGAAATATCGATAATCAGAATTTATTGATATTTCCGATATTATCGATAATTTTTTACCTGCATTACTAATGTTATTGAAAAATCTGAAACATCCATGCTTTTTCAATCCTTCACCAAAAATTCTGACTATTTCTTGTATTGTGTACTTAGAAATGAGAAAATTATTGATAAAGGATTCAGAAAATCAGGGGTGGGCGATAACAATTTGGAAATATCGATTATCGATAAGAAGAATTCATAGACATCGATAATTTATTTTTTGTAAATTCGCCCACCTCTAGTTGTGGAATTTGTCGCCCAGCAAAAATCACATACCTATCTCGAAGAGGACTTCACTTACCGTTAGTATTGTCACGATATTTTTTCTTGGGTTCGTGAATTGAAAAACTGAACAATTTATTTCACTAAACACTCGAAATACAACTCAATATATAAACACAGGAAATAATGAATCATCCGCTAATTATAAAGCTACGTAGGCCACCGATGTTATCGCGTGGCCATAAATCACACCCAGTCACGCGCCGCCGAGACAATGACTTCCGGTATTCTCGGAACACAACCCAGTCGTCCGTAACAGTGTTCTCCGTTGTAGGCGGCCATCCTGCAGCAGACAGCCGAGTACATCTACTCGCTGGAGCAGGAGAAGACGCGCCTGCTGTCGCAGAACTGCCAGCTGAAGCGGCTGGTCAACCAGCACGAAGGTGGCGAGCTGCTGATGCCGCCCAAGAAGCGCAGGGCGGAGATGCTGTTGACGCAGGCGGAAGACGAGGTGGCGGCAGTGGAGGCGGCAACAGCCGACGTTTGCCAGGAGGTGATTGTCACCGTTGCCGCAGGTGGAGAAGATCTTCAGAGGCAGCTCGAGAGGGAGCGGGGCATGCGGACCATCTTGGAGGATCAGGTAATGTATACCGACTGAGGTTTTCAAATATCGCGAAGAATCAGTTGAATCAACGTGGATATAGAATGGTGGAACAGCTCTTCAATTGTTTCTGCGAAAAATTTGTAGACCGTTTGAGAAGGTAGTAATATTTCCACGACTTGAATGAAGATGGCGGTAAGATCGATTATCGAAGAAGATTTCTGTAGCTTATGTATTTCTGTGGTTCTCATCTGACAGACATGAATTGATACGACATTGAAACACTATATTTTCAGTGAATCTGGAATAATTATCAATATTTTTACTCTTATCGGTATTTTCCTCCTAAAACAGATGAAACTAACAAAGCACAGTTTCTTTTTTACCGACACAAGGTATGGCGCATCTCTAATAAATATTACTACGGTATGAAATCAAGTAGGCAAAAGTTTACAGTTTATTCTAGTGCTTGTTACTAGGAAGTTGTTTCACCATTCTATATCCACCTTGGTTCAAGTCATCATCAGAATGGAAAAAGTTTCCAAAATTCAGATTTTCATTCCTAGTTGAAGTTTATGAAAATTCATCGAATACATATTTTTTATTTACCCCGTGCCATCAAATTTGACTTGAAAAACATTCCCAAAAATGTACTTACGGCTCCTCCACCATTCTGATGACGTACTAATTAGAAGAGCCTTGACAGAGATGGATAGATATTTTCTCAATCGTCTTGACACACGCTAGCACTTTAGCGCCTGTGCACAGTTGCCGGAAGTATCGATATGTCTAAATAATCGGATATTCTGCATTACCATCTTGGTATTGCTATGATATTCAATTTATTATTTGTTCAATAATTCGAGTTGAAACTGAATTATATTTTGAAATTTCATCCTGGTGCCCAAATGAATGTTGATTATAGACAAGATAAACATGAAAATAGAGTATTTTCTTATTTTTAAATTTTGATATTGACAATTTTTCTCTGTCAAATATTCCATGTTTTGATGAATATTTCGATTCATCCAAGAAATTAGTGAGTTCAATCTGGCAACAGTGCAAGCAACAGCTTTCTACTTCTTCTTTTTTCAGTCCGCAGGCTCAACGGAATTAAGCTCAGAATCTTATAAACAACAAATATCCTCAAATGTCACTAAATCTAATTAGTACGTCATAGTATTCCGCCATACAAATTTTATATTGCTGTAAATCTTCTTAGATCATAATTATGCATTTTGTTGGAAATATACATCATAAATATGGCAGTTTTCTGAAATATTCTCATAATTTCACCAACTAGGCTAAATAAACAACGGCTATTTTTGATAACTTCTGTGGGAATTTTGAGCGAATAAAGGTGGATTCATAGCAAACTTTATAGCAAAACCTGGCAAAACCATTTAGTGACATTCGTTTTCTCCCTTCAATACATGTCAAGAAGAAAGATAGACATCAGTAAAAGGAGGGGTAAATGTCCAACTCTGACATGTATTATCGCATGTAATACAACAAGTGTATTGATGATTATCGAAACACAAATTCAAAAACAGCCGAAATACAAAATCGAAAACATCGTGTTATTGATTATCAACACAATCATTTCAACCAATCAATAACGTGTATTTTAGCATGAATGAAATAATCTCGACAATTTCATTATCAAATTCGGATTCCTGAGGTCAAAATAAATGGGTTCAAACAAAAATTTTCTTTGAAAAATAGATCGCACGAGTCAAAAAAAGATGAATCTTCACAAACCATAACATATATAAAACTCGCACCAACCACCAATCAAAAACGTTTCCTTCCAGGTGAGACAGCTGGAGGCGCAGCTGTTCCAGCACCAACAGCACCACCACCAGCAGCCGACGCAGATCTTTGAAGTCGAGGACCCCGACGCCATCAGCCTGCAGCTGGTGGAGGCGGACAGTCTGCCCCCTGTGGGGCACACCCAGACGGTGGGATGCTCGCCCACCGGCTCCAGGAGTTCGAGTCCTGTCCCGGCGGCGGCGGCGGCGGTGGTGGTGGCGGTGGCCGAGCAGCGGCTGCCTTCGGTGCTGGAGGCGGCCATCAATGCCGAGCCCAAGGTCAGTGGTTTTTTTTTTTAAATGAATCTTTTCGGTGGAACTTACGTATTTTGGCCTCTTGATCATAAAATGCGACGGTCTCAAGTATTTTGGTTTGGTTTTTAGTTTTTTTCGCTATCAAAAACACACAAAATTCACCTTTCTTCTAACCAAAACACACAGATAAAACGTCTTTCTACACTAAATGGACCAAACCAAGACGCTGTCAAATCAAATTCAAGATGGATACCTTGGGGCATACAAACCGTTTGAGTGCATTAAAACTCTAGCTATTCGAACCTTGTGATTTCAATTTAAAACAAGTTTTAACTCCAGAACGAGTTTAAACATTCATTTGTGAATATTCTGTGTTTAGTCTATATTGTCATTTGTGAATTTTCTCATAAAATTGAGGATAGAGCTACAAAAACATGCCACATACTTGTTGTGTTGTTAAGTGTGGGAGTTGAGGAAATCGTGATGATGTGAAGTTTTTCAATATACCCAGTATACTACATTTTGCACACAAAACGGAATTGAATGAACTCTCAAAAATCCGAAGAGAAAGATGGTTGAAAGCAATCAAAAAGGAAGATCTCACAGAAGCTAAACTAAAGTATGTGCTAAACATTTTTTGAAAGGTAAAAAGTTACTTAACTTTTCATGAAGGTATTTGTTGCGAAATGTGGTTTGAAATTTTAGGAAAACCAGCTGCTTTAACTGATCCATCAGAGTGAAAGGATCGATGCCTTGAATGACTCTGATTTTTTCCTTATACCGTAATGCAATGTCTTTATCATCAGTCTCTAACGATAACAGATAATCACTTTTATTACCACAAGCCATTGTATTCACTTTTGAAACCTTCAACAAATAGACAAAACACTCCGTGTGTGCCTCAAGGCAGCCATTTTTGATCACGTGTTCTGGGTTGGCTTATTTCTGGTAATTTTTATTTATGATGTTGGAAACGTGCTTGATTGGCTCGTGGGCTCGGCTATGATCGGGTTTTCTAATTCAAATATGAAATTAAATTCTTACAATTGTTGTTATCAGTTTTTGAAAGATATTTTGTGCAACTGTCAAAGCAACTTGACATTTCTACATCTCTGTTGATGCGTAAATGTTTCCTTTTTTCCCTGCCAAATAATTCACAAAATAAACACGAAATATTACTTTTTGAAAGGATTTATTTTTGACAGATTCAATTATTAATTGATTATTCATCATAAAACAATTTCATTTATTGGATTGATAATTGTTTTTATGGCACATTCGAGATAATTTTTGGTCTCGACCTGCGGTCTCTTGCAAGAATCAACATTTTCCGCTCTTTATACAAAAATAACTATTATCTTTCCATTTTTGGACATGGTTCGTTATTTAGCATTGAACTTGTTGAAACCATATATCTATTGATTACAATATTGACCATACGCCATAAGAGACAATGTTAGCAAAGTGAAGCCGAATTTCATATATCTATCCTTTTTTATTTGGCAACAATGATTGAGGGCGCATGCGTGAAAATATATCCGATGATGAAGTATACTTAGCTTTGACAAAGAGTAATCATCAGAGATCTTCTAATTCAGCGAACCACTCCTTTCACATTGGTAGGCATACAAATTATCCTGATCTTTGCAAAATATTGTTAGACATTGATGGCACAGGCACTTCCATTGTGTCTTGATTTATGGAATCGTGGAAGATAACCTGGAGGCTGGACACGACCTGCTGGACACCGACACTCGACGTATTTACGGCAGTGTTGAACTTAAATTACGAATAGTATCACCTGAACAACTATGAATTAATGAAACACAAACACTCAACACGCAATCGAAAAACAATAACGAGGAACGAGGAAACTCACATCATAAAACAGATTTAACCTGCTTGTTTGAAAAAGATCGCAAAAGTGATACCCGACATACGATCTCTTGACTGTCATCATCTGCTTTTATTTTGGCGCATGCGCAAAAAATCATCGTTGCCAGCGACACTTCAGTTTCGGCTTCAGATAGGCTGTCCTTATTATCAATATTCGTAGTTGATAGATATATGGTTAGAACAGATGACTTCTCACAAATGACACAAATCACAAAATTCGAAACTTCAAACGCGTGCGCAAATATAATCATTTTGAAATTTCAGGCCACAAAAGATGAAAGTTGGCAAACATTCTTGTGTAAATAAAAGTGTATGAATGGAAACATTGGAAACCAAAAAAAAAATACGACTTGAAAACTCATGACTCAAAATTGTTGCACAAATCCACCATCAATCTTCCATGTGTATCTGGAACCAAACTTATCTCTCGACAGGTTGAAGTCGAGCGGCTCCCCTCGCCTGCGACATCCACCCACGAGGACAACCGCGTGTACGTGTCGAACACGACGCGGCAGAACCTGGAGACCATCGTCGAGGCTATCCGGCACCTGGAGGGCGACCACCTCTTCAGCGACGAGCCCCACACGCAAGAAGCGCCGCTGGCGCTGACGACGCGCACGCCCGACAGCATCCTCAAGGCCGACATGCAGGTGAGAAGGAACATCCCTTGAATCCCTTTCCCTTGAAACCCTTCCAACAAGGAACAATCAATCAATCAATCAATCTTTATTTCCGTTTCTTGACATGGTTTACATGTTTTGGAATTGTCAATAAATAAAATTAAAATGAAAAGTAAATCGCTTAAAAAACTATTCTTAAAAACTATACTCGAAGAGTGAAATGTAAATATAAAATAGGTAAAAACTACATTCAAAAGTTAAAAGCACAGATATCATTCAAAATATATCACGAAGACTGGGTTTCTATAAAATCATTAACATTATAAAAACATTGTTCCAATAAAAAATATTCCAATTTACGTTTGAATGAATACAGTTCACCAATATTTTTAATTTCTAGTAGGAGTTTGTTAAACATTTTGAGTCCCATATGATCCAGGTGCATTGGATTGAATTTTCCTTTTAAAAGGATTTATATGAAAATGGTACATATTCCTTGTTTGATGTTCATGAACATCAGAGTTTTTTTAAATTGTTCTTTATTCTTAAAAACATAAATGCACATTTCAAAAATGAATAGACAGGGAAGCGTCAAAACATTAAACAATTTAAAAACAGTTCTACATGTTTCTCTATCAGAAAATCCAGCAATACATCTCAAGATTCGTTTCTGGCCAATGAACACTCCTTTCGAATCAGCTGAATTACCCCAGAGCATGATAAACATTTAACATCTGATCCACTTCCATCACCGATCGTAAATTGATGAATAGAAATTTAAATGAATTTAATTTAGATGACAATTGTTGACAATGGGATTTCCAAGAGAGATGTTCATCCAGAGAGATTCCCAAAAATCTAACTTCACTATGTGAATTGTACAAAATGTTCTCACCAATTTTAACTTCCAGGTCATCGATGTTTTTTTGACGACAGTGAATTCTCAACATTTGTGTCTTTTGAACATTGAAAAGTAGATTTCTACAATTAAAGAATGATGATACTCTATTCAATGTTTCAATGCATTTCGATTGTAAACCATCGGTATCTGTGGAAGATATTACTAATGAAAAGTCGTCTGCATATGCAGTATAATCTCCAGTGCCAATAACCAAATCCAAATGGTTTACATACAGGATGAAGAGAATAGGGCCCAGTATCGAACCTTGAGGGACACCCATCTCAATTTCCCTGCTCACCGAGCGCATAGTTTTGATTTGACTTTCGTGTTGGAACTGCAGCGATACAACTTGCTTTTGGTTCGTTAAAAAAGATGAAATCCAGTTCAGCGGTATACCCCTAATGCCAAAACTCTCTAATATATCTATCAATTTTTGATGGTTCACACAATCGAATGCCTTACTTAAGTCGCAAAATATTGCAACAGGGCATTCTTGAGCTTCAACAAATTCGGCAATTCTTTTGTGAAACGAGTACATTGCTGTAGATGTTGACATTCCGGCACGAAAACCATGTTGCCTATGGCTAATGATATTGTGCTTATCCAAAAATGATAACAATCTATCCAAAAGTGCATACTCGAAAACTTTCGCGAGGCTGTAGGGGACAGTCACCGGGCGATAATTCTCCAAGACGGTTCGATCTTTCTTCTTGAAGAGGGAAACCACTTTACCCATTTTCATATTTTGTGGAAAGACTCCTAACATGAAAGACATATTGACTAGAATGGTCAAGGGCTTTATAATCACACTCAAGACCTTCTTGAACACAAATCCTGGAACTTCATCCAATCCAACGGATTTTTTGTTTTTCATCCGACAATTCAACAAGTTGTACAATTCTTCATCTGAAAACGGTTTTAGGAACATATTAAAACAATTGAATTCATTTTTAGGTACGGCGAATTCATCATCACATAAAATGTTTTCCACTAAATTTTTGGGAGTGTCAATGAAATAATCATTAAATTCTTTTATTTCTGACAGTGACATTATAAGCTTATATCGTCATAGTTATGATATCTATAATGAGGGTCATAACTCCCTTGGGATATTAAGGTTCAAAAACTCCCTCTTACCTTTTACAGGTGAAAATGATACAAGAAATGCTTATAAACGTTTATATGTAATGAAAACTAAGACATATTTTCCTTATTCACGTCATTACAAATAATAAATGTACAATTTTCAAATGTTCCCTGAAAATTACTTCCGCCGCTGGAAACAATTTCTTCTTTTTTATGGGTGGTGCTGTTGCTGTTCACTACAGTCGAGGTGCCTGCCTCTTCTGATGGCAAAGTAGACAGCATACGCGCCGTTTTATTTCTCAATTCAATACTGTCCTCCAGATACCCCTCTGCCACCGTGGAACTTCTCCAACCTCCGTGTCTTTTTAAGTTTGTCATAGTTGCTCCTGCATTGGCTAGGGCAGTAGCAGAAGTGCGACGAAGGCAATGTCCCGTATGGGTTAGTGGGTTTGGCAATCCTAAATACATTGCGATTTTGCTGGGAATTTTGCCAAACATATTCTTTCCAATTGGCTGAGTTGTACATTTATTTTGTCGGAAGCTCAAAAAAAAATCGTTTTGTACCTTCAGGACGCAAGGACATATAAAGTCTCAATAAAGGCAAAGCAGAGAACTCTTTTTCATCCACAACTGTAAATTTCTTCGATACACCAGTTTTACTTTCCGGTACGTTCACTACCATAACAGTATCCCGGTCCTCTATATCTGCTATACTCATATTTAGAAGTTCCTGAGTTCTGCATCCTCCAAAATAACCCATAAACGAAATAAACAAACGAAAAAGAAAATTATGAGAAAAAAATTACCTTATGCAATAAATGAATTTCATTAGGGGCGTCCTTTAGAAATTTGATGACATCTTTAGGAGATAAGACAGCAGACTTTTTCGGCTTATACCCCTTACTTTTCCGTTTCAAAAAAGCCTCTAGTTCGTTGAACTTGGTGATATCTCTTTTCTCATATATGGTCACCATCGATTTGAGCATTGACCATTTAGTCCATAACGAATTTGGGCTAAACGTTTCTGACTGCAACGAATAAATACAATTATTACCAAATCTACCAGAAAATACTGAAAATACTTTACCAGTTCTTGAAAATATGCCAGAAAGACAGTTTCGTTGGCATCTTTTGACATAACATTTCTCTGTGTCAGCCACTTCAGATATAAGTTGTATATTCTTTTTTAAATAGGGCTTCACTTTTGGAAGTAATGATTGTCTTGATTTTTCCGCTTTTTTTATAATATCCTCCATTATATCAGAAAAAGATCGTCGATTTGTGGTAAAAAATAAACACGTTTTTAACGGAAAAACATTGATTGATAAAGAAAGTTTGCTTATAAACATGTAACATAGCGACAACCTAGCAACAACCAACAATGCTACAATCAACGCTACCTAATTCAAATATACCAGAAAGGTTATGAATTTAAACATTTATTGCGTTCTAAATATGGACATATTGTTATGAAAATCGGTCAAAAATAAAATTATCTATGTACCACGGGAATTATAGAGCCTTAATAACCTCTGGCAATAGCTGTCCCTCGGGCCAGAGGCCCTCGGGACGCAAACTTTGCCATCGGTAATTAAGGCCCTCATAATTCCCTTAATACATAAATAACTATTGCTATACTTTCAGGGGTCTCTATCAAATCTCCATTTGTGTTTTTGAGCACGATATTTTTTATTTCCCGTCGTTTGTTCGTCAGTTCAGCTACTACGTCCCATGTACATTTCATATTATTTCCAGAATTTGAAATACGTTTTTGATAATGACAATCGTTCCTTCCGTTCCAGAACTACCTGGACTTTAGCGCAGCACATGTCCAGCAACAGCAGCAGTCGCGACCCGGCGTGATCGTGGTCAAGCAGGCGTCGTGATCGAACATCATCCGCTTCGGCGGGTCGCCGCCCCAGAGGGGGGCGGGCGGCCGTGGGCAGGATTGAGAAGCGCGCATGCGCAAGCGCCGGGCAGGCGGGAACGCGCTAAACGTCCGGGACAGTGACTGGGGCGCGCTCTGACGAACGATTTCTTTTTGTTTTCTCATGTACGGGGTGGTTTATTGGCGCCAAAGCGAATGACGCGCACACTTTCGAGATGTCAGTTGTCATCTGTCAATGTCGCGTTCTGTGGATGACAGGTCAGCGGGGGAGGAACTAATTCGGCTGATGGCTGCGGACCGGCAAATGTTCTGTCGCGGGTTTGTCGCTGATCAATTGAGCAAATTTAGAAATGTGCGTAGTTGGTACGCAGTTGAAGTCAATAAATCGCCAAGTATATTCGAGAGAAATCATCGAGGTAGTTTTGCTGTCATAAGGCATCTATTTTTCGATGGAAATTTTTGGTTCTACCCATGTAATTCGACCTCAAGAATCCGAATTTGGTGATGAAACCGTGAACAACCCACTACTTGTTGAGTTAATCGAAGTAAAAGTTCGAAGTTTCGGCTTCCTAAAGTCCCATTGATCCGATATTACCGGTAAATGTTCCATTGGTTGTACATTTGAAATCTCTTGGGCTGAAAAATTTCGTACGGAAGTTTTATCTTTCCTCCTATCTCTGATATTATGATCCAAAAATCTTGCTATCGGTTCAAAATTTCGTGAACTCTTACCATTCCATTCAAATATTTCATCATGTTTTGAAATAGCAAAATATTATTGAATTTTGCAAAACGACAGAGTTACCAAGTAATGTCGTGTTACTATTTCTATACTAATTTCCAAGAGAATTGAAATGAAAGTACGTCGTATGGGAATTCAGCCTAACTATCTATCTTTATTTTTGACATGTATTGAAGAGAGATAACAAATGCCACTGAGTGGTTATGCTTTCAGTCAGCTATTACAGCCACAATATTTGCATAGTTTCTCAAAATGGTCGAGTTTTTTGTAGCCTTGATGGAGAAATAATAGGCAAATCATAGAAAATGCCATATTTATAATGGTTTTCTTAGATAAAAAGCATGAACCATGGTATGTACGTGCATGTATGATGCCCAGTGTTCGAAATATACGAAACTTGCGAGCTAAACAAGGTGAAATTTCGAACTTTGGCATGGATTATCTCAAAAAAGTAGTGGTTTGTTTACGATTTCGTCATCAAATTCGAATTCCTGAGGTCATAATAAATGAATAAAAATAAAAATTTTGTTTGAAAAATAGATCGATCGCATGATAAATTAAAAATCAACAACACCGATACTCCGCCAATTGAATTTGACAGCTGACATGGAGGTGTAGTGCATTTCGCCCGCCCCCTCACTGCGCATGTGCGCACTCGTGGTGCTTCCAGTTATTGTTCCGGTTCGGTGGTGCGGTCCGTCATTGCGAGTCCGCGTGTTTGTGAAGGCTGGCCTTGTTCGTTTCGTTTTTTTTTGATGTGACGTTGCCACATCGTTCTTGTGATTGGGTTGTTTCGTTTGTTTTTGTCCGGGGTAAATGATCGGTTTGGGGATGGAACGGGTAACGGGAGGGTAGAACGGACATGCGATATTGGTTTTGTCAATGTCGATTTGCAACTCAAAATTGGTAGGAATAGTCATTTCTTGCCCCAAACCCGAAATTAGGGTGTTTCAGTTCAGTGGTGCGATGGCAATTTGAGTTTATTTCGGCTGGTTATGGATCACCACCAAAGGGCCTAATTTGCAATATGTCAGAACTGACAAGGAGCTGAAACCCGAAACCAATTCGTGTTGCCACTCAAAATTTAACCTCACCGTTGACTGAAAATCGGTGCCAATATCGAGTTTCGACTTGAAGTTGAAAATATTTGCTCCGGCGGAAATTCTGTAACAATGGAATCGGCGCCTGAAAAATATATCAGTTCTCCGTTCTACTCTCTTGCAGGGGTGTGATGAGATGGGGGATCTTTTTCATTGTGTTGTGAAGGTCATGTCATCGATTAGATTTTCAATATTTTCAATCACTGATAATAGAGGAGTTCGGTCCAAGTTGCCAACCTTATTTATTCGTGAAAACCTCTCTTTTTTCGGCAAATTTTTCAGATTTTCGGAAAGATCATGCAATAATCAGGTTAGGCACTAAATCTGATTTATGAGAATAAAATAATCTGTTCTATGTGGATTATGCTTTGAAGCTTGTGCCGTCTTGGATCTATATTTGGTTCTGTGTCACAAAGTATAGGTGTCTGTGTCGTGTCAGTCAAAGCACGAGTCACGGGAATCACAAGTCACGACATACTTTGTGACACAGAACCAAAGATAGATCAAAGATGTCACAAGCTTCAAAGGATAAAACATGCATAATACACATAGAACAGATTATTCTCATAATTCAGATTTAGTGCCTAACCTGAGGAATGTAAAAGTAACTAAAAATTAACAGCTGATGAAGTTTTATTATTTTCATCAGCTATATAACAACGAATGGACTTAAAACAATGTTTGGCTTTTATTAATTATTGTATGATCTATCCGAAAATCTCAAAAATTTGCCAAAAAAAGAGTCAGAGGTTTTCACGAATAAATAAGGTTGTCAACTTGGACTGAAATCCTCTTGGGCGATTTCGAGGGTTATTCATCTATAGGAAATATTAGAAAACGTAAAACCGGAGTTTTTTTTAACACACTGGGTATTCCCAAACATCAAGTTGCAATATCTTCGAAATAGAGCAGCAGGATTTATGTTCCTATGAATGAAATCGGAATAATTACCTCTTTCAATGTTAAGGAACACCCTGTACTTATACTTTTTTTATTATTTCCTTGAAGTAATTGTTTTTACCTTTCGCATTTAATACTATTATAAGAGCATAGTGATGATGAATTTATGTCAGTTTTGTCGACATTCTGAATGTTGAATTGGTGCTTTCAAAAAAACTAAGCCGTGCATCAATTTCATATTGATTCCGCAATTTTCTTATTCACATTACTCCAAGCAAAGATGAAAATAAGAACCAAACAAATAACTGATGAAAATGACAACTGACAATCAATCGAATCTGTTTGCTCTGTCTGATCACGAAAACGTCAACATATAACCTTGGACGAGATTTGACTGGGAAAATATCCCCAATGAGATCTTAACTAATCGATGGCAGGTATTGAATGTGTGTTTCAAACTGATTGAATGACTTTTTTACCACAGTTTTGTTATGAATGGTGTATTCAGGTGGGTAAAAGTGAGGTAATGTTGGTACCTAAAAATGATATTGTGCTGATGTTATAAATACTAGATATGTCTGAGAAAATGGTACACTGTTCCCCCAGAGCATTGGAATGAAGAATTCACCAGTACGTTTTACTGTTTTCCACTTGAATGAACAGTTTTCCACTAGAGTTTGGGATGTCTCGAAATAATCGAATAGATTTATATTATTCAATGATCGATCATATTGGTCCGGTAATTCATTTTGTGTTCCAAAATCTAGTGAGGGTACCATTTTTTGAGAAGATAAATGAAAGTAATGTTGAATCTATCATGAAACATATAGAATTTGACAGTTAATTTTTCATTTTGATGTTCTGAAGAGCAAGAAACATTGCTGTGGAAGGTGTAAGATTCTCTCAATGAGACATTGAAATAGGTGGGGTAAAAAGGCTAGGCCTTCTGATACATCTAACATGACGATTTTTTTACGATTTTTTGTTACTTAAAAAAGTAAAGGTTTCTTTTTATTTGAAACGCCAAAAATATATATTTATCATTATTAGAAAGTATAGTGAAACGTTTTGTTCCTTTTTTGTACATATTTATAATTTAAGTGTAGTTTTAGGAAGTAGTTTGTGTTCAGTGCATGATCTGAATGCATGGGAAATAATTTTTTCATTTGTTTTTTTTTTGTTCTACAGTATCTACCCATATCCTCTCAGAAGGGAAAAAGTTAAAATTTGGGAAATGTTTTTGGACTTGAGAAATTTTGAGAAATATTCATTGCTTGGTGTGAACTGAAATTATTTTCTTCAAAGTATTTAATATTAGATTCCAGGTAAACTAAGTAGAATATATGTCAGAAGCAACTTCTAGTTTTCAAATCACAATTATTCCTTTTTCAAAATTGATGGGATTTCATGACACCCAATAAAATAGATCTGAACAAATTGAATGATGAAAATAAGAAAAATGCAAAAGTTCGAATACGTGAAATTGGTTCACCTTGATGGAATTTTGGATTCCTTTTTTTATTTTTGGCGAAACTCATTGATAATCGATTATTAAAAATTTCAGAGCTAACATGGGGATACTGTAGATAATATTTATACGTCGTGTATATAATACTGAAAAAAATTGGTATACGTATGATGAAGTTTGAAAATAATTATAATTGTTTTTTGTTAAAAGTAGTACTAGTTGAGCAGTTTTCAATTGACACATACACACTCACTCGAAAATTTTTAGTCTGAATTCATGTTTTATTATTCTAAAGGCTGTCTCTGTAAGTTAACGCCATTTTGTTTGTATTTTTTTTAATAAATTATTCATTATAATTATGCCTGACAGAGTTTTTCATTTTCCATTCATTTGAAAGAATATGTAGGTATATTTTCATTTGCAGATTGCATGCTTCAATTCAGTGAGGCAAGAAAAAATGGTATCTTAGGTAATTTGGATCATTATAATTATGAGGCATCTTAGGAAATAAGTTAACAAAAATTTTAATCGGATTAGGACAGGAAATAGTTGGATTGACATATAGCGTCAAAAAATGAGTAAAAATTTTAG
This sequence comes from Chrysomela aeneicollis, assembly GCA_029955515.1. NCBI lineage: Eukaryota > Metazoa > Arthropoda > Insecta > Coleoptera > Chrysomelidae > Chrysomela > Chrysomela aeneicollis. Next base: position 31,877,079 of record JARUHQ010000001.1, read on the forward strand.
TAGAAAAGAAAGTATAACCTTCTCCCCTTAAGTCATATGAAATAACTCCACAATATGAAATAAGCAGTGAAAATCAATTGGTATCTCAATAAAAAACGATCACTTGTGACATTTCAGGAAATTTTCATCCACACAATATTGAATTATAAAAAATTACTTATTTTTTGGCCAATTGAAAATAGGTAGGTACTTCTCCATTCGCTGAAAACCCATGTGTGGAATGGATTTAGATTTAAATCTGAAATGGACGTCATCTTGTGCTATATGGGAACATACATTGTAGGTAATTGTTACTTTTTGTCAGGCCCGATTATAATTTAATCTCTGATACCCATTATTCAAACGTCAAGGTTTTTGGAATATTTGCAATGAAATCGCTCTATTATTAGGATCGTTGTGCTGGCAGGATGTATTGAAAAAGAGTAGGTAGAAAAAATTGTTGGTATAATAAGAAAATATAGTTGTAAGGCGGTCACTTTCATCTTGTTGGTTGGTAGATGATTCTTTTTCATCTTGGTCGTTTTTTAGATATTTCAATCCTCTCAAGTTTCCTACTAGAGATTCGTTAAATGACCTTCAGAATTTATAATATGGCTCTTGTACACTGAAATGGAATAATTATATACCTAGTCTAAATTTTAGCAGGTCATTTTATGATAATGAAGAAGGAATAAATCACTGGATAGCAGAGATGATTCGGCTTGCATGAAACAGTAGATTAACAGAATAGGAAAAATTATTGCATCAGTCTTGCTGCGTTTTTATCGGAATTGGCTTTATAAGCAGTGTTATTTCAGTTATACACACCAAGATTCCAAGATATGATATTTCGGAATAAAATATACAGTTTGGTGAAGTGATACTTTTATGATCAGCTATTTTTGATCAGGTTATTCAGGTTCAACATAGTGATTTTGATTTTACTTGAAAATTTTCGTGGTCTGGTGCAACAATAACATTATAATATCAGTCAGTTTGAAATATCAGTGGACGCTTGAACACTAATTAAAGCATTCGGGATTTGTTTAATAATGTTTAACACTTATTATTAAAGTTTTCAATGTCTCTTAATAAGTAACACATACCCCATATTTCCAGTAATATATATATATATACCTATATGATTATATGTTTAAAAAATAATGAGGAATGGATATTGCCAAATGAACTTTAGGGAAATAATAATTTTTTTCGAAATATATATATTTTCGTAAATACTCCCCATATTTCCAGTAATTAATAATAACGTGAAATAAACATTTTCCCATCCGTTTCTCAAATTCCTATGCTGTTAATTTGTACATTGTCTGATGTATATTTTTTACTGAACTAAATGGAGATAAAAGTGTGAAACATAAAATGGAAACACATATATTATTTGGGAGAGAATAATGTATTTATGTATAAATACTAGAATTTGTGCCAAATCTTCATAAAAACGTTTTGATATATATCGTTCTTGTTCATACTTTTGTCTCAAATAATTCTCGTATAATTATTCTTTAACACATTCAACTAATAAAAGAGGAATCACTGGGAATAAGAGCGTGCTTCAACTTTCTTCATATTCATGTTATACATATAAAAAATAATATATATCACAGAATGACTTGGTTTCATGTGGAAAATATGGAGTTTTGTTCATATTTCAAATCTGTCTATAATAGTTTTGTGTTTTGAATGATCACTGTATTGATCAATGAGATATAGGATGTAGTTTCGAGAATATATAGATGTCTTTAATCTGTTGAGAAGTTTATTTTTTTAAATACTAGTTCAAAAAGTAAAATACCTATACCATAATAAAGTGAGTAAAAGTGTTACGTTTTGTATGAATAGATATTTTACTCATGTATTACATACAACATTTTTTCTACAACTGTCGAAAGAGGATAATTTTTTGAATTATCGCCATTACCGTTGCTCCTCATAAATTGATGAAAGCAATTGAATTTTTTGTAAAAAAAAATTACTTTTTCGTAGTTGTAGAAAAATATTTTCTTTGAATATTCACAGCAGTGTATTTTTTAAATTTCAAGTTTATTTTAAGAATCTGTCTATCAAGTTTTTTATTTTTATCGAGAATAATTCATTAACATTCCGAGACTCAAAACTGTATTGAAACTCTGTAACACAATATTAAAATCACTGCCATTTTTTACTAGCACATTTACCAATGAATCAATATAAGTACCCACTTTTTTAGTAAAATTGTACAGTAACTCCAGTTCAGACAGATTCTTTAAAAAACTAATTCATGATTTCAAATAATGTGAGTAATCATCGAAGGTGTTGAAAATACAATTTTTTTTATTCAATTTGCTTCATATACCTACATACACCGTTTTTTTTGCCCCTCTTTCATTCAGAATCTCTTGAGAAGTAATAGGGAAAATATAGCAATAATTATAGAATATGATGAGGAGGAGGCTGAAACGATTCAAAATTCACCTATTGAATATTCAAAGAAATATAGGTAGGTATATCGGTCTACATACAATTATTCCATTTTCAGTTGAAGAATCATTATAATACCACAGAACTATAGCTTTACATAGAATTAAATATATTTCTTGTTAATTATATATATTGGAGTAAGACTGGGTGTAGCGCTAGTAATAATGAGAATAATGATTATTATAATATATGTAAAAAACGTAGCTATTGAATTGATGTAAAGATTGTACATCCACATTCACTTATCATTTCAATTTGTTCATTTCTGTGATTGTATTTTCATTGAGTAATAATTAGCTTGCGAAATAAAAGGTATGTTTTAGATCACTTTTCAATCATATATATATGTGAAAAAATATACAAAATTGAATCTTTATATGATACTATAAACAGAGGAATCAATAAACTATTTTGGATATCGAAGTATACTTGGATGGAAACCTCTTCAATTATTGTCAATGTATGCCTCTAAATTATTCTCGACGATTGAGTTAAATTGTTGATTGAGGACTATGCCATAGTATGCAATGTTTGATAAGTTTTATATCTACTGAAAAGTTCTTTATGCTGATGTTCATTTTCAGAAGGACGAATATATATCTTGGAAAGAGAAAAATTGTACTACATATATTCCTCATCATGTGTAGGTATATATATCTTTTTGATATCCAAAATTAGTGAAACGAAATTGGAATGAATTTTCTGATGAGACCTGAAGAAAAACTTGATGCGATCTTTGAATATTTTGGTTAGGTATGTGCTTGATGATATTACCAAAGTATTACCCAGATGTTGTGTTTTGCTTGTATAATTCTGAATATTTGAATAAAAAAATAACATCATATTTATTCCGTATTTACTCTATATCAAATTATGATATAATTTCTATTGCAATTTTTACGAATTTTCTGAAAATTTCATTAGCATAAATTTATTATTATGTTAAAATAATTAAATTTCAATTGTACTGCAGTATGAGAAGCAATCAGTAGCTTTTTGCGTCAGTTTGATGACACGTAAAACGCAAAAAGTTTGGTTGTGAATTCCATTCTCACGAGTCTCACGCATAGATATATGTCGACTGTCAAGTGTCAGATCTGTCAAATGTAAAGACTGTCGACATCAGACATCACTGAACTCAAACAACATCGACAGTCGAGTCTGTCACGTGTCAAGTAGTTCTCTTTCTTTTTACTAGTTTTTACTTTTGTGTAAGGTTAAGTAGGAGGTGAGTTGGTGAGTATAAATTTCAAAGTATTTTTCCTTTTATTCTAAATTGTTGGAGCTTATTTTATGATATTCAAAAATTTCAAAACAATTAGTATTATGTTTCGTAGGATTTCGGTACCCAGATTTCTTGATCTTCAAATTAATTGAGTATGGTTCGAAACATTTGTTACCACATGGTCTTAACTTTTTTTCAAGTGATCATCCTTCTACGCGAGTTTTATTTGTAGTGAATTCTCTCTGAATATGACTATCTTTTAGTCAGTTCCTTCAAGGTAAGTGAGGTGTATATTTCCTTTACTTCAGTCAGTGACATAGTCATATTCAAAGAGATTTGTTTGAATATGATTATCCACATCTTGTGAAATAGCTTGTGCTAATTTTTCGTTCCAGACGCTATCATGCCGCAGAACGAGTATATTGAGCGTCACCGCAAATTGTATGGGCGTCGTTTGGATTATGAAGAAAGAAAACGTAAACGTGAAGCCCGTGAGCCCCACAAGAGGGCTCAAGTTGCCAGGAATCTGCGCGGCATCAAGGCAAAAATATTCAACAAAGAACGCCGAAATGAAAAAATTCAAATGAAAAAGAAGATCAAGGCACATGAAGAGAGGAAAGTCAAGAAAACCACAGAAAATGTTTCAGAGGGAGCCCTGCCAGTATACTTGTTGGACCGTGATGTCCAATCAAGGGCCAAGGTACTTTCCAACATGATCAAGCAGAAGAGAAAAGAAAAGGCTGGTAAATGGGATGTTCCCATTCCCAAGGTCAGGGCACAAGCAGATTCAGAAGTGTTGAGGATAGTCAAGTCAGGGAAAACCAAGCGCAAAGCATGGAAAAGAATGGTGACAAAAGTGACATTTGTTGGTGAAGGCTTCACCAGGAAACCCCCAAAGTTTGAGCGTTTCATCAGACCAATGGCACTCAGATTCAAGAAGGCTCATGTGACTCATCCAGAGCTGAAAGCTACTTTTTGTCTACCTATTATTGGGGTGAAGAAAAATCCAAGCTCACCTATGTTCACCAGTTTGGGGGTCATAACTAAGGGTACTGTAATTGAAGTGAATATTTCTGAATTGGGGTTGGTGACTCAAGCTGGTAAGGTGGTTTGGGGTAAATATGCACAGGTTACAAATAACCCTGAGAATGATGGATGTATTAATGCAGTTTTGTTAGTTTGAGGTGTTGATGAGTTCTGTGTTTAATTTTGTGACATCTTTTCAATAAATTGATCTTCTGGTAGCATAGTGTTTTATTTGTCAAGGTTTTGATATTTGTTTCAGTTCAAATGTACCCAATATATTTATTGGATATTAAAACATTGTGATTTGTCTTTCTCTGAAAAATTATGGTTCATTGGTATCTATTATTTATAAAGTATATAAAACTGCTCATTGTTAATCAGGTGAAGATGGTAAACTTTAACAACAAATTTCTCTTGATATTGAATGAAAGATCCAAAGAAAATGAGAATTACAGGATATTTTGAATATGTTGTAAATATTTCCATTGATTGCCAACATTTCCGGGTAGCCTGTTTCAACTTTGGTAACCAATTACAAACTATTACTAATTCATTGACTTGTCAAATAGTTTCATGTCCTGACTATAGGTATAAAAACTGAAGATTATCTGAATACAGAGCCGTTTGTGTTATATATTTTTGAAAAGCGCAAAGCATTCATGTTTAAATTATTCAAAAATATACAGGGTGTTAATAAAATATAACTTTCAGTTTTATCTAAATAATGACAGCACATTTCCAAAATCTGACTAAGCTACTGGATTTATAAGATGTAGTTTCTAATTTTCTCATAAGTTGAAAGGTAGCTGAGATACAGGGGAGATCCAAAATGCAATATTTTCAATTCCGCCCTGTATCTCAAAAACAGAAAGAGGTATGATAGTTATGTTTTCGACAATGTTCATTTCACAAAAAGGTAGGGTGTTATTGTGAAAACCGCAACAATCAACCTCCAAACAACTGAGATATCACGCAAGTGTCGTAAATTGGACACACTGTACACCACTTGATAGTAATTATGAAAATCTCAACTTACTGGTGAAATGAAATATCCGTCTATTTTTTTCACACTTTATACTGTCGAACCATATTGACCTAAATTTCGATTTGTAGTCAATAATAACAATAAAAACTAATAAAACCTCACCTATTATAATCACTTGCAAATAACGTTCCAGTAGCTTGCAACACTAACAAAAAAGAAAAAACTATATTGAAATTTTGAATTGCTTGTTGTCACTGATGAAGCAAGAACAGAATCATAAAGCCCTGATTAATTTTGAAATTTTTTGTTTGTACCTGTATTTTGACCTCAGGAATCCGAATTTTTTGATGAAATCGTGAACATATCTCTACTTTTCGAGATAATCTACGCCAAAGTTCGAAAATTCACCTTCTTTGTCTTGCAAGTTTTGGGCAAGTATTGCATCTTCTTATAATCCAGAACATGTTACATGCATGCGCCATGGTTAATTATGATTTCTATCAAAGAAAAACATCGTAAATATAGCATTTTTCCATAATTTTCCTATTATTCACTAACTATGCTAGATTAACAACGGCCATCTTTATAACCTCTGTGCGAATCTTGAGCGAATAAATGTTGATTCATAGCTGCCTTTACAGCAAAACGACTCATCAGTGAAGCGTGTTCTCTCTCTTCAATACATGCCAAAAAGAAAGATAGATATCTGTAGAAGAAGGTAGAATATCAAACTTTGGCATGGATTAAGGCTGGTTCATGCTTATACGAATATCGGATAATTTTTGCGAATAAAATGGCCGCTGAAAAGAAATATCGCAATAAAGTTGAAATATTTGAACATTTTTCGGATTTTTCAAGTTATGATATGATACTACAGCATGCACAAATCAATAGTGTTGAGTTGAAATAATATCAATGTAATATTTATTATTTTCCGATTCGCATTAATTAAATTCGTACGATAAGTTCGTACGATAAAAGCCTAAAGCCTGGTTCATGCTCATACGAATATCGGAAAATTTTTGCGAATAAAATGGCCGCTGAGAAGAAATATCGCAATAAAGTTGAAATATTTGGACTTTTTTCCGGATTTTTCATGTTATCATGATATGATACTACAGCATGCACAAATTAATAGTGTTGTAGAGTAGAAATAATATCAATGTAATATTTGTTATTTTCCGAATCGCATTAGTTTTGCGAAATTCGTATAAGCATGAACCAGGCTTTACGGTGGATTTATGCAGAGGTTTTAAGTCGTTCCTATTAACAAGCACTAGAATAAACTGTAGACCTTTGCCTACTTGAATCAGTTTCATCTGTTCTAGATGAAAAATGACTGAGAAGAGTCAAAATATCAATATTCATTCCTGATTTATAGAAAATATATTGTTTAATGTCGTTTTGAAGTTACGTCTGTCAGATGCGAACCACAGAAATACGTAAGCAACAGAAATATTCTTCGATAATCGATCTTACCGCCATCTTAATTCAAGTAGCTGAAATATTACTACCCTCTCAAACGGTCTACAAGTTTTTCGCAGAAACAATTGAAGAGCTGTTTCATCATCCTATATCCACCTTGGTTTTAAGTAATAAGTCATAAGAAGTTCATCCATTGGTTTTTAATATAACCATTCATACAGCTGTCATAAGTTTAAGGTCTTAAGAAAAGTTGGCCAACATTTATCTCTTACGACTTAAAACTCGATCGATTTGCGCATGCGTCTGATTTTGCAAAAGGGTATCGTTACAAACAGCAGGAGTTGAATGCATGAAAGGCTGGAAAGTTGGATTGAATAGAAGGAAATGAGAAAAATAAGCACACAAAATAACAGGATTGACACTATAGACAGTCCTTAAAACTTCTTGCATAAATGGTCCATTCCTTACGACTTAAAACCTCTGCATAAATCCACCGTTAATCTCGAAAAGTAAAGGTTTGTTCACGATTTTATTGTCAAATTCGGATTCCTGATCGCTTGATAAGTGCAAAATTACCCAATATTCCTCTAGTATTGACCTTGTTAATATGTTCAAGAATCCGATGGGCAATCTTTTTCCGTAACGGGAAAATAGACAACAATTTCTACATTTCAATGGACGAAATGACCGAAATGTTTGCACTTCTGATGAGCGCGTTCAAATATAAATTCGCTATTCCAGCCATCTCCCCACCACCATGCAGATCTTCGTGAAGACCCTCACGGGCAAGACCATCACCCTCGAGGTGGAGCCGTCGGACACCATCGAGAATGTGAAGGCCAAGATCCAGGACAAGGAGGGCATACCGCCCGACCAGCAGCGCTTGATCTTCGCCGGCAAGCAGCTAGAGGACGGTCGCACCCTCTCTGACTACAACATCCAGAAGGAGTCCACCCTCCATTTGGTGCTGAGGCTCAGGGGGGGCGCCAAGAAGCGCAAGAAGAAGAACTACTCGACGCCCAAGAAGATCAAGCACAAGAAGAAGAAGGTCAAGTTGGCCGTGTTGAGGTTTTACAAGGTGAGTTTGAGTGTTGTTTATTAGTGTTGCACACAGTTGAATTCACACTTTAAACCACCTTGAGTAATATAAGAAGGATATAAAGATTATAAGATTAATTATACAGGGTGTATCTAAATAACACCGAAAAAATTAAAGGGGTGATTCTGTGATGAAAATTGATGTGAGTGTTTGGTATAAAATTTTTTGAAAAAACCCTCCCCGGAAAAGTTACACCCCTTCGAAAATTTAAAAAAAAAATGGTTTTTCTTTTTTATTTTCCCTGTATATCAAGCTAAAGACACGAAACTTGGTAAACATTATCTGTCAATAAGAGTACACTTTTTGAAATTTTTTCAACCCTGCATACTGCATAACAGCTTGGGGGGAACATATAGAACAACATTGAGTATTTTGCAAACAGCACAAAATATGCTTTTGAAAGTGATTTTCAAGAAAGTCAGGATGTTTCCCACAGACTTATTATATAAAGAAACAAAAATCCTTTATATACAAGCAATGTATGCTAACCAGTGTTTACTTCGTCTCTTCAACGACCAACAAAAAACACCGGTAACATATACTGGAAACAGATCCGCAACTAACTTGAAAGTGAGAACTGAAGTCTTCAAAAAATCTGTCACCAAAAATTCCTTTTTCTATTATGCAACAAGACTTTATAACCATTTACCCACTGAATTGAAACAAATAAAGATATATAAAAAATACAAAATACTAATTAAATCTTATCTGATAAATCATCCAGATATTCTAGATATCCTATCATAGAAATAAAGTGAATTCCAACCTATCTGCTGCTGAAAATGAAATGGTAATTGTATCATCATTATACTCTGATATTACACATCATGAAAATATAACAAAAAAAATGTCTCATTCAGTCCTAGATATTTCTTTATCTCTGCTTACGATTGATAAAATAAAAATACATTTTATAAAGTAGTTGGGGGGCTACAATCACAAAACAAGTATTTAGTTACTCAGAGTGATTGTTGCCTGCCTATACTTCTTTTATATAAAATCGAATGTAAAACATAGAGAAATGTGAAAAATGGAAAAGCCATAAATTGGACAACAATTTTAGAAAGAGAAATTAGTCTATCCAATTAGAATATCAAACATAGTTTGAAATGAATTCTGCATTCTGCATTCACAGTGTGAATCGTTGCATGGATTACGAGCAGATATAATTCAATGTTCTGCGTGGTATTTACCAGGAAAGTAGTTGTTTTCTGCTCGTAGTCTACCAGACATTCATTTCAAACTATGTTTGATATTCTAATTGGATAGACTAATTTCTCTTTCTAAAATTGTTGTCCAATTTATGGCTTTTCCATTTTTCATTTATTAGCTTAGTCGAGCTATAAGCCACTTCCAAGTTCTGTGATTTGGGAGATTTAGTTCTGGAGTGTTTCTTTTTTCTGCCGCATGGTGTCGCCACTTCCAATTGTCTGTTGGAACGCGGCTCAGTGCGGTCAAATAAACGCGACGAAGGTGCATTGGGACAGGCAACGCTTCGAGTGGAGATCTTACGGTCTCTACTCGGATAACTACCCTGCACTGATGAGGGCCAATAAGCCCGAAACCGGTCTGTAGGTTGTTAGGCGTGCCTGTCCCGATGTGAATTTGTCACGTCTTAGGAAGAAAGAAACATTTGCGATCTGCATTCACAGTGTGAATCGTTGCATGGATTACGAGCAGATATAATTCAATGTTCTGCGTGGTATTTACCAGGAAAGTAGTTGTTTTCTGCTCGTAGTCTACCAGACATTCATTTCAAACTATGTTTGATATTCTAATTGGATAGACTAATTTCTCTTTCTAAAATTGTTGTCCAATTTATGGCTTTTCCATTTTTCATTTATTAGCTTAGTCGAGCTATAAGCCACTTCCAAGTTCTGTGATTTGAAAGATTTAGTTCTGGAGTGTTTCTTTCTTCTGCCGCATGGTGTCGCCACTTCCAATTGTCTGTTGGAACGCGGCTCAGTGCGGTCAAATAAACGCGACGAAGGTGCATTGGGACAGGCAACGCTTCGAGTGGAGATCTTACGGTCTCTACTCGGATAACTACCCTGCACTGATGAGGGCCAATAAGCCCGAAACCGGTCTGTAGGTTGTTAGGCGTGCCTGTCCCGATGTGAATTTGTCACGTCTTAGGAAGAAAGAAACATTTGCGATCTGCATTCACAGTGTGAATCGTTGCATGGATTACGAGCAGATATAATTCAATGTTCTGCGTGGTATTTACCAGGAAAGTAGTTGTTTTCTGCTCGTAGTCTACCAGACATTCATTTCAAACTATGTTTGATATTCTAATTGGATAGACTAATTTCTCTTTATAGAGAAATGTATTATTAAGAAACTGAATAAACTGAATTAGTGAATAAACTGAACTGAAGTATGCTTAGAAGGGGTTGATTATTTCAACCCCTAAGATATTTTTTCTTACAACTTTTTTTTAGATGAAAATTTTTTCTTTAAAAAAGTATGACTGAAAAGCCCAATTCATTGACTAACTTTTTTAACTCTACAAGTTTTTTTCGAAAACTTGAGCATTTATGAGAAAAAAAAAAATAAGCTCATGTAAAATAGCATTTTATTAAACAACAGCCAACCAAATTATGATTATGAGACTATGAACAACTAAAAACAAAAGTGAACAAACAATGAACAAAAACCTGTCAAATATTGACAATACAATTATAATAAATGTTAAAAAATTTTGGAAGGGGTGTAACTTTACCGGGGAGAGTTTTTTCAAAAAATTTTATACCAAACACACATTAATATTCATCACAGAATCACCCCTTTAATTTTTTCGGTGTTATTTAGATACACCCTGTATAGGTTGGTTATTGAAGAATCGAATATTTTTTCCTATAACCAATCAGTCTTTGACGCTTTCGAATCTCAACACAAAATTGACGTTTTCCGAGAAATGTCATTAAGTGACAGCATTGCCGCTCGTACGGGAAAATAATGTCATCAGGTGACAGCATTTGTGCTCGTGAGCGAAAATATTGAAACAATCTATCAAAGGTTTATTGTTGAAAACAAACTCATTCTATTGCTTCATTGAATATAGTGACTGTGAATTATGTAAGGTGCTTATTCATGTAGCAGAAAGAGCAAAATTTGAACCTTTTACCAGAGAAACCGAGAAAAAGTATGAATCATTGTATGAATGTCCTTTTCTAGCGGCAATCTATCACTTTAAGCTCTAAATACACAAATAGCTATTTCCTCCTCCTAGGCGTTGATAAAAGGTAACGTTAGAGATAAGTGGTAATGTTGACTTTTCCAACGTTTTTGATGATTTGAAATATAATAAAAAAATTCACCCCATATTGTTGTTTCAGGTTGACGAAAATGGTAAAATCCACAGGCTGAGAAGGGAATGTCCAGCTGAACAGTGTGGTGCTGGTGTCTTCATGGCTGCCATGGAAGACAGACACTACTGTGGAAAGTGTGGCTACACCCTGGTGTTCTCTAAACCAGAGGACAAGTAGATGGGTTTATACTTTATAGGGTTGTTGAGAATAAAAAGTTAATTTCTTGTTTTACTTTATTTGAATAAAGTATTGTGAGGAATGACAGTAGTGTTTATCATTTATTACATATCCAGTTTTCTTCCTAGATCCATCTGTATTATGTAAGATATTTTGATCTTGATTCAACAATTTATAATATATTCCTATTTAATTCATCTGAGGTGAGAATAGGTGCGGTACAGAATAGCTGCTACAATTCCTACAGAAATAGGTATCAACCAGTACTTCCAAGAGCTAAAAAAAACATTCAAAATGCAAGCATGAGGATATTCAAAACAAATATTATTAATGGACAGTTACTTGCCTTTGAGATGATGAAAAATCATCAATACTATAGGACAAGATTTCTTTTTTCCCCACAAAAGTAGTACGCTCTGATTCGATCAATTCACCAATTCTGAATTTCATCATTATTTCTTTAGCATCACTAGAGTGTCCTACATCTTCAAATGCTTCAGTAGAGTCTTGTCCTGCATGTTCTAGTAACACATCCTCACCTCCAGGATGCTAAAAATGTGCATGCACTCACTTAAATTAATATAAGCCATAACAAAATATTAACTTCAGATACCACAGGTGGTTAGCTTCATGCTGATAACATAATGAAATTTTTACCTCCAATAAATAGGGAGTTAAATCATAGACATAATTATGAATAACCAACCAGGTGCTGTTTTTCTCGTTGTGTATCTTAACATCCTCCAAAGAGTATTGTGTTAGCAGCATGATTCCTTTTTCAAGCCTTTTTCCACTCCTTTTTGCTTCAACTTTCGAATTTTAACCTCAAATTCGAATTATAACCTAAAAGCAACCTGTCAGATTTTCTAGATTTTTTACTTCGCGCTTTGTTTTGAAAGTGGACTATATTTATATTGTATCAAAGTTTCAAGCATGGACTATAAAGAGGAAACGAACCAAATTACTGACGATTCAAAATTCAAGAATATTGAAGACATCACCAAAGAATGGGAAAGATTAATGTGCGATGAGATGGCTGAGTATGCAGAACACAGAGTTGCATCAGATGAAGAATTATTTGCCACTGCATATCACAAAATGGTACACTCCCCTGCTTTGGAAACAATGCTCCAATTAGAACACATGTACTCCAAAACAGTTGGACAAAAAACTGATGAGAAAAAGAGGCAAATCCAAGAGCTATCTGAACGTCAGAGCCATGAAATGAACGATGCAGTAGATCGGTTAGAAAAGGATATGACAGAATCAAAGATAAATGAGCTAGTGGCACAGCACTATGAAACTCATTCACTACTGCAAGGCAAACTCACTAGTGAACTTGATACTATCAAAGAAGCTCAGAGAAGAGAATACAGAGAATGGTTGATGCAAATGATTGAACAAAACCAAACCAACAGTTCAATACCTACCCCTAACTCACCTTTGACCCCATTTGAAGTGATTATTCCCAATCAAATATTTGATAGAGGCTTATCAGATACCCCCATCCTAGAAGAAAGTTTCACCATTCATCTGGGATCACAGCTCAAGCAAATGCATAATATAAGGATTCTCTCTGCAAATGTGATGGATCTTTGTGAAGCAAAAGACAATAAGTTATTCTCAGAACCAACACCTCAGTTGCTGCAAACAGCTCTAGCCCTGTATTCTAATGACCTGTCGGGTTTGGTTCTACTAGCTGATAATAAAATAGGTTCAAGATTAACTGAAGATTTTCAAAATATATGCCAGAAGTCTACTGAATTTCACTTTCCACACATAGAAGATCAGTTGAATAAAATTTCAGCTACAGCACAGAGATACTTGAAAAAACAGAAAAATTTAAATAGATCCCAGACTGAACTTTTACAGCCTGGTGATTTTTATATCACCAGACATTCTAATCTTTCTCAAGTGCATGTTGTCTTCCACATGGTTTCAGATGATAGCTTGAGGGGATGTGATATAAATAGTAGACATCCAGTAGTTTTGGGTCTGAGAAATATTCTCAAAACTGCCTGTTCAAATGATATAACATCATTGACTATTCCATTGTTGTTGCAGTATGAAATGACAGAGGAAATGACTATTTCATGGTGTGAAAAAAGAGCTGAGCTCATTTTCAAGTGTGTCAAAGGCTTCATGATTGAAATGGCTTCATGGGGAGGTTCAGATTTGAAGAATCTGCAATTTATGTTGCCACAAGGAATTTCAAGTCAAGTATTCCATTCATTGACTGAGATGTTGCCTAGAATTTTCAAAGTTTCAAACCCTAAAGTATTGAAATGATTTGATATGTAATATATTTACTACAAATGCAGGTTTTATTCATAGTTGCGTTATGTATACTTAACTTATTGGTCATACCGATTAAAGATGTCTGAAGAGTCTCCGAATTTTCGATGATTTGGAATATTATTCAACAGGAACAGTTTTTTTCAAATGGAAAGCGCTGCATTCATAGACCTGTTGCATTGAACTGAAATGAAGATTCTTTTGAAAAGCAAAACTTTGGTAAATCCTTTGAAATACAAGACCGACCGCGAAATTAGTCAAATCGCGTCTCGACAGAAGAGAAGAGGAAATAATTCAGGGGAGCGCTCCTTCTCTGCCCCTTGAGTGGCGGCGCCTATGCCTAAGATGATTAAACGATCAAACGAACTTACCTGTGAAGTTCGATCGTGATTATATGACATCGCCTTGTCCGAAGATCATTATTTTTACTATGTAGTTTGCGCTCTTGTAGTGCAAAGGGCCACTGACATTTCAAAGATAAATGTATAAAAAAAAAGAAGAGGACTACTCCCGCTCTTATGGTATCTTCCCGCCCAACTAACCTCATTACGCTCGAAGTGCCTGCAATATTTGTTTAGGGCGGGATTTTTAAATTTGGTTGTGGGATGATCTTCGGACAAGGCGATGTCATATAATCACGATCGAACTTCACAGGTAAGTTCGTTTGATCGTTTAATTATATGACATCGCCTTGTCCTTCAGATCATTATTTTTACTATGTAGCTTTTCAAAGATAATGCAAATATTGCATATTATCTCAATTATTTTGCTTATAAGTTCAGTTGCATAAATGAAATGAATGAATACATAATGAACGAAAAACGTATCTTAATACAAAGTATTCAACACACAATAATATTACAAACTATTTTTTGAAAAGGATTGCTTCAGCAAATTTTGTTTGACAACTTAAGGGTCTATTATAAAATATTGCAAATGATGTTTGTCCTTTCCAACCTGCACTCTTTCGAATTACATCCCATGACACGCCTCTACGAAAAGCCATTGATGTAGCAGCATGTCGTGTAGAGTGAGCGGAAAAAATATTTGTATCGACACCTGAGAGGGACAGAGTTTTCTTAATCCATCGGCTCAAGGTATCCTTCGAAGCCAAAAAATAGGGTTCCTTTGTTGATAAAAAAAGGTATGGTTGCGATTCTCCTCTAAGATTTTGGATTCTATTTATATATTCATGTAGACAATCAACCAAACACAATTTTGGTTCCTCGAATCTTTTAAATTCCCAAAATGGTTGATACGGGTTCACTCCACTTGTTTTGATATGATCGGGAACATGTTTTCGTACTCCTGACATATCAAATACAATGTTTTCTACCCTGATTTTATGAAATGTTTGGATCCTATGTCCAGTTTGCCAAGGCTAACAAGGTTATAAGTTTCCTGGAGAGTTCTAATAGACTCAATTTTTCATTAGATTCTAACAATGTTAGATAATATATTACTACCTCTGGATCCCAAGTTACCTCATAGCGTGGTTTTGGAGGTCTCATTCGCCTGATTCCTTTCAAAAACCTTCTAACGAGAATGTTGTTACCTATATCATTCGAAAGGATGAGACTCAATGCTGAACGATGTTGATTGAATGTTCCATATTTGACAGATGTTTTGTTTAGCTGGTCCTGGAAAAAACATAAGACATCTGCCACCTTCCCTACAAATGGGTCTATATGACGATCCTGACAAAAAAACCACCACAATCTGAATGAGGCATATTGTATTGTTTCTGTGTGGCTTGGGATAACGATTCAACTGATGTCTTTATAGTCTCTTCTGGGCAGCCTTGTTTTATAAAGGCCGTCCTGATAACCTCCCTGCAACCAGGGTAAGGGATGCTTGTTCTAGAATTGGAAAATAACAATGTATCATTAGGTTCAAACACTAACATTTCTGAGATAAGAAGTTTCTTGAACATTGGAAACCATGGCTGGGTTGGCCAATTCGGCACTACTACAATACGTATAGCTTGATCATGTATAATTTTATTCAACATTCTCAAAATAAGAGCAAATGGTGGAAACGCATAAAAATTCAATGAATTCCATTGCAGAGTGAATGCATCTATAGCTAAAGCACCTGGATCTCTTTGCCATGAAATATATTTTGTACATTTGGCATTTAACCTAGATGCAAATAAATCAATATCTGGTTTGCCCAATTCTGAAATGATTTCATGAAATGCATAGTTTGCTAATTCCCATTCTGTTTCTGAATCAATGATTCTAGAATTTTCGTCAGCTTTATTTGCTCTAGATGGTATATATGAGGCAAACAGCCAAAGATCTCTTTCTTCACACCACTGCCATATTTGTTTAGCTAATTCACCAAGTTCAGGAAATTGTACACTACCCATCTTATTTACATAGGCTATTGCTGTAGTATTATCCATATGAATCAAAATATTACAAGACCGTAAATTCTTACAAAAACACTTTATCGCGTATAAAGCAGCCAGTAACTCTAAATAATTGATGTTTCTTGTCTTCTATTGCATTCCACCTGCCATGTTCATGTTCCCCTTGGCAAACAGAACCCCATCCTGTCTGAGATGCATCTGAATATAATTCTATGGAATATGATCGAGTCATACTGTATATTATTGTATGATTTTGAGATATCAACAAGCCACCATTGCAAATCAGATTTTATAAAATTGGGTATATCCATTTGTTTATTATAATCTTGACCTACTGTTTTTAGTGCTAAAAAATTTTGCTCTTTCTAAAGATTTTTATTACCTCTACCATATCTGACAGCTGGACAAGCAGCTACAATTGTCCCCACAATTTTTGCAAATTCTCTTATCTTCATTTGTTTTTTGTGCATCAATGTCTTCACCAACTTGAAAATATTAGACTTTTTCTCAGGTGGCAGTTCAATTGTCATTTTTTGAGAATTGAATAAGAAGCCCAAAAATGTGCAGTTCTGAGTAGGTTTCAAGTTACTTTCCAATAATTCAACAACAATACTAACACAAGACTGACATTCATGTTCAGTGCTAGCTGTAATCCAAAAGTCATCTAAATAAAAGACACACAAGTAACACTTGACTGTCTGAGATAACCCAATATAGGTCTGATTATTTTACTAAAAACATATGGTCTAAATGAAATGCCAAATGGTAAACAAGTGAACTGATAGTATCTTCCTTAATACTGCAAATCTCAAGTATTTTCTAAACTGTCTGTGAATAGGAACTAAAAAGTATGCATCTTTTAACCCTTTGCGGACGGCAAAAAAAAAGGTTGAATTAAACAATGAATTTGTAAAAACTGAGTTTATTAATCATCAAAGATATAGGAAACATACATAGAAGGAACACAAATATCCTGGATTATCCTACAGGATACGGTTACTGATGGTAACCAGCAGGACACGGTAACTCATTTCTGATGGAAACTATGCCTTTGAACTTGATCATTGACTCATCTACTGATTGAAACTCGTTAGGATTGAGAGCAGCGTGAAAAGTTTCTGTCAGTTTCGATAGTAATGGTCTTATTTTATATAATTTGTCATATTTGGGTTCACGCCTCGCTTTGGCTGCACTGAATTATCATTTATGTGGATATTACTCAGAAGCCAAGAAAATCTGTCGCGCGATAATACAGAGCTTATAAAATGGTCACGAATTTTTTCCCCAGAGGACCAGTAATCTTTGTAACGTGGCATTTTTTTCAGGCTCATTATTATGTTTACGGCCAAAAATGATTTTATTTCAGAGTTGGTAGTTGGTACAAAATTACTGGTGCCACCGTTCTTCTGTAATGCATACAGATTTGTCTGGAAAACAATATCAGATATCAAGTTGTCTGGAAACAAGTAACAGAACATGTCAGTGGGTGTTTCAATGTTTTCGGGAACATTTGGCCCTGTCTGAGCTACAAAAGGGTTCACCCTAGTTACATGAGAAACATTTTTTGTCCAAACAACTGTTTTTTTTTTCTCAATTCTTCTCGACGAATAACTTCCAGTGGCAACTCATCTTCACTATCCCATTCCTCCGTTACCATTGCTTCAATATCATCATCAAAACCGATTGGCATATTCTCTATATCAAATAGTTCAACTCTTCGCTCAGGAATTACATCATCAATGCCAATTTCATCCCCCATAACACTTTCTATATCTGATGCAATAGAGTCATAATCACTTGGTATTTCGTCCAAGAAGGCTTCAACCTCGGAGTCATTCAAAGCTTCTAATTCACGAACTGACCATTTTTTATTAGTACCTATAGAGAAATAATAGGATGAAAAAAGAACGAGAACACAAGAAACCCAATAATAATACTAAACATACATTTTCAGAAAATATCAACATAGTACTAGTGGTTAGTACCCGTAACCACCACAAAAAAACCCAACTACAGAAAAGAAAAAACAAAAATTGTGTCTGACCGATATTTTTGTGTGATGTATAGACATAATCTAGTTACTTACCAGCCATTTTGTGGAAGTCACATTCACTTTTATGATAAAAAACAGCTTTATTCGTTTGTCAAAATGTAAACATGAGAATTCATAAAATAACAGGCTACAACTGATGCAATTCTTGTCTGAGCGGAGCTGGCGCGCCTATTCATCGTTCCTGATGATTTATACAACCCGTTGAACACTGTGGTTAGTGTTGAAAACCAATAGGAAAATAAATTCATAATTTTAAATAGGTGGTTTCCATTGGTAACCCATGGTCCTCAAAGGGTTAAGTCAATTGTAGCCATGAAGGCATTTTTTTCAATCAACTTCAACACTGTTCTTGAGTCTTCCATTTTAAAATGTTTAGTATTGATAAACATATTCAATTTTTTAAGATTCAGGATAAATCTTTTAGAGCCATTAGACTTATTGACTAAAAAATAAGGAGACAAAAATTGACCAGATGATGGTTCACATTTTTCAACTGCACCCATAAGGTGGAGTTCTTTCAATGCTTCAAGCATCTGGGGACTAACTCTGGATATTTTCCCTAGAGATCTATGATCTTTTTGCCTAGGTTTTTGCAGTAGTTCCTACCTCTACTTCCTTTTCCTGTAAGCTGATTGTGCTGGTTGTTGCTGCCTGGATTGTTGGCGAGGGTATTGCCCTTTCTGTCCTGGTGTCCTCGAATACCTGAACGGGCTCCTGAAGTTTAAATTCTGATGTGGTAGACGAAATTGTTTACTATTATCTGGACTATTCTGTTTGATTGTAGTTACTGATCTCTGCAATGAATGAGCATTTTAAATTTTTTCACCCAACTCATCCCCAAAGAGGAATCTAGAGATCTGAGCCTTATTAAGGATATCCTGAATAGATTTATCTACATGGGAAGAAATTGTTCTTCTTCTGGATAATGATAATCTATAATGTAGATCAGTTAAAATGTTGGTACCAGTGATTAATGGTTCAAGAACCTTAATCTTTATAGATTCTGAGGTATTTGCAATTTGTAATAAGTTATTTATTGCAAATCCTATAGAAGCAAGACCTGTACCTAGTTGGTTTTGCCTAGATATTTGGAATTTTTCCATTTTCAACATTCCCTCTGATAGGGCAGGGGTTAGTTCTAGATTCAGATCTGGGGCAGCAAGATCTGGCAAATTAGAGCATGTTGGAGCCTTTTGTAATATCTCAAACTTCCTCTCCTTTTCTAAACCCTGACATAAAATTTTCAACCATTTATTCTTAAGAGCTTCATGTAATTCATAACCCAATGTGTTTCCTTTTTCAGCTCCAATAAGTTTTAATATTGAATCATCCAAATCGTCGACATCACTGGAATCTGATGTATCTTCAGCAGATGATCTGGTGACCTGGTCATTGATCTCTGTAGCCTGTGGCATTGATTCAGAGTCTTCATTACCATCCTCAGCCTGTGGCCTTAAAAAGGATTACTTGTGCTTCTTTCTTGACCCTCTTCCTTTGTGATTGGATCTATCCCCGGCCTGTGGCCCTAGACGGGATAATTGATGCCCTCTCTGGCCTGTGGCATCGATAGAGAGTTCGTTAAAATCCCCGGCCTGTGGCCCTAGACGGGATTGCTCATAGTCCTTTTTCAATCCTTTCTCCTTGACTTGATAGTTGATTTGTCCCCGGCCTGTGGCCCTAGACGGGATCTTTGTCGTTCTCGTTGTTCTCTGGGAGAACGTGAACGAGATTTAGCCCCTCGAGAAGATGATGCTCTAGAATATGTACTAGGTGGACTGCGAGAAGTACGGGAGCGACTTCTACTTCTATTAACATACGAATGTAGTTCGTGTCTGAGACTTTCGAACTGTTTCTCGAGTCTGTGTAAGCGGTCCCTGGAATAAGACCGCTCTCTTTTTCTTTTCTTCTCCATATCGTTTGATTTTCGATTAATTTTGCAAAATAATTTCCACAACGTGTCGTAGCCTATCGCACTGAAAAGCGTAATGAGGTATGAGGACTATGAGGTTAGTTGGGCGGGAAGATACCATAAGAGCGGGAGTAGTCCTCTTCTTTTTTTTTATACATTTATCTTTGAAATGTCAGTGGCCCTTTGCACTACAAGAGCGCAAACTACATAGTAAAAATAATGATCTGAAGGACAAGGCGATGTCATATAATTTTAGAACATATTTCACCCCTCATTTGGAAGTCAGGTCGTTCCAAATTTGTATCATCAGCGACTGTCAAACTCAGTTCCCTATCACTTCTGTCATTGACAGTGCGGAGTGAGGGGAAGAGCACAGTCATTTCATTTATTTCGATTTTTGGCTAAATTGGAGTATTTCAGGATTTCATTTCACTTATAATTAGAATTCTCCGAAACACGAGAACACTCGAAATATGTCCAAATTGATTGCACAAGTTCCAGTTTTAGCAGGGCGTGAGTACTACATTTCTATAATACTAACATGTATGAATGTATAATATTCCTGTAATTATGTAATAAGCCCACTTTCATTATTATTTTCAATTCTCACATTGAACTTCTAACTCAATTGATTTCAGGACTCATTCAGGAGGGTCGACCCAAGCTGAACACTTTCTGGAAATATGCCAAAGTTGAATTGTCTCCACCAACTCCTGCAGACATTCCCCAAATCAGAGCTGGTATCGGCAGATTAATCAGTGGGGCTAAGAACGGGTCATGGAAGAATCTGACAGTCAAAGAAGCTTGGCTGAATACCCTTGTTGGTGTAGAAGTCCTCTGCTGGTTCTATGTTGGTGAATGCATTGGGAAGCGCCATATTGTTGGATATGATGTTTAGATGAGATCACTAGGAGAGTAAATTTAATGTGTAAAATTGATTCAATAAATGTTATGTAGATTTCGAATTTTGGGATTTCTCCTCAGTAAACAGTTTAGGCAGCTCTAAGTATTGTTACTTGGTTCAAGTCCACTCATTTTGGTGTGATTTATATATTTTTAGTAGGAATCAGGATTATTTTAAAATTAATTTCAGGTTTAAATATATTCTCACATGAATTGTTTATTTAATACTGATTTCTGGGTTATTTGAATTCAGGCAACTTTTCAAGATTTTGTATTTCATGTACTAGATAATTTATATTTTCTTTATTCCATTTTCCTTGATTTATCTCAAGAAAATCTCATTTTTTGAAGATGAGCTTTTTATTTTAAAAGAATCAATGCAGAAAATAAGACAATATAACTCAAAAATGGATATCTCATGAAAAACCAAAAAATCAAATTCAATATTAAAAGCACTATATTCAATTTAGTTTTGTTATTATTGGTGGTTACAAATATTGGGATATTAAATATATAAGTAAAATTCCATTATTTTGATACTAGGATACTCCATCCCAATGTTTTATCCTATCATTTTCTTCAATTTCATTCCAATTTGGTGAATGTTTCTTGCTCAACCAGTTAAAATCATCAATGCATTTCCAATTGTTCAGATTGATGTCCAGAGAGGCACTGAGAAAATGATCCTCAATTCCTTGATACTTCAGATTATATGGGGCCACAGATATGTCTTTGCAATCTTCCATGATGGCTCTGCTGGTGACATGCAAGTAAATGGCAACTTTTCTTGAACTGTGCAATCTCAATTGTTGGCAGGCTATGACCAAAGTGCAGTTCTCACAATTTTCTGCAAAAATTGAAGTGGAAACTGGTCCAGAAATTATTTGGCAGTTCATTAAACTGTCCAAATGTAAAGTGGATGGACTTCCTTCTAGAAATACTCTGCAGTTTTTCATTTTTTCAAGGGTAATGTCTTTTTTGAATATCTCATCATGGTTCATTGTTAATTTTTCATTTTCTTTATTGAAGATTCCACAAACATTCTTCTGAATTTGAGTTTGAGTAGAAAAATCAACAACATCCTGTTTTTCTTGTTTGACATTCTTGCTTGCCTGTCCATTATGTTTAGATCTATTCTTGAAGGAAAATTTCTTCTTTGGAAGTAATTCTTCTTCAAATTGTTTTTGCTTCAGAGTAAGCTCCTGAAGAATATGCTGGCATCTCTGTAAATCATAGTGTCTCAAAAATATATTCGATGCTGCCACATACTTTTGTAAAGCTAAAATCTCCTTTGAAATCAAGTTGAAATGATCAGGAAGTTCATTTTCAGAACAATTCCTAGAAGTGTCAATCAAAGCTTCAATTTCAGCTTTCTTTTCTTCGAACAGGTTTTCAAAAAAATCAAGTTTTTCACTATCAGGTAGAAGGTGATCTTTATGTTCTTTCTTTTTTTGTAAATTGAGTTGCCTTTCATTTTCACGTTTGGTTAAAAAGTCCAATTTGGTGTTATCACTTGAATTTTCCATCCTAATGTAATTTGTCTCTCAATTTGGTCCAAGTTCAATGAGTTCAATTTTCATTCAATCCTTTTTCAAATGAGAGAGGGGCTTAGTATGTTCTCTTGCAGGGTGTAATAAGACTTTAGAAAACTGTTCCTGTTTTTGCTGTTTCTCCACTTCCCCAAATTTCTATAACAATTCCAAAAATGAGAAGGTGATAATGTATAATCAAGTGACAGAACATTTGACAGGATACTTGACTAACCTTATTCAAATTATTTGCTTTAGATTCTGAAGGTGGTGCTAAAGCTAGGAGGCCAAATCCAAGTCCAGAAAAAGTACACAACCAAAAAAGTGATCTCACAATTCTAGAGGCCATCAATTTTGTATTTCCCAGTAAGCTTGGTCAACTTCTCGCAATTTGTTTTGCTTATCAAACGTCTCTCCAGTCCTATAGTAGACTTCCAGAACAGAAGGGTAGTTTTCCTTTAGATATTTTCGGTAATCTATAAATACATCAAGAATGGAATACTCCTGCCCTAGTTAGAATAGACCTGAATACCTCTCTCAGTATTAATTTTTTTCCAGATGAAATAACTTCCGGCGAAACAAGCTGCCTCAATAACAAAAAGTGTAAGAGCACCTCTTTTTATCCACTTCCTTATTGGTGGTTTCGGATTTTTATTGATCATTATAATAGTGAAAACTCTGCATGCACATGACTCACATGACTGAGACTGACATTACTGAGATGCTTACAATACCTGGTGTGTGCATTCTTCAATTGTTTTTCGTCAAAATCACTGGATGAGTTTTTTGATGGCCACACTACCAAATTTCACATGTAGATGGCGATCAAATCGGTTCTGTCACAAATTTTTCGCTTGTGCAGTTTTGTCGAGATTAAATTATTTGAAAATTCGTTTTTCGATTCGAAATTAGTATTTTTAGTTGGACCAGCAGTGTTATAAGTGTTTAATTCACAATCATTTCATTCAATTTGACTTTGGTTGTTTCTGGTTTTTGAGATTTTACGATTGTGTTTTCTAGTTGTTTCAGTTTATTCTGAATAGTGAACATTGTGATTTTGTGGACAATTTGATGCTTCTTTCGTTTATTTATGCAAGATCTAGTCAAAATATAATATATTCACATGCATTTCATCAAATAGATTACTATATTATTCAATTGATCTTTGTGTAGGGCAAAGACATTTTTGAATGTCTTTGGTGTAGGGCAATGTACTATATATTCAATGAAAACTATATCCTGATGAGATCCGTAGTGGACACAGGTTGCAGAAATTTTCCTCTAGTCCAGAGGATCAAAGCGCATATACCTACTATGGAAATTCCATTATGTGAATAAATTTTTCAAAATTATAAATTGGTGTGTTATGTTGACAACCTTTTTCCCTTTCCATTATTTGACACCAAGTATCAAAATTCAAACCAAACCATGTACAAGATTTGATATTCTTCCATGGGAGCCTATTGAGCCTAATATAAGAAAGAAAGCCTTGTTACAGACACACTTATTCAAAGTATTAATGTAGACTAATGCAAATTGAATAAAACCTCTGACTTATGAGAGAATATATTATCACTCCCATCATATCTGATGCACTACAAGGTAAGTTTCACCTTATTGCAAGCTATTCATGAAACATTATTCTTTTATGTTCAATTTATGGCAAATAAATCTATTATTTCATTTGATAATGTTTATAAAGAATAAACTGAAATGATTAAAAACTTTCCAAGGCTTTTTATTGATTCATCATCAATTGTTAAAATTTATGAAAACCTTGATTTTGCAATTTGTATACATTCTGAGGTTGATACTGATATCCTCCAGCATACTTCTTATTGATTAACTCTGCTAGTTCTGTTTATTATATATTTTATTGGAATACTGAACAAATCTCCATCTACTCATTGTTTCATGGATTCTTCATCTACATTTACAAAATGTCAGCACAGATTATAATCAATAACTCATTTGAAGAACAATATTATATACTACACAAGAAAACTAGTTAGTTCCCTAATAATATCATGCATATGTGAATAAAAAAGAAAATACATTCAAGTACATAAAAGCATAAATGGAACTTTTTGAACACAAACATTTTATAAAAATGGTAAAGACATAGTTATCTACCAATGAATTCGAAATAACTGACAAAAATGAATAAAAAGAAGCTCAAAATTATTCTGGATTGCATTAATTGAAACTCTCAATTAAAAAACTGATATTTTCACTAGTGATTGGGCAATATATGGAATCCAATGTGGAGATATCTTGTAGTAGAGTTGGAAGAATGGTGATGTGCATCCAGTTGATTGAAGTTGTGAATTGAGAATGTTCTCAGACTTTCCTCACATTATCAAATGTCTATGCAGGAACCTGAAAAGCAAAAAGTGTTATCTTAGTATTACTTATTTTATGATAGTATCTAGGACATTATATCACTAATCTAGGATTCACAGAATTGAATTAGAAACTTTTCATAATTCACACATTTATCAGTAAAAGATATTTTTGAATAACATCTCAAATTAGAATAAAGCCAAATATTGTTGCTGTAAATAGATAATATTCTGCATGAAATTTGCTAGACAAATAAAGATTGATCACTTGAAAAGGTATATCAATATAATAGAAAATACAAGAACCTACTAACAAGAGATGAAAAAAATACAGGGAAAAATCATTTAGGATATAGGAACTTTTTCCTTTTCATTGAATCTCATCTTTGATCTTCTAGAATTACATATGAGGTGAATTTTTGGTGCCAAAAAAGCAAATTGCCTACAAAATAACTTATAGAAATAGCCAAATTCATCCAAAATATGTTACAAAAATGTGCACTTGACTAGGAATCTAGGTAGGTACCTATTATTGTATCTTTTTAAAATATAGTAAATATACTCACATGATGAATTGAATAATAATGAGATAGATAGTGTTCTCAATGCCTGTCCAATAAGTTTTCAATCCCATTGTGTAGCTTGCTGCAATGCTGTGCTTGGGTACTCATAGCAGAACCTAGTCATGAATTCAACAAAATATCGGGGTGTCTTCAATCGATTATTGACTGTTAAACAGAGGCCTCTTCCATTTGATAGTGATATGTACTTCTGTTATATGGCTACAAAGTCATGTTTCTTATGTCCAGATTATATTTTTCATGAATTGAGGTACTCACCATTCGTTTATAACATTGGGAACTGAAATATACCTGGATGATGACTTGTTTGTGGACCACAATCATCATAGATTCTAATTTATTTCTGATGTCTTGGCTGAATACAGCCCCCGTATGGAATTAATACATCGTATTTATTCGATATAGTTATTTGACCTATTGTATAACTGGTAAATTACTGTTATGAATATCATCAGAGCAACAAACACCTCAAAACTTCGCTCACAATTTACATTTATTTGAATTTGTAAACAATAATTTCTCGCGAGACGCCATTTTATCAACACTTCGCAACCTGGCGGATCTTTTGAAAAGGATGGCCATCGAATTAAAAATGACGGATATCAAGTTGGCGTTGAGCCAAATCCATCCACAACTTTTGACGAAGCTTTTTCTATTGACTAGTTACACCAGGTATTGTAAGCATCTCAGACATTACTGACATTAATCATTAATGAGAGTAATATGACATGACATTCAATCGATATGACATGTTGACATGACTGACAATGACATATACCTAATAGTGATGAGTTAACATCGATAGATGTATAATTAACCATAAACCATAATGACACTGGTGAGGTTTCGAAAAAAACCAAAACCGGCCACTTTGCCAGAGATGTTACTTCTAATTTGTTATTTCAATAGTATAATCACTAGTTTTACTCGAAATCCATAGATCATATAGGCTTACCCTAGATTCGGCAGAGGGGTCTGTAAGAAACTTAGAAAGTACTATGATTTCACGTGGTAAAACCACTGGGTAAAACGTACAACACATAAGTATGATCAGAATTTCAAAAGGACCAATCAATAGCTTATGTAGTACATACCCCACACACCGGACCTAAACAAATGACCTAGATACCGTATCTAGCGTAAGCATATGATCCAAGGAAAAATCTCGTTGAAAATTATCAATAATTAATAATCGATGTTTGCATATCAGCCCATCACTAATAATAATAAATAACAATAACACAGAAAGAAAATAAAAAAACTGTTGAAAAAGTGTTGCCGCCTGTTCTTACACATATTCATATAGATTATAGATCATTGGTTCTTATAAATGACGAGTGTTTTCTATGGGCACAATACAAAATTACAAACCAGATGCGTCGTCGCAGCTAAATAACACATACAATTTATAATATACATGAAACCAGTGAAAATGTTCTCCAGCTCCAAATCATCTCTCCAATTATTGCTAGGCCTCCGCCGATACTCTCAGAGAGTACCACAGGCTCTCCGGAGCAAAAAACCAAGGTCCACAAAGAACACAGTAAGTTATTACTGAACATTACATATATATACCTTTGATAACCCTCACCAGGTACAAAACTTTGTAGATATCAGACAGCTGCGGGTTTCAGGTGGTACCGGGGGGGACGGTTGCATATCCTTCCTATCACTTTTCAGCAATGAATTTGCTGGACCAGATGGTGGTGATGGAGGTAATGGAGGTCATGTTATATTCCAATCAACACATGACATCAAAGATTTGAACCATGTACCTTCTTTCATCAGAGCCTTGGATGGAGTCAAAGGCCAAAATAAAGACTGTCATGGAAAAAATGCAGAACATAATGTTATCCCAGTCCCTATTGGCACTGTTGTAAAGAATTCAGAGGGTAAAATTGTGGGGGACCTGTCCAATGAGGGGCTAATGTTTGTAGCAGCAAGAGGTGGAGCTGGTGGCAAAGGAAATAGATTTTTCATCTCTGACACAGAGCAAGCACCAAAAATTTGTGAATATGGGGCACAGGGTGAGGATCTTGAGTATACCATTGAGATCAAGAGTATGGCTCATGTTGGTTTGGTGAGAGACTTGTTCTGTTTGTTTTGACTCTTCATTCCTTGAGATTGTTAATTTCAGATAGGGTTGCCAAATGCTGGTAAAAGTACTTTGCTGAGAGCAATATCCAGAGCTAGGCCCAAAGTAGCTCCATATCCTTTCACTACATTGAAACCTCATCTTGGAATGGTCCAGTATGATGATTATGAACAAATTGCTGGTAAGATTTGTCCATTTTACATTACTTTGGATTTTCAAAACATACTTCTATTTGTAGTTGCTGATTTGCCGGGTTTGATCCCAGACTCCCACAAAAACAAAGGCCTTGGCATCCAATTCTTGAAGCATGCAGAACGTTGTATGGCTCTGCTTTATATCATTGATCTATCTTTACCAGAGCCCTGGGAGCATCTCAACACACTCCAATATGAGCTGTCACAGTTCAGTGAGACTCTTCAAGATAGACCACAAATAGTCATTGGAAACAAAGTGGACTTGCCAGGGGCTGAAGGAAAAGTTGAACAGTTGAGAGAACATACCCAGTTGCCAATTGTTGCAATAAGTGCAAAGTTGGGAACAAATGTAGCAGAGCTACTCAGAGAAATAAGGATTATTTATGATGATAATGAAAAGATTAAAGAAGTGTAGAAATCAGGAATGTGTTATTGGAAAATTTTTGTCATTGAATTCTGTGAATTCATCAGATATCAATATATTTATGAATTTGATGGAAACATCAGAAGTGGGTGAAGAATATATGTACCTACTTATTTATAGAGTGGTAAATGTAACATTTTTGTGAATTTTGAAGAAACAAATCTAGGTTGTTGTTCCTTTAGTTGGCGATTTCGAATTTTTCATAATTGTTGGCATCCTCTGAACTCGAATATGGAATCAAAACGCAGTGGTCACAAAGAATTTCCGAGATATAAGCTTTGTATTTGTGGAAAAAATTCAGGAAAATGATTTGAATTTTTCAAGTGATTACAACTTGGATGAATGTTTTTCCTAGCGTCGTTACTTGCAATGCAACCCATTCCATCCAGTTCTCATCAAATAAAAAAATATAAAATTACATATGGACAATGGAGTATTTGATGATGAGTAATTGGGTGATCATAACCATGATCCGACTATTCATACCATGAAAATAGTCGAAAAGCTTGAATTTCTTGGATTGTGTTTATCGAGTTAATGAAAAATATAAATAAAAAGGCGAGTACCAATCAAAATTTAATTTTCGAAAGAGAAAAAACGGAAAAACGATCTTCCGATACTCAGGTCTGGTCAATATGAAGAACCAATGATATTTTTAATCTCAGTTATCAGTGGCGTACTCGTACTATTATAGTTTCAAACAGGCTAGTAACATTCAGATTACAAAGAAGAAGATAACCAAATTTTTTCCCGAATACTGGAGGAAATATTTATTTTTGTGAATTCCTCTCTGAAAGTCTTTTGAAAACAAACATGTTAGTGCATGGATCAATTGGTAAATCTTTTATCATGATGAGTGCACTGTCACGCAACTTTCATGTTTCCTCGCAATGCTATGAAATTCAAAAACTAACCAGACTTCGAGTAGTGGATAACAGTGAGATTGGGAAACAGGCAATGGCAGAAGGAAAGCCCCCTAGATGCATACATGTTTACAATAAAACTGGTGTAGGAAGAATAGGTTGAGATTCATTTGAAACATATGCCTATAATATTTCAATCAGTTTATTTTTAGGAGATAAAGTTTTAGTTGCTATAAAAGGGGAGAAAAAGAAGGGAATACTAGTAGGTCTGAAACAAAACCAGAAGATAAAAGTACCCAAATTTGATAGCAACAACCTTGTTTTAATTGATGACAATGGATCACCTATAGGTACAAGAATACATGTACCAATACCCACAATATTGAGAACAATTTTGAAAGAAAAGACTCATGCTAAAGGAGCAGATTATACAAAGATACTAGGAATTGCTTCTAGATTTGTTTAGTGGTTAGTTTATTGCAGAATTTTTTGTATTAATATGAATAAGCTTTTTTCTGTTTCAGTAATTTTGTATACCTTCATAATAATGATTTTACACTGCAACAATTCATTTAAAATAATTTTGTAGGTCTGCTGTAATTAAAATTAGTTCAAATGTAGATTTCTGGATTTATTCAGATTTCAATAATAAACCAAAGTTAGACATATTGTTAATTGTTGGTACTAGAATTACTACTAGATATAAGTTACACTAGAATCAAGGGTCTACAACTGCCAATAAGTTCATTCAAAATTATTTTACCTTTCTTGAGATTTTAAGGAACACCATAAGTAATGCAAATTGAACCTGTTTGGTGATTTTGGTAAATTCTTGCATTCCTACATTATAATTTACAATGACAATGTTTCAATTTGTTTGATAAGATCTGTGTGTTTGAACTCTTCTGGATTAGCAGTAAAATTTTCCAACAGTTTCTTCTTTTCTGGTTGCTCTTGGATATAATAAAGCTGAAGTTGGTTAGCAAGACACTGAGCTTCTTGAGCATTGATAACATTTTTATCATATTCACCTCTCATTAAAACAATGCCTTTGCTTTCCTTAAACTCATCATAATGAGTTATTGTGAGACATTCTGGTGCATTTTCTTTATGAACTTGATAATAAAGGAGAGGAGTGAAGTGGACAGTATTCAAATAAAATTGGCACATTATGAATTCATACCCTTGGCTTCTTGGAAGAGCAAATACAAAGATAGGATACTTTTTACTATTTTCAATCAACCTGTCATAATCAGCTTCTGGTATAGAAGCTGATATGCAATATTCTTTTTGGATATGGTACTGTTGCCATATAGATTGAATCTCATCAGCATCTTTGTCTTGAATCAAATCAATTTTCATTATCTGGTCTAACGACTTCTTATTCATCTCAGCACATACATTGATCTTTTGTTTTGGGTTCAGCAGTTGTGAATACTGTCTTTCACTAGGAATCTCAATTTTCTTGGTGTGATTTTTGCTCATACCTTCAACACGGGATTTGAATTGCTCTGGACTTTCTTTATGCAGCCGGGAAATCTTAGATGCGTATTTATCGAAATATGGGTTGTTTTTCAAATCTTCCATGGCTTCTTGCAATTTGGTTGATGAAGTTGTTATATTATTTCTGGGTACTCGAAAAATTCCTCTGTATAAGATAGTACGCATGAAAGAGGTTAACTGCATTGTTTTTCTTTTTATAATATCAAAAAGAGCTTCATTATATTATATAATTAATATAGCTCTTGCGAGTTCTTTGGTACTTTGGTTGACTTTCAGGACCCTTTTTGGCCTTTTTCCTGTCACAATTTGATAACCTTACTTTATTATCTTCTTTTTTTACACGTCTCCAGAAAAGCAGTAATCAACAGAACTTGATCACAGTCACAGCCGTGACATTTTTTATCTAATGACAATGGCTCGTATGGCCCGTGACCAAACTTAGCCATGGCGGCATATTCGAAATTTTCATTCAATATTCACACATGATAGTTTCTAGTACGTTTCTTTTGGTTTTCATCTATAAGTTATCAGTCAACAAGACCTCTTCTCTTAAATATCAATTTTATCTGCAAATATTCGGTTTTGTAAAATAAACAGAAATGCTTCAAAATACCATCAAAATACTCATCTGAATTATCTACTTTTAAGAATCTACGATAATATATATGATAATATATATATAGGTACTATATAGAACGTTCAAGATCGCTTATCAATATGATAGGCGAGTCTTATTTTAATTGTAAACATATCACTTATTGAATCTCACTTCAGATGTATATCACCTAAGTTGTTGACACCAATACAGAGGTAGACTGAGGAGGAAAAACTGAAAAATTTAAAATAAATATTTGATGTTATTTTGGGATGTAACAATGTGGCGCAAAAAAAGGATCGATAAAGCATATCCATACAAACTTCACATAAATTATCAATATTATATTTATTATATCTGATATATATGTTCTATCAGAAATATATTCATAGGTTTCAAATCGATTGTTCATATCATGACTGATGGGGAGGAAAGTAGGTATACATATATCAAAAAATGATACAAACGAATCATCAGTGAATTTGAGTTTTATTATAATCTCTAGATAATTCGGTTTTGTTTTCACGTTCCACCGGCCCTGTTCCTTTTTTCCTATCGAAAAACTCGAAAGATAATAGAGATTATATATTCCGTACTTAAACCTTATTTCAGTCACTATAGCATATATGTAATAATATAAAAATGAAGCTTTTGGTGGTTATTTTGGCAACTTACCTATTTATTGGTAAGTTTCATTTCAATTTCATGAAGGCCTATATTTTACAAAAAGAAATATAGTTTCATATGATCTGTCCTGAATTCCTCATACACCTCCCACTATATGTATATATAGCTGGTAAAATTCTTGTATATATTCGATCGCCATGTAAGTCTGTCTTCGAAGTGCCTTTTTGTGTTACTATATAGTGTGTGCCATTCGACCGGATAGGCACCAAAAGTATGTCAACTATAGCCTAATCGACAGATACGATAACTATACATCACGTGTCAATCTAATGCATTTTATTCCCTCATATATAGGTACGATTCGAATGAAATTAATTTGAAAAGGTTTTTATCACATTTCAAATCGATAACAACATTACATTATTATCTTTCATCAGAAGAGTTCTCATCAGAGCGAATAAGTATATTTATGGAATAATTTATTAAAGAGTCTCAATGAATACGGAATTCCTTCAACAATTCATCAGGATGTTGGACTGAGAAGAATTGGCCCAGTAAAAGAATCTGCATTATCATATATGTTATAAACAAACAAATATTATCCAACTGAAACATGATCTTGCAAATTATGAAGTGACGTTATTGATTGAAAACTCGTTGAAAGCTTCAGGGTCCTTCAAGGCGGGCCGAATGTTGGAGTGGGAAGAATTTACCCGGCCAGTATATAGAAGAATTTGCAAAACCATATGTTTCTGAATAATATTCGTTTGTTTATAAAAAAAGTTGCTGTGCCAAAGCATTTATTTGTTGCCATTTATCAACAAAATCCAATGACGAATAATAACATTTGAGCGTATCGAAACATTATTGGTCCTTCGAGCCGGATACTTTTTATTCGAATCGAACGTATATATCACAAACAAACCCAACCTGTGAAATATCCCGCAGCGGCGCCACACCCCTCAGCCGCCTCAGACCTCTCCTCCACCCCCACCATCACCCCCCGTGCTGGCGGCCTCTCCGGCACCGGCACCACCACCCGCTACTGGGACTGCTGCAAGCCGTCGTGCGCCTGGGCCGACCACGTGACCTACACCAAGAACGCGACGCCGGTCGCGACTTGCGACGTCGACGGCGCCACCGCCGTCGACGCCGGCGTCCAGTCGGGCTGCGCCGAGGACGGCTCCGGCGGCGCGTACACGTGCTCAGCGCAGCAGCCCTACGTGGTGAACGCGACGCTGGCGTACGGGTTCGCGGCGGCGTCGTTTGTGGGCGGCGAGGACTATGGGTGGTGTTGTAGTTGCATGCTGTTGAGGTTCCAGGGGGAGCTCGAGGGCAAGAGCATGTTGGTGCAGGTTGGTGGTTGATGTGTGTGCACTGAACTCGTTTTGGAGGTGTTGATATCGATGTTTCAGTATATCGTTATTTTATCGACATAATATCGATATTTGCCGATGATATCGAATTGACAAGTTCAGCCAGAATGTTATGTTTGCGACATAAAAAAGAAGAAGACTTTTATAACCTGTATATAATTGGTTTGTTTTTCTTGTAATTTGTGTTCGTTATTCCGATTATATAGAATATTTTGTTAGCATTGTTACCTTATTTGTTGTTGAATGATTCCAAACACATTATAAACGTGTTATTAGATTTCTTCTCTTTTTTTATGTCGCAATCATAACATTTTTGCTATTTATAGTTGCAATCTTGACGACAAAGGGCAGACATATTTTTCCTCTCTCAAATAGCTGGCTGAACTTGTCAATTCGAAAATTATGCGAATTACATTACGGAAATCGCTTTGTATAGGACGGTCAAATTTCTATGTTTGTATATGGTATAACTCGCGAGTTACCGCGGTAAGTAAAGGAGATACAAAAAAATGGATTCTTTCGATATATTTAGTATTACCGATATCATTCCTTTCATATCTCAGTAATATCGATATATCTTATTATTGCTAATATCAATTTCAATATCGACTATTACGAGGCTCTAGAAGGACAACTCTCAATATTTTTCTGAAATCTCGAATTACCAAAGTCGAGATCTCTAAATATATGGAGTTATAACGATGTCGAGAACTCAAGATCTCGAGAGTTACGAAAGTTGAGAACTAACTTTCACAACTCGAGATCTCGTGTTGTTTTGATTATTGTAAATCGAGATCTTTAATAGTTCTCGACTTTAGTTAATCGAGATCTCTAGTTCTCGACTTTGGTGAATCGAGATCTCTAGTTCTCGACTTTGGTGAATCGAGATCTCTAGTTCTCGACTTTGGTGACTCGAGATCTCTAGTTCTTGACAAATCTAGATCTCTAGTTCTCCAATTTGGTAACTCGAGATCTCGAATTCTTGACTTTTATAAATCGGGATCTCATGATTCATAACGGCCCTCCTACAACTTTGTAGAACATTTGACACCCATCATTTCCGATATATATATACCTGCAGATCACCAACACCGGCAGCCCTCTGAGCACCAACCAGTTCGACCTGGAGATCCCCGGGGGCGGCGTGGGCCTCTTCCCCTACGGCTGCGCGGTGCAATGGGGCGCAGACCCCGAGTCGGGGTGGGGCGAGCGCTACGGGGGCGTGGGCTCGGCGGAGGAGTGCGCCCAGCTGCCGGAGCCGCTGAGGGCGGGGTGCCTGTGGCGGTTCGACTTCATGGAGGGCGTCAGCAATCCCGACGTCGAGTTCTACCAGGTCGAGTGCCCCGCGGAGCTCGTCGCGATCACCGGCTGTGATTACTGATGATGATGATGATGTTTCGGTTGATGGTCAATAAAAAAAGAGGGTTTTGTTTTTGGAGTTTGCCGGGTGTTTTTCTCGCTTCGCGTGTTTTCCCCAAGCAAATATATTTATTGTTAGCGATACTATTCCAAGTATTGTAGTGGAAACCCGTGAGAAGGTGATCGATAAAACACCTGATCGGATTCATCACGTCAGAAGAAGCGAGTCACTTCGGTGCGTGGAGACAAGAACAGTTGAAACGTTGTCGGCAAAATCTTTGATAAAACTGTCTAAATTGTGTTCTTTGCAAAATTATTAGCGGAACTTATGTAATTTGGGCTCCTGAACAAAAAACTCGAATGAAATTGATGATGGCGCTCTCAACTAGTTTCGGAGATACGGCGACTCAAAGGCCTTCTCCAGCCAAATCCGCTAAAAATTCCTTCTATTATCCTGCACAATGTATATATTCTAATTTAATAATGTTCAATATAGTTTCAACACCTTTCAACGATCAATTACGTTACGTTAATTACGTTCACTACAACCTTTTGATCAATTATACCTTGCCAATTTTTGGGACTGAATCAAAAAATTCGCCTGACGACAATTTAACCACATCGTAATTCCGCCTCACGGTGATGAGACACTGTCAAAAATTCCCTACCTAACCTCAATCTTAAGATAAGAAGGAAGAGAGTCGTGTGTTGTCGGAGGTGTGACAGGTTTTTTTGAAAATTTTTATGAAATAACAACATGCCATCGGCATCACTAAAATGGCAAATAGCATTCGGTTTGGGAGCCGCAGGCGCTCTGGGCTTAGCCTATTGGTACATGAAAACCAACAAGAATCAGACTCTGCAAACCGTTGAAACTGTAGTTGCCAAAGAAGAAACCCCTTTTCAGAAAGCGCAAAAATATAAAACGCAAGGTAATGAAATGTTCAAGCGGGGTAAATATGATGAGGCCATATCACTCTATAATCAGGCTATAGATACTATTCCTGATGAATTTAAAACCGATTTAGCTACATATTACCAGAACAGGGCTGCAGCTTATGAGCAACTGAAAAAATGGAGCTCTGTCATCTCAGATTGCACAAAGGCTATCGAGTTGAATAGTCGTTATGAAAAAGCACTTTATCGACGGGCCAAGGCCGAGGAAATGATCAAAGATTGGGTGAATGCTCTTGATGACATAACCTCAGTATGCTTGTTGCAGAATTTCAGCAGTCAGAGTTCCCTTTTGATGGCCGATCGTGTCTTGAAGGAGCTGGGAAAGAAAAATGCTTCTGAAGCCATAAAAACTAGAAAACCAGTCATCCCTTCTAAAAATTTCATCAAAACATACTTCATGTCCTTTTCTGAGGATCCTGTTCACAAAAAGCTCCTTGAAACCACTGATCCCCTGGGTCAAGGTGATTTGAAAGGTTTCCTCAAAGCCAAATTGGCATTTGCTACAGAAAAGTATGAGGAGATCATACCTGCTTGTACTGAAGAACTGAATCTGAGTGAATCTGAATCCAGCTACAAGCTGGAAGCTTTATCTCTGAGGGCATCATTTTATTTTCTGACAGGACAGTTTAATCCAGCTTTGGAAGATTTAACAACAATAATTGAAACCAAAGATGCTGATTCTTTGATTCAAGCTAATGCCCTCATCAAAAGATCCTCAATTTATATGCAGACTGAGAAACTTCAAGACTGTTTGACAGATTTGGAGACTGCTTCAAAGTTAGCTCCAGATGTTTCAGGTTTGTGGATATTTTTTGTAATGCTGATATCATTTTATGATTATTTTAATATTGACAATTAGTATTCAGGTAGATAATAGTAGAAGTTGGCAAACCAGGCATTTTTCAATTTGTTTTGAACCTGGTCTTGCTGTCATTCTCTTTTGAAGTTCAACCAAATCATTTATTGATTCTGGATATGATTCAGTATTCTGTTATTCATCACTGAAATAATCAGGAATAGCAGAGTAATTCAATATTTGATATTATTTTTAATCAGTTCATTAGGTAAGTAGACTATAACACAGTTATATTATTATTGGTTTTTTGAAATTTATAAACAATATTAATGACTCCAATGGTAAGAACAGAGTACTTGAAAGTTGTTTTTAATTTCTAGTAATCTGGTAATTAATTATTGTTGCCTCAAAATATTTACAATATTACTCATGCTGGGTATAATTTAGGATTACTATTCAATAGTTTCCCTCCAAAAGTGTAGAATTTTCTTAAAAACGTAATAATAATTCCAAGACTTGCGTGTAGATGGCAGTTCGATCGATTTTTGAATGACAGTTCCTAAGTTACGATTGTGACAAATTTTATTTGAATAATTTTTGAAAAAGAACTATGGTAACAAAAAAGTTTAATGGTATATCGTTTCAAGCGCCGTCTGTTATCAAATTCAATTGTTTGGAATCCAATGATGTGTTTTCTTATTTCCCATATATAAAAATACTGTTGCTTTGAAGTAGGAATTTTTCAGATGTGTATCATCACAGAGGACAAGTAAAGCTTCTAATGGAAAAAACAGATGAAGCCAGAATTGATTTTCAAAAAGCTGTCTCACTCAATCCGAATTTCGCAGTGGCAGTAGTACAAAAAGCTTATTCAGATTATCGCCAAGCAATGCAGACCCAAGATGTGGGGCTCTTGATGCAAAGCATGAATGATTTCAGATCGGCAATTGAAAAGTTTCCATCTTGTTCAGAAACTTACATACTTTTTGCCCAGGTAATATCAGTGAACAAAACAATATACCTATGGTAGAGGCGAGCTTTTTTTCAATATTTTCACTCACGAGCGCAAATACTGTCACTTAGTGACATTCATCCGAAAAAGTATATTTTGTGTCGAGATTTGAAAGCATAAAATGCTACTTTGTTAACCGGTTGTAGAAAAAATCTATTAAGCTCGGCATTCTCAATTGACAAGTTCAGCCAGATTTGAGAGAGAAAAACTACAAGATAAACAAACCAATTATATACAGGTCATATAAGTCTTCTTCTTTTTTACGTCCCCATCATAACATTTTAATTATTTAAAGTTGCAATTTTGACGACAAAGACAACACAAGGGCAGACATATTTTTTCTCTCTCAAAGATGGCTGAACTTGTCAATTTATAACTGGCTGACTAGATCTGTGACTGATGAGTTTCATTTGAAGTTTTCCATTGTTATTTGCGTGACCTCTGAATGAAGCATGCAATTGTGATTTTCCAGGTGAAAACAGAAAAGCAGGAGTTCCATGAAGCAGAAGACTTATACAAAAAAGCCATGGAAATTGATCCACTGAATGCATCTGTGTATGTCCACAGAGGTCTCCTGCTGCTACAATGGAAAGGGGAAATTGAAAATGCAGTACAGTTGATGAGAGAGGGAATAAGAATCGACGAAAAGTCCGAGTTTGCATATGAAACTTTGGGAACAGTTGAAGTGCAAAGGTAAATCATTAACCATTTAAATTAATGCAATTCATTCAAGAATTCCGTTTCTCATTTCAGAGGAAATCTAGTGATTGCAATAGATTTATTCAACAAAGCCATAGCCTTAGCTAGATCGGAAATGGAGATGGTTCATCTATTTTCCCTGAGAGATGCAGCAGCCTCTCAATTGAAGATCGCATCTAAATTGGGAGTTGGCCCCGATTTGCTCAAAGGAGTATCATAATCTCTGTGTTCAAAACTATATTTTGCTATGAAATGTAGGAGAAAAATTATGTTGTCCAATTATGTTACTATGTAAATACAAGTCATTCCGAAATTAAAAATTGCTAGTTGTTACCGCTCAGTTATTTCTCGCAAATAGGGTAGACAATTTTTGAAAATCTTTAGAACAAAATAAGTATCCATGGATTCACATCTGTGAAGGTATAAAGATTTGGGTAATTTTTCCATTAGATTTTTAAATATTTCTTTTTATGTTGACTGTCCGAAAGAAAAACCTTGAGTAATATTCGTGACGGAATATCGTGCGAGCTAGTCGAAGGATATTGGAAAATATTGACTGTACTCACGTATTTTGTCCTGAATCCAAAGTCAAAATGCGGCGGTCTCAAGCATTTTCGGAGTTAATGGCCCATTTTGTTTCGGAAACACTAATTGAATCATCAATTTTTTGCTATTGAACACACAAACATTTAAACAACAGAAGATATCTGAGAGATGTTTATCAAACTAACTCGATCTCGTTTCATCATTGCCGATTCTGAATGTTATAATCTCACCGTTTCAAGTATGTACTTTCAAGATCCTTGAAATATAAATTCTGATGTTTTATATACTTTACTGAAATTTATAGTAAGGAGGCTCAATGGTCTAGGGGTATGATTCTCGCTTTGGGTGCGAGAGGTCCCGGGTTCAAATCCCGGTTGAGCCCATTTTTTTGTCGCAAAATATGTGAAGGATATGAAAATTTTAATAATGAACGCTATATCCACCTTGAATGAACGTTTGCACAAACAATTTCATTGATATTTGAAGTTTGTTTATGTACGCTCTGATTCCAACATGAATGCAACGAATATGAAAGTTACCTCAAATGTCACTTTTCATCCGTTGTCGCCAGTAGGTAATCACGCAACCAGGAATACAGAATTGCGTATTGACATTAACCGATGAATTTATTGCGAATAAAATGACGGCTGAAAAGAAATATCGCGGATAAAGTTGAAATATTTGAACTTTTTGCGGATTGTTTATGTTATCATGATATGATAATACAGAATGCACAAATCAATAGATAGTGTTGGAGAGTAGTAATAATATCAATGTAATATTTATTATTTTCCGATTCGCATTAATTTTGCGAAATTCGTATAAGCATGAACCAGCCATTATCTCGAATGTAAAAAAAAGTGGAAACTTGTGATTCAATAAGCCGTACCATTAGCTCTATAGTAGCAAGTTGTGACCAACTGATGGTATGTGTGTGACCAATTTGTTATTGTCAACTTTCTCCAGACTTCAAATAAATTGAACATATATGGTTTGAATTAATTTTAATATCATTATCGTATTAATATACAATGATCTAGAAGGACGGTGCAGAATAAAAATAATATTCATGTATAAACTAAATAACAAAAATGTATATTATTCGGAAGGCACTTTAGAAAAATACAACCTATATATATTCACTATGCAAATCGCCCTAGATTCGAATGCAATTCCAGACCTCGAGCCATCCACATAGAACGAAAAAAATGAATAAATAAATATAAATATTGGTTAATCATAAATAACATATATTTACAAGGGTTTTATAAAGTCAGCGAAATTGATGTCAAAGAGTCGCAATTTTACAAGTAGGTAGTACATACAATAATTACAGTAACTTTGTGATATTTTGACATCAATTTACTTACAAAACAAATAATATTAATGGAAGTTAGGAACAAGCAACATTTTTCATATCTTTACAGTGAAATTATTTTAAAATACATTAAATTTTTTAAAATCCAGCTGCATTTCTACTAAGAATTAAACCCGTCATTTGATATCGTGATTTGTACTTAACGAAACATATAAATAAATTCGATAAAAGTATGTGGCGAAATGTCAGAATAGATGCTCGATAAAAAAATCAATGAGGAGTTTGGTAAAAACTGAATATCAGCTAGTTATTTTGTTTATGTAAATGTAAAATTAATTATATCCCATCATCACTGATGACAATAATGTCTCTATTTGAAATGTTCATTGGCATTTTAATACGTCTAAAATAAATCCCAAAAATGTTATCACAGAACCTCTGCACCGTTGTATATTGAACACATGGCCCACAATAATTTTTCCTTTCAAAATATACAGAGGAATCGATCGATGCATTTCGAAAAAAGATGTGGATTTTATATAACCTTTTTGGAATAAATGAATATCATTTTCACCCACATTTAATTCAGGAAATTCTCGTCTCAGAATTATATTTTTTTCATCGATAAATTTATGGTGAAAATTCAAAAACATGTTTAAGTTCGTTGCATATTACTCAAAAATACAGCAAATACATTGAATTATAAGCATAATTTCATCAACTCAGCTTTCAAGTAAGGTATTTAGACCTGTTACAAGTTAAGAAGCAAAATATAGTATTATTTTTCTCTGAAATTTTGTTCCAAAATTGAAAGATAACATTTTGGCGGATTTAAATGAAATTATCATGCAAGAGTAGATCTTGCCTTCCTCCTCCATTTGCTGAATGTTTCAAATAAATTGATTTCAGTAACGTGATATGATAATACATTAGAGTAACTTCACGTTTCAGCTCTCCTACGATATAAGGTACATAGTTACTTAAAGCTTATGTGTAATATCAGTTTCTCAAAATCAGTTATCCTTGAACGAGTATAGGCAACACAATTACAATGCCTCATAACAATTATCGAATATTTGTGAGTTTAGCATTACTCCACATCTAACAATAATTTTTCAATAGGTGGGCGTTCGGAACCTGTTTCTTGACAAAAAAAATCCCTCTTGAGGCAACAACTTCCGAATACCCTGTATAGTCATTATAATTTCATAGCCCATACGCGAGTCTAATCAACAATTCTCTAGAAAATAGAGATTGACCACATCAGTAGTTAAAATGGCAGCCCACTAATCAATGTTAATGACAATATCCAAGTGAAAGAACACATTTGACAAGTTGGGTACACGATATAGCTTTTTGATCATATTATGAAGTGTTCATCTCAAACACCCTATACAGATGATTCTTTAATTTTTTATTATGTTCAAAACTGTCAATAAAATTCTAAAAAGTCGTCGAAACTATCTTTATCAAAAAATCTATTGATATACCAAAAATGACACTGACAAACATGTTTTCATACACACATGAATTAACTCCAAACCATTTTTTATGTATCTCTAATAAATTCGCGTTGTGATAGAACTAATTAAGGTTGGTATTTTCTTAAATCCTGAAATCATCATGTATAAAATTAGTGCATATTAGGATTACAAAACAAACGTTTTTGGCAGAAAAGCGCGAAATGTATCAAAAAATGCAATTTCAAGTTACACACATTACAAAAAAAATTGAAACTATCCACATGTGATTGCACAATGTTGGCTTCTGCATCATAACAAAACAATAAAATAAATGCAATTAAAATTCAAAACACCATTCTAAAAAGCTATAAAATCAAGAATATATTCCGGATCATTCGGCCCTGCTTCTACAATAATAAATGAAAGGATTTTATTGTTTCAAGATCATGTTATACAGTGTCAGATGTTTTTGGGGGACCTGTATATGTAGAAAAGAAACTTTGTACTCGTGTGTCAAAGAGCATACTTTTTTCATAATCAATATATCACAGATAACCACAATTATTTTTATACAGAAAAAATAATCATTGGAAATTGCTGAGCCAACACAAGTATTTTTTTTTCACATAAAGGCAACAATCTCCGAAGGCTCCGTAAAAAGAATCTGCCAAACTTTTTATCAATCATCGATTCACATTATGGTTATAACCTTGTCCCTTGATGTTACACTTTTTGATCACATTCAGTCAGGTTTTATCAAAATATTTGAGACCATTGGTTGTAATTCTTTGGAATTTGTGAAAGGCCAGTTCTATAAAAGTTATTGTATAAAAGAGTGATATTTCTGTACAATATATAAGACATTTCTCCTTAAATATATGATATACAAAAGTAAATAGTGATAATTTGCAAAAAAGCAAAGGACATAATATACACCAAAATGCAA
The DNA here is from genome assembly GCA_029955515.1 of Chrysomela aeneicollis. Lineage (NCBI taxonomy): Eukaryota > Metazoa > Arthropoda > Insecta > Coleoptera > Chrysomelidae > Chrysomela > Chrysomela aeneicollis. Next base: position 31,919,543 of record JARUHQ010000001.1, read on the forward strand.
AATATATCTGGACTAGTATCTTCACTAAAATCTTGAGCGATATTACAATATATTTATTGTTAAAACTTGCCCACAAGCAGTGGTCCCTGATTCATAGGTTGTGGCTAGAAACTAGACGTCTGAGCGAATAAAAATGTAGCAAAAAGAAGCCTAGACAGCTTCATTATTATCTAACGATGAACAATCAAATTTTGAAAACTTCTTGGCGGCACCGAGATTAAGATTTGCAGAAGTGTTTTATTTTTCACCGTTTTCTAAATATTTTCTTATAAGCTCTAAACGAATTCTGAACAGATCGATTCTCAGAATCCAACCATATAAATAAAATACCTATATTATTATAATCTAAAATCTCTGCCGGCAAAAAGTTTCTGATATAACTTTCTGTTTCACCACTATGACTAATCATTCTGGATTTGCATACCGGCATAGTTTGAAGTCCAGAATAAGCGTCAGTTTCATAATCCCAGTTCATTGTGCAAAGACTCCTCTCTTCTATCTATGTTACAATAAATCGAAAATATAGTACTTGCTTATTCCTAATATGATCTGTAATTCACAGTACAGTTTAGCTACAATTTGAACTTTCAATCGATGAAACATCGAGTCATCTTTATATATTTATATTTGGTTGTTTTAGGTGAAAATCAATCATGATATTACACATTATGAAAGCAGCGTCAGGAAAAGAAATGTTTCATAATCTGAAACATTATCTCGGAACATCTCTAATCAGTGTAAACGGTGGATATATCGACAAAATCTTATTCAAAATCTAGCCTCAGTACGGCATCTTCAATATCGTAATGTTTGGCAAGATTTGTGATGGCTGTCCTAAAAGTCTCCAGTTTTTCTTCTCTTACTTTCGAACGAAAGTTAAATTTTCTTGGTTCGAAGTGTTGAAAACCTGTCCTCAATTCCTAAAGACTATTTCCTGAGGTATACTGCATACATTTTCGGAAATCTGAATGTTTAAATCGAAATGATTTTGTAAGATGTCATCCCGTTGCATTATAAACTGTCAAATGTCAGCTTATTTAGACCGGACGACCTCAGCTTATTTAGAATTCCTAGCGAAGTTCAAAATATTTCAGAGCGTTTTCGTATGATAGACGATAAAATTGGATCAAAGTAATTTAAGAGTTCTATGAACGAAATAATCTGTGAATTTATCTGCTAAATTATTTCCAGCAGAATGGCTATTCCATAAATATTTGATTATTTTGTTTTTCCAGATAAAACAAGAATTTCTGTTTCTTTGTACGGTAAAGGAATAAAATGGTATTTTTGCACAACAAACAACTTATTTGAAATTCCCGCCAAATCTGAGGTCACGTGATATAAATCGCAACGGATCTTTCAGCTGTCATACATGCAGAAAGGAACCGCCATCAAAATTTCATATATATAATAACAACTATATGGATAACACTTATTCTTCTCTTCACGCGAAAGTGAAGCCAGTTTTGGAAAAACAAAAGACTGTCTGGCTTGCTAATGATGAATTGTGCGCATGCGCGGGTTTTGAAGTTGAAATCCACTGACGTTTTTAGAATTTCATAGGTTAGGTATATTTGTTAACACAAATTATGTAAAACAGCGTTAATATAGTTATTAATGTACTTACTGACTGTTTACAGATGTGATTAGTGAGTGATAACAGTGATTGATCAAAAATTAGCCCACGAATCTTGTTCCGATGACTTTATCGTCACAGGTTTGCAAATCGCAAGTATTGCTTTGTGGTTCACATCCATTTCTGCATCTATCATCAACTATTATCCAAAATCGTCCAACAATCCATCGATAAATGAATATTTGAAAGATATATGTTATGATAAAATAAAAACATCGAATTGAAGGTTATCTGACACATTTGATTGATTTTTAATGATTATCATACGTTTGTCGCTCACTAGAAAGCTACTCTCCTCCATGATGAAAACGAATGTCTATTCTTAATTCAAACTTGCGCATGCGCATATTCGCGATTTGTCCCGCAGACTGTCATTTGTTTTATTTCTCGGCTTCAGCTCTGTTACCTATATAGTTATTATTAGATATATGCAAAACTTCAAGGAATTTTAAAAACAGGGCGCTGTATAAAACTGTATCAGTATTTTTCGTACTGGCCGAAACATTCACCGAGCGATCCACATTGAACGTACCTTCATCCCTGACCAGCCAACATCCCCCAAACACCACCCTCAGCCATCAGGAACGGCCAGGAACGGCGGACTCTTCCTCCCCTTGACAAAGTACACGTTCATGTGGTCCTTGCCCTTGACGTAGACCTCACCCCTCGGCTCAAACTCGTACCTACCCTCGAGCGCCGCCAGGCACCCTTCCCCCACCTGAATCCTGCCCCGCTCCCCCGTGCTATCCATCCTCGCAGCCACGTTCACCGCGTCCCCCCAAATGTCATAGAACAGCTTGGTGTTGCCGATGACAGCCGCAGTGACGTCCCCAAAGTTGTAGCCGACGCGCAACTCCAGGTCGAAGCCCAGCAAGTTGCCGTTGAACTCGTTGACAACGTTTTGCAGCTCCAGCGCAAACTCCATCAGCGCGAACAGGTGCTGGCGGTGGTCCTTTTGCGCTCTGCGCTTGCGCGAGTCCAACCCGCTAGCCGCCATGAAGGTCGAACCAATCGTCTTGATCTTCTCGACGCCGTCAAACTCGGGTCTATCCAGCAGCTCGTCAAAATCCCCGATTAGCTCGTTCAACACGCGTAAATACTCTCTGCCACCCTCGTAGCTCTCGTCGTACATCTCCTCGAAGTTGACGAGGCTCGCGAAGATGATGGCGACGTCCTTGAAGTTCTCCGAGTACTTGGCGTCCTTCTTCAGCTGTTCGGCCACGTGCTCGGGCACGATGTTGTAGATGAGGTAGTCGGCTTGGTTCTTCAGCCGCTGGACCTTGTTCTTGTCGCGGTTCGCTACGAAGTTCGCGTGGAAGCTTACTCTGTAGCCGACCTCGAAGCCCCTGGTCAGCACCCAGATGAGGATGAGGAGGAGCAGCAGGTTGAGGCCCACCTTCGGTCATGTAAGAGAGTGGATGAGTGACGGACAGTTTGTGCCGCAGTGATTGTTTGAAGCCAACATCTGGATCGGTTACTACTTGGGTTTGCTCTTTCTAGATAGAGGATAACAACTTTCTGACAAAATGATCCTATCATTCTTTCTGAAAGTTGATGAAAACAGTCTAATATGAAAGTTTTCTGAAAATATACAACTAAAGATTTATTTCATTGTCAATGTTCCTTTATTGATATGCATTATACTGTGGCTCATTATCACTATATTGTTTATTTTCTGGTAAAATGGAGTTTTCAAGATTCGATCTGGAAAAATCAAACGGTATAACGGCGTTTTCGCACTCCTATGAAAATTTTTTTTGGTAGAACTTTTCCGTATTTTGATCTCCTGATCAAGAATACGAGGTTAGTATGCGGTGTTCTTGGTTTTCAATAGCCGAAATTTGAGATGTCAAATGATGCATTTCAGAGACAAAATGTGGTCGTTTCTCCAAAAATACTCGAGACCGCCGCGTTTTGACTTTATATTCGTGATCAGGAGTCCAAATTACGTGAGTTCCACCTAAAAGTTTTTTTTTCAACTCTTAGAAGTGTGATAAACGAAGCTTTACCCATCAAACATGTTGTTCTTACCATTTAATTTCACTAAATATAGGCTTAGCTCCTACTCTGAGCATTTTATCACTTGTAGTAAGATGATGCGTGCATCCGATTAATATATTATTGTTGTTCCAGATAAAATTTTTCTTTATATCCATTATACTTTTATGTAGGAATGCTTATTTAGGAATGCTTTGAAATTACCAAAAATTGTTTTGTGTAATAGGATTGGTAAATAATATTCATACAATGAATGATACGACACTGAGTATCCCAACAGTGAAATGTTGTGTTCTGGTCACCACTTGTCTTTCACACATTTCACAGCGTTTCAGCAACCATTCAATACGAGTTTAATAGAATAAACAAAGTTTTTAAGTAGAACCTTGTTAAAATTTTCACACGAACTGGAAATATGCCGTTTAAGGAACCATCAAACAAAATTTGATTCGAAAACGAGACGTATCGCGCTGTCACTGTCAGCGTTCGTTTGATCATCGGATGTACAAAACAAGCGGCGTCGGCGCATTCACAAAAAATACCGCGCTCTCCAGATCGACATGCTATCTGTAAACCACTTATATGTAAATGAAGCACTGTATTAAATAACGAAGATTGAATAAATAGCTTTTGATACACTCATATGAGTACCAAAACTGAAGGATATAAATTTAGGAACCACAAAAAAAAGTGGTCATGGGATGATTATCCCGTTCGAATGTTATGTGGGGGAAAAAACACATGAACATGAATTTTATGTTGGCTTCAGACAATCCGCGGCGTTATCATTCCAACAGTGAGTTCATCGTTCAGAGAGCCCCACCTCCGCCTTGGCCAAACAACAAGCCAAGCCGTCGACTTCGACTCCGCACGGCGTGCGAACAACCACAAGCACAACAGCCACGCTGCCGGCGGTAGCCAACCCGCTCTTCATCCAGCAGTTCAACTGAGTGAAGTTGAAAAAATGGACGAAGCCGACGAAGACGAGGTAGCTGAACGCGTCTAGGCTCGTCGGCGACACCTCCCCCACGTTGGCAAAGTTCGCCAGAGCCGCGATGAGCGGCAAAACAACGAGCACCGCCCCGAAGAGGTTCCACCTGTAGAACCGGATGAAGCACCAGAAGACCCCGTCGAACCAGCGGACCAGCGCCCGCAGACACAGCGCCAGCCCCAGCAGCTGGCAGGCCAGCAGCGCGAAGAAGGTGACCACCCAGACCTTGGTGGGGCCGTACGCTAGGGCCGCCCCAGCGGACACCACGAGGAAGGCGGCCATCGACACCACCACGTCCAGGTAGGTGCTGAAGTTGGAGTGGGCTAGCGTCGCGATGCCACCGCCACCGTCGCTTTTAGGGACGTGGTGGACGTTCTCGCGGTACTGCCGCTCCATGTCGGCGTCCTTGAAGAAGAGGGTGACTTTGGAGAGGGGCGGCTTGATGAAGTAGGATGACCTCGACTTGGAGTTGTCCTGGACGCACTTGATCAGCTGGCGGTCGGACTGCTTGCGCAGGTTCTGGATGCACGTGCCGTACTTGTCGAAGAAAGGGCCGTGGTGCTTCGGTGGCGGTTTGGGGCAGGCGTTGATCGAGCATTGGCTCGAGGTGTAATATCCGGAGACGCGGTGGAGTACGTCCGAGTTTGGGGCGTTCTCCGTCTGGAATAAATCCGGAATTCATTTTTTTTATTCCGCGTTATAGTTTGTGGAAATTCATCGAATGCGTGTTTTTATTTTGTTCAACAATTCGTTTTCTTCATGGGATGAAATTGATTCACATTTCCTCATAAGTTTCAAAAAATAGTGAATCTGGCAACACAGGAATATGCCTATCAGAGGACTCAATAGGATGTCACAAGAAGCGGCCATAATACTTTTGTTTAAATACCGAACTGAATTAGAAGGTTTCAGCGCGGCGTTTATTTGAACATTACTCAATATCTTTTCGGAAAAACTATGAATACAAGATATTTTCCTACTATATCCCAACTACAAGCTCGTTTGAACCAAATTCGCGCGTTGTGATCATATATATTATAACAACTATATAGATAACACCTATTCTTCTCTTCAAGCGAAAGTGAAGCCAGTTTTGTAAAAACGAAAGACTGTCTGGCTTGCTAATGATGAATTGTGCGCATGCGCGGATTTTGACGAGTCGAAATCCACTGACATTTTTAGAATTTCATAGGTTAGGTATATTTGTTAACCCAAATTATGTAAAAGGGCGTCAATATAGTTATAAATGTACTTACTGATTGTTTACAGAAGTGATAAGTGAGTGATAACAGTGATTGATCAAAAATATGCCCACGAATCTTGTTCCGATGACTATATGCAAATCGCAAGTATCGCTTTGTAGTTCACATCCATTTCTACATCTAGCATCAACTATTATCCAATATCGTCCAACAATCCATCGATAAATGAATATTTGAAAGATATATGTCATGATAAAATAAAAACATCGAATTGAAGGTTACGTGACACATTTGATTGATTTTTAATAATTATCATACGTTTATCGCTCACTAGAAAGCTACTCTCCTCCATGATGAAAACGAATGTCGATTCCTAATTCGAACTTGCGCATGCGCATATCCGCGATTTGTCCCGCAGACTGTCATTTGTTTTATTTCTCGGCTTCAGCTCTGTTACCTATATAGTTATTATTAGATATATGGTTGTGATATCGCCTAAGGTTATGAAATGTAGTATTACTGAAAAACAGTTTATAGTAGAAGTGACAGTTAATGTTCTGTGACAGCATGTTTAAATAAACCTCTTGAACATCAATCAGTCGATTAATAATCAAGAACGTTCAATACTCAGGGATGACATCTGGATTATATTGACGCTAGAACATATATTGTACAACTCTCACCTGTATACTACTTCTCCTACTGTTGCTCTTGATTCCCGAATCTTTCCTACTTTGATTCACATTCTCTTCCAAACAAGCGATGCTGGATAACCTGCTCGGTAGATCGAAAGACTTTTTGGGTCTCTGCAGGTTACCAGCAGACACTGTGGCACTCCTCGCTCTCTCCCGTGGCTCGATACCTGAAGCAACCGAACCTCCAAAACATATAGCACATGACGAGGAGAAACAAAGTGTCACAATCATTATCCTCAGGCTGGAACACCAAATATCACATCATCAAATTCTAGGGTTGGCAATCTGTCGTCATGTCGGCTGTCACTTAGTTGTCAATGTCTTTCGTTTATTCATTCAATGATTATTTCTGTAATATAGCAAAGAATATAATATCTCAATTACCAAACATACACCATGGACCTACTGATTTTCTAAATCATTCGAACATACCACTCCATTCAATTTTCCTATCTCCAGTAACCCCACAAGAAGTAACAGATGCAATCAAAAGATTAAAAAATTCCTTTTGTCTGGACATTTATGATATGAATTCCTATATTGTCAAAGAGATCGTAGATATGATAGCTTGTCCTTTTTCAGTACTGATAAATGAATGTTTTTCAAAGGGAGTTTTCCCAGATGTTTTTAAAATATCAATAGTATTACCCCAGCTCAAAAAAGGGGACCCTCTATGTGTAGAAAACTATAGGCCAATTTCAATCATACCTATTCTCGCCAAAATATTTGAGATGCTGATTAAAGATAGGCTAACAAATTATTTAGAATCAAACACCCTATGGTGTGCCGAACAATTTGGTTTCAGGAAAAACAGTTCCACAACCAAAGCTATTTTACGTGTCCTATCGAACGTAGTTGAAGGCCTTGAAGAGGGTAATCACTCCCTCATTACTCTATGTGATCTAACTAAAGCTTTTGATTGTGTCTCTCATAATATCCTATTGGACAAATTACGATTATACGGAATAAGAGGATCTGCTCTCAGATTTTTCAAATCCTATCTTTGCGGGAGATTACAGTGTGTAATGACAAATGGCAAGCAATCATCCCTGGTGGAAGTCACACACGGAGTACCCCAAGGCTCAGTCCTTGGCCCAGTACTGTTTATCGCATATATAAACGACCTCTGTCAATATATGCTTCCAGCAAAAAGTGTGCTATTCGCGGACGATACAACCTTGATAAATTCAGATGAGGATATTGAAACTTTATTCCGATTATCAGAAGCTAATCTTGAGAAAGCCAACGATTGGTTTACGGCAAACAAACTCAGCCTTAACATCGACAAAAACCAGCAACTTTTAATTTCCACACATTCAAACATCCCCACTGGTAATAGTGTGAAACTTCTCGGTATCATAATCGACGATAGACTAAATTGGTCACAGCATGTTGAACAGTTAGGACATAAACTCTCCAGTGTTATATTCTTAATACGGAGATTAAAGAACCTAGTCAATTGTGATGTAATAAAAACATGCTATTTCAGCTTATTCCACAGCCACATAATGTATGGTATAGTACTATGGGGAAATTCCAGCCATGCGAGTAACATTTTTGTGTTACAGAAAAAAGTTATCAGAATCATAAGCGGAGCAAAGTACAGGGATCATTGTCGTCCGCTCTTCATTAAATTGAAAATTATGCCCATTCCAACCATCTTCATATACACAACTCTACTAGAAATACACAATAATAAAGAAAATTTCGAGACTATCTCTGCAAATCACCGGTATCCAACTAGGTCTGGTAATTTGTTGAAAAAACCCAAACATAGACTTGCAGTGACTAGAAGAAACACTTTAAATATCGACATTTATAATAAGTTACCAGAAGAAGTTAGGCTTTTAAATGCACACAAGTTCAAAACAACGGTAAAACATTTTCTTTTAAACCATTGTTTTTATAGTGTGACAGAATATCTCAACAATGAATATGAAATTACCGATATTTTCCCTACTTTAAGCGTTTCAAATGAAACCACCTTTTGAGATATGTATTTATACAATTATTATTTTACATTATCTGTTTGGTTTTATATATTTGTTATACTCTTGTGATATTGCATATTAGATTTACTCTATTTTATTTATACACTTTTTGTATTTATAATGGGTCCTGACATTTTAAATTTCACATTTTTAGATTTAGATTTCTTTTTTTGCCTCTATTTTTAAGTTTAGACTTGCTGCAAATGTACCAATGTATGTAACGTAGTCAATAAATTACTTACTTACATATGAGTTAATGTCCTTTATTCTATAACCGGTTAATAAAGTAGCCTTTGACGCATTCAATTGTCAACACAAAATTGACGTTTTACAGTGGAACTGTCACCGTGGTCCCAATTGCGCTAACGCTAATTATTCTGAGCGCGCTCTGAATTGTCAATGCTGGTCCGAATCAGTTTGGACAGTTGGCACAGCTTTGAACGCGCTTAATATGAATTTGAATTCAACTGACAACTTGAAGCTGACATCTGACATTATCATAGAAGAACAAGCGTTGGTGCGAACAATAACTTCAATTGATGATGATGAGGATAGCGATACTGAAATGTTCTTTATCGACTCTTCATCTAGTAGCGAGGATGAAGAAGTTGATGCAGCCCTTTACTATAATGTACTTTTGGTATTATCGCACAAAGAAGATCGTTGGTTTTGAGCAAGGTTAGTATTCTACTAACCTTGGGTTATAAGACCTCGAATTGAGAGAGTTGTTTCTTTATACTCTACAGAGAGGAATTCAAATCGCACTTCAGGTAGGCATGAAAATTTCTTTCACTCTTTCCACCCGATAAAATGCCACAAATGTGACAGCACTCAGACTGCTTTACCTCGAAACTGTGAGCTCTCTGAGCGTGAGAAGTGATGTCATCCATGACGCCATAGTAAAACACAGTGCCATAATTGCGATGTTCTAAGCGCCATTCGGACCGCCAATAAGCGCGCTCAGAGCACTTTAAGCGCAATTCGGACCACGGTGTGTATGTGAACAGATATTCATGAATGACTGACTGATAGGAAAATGGTTACAACATAATATATCGATTCACATCCACTGCACAAATAAATCAGCTTAAGGGTGGCGAATGTCAAGTATTTCAAGGTTTTCCAGGTTGAAAGCAATTCGCTTTCTAGAATATTCGAGCGAGTTCGAGAAAGTTATCGTACTCAATGGAAACATTAGATTCCTCACATGGACGACAGTGTTACAGAAAGGGTGACCGCCAACTTAGATGCAAAGCAACCCTCGAAGTCTCATTGAGACTTGTATGAAAAAGGAAGACATGGACCTTAGCTTTAAGTGTCATCCGAAGCACTACTACTCGGCTGGTTATCGTTGAGAGTCCGAAGGATTGAAATCTAAGTACCAAGAATGTTCGGTTGGTCACCTCTATCTCCTCCCGCTAAACGATGCTATACAGAAATAAATGAAATTTCCAATAGCCGCACCGGGATTCGAACCAGGACCCTCTGGGCCCAAAGGCCAGCGCCTCAACGCACTCGACCACCAACTCACCAACAGCGAGCGATTGTTATTGAGCAAAATCATTCAAATGCGTAGAGTAAATTTCAACAAGAGGATTTGTTTCGCTAGTACCTAGTGCATCATTGATGGAATAACCTACGGTGGTTGCCATTACCTTCCAACATGGGAGACCTTCCTCGACGAGACCGATTGCTCCCAGTGCGCGTCAGCAAAGAGAAATCCCCGGCAGGGGATCGGCTGTACTGGGACCGGTAGCTGCCGCTCCTGAGGAACTCGCTGTTCGATGGATAGTCGAATTGGCCGATGTCGCTACGGGACTGGCTGATGTAGGATTTGATGTCGATGGTGTCTTTGAACTCGTCTTCGCCCTCGGCGCTACGCTCGTTCGCGGAGGAGTCTTTTATGCCATTGACTTTGGCTTCGATGATCATAGGAATCTGGAACCAATCGGTGCTTGGGTGTAGTTGCAGATTAGTGGAAATTGGAATTATGAAGAGACTGACTTTTGTGTGAAGAAGTAAATTTTATTGATAATAAACAAGAGATAATATAAACAGTCGTCATGGATGAACTCATCAGTAAATATATAATATATAAAGTGTTCTCCATCCATCGGCGCTCTAAATCAATAAAGTATATATAACATTCCTACAGGTGTTTACTTCGTTTATGGCGCGGTTGTCGTTTGTTTCGGTTTTTCTCGGAGTCATTCTGCTCATGAGCGAAAAAACACCAACATAATACCGGTTTCCCATTCCGCATGTAAATATGAGGTGAGTGAGACAAAATGGTTACTGAAACATGCTTTTGATAAGAACTTCTTTGATATCCAATTCCAATAAATAAAACTCCATGACTTCAACCATGATGGAAGGAAGATGGTGAAATCACTGTTGATGTTTAATTTCAATAAAAAACTTCAACACAATAAGAATCGATACTCTCAGAAGATGGCAAACGTATCTACCCTCCAAACAACAAAATTTCGGTGACCAGCTGAGAGAGTAAGAAATTTTTTACAATCATTCGAGGGTGCCAAAAGTACTCACAAAATATTCTGAATCTGATGAAACAGTATACTAATACACTGTGTCCAAGATAAGAATGAACAGCATGGGGATATCGGAAACGGAAGTGATACGGGGTCGATTAAATTAGAGAAAAGTAGCGCATTTATGTGCCTAATAATACGACATTTAGAAAGTTTTAATATTCCAATTAGTTTCGGAGATATCCGAGAAAAACCGAAATTTGAGAATTTCGTTTATATTTTCTCCTAACTTTATTTTCAAAGGAAATGTAAAACAAATAGCACTTCGCCATGGCCACTTTTCAAGGACTACACGATAACATAAGCAGAATTTTTCTGCGACGTTTCGTCTTTTAGAAAACATAATCAGCTTTGTATTTTTATATGAGCCGAAACTAAAGTATACCCTGTATACGACTCCATTTTTCATTGTTAATACAGCAATGTATCACACAATATGATTTCGGAACCATTTCTCGCGCACACACACAGTTTATATGAGACAATTACATCTCAGCTCTAGTCATGCTCGGTTCTCGATGGTTTGTAAATGTTTTGAAGGGCGAATTTTTCTTAATATGCCAGTTTTATCTGCTGAAAATTGTTAAAAACAATGACTGACAATGTGACTTTTTTTGTTTCCTGATTCTCTGGTCAATGAATCATTTACATCGAACAATTTGTAACCCTTAGCTAGCTCACAGGGTATATTAGCAGGTCCAATTCTGTTAGGTTATTTCGTAGAGACTATTTTCTATAATTTCTCAAAAGATTTTATTTTTATAGTAGACAGCAGGCGCCAGCCAAAATGAATTGACAGGGAAGAGATGACAAGATTAAATAGAATTCAGTTTATTAAGAATTTGATGAACTTACATTTTATATATAAACAGAATCAGTAAAATATTATTGACTAACGGTTTGAGAATATTTTGATACATAAATATTAGGAATCGACTATGTGCAAAAACTGATACAGATAGGGATTTTTCTTTGTTCAAATTGATCAGATTATCATCTACTATACGAATCCTTTCATCAAATATTCCTCTGAGGTAAAAATTGATTTCACAGATCTCTCACAAAACCTCTCCTGTATATATTATACAACCCAAAACAAAATGAAGTCAGGATCGGTCTGACTTAAACTATAGTGAACTTGGTATAAGTATGTGAATATTTACATCTACCGATATTACGTTAGTGAAATACGGATCAACAGCTGTTGGCCACGTAAATAGTATAACAATACAAGTACAAATACTAGTTGCTAAAACATCAGATTACATGTATTCGACCTGATAAATACACACTGTATATATTTTGAGGGGGAAATAATACACCAAATGCAGCTCTTTATTCACCAGCGATGTCCTGATGGGCCGTATAAGAGATGTGGAGGTACTTACGGAGTTGTAGAAACCATACCTCAATTTGGGGTCATATTAATACTTATCATCCCCAGGTCCTGATATTTTATGTTTCACTGCAGGAGTGACACTTTATTATATTCCTCTTTCCTTCAGGATACTGATAGGATTATACTTGATTACTATTAGCATTACAGACAGGGCTTGACATCGGGAAAAACCACAAATACTTCCTATTATTAATATGGTTATATGGTGAGTCTGACCAACTCCATCAGCATTGACAACGACTATCAACAGGATGGCCACTGGCCAATAGCACACCTTTGGGGTTCAACCCACAAACTCGGACTCAAATACAGATTCCGACTCAAAAAGCCTAGAAATAATATATCCTATGATACTGCAAAACTCAATCTAACATTCAACACTTACCCTAGATGTTTTTAGGCTAACGGAAACAGTGAATTCAAGTTTCTTTTCACCAAATGAAACGGAAGAATTTCCTGAGCAATTCGAGAATACCTTTTCAGGTTAGCAAGTACCTATCCTACCGATTCGTGAACGAGACATCTACCTCAACACAGAGTTTTTTGATCTAATTTTTTATTTGAGACGACTCCAACAAGAAATCAACAGGGTGGTCATATAATGTAACCGTTACACACCCCCTCTACCTCAGAAAAATATTTGAACTTGTTGAAAATATTTTTTCAAACAACCAACCGAAGAATCTATATTATTGTCAAACAGTTATTATAACAAATTCTATCCTAGGGGTTCATATAGATATATACAGAACAAACGAATACAATACATAATTGAAAGTCATCATCGACCATCAAATGACATCACCCGGGTGATCATCAATACCTTATCCTATAAAAAACGGGGTACCTTATGGTACTTAGCTAATCTAGATCAACTTTGATAATTTTAACACACACATTTTGAAGAATGGATATTCCAGAAAATATAGGCATATATGAAGATATACTAGCCAGCTTCCTTCAACCACGAGGATACCATTCAGACGAATTCATTCACCAATTCACTGCCACATTTACTCCCTTCTTGCATTCATTCCTCAGAGGATTCAGACTCTGAGTCTAGATGATACGGCTTCAAGTCCTTAGTATGGTACCGCCCAACCTTTTTACCATTTAAATCTACTAGGTCATACACTAATTTAGACACAACCTTCTTCACCTTACACAACACAAACTTGGGAGCTAGTTTAGCTGCAAAGTTTTCGGCCTTATTAGAGAGTACGAAGTTTCTCTTCCAAACTTTGTCTCCTACATGGAAAACATCGGCAGGACGCTTCCGCAAATTATAATGCCTAGCATTCTTACGGTACGCATCGGCGATATGTCTCCTTACGTCCAAGTACACCCTGGGAAGCTTATCAATTTCTTGCCCATACTCTTTTCTATTTATAGAGTCCATGAAATGAAAATCAGGTAATGTCTCGATCTTACCATAGTAACTCCCATTTGCAGGAACATACCTGCCGAAATTCAAAAAAGTCGGGGTATATCCTGTCGCTTCATTCACGGCCGTCCTCATTGCAAATCCAATCTTGTGGATCTCTCGATCCCATTCACGGTGATCTTTACCTTCCAGATACGAACGAATAGCAGCCTCGACAACCCGATTGACTCTCTCTACGGCGTTTACTTGAGCATGAAAATTCGCATTGTGGAAAATTCGAACTCCATATTCCCCTACTAACTTATTGATGTCTTTACCAGAGAACTGTACTCCATTATCGCAACAAATGACTTGTGGAGCACCGTATACTAAAAACACTTGTTCCTCCAAAAATTTAACAATCTGAGTGGCTCTCGCCTCCCTCATCGGATGTAGGAGACAAAATTTTGAAAAGTAATCTGACACCAAAAATATATATTTGTTACCACGTTTTGATCGTGGAAGAGGGCCCAACAGGTCAATCGAGATACACTGCCAAGGAAAATGTACTTTCTTTGGCTCGCCCATGAAACCCGGTCTAGCAGAATTGCTAACCTTTTGTTCTGCACAGATCTTACATTTTTTCACATATCTACGAACATCTTGAAGTAATCGTGGCCAATAATACAACTCTCGAACTCTACGAACAGTCTTGTAAATTCCCAAGTGAGCAGCCTGCGGATCGTCATGACACTCCTCCAAAATAGATGACCGTTCTCCTTTTGGGATGACCAACTTCCAATCACACTGGTTAGTTCTGAGACCAAAGTCGAAAGGAACGTGCTTATAAAGCTTACCCTGCTCTATACGCCATTCTGGATAGTTATCAGGATTCTCACCTACCTGCCTTAACATCTTACAGTACCATGAGTCTTCTTCGATACTGGTATGCTTGACTGATATCACGCAAACCTCTACAGGTGCACGGCTCAGAGCATCAGGAACAGTATTCAAAACTCCCCTTCGATATACCAGATCCATATCATATTGGCTGAGCCTCATCGACCACCTAGCCAATCTTCCAGTAGCATTTTTGAGATTAAGTAACCATAGGAGTGATGCGTGGTCAGTTTCCACAGTGAAATGAACACCGTCTACGTATGGCCTAAATTTATCAACTCCAAATAGAACCGCGGCACACTCTTTCTCTGTGGTAGTGTATCGCTTTTCCTGATCTGTCAACATACGAGATGCAAATGCAATTGCCCATTCTTTCTCGCCATCGCGTTGTGTCAGTACGGCACCTAGACCAACATTAGATGCATCACATAAAATATAGAATGGCTTCGAAAAATCTGGCGAGGCTAACACTGGTGCTGACACCAGAGCCTGCTTGATACTACGGAATGCTTCTTCAGCCT
Organism: Chrysomela aeneicollis; assembly: GCA_029955515.1. Classification (NCBI taxonomy): domain Eukaryota; kingdom Metazoa; phylum Arthropoda; class Insecta; order Coleoptera; family Chrysomelidae; genus Chrysomela; species Chrysomela aeneicollis. The sequence goes on from JARUHQ010000001.1 coordinate 31,934,791, forward strand.
CATCATTCCAACCGACTTTTTGAGATTTTCTTCGTCCTTTCAAAAGCGATGTAATTGGGGCCATAACGGTAGAGTAGTCTTTAACAAATCTCCGGTACCAACTACACATCCCGATAAACCTTTTTACCTCAGTAGCCGTACATGGTCGTGGATACTCAAGCATGGCGGTAACCTTAGTCGGATCGGTACGTAAACCCTGCCGATCAACAACAAAACCCAGATAACGGAGACTAGACCGACAAAAGGAGCACTTATCAATATTGATAGTTAGGTTAGCATTCTTCAACCTGGAGCAGACCTTGCGTAATACACTCACATGACTCTCGAAGGTGGGCGTGGCCACTATAACATCGTCCAGATAGACGAATACAAATGGATCTAGATCCATTCCTAAGACGGAGTCCATGAGTTTTTGTAGAACTTGAGCAGCATTGCACAAGCCAAAAGGCATTACCACGAACTCGAATAATCCCCTACCAGGAACGACAAATGCTGTTTTTTCGCACGATTGTGTTTCCAGCGGAATCTGCCAGAAAGCAGATTTCAAGTCTATACTAGTCAAGTATCTAGCACCCGATAACTTGGACAATATATGATCGACAATAGGCAGAGGATAAGCACATTTCTTGGTCAGTGAGTTGAGCTTCCGCCCATCGAAACAAAAACGTGGATCTCCACTCGCCTTTTCTACGATCAGGACCGGACTGGCCCAGGGACTGGTAGAAGGACGGACCACCCCTAACTCTAACATACGATCCAATTCCTTGCTGAGTACTTCCAGTTTGTAAGGCGATATTATGTGGTGACGTTGTTTCACCGGTTCGTGATTTCCAGTATCTATCCTATAAGAAATTCGATCGGTACGGCCCAACCTACCAGTTGCCAAAGTCTTGAATTCCTCAATCAAGGATTCTAGACATTCTTTTTGATCGCTAGTCAACTCAGAACACGAAAATATTCTATTAATTTCGCAAACGGATAAGTTCTCGCCGGTGGTACATTCGACCTGTGAATCACCAATGAAGTAGGTATTGCTCCCGAAATCCAACGTGATATCGAAAGCTCGACACACATCCGATCCTAAGATGATATTATGGTCTAACGAGGGTACAACTAAAAAATCAACCAATTTAAGGCAGTCACCCAATTGAATGGGTAAAGTGACCCGACCAGTTATCTTCTGAGGGGACCCATCCGCCGTGCTGATATAGGAATCACTACAAACTTGAACACTAAGTTCAAAAAGATCTAACCAGCTCATTCCGTCTTTGCCAATCACAGAATGACTAGCTCCGCTATCTAGAAGAGAGACAACAGTCCTGCCAAATATCTGTACTGAAACATACGGCCTGTTATCGTTCTCTTTTTCAACTAGAATTATATTAGTTTATTTCCCTCCATTCGCCTTCGAACTATGCTCAATTAACGGTAGAGTTTCGTTTTGATAAAATTTCCTGACATAACCAAGCCAATTACTCCAATCATTTTCCGAAAATAAGGTGTAGGCTTGTTTTCTCCCATGAACAAGACGGTCGCCTACTCTCCGCTTGTTCTTCTGCCGTTTTTTGAACAGCTCGGGCAATTAGGACGTATAACTCCTTTTCTACCACAGCCGTAGCAAGTTGGGACGCGTTGCTTCTTACAATCTTTTTTAACATGACCTTGTTCTCTGCAACTCCAACACACCACAGCTGCCACCTGTCTCCTATCGACTGGACTGGGACCTTTCGGATGACGATGACTTTCATTCGACCTGGTACTACTCGGAACATTGTGTTTACACTGACAATGATGGTCAGCTACTGATGAACTACTAGCATACGACAATCCTGGCTCCAGAGTTGAAATGTTCCTTCGAGGAGGGGGACGAAATATTTTGCTTGCCTTCTCCGTTTCCTCCAACTTCCTACATAACTCAACCAAAGAAGTGATATCTGGAATATCCTTCAAAGCTAAGTGGGAATGATACTGAGGTAAAATCCGGGCCTTCAAAATCCTCAACTTCTTCTCCTCAGAGGGTTTCTCAGAAAGACATTCAAACAAATTCTCCATGATGGATATGTAGATCACAACTGGTTCATCAACGTCCTGAGTCCGTTTTTCTATCTGTTGCCATAACTCATCATCATATTCACTAGGTAAAAAATCTTGCCTAAGTGCCTGCACAAGTGTCGCCCAAGAATCAAATCTATTTCGCCTAAGCTGCGCACGATACCACTCTAAAGCAGAGTCCTCAAAAAGATCGGAAGCAGCTTGAAAAACTCCTTCCTCTGTACATTTTCGAGCGGCCCTAAGTTCTCCTACTCTCTGTAGAAACGAATTCAACGAGACTTTGTCATTCTTTCCATTATATTTGACTGGCCATTTATAAACTGGAACTGAAGTAGAAGACTCTGTCGTAGAACTTGTTGAACGAACAGGACGGACATCACCTGCTTTAGTGACTCTTTCGACAATTTCCAACAACTCTTCCTCAAGCGCTGAAATAAAAACGATATTATCCCCTCTAAAGTGGGTGGCCGCTTCAGACACTCCGTCAGGAATCCTTCTCAAACGACCTAAGACGTGATTGATCCTACTTCGAATTCTACGAGTCACTTCCGAATTGAGGCCATCAAAATCGTCGACCACTTCCCTTATCGAATTCACACTCTCAGTAAGTTCTCTCTTTTCTAGTTCAAAATCAAAATTAGGAGTAGGATACTGATGTACCTGAGGATGAGCCATGTCCTTCCTCAACTCTCGTTTAAGATACTTTCGTTTTGTAGCAGCATCTGCTCTCTCTGTGTTTACCAGTCGTATCCGGAGTTCATAGTTCAACTCGTGAGTTCTCAGATGAATAGGTTCAATGTCATACGGATTGACATCCATATTGCCAAATAGGAACTCGACCTATACCGCCTAAACTCAACAATAAATACCTACCAATTAATCAGAATGAAATTTAAAATATCCACCACTGAAAAATTATCGTCCGATATATATGATATTTCCCAGACCTACCAAAATTATAAACGCCTCTCTACCAAAGCTACACCTGTAATATCCAACATGTATACATACATCTATTCGCCACACTGACTACTCCAACTTTTGTGGTCCACCCTGTAGTCTGCTACAGATCGTTGAGGTAATATGGACTACCTCATAACAACATCATAACCAAAAATTCAAATGATATATTCAACTCAAAAATATGTGTAACTTACCTATGGCCACCCTGTATGTCAAAACTATTGAATCATACAAGAGAATTCAAAAAAATTGCTCTTTTCATGAAAATTAAATTTTCTTTCGAATGAATGTGCATTGTGCAGTTAAACTGACTCATTTAATCTTGTCAAAAGGATTAGGGATGGAAGGGAATTGTCTACTAAAGCCCAGCAAATAGAAACATTTATCTCATTGAGTTTCAGCTAATAACCAAGTTATTACTCAGGCCCCTTAAGTTGAGGCGCCATTTTGGTAACCCTTAGCTAGCTCACAGGGTATATTAGCAGGTCCAATTCTGTTAGGTTATTTCGTAGAGACTATTTTCTATAATTTCTCAAAAGATTTTATTTTTATAGTAGACAGCAGGCGCCAGCCAAAATGAATTGACAGGGAAGAGATGACAAGATTAAATAGAATTCAGTTTATTAAGAATTTGATGAACTTACATTTTATATATAAACAGAATCAGTAAAATATTATTGACTAACGGTTTGAGAATATTTTGATACATAAATATTAGGAATCGACTATGTGCAAAAACTGATACAGATAGGGATTTTTCTTTGTTCAAATTGATCAGATTATCATCTACTATACGAATCCTTTCATCAAATATTCCTCTGAGGTAAAAATTGATTTCACAGATCTCTCACAAAACCTCTCCTGTATATATTATACAACCCAAAACAAAATGAAGTCAGGATCGGTCTGACTTAAACTATAGTGAACTTGGTATAAGTATGTGAATATTTACATCTACCGATATTACGTTAGTGAAATACGGATCAACAGCTGTTGGCCACGTAAATAGTATAACAATACAAGTACAAATACTAGTTGCTAAAACATCAGATTACATGTATTCGACCTGATAAATACACACTGTATATATTTTGAGGGGGAAATAATACACCAAATGCAGCTCTTTATTCACCAGCGATGTCCTGATGGGCCGTATAAGAGATGTGGAGGTACTTACGGAGTTGTAGAAACCATACCTCAATTTGGGGTCATATTAATACTTATCATCCCCAGGTCCTGATATTTTATGTTTCACTGCAGGAGTGACACTTTATTATATTCCTCTTTCCTTCAGGATACTGATAGGATTATACTTGATTACTATTAGCATTACAGACAGGGCTTGACATCGGGAAAAACCACAAATACTTCCTATTATTAATATGGTTATATGGTGAGTCTGACCAACTCCATCAGCATTGACAACGACTATCAACAGGATGGCCACTGGCCAATAGCACACCTTTGGGGTTCAACCCACAAACTCGGACTCAAATACAGATTCCGACTCAAAAAGCCTAGAAATAATATATCCTATGATACTGCAAAACTCAATCTAACATTCAACACTTACCCTAGATGTTTTTAGGCTAACGGAAACAGTGAATTCAAGTTTCTTTTCACCAAATGAAACGGAAGAATTTCCTGAGCAATTCGAGAATACCTTTTCAGGTTAGCAAGTACCTATCCTACCGATTCGTGAACGAGACATCTACCTCAACACAGAGTTTTTTGATCTAATTTTTTATTTGAGACGACTCCAACAAGAAATCAACAGGGTGGTCATATAATGTAACCGTTACAAATTCTGTGTTTGGAATAGGAGCTTTGCTGTGCTAAAAGGAGCGCGTAATTCGGAATGTAGATAGTTTTGGTCTTACGAGCCCCGAAGCACAGATTAGAAAACCTTACAGATGAGACAATCAGACAGAGCAAATTAATTTAGAGAGAGATGTCGAAAGCGCAAAATTTAAAGGTCCAGCCATAGATATGCGCAGGCGCTAAAGTATTGATCGAGTTTAGTTTACATCATTTTGTTGGTTAGGTTACAAATATTTTCGTTTAACACGATTCACGATCCAGTATTTCGGATTGGTTTATGTTCTTACGATGTATCAATGTATTATATATTCTCCATTCAAAAGGTGAAGTAATAAAGGTTTTGAGGATTATCATAGCACAGATTAAACAACCTGTGACCATAGGAATATAACTTCATTATCTGGAATGTGAATCAGGTACAATGATATGTTTATCAGTAATCATTACTGTGTATATAAAGATTGCGTAAAACTGGGTGAGTATTTATATTGAGTGATATTATTGACATCAATCAAACATTTTCCTTTGATGAGAATATCACAATTTTTGCTGCACCTATTTCAAGTGGAGGAATTTAAATTTCTGAACTTCGAAATATTCGAATTTCATCGTAAAATTCATTCAGAATACGTCTTATTCCCGATAATTTCTGATGACAACTTGTTCATAATGAATCACTCAGAAGTAGGTAACCTTATATCACATATCTTTTATATTGTTGTTGATTAGGCATTCCTAATATGGCAACATTGCACTTCAATAGTTCCAGCGGCTATCCGACAACTGGCGATGCGCAAAATTCAAAGGTCCGAGGTAAATGAAAACGGATGTCGGCACATCAAACAAAATGGGCGCAGTGTCTCATCTCCAAGCTTTTCTAATCTGTGCCCGAAGGCACAAACCCCTCCACTCACTTGTTGGTAACCGTCATCCGCAGAACTAGGCGACGCCGCGACGCCCGCTTCCCCACCTTCTCCCTGCCTCTCTGCCAGCCTCCGCATGAAATTCGAAATCCGCCAACTGCGCAGCCTCCCCGCCCCCTTGACCGCCGCCGCCCCGCCTCCGGGCGGCACTGCGCCGCCCCCGCCCCCCGCCTCCAGGTCGAGCCCGCTGGGCAGACTGCTCGCCTTCAACTTGCCGACGTCAGGCGCCGCTAGGAGGCGTCGCGACGGCCGCCGGCGCCCAGAGGCGGCGTCGGGGGGCGGCACGGCCAGACGCAGGGCGTCGGTGTACTTTTGGCGGCCCTCGGCGCGGAACGAGCCGCCGTACGCGGGGGCGGGGTCGTCCCTGCGGCCCTGGATGAAGTAGGTGCGGAGCCCTGCGAAGGAACAAGTGCAACAACATGTCTTGTAAAATGTGTGTCATATACACATTTTTTCTATTTTGCGTCAATTTGAAGTATTTTATTGAAAATAATATTCAAAATTTGACGGATGCTGTCAGTTCATATTACCATAGATGCGTTCCGAAATTCGTAACTGTTCAGTTCCAAAATCACTGAATTACACTGGTAGCATTTTCCTGCCTTCTGAATCGTCACTACCAGAGATAAGTAACCCACTAACAAGATGTGCACGTCAATGCTAAAATTTGGCAATATATTTTTCATGCTTTTGGAATCAACCACAAGATGGAACTAGTGCCGTTGATTCCAAAGAGTGAACATAGCTTTTTCAGCTGCCATATCTGGCTGCCATGTTCAAGGTCAGATTTTTCTGTCTTTTTCTTCATCAGTTTGTCTTTGTCGTTTGTATTCAACTGTCTTCCACTTTGTTTATTTATTGATTTTTATCGACTTTGTACGGTGGAAATTTGTTCCCGTTCTCGTGAATATTGTGGTTTTACATCAGAATTTCATTCATATCTTTATCAAAGTACTATTGAACAATATGAATTACTCCAGTTGCATATTTGTATAATCAATTTATTATTGAGAAATGCAGTGACAGTGGCAATGTCATGATCAGGAAATATTGCGAGTACTTGAACTGTGAAAGAACACGTCGCCGAAATGAGGATTTCGTTTCCCAATCAAAGATTTTCTTCGAACAAAAAATTGGATCGTTAATTATTCAGGTACGTCACACTACCAGTTGATATTTTACACTCACTATGTTCTGAGTGATATACTTGATTATTCTTTTTCTGTTACAGGAGATGTTGAGCTAATAGATTCGAGTTGGGTAGAACTGTACAAAGGGCTAGTTTGAGAATATCATTTCACTGAGGATAATAATACATTGCTCAGTAATAGATTGAATATCCAAAGCACCTATGAGAACATTTTCAAGACCATCAGTATGAAAAAAAACGTAAATAAATTGATGAGGAGAGGGACAGAAATGCATCAGCCAATGTATCTTCAACTAGTCATCATTATTAAATAATAACCACTTCCAATGTGTTGTTGAATATTGTATAAAAATAATCACTGACAATTCAATATTTATTCATACAACAGTAAAAGATATTTTTCATAATCAATTGATATTATTACATTGCTCGTTTTATTTTACAAATTGTATGATCAAAAGATCCCTAATGAGGATAGAGATAGAAAGCCTCTTCATACTAAAGTGGCAACTGAAATTATGGTCATGGCACCATATACCAACAAATTCCTGAATTTGATTTTTTCAGTAGTTATTTCATTTGAATCTGCTTCAAAGGCACATCGCGCATCTTCAATGCAGAGCACTTTTTTCCAATCTTCAAGTTATTATCTACACATGTGTTAATTTTGTTTAGACCAGGATGAATAGTTGATAGTGATTCATATTTTCTCACTATATTAATGAAAAATCTGTTATCATTTATCAAATAAAACTTCTCTTTCATCCTTAAGAAAATGAATAATAAATATAAAAAACCACAGAGTAAAACGTGAAGTGAACAAATCAACTCGAGTACTGTAACACAACACACTATAATGTAATCTAAGTTCGTGAAAGTTCGTAATTTGAATTAGCTGCGAAACGCTAACTTCATATCAACAAAAATTGAGATTCATGCGTTAAACGCCATCTGTGATAATACGTTGAAACGAAAATCAATCACGTGACTATATTTCCAAATCTTCCATAAGACGTGCACATCTTGTTATTACTTATCTCTGGTCACTACATATGAGGAGAGAAATTTAGGTAGAGTACCGATAATAATTTTCAACAACCACTATGGTTGACAATATTGACAGTTGACTTTTGACAGTATTAACAGTTGACATTTGGTTCACGAATGGCTATGTTCCGTTTCCAAAGTTGGTTCCGGTTTGGCATACCATATCATTTACCGACTGAAAACTATTTCATTATACAAGAATAAATTGACTTCTCATAAGACAGAGATGAAAAATTTAAAATTCGAAAATTGTGTTTGTCATTGACAAGTAACGACTGACCTGCGTTTCGTATATAAACCGGCATATCTGTCAACCACTGATTTACCAGTCCGCCATTTTTGTGAACCGCTCGGTTAACCAACTTCGAAAACGGAACAAAGCCATATTTCGGAACGGTTTTCCTTTGGTTTTTCTGTTGAGCAATTTGTTATTATCACTGTTAAACGATATTCAACGTTGAGAATAATTTTTATTCAAATTTTTCCTTAGGTTAACTTCAACTAGAAGACAAACATTAAAATTGATAAACAAATCAAACGACATTTCTGACAACCGTCAACCCATCTGACCAAACAAATAGTCGGTTTTTTGGTTGACAAATTTTCAGAATTATGTTTCGAAAATAACTTTTCGTTATTATCGTTACTGATGTTTTCTACTGCCGGCAGAAAAGGACATGAGACACCAGTGTCAGAGACAAAATTCATATTAAAAAAAAAATTCCTATCATTTTGGACAAATTTGAATCCAGTGTAGATACCGAGACGGCAGAAACATTCAGGTGCTAATGTTTTACCACTTCACGTTTCTGTATCTCCGTACACAAAAAACATACCGCATGACCCTCACAATACTTGGCGTAATTTTAGGTCTGTTCGCTGTGTCTCCATTAACGGCATTAACTACACTATTGTACAGAATAGTAGATTGTGTAACACTGATACCGTTCGGTGATTTTCCGTGTACACTTACACTATGTTCGTTGTTAAAATGTTGTGTAGTGCAAATGGATATTGGATTATATGAGGTTAGATGTATATAATGATATATTTTGAAAACTTCTTCAACAAAGTAAGTAATGGTTATATTTGTTACCCGGGAATCTTTTGTCCCCATTTACGAAAGCATCAAAAGAATTGACATCAATGCCATTGATTGATCCTCGTCAGATGAACTTGTCAACAATTCATCGTCCGAATTCGCAATGATATTCTCGATTATTTCATCATCACTGTGCATTTTTGATACATTCAGAAGATTCACAAGCAACAAATAAATACAGAATGATTATAAGCATAACCTCCAAATCAAAGTCCTAGAATTAGCAGAAAGCAGAATAAAAGCACCGAACCAAGGTGGATATAGGATGGTGAAACAGCTTCCTATTAACAAGCACTAGAATAAACTGTAGACCTTAGCCTACTTGATTTTATACCGTAGTAATATTTCCTGAAGTTATCAGAGATGGCAACATACCTTGTGTCGGTAAAACAGAAACTGTGCATCTGTCATACTTTTATCAGTTTCATCTGTTCTAGATGAAAAATGATTGAGAAGAGTCAAAATATCAATATTCATTCCAAATTTATCGAAAATATATTGTTTTAATGTCGTTTCAAGTCACGTCTGTCAGATGTGAACCACAGAAATGCGTAAGCAACAGAAATCTTCTTCGATAATCGATCTTACCGCCATCTTCTTTCAAGTCGTGGAAATGTTAGTACCTTCTCAAACGGTCTACAAGTTTTTCGCAGAAACAATTGAAGAGCTGTTTCACCATCCTATATCCACCTTGCACCGAACAGATATTGAACTAATTACACTCCACTTCACTACACTCATCTACAACGACCAGTGGGTGTAAGAAATTGTAGCGTACAATATAAATTTCATGCATAAACAGCGAACAGACCTTAGCTTTGTTTTGGTTTTCGTCAGAACCGTTCTAGAACCGTCCTAGAACGGTTCTGCTCATGCGCATTTGCTTCATGAGATCAATTTGAAAAGAATGCGCATGAGCAGTATAGTTCCAGAACGGTTCTGAGAAGAACCAAAACAAACCTATTATTATAATAATTTCTGCGGACGAGGGTTGCTACTGGGTGTTTTATCACAACTGGTGGTTGAGCATCAACCAACAGATGAATTGCTATCGATAAACCCGCGGCCCTCTCCTACTCACCCATCACGTCGTCGCCCTGCTCGAGCAGATAGGCGTCCCTCAGGAAGCCCACCGTCTTCTCGGACACGTGGACGGCGCCGGGACGGCCGGTCGCCTCCATCTTGCTGGCCAGCGTGACGTCATTCGACCACACGTCGAACTTGAAGCGGCGCGTACCGACGATGCCGCACAGCACGCGGCCCGTGTGGACGCCGACGCGCATCTGGACGCCCTCGCGGCGCTCCTCCTCGAAGCGCCCTATGGCGCGCACCTGGAATCATGATGGTGACAAAGACATTGCACAGAGTGAGATGATTCTATTTTTGAAATACGAGTTTGATAGACCATTGTCGATTTAAATGAACACCTAGTAGACGGTATAATATTGTCTGTTCACTGGAAACAATGACGTAACTTTTTCTGTAAGGCAGAGACATTTTCTCATAATTCGCGATAAAAAATAACACGTAGCACTATCTCATGGTAACAACTAGAACTTCTCGAAGTGGTATCGTTTTTGTTTTGTTTTCATATTTTTGATATTTGTGTCATTGTGACATAGATGTCTTGCCACCAAACAATAACTGAAACGAGAACAACGATAAGATTTCACATGTATTTCACCAGAACATCTCTCGAAAAACTGCTGGAAGTAAAGCTTTCATATCAGAAGCGAACATAAACAGAACAGAGGTTAAGTTTGTCTGTGGGTTATCCTTCAAAGAGTTCGGTGGTTATCCCACTACGAGTGGTTCACGAGTCACCGCTAGGTAGCGTATCGCTTAGCACCTATCGCGAATAACCGTGAACGGACCAAACCAAGACGCTGTCAAATCAAACTCAATATGGATACCTTGAGGCATACAAACCGTTTGAGTGCATTAAAACTCTAGCTATTTGAACCTTGTGATTTTAATTTGAAATAAGTTTTAACTCCAGAACGAATTTAAACATTCATTTGTGAATATTCTGTGTTTAGACTATATTGTGATTAGTGAATTCTCTCAAAAAATTGAAGATAGAGCTACAAAAACATGCCACATACTTGTTGTGTTGTCAAGTGTGGGAGTCGAGGAAATCGTGATGATGTGAAGTTTTTCAATATACCCAGTATACTACATTTTGCACACAAAACGGAATTGAATGAACTCTCAAAATTATTATCATAAGCCATTGTATTCCCTTTGGAAACCTTCAAAAAGGAAATTCAAAATATAAACACAAAAACACATGTAATCAAATAGACAAAACACTCCGTGTGTGCCTCAAGGCAGCCATTTTTGATCACGTGTTCTGGATTGGCTTACTATTTTGAACTTGAAATGTCATACTGGGCATAACCTAACGTTTTTATTCACATTTTGAATTACGCGCTCCTTCTCCTGTTTCAAGCACAGAATTGTTCATTGATCAGGGAATCAGGAAACAGAAAAAACGTGGTGAGAAACTCAAATGCGAGGCAAGTGAATGTATTGGCATATCAAATGTACAAGTTAATATAATTTTAATCACTCACGTTGAGTTGTATATTTGCTCCACGCATAATTCATACCCACTGAAGAAAGCACACAAAAATTGATCCTTCTTTGAACTTAAACACCACACACACTTACATTCACTTTCCTTCAACATATTTCAGCAGAATAAACTAGTATATTTGGAAAAATTCTAAAAATTTTACCAAACCCATCGAGAACCGAGCATGACGGAGCTGAACTTTGTGACAGTGACAAGTTGACAGATGAAAGTCTAGTGTTTCCGAAGAACGGTACATTTTTTGAAAAATATTGATTTCTTTCGCTGTTTCGAAACAGTAACAAATAATAATACATGGTTGTATCATAAATGTCATATGCACACAAAAAAGTTCATGTCACTCCCGGTGAAAACGGAATTTGCTGAATGAAGTTGAGTAGTTGTCAAAAAATGCAGTTTTTTATGCATTAAACAAATTCCATTCCATCATCTCGTAAAACAAAAAAATAATAGTGGCGTAGACTTTCACTAAAAAATATACGTGTTTTTTCCACTGAAATATAACCAATAACTGGAACGCTAATATAGGTAAATGCGCGGGGAACTCATGTCTTTGATCACTACAACTGTATACATTTGATGACGTACGTCTGTGATGAGAAGAACTAAATCAGACGCGGCTTGGCACTTTTTGTTTCGTGTTAATTCTCACTGGTCAAGTGGTAAATGGTCATTCGCCAAATCCAAATCAAAGAGAAGTTGTTCCATATCGTCAATTTGCCCTGTTTGATAGTTTGATAACATTTTCATAAACAAAATAGGTTGAAGGTGCATTGCTGCAATGCAAAAACTGCAGTACTAATTCTAGTTTAACCTTTTTTTGGTGAGTTGAGATTGATACTTATACTTGAGCTGTATTATTTTATCTTAAAATCATCCATTTTCAGTGTAACTAAGAATAGACATTGCTCATGAATGAAAGCTAGATATTGGTAGATATCCAAATATTGAGACTTTGAGCTATGAAAATGTGATTTGTGAAGAACATATCATCATTGATGACATCATATAACTTCTGGTGATAAAAAACGTCTGAAACGTGATTCAGTTCCCAGGCTGAATCTTGGTCCTCAAAAGCCTCTGTCAACTATCCAGTGAACAGTGTAAACAGAATTCAAATTGTTCAAAGCAGTGAAAAGTTATTCAGATTTCAACAGGGGCAAAATTTCGGGGTGCGACGTGATTAGTGCTGTGTAGTTTAGAATAAATACATATATTATAATATAATGTGCTTTATTCTATATGGAAATTGTTTTTTGACTGTTTACTTACCATATTGTGTCACAGGAACTAAAATTATTATTACAAAGATTGGTTGATCACGAACTCATTTACTGTAGGACAAGGATTATAGAATAGAATTTATTCGGCGCTGAAGAATTTTACATACACATAAAACGATACATACATAGAAACTTGGAATAGTTAAAGAACATTAAGAAATATACAATCAAGATAATAAATCAAAAAAAATAGAAACATTTGATTCATTAAAAATATGAAAAAATCCTACCACCAGTTTCGATTTAATTCGGTTGTATAATGATTTCCATAATTCGCTCCAAAAACTTTGGTTTCACCCTGGAACTGCTAATTTAGATAGTTCTTTATGTAATGTTTCTTCAGAGATGTTAATGTTGATAATTGGTCTCAAAGCACAGTGCAGGTGGTCTGTGTACCAAAGGCTAGACCGGACCTGGTTACAGTAATAATGCGCATGCTCCCGGCCTGATTTATTTTCAGTGTTTTTTTCATTCAACTGCTTGTTTCGGAAGTGACAAAAGATAGTACCGATGATACCCTACAACTCTCATATCCAATGTTTTGCACCACACCTTGTACAGTTCATCTAAGTCCGTGTCTCACGGTCAAACTATTTGATCAAACTATGAAAGTGTGATGTCATCAATGACGTCACATCAAACAGCAGCTGAAATTAGAACATGTTCTAAATATTTTACCTGATAAGGTTAAAGTTTTTTGTTGACACCGAAAATCGAAACGTCAGAATACTAATAGACTTTAGTTTTGGACTGTTGGAAATGTCTGCTGCTTGAAATTGGACCGAGGAGCAAGTAACGTTCCTAATAGATCTCCATAGAAGCAATAAATAACTTTTGTATAACATCAGACAAAAAGATTACCACAAGGGTGATATCATATGCATAGAATGATATTGCTAGTCATTCTCACGGCAAAATAACTGGTAGGTGTTCTGAGTCATCCTTTCAATTTATAATAAGTACTAAAATATTCCATAGAATCAGGAGTTGAGGCATTGTTCAATGTTTGGCAAACACAGTTCAATAGAGAAATGAGGTAGTTTCGTTTCTACTTCACTAACTCTGAAGGGACGCGCAACTTACCATGAAATAAATGTTTAGAGATTTAGATATTGTTTTAAAAGCGAGATTCCACCTTGAATGTAGATTTCTCTTCCGTTATGATCAATCAATTTTTGAACTGTTTGAACAAACTTCTTTAAATCGTGTGAACAGTATTTCTGCACATTTCAAATATTTGAATCAAATAGACAGAAACGACGTCACGTCAAACAGATTTGATCAAATAGTTTGACCGTGAGACACGGACTTAAGGGATCAAAACATAAGAGAGACTCATCCACATAACAAAACCAATCCTCACCATGCTGAGCCCCATCTCGACGGTGCAGAGCGCGTGGTCTGGCCTTGGCTCGGGGCAGCCGCTGACGCAGTAGTAGCAGTCGCCCAACGTCGAGATCTTTTCGCAGTTGTGCGTCTTGCACAGCACGTCGAAGCGCTGGAAGAGGCCGTTCAGGATGTCCACCAGCTCCTCGGCGCTTTTGTTCGCCGACATGCGCGTGAAGCCGACAATGTCGGCGAACAGGATGCTGACGTTCTCCATGTGGTCCATGTTGAAGGGCCTGGATGTGGGCAGGATGCAAGGATGGTAAACTAGAGAAGGATGGTTCATTGCCATAAGACGCAATGTTGGCACATCGAACAGCGTTCGTGACATCACTGACGGCCCTCAATCTTTGTTTACGTTTATGTAATTTTTATGTTTCAATATTCATATTGTGACACAATTGTGGATTGTGGCTATACGAATTGTTTTTTTTTTCAAATAAAGTTCTTCAATAATTGTAGGTATAGACAAATTACTCAGTAAGAAGATTTAGTAGTGTTGATAAATATTAATAAATTATTACATCACCTGCATTGAAAAGTGTGTAATGTTTATGAAATCATTTCCATCTAATAACCAGTATGCCAGGTAGCAGATTTCCTATTTTTCGACAAAAACCAAGAGGATTCCAGTATTATTTACCACACATTTCCAAAAGGCACTGATTTTGTTTGGGATACTTTTTTGAAAAGGTGGATGAGTTGTGAACATGCAGATGTTGTTAATCCTGATACAAGTCATACATCAGAGCTGTGATTTGTCCAACCAAATTTAAGAAAGATCTACAAAATGGGTAGATGAAAATGTATTATGAAAAAGAAGTACCTATATTCTCATTATTTTATGATGTTCCATGTAATCAGATTCAGGAATTTTGTTTTACTTCGAGCTATAATGAGGATATAAAAACCTGCAAATAAAAGAAACAACCTGGATTGCATCTATAGTAGAGTCCAATGTATAAATGAAGAAAATAGTCAGCTAATGAGAAAATCGAAATTGATGTCAATATATTTATATTCCTATTATGTATAATGTAGGTACCTATAAATTAAATTAAAGAATGTATTTTATTTTCACCATTCAGTGATAATTGTTAAACTTGATAAAATAGGTAGGTATATCAATTTCAATTCAAAATATGAACTTTCAATAACCTGTGCATTAAATAATATATATGCACAAATACATATTACATGCATCATTCATCAGTACCTATGAATTCTTCATTGAAATTTCTCTATTTTCAATATGAAATTGTTTTCAAGGTGGGTATTAGGTACTTACCTATTTATGGAATAGGTATACTACCTGTTTTGTAAACGTTAAATTATCTCATGTATTATTTTCTGGGTGGACATTCAGGAATTTTTGTGAATCAAGGAGTTTTTGTTCACAAAAATTACTAATATTTGAAGCCATAATATGATACCAATAACCATCAATAATCAATATGTATCGATCACAGTAAAATTACTTTTAATGCCCATTTAGTGATATTCAGCATTAATAATTTTGAATTCAGGGCCGTTGATTACGTCATCGCGCGCCTTCGGAAGCCACGCCTTTTGGCCGAAAAAATCGCTTGAATGAACCATCCTTCTCTAGTTTACCATCCTTGGGCAGGATGCATGGGGAAGGAACTAATAGTACAGATTAGAGAACCTTACAGATGAGGCAGTCAGACGAAGCGAATGAAATTAGAGATGTCGAAAGCAAATTTAAAGGTCCAGTCATGGATATGCGCAGGCGCTAAGATTTTGATCGAGTTTTGTTCACATCGTTGTCATCATTTTGTTGGTTATGTTACAAATGTTTTCGTTTTACGCGATTCACGATGCAGTATTTCGGATGGGTTTATGTTCTTACAATGTATAATATATTTTCCATGAAAGATAATTCAAATGGGAATGTAATTAAGGTTTTGAGGATTATCACAGCACAGATTAAATAACTTTAGATCATATTCTTCATTATCTGGAATGTGAATCAGGTACAATAATATGTTTTATGGCAATCATTAGTGAGTATATGTTATGCTCAATAGTCGACTCGGGCATTGCCGAATTTGACAACATATAACAGCCAAATGGAATAAATTCGTTAATAAATAAACGGTGGCGTTTTAGGAAAAACGCTCGGACACGTCGATTTGTATCTTTAGTTGCGCTTTTTTTCCAAAAAAAAACTTTTTATACAGGGTGTGTCATGCCACAGTGGCCAATATCAACTTTCTTATTTTAAATGCAACACCCTGTATATTTTTCAATTTTTTGATTCCTCAGAAAATTCTAGACATATTTCATGTACAATGTCCTATACCTATCATCAACTGTTTCGGGAATATTAAATGTTTTCGGATTTATTGCAAAAATTGACATGGAAAACAGAAAATTATTTGATTACAGAAATTCGCTGCAACACACTCAATACTTATTTCCCATTTAGGTTTTGATAATGAGAAAGTAAGCAAAAACCATTTTAGCGTTCCTTCTTACTGATATGAAATAAAATAACTATAAAAAGTCTTGTTTACTTGCGTTGAAAACGCACGGCCTTAGCAGAGTGTTGTCTGTCTGCATGACAGTAGTGATTAGTGTCAGTGTTATAGTCGCTTTAATTTCGTTAACTCCATAATATCAGAAAAATGGTTTATTTAACAGAAATGCACAAAATAACAATTCTACAGATGATTGGTTATGGAGATAACATACGGACACAAAGTAAAGTTGCTCGGTTATTTCATGGAAAATTTCCAGATTCGCCGCCTATATCCCAAGGGACAATTAGTAAAATAGAAAAGCAGTTTCGCGAGCTTGGTCATGTAAGAACGATAAAAAAAGCAGCTGCCAATACAATAAATGATGAAACCAAATTGGATATTATGCTTGAGTTTGAAGAAAACTCACATAATTCTAGTCGAAAAGCAGCCCCACTGTTCAATGTTGGCCATTCATCAATTTTTCGAACATTAAAAGAAAATAAAATGCATCCCTATAAACTGATACCAACTCAGGAGCTCCTGGAAGACGATTTTGATAGGCGACTGTATTTTTGTGAACAAATGATGGCAATGCTTGATAACAATGTGATGCAGTTAGAACATGTTCTTTTTTCTGATGAGTGCACGTTTACACTTCACGGTCATGCTAATCGTCAAAATTGCCGCTATTGGTCTGCACAAAATCCTCACTGGATGAGGGAAGAACATACACAATATCCCGAAAATGTTAATGTTTGGGCAGGAATTGTTGGAGATCATATCATAGGTCCCTTTTTCATTGATGGCAATTTGAATGGAGATAATTATTTAGCACTGCTCCAAAATGATGTCGTGCCGACTTTGACAAACTTATATCCTGATCCAGCAAATCCACAAGTTCCTGCGAATATGATATGGTTTCAGCAAGATGGAGCACCGCCCCATTATCAAATAAATGTCCGGCAGTATCTTAACCAAATATTTCCAAATCGGTGGATAGGGAGGCGAGAATCGATGGAATGGCCAGCACGATCCCCTGATCTGACGTCATTAGACTTCTTCTTATGGGGATATGCCAAAAGTATTGTATACCAAACTAAACCCCTCGACTTAGCTGACTTAAGAAGATGAATAACGCATGCGATTAGATCGGTCACACCTGAGATGTTGAGTAACGTTAGAAGAAATTTCTACACAAGATTATAGGATGTTGCCAAGACGTTCGCGGCGAGCATTTTGAACATCTCCTACGTTGACATTCATGTTTTTCTTTGTTTTTACAATAATCGAGAAATAAACGGTATTACTTTTTAGTTTTTTAGTGTATTGCAGCGAATTTCTGTAATCAAATAATTTTCTATTTTCCATGTTAATTGTTGCAATAAATCAGAAAACATTTAATATTCCCGAAACAGTTGATGATAGGTATAGGACATTGTACATGAAATATGTCTAGAATTTTATGAGAAATCCAAAAATTGAATAATATACAGGGTGTTGTATTTGAAATAAGAAAGTTGATATTGGCCACTGTGGCATGACACACCCTGTATAAAGTTTTTTTTGAAAAAAAAAAAAAAAGCGCAACTGAAGATACAAATCGACGTGTCCGAGCGTTTTTCCCAAAACGCCAACGTTTATTTATTAACGAATTTATTCCATTTGGCTGGTACACACTGTATAAAGAGTGCTAATCATCTTCAAATAAATCTGAGAATATCAAATTACATTGTTTTCCAAAGGACGAAATACTGACTTATATTGAATGATATTATTGACCAATCAAACTTTTCCATTTGATGAGAATATCGCACATTTCACACTTAAATTGCCACAATTCCTCGTTTCTGATGAAAAACATCACGAACTACACGGAGACCGAAATGAACACCCCCCAGACCAGCAAATTCACCTGAAAATCGTCCCCATATCATTGGTCGAATCGGCCGACTGCCTCCTCACGAAATTCTCGTCCTCCTTCTTCAGCCAATCGGCGACGCTCTTCGGCATCAGCGAGTGTATCATGTTCTCCTTGAGCCGCTTCTCGAGCTCCAACTGGCGGCGCACCAGCAGACTCTGCCCCACCTTCATGAAGGTGTTCCTCGTGCGGATGGTGTTCATGAGGCCGATGTGGAAGCCCACCAGGTGGACCCCGAGGTGGCACAGCAGCCGCGCGGGGCACTCCGCCGTAGACGGCTGCACCACCAGCTCGAAGGCGGCTGAGTAGATGGCGCCCAACGAGAGGCTGACGTACAACTTTAGCGGCACGAGGGTGTACATGAGGAAGAGGATTTGGATGCAGAGTGAGAAGTTGCCGACGGGGGGCGGCTGGCACACTAGTAAGAAGACGAGGCTCAGGGCGGTGATGAGCAGGGATAAGACCGAGGTGGAGGCGGTCATGTTTTGGTCGAAGGTTTCGGTGTAGGTGAACGCCTGGGATATCAGGAGGCAGATGATGAGCAAGAGGAGGAGGCCGCACAGCAGAGGCCTGTGGCGTTTTTCGCCGAGGAAGCCGACGATTAGGAAGTAGGCCAGCCACGTCGATGATATCACGATGAGGTACAGTAAGGCATACCTGGAAGTGACAAATGTGTGCTGGGTTGAATATTACTTGGGGTAGGCGCGCACAATAGTTATTTATGTATTAAGGGAATTATGAGGGCCTTAATTACCGATGGCAAAGTTTGCGTCCCGAGTTCCTCTGGCCCGAGGGACAGCAATTGCCAGAGGTAATTAAGGCTCTATAATTCCCGTGGTACATAGATAATTTTATTTTTGACCGATTTTCATAACAATATGTCCATATTTAGAACGCAATAAATGTTTAAATTCATAACCTTTCTGGTATATTTGAATTAGGTAGCGTTGATTGTAGCATTGTTGGTTGTTGCTAGGTTGTCGCTATGTTACATGTTTATAAGCAAACTTTCTTTATCAATCAATGTTTTTCCGTTGAAAACGTGTTTATTTTTTACCACAAATCGATGATCTTTTTCTGATATAATGGAGGATATTATAAAAAAAGCGGAAAAAGCAAGACAATCATTACTTCCATCGAAAAGTGAAGCCCTATATCAAAAAGAATACAACTTATATCTGAAGTGGCTGACACAGAGAAATGTTATGTCAAAAGATGCCAACGAAACTGTCTTTCTGGCATATTTTCAAGAACTGGTAAAGTATTTTCAGTATTTTCTGGTAGATTTGGTAATAATTGTATTTATTCGTTGCAGTCAGAAACGTTTAGCCCAAATTCGTTATGGACTAAATGGTCAATGCTCAAATCGATGGTGACCATATATGAGAAAAGAGATATCACCAAGTTCAACGAACTAGAGGCTTTTTTGAAACGGAAAAGTAAGGGGTATAAGCCGAAAAAGTCTGCTGTCTTATCTCCTAAAGATGTCATCAAATTTCTAAAGGACGCCCCCAATGAAATTCATTTATTGCATAAGGTAATTTTTTTCTCATAATTTTCTTTTTCGTTTGTTTATTTCGTTTTATTTTTTATAGGTTGTTCTAATTATGGGTTATTTTGGAGGATGCAGAAGTCAGGAACTTCTAAATATGAGTATAGCAGATATAGAGGACCGGGATACTGTTATGGTAGTGAACGTACCGGAAAGTAAAACTGGTATATCGAAGAAATTTACAGTTGTGGATGAAAAAGAGTTCTCTGCTTTGCCTTTATTGAGACTTTATATGTCCTTGCGTCCTGAAGGTACAAAACGATTTTTTTGAGCTTCCGACAAAATAAATGTACAACTCAGCCAATTGGAAAGAATATGTTTGGCAAAATTCCCAGCAAAATCGCAATGTATTTAGGATTGCCAAACCCACTAACCTATACGGGACATTGCCTTCGTCGCACTTCTGCTACTGCCCTAGCCAATGCAGGAGCAACTATGACAAACTTAAAAAGACACGGAGGTTGGAGAAGTTCCACGGTGGCAGAGGGGTATCTGGAGGACAGTATTGAATTGAGAAATAAAACGGCGCGTATGCTGTCTACTTTGCCATCAGAAGAGGCAGGCACCTCGACTGTAGTGAACAGCAACAGCACCACCCATAAAAAAGAAGAAATTGTTTCCAGCGGCGGAAGTAATTTTCAGGGAACATTTGAAAATTGTACATTTATTATTTGTAATGACGTGAATAAGGAAAATATGTCTTAGTTTTCATTACATATAAACGTTTATAAGCATTTCTTGTATCATTTTCACCTGTAAAAGGTAAAAGGGAGTTTTTGAACTTAAATATCCCAAGGGAGTTATGACCCTCATTATAGATATCGTAACTATGACGATATAAGCTTATAATGTCACTGTCAGAAATAAAAATATTTATTCTCGCGAGACTGAATGATCCTAATGGCTAAAAAATGTTTTGATTGAAAATGTTTCATGCCAAATGAATGCCCACTACATTCAGTATCTAGTAGCATATGTGCGCATTTATATTTAAATGATAAATTATATCATGATTACATTTAATTGGCTAATTAATATTATTGTATAAGCATTCAATATTTCAAGCTATTTCATAATCAGTGTAGATTCACTTTTCTGTAGCAATACATTTTGGAATTTTGGAAAATAGGGACTGATTTATCCAGACTTCAAACAAAACAAAAATGCAAGATTACATATAAATATGGAATATTTCATTGCCAACTTGCCAAACCATAGTGTGTCAATTTGAAATAATGTTCAACTGATTTAAACACTATTATTATCTAACTGCTTCACCTCTACCTTTTCAAATGAAAATAATACCTCATATTTCATTTGCTGATTCAAAAAACACCTCTAATTATTGTAGTAAAGGAGATTCTATTCTCATTCTTTATGTTCATCTGATTACTGTGTATAATTTCAATAGTTTTCAATAAGGACAAAACAATGGTTGTTACAGTAGATAAACATTCAACACCCATGGTTTAAGATCATCAGAAAATACCATTCACATTGTTTCAACACACTCATCCCTGATGAATCACTAGAAACAATTAATTCCCGTTAATGATGAAGAGATAAAGACTGTATATGTGTCTGTAGTGACAAAGTAGTTGGGGGCCTCAACTTGGTAATTTTTTAAATTGATGATCATAACACTTCATACTAGATGTATATGACTTTATTTGGAAATTGTGAGTAAATTTACTGGTAAGTATGGGTGAAATTCCCAGCATAATATTGTGACAAGCAACATTGTTTGAGTTTCATTTTTGTGAAGTATTTCTTCATTGAGGGAACTGATAACCTTACCTGAATTTTACTTTGTTATGAACATTTGAACTTTTCTTGAACTGCTCCTCTAATATTTCTGAATCAAATGTGGGGTCCCACCAAGATTTTTGTGATGCTCTCTCAAATGGTCTTGGGAATATCTTGCTCCAACATCCTGATTCTGAAGGCAACTGAGAAAGATATATTTGCAGTTGTGGATCAAGGGGTAATTGGTTGATGTGTTCATCATCAACCAGTTCAGAAGGATTATCATCTTGTATGTCTGATTTAACATATGAGGATGAGTCTTCTTTATTGTTCTTTTCCATGTTCAGAAAATATTCAAAGGAGTTGAACTTATCTTTGAGGCATCATTCTGTTCAGATTGGCTACCAAAATATAAAATTTTATTAGGTATTTCAAACGAATTTCTGTTATTTATTACCTGTGGAAAGATCAGTTTCAGTGAACCATGCATTTTTTAATCTAATAAACAAGCTGTAATGTACACAGACAGCAGCAGTGCTGTACTGTAAGAACATGTTTGAAATCTAAATTAAACATCACCGCTTATGTCAACAATCAGTGTTTGCTTTGCACTATACTTTTACATGTTTTCATGATGAATTTCATAATGGAATTGAAAATGAAGTTGTACAGTGTTTTGGGAAGGAATGTTTTCAATTTAAACCTTGGTCAACATGAATAATCACTGAAGACAATAAAACGATTGTGTTGAAAAAACAAAGTTGCAATTTGGTTGCAATAATATATAGTAATTTTGAATGTCATAGACATTACAAGTGAATCTTGTATTTTTCTTTTCACTGCTCAGCTCAGTCAAATTATGACATTACAATTTTTTACAATAATATTTACATTTTGTCACTCAGTCATTGCCTGTCGGGCTGTCAATAGTTCCAATGGCTAATGACACATGATCATAGCACAGAACTTAGGAACTGAATTCATTGCTAGTTGTCATGGTTACGTTAGAAAAGTGCTTTAGTACGTAGAACCTTCAGAAGATGCGCTACCATCGTTTACTTCGAATAGCCTCTATCGCGAATAACTAATACTCTGCTAATACCAAATAATGAACCTTCGACGAGAAGTGAGCAGAGTGAGAAGTGTCCAAGTTTTGAATCAGATATTACCAATATTGCATAGATATATATTATCCACTGAACTCAAACAAGAAATGGAACGATAATGCAATTCAGCAGTTTTACGCTAAATTGAATTCGCGCATACCACGTGATCATATAGCAAAATTGAATGCGCAGAAACCTTTTGCACAGGACCGGCACTACCAAAGATGACAAACTCAATAACACAGCTTTTTAAACAACATATAATTCAACAAGAACACAAAAACACGATATGAAGCCGAAAACAGCTTGCTGTAAATCGAAATGGACAAGATTCGAGAACAAAGAGCAATCAAATACAATGTAAACAAACCTTATAGGCTGACGAGTGGGCTGACGCCAACTCTTGGTTCTGTGGCTGAAATATGTAATTTCAGACATACGTTCACATAACACATCAAAAACGTAATCTCAGACGTGCCCAGCTAACCCTGGCACATATTGCGCATGTGCTCGATTCAAGTTTTATGATTCGCCTGTTGGCCGTAAATAATCCTCGCTCGCGCATTCTGCTATATTGTCGTTCCATTTCTTGTTTGAGTTCAGTGATATCAGAATATTATATAATATGATTTCTATGCGATATTGTCACAAGTGGCGCTACCCCTTAGTCAGCAATTGAACTAAATACGAATAAATGCTTGTATGATAAGCACAATGGATTAGCACATACCTCTGTCTGTCTATCACGGGATGAGCACGGGATATGGTGCACAGGGCACGAAATGACTTTGTTTGTTCTGTGTTTTTCGAAATACATAAATCAAAATTAGGACTTCGCGAAGTTAATATTGGTGATTTACTAAAGCTTGGCCCCCCTTTCCTTTCTCCATATATAATTGTTTTGTGCAGAATTTTTTCTTCAACTTCAAGTTGAAGTAGGTTATCAAATAATATGAAATATATATTTATTGAATTATATTACAAGTTATAACACAAAGTGTTGAATAAATTATACAAATGATTTTGATAAATTAGAACATTTTCTCCTTAACATAAAGGAATTTTGCATTTTGTCAATGAGTCCTGTTGAGAGCTTTTCTAATAACAGTCCAATCTTCCAGAATATCTTGTGGTTTGAGCATATACACTATATAAGGTCCAGACACTGTAATAGCTTTTTTTCTATTTCTTGATCTAGATCTGAAGCCCCACTCCCCACCCTCACCCCATATTATCTCACTGTTATGTCTGTCTTCTTCCAACCGCCTTATGGTATCCATTAATTCACTATAATAATAGTCTGCAGCAAGGTTCTTTTCACTCTCAAAATTCTGTAAAGCTGCTTGTTCTTCAGCTTCTTGTTGATTAGCAATATTTTTAAGTTTGAGTTGCCTGAGAATACCAGCTACCTCAATCCTAACCCTCATATTCTCTTGCAATTCAGATAATGATATCAAGTAATCTTTTGATTTTCCACTTTTCACCTCAGCTAACTGTATTTCAACCTGAGACATCCGTTCCCTGTATAACTGCTCTCTGAGATGTCCAAATTGACTCTCTAAATCTTGGACATGTTGAATCAGAGTATTACGTCTGGATTCACACTCACTTTCATCCATTTCAGAACTATCATCAGAGTCTGGTTCATCTTCAGTGGAGTCGTGGGCCCCATCATTATCACGGCTCGAGTTTGAACGTTCAGATTCATTACAGGATACATCATTGTCACTTACATCTCCTGCAGCGTTATTTGCCGATAACTTCATGGGGGGCATTTTTAGTTGTTTTTTTATAAACTTTTCACAGGTAGGAAAAGCCTCGGGAAAAGCATATTATAATTGCAAAATTGAGAAACAACTTCCACCGTATGTACTATTACCAAGTGTCATTGGTATTCTTCATTATTCCATGTAAATAATACGATATTTGGAAATTCAAATGTACAATACCTTGTTAGCAAAATCTAATCAACACCTTATCAATCCACGGTTTATCAATCAACACAAAAGTCACAAAATAACAAAACATAGCAAAACAAGTTGAGGACTGACGTTAGTGACGTTAGACGTTACGCGTCTGTCAAGCAATGAATGTCGAGTGTCAACGTCGTTGTCGAATGTCGACTGTCGTTGATGCGACAGTGGCGACTTCCCGGAACTTCGGAACACTGAACTCTCTGTTTATCCTGAAAATCCAGGTCAATCTGAATTCGAACATTTAGTCTTCGTCTTCTCCAGCTTAATTGAGTGACAACACTGAGGGTAGGTGGTCTGTGACAACACTTCGACACAGGCTTCAGGCAAACGTCTATTCTTTGCTTCAGGCACAGTTACATAATCTTTGCGGAGATCAGCCACAGACCACCTACTGCTCCAGCCCTTTTGCCTCAAGGGACTCGAAATGTGGATTAATTTTTTTCAATAAAATATTTTTACTACTTTTTTATATTATGTTCACCAGTTCACCTTGTTTCCATTTTAATATCGTCAAGGAATTTTAGAAAACAAATGAGAATATTAATTGCTAAAGTAGTTGAAAAGGTTCAAATGAAATAATAGCCATTATTTCGTCATAAGTTATAATGTGTTCGCGTTTTTCATTGAGATTGTCCTTGTCAAATTAAGAGTTGACCTAATTTTATGATTATTTCATTTCCCCATTATTGAACTTTGCTCTTTCAAATATTGGCGTATGATATTCCTAATTTCCTACTGCTGATGGTCAGCTATGCCCCTTTTAGGCATTGTAAAACTGGTAAAACCATGTCTTGAACGGATAAATACCATTATCACCTCGAATAATGAAAATATAATACTAATAATGCTACAACTAATAGCTACAACTTATCAGCAGAGGTCATTGGGTCGAATATTAATTGTGAATTGATCTCTTTGCAACTGTTAATATTGCAGAATTCACATCAGTGTCGGGTTGAATGATTTATCAGCTTTATAGAAAATTAATTTTCTTAAATAATTAATGAACACTTGTTCTCCAGTTATTAATTTCAATTTTAGGACATATCATAATGGCCAAACAGGTTCAAGCAATACTCAGAAACACAGACGCAATATGCTTTGATGTGGATTCTACAGTAATTCAAGAAGAGGGTATAGATGAGCTTGCTCGATACTGTAATAAGGGTAAACAGGTGGCCGACTTGTAAGTTTGCCAAAATTTTATTTATTCATCATCTTGGGAATATCAATACTTTTCAAGGACAGCCCAGGCTATGACTGGAACCATGACATTCCAAGAATCTTTGAAAATACGCTTGGATATTATACAACCAAGCATATCTCAGCTCAGAGAATTTATTAGATCCAAGCCTGCCACACTGACCCCAGGAATTAGGTAATCAAATTATAGATTTCAATGTCGGGGGTATATTGAAAGAAAATAGGAATACATGATGACACGGTTTTAAAAAATGAAAATTTACCTGTTCTGTTTTCACTAGTACAAGCAAACGTTCCTTATTTTTTTAATTTCAGGAAATTGGTAGACTTGTTACACTCCAGAAACATACCAGTGTTTTTAATTTCCGGCGGATTCAAGAGCATTATCGCTCCTATAGCTAGTCAACTACAAATCCCAAATGAAAATATTTTTGCCAATCGAATGAAATTTTATTTCACAGGTAATGCTGTTCCAGAAAATATTTAAAAAAATTATTTCAATTATACATGTTCCAAGATTGCTGTATTATGACCATTCATTTATTTCAGGTGAATATGCCGGTTTTGATGAGAACGCACCCACCTCAAGAAGTGGCGGGAAAGGAGAAGTGATCAATCACTTGAAAAGCAAGTTTGGATTCAAAAATCTTGTTTTGATAGGAGATGGAGCTACAGATCTCGAAGCAAGCCCACCGGCTGACGCTTTCATTGGTAATTGACATCATAACAAGAAAAGTCTATTTATATCCAATTCACATTTTCAGGATATGGTGGAAACGTCATTAGACATACAGTGCAAGCGAATGCCAAGTGGTTTGTAACAGACTTCAATGAGATAATAGATGTCATGAATATGTGAAGATATTTTTTTTGTAATAATATAAACAAAAGCCTATGAAAGTACAAATTAGAATGAGTTGGTTCCCAATAATACCTTTACAACTTCAATGCAAAATCCGACATTCCCCAATACAAGTAGAGAATGCAGATATATGTCAATAATTTGCAAAATAATCAGTCTAGCATTTTGAAAAGTATGCTTTATAAGAAACATTAAAAATGTTGGTTCAGAAAATTATCTCCTACTTAGAATAAAAAGAATTGGTTGTTTTATAATGATGGGTGAAAGGTAGAAAAATGGTAGAAAGAATAAAGTAGTATAGCTGTTTTTTTACTTATTTATTAAACATTAACACAAAGTTATATTCTTACAACTTCAGTTTTGTTCTACGCCAATGACGCCTCTTGGCATTGTATCTAAAAACAAAAAATCAAATTAGCACTACAGCCATTCAACTCCACAATTAGATAACAAGATTCAATTGTAACATAAGAAACATTCAAAATAAGGTATTTGAAAGTTAATACTGATAAACTGAACACCATATATATTATTTAAGATCTTGTGTTTTTCCAGTAGGTTATATCATCATGAAATTCTTGTTTTTGTTAATGTGAAAATATTTCATCAAATTATTTATAATTTATATTTGGATGTATGCAAGTCCTCACTTCTAATATGTTAGAACAGATCAAATGGCAATCTTATTGAATCAGTTTCACATTCACACCTAGGTATTCACTAAATACTAATATCTACTAATAACAGCTTATTCACAATAACTAATGATATAAAAGGTATTGTGAAAAATCTATCAGGACAGTTTGGTTGCAAATATAAAAAGCACCTGCTTCTCTATCAGTGAGTACTAGTCAAAATGATCAATTTAATATCCCATGTACTTTATAGGTCTAATGCAGGGTTCTACATTAGAGTTAGATGCTAGAACATTTTCAGTAGAAAAATGTTTTTAAAGTTGAACAATTGATGAATGAATTCATCAGTTTCATCAAAACACAGTTTTTCAACTTTGAAATCGTTATTCTTAGCGGAAATGTATGATTTTATATAAATCTAACATATTTACCAAAATAGAGACCAAATAAGAACAGTATAAAAGGAGTTGTGCATGGTTTATCTACTTTTTTGGTAGCATTTCTATGTACACACAATGTTTTCTATTTTCACAATCTATTCAGGACTCACCTAATTGTGTTTCCAGTTCGCATACGAACCCACTGAGGAATGGGTCTATTTTGCTTCAACTTCTTGGCGAGTTTTCGCTTAATAATAAATGTCTTGTGGGCAGACTGAAAAAATAGGATTACGATTAGATTGTTTAGTGTTTATTATGGTGAATTTTGAAACGTTTATATTAATTCAGTAATTGATTACAAAGATATATGAAAAAATAAAAAAGTAGAATTACCATGACTGCTCACTCAATTTACCAGTTGACAGGAAAGAATTCTAAATTCTCAAATCTCAACAAATGCAAAATGCAAGTGACAGATGAGTGTTTTCTATGGTGACAGAGGCAGGTGACAGGTCAGACAGGCGAATCATAGAGCTAAAAATTTAACGGTGAAACCTTGTGAAACCACTGATCTATAATACAGGAAAATTCGACAGCATGACAGTTGACAGAATCCTATTGGTGAAACTAGTTGACACTCAGTATATATTTATCCTTCTTTTCGACGTATATTGAAGAGAGAAACATATATAATGATCTTTCAAAAACGCATCTTATCAAACTATTTATGATTCCTTATCAAATGCTGAAAAGCCATTAAAAAACCTCTGAGATACGAACAATGATTGTTTATAACGCATATTGAAGCATATTTAATCTATGGATTTAATCATTTCATTCCGATTTTGATTTCACATGAAAATGACAGACCATTTTTTCATTTCTTTTGGAGAATTACATCATACTTCTGAAATGGAAATTATCAGCGGTAGGGAATTAACGCATCTCATTTTGCATCTGGAATCCTGTCATTTCAATTTTTCAAACCATCCATTGATTTTCTATGAAAATCGGAACGCACTCCATGCGTCATCATTTGGTGTATCTCGGAACATACCATTTCCCTTTCAGTCAAGCATGGCGTTTGTGTACAGCGATAGTGCGTTGTTGTCAATTTTAGTTTCGATATTTTAGTTTTGATGTTATTTTTTGGATTTCGGAAATAATATTCAGGTATATTTCCATACATACTTCGTTTATATATATGTAGTGAGTGTTTGAAATGCTTTTAATGAATTTAATTTATAAATATTTTCTGGTAAATTTATGACCTTGAAACGTCGTGCCAGCCCAACATAAATTCCATTGGCGGCGAGTTTGAAATTTTTAATCTGAATTTACAGGATTATAATTGAATATCAGTTATGGATAAGTCTGGCAGGATCAGAGAAGCGACTTTGGATGTAGTTATCGAGGATAATTCAGATTCATCTCAGTATATGATACAAAGAGTCCCAGGAAACGCCCAAATTCTGACTTCAGAATTATTACAACAGCAACATGGGCTTGTGGTTGATCTGGGAGGAAATGATTTTATTCCAGTCAGTTATTCCTCTGAAGATTTGCTCTCACAAGATTTAACTGAAGAGGACAGAAATTTAGCTGCAGCTTTGGTTGCTGTACAACTGAGTCAACAACAAAAACAACAGCAAATTCAAGACACTAGCTTGCCATCTCTTGTTGCAGGTAATTTTTGGAGTAAGATGCTTTCCTCCGCCAATGATTTGTTGAAATTAAATCTGCCTCTCTTCAACTCCCACAAATTGTGATTTCCAGTGACAACTCCCTTTGATATTTCTTTGTTCTTAGACCATAGACAAGAACTCTAGGGGTTGTTTATGGGTTGTTTCTTAGATCATATATGCTTATGCTAAATACGGCATCCAGGTTATTTGTATGCATTGTATGCAGGTCCGGGAGGGGGGTTAGAGTACTAAGACATTGATTGGTCGTTTTAATTTTTGACCATATATACACGTGATATCATAGTACTCTCGCTTCAATTCATACTCAATACTACTTTGGATTCAATAAAATTCGCTTTTGTTGTATGTAAAATATTATTTTCGCTATTGAAGACTATGTACCCATAAAAATTAACCCAACATGTGAAATATGGTTATTAGAAAGGACAAAAATCCGTTCCAACCATCAATTCATTGCCAACTATGATTTCCATTTGAAAAACTATAACTTCAGGCCATAACATGAAATTGTACCTTTTTCCAAATTTTCTCGACGCCACTGGACTATACAGGAAAAAGTGCCTTTTACACCGCGTCTCGGAGTTCTCGGACATTGCGGATGACTGGGCTGACACCTCGTCACCTAGCAATGTCCTGGAATATAATAAATCACATAATAAGCTCATTACATTAATATATTATAATAATAGCCCATGAATGACACTCAATAAATCTAATAATTTCGCGTTTTCACAAATAAATAGACTCCTACCAAATGCACTGTATATTGTACCAACACTACCAACCATTTCCTACAGGACTTTGAAGTTTGATGAAATTTTCCAAAATATCAGTGAAATATAGCTCATTCTTTCAGGACCTGATCAGCAATTGATAATCAGTGAAAAGCAAGGAGGACAAAGTTTTTTACGCATTGTAAACTCTGATAATATTTATGTTGAACAGCACACTTTACCGAAGATTGTTGAGAATGTCAAATTTGCTGAAGATGAAGAGCAAATGCAGGAAGAAGAAATTCAAAAGATCTCCTCAACAAACATTAAAAAAGAAGATGAAAGGGCCGAGTCGGATGGGGAAACCTTCAGGTAATAATTATCATCAATCAATGCAATATAGCATGAAAAATATTTTCGGCATTCAGGAACGAACAGCGTAGCGCCAAAAAGAGCTTACCCCACAAAAAGCGTATCTCAAAGAAGCTCACGAAAAGGAGTGCTGCCTTGTCTGCCAAACAAATCGTTTGTAATCTGTGTGAGCAGTCATTCAGTTCCACAGACGAATTCGCCCAACATGAGCTTTTGTGTCAAACCACTATCACTCCGGTTCACCAGGCACCAAATGCATTCAATTGCCAGATTTGTAATGAACCATTCACTGAACAATTGAAGTAAGTATGTTTTTCTGCTAGGGGCACTAACTTTGGTCATCAATGACACTCATTATTATCACACTTATGACTCTTCTCAAATGTTGAATTTTTTACTCTTTCATATGTTTACAATTAAACCTAGTCAATAAATATTTGAGGACAACTGAGACCGTAAAGAAGTGCGAGAAAATACAAAAAATGTCGCTGATTCATATCTTCTTAATCTTAAATGTTGAATATTTTCATTACATAATCTACTCTCATGTCTCAATTCTCGAGTAATAAAATATCAAATCCTAAAAAGCTTTCACAAATCCACCCTCAGAGTTTTACCAACTAGATGTAACATTTCTGATGCATCATAATTCATGTGTCAGTTTTTCCTAAAGGTGCTAGGTTTTAGGTTTTTCGAACATTTGAAAAGGCACTACGAACCTGGTGGGGGCGGCCTGCCTACAAAGCCCCCCAAACCGACTCAGGAAAAGAAAGTGTCCCCCGAAAAAAACACTGCAGTCGACAATGAGAGACAGGAGAGTTTGCTATCCAGCTTACTGAATTTGACGTGCATTGAGTGCAACAAGACTTTCAGAAGACAGAAGACTTTCGAGGCGCATATGAGGGATATACACACCAATAAAAACGAGCCTCTGGATGAGTTTAGCGATCCTGAGGATCTTATGGAAGGTATGAGTTTCGCGATCCGTTACATTATCTTGAATATTATTATGCAAATTGTTACGATATTTCTACTTTTGGGTTCGTTAATTTGAAACACTCAGTACAAAACTGAACAATTTATTTCACGAAACATTTGAAATACAACTCAATCAACACTTAGTTGAATAGCAACGATATTCGCTTTACAAATCCAAATGTTCGCAATACTAGCTTTCTTTCTACTCAACTATGTCCAAACTAAAACTGACTGTACAACTGTAAAATACTCATTCTAGCAAAATTTTGAAATAACGATCATTTTCGAGTAACTGCGACGGTTGAGTCATCCGCTATTGTCCTCTAATTACGTATGTCGGCGACCGATGTTATCGCGAGGCCATAAATCAACCAGACGCGAGTCGCCGAGATAATGACTTCCGGTGTTCTTAGAAATGTCAGCACGGTTCGTAACAATATTTATAATCATGAACTCAACTCTTTCCAAACTAAAACTGACTGTACGCGCCATTGCGCTCCTTTTATATAGACAAAATACTCATTCTAGCAACATTTTGAAATACCGATCATCTTCGAATAACTGCGATGGTTGAGTCATACCCTATTGTCCTCTAATTACGTATGTCGGCGACCGATGTTATCGCGAGGCCATAAATCAACCAGACGCGAGTCGCCGAGATAATGACTTCCGGTGTTCTCAGAAATGTCAGCACGGTTCGTAACAATATTTATAATCATGAACTCAACTCTTTCCAAACTGAAACTGACTGTACGCGCCATTGCGCTCCTTTTATATAGACAAAATACTCATTCTAGCAACATTTTGAAATACCGATCATCTTCGAATAACTGCGATGGTTGAGTCATACCCTATTGTCCTCTAATTACGTATGTCGGCGACCGATGTTATCGCAAGGCCATAAATCAACCAGACGCGAGTCGCCGAGATAATGACTTCCGGTGTTCTCAGAAATGTCAGCACGGTTCGTAACAATATTTATAATCATGAACTCAACTCTTTCCAAACTGAAACTGACTGTACGCGCCATTGCGCTCCTTTTATATAGACAAAATACTCATTCTAGCAACATTTTGAAATACCGATCATCTTCGAATAACTGCGATGGTTGAGTCATCCCCTATTGTCCTCTAATTACGTATGTCGGCGACCGATGTTATCGCAAGGCCATAAATCAACCAGACGCGAGTCGCCGAGATAATGACTTCCGGTGTTCTTAGAAATTTCAGCACGGTTCGTAAATATATTTATAATGAACTCAACTCTTTCCAAACTAAAACTGACTGTACGCGCCATTGCGCTCCTTTTATATAGACAAAATACTCATTCTAGCAACATTTTGAAATACCGATCATCTTCGAATAACTGCGACGGTTGAGTCATCCCCTATTGTCCTCTAATTACGTATGTCGGCGACCGATGTTATCGCGAGGCCATAAATCAACCAGACGCGAGTCGCCGAGATAATGACTTCCGGTGTTCTTAGAAATGTCAGCACGGTTCGTAAATATATTTATAATGAACTCAACTCTTTCCAAACTAAAACTGACTGTACGCGCCATTGCGCTCCTTTTATATAGACAAAATACTCATTCTAGCAACATTTTGAAATACCGATCATCTTCGAATAACTGCGACGGTTGAGTCATCCCCTATTGTCCTCTAATTACGTATGTCGGCGACCGATGTTATCGCGAGGCCATAAATCAACCAGACGCGAGTCGCCGAGATAATGACTTCCGGTGTTCTCAGAAATGTCAGCACGGTTCGTAACAATATTTATAATCATGAACTCAACTCTTTCCAAACTGAAACTGACTGTACGCGCCATTGCGCTCCTTTTATATAGACAAAATACTCATTCTAGCAACATTTTGAAATACCGATCATCTTCGAATAACTGCGACGGTTGAGTCATCCCCTATTGTCCTCTAATTACGTATGTCGGCGACCGATGTTATCGCGAGGCCATAAATCAACCAGACGCGAGTCGCCGAGATAATGACTTCCGGTGTTCTCAGAAATGTCAGCACGGTTCGTAACAATATTTATAATCATGAACTCAACTTTTTCCAAACTGAAACTGACTGTACGCGCCATTGCGCTCCTTTTATATAGACAAAATACTCATTCTAGCAACATTTTGAAATACCGATCATCTTCGAATAACTGCGACGGTTGAGTCATCCCCTATTGTCCTCTAATTACGTATGTCGGCGACCGATGTTATCGCGAGGCCATAAATCAACCAGACGCGAGTCGCCGAGATAATGACTTCCGGTGTTCTCAGAAATGTCAGCACGGTTCGTAACAATATTCATAATCATGATAATGCAACCATGTCAGTTGAAAGATGGTGGAAAGATTCGTAAAAAAAGCTCGCTAACAAATTTCGCTGTCTTTTCAGGAATTAATGTTGTGGTAGAAACGAACGAACCGCCGGACGACGAGGACGATTCCAAAGCCTGGTACAGGGAGGAAGAGCTCCACCAAACGGAGGAGGACCTGAAAGAACTGGAAGCCGGAACTGACCACGTGTGTCACTTGTGCAACCAGCCGTTTCCTCTCAGGGCGATTCTGCTTCAGCATCTCGTCACCTGCAGAACTACCACCGGGAACACAGGTGGGTGGATATTATGTGGGGCTGGGGTTGAACATACTGTTGTTGATGTGATAGTAGTCCCTTTTCCGGAACTTCTCATAAGTAATGTCATAACCTTAGGTTGGTACATCCTCTATTTCGAGATGTCATATTCTGAAGTGGTAGTCACTTATTCACTCTTACGTCACTGAAAATACTTACTTTTGATGAGGACAAACCAAGCCTCTTTAAATCCCAAATCTAGTTTTGGTAGGACCGAGTTTTCTGTTCCTACATCTGGATGACAGTTCGGGAGATCATTTTTACCGGCCGGTAACTTTAAGGAAAACTGTCGGTGTTTTCTAAAAATCGACAATCGACTGATGTAGCTGTGCAGACCAATGTTTCTCAATTCGAATACTCGCGAAATTCTAGAAAACATGAGAGGTATTCAATGACCGAGCCTATAATACATCCTAACGGCTTTGTTAATGATGTTGGGCGTTTGATGTTTTCATTAGATATACACTGAGTGCGCCCCACTTTCACCAATGAGATTCGCAAGCGATTCGCTATCAGATATTCGCTTTGCTCACTGGGTAACTCTCGGTGCATAGGTTTCTCTATGCTCACAAGAACTGATCTTTCAGTACCAAAGTGAACTTTCCGCGACACTGCGGTCCTTTGATATGCGCAGACCAATGTTTCTTAACTCGAATACTCGCGAAATTCTAGAAAACATGGGAGGTCTTCAATGACCGAGCCTAACGGCTTTGTTAATGATGTTGGGCGTTTGATGTTTTCATTAGATATACACTGAGTGCGCCCCAGTTTCGCCAATGAGATTCGCAAGCGATTCGCTATCAGATATTCGCTTTGCTCGCTGGATAACTCTCGGTGCATAGGTTTCTCTATGTTCACAAGAACTGATCTTCCAGTACCAAAGTGAACTGCCCGCGACACTGCGGTCCTTTGATATGCGCAGACCAATGTTTCTTAACTCGAATACTCGCGAAATTCTAGAAAACATGAGAGGTCTTCAATGACCGAGCCTAACGGCTTTGTTAATGATGTTGGGCGTTTGATGTTTTCATTAGATATACACTGAGTGCGCCCCAGTTTCACCAATGAGATTCGCAAGCGATTCGCTATCAGATATTCGCTTTGCTCGCTGGATAACTCTCGGTGCATAGGTTTCTCTATGTTCACAAGAACTGATCTTCCAGTACCAAAGTGAACTGCCCGCGACACTGCGGTCCTTTGATATGCGCAGACCAATGTTTCTTAACTCGAATACTCGCGAAATTCTAGAAAACATGAGAGGTCTTCAATGACCGAGCCTAACGGCTTTGTTAATGATGTTGGGCGTTTGATGTTTTCATTAGATATACACTGAGTGCGCCCCACTTTCACCAATGAGATTCGCAAGCGATTCGCTATCAGATATTCGCTTTGCTCGCTGGATAACTCTCGGTGCATAGGTTTCTCTATGTTCACAAGAACTGATCTTTCAGTACCAAAGTGAACTGCCCGCGACACTGCGGTCCTTTGATATGCGCAGACCAATGTTTCTTAACTCGAATACTCGCGAAATTCTAGAAAACATGAGAGGTCTTCAATGACCGAGCCTAACGGCTTTGTTAATGATGTTGGGCGTTTGATGTTTTCATTAGATATACACTGAGTGCGCCCCAGTTTCGCCAATGAGATTCGCAAGCGATTCGCTATCAGATATACGCTTTGCTCGCTGAGTAACTCTCGGTGCTTAGGTTTCTCTATGTTCACAAGAACTGATCTTTCAGTACCAAAGTGAACTGCCCGCGACACTGCGGTCGTTTGATATGCGCAGACCAATGTTTCTTAACTCGAATACTCGCGAAATTCTAGAAAACATGAGGTCTTCAATGACCGAGCCTAACGGCTTTGTTAATGATGTTGGGCGTTTGATGTTTTCATTAGATATACACTGAGTGCGCCCCAGTTTCACCAATGAGATTCGCAAGCGATTCGCTATCAGATATTCGCTTTGCTCGCTGGATAACTCTCGGTGCATAGGTTGCTCTATGTTCACAAGAACTGATCTTTCAGTACCAAAGTGAACTGTCTGCGACAACATGTAAGGTCTTCAATGGCAGAGGCTATAACACATCCTAACGGCTTGTGTTAATTATGTCGGGCGTTTGATGTTTTCATTGGAACCTTTCTGGCAGTACAAATCGAACCGCGTTTGATATTTTCGATTGGTTTAGCCTCTTTTTTTTCTCGAAATTTTCCATCCAATTCATGGTGTCTTTCCATTGTACGTGACCGCAGAGTCTGCGCCGCTGGCGGTGGTCAAGAAGATCAACAAGAAGAACAAGAAGAAGTCGTCGCACGAGTGCACCGAGTGCGAGCGCGTCTTCACGCACAAGAACTCGCTGGTGTACCACATGCGCAGCCACACGGGCATCCGGCCGCACCAGTGCGACCAGTGCGGCAAGAGCTTTTTCGCATCGAGCGCCCTCAAGGTGCACCTGCGGCTGCACTCCGGCGACAAGCCGTACAGCTGCGAGCACTGCGGCAAGCGGTTCCGTCAGTGGGGCGACCTCAAGTACCACATCACGTCGCTGCACTCGGCCGAGAAGAACTTCCAGTGCGAGTACTGCGGCAAGGAGTTCGCCAGGAAGTACTCGCTGGTCGTCCACCGGAGGATACACACTGGTGGGTGGTCGGAATTATTTTCTACGTCCGTACACAATTTGTTGATAGGATAGCTCACTGCAAGTTTGACCCTCATTAGAGAACTGAAATACAGAGAGGACAGGTAGTATGATATAATAACAAAAACCAACCTAAAACTGGCATTTAAGATGTTTTCGACTAACCCACCTTGTATCTGAAGAAATAGCTATAGAACTTTTAATCCGATTATGTAGGTATTTTGAGTGGAAATGACTGACCAGTGTCGTAGAGTATATGATTAAAACATTACGTTACTTTAAATAAATAAATATATTTATTTCTGACAGTGACATTATAAGCTTATATCGTCATAGTTACGATATCTATAATGAGGGTCATAACTCCCTTGGGATATTAAGGTTCAAAAACTCCCTCTTACCTTTTACAGGTGAAAATGATACAAGAAATGCTTATAAACGTTTATATGTAATGAAAACTAAGACATATTTTCCTTATTCACGTCATTACAAATAATAAATGTACAATTTTCAAATGTTCCCTGAAAATTACTTCCGCCGCTAGAAACAATTTCTTCTTTTTTATGGGTGGTGCTGTTGCTGTTCACACCTTACTTTTCCGTTTCAAAAAAGCCTCTAGTTCGTTGAACTTGGTGATATCTCTTTTCTCATATATGGTCACCATCGATTTGAGCATTGACCATTTAGTCCATAACGAATTTGGGCTAAACGTTTCTGACTGCAATGAATAAATACAATTATTACCAAATCTACCAGAAAATACTGAAAATACTTTACCAGTTCTTGAAAATATGCCAGAAAGACAGTTTCGTTGGCATCTTTTGACATAACATTTCAGCCACTTCAGATATAAGTTGTATTCTTTTTGATATAGGGCTTCACTTTTCGATGGAAGTAA
The DNA here is from genome assembly GCA_029955515.1 of Chrysomela aeneicollis. Lineage (NCBI taxonomy): Eukaryota > Metazoa > Arthropoda > Insecta > Coleoptera > Chrysomelidae > Chrysomela > Chrysomela aeneicollis. Next base: position 31,972,922 of record JARUHQ010000001.1, read on the forward strand.
TGATTGTCTTGCTTTTTCCGCTTTTTTTTATAATATCCTCCATTATATCAGAAAAAGATCGTCGATTTGTGGTAAAAAATGAACACGTTTTTAACGGAAAAACATTGATTGATAAAGAAAGTTTGCTTATAAACATGTAACATAGCGACAACCTAGCAACAACCAACAATGCTACAACCAACAATGCTACCTAATTCAAATATACCAGAAAGGTTATGAATTTAAACATTTATTGCGTTCTAAATATGGACATATTGTTATGAAAATCGGTCAAAAATAAAATTATCTATGTACCACGGGAATTATAGAGCCTTAAAAACCTCTGGCAATTGCTGTTCCTCGGGACGCAAACTTTGCCATCGGTAATTAAGGCCCTCATAATTCCCTTAATACATAAATAACTATTTCCTACGACCACCTATGAAAACGTCAATAATAACACTGTTTTGTTATTCAGAAAATAGCTCATATCACCATGGTATTGTTTATTTGAAAGAAAAAAAGCACTAGTGTTGATATGAAATATATCACAACGCTCGCCTAAATTGATAGAAATAATTGTGAAATTTATTGAAATTTCTGTCTCATATTGAATTATACCGAAAACTCTCAATCTATTAATTTCAATGTGTCTGATACATAACCTCTGAATTCACTTTAAAACTGGAACCTATACTCTTTGCTGGAACTATTTCGATGTTGATGACAGAGGGTTAGATCATTCAAAAGAGTACGGCTATAGTTTTTTGCGCGGCTTGCTGCTTGCATCAGTTTAATATCACAGTATCACCAACGAGAAGATTCTTTGGTATCGCAGATGTTTGCAAAGAGTCAAGGCCGCACTAACTCGAGTAACTCGTACGCGCTTTCGAACTACATACTTCTATGGTTCTGTATTCCTGGTTGCGTGATTACTGGCGCTAGCAGGCGAATGGTGTCAAGGTTGTTTATGTAAGCTGGTGTCAATATCAATAAAATTGTTTGTCCAAACAAAACTAATTCAATCAATCAGTAATTCACATAATAAGGAATTGTCGGAGAAGTATTCAAATATCATCTTGAATATGGAGATAAACAGTACTTGATATCGATTCAAAACCACCTGAAATTCTAGAGACCGCTCAAGTTACATTTTTGACAAGACCTCCCGCGAAATGAAAGTATTAGGAGTCGTAGGAAAAATAGTGTACAAAACTCATTGGGAAGTGCATTTCCTTCACTCGTTACGTTTCCGCACTCACCGCTACGCGGCTCGTGCTAAACGACTACTCGTGTGAAATATGTCACTTTCCACTCTTGTTGTGTAATATACTATTTCGCTCCGTTGCCTCGGTGGTCACGTGGTATTGGATCTGCATCTGCTCGCTCGGCTTCGAGTTTTCACAACCGAACACACCTACTAGATATATGGGTTGCACCCCGTTCCTGTATCGCGCTCTCTCTCTCTCTCTCTCTTCCGCTAACCCCACCCCCCTCTCCTCCAGGCGAGCGCAACTACAAGTGCGAGTTCTGTGGCAAAACGTTCCGCGCCTCCTCCTACCTGCAGAACCACCGCAAGATCCACACGGGCGAGAAGCCGCACGCGTGCGCCGTGTGCGGCAAGCCGTTCCGCGTGCGCAGCGACATGAAGCGCCACCAGCGCACGCACTCCAAGGGGGCGGCGGGGGCAGCGGCAGGTGGGGGGGCGCGGGCCGGCCGATCGCTCGCCAAGGTGGAGAAGCACGAGGCGGTCGAGGAGGAGGAGTTGAGCAGCGAGTTGCACATCGAGGACGAGGAGGCGGCCGGCCAGCTGCTCACCGAGTACGCCGAAGAGGAGATTGATGATGGGGAGAGGGCGGTCAGGCTGCCCACCAGCCGGAATGTGTGAGTGGAGGAGTTTTTTTTTTCCAAATTTGACATTTCTCAAATACTACAAAAAAGGATTTTTTGCAAAACCAATCTTTAAACTCGCCGTAACATTTTTCGTACTGCCGTTCAGATTTTTTGGGAAGCGCAGAATTTACAACGCTTTTGAGTTCAGGAGAGTGGAAGGTACTGAAATATCGCTATCGTCAAAATATTTTGTATATGTTGAAACATATCATTTTTATAGCACACGGTGATATTGTTAAATAAATTGGACAGGTATTGATTTTAGAGCAATTATATATTTATTTACAACTATCTAGTCTAATGATTTTAACGATTGCACGAAAAATAGTGTGTATGCCATGGCCGCGAAACTTTTTAACGACCTCAAGATTATCTTATCTAAACATACAAATAACTATTTTATTTCCGTTTCAAAGAAGAGTAAATTTTTAGTAAAATCAAAAAAAAAAATTGTATAACTGTCAAAAAACTTGACATTTCTGCATATCTCCATTGATGCGTAAATGTTTACCTGCGGTCTCGGCCAAAAATTAACACTTTCATGTGCCATCAAAAAACATATAATTACTTGTTTTAAACAATTTTTAGTATAAAAAACTATTGTATTAAAAAAAATCGCCTTCAAAACATTATAACAAAACGCACCTAGAACAGAGCCTGACGTGAACTGAACTATCACTTTGACAGTGCAAAGATGACAGATAAAAGTCTCTTGTTTTGTTAACGTTTCGGAAAACGGTACTCTTCTTGAAAAAAAGATTTTTTTGCTAAGCGTGTGTGATATTTTGTCGAAATAAGGACGAATTTTGTGTTTTTATTAGGTATCATTTGAATATCAAATGATGTAATTATGAAACAAACGTTTCGACTTTGGATTCTTGTTTAGGAGGCCAAAATACGTGAGGACCTCTCTGTTATTTCTATTGTAATGCGGTATTATTGTTCCTGAAACTGGTATTGGACCTACTTGTGCACACAATACATAATATGTACTGAATTTATAAAAAAAAACAACTTCTTCCTAAAATTGGGTCGCTGACAGAGAAAAAACTGAAACAAATGAGCACCGAACGACTTCTATAAAGTAGCGACCTCAACTTGGCAGACGTTTGGTACTTGAGTGAACAGACACTCATAGTTCCAACTTACTAGGTTTTCATTTAGAACGACAATGCAGAAAATAAGAACAAAAATAAAATATCACACCAACTAGAAAAACCCAAAAAATCCAACAAGAGGTATTTTCGTGTAGGATTAACAGCCGGTGCAAGACTCACCGTTATCTCAACAGCATTGACTTATCTAGTTGTGTGAATGTGGTGTTCAAAATAAAACGGCATTGAGTTTATATGATTATTCTTTTGCAGGTATATCAATGGTCACGAACTATTTTTAGTGACTTACCCCAACGAGATCAGAACTGCAGACCCTCAACAAACTGTTACTTCCACTTGGGTTCATGCCTCAAATGCATAAGAACCACCACAGTACAGTCGTTTTTGAATACCTTTTTTTTTTATTATATTTTAGTTTGAAACATTAGCAATAGTATGTAGATTGTATGTAATACAGTAAGTACTTTATTCAATGTATATAATTATTACATATACTTGCATAATTTCTCGTAGAAATATGTATTATCGGATTACAAAATTTTTGATGACAACATTTATTCATTATTTTCTAAACATATATATTTACAGCAATCACGATCGATTTTTGATATGGTCTCTGTCACTATATGAATGGATAATATAAACAACTTTATTGGAAATTCCTTACCAAAGTCCCTCTTCCTAAATTATATCACTAGATATCTAAAATACATATCTTCTCGTTTTTGATGGTTTAATTCAGAATTAGATCTAATTTGTTGTTTAGGGACGACTTGGTCACAGAACTTCATGATCAAAATATTAACACTGATATTTCATTGACGACTTTGAGCTCTACACTGTGATATGACAGTAACACCTGTAATAGTTCCACGAATTCATATAGATGGCGCCACTTCGGCTGATCCGCCATGATATATATTTTCGCCTTTTTCGCAGTGGTGCTAAATTTTGGAATATTTATCTGTCACATAATCGAGCAAATCGTGGATCGATGTTATAATTTTTGCTGAGACAGGTCTAAATAAGGTTTTGAAAAAATAATCATTGAAGAATTATTTTACATCATAGGTTCTGCTTGCTTATTTCCCCTAGATTTGAAACATCACAAATCAAGGTAGGTGAGAATACTGAGAACGGTGAATTTTTTCAGCTATTCTCACCCTGTATAAGGTGTAACAAACTTGCTTCACACAGGATTTCATTAACCATAAAAGATAGAAGAGATAAAAGGTGAGTTCAACAATTTATTAATAATAATTTGAGAAACAAAAATTTTAATCAATTTGAGATATTTTTGTAATCTCAACATAATCTTAATACATTTATAAATCCAGGTGAATATTTTAGTCTGCCCCAAATGGTAAGATCACTTTACCTCCCCTTTCATTTACAACATTCCAACAGGAGCATGTTAATGTCTTGGGGTCCATGATATCTGTATATATTTTCCCATTCAAGTGATCCATTTCATGTTGTATAATTCTTGCAAACCAACCTTCTGCATGCATTGAGATGTTTTCCCCTTCATCACTATGAGCTGTAAGGAAATGATCAATAGTATTGAAATATTTCCACTCTGTTTCTGAAATTTCATGTCACCTTTTAATTCTAAAGCCCTGTATCTGGGAACATCTGCAAAAAACCCTCTGACACTTTCACATGCCTCAGGAAAGACCAACTTGGAATAATCAACAATTTTTATCTCAGGATTTATAATCACCTAAAACTGGATTGATATATATTTTTAGAATCTTGAATTGGTCTATTGCCTTTTTCATTTCTTACCATCTGAGGCTGTATAGACATTTCTTTTATTTGGAATTCGTTCTTTGTGTATCCTTTAGCATGCCTTTCACTGAATTCTAGGATACAAATTTGCAAAGGTATTCCTATTTGGGACGCGGAAAGTCCAACACAATTGTATTTTTCGAACACATATTTCAATCGTTTTATCAAGAACTGAACTTCTTTAGAATTGATCATATCCTCGGGAACTTTATCGGATACGACTCTCAAAGTTGGGTCACCAATCTGAACTACGTGCTTGTAAGGGGATTCATTCTGTTTCGGTTTCACCAAATTAGCGTACCAAGTTCTCAGAGAATTATAACTTATAAAGCGAGATTGAGACTTCACAAATATGTATGGATATAATATTTTATGCATATTTTCGGTAAGGCGAAAATCTTGTCTTTGTAAACACTTTTCAAAATGAGGTTAGGTTACTTAGGTTTCAATTTTAGGTTCTTCTCTCATTCTAGTCTTCTGTTTTTTGTGATTCAGCTACCCAAGCCAACAAACGTAAAAAGATTACATGACATGAAGTCAAATTTATATTTAGAATCCAGATTAGTTTATTTAGTTTATCAATTATTTATAATAACATCATAACAAGATGATAATTTCAATCCAAAGGTACACCCTATTCACTGTTTTTCATGATAGCTTGCAGTGATTCACATCATTAGTAAAAATCTGAGAAAACCATACAAATTCTCATACAGATGGAGAAAAAATTTGATGATTATGAAGATTACTTGAGAAATTACCTTCAGAAATCCTCCAAACTCGCAATACTGCTGGATTATGACGGAACTTTAACTCCCATAGTGGCACATCCTGACTTGGCCAAAATACCCCCAGAAACCAAAAGTCTCCTGCAGGAAATGTCAGAAAACCCAGATATTTTCATAGCAATCATATCCGGACGTGCAGTGGATAATGTGAAGCAATTAGTTGGACTAGATAACATCACTTATTCTGGGAACCATGGCATGGAAGTTTTGTACCCAGATGGGTCAAGGTACATTCATCAATTGCCAAAGGATTTTGATGATCAGGTGAAAAAATTGACGGAAGAATTGGAAAAAGCAGTTGTCAGAGACGGGGCTTGGATAGAAAACAAAGGATCAACTCTAACATTCCACTACAGAGCTGTCCCTGAAGAACTGAGAGGCAGCATAGAACAAAATGCACAGGATATCATTGAAAAGGCTAATTTCAAAGTGGGAAAAGCCCACTGTGCTCTAGAAGCAAGGCCAAAAGTTGATTGGAACAAGGGAAAAGTAGCACTACTTCTCCTGCAACAAAAGTTTGGTGACAATTGGAACAAGAATGTCAAAGTAATATTTGCAGGAGATGACACTACTGACGAGGATGCCATGCAATTGTTGAAGAATGATGCAGCAACATTCAGAATTGCTGCTTCAAAGAATATCAAGACTCATGCAGATCAACTCATTTCTTCTACTGATCAAGTTTTAAACATCCTAAAATTTGTAAAAAAAAGTATATAATCAATAACATTTTGTTTTTGTTCAAAATTGTTAGATTATTCAGCACTCAATCATTGAATAAAGATGTGTTTATGAAAATAAGTGATTATTTATTTTGATATCAAAACTATAATTTGACATAATTATCAGAGGTAATAAAATTGAGAAATCACAACAAATATCACACATTAATGAAAAATAAAATAATGGACGTATTGTACCTACTTATAAACAATTCATATTCAATTTTCTACATACATTTCACTTGACGTTTTCCTTATTGGAGATTTTTGGCTTAGGTAACTGAAATGTAAAAAAAAGCAACATTAACACAATTAGAACTATCATAATGGAAATCATCAAAACTTGTCAAAACAATGGTTTCCTTCTATTACACAGTCAAAGCAACAAAAAATGTATTTTTCAACCATGCCGAGATGTGACATAACCAGTTCCGAACAGCGCGTAGAAGAATAATGTTTTACAGCGAATATTTCGTTAAAATACGAGTAGGCCGACAAAATATTGATATAGCTCTTGGTATACATTCAAGATTGATTCCATTTTTATATGATAAATGCTGAAATAATTTGTTTTATCCATGGGATGAATAGTGCAACAACGCCGTGATGTGCCTATCAGAGGACTTGTGACGTCACAAGAAGCGGCCATGATGCTGTCGTTTGAATGTCCCACTGAATTGGAGGGTTTTAGAGCGGCGTTTATTCAAACATTACATGATATTTTCTAGGAAAAACTTTAAATATATGATATTTTACCAATATATTTCAAGCACGTTTGAAAAAACAGATTCACGTGTTTGTGATCTCATTTACATTGAAACACCTACATGGGACTCTCTGAAAGCGAATTCCATCGTAGAATTTATATGCATTCAGTACTTGTGTATATATTTATTTATTTTCGACATGCATTAAAAAGAGAAACATATACTCTGAGTGCGCACCAGTTTCACAAATTGAATTCGCTACAAAAACGTTTTCGCCTGAAACAGCTTTGCTACTTCAAACACAAAACGCCAACAGTGAAACAACAGTAGCGACATCACCTTGGCAGAAATTTGAGATATATATATATAGCATACAACGTTTAACAATAATTCTTGTCATCTTAGTTCTTATTATTTGAGTTTGTTGAATTTCTCAACATCTACTTATTGACGCAACTTTTCGCCTACTTGACCAACTGTGTAACTCCTACGGTTACCGAGATTCTCAAAGCCTGCTAGCGAATCCCATTGGTAGAACTGGTGCGCCCTCAATGTATGTTTCTCTCTTCAATTCAAGCCAAAAAGAAGGATAGACACACCCCGAGTGCGCACCACTTCCCCCAACGACATTCGCTACGAGTTCCCATTTGGACTAACAACGCTGACGACACTTTCAAACGCCCCCCTTACCGTCTTCGCGGGGGCGACAGCCGGTTCGCCGCCCTCCGTTTCCGCCCTCCTCGCCCCCGGCGGTTGGTTGTTCTCGAGCAGCGCCCTGCGCTCGCCCTGGAAGTACGCCGACTTCATCAGGTTCTCCCTGACCCTGCCCAGCGAGGACATGATGCCGGTCTCCTTGCCCAGCGAGTTGCTGCGCCTGAGCCGCGGCTCGCCCTTGGGGGCGGCATCGCTGACGCTGCCCCGCCTGGCGGGGGCGGCTCGGGGTTTGGGCGGGTTCGCGCTGGAAATTACAACGATAGCGAGACGGTGTTTTATTTGTGGGAGGTTGATGCGTTAGGAATGGAGGTGGGCCGCCGATGTACCGGCTGCCCTGTGTAGGGTGGGCGAATTTCGATGTTTGCATAGGGTAACTCATATATCTAATAATAACTATATAGGTAACATGGATACCAGAGCTGAAGCCGAAAAATAAAACAAATGACAGTCTGCGGGACAAATCGCGAAAATACGCATGCGCAAGTTTGAATTAAGAATCGACATTCGTTTTCATCATGGAGGAGAGTAGCTTTCTAGTGAGCGACAAACGTATGATAATTATTAAAAATCAATCAAATGTGTCACGTAACCTTCAATTCGATGTTTTTATTTTATCATGACATATATTTTTCAAATATCGATGGATTGTTGGACGATTTTATATAATGGTTGATGATAGATGCAGAAATGGATGTGATCTACAAAGCGATACTTGCGATTTGCATAGAAACCGGTGACGATAAAGTCATCGGAACAAGATTTTTGATCAATCACTATTATCACTCACTAATCACTTCTGTAAACAATCAGTAAGTACATTAATAACTATATTAACGCTCTTTTACATAATTTGTGTTAACAAATATACCTAACCTATGAAATTCTGAAAACGTCAGTGGATTTAATCTCGTCAAAACCCGCGCATGCGCCCAATTTATCATTAGCAAGCCAGACAGTCTTTTGTTTTTCCAAAACTGGCTTCATTTTCGCGTGAAGAAAAGAATAGGTGTTATCCATATAGTTGTTGTTATATATATGGGGTAACTCGGTTACTATAATAGGAGATGCGAAAAGATGAAGGTCGATTTTCTTTTTCGTAATAAATTCACTAGCGAAAACTCTTTTGTTCTCGAGATATAAACAAATTTTAGTATAGAGGGTCAATTTAGAGTAATGGTCTGAAGTTGTAGTTTCTTAAATCATATTTGGCTATAAGGCTTCGTTAGAACGTAGTTAGTTTTTCCTTTCTAACCTAACCATCATATAACGGGTCTCTAATATCAGGTAAAAAAAAACAGTAGTCAATTACATGTTTCAATGAATATTTCAATTCATCCAAGAAATCAGTGGATTCAATCCGGCAACAGCGCAAGCAAGAGTTTTCTACTTCTTCTTTTTTCGGTCCGTAGGCCCAACCGAAGTAAGTTTCGAAACTCAAAACCAACAAATATCCCAAAATGTCACCAAACCTAGGTAGTACGTCATAGTTTATCGCCATAACAATAGTAAATCGCGGTATTTTCTGATTAGAAAGAAACTATTTAGATGATTTCAGTAGTCATTCAAGACAACAGATATATAATACGAAAAAATCGATACGTTGAAGCGTATGGTACCATATACCTGGTGGTAGAGGGCGATCTCTGGTACCTGGGCAGTTCGATTGCTTTCTTGGGCTTCGCGGCAGGGACGTTTTTAGTCAGTGGGCTGGGAAGTGACTTCCGGTTGCTCGGCGACTCGTGTTGCCGCTTCTGCTTTTCCGTAGCAACTTCTGTTGATGAGCTGCTGGAAATGGTACAAAATTTGGTGTGCTGTTATCAAGACATTTACGTCATTGACGGATTCAAATACTGTGCAGAGTATTTACGAGATATTTCGCTTATGTTGAAAATGGGGATTAGCGATCTTCGCATTTCTTTTTTCTCAAAATGATCGAGCCACTTATTGAATAACAATCCTTCAAAATCAATAGAAACAAATCGAAACTTCAGTAATTAATAAAAAATACTTTTCATTTTTCACATTCAACATCCAGTATCTCTGCAACAAGAGAAATCAGAAAAAAAGAAGGTATTAAAAGTCTGTTTGATTTTGTTGAAACGTGCTTGTAGTTGAAATATAGTGGTAAAATATATATTTATAATTTTTCCTATTAGATACTATCTAACTTCCGAATGAATCCTGCAATTCAGCGAGACATTCGAACGACAGCATCATGGCCGCATATTCCTGTGTTGCCAATTTCACTATTTTCTGAAACTTTTGAGAAAACGTTCAATTTCATCTCATGAATAAAACATATTGTCTCAGCATTCATTCTATTGAAATGGATACTTCGTGTTTCTTTGGAAATTTATTTTGGAAATACTACTGTGACAAAAAAATTCCCATCAATAGAGCATATTTTATTGAGAAAAAATTTTCTTAAATTGATGTTCCTAAAATTTACCGGTATTTCAATGGAACAATCTGCATACCATTGACAGTTATAAATACCTGGGTAATGACCTTCGATTTCTCGTTGGTGTTGGAAGCTTTCTGGGTTGCTCAGGAGTGATTTCATTCGACAGGTTGCTGTGAATAATTGAAAAAAAAACTTATCTATTATATGATAGATGATACAGGTAGAAATATTTTTTCTGGCAAAGATTTGTTACCATATCACAATTTCAACATAATCTAGAAATTAAATATTTATGAAGGATTTCGTGGACGCTAACAGCACGGTCTCAACTCACCCTAGTGAAGATTTCCTCTTGCTTCCTTTAGCTTGTTTATTTTCCGTGTCTTGGTAGGACGGCGTAGAAGCTGCCATAGGTTTTAGTTTTGGTTCCTTTAAAAATATTAGAATATGACCAAGAGGAAGTAGTTGTATTGAATTATTAGAAGCTTGTAAAAGGTGGACCGAATTCGATAGAAAATTACCAAAGATCTTGGACTTGATTTGCGTGAAAAAAAAAGCGCGAAATGCGATAGTTCCTCTTCCTGAATAATTTATAATTTAATATGAATATAGAATTTAATATCCAAACAAACATTAATACTTGTGGAATTGATAATTTTGATACCATCTGTGATGACTTATTTTGTGTTCAAGTAACACATTGTAGATGAAAGAGAAGATATCTGGCAGTTAGTCAGAATTTCGACATGTTTAGAATGATATTTGAAATAATGTTTATTTCCCGAGTGTGAAATCTTGAAAATAACGATAACACCATCATTTTTCATTTAACGGTATTTCTGAAATGGTGGAATTATTTACCAATTGTCAAATTGCGAAAATGAAAAGGAGGTATCCAAAAAATATTTCAAGTCTTCAACTGTTCTCTCTTATGAACCTATCATAATCTTTCAGAATATAAGTTGACAGTTCAAGTCGATGAGGTTATTGGCAAATAATGTTAGCTAGCAACTACTGGTGAAAAGAAAATAAACTCACATTGATGGGAGTACTTGTTCTTTTGGACTTTAATAGCAGTGCAGACGGTTGCTGCGACTTTTCAGGAGTAACAGAAATATTGGAACCTGAGGGAACAATGGTTAAGAAAAATTAGACATATACTTACAGAAGGTGCATCATAAAATAAATATATTACCCTTTGGATTTAATAATAAGGAGATTATTATTATTCATATGAATAGATGTTCTAGACGTCAACATAGCGAACCCGAAAACGGTTAGGTTAGGTTAGGTCGGTTAACTTAGGAGAAGTTTTGTATTCATATGCGCAACAATATGCCGTAGAAAAATAAACAAAAAGTATTTTGGTTTTCAAGTTATTTCAACACCGAGGTGCTTCTAACCCAACCTATATATCTCAAGGGTGCATCGCTACCAATAAGATACAGTAAAATTTGTCAATTCTCCCAATCAACTCACTCTTCCTCCGCATATCCTTGACGGGAATGACAGCCTTCAGGGGCCCCCTGCTCGCCCCCCCAGCCGCCATCTTGGCCTTGAACCTGCCCGCCAGCCCGTTGGCCACGCCCCCGCGGCTGTCGTTGCTGCGCGACGAAGACGCGTCGCTATTGGCCGACTCGTCCCTGCCCGACCTCAGGCCGCCCACCGAGCAGTTGACCGCCCGGGAGACTTTGATAGCGGGCGCTGGGGCGCAGAAGGAGCGCGACAGCCGGCGGTCGGGCGGCCTCTTCGACGAGAAGTCGAAGGAGACCGTCTTGACGGAGCCGTCGTCGGAGCTCTTCTTGCTGAGGTCGAACGCCTCGGGGCAATCGTCGTGTTGTTCGACGAAGGAGGAGTGGCCGGAGTCGTCGAGGTTCTGGGGTTGGCTGCCGTGGAGCATTTCTGCGAGGCTGGATAGTAGGCTGCGGCCCTGGGACTTGATGGTGATAATAATGATTTTTTTTTAATTTATTCTCAACCAATTAGAAGGCTACATTTTGTTTCCGCAACGAGAGATTATCGCGAAAATTTTGTTAGTTCCTATCAACTTAATGAAATTAATAGATGATGATTTTTCTGTCAAAAATGAAGCGCCTTGAATCTTAATGAAGTCACTCAGAATAGAAACGTTTGATCAATGTCTCCTCAATTGTAAAATCAATAATAGTTTTAAATCTCCGTCAGATTTTAGTAACAAACAAGTGTTACTAAACATCAAAGTAAAACTCTTTTGTCAAAATACGATTTGTTAAATTTTTCTTAAATCATCGGAATAATGTTTTTTTAAGTTCCATGTGAAACTATGTAGACATGTAATGACATGTCAGATGTTACAGTTGAAAACGGATTGCTGTTTTTAATGTTCCGGAAATTTCAGTAATAAACCTCAACTCCAATTTATGAAATTTTCTTACAGAAAACTACCACGCAGCAGAATTAATTCCCGATAGTATTTTTTCTCTGTTTCACTCATGTTCTTGTTGAAAAACTATTGGTAATAATTCTGCTTATATTCCATACCAACATAATTATAAATCATAGATTCGTTGGAAAATATTAATAATACAGTATCTTCATTATAAATACCAACATTTGCCTAAAATTCAATAAATGCTCATGCTTGAGTTCGTACCATATGGAAAACTTTTTCATTATTTTTACGAAAAAAAATCTTTAGAAAAAGTTTTGCATAGTCTCAACCAAAATACAATCATCAGATATAAATTTTTTCAGTCACATATGCAGTTTCTCAAAAAATATGAATTTGGTAGTAAATTACCTTTATTTTTGACATCAACAATTATTATTGACAAAAATTAATCAGAACTAAAAACTACGTTCAAATATGCAATTACATCCAAATACATGAAAAAATCTGTCAAATTTTTTTATATAAATTATCATTGTGATATAAATTATTTTGTTATGTATAATTTATATTGCTATTTATTTTTTTACCGTTGTTATGTGAAAATTATGTATAATTTCACAAAACACTCGCTAGTTTGGTTGAAAAAGTTGGGAATAGTGACCGTTTCAGATTTATTGGAGATAAGAGAAATATAGAGAATTCAGTAAAATATATATTTCATTAAAAAGTAAAATAACAATTTATTTTTTTATACAAACGGTTAAAAAAGTAGCCATTGACGCTTTCAAATCTCAACAAAAAGTTGACGTATTCCGAGAAATGTCCGAGAAGTGAGAGCATTGCCGCTCGTGCGCGGAAATAATGTCATCAAGTGACAGCATTTCCGCTCGCATCCATCATTGTTGAAAACGGACTCATTATTTTGTTGCATAATGGAAAATAATAGTGACAGTGAATTATCTGAAGCACCACCTCATGTAGTAGAAAAAGCAAACCTTGTGAATTTGAACCTCTTACCAGAGAAATCGAGGAAAAGTATGAATGTTGAAATTAACAAAGTAAGTATCTTAAACTTGTCGCATTTTCTGAAAAACCACCAGTCAGTTGAATATAAAGCAAAAATAAGATTGACTACATCTTTTTGGTTCAAAACGTATTATAAATGTGGGATAGACATAAGTTTTCAAGTAGCCTCAATAGCCAACGGGTTCAAAGCGCGACTTCTCAATCCACCAGCCCAATTTGATTCCTGGGTAGGTCATTCCTTTTTTAATACATTATTCATTTTTCCTTCTTTTTCGTTGGATTGATTTTCAATATATGTAATAGTGAATAATATATTAAATTAATGATTTAGAAAAAGAATATAAGGAAATGTGAGTTAATTGAATTAATTATCGAGATTTATTGTCAAGGAACTGCGGTTGTAGTAAAAAATCTTGCGTGTATTTCGAATGCAAAGTGTCTTGCCGCTCTTGAAGGATTATCTGATAAAAGATAATTGTATTTCAAAACGAAGATAAAAACTCAAAGTCGGTCGACCACAAAATATAATGTGAAATGCAAAAAAATGTTGTAACTAGTTTCGGCTTAACAGCCATCATCAGACAAAAGTAATCAGTCTAGGAAAGTATTGAAAAAATAGTTAATTTCAAAAAATTGATGTGCCTACATACCCAATATTCAATGAAAATTTATATAAAAAAACCATGTCAGCGCCAAGATTCAGTGTGAGGTAAAGACAAACCAAAAATTGTGTTGATGGTTTTTAAATTTGCTGGACCACCAGAAGAAACAATCTCATCATAATTGATAGGCAAGAGTTGAACATCATCCTCCAAGATGGTTGTTGAAGTTAAGACAACCATCTTGAAGGCAAATTCCCTATTTTACCGCATCCAACACCTAACCACAGATTAGAGAACCTTACAGATGAGATACTCCGCCCATTTTGTTTGATGTACCGACATCCGTTTTCATTGACCTCGGACCTTTAAATTCGGCGCATTGCAGTTGCCGGATTGTCGTTGTCACCGCTAGAACTACTGATGTGCAATGTTGCCATTTTAATGCATGATAGGTATACAACTATACAACAATATAAAAGGTTACCTACTTCTGAGTGATTTATTATGAACAAGTTGTCATCAGAGATTAGTTTTTATCAGGAATAAGATGGATTCCACGATGTATTCTGAATGAAGTTTCATATGAAATTCGAATATTTCGAATTTAGCCCATTCATTGTCACCAGGAGAAATAAAACACTATTCAATTATCTGACGATGTAATGTATAAACAAATACACAAAATATGACACATCTTTTATGGTACATAGAGTATTCTGAATTTGAAAATCAAATCAGTAAGATATATTTGAGAAAAAAATTAATACAAAGCGAATTTATATATTGTTTGGTGAGGTAGGTATAAGTTTTATGAAAAATACCTCGAACTTTGAGTAAGAATACAAAAAGTGTTACCTTGAAACTTGAAATGTGATATAGCATAAAATGTTAATATTCTCACGGAAATGGAAAATTTTGATTAAAGTCAATAATAGGTATCTCAATATAGGTTTCGAAAACAATGTAATTATATATTCTCCAATTCATTTGAAAATGATTTGCAATCATTATACACACAGTAATGTTTGCCACTGGGAGGTGCACCTTCTCTCTTTGATTCACTCATTGTTAATTCAACACTTGTTTCTTGTATAAACCACAATTCTACAGTCAGGAACAGATCACTTTTCAGAACACACACACTACACAAAGTCTCTGATCTAAAACTAACATGCATTCAATTTTCATTGTTACTTTCATTTGAAATAGTAAGGTACCAGAAATGAGTACCTACCTTGGGATTACTAGCAAACAGGCCATCAGTAATCTCAGATTATAATATATCCTATAATCTAAAGCTAATAAACTTTGAAATAAATATATATTGTAGGTACCTAGGTAACAGGTTGTTCATCTTTGCTCATGATGTGATTATCCTCAAAACCTTTATTACATTTCCTATTGAATTATGGTTTATGGAAAATAAAATATGTTGCACATTGTGAGAACATCCTAAATATTGGACCGTGAATCGTGTGAAACGAAAAAATTTGTAACATAACCAACAAAATGATGACAACGATGTATTCGATGTAAACAAAACACGCGATCAATATTTTAGCGCCTGCGCACATCTATGACTGGACCTTTAAATTAAGCGCTTTCGACGTCTCATTCCAATTTCATTTGCTCTGTCTGACTGTCTCATCTGTAAGGTTCTCTAATCTGTGACCTAACCAATAATCAATACCTTCTCCTTGTCGCTGCGTTGGCTGTTGTTCAGTATCTCGGACAGATTTTGCAAGATGCCCTTCACGTCTTTCGGCTCGCTGTTATCATCGCTTTGTCGTGATTTTGATGTCCCGTTTTTGATGTGGAGTCGCTCGGGGAGTAATTTGTCGATTGTTTTGAACACCGTTTCGGTGTTGATGATTTTTTTCTCGTTCGCTTCGCTCTCGTCCAGGTCACTAGGCCAGCTAGGTTGGGTGGTACTTTCGAGAACATTGGCTGAGAAATATGGAAACATTTTTCGCGGGCGAATGTCGAAGCAGATGTATGAATTCTCTTTGCGAAACATTCGAATTAATTATCGAATAGTCATCAACAGAAGTCACAATGATGTTTGAGAATGTAGAGAGAACAGAAACAGGTTATTTCCGAAAGGTGGAAGATGAGTCAAATCATTTTTCTTCAAAAGAGAACTATTAGAAAATACGCTTCCCAAAAAATCACCACCAAAAAAACACGCTATAGTTGCTACACCCGGTATTCGTAAAAGAAATTTCTATCGGTCATCGAAAAAAAAAAAAAAACGTCCAAATTGGACAAGTCGTTTGGACAAAATATTATTTTAAACTTTTGATTATTTTTTAAAGTTGCGTTAATTTCTTGTTATTCAGGAAATCATGATATGTCTATGCAAAAAAGTGATACCTACAACTGAATTAAACAGCGTCCGTCATAAAGTTTTTTTTATTCCCACCAAATCTGAGGTCACGTGATATAAGTCACAACAGATTTTTTAGTTGTCAGAAATGCAGAAATGAACCGCTATAAGAATTTCTCAGAATTTTCCTTTTTCCAACTTTATGACCAACACTGTATAAATGTATGTTCTTACATCATTCCTTCTACTGTATTTGACTTTGATAGAGGCAAATTAACAATTCTATGAATTGCAAAGAGTATCAGCATATTTCATTCAACTTACAATCATTAAATATTGATCCATCGGCGATTTTTTGTGCAATATAACTCCCTTCAATAAATATTGAATCATACTAAAACAATCAATGAATGCATTAGTAGGATTCTCCTAAAAAAAGATGCTGAAAACTGCCTAGTGCCTACCAGATAATAATTATTTAAAAAATGTAAAAAAATACAATTCAATATCCAGCAATTTAATAAAAAAAAATAAGTGTTGATTCATGTTGATTGTTCCTGATTTACACATATGTAGGTATATACCTATATTATGAACATCTATCACTAATCATAATTACTTGATCTTTTTTTTTTAATGTAGGTGATTGGTTGCAATAATGGTTTAGATTAGAAACAAAGTAATGACTTTTTTGAATTAGAATATAAGGTAGAACTTGACTGGAAATACGTCATTTAAAAAGGAATAATTTTTTTTTCAAAACATCAGTTTTGATATTTAAACAACATAATACAATAGGTGGAAATTACTCAATATCAATTACATAAAAATTGAGATGTTGGCAATCTCTCAAGTCATCTATATCTTATAGCCATTCATGAAGTTACAATATTCACTTCTAATATCAAAATAATGTATCACTTTCATTCTTGACCATATTGTGTTGAACCACTAATCTTTGCTATTGTAAAGGTACATTACAGCTTTCAAATACAACATTTGAAGATACCTATATCAAATAATAATGAATCCTACTGGTAGACAAAGAATATCTGGCATCAATCTAAACTACTATGATTCTAAAATGACTTTTTGCTCTGATGCTTATACTTACAAAGTTGTCCTCTTTGTTATCATCAAAGTCAAGTTTTCCACCAGGTAAATTTGATCTCAACACACTTCTTGAATTTGTTTTTCCAGTGGTCCAAAATTTCTTGCAAGTATTGTTTTCAAAGTTCCTAATACTGCCTTCTGCATTTGGCATAGAATTAATTCTGGGTCTATGTTCCACAATTTCAGAGGTACTTATTAATTTAGCATTATTCAAATCTGAATTTCCAAAAGATATGTCCAAGTTATTAGTTGATGGAAATGTGTATTGACTCTTAGAAAGACTATAAATTTTAGAAGGTCCTTCTAAACTACAACTATTAAATGATGGGACACCTGAATTCTGGGAAGATACACTTGATATCACTCGATGTCTTGGACTTGGAAATAAGAAAGCTGTATCTGCTGCCTCAGTGAAAACTGTGTCATTGGATTCTTTGATAGTGGTCAATTTAATTTTAGGGGTCCTTTCTTTGTTGTCCAAAAGGGAAGATATACCTATTCTTGGGCTTTGCAAAACAAAAGCTGTATTAAGTTCATCTCCAAAGTTATTATCAAGTACACTTTGATTTAAAATTCCAAGCGATTCTCTCCCATATTCTGTGGAATCCTGTCCAAAATCTGTAATTTGTAGAATATTTCCAAGTGTCAAGGAATCTCTGTTCACATTGGAGCTTATATTTAAAAAACCTAGAGAGTCCCTTCCAAAATCAGGTGGTAATATACCAAGCGATTCACGACCGAAATCTTGAAACGATACGGACGGTCTTCCAGAGAAATCGGGGCTGACCGATCTTAAGATGAAAGTGTCTTCAGTCATGTCTCAAGAGGGACAAATTTTCTTTGTATTGTTCCACAATTATAATTTTTCTCATCTCCAGTAGCCGACGAGAATTATTTGTGACCACTCCACTATTCTTTTATAACTATTATTTTGACTCAGTTTGTATAAATTAATAAATTTCTATTCTGAAAAACGATAATAAAAACTGTTTTCAAATGTTCAAGAAGCTCTTGTTTTTACAGTTTTTAGAACTGTTTACTTGACCTTGATGCAATAATTTAGCAATGACCAGACAAGAAGAAATATGGAACCAGATTTTCAGTGACTAGATTCGCACAGACCAAAATCAGAATCAGAATGCATTCTGTGTATTCTATGACCAGTGACCACGTTTTGTGCTAATCTCTTCTGGTCTTCTGTTTATCAGCTGTCTAGTGTCAAACTCAAACAGAGTTCATGTTCATGTGTAAATATAAAAATTTAAAAAAACACTCAACAAAAAGACTCAAATAACAAATTGTATATAATGGTAATGGTTATTATTCGAACTGCTAAAACTGTAAGAAACCACTGGAAAAAGTCATTATTTGCTGCAGCTTTAGTCTCGTATGGAGCGATTTATACGAAAAACCATTTCCAGTGAGTGAATCAAGTGTGAAAATTCAATATTTTACTCTTGAATTTCAGGATACAAGAGTTAATGAGATTGTATTGCCAAAAAGCTGCAAAATATGGAAAACAATCGATACCTCTACAAATGAAACCAAGACATATAACAGTAATTCTCAATCCAAATGCAAATAAACGCAAAGCCACTGAAGAATTTGACAAGTACTGTGCTCCTCTTTTACATCTTGCAGGAATATCAGTGGAAGTTAAGAAAACTGAATCAGAAGGCCATGCTAAGTCTCTGATTGAGGAAATTCATGGTACTGATGCTATTGTAATAGCAGGAGGTGATGGCACTTTATCAGAGGTTGTCACAGGTTTGTTAAGACAAACTAATGATGATGGGGGAAACATTCCTTTAGGTAGGTTGAATTTACATGTTTAAAGATTGTCAGTAGTTTAAGTTCATTTTTCAAGGTATTCTGCCACTTGGAAAAAGTAATACATTAGCAAAAATGAAGTTTTCTGGAGGTGAGAAATTGGATAAAGTCAGGTCTTTGGCTGATGCAACTATGGCTGTAATTGAAGAAACAATTAAACCTGCTGATGTTATGAAAATTGAGATATTGACTGATACTACTGAAGCTAATGACAATAAACCAGTTTATGCAGTTAGTTCTCTCAAATGGGGAGCATATAGAGATGCTGAAGCCAAAAAAGATAGTTACTGGTATTTTGGTCCTCTGAGAAAGTATGCTACATATGTTTTCAATGGGTAATTATAAAATATTTTTCAATGTTTCAAGAATTTGGCTCAAGTTTATGAAATAGGAACTTATGTCAAAAATAAATCAAGTTATTGATATTCTGTTTCCAGATTGAATTCATGGAATTGTGAAGCATCTATAAGTTATAGCTCACCCTGTGAAGGCTGTTCTAACTGTTATAAAAAGAAGCAACAACTATCTAATGGTTGGTTTTCCAGGTAAGTCAAAAATGCACAATAACTAGAATTCAGAAGTTTACAATGAATATGAATTAATTTTAGATTTATCAAAGATAACACTCAAGCTGAATTTCTTCATATCAACAATCCTGAATGTCAAATTACACATGAGAAAAAAATTTCTACTACAGACCTGGCACTGTCTACTTTGAATGTAGTGGAGAATCCATCAGGCTCAGAAAATATTCCAAAATTGATTTTAGAAATTGGACCCAACAAAGTAGAATACATGGAATTTGTGAAAAATGGTTTCAGAATGGAAAAAGGCATGAAAAAAGATGTAGAGGAAGTGATTGAAGCAAAATCAGTTGAGATAAATCCAGAACTTGTTCAGGGTAAAGATGTTTGGTTCTCCATTGACAATGAAGAGTATGAAGTAAAACCTGTTAGAATCACTTTATTGCCAAAGATAATAAATATATTTTGCAGAAAAGAATCAATAAATGTAAATGGATAAGTTTTTTTAGTTTGTTTCACTTTTTTCTGGGACAAAACCTATTTCTAAGAGACTGACAAATTCTGCCCAGAATTATTAGGGCATGAAAATAATTAAGCCCAATTAATTCATGAATTACTATTCTGCCTCCTTAGAGAACATAACCCAATAGGTTCAGCAGTGAATGATTTTTTGAGTTTTGTAATTCTCAGTTCTTATTTTCAATTGATTGTTCATTTTTATCAGACTCATCATCTTCACAGTTATTTTCCTCCATGGTAACTGGAAGTAAATCACCACATTTGGTGGATCTAGCACACTGGTACATAGCTTTTCCATGCTTTGAAGCAGTGAATATCACTTCCTCTAATTTCCCATTTGCTGTACACATCCTGCAAATACAATGTTTATGTCTCACAAGTGTGGGCCTCACAATCCTTGGCCACTCTTTTCTAGGATATCTATCACCACTAACCCCTTTTTTGAGCACCACATATGAATATAGCTCTTTCTTTGCTTCTGAAGAGCCTCTGATGGGCAGGGGAAAGTATGTCACTTCAAAATTGCATGGAGTACCATCATCTAGGATGAATCTAGGGCAGTTATCATCATGAGGACAAGGACTGAAGACTGTTCCTAGGTTTTGCTTATTTTGTATTTGTAGTATGAAATCTCTGATTTCATTGACAATTTTGAATCCTGCATTTGTTCCCTGCTCAACTATTATCAGATACTTCTCAGTTTTGTTCCACAAATTCACCACTGTTTCTAGCCTAGCTTGGAGCGATGGTAATTCCATCATAGAATATGCACTTATTACTAAATCATAAGTTAGTTTGGATGCAGGCAAGAATTGCCTGTAGAATACTCCTTTTGGTTTATTTCCTGTTGGTCTGCCACCTTGTAAAAGAGTCTGTGCAAGATCATTTATATCTCTGGAAATGTCAACATTGAAATATTCAAAGATATCTTTCTTCCAGTATCTGTGTGCAGCCCATGTTGCAGTTCCTACACCTGATCCAAAATCAAAAAGACTTCTTGGTTTGAAATCATCATCTCTGAATTTAATTTCACCAAATATTTTAGAGAGAACAGCATATTCAGGTGCTGATCTTCCCATGAGGTACACAAGGGAGTTATATACATCATACCTTATAGGTCTCCAATTGTAAACTTTTTCCCTCAAAACATTTTGTGTTTTGTCATGGATCATTTGCCTAAACCTAGATTCATCATCCTCATTCTTGATGGTGACATCACTATACCGAGATAGTATTTTTTGTTGAACTTTTTTCACGGTCTCTTTCAATTCCTCCTTTTCCATGGGAGGCACTCTACCTTTCAAGTGTAGATTCAACTTTTCACTTGTTTCCGATAATGCTTTCACTGGGTAATCTGCTGTAGCATTGATGACAGCCTTTATAAATGACTCAGGAACAATAACACTTCTTGGTTTCATACTCCCAGGATGGTTTCTAATAGAGAAAATGTTCTTGTTGATGTTATCTACTACATGTTGGTCAGGTTTCAGAATCGATTTGGATGCTGAAGACAAGTTCCTCCAAATTGTCTTTTCGGCTATCATTATTGAATGATAATTATATTCATTTATGGGTTAAAATCCTTTTTGAATGTAGCTTCGGATTGAGATGCCTGCTTACATTACAATGCTTTTGTGCTTACAGAACCTTGCTTGTCGCACACAAGTCTGGTAGATATGAACTATTGTCTTGGATTTATTAGATTTTTTCAGTTTTGAAATTCAAATAAAAAATCACCGGTTTTTCCGGAACTAACGGCATCTGGAACATAAAATGAGTTGCGTCGGTAGGGAAAAATAAGTTTCCAAAATAATAATTTTTTCATTATAAAAATATATTTACACTGTGAACATATAACTGCATATAGTATTTTTCATAACATCTGCAAAAACTGAATTTTTTTTATAAAAATGCTGCATATTATATTTTCAATGCAGGATCTTTTCACTTCATCAAATATTTTAGTATTTGGATCTTCATAGGCCAACCAAAGTGAAAAATAGCACAGATACAGGAAGATTGTTCAATA
This sequence comes from Chrysomela aeneicollis, assembly GCA_029955515.1. Taxonomy (NCBI): domain Eukaryota; kingdom Metazoa; phylum Arthropoda; class Insecta; order Coleoptera; family Chrysomelidae; genus Chrysomela; species Chrysomela aeneicollis. The sequence continues at coordinate 31,995,375 of JARUHQ010000001.1, forward strand.
ATATGGAAATTTGAAGGACCTCAACATAGTATACAGTATTTTTATCTGCACAAATCCTAGAGAAGAATAAATTTCAAGATATAGATAGCAGAGGCTATAGTATCAATTAATCTCTACCATTGATTGATATATTGCTTATCAATCAGTTACTACCTCTACCTACACAGGCTGCCGATACGAATTTGGTTAAATTGGGGCAAAGTTGCACATTTTCATGCTGAATAAAATAATCTGAAAAGAAATATGGGATATCTGAATAACTTGGAAACTACCACAAAAAACTGATTTTTTAAAGATAAGATAATCATACTAGCATTTTTATTGAACACAAAAATGCTCAACTTTGGATAAGATAAGCGCCAAAGTGGCACTCGAAAATTGGACATCCTGTATACCAATGCATTAGCTACAGATAGAGAACTGAAGGGATGATGCATCTATTAAAACATAATAACTTCAAAACAATAATATCTGCAATATTTCAATTTGCACAATAACATTTTGGCTTGGAATTAAAACATGTTAGAAAAATAGTCATGCCCAAAAAAAAAAGAGTATCACTAGTGCTTGTTCTACCACGTATATATTTATATTTGACAAAACAAAATGTGTCTTCTCTTTGTTATAAAAATGATACATCTATTATTTTATTCAGTTCTTGGTCAATTAAAAGAATTGAGAGTTGATGAACAACTATTGTTATGAAACTTTGTACAAGATCCATCACATGTATGAGGACCATTGGTAACTTTGAAGTATTTTAAAATTGGACTTTTAGGTGTTGACTCTTTTCTACTTTTCACTTCTGGTCGATTTTGTTTAGGTGTGCAATCACCAACAGTCTTCTCAAGCATTTCTTGGCGCAGCATTTTGTCAATTCTCAAACGGGTTAGCCAATCTTGACTTCTTTTCTTTGGTGGAGAAAAATTTAAATGAGGAGCCACACCATCTATAACATAGTTTGGTAAATTTATAGTGAAAGAATGTATCATGCTGTCTTTATTTCTTTCTGGAGAAATTTCCTGGGTGGCATGGTCCATTTTCTGATCACTATCTCTACTACAATGAGAATTAGAAATTTTGATTTCCCCAAAAGCATTCTCCAACTTTGGTACTTTGCAAAGAGGCTCACATTCTTCTTCTGAAGCCAAATCTTCTGCTCCAAGATTGTCCTCCATTTTATTTGAATCAGCTGATTTATCTCTCTTCTCAATATTTGAAAGATCAATATGGGTAAAAAGTCTTTTAGGACCAAATTCAGTTGATACAATCTTATTTGCACTTTGTATCTCACATGAGTTTTTGCGTTTAGAATTATTGTTACAGTTTTCACAAAACTTAGTAGCTGTGACATTGTTGCAATTGCAACTCTGCTTGATGATTTTTTTAGGAGTATACTCAGGTACATTTGTGGAAGCTCTCTTTGTGGGCCTGATTTTATTTTTCAATTGCAATACTTCAGCAATGCCATTGCCATTGATTACCCAGTCTTCAGGTAATTCTTCAGGACCAATGGTCCACATTTTGTGGGTCATATCATCAGAACAAGTAACTAACAGATCATTTTTATCACACCATGCTACACATGTGACTTCTGCAGTGTGTCCAGTCAATTTAACCAGAGGTTCTGCTCTTTTTGTGTTCCATATATATGCATTCTCATCACTACTTCCACTCATTAGGTATGAGCCATTTTTATTCAAACAAGACTTCACATAGAAAGTACTGTTTTGATGTCCTATATACCTCATCATAGGTTCTGTACAGTAAGTGCCAATATTATAACAGTAAATTGTATTATCTAGGCAGTTTGCATACAGTTTCATCCCTGATTCATCTAGGATGAGACTACTGTATCCATTTTTTGTGCTATTGCCAGGATATGGTATGCTACTCTTGGGAATTGATTCTTTTTTATGATTAGTATAGTTTTTCCTGAGATCCCAGATTTTCAATATCCCATCTCCAGCACCACATGAAATGAGAGTATTGCTATCTTGGAATACAAGCCCAGTAACTGACTTGATATTAGAACTTGTTGGTGTACCAAATTTCCTTCTTGATTTGCTAGGTGTGAAAGTGGATGAATGTGAATTATTGATGATCCCATCAGCTTTGCAGACAGGTCTGATTGTGTTGGCACGGATATCCCAAAGAAAAATTTTCCCATCTCTACCACCAGTGGCAAAAACATCAGCATCACCTTTTCTGCCTGTGACAGTTTTAACTGATCTATGATGACCATAATAAACTCTCTCACATTTGAATTCTCCATTTCCAATATCATACACTTTTGCAGTGTGGTCACCAGAAGCAGTAACAAGTTTCATTTTATTGAACATCCAAGCTAGATCAAATATGGCATTGTTATGAGCATGAATTCCATACCTTTCCTTGGTATTGCTATCATGTATAACCAACTTGCCATCCTCATTGGCCAAAGCTAACATGTGTTCATTTCCCTCTTGAGGTGAAAACTTACATGTGAATATTGGTGTATCTTTATGGAGCTCATCTTGTTCTTGTGGAAGAAGATGTGTGTAAGAATTTTGCTTGGTACATCTCAACCTTTTGATTGGTGCATCCGAATACTGCCTGAAGTCTGAATATAAAAAGTCAATTAGCATGAGATCTCATGGGCAAAAATTTTAACATGATAATACTCACGGTAACCACTTTGTTGTTTGAAAAAAGCTTCCACATCATTGAGGAACATGTTTGTGCTCATATATACAGGTTTTCACAGATTAAAATGAAATCAATTATTGATAAATAACTGTCATTAGTGCTCTGTATTTATATTTTTCCATCTATTTAAAAGTTAAAGTTTGTATTTATTTACGACCGGAGCGAAATAACAACAAAACTGACAAACAAAAGTCAAATTCAAAACTAAGGAACTCTGTTCTGATCTGAGTGTTCTGTGTTCTTATTTTTTGTGTGAAGGTAGCTAAGAAAGATTGCAGCTAAAAATTTCCGAAGATTGCCGAAGTACCATGCTACCAACTTGACCGAACTTAAATTAAATGTCATGTGCTGCCACTAGTCGTATGAGTCAGTGTGGGAGTTATCAAAAATACAAAAAATACGTTTGAAAATCGATTATTTTTAACGTTTTGACACAGTTACCACTACAGTTGTATTATTATTATCAATATCTTATCATTTGATCATCTTGTTATCGAACTATCGGTATTTGGTATTGAAAATTGACCATTGACGAAGTCGAGGAAGTATTCCAAATAAAAAAAAGTGTGGTGGGGATAAATTTGTAGCATTTTTTTAACCATAATCGGAAAGGATCAACAGATATAGAAGGTAATATCAGTAATATACAGGTACAAAATGGTTTGTGGTTCATTATTGGCCTCATTCGTTTTTGTGTTTTGAAAATATATGAGGATTCCAGCCATTCTAGGATTTATGATTTCAATCAAATCCCAAATTATAATAGTTGGTGCTGTTCAGCTCTTGGTCTGACTAGACCTGTCCCCTTTTCAGTATCAGTGATCATCTTTTTCAATACCCTATATGATAATCTGAATATTTACCTGCTGTTATTCCTTATAGCTAAGGCAAAATGGAAGATGAAGAATACAAGAAACTTCCTGTGGATGAAAGATGTGTTCATAAATTGTGGAAAGGAAGGGTTAATGGATATGAAGAAGTCACAATGCTTTTTCGCCAAATTGATGATGAAAAATCACCCGAATTTGGCAAGTACTTGGGACTTGTCAAAAAATTTGTAGTAGATAGCAATGCAATGGGACAAGAAAAAGGTTTAGAGGCAACATTAGCCTATATTGAGAATTATGCCCATGCAGGAAAGACTGTATCAGAGGTAATGTCAGGTGTTGTTGCAAAATGCATAGCAGCACCAAGAACAAAGACCAGGGAGTTAGCTCTGCAACTAACTCTCATGTACATAGAAATTGAGAAGCATGAAGCTGTTCTAGAGGAGCTCACCAAAGGGATGGAATTGAAAAATCCCAAAATTGTGTCTGCTTGTGTCAATGCTAGTACTGTGGCTCTAAGAGAGTTTGGATCAAAAATAATAAATGTAAAGCCTCTGTTGAAGAAAATCAGTACACTGCTGGCAGATAGAGATAAGACTGTTAGAGATGAAACAAAACTTATGATTGTAGAAATGTATAGATGGATTGGAGCAGCATTGAGGTATGTAACTCTCACAGAGGTTGTTGATTTTTATGGTTTGCAATATAAATCAAATTAATCAAAATGATAGATGTCAGTCAAATAAACAATATGATGCTTGGAACAAATAAAAATGTTTATTCAATAGTTCAATGTTATCAGATGACTAGTTATCATAGTTGAATTAGACAAATGGATACATATACATTTTTTTTTAGAGGAATAATTCTTCACCATGAGCATTATCACTTTATTATCATTTGTTATTGAATCTATCCAGACAAAAATTGTACATTTGAATAGGATTGTAGTTTGATAAGCTATATTTTCCTATTGATTTGTATAGAAATCATAGAAATCAGAATACAGTCAGCCTGAAGTGCTTGTATGTTATTGTTGTTTTTTTTACCTTTTGGTTGAAACATGATCTTTGAAATTATACCACAATAGTCTAGTTGTACTAGGTTTCACATTGAAATTATGTTATATTATATATTCATCTAATATCATGGATTTTCACTGTCTGTAGAATTGCCTATTTAATATGCAAAAGTATAGGCATTGTATGTATAGGTATCTGTTTTTATACAGGATGTTCCAGGACTTTCTCAAATCTATTAAGGCCGATTCAGATTCATGCATGCCCACCCTGCATTTTTGACCCTGCATGAAAAATGCATGCCTGCTTGTAAAATGTGTGGTGGGCATGCATGGAATAAGGACAAGTTCTTATTTTCCACTGTATTGCATGCGTTTTTGCTGAAACATCCCTAGAAACCTGTGAATATTTGACAATCTTTTATTTGAATTTGACATTTGATTTATTTTGAATTTGATGATCATTTTGTAAAGTTTTTAATACATTCCCGCCTTTCTCTGTTGTGATTTTAATCTCGAGAAAATGAATGAGATTAAATTTTCGATTTACTTGAACTGACAATACTGAAAAAACCAATTAAAATATGACCTTGGGTAAGAACTGCGATGGAAATGCACATATGTGAAATGTCATGCCTTTTTCAGGCAGAAGCGTCAGAAATGCATGTGCCTGTAAATCGCATGTGCTTCAAAAACCCTGCATGGAAATGCATGAATCTGAATCGGCCTTTATGGTCTTATGATGGTGAAAATTAAAACCTAACAATGGATTTATTTATATTGAGGATTTGAAAATTCCATTCAAGGACCTCTTCATTTTATCCAGTAATGGTTGACATTGTTGACAACTATTTAAAAGTATTGCATATCATGATTGTCAGCTGGAAACCATGTTTATTACATTATTTTTAGTTAGCAATAACTTTCATAATCATATCTCTAGCAGACAAATTAGAGTGATGTTAATGATATTGAAATAAATGATTTAAAAATGAGAATCTAGGAAGAGATTACTTCAAAATTATACCCATTTGCAGCTTTGAAAAAATCATAATGGATCTAACAAATAGGATGAAAAAGGAGGACTTTGGCAAAGCAGAACATGATGTGTGTTTTCCAATCTCATATTTTGTTTTGTTTTGATCAGTTGGAACAAAAGAGATAAAACTCTTTTATAAAATTCGCTCATCTAGTTTCTTCATGATTTTTCATTTATTTTTCACTTCATAAAACAATAAATCATGATCAAGAGGAATTTGCTGCAATATTCACCAGTGACAAGGCCTAATCATCTGGAATGTACACACTTAAATTGATTTCATGAAATGATTTGTCTGAAAAATTGTATTATTTAATAAAGTTGATAATATTTAATTGCACTTGTAACTTGAATATCTTGAAAACAGTTTTTCCGGATTTGAACGCATTCTTCACCAAATATTGAAAGAGCAATTCCAAATTTCGATGATTTCTCAGATTTAACCGGTGATGAGAAAAATGATGAAGAAAAGGTGATACTTCTTTGTACGCCACTGTGACGACTGAAAATGTCATATTCGTTTTCAAGACAGAGAACTTATTGAACGACAACATCATCATTGAATATTTTTCAACACTGAAAGTGATTTCTGATTTTAACACATTTGAGAAAAAAATCTTCTATTTGGCGCCATAATTTCGAGATCCCCTGTAAATGTATCATGCCTTAGTATATTCTGTATTCAAGGAAAATAAATTTGTTTACAAACACAATGCAGCATAATAAATCGGCATTATACGATAGAAGAGATTTCCTTTTCTGTTGCCTGTTAGTATCAAAAATTTTATATATTCGTATGAAAAAGTAATGGTCCACCCTGGATGCTAGTGATTTAAATCTAAAAGGATTTTTTTTATAATCGTTTCTTTTAAGTGCGTTTCTTATAACGGAAATAACATGTTAATTAAATTTTGCGTCAGTTTGTCATTAGACTTTTTTAGTATCTTCAATAATAAGGGTAGAGGAAGCTGATGAAAATATTGAAATAAAAAAAATGCTGTAGATTTATACAAAGTACTTCAATTTTTATCACAGACAGTGGAATTCAATACGTCATTTGCACGCTTTTTCTTTTATAAAATCATTCTAGGCCTCAATTACAAGCAGCAAATTTACAACCAGTACAAATCACAGAACTAGAAGCAGAATTCGGGAAGATTCAAGGCAAAGCCTCTCCTACAAGATATATAAGATCACAACAGGTGAAACAAGCCAAACTTGCAGCTGAAGCGGCGGAAGTTGAAGGTAGAAGCTCGAAAAATAAAAATGAATGAATTGCTCGACTTTCCCGTGAATTTGATCATTTTAAAAAACCACATTGTGTGTAGGTGAAGACGAACCTGACGACGTAGAATCACAGCCGGAAATTGATCCATACGAGTTGGCAGATCCAGTCGACATTCTATCAAAATTGCCAAAAGACTTTTATGAACAAATTGAAGCTAAAAAGTGGCAAGATCGAAAAGACGTGTTAGATGCTTTGGAAAACTTGATCAAAGTTCCCAAGTTGGAAAATGGTGATTATGGCGACATAGTTAGAGCTCTCAAGAAGGTAAAAAGTTTTAAACTGTACAGGTTGTCCCATTTTCGATGTATTTACGGGATATCTAGCTTATTTTCGAAAATGGAGAAACTTATGATACCGCAATCAAAATTTTTATAGCACGCTTCTTTTTCGCGATACAGGGCGAAATTTAAAATATTGCATTTTGGGTCTCCCCCCCCTGTATATCTTTCAACTTATAGGAGAAGTAAATACTGTCTCATTTTTTACGGAGAATCATGTGGCGTAGTCAGATTTTTGAACTTTATTTAGATGTAACCCAAAAATATGTTTAAATTGAGTAAATTTTTCAGTTGTTGATTGTTCTAACAAGAAACTATGGTCATTATCATATACTGTATTTTTCAGGTGGTACAAAAAGACAGTAATGTAGTTTGTGTTGCTATAGCTGGGAGGTGTATCGCTGGTCTTGCTAGTGGACTGAAGAAAAAGTTCCAGACATATGCTAGTTTTGTTATTCCAGCTATTTTCGAAAAATTCAAAGAGAAGAAGCAAAATGTCGTGACTGCACTTCGAGATGCCATCGATGCTGTTTATTTAACAGTAAGTTCAGTTTAGGCTCCTCAAGTACAAATAAAATATCACCTGCTTCGTTTGATTTTCAGTGTTTATTTTGATAATTAACTAATATCACTGTTTTTCATTTGCAGACGACTATGGAAGCCTTTTTAGAAGACGTGTTGGAGGCTTTGAATAGCAAAAATCCCTCTGTGAAAGTCGAGACTTCCTTGTTTTTAGCAAGAGCATTAACGAAAACTCTACCTACAGTTGTTAACAAAAAATTACTCAAAGTTCTCACTACAAGTTTAACAAAAAATATTAACGAATCAGGTAAGACATAAGTTTTTGCAGCGATTTTTTGGTGTGTTATGGTATGGTGTATTAACTCATTCATCTATGTTGATTTGTAACCTTAAAAAGTGTGAGGAAATTCACCTAATTTTCATCATAGGTCCTGAGAGTTTCATTATTCTACATCGAAAATCAAGGAATTTTTCCATGAAAAGTGAGATAAATCTAAATCTTTCAGGATGAAATTTTTTTCAGAAATATACAGAGGCGGTCCTTTTAAATTTTAAAGTAAAACATCATATATATAGAGTAACACATAAAGTTCGCGACATATGGAAGTTTTTTTTATTAATAAATTTAAAGAAAATTTTACTTTGCAGCTAGTTTGTGCTTGAAAAATGAGTAAAATACAGCATCGCTCCTCTTTTCATGTGCTACTCTAAAATTTGACATTTTTTCGAAAATCCTCAAAAAATCAGCTTTTTTTTGGAAATGTTGAAAAATGCCAGAGGAAAAAGTTGCTCAGTTTCCAATTTTATACATTTGTTCCAAATTTGGACTCTCTACTGTCACTTCGACATTTTTCCATTTTTTTTTAATTTTTCGAATCTTTCGCTCTATCGATTCGAACGAAAAATGATTCAAATTTGATAATTTTGATGAATATGAGACTTCATTATTATATCTTGCCCAGGAAATACCCACATTGGCCTGTTACCAGAAAATAAGAAAAATGCATCTCCAGAAATTCGTCTTGTTGCAAAGTTAATCTAGTTTTTTCATTTCATTGTTAAACTGATGTGGATTTTCAATGTATGGACGTTAATATGTCAGTAATCGAATAAAAGAATTTCTCTTCATTTTTATTACACTCGTAATTCTTTTTTAATAGATTTTTATCCAGTTTGATTATTTTTATGACCAATTTCAGTTACAAACAAACCCGAAATATCATACTTTTCTGTAAACTAAACAATGACCTACAGTTTCATAACTATTCAAAAGACATATTAACGTCCATTCATTGAAAATCCACATCAGTTTAACAATGAAATGAAAAAACTAGATGAACTTTGCAACAACAAAGACGAATTTCTGGAGATGCATTTTTTTTATTTTCTGGTAACAGGGGTATTTGGTGGGTATTTCCTGGGCAGATATTGAGGTCTCATATTCATCAAAATTATGAAATTTGAATCATGTTTCGTTCGAATCGATAGAGCGAAAGATTCGAAAAATTAAAAAAATTTAAAAAAGTCGAAGTGACAGTAGAGAGTCCAAATTTGAAACAAATGTATAAAATTGGAAACTGAGCAAATTTTTTGTCTGGCATTTCTCGAAATTTAAAAAAAAAACTGATTTTTTGAAGATTTTAGAAAAAAATGTCAAATCTGACAGGTTAAGGGTAGCACATAAAAAAAGTAAAGATGCTGTAATTCACTCATTTTTCAAGCACAAATTAACTGCGAAGTCAAATTTTCTTTATACCTATTAATAAAAAAAACTTCCATATGTCGCGAACTGTATGTCCGATTTATTGAAGTTTTGTGTAATTATTGTTTGAGAGCTTAATAATAACAAGTTAAATTGAGAAAATATGAATCTAGAAACACCTTTGTTTATTTTATCTTTTGGCGGATTCCCGTTATTTTGATCACCTATCCCTGACTGGTACGATTCTCGATATCATTGTAAAAAGAATTATGCACCAAGAGGCATTTTCTTGCAATATCTCTGGAGATTTATGGATACCGTGAAATGTTGAAAGGTTGAATAGAATCAACTCATTGCCATTTCAGACCCCACTGTTAGAGAATCCTCAGCTGAGGCGCTAGGAACACTGATGAAATTGGTGGGCGAGAAAGCAATAGCCCCATTTTTGGTGGAACTGGAAAAAGACGCCCTGAAAATGGCGAAGGTTCGAGAGAATTGCGAAAAGGCTGTGATCCAAGTGAAAGTTCCGGGTGCCAAAAAAGAAAGACCCGCCACTGCTCCACCGAAGGTGGAAGTTGCTAAAGCAGAGCCTGCAACTAGAGCTGCTGCAAAGAAAACGGCACGTGAGTAGATGAATAACATTTTTCTATGCACATTTCTCTGTTCTTCACTTTTGAAAATTTGCTGGATGTGATATTCAATCAAGTTTTTTGTTGATTTCTATAAATATGTTCATAATATTCGATGGTTGTTTGTTACGGAGTACCTCAAGGAAGTGTTTTAGGCCCATTCCATATGATCATGTAGAGGAAATGTTTTGATTTTTTAAGCGAAAACCGTACATCGGATTGAAAAAATTTAAAGGATAAAATTTGCTTTGACATGAATGGGGATTTTAGAAATAAATTCAAATCGAGATAAATCAGTGGCGTACCATCATTGTCTGTCAAAATAGGCGAGTGAAATTCGGTACGAACGCCACTGGAGGAAATAAAAAAAATTAGTACACTAAAAAATTATTCTTGAGACTTTGGACAGGGTGGCGGGAATTCGAGCCTCATCATTGGGATCTCGTAAACCGTAAGAGATACAGGGTCGGTTAAATTATGGCAAAGTTGTGCAATTTGATGCCTAACAAAATGCCGTTCTGAAACTTGGAAAATTCTGAATACTTTCGGAGATATCCGAAAAAATCGAAATTTCTTAAAACCGTTTTTATTTTTTTCTGGCGTTATTTGAGGAAATCAATCGATATGAATAACACTTCATCATGACCAGTTTTTCTTATCTACAAGATAGCGTTATCAAATTTGAAATCTGACGTTTCGTCTTCTAGAAACCAACATCAACTTAGTTTTTTTAAATACGGACCTGAATTTTTTATTTCACTTTTCGTTACCTTTCGATAACCCAAAAATTATGAGCGATCTCAAATTCTGATTTTCAAATGTTTCGATGTCAAATATTGACAGTTTCTTTATTTCTTCAAGTATCCAATCCGAAACCATTTTTAAAATATTAATATTCATTAGTAATACAACTATGGAACGCTTATCAGCACCTGAACACTGGTAATATTTTAATGAAACCCCTAACCCATCCACTGCCCAATTATTACGAAATTTAACTTCTGGAAAAATAACATCTATAATACTCAGTCAGATGATGAAAACTATGCTTGAATGATCCCCCTTGCACCTATAGGCATTTTCGTATGCGTCTTCGCAGGTTTCCCGTAAGCGCGCGATGGATCATTCTTCCTCCATCAGCCCGTATGGTTGTTTTTTCAAACATTAAATTCTGGTGTATGATATTTATGTCCCGTGGAATATCTTGAAATTAACGGTTCATTTTTGATATCCCAATGAAAAATAGTCCAGCGGGGATAAATCGGGGCTCCTTGCAGGTCAGCGCACGATGATAAATTTAGTCCATATCATATATTCTTAATTGAAAAACACCATTTTTTTATCCCGCAAAGTTTTCTAAACATTGAACTGTCATACATTGACAATTGGTTGTGACTTTTTATTGCTAAAATCAATGCCGTTTTTTTTAATTCCAGTAATTGCATTATATATTTTGAAAAAAATAGAGAAACCATAAATATTTGTCATCGAAACATTTGAAAATTTGTGATTGCTCATAGGTTTTGGGCTATCGAAAAGTAACAAAAAATGAAATAAAAAGTCCAGGTCCGTATTTAAAAAAATTAAGTTGATGATGGTTTCTAGAAGACGAAACGTCGGATTTCAAATTTGATAACGCTATCTTATGGAGAAGAAAAAGTGGCCATAATGAAGTGTTATTTATATCGATTGATTTCCTCAAATAACGAAATGAAAAAATAAAAACAGTTTTAAGAAATTTCAATTTTTTTCGGATATCTCCGAAAGTAATCGGAATTTTCCAAGTTTCAGAACGGCATTTTGTTAGGCATCAAATTGCGCAACTTTGCCATAATTTAACCGACCCTGTATCTCTTACGGTTTACGAGATCCCAATGATGAGGCTCGAATTCCAGCCACCCTCTACATGTATGATAAATTCAATCAAAATATCTAAAGTGTTATCACAGATATTGATAAAAAATGATTTATTTTTGAAAACTTTACCTCCCTATGTGTCAAAAGTTGAGACTTTTAGGTTATACGTTCAAATGACCGAAGATGGATAATTTTTCGTTGGTTCACAGGTTGAAACTATGTTGAAAGTTGTTCAAAATTATCGCGTGATTTTTGCATAATTTTTTCAGCCTCCAAAAAGAAATCGGCAGAAATATCATCTGGAACGGCCACAGTGGTGAGATCCAAGGGCAGTAAGGGCATATCAAAGTCACCATCTCAAAACATCGAGAAGGAGCTTACTGATGAGGAGGTTGATGAAATCATAGCCGGGATTCTGAGTGCCGAAATTGTTGCGGAAATATCTAGCAGCAACTGGAAATCAAGGTGAAAACCTACATCTTATGAATATTCAACAATGAAATAGTATATTACGTAAAAAGTGTGGAAAGTTACATATTTCGCACGAGTTTTAGATTTTATGATAGTCTACAACTTTCTCATCGAGCTTTTCTCGGATAGGACCGCGCGATGGACGTCAACAGCGTCCCGACGCAGGCGCTCGTCCGCAAGGCAAACGCGGAAAATTCTCAAAATATTCGTGTTCTCTTAAAAAATTTCCAGCTCTAGTGGTATTTCAAGTGTTAACTGAAACACCGGATGTCAGCGTTTTACTCGTTAATTTTAGGTTATGTTGAAAAATGACTTGTATCAGAGTTTTAGATTTCATGATTATCTACAACTTTAACATCGTGTTTTTCTCGATAGTATTCATATTTCAGTCACAAATAATTAACTTTGAATTTCCCTCAATGCCAAGAACTATCCACGAATTCGGGCAAATCAAAAATCAACAAACCGATTCATCGCATCATCCGCAGGCTGTCAGCCGCCGAGCAGATACTGACCTCCATCCGAACGATGGACGTCAACAGCGTCCCGACGCAGGCGCTCGTCCGCAAGGCGAACGCGGGAAATTCTCAAAACATTCGTGTTCTCTTAAAAAATTTCCAGCTCTAGTGGTATTTCAAGTGTTAACTGAAACACCGGGTGTCAGCGTTTTACTCGTTAATTTTAGGTTATGTTGAAAAATGACTTGTATAAAAATTTTAGATCTCATGATTATCTACAACTTTCACATCGAGCTTTTCTCGATCGGATTCATATTTCAGCCATAAATCGTTCATTAACGTTGAATTTCCCTCAATGCCAAGAACTATCCACGAATTCGGGCAAATCAAAAATCAACAAACCGATTCATCGCATCATCCGCAGGCTGTCAGCCGCCGAGCAGATACTGACCTCCATCCGAACGATGGACGCCAACAGCGTCCCGACGCAGGCGCTCGTCCGCTTCCTGGCGCGACGGCCCGGCCTGCGCGACACCAACTTCCAGGCGACGCGCGCCAAGCTCGACGTGGTGCGCCACCTGGCGGAGCGGTGCCGCTTCACGGCCACGTCGGCCGGCTGGTGCGTCGCCGACGTCGCCGAGAGGTTCTCGGACGCCAAGAACGGCGCCGCCGCCGCCGAGACGCTGACGGCGGTCGCAGAGGCGGCCGGCCTCGGCTTGGTCGCCGATGCGGTGCTGGGGTTCGCTTTCGGGCAGAGGAGCCCCAAGGTGCAGCAGGAGGCGCTCGGGTGGTTGGCGGGGGCCATCAAGGAGTTTGGGTTTGCGTGAGTTTTTCTTGTTTTTTTCATTCGTTTATTTTATTTGTTTATTTTGGAATAACAAATACAATAGGTGCGAATTAAGTTTATGCACTTCATGGATTTGAAGAGTAGTTTAAATCCCTATTTTTGGGGAATAAAGTGGTACTTTAAATCTCTAGTAAATTCCTCTGCATTCATTAAAAATTTATTTTCAATAATTTCGTTAAAAATATCACATGATATGGATGCAATAAAAGTGTAACGTGTTTAGAACAATATTGAACTATTAAAACAATAACTTAATTTATATGAAGATTAACATTCATGTTTAGAAATTATTTAGAAATATTTTTAACAACTCTTCATTGTTCATATTATGTTGACAATGACTGATGCTTGTTGCCTGAATGTGAATACAGTATGATATTATGTTACAATGTTTACCCCATCGCATTTAGCTAGAAAATTATTATTATTGCAGATGTTATTTTTATTAATCAAGTGTTTTGGAATATGTCGTTGGTGTTTTATTTTGTGCAATGAGTTCAAAAAGTTGTAAATGGTATCGAAAATTAAGTTGAATTAACATAACAAAAACACTTGACATAATCTCTATACTCATAATCTCTATTCACTATAGTGCCATTAAGAACTCTAGACATAATAGTACCTAAAAATAACATTCATTCATGTATATCTTCATATTTATTTAGTACCCACTGTATATACTGTATATTAACCCTAACTCAATTGGACACGGGGCACAACACCAAACTCTTCGCCAAACGCCGCTCTCGATTCCCTGAGAAAAATGATACTCTCCACTCTATATTCAATACATGACTGATGACTGCTCGTTTGTAAACCACTTTCTCTTAAGATAAAAAAAATTATCATCTCTTACCGCACCAAACGATACGTTTTGTCACCAGTGGAATAAATCATTGGATTAAATTCACAAATCATCTCGGTTTCAACGTGGAATTTCGCCATTCTCTGCAGGAACATGAACGTCAAACTCCTGATAGAAATGTGCAAAAAAGCCCTATCTTCAACCAACCCGGGCGTGAGGCAGTCTGTCATCACCCTGCTGGGCATCATGTACCTCTACATGGGTGCAACGCTGAACGTGTTTTTCGAAAACGAAAAACCCGCCCTCAGGGACCAGATCAACGCCGAGTGCGATAAGTACGAGGGGGAGAAACCCCCTGCTCCCACCAGAGGTTAGTTATTTTCGGTGATTCATTGTATAATAAACTACGCAACACTAATTACGTCGCACCCCGAAATTTTGCCCCTGTTGAAATTTTAATAACTTTTTTCTTCTTTGAACAATTTGAATTCTCTTTGCACTGTTCGCTAGCTCAGTCCTTCAGCTATAATCTCGTACTTCTTCGATACATGAGGTTTTTTCCATAAAATTGCTACAGGATGTTTTTTGGAACTGTGCAAAATTTCGAAATTTTCGAAAGGATCCCAAATGAAGATAAACAGTTTTTTTAAACTTCAACAGCAGAGGCATGAAGATTATCTCATTACCTTTGGCCATTTCCAAAATTGTCTTCTTATCACTTTTCTTTACAGAGTGATCTCAAAAAATCAATTTTTTGGTTTTGCAGTCATAACTTTTTTCCTCTTCAACCGATTTTCAAAATCTCAGGCTCATTTTGAAGCAAAAACCTCATATGAGATGATTTAAAGATCAGAACTAACTCAAGATGAACATTCAAGATCGAGGGTTTCCTCAAAGGTGACCCAAATCTGTAACACTCTGTAAATCCTGACTGGGAGGAGAATTAAATGAAAATCAACTTGTTTTCGGAAGGATCTTTCATTCTGGATACATCCAGATCTTTTTTCTTTCAGTAGTCGAAAATTGTGAGTGAGAAAACCGAATTGAATCGCCATGTTCTAGAAAAAAAAACATTAAAAAAAATGCATGGTCCGTAACCAACGTAACAAGAATCATAATGAGTGACTGACAAAACAGGTTGAAAATTACGTTCTCGTGAAAATAAAGATCAGGACAGAAAAAACTATTCGTAGGTCTTTCTTTTCTAGATATAAGACTTCATAGAAAAATTCAAAATAAAAAAAATCTGAATACAACAAAATTTCAGGGTAACCTTCTCACCCCCTATACAAAGTCTTCCATCATGTTTTGGTTTTGTACAAAGAATTTAATTTTTTAGACCCTTCAAAAAATTTTATACGTACGCCAATGAAACAATTTTTTTATCTCTTATCAACTTTTTCCACTGAACACAGCTATGGGTACCGCTTGTCTCGATTCTGAAAAATAACTTATTTTCGCCCTGTACATCAAACTATGATAATTGGACTACCCGAGTTTGGGCGATTCTTAGTAGTTTTGTACGAAACTCACGAGAATAATATGTAGAAAAATCACAAAAATTTTCTTCCCCTTCATCCGTACACAAAGTACCCCAAGGGGGGAAGGGGGGTGAAAGAATTATTTTTTTTAATCTCTGATCCCGATGTGGGGGTCAGGTGAAATATGTTTACCGATATATCTAACCGTTTGACCAGCAAAAATTTTATCCGCAAAAAAAATTTTGGGGGGGGGAGGTCAAAAAAAAATTTTCAGCCTTTTTGGTGGTGATATTTTCGTTTCGATCAAACAACGTTTTGGGTATTTTTCTTTTCGGGATTTCGAGGGGGATTTAGATTTGGGTCACCTTTGCAGAAACCCTCGATCTTTGATATTCATTTTTAGTCAATTCAAATCTTCATGTCTGTTCATCTAACGTTTCAGCTTCAAAATGATCCTGAGATTTTGAAAATCGGTTGAAGAGGAAAAAAGTTATGACTGCAAAACCAAAAAATTGATAATTTGAGGTCACTCTGTAAATAAAAGAGATAAGAAGACAATTCTGGAGATGGCTGAAGTTGATGAGATCCCCTTTATGCCTCTGCTGTTAAAGTTGAAAAAAAAACTGTATTTCTTCATTTGGGATCCTTTTGAAAATTCCGAAATTTTGCACAGTTTCAAAAAACACCTTGTAGCAATTTTATGGAAAAAAGCTCACGTAACAAAAAAGTACGAGATTATAGCTAAAGGACTGAGCTAGCGAACAGCGCAAACAGAAATCGAATTGTTCAAATCAGAAAAAAGTGATTCAAACAACAGGGGCAAAATTTCGGGGTGCGACGTAATTAGTGTTGCGTAGTTTATTATTTTGACATGTGAACTAATTTGAATATTATCGTTTTTTTATGTATTTTTTTTCTTTTAGAATAAATAGAACGTTCGATTTTCAAACGTGATCAATAGTAGCTTTCATGAACATATATTCTGGTGTGTACAGGCTGTCTATTTTTGGAGTGCCACTATGGAGATGTGTCTTATCTTGAGATATACGAAGTTGTTTGAATTAAAAGAGAAAATTTATGATTTTTGCTCTTAATGTTTTTTACGATATACATGTAATACTAGACATTTCAAGTGTCATTTGAAGCATTACTGTGATGATCCAAAGTTGTATATATACCTTCATGATTGGTTCAGCCAGAAAGATGTACTCTTACTCTACTCTGAATTGTCCATTCACTATAGTGTTATAACAAACACTAGACAGAATGATATAATATCCATTCACTATAGTGCCATAAAGAACACTAAACAGGATAGTATGAATAGAATTCATTCATCTATATCTTTATATCATATATTTAGTACTCACTGTCCTAACTCCTAAATCCTAACTCAACTGGACACAAAGCACAACACCAAACTCTTCGAAGAAAGAAATATTTGTATCTTTATTCATTTATATGAATTGATGCATAGACTACGAGTGGATATAATTCAATATTTTGCGTGGTATTTGCCAGGAACGTAGTTGTTTTCTGCTCGTATTCTACCTTTTTATGTTAGATTATTCTAATAATATTGTGGAGATGACTTTGAGATATTTATTTTCCTTTTTTACCAAACTCTTCGCCAAACGCCGCTCTCAATTCACTGAAAAGAATGATACCTCTTACTCTATATTCAATACATGACTGCTCGTCTGTAAATAACTTTCTCCTTGGAAAATAACTTATTATCTCTTACCAAAAAGCTTTGTCACCAGTGGAATGAATCAACGGATCAACGTGTCACTCGAAAAATGACTTATTCGTGATATGACGATGAAACATTCGGATGCTGTTCAATAATAATACGTGAAATCAGTGATGAATTGCCAGTATTATATAACATACCTACTAGGTGTATCGACACCGAAATGAACAAATTTAAGGCGGATTTAGCGGATGTATAAGCATATCTTTCATCAATGCATAATCATAACTATTGAAACTTCTCTAATGCATAACTTTTGAGTCATTTATTGGTTTCTTAATTCATAAACATAATCATAAAGTGTGTGAGTAGCAATAAGTGACACATTAACAGCTATAAATCAAAGAAGACGTTGGAGTGTGAAGCCTCAATGAAAAAACCTAACAAACTCATTTTTTAACACTGGATAATACATAAATACACAATGGTGAAATGAAAAATACTAAGTTATCACAATGACATTTGGGAGTAAATATGATGCCGCCATTAAAATCTTGATTCGCGCAGGCGCACAATCTATTTCGACATATCGATATTCATAAAAGTTAAAAGTTGGGAACTTTAAGATCATGCGTTATGCATTGTGCACTATGACTTATCCTTATGAGTCGGATAAACCATCTCATTTGCAACTACAGAGTTCAACTTTTATGAATTGTACATTAAAGTTATGTTTATGTAAATAATTATGCTCATGCATCTGCTAAATCCGCCTTTAGGTAAATTTTCGTTTATCGCACTCCAATTTATTTGAAAATTTTTTTTTGTGGAACTTATGTATTGACCTCCTGATCACGAATCTGAAGTTGAAACGCGGCGGTCTCGAGTATTTTCGGAAGTACGGCCCCATTTTGTCTCAAAAATGTACCATTTGACATCTCAAATTTCTACTATCAAAAACACAAAATGCACCCTTCTTTGAACCAAAACATCACACAAGCCTACATTTACTTGTTTCCAATACTTTTTTTTGCAGAAAAAACTGTTGTTTTTACAAAAATTCACCCTTTTTTAAAACGTAAACGAAACATCTTTTTCAACTGATTTTCTGGTTATTTTTATCTTAAATGTTGGCAACGTCTTACCATGAGCCAAACAATCACGTTCCCAACATCATAAATAGAAATCACCAGAGAATCAGTGAAGAAAGGTTGTTTCGTTTTCTTTTTGAAACAGGGTAAATTTTTATAAAAATAATAGTTTTTTCTGCTGAAAATTGTTGAATATGCGTGTATATTGTTTTGGTTTTAAGAATGGTGAATTTTGTGTGTTTCTAATAGTAGAAATTTGACATGTCAAATGGTGCATTCTTGAGACCAAATGGGACTGTATTTCCGAAAATACTTGAGACCGCCGCGTTCAGATTAGTGGTCAAAATACGTAAGTCCCACCAAACATTTTTTTCAAATTCATTGAAGTGCGATAAACAAAGATTTACCCAAATCCCTTAGACCATACACTAGATAGACGCGGTATGTACCTTATGCAATGTTTGGTAAAGGTAGGGGGCGCTGACTGGCATTTTCGGGGAGGTGAGACGATCGTTGAACCGAGAGTCCAGGGACGTGCTTTTTTTATGGATTCAAAATATGAAAAAAATGATGTATTCTCAAGCATATTTTCGGTTTGGTTTTCAATCCCCGCAAAAGCTGAGTGAGAATTCCAAAAAATGTTTAACAAACATCATGAAAAAGTTGATTTGAATATAAAGCTCATTTTTTTCCATTTTACAAATAGTGTATTTGCTGTTGAATTCTATAAATAATATATTTCGCCTGATGAGCTTATGTTGATTCAAATGTTTTCAGAATCCATCAGAATACAATAAATAATATATAATCACATCATTAGTTTGCAAGATGAGAGAAGAATTCGAATAATACACATTTAATACAATAAAATATATTTATACATACAAAATATACATATCGATGAATCTATGAATTGAACAAATTAAATTAATATCTGTAGTAAAAACTGAAAATTCCCAAACTTTGATTATTTTCTCTAAGATAGAAGAATTTTTTGTATGCATCAGTTTAAAACTTTTCTGGCAAATTTCTGTTTGGCCTTCTCAGCCCAGCTATAGCTTCTCTTATTTGATTGACCAACCTTTTGGAAACCTGAAAATGTCAAAGAGTTTTTCTAGGACTTTGCATGATCATCAGATGTAATGAATGGCAAAACTATAGGGCTGAACAAAAATGGTGTTCATATTTTCCAAGTGCATGCTTCAACATTTTCTGTGGATATACTTAAGTTTACCTGAAGAAACTATTTTCTGTCACTATTAGAAAAGCTTACTCAACAAATATCTGCAGTAGGGCAGTAATCATATCATAAAATTCTGTATGTACTCGACACAACTGCATCCATATTTATATGTTATTTGGAAACCTAAAAAACGTTTCAAATGTTAAAGTTTGGTAAATATTATATTCGAAAAATATTCCCATTCAAAATGTTTTCAATATGGATCATTCCTACAGCTACTTTGCATCTACGCCTATGGAATACTTACAAATGAAATCATTCCGACGACGTATTGTTATCTTTGTTAACACAAATTCCACAATATTTTGTCATAGTCCTTTCCTCTTGAATACACTCAAGAATTAATCATTTCCAACACAAATAAAATTGAAAAATAAATAAAAACACGAGAAATTCTCCACATATACAAAATGTAAACAAATGCCTCCATACGTCAACAACGTCAATGTCAGAATTGGCCAATAGAAAAACTCGTACCATGTCAAATTTTGTTTCCCCCCTCAGTTACAAAACAAATCGCCCTCGATAGCGAGTCCAACTAGTGTATGGTCTAAGCAAAGTCAGCTAAATGGAAAAAATCTAGTCTTCCGTGCACTATAATGTCTGTTCAATGGCCAAGTTCAGTGTATGATTGTTTGAGGGCGCTGCTTGAGTGGTATAACAAGTGAATAACGCATTTTATGCCATTTTTTGATTTTTCACATATTTTGTAGGTTTGGGTGCCCATGTCAGTCATGTAAATGTCACATTCCTTCAAAATATTTCTTGTTTCTTCTATACTTTTTCAATTCCGCGAAAATGCATCCACGCCACGACTTTGCGTTAAAATTAAAACTGAACAATAAAAAGTGATAGGATTTCATGAATTCACCAGTGACTTCAATTTTGGAAAGCATGATGGGCAAGAAAATATACTAATAGGTACCTATAGTTTGCATGAAGAATCTTTGTGGTAGGTAATATAAATTGATTCATTCTAGCTTTAGAATGTCTATAGAGATTTCTGAATATTGTGGCATTTGTGCTAACCATTTTGATACTGAAATTCCTCAAAAAGAGCTGTGTGCCTATAACTTTTCGAGGTAAGTCCAAAATTTTAGTGTATTTGGTAGTGAACTGAATTCTCGAGTGTTTTCTCTAGATGTCCCAGTGCTTCCAGTTTAAATTGTGCGATTGAAATCGTCTCATGTAATTCGTAAGTTTCAACACTTCAACTGGGGGTTAATATTGTATTCATTATTCATCCTAATATCACAGAATACCCAAATTAGGTATGTTCATTTGGCCAGGCCAGATGCTTTTACAAGTATCATTAATATAAATTCACGACTTCACGATGACTTTTGCATGACTTTGGCGCGTCCATTTCTTTCAACATTCACTATATCAGAATATCACCCAATATCCTAGGATTCCTAGGTTAGGTCCAAAACAGAGATAGAAATACTAAAATAGTTTATAGGAAGCGGCGCTGCTTGAGTGTTATTAATTTTGATTGGAAGATCACTGTAGGCGATTTTCGCTGATTGGGCAGACATTATAGTGCACGAAAGACTAGATTTTTTCCATTGAGCTGACTTTGGTCTAAGCATTCACCTAACCCCACTCACCGGCAGGCGTCGCAAAGTGCCCGAGCAGAGACAACCTCGACGTGGACGAAGACGCTGCCGGCGCCGGCGAGCCTGACCCCATCAACCTCCAAGACCTCATACCGCGCACCGACATCAGCGGCCACATCACCGAGACGCTCATCGCCGAGCTAGCCGACAGGGACTGGAAGGTGCGCCACGAGGCGCTCGCCAAGTTGTCTGCGGTGGTGCAGGAGGCGCGCCTCATCAGGCCCGGCCTCGGCGAGCTGCCGCTGCCGCTGGCCGCCCGGCTCACCGACAGCAACGTCAAGGTGGCGCAGACTGCTCTGGGTCTGTGCGAGGCCATCGCCAGGGCGATGGGCGGCCCCAGCAGGCAGTACGTGCGCACTTTCTTCCCGGGGATGTTGCAAGGTGGGTGGCTGGGGCAAGTGAATCGCGGTGGGGAAAGTGAATCAATACGGGTAAAGTGAATCACTACGGGTAAAGTGACTCACTACGGTAAAATGATCATCTCTTAATTTTTCGAACATCGTACAAGCTAGAAGAAGGATAATGGGAGAAAAAATGAGTATATGCATATTTCTTGAGAGTTGGGGGGTTATAGGTATCAGGTAAAACCTCTCTGGAAAGTGAGCTCCACAATCGCGCCGTTAGATGATAAAAGTGAATCATAATGGGTAAAGTGAATCACTACGGGTAAAGTCATTCGCGATGGGTGAAGTGAATCACTACGGGTAAAATGAATCTCCTTTTAATTTTTCGAACATTGTACAAGCTAGTAGAAGGATAATGGAAAAAAAAGTCGTTAGATGAGGAAAGTGAATCATAACGGGTAAAGTGAATCACTACGGGTAAAATGAATCTTTTAATTTTTCGAACATTGTACAAGCTAGTAGAAGGATAGTAGGATAAGGAAGAAGTATAGGAATTTTCCTTGAAAGTTTTGGGGTTATACGTATCAGGTGAAACCTCCCTGATGAGTACCACAATTTTGCTGTTTGATAAAAAAATAGTGAATCACAATGGGTAAAGTGAATCACAATGGGTGAAGTGAATAAAAATGGGTTAAATGAATCACTGGGTTAATTTCGTTTTAATTAGCGAATATCTCTATGGAGAACTTGAAGAAAAATGTTCTCTCGTCGCATCTTGTAAACAATGCATATTTAACGGTTAGGAGGTGTAAGTAAACATATGTGCTACAATATTATATTGATCATAATTTATAAATATATTCGAGTGTGAACTGAATCTATTTGAAATGTAAACAACTGATCATTATTTCGCTCTATCAAGATTGGTAGTTTTGCTTTCAGAATGACAAGAATATACAAAAAGTAGGAAACCTTGAAATTGCGGAAGTTTCAGTTATTATAACAAAGTGAACAAGTGGTTCATAAAGATTTATTATGTCTGTGAAAAGATTAAAGTATACTTAAATATTTCAATTCCATTTTAAAAATTTGGGATGAACCATCGTACATTTTGGTCAATTTTTATATACTTGAAATTTTTCTTATTGGTTCACTATATTTACCAAGGCATTTATAAAGTGATTCACTTTACCCCAGAATATTTATACTAACCCACATTACTGTGTGAAGGGAATCACATTTCAGTTGAAAAAATTTCACACAATAATTTTTCAATTCCAAGGTTTGAGTGACAGTAAGGCAACGTTGAGAGCATCTGCCAGAGAAGCCATAAACACATTTGCCGAGCACTGCGGCTACAAAGAGTTTTTCGATAATGAAATGGTGTCGGAAGCCTTGAAATCTGGCTCGCCTACTCTCAGAATAGAACTGTGGAACTGGCTTGCTGAAATTCTTCCCAAAGGTATGGTATCAATATTTCGGAATATCAAACCTCTCCATTCAAGATTGTTTTTGACTAGCCCCGAAACTTACACCGTGGTCCGAATTGCGCTTAAAGTGCTCTAAGCGCGCTTATTGACGGTCCGAATGGCGCTTAGAACATCGCAATTATGGCACTGTGTTTTACTATGACGTCATGGATGACATCACTTCTCACGCTCAGAGTGCTCACAGTTTCGAGGTAAAGCAGTCTGAGCGCTGTCACATTTGTGGCATTTATCGGGTGAACAGAGTGAAAGAACTTTTCATACCTACCTGAAGCACGATTTGAATTCCTCTGTAGAGTATAAAGGAACAACTCTCTCAATTCAAGGTCTCATAACCCAAGGTTAGTAAAATACTAACCTTGCTCAAAACCAACGATCTTCTTTGTGCGATAATACCAAAAGTACATTATAGTAAAGGGCTGCATCAACTTCTTCATCATCGCTACTAGATGAAGAGTCGATAAAGAACATTTCAGTATCGCTATCCTCATCATCATCAATTGAAGTTATTGTTCGCACCAACGCTTGTTCTTCTATAATAATGTCAGCTTCAAGTTGTCAGTTGAATTCAAATTCATATTAAGCGCGTTCGAAGGTGGTCCGAATCAAAGCTGTGCCAACTGTACAAACTGATTCGGACCAGCATTGACAATTCAGAGCGCGCTCAGGATAGTTAGCGCAATTCGGACCACGGTGTTAATGTTTGAATATTTCCCGATGATATTTAGCAACTAGTTTGGTGACTAGACCTTTGAAGAATGTTTTTTGCAGTTCCTGTAAAAAAAATCGAAAATTCAGAATATCAAACCTCTCTGTTCAATAGATTCTTTAACTAGCCTCGAAACTGAATATTCGAATATTCCCCGATGATATTTAGCAACAAGTTTGGTGACTACACCTTTGAAGAATTTTTTTTGCACTTCCTCTAAAAGGAATCAATACTTCAGAATATCAAACCTATCCGTTCAAGATTGTTTTTGACTAGTCCCGAAACTGAATGTTTGAATATTTCCCGATGATATTTAGCAACTAGTTTGGTGACTAGACCTTTGAAGAATGTTTTTTGCAGTTCCTCTAAAAGAAATCGAAACTTCAGAATATCAAACCTCTCTGTTCAATAGATTCTTTAACTAGCCTCGAAACTGAATATTTGAATATTCCCCGATGATATTTAGCAACAAGTTTGGTGACTACACCTTTGAAGAATTTTTTTTGCACTTCCTCTAAAAGGAATCAATACTTCAGAATATCAAACCTATCCGTTCAAGATTGTTTTTGACTAGTCCCGAAACTGAATGTTTGAATATTTCCCGATGATATTTAGCAACTAGTTTGGTGACTAGACCTTTGAAGAATGTTTTTTGCAGTTCCTCTAAAAGAAATCGAAACTTCAGAATATCAAACCTCTCTGTTCAATAGATTCTTTAACTAGCCTCGAAACTGAATATTTGAATATTCCCCGATGATATTTAGCAACAAGTTTGGTGACTACACCTTTGAAGAATTTTTTTTGCACTTCCTCTAAAAGGAATCAATACTTCAGAATATCAAACCTATCCGTTCAAGATTGTTTTTGACTAGTCCCGAAACTGAATGTTTGAATATTTCCCGATGATATTTAGCAACTAGTTTGGTGACTAGACCTTTGAAGAATGTTTTTTGCAGTTCCTCTAAAAGAAATCGAAACTTCAGAATATCAAACCTCTCCGTTCAATACATTTTTCAACTAGCCCCGAAACTAAATGTTTGAATATTCCCCGATGATATTTAGCAACTAGTTTGGTGACTAGACCTTTGAAGAATGTTTTTTGCAGTTTCTCTAAAAGAAATCGAAACTTCAGAATATCAAACCTCTCCGTTCAATACATTTTTCAACTAGCCTCGAAACTGAACATTTGAATATTCCCCGATGATATTTAGCATCAAGTTTGGTGACTACACCTTTGAAGAATTTTTTTTGCACTTCCTCTAAAAGGAATCAATACTTTAGATTATCAAACCTCTCCGTTCAAGATATTTTTTTACTAGCCTCGAAACTAAATGTTTGAATATTCCCCGATGATATTTTGCAACAAATTTGGTGACTACACCTTTGAAGAATTTTTTTTGCACTTCCTTTAAAAGGAATCAATACTTCAGAATATCAAACCTCTCCGTTCAATATATCTTTTAACTAGCCTCGAAACTAAATGTTTGAATATTTTCCGATGATATTTAGCAACTAGTTTGGTGACTAGACTTTTGAAGAATGTTTTTTGCAGTTCCTCTAAAAGAAATCGAAACTTCAGAATATCAAACCTCTCTGTTCAATAGATTCTTTAACTAGCCTCGAAACTGAATATTTGAATATTCCCCGATGATATTTAGCAACAAGTTTGGTGACTACACCTTTGAAGAATTTTTTTTGCACTTCCTCTAAAAGGAATCAATACTTCAGAATATCAAACCTATCCGTTCAAGATTGTTTTTGACTAGTCCCGAAACTGAATGTTTGAATATTTCCCGATGATATTTAGCAACTAGTTTGGTGACTAGACCTTTGAAGAATGTTTTTTGCAGTTCCTCTAAAAGAAATCGAAACTTCAGAATATCAAACCTCTCCGTTCAATACATTTTTCAACTAGCCCCGAAACTAAATGTTTGAATATTCCCCGATGATATTTAGCAACTAGTTTGGTGACTAGACCTTTGAAGAATGTTTTTTGCAGTTTCTCTAAAAGAAATCGAAACTTCAGAATATCAAACCTCTCCGTTCAATACATTTTTCAACTAGCCTCGAAACTGAACATTTGAATATTCCCCGATGATATTTAGCATCAAGTTTGGTGACTACACCTTTGAAGAATTTTTTCTGCACTTCCTCTAAAAGGAATCAATACTTCAGAATATCAAACCTATCCGTTCAAGATTGTTTTTGACTAGTCCCGAAACTGAATGTTTGAATATTTCCCGATGATATTTAGCAACTAGTTTGGTGACTAGACCTTTGAAGAATGTTTTTTGCAGTTCCTCTAAAAGAAATCGAAACTTCAGAATATCAAACCTCTCTGTTCAATAGATTCTTTAACTAGCCTCGAAACTGAATATTTGAATATTCCCCGATGATATTTAGCAACAAGTTTGGTGACTACACCTTTGAAGAATTTTTTTTGCACTTCCTCTAAAAGGAATCAATACTTCAGAATATCAAACCTATCCGTTCAAGATTGTTTTTGACTAGTCCCGAAACTGAATGTTTGAATATTTCCCGATGATATTTAGCAACTAGTTTGGTGACTAGACCTTTGAAGAATGTTTTTTGCAGTTCCTCTAAAAGAAATCGAAACTTCAGAATATCAAACCTCTCTGTTCAATAGATTCTTTAACTAGCCTCGAAACTGAATATTTGAATATTCCCCGATGATATTTAGCAACAAGTTTGGTGACTACACCTTTGAAGAATTTTTTTTGCACTTCCTCTAAAAGGAATCAATACTTCAGAATATCAAACCTATCCGTTCAAGATTGTTTTTGACTAGTCCCGAAACTGAATGTTTGAATATTTCCCGATGATATTTAGCAACTAGTTTGGTGACTAGACCTTTGAAGAATGTTTTTTGCAGTTCCTCTAAAAGAAATCGAAACTTCAGAATATCAAACCTCTCCGTTCAATACATTTTTCAACTAGCCCCGAAACTAAATGTTTGAATATTCCCCGATGATATTTAGCAACTAGTTTGGTGACTAGACCTTTGAAGAATGTTTTTTGCAGTTTCTCTAAAAGAAATCGAAACTTCAGAATATCAAACCTCTCCGTTCAATACATTTTTCAACTAGCCTCGAAACTGAACATTTGAATATTCCCCGATGATATTTAGCATCAAGTTTGGTGACTACACCTTTGAAGAATTTTTTTTGCACTTCCTCTAAAAGGAATCAATACTTTAGATTATCAAACCTCTCCGTTCAAGATATTTTTTTACTAGCCTCGAAACTAAATGTTTGAATATTCCCCGATGATATTTTGCAACAAATTTGGTGACTACACCTTTGAAGAATTTTTTTTGCACTTCCTTTAAAAGGAATCAATACTTCAGAATATCAAACCTCTCCGTTCAATATATCTTTTAACTAGCCTCGAAACTAAATGTTTGAATATTTTCCGATGATATTTAGCAACTAGTTTGGTGACTAGACTTTTGAAGAATGTTTTTTGCAGTTCCTCTAAAAGAAATCGAAACTTCAGAATATCAAACCTCTCTGTTCAATAGATTCTTTAACTAGCCTCGAAACTGAATATTTGAATATTCCCCGATGATATTTAGCAACAAGTTTGGTGACTACACCTTTGAAGAATTTTTTTTGCACTTCCTCTAAAAGGAATCAATACTTCAGAATATCAAACCTATCCGTTCAAGATTGTTTTTGACTAGTCCCGAAACTGAATGTTTGAATATTTCCCGATGATATTTAGCAACTAGTTTGGTGACTAGACCTTTGAAGAATGTTTTTTGCAGTTCCTCTAAAAGAAATCGAAACTTCAGAATATCAAACCTCTCCGTTCAATACATTTTTCAACTAGCCCCGAAACTAAATGTTTGAATATTCCCCGATGATATTTAGCAACTAGTTTGGTGACTAGACCTTTGAAGAATGTTTTTTGCAGTTTCTCTAAAAGAAATCGAAACTTCAGAATATCAAACCTCTCCGTTCAATACATTTTTCAACTAGCCTCGAAACTGAACATTTGAATATTCCCCGATGATATTTAGCATCAAGTTTGGTGACTACACCTTTGAAGAATTTTTTTTGCACTTCCTCTAAAAGGAATCAATACTTTAGATTATCAAACCTCTCCGTTCAAGATATTTTTTTACTAGCCTCGAAACTAAATGTTTGAATATTCCCCGATGATATTTTGCAACAAATTTGGTGACTACACCTTTGAAGAGTTTTTTTTGCACTTCCTTTAAAAGGAATCAATACTTCAGAATATCAAACCTCTCCGTTCAATATATCTTTTAACTAGCCTCGAAACTAAATGTTTGAATATTTTCCGATGATATTTAGCAACTAGTTTGGTGACTAGACTTTTGAAGAATGTTTTTTGCAGTTCCTCTAAAAGAAATCGAAACTTCAGAATATCAAACCTTTCTGTTCAATAGATTCTTTAACTAGCCTCGAAACTGAATATTTGAATATTCCCCGATGATATTTAGCAACAAGTTTGGTGACTACACCTTTGAAGAATATTTTTTGCACTTCCTCTAAAAGGAATCAATACTTCAGAATATCAAACCTCTCCGTTCAATATATCTTTTAACTAGCCTCGAAACTAAATGTTTAAATATTCCCCGATGATATTTCGCGTCAAGTTTGGTGACTACACCTTTGAAGAATTTTATTTGCACTTCCTCTAAAAGGAATCAATACTTCAGAATATCAAACCTCTCCGTTCAATATATCTTTCAACTAGCCTCGAAACTAAATGTTTGAATATTCCCCGATGACATTTAGCAACAAGTTTGGTGACTACACCTTTGAAGAATTTTTTTTGCACTTCCTCTAAAAGGAATCAATACTTTACAATATCAAACCTCTCCGTTCAAGATATCTTTTAACTAGCCTCGAAACTAAATGTTTAAATATTCCCCGATGATATTTAGCAACAAGTTTGATGTGTATGTATTTGTTCCTGCAGTTCCTCCCAAAGGAATTCCCAAGGAAGAAATAGTCGTGTGCGTTCCCTACCTCTACAGCAACTTGGAGGACAGGAACGCGGAAATCCGCAGAAACGCCACCGAAGCCATCTTGGGCATCATGATACACGTCGGCTACGAGAACATGGCGAAGCAGACGGAAAAACTGAAGCCCGGCTCCAAGACCGTCGTTCTCACTGCCATGGAGAAAGTCAGGCCGAACTTGCCGGCAAAGCCGCTGCCGAAGAAAACGGCTCCAGAGAAGGAGGATAAGGCTGTGAGGGGGACTAAGCCAGTGGCCAATGCCAAAAATGCTGTCAAACCGAAGGTACATTTGCTCATTTTGATGAATCATAGATATACCGGATGTCCCGATAAGTCGGCAGGGTATGATATTATGGAAACCTTACGGCTTCGCGAAATATAATGCATCAAATCCACTGAAATATAACCAATAACTGGAATGCCGAAGGAACTTCTCAAGCATAGACCCTTTTGAATCTCGCGCTGACTGAAAATAAGTCAGCCCGGTAGCATGCGCATTATTACTGTAACCAGGTCCGGTCTAGCCTTTTTGGTGTACAGACCACCTGCACTGTGTTTTGAGACCAATTATCAACATTAACATCTCTGAAGAAACATTACATAAAGAACTATCTAAATTAGCAGTTCCAGGGTGAAACCAAAGTTTTTGGAGCGAATTATGGAAATCACCGAATTAAATCGAAACTGGTGGTAGGATTTTTTCATATTTTTAATCAATCAAATGTTTCTATTTTTTTTTTGATTTATTATCTTGATTATATATTTCTTAATGTTCTTTAACTATTCCAAGTTTCTATGTATGTATCGTTTTATGTGTATGTAAAATTCTTCAGCGACGAATAAATTCTATTCTATAATCCTTGTCCTACAGTAAATGAGTTCGTGATCAACCAATCTTTGTAATAATAATTTTAGTTCCTGTGACACAATATGGTGAGTAAACAGTCAAAAAAACATTTTCCATATAGAATAAAGCACATTATATTATAATATATGTATTTATTCTAAACTACACAGCACTAATCACGTCGCACCCCGAAATTTTGCCCCTGTTGAAATCTGAATAACTTTTCTCTGCTTTGAACAATTTGAATTCTGTTTACACTGTTCACTGGATAGTTGACAGAGGCTTTTGAGGACCATGATTCAGCCTGGGAACTGAATCACGTTTCAGACGTTTTTTATCACCAGAAGTTATATGATGTCATCAATGATGATATGTTCTTCACAAATCACATTTCCATAGCTCAAAGTCTCGATATTTGGATATCTACCAATATCTATAGCTTTCATTCATGAGCAATGTCTATTCTTAGTTAAACTGAAAATGGATGATTTCAAGATAAAATAATGCAGCTCAAGTATAAGTATCAATCTCAACTCACCAAAAAAAGGTTAAACTAGAATTAGTACTGCAGTTTTTGCATTGCAGCAATGCACCTTCAACCTATTTTGTTTATGAAAATGTTATCAAACTATCAAACAGGGCAAATTGACGATATGGAACAACTTCTCTTTGATTTGGATTTGGTGAATGACCATTTACCACTTGACCATCAGTGAGAATTAACACGAAACAAAAAGTGCCAAGCCGCGTCTGATTTAGTTCATCTCATCACAGACGTACGTCATCAAATGTATACAGTTGTAGTGATCAAAGACATGATTTTCGTACCTTTACTTTTACTGCGTCGGTGCATAATCTGAAATCTCAGTTCGCATAGTTGGGATCATAAGTTCCCCGCGCATTTACCTATATTAGCGTTCCAGTTATTGGTTATATTTCAGTGATCAAATCGGACAAAAGAAACATATTCAGAAATCAAAAAATGTTGCAATATACAGGGTGTTCCATTTGAAAATTCAAAACTGGAGCCATTTCCGGTGAAACCGGAAGTGACCGGAAAGTGAAAAATATGCGTAAACTTTTCTCTTCACGTGCCATTCACCTATACCAAATCTCATTCTGATACAGCTAATATTCTATGTAGAAGTTATAACTTGTCTAATATATTCGTTTTCACCCGGTATACAGTGTCCTTCATAAAGTCCGCATCATATGGGAAAAACTTTTATTAATGATTTATTTTGAAATTCGACTTGGGCGTTAATTTGTGCTTTAAAAAATATGAAAAATGACCTACTCGGATGTGGTCACGTGACTTTCGTTACCTGTCAAAAGTAATATTTTTTCAATGTAATCGCTGAAAATAGGCTTATTTATTGGAATTTCAAAAAATTTCAAGGGAAAAAGTTGTTTCTTTTTCGATTTTACACCTACATCTCAAATTCAATACTGAAAAAATCCACTTAAATGAATTCTTATCCTACATGCTTGAAGATACGTCAACTTTGCATCAAAAATAACAGAAATGTTAACCAGTAATTCTCATTTTCTTGAGAAAAACATATTTTTTTGGATGATTCGTGATTGAAAGTTAGTCGCATATTAGAGCTACTGGTATAAAGCAGTTTTGTGGAAGTTACGAATTTTTTAATGTTCCAGAAATTTCGTAATCAAAAAAATTGCAAAAAGTGAAAGTTGCAATAGAACGTTCAAATTTGAGATGTAGGTGTAAAATCGAAAAAGAAACAACTTTTTCCCTTGAAATTCCAATAAATAAGCCTATTTTCAGCGATTACTTTGAAAAAATATTACTTTTGACAGGTAGCGAAAGTCACGTGACCACATCCGAGTACGTCATTTTTCATATTTTTCAAAGCACAACCCAACGCCCAAGTCGAATTTCAAAAAAAATCGTTAATAAAAGTTTTTCCCATATGATGCGGACTTTATGAAGAACACTGTATACCTAATTATCTTTGCGCTTACGTTTAAATCAATGCTTCAATCTCGATAGTTGCGCCAGGCATTCAACCGAACCTAAAAGCATAGCGCAGGCGTTTTCGGAAAGCGAAATAGGCAACACCTCATCGGTGCCTCCCATGGACGTATAAACACAGATGGACTCAGTTGTTTACGTTATAATGTGAAGCCGAGAAATTCAGTGACATGGTCACATTCTGTACACCTGCCATTGAATTAGATGTGTTGTCACGTCTTGTCATTGATAAATCCTAATTTTAGTCCAAGATCATATTCTGTTCATTTGGGATATTTTAATTTTCCAATCCTATCGTAATAAATTCAGAAAGTTCCTGAAACAGATGGGATCAACACAATAAAATGAAAATCGCTCGTAATCGAGGTAGTATTACGTGGTATTACTCCTGCGGAAGTAACAGAGCCAACAGAGGTTATGTACAACTGGCAACATTGCTTCAAATCAGTCTCGTTTGACATTCGCTTGGAGCAAGTCTTTGTTTACCAAACTTTGTTTGAGTGATTAATAGTGTTTTATCGACTTATTTTGTGAAATACTTTGAACATAGACAGTAAAAATGGTGAAGCAGTGCTGGTTATGCAGAAAAACTAAGTTTTTACACCCAGATCTGCCATTTCATTCGTAAATACTATATGTTTACATTATCGAATCTGAGTAACATAGGCGTAACAATGGGTTCATTTATCTATCATGATCATAATAGTATTCCAATGATATTGTTAGTTATATAGCAGGTTTCATATCAAGGAGTCTGAATTCTATTGTCACTTGCTCCAGATGTAAGAAGTTTTTGACGGATGAAAATGAGGAAACTCTTTTCAAGCTACAGAAAAGAAAAGAGCATGAAAACCTTACGCAAAAGCATCTAAATTAGTCATTGGAATTCGTAAAGAGGCTGAGAAATACTTTAGATTTTTTTATAAAATAACATTTATAATAAAAGAGTTAATAACCTTATGAATATTTTGGTGAGTAAAACATTACGAAATATTCCGAAGGAATAATATCAACATTTTGGTGACCACTTTCTATGATGGAGATAATATTGATGGCCACCCTGTACAATTTTTGAAACTTATCCTTCATAAATATTTCAAAATAATACACCACGAAACGATGAATAAATTAGATTCATCAACTGTCAGATTACGGAGTGTTTTACGAAGACTATTCTGTTCAGAAATCAATAGTCACATTGAGGGCCTGTTCCAGAAATCGCAATTCTATGTCAGTCACTGTATCTACAAAATTAATAAAGTAACCTTAATATAAAACTTTGTTTTGTTACATCATATTATCTTTCTACATTAACTTTGAGTTACCTACCTATAAAGAACAATAAAATTATCACAGGGGTTCAATATCATGTTATTTATTCAACTTAGGATACTTCTGCCGTTAGATGTTCGATAGATTATAAGGGTTGTCAAAATAACTGATATTATTTATTTTTATTCATTCTATATACCTATAGCTACTAATTCAGTGATTAGCTCATATTTGAATGTGTATTTAGTTTTGAATCGTCCATTGAATTTTATTGACAACGAAATAAAACTTCTCGATACGTTAATCACGTACGCCACTGTAGCGGAGGGAACAATCACAGTCTATCGTTTCCAACTCTCTTCCCTTCAACCCGACTGCCTACGAACTCTCAGCCTTCAAAACAATGTGCGATGAAGGTATAGGCGTGCTGTGTCCATCTGTGTTTATACGTCCATGGTGCCTCCCCACAACGTCTCATTGCCCACATCGCCTTCCGAAAACGCCCTAAACCTGTTTTTCCCAGGGCGCCGCCGTCTCGAAATCGGCGCCTCCTTCGACGGGCAGAAAAAAGGACGACGAAATCGACATGTCGCCGCTGCTGGTCATCAGCAACTTGAAGCAGCAGCGGTCGATCGATGAGGCGAAGCTGAAGGTTCTGAAGTGGAACTTCACGCAGCCCAGAGACGAGTTCGTCGAACTGTTGAAGGACCAGATGGCGACGGCGAACGTCAACAAGAATCTGATGTTCAACATGTTCCATTCCGATTTCAGGTCAGTTTAGATAGATAGATAGATAATAATAATAATAACTTTATTCACTCAATGTATAAATACAAATACAAATATTTAGATAGTTATGAGGCAGAAGTGAACAAAGTGTTTCAGCGATAAGTGCAAGCACTTGTTTCGCGAAGAAAATATCAGATATTTATTAATAATTAAAAAAAGAGTTAAACAGAAAAGACAAATCAAGATCAGCGTCGGATGGTGCAAAATGTACCTAATAACAAATAACTAATATACTATAAACTATAATACTATACTATTACATAACTACAAGATATAATTATACAATGGGGAAGACCACTAAGTGATGAAATCCTTCCAAACCTCTTTTAATCGACGAATAATGATATTTATTCAGTGTATATACAATATTATGGATCAAAATCAAAGCAAATAGATTCTACAGCGTTTTGAAATCAGCATTTTCATTCAAAATTAAAAAACGCCAGAAATAAGTGGGCGGTGCTATAAGGCTGTGACGTACTACCCCTTGAGTCTATCTCTGTTTGTTTCCATCATATTTCCTTTTTTAACACCATTGAAGCGTTGTCAAAGTTACTAGCCGATGACTCTTTATGTCTCTGCTATATTTTCTCAAAAATCTATCGATTAGTGATAATTATATTATTTCATGATAATTTGTGAAATAAACATTATTTCTATTGTGTTAATCTCTATATATTATGTCGGAAATGGGTTTGTCTATTTTGGTTCGGCAACACTGCTTTTGGTGAAACATGAAAAGCGTTATGTGACAGAAATTCTATGCATTCATGCATTCTATGCTCTATGCAATGTCCGTGATCCGTGACCTGTGTATGATCTCGTTTTTGTTTTGAGGATATTTGAGTTGTTTATTTTGTGTTGTACTTCACTAGTTGAGTAGTTGTATCACTTCGAAAAATCCAATAAAATGGAAACAGGATTTGAGAAAGCCACGAATCAAAATTTGCCTGTAGTAGATTCAACCATGGTATTCGAATATGGCATCAATAATCCCGATTTTCAATCTGCTGAGTTGAAAAATAGAAAGGCGAGCAGGTAAATTTGGAAAGGAAATATTTTATTATAAGGATTTAAATCTATTTTTTTTTTCAGAGCAACAAGAGAATCATATGGAGATAAGGCGATTGGGTATGTGCAAGTGAAGAGAGTTGGTTATTTATGCATTGTGAAGGCAAAGATTACTCCTGAACACAAAGTACATAACAAAGGATACAATGTTGTACCAAGTGGACTCTTCGAAGAAATTTTAAGTGAAGGCAGAAAGAGAAGGTGTCAGGGAACTATATTTCAGGAAGCTTTTGATTCAGATCCAATTTCAAGGGTATCTTTGCATAAGTTGATTTTGAAATATAAAGCAGAAACTGAAGTTCTGAGTGCAAAAGAATTCATAAATTTTGTAAAATATAATATTTCACTTGATGATTGTGTGAAGGTGCAATCCATAACAATGAATCAGCACAAATCTTCCAAATGGTATGAAGTACGGTATGGAAGAATCACTGCTTCTAAACTATATGAAGCCTCAAGATGCAAAACATTTGATGGAAGTTTAGTTGAAGAAATTTTAGGAGGAGGAAAGTTGATAGAAACAGAAGCTATTTCTAGAGGTAAAAGGTTGGAAAAAGATGTATTGAACAAATTTGCCAAACTTAAGAAAGTTGTTGTACAAACTTGTGGTATATACATCAATAATAGTAGCCAGTATCCAATTTTTGGAGCTTCTCCTGATGGTTTAACTGATAGCCATGTGATTGAAGTCAAGTGCCCAATGAAAGACAAAACTGTATCAAATTATATTGATAGTAATGGTAGAATATGCAAAAAACCATATGCACAAATCCAACTGCAGATGTTGATGACTGGCAAAGCCAAAGGGTATTTCTGTGTAGCTGATCCAAAATTTGAAACAACTAAGAAATTTCAGCTTTTGGAAGTGAGCTATGACCCAGATTTTTTACTACCCATTCTTGAAGAAGCTGAATATTTTTGGAGAACAGTTATTTTCACCCATTTAAGTAAACTTTAGACTGCCATTTTAGTTTTCATTTATTTATAAATTATGTATTGTTCCATAATTTTTTATATCAATTACTAATGCTATTATGACCTGTGAATTTTATTTGTATGATTATTAATTTTTTTATCTTGAATAAACTGATAAGATCATTGCTGATTTTCTTAAAAATAATTATAAGTTCTAAATTATTGCTCAACAGTGTTGAAAATAATCCATACTATTTGATTGAAAGAATGATTATTTTTTTATCTTTAATAAACTGATAAGATCATTTCTTTTTTTCATGAAAATAATTTATAAGTTCTAAATTATGGCTCAACAGTGTTGAAAATAATTCATACTATTTGATTGAAAGTTGAAATAATAATCAACCTAGGAAATCTGTCAAGAAGAATGCACAAATAATCATTTTTGAAAATATCTTTATTATTAGAAACATTTTCAATAATTTCAGGGGTTGAATTGGCGGGAATTCGGTCGTAATGTTGAAGAAAACCAGTTGCTAAATTGTCGACGTTTCGAAACTTTATTGTTTCATCTTCAGGACTCTGAGGTATAAACAAGAACATACATATTATAATGGTATTCTAAAAGGTGATTTGATTAAAACAAAATAAATTATGTAAAATTACAATCGTTGAAAATTGAAACGTTTCAGATACTTTACAGAAAACAACAATTCTGGGTACTTACATTTAGGGTGGCTTTCCGGGTTTAAAAAGGGTGAAATAAATAAATTTGACATAAGGTATAAATAAGTACACAGGTTCATGAAAGACTTTGACACATACAGGATCGAAGACATGAACAAACTGAACTGTTGTTGAATTTATCTATATTGTAAAAAAGGCTTGTGAAAGAAATGACCATCGGGATTGTAAAAAGTTGCCTGCTAATGATTCAGAATTAATGTTTGATTTTTCCTATTAAATTGAAATACGAGGTGTTTAAATTTTCAATATCAGATCTTTTGTTAACACATTTTGTTCCATGTTTTGTTATTTCAATCATTTCATTCAAGAGTCTTTTTCTCAATATTGTCTGTTGTCCTATAATACTGACAGAATTGAAGTCAAAAGTATGGAGTGATGACTTGCAATGTTCTGCTAGGCTAGTGGGATTTTTCATTGTTTTCAGTGGATTGTGTATATTTTTACAATCTCTGCTATGTTCAGACATCCTTTGTTGTAGATATCTTCCAGTTTGTCCTATATACACTTTCTCACACTCAGCACATGGTATTTTGTAAATGATATTGGATTTCAGGTCTTTTGGTGTTTTTGTTTTGACTCTCGTGAAAAAATGATTTTTAACTGTGTTTTCACATTTCATGCTGACTTTGAGATTCTCATTTTCTAAAACCTTGCGTAGTTGAGGTGTCAGACCTGCTACATGTGGTAATTTGAAATGTTTGACGTTCAACGGTGCTTTTTCTTTATGTGTATTTGTTCTGTTACTATATAATAATCTTTTTATCAAAGATTTAGGGTAGCCGTTCTTAAGTAGCATCGTTTCAATAAGTTTTAGGTTTTGGTTTTTGAATCTCTCATGTGCTAAGTGTGTGGCTCTGTGTTTGAGATTAATGATGGTGTTTATTTTTTGTGTCATTGATAATAATAGTCCAGAGAATTAATTATAAATATATATTGACATATTGACATTTTGCTTTCACCATATTCAGATTGTAATAATGAGAATCAGAAGGCATGTTTCCACTAACTCCATCTTCTGTTGTGGTTAGGTCTTTCAACCCCTGGCTTGATTTCGATATGAATGTACCAGAAGGAGAATCAACAGTGTATGCAAGATCTGCTTCCTTATTAGTAGGACTGTTGTGACTTGTTGATGGTATTTCACGAAAGGTAGATGGATCATCAAAGCATACTCTTCTTTTCACTCCATCCCTCATGAGCTGTAGAGTTTCCAACCTCCTCTTTCTTGATGAAGATGTCAGTTGTGATGAAGTTTGTTCCTCAGGTTTCCTTTGATTAATGAATTTGTGAGGAACAACATATTTTTTCATGTGGACCCGAGATCCTATCAACTTGAAATGCATCCAGTTTTCCATATCTAACTCCAACTGAAACTAAATATACAGTAATGGTTACCTTTTCAACTAATTAACTTCAACACTTACATCAAAATGATCTTCACAGCAATAAATATCCTTGGTAGTTGTGAAAGGTCTATTGATAGCAGAAAACCATCTTGCCCGAATGTCTTTGTTGCTTGGGAGTGAAATAAATAGTTTATTTTCAGAGTTTTCGCTGGTATTTGGACACGTTGACACGAAGCACTTTTTAAAAGACATTTTCTAAGGGTTACTAAAACCGGAATCGAAAGTATTGCTCCAGAGAAATAATAAAACTCTGCAAATGACGATAGGTTAAGTTAAACTTAACCTCAACTTCTGTAGACTTACAGACACGGAACGGAACGACAGTGCCACGGATTTACATCATGAAACAGTTATCTATGATTGGTCATCTCAAGGTCGATGGGCGTGTAGGGTTATGTACGTCACACCAATGAGAGCGACTATTGAACATGGCGCATAAAATTTTATGTTTCAAATCAAAACCGTATATTTGATCATTTTATTCATAATATATAACGAATAAAAAATAAAAAAATATATATATGGTAGTTTTTGGACATACAGAACACGATTCCGCTGTAAAAAAAATTAGTGGTCTTCCCCATTTAGAAGATAAAATATAAAATATAGAATATTAAATTTGAAAGATATAACGTAAAATGTAAAGTTTAATTTTTTTTTAATAACATGCGTAAAAAATATAAATTATGAAATGTAAAATGTTAACTCCAACTCCAATAAGATGGACAGTGAACAGTAAATAATGAACAATGAATAATAAACATTGAAAGATAAGAATAAGAATTATGAACAACGATACAGTATATAAAACAACACGATAGGCAATGTATAATGAATAAATAGACATTAAAAAATATAAAATTACTGTAATCCAGAAAGAAAGAACTCAAAAATGGTTATATGAGAGTGTTCATATTCATTACTAAGTTCTGTCTACTATTCCAGTATGTATCATATAAGAGACCTTCAAAGAATAATAAGTTCTAACCTCTACCTTCTATTGAATTGTGCACGATAACCCTAGGAGTGTTCAGTATATATGTTCTCAGTTTTTTTTTAATGTGTTTCCAAACTGGTTTTTTATCTCGTTTGGGAGAACATTATAAAGTTTTGGGGCCAAAAATTTGTTAGATCTTTGACCAATAGATTTAGTCATGAATAGGATGGGATGTAGATCTTTTTGACGCGTGTTGTATTCATGTATACGATTTTCAGTTTTAGTGGTTGCATGATAGTTGATCATACATTTATAGAAGAATTCCTGCCTCAAATCAAATACTCCAGATAGATAGATAGACTTTATTTTCCAACAGGTATACATCCAATTACAGGAAAAGCAGTGGAAATTCTTAAAATAACAAAAAACAAATAAAATTAAATCATATTATCCAAAAACCAATAATTAATTTTGTGTTCTATCAATTATAGAGGAAAAAATATGTTTAAGAGAGCCGTTGTTTAAGTCACACAGATCACAAATCAGATTAAAATTCCAACACATCAAAGACACAGGTGATCTACGCATCACATTGGTTCGAGAAGACTCACAATAGAATGTTATTTCGTATCTGGGATTCAAACGTGGTATGCGGTAGTTAACTTTTTGTAATAGACAGGGACATATAATATTATTGTTCATCAAATTATGCAGAAAAGAAATAGTAACAAACACTCTACGTGTATGCAAGGAAATTACATCGAAATTATCAAGAAGCATAGAATAGTCAATTCCCCGTTCAGGATAATTCCCTGTTACTTTAAATAACAGGAATTTTTAGTTTTGTTATTATTACATATTTTTAGTTATGTTGTCAGAGAGGGAGATTTGGAACTGCTATGAAATGAACTCGCATCAAACGATGGTTCGATTGCTTCAAAAGGTAGTTTTTATTTAGAGTATTGAACCGATTTTTTCTCGTCTTGATCGCGTTTTCCTTTTCTTTCATCATAGAATAATATAGCTTTGTTGTCAAAAGAATCAGAATCGTGAGAATTTATTTTCTCTTCAGACATATGATGGATTTAAAATCAATATAATTAATTATTTGAGGTAGATGGCGCTAGAATTATAATGCTAGTATACAGGGTCACTCACGGTCGATGGTACCTTAGACGTTTACGGAGAACGGGACGTAGGATTATTCTGAAAATTTGGTTTGTTGGGTTATCAGTTTTGTTCTATCAATCTAAGATACTTTCAGCGTTGCGGCGTTGCCGCTTCTATCAAAAAGTAGCAACAACTTTGTTATTTCGAATGGAACACCTTGTATTTTATTTCATTTTTAGATTCTTCCTGAAGAGCTGATTACGTCGATCTTTGGAGTATAGCGCGAAAGATTACAGATATATAGGGTGTGAAAAATCGAGATTTTTCAAATTTAGGAATTTTTTGTGCCGAAACTATCCATTCTTGCTCAAAACGGCTTACCTATCTCAACTTTCCATTTACTATCGATTGATATTTAATTGAAACAAATACGGGTGGTTCAAAATTTTGAGTTTTGCATCACCCTCTATTTGTTTCTATTAAATGTCAGTAGATAGTAAATGGAAAGTTGAGATAGAGACATGTAAGCCGTTTTGATCAGAAATGATTAGTTTCGACACAAAAAATTCCTCATGTTAAAAAATCTCGATTTTTCACACCCTATATCTCTGTAATATTTCGCGCTATACCCCAAGTATGATAGATCGACGAAATCAGCTTTTCAGGAAGTATCTAAAAATGAAATAAAATACAGGGTGTTCCATTTGAAATAACAAAGTTGTTGCTACTTTTCGATAGAAGCGGCTACGCCGCAACGCTGAAAGTATTTTAGATCGATAGAACAAAACTGATTACCCAAGAAACCAAATTTTCATAATAATCCTACGTCCCGTTCTCCGTAAACGTCTAAGGTACCATCGACCGTGAGTGACCTTGTATTCTTTATAGACCTTATACAAACAGTGTTTGAAATGAACCTACAAAGTCCTCCAATCCGACATTTAGAAAAAAAATGTACTCCTAGATATTAAGTAGTTGCCTCTTCAAATGCTACATGTTACAGAAAGATGATTGAAATACCTCTTCCCTGATTCATATAAATTCTAGATTGAATTTGAAATTATTCACTGATGATACAATTCTCATATATTACGGATTTTTTTTATAAGAAATGAAATGAAAAAAAAATCAGTTCATTTACATTATAGCTAGAAGATCATGAAGTGACAGTCAATTTTTAGAAAATTTGCATCATTGTCACATGTTATGACTGGAGAATATTTGGAAAAATCCACAGCTCACCTTTAACACTTTTATTTCTTTTATTCCATACCTTCTTCCAGCATGATTCAGTGAGAACTGCCTGAACATTATTCATTGTTCTGATCGCATTAGGTATTACCTAAGAACATGAATCAACGATATTAATCAATGTATTCACAAACTTTCATTTTCGGAATCAACATCTAAACAATACCTACGGATTTACTAGATATTATTGACACTCTCTCTATCCAAAAAATTGCAAAAATCAAAAAAAGCATACAAATCCGACCTTCGAAATCATTTTGGAAAAAAATTAACAGTTCACCAAAAATGATGTAACAAAATTCGAAATTGAACAGAAGAAATATATTTCATCAAGTCAATTTTTTGAAATGTTTATTATCTTCATCATTCGATTTCATATTTTATTTATTCCTCTTCGATTATTTTTTTGTGTCCCTCCATAATCATGTATATTTCTTGGGATCAGTAAATGTTATTAGTATAATTATAATTAATATGACATTGTAATCTCATGTAAGATCATAAATGTTTCAAAATTATAAAGGTGCTAAATAAATATAACTCGCTTGTTACCTGATTGGTCGTACGTAGAGCTCGATCAAAAATTTTCCCGCGTTTTTTATGATTAAAAATATATTGAATTTCATTTGTTTCATTAAAAACCTTCGAAGCTCCGAGAAAAGAACTCTTTGAAGTAGTGAACTAGACTTTATATTAATTATGAAACTACATTTTTCGTGTGATTACGGAAATAAGAATCAGATAATCATGATTTTGTATTGTTTCCTGTAAATTCGGTTGGAAACCCGGCTGAATCCAGCGAGATCCTCCCATCATGTTCATCAATATAATTCAAGAATAATATAGGTAATACAGGAAAATTGAAGAAAATCCGTCACTTGGTTGTATCAAAAAAATCCGATGAATATTGGAATGTTTTGTATTCAATTTCTCCTTTCCAGATTCCATCTCAAAGCTCTGGAAGCTCTCAACGATGATTTGGCAGAAAACAGTCAGGCGCTGATCTCCAACTTGGACTTGGTACTCAAGTGGCTGACTCTTAGGTTTTTTGATACGAATCCATCAGTGTTGCTCAAAGGTTTGGAATATCTACAGTCCGTTTTCAGCACACTGATGGAGACCAAGTATCGCATGATGGAAAACGAGGCTTCTTCATTCATACCATACTTGATCAACAAGGTGAGATAAGCTGAAATTTTCATCCGCGGTTCGGATAAATGGTTGGTTGGTTCTATTTATATTAAGAATAGGCGAGATCACTGATTTTTGGAAAAAATACCACAACCTCTAGAACGATGAGATAAGTGGTCGAATTTTTTTCTTTACAGTTGTGTTTCCAAGATAAATTCCCAAGAAAAGTGTTTGTTTGAACACTGTGGAAACCGTTCAGGGATGTGATCAAACATGAATACAATTCAATATAATAAAAATGCTGAAACAGTTATTTTAATTCTTTGGTTGAAATAAAATAAAATCGCCTCAGAAAATCCGGTAAATAATGAAACTGGCAACGCAGGAATATGCCTAACAGAGGACTTGTGACGTCACAAGAGGTGACCATGATGCTGTTATTTGAATAAATTGGTCGAATTTTTTTCTACACAGTTGTGTTTCCAAAATAAATTCCCAAAGAAAAGTTTTTGTTTGAACACTGTGGAAACCGTTCAGGGATGTGATCAAACATGAATACAATTCAATGTAATAAAAATGCTGAAACAGTTATTTTAATTCTTTGGTTGAAATAAAATAAAATCGCCTCAGAAGTTCCGGTAAATAATGAAACTGGCAACGCAGGAATATGCCTAACAGAGGACTTGTGACGTCACAAGAGGTGACCATGATGCTGTTATTTGAATGAATTGGAGGGTTTTAGAGCGGCGTAAATTCTAATATTATATACCTAACTACAAGCACGTTTGAACCAAATTTACTAGTTTTTGATCTTGCCTATTGTCGTTTTTGATTTCTGATACAGTAGTTTGTGTTATTTTCAGATTGGGGATCCAAAAGATTCAGTTCGCAATGGGGTCAAAGCATTGCTGAATCTGATAAGTAGACTATTTCCTGTGAGTAAATTATTTACTTACCTCATGGAAGGTTTGAAGTCTAAAAACGCGAGACAGAGAGCCGAGTGCCTTGAAGTGATGGGATCCATTATCGAGGACTATGGTACGTTCACCGTTTCCAAAAAAGTTATAGCGACATGTATTTTGGATATACTCAAAAAATGTGGGACTTTGGTCCAAGTTACCAACCTCTAGATTCATCAAATTATGTCTACAACTAAGAAACGATAATTTCGGAATCATTTCGGCAACCTAATATTATATTATTAGCTCATATTATTCGTTTTAGCATAATAAATTATGGTTTTTAATAACAATCAGGTTGTTATGTTGAAATTCACGTCACCCAACTGTCAAATACGTCAAAGTCTAATCAAACGAAGAAAACCAAGGAGAAATTTCAACTGGACATGCGCGGATTTGCCATTTTTCACGCTTTTTTGTCTGAAATATCAGAATCGTGGAGAAATGTTTTATTTCCCGAGGTGTACCTTTATAATAACGAGATAAATGCTATTACTGACGAATAGCATTACTACCTTCATGTAACGATATTTATACAATTAGGTACAATTCCTATACTTTTTATTGAAGTTCAAATGACTGTAAGTACAATTTCTTGACTTATTATATTTTTTTACCATGACATTCAAATATACAGTGTGTCCAAGATAAGAATGAACAGCATGGGGATATCGGAAACGGTAA
Organism: Chrysomela aeneicollis; assembly: GCA_029955515.1. NCBI lineage: Eukaryota > Metazoa > Arthropoda > Insecta > Coleoptera > Chrysomelidae > Chrysomela > Chrysomela aeneicollis. The sequence continues at coordinate 32,039,600 of JARUHQ010000001.1, forward strand.
GTAATACGGGGTCGATTAAATTAGAGAAAAGTATCGCATTTATGTGCCTAATAATATGACATTTAGAAAGTTCTAATATTCCAAGTAGATTCGGAGATATCCGAGAAAAACCGAAATTTGAGAATTTCGTTTTTATTTTCTCCTAGCTTTATTTTCAAAGGAAATGTAAAACAAATAGCACTTCGCCATGGCCATTTTTTAAGGACTACACGATAACATAAGCAGAATTTTTCTGCGACGTTTCGTTTTTTATAAAACATCATCAACTTTGTATTTTTATATGGGCCGAAACTAAAGTATACCCTGTATACGACTCCATTTTTCATTGTGAATACAGCAATGTATCACACAATATGATTTCGGAACCATTACTCGCGCAAAATGTATTTTAGTGATTACTTAATCTGTTTTTCTTCAATTTTAGATAGTAGGCGCTGGAAAATTGACCACATTATGTTCTGTTGTCATAATACTACTGTAGTTTGGTAGAATTTCTGACATATTACCGTTCCTACTCTTACATCTCTTTACCTACCTAATTTGTGTTAAAAATGGAAAACGGCAGCTTTTCGAATACTAAAAAATTTGATATGTTGTCATGTTACATTTTCTGCCAAAGAAATTGTGTTGATGCTGAACGTGCGTACTCTAATAAGTATCCATTGAGTCGACAACCTGGTAAATCAATATTTTAGACGCCTACTATCTAAAATTGAAGAAAAACAAATTAAGTAATCACTAAATTACATTTTGCGCGATAAATGGTTCTGAAATCATTTCATTGTGTGATACATTGCTGTATTCACAATGAAAAATGGAGTCGTATACTTTAGTTTCGGCTCATATAAAACTACAAAGTTGATGATGTTTTCTAAAAGACGAAACGTCGCAGAAAAATTCTGCTTATGTTATCGTGAAGTCCTTGAAAAGTGGCCATGGCGAAGTGCTATTTGTTTTACATTTCCTTTGAAAGTAAAGCTAGGAGAAAATAAAAACGAAATTCTCAAATTTCGGTTTTTCTCGGATATCTCCGAAACTACTTGGAATATTAAAACTTTCTAAATGTCATATTATTAGGCACATAAATGCGCTACTTTTCTCTAATTTAATCGACCCCGTATCACTTACCGTTTCCGATTTCTCCATGCTGTTCATTCTTATCTTGGACACAGTGTATATTTTACTTACAGTCATTTGAACTTCAATAAAAAGTATAGGAATTGTACCTAATTGTATAAATATTGTTACAATCCAAATAATCAGTAAAGAGAAATAGGGTATAAGTGACTGTCCAAATTTCTTTGCACCTGAATAAATATTCCATTTGGATTATTCGTCGAACTTTGAATCACAACCCGTGAAAATCATAACTCAAATTTAGGATACACGAACAGAATCATAACATCAAGCATAGACCAAACACTTTACTATGGTTACTGCTTGATGAAGGCTTTTTAATGAGCCATGACAACCTGTCTGAAAAACACGATTCGAGGAAAATCGATGTTACTTCCGGTGAATCCGGAATTTGCATGAAGTCAAAAAATGCAGTTTCATGCATCAAACGGATCCTTTGAATTTGATTCCATTATCTCCGAAAACGAAATAGTTATAGGGGCGAGCCACCCATATATCTAATAATAACTACATATATAGGTAACATGGATACCAGAGCTGAAGCCGAAAAATTAAACAAATGACAGTCTGCGGGACAAATCGCGAATATGCGCATGCGCAAGTTTGAATTAAGAATCGACATTCGTTTTCATCATGGAGGAGAGTAGCTTTCTAGTGAACGACAAACGTATGATGATTATTGAAAATCAATATCAAATGTGTCAGATAACCTTCAATTCGATGTTTTTATTATATCATGACATATATTATTCAAATATATTCATTTATCGATGGATTGTTGGACGATATTGGATAATAGTTGATGATAGATGCAGAAATGGATGTGTTCTACAAAGCGATACTTGCGATTTGCATGGAAACCTGTGACGATAAAGTCATCGGAACAAGATTCGTGGGCTAATGTTTGATCAATCACTGTTATCACTCACTAAACACTTCTGTAAACAATCAGTAAGTACATTCATAACTATATTAACGCCCTTTTACATAATTTCGGTTAACAAATATACCTAACCTATGAAATTCTAAAAACGTCAGTGAATTTCAACTCATCAAAAGCTGCGTATGCGCATAATTCATCATTAGCAAGCCAGACAGTCATTTGTTTTTCCAAAACTGGCTTCACTTTCGTGTAAAGAGAAGAATAGGTGTTATCCATATAGTTGTTATTATATACAGGGTGACTCACGGTCGATGGTAGGTTAAACGTTTCTGGAGAACAGGACGTAAGATTATTCTGAAAATTTGGTTTATTGGGTAATCAGTTTTGTTCTATCGATCTAAAATACTTTCAGCGTTGCGGCGTAGCCGCTTCTATCGAAAAGTAGCAACAACTTTGTTATTTCAAATGGAACACCCTGTATTTCATTTCATTTTGAGATTCTTCCTGAAGAGCTGATTTCGTCGATATATCATACTTGGGGAATAGCGAGAAAGATTACAGAGATATAGGGTGTGAAAAATCGAGATTTTTCAAATTTATGATTTGTTTGTGTCGAAACTAATCATTTCTGCTCAAAACGGCTTACATGTCCCTATCTTAACTTTTCATTTACTATCTACTGACATTTAATAAAAACAAATAGAGGGTGATGCAAAAATCTAAATTCTGAATCACCCGTATTTGTTTCAACTAAATATCAATCGATAGTAAATGGAAAGTTGAGATAGGGATATGTAAGCCGTTTTGAGCAAAAATGAATAGTTTCGACAAAAAAATTCCTAAAGTTGAAAAATCTCGATTTTTCACACCCTATATCTCTGTAATCTTTCTCGCTATACCCCAAGTATGATAGATCGACGAAATCAGCTCTTCATAGATAATTCAAAAATCTAACGAAATACAGGGTGTTCCATTTGAAATAACAAAGTAGCTACTACTTTCTGATACAAGCGGCAACACTGTATTGATGAAAATATTTTAGACGGATAGAGCAAGTTTGATTACCCACGCCCACAAATTTTCGAAATGATCTGTCTTTCTGTTCTCCAGATACTTCTAATGTTCCATCCACTGTGAAACACCCGGTAGGAGCCACCTTCCGTGGACACCCGGATATAAACATGAAAAACTTGAATATCAACAAGAAATCATTGAGAAAAATCAATTGAAATTATATATAATTCTTCTCATCATCTTCCAGGCATCACCGTTTGCATGCCGACTCCGGCGGCCTGCCTCAAAGAGGTAGCCAAGCAGATCTCAGACCGCGACAACGCTGTGAGAAACGCGGCGCTGAACTGCGTGGTGCAGGCGTTCAACATCGTCGGCGAGAAGGTCTACCGGCTGGTGGGAAACGTGAGTAGAGCTGGACGATATTGAAAATTGGATATCGAATATCGATATTTATTGTTGTTTTTTTTTCTTAAAGATTCGCCCTCATCTTTCCTCATTCATTCATTCACTAATTCATTTCACTCATCCTGGCATCGAAATTTATTCATTTGCCACAGAAGTATTTTTAATATATTATTAAATGTAAGGACAGAACACGCTACACCCAGTCGCCTCGCCTTTTTTGTTATTTCTGACGGGCCTGGGAATCGAACCCACGACCGTGATGGACTTCCATTATAAACATCGCGCTTTGCGCTCATCGCCACCACGGCGACATTTATTGTTTTTATTTCTGACAGTGACATTATAAGCTTATATCGTCATAGTTACGATATCTATAATGAGGGTCATAACTCCCTTGGGATATTAAGGTTCAAAAACTCCCTCTTACCTTTTACAGGTGAAAATGATACAAGAAATGCTTATAAACGTTTATATGTAATGAAAACTAAGACATATTTTCCTTATTCACGTCATTACAAATAATAAATGTACAATTTTCAAATGTTCCCTAAAAATTACTTCCGCCGCTGGAAACAATTTCTTCTTTTTATGGGTGGTGCTGTTGCTGTTCACTACAGTCGAGTTGCCTGCCTCTTCTGATGGCAAAGTAGACAGCATACGCGCCGTTTTATTTCTCAATTCAATACTGTCCTCCAGATACCCCTCTGCCACCGTGGAACTTCTCCAACCTCCGTGTCTTTTTAAGTTTGTCATAGTTGCTCCTGCATTGGCTAGGGCAGTAGCAGAAGTGCGACGAAGGCAATGTCCCGTATAGGTTAGTGGGTTTGGCAATCCTAAATACATTGCGATTTTGCTGGGAATTTTGCCAAACATATTCTTTTCAATTGGCTGAGTTGTACATTTATTTTGTCGGAAGCTCAAAAAAAATCGTTTTGTACCTTCAGGACGCAAGGACATATAAAGTCTCAATAAAGGCAAAGCAGAGAACTCTTTTTCATTCACCAACTGTAAATTTCTTCGATACACCAGTTTTACTTTCCGGTACGTTCACTACCATAACAGTATCCCGGTCCTCTATATCTGCTATACTCATATTTAGAAGTTCCTGACTTCTGCATCCTCCAAAATAACCCATAATTAGAACAACCTATAACAAATAAAACGAAATAAACAAACGAAAAAGAAAATTATGAGAAAAAAATTACCTTATGCAATAAATGAATTTCATTAGGGACGTCCTTTAGAAATTTGATGACATCTTTAGGAGATAAGACAGCAGACTTTTTCGGCTTATACCCCTTACTTTTCCGTTTCAAAAAAGCCTCTAGTTCGTTGAACTTGGTGATATATCTTTTCTCATATATGGTCACCATCGATTTGAGCATTGACCATTTAGTCCATAACGAATTTGGGCTAAACGTTTCTGACTGCAACGAATAAATACAATTATTACCAAATCTACCAGAAAATACTGAAAATACTTTACCAGTTCTTGAAAATATGACAGAAAGACAGTTTCGTTGGCATCTTTTGACATAACATTTCTCTGTGTCAGCCACTTCAGATATAAGTTGTATTCTTTTTGATATAGGGCTTCACTTTTCGATGGAAGTAATGATTGTCTTGCTTTTTCCGCTTTTTTTATAATATCCTCCATTATATCAGAAAAAGATCGTCGATTTGTGGTAAAAAATAAACACGTTTTTAACGGAAAAACATTGATTGATAAAGAAAGTTTGCTTATAAACATGTAACATAGCGACAACCTAGCAACAACCAACAACGCTACAATCAACGCTACCTAATTCAAATATACCAGAAAGGTTATGAATTCAAACATTTATTGCGTTCTAAATATGGACATATTGTTATGAAAATCGGTCAAAAATAAAATTATCTATGTACCACGGGAATTATAGAGCCTTAATAACCTCTGGCAATTGCTGTCCCTCGGGCCAGAGGCCCTCGGGACGCAAACTATGCCATCGGTAATTAAGGCCCTCATAATTCCCTTAATACATAAATAACTATTAATTACTTGTTCGATATCTTTTTTTTTTAATTCCATAGAAGACATCAACACCAATGTGAAGAAGACATCCACTGACCAATACTCACAGCTACTAACAAATAGTATGGAGTTATATTTATACTAATATGGCTACCTATAGCTATGCTCCTGCATGTGTCAATATTCAACAGTATCCCGATAAACTGGGACTCAACCTCATAGACAATAATGCTAAATATAGGATAAACAAAACGCCTCATTGAGCATATTATTAATGATGGCGTATAACCTGTAGAACTCATCGAAAACGACACACAGCCTATCGAACTTTCAATATCGTATAGAATATAATTCAGGATACATTGGTACCCAAGTGAATTATGTAGAAATTTCCCATAAAAATCATATGAAGCACTATAACTAGTTTAAATGTCTCACAATAGGTAAATTATCACAATGATAAAGATACATAAAACAAAGCATATTCCACCCAAGGATATAAAATCATAATATGAACAGTATATGGAACAAATAAAACATTTTGATTTTATAAAATATATGATTTCCACAGTATAAAATACACCAACAATTTTGATTTTTGTATTATATCTACCTGAGCAGTTGATTGTTTGACATTTTTCACAATTCGTTATTTTTATTGAATCGCTTTCTTCAATTTAGTGAGTTCAGTCATCACTTATTATGATGGGATGAAGATGTGATAATTTCAGGATCAGAAAAGAATATGCATTTTCTGAAATGGAGCAACATGTTCAGAGACATTTTGGGATATGGATGATGTTCTCAATATTTTCTGTCACACCTTACTCATGTGGAACATTTGTGTTCCAATCATCTCTTCACTAGTGAATCTACAATACAAAGACAACAATAACAAAATATTACTCCTCAAGAGCATGTATTATAATAATATACCTTCAGGGTTCATTTATAGTAGGTCCTGTCATGTTATTCCTGCTCATAATCTTGATCACATAAAATAGAACAAATCTACTGGAATCACTTGGATTACACAAAGGAAGTCTTCCACTTCTAATTGTTGTGGGTTTTGGAAAAACACATGGAAATTATTTGTTGTTTTGGGTTTTCTTAAATCATCTACACCCTCAGGCCTGTGCTCATGCCCTCAGTTACAGCACACAAAACAACTAATTCACCTATAAAAGTAAGATTTTATATATTCAGCATTTTGTATTGCATGTACTTACTTCATTCACTTATATAAAGTACCATTTTATTTTAAATTTACTAAATTCATTCCAATTTTGAAATTTCGCAAAAAGTTTCAATTGCGACATAATAACTTCCGATGGTCGTCCTCTCGACCAATGAACAACAAGGTCGAATCAGTGACGTCATTCAACGTGTTTACATTGCCAGCATAGGGATTGAGCAATCCTTTACAGTTTAATATCCTTGTATTCCACCTACCTCGAAACCTAACCTAACAACTAAAACCTGACTGACCGTTTTTATCGTTCTTAACGCTATATCAATCGACTGTTATCGTGATGACTAAAAAAAAGCGTAATAGGTTCTGAATCATAGGTGAGTATCATCCATAGTACAGGTAGCACAACGAACAAGTAAAAATCGTCCCACTTACTATGTTCGCTATACATCCATTCTAGATATTAATTGTCAAATAACTTCGTCAAGAGTAGAGGAAGATACTGAATTTATTGACAAGGTGATGAACAAATTTGGACTGCAATCCAGACGCCTTCAGTTTTCATTCAAACCGTAACTTAATGAAAATAATTTATTTCTATATGTATTTCGTTTCTTCACAAGGGGTGCAAGTACACCACCACGCACCCCGCGCCCATGTGGGGCATTCTTTTAAGAGCGAACACCGCATTTCGATATCTCATATCGTTTAGGAGTTATCGAAGACTGCGGCAATATTTGGACATGTTGTGTCAAGATAAACCAAGATAATTCCTCAGTCATTCTCAGTATGTACACAGAACCTTACAGATCAGACACTCTGCCCATTTTGTTTCATGTACCGACATCCGTTTTCACTGACTTCGGACCTTTAAATTTTGCGCATCGCAATTGCCGGATAGTCGTTGTCACCGCTGGAAATACTGGTGTGCTATGTTGTCCTTTTAGTATTTTATGGTATTATGTCATTACCTTCCCTTTATATATACTACCAAGTGCTAGAAATCCATAATAATAAAAATGAATTACAACTGAATTCCCATTTTCATGACTATCATACTCGAGGTGCATGTCAACTCAGGCCTCTCCGATATAGATTGGAAAAATCTTCAAAAAATTCCCTCAACATAAAGTTATATAATCATTTACCTATTGAAGTCACAAATCTGAATCAAATTGACTTCAAAAAATGGATAAGACAATTCCTGACAGAATCATGTTTTTATTCTGTAGCAGAATATATAGATACCCCTTCCTCACATATGACACTTGATAGAATTTCTCCACCTGGCCTTAGCTAGAAAATGTATACATCGTCGTGATTTAATTTAGTGAAGTATATGTTATGTTGAAGTTTGTGAAACTAAATGTTTTTTTCGTTAGTTCTATACAATGTTTTGAAAAATTTTTTTTTTGTAACCCTGACTTGCTATAAACCATCTTCTGTATGAGTAACATAGTTAAATAAATAAATAAATAAATAAATAAATAAATAATGCATAATCAGCACCAATATGAGGGTTGCCTACTTCTGATTGATTTATTACGAACAAGTTGTCATCAGAAATAAGTGTCTATTAGAAATGAGATGGATTCTTAATGTTTTTTACGATGAAATTGGAATATTTTGTATGTAGCCCATTTATTGTCATCAGGAAAAAAATCTAAATTCCTCAACTTGAAATATGATATTATAGCACTATAATGATTGCCAGTAAACATATTATTTTACCTGATTCACATTCCAGATTATGAAGGAAGGAAGGTACGATCACAGGTTGTGCTGTGATAATCCCGACACCTTTATTACCTCTCCTTTTGAATTATAGTTCGTGGAAAATATGTTATACATTGTAAGAACATAAACACATCCGAAATATTAGATCGTGTATCGTAAAACTACATCATTTGTAACATAACCAACAAAATAATGACAACGATGTATTCGATGTAAACAAAACACGCGATCAATATTTCGCCCTTTCTGACTATCTCATCTGTAAGATATTTTAATCTGTGGTAAGTACTCTATCTATGATGTGAGTTTTTATGAGATATCCTCTTGAAATGTATTGTGAATATTAAAATAATAACAACTTGTCTTGCCTATTCATGTATTCCTAATATAAGCAGATGCACCACTACACTTAAAAAGTTATTAGTTGAGAAATTTCATATATTTTGAATTGGTTTTTTCATCGAGTAAAATATGATTCATCTGCCATTACTTATGTCACAAAATTCTTCTTCTCTATTATTTTCAATATTTTTACGGTACCATCCCAAACTACCAGGTTACGTCAGCAGAAATATGGTGCTGTCAAATAATTATTTTTGATTTCGATTTTCTCGAGTATAAAAGATTATTCCAATTTGATTGTGATGCCATATCGGCAGTAGTTCATTAAGATATCGTAAAACAACAATTGTTTCTGCTGAAGCTTCAAGCTCAATTTATAAACTCCGTTGCCGTAACTACAGTTGGCGCTGCCATTCCAAAATGTATTGAGGAGATATCAGACGGCAGCTGCGTAGTTTATGAACAGATGTTTATTCGCGAAAATCACGGAGTGGGCGGCCTCTGGTGTCAAATTTTCTAAGCCTTCCGAGGGTGATTAACAAAACAATTTAGCATTGTATAGCATAGGCTTTCGTATTATTTTTAATTAAATTGAATTGTTTTGAGTAGTTTTCGGACTTGTTTCGTGCTTATCAGCTAGTTACTAATATTATTGAAACATGCAGCAAGTTCAAAAGGTTGTAAAGACGAAATCGACAAAGATTTGTGCAGTATTTCAGCGTTCCTTCTACCGTACAGACATCGTTCCTTTGGCACAAAATCCTGAATTTCCTTTCAGGATTGTGTGAAAAATGGATAATCACGTTGAAAATAGGAAAACTTATCACCACAAACATTTACGTTTGTAGTAAGCACTTCCTATAGAACTGGATTTCTCAAGTGAATGCGAAGGTATGTCTTTCAGGTTAAATCAAACAAATAAGATCTGGTTTAACTGTAGTTATTCCTCTTGTTGTTTGTAATGAAAACCTTGATTTTACTTTAGGACCATCAAGGAGAATTAAACCAAGAGATATGCTCAAAAAGAATGCAATTCCTTCAATAAACATCTGGAAGTCATCACATGCAAACTTCAAGAGTGAGGGCAATGTGGGCTGAATGAAATCAAATACTTATTCAAAATGAATAAACTGTGAATTGAATGAAGTATCAATTGAAATAAATGAATTTGAATGACTGGTAGGACACAAGGTCTCAAACTTTTTAAGTTATTCTTGGAACATACCTACTCATCTATATATTATATAATTATTTTCATTATATGAATCATCATTTTATTGTTAACATAAAAATAATAACTTGTGTTGCCTATTTAAGATAGGTAGATATATAAGCACCCCTGTACAGCCCTGTACTTACTTCTCTCAAAGAATAAAGTTAATTGACTACAAATCTTTGTTTTTATTTGGCTAATCATCTATTTTTAGGTTAGGATAAAATTATTACAGGTTTACAGATAAATCCACACTTCCACTGCTAATTTTTCCATGGAACTATTTTAATTTCATATTAGAGCTACCTACCCTAGAGCTGAAGTTTGTGAACAGGAGTTTATTTATATGTGTTTGAGTATGTGTTTGACATCTATCCCACAAAGTATGTGACCAGCTTTGAATAATGCTTTTCGCTATTTTGAGGGTTTCTTCTTATCTCCAATATACTCTAGATACTCATTTCAATCTTAGCCATTCTTGAAATAAAGAGAAATCATTGAAATACAAATACCTTAGTGGCCCCATTGATTTTGCAGAGGTGGTTTGAAAAGCCTATAAAAACATAATAAATCCACGAAACTCACATAAAATACCTGTTTTGAATTGTATAAACGATAATCTATCAATTCGCGATAGAAAATAACACGTAGCACTATCTCATGGAAACAACTCAAACTTCTCCAAGTGGTGTCGTTTTTGTTTTGTTTTCATATTTTTGATGTTTGTGTCATTGTGACATAGGTTTCTTGTCACCAAACAATAACTGAAACGAGAAAAACGATATGATTTCACATGTATTTCACCAGAACATCTCTCGAAAAACTGCTGGAAGTACACCTTTCACATCAGAAGCGAACATAAACAGAACAGAGGTTAAGTTTTTCTGTGGGTTATCCTCCAGATTGTTCGGTGGTTATACCACTTCGAGTGGTTCACGAGTCACCGCTAGGTAGCGTATCGCTTAGCACCTATCGCGAATAGCGCCCCTTTTGGATACTCAGGATTATTTATTTCTTCCCTAAAATTCGAATTGAAAATTGACATATTACCATTGAAAACATATACCAAATGTTTGTTGATCACCCTCATGTCAAATTTTTGACATTTCTCGAGCGCCATCTGTTCGTGATTTTCGCGAATTGTATCGTCAACTGTAGCTACGGCAGCGGAGTTTATAAATCTAACTTTAGATGTTTATGACTGCTTATCTCTGCAGATCTCCGACAAGGACATGTCGCTGTTGGAGGAGCGCATCAAGCGGTCCAGCCGCAAGACCATCGCCCCATCGAGGGCCGAACACAACGCCACAAGCGTGGTGATAGCTGTCATCTCGCCGCAGAAGGAGAACACACCGCCAAACAGGACGTTCGCCGAGGGCAACCCGGCCGCCCACAGTGACGGTGATCGGGCGGACGATCAAGAGGACTACATGGAGGAGGAGGCTATGCCGCTGGCAAGGTGAGTGAATCTTTCTGAACAACAAACTCACAAATTGTCAACACAAAGTTCATGTTTGCATGTTTTTTTTGTCCCCACAGAGGCTGCCACATCGTGACATTTGACAAGTGATATATATCCTTCAGTAGGTATTTATATTAATCAACCTATATAGGTGGTCGAGTGCGTTGAGGCACTGGCCTTTGGGCCCAGAGAGTCCAAGTTCGAATCCCGGTGCGGCTATTGGAAATTTCATTTATTTCTGTAGCATAGTTTAGCGGGAGGAGATCAACCGTACATTCTTGGTAGGTTACAATCCTTCAGACTCTAATCGATAACCAGCCGAGTAGTGCTTCGGATGACACTTAAAAAGCTAAGGTCTTCCTTGCTCATACAAGTCCTAGACTTACGATGGTTGCTTCGCAACGGAGTTGGCAGTTAAAAACACTTTTCGAACACAAAAGCTATTCATTCAATATTCGTCATATAATACAGTGCTTCATTTAAGTATGAGTGGTTTATAAATAGTGCTACGGACTGTGTTGTGTTCCGAGAATACCGGAAGTTATTGTCTCGGCGGCGCGTGACTAGGTGTGATTTATGGCCTCGCGATAACATCGGTCGCCGACGTACCTAATTAGGAAAATTCTCGAAAATGAACGGTATTTTTTAGGACTTTATTGCTTATTCAAGATTTTACTAGAATGGATGTTTTGTACCTATATAAAGGAGCGAAGTGGCGAGGACAGTCAGTTTAAAAAAAAAAGCTAGTATTGTGAACATGGAGATTTGTATAGCTAATATCGAAGTGATTTAACTAAATGTTTATTGAATTGTATTTCGAGTGTTTAGTAGAATAACTTGTTCAGTTTTGTACTGACTGTTTAAATTAACGAACCCAAGCAGAAATATCTTAACAATAGCTTATCGATCGAGATTGCGGTATTTTTGGTGAATGCGCCAACGCCGCTTATCTCGTTCATCCGATAATCAACCGAACGCTGACAGATTGACAGCGCGAAACTTCTCGTTTTCAAATAAAATTCTATTTGATGGTTCATTAAACGGCATATTTGCAGTTCGTGAGAGAACACAACATTTCACTGGTGAGTTACTCAGTGTCGTATCATTATTTGTATAAACATTATGTATTCATCCTGAGATGAGAAAGAATTTGTGGTCATTTGATAATATTCTCGGAAGTGGTACAAAGACAATTTATGAAAATATTTTATTATTATCGAAATTTTATGTTTTCTTCTGTTTGCAGTGTAGAGTAAATTGAACTATTGGAATATGTGATGATAAAGGTAGAAATTGATCTATAGTTGAACCTAAAAAAATTGTTTTGTGTAATTTATACAAAGTTTTCCTATTTCAAAAGTTGATTATTCGGTACATTTCATTTTGAGATGAACGTGATAGATCGAAATCATGATTTATGACTTTGTAACCATAGTGTAATTTCTGAGATCTTCTTCCATTTCTTTGTCATCTCATATGGATATTGGACATCAGTTGATTAATAACACATTGAATTTATGCTGAAATCTCCAGGAATGTCAATACCGGACATATTTCTAATGGATCAGATACTATTTCATCATCTATTTTTATATGTATAATCAATCACAATGTTCTTCACGTTATTATTCATTTCATGATTATGAAGAAGATATTTTTAAACTTAAATAATGTCGATATGGACATGCTAGTTAGGAAATCCCTGTATGTGATTATATTAATTTATTCCCTTGTACTGTATTCTGTTCATCTATGAAAACTGTAAATGATGATGAAGATGATGATGCCAAACGTATGTTCCTTGCAGCTTACCCATCTTGCCTCCCGAAATAGTCCAAGAAGCCCCAAAAAAAGAAATAGACGGACCCTTCAGGCTGGATCCTGAGTTCATGAGAGAGTTGGAACGGACGAAACCCGCGAAACCAGAAAAACCACAGTTGAAGAAGTTGGATCTTGATTTCCTCAATGAAGAAATAAAGGTCCCCACTATCGAAGACACCAAGGCAATGTGAGTTATTTGATGTTTTTCTCTGGATCTGTAGTTGATGGTAAACGCCTTTTATTTCTCTCTCACAGGGTGATTGCAAACAAAAAATCCACAGTTGATCTCAGCGAAACTGTTAGTAATAGACTGAGCCTTTTGAATGCCAACAAGACTCCGAGTCCAAAGAATCAAGATCCTGGGATTGAGCGAATGATTAATCAGATGGCATCACAGAACGCTAATTCAGCTCTCATGGTAAGAAAATGTTCGATTATTGTTCCAATTTAATGGAGTTCAAAAATCTAATTTTCTCTAATTCAGGCCATGAACTTGTTGGATGAACTCCTGCACCAAATGAAGGGCAACCTGATGATCGACTACGAAAACGAGTTCATGAATGCCGTGATCACCCAAATGAAATTCCTGCAAAACCAAGACCCCTCCTTGGACAGCACCGTCGCCAAAATGTACAGAAACTTACTGACGGTCATCAATTCGGTGAGTCAGTCCCGAGATTAGGTTAGGTTCGCGAGCCACTGATCGATTCCGCTTGCAGTTTTACGCCAACAAATTGCTGGGGCGCAAGGTTTCTACCCTGGTCATCAAAGAGCTCGTTTACCTCATGATCGGCCTGCTGGTCGAGGAGAAACTGAACAAAGTCGCGAACGGTGACGCCTACGTCAAGGTCATCAACGTCAACTGCATGAATGTCATCGAGAAGTCTGATCATACGAACGCCATCTGGTGAGTGTGGGCTTTTATCGAGACTATGATTCGGGGGTAAGAATTGGGGCCAATCATATATCTATTAAATACGAATATTGATAATAAGGACAGCCTATCTGAAGCCGAAACAAAAGAGCATCGCTGTCAACGATGAATGTATGCGCATGCGCCACAATGAAAGTAGATGATGACAGTCAAGAGCGACTCTCTTAGGTTATATATGTGCCTTTTTTTTGACTTGGCCGTTACTTGATGAAAATCCATAGTTATTGTAAACAAACGAAAAGCGATAAGATTTTCACGATAAATATATTTATATATATTTTTCATGTTTAGCTAACACTGTAGCTTCATCAGGTATAAGTACACTAAACTAACTACTACGATAACAACCATTTTTATACCTAATTACACAGTTCTAACAATATTTGTACCTGTAGGGATTAAAGAATGTTTATCCTCTTTATTGCGGTAAATAACAAAAATAAAATGACTATCTAATTAAGCTATTTTTAGGAAAACAAATTCAACAAAGGAGAATTATTCAAATCTAATTGGTCATTAAGCAAAATATTTGAATTCTTGAGTCTATTAATTTCGAGTGTTTCTAAATAGGTAAGTTTCACTCCTTTGTTTTCAACATGTAATATTTTGAATTCTTCATCAAAATCGTGATTTTCTTCTAAAAGGTGGTTGGAATATGTTGATGTCATGTCCAGCCTCCAGAAATCAAGACACAATGGAGAATGTGCCTGTGCCATCAATGTCTAATTAAATATTGCAAAGATCAGGATAATTCATATGCCTACCATTGTTTTGATCTTGATTGCTTCATATTCTTTCAAATCTGAAAGGAGTGGTTCGCTGAATTAGAAGATCTCTGATTACTCCCTGTCAAAGCTAAGTATACTTCATCCATCATCGGATATGTTCCAAATGACAATATTTATTTACATATAAAGAAAATTTTTCCTATGAATATAAGATTCACGAATTTTAGACATTTCATGATTAGAATTTCGCGCCCGATTTCGCGCATGCGCTCTCAATCAACGTTGCCGATTAAAAAATGATAGATATATGAAATTCAGCTTCACTTTGCTAACATTCTCTTATGGCGTATGGTCAATATTGTAGTAAATAGATATATGGGACCAATTCATGAAAATAAATTTTGTTTGTTGTGGTAAAACTATCTACACACTCCAAACAATCCTTTCTTCGGTACACAAACTATCTCATAGTTGGCATTATTGATGTCGATACCGGTTCTGATAATGAAGAATGCGAGCAGTAATGAAGCAGTGAGTCAGTAGTGGAAAATGTGTTTTGTCCAATCATGAAGATGCGGACCTCTGTCAACTGTCATTTGTGCAAGAATCTGTCAAATATTCGAGTTGACAAATGATATTTGTTGTTTCTGAAGTACAAAGTGCTCGATGATGTATCATTGCTATTCTGCCATTTCTTTATTATTTTTCAGTATTAGAATCCAGCTGTGATTGGTGCAGGTGCAATTTTTAATAAAAAATATTGATTTCAAAGTTGATTTTTTAATTACATTGGGGTTACTGTCATTATATAAAAAAACAATATATCTTCTATTTATTTTGATGAAGAAGCGTAGAAAATAAATTACTTTTATGATTTTATTTTCATTTCAAAATAACATAAAAAGGTGTTGTTTTTTTCTGAAAATGCCGGCAACCCCGATATAAAACAATAAGCTATGGAAATTAATCTCTTCAATTAAACACGAATCAATGACAAAAGAATTGAAACCACAATCCAACTCCACAGAGCTCTCTGTCTACTTGTCTTCTCATCAATACCAAAACCTGACTGACTGTTTTCATCATTCTTGTTGCCATATGAATCAACCGGTATCGTTGACTAAAAACCGGCGTAATAGATTCTGAATCATAGGTCAGTATCATCAATAGTACAGGTGGCACAACAAACGTATAAAAATCTTCCTACGAGTGTGATTTAAATATTGAATTCATTCATTTTTTATTTTCATTGGGTTTATCGTCATTATTCGAAAATAGTATATTACACAACAAGTGTGGAAAGTGACATATTTCACACGAGTAGTCGTTCAGCACGAGCCGCGTAGCGGTGAGTGCGGAAACGTAACGAGTGAAGGAAATGCACTTTCCAACGAGTTTTGTACACTATTTCTCCTACGACTCCGAATATTTTCATTTCGCGAGAGGTCTTGTCTAAAATGTAACTTGAGCGGTCTCTAGAATTTCAGGTGGTTTTGATTCAATATCAAGTACTGTTTATTTCCATATTCAAGATGATATTTGAATACTTCTCCGACAATTCCTCATTATGTGGATTACTGATTGATTGAGTTAGTTTAGTTTGGAAACATTTTATTGATATTGACACCAGCGTACATAAACAAACTTGACACCATACGCCTGCTAGCGCCAGTAATCACGCAAACAAGGAATACAGAACCATAGAAGTATGTAGTTCGCAAGCGCGTACGAGTTACTCGAGTTAGTGCGTCCTTGACTCTTTGCAAACATCTGTGATACCAAAGAATCTTCTCTTTGGTGATACTGTGATATCAAACTGATGCAAGCAGCAAGCCGCGCATAAAACTGTAGCCGTACTCTTTTGAATGATTTAACCCTCTGTCATCAACATCGAAATAGTTGCAGCAAATAGGTTTTAAAGTGAATTCAGAGGTTATGTATCAGACACATTGAAATTAATAGATAAAGAGTTATCGGTATAATTCTAAACGAGACAGACATTTCAATAAATAATATGAATTTGATTTGAGAACGCTTACATTGACAGTGAGTACCTTCACAATATACCTGATTATTTCTATATCAATTCAGGCGACCGTTGTGATATTTTTCATATCAACACTAGTGCTTTTTTTCTTTCAAATAAACAATACCATGGTGATATGAGCTACTTTCTGAATAACAAAACAGTGTGATTATTGTTTTCATAAGTGGTCGTAGGAAAACAATATTTTGTTACGATTGAATAATAATTTGAGTAGAATGTGGGATAATCTTTACGTTTATATTCCAGTGCTTTGGTGAAGTTGATGAACGAATGCATCAGCAGCGATAGTTCGCAAAGACAGATCGATCTGGTGATGAAATGTCTATGGCGGGTGATAAAGTTCATGCCCCAGTGGGGTGAACACATAGATTACGATACGGTTCTGTTGGAAGTGCACTATTTCCTCAAGAAATTCCCATCTTCTTGGTGGAAGGCCAAAGAAGTCGATACGCCCTTGAGAACGATCAAAACCATCATTCATTCGTCAGTCAAGATTAAAGGCGGTTCGATAATATTGCACTTGGGGAAAATCCCGAGCACTAGCGAATCAGAAGTTGAATCATATATACTGCGAATTCTGAAGGTGAGAATTGTAGATCCTGTATCAATATTTTATCATTTTCCGATGGAAAATAGTAATTTACGTAACAAGTCCGGAAAATACTGTTTTTTTGGATGAGTGGACAAAATTCTAGGACGAGCGTAGCGAGTCCTGGAAGTCTGCGAGTCCAAAAAAACTGTTTTCGGGCGTGTTGCGTACACAATTTTTTCGACAACCGTGTAGAATAACAAATCAAAGAAACACATTTCTTTATTAGAACAAAATTTCGAACATTTCAATTCTTATTTATATTAATATTTATATTAAAATTAGAACAATTGTTAATATTGAATGGATTCAATTTGTTTGAAATGCTTGGTATATTTAAGTGTCTTTTGTTGAAGTCAGAACAAGAAGGTAAAGTTTCCGTTTCACATTGATTGTTTTCATCTGATAATTTTTGAATGTTAGCTAATTTTATGTCAGATAGCTGTCAGTCGTTATTTTGCTGCTATGGTAATGATCAACTGCATTTATCAAAACCATACTACCAAGATTTTCATATTTACAATGACAACAACGATGTGATTCTTCCCGGCCTAGTCCGGGAAGTACGTACTTCCCGGACTAGGCCGGAAAAATGCCACTTTCTCAAAAAAAATCGTCTGGAAAGTACGTACTTTCCGGACGGTTGCCGAAAAAATAGTTTTTTTTATTGTGCATATCTTTTCAAAGTTTTTTATGCAGTCTTGTGTGAATCGGGAAAAATTCGAACGAATAAGGTGATTTTTACAGAGCCTGAAAATCACCGAGGTTCAGAACGTTCCCTCAAAATCTGAATCTCAACGGAGGTCTCTGTCGAGAGCTAACCACAAAATGTTGACCGACATTTTCCAAAAGATCGGCAGCAAAGACGAAACCAAAGAGGGATTCACTTTGCTGTACGATTTCATGCAGCAACATCCCGAGGCCGACATAGAGCCGTTCTTAGCCAATTCTAGCAAATTTTTCCAAGAGTACATCAAGGATGGATTGAAGGAGATAGAGGACTCCAGAAAAACAGCAAGAACCACTATAGTCGGTGAGTTGATAAAGGATTCTTCAAAAAGGAATATTTGATAAATATCTCTAACACCTATGAATAACATTCATTCATGCATAACTTTATATATATTTAGTACTCACTCATTCATTTATGATTCGATACTATACTTTATATTAAATCCTAACTCAACTGGACACGAAGCACAACACCAATCTCTTCGCCAAACGCCGCTTTCAATTTCCCTACTCTATATTCAATACACGACTGACTGCTTGTCTTGAGAAAAAAATCTATTACCGCACCAAACGATAAGCTTTGTCACCAATGGAATGAATCAACGTATTAAAACGAGTATACGGTGTGATTCTTGCAAAATTGATCCGCAACCGGCCCTTAGTCTATTTTGCACTAATATCATTTATTTCTCGTTTAACTGAGATATGATATAATGAGTGTTTTTGAACGAACTCGATTTTCATTTTTGAAACTGGATACATGCGTTAACTTCAGCTATGTTTGTAGTGGAGATTTAACTTACAGAAATGAACGAGGAAGAAATGTTAACAAAATAAATATGGACTTAGCAACAATTCTCGAGTGGGGATCTATTTACTTGGTAGAATTCAATGAAAACAAAACACAATAAGTATATCTTTTCTCTAGAAAAGCCGATCACACTGTGCCCAACATAATTCAGTCAGCAGTAACCATACCACTGAAGTCATCCATTTCGATGCTTGGCGTTACTATCAGCAATAATCTTTCTTGGGAAAATCACGTGAGGTCCATTGCCAAAAGTGCATCCCAAAAACTTGGTTTTCTGTTTCGAGCCAAGAGCTATTTCACTCCCAGTCAGCTGCTTATGATCTATAAGGCACAGATCCGACCTGTCCTAAAATACTGTTCGCATATTTGGAGTGCGGCACCTAAACATATCCTGATACTATTGGATTCTGTCCAAAAAAGGGCAATTCGTCTCGTCGGTGATGCCTCATCGTTTACAAACCCGCTCACTTCTCTGGAACACCGTAGAAAAGTTGGCGATTTATCTCTATTTTATAGATATTTTCATAGGCGATGCTCTTCTGAAATATGAACAATCGTTCCTACATTAGCAGTCTCTTCGAGATTAACCCGTCAAGTTCAGTCTTCACATCCCTTCGTGGTCACTTTAGAGACCTGCAGAACGTCCCTTTCCAAATACTCGATCATCCAACGAACATCGAGACTTTGGAATTCATTGCCTAAGGAGGTGTTCCCCGAGGCATACGATCTCCAGAAATTTAAGAAGAATACCAACTCCTACCTTCTTTCCCTTGGTACTCACGAAGGATATCCCTTTTCGTGAGAACCAAAACATAAAAAAAAGTGGACACCGACTTTGATGTGATTGTTTCATTTTTTGTGAGTTTTGATAGTATTACATGAATTTCATTCAATTCTTCTTTCAGAGAAAGCAACTGTGAACTCTACAGATAAAAGCGAGTATTCGGCCAATGCTTCTAAGGGCACCGAATATTGGATGCAGAGGTTGAACATGTGGGATAAGGCTTTCGAACATGTCGAAACTGGAAAGAAAGCCAATTTCCCGGCGAATTGATTTTGATTGAACTTCGACACCCAAGCATGATATTAGAATATTTTCGTCCTATTAATTGTTCTAGTGCACATAGTTCTGACAACAATATCGAGCTGGTCCCTAATATGATGAGATAAAAATTATTCCCAGACCCAGTATGTGATAGCTTTTATGTAACTTGTTTTAAGTCTGATAATTTCGACGACATTTGATAGCAACTTTTTTGCTCTGATAACTTATGTACTTTTTTACTTTGTCCTTCGTTTTTTATACTTATCGCTATTAAATACATTAATTTTTTTTAGATTTAAGAAGATTAGTAGCCTTCACTGTTAATTATGGTACTATTTTGGAATATACGTTTTCATTTGGATAAATATCAGTTTTTATTAAATGAAAATCGTAATTATTGAACAGTGTTTCATTTCTGCAGCATATGCGCAACGTATTTTTTTATTTTGAAACGAATAAATGAGAAATTATACTTTTGGTGTAATCAATAAAATATCAATAGTTATTTCGGCACAAGCACAAAGGGTGATTTTACACTCATCATGCGATCTATTTTTGAATGAAATCAGGAATTCGAAACCGTGAACAAACCATCACTTTTCGAGTTAATCACTGCCAAAGTTCGAATTTTCACATTTTTCAATTGATATCTATCTTCCTTCTTGACATGTATTGAAGAGAGAAGCATGTACTCTGAGTGAACATTTTGCAAGTCAGGTTGAAGTAGTGATTTGTTTGTTTTCATAATCTAATTCAAGTTTCTGAGGTCAAAATAGTGGTACCAAAGGAATAATAAATTTTAGCAGCCATCCGAATATATTTTAAGGGTTTATATAGAAACTGATCTAGATAGAGATAAACAAAATGTGAATGGTATATTTACTAACGGTTCTGGTAGATTACCAACTCTCGAGTTAACACAATTTGATAAACTAAATCCCGAAAAGTATTCAACCAAACTCACAGGTATAGTGAGGCGTTTTCAGAAGGTGAAATAGGCAACAAATCATCGGTGAGCCTCGACATGAGTTTAAGCTAAGCCCTTTAGGAATAATCTGATACTGCCACTCTTCAGGTTCTATTTTTATAAAAATTCAGAGGAAAATCTTGTATAAGATCATTACTAATATTTAATGGATAATTAAACATATATAAGCTGTGCACTATAGGACACAGTTTTATGTTTAAGTTTCAATAATTCTGAGCATTTGGTTTGGTTTCTTAGTCATGTTAGGTGTGATAAAATAATTCCCTTATTCCATATCATACTTTGATAATGTGAGAATATATTTAAAAAAAACTATTATTTAGGCACATTACAAAGTTTTTATTTTTCCTTATTCTCATTGGTGTCTTCATCAGAACTTTCCTCACTACTATCTTCCTCTTCATCCTCATCAGCAGAAGAATCCTCATAGTCATCCTCTTCATAAAAATCACCAGTTCCATAACTGTATCCTCCAGCAGCTTCATTGTCATCATCATCATACCCAGATTGCCCTTGACGCCCAAATTTGTGACTACGAGCTGAAAAAAAAAATACTCATTACATTTTACAAGTTGTTTGATATTTAGTAAAATGGAGAAGATAAATAGCAACTCAACACTTCAAATAAAATGGTGTGTCCTTCAAACTTACTTGACATACTAAGATCCTTTGTCTGTGAAGTTTCAAAATTGCATTTAGGACATGGAATAGGCTTGTTTTTATCATATTTGAAACCTTTTCTTCTAACATGGTCTTCACAATAGCAAGTTTTACATCTTAGGCATGAATATTGTCCTAGTTTATTACAAGATTGGCCTGCAACAATGAATATTTATAAGGGAGTTTAAGGTAAACCTTTGTGTTAATTATTGATTTTGGTGAAACATCATAACTGGTTTTAAGCTTACACTTATAATTCTCTGAATCTAAAACTTGACAGGATGCTTGATGCTCAAATTGATCATCTTCACACAAGAAGTTGGTGCAGAAAGAACACCTGAAGAGACGTCCTCCATGATCCCAAACTCCTCTTTCACACTCAATGCAAGTAGCTTCTTGCAATGGACAACTACAAGCATGGGATTGAAGACATTTTCTTCCATGACAAACCCATGCTTCACAGAAGTCACATATGGCACCCTATGGAAGAAATTATCAATATTTGCCTACTTCAAACACATGTTTGAATCAACTTACCACCATGCCCATTCCTGTGGTATACACTCCTGGATGCCTTATCACACAATCTCCTGTTTTGAGCATGCACTTCATTTTTCCACATTGAGCACATACTGGCAATCTTTGAATACTTCCACAGAAATAGCAAAATGCCCTACTTCTCTGTTTACTACAAAATAATGGGTAGAGAAAACTTTGATCACTTTTTTCATACACACCGATTGCATTTTTCACATTCCATAGCAATATTACATGGATGTTCTGCAAGTTGAATGTTCCCTTTGGCTGTTCGAATTTCCTTTTGCCTGAGTTTTTGCTTCTCAGCTTTTTTTCGCTGTCCTGTTTTCTTTTTAGGCATTTTATAGCAAAAATTACACTGTCCTGCAGCCTTTATAAGCCCCCTTTATTAGACCAACAACCAAGGATTCAAGGGAACAAATTCAAATGTGGTCAACTCAAAGTCAAACCAAAAACACAAATGAAAATGAAAAATGAAGGTAAAAAAAGTGACACGCACAAATATGACACGATTTTTTTGACATAGGACAAAGAACACTGCTGCTCCAAAGCAAAGGTTGTTCTACTATGGTTCTACCACGCTGCACTCAGTGCAATATATATCTATCCTACATTTTGAAATGTTATAAAAAGAGACATATAATCAACGGAAATCTATGGAACGCCGTTTTACTTTTTAATGCACAATGACTGCATGTATTGAAAAAAATAGTTGACATGTATTGAAAAAAATACTAATGGTAAAAATTATAATTGGAGAAACATTTCGGGTCGAATTTCGTTTTTACAATTGATTAGTTGAATCACAAAATGCATTATGAATTTTTGCGACCACTTCGTTATCGTCCCCTAATTTATGCAATACATGAAGACTAATGTAATGAAATAAATCAATTTTAACAACACATTGATTGTAGCATTACATTTATCTTATTCTTCTTCTGGTTTGTTTTTATCTTATAATCTCAACCATATCTCAACACTGTCAGTGTCAGTACTGTCAACTGACAGTTGTCAATCAATTTTCGAATTTGAAAATAATTATTTATAAATTGTATAATCAAAGTCAAAGATTGTATATAATACAACAAGAATACGACCATTTAAACGATTTCATATTCCTCAGCCATATTCCATACACATTCCATATCCACACAACAAAAATACAGATACGAGTAGAGTACAACATGAATTGTGAAGGATATGAAGCTAAAGACTTCATAGGGGAAGTGAGTATTCAATTGCAATACACAATAAATATCTCAGATAAGATAACAGGAAGACGTCCTGTGAACGTACGGACTTGAATGGGACGTAAAATATACGTCCTGGGAACGTCTTGTCATGTGCTATCTGGGATGAGATATATTATTATACTTATAAATTTGAAAAAATTGAAAATTTCATGAAAAGGAAGACCTAGTGTTCAGATAACAAGAGATCAGTTAGCTTTTTTTAGCGTACAGACTTCTTTGGCACCAAATCCTAAATTTCTACTTCAGGATTGTGTAAAAAATTGAAAATCATGTTGAAAATAGAAAAACCTAGTGCTCCAAACATTTACGTTTGTAGTATAAGCACTCCCTAGAAGTGGATTTCTCAAGCAAATGCCAAATTGAAGGTTATGTCTCCTGTCAGGTTAAATCAAATATCTGGTTTATCTGTAGTTGTGTTTCATTGTTTGTAATAAAGACCTCAATTTCACTTCAGGACCATCAAGAAGAATTGAACCAAGAGATGGGCTCAAAAAGAATGCAATTCCTTCAATAAACATCTGGAAGTCATCACATGGAAACTTCAAGAGTGAGCGCAATGTAGGCTGAATGAAATCAAATCTTTATTCAGTGTGAATAAGCCATGAATTCTTCATCCAATTCATCAATTGAAATAAATTAATTTGAATGACTGTAGTAGACTACAAGGTTTCAAACTTCCCAAGTTATTCTTGGTAAATACTCATCTATATAGAATAATTATTGATATTATGAACTATCATTATTCATTATGTTGTAAAGATATATGAAAATAATAACTTGTGTTGCCTATTTAAGATATCTCAATTTCAGCAGATGCACCTTCTTATTCCAGAAAATAAAGTTAATTGATTAAAAATCTTGGATTTTATTTCTCTAATCATCTATTTTTTGGGTTAGAATCAAATTATTACATCTTTACAGATAAATTCACACTTCCACTCATAACTTTTCCATGGAATTATTTTAATTTCATATTAGAGCTGCCCTAGAGCTGAAGTTTGTGAACAGGAGTTGATATGTGTTTGACATGTTCTACAAAGTATGATGTGACCAGCTTTGAATAATGCTTCTCGAGCTTTTAAGGGTTTCTTCTTATCTCCAATATATTCTGGATACTCTTCTCAAATCTTGGACATTCTGGAAATATAAAGAGAAATCGTTGAAATACGAATACCTCAGTGGCCCCATTGATTTTGCAGAGGTGGTTTGAAAAGCTAATAAAAACATAATAAATCAATAAAACTCATATAAAATACCTGTTTCACATTCTAATCTCATATCTTCTTTTCTTGAAGTTCTTGGTTATCTGACTCCTCTCGGTGTCAATTCCACCAGTTCAGGTGTGGGTGCACTCAATATTTTTATTTTATTCCTTGAGGATCTGGGTGGTATTTAGGATTGATGTTAAACCATTGATTTTAAACATAAAATCCTTTCTATAGGTTGTTATAACATTGAGGGATATCTATGACATCACAAAACTACAACATAGATTAAATTAAATACAACAAAAATTACAAACATCCATGCATATAATCTTCACATTTCAAATTTCTAATCTCATATAAATGATAAACAAACAATAGCACCATTTCAAATATTTTGGATTGATTGTCAAATTTTTGACATTTCTCGCGCGTCATCTGTTTATCTTTTTCTTCTTCTCGAGCAATTGGAGACTATAATATCTTTTTAATTTTTACAATACACGAAGTGTTGATGTATTGAAATAATGATTTTATACATCATTTGAAATTTCGAGCAACAATTATTTCAATGCATTGATGATGTGTAACGTGATAATATCAATTTTAGCAATGCATCAAAAGTTCATGTATTGCAAAAATAGATTTTTACAACACATTGCTAGTAATGCATTGTTAAAATTGAAATTTTTGTAATGCATTAATCGTCGTTCATTGTAAAAATACTCAAAATATACTTCTAGTTGAAATTCACAATTTTTGCAATGCATTGCTCGTAATGTTTTGAAAAAATGGCAATTTTTACAATACATTACGAGTCATGTGTTGCAAAAATAGGCATTTTTGCAATACATTGAGACTATGCATTGCAAAAATTGCTATTTTTGCTAGTAATGTATCGTATAAATAGATTTTTTTCAATACATGCAGTCATTGTGCATTAAAAAGTAAAACGGCGTTCCATAAAAAACCCTTAATAAAAATCTGGAAAAAGTAGATTTTGGGACGAAATTAGTTGAAAATATATTATCTTACCATAACGGTGAGATGACGTAGAAATAACGTCATCTAATATTACATAGTTTTGTTGATGCTATCCATGAACTTTTAAATGCTCAGTGTATATTTATCCTTCTTTTCGACAAGAAATGAACAGAAAACTATAAACACAGAGCGTTCACAGAGTATAAGACGTATCCTTGCATCATGGCCAGAGTTCATGGGTTGTGGTATCACTGGCATCAGTGGCATCACTGTAGAGGAGCCACGTAAGATTGACAGTGACGTTTAGAGAATTTAGAAATGTATTTTCTCCTTGTGGAAGTGTGGAAAATAATTTTTTAGTAAAATATGTGAGGAATCAGGTACGAGCTAAATATTCAGCAACAAATATCAAAGTAGAGTAAGTAATATTCTTAGCATTATTTGTAATCTGAACGATTTCGAAGAAAACTCAACAATACCTAAAATTGGGACAATAGACAATATAGAATAGAAGAGCAACTCATTCAGGTTCAAAGTCAAATAATAATTTATTATGTACCCTTGATTTTTGACGCAAAACATCTTACTAATGAAAGGGGTATGCTTTTTTACATGGAAATTATGCCTACCATGCTGTGGCAGGATGTCCATGACAAAATTTCACCAGAGACATCAGTATGTTCAAATTTGAGCACTTTTCTCATTTTTATAAATGCGAAGATTCCTGAATACCTGCATTCAAGTATCAGTGTTCTAGATATTTATATGTGATATTCATATCTGTTCCTCCTATATAAACAACAAAGATATATTTTATTATTGAGTTCTTGATCCATAACAACTCATATACTTATCTATCATTTATGAATGTGGCTGATTCATAAAAAATTACATACTTAATTACAGTTTCACTATTTTTATTGGCTTTGTGAATGCATCAGATTCATCACAACACAATTGTTCAACTTTAAAAATCCTCATTCTTACTAATGTAATAATGAGTGTGTTATGAATCTCAAAAATTTTTAACATGAACATAATTTTCAAGTTCCACTGAGTAATTAAGAATTGTGATACTCATCTAAGGTTTGTAGAAATAAACTTATTTTAATTAATACTTAACTTTATTTTAACTTGAGAGTTCAGTTGAAATATTGGTACTTAGTCCTCCATAGATAAATGCCTGTCTCAATTCATATTATAAAACCACAAATGATGGTTTTGTGTGGTATTTTTGAAAGTATGAGATATTCCAGTTTATAGAAAATGTTTTAGTGTAATAATTATTATTTACAGGTTCATCAAAACATTTCAATTCTGACTCAGGTATATCTCAAAGACCTAGAAGTCACAAAATATTTTCAATTGTAACAACAAAAAACAAAATCAAAAAAAAAATTGAGAAGTTGAAGGGGGTTCAAAATGTACGTGAAGACCTTGTACAGGGTATCCCAAATTCGCGGGCCAACATGGGGAACTCTGTAACGGTTGGAGATACAGGGTCGGTTGGAAGTTTAGTATTAATATGCCCAACAAGATGTGAAAAAATACTCGATAAGTTTTTTGCGGTTTTTTGGTTCATGTGATACTAAAAAAAAATCATATTTTTGAGGTAAATTTTTTATTGGCTCTATTTCAGTAGGTACAAAAAAGGAAGACACTTTCTCACAGCTATCATGTTCTATGTTGGCAGTATAGAATTTATAATTCGACGTTTCATCATTTGAGGGCGATTACCTTTTTTTTTTGCTTAATACGGACCTGGAATTGTCTTTCCATTTTTCCACTTTTCTGGTGAACCATATATATATCTGAATCGCTGTCCCCGAATGACGAAAAGTCGAGTTAAAAATTCTCTACTACCAGGTTATAGAGCATGAAATACAATTGTAAAAAAGTAGAAGTATTTCACAACTTTTTTCTAATTTAATCTACCCTATATCTTTAAATGGTTTCCAACTTTCCCATGTTGGCCTACGAATTTGGGACACCGTGTACATTTGAAATTCAAGTTCAATGATATCTCACACCTGGTATATAGTATATACCCATAGTTTGTCGGTCTAGTTATGAAGCTGAGTTTACGGAGATTTGATACTGAGTTTGATATTAATAGCTTATACCTATAATAAAAAAAAGTAGGCTGTGTAAATAAGGAGAACCATATTCATATCTATAATCAAAAGACATAATTATTATGACAGTAACAATGAATCACATGAAATTAGTGCAGTGTTATCAAAGTAGCAATTTTTTTCTTTCAGAAATGCTCTTCATTCTGTTTTGAACAAATAAGTATTCCTAAAGTTTCTAAATTTGAATAGTACGCAACTTATTCTGATACATGTCTTATACACGATTTTTCTGCTAAATTTGTTATCTCAATTGAATACACCATATTTCTGAATTACGTTAGGTTGAAATATAAAAACTAATTATAATCACTTTTCTTTACTAAGAATGAAGCTTTTGAACTTGAGGATGTATTGACTTTTTGAATGTACTAATTAAATGACTTCATAATTGTTCTATTATGAAATCGTCATTCCTAGTGAAAATGTAATTAAGATGGATGTTATGTGAATATTTACTAGCTAATGACATTCAATTACCAAAATTCTGAACCACCATGTATTTGATTTATTCAAATGTAGTAGCAGTAAGTAAAAGGTTAAGATAGGGACATCATAAAAAACTCATCATGGGCCGATATCTAGAAATTCGATTACCTTACATATTTAAAAACAATTGTTATCGAAATATCTGAAAAACTCTGTTCGTTTCTGCCTGTCTGTCAGCTAAAAAACTCGTTGAGACTCATACACGTAACCTCAGACCCGTTCAGACTCGTATACCTCGCAATACACGTAACCTCAGATGCGGGAATTTAGTTAAAAAAATTTCTGCGATGCCGAAAAATTGCAAAATATCGTGAAATTTAGTTAAAAAATGTCTGTGATGCCGAAAAATTGCAAGATAATCGTGGAATTTAATTGAAGAAATGTGAAACCAGATTGAAAAAAACGTTACTCCTGTGCCCAAACTAAGAACCAATCAAATATTCGTGGAATAGACATTTTCCGGGAGATAATTCTTATGAAAGAAAACACGATGATTTAGTCTTGTCACTAGGTGTAGTCATGCCCTGTATATTGATTGATAATGCATTATTTATCCTTGCTGTGTTCAATAATTTTCGGCAACATACTTTTTTTAATTCCAGCCAAATCTGCTAACGTCCATGTCACGTGATATAAGTCGCAACTGATATTTTAGTTGTCATATACGCAGAGAAGAACTGCGAGTGTTTTTCAGAAATTTCGATAACAAATTGTTTTCCTCATATATATCCAACTTTATGGCGGAAGTTGTATATACTTATTTCATTTTTTTTTTCGGCAATTTTCAATAAATTTTTCTCTAAAAGTAGTTTTATTAGTTTAAAATTGACCTTCGAATTTGGCCAAAGGTTAATCAAATGCTGCAATTAGTGTAACCTAACGAATTTACCAATGTATGTTTGATGAAATTCCCTCTTTCTTCGTCCTCTTCCCGTAATACCTTATCCAAACCCGATTGCCTATTAGGGGTTTTTGGAGAACGGGAAATTTTGATGGTGAGGATTGTTTTGAAAATTTAATTTACAGGGTAATTTGTTATGATCTATCAGATCTAGAGATCTGAAATATTTCTAGAGCTTCGGCGTTGCGCCTTATATCGAAAAGTTGCAATTTCAATATTTTGAATGAGATCCTGTATATAATTAGGTTTTTCGTTCTGCTTTGCAATTCTTTTTTTACAATACTGCCGTATACCTATACCTACGTCTAGTAGACCATCAAGTTTGTAACACCCTGTATTCCCAACAAAGTTACACGCACTATTGTCATATTATTGTCTGAAAGAACAAACCACCATTTCAAGGGTGTTGATAAAATGTATTTCCTATGAATTTGATACACATGCACAGAAAATGTCAACCGACGAGTCTGAATGTTTTTACTTTGCATTAGCGAATTTGTTCCAGTTGTGCAGTCTCCACCTTGTAGAAATGTATTTTTTGATAGCTCCCTTTAAACTATATTTTGGCGGGTTTTGGGGATGTTGCATCCACCATTTAAATGAATTTTGATTTTTGTAAATAGTTATATATTTTCCTGTTTTTGTGATATTCAGTTTTTTTTTTGTATTTGTTACACCAATTCATAGAATATTCAAACAAATGCAGACATAATTCTACTTATGTACCTCGCCAAAATATCTCCAAATATTTGTAATTTCTTTCGACATAACACTTTTATCACCTACCATTCTTTGAATATTGAAGTATCAGAAAGCGATCGTAATTTCAAGTTTTCTTTATTTCAGAAAATGTTTTATCAACATTTGAACCAATTAACACATCAACCATCGAAGGCTGCCTATAGTTTTTATCACATTCATTCTTTTTTTTTTTTCAGCTTGACAACATGGCAGAACCAAACCTAAATGGTGTCACACCAATTCCAGATAGTTTGAAAAACAACACCATGGGCAATGAAAAGATGTACCAACAATTCAATGGCGTCCATTCGTCACAGTCATCTAGAAGTTCCTCGCCATCCGTGAGATTCGATCAAATTCCCGCTTCTCAATTACCGCCATCTAGATCACCCCTGACGGCGGTGACACATCAGATGGGTCGGATGAATATGCATCCGACAGTCGCCAGTATCGGTTCTGTACCCCCGCAGCAGAATCCTGCTTTTCCCAATATGATCCCCCAAGGGAGAACTATTATAGTAACAAGTGACAATACAAGAAGTGCAGTGCCTACCCAAATACCACCAGCTAACTTTCCCCATAGACCAGCACAGCAACAGGGAACTCAAAATCAACCTTTCGGTAGCTATCAGATGAAAACGCCAGCACAGGTTACGCCAAATATGCTGGGATCCAAAGTGAATCAATTACCCCAACAGATGAACACGAACGGACCAACCACTGTGCCACCAATTAGGACAGTTTTTCCACCAAACCAAAACGTCAATAGAAATCATTTCCCTCCGATAGGTAACCCAAGTCAAGTTACAAGTGCTGGTCAAATACCCCCTAATATGAATAGGAGTCAGATGTACCCCATGCCAAACCAAAATATCTACCAGACATCACAGATACGAGTTCCGGGACCTCAGGAGCAAAATTTCAACACCTTTCCATCGCCTCAACCAAAGATTATGCCTCCGAATGTGGCGGCGCCAAATTTCAATGCTCCAAGCAACTTTCAAAACGTTCCGCGTAATACGAGACCGGCACCTCCATCTTATAATTCACAACAAAATCCCAACCCCAACACGTTATCGCACCCTAATATGATACCAGCACAACCCCTAGTGCCGCCTACTCCTCCGTCAAACAACTTTCAACAAATCCCACTCTCCGAAAATTCGTTATCGCACCCTAATATGAGACCAGCACAACCCCTAGTGCCGCCTACTCCTCCGTCAAACAACTTTCAACAAATCCCACTCCCCGCGAATTCTACCAATCAGAAGACGAATTTACACAGCAATCGCTACCCTTCAGCTGTCAATGCGAATAACCCTCCGCCATCAGTCGGTCAGTACAATACTCCCCAACAAGCGTACAATAACTTCCAGCAACCCCAAATGGGATTAGCTCCGCAGAATGCTCATCTTAACCAGAATCAACAGAACCAATTCCAAGGTGGAGTCACCCAGTTGGGTTTCAATAAACTCTGGGGCACGGAGAGCTACGATCTTTTACAAACCCCCAACATACTGCCCAGCTCAAAAGTGGAGGCCCCTCGAATTTATCTAGGACAGGAAGCACTGGATCAGGCCAATTGCAGCCCAGACATATTCCGCTGCACCTTGACGAAGATCCCCGAGAACAACTCCTTGTTGCAAAAGTCACGATTACCTTTGGGGTTTCTCATCCACCCTTTCAGAGACCTCAGCCACTTGCCTGTCATCCAGTGCAACGTCATCGTGAGGTGTAAAGCTTGCCGCACATACATCAACCCCTTCGTGATGTTTGTCGACAACAAGAGATGGAAATGCAATTTGTGCTACAGGATCAACGAGTTACCGGAAGAATTTCAATTCGATCCGGTGACCAAGTCTTACGGGGACCCCTCGAGAAGACCTGAGATCAAATCCAGCACCCTGGAGTACATAGCACCGGCCGAGTACATGCTGAGACCACCCCAGCCGGCGGTCTACCTGTATTTATTGGACGTGTCAAGGCTAGCCATCGAGAGCGGGTACCTGCAGATCGTGACGACTATCCTGCTGGAGGAGCTCAAGAATATACCGGGCGATGCGAGGACCCACGTCGGCTTCGTCGCCTACGACTCAGCCTTGCATTTCTACTCGTTGCCAGAGGGCATCACACAGCCCCAAGAGTTGACTGTACTAGACACAGAGGAGGTGTTCCTGCCCACCCCAGACAACCTGCTGGTCAACCTGAAGGACCGGATGGACCTGGTGGCGGACCTGCTGAGACTGTTGCCCAGCCGATTCGTGAACACTTTCGACACCAACTCCGCGTTGGGCGCCGCCCTGCAAGCCGCCTTCAAGATGATGGGCTCCACCGGAGGCCGGGTCACCATCTTCCAGGCCTCCCTGCCGAACGTCGGACCTGGGGCGTTGGCACCTAGAGAGGACCCCTCGCAGAGGGGGTCCACCACGGAAGTGGCGCACTTGAACCCGGTCAACGACTTCTACAAGCGGTTGGCGTTGGAGTGCAGCGGCCAGCAGATAGCAGTCGACATGTTCCTGGTGAACTCCCAGTACGTGGATATGGCGACGATATCAGGCATCAGCAGGTTCAGCGGTGGATGCCTGCACCACTTCCCGCTGCTGAAGCCCAACAAGGTCGCCTTGGGGGAGAGCTTCTCGCGGTGCTTCCGCAGGTATCTCACCAGGAAGATTGGGTTCGAGGCGGTGATGCGGATCAGGTGCACAAGGGGGCTCTCCATACACACCTTCCACGGCAATTTCTTCGTTAGGTCCACGGATCTGCTGTCGCTGCCCAACATAAACCCGGACGCCGGCTTTGGCATGCAAGTTGCCATCGAGGAGAGCTTGTCAGACGTCCAGACCGTCTGCTTCCAAGCGGCCCTTTTGTACACCTCGAGCAAGGGCGAGCGCAGGATAAGGGTGCACACGATGTGTTTGCCTGTCGCTAGCACCCTACATGACATCATCAACTCGGCCGATCAGCAGTGCATAGTGGGGCTGCTCGCCAAAATGGCGGTGGACAGGTCCTTGCAGTCCAGCCTCTCCGATGCCAGAGAGGCTTTCATCAACGTGGCCATTGACATACTGTCGTGTTACAAGATTACCCTGAACATTGGCAGCCCTGTCAGCGGTTTAATGGCGCCCAACTCGCTGAAGTTGTTGCCGCTTTACATAGCGGCGCTGTTGAAGCACAGCGCGTTCAGGACCGGCTCGATAAGGGTGGATGATCGGGTGATGGCAATGGTCGATATGAAGACGAAGCCCTTGTATATGCTCATCCAAGAGATCTATCCCGACTTGTACCCCATCCATAACTTGGAAGATCACGAGGTCATCTTGAATTGCGAGGAAGAGTCCGTGCATATGCCACCGCGGTTGCAGTTGACTGCGAGGTGTCTCGAGAGCAGAGGGGCCTTCTTGATGGATTTGGGCGAGCACATGATGATCTTGGTGTGCTCGAGTGTGAGT
Source organism: Chrysomela aeneicollis (assembly GCA_029955515.1). Classification (NCBI taxonomy): domain Eukaryota; kingdom Metazoa; phylum Arthropoda; class Insecta; order Coleoptera; family Chrysomelidae; genus Chrysomela; species Chrysomela aeneicollis. The sequence goes on from JARUHQ010000001.1 coordinate 32,073,045, forward strand.
CCAGAGTTCTTGGTGGAAGCTTTGGGGATTGATACGTACAACAACATACCCGAAGACATGTACGAGCTGCCCGTTCTGGAGAATCCCAGGAATCTTAGACTCCATCAGTTCATCAATTATCTTAATGATGATAAGCCGATATGTGCTACATTGCAAGTGATTAGGGACAATAGCAATAATAGGATGGCCTTCTTTGAGAGGTTAGTTGAGGATCGGTTCGAGAATGCACTTTCTTATCACGAATTTTTACAGCATTTGAAGACCCAAGTGAAATAGGGTCGAATGTGAATTGTTGAGGTTTTCTTTGAGCTTTCTCAGTTGATGCAAAACTATTGTTGATTTAATAGAGAAATATTGTAATGTGATAAGATAACCGAGATAAAGTTTAACAATTGGGTACCAAATTTTCGCTCTGATGGAATTTATCAGGATAAGATAAAAACAGTGAAATTTAATGAAGCAGACTGTCAAGGTCTTCTACTCGAGTATTATATTCTTTCAAACACATTAAGGAACAAAAAATCTCCCAAATATTCGTGACACTGTGAGATAACATTGATTTGAATGATGAAATCAAACGATGTTTTTTTCTTGATTCATTTTGAACTGGCTGACATGGGTGTCATGAGGAACTGTATATTCTCCTAAAACGCAAGAGGCCCAAGATAATGATATCAAATCAGAATTATATCTCCTACTGTTTGATAACATTTAGGATTAATTATGGTTTTTGGCAAACAATCCTTTGTCCTACTTTTCATCAATCAGTATATTCAAAAAGATGTAACATTTTCAATATGACCAAAAACTGACAAACATATATAATACCGGTTTTTGCATTTACCCATTTGATGCAATAAGGTGTTTTTTAGCCCAGTACAGTTCTCCACGCCTCATCCTGTATAGAAGGTGAAATAGTTTATTGTTCAACATGGAATTTAGGGATGTTGATATTTGGATATATCTGAAAAATTATATTTTGTATAATTTCTATTTATTCTTCTTGGATATTAATTCTATTATTTTATCACAGTAAATATTACTTGATATCGATTTATTGTGATAAAATGGCGATAGTTTTGCAACTTTTTTCACTATGCCATTACTGAATATCCCATTTTTGTCATTGCAGTAGGTAGACTTGTAAAATAAGTAATATTTTAATTTTAATGGTCCACACTGGTACATCTATTTATATATATACGTTTTCCCTTAATTATACTTGTGTATTTATGAATTGTCTGAAAATCATGAAATGTTGAATATAAATTGTATATATTTCAGATTTTTTATTTTTAGCAACGTAGTAGCAGATTTGAATCAGTGAAAATTTGCATGGAAATTCAAACCTTCTAGATAGAGAGAAACGTAACTTTAATTACGTTTATTACTTATAGTTGTACAGAGATATGCATTCTACAATGTTTATGCTATAGGTAATAATAATCGTATAAATCTGATGTCATTATAATGGATATCGAATATACATATACATTTTACCCTACTTCATATTTAATATCATTAAAACATGACATAACATATGTAATAAAATAATATAATAAATAACCTAAGTAATTTTTATAAAAAACAAAGCCATATCTCGTATCAGTAATAGACTTCTGCATACATACATTCCACAAGAAAAATGGACGAAACAAATACATTTTCAACACATCAAAATAAGTAAGACCAGCATATCTCAAAGCCTATTCACTTCATTTCAATCTAACATTTTCGTAATGTTTGACCATTTTTCCAGCTTTCAACAAGTAACAAGGGGAAATTCATCGTTTTCTACGTAGTCAACTAATATTTAAATATACCCGGATAATCTAAAAGTGAAATATTGACAAAATATTTCATCACAAGACAAAAAAAAATGAAATTGATGCTACAGCAAAAAATGGCGGTATTAGCGAAGTAAACATTTCTTTCCAAATATTCTATCTGAAACGCAAAAAATATTCACTAATAACTCGAATTCATATAGCTTAAATATTGTCAGTTGGCTAAAATTTTACTGAATAATGAAAAATATTCTCTGAGCCCAATGAAAATTTCATGTTCATCATTTGGTGTTTAATAGGAAGAAACCAATATTTCTAAAAAAGATTCAATAAATAACTTCGCTAAAAATTTCGTGGTCCCTAAGAGTTCAATTCACATTCAGAATGATTTCCATCTAAAATGGCAATAAATTCAATCAGGTGAAAATAGCAGCTGAAAAGTCATAAAATTAAAAAAAAAGTAATTAAATTTTCAATGATTACCAAGGTGCCAAGAGGGTAGCAAATTGTTAGCTCGTAATTGTTGATAAAGATTTATATCAACATATAGTACCGAATCGAAGCTGAGATACTTCTAAAAATCGTACAAAACTAACAAGATTTATGTTGTACTGGTTGTAGTAGGATATTTCTCAGACAAATCCACAAACAAGCCACACACTAGCCAAAACATGACAACACTACGGATTCCGCCAAAACGATACTGGAATATATTTTCATGGAAAATCTTAACAAAACCCATTTGGAATCGAACACCCGCTGAATATGTATTGCTGCCTGTGCAATTGGTTGTGAACCTAGCTAAACTTTACTATGTATGAAAGTGAACGATCTAAAGAGAGCTGAAAATCACATGATAAGAATGGCTAATCCCAATTATTCCTGCTTAAGTAACAGATGAGTCGATTGTAACATTAGAATCTCCTCATCGTGAAGATAAACCAAATATTTGGCATGGCTTGTACGTGAAGACTTGCTTGATGAAACTGAAAAGGGGCTGCTGGAGTGTAAATTGTAATCCGAAGAAGTCATCAAGGATAACATCATCTTTCATCGCGTTTTCTATTCATTTCTGGTGGATGTTCGACAACTCAGCCGGCTGTTATATTTTTCCCGCCAATTAGGAAATTTCCTTTTTTGTGATACATGCATTTCCCGTTGGGCATCAATCAATGTCTCGCAAGGTCCAATTTTCCACAATACTCTTGATAATGTAAAAACTACATGCGACGAAGAGATTATAATAAAGGATAACGCTGGTCCTTCTGACCGGCTTCTTTTTTTAAGAAAACGACAAATTTCGCACAGCGGCGTTTTCCCGACCTTCCGTATGCTATAGGGAGAAATACACGGTGTTATTCGCCCCGTGAACAATCTGTCAATCGGTGATCACCCGTCGGAATTTCTTGCTCGGAGGTTGGACATCGTCCTCTTCAAACATATAGGCGTATTCCGGCAGAAATTTCTCTAGCTGTTCGTCGAAGAACTTCTCTAGCGCTTTCGCGTCCTGATAAACTTGCGAATCCACCTGGAAGAATTGATCAAAAAAATCATGGGGTGCCATCAAAATTCTGACACAAAAAATAATACTTCGAGGGATTTCGATTATGGTCCCAATCTGACAGAAATGGAAACGTATGTCACATCAAAGAAGGCATATGAGTTCACGTTTGATTGGCCATTTTTATTCGTTCGTTGTGCTGCTTGTACTATTGATGATACTGACCTATGATTCAGAACGTATTACGCCATTTTTCCAGTTATCACGATAACGGTCGATTGATATAACATCAAGAATGATAAAAACGGTGAGTCAGGTTTTGATATTGATGAAGTGACAAGAAGACAGAGAGCTGTGTGGAATTGGGGTGTGGTTACTATTAGAGTCCAAGTTTTCATTGGGGTTGTTGGATTATTCTTGTGATGATGTACCTATTGTAAGACATTCAAACTAGCTATCGTGCTTGATATGATTTTTTTAGGATGTTTCTATATTATTCTTTTGGGTACCGAAGTCTCCTGATTTATAGCCATATGTTTTTATCGATGTGTTCGATGGGCCGTGTCATTTTCGATGGGCCGTGTCAATTTCGATGGGCCGTGTCTTTTTCAATGAGGGATTATTTATTTTAAAGACGGCCCTACTTAGACACTGTGATCTGAGTTGAAAGGTTCCAGAATTTTTTGATTTTATTTGTATAAGTTGTCATAAAACTTCAAATTTAATCAAAATCTCCACCTCTGAAAGAATCAAGGAAAATGCGCATCCATATATACAATAAATATTAAAAAAATTTGAAACTGAAAAGATAATATATAAGAAATCATGCTTCATCTTCTACATGAAAATGCATAATGTCATAGTGGTTCAATAGATGAAAATGTCTCATTGTTATGTTCTTTGTGATATTGTTATTGATGTAACTGAAAAATGTACTCACTTTTTTATCCTTCTATTAGTGCATGGAGTAACGTCATTAAATGTTAGGTCATAATGAATGAATACGAAGAAAATTGTCGGAATTTTGTACTAATTTAAAAGGAAAAAGAAAACTTACCGTATTATAGGTGTAAGCATTTCTGAACATCAATCTCACATCTCTCACTAACTCCTCCATATTTCTATAATGAGCCTCCGCGTTCCAATTCAATTTTTGCCTTATAGTGTCCAAAGCGATAGGCTGCTTTATGATCGAGTGGTACTCCTCGTTCTGCAAAAAAAAAACAAAATGTCACACCAAATCAGTTATCCCTTTTGTTGAGATAAATCTCACCTCTGGTCCGATAACTTCTCTGAAGGGCAAACTGGGATCGTACTGACAGTACAATTCCAAGACGAGCCTTTCGGCGATCTTCCTCTCCTTCAAACTCAACTCGCCCTCTTTCTTTTCTGACAGGATGCTCTCGGGAATATCGGCGAAATTCATGCACAGCAGACATTGCCACGTGTCATTCTCCCTGAAATTTATGATAACGATTTTTTTTTATTCTCATCATATAGAAAATGTAAATTTTCAACTTCGCTCATACCAATCTGCTTATTTTTTCCATAGAATACGTTTCTCCAATCGAAAAAAACGGAATCAAAAGAAACTTTTTTCTTCATAGAAAAAATGAAGCAAATCGCCATAACTTTCGAACGGATGGACCAATTTTCAACTTCGCTCATACCAATCTGCTTATTTTTTTCCATAGAATCCGTTTCTCCAATCGAAAAAAACGAAATCAAAAAAAACTTCTTTTCTTCATAGAAAAAATGAAGCAAATCGCCATAACTTTCGAACGGATGGACCAATTTTCAACTTCGCTCATACCAATCTGCTTATTTTTTTCCATAGAATCCGTTTCTCCAATCGAAAAAAACGAAATCAAAAAAAACTTCTTTTCTTCATAGAAAAAATGAAGCAAATCGCCATAACTTTCGAACGGATGGACCTATTTTCAACTTCGCTCATACCAATCTGCTTATTTTTTTCCATAGAATCCGTTTCTCCAATCAAAAAAATCGAAATCAACAAAAACTTTTTTCATAATAGAAAAAATGTAGCAAATCGCCATAACTTTCGAACGGATGGACCAATTTTCAACTTCGCTCATACCAATCTGCTTATTTTTTCCAAAGAATCCGTTTCTCCAATCGAAAAAATCGAAATCAGAAAATACTTCTTTTCTTCATAGAAAAAATGAAGCAAATCGCCATAACTTTCGAACGGATGGACCAATTTTCAACTTCGCTCATACCAATCTGCTTATTTTTTTCCATAGAATCCGTTTCTCCAATCGAGATACTCGAAATAAAAAAAAAATGTTTTTCTTCATAGAAAAAATGTAGCAAACCGCCATAACTTTCGAACGGATGGACCAATTTTCAACTTCGCTCATACCAATCTGCTTATTTTTTTCCATAGAATTCATTTCTCCGATCAAAAAAAAACGAAACCGAAAAAAAAAATCCAAATTGATGAAAATTCAACAACTTTTTGGAACTTTTTCGAATTTTTTAAATCGCCATAACTTCCGAACGGATGGACCAATTTTCAACTTCGCTGATACCAATCTGCTTATTTTTTTCCATAGAATCCGTTTCTCCAATCGAAAAAATTGAAATCAGAAAAAACTTTTTTCTTCATAGAAAAAATGTAGCAAATCGCCATAACTTTCGAACGAATGGACCAATTTTCAACTTCGCTCATACCAATCTGCTTAATTTTTCCATAGAATTCATTTCTCCGATCAAAAAAAAACGAAATCGAAAAAAAAAAATCCAAATTGATGAAAATTCAACAACTTTTTGGAACTTTTTCGAATTTTTTAAATCGTCATAACTTCCGAACGGATGGACCAATTTTCAACTTCGCTGATACCAATCTGCTTGTTTTTTTCCATCGAATCCATTTATCAATAAAATATTATTTCGTTTTTTAATAAAACATAATATTGTCATTGGCAGAGCTCTTGACAGATATGGAATATAACGAAAATACTACAAGAAAAACAAACCAATCATATACAGGCCTATATAAGTCTTCTCCAGTTTTAGTCCCAATTACAACATTTTCATTATTTCAAGTTGCAATCTTGATAATGAAGACAACACTAAGGCAGACAGTGGCTTAATAGGTTACAGTGACGACAACGGAATGTCATCTTTTCTATTGGTTGTTTCAAGGTCGACGTAAATCCGCCATGTTTAGGCTAAATTTGTGATAGAAGCATTGGAAATATCATGTTTTTTATTAAATTCTTGTATATTCGTGGCTTTTGAATAAAGAATCGCTTGGAATTCGACTTGCCCAGGTAAGTCCCTCAATCCTATCTAATATCGAGGATTTCTGTTGGGTATAAAGTGAAACTGGAGACAAGTTTATAATATGAAAATAAACAACAAACAATTATGAGAATATCTCCATTTTAGATAGTTGTATAATATATATTATAATCATCATATATTATAATCATCAATATTATGAATATTATGAAAGTTGTGAATTATTTCACAAAAAATTTATCTAACCTACAATATAGTGTTTGATATGCATATTTTCAAGTGATATAATTTTTAGGTAGTGAATCTCATAGTAGATTGCCTGGATGTTCAGCTTTCAACTGTACAAACTCTGCAGCTGAAGGGTTTTTGATGAAAACATTTCCCAGGGACCCATAGCTAGAAGAAAACTTTGGACAGCCAAAGGTAGGCAAGATAACTGGCAACCAACAAACTATTCAGTTCTTTGTGAGGTATTATATGTTCTGCTCTGAACTTTCATGCTTGGTTTTGTGTGTTATACAATATTGTTCCATATTCTATAGGTTCACTTTGTTTTAAAAATAAATGAAGTTTCGATTATTTTATATATGTATTTATCATTTCAAAATAAAATGAATGTATTGTTAAGTGGTCTGTTTTTTATTTCTTTTACATATCCTTCAAATTAGGTACGAAGAATGTAGAAGAATATTTCAAGACATACATATAATCAATTCTCACATTATATAATTCGTCGTTTAACTCTAATACCAGTTCAACTCTGATCAATCAAGTTTATTTAGGAAGCATCGTTCGAAACTCGTATTTACCGCGAATAATTCAAAATTTTGAATTACCCGCGTTATATTCGCATTCTCGAAATTGAATATTACTTCACTTATAAGGTATAAGTCATTGAAAAATTAATCACAATAAAGATAGTATAATAGTACATCATGATCAGAATGTTATCACGATAAATTATAGTCCAATTCCACAAAAATCGTGAATGTTGTGTTTTCCTCCTATAACACCCATAGAAAATTTGCCTAAACATGGCGGCCGCTAGCCCATTGGCGTCACTGTAACCTATTGAGCCACTGTAAGGCAGACATATTTTTTCTCTCTCAACGCTGGCTGAACTTGTCAATTGAACGAGACGAATCTCGTGCATCTTCTTCGATACACATTAGATGAGACAGTGCAAAAATAATCAAAAAAAAAATCGAAACCACTCACTCGACGCTCAAGTTCGGTATGTGACAGTACTGGTGGAACACCTTGGGGCACTTGTCGCAGCAGACTAGCTCGCCGCCGTCCATGCACACCGCGCACCAGTCCTCATTCGGATCATCCTTGCTCGCCTCCGACAGCAGTTCCGGCTTCACCTTTGCGCCGCCAGACGCCGGCGGCGTCGGCGCCGCGTCGCCCGTCGAGCTGTCCACGTGCGGCGACGCCCCCTTCTGTCTGCCCTCGGCCAACACCTATGAGAGCTTTGTTCGTGCATCGTTGCATTTGTTCGAAATTATCACACACACGCGTTTTTTTTTTAGAAAATGAATACACTGTGTCCAAGATAAGAATGAACAGCATGGGGATATCGGAAACGGTAAGTGATACGGGGTCGATTAAATTAGAGAAAAGTAGCGCATTTATGTGCCTAATAATATGACATTTAGAAAGTTTTAATATTCAAAGTAGTTTCGGAGATATCCGAGAAAATCTGAAATTTGAGGATTTCGTTTTTATTTTCTCCTAGCTTTATTTTCAAAGGAAATGTAAAACAAATGGCACTTCGCCATGGCCACTTTTTAAGGACTACACGATAACATAAGCAGAATTTTTCTGCGACGTTTCGTCTTTTAGAAAACATCATCAACTTTGTATTTTTATATGAGCCGAAACTAAAGTATACGACTCCATTTTTCATTGTTAATACAGCAATGTATCACACAATATGATTTCGGAACCATTTCTCGCGCAAAATGTAATTTAGTGATTACTTAATTTGTTTTTCTTCAATTTCAGATAGTAGGCGTCTAAATATTGATTTACTAGGTTGTCGCCTCTCTGGATACTTATTAGAGTACGCACGTTCAGCATCAACACAATTTCTTTGGCACAAAATGTAACATGACAACATATCAAATTTTTCAGTATTCGAAAAGCTGCCGTTTTCCATTTTTAACACGAATTAGGTAGGTAACGAGATGTAAGAGTAGGAACGGTAATATGTCAAAAATTTTACCAAACTACAGTATTATTATGACAACAGAACATAATGTTGTCATTTTTTCCAGCGCCTACTATCTAAAATTGAAGAAAAACAGATTAAGTAATCACTAAATTTTTTTCTATTTGCTACCCCCATACATTTCTTGCTATAAACTTGTTTTCAGAAGCAATAAATTATTATTATTATTAAATTACATTTTGCGCGAGAAATGGTTCCAAAATCATATTGTGTGATACATTGCTGTATTAACAATGAAAAGTGGAGTCGTAAATACAAAGTTGATGATGTTTTCTAAAAGACGAAACGTGGCAGAAAAATTCTGCTTATGTTATCGTGAAGTCCTTGAAAAGTGGCCATGGCGAAGTGCTATTTGTTTTACATTTCCTTTGAAAATAAAGCTAGGAGAAAATAAAAACGAAATTCTCAAATTTCGGTTTTTCTCGGATATCTCCGAAACTACTTGGAATATTAGAACTTTCTAAATGTCATATTATTAGGCACATAAATGCGCTACTTTTCTCTAATTTAATCGACCCCGTATCACTTACCGTTTCCGTTATCCCCATGCTGTTCATTCTTATCTTGGACAGTGTATATTTAATTTTTATAAGACAAATCGCAGAAGAGACCAAAGTAAACGAAGGTCGTGCATAATCAAAAAAGTGGAGTATACTTTGCATTACTTCAAATGCTTGTTTTGCAAGTTTGTTATATTTATATTTACATTGCTTAACAATATTGTAAGGTATTTATATCAGGTGTCCACGGAAGGTGGTTTTTCATTTTAGAGGGCTATGGATACGTATCAATCTCAAAATGTAAAGACACAACTTCACTGTTTTCGATGAAAATATTTTAGCTATGTGACGTTTGATTATAAAAGTTGTATTGCTATTTTTTTCAAATGGCAACATGGTGGCTCGTCCGGTCAGAAACTGAGCATTTAATAACGAATAATTTGATACCGCACTTTACAGATTTATAGAAGAGCAAACCACATTTAGTGGACACACGGGATTTTTAAATATGCATTAGTAATTAATTGTACATAAGGCTCGATTGCCTACTTGAAAAATAAATGAATGAATGAATGATTTAATAAATAAATGAATAAATAAATGCATTAATGAATGAATGTATGAATTAATGAATCAATTAATGAATAAATAAATGAATGAATGAATGAATAAATTGCATAAATAAATCAATAAATAAATGGATAAATAAATTAATAAATGAATGAATGATTGAATAAATGAACGAAGGAATGAATTAATGAATAAATAAATTAATAAATGAATGATTGAATAAATGAACGAAGGAATGAATTAATGAACAAACAAATGAATAAATGATTAAATGAATGAATAAATGAATGAATAAATAAATAAGTGAATGAATAAATGAATGAATAAATGAATGAATAAATAAATGAATAAATGAATGAATAAATGAATACGTGAACGAATAAATGAATGAATAAATGAATGAATAAATGAATGTAAAATTGAATAAATGAATAATTGAATGAATGAATGAATAAATGAAAGAATAAATGAATAAATAAATTAATGATTGAATAAATGAACGAAGGAATGAATTAATGAATAAACAAATGATTAAATGATTGAATAAATGAATGATTAAATGAATAAATGAATGAATAAATAAATGAATAAATAAATGAATAAATAAATAAATGAATGAATAAATGAATGAATAAATGAATGAATAAATGAATGAATAAATGAATGAATAAATGAATGAATAAATGAATGAATAAATGAATGAATAAATGAATGAATACGTGAACGAATAAATGAATGAATAAGAATGAATAAATGAATGAATAAATGAATGAATAAATGAATGAATAAATGAATGAATAAATGAATGAATAAATGAATGAATAAATGAATAAATGAATGAATGAATGAATGAATAAATGAATGAATAAATGAATGAATAAATGAATGAATAAATGAATGAATGAATAAATGAATGAATAAATGAATGAATAAATGAATGAATAAATGAATGAATATATAATTGAATGAATAAATGAATGAATAAATGAGTGAATAATTCTCACCTGTACGCCGTTCGAGTCGAGCTTGGCGATGGTGGCCATCAAGTCCTTGACGGACTCCTCGCAGAACTTGTCGAGACTGCGCTCCGTGTCGGACTTGCCCTGGCAGTGATTCGGGCTGGGCGTCTTGGGGATGGTCGAAGTGACGGCGGCGGCGGCGGCCAAAGGCGGCATCTGGTTGCCGCCCGGCGCCTGCTGCTGCTGGCGCAGCGTGATTTTGAAGTTGTCGTTGATGGTGGGCAGGGTCATGTTGCGGTTGCCGCTGTTGCCCATCGCTGGGGGGCGGGAAATATTTGGATTGTCTTTTTTTATTATTATTTTGATCGATAATGTACAACAAATACAGAGGCGTGCTATTCTCGAAATCATACGTAGCCGGTTTTCGTACGAATTTTGACAGATTGCGCATAGTTCTGACAAGTTTGTATTCTCGAACCGTCTGTCGTAGTTCGTATACGAAAAATCTTATACATTTGGACGCTTATGGTGTGTGTGTGTATACGAAATTGAATATTTTCATACGAATTTCAGCCGCCGACAGTGACATAATCGGTCTGATTCTCTAAGGAAGTGGTTATCTCAACAACTGTCATTTGGGTGGCAAATAGGAAGGTCAGTTGTTATTTGAATCACTTTCCGAATTTTCAATTCTCTAACGTCAGAATGGACAAGAATTTCACAACTTGTCGTTGGTTTACCACTGATGAAGTGACTAATTTATCCACCAGATTTTACTGGTGGAAATGAAATAATAATTCATCATAAAGGTGATATATATTTGAAGAGGCAGTTATGAAGGAAATTTGTTACAGTTGTCAGGATTTGAGTCGCTCAGGAAATAATTATATGGTAGGATAATCGATATTATTGAGAACCTATACCTTCCTACTGAAAAAAATATCATAAAAATATCTACATATATATGCTCAAGAAACAGATAGCATCCAATTATATAGAGCCTTAATGACATTATACAAACCAAGAATATTAATGTTAATGATGTCTCTGATAGAACCAATGATGTTCAACATGGTAGAATGTATTGCTACTGAAAAATTAGATACCTAGCTGAATCAATGAGCAATGATCCTGTGTAATAATATGCATTCGAGGATATATTTATACCTACCTCACTAGGTTCATTAACAAAACATATAATTATTATTCCTGCAATTATTCACGAAAAACTTGGCAGTCCCGGACACAGAAGACCAAAAAGTAATCTGTGTGAGTGTTTGCCGATATTTTCTATGTGCTAATACTACATCGAATCCAAAAAATGAGGTTAGATTGACGTTGAAATTGCAGAAAAACAGCAAACTATAATAAAAAAAAAGAGGAGTTACTAACTTTTCCGAATTTATTTACCACTGAGTGGAAATGTAAGTAATTAGCAACCTTGATAAATTTCGTATTTGAAGAATACCACATATGAATAGTGGAAAATCTAAAGTGGTTAAAAAAGTAGTTGTTAACAACGTTACTAATGTATCCACTGTGTTAACCACTTTTTAAAGCATCGGACCGAATATAAGAAAATTGTATTTGGTTCCAGTTTTGATGTGATTTTCGAGTATTCATTATTGTTCTGATTGATATTTGTCCTGGTGGAGTTGTAAAATGGCCCATTTTTATCATCTAATACACTTCTTTATAGAATATATATTATCCCCTATATAATGTGGTCCTGCGAATCCCAAATAAGTTTGCACAATGGAAGAAAATATTCTGTGATCTGTTGAGGTAGGTACCTATATCAAATGTTTCTCATTGCCTTTTGCCACTTCTTCCAATCCTTTTTTGCTCCCGGCATAGTATTCAATGTTTCTGATGATGCTAGGATTCCCATGAACCTCTCGCTTCTTTAAGTGATACCTTTCATTCGTGAACTTTCCTAGATGATTTTTCAATACTCCATCAACTCCGCTCGCTGTTCCGGAGATGTGGAACTCGTATACATTGCAGTTGCTGATGTAGTATCATATCAACATATGAAGTTCTCAAAGAAGTAAACTAACCGCCAAAATATTATGACTAAAACTAGTGGAGTTTATTTTTTTCCTAGACATATTCTGTCGATATGGTTGGGAACACTGGTAGCTGTGCAATGTTGTCATATTTTTCGTGCGCCCGCTTCAAAAAGTTCATATGGATATTTCGTATGTTCTACTTCGGAGTTCGAGAATGCACTTGTATTGACGTATACGAATATTTTCATACGATGTCATTCGTATACGCGAGAATGTCGCATGACTTCGAGAATAGCACCCCGGAACCAAGAATGAAATTTATGGTTGGACATCAACCACTGAAAAATTTTATGAAACTTTGATGCAACAGCATGCCATTTATAAGGGTGAAAGGAGTAAAGGATTTACAAAAAATTGCCATCTTCTCTGAAGAAATAGTACATTGTTTACCGGGTAGAAAAAGCTTAACATTCCTGGGCGACTGTGAAGATTGCTAAGTCGAGGCGCAAGCCGAGACTTAGCAACACAGAGTCCAGGAATGTGGCTTTTCCTACGAGATAAACATACTATTTTTCCGCAAATCGTTTAAAATTCGACAGATATTGATTGATTTAAAAAAAAAACGCGATAATTTTATTCCCAAATAAATGGTGCTTTGAAATTCCTAATAAAATTACTTGGGCTACTATGGAAACGTATTGAGGTTGAATTGTCAAACTTGACGCTTATAAATTTAATTGCTGGTGTTCTCTAAAGTAAAATGATAAGTGATGATGAAATTTCCATTCCTGGGACTCCTCCAGAGCTGGTTGAGGCAGTGAATACTGCTTCATTAGAATTATTGCCAAAGAAATCAAGAGAAAAGTACGAAAATGCATACAGACGTTTTATGGATTATCGCATGGGTAAAAATACGAGTTCTTTCTCAGAAAATGTTGTAATGGCATACTTCCTAGACCTTTGTTTAAAGATGAAATCTTCAACATTATGGACCAATTATTCAATGCTGAAGTCAACCCTTGCAATTAAACACAATGTAGATATATCTACATACTCGAAACTTCGTTCTTTATTGAAACGGCAAGCTCAAGGTTATATAGGGCAAAGAAATCTAAGATTTTAACGAAGGAAGAAATTGAAAAATTTATCCAGGAAGCTCCAGATAAAGAAAATTTAATGATTAAGGTAATTTACAAGGTTTTAATTTCTATTTAGATTGTACCTTTATTTATTTTTTAGGTGGCTGTAATATTTGGTATTTCTGGGGCCTGTAGAATGGATGAGTTAGTCCGAATGACTGTACACGATATAGAAGACCTAGAATCTAAGCTTTTAATCAGCATACCTGATTCGAAAACCAACAAACCAAGATCATTTGTAATTAATCAGATCTACTTGAATATTTATCGAAAGTATGTTTCGTTAAGACCAGAAAATATGAACAGTGACCGATTTTTCTTTAAATATCAAAGCGGAAAGGGTTGTAGACAAGTGGTAGGAATTCATCAATTTAGAAAAATGCCCAAAATAGTTGCTACTTATTTGAACTTGGTAAATCCGACAGAATACACTGGTCACTGCTTTCGTCGGTCTTCTGCAACAATATTGGTTGACTCTGGTGCCGACATAACTAGTTTAAAGAGGCATGGCGGATGGAAGTCATCAAACGTTGCTGAAGGATATATCGAAGAATCGCTTAACAATACGGTTGAGGTGGCAAATAAAATTTTCACAGTACAAAATATTCAACAAAATAACCCTACCACCCCGCATGTTGTCCAAAATGTTTCTCATAGTTCTAACAGTGTTCATCCAATGTTCAATAATTGTACTAACTGTCAGATTACTGTAAATATAACAAATTGATCTTAAAAATGTTTTCATCAATGACTTGATGTTTTCAAAATATAAATTAATTCCTTATAAGCAATGTGTTTTCAATCATTTATGTAGAACACTAACAACTGTACGAAAATATCATTTCCTTACAGTAAGGAAATGACATTTCCTCACAGTAAGGAAGTCCTGACTTTTTCTTCAAGAAATTTTGACAGGAATGTCAAAATTTCCTAGCGATTTGCGGAAAATAAATTTTATTGTTCAAAAATAACATTCATTTGGTTGATTGAAAATTCAGGAAATTTACTATTTGAATATAAAACCGGTTAAGAAAGTAGCCTTTGAAGTTTTCAAATCTCAACACAAAATTGACGTTTTCCGAGAAAAAAAAAACTCGCCTTCACGATAGGTACATCATTGAAAACGAACTAATATTCTCTTGCATGATCTGAAAATAGTGACTGTGAATTATCTAAGATACCATGTCATGTAGCAAAAAGAGCAAACATTGTAAATTTGAACCTTCTACCAGATAAATCTAGGAAAAGTATGAAATTTGGTATGATAGATTCATGATATGGGCCATGAAATGCTTGAATGTTAGGGATTCGTGGGCGGGAATATTGAAAAAATAAAATAAAAATAATAAACAATTATAACAAATATAACAAATACGGAACCAAGAATAAAAATTGTTAGATATCAACAAAAATGTTTCTACAACTTTTTCAAATGCCTTCTCTCAAGTAAATTAGTTCGTTTAGATTCGGGAAAAATAAAATAAAATGTTGGTTGATTGAGTGTATTTATCATGTCTTCTGTGCAAATTTTATGCTACCTTCAACAATTGTGTCCAAGAAAATTTTTATGTAAAACCTGTTGATTGTTCAGAGCTGGTGGCTGTAAAAGAAATCAAAAGTCTTGCGGATATGATCATGTTTGATAGCGTCATTATTATGATTATTAAGAAACTAATCAAACAAAATTCAAAAACAGCGTCTAGCTCAGAAAGAAAATACTATTAACTACGTGGGAAATGGAATGAAAAGGAAAAAATTTTTAATACCAACCTTCATGTGCAGTATTCTGTTGTGGAATATGCCATTTTGCTACTCCACCGCTTGGCGGGTACTGAAGGAGTCTCTGAGTGTGAACCGGCATTCTAGCCTGCTGACCCGGCATCAACATTCTCGACTGAAAATAATCATATATCCATAAAGTTAATGATATGTTAGGTCATTTTATCATAAGTACACATCGCCTTATTAGTTTTGCCATGAATTGATTTCTCGAAATGACTTGATTCAGATGTAACGACCAAAATAGTCTAAGGAACGGCACGATTATTATTATCACCATTATAATTGTATTAACACCCGGTATGTTGTAATGAGTGCGACATCCTGGCCAGAAGTCGTAACCAAATGAAATTAGATGTCGAAAGCACAAAATTTAAAGGTTCAGTCATAGATATGCGCAGGCGCTAAGATATTGATAGAGTTTTGTTTGCATCGTTATCATCATTTTGTTGGTTATGTTACAAATGTTTTCGTATTACACGACTCACGTTCCAATATTTCGGATGGGTATATGTTGTTCAAATTTGTAATATATTTTCCATGAACAATAATTCAAAAGGAAAAGTAATTAAGGTTTTGAGGATTATCACAGCACAGATTAAACAACCTGTGATCATTATCTGGAATGTGAATCAGGTACAATAATATACTTATATACTGTGTATGTAAAGATTGCAAATCATCTTCAAATAAATCGGAGGATATCAAATTACATTATTTTCCAAAGGACGAAAACTGTGAATATTTATATTGAGTGATAGTATTGATTTCAATAAAACTTTTCCATTTTATGAGAATATCACCATTTATGCTATATCACATTTCAAGTTGAGGAATTCAGATTATGATCATTTATTAGATAATTGAATTGTGTTTTATTTTTCCTGATGACAATGAATGGGCTACATTCGAAATATTCCAATTTCATCGTAAAATTCATTCAGAATACATCTTATTTCTGATAGAAACAAATTTCCGATGAAAACTTATCCATAATATGTCACTTAGAAGTAGGAAACCTCTTATATTGGTGTTGATTATGCATTAATAAGATGGCAACATTGCACATCAATAGTTCCAGCGGTGACAACGGCTATCCGGTAACTGCGATACGCAAAATTTAAAGGTCCGAGGTCAATGAAAACGGATGTCTGCACATCAAACAAGTGTACGCATTTACCTCAAATATCCTTAGACCATACACTAGATAGACTCGGTATCGAGGGCGATTTGTTTTGTAACTGAGGGGGGAAACAAAATTTGACATGGTACGAGTTTTTCTATTGGCCAATTCTGACATTGACGTTGTTGACGTATGGAGGCATTTACATTTTGTATATGTGGAGAATTTCTCGTGTTTTTATTTATTTTTCAATTTTATTTGTGTTGGAAATGATTAATTCTTGAGTGTATTCAAGAGGAAAGGATTGTGGCAAACTCTTGTGGAATTTGTGTTAACAAAGATAACTAAACGTCGACGGAATGATTTCATTTGTAAGTATTCCATAGGCGTAGATGCAAATAAGCTGTAGGAATGATCCATATTGGAAACATTTTGAATGGGAATATTTTTCTAATATAATATTTACCAAACTTTAACATTTGAAACGTTTTTTAGGTTTCCAAATAACATATAAATATGGATGCAGTTGTGTCGAGTAGTTTCAGGATAGAAACATTGGAAAAACATACATAATTTTATATGATCACTGCCCTACTCCTACTGCAGATATTTGTTGAGAAAGCTTTTCTAATAGTGACAGAAAATAGTTTCTTCAGGTAAACTTAAGTATATCCACAGAAAATGTTGAAGCATGCACTTGGAAAATATGAACACCATTTTTGTTCATCAGGAAACCTTCACCCTATAGTTTTGCCATTCATTACATCTGATGATCATGCAAAGTCCTAGAAAAACTCTTTGACATTTTCAAGTTTCCAAAAGGTTGGTCAATCAAATAAGAGCTGGGCTGAGAAGGCCAAACAGACATTTGACAGAAAAGTTTAAATCTGATGCATACAAAAGGTTCTTTTATCTTAGAGGAAATAATCAAAGTTTGGGAATTTTCAGTTTTTACTACACATATTAATTCAATTTGTTCAATTCATAGATTCATCAATATGTATATTTTGTATGTATAAATATATTTTATTGTATTAAATGTGTATTATTCGAATTCTTCTCTCATCTTGCAAACTAATGATGTGCTTGTATATTATTTATTGTATTCTGATGGATTCTGAAAACATTCGAATCAGCATTAGCTCATCAGGCGAAATATATTATTTATAGAATTCAACAGCAAATACACTATTTGTAAAATGGAAAAAAAAATGAGCTTTATATTCAAATCAACTTTTTCATGATGTTTGTTAAACATTTGTTGGAATTCTCACTCAGCTTTTTCGGGAATTGAAAACCAAACCGCTTGAGAATACATCAATTTTTTCATATTTTGAATCCCTAAAAAAAGCACGTCCCTGGACTCTCGGTTCAACGATCGTCTCACCTCCCCGAAAATGCCATAGTCAGCGCCCCCTACCTTTACCAAACATTGCATAAGGTACATACCGCGTCTATCTAGTGTATGGTCTAAGCAAATATCAATGCTTTTTCACCTCAAACAACAATGCAATGTTGACGTCGTGTGTGTCCTTGATAACATTTTCATACATGCTTGTAGGAAAACCTATATACAGGGTGTTTCATAGTGGGTGGAACATTAGAAGTACCTGGAGAACAGAAAAACCGATCATTTCGAAAATTTGTGGGCTTGGATAATCAGACTTGCTCTATCCGTCTAAAATATTTTCATCAATACAGTGTTGCCCTGTATTTTGTTAGATTTTTGAATTCTTCCTGAAAATCTGATTTTGTCGACCTATTATACTTGGGGTATAGCGAAAAAGATTACAGAGATATAGGGTGTGAAAAATCGAGATTTTTCAACTTTAGAAATTTTTTGTGTCGAAACTAATCATTTCTTCTGAAAACGGCTTACAGGTCCCTATCTTATCTTTCCATTTACTATCTACTGACATTCAATAGAAACAAATAGAGGGTGATGCAAAACTCAAAATTCTGAACTACCCGTATTTGTTTCTATTAAATGTCAATCGATAGTAAATGGAAAGTTGAGATAGGGACATGTAAGCCGTTTTGAGCAGGAATGAATAGTTTCGACACAAAAAATTCCTAAAGTTGAAAAATCTCGATTATTCACACCCTATATCTCTGTTATCATTCACCCTAGACCACAAGTATGAGGCATTGACGAAATCAGCTCTTCAGGGAGAATTTAAAAATCTAACAAAATACAGGGTGTTCTATTTGAAATAACAAAGTAGCTACTACTTTCTGATACAATCGGCAACACTGTATTGTTGAAAATATTTCAGGCGGATAGAGCAAGTTCGATTATCCACGTCCACAAATTTTCGAAATGATCTGTCTTTCTGTTCTCCAGATACTTCTAATGTCGTTCCATCCACTGTGAAACACCCGGTAGTTGTGTTCTGTACTACCACCCCATACTTCATCCGTCACAACGCCGCCATTTTACCTGATTGTTTTGCTGCGTGAACCTGACTTGCTGTTGCTGCTGCTGTTGGCCTGGAAACCGATTCTGGAGGTGTTGTGCCAGATGGGGCTGGATGGCCTGGTATTGGCCAGGCCCCGTCTGGATATAAACGTGACTGTTGTTCGTGTTAGCGTTGCTGGTGTTGGGTTGCAGCAGGTGACGCAAATTGCTGCGGTCATGCAACATTCCCTGCGGATGAGTAGATGACGATACCTGGTGGAACCACATACTCATGTTTTTCATATTGTCAACTGGAGATTCGGTTGTGAACCAGGATGAACTCGGTGAGATTCACCCACTGATCATGTTTACCCAAGGATGGTAAACTAGAGAAGGATGGTTCATTCAAGCGATTTTTTCGGCCAAAAGGCGTGGCTTCCGAAGGCGCGCGATGACGTAGTCAACGGCCCTGAATTCAAAATTATTAATGCCGAATATCACTAAATGGGCATTAAAAGTAATTTTACTGTGTTGTACCTTTTTATAATCGATACATTTGATTATTGTTGGTTATTGTTATCATATGGCTTCAAATATTAGTAATTTTTGTGAACAAAAACTCCTTGATTCACAAAAATTCCTGAATGTCCACCCAGAAAATAATACATGAGATAATTCAACGTTTACAAAACAGGGAATATACCTATTCCTTAAATAGGTGAGTACCTAAAACCTACCTTGAAAACACTTTCATATTAAAAATAGGGAAATTTCAATGAAGAAATTATAGGTACTGATGAATGATGCATGTAATGTATGTGTGCATATATATTATTCAAGGCACAGGTTATTGAAAGTTCATATTTTGAATTGAAATTGATATACCTACCTAATTATCACTGAATGGTGAAAATAAAATACATTCTTTAATTTAATTTATAGGTACCTACATTATACATAATAGGAATATAAATATATTGACATCAATTTCGATTTTCTCATTAGCTGACTATTTTCTTCATTTATACATTGTACACTACTATATATGCAATCCAGGTTGTTTCTTTTATTTGCAGGTTTTTATATCCTCATTATAGCTCGAAGTATACAAAATTCCTGAATCTGATTACATGGAACATCATAAAATAATGAGAATATAGGTACTTCTTTTACATAATACATTTTCATCTATACCCATTTTGTAGATCTCTTTCTTAAATTTGGTTGGACAAATCACAGCTCTGATGTATGACTTGTATCAGGATTCACAACATCTGCATGTTCACAACTTATCCACCTTTCCCAAAAAGTATCCCAAACAAAATCAGTGCCTTTTGTAAATGTGTGGTAAATAATACTGGAATCCTCTTGGTATTTGTCGAAAAATAGCAAACCTGCTACCTGGCATACTGGTTATTAGATGGAAATGATTTCATAAACACTACACACTTTTCAATGGAGGTGATAATTTATTAATATTTATCGACACTACTAAATCTTCTTACTGAGTAATTTGTCTATACCTACAATTATTGAAGAACTCTATTTGAAAAAAAAAACAATTCGTACAGCCACAATCCACAATTGTGTCACAATATGAATATCGAAACATAAATTACATAAACGTAAAACAAAGATTGAGGGTCGTCAGTGACGTCACGAACGCTGTTCTCTAGTTTACCATCCTTGATGTTTACCGACATGGGAGGAATCAAAACGACTGGCTACAACGTTGATACACAATTTAATAGATGGATGCTCGAGGAAAAAGCTATGATTGACAAAACTAAGCTGTGGCGAAATCATCAACTAACCTGTTGTTGCTGCTGATTTAGGCCTATGGCCATTCTCGGCATCAGAGCCCTCTGCAAGACGGGCCTCTGGATCCTGTTCATGTTGAGCTGCTGATTGAGGGCTAGTGGTAGAGCCTGCTGCAGGCTATTCATGGCCGGCGGTCCCATTTGACCCATGACTTGCATCCGATTCAAACCTAGGAGGTACCATTTGTAGTTCGCCCCCCAGTAATATTATGTCGGATTTGATTCATTGTGTTCATATAGATGTTTGATAATAAGTGGACCAATATAGTTGGGTGTGAATTGAGCCTTTTTGACATGTTTTCATGTTAGGAATGTCTTTATTGCGCTTGAAATGGCTTATATTGCAAAACATACAGGGTGCGGCACCGAAAACGAAACAGATCGAATATCTTATAGACACATGTGTTGTGAAAAAAATGCAAAAACACGTCGATTTGTAAACCAAGGGGGACATCTTTCTACCATAACCTCAAATGACAGTGTATGAACAGTGTATGAACTTAAAAATTGGAAAGGCTTGCATAAATTTTACTCCAATCATTCCAAACTACAATAATTCACAATAGCTGCTCAAAGTGTTCTCCATTAACTGCCATACATGAGTATAAGTTAGTCTCGAAACGTCTGAGGTTTTGGAGCATTTCTGGAGTTATTTGACGACATTCATACCTTTGAATACAAATTTTTTTTTCCGCAAGAGCGCGCCAAAATGAAAAGTTACGAAGCGAACACTCACATGGCTGAATTCCTTTTCAAATTACCTTTTCAGTGATGTGTCACACTTAGTACTTTCCCTATTTAAATTGTATGGGTGATAGTGACCAAGGGGAGGAGAGAGAGGTATGACAGTTGAGGTTATGGTAGAAAGATGTCCCCCTTGGTTTACAAATCGACGTGTTTTTGCTTTTTTTTTTCACAACACATGTGTCTATAAGATATTCGATCTGTTTCGTTTTCGGTGCCGCACCCTGTATATGTATCAGGTGATTTCAAATAAGTATGAATCTGACTTGGTGAAGATTTTTCACAGATGGTTGGTTTCATAATTATAGGTAAAACTTCTTTCAACACAAAAAATGGTATTTTATCAATAAAAATATATATTTTTAATTTCTTCTGAAAACATATGAACAACTATTCCTCTAATATTCGTAAAATTTCTCATAGATTTATTATCATTGAGTTCATTTTTTTATATCTTGGGCCATAATATAGTGATAACCAGTAACATCATGAGTCATTTTGGACCATATCAATGAAAATTATAACATCTCAAGATGTGTCATTGAAATAAATTGTTTCAAAAACTTGGTAGAAGAAATATAAATGTTTTAACAAGGTAGAAAGTTAGATGATTATAGGTCAAGAGGGTAAAACTTACAATCTAACTCCACACCAAAATGCATTTAATGTAGTATAAGGACTTATATTTGGCAAAGGGGCAATAAGGACATGTTTCAAGGGATTAATCCCTCATCATCAGCTTATCTTAAAAAGTACATCATTGGTGAAAAAAAAAAATATAAAAGTTCATTCACTCAGGCCCGGTTTATTAATAGCAATATACGTAAGTTAATGCTTAACTACCAGTTATTTTGGAAATATCGATTTATTAACTATAACTTCATCAGACAGCTGAAATATCGAAAATTTATCTGTTAGTTTCAAGTTTCAACTAGCGGATAGGTCGATATCTGAAGGTTAATATATATTTCATAATCTCAATTTCTTCAGAGTTGTTTCGATTTGGAAAAGTTTCAAGTTTCAATTTTAAATCAAAGTACGAAATGTAAAGTAATACAAAGAAGAGAGGATGCAATTTTACAGGAGAGGAGAGAAATTTGCTAATAAAAAATGCAAATGAACACAACTATGTAATTGAAAATAGTAGTAGTGGCACCGTAAGAAAGGTTCAGTGTATAATAGTTGATTTTTTGTAAAATGTAATGAATCACCTATCAGCTCGAAACTCAATCATTTCTAATATTGAAAAAATCTGTTTCTTTGGTCACCCAAATTTTGCAAGAAAATCCTGGTTTCACACTTTTCGGAATTATCCACTCTTTCCCTAACTGTATAAGGCCTTGGTTCACACTGAAGAAATTACACAATATCCTCGTCGCTATCCAGAATATGATCATACAAAAAATTCATATCCATCATCAACAACCAAAAACTCTTCATAACCACATAAAGGACATAAACATCAATAATCTTATAAAACGGGTGACGTGACATTTGACAACTAATGAGATTGCTTACATTCATTCATCAGCATTGCCAACTTTCATAATATGTTAGTTAACTAAGTAGAGAATAAAAATGAGTTGTTGAACCACTTGAAAATAAACTAGAACCTTATCTGCTAGTTACTTTTATCTGACGGATACCTAACTGAGAAAAAAGATGATTCCAGGATTCCTGGACAAGCATTCTTGAAACTTAGGGAATAGAAAACAGGATATAGGAAATAATATATCTCCTTCCCAATGTTTTGTCAGTTTTTCTATTGCCTAGAATTCGAGAATACGGGCTCTGGGAACGGTAATATCTATTCTTTTAAGAGTACATTGATCACCGGCAACGCAAAAAAATCGGAAAATCATTAACATCATCACCAAACCACGCAACTCACCCATGTTCTGCCCCATACCCTGCTGTCCCATATTGTGCTGCCCCATCCCCTGCTGCTGCCCCATCCCCTGCTGCTGCCCCATCCCCTGCTGCTGCCCCATGCCCTGCTGCTGCCCCTGCTGATACTGCCCACCCACACCCCCACCGCCGCCCTGGTACTGCCCGTACGCCGGGGGCGGCAGCGCGGGCATACGCGGCGAGTGGTGGAAGCCACCCGTCGGCGAGGGCAGCTGGTGCAAAGGGCTCGCCCGCATCGGCGACGGCTGCCCCGACCGCCCTCCCATGCCGCCCCCACCTCCAGGGCTGGTGCTCGGCTGGGGCGGCGCTGGAGACGCCGGCTGCGATGGGTAGACGCGACCGTCCACCACTATCTGCCCTATGGTCGACATCACTGGGGGAAGGGGAAGCGAGAGGTGTGAGAACGGGGGGGATTGGAACTATGGAACTAAAAGTGGCAGTAGCTGATGTAAACAATCGATTCTATGGTCCATGCGTTAGTTACATTCGGCAACGGTAGGGGGCGTATTGCTTAGCCTATGGTAGGCGAAATTACATTCAAAAATTTGAGCGTACTATAACCAATATCTCTAACTATTATTGCAATAGGTATGAAAGTATCTTTATGCAAGTTTGCTGTAGTGCTTTTACTGGTAATCCTTTGGTTAAATACAGGGTTTTTTGTCATAAAATGGATATCCTGCAACTGTATTTCATTTCCTATGGCTTGTTTCAGGAACACGAGGTATTTATAATTCTTTTCATAAGAAATGTTCTTTCAATTTTCTCCACAATGCTTGCATGAAATTCGTTCATAATCGCGATAGAAACACGTAGCGCTATCTCATCGTTTCTGTTTTGTTTTTGTATTTGTGACATTGTGTAGATGCTACCAAACAATAACTGATGAGAGAAAAACGATAAGATTTCACATGAATTTCAACAGAAAAACAATCGAAAAACTGCTGGAAGCACACTAGAATCAAACGAAAACAGAATAGAGGGCAAGACGTAAAATATATATTTTTTTTGAATTGAAATAACATGGAATCTATAAGAACGTAAAATATATTGGATCTTATTATTTTCCCTCAAAGTTTCGTTTGGTTTGATGAATCGTTGATGTGATTCCTGTAAAGTAATGCTGAATGTTTCGGTAACTGACTATTAGTCTTATCGAGTTATAAGCGATGGTGTGTCGATAAAGTAAGGTTAAGTAGTTCAATATTCATCCGTACTGGTGAAAATATGACGAAGATTTGCGAAAAGGGTGGACGAATTTTTTTTTTTTTTAAAATGTATCAATCAACTTTTTTCGCAAATGGCGGACACTGCATTGGTTCGAGTACTTTTCGCAACAAGTAATATGCAAACATCATTTACCTGAAGAAAGACCTTCCGAAAGCATGGACAGAAGCAATTAAATAACACACAAGCCAAACCACCGGAGACGTACCTTTGATCAGATCCGGCACCTTGTCCAGAGCCAGATGAATCCGGACCGGAATCTCCGGATTCGGAATGTCCGCCCTCTTGCACTTGATCCTCTTCAGGTGCTCTGTCACCTGCTTTTTGCTGTACAACAAAGCCATGTCGCTGCCGTTCGAGAGGGCGTGCTGAGTGAACAGAATGCAGTGATCTGTCATTTTGGACAGCTGCTCCAGTGCCGATTTTTTCTCTTGCAACGTTTTCTGCTTCGAGTCGCACACTTCTGTCAATTTCGCCACCAGTTGCTTACCTCGCACGTTGATTGTGTTGGTTAACCTAGGGATTGGACGGTGAAGACGAGGGATTGTCGAAAACCAGATGTTTTGAACATTTTGTGGAGTAGGATGGCCGGATTCACCGGTTCTATCATCCTGTCAATAACGTCAGCACAATAACTCAACATAACCTATATGCTATACCAATATTTATTTTCATTGTTGTGAATTTATTGAATGAGAAACGCCCATTTGATGAAGATCCACAACTGAATCAAGTCACTACCTTGAATAATGAGATATATAACATCAGAGATGTTTTGAAAAGTGTTCTTTACCGCCAACTCAGTAACAAAGCAAACCTGATTGAGACTTTCATCCTAAGCACCACTCGGCTGGCTTTCGTTGAGAGTTCGAAGGATTGAAATCTAGGTACCAAGAATGTTCGGTTGGTCACCTATCTCCTCCCTCTAAACGGTGCTACAGAAATAAATAAAATCTCCAATAACCGGACCCTCTTACCACCAACCCAGTTAATGTCAAATCCTTTTGTTCATGAAAAAGCTGATACCAGAAAACGTCATCTTCATGGATATCCCCAAATAATCCAGAACTGAGATAAAAACGCAGTTCCTGGACAAGAAACACTTTATTACTACGAACTGGTGCTTCTCAAACTACCGTCGCGTATGAAGTATAATTGAGATTTACCTTTTTCAGTAAACATTGTAACGGTCCACTTGAACCTAACTTGATTTCATGGTAAAACTTCATTTATCGCACTCCTATGGGTTCTGAAAAAATTTTTGGTGGAACTTACGTATTTTGACCTCCTGATCACGAATCTGAAGTCAAAACGCGGCGGTCTCAAGTATTTTCGGAGATACGGACCCATTTTGTCTCAAATTGTACCATTTGACATCTCAAATTTCTGCTATTAAAAACACACAAAATTCACCATTCTGTGAACCAAAACATCTCACATGCTCACATTCACTTGTTTCCAACACTTTTTTGCATAAAAAACTGTTATTTTCACAAAAATTCGCGCTTCTTCAAAAAGTAAACAAAACATCTTTTTTCACTTATTTTCTGGTTATTTTTATTTGAGATGTTGGCAACGTCTCACCATGAGCCAAACAATCACGTTGCCAACATCATAAATACAAATTATCAGAAAATCAGTGTAAAAAGGTTGTTTTGTTTACATTTCAAAGAAGGGTGAATTTTTTGAAAAATAATAGTTTTTTCTGGTGATAAGTGTTGGAAACAAGTAAATATATGCGTGTATAGTGTTTTGGTTCAAAGAAGGGTGAATTTTCTGTATTCCTAATAGCAGAAATTTGACATGTCAAATGGTGCATTTTTGAGACAAAATGAGGCCGTATCTCCGATCAGGAGGTCAAAATACGTAAGTTCCACCAAAAATTTTTCCGAACTCATAGGAGTGCGATAAACGAAGTTTTACCGATTTCACATAACCTTATTGTGGTATTTATAGTATTCGATTTAGAGTAGCACTCAGTATGCATCGTGTTTTCAACAGAGAAGTAACATTTCAACATTAATTTGGCAGAACAACCGGTATATTGCTTTCTTCATATAGTGGTATTTGATACCATACAGGAAAGTAATTCTGTAATCTGTATCTTTACATTCCAAGTATTCAACAAAGAGTTTCAAAGTGTCAAACAACTTCATCACGGAACATGAATATCTGTGTATGAACCATGGAAAGTATCGCGGTGACGTAAGTTGACATTGTTGACAGGATCACATTGCAGCATAGGAAACCGGCCATCCTCTACACAATGTTCAATATCCTTGATTGAAACCTCCTGAAATGGAAATGTTTCCCACACTCACTTGACCACCAGCTGAGTGATTTCCTTGACGAGCGCCTGCTTCTTGTCCGCTATCAGGTTCTGTCTGTCGTCAATGACTTTCATGGCGCTGGTGAGCAGGGCCCTTTTGTAGCCCACGTCCTTGAGCATCTCTGCGATGAACTTTTTCGCTTCCGAAGCGATTTCGTTTGTGAATTTGTACTTGTGCTCTCTGTGCTCGATCAGTTGGCAATCGCGGCACGTCAACTGATCGCAAGTCTCGCAAAATAGTGACAGCTTTTCGTGGGGGTGGTTGGAACAGAAGAGACTGGACGGGCCCCCATTTGTGATGGAGTTTAGCTCAATCAAGCCGTCTTCCTTAGGTTTTATCGTGTGATCTTTTGTTATTTTCAACCTGAGGAACAAGCATGAGGATAGCTAATGGTCCTTTATTTTTTCATCTCAGAGTATGGATATCTTAATACTACACTATTAGTGTATACACTGCATGAATAAATTATATTATATTCCAAAGATATTTTTTATGCGAGCCATATTTTAATGTCGTACCACTATGATGGTACCAAGTTGGTTAAATTAGACAGAAGTTGCCTTCTTATTTAGGTGTCCTTGAAGCTACACCAGCACGCCTACACGCGAAAATGAAGCCTGTTTTGGAAAAACAAAAGACTGTCTGGCTTGCTAATGATGAATTGGGCGCATGCGCGGGTTTTGACGAGATTAAATTCACTGACGTTTTCAGAATTTCATAGGTTAGGTATATTTGTTAACACAAATTATGTAAAAGAGCGTTAATATAGTTATTAATGTACTTACTGATTTTTTACAGAAGTGATTAGTGAGTGATGACAGTGATTGATCAAAAATTAGCCTACGAATCTTGTTCCGACGACTTTATCGTCACAGGTTTCTATGCAAATCGCAAGTATCGCTTTGTAGATCACATCCATTTCTGCATCTATCATCAACTATTATCCAAAATCTACCAACAATCCATCGATAAATGAATATTTGAAAAATATATGTCATCATAAAATAAAAACATCGAATTGAAGGTTACGTGACACATTTGATTGATTTTTAATAATTATCATACATTTGTCGCTCACTAAAAAGCTACTCTCCTCCATGATGAAAACGAATGTCGATTCTTAATTCAAACTTGCGCATGCGCATATTCGCGATTTGTCCCGCAGACTGTCATTTGTTTTATTTCTCGGCTTCAGCTCTGGTACCCATGTTACCTATATAGTTATTATTAGATATATGCTTTTGATACAAGCTGCACCACACACACTGTAATTTTTGAATATGCAAATATATAGTGTCTACAAATGCAGTTCCTAGACAAGAAAACTTTATTACTACTTCTACATGGTGCTTCTCAGTCAATTTGACTTATTTATAACCGGTATTAATTTCTGACTTTATGGATTCCATCCTTACATTCTTATTATTCTTTCTTTGTGCTTGTTTTCAAGTTTATAGGGATTACACCTCCAGTGATCCAACTCAGTAGTTTGAAAATGATATGTACTCACCTTTGATGGGCTTGCACACAATTATCACATATAAATTCTGAACAATCTGTACAGTAACTTGTAGCCACAGCATCGTCAGAACAGTTGTTGCATTTCATATCTGTATTTTTAGCTGGTTCATCATTTGAGAGTTCCAAAAGGAACTGATTATCTATAATACGTGTGGAGTCGCATGATATATTACACAAGGGGCATTCAACTTGAGCTAAAACAAAAAATGTTACGTTGATATATGTAGTATTCATGGAAAAATATATCCCTGTTAAAAAAAAGAACTCAACTTCCAACTTCTAGAATTTCACAGATTTCTATTAATTAATTTTAATTGTGTTTCAAAATGATTATTTGTCTATAGTTCTGAATGGGAGAAAATTTTGATGATTCTGACCGTTCCTATCATTATTTCACCAAATTGAGTTTCATTATTTGCTGATATTATTGAGGTAATTTTGCACTCATCATGCGATCTATATTTTGGTGAAAATGTTTGTTGGTACCTACGTATTTTGACATGAAAAACACGAATTTCATAACATCATCGTGAACATATCTCTAGTTTTCGAGATAATCGATGCCTTTCTTTTTGACATGCATTGAAGAGAGAAAACATATCACTGACTCGTATTGCTATAAGGATTCTATAAGGCAGCTGTGAATCCACCTTTATTCGCTCAAGATTCGCTCGGAGGTTTTCAAAATGGCCGTTGTTTATTTAGCCTAATATTTGGTGAAATAATAGGAAAATTACGAAAAAATTACATATTCAAGATGTTTTTCTTTGACAAAAATATCGGCTAACCATGGTAAATGCATGTAATATGTCATGGGATCTAAGAAGATACAATACTCTTCCAAAACTTGCCATAGAAATAAGGTGAAATTTCGAACTTTGGCATCGATTATATAGAAAACTAGAGGTATGTTCACGATAATATTATGAAATTCGTGTTTTTCAGGTCAAAATACATGGGCACCAACAAAAATTTTCATCAAAATATAGATCGCATGGTAAGTGCAAAATTACCAAAATTGTACGAAAATGTAATAATCATATACACCACATATACACCATCCTCGAACTCATTTTTCGAGACAAATTTACTGGTGAAAACAAAAAATTGTTATCGTCTTTTGTTTTCAAGATCATGGTTGGTTGTTTGTCAAGTTACAAGATAATAATTTTTTAATTCTTGAGACACTTTTTCCCTCGCTTTTTCTTATATAATCCAGTGGCGTCGAGAAGATTTGAATAAAAAGGCCACTTTTGAGTTATGGCCTAAAGTTGTAGTTTTTCAAATGGGAAACATGTCGAGTCGCTTTTGTATCGTCATATCTTCCGAACGGTTGGACCAATTTTTCCGTTCATTCAAATCAATTTTTTCGTAATGAGGATGAAAAATGAATCAAAGCGGGTCCGGGTACCCTTGGGACTTTTTTGAATCGCCATATCTTACGAACGGTTGGACATATTTTTCCGTTCGTCGATATCAATTGATGTTTTTTCTCGTATGATTCATAAAAAAATTACGCAATTGAGATGAAAAATGAATCAAAGCGGGTCCGGGTACCCTTGGGACTTTTTTGAATCGCCATATCTTACGAACGGTTGGACCAATTTTTCCGTTCGTCGATATCAATTGATGTTTTTTCTCGTATGATTCATAAAAAAATTACGCAATTGAGATGAAAAATGAATCAAAGCGGGTCCGGGTACCCTTGGGACTTCTTTGAATCGCCATAACTTCCGAACGGATATCCAATTTTTCCGTTCGCTGGTGTACTTTTGCTTGATTTTTCTCGTAGAATCCATGTCTCCAATCGAAAAATCAGAAATCGTTGAAAATATTTTTCTTCATATCGACGAAAAATCGCGAAAAATGAATCAAAGGGGGATATTTTTCGAATATTTCAAATCACCATTTTGGAACACCCTCCATCATATTTACCTTCCCCTGTTTATATTATTGCAATTTTGTTGATATTGGGACATGTAAAGCTGTTGAATTGACTAATACATTATATTAACTTTGTTCAATGTTGCACATGTCATTGAAACATGTACTCAAATATTTATATTATTTAATATATCATTTCATATTTATATTTTTTTGTATATAATTACAAAACATTCATTCTATAAAAAATATGTGGGTATTATTAAGATTATTATTCTTATTCCCACATTCATTCATTCATTATTTTTCAGTTCAAAAATACATACTGATAATTTGAATGTGGTAAACTTCACCTCTCCAATTTGAATTCAATAATAATTGATATTGATAACTGAAAAACTATTTATTTTCTCAAACACAAGTGATTTATCCTGTTTAATGCTTATCAATCTTCTGAATAATTATCCTGTTTTCAGTTGAAATAGTAGAGTATAACACATTGAATACCTACCTGCTACTGTGTTCAACAAAATGAACTTATACATATAAAGCCTTTGCAAACAACAATTTTATTCTTACCTTCACATTGAAACAAACTTTACATTCAAGCTAGCAAAATCTGTGAATTAACAAAAAACAAAACAAAATACAAAGAGAACAAACACAAAACCCAACAATGGGTAATGAGTCACCCTTATAGCATTTACAGGGCTCACTGAATCTGCAGCAGGTTTGGTGAGATTATTACAAATCATTCAGTTTCTTGTAAAAACTGAAATTTTAAAAAACTTATAAATATATCAATAAATGTTTCCACTTATCCCTTCAGACAAGCATTTTTTTGAATTGTCAGTTTGTCACAGTTATTGAGATCTTCATAGTTGAAAGATAATTTGATAAACTTTGTATGAATTGGATTGATATACTGATCAAATTCTAAACCATAGATATCAAATGATGTATATCTATATGAACAAATAAAATTCCTGCATGATGCAGCTGATGAAGGGCAGTTGGAATCTTGCAAATCAAGGAGAAAGCTTTCAGAACATTTTTGAAGTGACTACTGCTTTCAAAATTTGAGGTCATGTCCTACTTATTTCAAGGAAATCTAATATTATAAATACAAGAAAACAAGAGGATAGTATTCTCTGAAAATCAAGAACTTACCTTGCATTGCATCATTTGACTCATACAGTCTACTGTTGATACAGCCAGAGCAAGAATTATGTAAACACTCCATCAATTTTGGATTATCCATAGCAGTCAACACTCTGTCGCAAAAAACACACTTGAAAGTATATGTCTCTCTTGTTGTAGGACTTTCAACATGCTGTTCTTCATTGTTGGTTGAATACATAATATCATCTTTAGGAATGTCTTTCTGGGGCTCCTCCAGAGATTCACTTGAAGCTGACAACAATTGATCAATCATCATTTCTTGATCAGGAGTCAATGTCTCTGTTTCTGAATTCAGTAGGTTCTCAGATTCCTGACTTTCAGAGGGTAGTGAGTTCAGCAAACTCGGGTCATTGAAGAACACTTTCGATTCAGTTAATTCAGCCATCGTACTTGCTTTTATTAAGGTCATAAACTTGAAAAATCACAGAAGCACTTTTGCCAAAAGGCAATAGCAGATAAATATAGGAACTTGTGAAATCATGGTTTAAAGAGTATGTTACACTATTTATTTATTTATACGTATCTGACAGTATCGTTTTTTGTAGACGCCTTCTCTAATTTTCTGTCACATTTCTCCATTTTAGAATTTTTGTTAGAAAAATCGTGGAAACGATGAAACGTCGATATGCAATGTTCCCAACGTCAGAGAATGAACTCACATCATATGACATTGGTTGTCACTGTTGTCAGATGTCTTCCACTGACAATCACAATCCATTCTCAATCTGCCGAACCTGTTATCCGGACGTGACGTCAATGCATTGCATAGCCTTGGCGAAACTTCAGGAGCATATATTGAATCGAAGACAAATGAGCGGGTTAGGATCATCCTAGAGAAACCAACGATTTTGGTGGTAAAAAAACGAAAAAATGCATTGAAGAAAAAAGTTTGACTCAAATAAAAACGCTCATTCGACTGTCATTCATGTATTTCCCTATTGTCATACTCGTCAGTCGTCAGTTGTCATTTGTCTATTGGTCGCCCGGTCTCTATTCGCAGACAGCAGAAAAGACATTTTTATTTGATTTTTTTATTTTTGGGGCTTGTAGAATTGGTTATTCAAAATTCAAATAAATATGACCAGGTAAGATATTGCTGCTTCAATATAAACATATTATGAAAGGTCATATTGTTCTTTTAGAGAAAATATCGAGTTGGGCAATATTACTCCTCACAATATCAAGCAATTGAAGCGCCTAAACAGTGTTGTATTTCCTGTTTCATATAACGACAAATTTTACAAAGACGTATTGGAAGCTGGAGAATTAGCTAAATTAGCTTACTATAATGACATCGTAGTTGGAGCAGTCTGTTGTCGGATAGATACCTCTGAGAAGTCTAGAAGATTATATATCATGACTCTTGGATGTTTGTACCCCTATCGACGACTTGGTATTGGTACCATGATGGTGCAACATGTATTGAGCTATGTTGAACAGGATGGTAACTTTGATAGCATATTTTTGTAAGTTTCCAATTTTAGCATACCTACCTTTATCCATAATATACCTATGGTTATGATTGAATTTGTTTGCAAACAACATTATGATGCCTTCAAGTTTTCTGCATCTATATATCAACAACTGCATAAAAAAAGTATTCAATAACTTCCCAGGTATTCAAACATCAGCAAATTAGATATCTACAATAGGTTGAATGGAGTATTCTCATATTTCTTTTTCTATCTACTGTTTTTCTTAATTGATTTTCTCCAAATTGATAATTTCTTTTCATTGTTTTTATTTTAGTAGCGGGAATATTTTGATATTTTTCTTCCAGGCATGTTCAGGTAAATAATGAAGGGGCCATTGACTTCTACAAAAAATTTGGGTTTGAAATTGTTGAAACAAAGGAGCACTATTACAAAAGAATAGAGCCAGCTGATGCACATGTTTTGCAAAAAACTTTGAGGAAAAAGGGGCAAACCAATGGTATTATTGAATGATGTATTTTTAAAGAAAAATTGCTGTAATTTATTTGTTTTAGTATTTTTCACAATTTTTGTTGATTTAGTTTTATTTCTTTTGTATATAAATAATAAACCAAGTGTTGATCAACTCTTAAACACATCTGAATGAATGCCTTTTTCTTGCCATTCATTAACCCTCCCCATCTAAAGAATTCAAACGTCTGCTGAAACATTTTATTTAAGATACAAATTATATATTCATTTTCATGCTTTGATAATGTGAGCTATATTTGTGGAAATTGAAAGCAATAGGAGATTGCAAATAAAATTTGAAAATATATAATCTACATCAGAAAAATATCACAGAACAATACATATGTGATTATATTTCATTAATGCAGCAAAAGTACTAATATACAAGTAGTACAAATTACTTTATACTTGGACTGCCGAATATATCGAATCTTGGTGATGCATCAGTTAAAATCCAAAACAGACACCATAATCAACTGATTGACAATTCTACACCAGTTAACATTAATAATGGTACCCATCAATAAGCTGAGAAATATCTAGCGGCAGAAGCAAATGATTCCAGTTTTATAAAAAAAAAATATTTTTAGATAAAGGTTGAATTCAAAAGGCTGTCTTGATTGTTATTTCTTTGGAAATCAAAACTCATTAATCTTGTTCATATCAGACAACATAGAAAGACAAATATTCATTGTTGGAATATACGGAGAGCAAAATAACTTAATTTTCTTATAAAAATGATTATTTCAATTGAACTGAAGTAACTCGATGTATATAGAAAAAAGGTAAATAATGGAATACAACTATCTCAGACAAAAACTCGTGAATATAGATGCTGTATAAAGAAAAATATTGCATAAGTAATGAGATTCATGAAAAAGGAAAAATGGTTCAATCACTTATTAATTGTTCATGATTCTTCACTATAAATTTTCCTATATGATAAATTGTATTATATCTTGCCAACTATATAGAAACAGGATACACCTTTGATCAGGTACACACTATTGAAGCTGTTAAACTACTACTAGAATTAATTTTCACAGGAAACTGTCAGAAATTCATAAACAAAACGAAATAACAATTTCACAACAAATTTGGTATCCAGAGTATATTGGTTAATTAAATTGAATATTTGAACTAACCTTCACAACCATATACAATCACATTCATATAAGTAGGTTGGTACCATGTGTGATTCAAGTAGATTTTGTAACAATAGGAATTATTTCGGACTGAATTTTCAACCGTCTATAAAATAATCCACATCACCACTAAATAAATTAAAGCTTAGAAGTATGTGACTATAAGAAAACAACAATTTAGAGAAAAATATAAATGTGTTTGACTTTGAGCAAATACACCCTAGGTATGGTGTTTTATCTAAAAGTAAAACAGTGCCTCTTATACCTCCTTTATTTTTGGCAACAATGTCGCTTTCATCTATAAATAACAAGGAATACTTTGTTCAAAACTAGGATTTCTTCAAATTGATCATTTCACAAGGTGCATCTACTCAAAGTCAAATCAATAACAATAATTTCTTATTGAAGAGTGACAACAATTTAGTTCAGTGAATTGACTAGGACAAATTTCTTACCTACTTTCAAGTAACTGTATAAAAATATCGATTTATCATTGTTCAACAATTCATGGTATTGGTATCCATATACAGGATTGTTATTGTTATGTGTGGAAACGGTCTTATGAATTCAACTTTCCAACATTTACTACAACCCCAAAATATCGAATTCCCATCATCTGATTGTTTTGTAAAATGTTCCATATTCCAAAAAGGGTGTGGGAAAACTTGTAAAAATTACATATAGGATCAAATTTCACCACGAAAGAAACTTTGTTTTCTTACGACTTTTTGATCGATGGTATAGAATGTTCCATATTCCAAAAAGGGTGTGGGAAAACTTGTAAAAATTACATATAGGATCAAATTTCACCACAAAAGAAACTTTGTTTTCTTACGACTTTTTGATCGATTTCCATATTCCAAAAAGGGTGTGGGAGAACTTGTAAAAATTACATATAGGATCAAATTTTACCACAAAAGAAACTTTGTTTTCTTACGACTTTTTGATCGATGGTATAGAATTTTTCGTTGACAGAATATTATTATTTTTTAAAATCTATATTCAAATAATTTCACAAAGAATTTGTATTTGAAAGCCTGAAAAATCTCTGCATTAAACATGCCTTTTTAGTTATTTCAGTAATATATTGCATATTAGCGACCCAATGAAAAACGGTGAACTTATTGTCAAGATTGTAAAGGTGGATTCATAAAACAGTGATTATAATTACAATTCCATTACAATGACGATTTCAAAGTTTGTTTTTCAGTAACAAATCTTTGTATATAGGTATTCATCAATGTATATTTCGCATATATTTTGAAGCCCTATGTGTTTTAATCTTTTTTAATTTCAGAATAATTTCCACTACGTAATCAAGATTAAACTCTGTAATTTTTTTCTGAAGTAAAAAGCAATAAGTTGTGGTAAAGTTCAAAATATATGTAGACTTGGTCGCAAAATGTGGGTGTTTTTTTTCGTTATTTATGAAGATAAAAACACAGATTTTTGCGAAGAAGATTCTTTGCAATTTTATCATAAAATCAGAAAATATTATATCCAATTTTCGAACTAGATTTTTTTAATAACAAACATTTTAATTTGACGAACTGAGCTAAACATCAATGAACATGTCAAAATTCCTAGAAGATTCCGAAAACGATACCTGTCATCTTTGAGTATTAAGACTAATAATATATCATCAATTCCATTAGAATAAATATTTTGAGATGGATATTTTCTTACAGAAATATAAAATTGCAAAAAATAACAAAATAGAATTATTTGAATAATACTTTCGTTTCACAGGCCCAATGTGAGTTTCACGTTCAACTATCACTCTAAATCTAGCAATTCTTGTATTTTCTGAATGCACACTTTGGAACCTTCATGAGCTTCCTTTGAAAACTGAAAATATCAATAAATACTGTAGAATGAACGAAGTCAGAAGATTCTTCAATAGTTTTAACACAAATGTTATTCATAAAGACTTTTTAAATTTTGAAGTTCCAATATTTTCAATGAATTCTTTTGTCAAAAAAGATGACTCAGAAGATCAATTTTCTTTAAAAAATCAAAATATTGTTTTTAGTTTCTCTCAAAAAACAGTTTTTTCTGCTATTGATTCTTTGATAAGTAAACATAGTTCAAGCATTTTTATTCAATAATCTCTCGACACCCCAAGTTTTCCAAATCAAACCTCAGAAACATTCGAATTCTACTCACCAAGGAAAAGTTCAAAAAACCGTGAGGCAAGCCATTCAGAAGGTGAAATTTCACGTTGTTACCGTTATCTCTCAACCTTTTAGCGAACATGACGCAGTCATCTAAACAGGGATCCATGTGAACAGACTGAAATATTATAATACGTTGAAATAGAACAATCTTATTTGTAGAATAAAAGCCGTATCATGGGAGAATTTTCTCACCAGAATTGAGGTCGGCGGGAACTTCTTCAAATATTCGTCTGCAGCCAGCAAAGGGCTCAATAACGGATCCTTTGAAACGTCAAATGAGAATTTACTCGACAATGCCGTTTCCGGGTCAATATCTAAATCTAGCAGCTTTTCAGGGGCAGTACGTTCTTCTGTAAAATATATAGGACCACTGCCGTTACTATTGATATATTTGCCATCTAGCCAGCTCATCACCTTCTTCTTAACCTCTTTTTTCAATCACCTTCAGCAAAATTTGTTAAGTCTACTTACCCATATATTTCGTGAAACGTTCTCCCAAACCGTACAGAAATGACGTCACCTTATTTTGAATGGAATTTTCGGTGATGCTACTTGAGGGTGATTCACTCTCATGCCTCAAGATTGATATTTTAGTGCCATCAGTATCTGTATCACAATCTGAAAGAAATTATTAATCACGAGCACATGGAATATTATTACCCGATAAATTTACTACTTTCACTATCAAATTTCGACGAAATATCACTGCATGTGTTCATTGAAAAAGAATAAAATTTCTAAAAAGTAATAACAGTAACAATTATCCCAATAGGGAAAAATCACGGAGTGGGCGACATCTATAATTGATCGCATGAACTACTCGAGAGGTGAACAACAAACTAACCTCCATATGTTCATGTGGGTAAAATGTGAACTTTATTTATTAATTTCAGTGATTTAAGCATTGAAAGTGTTGTATTTTGATGATATTTTGTGAAGAATTGTTGTTAATAGACCACACAATCTGAAAATGCAAAATATTAGAAGGGGTGATATGGAGATAAAATCGCGAAAAATATGCTTGTTCCACAATGCTCTACATACTCAAGGCTTTGCATAAATTTCCTTCAAATTCTAAAGCAAAAGATGGGCAGGTTTTGGGGAAACCTAAATCCTAAGGCAAGTAGCCTAGAAATGGAAAATGATCTTGAAGATAGAAAAAGCTGTCTCGGAATTTATGTTTGTACTTTGTAGCAAGCACTCATGATTTTTTCAGTGGTAAGTTCGATTTTTCATCATTTTTGTCACTATGCTACCACCTCTTCTCCACCTCATTTGGTTCATTTTAATCATTTTGTAATTTATTACAGGCTCAGGCAAATATCAAATAATTATATGCAGTTGGAGCAACATGGAAATGAACAAGTAGGGGAAGATTTATAAAGAAGACATGATGAAATAAGATCTACACTTGGATGATGATTAACATGATCATGTGATGGATCTTGGAGAGTTCCACTGTAAATACAAAACCAACAACAACCTTTATGACACACAACAATGTTCCTGATAATGATATGAAGTTTTGGGTGATTCTGGTGTTGTGTAAATAGAAGACTAATTTATCTGCTTGTTTGGCAGTATTATTTGGATTTAGGAATTTAACATGTTCAAGAATGTTTTATTATTGCATTTTTTATGAGTTTTAGTCTTTTTCAGTCTGAAAGGAATCTATTCCATTCACCAATGATTAAAAGATTTGGATACTGATTTATTATTGTGTTACATTTCCCAAAAAACATATGGCATGCTAGAGAAAGCCATTTACTCTTGTTTACCCAATAAGACTATGAATTTTTTAAATAGTTTATTTGAACACTATATCATTCCTTCGAAATGAGTTGTTGAATCTCCACAAAATGATGAATCTATATCAACTGTCACTTCCAGGTAGTTTTTGCACTTCACTTTGTTCTAATAGGTATAATATCTATTTGAATACATTACCATATAATCTAGGTTCCTGAAAATAAAAACAAACCAACACAGAAAAGAAACCTGATGTCAAAAAGGTGGAGCTTATATGCTTCCAGTCGAAATGGCCAATAAATCTTTTCAAAATTGAATTATACAACATTAACAATAAATCTGCTTTACAGGAACATTAAAATAAACCCATATCTCATCTAGTTTCATGGTGATTTCATGTGAGAATTGTGGAGGATCTCATACACAAAACTTTTTATGATTTCTTCATTGAGGCCTTCAGTTCCAATTGTGTGATTGCTGAAACACTTTCACCCCACATAATATCCGAAATGTTCGAAATTGATATTTCGAATTTCACACAGGCAGTTTAAAAACAATTTCAGGAACTGAGAACTGAAAAACTTCGAATAAAAACCGAAATTGATACCTGGACACACCTGGATTTTGGTGGCATTTAACAAGAATCCAGTGACAATAAAACTGAAACGTCGACAACAAACCCTAGATACAACTTCAATCCAATAGTCGAGTACGAAAAATCGACTTAAATTTCTGAGATAACTGAAATTCTTTTCAATAAAAACTTTGGTTTAACAAGAGATCAAATGATAGATTATTTGTTGTTCACCCCTCGATCCGACATTTTCTCATTTACAGCGCCATCTGGCGTTTCGTGATTTTTCCCTATAGGCGAGATCACAAACGCATGCATTTGATTAAAAAGTGCTTGTAGTTGAAATTCAGTGGTGAAATATCATGTATTCATAGTTTTTCCTAGAAGATATGCCTCTAAAATCTTCAAATTCAGCGACATATTCAAACAACAGCATCACGTCCGTTTCTTGTGACGTCATAAGTCCTCTGATAGGCATACTCCTGTGTTGTCAGTTTCACTATTTTTCTGAACTTCTAGATAAATGTCATTCAATTTCATCTCAAGATTGTAACAAATTGTTTAAGAATTTATCATATTGAATTGAAGGTTTCGTTTTTGATAACTGTTTATTCAGTTCATCTTGAATGACATGTATCTATACTGAGTGCTGTATTAGTTTTTCCGCCTACCCGTAATGTGAAGAAATATTATGAATAACGCTTGGCAACGCTGTAAAACATCATTATTCTCTAACGCGCTCGGTGAACATATCCTCTTTCTTTGTGCCTTTTAATTCTAAGAAATATCTATATAGATATTATTCTGGAATTTGGATTTGTTTACATTTTTATTCAATTTTGACATGAAACACTTATTTTGTCAACTGTAACTTTTTTACCTAGATTTAGGGAAAATTCTAGGAAAAAATTTGACACTTGACAGTTGACAAAATAAGTATTCCATGTCAAAATCGAATCGAAATAGAAACAAATCCAAATTCCAGAATATCGATATAGATATTTCTCAGAATTAAAAGGCACAGAGAAGAGGGATATTATTCTGGAATTTGGATTTGTTCACACTTTAAATCCATTTTGACATAGAAAACTTATTTTGACAACGGTCAAATTTTTCCCTAAATCAAATCAAATGTCAAAATCCGCCATGATAACTTTCTATTCTAGAAAGGGTTAATTATAAGTCATACCACTATAAAATATTTTACTTTGGAAAAATTTATAACCGAAT
The DNA here is from genome assembly GCA_029955515.1 of Chrysomela aeneicollis. Lineage (NCBI taxonomy): Eukaryota > Metazoa > Arthropoda > Insecta > Coleoptera > Chrysomelidae > Chrysomela > Chrysomela aeneicollis. The sequence continues at coordinate 32,113,747 of JARUHQ010000001.1, forward strand.
CCCTAAACCAACGGTCAGACGTTGCCAAGTTGAACGTTTTCTTCTTGATAACACTTTTCAATGAGTGGTGTGTATGGTGAAGATAGTGAATACTGTTGCCAATAACATGTCCATGATGTGAATAAATATGACTAATGGGTAGATAGTCTTTGGTGATCTTATGAGTAGGTACGAACCTAAGACGTATTTTTCCAAATAATCTGTGGCGTTCTTCCGTTCCGAATTATTCAATGTTTTCGTAGTCACCGCTTCGCCATTTGAGGTTAGGGAACCATAGGTGAGAGTATCAGATGCATCCGAAACAGGCGATTTGTGAGCTTGCAGTTCCATAAGATCTGATTCGGTGATTTCCTCGAAACTCTCAGTATCTGAATTATTCCCGTTTTCGGTACAGTGCTGATTCAACTTTTCGTCTGGACAAGCATAAGCTGCATTTAGGAAAAAACAAGAAGAGTGGTGATAAAGTGTGTGTGAATGTCAGGGCCAATGAAAAAATAAAAATTTACACCATTTAGGATATTTAATGGTATACAGTTTCAATTTTTAATGTCAGGATATTTTGTATATGGGTGGTACGTATTATTTTGAATGATGTATAAAACTCATTAGAGAAATCTTCCGATAATAAAGCTATTTTGATTGATTGATAATTGCTCATCAAGAAGTGTTCATCTTGATAAGTTTATATATACCCAAACGCATTTACTCAATAACATTTTTCAATAATTTGTCGATTTGACTCATTTTTCAGCACTATGCAGACAACATTTTTAAATTCCTGCCAAATTCTAATGTAGTTTTTCAGAAATTCAAACAACAATTTTTTTCCCATATGTAGCCGACGTTATGGCAGACGCTGCATATATATAAAAAAAAAACTTGAAACCAACAAGAATAATCTCGCAATTTTTCGAACAAACAAACCGTTGTTCTTATTTTTATCGGAAGCACACTCCCCATGTTGACTGTCAATCACAGAACGAATGTCAGAAAGCACGTTCAACGTTGCCAACTTCACAAGTATTCAACTCCACTTCCTGCAAGTTTTCAATGCAGAAAATGGAATAACAAGCCGGTTCCACCCCTCGAGCCACAGAAAAACATTTCAAATACCTTTGAGACATCTCATCAGGAATCCAAAAGGTATAAGAGGATCCAACATGGAGAGCAACCGAGCAGGGCTCGGTATATAATGAACCATGATGGGGACGTATGCGATGAACAGGCCGTTAACAGTGGGTAAATTCAAATATATGCACTTCAAGGTGCAGCTGGATATGAGATTGGCACCAGCCGAGTCTCCCGCTCCTATTATATTCTCGCCTGGAAGAAGAAGTTAAAAAACTCTCAATCGCTACTCGTAGACATAGAGGCAGTTTTGTTGTGAAAATGGTGAATTGTAAAATTGTTTAGAGGGAATATTCCTTGTTGACTCCACACATGTGACATTTAACAGATGACATACATACACTGTCACGAATCAAATGTCATCTGTAAAATGTCATGGGTTTAATCGAGGTCGACTGTGATGGAAGTGGTTTTATTCCTCTACTACTCTACTAGCAATGTCGCTTCATTTCTCTCTTCTATGAGAAATACGCCCTCTTAAACGGGATATTGCACATGATACCTTTGAAAATGAGATAAATATTGAAACAAATATGAATGCCCAAGATGTGAAAGCTGACAGTGACACTTCAGTTAGTCACTGGTGCAGGAACACTCAACTCACCGGTGCTCCCTAATAGATTATGGTTCTTCTTGGCCCAACAGTAGACATATAAAATCTCCTCCAAAGCCCTTGGAAATGGGGCTTCCGGTGCCAAACTGTAGTTGATACACAATATCGGTATATCCAAGTGTTTCGCCCAATCTCTCAAATATCCGATGTGAGATTTTGACGATTGAGCCACGAATCCTCCCCCGTGGCAATGAATCATCAGCCCTTTGGATGGGGGCGCCAATCGACTGCTGTTCTTTGTTCCCAGCATCCCCTCTCGCAGTTTGTGGCTGATCAGATGAAGTTCGATTGATTTCACTCCTGAATTATTTATAACGACATTTTAGTGGTTCGGTCAATTTTCTGTTTTCAAAATGATGTGAAACGATTCAAATAAACATTCTTTTGGTAAACGCCCAATATTCGCGAAAATCACGGAGTGGGCAGCCTCTGGTGTCAAATTTTCTAAGCCTTCCGAGGGTGATCAACAAAACAATTTAGCATTGTATAGCATATGCTTTCGTATTATTTTGAATGAAATTGAATTGTTTTGAATAGTTTTCGGACTTGTTTCGTGCTTATCAGCTAGTTACTAATATTATTGAAACATGCAGCAAGTTCAAAAGGTCGTAAAGACGAAATCGACAAAGATTTGTTCAGTATTTCAGCGTTCCTCCTACCGTACAGACATCGTTCCTTTGGCACAAAATCCTGAATTTCCTTTCAGGACTGTGTGAAAAATGGATGATCACGTTGAAAATAGGAAAACTTATCACCACAAACATTTACGTTTGTAGTAAGCACTTCCTAAACTGGATTTCTCAAGTGAATGCGAGGGTATGTCTTTCAGGTTAAATCAAACAAAGATCTGGTTTAACTGTTGTTTGTAATGAAAACCTTGATTTTACTTTAGGACCATCAAGGAGAATTAAACCAAGAGATAGGCTCAAAAAGAATGCAAGTCCTCGAGCAATTCCTTCAATAAACATCTGGAAGTCATCACATGCAAACTTCAAGAGTGAGGGAAATGTGGGCTGAATAAAATCAAATCTTTATTTGAAATGAATAAGCTGTGAATTGAATGAAGTATCAATTGAAATAAATGAATTTGAATGACTGGTCGACCACAAGGTCTCAAACTTTTTGAGTTATTCTTGGAACATACCTACTCATCTATATATTATATAATCATTTTTATAATAATAACTTGTGTTACCTATTTAAGATAGGTAGGTATCTCAATATAAGCACCCCTATACTTATTTCTCTCAGAGAATAAATAAGTTAATTGACTATAATTATTTGTTTTTATTTTGCTAATCATCTATTTTTGGGTTAGGATAAAATTATTACAGGTTTACAGATAAATTCATACTTCCACTGCTAATTTTTCCATGGAACTATTTTGATTTCATATTAGAGGCATTAGAGCTACCCTAGAGCTGAAGTTTGTGAACAGGAGTTTATTTATATTGTGTTCGAGTATGTGTTTGACATCTATCCCACAAAGTATGTGACCAGCTTTGTATAATGCTTTTCGCTATTTCAAGGGTTTCTTCTTATCTCCAATATACTCTAGATACTTATTTCAATCTTGGCCATTCTTGAAATAAAGAGAAATCATTGAAATACAAATACCTTAGTATCCCCATTGATTTTGCAGAGGTGGTTTGAAAAGCCTATAAAAACATAATAAATCCACGGAACTCACATAAAATACCTGTTTTGAATTGTATAAACGATAATCTATCAATAGCGCCCCTTTTGGATACTCAGGATTATTTATTTCTTCCCTAAAATTCGAATTGAAAATTGACATATTACCATTGAAAACATATACCAAATGTTTGTTGATCACCCTCATGTAAAATTTTTGACATTTCTCGAGCGCCATCTGTTGGTTCGTGATTTTTGCGAATAGGAATGCAATATCAGATTTCATGCATCGAAAACCAGTATGTTTTCAATAGAAATCTATCTTATACAAGGTGTTTCACGGTGTATGGTTGAAGTAGTAGAATGGAATGATTTTGTAAATTTTTAGTTGTAGATAATCAAACATGCTTTATCCCCCTGAAATATTTTCATCAATACAGTTTTGCCGCTTGTATCAGAAAATGATAGCTACTTACGTTATTTTTATTTTATTTTTTAGCAAAAGATGAGTTTTGCGCACGAAATTTTTTACCCGTGGGTTTTTCATCTAGAGGGCGCTGTGTACGCTGTCATTTATTCAAAATTGCCTTCACTTTTTTAACAGTAAACATTTGGCGTTTTTCATAAAAAAACTCTTTTTCCACACCTCTTTCAAGCAAAAAATGTGCATTTTCTCAACCACTCCATAGATAGGTGATAGTTACTTTAGTTCTTTGGGCGTTGAGCAGAGTTTATGAGAACATTTTTTCTATGAAATGTTAAATTGAAAATTGAATTGTTTTCGAGATACAGATTGTTGAAATTTTCCAAAATATGGTTGGTTTTCAACACCCAGAATCACTGAAACGAGAAATAAAAGCATTTCCGTGCACAAGTTAATATAGACTTTTATCTCAAGAATTGTCTCAGGAATATGTCATTTAAATAAATTTATTTTTTTTATTTAAAAATAACGATTTTTTCACAATGCAGTATACAAAATATTTCCATTTGGGTATGAATAAGACGAACCGGATCTCAGTTTTAATTTACAGGAAGATTCAAAAGTAAGTTCCTATGCATGCTTGATATTTCAATGAATCTGATGCTGATTGCAAAACATAGTAAATAATTCAAGCACAAAAATAAACTACATGAGAGAAAAACAGAAAGAGTCATACCTAGAAAAGAAGAAGGTACAGGAATATCAATTTCTGTGCCATCATTTGTAATTGCAGTCAGAGGTTCTGGGGGCAGGTGGATAATTTTTGATACAGCAACACTAGGAGCAACTATGGAAGGAAGTTGATTCAGCAGGTCTGTTTCTGTCAGGAACCAGAAAGCCTTGCAGAAGTCAACTTCTGCATTCTGGGATATATTAACAATTCTTCTAGCACGTTGCTCAGGATCAGTAAGAAATTTTGTGGTTGACATGAGAGAACTCTTTGCCTTAGACACTAAAGATGATCCTATAAATTCAATGTTTTTGATGAAATATTTCAAATACATTTTTTGTAGGATAGAGCAAAAATTAGGCCACTATTTATTGATTTTTAATGCAGATTTTCAGAGATTTAGTGCAATTGCAGTTTTATTGCACAATCCATTCTGAGTTTTATGTTTTTTCAACTAAGACAACATATCCAGATTGACATTAATCAAAATCTTTCAAATTGTTTTTTAAAATTCAACCATAGGTATGATTTCTTGTGCCACTACACTTACTTACCATTATTATAATAGACTTCTGAAAATAGTGTCATAGATATAGTGATGAACTGTAGAACAATTTTTATAGAATCACCAAACTAAAACGATAATATTATCAAAGTTATTCATAAAGAAGACCTGAATGGTTCACCTGAAATCCCAAATGTCTGCCATAAAAGCAATGTTGATTTACTTGTCCACATTTTTCAAAGAGTTCTACTAGGGGACACTCATCTTTTACAAATAGATCTCCACTTTCCTCATCAGTCCACCTCAATAATATTTCAATGGCATCCATGCAAGAATCCAAACTAACTAACAGATGAGAGCAAGATTCAGTGTCTCTGTAAAAATATGATGATAACTTTTACAGGTAACAATCTCATTCCATACTTACTTGGTGAAGGAATTCTTCCAAAACAAAATGCTGTCCCTTTTTTGAAGTACTCTTTCATTTAAATCTATAGCTAATTGTATAGCTAAATCAATATTTAGTAAGAAACTTCTGTAACCATTTCCAGGAGTATTTTCATCAAAATCAAAATGACAAACTACACTTTCAAGTTTCAATATTTTGGGCCATATTTGGTTTGATGTATCAATTATTGAAAGGAAGGAAATGTACATTCTTTGTCCATTTTCTGAACTGTCCTTAGAAAAATATTCTGCATTCTCAGAACACAGCTCTTTCAATCGATTTATTTTCAATTCTTTTTCACTTACTGATTTGAAAATTGCATATGCAGGATCTGTCATCTTTGAATTGATGTTTCTGAGTTATGTTCTCATATAATTATTCGATATTTCGATTGTATTATTGCTATTCATTCCTGATTTCCTGAATTATTCAGTATTTGTCAAATTTAAAAACAGTTTATATGATTATTGAGATGACCAACAATTTATTTTGGTTTACCCTTAGACCATCCTTAGACCATACACTAGGGTCTAAGGGTTTACCTTTTTGTGACACATGCAATCTTAGACCAAAGCATGCAATCATGTCACATGTCAATGAAAGAAGACGAGGCCTTGAGGCTAACCACTGTTTGAGTGTTTGCTGTGTGACCAGACACCATCAGTGTTGCCATCTTAGTGGATTTTACACCAAAACTGGTGGTTTGAGTTATCGTTTTGTGACAAAAAATTGCATCTAGTGGCTGGTGGTTATTTTTGTGAATTTTTCATTACACATGTGGAAATCTGGTGATTTCTAAGATTTCTTCCATATTTGATTTCTGCCACAGATTTCACTACTAATTGACAGCTGACGCATGCGCATGACACGGATCACGATTTCGATATATTCGTCAAATCGTCAACGTCATGTTGAGCTCTCATGTCTCATGTTTCATGCTGAGCATAGATTGGCATAGATTTTAGTTTGACATAAATTACATTAGTAGCACCTTGCTAGCACCCTTTTCGATTAAGCAGAAACATTTACACCGAGTGCGCTCCAGTTTTACCAATAGAACTAGCTATTATCTGGTGTTAATCTAGTGGTTTAAATCGTAGTAAACCACCAGAAAACCACTAGATTTTCAAAAATTTTCGCCTGCGGGGCATCTTTTTCATTTAACCAGGAATTGTGATTTTCTGGTGTTTTCAAAGAAGCCATTTTGAGATCTTTGAGATTTTGAGTTGGCAACACTGGACACCATAGTTGACCAGAGATTCTTGTCTGACCAAAGTACTCTGTGGTTGACATCAAAAATCCAAAAGGCAAAAGTTGAACGAGTGTGACCGATTGTCGAAATCAACTGAAATCTATAAAATGTAATAAATTACTGGGAGTCTTATTTCTGTTCTATATCTAACAATTCAAATTTTAATATAATCAGATATTATTTTACTTGGTGCTAAATAAGAGAGCTCTCATTTTCTGTTCTTTGATTCTTTCATTTCCGTACTTTTTTGATACCTTGACATGAATTAGAATATAAATATCATAATAAAATATCCTTTATAACTGTGATGAATTTTTCTGCAGTTTTACTATGATCAAATTAATCAAGTCTCTTATTTGTTAACTTCATTTCCAAGCATCTGAAAATAAGATGTGTTTAGGAATACAAAAAGCAATAATACATATGAGAAATAATTACTCAATAAATTTATTATATTATTCAAATGGGACACTACAAATGAAACATTTAATATTCTGACCAGCACAAGTGTAAAGGTGATTAATTTAGATAAATAAGGTAATTTTTCAGCAAATAAAAAAATCAACAATGAACAAATTATTTTTCCTCACACCACTCATTTTCCTTGCGAACTTGTTCTTCCTCAGAGGCAGTGAAATCATTCTTGATATTGAAGGTTTTACGTATTTCTTCAGGAGCTTTACCCTTGATCATGTTAGCCACAGTTTTGCAGGTGACATCAAGAAGACCTTTGATATCCAGATAGTTAGCAGCCAAAATGAGTTCAAATAGAGTGCCCTGATCAACTTTAAGAAAATCTGCATCCCAAGATGAGATGTCATCAGTTCTCTTCTCCTTATTATCATCATCCTCTGGTGGTGGTGGGTCATCCTTGTGATATGTAGCCCACTGGATGACTTTGCGCAGGATTGCAGAATTAACGTTCGGCAGGGGTACAACTTCCTCTTCTTCATCATCCATCCCCAAATCTTCCAACATTGTTTTGATTGTGACGGAGCATTTAGCAATTTCTACGTCGACCTCGAATGTTTCTCCATCGGAGGACTGGAGCTTGATGATTGGCATCTGCAAATTAAGAAATGGGTTTTTGCTTGAATTCATATAAAAAATTTGTGGTCATGTCAACAAAGTGATGAGTGATATTGATTGTCAGCCATTATTATTTCTGATACTCACACTGTATGAGCAAGGGATAAGTAAAACGACGAGAGTTGAAGAGAAAAGCAAATTAAAATATAAATTAGCAGCTTGGATGAAATTCTTTATGCTTCAATCGAGAACAAGAGCAATAGTAGAGTAGTGAGTAGATGCACGGCTACGAGAACCACACAATTACACAAATGTCAAATAAACTCGTACTCAAGTGAAACTGTCAAACAACAACCACAAAAAACACGTCATTACCATAGAAATCATATACTATATATAGACACACACATATAGTATATGATTTCTATGGTCATTACAGTCAGTTTACACCCACGTTCCATTGGTCACGAATAAGTCACGAACTAGCCAAGTTGTCTCTCTTTCCGAAATGTTGTAAAAAAGGAAGGTATACACTGAGTGCGCACTGTTTTTTCCAATGAGAAATTTGTTTACTATACAGGAGGAATCCGATATCCGATACTCATTTCTCTGAAGACTGTTCAATTATTTGGGCTCAATCCGTATGCTGCAATGTGATCCCATCCACTGACGTCACGGAGTTTCCTACAAATGTTGTGGTTGAACCATTTTCAAACATCCACGCATTTTTCTCACAGTGGGCGATATTTTTCATTTTTCTTTATGGTTGATGCTCTTCAGAGATCTAAATGTCTAAACCGTTACCGAGTTCTCCATGTTTGCCCACGAATTTGGGACACCCTATTCACAAAAAAAAGGAATTTTCCGAAGAACTGTAAAAAACAGGGGCAGATATTTGTTTATTGAATATCGATGGCAAATTTCCACTCCCACCCATGAGGTATTGCCTTGTCAGAGCTGATCTCTGCGAATGCGACCATAATCTGAATTGAAGCCATAGATCTTATTGCTTACGCTAGATCCGGTATCCAGGTTACTTGTTTTGTAGGACCGGGGGGTTGAAAGTACTAAGCCATTGATTGGTCGTTTCAGTTGTTGACCATACAAATGTGTTGTCCCACGTGACCATAGTACCTTATTTCTTGCTGACCCCTCTTGACCTAAAAAATACTACAGGATGCCGGATCTAGCGTAAGCAGTAAGATCTATGATTGAAGCAGTCTTGACACTGTTTGAATTTAAATGACTTGTAGACCACGAGCAGAAAACGACTAGGTACTACTTTCCTGACCAATAACTACGCAGAACATTAATTTATATCTGCTCGTAGTGCATGCAACGATTTACACAGTGAATATACAGATATTATCGCAAATGTTTCTTTCTTCCTATGACTTGAAAGTTCAGCTAAGTGAGGTGAAATATGAGTGAAGGAAATGCATTTGGGACAGGCAACGCTTCGAGTGGGAATCTCAGGGTTTCTACTCGGTTGACTTTACCCTGCACTGATGAGGGCCAATAAGCCCGAAAACGGTCTGTAGGATGTCAATAAGCGCACCTCTGTCTCGATATATGAGACCTTTATTGTCTCGTCGTAGGAAAGGGAGAAAGGAACATGTGCATCCACTGTGTGAATCTCGGTGTGAATCGTTGTATTGTCTACGAGTAGATATATCATTCGATATTCTGCATGGCATTTGCCAGGAAAGTGGTTGTTTTCTGCTCGTATAGTCTATAAGACATTCAAATTCAAAAATAGTGTTTGAATTTGCCTAATATTTTGATGGATAGTCGTATTCATGGCTTTTTCATTTCGAATTGGTAATTTAAATGAATTTGAGAACAACTGTGGCATGGGAGCGTTACAATTTTTTTAGTGGGTCGTTCGCCAATAGCGCTATCATCCCACATCAATATGGTATGTTTGGTTCTGACAAAAATGAGGCTGATCTGATGGCCTCATCCTTGCACCCGTTCGCGCACCTGTTCTCGCACCCGTTTGCTCGCCTGTCCGCGCACTCGTCAAAGCACTCGTTCGCGCACTCGTTCGCGCACTCGTTCGCGCACTCGTTCGCGCACTCGTTCGCGCACTCGTTCGCGCACCCGTTCGCGCACCCGTTCGGCCAGTTCGCATCTTCACCTGTTCGCCTGATCACCTGTACTGTACCCACTCCCCCGATTCCCCTGAACTGGAGTAAATTAATCGACCTGCTGACTCTACCATAATTTGTTTCGAAATCATATTGAAAACAGTGGCGATGAGCTTTATATCGACTGAATCTGGATTCGAGAATGCCCTGAACAGCAGTAAATCAATGAAAATGCTGAATTTACCATAACTTATTTTGAATCTATAATAAAAACAGTGGCAAGCTTTATATTGACTGAATCTGGATTCGAGAATGCTATGAACAGCAGTAAAAATTAATCAACCTGCTGAATCTCTCATAGTTCATTTTGAAATTATAATGTTAACTGTGGCAAGTTGTACCTATATCTAATCAAACTGGATACGAGAATACCCTGAACAGCAGTTAATCAATGAAAATGCTGAATTTACCATGATTCATTTCGAAATTATAATGAAAACAGTAGTAAGTTTGATATCCACTGAATTTGGATTCGAGAATGCCCTGAGCAGCAGTAAATCAACCTGCTGACTATCATAATTTATTTTGAAATTATAATGAAAACAGTGGCAAGTTGTATCTATACCTACTGAATCTGGATTTGAGAATGCCCTGAACAGCAGTAAATCAATGAAAATGCTGAATTTGTATCTGAATTTCTATGTCTATTGAAGAGGTGGCCTTCTAGATTTGGGATAGCCAAAATCAATCACTTACCTTGGAAATCTATGATTTTGAGCTAATCACAATCATTGATTTAATATGTCACAATCTATGGACAACAAAAATCAGTTATCTTTTGGCGATCTAGCAGGGCAAGATAGGAGGCCCCCAACAGGGGGTCCCGATAAGAGGCCCCAACAGGGGGCCCCGATAGGAGGCCCCGATAGGAGGCCCCCACAAAGGGCAAATCAGGGCCCACCCAGCTCGAGATCCCAAAATATCCAGAAACGGCTCGTCCGAAACCGAGGGGTAAACAGCTGACCAAAATGTGTACACCAGAAATCCATTTCCGTGAAATAAATCCATTTCATAAATTTCATATGTACGGTTCCTAACTGCAGGTGGTGATTTTTTAGATCATTTCAGGAAGAAAAGTTCCTATTAACATATGTCCGGAGTTGCTTCGTTTCTGAGATACAGGTAATTATAAAATCTCATATGAGTATCCTGGAACCGATTTGGTTGAAATTTGATACTTTCATTTGAACTAATGAGGCGCTTATTTAGCCCTATTTAGATTGAAATTATTGGGGCCAGTGGCATCTCAGTGGGCACCACAGCCAACATTATTGTAAAAAAAAGAACGCCTTCGACTTTTTTGGTAACTTTTTATTTTTTTTAGATAAAGCAACTGAAAATACAACTTTTTGGCCTCCTGTATTTTCTTCATAACCAGCTTCGTTTTCGAGAAAAAAAATGAAAGCCACTTTATTGCATATCATATGAACACCTGCATTGGAGACCAGCTTGATAGTAGGGTTTTTCCTACACTTATTTCATTCCAAATTGAAAAAGTTAATTTTTGTTTTGGATTATTGGTTGTTATTTTTTCACCACCAAATCGGTTATTTATGATATTTTATAGTTACCGTTTTTTTTTCTTTAATTTCAACGCTCTGTATATCAGAAACGAAGCAACTTCGGACATATGTTCATAAGAACTTTTCTTCTTTAGATGACCTAAAAAAATCACCCCCTGCAGTTAGGAACCGTAGTTAGGAATACGAAAATCCACGAAAGTCCTCGAAAATCCACGAAAATCCATGGAAATCCATATAAGTGTACACCGTAAATCCACAGCTGTTTACCCCTCGTCCGGAACTAATGCATGCAAAATGAAAATTCACTCACCCTCAGCAAACAATTCTTCAATCCACCCCTGATGATGAAGTAGTGATTGCTCGGTTTCGAACATATCCTTTCCATGTTTTCTCTGGAACTCCATGCCATGATGATGCCGCTCTTTTGGCACTTCACATTTTAAAACACTGCACATGTTAACCAAATAACCCGCACTTCACACGGTCCAAGATGATCCGCACTTCACACATTCACGATGTCCAGAGGGATGATGATTCCGTCGCGACGGTCAGAGACAATGGAGATGATATCGGCGGATATATCATCAACATTTTGCTGAACAAATGAACTGTTCAAGCATCGGGAATAGACTGACAAATCATCCTAGCTTATCGACATCGTTCAAGAACAATTACATAAGTTGCATGAGTATCGCCACAATACGAATACAAAAGAACTTATCTTTTTGCTGCTTTTTATATGAGTATGAATCAAGCATATCCAAGTTGATGAGAGATAAGAGGCGACCAGGCGACTATACAGGGTTATTCAAACTCGACGCTCATCATTGGGACCTCGAGAACCGTAAGAGATACAAAGAACTTTGCAAGTTGCGGGATTTTATGGTCATTATTATGGTGAAAAAAAAAATCCGCGATAGCTCTCTAGCAAAACTGAGTTTTTGAATTATCTTTTTTATTTAATTCTTGTTTCATTACTTGAGATACAACAAAAACTGAAAGCTCTTCTTCATTGTCACATTTAGCGATCTTCAAATAAGCATTCTCAGATTGTGAGTTAGACGTTTCGTTTTGTTACGGCCATCATCAATTTTTTTTTAATACGAAGATGCATCTTTTTCCATATTATTCACCATGAACTGACACCTGAAATACAACATTACTAATAGTTACCTGGTCAACAACTCTTTCGCGATTGAATCTCGTCAATAATAAATGAATAAAATAAATAAATTCTTTGAGTGTCAACGAATTTCAGGGGTGAGTCAATGGTGAAAAAAATGGAAAAAAATGAATCTTCGCATTTAAAAAATAAAAGTTGATGATGGCTGCGAGAAAACGAAACGTCGAAGTCGAAATCTAAGAATGCTATTATGAAGATCACAAAATATGACAATGAATAAGTGCTTTCAGTTTTTTTGTACCTCCAGTAATAAATCAAGAATAAAATAAAATAGATAATTCAAAAATTCAGTTTTTTTTCGTATATTTTGAAAACTAAAAGAGCTGGCGCGGATTTTTTTTCACCATAATAATGACCATGAAATTCCACAAGTTTGCCCCAATTTAAAGTTCTTTGTATCTCTTACGGTTCTCGAGATCCCAAAGATGAGCGTCGAATTTGAATAACCCTGTATATAACTCGAAACTTTTAAGAAAATTTCCTCTCCCAATATCTTCTGTCCTGCAATTTCATTTACGTGCAGTCAATAGATGGAAAAAAGGCCGAACAGTCTAAAGTCATTTTTGAATATTAATTTACATCAGGTGTAGCGAAAAAGTGTCATAATAAAGAATCACAGATGATATTTTCACTCTTTGATATTGTATGGAATTACTTTCAGTGTGGATGTGTTTGATGTATGCAACTGCATTTTTTGACAAGTTTTTGAATTGGGACACATGGTATATTTTCAGTTCTTTTGTCTTCATCTCACATTTCAGAATACAACCATGTATCATTTGTTACTATTTGTAAACCTTTTTTTTTTCGAAATAAAATTTTGAGTTCTACCGTTATATTTACAATTTTCAAACCAAAGGTTTTCTTTCCACCCTTTCCACCTAATGAAATGCGGTGTCAAAGTAATCGTGATGCTCTTTTTTCATCCAACTTGCTACCATATGTTGTTATTTGAAAATAAAAGAGTTATAAAAAATTTTATTTCTGACAGTGACATTATAAGCTTATATCGTCATAGTTACGATATCTATAATGGGATATTAAGGTTCAAAAACTCCCTCTTACCTTTTACAGGTGAAAATGATACAAGAAATGCTTATAAACGTTTATATGTAATGAAAACTAAGACATATTTATACCAGAAAATACTGAAAATACTTTACCAGTTCTTGAAAATATGCCAGAAAGACAGTTTCGTTGGCATCTTTTGACATAACATTTCTCTGTGTCAGCCACTTCAGATATAAGTTGTATTCTTTTTGATATAGGGCTTCACTTTTCGATGGAAGTAATGATTGTCTTGCTTTTTCCGCTTTTTTCATAATATCCTCCATTATATCAGAAAAAGATCGTCGATTTGTGGTAAAAAATAAACACGTTTTTAACGGAAAAACATTGATTGATAAAGAAAGTTTGCTTATAAACATGTAACATAGCGACAACCTCTAGCAACAACCAACAATGCTACAATCAACGCTACTTAATTCAAATATACCAGAAAGGTTATGAATTTAAACATTTATTGCGTTCTAAATATGGACATATTGTTATGAAAATCGGTCAAAAATAAAATTATCTATGTACCACGGGAATTATAGAGCCTTAATAACCTCCCTCGGGCCAGAGGCCCTCGGGACGCAAACTTTGCCATCGGTAATTAAGGCCCTCATAATTCCCTTAATACATAAATAACTATAAAATCAAACGTCACATTATAGCTGAAACATTTTGATTGAAAACAGTAAAGTTGTATTTTTACAAACATTTTAGGACTGAAATTAGCTATTTGAATGTATCCACAACCCTTTGGAATAGGGAAAATATACAAAATAAATGATACATGGTTGTATTCTAAATGTCATATGGGGACAAAAAACTGATATACACCAGGTGTCTGATTGAAAATTCGAAAGTATTTGTCACTTCCGGTGAATCCGAAATTTGTATGAAATATTATTTAGAACCATTTAGAATGGGGTCTATTGCGTATATCGTAGATATTACCTTATTACATTATTATTACCTAGCGCCATCTAGCAATTTGTGACCAAAGCGTGAGCGGAGAGTGTTGGATTGAATGCAGAGTTCTCTCTGCCATAGTACCTAGGCAACCCGTACACCACTTCCAACGATGTTGAGTTGTATATGTAGTGAGGGATGTTGGGGAAATAAGGGTCAGCGTAATATTTGGGTTTTTTAAATGGAATTTTTATTGAGATAAAAAACGTGAGGATCTAGGAACGTTGCTAAGCGATAAGCCGGAGATCATTACCTCTTGTCCAGAGCGCTGGGGCATCTCCAAATTTTTCCCCAAGAGAATGAATTCAAACTTTGAAAATTCGAAAACACCACGTGCTTCAGCCCTTGGTGATCGATAAGTTACCCTCTCTAGGGGCAAAAAACCCTCATTTGAATGTTTGTGCATGTTAACAATTAGTGTAGTCTTACTTAGATCGGACATATTTATACGTTCCTCGAACCTCGAACCAAACTTGGTAGTCCAAGACAATGGAATGATTAAGGTACATTATTTATGTGAATTATCTACCTATAATCGTTTAAATATAGTGTATATTAGAAAATAAACCAGGAATCCTGTTAGGAACCCAGTCAAGTATGCACTCTGATCGAATTATTTTGACATACTGCGACACATTCGCAAATATTGAGCATACAAGTCTTGATAACTAACTTATAGAGAAGTGTCCTAGTTGTAAAATGAAACACAGGCTTCAGCAGGGGTGTCCTAGGGATATTTTGCATGAAACAAGTTATCGGATGATTTGTTTTGAACCACATCAATATGGAGAATATATAAATTAATTGGGAGTTTAAATTTGGTATCAAAGAGAGGTCAAAACTCGTAAAATTATTATAGTCATTATGAAACACAAATGCGTATCGAAGGTCAAAACTCGTAAAATTATTATAAAGTCATTATGAAACACAAATGCGTATCGAAATAGCATCTGTTTCGATACGCATTTTTTATTATTCGAAGGTTGGTACAATCGAACTGTCAAATGAAAGTCAGAAGAATTGGGCCCAGGTCACTTTTGAGCGATTTTGGATTTGGTGACACTAGCAGTGGAAAACTCAATGTTTCTATTGATTCAGAGTGTGATTTGACATGAATTGACGAATGGAAACAATAAAAACATTGCATTTTTCACCGCTGGTATCGCAAAAATCAAAAGTAAATTGGGCTTTACGCTCGTGCGTCAGATTTCGAATATTTCAATGTCATCATTGTTACCAATCGAATATGGAATATGTTTATGTTCATATTAATGCAAAATAGAAAAAAATTACATGACACACGTTTTATAAGACAACTTTTATCATAATATACTGATATTCTCTTCTCTCTCTTGAATTTATTTTTGGGACTCATGAATATAGCCACTCTATCTTTATATGATGATAGTGAAAATAAAGACGCACTTATTCAGAATTGGGAATTCAATTGGATATACAGTGACACGGTCCTGAGTTGTAGGAAAATTAAATTTCCTAACAGAGGAATTACAATTCAAGATGAGGGATGATTTCGCATCATTAGTTTTTAGTATGATTTCACAAGAAATAAACCGACAATTTCTCTGCGCAAGATCTCGATATGAACGCTCTTTATATACAAGGAAAGGATGTGAAAATGTCTTCATTCCTGGAAATAGGTCTGCGAGTAAATTGTTTCCTGGAGTTCTATAGCGTGGAGTAACTTCAGTGTAGAATATTTTCATATATTATTATATAAATAATGGTGAGTTTTTTTCAATAATACAATAAATGTTCATAGATGAGTTCTAGACAACAAGAGGGCAATCAGTTATTTATTCTCCTATTGGTGTTTCAAATATGAATTGCGTTTGAATAACTTTCAATCTTTTTCAGGATACTAAACATGGAACAGTTGTTCTCTTTTCCTGGATCTTATTTATCGCGATGTTTACACAAGGTGACGCTCAAGAAGATAAGCCAAATGTTGATTGCAGGTGGGTACTCGAGTTTTCGAGATATCAACTTTTTCAACTTTCGAAAATGTTCGTGCAACATCGTGAAAGCCACTCAATAATATGAAAAGTTAGGTTCATGTTGAACAATGCAAGTTGAGTCTCGCCCATAGTAAATGAAACATACTGTATGGTGTTGATTATTTTTATTTGGGAAACCAAAGAGGACTTCAGGTTACGCGATTTTGTTTTCAGTAAAACAACATGAAATCTCGGTTAAATTGATTGGCTGGTTCCTCAATTTATTCCTACAAAATTAAAAAAAGTTCATGGAAAAACTCGAAAAAAAGATATTCATTGATTAGTAAAATAATTGGTATCAATTCAACTTTCATCTAACAGCATGGAATACGCTCTTTCAACAACATTGATTTGGTAATAATTATGATTGACGTAGATTAGACCTGATGACACTATTTCGTTTCAAAATAGTATATTATGATACAAGTTTTATAAGACGCTAAGTAAACAAGTGCGACAACGTGTCTTATAAAACGTGTGTCATATGAAATTTTTTTTATTTTGAATTTATTTGAAGAATAAAATGGATTTAATATCGATTGATAACATAAACATCTTCGATTGGTAACAATGATGACATTGAAATAATTAAAATCTGACGCACAATCGTAAAGCCCAGTTTACAGTTGAGCGATTTTGATTATTGCAATACCAGCGGTGAAAAATTCAATGTTGTTATTGTTTTTATTAGTCAATTTAAATCAAATTACACTCTGAATTGAAATTTACCAATTAAAACATTGAGTATGTTTCACTGCTAATATCACCAAATCCAAATCACTCAGAAGTAGACTGGGCCAAACTCTTTCTGACTTTCATTTGACAGTTCGATTGTACCAATCTCCGAATAATATAAAATGCGTATCGAAATAGAGGCTATTTCGACACGCATTTGCGTTGCACAATGACTTCATTATACAACCAAAATAGAAACATTTTTTTTAAATGAATCGACACTCTCTGAAAACGATAGATATTGATTGAGAGATCAATAAATTCTTGAAAATAATTAGATGGTGCCAAGTATACCACGTTTTTGTTCAGTTATGAAAATATCTTTTGATATAATGGGTGTGAATTCAAATTTTAATTATGTTTTGTAGAAAAGAATATAAAAATAACTTCAATTGTAATTATGGAGATTATATTTTTTTATATATATAGGTTCGATTTATAATAGGAATATTATTTAATTTCGATTTATAATAGGAATATTATTTAATTTTTTTCAGAAGATTCGTTTTTGCTCCACGCTGTAGAGGAATTGCTGCCAAGAGAGATGCACCATCCTACGAAGATGATATGAGGTGAGTTTGTCATTACGTAGAAAAAAAAACGGGATGTAGAAGTGAACACAACTTAGCAACTTGTATATTTAAATCACTGTTCTGCTCTAATGCCTTTCCCTACCTACACGCATTCAAAAATGAAGAAATAATGTTTTCATGAAATTGCTGAAGAGTTATAGGAATGACATTTTGTATATTAGGGGAAGGAATAGCGACACACATATTTTTATTTAATTACTGCTGTAAATGAGGGTTTCCAACAGTAGATGATGTTTTGACAAGTAACTGATGTGTAACGAACTTCTTCATATATTTTTTATTTTGCAGATTGTTAGCATCGAAAATCTCATGGGATTTTGCTGAGAGGAACCTTCCTGATGTATGAAGATTCCATCAGAGTATTACTGATGCAACATATATTATAAATATATAAACTTGGCAATTTGTTATATATTCGATTCATTTCTAAAATATAAAAATGATATATAAGCTTCGTTATTCTACGATATTATTGAAGCATTAATATAATGATATTTTAAAAGTACCCACTTCTTCAGTAATATTCCGTTATTTAGGATATAATGTATGTAAAGGGCAACTGAATAAAAACAATCTTAGTAAATTACTCATCAACTTCCAGCTGTTCTCACAAGGTTCTCACCTTAATACTCATGAAATCACTCAGGGATCTATTTTAGGGTCTTTAACTCTTCATATTTTCGTCATATATGCAGTTATGGACTAGAATTACAGAACTTGAATGATTGCCTTTCACTTCAGGAAGATCTGCTGGCAAGAAAAAACATCAATTGAAGGGGTTTACTCAGTGCCTCAATGGTTTCCTTGTGAATGATAATAAATAAATGTAGTATCACTAGTATATCGTATATTTTATTCTGAAACAAACTATCACTCGTAACAATTACAATACTGATAACAGTATTTTGTAGAGGTCTACAACTTTATTTTGAAATCAGCCAAAATTATTACGTAAAGAGACAACCTTTGAAAAATCCTGGCACATCCTAGATCGTTTCTGATTATTTAAACTTAAATAAGTCGTTTATCTTGGACTCACATTCTCTAACCTCGTTAATTTTTAGTCTTTCAATATATTTTTGGCAGATGGGGTGATATCTATTAAGGTAAAGACATGGACCAGAAATTCCTGTACGTCATTATAGTCAGTAAATATCCCATTCTAATTCCTAACGTATTCCCGTAATATCGCCTGTGAATATCCAATTATGATAATGGTAGACCATCTGGTTAGTGACCAAGAGTAACCAGAAGTGAGCATACACTTCCTTATTTAAAATGTGTCATCTCATACTGTACCGAATCTGTATCTGAGAGTTTCAACTGAAGTTGTCCAATCAACTCAAATATATCACATCAAATAATGATTTTCTCACATTTTCATTTCATAAGGATATTTTTGAAATCCTTGAGCAATTTGTGACTGAAGGTTCATGCCTGAAAACTGGAAAGGATCCAAAGCATACTCATCTAGAGATTGATATTGGTAAGTACTATTTTCTCTTAATTGAACTAAATGAGGCTCTGAATCATCTGTAAACCATCCTAAACAAAACAAACTACCATCGAGGATCAATCATCAATGGAATTTCATATAAATCAAAAGACACGAAGAAGAAGAGGATATTAAAACCCATCTATACCGGGTGTTTCACAGTGGATGGAACGACATTAGAAGTATCTGGAGAACAGAAAGACAGATCATTTCGAAAATTTGTGGGCGTGGATAATCAAATTTGCTCTATCCGTTTAAAATATTTTCATCAATACAGTGTTGCCGCTTCTATCAAAAAGTAGCAACAACTTTGTTATTTCAAATGAAACACCCTGTATTTTATTTCATTTTTAGATTCTTCCTGAAGAGCTGATTTCGTCGATACATCATACTTGGGGTATAGCGAGTAAGATTAAAGAGATATGGGGTGTGAAAAATCGAGATTTTTCAAGTTTAGGAATTGTTTGTGTCGCAGCTATTCATTTCTGCCGCTAAATTCAAAACCGGAACCATTTCCGGTGAAACCAGAAAGTGAAAAATATGCCGAAACTTTCCTCTTCACATGCCATTCAACTTCACCAAATCTCATTTTGATACACCTAATATTCTAAAAGTTATGATTTGTCAAATAGATTCGTTGACCACCCAGTATAAGGTTAGGTCTTCATTGGCATAAATTGAAAATAAGAGAGGCCCTAGTATAGAACCCTGTGGATCTCCCCTTTTGATAACACCATCCTGACTTATCAAACAAGCAAGAGGAACGTCAACCCCAAGAACTGATCTAAGAACAAAAATGGACGACTCTTGACTCGGTTGGAGAAAAAGAAATGCGTTGCTCGGCGCATCCACAATAGATTTCCCTCGCGAGATACACTTTAATAAATTCTTTCGATTCATCGGGTGATCGGCGAAACCAGCCGCCGCAGCACGAAAAACGAAAAAGAGATATCTCGTCGCATCCAAACAGGTGAACGCACATCGAGATTCCTCAGAGAGGCAACAAGAGATCGCCTAACGCGGGCCTTCGCATTCTAGCGGGAGCGAGAAGGGGCAAAATCAGCGGCTTCGCCTTTTCTCATGTACAAATCGTACATCGCGAACGTCGCGGATCAACTCGCCTGGGCACTGCGCGCGCTGACGATAGTCTATTGTTTCTGTCGTGGTGGTTGTGTTGACGTTCGCGGGTGTTCTTCCAGCTGTGAATCCGGCGATAGGTATTTTTTTATTGATAAAACTCGGGCTGGCAGTTCGATAATCGGCGGACAGGGCGAGCAGAAAGAGTTGGGCGCTCCCAAGTTGGAAAATTCGATGCGGCGTGCTCGTGTGAATGTTTTAATTCGTTCGATTGTTTAACATGGATTAGTTGTTTGGCTAATAAGGTGAGTTTTTCTTGCTCAACCAATTGTTCATCAGTTGCATATTATCTCGTTTGGCAATGTAGTCTTTTGTTTTTTGTTGGCTAATTCGGTTCATTGTTAGGAATAATTGAAACACAAGTTTTACTTTCCAGAGATAAGTATTATGGTGTTTAGATAATCTGATAAGGGGTGCCAAATATTGCGAATGAGCTGTCGCTGTTTATTATTAGATGGAATCGACGAGATCCTCATCGTCACACAAAATAAACATTCCGCTATTAATATACAGCCGGCACTTTTTATCAACAAAATTTGTTCACTCTCCGCCGATTCTTATTGATCAGAAACAAAAATATGCTGTTAATTTTTGGATTGGGCATTCCCAATCACTTTATACTGGATGCAAGGTAAGGCGAGAGGTTTATATTAATGAAGAGGTCTGTGTGGCATTTCCAAATTGGTACCTACTTTCTCCAGAATGAGGACCTCACAATGTCTAATAGGTTATGATGACAGTCACAGCCTTAATATCTATGCCTATAGATGCCTATAGTATTACCCTCGGTATATTACCATTAACCCTGCCATAAACAGTAGATGACCTACCATTATAGATCATCATGTGAGATCGATAATAATTGCGAAATCATCGCAGAAAAATGGGCCATTTCTCCCTTTTCTAGAGATATTTTCACCAAGAACGATTCCGAAGCCAGACTAGAAGGATGCAGAATAGCTACTCTTGCAGTTAAGAGCGTGGATTCGTGAACCTGTGCTTTTATCGAAGCTTCTATTCTTCTGAATTTTATTTTGTAAACCTTAATAAAACGGGAGCTACACAGCTTCAAGAGCTGAACAAGGAATACTTGAAAGTAGCAACGAGATTTGCCATTATAGACACCTCGCTAGACACTGTTCTCTGAGAGATGAAAAATCAGAGAGTGACAGTTGCCGCTACTGCGAAAATTTTGCTTAAACTGCAGAACATTTCATGAAACTGATAAACTTTGCACGAAGTCTCGGAATCCCGGGCCTGTAATAGATTAAAGGTCATGCACAGAAGATCTGATAGGTCGATGTGTTTGAGAGGCTGCAAGCATAGTGAATAGCCCTCACGACGTAGAATTCGAAGATGTAATAAAATCCAGGATGTTTCATCTGAAGTGAGGAAATGAGCAAACTAGTTCATGTCCACTACCTGTTATCCGGAAATATTATGAAACTGACTACATTCAGATCGATAATTCATGATTCATATCTTGTCCTTCAGCGTCCTTCAGTCTTGATGATTTTATTCGAATGGTAACATCAAAAACTTTTGAAGCCGTACTCTATTTTTTATGTTATTCCTCGATAACTACTCTCTTCAATATGAATAATTTTTGTTAATAATATAAATTAAAAACCAATGATGCAACAATACATTTACTTACAGCTCAATTTACAGATTATCCTTTGATAATTTTTCTCACAATCTGTCTGTGAGGTGAAATGATTGATTCATCTAGATACGAAGGTCCTTATCAATTCTTTATAATAAATTAACTTTCTTGGTGATATAATCTGCATAACTAGAGAAAATGAAATTTTCTATTATCACTCCTTTGATTATTCACATTTCTTGAGATGCTTCATTATTTTATTTCTATAATGAGTACCCTCGTGACGAGGGGTTGACCACATGGGAATTCCGGTGTACAATTGATAGGAATTCCGGGGAATTCCTTTCTTTTTGACGCCAGAAAAAATACGAAATGTTCAAGAAAATCCGATAAATTCTCACTAAAAATGTTAAAAAAATTATTTTAACCACTCATGATCATCGATAAGATACAATTTCTGCTGACTGTGATTTTGTAACTTTAGTAGTTTGTATATGAAGGCTATATTTTAAAATCATTTCGAAATGTAGATACAGGAAAAATGTTCCAAAAAATTGTGGCATATACCCTATATTTTATTGCTTTTTCAGATTCTGTCTGAAAATCTGATTTTATTATCATACTTGGGGTCTAGCTGGAACGATTACAGAAATAATGGGTGTGAAAAATTGATATTTTTCAACTTAAGGAATATTTTGTGTCGGACCCGAGGTCGGACCTATTCATTATTGATCAAAACGGCTAACATGTCCCTATCTTGAATATTCGAATGAAAAAATACAGGGTGGTTCATAACTCTGAACCCCCCCATATGTGATTCAGTTAAATATCATTAGATAGTAGGTCAAGAGATAGGATAGGGATATGTAAGCCGTTTTGACCGAGGTTTTGACCATTGATGAATAGTTCTGACACAAAAAATTTATAAAGCTGAAGAATCTCGATTTTTCAAACCATATAGAAACAATATAACTTTTATATGCCACTATTTTTAGGAAATCCTGTATATTTCGAAATACTTTCAAAATTTACCCTTTATCAATGTACGAACTCGATACGAACTACTGAAATGAGAAAAACTTTGAAATTAATGCAGATTCGCTTTAAATCTCTGTCGCGCTAGTAGTGAACCACCCTGTATGTTCCTATGTAAAATAAATGTAAAATTGAATCATGTGTTCGATAGATATGATGATTTACATTTTACACCCTAGATTTGCTGAATTTTTTCTGAATAAAAATGTTTTTCTTGGATTTTCCTTCTTACGGATTTAGATCTAGAAAAAACGAGGGAATATAATAGAAAAATACCATCAGATGATTTATTCTGTTTCCAACGAGGATTTCGATATAATACAATACAGCCTATAGCCTCACTGATGACAAATTTCGAAATTTTGATATCAATAAAATTCGGTATTATTCAGATTCTGTAATATTTAGTGACATCACTCTGGAGCTATAGGTCTGAAGTTTATCTTGAACTCAGAAATCCCCTCGGAAATCCCGAATGATTTTGTGTGTGATGTTCCTAAATATTTAATATTTCACCGGATTTCTTCGGAATTCCCCTGAAATTCCCCGGAATTACTCGGGAAGAAATATGTCAATTCGAACCGAGATTTGAACAAATAACGATGGAATTTTGAAACTAAATGTAGATAATACTCGGAATTCCGGGGGAGTTACGGGGAAATCCGAATATATCATCTGATAGTATTTTTCTATTTTATTCCCTCCTTTTTCCAAGATCTGAATCCGTAAGAAGGAAAATCGCCATAACTTTCGAACGGATGGACCAATTTTCAACTTCGCTCATACCAATCTGCTTATTTTTTTTCATAGAATTCGTTTCTCCAATCGAAAAAATCGAAATTAAAAAAAACTTTTTTATCATAGAAAAAATGTAGAAAATCGCCATAACTTTCGAACGGATGGACCAATTTTCAACTTCGCTCATACCAATCTGCTCATTTTTTTCCATAGAATCCGTTTCTCCAATCGAAAAAATCTAAATAAAAAAAAACTTTTTCATCATAGAAAAAATGTAGAAAATCGCTTTCGAACGGATGGACCAATTTTCAACTTCGCTCATACCAATCTGCTTATTTTTCCCCCCGTAATTCCCCAGGAATTCCGAGTATTATCTTTTAGTTTCAAAATTCCATCGTTATTTGTTTAAATCTCTTCCGGAGGAATTCCGGGGAATTCCAGGTGAATTCCGGCTTATAGAAATTCCAGTGTACACATTTTCTCCTAGTGATCAACCTCTCGCCTCGTGAGTACCTATATAAAAAATATATCAGTATCAATTGGATTGTATCTGTTTCTCACGTAATATATTCATGTTCTTATTGCCTAGCTTGGTGAACTATGAATGCTTCAGAATCATTTACCATCGTGAGTAAATACAGGGAGGGCCAATGGAAACTTTCCACCCTAATTTGTGGGAGTTCAAATCAACATCTTAAAAAACGCTCGAATACGTCGATATTTGATTTTAGGGGGAACTAATTTTCAGTTTTTTTCACCCCCGTAGCTTTAACCCTGTAGCTGGGGGGTGAACAACCCTCAAAATTTGAATAGGGAAAAGGGGTCGTGCCATACCTCTTTTTGAAGGTCTCATTGAGTTCTTCATGACCCTATAATTTTGCCCTATTATTGTCATCGATAACGAAATGACAGGTTGTCAAACTCTTGGAAATAGAGTGGAAAATTTGTGGGATTGAAAATCAAAATTGTGGAATGTTCATGGCTGACATTTTGAACAGCTTGGAATTTAAATTTGACGTGTCCACCTGATTATTGCACTGGTAACTCGAATGATTTGGTATTTTTATTACGAAAACAATAGTCTCTTACCAAGATTTTGACAACCTGTCATTTCGTTATCGATGACAATAATAGGGCAAAATTATAGGGTCATGAAGAACTCAATGAGACCTTCAAAAAGAGGTATGGCACGACCCCTTTTCCCTATTCAAATTTTGAGGGTTGTTCACCCCCCAGCTACAGGGTTAAAGCTACGGGGGTGAAAAAAACTGAAAATTAGTTCCCCCTAAAATCAAATATCGACGTATTCGAGCGTTTTTCAAGATGTTGATTTGAACTCCTACAAATTAGGGTGGAAAGTTTCCATTGGCCCTCCCTGTATATTCACTCTTGTCTTGAGATGCAGAGGAGCAAGCAGAGCTTCCAGGCCAACTTTTTATCTCCAAATTTGGACTAAATTAATCACCTCTGAACTTTTTCGCCATTGATCGTGCTGTTTTTCTGATGAAGACGCTGTGAAGCAGCTTTCAATAATTAATAATGAACATTAGTAACTGTATATCAACTGTTGTTTGGAGAAGAGCACACTATTGGGAATCTATGGTAGATATCTTGACGTGAAAATCACAACAGAATGGTAAATTATGAATGAAATGACATCTTGACATTGGTCCTTCGAGCCAGATCGATGAGTATAACTTGAGTCCGGAATTCAGGAAATTCAACAACCAAATGAAAATTGGAAGGAGTGAAACAGCAATTAAGGTCGTATTCCCTCTTCTCCCCATTGAATTGAATTATTTTTTCGATGATTTTTTCATTGACATTTCGTTGACAAAGAAAAATGTAATGTAATGTACCTACCTAAAAAATGTATCGATGGGTATATATCAGTGCTGTGATATTCAATGGAGGAAGAACTGGAACATCACGATAGAATTCACGTTGCATTTTAATATCATAATTATTTCACACTCATTATAGCGTGTCAGAAGTTTGTATTTCATAGTTACTCGGTTAAATAGAGTGAAAAAAAAATAGAATTAATACATCTTGTATACTTGCTACATTGCTAGAGAACAAAATGAATACCTACCTATACAGTGTGTACCAGCCAAATGGAATAAATTCGTTAATAAATAAACGGTGGCGTTTTAGGAAAAACGCTCGGACACGTCGATTTTTATCTTTAGTTGCGCTTTTTTTCAAAAAAACTTTTTATACAGGGTGTGTCATGCCACAGTGGCCAATATCAACTTTCTTATTTTAAATACAACACCCTGTATATTTTTCAATTTTTGGATTCCTCAGAAAATTCTAGACATATTTCTTGTACAATGTCCTATACCTATCATCAACTGTTTCGGAAATATTAAGTGTTTTCGGATTTATTGCAACAATTAACATGGAAAATAGAAAATTATTTGATTACAGAAATTCGCTGCAATACTTTAAAAAACTAAAAAGTAATTCCGTTTATTTCTTGATATTGTAAAAACAAAGAAAAACATGAATGTCAACGTAGATGTTCAAAATGCTCGCCGCGAACGTCTTGGCAACATCCTAATCTTGTGTAGAAATTTCTTCTAACGTTACTCAACATCTCAGGTGTGACCGATCTAATCGCATGGGTTATTCGTCTTCTTAAGTCAGCCAAGTCGAGGGATTTAGTTTGGTATACAATACTTTTGGCATATCCCCATAAGAAGAAGTCTAATGACGTCAGATCAGGGGATCGTGCTGGCCATTCCATCGATCCTCGCCTCCCTATCCACCGATTTGGAAATATTTGGTTAAGGTACTGCCGGACATTTATTTGATAATGGGGCGGTGCTCCATCTTGCTGAAACCATATCATATTCGCAGGAACTTGTGGGTTTGCTGGATCAGGATATAAGTTTGTCAAAGTCGGCACGACATCATTTTGGAGCAGTGCTAAATAATTATCTCCATTCAAATTGCCATCAATGAAAAAGGGACCTATGATATGATCTCCAACAATTCCTGCCCAAACATTAACCTTTTCGGGATATTGTGTATGTTCTTCCCTCATCCAGTGAGGATTTTGTGCAGACCAATAGCGGCAATTTTGACGATTAGCATGACCGTGAAGTGTAAACGTGCACTCATCAGAAAAAAGAACATGTTCTAACTGCATCACATTGTTATCAAGCATTGCCATCATTTGTTCACAAAAATACAGTCGCCTATCAAAATCGTCTTCCAGGAGCTCCTGAGTTGGTATCAGTTTATAGGGATGCATTTTATTTTCTTTTAATGTTCGAAAAATTGATGAATGGCCAACATTGAACAGTGGGGCTGCTTTTCGACTAGAATTATGTGGGTTTTCTTCAAACTCAAGCATAATATCCAATTTGGTTTCATCATTTATTGTATTGGCAGCTGCTTTTTTTATCGTTCTTACATGACCAAGCTCGCGAAACTGCTTTTCTATTTTACTAATTGTCCCTTGGGATATGGGCGGCGAATCTGGAAATTTTTCATGAAATAACCGAGCAACTTAACTTTGTGTCCGTATGTTGTCTCCATAACCAATCATCTGTAGAATTGTTATTTTGTGCATTTCTGTTAAATAAACCATTTTTCTGATATTATGGAGTTAACGAAATTAAAGCGACTATAACACTGACACTAATCACTACTGTCATGCAGACAGACAACACTCTGCTAAGGCCGTGCGTTTTCAACGCAAGTAAACAAGACTTTTTATAGTTCTTTTATTTCACATCAGTAAGAAGGAACGCTAAAATGGTTTTTGCTTACTTTCTCATTATCAAAACCTAAATGGGAAATAAGTATTGAGTGTGTTGCAGCGAATTTCTGTAATCAAATAATTTTCTGTTTTCCATGTTAATTTTTGCAATAAATCCGAAAACACTTAATATTTCCGAAACAGTTGATGATAGGTATAGGACATTGTACATGAAATATGTCTAGAATTTTCTGAGGAATCCAAAAATTGAAAAATATACAGGGTGTTGCATTTAAAATAAGAAAGTTGATATTGGCCACTGTGGCATGACACACCCTGTATAAAAAGTTTTTTTTGAAAAAAAAGCGCAACTAAAGATACAAATCGACGTGTCCGAGCGTTTTTCCCAAAACGCCACCGTTTATTTATTAACGAATTTATTCCATTTGGCTGGTACACACTGTATAAATCTTTCTTCTTCAGCAGAAAATTTGGTAGAAACTCCCTGCTATGCTCTTGCATTTGGCCATAAAGAAAGACCATTTTGGTTTTCACAATGTTGTTGATTGCAATTCTTGCATGGGGTTGGATCAAACATTTTTGGCCTACCCTCGAGCCAAAATTGGTTGATTCTGAGCCAAATCCCTTTAAGACTGAATCTAGACCATCATCAGTCAAGCTCGAACATACTGATTATGAGACAGAAGATGATACTCTCTGGTGAATATTGACTCAAATCTTCAACGAATAATACCCACTATTTTCACTGATTTTCTATTCGATGTCTAAAGTAATTAGAGCGATAACTGATTTGAATTCATGATTCCATTATCAGGATACTCTACATGAAAATGCTTTCTGAATTTCATACATGGTTTCACAAGGAATCCTTGATCACACACATACCTTATCGATTTTTTAGAGGTTCCAAATAATCATCATCTAAATGATGAATTTTACATAGCAGGTAAACTGAGGTGTGGGGTGTTTATCAGGTGTTTATCACCAACACCTCCCATGTAACTATATATACGCTTGAGGAAATGGAAAAACACAATGTGGATAAGATAGTTGCCCATCAAGAGTCTGATGTGTTCGCTAGTGTTTTGTACCTACCTACAGAGTAAGTACCCATTATCGTGATATTATACCAGTGTGTAATATCACAAGAAATGTATGGCAATGTCGATGAAAAACATCAATATCAATCCGAACCTGAAGTTTAGGTATTTCGTTACCCACGCTTGCTGTAAATTGAACATTGCTAAACATTTTATTACTCTTACCTTATATAAGATTTACGATACACATAATAATCTGCGTAGAAAAAACAGAGAACATGAGGACACGTAATTGATTTCGAATACTTTCGCAAGCCGTGCAAAGTTATATCCAAATGGTGCGAACCATGCATTTTATCTTTCAAAAATTCAAATATGCAGGAAACCAAAGTCAAACCTGGGGAATATTTTGGAAAAGAAGGATTAAGTCTACGACTCATCGTAAAATTCCTGTGAAATGGTATTTTCATTATACTTCTTCGAAATCACTTTATTTTCATCTATATTAGTAATACGGAAACAGCGTACGGAAAAACTTTGAGAATAACCATGGGAACAAATCATACATGCCAAACACTGTATTGGCAGCATTGTTTAGGGCCAATTTATGCATCATTGTATTTATCCTAATCTTGTGTCATAATTTATGCATCACAGTCTTGAGACTTAAGAATTATGATATGACAATTAACAATCCATCGATAGCGATTGATATTTGTTATCAATTATTATATTCGAGATTATATCTATATCTGAATATTATATTCGTTATCAATTATTGCCACAGACATCGATATTGGTGACAAAAACCAAATTTAATGTCATTTGTATTGACAGGTCGGGGTCGACGCATGCGTATTTCATATGTGGTCTCAATCATAAGCATAAAAGTTGAAAATTTGTAACTTTCAAGGTCGTGCTTTAATGATTATGATTAAGACTGAGACTAAAAATGTTGCATAAATGCACCCATTGAAATGTATGCTTTTAACTTGATTATATGATTAAGACGTAGACTGTGACTAAGGATAAAGACAATGATGCATAAATTGGCCCTTATTCTCTGTCAATAAAATTTATGTCAACAAAATGAACTCAGAAGAAAATCCCGAAATTCCCGATGATATTCTAGACCAGTAAAATCAAGTTCGAGATATGAACATAAATATCAACTTTTTACATAATGGCGAAATATGAACAAAATCAAAACTGTAAGTGACGATATTCTCCTAGTTTATTTTGTCGAAAAAGCTAAATCCATGAAATCTTCCACGTTATGGAGTCGATTCTCAATGCTAAAGAGTTGTTTGGCCATTAAAGATAATGACATCAACAAATATCCAAAAACTATTACTTTCCTGAAGCGTCAAGCTGTAGGATATATTCCAGAAAGTGCGAAGTTTTGACAGCTAAACAAATGACAAAATTTTTATGTGAAGCTTCAGGAAGGTATCACGTAAACTGTTTTTTTCCTACGACCACGTATGAAAACGTTAATAATCACACTGTTTTGTTATTCAGAAAGTAGCTCATCACCATGGTATTGTTTATTTGAAAGAAAAAAAGCACTAGTGTTGATATGAAGAATATCACAACGATTGCCTGAATTGATAGAAATAATTAGGTATATTGTGAAGGTACTCACTGTCAATATATAAGCGTTCTCAAATTAAATTGATATTATTTATTGAAATTTCTGTCTCGTTTTAAATTATACCGAGAATTGTCTATCTATTAATTTTAATGTGTTTGATACATAACCTCTGAATTAACTTTGAAACCTCTTTGCTGGAACTATTTCGATGTTGATGACAGAGGGTTAAATTATTCAAAAGAGTACGGCTACAGTTTTATGAGCGGCTTGCTGCTTGCATCAGTTTGATATCACAGTATCACCAAAGAGAAGATTATTTGGTATCACAGATGTTTGCAAAGAGTCAAGGACGCACTAACTCGAGTAACTCGTACGCGCTTGCGAACTACATACTTCTATGGTTCTGTATTCCTGGTTGCGTGATTACTGGCGCTAGCAGGCGAATGGTGACAAGGTTGTTTATGTACGCTGGTGTCAATATCAATAAAATTTGTCCAAACTGAACTAACTCAATCAATCAGTAATTCACACAATGAGGAATTGTCGGAGAAGTATTCAAATATCGTCTTGAATATGGAAATAAACAGTACTTGATATTGAATCAAAACCACCTGAAATTCTAGAGACCGATCAAGTTACATTTTTTACAAAACCTCCCGCGAAATGAAAGTATTCGGAGTCGTAGGAAAAATAGTGTACAAAACTCGTTGGAAAGTGCACTACCTTCACTCGTTACGTTTCCGCACTCACCGCTACGCGGCTCGTGCTAAACGACTACTCGTGTGAAATATGTCACTTTCCACACTTGTTGTGTATAATATACTAAACCCTTCTCACTTGCAAAATACAGCAACTGTATCATTCGTTCGAGAAAATCAAGACATTTGCGATAAACTGTGGAAATAAAAATGTTACAAGTTTCTTTTGAGTCTTATGTTATCATTTTCAACGAAGTATAATAAAACGTAACGTTCATTACACGTCCAGAAATGATTTTTCCGTGCTTGCATGACTACCCGTCATGAATTTGCTACAAGCGTACGAAAAAATATCTATATCCGTATTAGATGAGACCAAGAACCATCGCTGAAAAAAGTTAGCTCCAATAGAAAAAACCGAAATTATAGAGAAATACATCATTCGTACTTTCAGGAAAAAACCTCGAAGCCTATCGAATTTGGTACACTCTGTACTTCCAATAGGATACTATGCTAGAAATGTTGAAAACTTTCTCAGCTAGTTACGCCTTTATCTCGACTCTACATATTTAAATAAGAGCAAAATATGCGGCTGAGTTCGTCTTTCAGTCCGAGTGGTATTAGTCTCGGAAGGTGACCTTGAGGGTTCTCGAACTCATCTTCATGCTTAAGACAATGAAAATGTCAGTGTACATCCTCACACATACTAGTACGGTTATTTATGTAAGATCTCGTAAGATGCATTTCACTGTCTTATCTGATCAATCCATTTAAAACAACTACCGATTCATAATTTGATGATTCAATTAATATTATCCAATTTGGTGACTGGGATAACTGATTTTGCTCATTATCGTCGTTACATTACTACGTACAGGTGTAGAAATCAATTTGATTCGATTTTCAATAAGGCAGCAAATGTTTATGATGTTTGATTTCATGTGGAACAATGCATATGAATAATTAGTATGTATAAAAAATATGTACATGCACTGAAAAATATACCTTTTCCTATGACCCCGTATGAAAACGTCAATAATCACACTGTTTTGTTATTCAGAAAGTAGCTCATATCACCATGGTATTGTTTATTTGAAAGAAAAAAAGCACTAGTGGTGATATGAAAAATATCACAACGGTCGCCTGAATTGATAGAAATAATTAAGTATATTGTGAAGGTACCCACTGTCAATATAAGCGTTCTCAAATCAAATTCATATTATTCATTGAAATTTCTGTCTCGTTTTGAATTATACCGAGAATTCTTTATCTATTAATTTCAATGTGTCTGATACATAACCTCTGAATTCACTTTAAAACTGGAACCTATACTCTTTGCTGGAACTATTTCGATGTTGATGACAACGGGTGAGATCATTCAAAAGAGTACGGCTACAGTTTTATGCGCGGCTTGCTGCTTGCATCAGTTTGATATCACAGTATCACCAAGTATCACCAACGAGAAGATTCTTTGGTATCACAGATGTTTGCAAAGAGTCAAGGACGCACTAACTCGAGTAACTCGTACGCGCCCGCGCACTACGTACTTCAATGGTTCTGTATTCCTGGTTGCGTGATTACTGGCGCTAGCAGGCGTATGGTGTCAAGTTTGTTTATGTACGCTGGTGTCAATGTCAATAAAATGTGTCCAAACTAAACTAACTCAATCAGTAATTCACATAATGAGGAATTGTCGGAGAAGTATTCAAATATAATCTTGAATATGGAAATAAACAGTACTTGATATCAAATCAAAACTACCTGAACTTATAGAGACCGCTCAAGTTACATTTTTGACAAGACCTCCCGCGAAATGAAAGTATTCGGAGTCGTAGGAAAAATAGTGTACAAAACTCGTTGGAAAGTGCATTTCCTTCACTCGTTACATTTCCGCACTCACCGCTACGCGGCTCGTGCTAAACGACTACTCGTGTGAAATATGTCACTTTCCACACTTCTGTGTAATATACTATTTCTATGACATTTGCTCGGACGTTTGTTATAACAACCACCAAGTGAAATCCAGTTTCATGTAACAATCTGATGCATTATCTTTGAATAAAACGTCTGCGTAATGCACTTTTCCATATACGTAGAATAACACACACACACAGTTTGAAATTATATGTGGGAGTATCTGTAATGGGAATATTTATGCTACATGGGTTTGGTAGGTACTGATTCGCAGTGAAGTCATTAGAAAGTAGATTTTCAAATGTCCGAATTTTTTCCCACATGTCGAGCATGATAGGAGGTTGAATATTAAAATTTTTTAGACAGCCAACATCATAGGTACGTACCCACAACAACTTATTATCACATATATATTTAGGTGGGTACTCATCATTCAACATGAATCAAGGAAAAATATGGAAATCTGAAATAACAGTTGACTGAACTCTTGAATAATTCAATAATTACCAAAGCACAAATAAAAAGAGTTTGTGTGCAACTGATACTCAACCTTAGAAACAGTTACTTACTTTGGTTGTTGACGTAGTTATCATTCTGTTACGATATTAGCGAATGGGACATGTTTTTTGTGGTTTCATTTCACATTTTATTGGTTATCTGAAATGCATATTTCTAATAATGAAACTTTATGAAAGAAGAGATAGTAAAAATATCAAAAGTGAGAAAACAACAAAACAATTATTGGAAGGAAATTGAAATATATACACACATATTCAAATCTATTAGGTTATGAAGGTAATAGAAGAATTGTATATTTTTCAGCATTTTTCTTTTCAACTTCTGCAAAATCCAACCGCAATACCCAAATATCTCTATAAAAAAAAATCTCCTTTTGAGAGCATTGCTAACCTAACTTATCAGTTCCCATTCCTTTTGTTTCTGATGATCAAGCCTCAGTCTTGTTGTTATGGTTACACTTTCCTCTATTTGAAAATCCTAAATGCTGTGTGGAATATTCATTCTAGAAATTGTTCAGAAAATGCTTATCTGAGTGAGTTTCGTGAATGAATAATTCAGCAGTTGAGATGATGAACTAGTAGCTTATTTTGATAATCAGTTGAAGAAAGCATATAATATATAGATTTGGGTCTACTGATTATCGATACTCAATTATTTGTTCCTTTAGAAGCATTTTCTTGTCATTATTATTCGATGATGCTTTATCTATCATGAAGACAAATCAGTCTAGACGTCAGGACAAGATATCTATCAAGGATTTAAGGAATACTAGGTGATTATTGAAATTCCGTGAAATTCATTTACATTTAGAAATCATTTGCTTTCTTTGTCGTGACTATTTTCCATTCCTGTCAGAATTGCGCATCATACATTTCTTCTTTCATAAACACTACTTTGTTGTCTGATCTGATGTATATGCATTATGCCATGGTTATGAAAATCGAATCTAATGATAGTGAAACTCTCACTAGAATGCTCTAGGAATATAACTATAAGAGGGCTAACATGACAGCAACAGAGAGTAAAAGTTAAAATTATTTATTATGATTGTCTCAATTATCAATTGTCGGTAGGTAATCATACACTTACATTGACATTAGACTCACACTTGGATTTGCTTGCTTTCCAATGTTTTGCACTAGAAAGTGAATATGTGCTCCATTTTTTTTAATGGAGGCAACGCCTGCATGACGATATTGTTGAATTAATGCGATATTTATGAGGTTATCAACTTTATTGATAGTTACGTCTGTATTTTGAAGTGGTCGATGAACAAGTTAGGTATTTCTATACATGTGGGAGAATAAATAAAAAATGAGGAAGTCGATGAGGAAATTGAACTTCTTGTACACTGAAAAAAATATGGTACATAATATCAATAAATGCCGTTTATCACCTATTCGTTCATTTGCACAATGAATTTTTCATCAAGTCAATGTATAAATATTTAATGAAATATGTCAGTATTCATTGAAAAAATGAATTCGTATTCATTGTTATTGATGATGATCGTTGTTCAGAACAATGCACAGGTTTCGTTGTGATTATGGAAAAATTCAATGAGACGATTAAAGAGTTCACTGTGAAAATGTTATATTTATTATCATATCAATGAAAATAATTCATGATCCCAGAGCAATTACTACACTATTTTGAGGAATAAAGTTCATGATATCAATAAATAAGATTCATTACCTCTTCGTTTATTGGCATGATGTATTTTGATTGCGTCAATGAATAATTATTTACCGACATAATGTATACATTTAAACAATACATTTTGGATTGAGATTAATGATGATAGTTATTCAGACCAATAAAAAGATTTGGTTGGGGCTTTGGGAAAAATCGTTCAGCGCAAGAAAATGTGTACTCGTTTCCAGAAAGTATTGATAAAAGTATTTATTTCAACGGTCTGGCAATGGACCAGTGTGGTCAAATTGTTCTCAAATCAACTAGCTATGTCAGGAACAGAAGACCAATGATTTAATTATGTTGTTCCCAACATAAAATTCAGTACATTTCACTGACATATGAAGTTCATATGGTCAATATAGGTATAGGTACAAGTTCAAATAAGTTCATTGGCATAACGTACTCAGATTATTTGACATTGAAGACCTATTTTCATTGATTCATCGAATATATTTCATTGTCTCAATGTGAAAGGACGTAATATTGATGTTTCAACCATCAAACTATTAATCGCGTTATTGTATTGATGAACGTATTCATTAGGATGAAAAAACAGAAGATTGAACTCATCTCCATTGATTCTTCGAATATATTTCATTGTCTCAATGTATACGTACATCATATTAATGTACCAATCATCAAACGATGAATCTCGTTATTGTATTAATGAAATTATTCATTGAGACGCTGAAACAAATATGTGGAAGGGAGGCTTATCATAGAATAATCTGAAATTCGGCATCTATAGATAGTTGTATAAGCTTGGTTATATTTTTGAATTGCCAACGTATTGTTTTCTCGCTTTCGTGAGAGTTGTGAAGTGCTGGTGTCACGTGAGTTGGGTATTTTTCGTATAGGTTGAAGGAAAGTTATACAACAAGTGTTCTTATTTGAAAAGCACATTTAAAACTGCTGTAATGACGAAAGCTCAGAAGGTACCTACCACCTACAAAAGAATTAGGATTAAAAAAAAAGTAGGTAAGGAATCATTATTAAACCTATATGTTGATATTATATATTCAGTAAGACCGGGGCACCCTCATGAAATCTAAATTTTTAACAGAATCACACTTTTGGAAACTCCATTCATATCAGCACTTATTTTCGAAGGATTATTTTGAATTTTGAATTTATTGATTTGATGTCGAAAATTTCAATCTATACATTTTATGTATGAAACACTACAGATTATTTATGAAATTTCTTCAGATCCAGAAACAAACGCTGCAGCGCCTGCAGCCTGCATGAAGGCTTTCAGATATGATAATCTGACGGCAGAAGGTTCGATACTTACTGGAAATCTTACAGCCACTATATACTTCAATAAATACATGGAAGGAAGAAAGAAGACGTATTCAAGAACTAACCTCAGTACAAACGGCCCTCTGGGTTTCGTCTGGTAAGCTAATAATAAGAAGTATACCTAATAGAGCATTTGCTCATCTCACATATTTTTTAGATTAACATGGACTACAACGTTTTACATGACAATGTCAATGGATAATTGGGAACCTTGCATGGAAAAAATTTTCCTCAAAATGTAATGGACAATGGAGTGAATATTTATCGCGAAATGATTGAATTAATTCAATCGAAAAAATTTTTAGTGGACTTCCTATCAATAATCCACTGACCAGTTTCTTGTGTTCAGAATTTGCATTTCAAATAATTTTATTATTTTGCAATGTATACATACTTTTCATCGTTTTCGTAGTGAGTTACATGGAATATTCGTTATGTTCTGATATCGCCTCTGATATTTCTTTCAATTATTGTAATGATATGTTAACCTATAGTTAATATGAGGATTTGTTATGTGAATGATATTGGAGGTATTGTATTTATATAAGTAGGTACAGATTAATATTAGTCAATGTAATGTATTTGTTTTATTTTTATAATAATAAATTATAATCATTCTTCATTCTTGTAACATCTAGAGAACCCTTATCTTGTCACCTGTTTGGGCTTCTATTATCACTAATATGTGGAACTATGCTTTTGGTTTGAGTATTTTGCACGATAAATATTCTTTATTATTAATCTCAGG
This sequence comes from Chrysomela aeneicollis, assembly GCA_029955515.1. NCBI lineage: Eukaryota > Metazoa > Arthropoda > Insecta > Coleoptera > Chrysomelidae > Chrysomela > Chrysomela aeneicollis. The sequence continues at coordinate 32,150,983 of JARUHQ010000001.1, forward strand.
AAAAGGTCCATGGCATCTCAAAGTGGAGTGTTGGTCAATTGAGTATCACCTAATTTTATCAGAAATATAAAATTTTCTGATCAATGCCTGTTCTTGTCACTATTTCGCAGTTGTTACAGGATAATTTTTCATCTTGAGGATAAATTATCGAAATTTGAAACATCCAAATTATTTAGCGCTGGTATACCTCCTCTTCTCCTTCAGCTTCAGAGATCAATTGATCGAACTTCAATACATGCAGTAAACTTTCTATATGTCACTTTTGTGAATTATTTACATTAACAAAAGTAGTATTATAGCAAGAATGCAGCATGTGTTTGAGTTCGATAAATTATCTCTGAAACTGAAGGAGAAAAGGAGGTACCTACAACAGCGCTGTGACATCCTGTATATAAAAAAATCAATAAGGAACCTTTATTGCATTGATGATCAATATGCATCAATTCAATGAATACCATTTATTCAAACAATGAACAAAATTAATCAATTCAATGTATAGAGAGAGCATTTGGATGATAAACGGAAACATATATTAAATGAATACTATTCATTGAAATAACGACCAATATTCTTGAATTCAATGAACAACTGTTCATTTGTTCGATGAATGGAATTCGTTACAGTAACGAACCTATGTTATGTAATTAATCATGAAATTAATGAAAGCGTTCATTAATATTATTAACATTCATATTCTTAATAAGGATAACCAGTGTTACATTGACACAACGATTGCGTTCATCGGACCAATATTAATGAAATTGTTCATTGAGTCACTGTACTTTTTCATTGTATTTAGGTACCGATTTCTTTCTGTGTACCTGACAGCTCTCATAATTTAAGCTGATGGATCATTACTTCAGTTCATCAGATACAACCTGAAACTAATAGGTACAGCAATTTCATTTGCTTCCTGTTGAGATCTGAACCAGTAGAATTGAATTGAAGAAGTACAAGCAAAAACTATATTCTATCAGATCTTATGTAGGTAATTATTGCATCGTCAACTCATTCATATAGTAGAATTGAGGATCTGACAACAACCTCTCATTGCAGTATTAGTAGCTGAACTAAGTACGCACTAAATCGGGTACCTACTTAGCCATGAACATCTTGAAAATCCTATAATGGTTTTCCTATTTTGGTTCTATAATGAAGTCATTATAAAATGCGTATCGAAATAGCATCTGTTTCAATACACATTTTTTATTACTCGGAGGTTGGTATAATCGAACTGTCAAATGAAAGTCAGTAGAGTAAGGCCCTGCTTACTTCTGAGCAATTTTGAATTTGGTGATACTAGTAGTGAAAAACTCAATGTTTGATTTGAATTGACCAATAGAAACACAAAAAAAAATTGCATTTTTCACCGCAGGTTTCGCAAAAATCAAAACAGTTTAACAGTAAACTTGGCTTTACGCTTGTGCGTCAGATTCTAAATATTTCAATGTCATCATTGTTACCAATCGAAGATATTTCTGCTATTTATCAATATTCAATAATTTTTTTCAATAAAAGACTCAAAATTAATGCAAAGTATAAATGAATTCAAGAATATAATACTTGAATACCAAACTAAAATAGAATTGGGGTTTGCAAACCATGACACGTGTTTCGGTTTATAATTAATTTCTTCAGGTGGAGTTCTGAACAAATTACTCCTAGGTTTTTTTGAAAGGTTTTATAGAAACGGAAGATTACCTAATGGTCATGAAATCATCATTATTGTGATATAAATTCAAATCATTAAACAAATATGGTGATCTTTCGAGTTTATTGATTTCAAGACTTTATGAAAACTTTCGTCCTTTCTTTTCGATTATGTAAAATTCCAAAATCGTTAGTAAAGCAATGCTCCTCTATAAATAAGTGATTGGCAGATGTTGACTTAGTTTAATGATACTTGATAACCTCGAACTTTTGAGATGTTTTTTTCAGAATACTCATCCATTTTACCATGGATCAAATCACGTATTGATAATTCATCTCTGTAGCCAATTTCAAGTCATTTACTCCAACCATTCGTTCAAGTAATCACAAATTCATACTTGGTTCCGTCTACTTCCCACCGAAGTCAAATGTTAACTTGTACCGTACACACTATGACCTGGTGGAATCACTAAATGAACAGAATCCTAATACTAGAGTTTACATCTTTGGCGATTACAATCTTCCTAACATCACTTGGCAAGTTGAAGATTACTGTTCTCTCGGTTCTCCAACTATTGGCTCATCACCAGCTGAAGCCGAGGCCATCGAAGTTGTTTCCAATCTATGTGCACTCCACAATTTATTCCAGTCAAACAATATACGAAAAAACCGGAGGATTATTCTGGATCTCGTATTAACCCCTACCGAACTCACTGTAAACGAATCTGCAGATGTGTTGTTGCCACCTGATGCTCACCACCCAGCCATTGAAACAATAGTGCAAGTGGGAACAGAATTTCATGAGTCTCAGGCTACAGAACACTCATATGACTTCCGAAACGCTGATTACGAGCTGTTATGCCAGTATCTCGGTGCTGTCGACTGGGATGCCCTTCTACTGGATAAGGACCTATTCGGAATGCTTCATAGTTTTTACGATACCCTGTACTCATTTATCGAGGTATTCATTCCACTCAAGAGGATCACCAATCGTTTCGTTTCCCTTTTGGTTCAGCCCACAGCTTAGGCATTTGACTCAGGAGAAGAGGATCGCACATCACATTTATAAAACTACTAGATCTCATGAAAGTTACTCAGTATTTAGAGAGCTTAGAGCTCGTTGTAAGACTCTGTCTAGAGAATGTTATTCCAATTACATCAGTGGTGTTGAGGTCAATATCGGGGATAACATCAAGGCCTTCTGGGATTTTGTAAACGGCGCTAGGTCAGGCTCTACTTTGCCAGTTAAAATGTTTCTTGGCGATTCCGTTGCCTCTTCCGGCACTGAAGTCGCTAATCTGTTTGCACGCCACTTTTCCTCAGTATATACCGATCAAATCCTAAAGCGCAATGATTGTAACATCGACGCTCAACTCAACATTTGCTTTTACCATATCCCTATCTCCACCATATTTGAGAAGCTAAGCAATCTCGATGTTAGAAAGGGTCCGGGGCCCGACGCTATTCCCCCCATTCTTCTTAAAAATTGTAATTATATATTGTCTAGACCACTATTTCATATCTTCAACAAATCCCTGGATACAGGTATCTTTCCAGACTACTGGAAGCTTTCCTACATAACACCCATATATAAATCAGGTAATAAATCTGACATTAGTAACCATCGTCCAATCTCAATTCTTAGTACAATCCCTAAATTGTTCGAGAGCATCGTTACAGATTATATGACTTTTGACTGCTCAGGGCTACTGATCTCCAACCAGTTTGGCTTTTCATCCGGAAGGTCGTCTGAACTCAATTTGATCACCTATACCAATACTCTGTCTAAAGCTCTTGATAGGGGTAGTCAGGTCGACTCCATCTATACCGATTTCTCCAAGGCTTTCGACAGGGTTAATCATGGGCTTCTAACCCACAAACTCAGTAGGTATGGTTTCGGTGGAGCGATTCTGAAGTGGATTGTCGATTATCTGACAGGCAGATACCAAATAGTGAGATTCAAGCACCATTATTCTTTTGAATTTCCTGCAACCTCGGGTGTGCCCCAAGGCTCACATCTTGGCCCCTTACTTTTCAACATGTTCATTAATGACATCACTTCATGCTTCCACTACAGTAATGCCCTACTATTTTCCGACGACCTAAAGCTCTATCGTATTGTGAATTGTGTTGATGACGCCGCTGAGTTACAGAGCGATATCTGCAGACTTGCTACTTGGTGCTTAACAAATGGTATGGGCCTAAACATAAACAAATGTCATATCATACGTTTCACTCGATCCCATCAGCCTGTCATTTTCGATTATACCATCAATGGACAACCCCTGGACGCTGTCGACCGTGTCAGGGACCTTGGAGTAATTCTTGACGAATCCCTAACCTTCACTTACCACATAACCTCCATTGTCAACAGGTCTACCAAAATGTTGGGATTTATTAAGAGGACAACTCGTGACTTCACTAGTCTGGGTGCCATCAAAATCCTATATTGCACACTTGTTAGAACTCACCTCGAATATTGTTCCTCTGTCTGGTCACCACATTATGTAACCCAGATATCCAAGATTGATCGTGTTCAAAAAAGCTTTCTTAGATATGTTTCTTTCAAATCTAATTTCTTTAGTGATTATGCCTCAATTGAGAGTTATCTCAATATTCCATCTTTGGAGAATAGACGTAATCAGCGAGATCTATTGACTCTTTACAAGATATTAAATGGTGAATATGACTGTCCTGATCTACTTTCTCAAATCAGTTTAGTAGTCCCCACTCGCCTTACGAGACAGGTAGCTACTTTTCATATTCCCTACCATCGTACCAACATTGCTTACTTCAGCTATATCCCAAGATCCCTTAGAGCGGCAAATTCCCTCGATATTGACATCTTCTCAACGCCTCTTCATAAGTTTAAAAATCAACTGTGTCAGTGACCATCTTGTCATTTTATCTTCCACTTTTACACTGACTGTACTTGTATTTTTACTTTCCATTTATCTTTTTAATGTCTTCAATATTATCAATATCATATATGTTGTGTCTGTTTTTGTATTACTCACATAATGTATATCTTGTAATATTTTTTAATTGGGTTTGCCCGTATTAAACTAAAATAAAATAAAATATTGACGACAAGGCAAGTAGTTCCCTGATTACGTTTTAAAATCGAGCATTGTGAAAATGAATATTCAGAACGAAATACATAAATACCATGAATCGCTACACAGGGTGATTCAGGTCTTGAGGCACAAACTGAAATGGGTGATAAAACTCATCATTTTAATAAAAAAACTTCATATTTTTTTTCTATTAATCGAAATATCTGACTTATTTTTGAAGATATCAATCTGAAATTTGGTGTGGTTGATACTTCTTAGAAAATCATCATTTTGAGATGTTTAATGATATTCAGAATCAACAGGGCGATACATTTCTAGGGGTAGAGGCTCCTTTATCCCCCCCAAACTTTTTCGTAGTACGCCTCTGAAGTCTTTCAGTCACCAAATTGGGTGGATCGTTCAATTTATAGGCTTTTTCTGCTCTTGAATTTTCTTCGAGACATTTCGAGATAAATAAGCATATCCGTTCTAAAACATGTTAATTTTATCTTCGCAAAAATTTTATTTTTGGACAAAATTCGATAAAAATTGAATTCAATGTACTAAAATGGATGGTTAATGCATACATCCTAACATTTCGAAAATTTTTAAAATTTTGTCCAAGAATAAAATAAGCAAAATTTAAATGTTTTAAAAGGGATATGCTTATTTATCTCGACAACGATTCGTTTCTCGAAGAAAATTCAAGATCAAAAAAAGCCTCCAAATTGAACGATCGACCCAATTTGGTGACTGAAATACTTCAGAGGCGTACTACGAAAAAGTTTGGGGGGTAATAAGAAGCCTCCATCCCTAAAAATGTATCGCCCTGTAGATTTTGAGAATCTTCAAACTGTTCAACATGATATTTCAGAAAGTATCACCCATATCAAATTTCAAATTGATCGGCAAGATATTCTGATTAGTAGAAAAAAATTATTAAACTTCAACCCCCTGTAACTCCGCTACTGATCGAGATCGGACTTATGTTTATATGAATTTTTTTGATCAAAATGATGAGATCTATAACCCATTTCATTTTGTGCCTTAAAACCTAGATGACTCTGTATATTATGCACTTCATAAGTGGGGCAACACCGAGGGCAACACAATTAGTTGAAGGATAGTACCTTTAGATAATTGTTTAGTGCTTTTTTGAATGATAGGTACATAATAATGATAATAATAAAAAATCGTCTCTATTCATTACAATAGAAGAGAACATTGGGATAATTGGAAAAAAAAATTATGATGAAATGGTGAAGTGTCAGCTGAAGCTGTTTTTGAACTTTACCATAGCTTTGAATTCATGCTTTGTCAAGATTTCATGAACATCATATTTTGATGTCTCGGTCTAAAAACCATCCCTGACTGATGACTTGAATAAAAACAAGTTTTCAACAGATAAATGGGCTATGAAAAGTGATATCCCGAGGAAAACCATCTCGCTTAGCTGAACTAGAATCGCAGAATGCGAGCCTGAGAGTGTTTCTTCTCGAAATAATGAATTTCTAATTGTCCGTCCATACATTGACGAATGCACTTTCTCGGGCCTACTTTTGTACTGCCTCGAGCTGGACGACCTCAAAATCTCACATTCTGCTGAGACGGAGACGGATCGTCTAGCAGAAACGAAGGCCGTGAAGAAGTCTTCACTTTCAAGACTGCCGGTGTGTTTGGCAGACATCCAGGTAGGGAGAGAGTGCCGCTTTAGCGGTTGTCAAAACGAAATGATCTTGGCATTCGTTATTGAATAATAATGTCGCAGCCCATTTCTTGCTCTGATAACTTATTTCGTTCAATTTCCATCCAACATTCAATTCAACTGAAATAGTATATTATGATACACGTTTTATAAGACGCTATTTTGTCGCACGCGTTGTTTGGAGTACGACGAGCGAAGCGAGGAGTGCTCCAAGTGAACAAGTGCGACAAAGTGTCTTATAAAACGTGTGTCATATGTAATTTTTTCTATTTTGAATTGAATGGAAGAAAAAAATTGATTTAATATTGATAAATAACATAAACATCTTCGATTGGTAATAATGATGATATTGAAATAATTAAAATCTGAAGCACAAACGTAAAGCCCAGTTTACAGTTGAGCGATTTTAATTATTGCAATACCATCGGTGAAAAATTCAATGTTGTTATTGTTTTCATTGGTCAATTAAAATCAAATTACACTCTGAATTGAAATTTACCAATTAAAACATTGAGTGTTCCACTGCTAATATCACCAAATCCAAATCACTCAGAAGTAAACTGGGCCAAACTCTTTCTGACTTTCATTTGACAGTTCGATTGTACCAATCTCCGAATAATAAAAAATGCGTATCGAAATAGAGGCTATTTCGACACGCATTTGCGTTGCACAATGACTACATTATAAAACCAAAATAGAAAAAAGCTATTTGTGTATTTCGAGTGCAGTTATAGAATCTCAAATGAATGGTTAATGAAACATTTTCAAAAAAGAAGAAGTAGCAAAATCAGTAAGATAAATGGTCACATTTTATATGGTCACAGTTTATATGGAAATAAGGATTGATACTTTACACGACAATTTCATCAATCTTATTGCTTATTAATGACCGTTCGCTATCGATTTCGCCGTTTTATTATTTAGTTCTTGGAAGTTAAAATCTATTTCCCAGTGTTATTGTCAAGTATCTGAGAGGTTTGATATGTCTTATCTATATATAGAGATCATTTCTGTTTTTTTTCATTAAATTTGAAGATACAAGGATTGAAAACCGAAATAATTAATCTCATTCTCCCTTTTCTCAAGTCTCATGTAGTCTGAAAGCAAGATGTTCATTTGGTATTGAAATGGATATTGTAGTTCGTTACTAGTTTATTGGAAAAGCCATCTTATTATTTTATAGAATGATTGAAATACTCAAGTTATGAAATAATTATAATCAAAAATTTCAAAATCGGTTTGACTCATTAACGACCTAGTTCACACTATCAAATTCTATGATTTTATTCGCTTCCATCATGTAAAGTTATTAGCTCCATTGTTTTGTTTTATTGTCGAAGATTTGTGAAACAAAGCGATATTTCTGTGCCAAAATCACTTTAGAAGCTATTGTTTTTCCACGGATGAATCATTCGATGAAATGTGATTCGATTCTTAGAAATGCTGCTATGAAACTAAAAATTTTAGCTCTTTTCTCTAATTTCATCAATTTGAGTGATAAATGGAGCATTATCTTCTATCTTCTTTTGTTACTTTCATGAACCTGCTGCTGTAAACTCATCATGCAAGAATTAATGAATAATTTACACACAAAAATAGTAAAAAATATCATTATCAATCAGAGACCAAACATGTGTAACTCATGAATAACCAGATTGACTGCATATAAAACAACAACTGAATGCTCAATTTCACGATCATAAAAATCAAGATTACAAAGAGATTTCTCTTTTAGAATCAATATGGTAACTACATTAATATTTCTTCCTCTTCGTGAATTTGTTGGTATCCGCCATTTGAAGCAGAGATATTTGAAATTGTTGCCCTCTTATTTCAGAGCTATAATCGAAAAATAAAATTTCAGTTCTTATCTTCTAAAGTTGCCAAAATAGGCAGCAAAACACGTGTCCAAGTGACAGAAAAATCGTTTTGGTGTGCTGTGAACCACTTCCACTTGGGATGTATTCTAATTTCTAGAAATAAATGAACGATACAATTTACTCTCATGAACAAAAGAATTCTGGTCATGTGTCTTACCCGGAAACATTTTAACGGTGCCGAAATCTGAATAGAAATTAAACTGGTTTACATATGTTCAGGATTTATCGCCTACATTTGAATATTCGATTGTCTTTCAATTATCTGCGTAGGCCTGAAGCGTTTAAGAGAGCAATCAGTTGGTACAAAAAATTACAGGATATGTTTTTCGATCAACGCTTACAATATAATTAATAAATTTCCGTCATCCCATACCAAAAATTTCTTCCTCGAATCAAATTCTGAATAACAGTTTGTATTGATTATGATGATTTCATATCGATAGAAGAGATCCAATAGAGGAATGTTCGTTCAACCATTGTCGATATAAATGGAAACCTAGTAGGCTAGAACTATAATATTGTCTTTTCACTGGAAACAATTACGCATCTTCTTCTGTAAGGTAGAGACATCTTCTCATAATAACCGTGAACTATTTTGAACTTTCAATGTCAAACTGGGCATAACCTAACGTTTTTTTTTTACATTTTGAATTACGCGCTTCTTTTAGCACAGCGAATCTCCTGTTTCAAGCACAGAATTGTTTGATATTGATCAGGGAATTAGGAAGCAGAAAAAACATCGTGAGAAACTCCAATGCGAGGCAAGTGCATGCGTATTGGCATATCGAATGTACAAGTTGATATAATTTTAATCACTTACGTTGATTTGTATATTTGCTCCACGCATAATTCATACCCACTGAAGAAAGCACACAAAATTGATCATTCTTTGAACTTAAACACCACACACACTTACATTCACTTGTTTTCAACATATTTCAGTAGAATAAACTAGTATATTTGGGAAAATTCTAAAAATTTTACCAAACCCATCGAGAACCGAGCATGACGGAGCTGAACTTTGTGACAGTGTCAAATTGACAGATGAAAGTCTAGTGTATCCGAAGAACGGTACATTTTTTGAAAAATATTGAATTCTTTCGCAGAAAAGTGTTGAAGATAAGTAAATGTGAGCGTGTGTGGTGTTTTAATTAAAAGAAGGACGTATTTTGTGTTTTTAGTAGAAGAATTTCAAGATGTCAAATGTTGGGTGTATACAAGGTGAAACAGCTTCCTATTAACAAGCACTAGAATAAACTATAGACCTTTGCCTACTTGATTTCATACCGTAGTAATATTTCCTGAAGTTATCATAGATGGCGACATACCTTGTGTCGGTAAAACAGAAAATGTGCATCTGTCATATTTTTATCAGTTTCATCTGTTCTAGATGAAAAATGACTGATGAGAAGAGTCAAAATACCGATAATTATTCCAGATCCACTGAAAATATTGTGTTTTGATGTCGTTTCAACTCAAGGATATTAAACTGCAAAGGATTGCTCAATCCCTATGCTGGCAATGTAAACACGTTGAATGACGTCACTGATTCGACCTTGTTGTTCATTGGTCGAAAGGACGACCATCGGAAGTTATTATGTCGCCATTGAAACTTTTTGCGAAATTTCAAAATTGGAATGAATTTAGTAAATTAAAAAACTTTATATAAGTGAATGAGGTAAGTACTCGCAATACAAAATGCTGAATATATAAAATCTTACTTTTATAGGTGAATTAGTTGTTTTGTGTGCTGTAACTGAGGGAATGAGCACAGGCCTGAGGGTGTAGATGATTTAAGAAAACACAAAACAACAAATAATTTCCATGTGTTTTTCCAAAACCCACAACAATTAGAAGTGGATTTCACGATCTGGAAGACTTCCTTTGTGTAATCCAAGTGATTCCAGTAGATTTGTTCTATTTTATGTGATCAAGATTATGAGCAGGAACATGGCAGGACCTACTAAATAAACCCTGAAGGTATATTATTATAATACATGCTCTTGAGGAGTAATATCTTGTTATTGTTTTCTTTGTATTGTAGATTTACTAGTGAAGAGATGATTGGAACACAAATGTTCCACTGAATTGAGGTGTGACAGAAAATATTGAGAACATCATCCATATCCCAAAATGTCTCTGAACATTTTGCTCCATTTCAGAAAATGCATATTCTCTTCTGATCCTGAAATTATCACATCTTCATCCCATAATAAGTAATGACTGAACTCACTAAATTGAAGTAAGCGATTCAATAAAAATAACAAATTGTGAAACATTTCAAACAATCAACTCAGGTAGATATAATAAAAAAATCAAAATTGTTGGTGTATTATACTATGGAAATCATATATTTTACAAATTATAAAATCAAAATGTTTTATTTGTTCCATATACCTACTGTTCATATAATTATTATGATTTTATGATAGGTATTTCTCAGTGCCCTGAACTTGAATGGACATCATCCTTTGATCTAAATAGGTATAGTCTTTTATTTTTGAGGGAAAATGGTATAGTATGTAAGTATACTGTGAGATTGATTGAAAAATATTGTATATCATGAAATAAAAACTGCTACCGATTGCAAAATGATATGCCTACCTTAATAGGTAATGATTGATTATTGATGGATAATAATACATGTATACTTAAAATGTACATGCACTACAAACTTCGGAGGACATTTTCAATTTCATAATTGCTTCCATATCTACTTGCACTGGACAATATCCAGAAATATATTCTATATTCTTTCTATGTAATCTTTGATAGTACCCTAAAAAAACCAATGGATATCAATAATAAACCCTCATTTAACGACTATTTTCAGAGCTTACCTGGTATGAAATATATGAATCATCTAGCAGATTTTCAATTGAATTTTGATTCTAGGCAGCAACATGCATTTTTAATCCCTTTGGTTCCAAAATTCACTGTGTAAATGATTTCTGTGCTAGGTACACTGTAGAATATAATTCACTTCAATAATTATTCGGCCACAAACCAAAAAGGTAAACCAGTGCCACAACAGTCTTCAAAGAATGAAAAAACATGTTTTCATCCAATTCCTATTTCTAAAATTTTGCGAATGGAACTAATAATGGTTATAAATTGATTGTCCAGATATTTCATGTGCTCATATTGACTAAAAACTCATCAATTATTATTCTTTCGGTTATTTAAAAAATAACCTCATGTGGAATAACAAAAATAAAGTGAGAAACTGAAACTAAAATCAATGACAAAGATGGATAGTCAACAGCCAATGAAATTACGAGCGGAGTCAGTGACGTCATACATCCGGAAGAAAAACTTGGTCGATTGAGCAATCCTTTACAGTTTAATATCCTTGGTTTCAAGTCACGTCTGTCAGATGCGAACCACAGAAATACGTAAGCAACAGAAATCTTCTTCGATAATCGATCTTACCGCCATCTTCTTTTAAGTCGTGGAAATATTAGTACCTTCTCAAACGGTCTACAAGTTTTTCGCAGAAACAATTGAAGAGCTCAAAAAATGGATTAGCCATAAATTGGACAATAAAAATTTTTGAAAGAGAAAAATAGTCTATCCAATTAAAAATATCAAACATAGTTTGAGATGAATGTCTGGTAGACTACGAGCAGAAAACAACTACTTTCCTGGTAAATACCACGCAGAACATTGAATTATATCTGCTCGTAGTCCATGCAACGATTCACACTGTGAATGCAGATCGCAAATGTTTCTTTCTTCCTAAGACGTGACAAATTCACATCGAGACAGGCACGCCTAACAACCTAGGTTGTTAGGCGTGGAAGAAAGAAACATTTGCGATCTGCATTCACAGTGTGAATCGTTGCATGGACTACGAGCAGATATAATTCAATGTTCTGCGTGGTATTTACCAGGAAAGTAGTTGTTTTCTGCTCGTAGTCTACCAGACATTCATCTCAAACTATGTTTGATATTTTTAATTGAATAGACTATTTTTCTCTTTCAAAAATTGAAGAGCTGTTTCACCATCCTATATCCACCTTGGGTGTATACTTACGAAACAAGCGTTTCGGATTCTTGTTCTGGAGGACAAAATACTTGAGTACCTCCGAAAATTTTCCTTGGAATATGCCTTATTATTGTTTCTAAAAACTGTAATTGGACCTTTTCGAGTAGAAATTTGTATAAAAAGTAAAATTATGTCAGATTATGATAGTTACATACAATATGTGCTGAAGTCAAAAAAAAGAAGACCATAACTTCAACCTAAAATTGGGTCGCTGACAGAGAAAAAACTGAAACAAATGAGCATCGAACGACTTCTACAAAGTAGCGACCTCAACTTGGCAGACATTTGGGGCTTGAGTGAACAGACAATATTATACCGTCTATACAAGGTGTTCATTTAGATCGACAATAGTTCAACCATTATCTCACAAAATATGATGCGCAAAACCGTCTGACCTTTCAGTTGTCCGATCTGACACTAGCAGAGTTTTTATTGTGGAGATTTTTGAAATCTGTTGCATGCTTCAATTATTCGAATACCGAAGTATTTAGAATGCAATTGATGCCAAGCTCTCGGCAAAGTGTATGTTATTGTAGCTTTGGCAAAGGAAACATCGAAGAAAGTGTCAATAAACTGAGAGAAACTGGTCAAATACCTGCCTATTACCTCTCAACGATGTACAAAACAGATCGTGAGATCCTCAGGTCGAATGTCATAGTTCAGACTTCAGAAAAAAATTATCGATGACAATAATGATAATCTTTGTTTTTAATCTACTGAATAGGAGACACGAAAGATAGATGATAATGAGACTTTCTCGTAAACTATTACTATTTACTGAAATTTCGAATATCTCACAGTTTTTTATCATCATCACAACTAGTGAACATAATATGCACGTATTTATTTCAGTTTTGGATTCAAACAGGAATTATGGAAAAATGAATGTATTTCATAATAATATCTCTTTCATATACGTATTCATAATTTGGCACTCTCTTTAAACGTTGTCTGATCCGATTGAACTCTTATTAATGATACTATAAAGAATTGAAATTGCTGATATTATTTCCATAAAACCACGCCAGGCCAAACACGTTTTGGTTGATTTGTAATAATTCCATTGAATTTATGATAATTATAGACTCGACTATAGAGTTCTGAGATGAAAAACTGTTTGTTGTAGTGAACTAGGTATAGTTAGCACCATCAGCATCAGATTATCAAATACAATTTGTCTCTGAATCATGTTCATTGAGTCAACATAGGAAATGATGGAGGACTAATGATGCTTATCTCAACGAGCGTGTTGAGGAATACGAATATTTTCAAGTTCGTGTGTCTTTAATGGGCAATAACATGTTGTTATGACATACATCATACAGATAGTTACTCATTATTTCCGGAAATATTCGAGTCTAGATATCCACGAAAATGCTGATGAATTTGGTAAAAACATTGGGATATTTTCCTTGAAGAACTTGTGGACACAGATCCAATCTTGAAAAAAAAAATAATTTTTCTATAACCGCTAATTATCGTGAGGAAAATTCACTTCTTATAGCAGTACCTACATTTTTTGTGTGAGTGATGTTTTCAGCGAGCTCTAGAGATTTCATTCTTTAAAAAAGACGCCAAGAAGAATGCAAAGGATTACATGATTATTTTAACAATTTTGTTTTATTATGTGTGGAACAGCCGAATATAACATATTAACTATCTTTATAAAAAATCCCGAGACACGTTGAACTCCTGAATTTTCAAATGGGAAGTAAGCGCATGTGATTGTTACCGCATTTGAGAGTAATATCCGTTCTATTTTGAAAAATACTATGGTTTCAACATTGATTGCAAAAATTCACAGTAAAAAACTCAAATGGCCTTCCAAATTCCAATATACTTTTTCGTTAGATTTTGAGCCAATAGTAGAATAAAAAATTATCTTCACCAATTGTACTACTACCTATTCTGTTTTGCGTATATACAGGGTGCCCGTTTTTCGAGCTTGAGTTACGAGGTCGGTTAAATTAGGGCAAAGTTGCGCATTTATGCTGAACAATTATCTGGAAAGAAATTTGAGGTATCAATTTCAGTTTCTGAGTTATTGGAAAAAAACGGAAATTTGTAGCTTTCGTTTTCATTTTTTCACGCGAAAACCAAGAGAACTAGAAGTTTTAAATTGGGACGTTCTTCATGGACTCTTTCACAAGGAATCTAAATCTGTCATCGTATTTTCCAAGACTTTCTTCATTTCAGAGATACAACACTCAACTTTGGTTTTTCTTATGGTCGCCATATTGGATTTTTGCATTTTTGAAAAGTCTATTTTTTCTGATCACTCGATATGTTCGAATCTTACCTGCTGGTCAAAATTGGCAACTGTACAAGTTACTTTTACAATCACTGTTGAGCCACGGCCTTCTTTATGAACGTTGAGCTTCACTTTCAGCCTGAAGACTAACTATTGCAATGTCTATCGACAATTTGCAAAAATGGACAAAGTATCTTCTGATGTCTGTCGACAAAGAATCCGCTACTACGAAACAATCCGTGGTGACCACGGTATTACTGAACTTAACTCTTTCGAGTCATGTTTGTGACTGCTTTCGATTGACTTTTGGTCATCATTTTCATGTCAAAATTCAACTCTTTACTTCTCCCAAAGTGGCAATTCGACAAAAGAACACGTGCACAATATTGTGTCACCAAGCCGCAAATTGATGGCTTTTTTTTTCATTGATAACAGTGATATGTCTTTAATTTCTTTTCGTCGGCTCTTTTTTGGTTCATTAGTTCATGAATTCTTGGCTTTATCATTCTTATATCATGCCAGTTAGGTACGACTTCGAAATGCAGTTTGAAGTGGTCATAAACAACCACCAAATTTGCACAGAGAACGGACCTCAACTGGAAAGGGATGCATTAGTGTGGTATACTGATGGATCCAAGATGGATGAAAGGGCTGGAGTGGGAGTTACAGGGCCGAATTTCTTGCTCTCAAAATCCCTTAGTAACAGCCCAACATCTTTCAAGCAGAAGTACATGCTATGTGCCCAGGAGTGCCGCCTCGAAAGGGACACTCGAAGGGCAAAGAATCTATGTTCTATCAGATAGCCAAGCAGCACAGAAATCTCTGAAGTCATATATATACTTGTGAGTCTAAGCTGACTTGGGACTGTAAACAATCCCTGAGAAAACTGGCAGCGAACATAAGGTCATAAGGGAGTTGAAGGCAACGAGGAAGCAGACTGCCTTGCCAAAGAAGGGACAAATACACAATTTCTCGACCTAGAACCCTTCTGAAGACTTTCCAAAACCCACTTGAGAGACGAGTTCCGACGCTGGGAAGCAGATGAAATGACATCTCACTGGAATAAAGTACCAGGACAAAGATGAACGAAAAGGCTAGTGAGCCTTTCGCCAAGGAAAGCCAAACAGCTTCTCGAGTTGGACAAAAAATACTTGAAACTGGTAGCAGGACTCCTCACTGGACACTACCCTCTAAGGTATCACCTCAAAAAGATGGGTAAAAAAGAGAGTGATAGTTGCCGCTACAGCGAGAGCTGAAACTGCACAAGATTTGCTTTGCGAATGCCCAGCACTCTTCTGCAAGAGGCTAAAGTTCCTGGAAGGTGCCTTCTCAGACCTAGCTCCCAGGAAACTGGTAAACTTTGCAGGAAGTCTCGGAATCCCAGGCCTCGAATAGATTAAGAGTTATGCACAAAATATCTGATAGGTCGAGGTGCTTGAGAGGCTGTACAACTATGATACATTATTTTCGTGCCCAGCACACACAAAAGGGTTCTGGGCCGAGAAATTGTGTATTTGCCCGATCTTTTCCAAGGCAGAGTCTGCTTCCTCGTTGCCCTCAACTCCTTTGTGACTCCAGAGCTTCCAGTGCTGATGTGACACAGCAAACTGAGCAAACCCTCGTTCCTTCCAGGCCTCGCACACCACTACCACCACCACCACCATGATGGCGATGGAGTACCACCATCCCCACCTCCGTTACGCCGCCTCCACCATGTCCTCGGAGACGTTGGGAGGCGGCAGCAGCAGCTGCGGCAGCAGGAACAACAGATCGCGCACCGTGCGGCTGATGAGGCGGTGCTTGGGCACGTTGACCAGCAGCGGGAGGCAGGGCCCCCCGTTGGGGTTCGCTCTCAGGGGGGGCCTCGAGCACCGCACTGGGTTCTTTGTGTCGCACGTCGAAGCGGGCACAGAGGCGCACGCGCAGGGGTTGAGGGTGAGTATGAGCGATGAAGGGAAGATTGATAATCGGTCCGATTCTTCAAAAAGTGGTTAACACAGTGGATACATTAGTAACGTTGTTAACAACTACTTTTTTAACCACTTTAGATTTTCCACTATTCATATGTGGTATTCTTCAAATACGGAATTTATCAAGGTTGCTAATTTCTTACATTTCCACTCAGTGGTGAATAAATGCAGAAAAGTTAGTAACTCCTCTTCTTTTTTATTATAGTTTGCTGTTTTTCTGCAATTTCAACGTCAATCTAACCTCATTTTTTGGATTCGATCTAGTATATATAGCACATAGAAAATATCGGCACACAGATTACTTTTTGGTCTTCTGTGTCCGGGACTGCCAAGTTTTTTGTGAATAATTGCAGGAATAATAATTATACGTTTTGTTAATGAACCTAGTGAGGTAGGCATAAATATATTCTGGAATGCATATTATTACACAGGATCATTGCTCATTGATTCAGCTAGGTATCTAATTTTTCAGTAGTAATACATTCTACCATGTTGAACATCATTGGTTCTATCAGAGACATCATTAACATTAATATTCTTGGTTTGTATAATGTCATTAAGGCTCTATATAATTGGATGCTATCTGTTTCTTGAGCATATATATGTAGATATTTTTATGATATTTTTTTTCAGTAGGAAGGTATAGGTTCTCAATAATATCGATTATCCTACCATATAATTATTTCCTGAGCGACTCAAATCCTGACAACTGTAACAAATTTCCTTCATAACTGCCTCTTCAAATATATATCACCTTTATGATGAATTATTATTTCATTTCCACCAGTAAAATCTGGTGGATAAATTAGTCACTTTATCAGTGGTAAACCAACGACGAGTTGTTAAATTTTTTCCATTTTGACGTTAGAGAATTGAAAATTCGGAAAGTGATTCAAATAACAACTGACCTTCCTATTTGCCACCCAAATGACAGTTGTTCAGATAACCACTTCCTTAGAGAATTAGACCGAATGACTGCTCTTTTTTCAATAACTGACGATATTTTTCGTGCGATGGACAATGAAGATTTAACGGTAATTTTGCACTTATCTGATTTGATGAAAATTTTTGTTGGTAACTGATTCATTTTGACCTGAAAAACACGAATTTCATAATATTATCTTGAACATATCTCTAGTTTTCGAGATAATCGATGCCAAAGTTCGAAATTTCACCTTCTTTCTATGGCAACTTTTGGGCAAGTATTGTATCTTCTAAGATCCCAGGACATATTATATACATGCATTTACCATGGTTAGGTCAGTTAAAGAAGGTGAAATTTAGAACTTTGGCATCGATTATCTCGAAAACTAGAGATATCTTCACGATAATATTATGAAATTTGTGTTTTTCAGGTCAAAATACGTAAGTACCAACAAAAATTTCCATCAAAATATAGATCGCATGATAAGTGCAAAATTACCGATTTAACTTGTTTGGTGCTCTTAGATTATAGCAAGGCCTTTGACACACTTGACCACGATATACTTTCGAAAAAACTCATCAGGTCCTTTGGCTTTTTACCGCAGGCAGACAACCTGATCAAAAATTACCTAGCGAATAGAACACAAAAAGTGATTTTAGATGGAGACGAGTCAGATGCCTTATCTGTGAACTATGGTGTACCTCAAGGATCTATTCTAGGCCCACTTTTGTTTTCCTTATATATTTCTGATTTTCATGATTTCACTAGTAATTGTTCAGTACACCATTATGCGGACGATACGCAGATTTATCTCTCCTTTACTCCTTCTGATTTACTGCAGTCTCAAGAATACATCAATAATGACTTGAACGCTCTGTTTGACATATCTACTGCTCATAATCTGAAACTCAACTCGAGTAAATCCATAGTAATATTATTTAGCCCTAAGAAAATCAGAGAGTTAACTCATAATCTTTTACGAATCAAGATAAACAACGATACTCTTCCCATCTTAAATGATTGCAAAATCCTCGGAACTATGTTTGATATTCTAATTGGATAGACTAATTTCTCTTTCTAAAATTGTTGTCCAATTTATGGCTTTTCCATTTTCCTCGGACTTTGGTTAGACTCAAATTTAAGATTCACTAAACATGTTAGTTATCTGTGCCAATCTTCCTATAATGTTTTGAGGCAACTGTATCCTAATCGAGACATCCTCTCTTCTAAGCTGAAACTCAAACTCTGCGAATCTTTAATACTCTCTAAACTATCCTATTGTGATATTATTTATGGCCCTGCATTATTATCGACTGATTCTCATCGTTTACAACGAATTCAGAATTCTTGCCTGCGGTTCTCTTATGGTGTAAGAAAATACGACCATATTTCCTCTAAGATGCAAGCCTCAGGTTGGATAAGTTTGGAAAAACAGAGATATTTGCATTTATTGACACAAGTGCATAAAATTTTGATAACCGGTAAACCTGAATACCCCCAAAAATGATTGATAACCTAGACATAGCACTGCCATATTCAAACGTAGTTTCTCATATAATGCTAGTAAATTTTATAACTCACTTCCCAGAAAATTTAGGTCTTACACTCTTACTAACTTTAAAAAGAGATTGAAGTTTTTAATCTCTTCTAGGTAGGATGTCATTATTATTATCATTAATTCGATGTATTCCTGTCATAGGTACATTATAGTTAATGTAACCAAGCTATTCTGATTGGATAATTCTGTGTTTTTTTTTCAACTGTGAAATTTATTTTCATTACCTTGCAACGTAAAACCTCCCACAATCTATTTTTCTTTAGTGGAAAAAATTTCTCTTTGTTTACCGCCCAATTATTTTTTATTAATATTGTATGCATGTGTCATTCAAAAGGTGAAGATCAAGGTGGATATAGGATGGTGAAACAGCTTCCTATTAACAAGCACTAGAATAAACTGTAGACCTTTGCCTACTTGATTTCATACCGTAGTAATATTTCCTGAAGCTATCAGAGATGGCGACATACCTTATGTCGGTAAAACAGACACTCTGCATCTGTCATCTTTTTATCAGGTTCATCTATTCTAGATGAAAAATGACTGAGAAGA
Source organism: Chrysomela aeneicollis (assembly GCA_029955515.1). Lineage (NCBI taxonomy): Eukaryota > Metazoa > Arthropoda > Insecta > Coleoptera > Chrysomelidae > Chrysomela > Chrysomela aeneicollis. Next base: position 32,170,575 of record JARUHQ010000001.1, read on the forward strand.
GTCAAAATATCGATAATTATTCCAGATTCACTGAAAATATTGTGTTTTGATGTCATTTCAACTCATGTCTGTCAGATGCGAACCACAGAAATACATGAGCAACAGAAATCTTCTTCGATAATCGATCTCACCGCCATCTTCATTCAAGTCGTGGAAATATTAGTACCTTCTCAAACGGTCTACAAGTTTTTCGCAGAAACAATTGAAGAGCTGTTTCACCATCCTATATCCACCTTGGTGAAGATATATGAAATGTTATTAGTATTATATCATTTGATAGGGCAGATCGAAAACTTGATTATTTCTGTTATATATTCTCTTTTACTTCCAGTTGAAATTATTGTTTCACTCGAATTTATATATATATATATTTTGTTTTGGGTTGAGTTGAAAAACAGCTCCATGCTGATACTCCGCCTTTTCATTATTGCAGGTATTAGTTTAAAAATTCAATGTATGCACTTTTTCCTCTTTTAATTTTTTGTTATGTTCTTGCAATGGATGAATAAAGACGATATTATTATTATTATTATTATTATTATATGTACCGGGTGTACCACTAAGAAAGGAGGCCGGCTGCATCTCGGAAGCTATTTGCCTCATAGGTTTCGGAAAAAAACATTTATGATCAAAGTGGCCAAGAGAAATCTCTGGAAATTAGTTTCAAGTTTCCAGGACGACCGCTAGAGGACGTAATTGTATTGGTCAGTTTAAAAAACGGGTTTTAATGAGAATTTGATATATCAAGACATATCAAAAACACTTTTTTAATAATCTCGGGTTGATATCCAATCATTTCGACATATTACTACAGTTTGGTGTAACGGAATTCAACGAACTGGGGCTCATTAGGAAGAGTTTTTTCAGTTCTTCCAGATAAATCAAGAATCTAGTCGATTTAAATCCCGTGATGACTGCTGGATGGCACCGTTTAATAAATCAGACAATTTTCTATTTTTTTTCGAGAATCCTTCTCTGCATGAGAAAAATGTTTTCATCTAAAATGAGTTTTTAGAATAAAATCAGTAATTTCCCACATAGATAAGGAACAGGTGTTCGCTTCCGAACTAAACATACAGGTGTTCCGTTTCTAATTTTTTTTTCAATTTATATCCACCATATCTGATGGAATTCTTCAGATTAATCATTGATGATATAATAATTGAAACCGCTTCCTGGCTGGTTTTGTAACCTCATATAAAACGATTGAAATTGAATTTTGAAATGTTCACAATGTGAAAGAGATTATGCTTCATACGTTATTCAAAAGAGTGTTTTTGTTGAACTGAAGATTTCATTCGAAATAATATTTTTAAACATCTTAGCAGTTGGTAATGAGCATGCAGTTGGGTTGTTTGAATTGAGTCGTTGTTTCTCAATGAATATCCAAAATAATTTGAACTGAGTTTCAGGTGAAAATACACTGAACCATTGGACTTAATACTCGTCTTCAAAGCTATATAAGATATATAATCATATATGTATAAAAACCTAAGTTTTTTTTCACAGGTTGGAGACCAAATAATTCGAATAAATGGATTCACAATCGAAGACGCTGTTCATAAAGAGGTACTCCAGTTGATTGCGAGTCATACTCATCTCACCCTCAAAGTCAGAAGTAAGTTATCATTATCAAAAATTAACTTTCTATACGAACTTTCAACCTCTCAAGAGGTTATAAACATATTTACCAGTTAGTTTTCTGAACATTCGAAATTATCTGATATGTTGACAGCATTTTTTACAGAATACGGAAGGTTCCTGAACTCACTGTAGGATAGGATTGTATTGAGTTGTATCTCATCTCCATGCAAAAAAATATATCAAAGACCTCACCAAATGTTATTATTATAAAGTTATATGATATATTCTAGGGTGATTCAAAACTTGATGCAGATATTTTGAGTGCGTATAGTTGAGATCATAAGACTTTTTTTTTATACAAACATGTGTCACTTTCTTCGAGTAAATTTCGTAAAAAATGAGATTATTTGAAATTGTGACTGTGATATAAAATTTGCATGCCCCCGCTTTTTACGGAATCTATCCATTTCTTGCTTTAAAAATTAGGTTAACTCACTTTCAATGATTAAAATTTCATGTTCAAAAACAGAACCATTAAATTCAAACAACATAAAATCATATTTCGTTGATCCCAGTAATACGTCCTTGAAATATCTACATCGAATCTTGAATCACCCTGTATACCTCATTCAACCCGTACATTGCGGTGCTTTATTATCATGTAGTTTCTGATGTATATACATTTCTTTTTATTAGGATTCAATACAATGGAAGTCCGAACCCAAATAAATTTCTTGCTTATTATTGATATCGAAGGTTGAGAATGTATCGAATATTTCTGAAGAAAATTCAATAAATTGGTGAAAAGTCGACTACATTGAAAACTTATGAAAACATGGAGAAAAATTCAAATATGGTTTTCTCAACATATTAATTATTTTTTAAATATATTCAAGCATTAAATATATTCATCCATTTCGATGCTTGGCTTTACTATCAGCGATAACCTTTCTTGGGAAAATCACGTGAGGTTCATTGCCAAAAGTGCATCCCAAAAACTTGGTTTTCTGTTTCGAGCCAAGAGCTATTTCACTCCCAGTCAGCTGCTTATGATCTATAAGGCACAGATTCGACCTGTCCTGGAATACTGTTCCCATATTTTGAGTGCGGCACCTAAACATATCCTGAAACTATTGGATTCTGTCCAAAAAAGGGCAATTCTTCTCGTCAGAAATGCCTCGCTTACAAACTCGCTCACTTCTCTGGAACATCGTAAAAAAGTTGGCGATCTATCTCTATTTTATTGATATTTTCATGGGCAATGCTCTTCTGAAATATCAACAATCGTTCCTCCGTTAGCAGTCTCTTCGAGATTAACCCGTCAAGTTCAGTCTTCACACCCCTTTGTGGTCACTTTAGAGACCTGCAGAATGTCCCTTTCCAAAGACTCGTTCATCCAACGAACATCGAGACTTTGGAACTCATTGACTAGGGAGGTGTTCCCTGAGGCATACGATCTCCAGAAATTCAAGAAGAACACCAACTCCTACCTCCTTTTCCTTGGTTCTCACGATGTTCTCTGATGAACTTAAAAAAAATACGATTGTTTAACCACTATATAGGCGCTTTCGTGTGAAAGATGGGCATAATTGAATTTTGCTCAAAACAAATTAATTCTTCCTACATATGCTTCTTATTAGTCTCATTCAAGTTGTTGATAACGTAATCACCGCAAATGACTCCAATCAAATCAAATCATCCTCTTCTCCCGTACTTACAGCATCCGAGATCTATTTGACCTCGCTCCTCCTCTGAATAAATTCTTCGGTATTCTTTAGATAATCGGTATCTGGTTGAGGATAATTATAGATTTCTCGTCTATGTTCAAGTGGTATTTATATTCTGATTCTCCGACAGCCATTTGAAATATTTGTTATGGGGCCAGGTGTGCACCTTAGGATACACGCTCATGTATCTGAATTTTTCTTCATCTAGTCCATTCAATACCTTCTAAGGATACGCGCTCTATTGGTGGTCCAGTTTCCTATACACTGTGATGATTTACGCAAACACCTATTATATTATTGTCACTGGTATGAGAAAGGTTTAACAACTTGATATAGGAGAAAATCGCCTCCTTACAAAAAAGTCCTAGTCTATCTCAATCTGAGGCGATACTTCTATATCCTGTAATGTTCAGAGAACATTTTGAGAACCAAGGGAAAGAAGGTAGGAGTTGGTGTTCTTCTCAAATTTCTGGAGATCGTATGCCTCGGAGAACACTTACCTAGGCAATGAGTTCCAAAGTCTCGATGTTCGTTGGATGAACGAGTCTTTAGACGTTCTGCAGGTCTCTAAAGTGACCACGAAGGGGTGTGAAGACTGAACTTGGCGGATTAATCTCTAAGATACTGCTAATGTAGAAACGATTGTTGATATTTCATAAGAGCATCGCCCATGAAAATATCTATAAAATAGAGACAGGGGCGGATCTAAGTAAGAGTGGGCCTCGGTGCAAGAAGTGCTTGTGGGCCTCTCTGACTTCAAAACTAATATTTAAAATATGACTTGCCCCTGCTCGAATGGTTTGGATTATTTAATTTATTTTCAAACTATTAACAAGAATAACAAGCAGAAAATATAAAATAAGTATCAGCTACATTCTAAATAAAACAAAGAAATTCTTAATAAACTGGTAGTTCCTATACACTATAGACTATACAGTATACTTATTAGTTATTATAGCTTATAGCGCCCTTTTTCTAACTTTGGCATTTGCAAAACGATCTATTAAATTAGAGATGTCTAAGTTTGATGCCATTTTATTTTCTATAGACAAAATTGATAAGTCACGCAATCGCTGCTGACTTATTGTAGATCGCATATAGTCTTTTATCATTTTAAGCTTGCTAAAAGATCATTCCAAAGAAGCAACTGTTACAGGAAGGGTAAAAAATAAAAGAAAAACCGTATAAACCTCGCAAAATTCTGCTTCCATAAACACATACTTCTTAATAATAAATTCAAAGAGTTGTCTTATGGAGATATCTTCTTTAAGATCATGTTTCATTAAATCTAAAATCATGTGAAACTGATTTACAAAACGATGAGATAAAACTTTCGGATATTTTTCGCATAATTCTTCACATCTGTGTAATATTTCTTCTGTTGAGCTTACAATTAAATAACGCGGTTCTAAAAATTCAAAAGTTTGTTTCACGGCGAGCATAGCAGAAAATCGTCTAGTAATCTGATTGCGAATTATGTCAATAACAAATCTTAAAAAATTCTTCTCTGTTTTCGAAACGATGATCAAAAGCAAGTTCGTCAAAGTGTTTTTTTACTTTTCTTTGCCTTTTTGTTGCCTGAAATGCCGGTTCAATACTCAATTTGGTGGCCAGATCTATGGCTTCAGATTTTATATTGTCCTAAGATTTTGGGTCTCTAAGAGTAGATATATGTTCACATGCACGGTCTAAAACTGTCGTTACTTAATTCAAATCAATGTCAACTTTTTGTAAAGTTTTTGATGCTAAATTAATATGATTCAAAGTTCTAAACATAAAAATCGTAACAAATATAAATTCAAAAGTACTCATTCTTTTTTTTTAAGAAGAAGCATCCGCAATTTAATCTTTTTTCGATGATTTTAATTAAATCTCAGTAAGAGCTTTTAAAATATCAGATAATCGGCCGGTTAGGTCAGGTCGGTATTTTAAAACTTCGAGTGCGGAGGAGCTGGCCGGGGCCCCCACAAGCTCGGGGCCCCTGTGCACTACACCGAACTGCCCGGTGATGTGTCCGCCCCTGAATAGAGATAAATCGCCAACTTTTCTACGGTGTTCCAGAGAAGTGAGCGAGTTTGTAAGCGAGGCATCACCGACGAGACGAATTGCCCTTTTTTGGACAGAATCCTAAAGTTTCAGGATATGTTTAGGTGCCGCACTCCAAATATGAGAACATTATTCCAGAAAAGGTTGGATCTGTGCATTGAAGATCATAAGCAGCTGACTGGGAGTGAAATAGCTCTTGGCTCAAAACAGAAGTTTTTGGGATGCACTTTTGGCAATGAACCTCACGTGATTTTCCCAAGAAAGGTTATTGCTGATAGTAATGCCAAGCATCGAAATGGATGACTTCAATCGTATGGTTACTCCTGACTGAATTATGTTGGGCACAGTGAGATCGGCTTTTCTAGAGACAAGACATGCTTGTGTTTTGTTTGCATTGAATTCTACCAGGTTATTAGATCCCCACTCGAGAATTGTTGCTAGGTCCATATTTATTTTGTTAGCATTTCTTCCTCGTTTATTTCTGGTTTGACGGGCCGATATAGGAGCCCTGGAAGAGAAAGCGGTATGGAACAGAGATCGTAGTGAAGTCCGAGGTATATTAGCTCTATAGGTCGTATATTTAGTTACTGTCACATCTGTAACAGTTGCCAATACTTTGTCATTCTGTAACGAACATGTACTGCTGTATTCCTGGTTGCGTGATTACTGGCTGACGAAAACGCATTAGAGGTGACATTTAAAATAACTTTCATATTCGAGACGAAGAAAATTCAGTAATTCAAATCTGGACACCATTAAAATAGAGAGTAATATCGAATCGACACGTTACCTGAGATTATAGAGACCGCTCAAGGTACATCTTTGAAAGGAAAAATAGTGCACAAAGCTAGTTTGATAGTGCATTTCCTACTCTTGCGAAATATGTCATAATATGGTTGTTATCAAGGTTGTTATCAAGAAATGCAGTCATCTGACGTGATATTCATGCAAAATAAGTCTGAGGGCCACGTTATTATAGTCAGATGACTTATCCTACCTGTTTTACCCTACGCTACTGATAGAAAGTAAACAAAAAATTTGGGGACATCAACCCATCCGTCATTATGTGAGGATATCGCGAGTTACGGGTATAATGTTACCAAGAAGTTAGACCAGTTTTACTACAAAAAAAGCTCATTTGACTTCCGTCGACCCGGTTCAAGCACGAGAGTAGTGGAAAATATATTCAACGTTAATGATGAGGTGGACGAACATTTGTACAATTGATTGTTTGGGTAGGTATATGCCTTTGACTTTTTTACCTGCTAGGAAAACGACAGTATAGGAAACATAAGGCTGATTTTGTTCATAATGAGTGTTTATGTTACTTGAGATCAAGGTGGATATAGGATGGTGAAACAGCTTCCTGTTAACAAGCACTAGAATAAACTGTAGACCTTAGCCTACTTGATTTCATACCGTAGTAATATTTCCTGAAGTTATCAGAGATGGCGACATACCTTGTGTCGGTAAAACAGAAACTGTGATTCTGTCACCTTTTTATCAGTTTCATCTGTTCTAGATGAAAAAATGACCGAGTAGAGTCAAAATATCAATATTCATTCCAGATTTATAGAAAATATATTGTTTAATGCCGTTTCAAGTCAAGGATATTAAACTATAGGATGGTCCATTCCCTATGATGCCCACACTAGCCAGTTTTATGACGTCACCCGGCTACCTTCTGGTCTTGGATTTTTCCATGATCGAATAATGACGGCGCTTTGTTTATTTTTTCGATTTTGAGGTTAACATTTCATTGGTGAAAATATTGAATTATCTGAATTTCAATAGCTTCACAAACTAGTATTAGACAAAATCTCAAAAATAAAGGCAACGTAAGTAGGTACATGGCATACGAAATGCTAGTTACATAAAATATTTTCATATATGTAAGCAAGGGATGTAACCATTTGATTGCAGGTATAATGCTATACACGGATGCAGATTCTACAATTGATATTAAAATGTTTGAGGCATACATGTTTCTTGCATTTCCGGAGCCAAAAGACTCAATAAATATTCGAAAAGGGAATGAATTGATTTAAAAGATACCTCTCTGCATGGCTGCTACTTAAATTTTGGATCCCAGAAAATAGTATTTGTTCACAACATTCCACAACTAAAGAAGACAGCGGAAAATGAATCAAGTAAGAAATATATACTCTTGTGAACTAATATCCTAATATTGGTATTTTTGTAGGTTCACCATTGAGGAGAAATCTCACACAAAGAATTTGTTCAGCCTGGCATCACAAATAACAATGTCTTGAAGATAGAGAGGTGAACAAATACAGACAAAAAGAGGATTTAATGAGCATTACATGAATTTGATTCAAGTGAAATGAAATAGAACTGAATACATTGAAACAATTGTCAATCACAAATTTCATTGAGTCTTGTTAATATATTTTTAAAATCAGCAAAACTGTGTTCTTATCTTTAGGTAGAATAACAATTTCTGATACTTCCCTGTTCCTCAACGATTTTTGAAGTAAGCATATTGATGATTATAGGTCATTGTTTTAATAAATAGAGAGCAAGAACTGAAAAAATATAAAATGGAAGACATCCAATTTATTCTTAGAATTCAGGAAAGAATTTTGATATTGTGTATTTTCAGATTAATGATTGAACACATCATATTCATAATAAATAGCTACCTATTATAACTTCAAAATAATAGAGGCCTTCCTCTCATTGTTTTGGAATTTATTATTAATTCTTACAGTACATTATAGATGAGTCTATTATATACTATATATAAACGTTTCATAGTTACATCCAGCATTTTTTAATCTGTTCATACCCTGAAAACAAGTAATACTATTAGTGAAGTTGAATTTCATTGATGCTAGTCAGCAACTGCCTTCACTATATTTACTCCTTATTCCAATGCATATCGACTTTCTGACCACTGTAGTACTTTGTCAAAGAACTTATTGGTATTTAGTAGATACTGTAGACTGTTCATGTAACATGATTATAATCCTATCAACTATCACACTGTCCTGCAGATCTTCAAGAAAGTGATGTCCTACTTACTATTCCCAACCAAATTTGTGTTCATATTGTTGAAAGTGAAATCACGGAATCAAAGAAAGATAAAATATTCTTTCATACTGAATTTACTAACTGAAATAGTGATCTGAGATGACAAAAATAATAAGGTGAAAAGTTCTCAAATGTTGATGAGATTATTATTTATCTTTTTTATTTCATAAAAATCAGACATTGTATCACACTGTATGTTGTCACTGATAAAAATCACAAATCAATCAGAGAGGAAGTGACGTTTCACTCCCAGCTACGTCACATCCGGGCGAAAAATTTCTGCGGAATGGACCATCCTATAGTTTAATATCCTTGGTTTCAAGTCACGTCTGTCAGATGCGAACCACAGAAATACGTAAGCAACAGAAATCTTCTTCGATAATCGATCTTATCGCCATCTTCATTCAAGTAGCTGAAATATTACTACCATCTCAAACGGTCTACAAGTTTTTCGCAGAAACAATTGAAGAGCTGTTTCATCATCCTATATCCACCTTACTTGAGATCAATAATTATGATCTCAAGTGACATCTCTATAAACGTTCGAAGCTAATACATACATTGTTTATTGCTTTATTGCTTTTTCGAATCAATTTTGTGCTGTGTTACACTTTATCATTCAAGCGAGTTCATTCATCAGAGATTTGAAAGTGTTGGGTATCTATTTCCCAGAAAATTAATATGAAAAAATTATGAAAAAATGAAAGATTAATCTTGATAGAAATAATTTCGTTTCATACAAAATTTTCACATCATAATGATTATTTAAATATCCTCCGTTCACAAACTAGAAGTATATTCACTCCATAACCTTTCTCTCTTTCTCTTCAATCATCGATTTCATCTGTTAATATATGTTGGAAATGTTTAATCTCAATAGTGGGTTACTCGTCTAACTATAATCGTTTATATCTCCTACATTAACACATTGGACAAAGAAGACGAATATGGACATTTTCATTGATTTTCAATATTCTAGATGACCATCTGAATAATTTTATAGACATTCTTGATGAGTACTATCTTGCATATCACGTCTATATGGTCAACGAATAGTGAAAAATGAGAGTTATACAGTTTGTCCCAGATTGGTATATGGTAAATAACTACTTAGAGAAAATGAATTGAAAAATTAAATGTGATGGAGAGAGTTGTACATCTATATAGCATATAGAAGTGGCCTAGCTTTTAGTGTTACTCGCCGAATAAAAAAAAAACGTTTTCGCAAATCCTCCATGCAGGTATGACTTTCTTATTTATGTAAAACTTTTCAGTTTCAACATTTTGTTTCTCAATAAACACCGGTTAGGTTTTCAACTCTTTCCAACGATACAAAATTCCGAATGAAAAATATCAACTTAAGGCGGGAATTGTGAAAACATCAATATTGATGACGTTGTATGATGAAGAAATACGTCAATCGTAAGAAAATCTGAACTCAATAAAAAGTAAGCTTGGTATGTACCTAATTATTTCGAGAATTTTCGTGGAAAGCGATAATCCAACTCGAAATATTTTCCGAAGCCCCAATTATGGAGTTTTTAAATGTTTTTATTTTTTGTACCACTATAGAATTTTCATTTTCTACAGTTATTCAACTCAATCAGAAGAATAGTTCAGCAATTTTGCCCACCTCTGGTCCCACGTCTTCATGCTTCTGGAGGATTGTCATCGTTTTTTTTATGTTCAAGACGCTATAATTCAGTTCCCACGGAGAAACAAAGACGCAATCTTGTCCTGTTATTCTCGAATCGAAGAGTAACTTATTATAGCCAATAATTACTTAAAATCCGGATAGCCAGTAGATGGATTTTGCCGGGAAATCAACAATGAAGGCGTTGACGGGCCATCTGATTAGGCAATAGATGAAACTCATTAAATTGAACCGGTACTCGCTGAAATTCAGTGGGAACATCATCACAAGTCATTCACTTTCTTATCTCAGATGAGTCGATATACAGGGAGGGCCAATGGAAACTTTCCACCCTAATTTGTAGGAGTTCAAATCAACATCTTGAAAAACGCTCGAATACGTCGATATTTGATTTTAGGGGGAACTAATTTTCAGTTTTTTTCACCCCCGTAGCTTTAACCCTGTAGCTGGGGGGTGAACAACCCTCAAAATTTGAATAGGGAAAAGGGGTCGTGCCATACCTCTTTTTGAAGGTCTCATTGAGTTCTTCATGACCCTATAATTTTGCCCTATTATTGTCATCGATAACGAAATGACAGGTTGTCAAAATCTTGGTAAGAGACTATTGTTTTCGTAATAAAAATACCAAATCATTCGAGTTACCAGTGCAATAATCAGGTGGACACGTCAAATTTAAATTCCAAGCTGTTCAAAATGTCAGCCATGAACATTCCACAATTTTGATTTTCAATCCCACAAATTTCCCACTCTATTTCCAAGAGTTTGACAACCTGTCATTTCGTTATCGATGACAATAATAGGGCAAAATTATAGGGTCATGAAGAACTCAATGAGACCTTCAAAAAGAGGTATGGCACGACCCCTTTTCCCTATTCAAATTTTGAGGGTTGTTCACCCCCCAGCTACAGGGTTAAAGCTACGGGGGTGAAAAAAACTGAAAATTAGTTCATCCTGAAATCAAATATCGACGTATTCGAGCGTTTTTCAAGATGTTGATTTGAACTCCTACAAATTAGGGTGGAAAGTTTCCATTGGCCCTCCCTGTATATAACTGAATGATTTTTTAGATAGAAATGATTATATTGGTTGAGTTTTTCGCACACCTGCTTCTTTCGGGATTATAAGGAATATTTCATGACTTATTTCGATGTGTCAATGAGATATACAGTGAGGACCAAAAGTCCGTCGCCCCCCCTGTAACTTCTTTATTCTACATATTACAAAAAAATGTTGAATACATAAGTTGTAGGGTTTCATTCGATCTCTTTAATGGTTTAAGTTTCATTCATACAGAGTGTCTCAAAAAAGCACGGTGACTTAGAAGTTAATTTTTTCAAATGGGACACCCTATATTTTATTTCATTTTCAAATTTTTCCTGAAGAGCTGATTTCGTCGATATATCATACTTGGGGTATAGCGAGAAAGATTACAGAGATATAGGGTGTGAAAAATCGAGATTTTTCAAATTTAGGAATTTTTTGTGTCGAAACTATCCATTCTTGCTCGAAACGGCTCACATGTCCCTATCTTAACTTTTCATTTACTATCTAATGACATTCAATAGAAACAAATAGAGGGTGATGCAAAACTCAAAATTTTGAACCACTCGTATTTGTTTCAATTAAATATCAATCGATAGTAAATGGAAAGTTGAGATAGGGACATGTAAGCCGTTTTGAGCAAGAATTGATAGTTTCGGCACAAAAAATTCCTAAATTTGAAAAATCTCGATTTTTCACACCCTATATATCTGTAATCTTTCGCGCTATACCCCAAGTATGATATATCGACGAAATCAGCTCTTCAGGAAGAATTTGAAAATGAAATAAAATATAGGGTGTCCCATTTGAAAAAATTAACTTCTAAGTCACCGTGCTTTTTTGAGACACTCTGTATGAATGAAACTTAAACCATTAAAGAGATCGAATGAAACCCTACAACTTATGTATTTAACATTTTTTTGTAATATGTAGAATAAAGAAGTTACAGGGGGGGCGACGGACTTTTGGTCCTCACTGTATAAACTCTTATTTCACTTCGGTGAAAATTGAGGACTCATCTTGGTGACTGAAACTATTTCTCCTGAAACATAGCTGATGCTGAAGGCTGAGCGAATGAAATTTCACCACAGCGTTTCTCACATTATATCTGATGAGATGAACGTAAATAAAGAACAAACATTCAATCATTCGAATTGAATATTATTTAAAGAAGAACGTGATCTTTAGTACAAATTTATCAAGAATAAAAAACGCTGATTCCACCAAAAAAAGTCTACATGATATAAGTATTCGTAACCTCAGAGCAGTCCGATTTCCTTCAGTTTCTGCTAACAGAAGCATCAATTTCATCGACCAATAAGTGGTAGGACCTCATCAAAATCAAGACTGTCATATTCACCTTAGATGATTGCGTTCTGAATAATAACACCAGATGGTAATGACCTTGAACCAAGATAGTCAATAACGATGTGAAAAAGCTGAGCGTACGGAATAACTGTAAGGGTATGAACTCGAAATCAGTTGACCATGAATCCATTGTTGTGGAAGCAAACGTTCGAGAGATGATGAAGACATAGCAAAATATGTTTCTAACATCACGAGGTGTTTCTAAAATTTCTTGTGGAAACTGATCAACGTGCTGAACACATCTAGAATTATGTTATGACGAAGACTGCAATTTGATTTTTTTGACAATGAAACTAGGAAGGCGCAGCCTGCCCTGGAAAAATATTTGTCTGCCCTAGAATAATCGGTAGATAGAAAAAAGAAGATGAATACAAAGCTCACACACTTCCTGATCTCATATAAAATTGAAGAGATATCAGAGGAAGTGGATTAAAATGATCAACATTTCAAAAGAATATTTTCTTGAACCTCTATAGATTTAATTGTCAATGAAATGAATCGAAGATTCACAAATAATGGTGAACTACTGATTGCAGTTTCCTGTGCAGATGATGAAGGATGATTAGATTTGTCTAAAATGCAGTTTTTCAAAAGTTTGGGTATAAAACTTCCATAATCAGAGGAAGTAATTGTTGTGAATAAATTTATTCAGAACCAGATGGGAGGGTTGCATTTTGATGAAGTTTTAAACATAGAAAAGCATTCCGGAATACCAACTTGCATCACAGCTAAGACCTTTGGATGCAGTACAGCGACGTTTTGAATCGAGTTTTTCTGTTTTGACAAGAATTAATCGTCCACAACGCCTGTCTATGTGCCAACAAAGAATGGCCAATTTAATTCTTATTGCGTTTGAAAGACGTCGCACCAAAGAACTAGACAGGAATATTTGTCTGCGAAAATTTAGTGAACAAAACAATCGACAACTGCAATTAGTTTGTTGTTTTTATTTTATCTAGAGTTTGCTTCTTGTTAAATCACTCAATCAGAATTTATTTAGAAAGAGAAATTAGTCTATCCAATTAGAATATCAAACATAGTTTGAAATGAATGTCTGGTAGACTACGAGCAGAAAACAACTACTTTCCTGGTAAATACCACGCAGAACATTGAATTATATCTGCTCGTAATCCATGCAACGATTCACACTGTGAATGCAGATCGCAAATGTTTCTTTCTTCCTAAGACGTGACAAATTCACATCGGGACAGGCACGCCTAACAACCTACAGACCGGTTTCGGGCTTATTGGCCCTCATCAGTGCAGGGTAGTTATCCGAGTAGAGACCGTAAGATCTCCACTCGAAGCGTTGCCTGTCCCAATGCACCTTCGTCGCGTTTATTTGACCGCACTGAGCCGCGTTCCAACAGACAATTGGAAGTGGCGACACCATGCTGCAGAAGAAAGAAACACTCCAGAACTAAATCTCCCAAATCACAGAACTTGGAAGTGGCTTATAGCTCGACTAAGCTAATAAATGAAAAATGGAAAAGCCATAAATTGGACAACAATTTTTAGAAAGAGAAATTAGTCTATCCAATTAGAATATCAAACATAGTTTGAAATGAATGTCTGGTAGACTACGAGCAGAAAACAACTACTTTCCTGGTAAATACCACGCAGACATTCATTTCAAACTATGTTTGATATTCTAATTGGATAGACTAATTTCTCTTTCTAAAAATTGTTGTCCAATTTATGGCTTTTCCATTTTTTTCAGAATTTATTTGTGCTATTCGTTTACCAAAGATTGATTTTTGAGTTGAGAACAATTTTAGCCAGCCCAGAATTTTTTTTGGCCTAGGTACCCTAAACATTCACTCTGGCTACGGCCCTGGTGCGATATGACACTACCTCTGCACGCATCGTTAACTCTAGAATCACCATACCTTAGTTTTTTCTGAGGCGAGTCTTCATTCTGTCCTCGTAATTGCATAATACAGGATGTTTGCATATCTAGTGTATGGAAGAAACAAGGAACTGCACTACTCGAGGTCGTCTTGTATTTCTTTTTGTGTTAATCATCAAACATAAATACGACCTGATGTTTTTTGAATGATCATGAACAATTTCTACGTTATTTTATGCTGAATGGGTATCGATGAATTGTGATCCAGTATCAATGTTGAGAAATTCAAATCCGAGACCTACACACACTTGTATCATAATATGACACAGGTTTGTTTTATGTGAAGAATTGGTACTATAGGTGATACAATTTTCCTCATTATTATTTTCGGAATGCACACCCAATGAATTAATTAGAATTATTGAAACAGTTTTCTCATCGTTGGCTTCCGATATGATGATACTTCCATTTCGCAATTGGCTTCATTAAATGATAAAGGGGCTGGTGGAAAGCTTCGAATAAACAATATACATGAATCCATTGGGCTAGCCCTTCGAAACCCCAGCGGCGTAGGAAGGGTGGGGTCTACAACATTCCGAATTTTTCTAGAGGTACAGGCGATAACCGTAGAATCAACGCCGTTATCAAATCATTTGATCAACAATGGTAAACAAGAGCGCTAACATCGTCCAATCGTCTTGCCTTTCACTTCAGAGGACATGCTTTAGCCGAAATCAATCTCGCTAATCGACAATGAGTTCAGAACCTTCTTCATTCTACCATGACAATGACGGTTATGAAATGCTAGACGCAGATTCTCATTTTAATGGACTTTTATTTTGTTTTACAGGTGTGGGAATGATACCAGTGAAAGAGTAAGTGATTGTTTTATTTGAATACCGCAGAAGAGAATGAAATCGTGAATGAAGTCAATGTTATTTTATTATTACTGTTCGTCATACTAGGTGGATAACAAAAAACATACATTTCCCACTCAATGTTTATTCGTGATGTAATGTTGTGGTATGGGAAATAACGTGGGGAATTATATGCCAATCTCCATCAGGATACAGGGAAACTATCATTCATCAATTATTAATTTTTAAATTGTTTTCTCTATTCATACAGTGCTTTCTGAAAGTAACCGATAAAATCGAACCGAAATAACCGACACGTCGATTTTCAATTACAATTTGGCATGATATTTTCAACTACTCACTCCCAAATCCCAAATATGTACAATAAAAAATGAATCGACTTAATCTCATTTAAAATAGTAATTTACGTAACAAGTCCGGAAAATACTGTTTTTTTGGATGAGTGGACAAAATTCTAGGACGAGCGTAGCGAGTCCTGGAAGTCTGCGAGTCCAAAAAAACTGTTTTCGGGCGTGTTGCGTACACAATTTTTTCGGCAACCGTGTAGAATAACAAATCAAAGAAACACATTTCTTTATTAGAACTAAATTTCGAACATTTCAATTCTTATTTATATTAATATTTATATTAAAATTAGAACAATTGTTAATATTGAATGGATTCAATTTGTTTGAAATGCTTGGTATATTTAAGTGCCTTTTGTTGAAGTCAGAACAAGAAGGTAAAGTTTCCGTTTCACATTGATTGTTTTCATCTGATAATTTTTGAATGTTAGCTAATTTTATGTCAGATAGCTGTCAGTCGTTATTTTGCTGCTATGGCAATGATCAACTGCATTTATCAAAACCAAGGTGGATATAGGATGGTGAAACAGCTCTTCAATTGTTTCTACGAAAAACTTGTAGACCGTTTGAGAAGGTACTAATATTTCTACGACTTGAAAGAAGATGGCGGTAAGATCGATTATCGAAGAAGATTTCTGTTGCTTACGTATTTCTGTGGTTCAGATCTGACAGACGTGACTTGAAACGACATTAAAACAATAAATTTTCGATAAATCTTGAATGAATATTGATATTTTGACTCTTCTCAATCATTTTTCATCTAGAACAGATGAAACTGATAAAAGTATGACAGATGCACAGTTTCTGTTTTACCGACACAAGGTATGTCGCCATCTCTGATAACTTCAGGAAATATTACTATGGTATGAAATCAAGTAGGCAAAGGTCTACAGTTTATTCTAGTGCTTGTTAATAGGAAGCTGTTTCACCATCCTATATCCACCTTGATCAAAACCATACTACCAAGATTTTCATATTTACAATGACAACAACGATGTGATTCTTCCCGGCCTAGTCCGGAAAGTACGTACTTCCCGGACTAGGCCGGAAAAATGCCACTTTCTCAAAAAAAATTGTCTGGAAAGTACGTACTTTCCGGACGGTTGCCGAAAAATTATATTCCAAACTCTAGACGCTTCTTGAGTCAAAATCTTGAGAGTGAATTTTCGATGACTATCTTTGGCCTTTTGAAAGAAACGTTTCAAATTCGAAGTCAAAGGTATTGTTGACTCCAACTGACCCATCTAGAGAAAATTATAATATTCATCCAATAACATTAATTTTCACAAAAAAAATTGCAAATTGTATTTCACGGCATCAATATGAACAGAAGTAAGATGAAAAAATCATCGATAGTTTGATGATGAATTCAGATTTTTCGAATGTTTTTCAACTCAATAGAGAATAGATGAAAGAACAGGTCCCTTTGAATTTATTTTATATTTTACATTTCAACGTATCTCAAGAACTTGAATACCAATGATACCCGAAATTAATGATCAACAATTGAAATTTATACAAGTAAATTATAGTGATAAAGTGTTTACAAATAAATAACTAAGTATTACGGATCGTTCTGAACACATGTTTCTTTCATATTAAGTCGAATATCAAGCATCATAGGCTCAAAAATCAGAAAAGCAATCAGTCTTAAGTTCATTTGAAATGAATAATGCATCCATTGTAATATTTGACAGTTATGTACATATCATTAACGTTAATGGATTGAAAACATGTTATCTATAACAGTTGTTGATAGAAATGTTGAATCATAGAAAAAATTCAGGTGTGTGTTGATATCTCAAACAATGGCAGAGTGACTGTTTTAGATTATTAGACTACTTCCAAGAACCAGCAAACCGTTGGAATGTTTGGCTAACATTATATTCAATTGTGTATTCTTCAAATCGAGAAAAGCAGGAAACTATCAATCGGATGATGTCCTTAGTTTGTATTTCAACTTTAAAGCGCGGATATACCCGGTTTTGAAACTCATATAATAAATATAGGGTATCACTTACACCATTGAATTCTCGAATGGATTTTTTTAAACGCTCTCATGAAAGACCTGAATCTATGACTAGAATAATCATTAAAACTCTGCTAGATCGTCCACTTTCATTTTTACAACGTCGTTTCTCCTTTTCAACTATTGGAATTCAGTTCACTGTACCTACTTTTTCTCATGATGTTATTCTGGCATCCCAGCGCAAGTAAATGAAATGCCTCGATTAAAGATGTTTACCTCGAAATTATTGAATTAATGGATAAAAAATTGGAATCTATTCTATCGGAAGTGATCACAGGAAAATCATTATTTTTTGAGGGGCCATATTTCGTGTTCATTAAAATCAACGTCTCTCTCATCGTAACTCAAGTGAAAGGACTGCAACATTTCTCTGCATAATGTGACATAGAAATCAATCAATTTGTTGAAATAATTCCTCCGTTTATCTTAGACTTCTCAGAGATCATTCTCAGGATGGGATTTTCGAATTAGTCGCAAATTGATTAATTGAGTCGATGTACTTGCTTAGATTTAACTATATACAGGGTGTCCAGAGATGAAACCGACAAAACTTATGGGGTTATAGGTACTGCTAATAAAATTGCGAAATGCCATATACAAATGTCCAAAACCGCTTCGTTACTGATATACAGAGTGATTTGTGAATTTATACAGAAAATTTAATCAGCCATATTGACTTCAGGGACGGCCTTAACAAGTAGCCCTTTGAACGGAACCAATATCAGGACCAGAATATTTTTTTCTTCTGTGTGGAGTTCTTGTAAGAATAACTCACCCTGTATAATGATTATCAAAAAATTCTACTCATATTCGAAATCTACGGAAAAAATCCTACAGGAAATAGTTAATAAAATTTATGGCACCATTTCTAATAAATTATTATTTAAAAAATGTTCCCACAAGAAATTGGTTAATATAAAGAATATTTACAATACCAAGATAAAAATATTGTTATTCTCTTCAATAAGTTCGTAGTAAAATTTCATAAAATTTGAATAGAATTTGAATTTATGATAATACATCACAACGCACAATAACTTTTTGTAATGAACATAACAAAACAAGAATTCATAAGAAACTCTTATCTACTGATAGTACAAAAAAAAAATCGAAGTGAAGCTCTCCAGCATCAATACATTTTTGAGATTTATTAGATTCCGAATCTGCAGTCAAATTATTGATAATTGCTATGATAGGTCAGTTATTCTCAAAAGTACTCATTACCTACAAAAAAGACTAATTCCGGCCCTAATTCGAATTTATTCCTCAGTTAATTGGGTGATTCGAGTATTTTATAAAATTTTACTACGGACTTATTGAAGAGAATAACATTATTTTTGTCTTGGTATCGTAAATATTCAATATATTAACTAGTTCCTGATTGTACCTGATCAAACAATCAATTTCTTAAGGGAAAACATTAAAATAATAATTTATCAGAAATGGTGCCAGAAACTTTTTCAACAGTATCCTGTAGGATTTTTTCCGTATATTTCGAATCTGAGCTCGAATTATTGATTATCATTATACAGGGTGAGTTATTCTTACAAGAACTTAACATGGAAGAAAAAAAATAGTCCATGATTCGAACCCAATCGGCTGATCCCTGTATTCAATATGGCGGATTGAAATTTCTGTATAAATCCACAAATCACTCTGTATATCAGTAACGAAGCGGTTTTGGACATTTTTGTATATGGCATTTCGCAATCATATTAGCAGTACCTATAACCCCATAAGTTTTGTCGGTTTCATCTCTGGACACCCGGTATTACTTAGATATTACCAGTTTCGAACAATCTCTTCAATCTCTTTATTGTTATTTTCTTCAGACAGATTTACTGTTCTCGTCTTCATTACAGCCGATCATACTTCCATGAAAATTCCTTTTGATAAGAAAGTTGTCCCTGTTATGCATTTCGATTGTATCGAATTTGAAAAATGATACTGTCATTGGTCTGATTTCTTCCAAGCTCGTATATGAAGCTCAAAGTAAATCAGCTGGTTTTGATGGAATATTTCATTCATCTGACTGACGGTGGATTTATGCGGAGGTTTTAAGTCGTAAGTTTTAAGTCTCAAGTTTTAAGTAATAAGTCATAAGAAGTTCATCCATTGGTTTTCAATGTTACCATTTATACAGCTGTCATAAGTTTAAAGTTCTAAGAAAAGTTGGCCAACATTTATCTCTTACGACTTACGACTTAAAACTCGATCGATTTGCGCATGCGTCTGATTTTGCAAAAGGGTATCGTAACAAACAGCAGGAGTTGAATGCATGTAAAGCAAATAGACATAAATGAAAATAGCATGAAAGGCTGGAAAGTTGGATTGAATAGAAGGAAATGAGAAAAATAAGCACACAAAATAACAGGATTGACAGTCCTTAAAACTTCTTGCATAAATGGTCGATTTTTCCTTACGACTTAAAACTTACGACTTGAAACTTAAGACTTAAAACTAACGTCTTAAAACCTCTGCATAAATCCACCGTTACAAGTCAAAATTATTTATCTGAAGTTCAATGAGAACTTAGCAACTAGCTCACTAACTTATGTTTTCACAGCAAAAAAACAGATACGCTGAGCTGGCAAATCATTTCTGACACCAGTTCATCTTCAAGATCATCACCCCAGTTTGTAGAAAAAAACTGCGATGTCAGGATCAACATTACCGTAGCACTAAGATCAAAACTAGGATGTGGGTGAGTTGAATGAAAACTCCATGAAATGATTGGAAGTTCTGGTATATTACTATTGTTTTTGATTCAGAATCCAATTTATATCTATGAAGGAGAAATTAATTGATCGTATGGATTGGTATGGACCAATCTTTGATATTTTCTTTGGTTAAATTCTACACAATATTCATGATAATGACTGAATTCGGTGAATGCATTTCCTCATTATTCATTCTGCTAGGATATGCAAGGGACCCGAATGGAAGCCTGGAATTTTTGTTCAATTCACAAAAGAGGGTGGCATAGCAAGGGAAGCTGGACTAAGGCCTGGAGACCAAATATTGCAGTGTAATAATGTGGATTTCCTGGATATACCATTCAATGAGGTAATATAGATATAAACTACGCAACACTAATTACGTCGCACCCCAAAATTTTGCCCCTGTTGAAATTTGAATAACTTTTCTCTGATTTAAATAATTCGTATTCAGTTTGCACTGTTCGCTAGCTCAGTCCTTCAGCTATAATCTCGTACTTTTTCTTTACATTAGGTTTTTTCCATAAAATTGCTACAGGATGTTTTTTGGAACTGTGCAATATTTCGGAATTTTCAAAAGGATGAAGAAACACAGTTTTTTTTTCATCTTTTACAGCAGAGGCACCTTTATGCCTCTCATTAACTTGAGCCATCTCCAGAATTGTCTTCTTATCTCTTTTATTTACAGAGTGATCTCAATCTGATCTGATCTCAAAAAATCAATTTTTTAGTTTCGCAGTCATAACTTTTTTCCTCTTCAACCAATTTTCAAAATCTCAGGATCATTTTGAAGCTGAAACGTTAGATGAACAGACATGAAGATTAGAATTGACTAAAAATGAATATAAAAGATCGAGGATTTCTGCAAAGGTGACCCAAATCTAAATCCCCCTCAATATCCCGATTAAAAAAGAAAAATATCCAAAACGTTGTTTGATCGAAACGAAAATATCACCACCAAAAAGGCTGAAAAATTTGTTTTGACCTCCTCCCCCCCAAAATTTTTTTTGGGAGTAAATTTTCTGCTGGTTAAACGGTTAGATATATCGGTAAACATATTTCACCTAACCCCCACATCGGCATCAGAGATTAAAAAAAAATCTTCCCCCCCCTTCCTTTCATGGGGTACTTTGGGTACGGATGAAGGGGAAGGAGATTTTTGTGATTTGTTTACATATGTACAGGGCGAAAAAAAAGTTATTTTCCAGAATCGAGACAAGCGGTAGCCAAAAATTTTTTTTTGGGGTCTAAAAAATTAAATTCTTTGAAAAAATCCAAAACATGATGGAAGACTTTGTATAGGGGGTGAGAATGTTACCCTGAAATTTTGTTGTATTCAGATTTTTTTTTATTTCGAATTTTTTTATGAAGTCGTAAATCTTCAGAAAAGAAAGACCTACGAATAATTTTTTCTGTCCTGATCTTTATTTTCACGAGAATGTAATTTTCAACCCGTCAGTCACTCATTATGATTCTTGTTACGTTGGTTAAGGATCATGCATTTTTTTTGGTCTGATTTTTTTTCGAGAACATGGCGTTTCAATTCGGTTTTCTCACGCACAGTTTTTGACTACTGAAAGAAAAAAGATCTGGACGTATCCAGAATGGGATATCTTTCCGAAAACAAGTTGATTTTCATTTTATTCTCCTCCTTGTCGGGATTTACAGGGTGTTTCAGATTTGGGTCACCTTTGAGGAAACCCTCGATCTTGAATGTTCATCTTGAGTTAATTCTGATCTTTATATCATCTCATATAAGGTTTCAGCTTCAAAATGAGCCTGAGATTTTGAAAATTGGTTGAAGAGGAACAAAGTTATGACTGTAAAACAAAAAAAATTCTTTTTTGAGATCACTCTGTAAATAAAAGAGATAAGAAGACAATTTTGGAGATGGCCAAAGGTAATGAGATAATTTTCATGCCTCTGCTGTAAAAGTTGAAAAAAAAAAACTGTTTCTCTTCATTTGGGGTCCTTCTAAAAATTCCGAAATTTTGCACAGTTCCAAAAAACATCCTGTAGCAATTTTATGGAAATAACCTTATGTATCGAAGAAGTACGAGATTATAGCTGAAGGACTGAGCTAGCGAACAGTGTAAACATAATTCAAATTGTTCAAATCAGAAAAAAGTTATTCAAATTTCAACAGGGGCAACATTTCGGGGTGCGACGTAATTAGTGTTGCATAGTTTAGTAATAAAAGGTTAGGAAAAAGTATGGGAACCCCCTGAATGCCTCCGGAACAATTTTGGATCTCAAAGTATTACTAAACTTGCATTCCAGGCTGTGACACTGATGAAGAATTCCCGCCAATTGGACCTCCTCATCAGGAAAGCCTCTAGTGCGGAATTATTTCCTGGAGAATCCAGTGGATACAACAGCTCTGCCAGCTCTGTCACCGAAGACCAAAGCCCCTCGTGGGCTGATTCCAAGCGACTTTCCATGGTCAAAGAGGAAAATCGAAATTTGGGGTTACATTTCAAGGAGAGGCTAGCACAGAGAGGTGAATATGGTGAATATTTTTGGGGAGTGGTGACCAAATGTTAGAAATATGTTTTCCTACGACCCCGTATGAAATAGTATATTACACAACAAGTGTGGAAAGTGACATATTTCACACGAGTAGTACTTTAGCACGAGCCGCGTAGCGGTAAGTGCGGAAATGTAACGAGTGAAGGAAATGCACTTTCCAACGAGTTTTGTACACTATTTTTCCTACGACTCCGAATACTTTCATTTCGCGAGAGGTCTTGTCAAAAATGTAACTTGAGCAGTCTCTAGAATTCCAGGTGGTTTTGATTCAATATCAAATACTGTTTATTTCCTTATTCAAGATGATATTCGAATACTTCTCCGACAATTCCTTTTTATGTGAATTACTGATTGATTGAGTTAGTTTAGTTTAGACAAATTTTATTGATATTGACACCAGCGTACATAAACAACCTTGACACCATACGCCTGCTAGCGCCAGTAGTCACGCAACCAGGAATACATAACCATAGAAGTACGTCGTGCGCAAGCGCGTACGAGTTAGTGCGTCCTTGACTTCTTGCGAACATCTGTGATACCAAAGAATCTTCTCGTTGGTGATACTGTGATATCAAACTGATGCAAGCAGCAAGCCGCGCATAAAACTGTAGCCGTACTCTTTTGAATGATCTCACCCGCTGTCATCAACATCGATATAGTTCCAGCAAAGAGTATATAGGTTCCGGTTTCGAAGTGAATTCAGAGGTTATGTATCAGACACATTGAAATTAATAGATAAAGAATTGTCGGTATAATACGAAACGAGACAGAAATTTCAATAAATAATATCAATTTAATTTGAGAACGATTATATACAATATACCTAATTATTTCTTTCAATTCAGGCGACCGTTGTGATATTTTTCATATCAACACTAGTGCTTTTTTTCTTTCAAATAAACAATACCATGGTGATATGAGCTACTTTCTGAATAAGTGTGATTATTGACGTTTTCATACGTGGTCGTAGGAAAACGTCATATAGCACATATAAAAGCGTTCTCAAATCAAATTCATATTGTTTATTAAAATTTCTGTCTCGTTTCGAATTATACCGAGAATTCTTTAGGTGTCTATTAATTTCAATGTGTCAATGATACATAACCTCTGATTTCACTTTGATAAAAATCAGGGACAGTGACTGGAACTATTTCTATACATGTCTGATGATGTTGATGACAGCGGGTGAGATCATTCAAAAGAGTACGGCTACAGTTTTTTGCATGGTGCATCATGTCACATTATCACAGATGTTTGCATATTTACATTTGACAAGGATTCAAGGACGCACTAACTCGTACGCGCTTGCGCACTACGTACTTCTGTGGTTCTGTATTCCTGGTTGCGTGTTTACTGGCGCTAGCAGGCGTACGGTGTAAAATATCAATAAAATTGTTTATCCAAACAAAACTAATTCAATCAATCAGTAATTCACATAATGAGGAATTGTAGGAGAAGTATTCAAATATCATCTTGAATATGGAAATAAACAGTACTTGATATTGAATCAAAACCACCTGAAATTCTAGAGAACGCTCAAGTTACATTTTTGACAAGACCTCCCGCGAAATAAAAGTATTCGGAGTCGTAGGAAAAATAGTGTACAAAACTCGTTGGAAAGTGCATTTCCTTCACTCGTTACGACTACTCGTGTGAAATATGTCACTTTCCACACTTGTTGTGTAATATACTAATATTGATCTTGTTTGCGGGATCTCTGGGTATACAGGATGGTTTTGAAGAGCAGAGTTGTGTTCAGTCCTTGAGTATTAATCAAGGACTCAATGGAGTTCACTGTCATCTCTATAATTTTTTTATGAAATTTTTAACTGTCATTTTTCTCTTTGTCTTCTGTCTTAAAAGTAGTAGGCAAGTAACATCGAATTATTATAGATCATCTAGCGGTTACAATTTTGACTCAAAATATTATTGAAATTCATGAAACATTTCGACTTGAAATGAATTTAAAAACACTGCAAACCATCTTCGCATTTGACATAATTGTAGTTTTCAAATA
This sequence comes from Chrysomela aeneicollis, assembly GCA_029955515.1. Lineage (NCBI taxonomy): Eukaryota > Metazoa > Arthropoda > Insecta > Coleoptera > Chrysomelidae > Chrysomela > Chrysomela aeneicollis. Next base: position 32,195,412 of record JARUHQ010000001.1, read on the forward strand.
AATTAAAACATTATATGTGGGATTCTAGAATTTCTGATTCTTCACAACTGCTGCTGCTACATTGAAAGATATTTTTCAGATTCAACAAGTACAAAATGGAGTTTGTCCGAATGGGATGAGGAACCAACTGAAAAAAGTATCTTCAAACCGACTATAATAAATCTCTCTGAAAATGGAACAACGATAAGGATTAATGGAAACGAGTGCCAAACTATACCGAATGAAGAAGATAGTCATATAGAAAACAACGGAAATAATCAGAAGGTACTGTTACAATGGTATATTTTAATAATTTGCTAATAGGTTGAACACTGAGGACTACACAAATGAAATGCTTCCATATTATGCAACATATCAACCTTCTTATCTTCAATTTATTGTTGGTGTTTTTTTTATTCAATTACTCACACAAGCATGCCTTCTAGTAAATCTTTCCCAGATCAGCTGAGATCATCTAGAAGATGTCGAAGACTTCCGAATCTTCTGGAGATACCAAGCTAATAGTCATCGAGACCCATGGCGAGATATCAAAAGCAAGGTTGTTTTATTTTGCAGCCGTTGCAGATGCTTCCAAAGGCTGACACCAAGACAGTCGTTGAAGTGCATAGGAGTGACGATGTTGAGAATAACGAAACCCCGAAGAGATTGTTGAAGAGCGCCTCGAATAGCAGTCTGGCGAGCAAAGCCAGCTTCACAAGCGCAGCGAGTAGCAGTTTATCTTCAGCAATATCGATGGAGATTCAACGAAGAGTTAAAGTGAGTTTTTGATGAAAAAATGACACCTCAGACTTTTATTCGATACTTGTAGAGAAAGTATAGTGCATAACTCGCATAACTATTTTTTCAGAATAAGACTGTGAAACCCGTGGAAGTACCTATCGAAGAACAAATCCAGAAGAAGAAGTTGCTAAGGACTATCAGCACAGATCAGCAGTTCCAGCATAGCCAGCTTATGAACGAATTCAAACAGGCCCACCAAAAAATGTTCAAATCTAATGGCGACGTGGACTGTCCGAAACAGGATTCTCTAGCTCCTGAAAGAGAAACGATGGTAAGTCGATCATTGATTCAAATCATTCGAAACCCATTTTCAAAACCAACACAAACATACTTTTAGTGAATCCCAATACAACGTTGCAATTGTAATCTTACATGATTATTCGTAATGGTAAAGTTACTGCAACATTACATACTTTATATTGCAAATGTTATTTCACATTATTGAATATTGCGAATGGAATTTGAGCAATAATTGAACTCATAACTTTACTTCCACAAAGGTACTTCCAGTTTTTGAATATGACTGATAATCAACTCACCGAATAATATAATATTCATTCAGTATTGCAGCTACTTTCCAATGAAATGTGTTATTAGATTCAATCAGAGTTTGCTGCTTCACTACTGCGATGTTACTACTGAAACGAATGTTCAATAATCTTGCAAATGTAATCTTACATGATTATTCGTAATGGCAAAGTTACTGCAACATTACATATAAAATAAATGAGAGTTACATACTTTATATTGCGAATGTTATTTTACATTATTGAATATTGCGAAATGAATTTGAACAATAATTGAACTCATAACTTCACTTACACAAAGGTACTTCCAGTTTTTGAACATATGACTGGTAATCAAGTCACCGAATAATATAATATCATTATACAATGATAATATTCATTCAATATTGCAGCTACCCTCCAATGAAATGTGTTATTAGGTTCAATCAGAGTTTGCTGCTTCACTACTGCGATGTTACTACTGAAACGAATGTTCAATAATCTTGCAAATGTAATCTTATATGATTATTCGTAATGGCAAAGTTACTGCAACATTACATATAAAATAAATGAGAGTTACATACTTTATATTGCGAATGTTATTTTACATTATTGAATATTGCGAAATGAATTCGAACAATAATTGAACTCATAACTTTACTTACACAAAGGTACTTCCAATTTTTGAACATATGACTGGTAATCAAGTCACCGAATAATATAATATCATTATACAATGATAATATTCATTCAATGATAATATTCATTCAATATTGCAGCTACCCTCCAATGAAATGTGTTATTAGGTTCAATCAGAGTTTGCTGCTTCACTACTGCGATGTTACTACTGAAACAAATGTTCAATAATCTTGCAAATGTAATCTTACATGATTATTCGTAATGGCAAAGTTACTGCAACATTACATATAAAATAAATGAGAGTTACATACTTTATATTGCGAATGTTATTTTACATTATTGAATATTGCGAAATGAATTTGAACAATAATTGAACTCATAACTTTACTTACACAAAGGTACTTCCAATTTTTGAACATATGACTGGTAATCAAGTCACCGAATAATATAATATCATTATACAATGATAATATTCATTCAATATTGCAGCTACCCTCCAATGAAATGTGTTATTAGGTTCAATCAGAGTTTGCTGCTTCACTACTGCGATGTTACTACTGAAACGAATGTTCAATAATCTTGCAAATGTAATCTTATATGATTATTCGTAATGGCAAAGTTACTGCAACATCACATATAAAATAAATGAGAGTTACATACTTTATATTACGAATGTTATTTCACATTATTGAATATTGCGAAATGAATTTGAACAATAATTGAACTCATAACTTCACTTACACAAAGGTACTTCCAGTTTTTGAACATATGACTGGTAATCAACTCACCGAATAATATAATATCATTATACAATGATAATATCCAATCAATATTGCAGCTACCCTCAGAAGAAAAAGTGTTATTAGGTTCAATCAGAGTTTTCTGCTTCATTACTGCAATGTTACTACTGAAACGAATGTTCAGTCATCTTGTAAATGTAATCTCACATGATTATTTATAATGGCAAAGTTACTGCAACATTATATATGAAATAAATATCAGGTATCTTACTAGTTGAATATTACGAATGGAATTTGAGCAAATATTGAACTTATAACTTCATTTTTAGCTTGTCCCTGTAATGTTGCGAATGTTATGAACTTCTATATGGTCGAGAAAGTGAATTTATTCGAGTGTTTCATTCACAGGAGAGTCGAGCCCACGAAGAACTTTCCCAAAAATTATCTGATAAGTTGCTCAACCTAGCTAGTGCCCTCTTAGAGGATGAGAGGCTTCCAACAGACAATTCTGCACAACCACCACCTCCACCACCACCACCTGTAAGTATAAGAAACCTTGCTAAAGGTGGGTGGGTTAACACGAGTCTTCCGATTACTTTTACATTGATTTTTTCGATTTTCAGCCCCAACCGGACACCCCCGCCCAACCCACAACGCCTTCCGCCCAACCCACAACGCCTCCCGCCCAACCCCCAACGCCCCCCGCCCCCAAACCCCCCGCCACATCAGCAGGCAAATCTAAGGCGCCGCCGCCCCCCGTTCCGGCTAAGGCGTCCACCCTGTCACCCCGTCGGGCTCCCCCCTGCCCCACCCCCGATTACGACACGCCCACAGCGCCCCGCCCCCCGCCCGCCCCGGGCAGCGTGACGGTGGGGCAGTACGGGGCGGCGCGTAGCCCGCCCGGGCGGCTGGGCTTTCTCGGTGGTGGGGGTGGTGGTGGGGGAAGGTGGGGGGAGTCGTTGGCGGGCGAGCTGACGCGCACGCTCAACAGGTCGAACCTGAGGAAGAGGACCGAGTCGGTGGTGAGTTTTCATTTGTCTGTCTCCTCGGAGTGGTATTTTTTTCTATTTTTTTAAATTATTTTTTTAATTATTATTTTTTAATTATTTATTTATTTATTTATTAACAATGGATATACCACCAGGTTTTTTTTAACGGATGCTCTTGTAGATTGTAGGGGGGGTCGTTAAGACTGCAGCCTCTCAAGCACCTCGACTTATCAGATCTTTTGTGCATAACCCTCAATCTATTCGAGGCCCTGAATTCCGAGGCTTCTTGCGAAGTTTATCAGTTTAATGGGAGCTGAGTTCCTGACATCGGAGGGCTCTGAGAAGGCCCCTTCCAGGAACTTGAGCCTCTTGTAGATAGGTGCTGGGCGTTCGCAAAGCAAATGTTCTGCAGTTTCAGCGAAGTTCTCGCAGTAGCGGCAACTATCACTCTCTGTTTCACCCATTTTTTTTGAGGTGATACCTCAGAGGGCAGTGTCCAGTGAGGAGTCCCGTTACCAGTTTCAAGTATTTTTTGTCCAACACGAGAAGCTGTTTAGCTTTTCTTGGCGAGAGGCTCACTAGCCTTTTCGTTCATCTTTGTCCTGGTACTTTATTCCAGTGAGATGTCATTTCATCTGCTTCCCAGCGTCGGAACACGTCTCTCAATTGGGTTTTGGAAAGTCTTCAGAAGGGTTCTAGGTCGAGAAATTGTGTATTTGTCCCTTCTTTGACAAGGCAGTCTGCTTCCTCGTTGCCTTCAACTCCCTTATGACCAGGTTGTTCGCTGCCAGTTGTCTTAGGGATTGTTTACAGTCCCAAGTCAGCTTAGACTCACAAGTGTATGACTTCAGAGCTTTTAGTCCTGCTTGGCTATCTGATAGAACATAGATTCTTTGCCCTTCGAGTGTCCCTTTCGAGGCACTCCTGGGCACATAACATATACTTCTGCTCGTAAGATGGTTGGGGTGTTACCTAGGGATTTTGAGAGCCTGAAATGTGGCCCTGTAACTGCCACTCCAGCCCTTTTATCCATCTTGGATCCATCAGTATACCACACTAATGCATCCCTTCCCAGTTGAGTTCCGTTCTCTGTGCAAATTTGGTGGTTGTTTATGACCACTTCAAACTGCATTTCGAAGTCGTACCTAACTGGCATGGTATCTGTAGGCTTGGACATGGATTCTAGGGAAATATTTTCTGAAATCTTCAAGTATGTCCAACCGGATTTCCTAATTTGAGATTCATTGTCTGACTTAGTCTGAAGGCACTGATTGCTGCTTCTTTCATTACAAACAGGTGCAATGGTTGAAGGTTCAGCATAACCTCTAAGGCTTGAATATTGCCCCTGTGATTCCCAGACAAGCTAGTCGCTGCACTTTCTGCAGCCGAAATTTGTTCCATTTTTGGCCACCATATCGATGAAGCGTAGGTGAACATGGGTTTGATGATCGTTTGGTATGACCAAAAGATCATTTTTGGTTTCAGACCTCATGTCTTGCAAAATACTCTTCGTAAACGAAACATTTTGCCAATCTGTAACTTCACAAGAAAATTGTAATGAAAATATTGCGAAACGGCAACTGTGAAATTAGTGAAATCATTGATGAAACATTTTCGAGTTGTCCAAGAATGTCTTCATGGACACAATGAGATCTAATGGACAGTTTTTGGAATCGGTGTGTTGAACCATTATCATTCTAAATGGAAACTTAGTAGGCTGTAGGTAACTATAATCATTGTCTGTTCACCCAGGTTCCAAAAGAATGTCAAGATAAAGTCGCTTTTTCATAGAAGTCGTTCGATGCTCATTTGTTTTAGTTTTTACTTCAGCAAACATTATGTTTTCATCTAGACTGACAAAATAAGGTATTTTGGCCTTTTACGCTAGGATCGTGAATACACTAGTTGACATCTTGAATTTCACCACACACGCTTACATTCACTTGTTTCTACACTTTTTAGCCAAAAAAATGAGATTTTTCAAAAAATGTATCCCTCTTCGAAAACACTAAACTTAGATATGTCAATAAGTTGACACTGTCAGACTGTCACAAAGTTCAGCGCCCGTCATGCTCGGTTCTCGATGGGTTTTGTTGAATGTTTTGAAGGGCTAATTTTTTTAAATATTCTAATTTTGTCTGCTAAAAATTATTGTTATTTCTCCAGTGGTTATGAAATATGCGTGAAGAAAATATACAACTCAACGTTAGTTATTAAATTTGTCAATACTTTCATGCCTCGCATTTTAGTCTCAATTTTGAACACCGTCTTTCTACTTTGTGACACTACAAATTTTCCTTAGCCATATCACTGACACTGAGTGACGAGGCCTTTTTTTTCTGTTTCCTGATCCTATCATCAATGAATCAATGATATTGAAGAATTCTGTGATTGGAACAGGAGCTCCTCTGTTCTAAAAGGAGCACGTAATTAGAAAGTTCACATAAAAAAGTTTGGTTATGACCAGTTTGACATTTCAAGTTCAAAAGGGTTCACGGTTATCATCAAAAGATGTCTCTGCCTTACGGAAAAAGTGACGTCAGTGTTGACAGTCTATACCGTCTACTAGGTGTTTATTTAGATCGACAATGGTTGAACATACAGAAACAGGGTTGTTACCCACCCTTAGAAAATAGTATAGCGATTATCTTGTTGCAAGAAGTTGAGGATCATAATTACAAAGCAAGCCTTCGTGCTTTTGCGTTTGACTGAGTTCATTCAAAGAATAACATGAAAATGTTAACACTGGCTAGTGGAAAAAGAATCACTCTGTATACGGAGTCGTAGAACTTTTCATCACAGTTCGTATCAATAATATTAAGATTGTTTATGTTATTAACTTTTTGCAACAATATTGAAACAAATAATGTTTGTCAATTGGAATTTTTTCTTGACTCTTCTCTTTGCAGGATGACCTTCTGAGGAGTCCTCAAATAAAACCTCAGAGCAACGGCACCATCCGCATATCTGTGAGCAATTTGTCGAAGGGTTTTGCCAAATCCACCAATGATTTGACAGGAGATTTCGAGGCCACTTCATACAGTAAACAATCTTACGGTAACTTATTCTTTTTAAATCATATCTGCACGATTTTCTCCTTGAAAAAAATCCAAGAATAATGATGAAATACAATGAGAACATCCCATTTCATTTTTGAATGAAATTTCGCCAAGAACATAATAAAGTGATTGAAATTTTTTTCGAAATTAGCGTTCGATATTATTTAATTTCTGTTGAAAAATATCGTCCTTACCTTTTAAAAACTTCAATTAGTTTAAACATCATTCGAATCAGTTTTTATTTTGTATATATTGCGAGAATATTACACTGAAATAAAAGCGAAAGAAACTGTGAAAATTGTAATAATATTGTTACGAGACCGGCGGAGTGACTGGCTGTGATTTATGGCATCGCGATAACATCGCTCGCCGACGAACCAATTAGAGGACAACAGCGGATGACTCATAACCGTCGCAGTTTCTCGAAAATGAACGGTATTCATTAGAACTGTATTGAATATGCAAGATTTCGCTAAAATGAGAATTTTGTGCCTATATAAGAAGCGCAGTGGCGGCGAATATAGTTGTAATTTCACTATGAGTTGAATTTCGAGTGTTTCGTAGTATCATAGTGAATATTCCCTAATAATATTTTACCGGGTGATTCAACCGCCTTTTTTTATTGGCATTAGCACTCAGTAATATCTACTTCATTGACAACATATTGATTTCGATGTATTTTTATGATTTTTTGTTGTTTTCCAGGATAGCTGATATACAGAGGGGAGTCAGTGAAAATCGGTTGTGCAATGTCAGTTATTCGGTTTCCGATAATTGTAACTAATTTAAGTTCAAAACCATCACTAACCTTTCTAGTTTTTATTATTATATTATGTTCTGAACGACGATGTTATTTATACTATTTCTGTGCCTATAATAAACTGTTGATTCTATATCAATTTCGTATCTCCTGTTTAAGATATTATTCTATCATTAAAATACTATACAAAAGTACATGGTTATTTTAATTTTCCCATTTCACGTCTCATCCAATTCATGATACAAACAGTTTGAATTACTGGTAGACAAGGAGTAAAAATAACGTCTTTCCTAGCTAATGCCCATTCTCTTTCCAGCTGGGATTTAGAAGGTGTTTCAGATTTGTGTCACCTTTGCAGAAATCCTTGATTCGTTTATCTTGAGTCAATTCTGATCTTCATATCTCCTCATCTAAGGTTTCAGTTCCAAAATAAGCCTGAGATTTTGAAAATCGGTTGAAGAGGAAAAAAGTTATGACTGCAAAACCAAAATGTAAATTTTTTGAGATCACTCTGTAAATAAACGAGATAATAAGACAATTCTGGAGATGGCTTGAGGTAATTAGATCATCTTCATGCCTCTGCTGTTGAAGTTGAAAAAAAAAACTGTTTTTCTTCATTTGGGGTCTTATTGAAAATTTCGAAATTTTGCACAGTTCCAAAAAACATCCTGTAGCAATTTTATGGAAATAACCTTATGTATTGAAGAAGTACGAGATCATAGCTGAAGGACTGAGCTAGCGAACAGTGCAAACAGAATTCAAATTGTTCAAAACAAAAAAAAGTTATTCAAAATTCAATAGTTTATATTATTCTAGACCAGACTGGCCACAATTCTAATGTCAGGCTCGAAACTTGACGAACTTCTTTTTATACCATTTCTTTGAAACGGCGGAATTTTGAAAATAACTTTTTGGTGAGGTTTTTCTTTTAATGTTCTGGTTCTCACGAAAAAGGAAATCCTGTAATGTTCAGAGAACATCGTGAGAACCAAGGGAAAGGAGGAAGGAGTTGTTTTTTTCTTAAATTTCTGAGGAGGTATGGTATGCCTCGGGGAACACCTCCCTAGGCAATGAGTTCCAAAGTCTCGATGTTCGTTGGATGAACGAGTCTTTGGAAAAGGACGTTCTGCAGGTCTCTAAAGTGACCACGAAGGGGCGTGAAGACTGAACTTGACGGGTTAATCTCGAAGAGACTGCTAATGGAGGCACGATTGTTGATATTTCAGAAGAGCATCGCTCATGAAAATATCTATAAAATAGAGATAAATCGCCAACTCTTCTACGGTAATCCAGAGTAGTGAGCGAGTTTGTAAGCGAGGCATCACCGACAAAACGAATTGCTTTTTTTTGGACAGAATCCAATAGTTTCAGGATATGTTTAGGTGCCGCACTCCAAATATGAGAACAGTATATTCCAGGACAGGTCGGATCTGTGCCTTATATAGATCATAAGCAGCTGACTGGGAGTGAAATAGCTCTTGGCTCGAAACAGAAATCCAAGTTTTTGGGATGCACTTTTGGCAATGAACCTCACGTGATTTTCCCAAGAATGGTTATAGATAGATTTATTGATCATGTTATGTATATACAAAAACATTTATGACAGGTCATATGCTAGAAAGAATATGTCAGTAAAAACAACATGAGCACAAAATAAAAACATAAGTATAAGAAATATGGTATAGATAGATAATAATTCCTAAATGAATTCCTAACTAATAGCGAATCCCATTGGTAAAACTAGTGCGCACTGAGTGCAAATCGCGCGTCCCATTGGTATAATCAGTTGTAGTTCTTGTGTCCCATTGAAAAACTGGTGCGGCTAGTTTTGCACTCAGTGCAAGAATTTTCGCACCTGCTTTAGGAGGTCGTGCGCGATTCAGTGCACTGGAAAAATGGCGGGTCCAATGATTTCGAAAAAGTCAATAATATAATTTGAAGAGTACAACATTATCTGTGAATGAAAAACATATATAATTGAATGGAGCATAAGCAGATTGACAATCGCCAATAATTTTTAGAGTGGGTAATTGTCAGCTGATAATATATCATGAGTATAAAGTGGTAAAGTACACACAGGTTGATGTACAAGCTTCTACTGGAATTGTTCGAATGATCCATTTTTATTATATTGAAAACAGAATTGATGAATTGAATGATATTAAAATCGAAATTCGAAAACCTAACCTAACTAATCTGAAATTTCAAACGGTCGGAGATCGTCCCATTGAGATTGCACCAGTTCAAAACGAAGGCAGTGTCAGTGCAAAACTAGTTCAAAATTAGAGCAACACTGGTTTTACCAATGGGATTCGCTATAAATGTTACAAAACCACATATTAAAATAAAACAGGTAACGATTTCATCGGTAGATTAAAAATATTAGTATAAGAGAAACGCTGGATATATAATGGTTTGATTTGATTCACGATTCATTGAGTATATGTCCACCTTTTTTGATGAAGTTTGTATATTCATCAAGAGAATAGAAGGCATTTTCAATCAGACATGTTTTGATTGTTTTTTCAAAGTTGAATATATTCATGTTTTTGACTTCAGTGGAAAGAATATTATATAGGCTATAGTTTATTGAATTCTTCTTGGATTTAGTGAGCCGATATCTAGGTAATCTTATCATTTTCGCCCCTCTGGTATCATGGTGGTGAACGTCTGCATGCGTTGTTAATATTGGATATTTTTTGTGGATTTCATTAACCGTGTTCCAGATGAAAAGTGACGGAAGAGTCAAGATCTTGAATTTCTTGAAAAGAGGTCTGCAAGATTCCCTATGATTCGCGTTGCTCAGGATTCTCATGGCTTTTTTTTGTTGTCTGAAGACAGTAGAAGCTGCCGAAGAGTTACCCCAAAGCAAAATTCCGTAATTCAGGTGAGACTGAATTAAAGAGAAATATACCGTTCTGAGAGTAGTAGTGTTAGTGATGCGTCTTAGTTGTCGCATAATGAGAAGTGAGCTAGATAGTTTCAGATTCAATTGCCTAACGTGACCCGACCAATTGAGCTTATCGTCCAGAGTGATACCCAAAAGTTTTACTACTCCCTCTTCCTGTATGGATGTGGTAGTAGTGATTAAGAGTTTCTGTGTTTTATCATTGTTCAGTTTCAGTTTGTTTTCGATAAACCAAAGTTCGGCTTTTTCTTCTACTTCGTCAGACAGGAGTCATAATCTTCATGGGAATAAATCAGTGTTGTATCATCTGCGAATAGGATACTCTCGTATGGAGTCATAGATGGACATAGGTCATTGATGTAGATTATGAATAGTAAAGGGCCCAAAACAGAACCTTGTGGAACACCAAATCTCACACCTCTGAATTCAGATAGTTTGTTGTTGAAATATACAGCTTGAAAACGATTCGTTAAATATGATTCAATGAGAGTGAGAGTTACACCTCTAATTCCATAGTATCTGAGTTTTTCAATGAGGATGTCATGGGAGACACAGTCAAAGGCCTTAGATAGGTCACAGAGAGTGATTCCCATATGATAGTTCTTTTCCAGACCTTCTATTATTTTCTCGAGCACACTCATAGCTGCCTTGGCAGTCGAACGATTTGCCCTAAAGCCAAATTGTGAGTTGTTCAAGAAGTTGTTTTTTTCAAAGTACTTGGTTAGTCGATGTTTTATGATGCTCTCAATAAGTTTCGAGAAGATACATATGATCGAGATGGGACGATAATTCCCAGCATCTGCTTTGTCACCCTTTTTGAAAATCGGGATAATTTCGGAGAATTTAAATATGTCCGGAAATATACCTGTTACAAAATTGTATTTATGAGGCTCTACAATAATCTCACTCACTGCTTTTATGATTCTGCTATTAAGATCATGGATATCTAAACACGCAGAATTTTTCAGTGATAATATAGCTTCATGAACATCAGTAGTAGTGACGGGTTGCATAAAAAAAGATGAGGAGGGAGAAGGAAAGTTTTTGTAAGTCGTCAGTTTCGATTCTGTCATCTCAGGAAGATATTTAATTATTGCTGATATTAACGCCAAGCATCGAAATGGATGACTTCAATGGTATGGTTACTCCTGACTGAATTATGTTGGGCACAGTGAGATCGGCTTTTCTACAGAAAAGACATGCTTCAGTTTTGTTCGCATTGAATTCTACCAGGTTATTAGATCCCCACTCGAGAATTGTTGCTAGGTCCATATTTATTTTGTTAGCATTTCTTCCTCGTTTATTTCTGGTTTGACGGGCCGATATAGGAGCCCTGGAAGAGAAAGCAGTATGGAGGGTACTATCATCCACGAAGCTGTGTATAGGACATGAAGTTGCTTTCAACAAATCGTTGATGTGAAGTAAAGAAATAGTGTTGGTGCTAAAATTGATCCCTGCGGAACACCAGCATTTATGAGTAGAGTATCAGATGAAACTCCATCGACCACTACATGGAGAGACCTGTTTGAGAGAAAACTAGCAAGCAGAGAACACAGCTGAGGGGACAAACCATAAGATGGAAGCTTGGTGAGGTGTCCCTGGTGCCAAGCTCGATCAAATGCCTTGGAAATAATATCTAATGCCACGGCTAAAGTTTCTCCATATTGTTCAATGGATAGCTGCCATAAATGTGAGACGTAAGCGAGCCTATAACCTACAAAGTTTTTCAGGAAAATTTCAATACTTACCTTATTTCTTTCCCAATATTCTGCACGATATGTTCCACCCTGAACATGAGTATGAATGAAATCATCATAGATTAGGTACCTGCAGAATTTATATAATTACAGTATGTAGGTATGTAAACTGATGATTAGGATCTAGTTATGTTGAAAACAAATATCCATTGTTAGATATTATAATTTCAAAATATCTGTTCACCTACTGGAATTCAACAACTTTACTTCAATGTTTTTCATGAAGAAATACCTCGAATATAAGTAGTCCCACTTTTCTTGTGATTGTTGGAAATTACATCCCGTGTTCTCAAATTATTTTATAATTTTAATTTAATGCCCTGGTGATTTAGATCCTAATTATATGGTTGTGAACCTCGTAAACATTGAAGGCGTTTCCTGGACCCCACGATAATCATTATTTCGGTCCTGGTAGTTGAAATCCAAAGCTAATATTTAGTTTTTCGTACACTTTCCTCTCACAGTAAATACCTATACCTGTGTTTATGAATTTAACTTCTTATACTGAACATTGTTTTCGAGGTGAGAGCATATCGGCAACATTCATTGGCAGATACAGAGATAAGACAGGAGAATCCTGATAATTGTAAGTCCATTCATAAGAGATTTTCAATAACTTGGTGTAAGGTGAGTGGATCTGTTTATTTCTGATGACAAAATACCATGATTCAAATCATTGTTATTGATACAACTTCTAGTAAAGCAAACTCTTTGTTGGAAAAAAATGAAAAAAAAAACTATTTAAGAAGATGGTAAAATAAAAAATATTGTAGAATTTATGTTGAATCTTTTTAAAATACATATATAATGTGTGCAGTAATTTCAATATGATGAAAGGAGCAGAACCAAGAATCATATTGAAAAAATGTACTAATAGGTATCTACTAATGAACTTTTTATGGGATACGGTGGAGTCCAACTCTAATCATCCTTATCAACATTAAGTTGCAGCTTATCATAGTATGATTCATAGATTGGTTAATGTTCCCCTTTCAGAAGAAAATTTTAACAAAGAACTGAACATAATAAAACAAATTGCAGTTAAGTTTATCGAAAATAATGAAGACAGTTCCTAAATATGAAAAGTCAGGAGTATATAGACAGAATTGTGGAACTTGCCCGAAGGTATATACATTGGTCAGACTGGGAGAACTTTTAAAAATCGCATCCATGAACACCACATGAGTTATGTAAATAGGAAAACAAATTCAACATATTATTCCAACCACCTTTTAGAAGAAAATCACGATTTTGATAAATAATTCAAAATATTACATGTTGAAAACAAAGGAGTGAAACTTAACTATTTAGAAACACTCGAAATTGATAGACTCAAGAATTCAAATCTTTTGTTCAATGACCAATTAGATTTGAATAATTCTCCTTTGTTGAATTTGTTTTCCTAAAAATAGCTTAATTAGATATTCATTTTATTTTTGTTATTTACCGCAATATAGAGGATAAACATTCTTTAATCCCTACAGATACAAATATTGTTATAACTGTGTAATAAGGTATAAATATGGTTGTTATCGTAGTGGTTAATTCAGTGTACTTATACCTGATGAAGCTACAGTGTTAGCGAAACATGTGAAAAAAAATATAAATATATTTATCGTGGAAATCTTATCGTTTTTCGTTTGTTTACGATATTATTATTATTATTATTATTATTTCGATACGCATTATTTATTATTCGTAGGTTGGTACAATCGAACTGTCAAATGAAAGTCAGAAGAGTTAGGCCTAGCTTACTTCTGAACGATTTTTGATTTGGTGATACTAGCAGTGAAACACTCAATACATTTATTGGTAAATTTCAATTCAGAGTTGATTTATATTGACCAATGAAAACAATATCAACAAGCTTGTTGACAGTTGAAATCATAACAAATCCAACCATTTTCGTTTGCATATGCTGTGTACGAACGCGAGATAAGAGCGTTTCAAAAAATAAAATCAAATTCAAAAGGTCTTTTCATTTTTGACCCTTTCGATTGAGGGACAAAAGAAAAAATGTAACCAAAATTCCGAGGTCACCACCTAAACGCACTGGCCTAATAGATGATTTAATAGTGTAATGATGGAAAGTACGAAATGAACTCGACAAGTTTACTCTGTAAACTTCTGAGGGTTGCTAAGGCAACTAGGATAGTGGTTAACAAAAAAAATAAAAAAAAATAAACGTGAGAAATACTTTCAACAAGCTTTAATACAAATGCAGTGAAAAGGAAAAGAATATTTTTTGTTTTATATGATCTAGGTTATTCTATAACATATTCGAAAGCTTGCCAAAGATACAGAATAGGTGTTTCTATTTGAAGGAAGACATTGATGGCCGTATTTTGGGCCACCATGTATAAACTGATATCCCTGAGCGTCTATCGAAATATCATAATTATATATACCTATACATATACAAATTGAACGCCCTGTTAAATTTTAGTATAGATAAGAGTATAATTTGGAATATAATAAGGTGAATTATTTTGAGTTTGAGTAGTGTCTGGTATACTTTCGTATATGCATGTATTTAAATCAACTATATCAAGTTCAGTTACCTACTCTACTGTTTCTCCAAATCATTATCTGAAGTCAACCAAACAAACAAACAAAAGGTCGGCAACTTGATGATACACAAGAAGTTCGTATTGCATCCGTTTTAACAAGGTAACAAGTTATAAATTATTTCTACAGATGACATTCTGTATTTGCCTCTCTGCAAAATGAGATGGCTGCAATCAACATGCAAATTTACAGGCTGCAAATTCAATTTTCACTACCAACACATAAACAGCAATTTATTGGCAGCCAGTGAATACAAATTATAACACGAACTGAAAAGCTCAACATTTGGAATATATCACCATTTGAGTATAATTATAATTAATATAAATAACCCATATCACGTAGGCAGTTGAGCAGTGGATTTTGGAAGATGTGCTTTCTTCTCTATTAATTGAGATTGAAGTAATAAGACAAGAAATCTGGATTGCCAGTATATGCCTTCGGTTCAGTATATGCCTCAAAACTTGAATTTTAATCTATTTCATATACCTATTGGTCGCTTTCCGATATTACTGAATTTACTGATGACAGTTAGCAATTTCGGAACGAATTCAGGTTCAGTCAACTACTACCAGTATAATACACTAATTTTTTAACGATCTAAAGTACTAAACAGTACTGGTTGGGAATTTCGAAACTCGGCCGTAGTACCTGATGGGAAATAAAGATAAAGTAAAAAGGGGGTAATTAGTGGAAAAAGAATCCCCAGTCTGCTATACAGACAGTCAGTTCTATCTACTGTGCTCTCTCCTTATTGGTTGGGATGATCTAATTGTTCTCAAATTATTTATAAATAATTTCCAGTTATGTTTTCAAGGACTAATATAATGAACTGATATGATAAGTATAATCATCATAACTATTCGTTTAATAGTGTTAACAATTTATTCAGTGAAAGCCTTCTCAGAATGAATCATCGTTATTGTTATTTCTTGTATACTTTTTGATTCACTATGAGTACATTCTTTATTATTTTGATTATCTCAACTCTGCGGTTCCAACACCTAGAAGGGAGTTTCAGTCAGTATGACCAGTTTGACAGAGTGGTCTTGATAAAGACTGATGCGGAGAAGATCTTGATATTTAGTCCGTTTTTCCTCCTCCCCCAAAGCAATAGTCTGTTTGGCTGGTGCCGATATCATCGTCTTGGTTTGGTGGTTGTGAAGGACTACGTCAGGCTTATTGGCTTGCATCTGCCTGAAGGTGGGAATTGGGAAATGAGAGGTTTCAATAATTCGACACCTCTCATTCTCCACAACGGACACAATATTTATCCCCTCTGTTTCCGACTTAAACCTAGACCTTTGATCAGTTTTTTTAGATAAGCCTTGGTCTTCAATATTGTGTACTCCTTATTTGTGTACCCCTGTAACACCCTAATTATAATTATCATTTTGTGGAACGACTAATAATTGTTGGACTGTTGATAACATGTACAAAATAACCAGACTATCTCACGTTTGAGTACACTGTATAAATAATATTTTTTCTGTTTTTGATGAGACAAATAGGTACATTATACCTATACCTTCAATGTTATTCCTCATCTCACAATTAAGTCATTGTGTTATTAATATCCATTGCCACGTCTGTTACCTGAGTGATTGTCAATTACACCTTTGATTCGCACCAATCTGTAATTTCAATAATATCTTTGTTTATAATGTGATTCACAGTTTGACTGTGTCAAATGATGGTCTTGTCAACGGCAAATACTGTGAACTTACCCGAAATATTGATTTTAGTCAGATCATTCACGTACAACAGAAAAAAAAACTGGACCGAGAACAGATCCTTGAGGAACCCCACAACATACGTTTTGTGTTGAAGAATATCCATCCGTTTCACAATTCGTTTACGGTTTATTAAATATGTTTATATTTATGGAATAGTATATCACACAACAAGTGTGGAAAGTGACATATTTCACACGAGTAGTCGTTTAGCACGAGCCGCGTTATAGTTCAAGCAAAGAGTAAATGTTCCAGTTTTGAAGTGAATTCAGAGGTTATGTATCAGACACATTGAAAATAATAGATAAATAATTCTCGGTATAATTCATAACGAGACAGAAATTTCAATAAATAATATGAATTTAGTTTGGGAACGCTCATATTGACAGTGAGTACCTTCACAATATACCTGATTATTTCTATCAGTTCAGGCGACCGTTGTGATATTTTTCATATCAACACTAGTGCTTTTTTTCTTTCAAAAAAACAATACCATGGTGATTGAGCTACTTTCAACAGTGTGATTATTGACGTTTTTATACGTGGTCGTAGGAAAACAGTATATACATGTAATGGCGTATCGCTTCTGGTTGTCCTTCAATCAGTAAGCCTGCTCAAATAAAGCTGGCTTTGGAAACAGTGTGCTGGAACATATTCACAACTAAAACTCGTCCATAAAGAACAATCATACACAAAACAGATTATACCATATTCTGCTAGTTTCAACAGTGGTCAGTATATTTTTCAGATCACCTTGGTGGAGGATGATGAATGTCAAATCAGTTTTGAATGCGATCACGTTCCTGGTTTTATTTGTGGACATACGCACACATCGGCTACCCAATCAGCATCATGGGGACCATCCATCAAGAAGGATTCACAATGGAGCTGTAGTGGCAAATGGGTTGGGATGTGCAGATGTTGGAATGTGAGTATGACAGATTCAAATAGATGAAATTATCGAAAATCAAATCCACTGTTATATTTTTCATGTACTCTAAACTAGTTAGAATAGGTACTCAAACTTGGATGTAACCAATTTCTAGTATACATATTATGATCTTCTCATTTCGAAATGTTCTGAAGTTACGTCCATCGTGTATTCAAAAGTTTGAAATACTTATATGTTTATACATGGTGTTAAAATCCACAATGAGATTCAGCGTTGGATAAACAAAAAGGTCAGTAGGATAATTCCTGTTTTTTGCCATTCCTCTCTAAATTGCCTGTCAATATCTGATCTTATTTGCAGAAAACAAAAAAATTGGAATTGTTAAAAGTCTGGCATTGTTGATTTCTGATAAGAGGACAAAAAAAGATTTCTTGTAATTGATTGAGAGTAGTCTGCTATCATAATAGTCTTTAATTATTTCTAGATTTTTTTTTGACAATTTCTATATACGATGCTGCAATGTATTGTCTATGAAAATAAATAATCTATCTATCTATCTAGATGTTCACAATCGTCTCCCTTATAAAATATAGCAGTATCATCCGCTGAGCTTATTGTATTTCCCGTTGTTTTTATCGAGAATACTCTATCTTTATGAATGGAGAACAATATCGGCCCCAGCACTGTTCCTTGGGGCACACCACATTCCTTTATTGCAGAGGCCGTATTTTTTATGTCAAACCATCTCAAAAACAGTAAATGTTACGAAGTTGATGAAATTAGAATTTTTTTTTTTCATTTTGGTGAACAATGAAACGATGCTTTCAAATCGGAAATATCACGAACCGTTTTCGAAATAAACGAAATGTTCCGTTTCTTTGCGGTGGTACCATTATTTTTTTGGAACATGAAAATGTGTTCAAGAAACTTGCTTCTCTATTTCAAATTTGCCGCGGAGTGCTAATGTGCTTTAACTTTAAATACGACGACGTTCTTCATTTTACCGTTTTTGAGTTGCCAATAATAGTCACTGAGATTGTACTGAATATAGAGTTTCTTTGTGAAAGTACCATGCAATAATCATGTTATATTTTTTCAATTGGAATTTGTCAACAAAAAAAATGAAGCAACGGCGTCAAACACTTCCAACAAATACTTCGTATAATAATCGTATAATTATGGATCCTATTGAATAATAATTACCTCAATTACCTCAGTCAGGAGAATTCTTGAATTCCTATAAAAAATATGAAGTGTTATCTATTTAATTGAAACTACATTCCCAATACAAAACACTTACAAATCTATACACGGTGGCCAAGATATTTAATACTGTATAAGTATCTCGGAGCTTGTAAAAGCAAGTGAGTTAATGTAGGTACGATGATTTCAGTGGCATCATGAAAAAAGGCGGTACAGTGGTTGACGTAGCAATAGCAACCCTTCTTTGCGAGGGAATTTCGATGCCTAGCACGATGGGTTTGGGCGGAGGATTTTTCATGAACATTTACAAGAAATCTAGCGGAAAAATGGTTTCCTTCGACGCTAGAGAAACTGCCCCTAGTGGAGCTACTCAAGATATGTTTTTGGGCACTCTTAATTTATCAAGAATTGGTAATTATAATCCATTCAAAACATTTCTATGATCCCTGTAATATGTGATCACGCGTTGAAGTGAATTTAGAGGTTATGTCTCATTGACACATTTAAATTAAAAACGAATTCTTTCTATATATAATTCGAAAAGAGGCATGGAATCTGATAAATATGAATGTGGTGTAACAAGTACCTATACCCTGCTTATGGTGACAGTGAGTAAAAATTTTCATTTCAATACTTGAGCTTTTTTTTCAAATGTATATAAGCACATATATGAAATGAAGGTTGATTGAATTACCAGAGTAAATCCTCTAAAAAAAAACTGAGAAAAATATTAACCTTTGTGCCATCGTTGACTTCATTCACTGATTTAGAGTTGGAAACTTTTTAATAGGCCCTCAAAGTCCATTATTTATTCCGCGTATAATGGAAAAATGTAGTGAACGCATAAAAAATAAGAAGCGTCTTTTCAACTGTAATATTAGTTGCCTGATTTTTTTTATGGTTATGCAGTGAGAACATTATTTATTTATATAGCATATTTTTATCTCCTGAATAATTTTATGAATGCCGAGGTGATGTGAATAAATATTGATTCACAGTTATATTCATGCTGAAAATAAATCTTCCAAATTGTTCTCAAAAATATCGAATAATTGAAAGAATTGTCACCTACTATAGTTCTGATCAATGTCAGGTACAGTACAATCGTTCTTCATGTTAACCAAGGTGGATATAGGATGGTGAAACAACTCTTCAATTGTTTCTGCGAAAAACTTGTAGACCGTTTGAGAAGGTACTAATATTTCCACGACTTGAATGAAGATGGCGGTGAGATCGATTATCGAAGAAGATTTCTGTTGCTCATGTACTTCTGTGGTTCGCATCTGACAGACATGAGTTGAAATGACATCAAAACACAATGATTTCAGTGAATCTGGAATAATTATCGATATTTCGACTCTTCTCAGTCATTTTTCATCTAGAATAGATGAAACTGATAAAAAGATGACAGATGCAGAGTGTCTGTTTTACCGACATAAGGTATGTCGCCATCTCTGATAACTTCAAGAAATATTACTACGGTATGAAATCAAGTAGGCAAAGGTCTACAGTTTATTCTAGTGCTTGTTAATAGGAAGCTGTTTCACCATCCTATATCCACCTTGATGTTAACTATTTTTATGACAATAAATTGACATTGCAATCTACAAAATTTCCTTCTGATAATTATAGGTGGATTGTCAGTAGCAGTTCCTGGAGAACTGAGAGGTTATTGGAAACTCTATACCACATTTGGAGGAGGTGTACCTTGGAAGGAACTCTTCAGAAACCCCATCAAGCAGTGCAGTTCTGGTATCTACGTCAATTCATTCATAGCTAAAGTTATGGAATCCAACAAAGATGCACTATATGCAGATCCTGGAATGAGGTGAATAAAAAATGGCCTCATCACTCTGATTCACGATTCGATTGAAATCAACTCGACTATTGAAGCTTTGATCATTACATAATTCTCTGAAAGTGAAGTTTGTTAAGCTTCCACAGAATTAATCTGAAAACTACAATGGGACCAGATGAAATAATCATTTTCATCGAACAAACAACAGTTCCCTGATGTGTGAGGACGGTCTGATTTGATAGCAGTGTTCAAAAACGGTCCTGCTCAATTAACCACTCCTCAATCATATCAAAAAACAAATCACTGAATTTCAAAACAGCTTCTTCAAAGGAAGGTGAACTACCACCAATCCCCTCTGTTTAATCAGTACATAAAAACTAACAGAATTGATGATAAAAGCCCAGGTCGATATTTTATATACGGACTTTTCCAAGGCCTTCCATGAGCTAGACAATGATATATTACTGAGCAAACTAAATGCTTCCAGCTTCGCAAGGAACTTGAATATATTTTTTACTTACTACCTTTTTGAAATACAACTTCCTTTAAGTTGAGTACCATAGCGAGAATAATGTGATATCTGCGCCAACATCATCAGTTCCACAGGGTTCGGTTTTGGGACCACTTTCTTTCGGAGTATTCATAAATGATCGATGAGAACGATTCAAAATCATATGAAACAATAAACTTTATAGCTGATTGTGTCACTGGTGAACACTGAAAGTTTCATCGTAGTTTCAAAGCTTCCTCATCTAACTTAATTTTTATAATTCGTACCTGCACTATCTTTACTTACTGTGTAGGTCCGTTTTCATAAATCCAGCCACAAATGATACTTACAAGGAAGGCGAATACTACAAAAATAGAGCTCTAGCAAGAACCCTGAGAATCATATCTTTGGAAGGTGGAGAAGCTTTACACAATGGCTCCCTCACTGCGCGTTTTGTCGAAGACATCCAAGCAAAAAATGGAATCATCACCATAGAAGATATGAACAATTATAGGTTTGGATCAATTGAGATTCTTCTGATTTATCCACAAATAGTTTCGATGTTCGATTCATTTCCATATTCCATCGGGGAATATTTATAATTTCAGTTGATCGAACATATATGTGTATATTTTTTCAGGCCTAAATGGAAGAGACCAGTTGAAACAAGTATCTCAAATGGCATTAATATGTACTCTTTTCCTTTGCCTGGATCTGGTCCGATAGTAGCTTATATAATGAACATCCTGGATGATTATGTGGATCCTGCCAATCAAACATCAGTTATAAACTACCAAAGGCTAGTAGAGAGTCTCAAATTTGGATATGGAGCTAGAACCCGATTGGGAGATGATGATTTCACGAATTTGACTGAGGTATTGACTGAAATTTCTGCAAGAGACACAAGATTGATACTACCAACACCAAAAATCAACAAAGGCATTAGAAAAAAACGTCCAGAAGCGAGATATGTGTGCTTTTTATTCTGTATTCCCCAATTCTGGAAATGTTAAAGGGGAAGAAGCATGATACTCAAAGTTTTTGATTCAATTTTTCTTTCATGGAAAGTGGTTTCCATTGGATTTTTTTCTAGTGATTGAGAGATTGGTTTGTAAACAGAAACTAATTCCCTGATAATACTTTGTCCTTTGATGATATTCTCCGAGTTAATATTTGACTCATTGAAGATTCCACATGTTTTCTTTCAGACCATGGATGCGTTGCTCTCTAAGAAGTACGCTGTCGGAATCAGAAGACGAATTTTTGATAACTCTACTTCTCAAAACCCAGCATACTATGGAGCATACACCGAAAATGTGGAGGACCATGGTACATCACATATCTGCGTTTATACACCAAACGGGGATGCTGTTTCAGTTACCAGTAGTATAAATTATGTGTGAGTATCAGAAAAATCTGTTACAATCGATTAATGAGAGTCCGAAACAGATAGTAAAAAATGTATAGTAGAACAAGTAGCGCGTATTTCTATCAGGGCCAGGTAGCCGCGCGGTTAAGGTGTCTATCTCTTAATCAGCCTGCTGCCCGTCGTGGGTTCAATCCTCATCGACGGCAGAATTTTTCCATTGGCCCTAGAAGTGGTATCGGATCCCACTATCCTAACTCGTACAAGTTTAGTCCGTAAACTTCTGAGGGTTGCTAAGGCAACTAAGATAGTGGTTAGAAAAAAAAAATAAAAAAAAATATCACCTCCAAAGCATCTAACAGCTGTGGATGAATAACAGTGTCAAATGCTTTGGTGGACCACATCCACAAACATGCACGCAGTGCAGTATTTCCCGAATCGAATTTGCTAACATCAGAAGATAGAAATGATACAGAACGAAAATGATCTTCCTGTATTGATTTGATCAACTGTTAGTCGCCATTCTTAGCAACCATTAATCTGAAGAGCCTTCTTGAACAAATTATGAGGATATAGAGTTAACTCCCTCAGCAAATATTTGAGATTGCATACGGCAGTAGCGAAGGAATCCTCTGCCGCGGAGTTTTCGTAATTCATCCAGTTAGTTATTTGAATGGAGCGATGATCGAATTGGTGGGTATACGAAAATTCCTGCAATCGTATCCTAAACCAATCCAATTATGATAATCCCATTATCAAGGGGTTGGAACAACTTATCTGGCTGATACGTGATAGGGGAATGACACTTATGATTGTGTTTAAGCTGGAGTGATGATGATTATAGACATATTGAACTAAATTCATTCGATTTCGATATAGGCCTTCTCATCTCATATCGGTAGCTTTTTCCAGATTTGGAGCTAGGTTCATGTCAGAAAGTACCGGTATCATTCTCAACGACTCCATGGATGATTTCTCCACACCTGGTGAAACGAACCAATTTGGTTTGCCTCCATCTCCAACGAACTATATCGTACCTGGCAAAAGACCAATGTCTTCTATGACCCCGATAATAATTCTGGATAAGAACAAAGACGTTCTCATGATAACAGGTGGTGCAGGAGGTAGTAGAATTATTTCGAATGTTGTACAGGTAAGCATTGAAAGTGTATTTTTATGTACTGATGCTATTCATATTGATGAACTATGTGATAATGATGTCAGTGCTCGCAAAAGGTGTGAAAATAAACGTAATGTGATAAAAATCATACAGTATATACCAGTATAGTCGAGCAATATATTACTAGACATATCTACTCCAGTTGAAACTCGTTCTGGGAAAGAAAACTGTAATCTCATATTTGTCATATTCATTCTTATCCTGACTAGTTGACTACCCTGTATAATCAATTGGAGTACAATGCATTGTGGTTTGATATTTCAATAACTTATTGTCATGAAATGAATCATTGTGTTGTGATCTTGGGACGAATTCTACATTTTCATTAAATCAAACATAATTTGGAATACATTTTCTCATAATAGGTGATGATGAATCATTTGGTGTACAGAATGGATTTGAGGAGTTCCATTGATGAAAAAAGACTCCACCACCAGTTGGTACCAATGATAATCACTTTTGAGGAAGACTTCATAACAGAGGTGAGTCCATAAAAATTGTCACAGTATGAACGATAAAAAACAGCAATGAAAAGGGTTGTAGATTTTAGTGATAATATACTAATAATCATTACATGAAATTTTAAAAAATTGAATCAACTCAAAAAGGGCGCATCTGATAGGACTGAGACAAAAGCACTAAAGCTTTGAATTTCAATCTTCTGAAATCAAATCACAAAAAACTTTAAAACACAACAAATCATGGACATTTCTTCGACCTATGTGGCCCTCTTTGAAAAAATTTGCGCGTTAATTTCGGGAAATCCTTTATAATCACTGAATATTTCGAGATAATGAACTGATTATTCATGTAATGGGTAATACTTTCCTTCACTAATATTATGCTGAAGATCACCCACGAGAACATATGAAATAAATCATATTTTATGGCAAGAATTCACATCCTCTGTCAGGATTGTCAGGAATAGGAAATAACAAAAATGTAAATACCTGACTCTCAATTATAATATGATATGGACTTTATATTCCATATCATTTTTCTCCGTCTTGAATGACAAAGTATCCGTCAAGCGAGAAGTTTTTTCATCCAAGGTATCGAATATTCGATGAAACACAAGATAATAATTGATAGTACAATTTTGGGTCCATTATTTTTCAGGCTACATATGTGCCGAAATATCTGCATGAGATTGGTCATAATATCACGTTTGCTGTAGCAGATGGATTTGCTTCGATAACTGCTATCAGTAGGGGTAAAGAGCAAGGTGTCATTGGAGCAGCTGATACCAGAAGATTAGGAGATGTTGCCTATATTTGATGGTATCTTGAGAATGATCTAATTATACGGTGAAAACAATAAATTGATGTTCTGATTCCTTCATGCCATAATAGATGGCGCCAGTTACATCACGTTATATGATACTTATGCTAAATGTATAAGATTTATTTTCAAATATATCTAACATGAACCGAAATCGAAGCGAAACATGAAAACAATCTGAAAAGAGTGATAATAATTTTCTAATTCTCAATTCTTTTTATAGAATTTTGAATTATTAATAACATACTTTCGTTAATTCAATGATACGTTATTTCGACGTGAGATTATTAACTTGATAGTATTTAATATAACTACATCGAAATAACATTCATAGGGACAAATGTTTTCAATAAACGTTAGGAAATCATCACAACTGAACGTTTTCTTTTGTCAATTTTTGAAGGATAGTTGTGGTGATTCCAATAAGTTATTTCGACGTGAGAATATTTACTCGATAACACATCTAATCAACGTTCATACTGTCGAACTGTAAATCGTTGAAAAACTCGTGAAAAACTACGTGGATATGTTGTTTTTCTCGTTTTTGAACTTTTGTTGAAATTCTACGTTTTTTTGATATCATATGAAACATTTTAGAATCGCTCATCGAAGCAGTTATTTAAACGATGAAAATGGTTTGAAACAACATGGATGTTAGCGTTTACTAAACGTTTTCATTCATTAATTTGAAACATGTTTTGCTACGTCATTTCAACGTGAGTGTGTTCACTTGTCAATACTCATCATGTTCAAGGATTCTTTCTGTTTTTGGTTGGTACTCAACATGACATCAATATAATTTTACACATTCATATAATATTATTAATTTAGTCTATGTGACAATTGGATATTTCATTGATTTAATCAACATCGAAGCTGATGAAAACAATCGATTTTAACTTTGTTCTTGCATGCATATCGGGATCTACTGGAACACTGTTCTGCAGTACAGAAATGTTTCTTCTCAACCCGCATAGCTCGCTTCACCACTCAACTAGTTTGAATATTTGAGATTACTGTACACTCATTATCTCTTTAATTAGTTGAAATGTTAATGGGTTCGAGCAGAAACATTCAGAGATCCAGTACGGGAAAAAGACAGTGGCGTCTGAGGTGGTTTCTGTAGGGCAACCAAAATTGATGTAAATACCGAGTTTTGAAGAAGATTTTTGGTAGGTAATATAACGAGACCTGATATTTTTCCGGCTCAAAATATTGGCGATATAATATAATATAAAATGTAAGAAATAAGAGAAATATTTATGGATTGATTCACGATTGTTTATTTAACATAAGTTGCGTGAGTACTGGAACATAAAACGAACATAAGAAGAACTCGAAGTATCAAAAATCACACTGTTCTGAAAATTTGTACACATGGGCTATCAAATTACACAATTCATTGCAAATATTTTCAATATGGCGGAACTTCTGGTTACACAGGAAGTGGACATCAACTTCGTTATTTCGAATAGGACTTCCTGTATTTCATCACATTTTTGGATTCTTCATGGAGAGCTGATTTTGTCGATTTCTTCTAGCGGGTCTAGCGGGAATATATATATACATAGATATAGAGTGTGGAAATTTGTTTTTTTTTAAACGCTATGATATGATAAGGAAAATTAGAAAAACAAATTGCATATTGAATACCATGAATTGAAGATCTAGCTTGTATTTTCTTCAGGAAGTCAGGTCTCATGAGGCCCCAATAATGTTGATGTCAGGCATGACTGTTCCTGATATTAAATCATCAATATCCATATGCTTGGTCTTGCCCCGATAAGATGATGATTGCAAAAAACTGCGCCACATAAACTCGGTTTTCTGTTTCATTGCCAATAAAAATTCCAATACTCATCGCAATATCCCTTCCTTTGTTCCCTATGGAACACTTCGTAGGGAGTGGAATTGGAGTGTACTCATGAGTCTTCCATGCATAAGCATTCTTGCATCGAATTGATGAACTATTGAGACCATTTCATTGGTCGTCGATGTTCTGTTTGTCAAGAAAAAAGTCGATTGTCTGAGCTCCAGTTTTGATGAATTCATTCTATCAATCAGACGCTCTACATGATGTCAGGCAAACAATTCCTATATCGGGACTCTCTTGTGACGTACATGCAGGATATAACTTTCATTTTGGTGGTTGAAAACAAAAGCTAGGAGACTTCGACCAATTATTGTTGTTGTGGAAGTCAGATATTGATATTCTGAATAGAATTCTGGATTCGTGGCTAGAAAGTAGAATATCAGAATCAGAATCAAAATCTCAGAGGGATTATTATTCAGATCGCTGCTGAATGTTGAATAGTCAATTCATACATTTTACCTCAATCGAACCCTTTTGCAAAACTCAAAAAACGAAAGAAATACGTGTAATGGTTTATCCAATTCATGATATCGAACGCAGTTCCCAACTATTCAATACTTTATTATATCGAACAATCCCATCTATATGTAGGTATTTATGATCGTTATTTTACATCTAAACTTCGGGGAATTTCAGTTGTTTGAACCAAAAATTAATTAACAGAATGCTTCATTTCCAAACTCCTTTGACCGATTGGCTGTTCCAGTATCGTGTTGGGATCGATTATATTTCATCAATTAATTTGTCAGTCACGATAATGTTTCAACACTATATTCACAATAGGAACCGTGAATGGATTGACTTTGGAAGTCCTTTTTTCGATTGATTTAAAATACAGCAGGTTCGGTGTTTTTGCATTAAATTTCTCGTTTGTAGAGGCAAGTGACTAGAATTCAATTTCGGAGCTGACATCCTTGTTAATGAAGGTGAATTCAGTTGGTACAGTGCAGATGACTTTGGTTCTTCCTGATACTGCCTTCCAACAACAAAAGCACAAAAGTTGCACTTTCCTAATAAGCCTTATGATCAATTTGAGGATCTTAACAACTACCGTCAAGTTGTAGAGCTATTTGGAAGTGCTGAGAAAGTGAAGTCACACAAAAAATTAACATAACAGATGCAAATGCAATCTCTTTATAGAAGCAGGAGGACAACCAGAGTATGATTTCAAACCTTTTCGTAGAGTTAACTTGGCTTAATGTACAAATGATATAGTATTCAGTTAGTGAGAGAAAAACTTCAATATCAGACTGCTCTGATGAGAAAGAAGTCAATAAAATTTCGAATGTGATTTCGGTTGACTTTTACAATGATTTCACACAACCATTACCTATCACTTCTCCATTTTCCGCATTGTACGTGCGGGTCTACTGGGAAATTCCTTCCTGTATTGAATTGTGGTTTTGAAACTATTACTCCTACAATAGATTACCAAAAGACATAGTCCGAAGGATCTATCCTTCGAATTAACTGATTTCTGTTGGATTAAATTGTGGCCATATAGTGAAGCGAACATTACGATTCAGATAATTTGGTAGGAAGTTGGACCATTACTGTGAAGTTCTTGAATACAGTGTCGGAACCAACGAGTTCTTGAACTGACTACTGAGCGGATCTATTATTTGAATCGACATTTATGGAATTGTAGAATAATGAACGAAGCAAATGTTAGTGCACATTTTCTCCAGATTCATACATTTTGTGTATATACTAGGTGGTCAAGATAATAATGAAGATGATAGGCTTCTGCCATTCTTCCGCACGAAATATTAGCAAGTTTAAGATAGTGGAAGACATCCTTGGAATCAAAATCTGTGATACATCTCAAAGATCGTTATAAAACAATTCCTTCTATAATTAAATAACTATTATTATCCTTTACCCAGCCAATATTTGAAATATTTTCAATTTTCAATGAAACTACCTACACTGTGCCCAACATAATTGAGTCAGGAGTAATCATACCATTGAAATCATCTATTTCGATGCTTGGCGTTACTATCAGCAATAACCTTTATTGGAAAAATCACGTGAGGTCCATTGCCAAAAGTGCATATCAAAAACTTGTATATCTGTTTAGAGCCAAGAGCTATTTCACTCTCAGTCTGCTGCTTATGATCTATATAAGGCACAGATCCGACCTGTCCTGGAATACTGTTCCCATATTTAAAGTGCGGCACCTAAACATATCCTGATACTATTGGATTCTGTCAAAAAAAAAGAGCAATTCATCTTGTCGGTGATGCCTCGCTTACAAATTCGCTCACTTCTCTGGAACACCGTAGAAAAGTTGGCGATTAATCTCTATTTTATAGATATTTTCATGGGCGATGCTCTTCTGAAATATCAACAATCGTTCCTCCATTAGCAGTCTCTTCGAGATTAACCCGTCAAGTTCAGTCTTCACACCCCTTTGTGGTCACTTCAGAGACCTGCAGAACGTCCCTTTCCAAAGACTCGTTCATCGAGATTTTGGAACTCATTGCCTAAGGAGGTGTTCCCCGAGGCATACGATCTCCAGAAATTTAAGAAGAACACCAACTCCTACCTTTTTTCCCTTGGTTCTCACGATGTTCTCTGAATATTACAGGACATCCCTTTTCGTGAGAACCAGAACATAAAATCCGCAAAGGGCTTTTCCCGCATAAGTAGATAGAAAGATAGAAGGTATATATAACTTACTCCAGTTGTTTGGATTTCATTAATTTTTAAATGCTCAATAAAAATTCTCAGCAATGAATTAAAAAAACACTGTATTAATTCGTTGATTTGGACTTATTTCTGGTTTGGTACATTCAAATTTTCAAATTTGTCGCTCCCCTACCAATGAAAAACAAGATGTTACCTTAATTGAGGACATTTCGTATCCTCTCTAATTTTAGGAACCCTGAATAGGGTTATGTTTCGTGACATTCCGGGGGAATGTCAGAAAAAAAACGACAGATTGAAGAGATTAGTGTACTCCATTTCATACGTTCTAGAATCTAGTGTACCTACATGAGAAATGTAGGCATTTTGGGTAGGAACAGACGAAATAAATTCGTTAACATTCCCTTGACTTACGAGCCCACTTTTCTGCAACGATGTCCTTTTATTGGACCAGTGATTTACTATTTACGTGTAGGGACACTTATTGAAAAAAATTGCCAGCTTATTTGTCAGTTTAATGCCTTCGTGCGGTAACGCGGAAATAAGTTGAAAAGGGGGTAATTGATACAGTCAAGGGATGCAGAAGGCAGGGTGAGAAAAGTTTGAGAACGTGTGATGTCCAGAAAGGCAATTCCTTGGGATCAACAGAATTAGAATAAAGTACGATCTAGGTATAATTAACGAGAACTGCTATTGGGGTACCTAATAATTCTACAGGAATACTTCCTAGAGGTGTGAAGCAAGGTGGAGAACATCATAATGTAATCTGTTCATGAGTTTGTTTCCAAAAAGTACGAAATGCAAGATATATCGTGTGTCAGA
Source organism: Chrysomela aeneicollis (assembly GCA_029955515.1). Taxonomy (NCBI): domain Eukaryota; kingdom Metazoa; phylum Arthropoda; class Insecta; order Coleoptera; family Chrysomelidae; genus Chrysomela; species Chrysomela aeneicollis. The sequence continues at coordinate 32,225,405 of JARUHQ010000001.1, forward strand.
ATTGATTTTTTCTGTTCTGGTTCTATAATTAAGTCATTATGAAACCCAAATGCGTATCGAAATAGCATCAGTTATGATACGCATTTTTTATTATTCAGAGGTTGGTACAATCGAACTGTCAAATGAAAGTCGGAAGAGTTAGGCCCAACTTACTTCTGAGCGATTTTTGTTTCTTGTTTTATTGGTAAATTTTAAACCAGAATGTGATTCAATTCAAATTGACCAATAAAAACAATAACGACATTGTATTTTTCACCGCTGGAATCGCAAAAATCAAAATCGCTCAACAGGAAACTGATAAACTTTACGCTTGTGCGTCAGATTTCAAATATTTAAATGTCATCATTGTTACCAATCGAAGATGTTTCTGTTATTTATCGTTATTGAGTCAATTTCTTTCAATGACATACTTCAAGTTAATGCAAAATAGAAAAAATTGTATATTACACTTATATAACTTGTAATAATATACTATTTCATATTTTTTTACCTACTATTCAAATATTCTCACTTATTCTAGATAATCTTTTGCACACGTCAATTGTACATTCATACGAGTTTGTGAGTAAGGATCATCGAGTATCCAATCAAAATAATAATTATTTTTGCTAAGATTTTGGACGAATCACCTTCAAAAAATACAGGTAGAAATGAGTAAACATAAATGAGGTTATGTTCAGACCTTGTGATTTCGAATAGTTATCAATGCTAGTGATAATAATAATGTTACCAATCGAAGATGTTTCTGTTATTTATCGTTATTGAGTCAATTTCTTTCAATGACATACTTCAAGTTAATGCAAAATAGAAAAAATTGTATATTACACTTATATAACTTGTAATAATATACTATTTCATATTTTTTTACCTACTATTCAAATATTCTCACTTATTCTAGATAATCTTTTGCACACGTCAATTGTACATTCATACGAGTTTGTGAGTAAGGATCATCGAGTATCCAATCAAAATAATAATTATTTTTGCTAAGATTTTGGACGAATCACCTTCAAAAAATACAGGTAGAAATGAGTAAACATAAATGAGGTTATGTTCAGACCTTGTGATTTCGAATAGTTATCAATGCTAGTGATAATAATAATGTTTCTACGTATAGCAAATACAAATATTGCCAAAATATCCCACTTAGAATATTTTTACTGTCGATAAAACTGTGAAATAACTTATTTTTTCGTTCAATCGGTATATATTTTTGATTCCAGAATTTTCTTTTTGTGCCTCCTCAACTTGGGCAACGTGAAATCTATTACATTTTTTGTTTTCCAAATACAAACGTTCCCCCTCTCATCCTTTAGGAATTTATATCACACAGGTTGAGCCAGGTGGAAAATATGATAATAGGAAAGTTGGGACCCCTCACTTTTTCATACCCAGAAACCTTTCCGGCGACCCTTTTCACGAAACCATTAAAAACAGACTCATCCTCTCCGGAAAATAAAATATAACACCTTCTTATTGGTCCACTCAGCCTATGTCCATGTAACGCATTTCGAGAAAAAACCCCAGCCGTGAAAATCTCCCGATAAAATATCTCTCGACATCGAAGGAAAAACCAGAAATTTTCCAGAAATATCCCTTACAATATATTATTCCGTGTCGATAATTCTTTCTTCAATAAATTTAACATTTCGTTTGACGTTAAGTGGCGATTGAAGAGATACGGCAGAGGCAGGATGGAAAAGTCAGCTATAAAATCAAAGTGTGCGGCCGGCCATTGTGGGAAAACTGGCCTCGCACCGTTTCCTCGAAAGAAAAAGGTATAGAAAAACTCAGAAGCGTAGCCTTCCATTTTTAGTTTGAAATAAGCTTTTGAGGTTGACGTTTGTTTCAATTTGTTTGAAAAATGAAACATGCTATTTTTTTTGCAACCAAGAGAATTGATATTTGATCAATAAAATGAAATAGTATATCACACAACAAGTGTGGAAAGTGACATATTTCACACGAGTAGTCGTAACGAGTGAAGGAAATGCACTTTCCAACGAGTTTTGTACACTATTTTTCCTACGACTCCGAATACTTTCATTTCACGAGAGGTCTTGTCAAAAATGTAACTTGAGCGTTCTCTAGAATTTCAGGTGGTTTTGATTCAATATCAAGTACTGTTTATTTCCATATTCAAGATGATATTTGAATACTTCTCCGACAATTCCTCATTATGTGAATTACTGATTGATTGAGTTAGTTCAGTTTGGACAAATTTTATTGATATTGACACAGCGTACATAAACAAACTTGACACCATTCGCCTGCTAGCGCCAGTAATCACGCAACCAGGAATACAGAACCATAGAAGTACGTAGTTCGCAAGCGCGTACGAGTTACTCGAGTTAGTGCGTCCTTGACTCTTTGCAAACATCTGTGATACCAAAGAATCTTCTCTTTGGTGATACTGTGATATCAAACTGATGCAAGCAGCAAGCCGCGCATAAAACTGTAGCCGTACTCTTTTGAATGATCTAACCCTCTGTCATCAACATCGGAATAGTTCCAGCAAAGAGTATAGGTTCCAGTTTTAAAGTGAATTTAGAGGTTATGTATCAGACACATTGAAATTAATACATAAAGAGTTCTCGGTATAATTCAAAACGAGACAAAAATTTCAATAAATAATATGAATTTGATTTGAGAACGCTTATATTGACAGTGAGTACCTTCACAATATACCTAATTATTTTTATCAATTCAGGCAACCGTTGTGATATTTTTCATATCAACACTAGTGCTTTTTTCTTTCAAATAAACAATACCATGGTGATATGAATAAATAACAAAACAGTGTGATTATTGACGTTTATATACGTGGTCGTGGGAACATGATATAACCAAGATATAACCATTATTGTGGCACACGTCAATCTAACATTGGCTAATTTCCTGATAGGAAGAAGCCAGTGAGATGAGGAATGAAGAAGAAATAATTTAACCTCTATTTGTATTATTAGATCCGAGCACCTTTGATGAGAGTTTTCTTGTTCATTTGATTTCAATTGGAGAATATTGTATTGAAAGTACTGGAAGTTCATCATTTTATACAAGCTCAACTGAATGGATATGAGACTCACTTCTAAGGTGGCCCTACAAATATTCAAGAAGAATGTTCTTGCTGGTTGCCCCAAGATCAGAGGCCATATAAAGAAACATAATAGAATATTCAGTAGGTATTTGTAGCTGTTGACAAATCAGGTTTATTATATTCTCAATTGTGGTTTCAATATCAACATCACGAATTGATTGAACATTATAATATGCATGAGTTTCTTGTTGAAGATAATCAATACTATGTTAATTGTTTACTTTTAATGAGCTAGTTCAATCTGGAGCAAAGCTTTTCGTGAAATTCAAAAAGAAACCAACTCCTACCTTATCTCCCGTGGTTCTCACGATGTTCTTCGAACATTATACAAGATATCCTTTTTCGTGAGAACCAGAACATAAAAACATTTTCTAAGACATTCGTGTATAAAATGGTATTTTACATTACAAGAAGTGTGGAAAGTAAAATATTTTGCACGAGTAGCCTTTTACGTAAACGTAACTGATGGATAAAATTTGCAATTATTGATAAACCGGCTCTCAGTAAGTTCTCACTGCTTTGATTTATTACCGAATTTTCAATAAATAGTCCGATTATTTACGTGGCGAATAATTATCATATTCAGTTCTCAATTACTCCATTGTGGGAAAATTTAATTATACCTTTCAATCATCGAAATTTGTTAGTGGTCGAACGAATCAATGCGTTGACATGGATTTTCCATTACAAAACCGTTGGAACATTTTCCCCACATCTGAATGAACCGGAAGGAAAATATAAAAATTGTTATGTAGCAGTTGTATAGGGTATAACAAGAGGATGTATATACAGGGTCAAAATTGCTAAATTCAAGATGGCGGCTCCAAGATGGTAGATTTGCATGATTGATAGCTCTGCATCAACATAATATAGGCCAGTCTCAACATTCACCAGGACACACTTTGCGCTAAATATACACACGAGATTTTTTTTTCAAACGCAGTTCCTAGACGAGAAAACCCGTTACTATATTAGTAGTACTTCTTAAAATACAATAGAGTATGAAGTATAATCACCTGTTTCAGTAACTATTATTTTTACTTTATATTCAAGGAACTGATGGTTTTTGATAAATGCCACGAGTTTAGTAAACCAACTTTGAGTTTCAAAGGGAATAGCCAAAAACTCTAACTTACTTTGAGTTTGTTTGATACATGTCATGAATCTATTATGTCACTGCTGTCACTTAATGCCATCATTTCCTCTTACGAACTGGTGTTGAGTGGATTTAAATTGAAACGGCTTCCTCAGCTCTCTTCTTTCTCATATTAGAGTATATGTTAAAACCTCATCCAAAAACCAAACTGATACTGGACGTATTCAACTTATCTGTAGTGGATATTTAACCATTCATGAGAGCACTTCCATCCTAACACAGCCTGATTCGTAGACGTTTTGTTTGAATAATATGATCATTTTTCAATAGATCCCTCTGGAACTTCAGAGTTGGCGTTTCCAGCTTAAATTGTTTGCCTTACTCAAGGAGAATGAGACATGATAATGACAACTGGATTCATTAGGGACGTTTTTGTTACCAGCTGTGGTTTTTCATATTTACGACAATGAGAGGAGAAGCTGTCACGCAGTCACTCTTCATTATTATGATGCGAGATTTTTCGATGTTAAACTAATAACCGTTGAAAGCTACGTTATAATACAGATACTGTGAAAATGACAATATCATATTATTTTTGCAAGAAAAAGTCAGAGTGATCATTCGAATAAGGTAGGAGTCTGTTATTTCAAAAGAATTAAAATATCAAACATATAGTTTGAAATTGAATGTCTGGTATAGACTCGTCTTCGACTCGGGATAATTTTCTGTCAACAACAAAAACATACGTGACCTTGTAATATTTTTTTTTTTCAATCAATCAATTTTTATTCAATTCCGATACATATTCTTGCTACATGTCTTTAATATAATAATTACAGTAAATGAATATTAATTGCAGTAAATTAAAAAAAAAAAATGTTTAACAATAAATAAGTGGTGGTGTTCAGTTCTTGGGAAACGCCTAAGCAAAGCTTGTGTTGCGTATTTTCCCAGATCTGGACACAACCATGAATGTAAATAATAGAAAAAAACAAAAAAAAAAACTATTCATTCCTTTCAGTATGAAATAAAAATTAATAGAAATTAATAGAAATCAATGGAAATCAAAGATCAACCCACCTGGACTAGACAATCAGGCGAAAGGGAGACAGGTCTAATAAAAAAAAAATCATTCAGACATGATTCAGTAGACCGATTCGAATGTTTCTTTTAAGAAATCAAAGTTGTGATCAACGAAGGATCTGATTGTTTTCTTGCGTTTATTAATATTTTTTATATTTCTAAGTTCAATGGGAACTTGATTGACAAGTTTTGGTCCAAAGTACGAAACAAACCTTTGGGTATATACATTCTTATAAAAAGGAACACTGCTGCTAGGGAGATTAGAAGTGATAATTGAAATGTCGAAATATTTACAAATTGAAAGAGATACGGGAGCTAGAAGTATCACAAAATTTAAAGAATCCGAGCTAGTACATTTTTATTTTTTCCCAGACCTTTCGAAACACATTTAAAATGAAACTTGAATTCTATTCAACCACTCTCTTTGTATGTATCACATTCTTCTTGAACTCCATTTCTTTGAACACTTTACAAAAATAATTCTCACTCGGTCGTATCATAGCTTTATTTTTGTTGTACTTTTTTGTATTCATCTTCCGGCGGTTGTATAATTCTATTCAACCGCTACTCTCTACTCACCACACGAAAATCCCAGCACTGGCAAAGCGGTAATGCAATCGGCATCCTGGATTTTGTACCTCCATCTACAAATATATCGACGAATCCTTCGGCTCTGAGTCCGAATTGGATTAGGAAAGGACAAAATAAAATCGGACCTCGGTCCACATTGAAATCTCCGACGGATTCTGTGTCTGTCCCGCAATCAACGTTCTCCTGTGCAGTGTACCTCCCAATCAGCGATTGTATTTTGGAGTTGATAATTTAGTTGTGATGGTCATAGCTGTGAACTTTGGTCATATAGGAACACAGAGTGTGGTTAGAAAAAAATTCTGCCATCGTGTCAAATTCTTTTTTCTATTTTGGTGCTATAATGAAGTCTTTATGAAACGCAAATGCGTATCGAAATAGCCTCTGTTTCTATACGCATTTTTTATTATAACCCATCAATCTAGCCCACGAACATTCAAAGTTCATATGAAATGAAAAGGGAACTCGCTCACTCTAGATAAAGTATGATTTTGAGGAACAATCAGTTTTATAGCTGTAAGAAAGCATCCACCTCCTTTTAATTGATTCAGAATGACTAAACTTCTCCATCAGATAGTCTATTATAAATGTTCGAGAATATTCTCATTTAGGGCGTCCTTCAATAGAATCAGATTCAATACCTTTGCTGATTCGAAAAGATAAACAAATGGAAAATTCTTTTCATCTCGAGGCTTTCGCGTTTCTTCCACCCTGTATGAATACACATGCGTCGTAACAATGGCCGTTACGTGAAAAGGTTCCGTCCGAATCGATTAGACATTGGGTAATCCAGATGGAATACAAAAACAATAAAGACCAATGCCAAATGGAATCGTGCCACGGTGTCAAATTCATTCGGTTTAACCGAGAATAAAAGATTGACCGCAATTTTTTATTCGACCACATGAGAGGATTATCCTCGGGAATATCTATAATCGACTATAGGACTAGACACTATTTTTCATAAGAATCTCCTAATTAACCAACTATGAATAAGCCATAAGGGGATCATTATTCATGCAAAAACGTTATGCGTATCGAAATAACCTCTGTTTCGATACGTATTTTTTATTATTCGGAGGTTGGTACAATCGAACTGTCAAATGAAAGTCAGAAGAGTAAGGTCCAGCTTGCTTCTGAGCGATTTCGGATTTGGTGATACTAGCAGTGAAAAACTCAATGTTTTTATTGGTATATTTTAATTGTGATAGTGTTAGATGAAAATCTAATGGTCCCTGCTGTAAAAGCATGTCCATGTTTGGAATTTCAGAAATATTCAAGAATGAATTGAATATTCTCATAAAAAATTCTGGCGGAATTCGAAAATTAACCAATGTTGATCAATTATTAATCAAATCATGTTTAGATCAAAGTAATTTGCTGGAATTTCAATAATATTCGGGAATAAACTCGATATTTTTAGGTACACATCATTCTTGAATTTTGATTAATCTCGAATAATTCCACTACTGAAGAATTCTGAATGATTCCTCAGTTAAATAGAAAGTATCTTCAAAACACATGAAATAACTTAGGATGCAATATAGTTCGGTTTAAATCAATTTAATTAACTATATCATGTTAAATCTAGATCTTGACTAACTTTTTTATATTATGGGAAACAGAATGAAATAAAAATATCTAGCAAAGTTCTTAGAATAAATCTGATACAATATACATCATGTAATCTTCGAAGACGACACCTTCTAACATCGTCGTGCTTCGGTAAAGGTAAATTGACACCAAGGTGGCATTGGCATCATAGTGACAATGTAACACATGAAAGCTAGACATTTTAAGGAAATTCAAATGATCTATAAAATCCTTTGCAAATTTGAAAATCAACGAGACTCGGTATATAGTATCGCCTCTCATCGACTTGGATATGATTAATTCATGCTCAAAAAAAGCAGCAAAAAGATTATAGTTCTTTTGCATTGTTCTTTGTTCTCATTCGTATCATTGTGGACAGTCATATACAACTTATATAATTATTCTTGAACCATATCGATAAGCTAGGATAATTTTTGTATGTTCGCGTTGCTTGAACACTTCGGTTGTTCGGCACAATATTGATGATATATACGCCGGTGTCATCATCATTGTCGTGACGGTATTATATAGAAATATAATAAAGACATCATCATCCCTCTGCGGTCTCCTTTACCCAATTAACTATTGTGGATGTGTGAAGTGCGGATTATTTGGTTACCGTGTGATGTGCGGTTTATTCGTTTACCGTACGTGTGCAGTGTTCTAAAATGTAAGGTGCCGAAAGAGCAGAATCATCATGGCATGTAGTTCCAGAAAAAAATGGAAATCAATACTCAAGTAGGGGTGCATTGAAGAATTGTTTCCCGAGGGTGAGTGAATTTTCATTTTGCACGCATTTGTTCCGGACGAGGCCCCCATTCCTGTCGGGGCCTCCTGTCGGGGCCTCCTGTTGGGGCTTCCTACTTCCTGCCCTGCTAGATCGCCAAACGATAACTGATTTTTTATGTCCATACATTGTGACATATTCAATCTAGGATTGTGATTAGCTCACAAACATAGATTTCGAAGGTCAGTGATCTTCAATTTACATAGATATTTATGCACCAAAACCTGTGAATCTATTCAAACAATACATTTTTGTAACTTGGATATATAAACTCGATTTTATTGTTGGTATTTGATAGTTTTTTCAAGCAGCAATCGCTACGCTTAGTTAGATGAAAAAAAGCTGGCATATCAATCTTTATTGTTCGGCCAGTAACAAGTGGAGTCATACACGTACCTACTTTTTCCTCATCAACGGTCAACTCACTTCCTAGTGATCTGTGCTTGTGACCTTCAAATGTTTAAGAAAAAATACAAATTTCCTCACCCAATATCCTTGACGTACTGTCTTGCACAATGTCTCACATATTCTATAGGTTTTCCTTTCGTGCATTCAAAAAAAATCAGACTAACTCTGAATGGGGATTTTCTATTAAAGAATGGTAGTTATTGGTAATTGAAATGAAACATGGAATTATATCTGATTATTTTATTTCCAAATACAGCATAAACATACAAAACAAAATTTTTTGTATAAATACATGAAATAACCCATACTGTGATGTGTTGTGATTTTATGTCAGCAGAGGTCTTCATTATTCCATTTTAATATTCAGGGTGATTCAAAATCAGATGAATAAAATAAATTGAATAAAGAGTTTCTGTTTATAAAAATGAAATTTGTGCTATTGAAAGTGTGCGACTCTCCAAATATGAGTTTTGAAGCAAAAAAAATGAATAGAGTGCTTAAAAAAACAAATGAAACCAATTTTGAATTACCCCGTATAGATAAAATTCATACGTACAACCATTGTTAGAATATACTTGGGAAAATTACATTCATTTCATTTATTAGAATGACAACGAAAGTTTAAAAATCGTCGAATTCATCAGTAATTTCATTTTGTAATGATTATCAGAGAAAATCAGTATTTTCATTTCGAATTTTGATAACAGAAAATCAAATTTTGCGTATCAAAAACGTTTATGATTCATTCAGCATTATATGATTTTTTCAACAATACCAATCTCCTAGCAATTTTATATGGAATAAACAACCAACTCTAAGTATCATACAAATAATTTTCTTTATTAAATTAGTTACATATAGTGGGTATGGGCTGATAGTTTCCTATAACTACAAACCACATTTATAAAATAATTCTTCATCTACAGAAATCAAATATCCTGATATTATCACAAAAAATATGTGGCAGTAGATTGATATGATATATACAGGGAATCCTCAATAATTCGATATGATTGTGTGTGATGTGTTTAATTTATTAATTGAATCGATAGATAATGATTGTGCATTGTAGGATAAAAACTCAAGAGGACACTTTTCAAATTAAGTACGAAGTTCAAAAATAATCTCAATTTTGGAAGAATTTTAGTGCCATTTTTGAATTTAAAATATTAAAGTCCGTACCTACTGTGGTGGTACTCTGCTCCTTGACCTTTTATATGCCACCATGGAACACCCTGTGTATATATTTTTCTGTTCTAGACACTAATATTACCCAGTTCTATCATTAACTGGTGAGAAACTACTCGATTCCAACAATAATTTTCGATTTGTGATAGCTATCAGCCCACTTCGTGAACAACACAGATACCAAATTTCACCTATATACGCACAGCCATAATTTTTTGAAATTCACATTCACCATTTTGCTGAATGAATTCTTCAATTTATCCAACATCGATGAATTCCTAATAGTAATGAGTTTCTATTTTGACAATTCACCTCGCAAATCATTTTGATTCGATGAATTCTTCAGAAATATCAATAAGTGAATACTCCCAAGAAAACAGCAAAAGATATTTGGTAGAATTAATTGTACATGAGTGTTATGAACTTACCTTCTTGATATCAGTTTCATAACACATTTATCTATTCTCTATTCTTAATTACATTACCTATGTGTTGGATAAGTTTCTTTGGTATAGTTACATAGCTGAACATTTCAAAATGTCAACTGATAAACCGACATTTGAGAATATGTGATGAAAATCGATTCAGTTGGAGTCGAATTAAAAAAATTATTTAGAGCCACTTTATTCGCATTCTTGACATTATTTTATGATGTGACAAGGACTAGGTGATGAATTTGAACCAATTACTATATTCAAGCTTATTGACTAATGACAAGATATTACCAGTCCAGATCTCATTGGTAGAGTTTTTGATTTTCGTCTGATTTCTCATTAGATCATATGATGTTAATTACTATTGGTACCTACAGATCAGTACAAGTAATTTGATTAGCTACGTATCTGACTGACTGACAAGTTTTTTCAATATATTATAATAATATCTATCCAAATTTTTCATATGTTACTTCCAATGATATGAAAACTACAATGAATATACAACCTCCACAAGATGTGTTAGTATTGTGATATCTACTCATTTCAGAAAATATCCAATCAAAGATCTACTTCTCTTTTCATCACAGTGCCTACGAGATGGATCAGAGTTATTATTTTCTCCGTTGGGAAAATATTGGCCAATCAGACACTGTTTTGTCCTCACGGGTTTCCAGCTTGATTATATGAGATTATCTGCATCAATCTCTGGAAATGACACAATGAGCAACGTTCTGAATTAAAGAGAATAGTTAACTTTCAATCTTCTCGGTAAAATTGAATATATTTCCGCAAAAAATTCTTCCATAGTTGGGATGTCATCCATCAAAATATTTCAATAGAATAGAGTACTGGTAGATAGAGTTCAATCAAGGTAATGGTGTAGCAGAACTATACTATTTGCTTCGTAGTTGGAGTGCTTCAAATAACGCAAGAGAATGTGGAATTACTAAGTCTTTAGACAAAGCAATCGACGATCTGATCATCATCATTAATGTATACAAATGATCATACATTTTCCATTCTCACAAATCAATCAACTACCATGTTAGGATATCCTTTTCGAATACTCGAGAGGGAAGCAATCCTCAGAATGGAATTGTTGTCTGAAGTGACATTGTTAGTGAATGGGTGCATAAGTCGTCGAAAAGGGTAACAAAACTGAAATCTTAAATAATTTCCATACCACGATATCATAAATTGCTTTATCCAAATGATCCAAATGAAATTTCGATTATAGATCTTCATGACTAGGAGGTAAAGCATGATTTAAAATTTCATAGAAGTGTGTTCGTTATTGAAATTTTTATCATTTATTGTTGAACAAATGTATTTCCTGGACCAGTCCTACTCTAATATATATATCATTATGTCATTACCATCTACTTAAAATGACCTTTTTACTGTTCAGGTGCGTTTTTGCTCATGTGTCTACAACAAGAGCTGAACTGATAAACTATAGTATCATACATATTCTATTCTTACATTCTATATTGAAGAAAATTGACATCACATTGGATTGCATCCAGAAACATCACTATACATAGAGATAAAATTTGTTTTTGATTTTAGGATGATATATACAACATGACCAAACATGTGGAAATGGTATGAAATCAAATCATAAAACTTTGAAGAATTTTTATCAATCGCATTCCCATATCCAAGGTTCATATAAAATTCTGGAATGAATCAAGATAATTTTATGGCTATATAAAAACACTATTGGACACATCATCGAAATATATAAGAACTTATGCTCAATATCCTACTAGGTTGGAGCGGTAGGGGTAGTTTATATACAGCCTGGTCCAAGTGCCTGAGTACACCTGTTTAGAAAACCTCACCTGGTTGTTATTTGAACCCAGCAATCCGAACGAATGGTCTATACTGCAGTCCAAATCCTCATCTTCTATTCAGATGAACTATTTCCACCGAACAACAAACATACTAGAATAGTAACACCCCAAGTTGCCTGAAGCCAACATGAAATTTATATTCATATGTTTTTTTTCCCCTCAGAGGTTGCCACATCGTTACATTTGAAAGTGATAATCATCCCAAGACCACATTTTTTCAAATCGAATTTGACGGATTGTGAAACACTGTTGAGTGTGTAAGAGACGATTTAAAAGTGGTGACCAGAACACAACATTTCACTGGTGTGTTACTCAGTGTCGTATCATTCGTTGAATAAATATTATTCACCCCTCCTCTCATATGCAAAACGATTTTTGGTGATTTGAAAGCATTCTCGGGTTTTCCAGAGATGAAAAGTTATTGGATATATCTAAAAATTTGATCGGGAAAGAGAATATTTCAAGAGACGCTAGAGTATGCTCGCATCATTTCACTACAAGTGATAAAATGGTTGGCCCAAGTGGTAAGAAAATGCTCAGAGTAGTAGATAAGCCTATATTTAGTGGAATTGAAAAGTAATAACAACATGTTCGATGTTATATTTCTCAAGTTCGACACTTGGAAGCTTTATATCACCAGAAAATAAACAATTTAGTTTGACAGTGAATTTAAACTATTATCATTCGAGTAATGAATCTGAAATGAAAATGTTAAAAAATCTTTGATTTCAGATTGTTTTCATTCACTTTAGGGAAAAATGGATACGATAATTTTGTTAGTGAGTGAATTTATTCAAATTCAGATATTTCCAAGATAGCAAGACTTTGGCACTGAGAGATTATGTTATTGCTATCCTTGTTTTAGAATGAGGTAACCCTAGTAACTGATTCAGATGTTGGCTTCAAACAACTACTGTGACAAGGATTGAGCGTTATTCATCTAGTCTGTTTTATGTTCGAAGAGTATTTCAAATGATGGAATGAACATTCCAGATAAAATATGATTTCAACCAATTCAAATACCAATTCGCAGACGCTTTCTTCGTCTTCTTTGATCTTATCAATCTCATTGTTAACGATAATATATTATCTCAAGTGGCTACCGGCAATCTCCTTCTTTCACTTTCCGGGTTCAAAGTATTCCTTTATATCTCACATGGTTTATTATTGTTTGAGAATAATTGTTCGGGTTACATGAACTCCCAAGCCATCAAATATTTACAGAGATATAAAAAGTCGTCAGATTTGATTTCATACACAAAAGGGAGAAATTCATTCCACTCGTATCGAAGAACTGTTTATACAAAGACACTCGAGAGATGACTAAAATGTTTTTGGCATTGGTTTCGTTATCACTGATGGCAGACAAATTACCTCATAGTGTGCACTGACAGAACGAAGCAGGGGAGAAGAAAAGCGACCACAGGGAGATACCTCTGTTGATTGGATGATGCTGAAAAAAAAAATTGAATTAGATCCTCAACTGGAGAATCTAGTGATTGGACAGTTTTGCGAAACTGTATTATCTAGCAAACTCCCATTATTTCATCTTTCATCATGTTCCCTTTATATTGCTGAATAATAAATACAGGGTTATTCAAATTCGAGACATTGAGAACCGTAAGAGATACGAATAAGGTTCAAAAAGTTTGTAATTTTATGTTTGTTATTATTGTGAAAGAAAATCCACTATAGCTCTTTTAGTTTTCGAAATATTTCGAAAGAAATGAATTTTGGAATTATCATTTTTAACCTTTTCTTCATTTGAAAAACACACTGAATTCGAATGGAATGTGATTTCACTTAGGGCTACATTTCATGTGAATGTGAATCAAAATCACTCGAATATAACAGATTCGCATCCATTTAATTGAATAATAATAACTTTGAACAAGTCAAACAAACAATTTCATTGTTTCAGAGTCTCTGTTTGTTTTCTATTCCAACTCTAATATTTACCTTAACTCAACCGGTACCTATTTATCAAATAACAGTTAAAATGATCAATAATGTGACAACTCGAATATTCATCCTGTATACAGAGTGTCTCTGAAATGTCTGGTTGAATAAATTGGACTTAAAAACTATAGTAACTTTTCTTAGCATAATTGTTTTTCAATTTGAATGGACCATAACACAGCTGCTGTGAGTCACTCATCACTCCTTTCTCGAAGCTGAACCTGTTCATCTATGGGTCAGAAGTCACGCTTATCCCAATAATTCCTTGCATGCATTCATTGATTGATTGATTGAGACCCACTCGACCTACTTTCCATACTAACTCATTTCATTCACTGTCCAGGGGACTAATTATTCATATGATTGAAAACTTAAATACAGACTCTACTATGATTAAGCAGGCACGATTTTTCAGGAACTTTGCTCGGATTTATATCGTGCTTTCTCATAATCTTGTTGTGAATAACACGAACTAAATAATCTAGAGGAACTGTGACGCTTTGTGCATATAGTGAAAAGGAAGTTTCGTGCATATTTGTGGTACTTGTATTTGTTCTAGATTTATCAGAATACCTCAAACTTCACGAACTATATAGAGATTTTTTTTATCGCCCTATATAGGGGACAGCCAAAATATTCACCTACCTAAAATAAAGCAATTGACTGATATCAGCAGAGCTACTGAAAAAATACCCACAGAAAGTGGCCATGCTATAGTAGGCAAATAACTAGGAAAGAGGTCTTTTAGCTACAGAAATCTATTATTTTTTTGACAGCCACCTGCTTAGTATTGCCTTCTGGCAAAATGAGGAATCATTTAGGCATTCAATCAGCTTCTTTTGATAGGTCCATTGTTTGATTATAGGTATTTCTGGCTTTTACAAATGAAATTCCAGCATGGTTATATGATAACCAACATTCACAGACTGCAGGTTTTATCAGAAATAAGTATTTATCATATTTTGGTTCTATAATGAAGCCATTTTATTTTGGTTCTATAATGAATCCATTATAAAATGCAAATGCGTATCTAAAAGAGGCTATTTCGATACGCATTTTTTATTATTCGGGGGTTGGTACAATCGAACATTCTAATTACTTCTGAGTGATTTTTAACACTCAAGACTAAGGTTTCTGAAGCTAGGAGTAGAAAAACCAGATAGATATACGAGGCATCTAACAATATATGTACAGTACATATGGAAGTTTTTTTTATTAATAGATATATATTATATAGATATTAATAGATATTAATAGATAAAAAGAAAATGCTTGAAAAATGAGTATAATACAGTATCTTTACTTTTTACATGTGCTACTCTAAACCTGTCAAATTTGAATTTTTTTTCGAAAATCCTCGAAAAATCAGTTATTTTTTGAAATTTCGAAAAATGCCAGAGAAAAAAGTTGCTCAGTTTCCAATTTTATACATTTGTCTCAAATTTGGACTCTCTACTGTCACTTCGACTACTACTAGGTGAACATTTCATTTCGATTTGATCAGTACCTACTATTTTCATCCCGAGATGTTGTTTAAAATCACGAAATTTTATATCATATCTAGTACAAATCGCTAGAACGAAAGTCTTTCGAATATTTATGAATCTATAGGTCATTGTTTAGTTAACAGAAAAGCATGATATTTCGGGTTTTTTTGTAACTGAATTATTGGTAAGAAAAATAATCAAACTGGATAAAAATCTATTAAAAAAAATACGAGTGTAATAAGAATGAAGAGAAATTCGTTTATTCGATTACTGACATATTAAAGTCCATACATTGAAAATCCACATCAGTTTAACAATCAAATGAAAAAACTAGATGAACTTTGCAACAACAAAGACGAATTTCTGGAGATGCATTTTTTTATTTTCTGGTAACAGGCCAATGTGGGTATTTCCTGGGCAAGATATGATATTGAAGCCTCATAATCATCAATATTATGAAATTGGAATCATGTTCCGTTCGAATTAGAGCGAAAGATTCGAGAAATTAAAAAAAATGGAAAAAAGTCGAAATGACAGTAGAGAGTCCAAATTTGGAATAAATGTATGAAATTGGAAACTGATCAACTTTTTTCTCTGACATTTTTTCGAAATTAAAGAAAAAACTGATTTTTTGAGGATTTTCAAAAAAAAATTCAAATTTGACAGGTTTAGAGAAGCACATGAAAAAAGGAAAGATGCTGTATTTTAAACATTTTCCAAGCACAAGCTAACTGCGAAGTCAAATTTTCTTTATATCTATTGATAAAAAAACTTCCATATGTCGCGAACTTTATGTGTGACACTGTATATGGGGCTAGACAAAAACCTCTGAACAGCTTATTAACCTCCCTCTAATTTCAACTGAGTCATCGACACTTAAATTTGATTTTGCTCGAATTTTGAAACAACGAATTTTTCCCACATATCTGCCTCAAACCGTGTATATCTCCCAATAACGCATCTGGGGTGTTAAATTACATCAGACACTTTTACTCCCTATAAACAAGGAGAGGCATTTGATAGGGAAGACTTTCACAAAACTTCATTAGCAAGATTAGTTCAGACAGCAGGATAGAATATACTTTCTGCCAGGCTGGGGAAATTATCGTGATCGAGTCAGAAAAAAAAAAACGCCACGCCAACTCGATATCTATAACAATTAGGGATGAAATGTCAGACGAAATATTCGGATGATAACATAAAAGTGTCGGTTTGCCATCTGGTATTGTATGTATATACGAAAATAACAATATGGGGGGATGTTTACGCATTTATAATATCGAATTACTTTGGATGTAATAACTGAGAGAAGACATAACGTAACTGATTAATTGGGATCTCAAAATTGGAATTATTCAGAAGATTTCTTATTGAATACGTTCCAAGAGGTATTCTGCATTAACGTTGCACGGACTACGAGTAGATATAATTTAATGTTCTGCTTGGCATTAGCTAGGAAGGTAGTCGTTTTCTACTTGTTATCTACCTGTCACTCCAAATGGCTTATTTACAGAAAAACGGATTCAAGCTTGCACAAATGAATGTTTCCATGTTGGTGATATGCAAATAATGGACAGTGGATTTCTTCGAAGAATTTTTCAGATTCAGAAAAAGGTATCTTATTCTGATAATGATAATGAATTTTTAAAGATGTTCATCGATATTCGATATTCTATTATGGATCAGACTCAATAACTTATACCATTAATACCAGATTTGTAACAAGATTTATCACTAGATTTTTGAAGTATCACCAGAAACGTCCAAAGGTTTGAATGAAACATGAATAATGATATATTATAAGAAACTATTTTGTCGCACGCGTTGTTTTGAGCACGTGTGTCCTATAATTTTTTTTCTATTTTGCATTAATTTGAAGACTTCTATTGAATTAATTTGATTCAATATCGATGAATAACAGAAATATCTTCGATTGGTAAAAATGATGACATTGAAATATTTGAAACCTGACGCACAAGCGTAAAGCCCAGTTTACTGTTGAGCGATTTTGATTTTTGCGATACCAGTGGTGAAAATTACAACGTTGTTATTGTTTTAGTTGGTCAATTGGAATCAAAACACACTCTGAATTGAAATTCATCAATAAAAACATTGACTTTTTCACTGCTAGTATCACCAAATGAAAAATCGCTCAGAAGTAAGCTGGGCCTAACTCTTCTGACTTTCATTTGACAGTTCGATTGTACCAACCTCCGAAGAATAAAAAATGCGTATCGAAACAGAGGCTATTTTTATACGCATTTGCGTTTTATAATGACTTCATTATAGAACAAAAATAGAAAAATGATTTTTTGTGAAAATCTTATCGTTTTTTTACTCTAAGATTCCAATAATGTCATCACTATCGATTGAAAATGAAATGAACGGAATTTCGAATTTCAAAATTTTCTTGGCATGGTAAAATGTTTCCTCTTTTCTTCAATAGAAGCATTAATTGTGGAAAAAAACTAAAGATTTGCTGAAGATTTCGAGGTTTGCGATATTTTCATCGAATATTTCCATCTTATGTTAAAAATCCCATATGAAGCGGGACATTTTCGATCAATTACAGCGATAAATTCCCGGCGGGACATTTTCGGGCTGGTAAATACCCGGTAGGTATCGAAAAATACCCGCTCGGTCCGTGTATCTATAGTAACGATTGTTAAAATGTACATTTGTCATCTTGACAGGCATAAATACTGAATTTTAAACGTCGTTGAAATGTCACGTTTCGGGAATGATTCGATAACTGTAATTCAAGAAAAAATCACCAAGAGCAAACCAAAAAATACAATGTTGAACCATCAATATAATATATGTGTTCGATTTGTTAATTTTTATATAATTTATATGTACCTACCTGCTTAATGTAAATTTAAATGAAATTTCAAACTCAGCACATACATTTTTGTTTTAACTCCGGAAATATTCTACCGAATTACACTCGTGCATCAAAATAAAACTGATAATTTTCCATTCAAGCATGTTGTCAGTAAAAAACTGCATTCGGTTATTTTTATATTTTGCTAAAAGAGCATGGAACATGGAACATTATCGGTGATTTTGAAGCACTTGTGTAATTACTCCCGATAAACAGTGATGAAGAAGAAGTAGTTTTATTTGACCATGTTATGTAAATAAAACATTTATGGCAAGTCACAAAACAATATTGCTTTAGAATCAATATTGACAGTTGAAAATATAAACATATATTCAAAAATATAAAAAGATATTTAAAAACCATGAATTTATATAAAAGATTCAGCTGAAAACCGACAGTATAACATCTAAAATTGATATTGATCATCAATTATATCATACTTATGTGAACAATACAAATGTCTAGACGAATAAAAAAAGTTCAAACCAAATACACAATGAGCTGGCTGATACAATATAGCTATTTATATCATAAAATCAATTTGTAAGCAGACATTTTTTTATAACAGTTATGAATTTATTGAATTTCAATATTTTGACAGATTTATCGAGGATATTGTAGAGATTGACATTCAAAGAATTTTTGCAACTGACAGCTAATCTATGTCGTAGAATATAGTCGGTCATTCGGCCGATCTTGTGTTATAATCGTGTGAATCTGAATGTTTAGAGAACTTGCTCACGTTTTGGTGAATTTCTAATAAAACTGTTAATAAGTATGAATGTAAGTATGCATGAATGTATGGGATCTACTTCAAAGAACTTGCTTTCTGGAAACAATTTTTATCCATCCTGTGGGATTCAACGTAAAGATACAACCCAACTAGCATAGCATCCCTCCGCCCAGAGTGCCTATTCCCGAGTCCGGGGACACCCGGATCCGATAAAACATTGAATTCGCGAAAATCACGGAGTGGGCGGCCTCTGGTGTCAAATTTTCTAAGCCTTCCGAGGGTGATTAACAAAACAATTTAGCATTGTATAGCATAGGCTTTCGTATTATTTTTAATGAAATTGAATTGTTTTGAGTAGTTTTCGGACTTGTTTCGTGCTTATCAGCTAGTTACTAATATTATTGAAACATGCAGCAAGTTCAAAAGGTCGTAAAGACGAAATCGACAAAGATTTGTTCAGTATTTCAGCGTTCCTCCTACCGTACAGACATCGTTCCTTTGGCACAAAATCCTGAATATCCTTTCAGGATTGTGTGAAAAATGGATGATCACGTTGAAAAAAAGGAGAACTTATCACCACAAACATTTACGTTTGTAGAAAGCACTTCCTATGGAACTGGATTTCTCAAGTGAATGCGAAGGTATGTCTTTGAGGTTAAATCAAACAAATAAGATCTGGTTTAACTGTAGTTGTGTCCATGTTGTGTCCCTTGTTGTTTGTAATGAAAACCTTGATTTTACTTTAGGACCATCCAGGAGAATTAAACTAAGAGATAGGCTTAAAAATAATGCAATTCCTTCAATAAACATCTGGAAGTCATCACATGCAAACTTCAAGAGTGAGGGCAATGTGGGCTGAATGAAATCAAATCTTTATTCAAAATGGATGAGCTGTGAATTGAATGAAGTATCAATTGAAATAAATGAATTTGAATGACTGGTAGACCACAAGGTCTCAAACTTTTTAAGTTATTCTTGGAGCATACCTACTCATCTATATTCGAGTATATATTATATAATTATTTTTATGAATTATCATTTTATTGTTAACTTAAAAATAATAACCTGTGTTGCATATTTAAGATAGGTAGGTATCTCAATATGAGCACCCATATACTTACTTCTCAGAGAATAAAGTTAATTGACTACAATCATCTATTTTTGGGTTAGTATAAAATTATTACAGGTTTACAGATAAATTCACACTTCCACTGCTAATTTTTCCATGGAACTATTTTAATTTCATATTAGAGCTACCCTAGAGCTGAAGTTTGTGATCATGAGTTTATTTATATGTGTTCGAGTATGTGTTTGACATCTATCCCACAAAGTATGTGACCAGCTTTGAATAATGCTTTTCGCTATTTTAAGGGTTTCTTCTTATCTCCAATATACTGTAGATACTTATTTCAATCTTGGCCATTCTTGAAATAAAGAGAAATCATTGAAACACAAATACCTTAGTGTCTCCATTGATTTTGCAGAGGTGGTTTGAAAAGCCTATAAAAACATAATAAATCCACGAATCTCAAATAAAATACCTGTTTTGAATTCTATAAACAATAATCTATCAATAGCGCCCCTTTTGGATACTCAGGATCGTTTATTTCTTCCCCAAAATTCGACTTGAAAATTGACATATTACCATTGAAAACATATACCAAATGTTTGTTGATCACCCTCATGTCAAATTTTTGACATTTCTCGAGCGCCATCTGTTGGTTCGTGATTTTCGCGAATAAGGCACACTCACCCTGCACCCTGTCCGCCCTGGACCCCAAGGGGGTGGCTGTCCCCCTGCTCTCCATGACTGCCGCCTTCTGCGGCCTCTCCCTCTCCATGCTCTCCTCGTTGCTCACCAGATACAGATTGGAGATGGTCGCCAGGCATTTCAGCTTCAGGTTGCCGCGTCTGAAGTGCTTCTGCCTGACGACGAACTCCAGCTGCAAGATGGTCGACTCCAGGCCCTCCCTGCCTGGAATAAGCAGGGGAAACGTCAGGGGGTTTGTTCACATCGGTTTGTTCAGACCTTTTCTGATTGTAGTTCAAAAAGCGTCAAGTTCATTTCAAAAAGTAGGTGTCAATTTTATTGCAAATTAGTTAATTTAATTTCAACAAGTCTCCATTTTATTGCAAATTAGTCAATTTGATTTCAAAAAGTATCAAATGTATTTCAATATTATCAATTCAACTTCAGATTGCGTCAATTGTATTTCAAATTAGTCATATAGATTTCAAAAGGTATCCAATGTACTTCGAAATTATCAATTCAACTTTAAAATGCATCAATTGTATTTCGAATTGGTCAATTCAATTTCAAAAAGTATCAAATGTATTTCAATATCACCAATTCATCTTCAAAATGTGTCAATTATATTTAAAATTAGTCAATTCAGTTTCAAAAAGTACTATCAAATGTATTTCAATATTATCAATTCAACTCCTCAAATGTACTTCGAAATTATCAATTCAACTTTAAAATGCATAAATAATATGTCAAATTAGTCAATTCAATTTCAAAAAGTATCAAATGTATTTCAATATTATCAATTCAACTCCAGATTGCGTCAATTGTATTTCAAATTAGTCAATTTAACTTCAAAAAGTATCAAATGTATTTTAAAATTATCAATTAAATTCCAAAATACGTCAATTTTATTTCAAATCAGTCAATTTTATTTCAAAAGGTATCAAATGTACTTCGAAATTATCAATTCAACTTTAAAATGCATAAATAATATTTCAAATTAGTCAATTCAATTTCAAAAAGTTTCAAATGTATTTCAATATTATCAATTCAACTCCAGATTGCGTCAATTGTATTTCAAATTAGTCAATTTAACTTCAAAAAGTATCAAAAGTATTTTAAAATTATCAATTAAATTCCAAAATGCGTCAATTGTTTTCAAATCAGTCAATTTAATTTTAAAAAGTATCAATTGTATTTCAAATTAGTCAATTTAATTTAAAAAAATATCAAATGTATCTCAATATAATCAATTCAATTTCAAAATGCGTCAATTGTATTTTGAATTAATCAATTTTGTTTGAAGAAATTCCATTTCAATTTTAAAATCCATCATTTCAATTTCAAAACTTATAATTTTTACTTCAAAATCAGTCTACTACATATGTGATACATGATAGGAACCAAAAGCGTTCCAATAACAGGGAATGAAAATATCACCTTAACACCTATCTAACCTTTTTCTTTGCTTCTTTCGTTTTGAAATTTAAATGATGCATTACGATATACATTTTATATTTTTGGAAATACTAATGACTATTTGGAATTGAAAGTGTAAGTTTTTGAAATTGATTTAATAATTATTGATTATTTTGAGATTGATGAACTGACTAATTTGAAATACAAACAATAGTTAGAAATCTAAATGACCATTTGAAAATACAATCGACCATTTTTTAACTATAGATAGACGGTATAATATTGTCTGTTCACTGGAAACAATGACGCAACTTTTTCTGTAAGGCATATACATCTTCTGAAAATAAAAGTAAACTACTTCGAACTTGAAGTGTCATACTTTTTATTTACTATTTTTATTACGCGCCCCTTTCAGAACATATTTGTTCGGAGTTTTCTATGTTTATTGTAAATTATATATTTATATATTTCGTATTGTATTGCAGTGATATTTCAATAAACACATTTTGTATTTTGTATTAGTAAATATCATTGATTCATTGATCAGAGAATCCGGAAACAGAAAAGCTGAGAAATCGTGTTTCCTTAACGTTCTTAATTTTCCGCTAAAAATTAAAAACAATGTATAAGTGTGTGTGGTGTTTTAGTCGATAAAAGGACCAATATTGTTTTTCTAATAGCAGAAATTCGAGATTTTCAATTGTGTATTTACGAAACAAGCTTTCTGACTTTCAATTCTTGTTCAGCAGGCCAAAATACGTGAGTAACTTATAAAATGTTTTGTATTCTCGATGGAATGAGGTACTATTGTTCCTGAAAACTGGTAACCTAGGTTCATTGGCGTAAAAATATGTAAAAGTAAAAACATGTCAGAATAAGATATGTACAGTTGTGTGCATTAAGAAGTCGTACGAGATTTGTATGGTGTTAACCTGCCCAGATTTCATTTAAAAGTAGTAAATGTACACATTCGGAACTTTTCTGACAAACATAGTTTGAGTTTTGACACTACTTGTCTCTAACAAGGCATTATTCCGTGCCGTGTGAAGCATGGAGTTCTTTCTTCAAACTACATTAAAAGCCTGTCATGTGTCATTAAAAAGCCGATTTCAATGTCATTTGGAGAAGTAAAAAGTATCCGAATTAAAGAAAAAATCTGAATGATGTTTTATTGAAAGCAAAGGTGGCACAATTGAAAAAGATCGAGAGG
Organism: Chrysomela aeneicollis; assembly: GCA_029955515.1. Taxonomy (NCBI): domain Eukaryota; kingdom Metazoa; phylum Arthropoda; class Insecta; order Coleoptera; family Chrysomelidae; genus Chrysomela; species Chrysomela aeneicollis. The sequence continues at coordinate 32,248,977 of JARUHQ010000001.1, forward strand.
ATTAAATTGGGTATGACCCCTGAAAGTGTATCACCCTGTAGGTATTCAGTAACGTTTGGTATTTCATTCATCAAAATCAAATAGTTGTACCAGATTTCAATTCAGCATTTCGAGAATTGTAGTTGAAAAACAATCTTCAAGCTATTGAAGTCCTGCTACAAAAAACGGACTCACCGTGTAGAACTGTTAGAACTTTGCTCCGAATTTTGAGATATATTTCCTGGAAGAATCAGGAAGGAGATTCGCAGTTGATGAGGTTTTCCTTCCAGAACTCAAACATTAATATGGATAAATATTTCCGTTGATTCCTTGATTTTTTATCTCCTTGGAGTTCAAACATCTTAAGGATGATTTGAGTTCCCCAGTTTGGTAATGGGATAAATGCGTTGTAGATCATCTGGACAAACACCTGACAAAGTGAAGAAGTGAATAATGTCATAACATCCCTACCGAAACCACGAAAATAATATTACTATTTTCCTGAATGAAGTCGCAAAGAAGTTGAATTTGATCCGAACGCTACAATGTTGGAAATTAGTTGTTACTTTCAACAACTTCTCATATCGTTAAAAAATTGTAGTTGAATTCAACAACAATTGTGTCTCAATTTCACTTCCATAATTCTCGATGTAGTTGTTAAATCACTTAGTTATTGAATTCACTACTGATAATGTCTATACAACAGCAACAAGTTTGCATCAAATGAACAGATACAATTTCTGTCCAAACAACTTGATATAATCTGTAACACAACAACAAATAATTGTATAATGGTTATTGAAACATAGACAGTAGAACATCATCTAGTTGCTAATACATTAATATTATAGTATATTACACAACAAGTGTGGAAATTGACATATTTCAAACGAGTAGCGGTGAGTGCTACGAGTTTTGTACACTATTTTTCCTACGACTCCGAATACTTTCATTTCGCGGGAGGTCTTGTCAAAAATGTAACTTGAGCGGTCTCTAGAATTTCAGGTGGTTTTGATTCAATATCAAGTACTGTTCATTTCCATATTCAAGATGATATTTGAATACTTCTCCGACAATTCCTCATTATGTGAATTACTGATTGATTGAGTTAGTTTAGTTTGGACAAATTTTATTGATATTGACACCAGCGTACATAAACAAACTACAGAATACAGAACAATAGAAGTACGTAGTTCGCAAGCGCGTACGAGTTAATCGAGTTAGTGCGTCCTTGACTCTTTGCAAACATCTGTGATACCAAAGAATCTTCTCGTTGGTGATACTGTGATATCAAACTGATGCAAGCAGCAAGTCGCGCATAAAACTGTAGCCGTACTCTTTTGAATGATCTAACCCTCTGTCATCAACATCGAAATAGTTCCAGCAAAGAGTATAGGTTCCAGTTTTAAAGTAAATTCAGAGGTTATGTAGAAATTAATAGATAAAGAGTTCTCGGTATAATTCAAAACGAGACAGAAATTTCAATAAACAATATGAATTTGATTTGAGAACGCTAATATTGACCTTCACAATACCTAATTATTTCTATCAATTCAGGCGACCGTTGTGATATTTTTCATATCAACACTTGTGCTTTTTTTTTCTTTCAAATAAACAATACCATGGTGATATGAGCTACTTTCTGAATAACAAAACAGTGTGATTATTGACGTTTTCATAGATGGTCGTAGGAAAAATCGTTATTTTGTCGCACTCTGTTGACAAATTAACATCACCTAGTTTTACAATTTGCAACAGTTTGTGCTCGGTTACAAAGATTTTTTAGTTCCGATCTCTTTGGATGGATATATTCGCTACTTTTCGTCTGTACAAATAGGCTGTTGTTGAGACGAGCAATACCCATTTTGGTGAAAATTTACTTCAAACACTCTTGATATTTCAACTATAAAATGTTTGTAGACCTACTGGGACTATATTTTTTGGTTGATTTAGCAACTAATTTCCAACAGTGTAGAACCATGATATTTTCCGGTCTTGCAGCTATGGAGTAATCTTGGATGTTTTGCATAAGAGAAGGAATATCGTACAATTTTCAGTAGTTCTAATTCAATTTTCAGTCGAATGGAGTTCTCCCAAGAATTATGCCGCTCATGGGAAGAAACACCAGAAAATTAATTGAAAAAAGTTCCTGCACCAATTACTTCCTTACGAAATTGACGGGGCTAGGAAATTCTATTACAAAAACAAGGAAAGTGCTGCAACGGAGAATTATTTCGCTCTACCGTCCATTATTCTTTTTGTTTTCATCGTGCTACGCGGTCTTATACAACTTGCGACCCACTTAATTCAATTTGTAAAAGCCTTCCTTGACCCATACTGCATGTCTCATGATGGAACGAGTATGAGAAGAATTTTATCCGTTATGGATTATTGATGATGTATATGGCTTAGCTGGTAGATAATGGCGAATTTTCTCATGCAAGAAATTCCTTCCAATTGGGTTTCTTGATCGATTTCATTCAAGTGTGCCTAGGGTTGTCAGCATAAGTAGACTTATATACCACATTAGTGAGGTTAGAATCATTCTCTCATAGAGGTACAACTTTGAGAGATGAATTCCACATCAGCATCTACATTCTACTTATGCATTGTTCGAAAGATTGTCAATCTCAACCACTATACATGTCCGAGTGAGGTTATGATATTATTAATTGCCTTTTTTAACGACCCAACTGAAATACGTATCATTTCGCACTGTAAACTAGTACACAAAATAAGATATTTTGCACTAGTGCGAAATATTTCATTTCGCTCTGCAATTGGTGCGATTACCTAATATAGTTAACTATACTCTAATTTTCACTCATATGTAACTGTGACAATGACATATCTATACGGGTCACTCACGGTCGATGGTACCTTAGACGTTTACGGAGAACGGGACGTAGGATTATTCTGAAAATTTGGTTTATTGGGTAATCAGTTTTGTTCTATCGATCTAAAATACTTTCAGCTTTGAGGCGTTGCCGGTTCTATCAGAAAGTAGCAACAACTTTGTTATTTCAAATGAAACACCCTGTATTTTAATTCATTTTTAGATTCTTCCTGAAGAGCTGATTACGTCGATCTATCATACTTGGGGTATAGCGAGAAAGATTACAGAGATATAGGATGTGAAAAATCGAGATTTTTCAACTTTAGGAATTTTTTGTGTTGAAACTAATCATTTCTGATCAAAACGGCTTACATGTCCCTATCTTAACTTTTCATTTACTATCTACTGACATTTAATAGAAACAAATAGAGGGTGATGCAAAATTCAAAATTTTGAACCACCCGTATTTGTTTCAATTAAATATCAATCGATAGTAAATGGAAAGTTGAGACAGGGACATGTAAGCCGTTTTGAGCAAGAATGGATAGTTTCGACACAAAAAATTCCTAAAGTTGAAAAATCTCGATTTTTCACACCCTATATCTCTGTTATATTTCGCGCTATACCCCAAGTATGATAGATCGACGAAATCAGTCTTCAGGAAGAATCTAAAAATGAAATAAAATACAGGGTGTTCCATTCGAAATAACAAAGTTGTTGCTACTTTTTGATAGAAGCGGCAACGCTGAAAGTATTTTAGATCGATAGAACAAAACTGATTACCCAATAAACCAAATTTTCAGAATTATCCTACGTCTCGTTCTCCGTAAACGTCTAAGGTACCATCGACCGTGAGTGACCCTGTATACAAACGAATTCATAACATTATAGTGTCAATGTGATTCACCAAGTAGATACCTAAGTACCGAATCGTATAATTTGTTCAGTTTTCTTTGCTGCAATGTCATCCGACGATAAAATGGTAGATTCTACTCCCCCAGAAGTATGCAATTTAGGTTTAACAAAAGGAAATAATAGTATTCCGTGAGTACTGAACAATCGTTCAAATATTACCATCGATAATTTTTTTTCCAATTTTTCACAAATGCAGACCAAAATGTACCCAAATATTTTTGTTAATTGTTCAATAAAATTTGCTCTTTTTGTGTGATACATCTTTCTTATATGCTTCTTCAGGCAATTGAAATTAAAAATTATTTGTAAATCCGACATACTTATGTTTTTCATGTAGGTCGTCGGGAAAGTATAGTGTACAACTCGTGCGGAGATTGGATATTTCATACTCGTCATCTTGTCTAACTCGTATGAAATATCCTATTTTCCGGACTGGTTGCACAATATACTATTGTTATATTTTTACTTAATACCAATCATGCAATAATGGCTTCGGAAATTATCAAGCTATAAATAAATACTTTCAGGATTCATTCAACGAGGATTTCAGTCAATTTTGCGAGTATCAACTGCTGGAAAATAAACTGAAGATAAATTGGGAATATCTTCAACAGTTTTGAAAATATCGAAAAAAAAAATGCATACGATAAACTGACCTGCTTTGATAAACTGATGAGTAAATATTCAAGCACTTTTTTTTATTGATAATTCGAATATGGCATCGTTTCTTTAATAATTTTAACCATGGCGAGGAAACACCTGTTAACATTACTTTTTCTTATGAACGCCATCATGATATATTTAATAAACGTTTCTTTCTCTTCACATAGTCGAATCGTTCATAAAAAAGTATCTGAATAATGTCTTGTTAAGAAATGTGTAGTATGATAAGTTTATCTTGAGAAAATCAAAAGCAAAAACATGAAAAATTGACAGCCTGAATACGGTTATTATCAATAAATGGATTAGCCTTTTATTCAAATAGAATACCGTACACTTAATCTAGAATCGCTAGAACCCATCGAACATTTCTTTTGAAATGCATTCCTTGGAAAAAATATTATATAGGGTGGACCATAAAAGTATACTGATTAACTTTGATTCTTCAAACCAAACACATATTTTACAATCAATTACAATCAATTACAGACATTTTTCATGAATCGCGCCCTACACCTATCTCCACCCGTCCACCCTGTCTGGGCGTGAATTTTGGAACACCCTTTATACAATACGCATAGGAAGTGTAGCTGTGAGGCTTGTGCCGTTGCTTGGGTGTTCATTAAATCCATTGAGTTTACGTTTTGATTATACCCAGAGGTGCTTCTTGCGCCCAATTCATCATCAAATGATTATGCAAAACTACAATTACGCTCGTTTGAATGGAGAATAAGGTTTACACCGACTGGTCCTTGCCGCAAGTTATGGCCCTGATTGAAGGATGATCAATGGAAGTGGAGGGGTGAATGATTGGTTTTTGCGAAAGGCATATCATCATCGGCATGATATCAAGAAAGTAATAATCGAAATATTTTGAGGGGAGATGAGGGCAATGTCAAATTTGAAATTTTTTTCAAAATTCCCCAAAAAATCAGTTTTTTTTCAATTTCGAAAAATGTCAACAGATTTTAAAACTTCCATCGATGTTAATGTTACAAAATTATTGAGGAATGTATTCAAAACTCTGATCCATTCCCTGAACTGTGCAAAAGTACTTTGAACTTGTATTGTCTGATTCAAAATCACCAGGGCAATGTCAAATTTGAAATTTTTTTCGAAATTCCCCAAAAAATCAGTTTTTTTTCAATTTCGAAAAATGTCGGAGAAAAAAGTTGATCAGTTTCCAATTTCATACATTTGTTCCAAATTTGGACTTTTTACTGTCACTTCGAATTTTTTCAATTTTTTTTAATTTTTCGAATCTTTCGCTCTATCGATTCGAACGGAACATGATTCAAATTTCATAATTTTGATGATTATGAGACTTCGATATCATATCTTGCCCAGGAAATACCCACGTTAGCCTGTTACCAGAAAATAAAAAAATACATCTCCAGAAATTCGACTTTGTTGTTGCAAAGTTCATCTAGTTTTCTCATTTCATTGTTAAACTGATGTGGATTTTTAATGTATGAACTTTAATATGTCCGTAATCGAATAAACGAAGTTCTCTTCATTTTTATTACACTCGTATTTTTTTAATAGATTTTCATCCAGTTTGATTATTTTCCTGACCAATAATTCATTTACAAACAAACCCGAAATATCATACTTTTCTGTAAACTAAACAATGACTTACAGTATCATAACTATTCAAAAGACTTTCGTTCTAGCGATTTGTACTAGAGATGATATAAAATTTCGTGATTTTAAACAATACATGACTAATGCAACATCTCGGGAAGAAAATAGTAGGTACTGATCAAATCGAAATAAAATTTTCACTTAGTAGTAGTCGAAATGACAGTAGAGAGTCCAAATTTGGAAACTGAGCAACTTTTTTCTCTGGCATTTTTCGAAATTAAAAAAAAAAACTGATTTTTTGAGGATTTTCGAAAAAAAAATCAAATCTGACACGTTTAGAGTAGCACATGAAAAAAGGAAAGATGATGTATTTTACTAATTTTTCAAGCACAAACTAACTGCGAAGTCAAATTTTCTTTATATCTATTAATAAAAAAAACTTCCATATGTCGCGAACTTTATGTGTGACACTGTATATCCATTTTTATGATTTTTTTTAACAGTTCCCGACCACTGAAAAATGTCGTAAAAAGCGATAGACTAAGTCTGGTCTGGTTCTACGCCAACTTTTTTTTATCTCACGAACTAAGCGACATAGCTCTCGAAATTAACTCCAAGTGATTTGGGTCACATGTTGATATATTCATCAGAGGGTTCTACAGTCAAAATAATTACCACTGAAACACCCTGTATACGGCCCGAATCGACTGACGCACGTGTGGACAATGGAAAATGGAAATCACCGCACGGCTTCATTGGATGATCAAGGGAGAGGCTGCGGATCCCCATTTCCTACAGCAAAGTCGGATACGTCGCGTTAGGTGAAGAACGGAGTTTCCAAATTGAATTTACTCGTTCGGCTCTTCGCGGGAAGAGACCTGCATTCTTAAAGCCGCTATGTGATGCACATAAAGTCTGGCTTGCCGGCAGCCAAAGAAGTCCGACGGGAAAAATGTCACTATAGGGCACGATATTGAAGTTGCGATCCTTCACCTGATATCGATTTGAAAAGGGTCTGGAACTTTGGCGTCTATAGCGTCGGCTATAACTGGATAAACAACCCTCTGTATGACAAAAGTCACTGGAAGGGTAACATCACAAATCGACTGGTGTTTCAAATTCCCTATAATAGCCTATAAGAGGTTTCTGGACAACGGGACAGAGTAACTGAGCAAATTTGATACTTCAAATAGGACCTTCTAACGCAGATCTCTTGGACGAATTGCATTCCGTTCATTGTTCATTCAATTAACTCGAATTGGCTGTGGATTCTGTTCACAGGGAGAAAAGGGGAGACAGCTGAAGTAAATTTGGGGGTGAATCAATCTCTATAGAGTAGCCGATCTCACTGTGCCAAACATAATTCAGTCAGGAGTAACCATACCATTGAAGTCATCCATTTCGATGCTTGGCGTTACTATCAGCAATAACCTTTCTTGGGAAAATCACGTGAGGTCCATTGCCAAAAGTGCATCCCAAAAACTTGGTTCTCTGTTTCGAGCCAAGAGCTATTTCACTCCCAGTCAGCTGCTTATGATCTATAAGGCACAGATCCGACCTGTCATGGAATACTGTTTTCATATCTGGAGTGTGGCACCTAAATATATCCTGAAACTATTGGATTCTGTCCAAAAAAGGGCAATTCGTCTCGTCGGTGATGCCTCGCTTAAAAACTCGCTCACTTTTCTGGAACACCGTAGAAAAGTTGGCGATTTATCTTTATTTCATAGATATTTTCATGGGCTTCTGAAATATCCACAATCGTTCCTCCATTAGCAGTTTCTTCGAGATTAACCTGTCAAGTTCAGTCTTCACACCCCTTCGTGGTCACTTTAGAGACCTGCAGAACGTCCCTTTCCAAAGACTCGTTCATCCAACGAACACCGAGACTTTGGAACTCATTGCCTAGGGAGGTGTTCTCCGGGCATACCATCTCCAGAAATTAAAGAAGAACACCAACTCCTACCTTCTTTTCCTTGGTTCTCACGATGGTCTCTGAACATTACAGGATATCCCTTTCGTGAGAACCAGAAAGAGAAAAAAAGCTGGTTTCGTCGATATATCACCCTTGGGGTCTAGCCCGAATAATTATCGAGATTATTCAACTTTAGAAGTTTTTTGTGTCGCAACTGTTTATTATCGGTCGAAACGGTTAACTCACTATCTACTGACATTCAATTGAATCGAATACATGATGGTTCAGGATTCAGAATGCGTGTTTTTGAGAAGTAAAATCATCTGATCATTTCAATATTGAACATTGAACGCAGGATCGGCTAGGCAATACTTGCTTCCACTATTTTTAAATGTTTTCTCGCATAATTATATGTTTTTTGGAATACTCATGTGTAGCGCAGCGTCAACAGATTTTAAAACTTCCACCGATGTTAATGTTACAAAATTATCGAGGAATGTATTCGAAACTCTGATCCATTCCCTGAACTGTGCAAAAGTACTTTGAGCTTGTATTGTCTGATTCAAAATCACCAGGGACGGTTTTTGTTTATTACTTTGTTTGGAGACGGTTTTGACTAGACTCAACTGACTGACATGACATGACATGACATGACATGACAGTTGAATGAGAGCTCTTGAAGGACTTTTGAGTGGATAAAACATCTTTTTCTATTTTGGTTGTATAATGAAGTCATTGAGCAACGCAAATGAGTGTCGAAATAGCCTCTATTTCGATACGCATTTTTTATTTTTCGGAGATTGGTACAATCGAACTGTCAAATAAAAGTTTTAGGCCCAGCTTACTTTTGTGCGATTTGGATTTGGTGATATTAGCAGTGAAAAACTCAATGTTTTAATTGGTAAATTTCAATTCAGAGTGTAATTTGATTTACATTGACCAATGAAAACAATAACAACATTGAATTTTTCACCGCTGGTATTGCAATAATCAAAATATCTCATCTGTAAACTGGGCTTTACGCTTGTGCGTCAGATTTTAATTATTGCAATGTCATCATTGTTACCAATCGAAGATGTTTCTGTTGTTTATCGATATTGAATCCATTTTTTTCTTCAAATCAATTCAAAATAGAAAAAATTGCATATGACACACGTTTTATAAGACACTTTGTCGCACTTGTTCACTTGGAGCACTCATCGCTTCGCTCGTCGTACTCCAAACAACGCGTGCGACAAAATAGCGTCTTATAAAACTTGTATCATAATATACTATTGTGCAGAAAATATTTTTCTCGGTAAGATGTTGGAACCAAAAGTGGTAAAATATTTTTGAAATCAAATGATGCTGTTTCAAGAGTCATTGAAGTATGTGTATTTCAAATATCCTCAACACCCAAGTTTTTACTTCCCATCAATCTATTGAATATCATGTGATGATGAAATACAATTGAGAAGTTCAATTTCCAATAGTTATTTTTTCATCAATATTTCCCCTCAAGTTTCATCCGCTACATTCTACACAAACTATTAATATCATATTGTAAGGTTATGTGTGATAATGAAATAACTACCACCTAAAGTCAAATGGTGAAACTTTCCAATCCTAATTTTTTTCATAGTATCTCATCTAGTCTATCAACTACATGTTACCACTTGAAACCAATGATGATGTGAATCATAAAAATACTAATACATCCAATCAAATATATGTGATGTAATTGTTAACAGTAACTTAACAACTACATCACACATTTCTATCTTTGAAGTATCAGGAAAAACTACGAATGAGCGTTATCGAAAAAATACGTATGTATAGACATTTGGATAAAAATGGTGCTGATCATGCGCACTGCAAAAAGACTACAACTTTTCACAACACTTCTGTCACTTTGGATTGACATTCTAGAGTCTATATCCAGGGTGTCCTGAAATCACATAGAGAGATTTTAGCTGCAAAAATAGGGAAAAAAGTTTTGTAAATAATTACGAAACCCTTTGAGATAAAATAACCAAATTTTGCCCATATACGTAACTTTTCGAATATCTTAGGAACATTTTGAAATTTCCTTCAGGGGCATGAGGATAACTCACCCAAGGCCACGTATTCGGGTGGCCGCAGGAATTTCGGGTCAGCAGGATCTCCGTTGATCATCCAGTCGAGCTTGGCTGCAGGCTTTGACTGACCTGACGTGCAGTTGACGTTGACAGTGTCGCCTACTTGATAGCGCGGCCTGCCGCCTGTGATTTTGGGCCCCTCTTCTGGCAGAGCTGAAGCAAAAACAAGCGAAGTCACAATTTATTCTAAGCTGTTTCCGATGGTGATATTTTCGTTTCGATCACACAACGTTTTGGATTTTTTTTCAACTGGGATTTTGAGGGTGTTTCAGATTCAGGTCACCTATGAGGTAACCCATGATCCTTAATGTTCGTCTTGTGTCAATTCTGATCTCAATATCTCTTCATCTAACGTTTCAGCTCCAACATCAGCCTGAGATTTTGAAAATTGGTTGACGAGGAAAAACGAAAAACTTAATTTTTTGTGATCATCCTGTATATAAAAGGTAATGAGATCCTATTCATGCCTTTGTTGTCGAAGTTGAAAAAAAATCATTTTTTTATTTGGGATCCTGTTGATAATTTTGAAATTTTGCACAGTTTTAGATAACGCCCTGTATATAGCAATGTCATGTGAAGAACCTCAAGAAGTGCGAGATTATAGATGAAGGACTGGGCTAGCGAACAGTGTAAACAGAATTCAAATTTTTGAAAGGATAATTGATAGTTGGAATTGGCGACACCATGCGGAAGAAAAAAAAACACTCCAGAAACAAATCTCCTAAACTGTACTTGGAAGTGGCTGATAGCTCGACGAAGTTAATAAGTAAAAAAAAAGCAATCAATTGAAAATTTTTGAAAGGAAAAATATTCGATCCAATTAAAATAACAAACATTGTTCGAAATTGAGTGTCTGGTAGACTACGAGCAAAAAACAACTACTTTCCTGGCAAATACCACGCAGAATATTGAATTATATCTGCTCGTAGTCTATCAACGCTCGTAGTCTAATGCAACGCTCGTAGTCTATCAGACATTCGATTTCAAACTCTGTTCGATATATTATAATTGGATAGACTATTTTTCCTTTCAAAAATATTTGTCCAATTCATATGGCTTTTTCATTTTTTCAGAATTCAGCTTAGTGTTGCGTAGTTTATATACTTTATTCTTACAGCTATATATTTTGAATATTGTCTCTTTATTTTGCATAAATGATATATACAGGGTGTCCCAAAATTGTTGGGACACAGAGCTACCACGTGTAGAAGAGGTCAAAATAAGTTGATTGGAACCGACCTATTTATGTGCTAAAATGTACCGTTTGTCAGTGAGAAGAGTTCAAAGTTCACATAAAAAACACATCAGTGAAAACGAAGGCAGAACATTTCTTTATTATAAATGCTCAATATGACAGCCACCTTCATTAATACAAAGGTCAATTCGATGTAAAAAATTAAAACTAAGTTTTATATCACAATTTCATTAAACATGTTCTAGGAATATCTGGTAGCATTATTTGAGATAACATTTGTTTCCTTCGAAACTATGCGGTATACGAAATTTATACAACAGTAATAAAATTAAGATAATTGAATAGTCTTTATGCTCAAAACATTTGAGAACCGTATTACCACCCCTATGAATGTCTGAAAAAAATGTCAGGGGGTGAGGGTGGTTCTACAATTTCCTTTAGGTTTTTTCGATCACCAAATGGATAGTAATCCTTTAAAATATGCTATTATCAAATTTCACCAAACTTGTTTCACTTCTTTCTGAACAGCGTACAAAAATGTGTTTTTTATTTGAACTTTGAACTCTTCTCACGGACTAATGGTACATTTTGGCACATAAATAAATCGATTCCAATCAACTTATTTTGAACACTTTTACACGTGGTAGCTCTGTGTCTCGTCTAAGCAATTTTGGGACGCCCTGAATATTGTAATTGCCATGCAATATGCACTGAAAGTCTACCAGAGTGTTAAATAAATACTTGATTGTCACCCTCTATATTTACGAAACTGTCTGGTCGTTAATTTAACTGATTAAATTCACCTCTCCATCCATATCACCCTATAGATTGTAGCATTTTTAATGAAGACTATAAAGCATGAATCTCCGAACAAAAAAGCGGTTCATGTATCTCATTGACGAGATGTAATTAAAATTCAAATAGTCCTGCTGCGGCCCCAAATTCGCAGTTTATTTCCAAAATAGCCGAATGTTTAGCAAAAATGCACGTTTGCTAGCGATCCCTCGCCTTTCTTCGTAATATCTAACAACGAATGGGCCGAACTGGGATTGTTCGGCCTGAACATTTCGAGGGCCATGATTCACAATTATTGTATAGGTCTGTGTGTATTCCCGCCATTCGGCAATCTCTTTCCAAAAGGAACAAATATTTATTGCCCGACTCCGATAAATATTATTTGTTTTCATTGGATTGCGGAAGCTGAATTATGAAACAGTCAAACCATTGGCGTGTAGAAGATTTACGGAAAATGATGACGGTGTTTCATTCTTCGAGGTAGTAAATCGTATCGCGCCTCTGGAGAAAAAGCCATTCTTGACCCCCCCAAACGAATGGTTCTTTTCCTGTAGAGGGAAAAGAAAATGTTCCCTTTCTTAGAAAAAAAAAATACCTTCCTCAGAGCTATACATAATATGGTGTATATACCTGTAAGTATTGAATAATGTTATCGACAGTTTTCATCCTTTTTTAGTCTTTTTCATGTCTCCTATTTTGCATGAAAGACGTATTCAAGACGTCCCATTTTGGTCTTAAATTTATGTTATCGAGACGTCCACACATACGGTATCTCCATTTCCGATCCACTTTGGATTAAACTCTACAACAGGTATTTGAATAATATGATAACATCTACAAAAATCTTATTTTGAAAAAAAGAAATATATTATCGTACATACAGTGTCACACATAAAGTTAGCGACAAATGGAAGTTTTTTTTTATTAATATATATATAAAGGAGATTTGACTTCGCAGTTAGTTTGTGCTCAAAAAATGAATAGAATACAGCATATTTCCTCTTTTAATGTGCTACTCTAAACCTGTCAAATTTGAAATTTTTTTCGAAAATCCTCAAAAAATCAGTTTTTTTTTGGAAATTTCGAAAAATGTCAGAGAAACAAGTTACCCATTTCCAATTTTATGCATTCGTTCCAAATTTGGACTCTCTACTATCACTTCGACTACAACTAAGTGAAAATTTCATTTATATTTGACCAGTACCTATTATTTTCATCTCGAGATGTTGCTTTAGTCATGTATTGTTCAAAATCACGAAATTTTATATCATCTCTAGTACAAATCGCTAGAACGAAAGTCTTTTGAATAGTTATGAAACTGTAGGTCATTGTTTAGTTCACAGGAAATTATGATATTACGGGTTTGTTTGTAACTGAATTATTGGTCAGAAAAATAATCAAACTGGATGAAAATCTATTAAAAAAAAGAAATACGAGTGTAATAAGAATGAAGAGAAATTCGTTTATTCGATTACTAAGCCCATACATTGAAAATCCACATCAGTTTAACAATGAAATGAAAAAACTAGATGAACTTTGCAACAACAAAGATGAATTTATGGAGATGCATTTTTTTATTTTCTGGTAACAGGCCAATGTGGGTATTTCCTGGGCAAGATATGATATTGATGTCTCATATTCATCAAAATTATGATATTTGAATCATGTTTCGTTCGAATCGATAGAGCGAAAGATTCGAAAAATTAAAAAAAATTGAAAAAGTAGAAGTGACAGTAGAGAGTCCAAATTTGGAACTGAACAACTTTTTTCTCTGGCATTTTTCGAATACGTTTAACATCATATCCAACTCATAATATCATACACAATTTGGATGACTGGTAGAAAAATAGCAGAAGACAACCACTTTCCTGGCTAATACCATTCAGAACATTTTCCTATCAGGTGAAATGGATATCTGTAACAGTGGAACGAGTTGAACTGCTCTAATTTCACGAAATACCTAGTGCTTCTGGGAATTGGGTTTCCGTCTGCTTTAATCACCCTTTTCACCTTAATAACATCCCGAAAAAATTCCAAATGAAAATAGTTGTCTCGCCATATACGTTTTGAAGTTACCTAATTCAATTCTGACAGTTATATTCAAATTTTTTGGTTCGATAATTGCGACGTTCGAGTTCGAGTTGTATGCTTCCCAAGTGCAACTGAATAATATCATACGATGATATAAAAGTCGACTCTCCTGAACTATTCCTCTTTATGTATAGATGAAAGAATTATATTTGTAGACGACAAAGGGTATGTTATGGATCATTGCAATATTCTATCACGAAATTCAACATGCAAGGTCCTATAACAGGATTCTGTGCTATCAGTCATAAGATTAGCAGAAAACTTATGACACGGTCACCTTCACACTGCAATCTCCCCAGATTCAGGCTTATAATGATTCTGATTGTTATTTCAGTATCGTTTATTGTAGCTGCAATTCCATTTTTAGCCTTCGAGCCGTCTGCATACCAGGCCTGTTCTTGAGCCTTTTTCCCTATACTTGGGGACAGATTGCTGAATCTGCCATTTCGGGCGATGAAGCTTGGCTTGATGTTAACTCACAAAATTTCATTTTTGGTGGATTTAGAAATCATTTTTCTGCACCTCCAGCTATTTAAAGAAGACAATAACTTTGCTGCAGAAATATTAACCAAGAAATACCGCGGAGTGTTTTCGACACCAAAAGGCAAGAGCGTTTCATATAGAGAACAACGAAACACATTAAATGCAAATTTTATTCTACTTCCTATGATTTTCATTCTATATCGTGGAAGGAAGAATGGCTCAGTGTTGTATTTTCTGCCACGAAACTAGTTGCGGAAGTGACTGTTATACATTTAGAGTGTTTGACTTCGAATTTGAATCATATATAGAGCGCGCCAGCTTCATCAATGGTTATTTGAATCTCAATATCCGCTGTAGATACTTCAGAATGCATAAAATATGGAATATTGACTTGTGATACTGAAATACACAAAATGCATCACTGTAGAATACGAAATGGAAATCATTCAAAATAGGATAAAATATCACATTATTCATATTATATGATTAATATTATTTTACTACAATTATGTGGATATGTAATGAGATATATCTGAAATATTTGTTTTTCGTGTTTTTGAACGTACTGAAAAGTAAAAGTGAAGTGTATTAAGCTGAGTGATGAAGACTGTCCCATTTTTGGATCTCAATCAGAATTCATAAACAATACATAAAATCGTTTCATGAAATATCGTCAGAATGAAAATACAGTAAAAAGTAAACCCAACTAGTTTCAGTAATCACTTGTACTGTCAAATGGAAGTCAGAAGAGTTATGGGCCCAGCTTACTTCTGAGCAATTTTGGATTTGGTGATACTAGCAATGAAAAACTCAATGTTTTCATTGGTAAATTTTAATTCAGAGTGTGATTCGATTTAAATTAACCAATAAAAACAATAACAACATTAAATTTTTCACCGCCTGGTAATGCATTATTCAAAATCGCTCAACTGTAAACTGGGCTTTACGCTTGTGCGTCAGATTTGAATTATTTCAATGTCATCATTAATATGGTGGATTTATAAACTCAACTAAGAATTAAATTAACAACTAAGAATTAAGAAAGATGAATACAGGAAAATTCCATAGAGGTTTTATAAACATTCATCTGTCATTTAAATTAATAATTAACAACTGAGAAGATGGTCATCTTTCATCTTTTCAACTAAGAATTAACATGTATGAATTCAACGCATGCACATAAGGCATATTTGAACACAGAACCATTTCTTCGCTCTGAAATTCATCAGGCACGGAACAATAAAAAAACCTAATTCTTGAATGATGTTTATAAACACCTTCTTAGTTGATGTAGTTGTTAATTATTAATTGTTAATGGAATTCTTAGTTTAGTTGAGTTTATAAATTCACCATTACCCATCGAAGATGTTTCTGTTATTTATCGATATTAGAACAAATTATTTCAATAAGTCTTCAAATTATTGCAAAATAGAAAAAATTGTATATGACACACGTATTATAAGACACGTTATGAAACTTGTATCATAAAATACCATTATAATGTGTTGAAATTCTCAAAAAGGAAAGTTATGTAAAAAATTAATTTTTTATCTTCAGGAAATGAAACAAACTAACAATCATTCGATACATAGTTAATCTTTAATCTGGATCTTTCCATTATTGTTACAGATAATGCCATATAGTTATCACAGCACATTGAAGAATCAAATTGCTCGGAAAAATACAGCAATACAAGAATGGCCCATCAAAAATAAAGCAATGGAACGTTGAAGCCAGAACCATAATTATGGTGTATCTCACAAGGATCTTTTCAATTTTTCTAGTACGAATAAAGAGGAGAAACTAAAAGGCAATGCATTTTCATCTCTGATTGGAAATGGCCACTCCCAGAACTGCTTAGGAATTGATTCATCGCAAGAAAATGTTATGAAAAACAAGAATGGATATCATTTCCTCAAGGAAATTGCATTACCGATGATTAACTGTATTCACCAAGAGTTTTACGTTCAGTAAAAAGGAAACCGTGAGTTGTTGAAAGAACAAACACGGAACAAGACTAATGAATTCAGCTATAAAATCCAGTATTCGGTGCATTGTTATTCGATTGTCTTAAAAATACTAGGCTAGTCTAAGTAGGGCTTGGTTGAGTAGCATATATTTTCTTTTATATGGGGTATTTTCTCGGGTATTTTACATTGAATGGAAGAATTCAACTGTGAATAGATGTCATCAATCATGAAATATTATAATATGATATATAATTTACAACAAAAATAATTTCAATTTCTCACTCAAACCTTCACAACTTAACTCTCACAACTTGGAGGATCAGAACAGTTTGATCAGTTTATCATCAGCTGAAGTATTTCGGACATCTGATTGTTAATGATAGAGGTACTGCAACAAAAACTGGGTTTGTCTAAAATTGGAAGTACATAACTCAATCAACATGAAACTCTAAAAAGTAGCAAGACATATATTGAAACGAGCAAACATATTTCTATTGACTAGGAAAAAGTATGAAAATCCAGTTCATTTTCAAAGCATTCGATTGCTGACATTTCATAAGTGAAATCTTAACTTGACAAATTCAGATTCCAAATATTTTCTGAGATCTGGAAGATCTGGCAATATCGTCGATACGATTCTTGAGGTCGTACGTATTTCATCAAAATAAATCAATCGATAAGGTGTTGCAATAAACGAACAAAATTGTGGTACAAATAGCCCACAGGTAGGTACACATTTTTCGTTTCGAATATATTCAGGGGTTAACTTTTCCTAACCCTGTATACTGCTTTCCTGAAATATATTCCGAAAATGAATGGATTCACACCAGTTGAACAAGCCTATTTTATTTCCAAGAAATATCTCGAGTAGGCTGTGGGAAGACCTTTACTGCTGATAATACGGAAAAGTATATTTGAACTAATCGCTCCTACCCTATGTAATGATGGGGGTGTATCACCCTGATATTCCTAATCCCATCATTAGGGCTTACAAATCCCCCTGAATGCAGCTCCGGTCGCCTAAATCCTCCCAGGAATTCTAAACTTCAGAAATTTCACGGAGTTAGTAAACGACTATACCGTTTGCATAACTTTCCTCTAGTAGGACAACTTAAACCAATTACTGAAACGATTCAATAAACCAAACACTTCGACTACGTCGAGTTCTCTTTGTGTTGTGTATGTTAGGGTCGCGGAAGACTATTCAGTCTTCAGATCATGAAGCTAAAGTGATAGAGAAACTCCGAGAACAATGTTGATGAATAAAGTGTGTATGCCCCACACCTGGGAACAGTTGAACGCGGTGTGCTTCAAGGATCTGTTCTAGGCCCGTTATTAATCCTGATTTATGTTTTACGACTTTTCCATCAATGTAACTATATCAAAATGTATTCTATATGCAATTCAAGACACAATGCATGCCCGCAATAACGTTGAAAAATATCTAAGCTGAAGGAATTGTTTGAATTTAATGAGCTATTTAAATAACAGCCGAACACAAAAATCGTTTGGAATAACTATCGATGATTCATTGAATTGGAATAGTCACATAGATCGGGTATATAAGCTGTACTATTTCTTATGCATAAATTAACTGCTATAATGTCACGTGATGTTCTAATTATTGCATAGTAGGTATGTATGCCTTATTCTACATGTGAACTATAGTATAAATCAACCAATGCTGCTCATATGTAGAATCTTAGATTCACAGGATAAAGTAGTGGGGTTAATTAGTGAAATATCATTTGGAGCACTGAATTGAATTGAATGACTTTATACAATAATTAAACGTCATATGTAATTAATAATAAATGGAATGGTTCGAGAAGGGAAAATAGTGGGAATACTCGTGATCATGAAATATTCAATGGAAGGTACAAATACATCAAAAACTGTCTCTCAATTTTAGTTACGAAATAAGCAAATTAACGTTAAATTATTAGAGAAAAGTAAATATCCCGATTTGCTAAAGTAAACAGAACTGATGTCGGTAAAGGGTTACTTTGCAACAGCTATTTATACTACAAAATAAACTCCTTAATTGAGTTCAACAGGGATATAAATTAATTCAGAATAATTAAAACGACGTAGATAGGTACTCATTAGGTCTCAAGATTTAATCATTCCTCTAGAGTGAATACAGACCCGTAGAAGAAATTTAACATCATTCATAGATATCTGATTTTTTATGTAGCGAATTGAATCAGAGAATCGCTGTATCTTTCAGGAATGTCCGGCAATGCTTCATTTTCTCAAATATTTCAGAATTATAAAACGCCCCACTACTAGACTATTTTTTTCACATCAACATTCGTCACATGTGCAGTCGAGAGATGAAAAACATGCTCTGTGATGTCTTCCATATTCGATTTCACCAAATTAGAGCCAACATTTACCTATAGAAACTGTGTACTAGTGATTTCATTGGAAAATTCTACTCTGAGAGGTGAAGTAAAATTTTTCCATCATCTCAGCTGTCGCATGATAATTCCCATTTGGTATGCTGACTTTATATGTTAACGAGCTTCGGCAGTTACATCTCCATCCCTCATAGCTCAAGGTGGAATCCAGAAAGAGCTCCATTCATTTTTAAACATTTGTTCTGGCGTACCGTCAGAATTTCAAGGCGAGAATCCGAAGGGTTCGAAAGACAACTAAAAGAATTTCGAGGAAGAGTAGAAGAGCCATTGTTTCTCTACTTCATTTAATCTTTTCTTTCGAAGATGTAGCGCTGGAAAGTTTGCTTGGTAGAAGGCGCCCCACTCCCTATTTAACTTTTTCCGAGATAGAAGTTAAACAACTCCGAAGAAAAAGTGCGCTAGAAAAAATACGGGAGAGATTGAATTGTGGGTAATCTCTTGTTTTAAAATAATTGAATGAGCTGTCGTTTAGAATTTGGTGGCTTTCGCAGGTAAAATGTAGCGTTGGTTGTTACGGAGGCACTCAATCTCATTATGGAACAATTTTCATCAAAATCAGGAAGCGGTTTTGAATTGCTTTCCAAGTCGAGTGGAATTACATGGTGGATGGTAATTTCGTTTGAACTACGGAAATGATGGATTTATTGTGAATCACTGAATGGAAACGATTATTCGCAGTTCTGAACTTTTTGAACTGAGTAAATCATGATCATTCAAGAATCACATTACTGACAGTTCATTAATCATCACGAAGTGTGAATTTCTGGAAAAACCAGTATAGAGGACTTCATTTCAAATAGTCGGATATATTTATGGATTAATACCTATATGTGACAATAGTATATTACACAACAAGAGTGGAAAGTGACATATATCACACGAGTAGTCGTTTAGCACGAGCCGCGTAGCGGTGAGTGCGGAAACGTAACGAGTGAAGGAAATACACTTTCCAACGAGTTTTGTACACTATTTTTCCTACGACTCCGAATACTTTCATTTTGCGTGAAGTCTTGTCAAAAATGTAACTTGAGCGGTCTCTATAATTTCAGGTCGTTTTGATTCGATATCAAGTACTGTTTATTTTCACCGACAATTCCTTATTAAGTATGTGAATGACTGATTTATTGAATTAGTTTTGTTTGGACAAACAATCTCATTGATATTTGACACCATACGCCTGCTAGCGCCAGTAATCACGCAACCAGGAATATAGAACCACAGAAGGACGTAGTGCGCAATCGCGTACGAGTTAGTGCGTCCTTGACTTCTTGTCAAATGTAAATAGTACAAACATCTGTGATACTGTGATATGAGGCAGCATGCAACTGATGCAAGCCGCGCATAAAACTGTAGCCGTACTCTTTTGAATGATCTCACCCGCTGTCATCAACATCATCAGACATGTATAGAAATAGTTCCAGTCACTGACCCTAATTTTTATCAAAGTGAAATCAGAGATTATGTATCATTGACACATTGAAATTAATAGACACCTAAAGAATTCTCGGTATAATTTGAAACGAGACAGAAATTTCAATAAATAATATGAATTTGATTTGAGAACGCTTTTATATTGACAGTGCAAATACCAACTAATATACCTAATTATTTCTATCAATTCAGGCGAGCGTGTGATATTTTTCATTTCAACACGTGTGCTTTTTTCTTCCAAATAACAACATCATGGTGAAAGGAGCTACTTTCCAAATAAAAAAAGCAGTGTGGTATATGACGTTTTCATACGGCATCGTAGGAAAATTATGATTACTCACCAACGACTGTCATCCTCTGATGTTCGGTGACTGTCTCAAAAAAAGGTGCTTCACCAGAAACTTCACATCTATAGAGTCCAGTCGAAGACAACTGAAGTGAAGAAAGCACTACGACGTTTTCCGTGGAGTTTTGCATCTGAAACACAAACATACTCTTATGATATTTCCTTTCAATTTCAATCATTCGAATCTGACCACAATTCATAAGGATAGTAGGTAGTTGGTTCAAGAGACCAGAATATTCGAATGTTCTTGGGTCAAACGGTCCTCAATTCGAAGAATTTGCACGTTTGAATCTCATGAACAAAATGATCTTTCCATGGAAATGCCAAGGTGAGATATTGGGAACCTGATGGAGAAAATAGAAGCTTCATAACACTACCAGATCAACAACTCTCTGTCTAGAGTCTGAGAGAAACACTTCAAGTCCATAAAAGATATTCGATCAATTAAAATTAGAGCAGATTCAATCATTTGTTTTTCTGTGTCAACTCTCCACTCATGAATGAAGTTTTTATGCATATATCATTCTCACAATTATCGCCTTGTAAACATGAATAAGTGTTTCATTATTTTCCTTTGGTAGCCGCCATATTCCAACCTTCCGTTTTGATTTATGATATGCTTTATGGCGAATATGAATTTTAATTATTTCTAATGAACCATCTTTAGTCTGGAAATATCGAATCAGTACAATTAATCAACCTGATTACTTTCATTTGACGAATTAAAAGATAACAAAAGTATTACGTCAAACGTACCTAATGGTAGTTCTCATGGTAAACAGTCTTGATTGATGAGTTTCACAGAAACGGAACCTTATTTCGTTTACATAACTCAAACTGAAAGCAAAAAAACGTTTTTCTCCAATGACCAAAATATATTTTTGTGTAACTGTCATGAATGATTTATTCATTTTGCCTACAATTGCGGAATGATATTCTAGCGATGGAAGTTTTCCCATCAGGAAAATATCCCGCGGAGAAAATCCATCAAATAATTCAATTGAAATGTCATTCGATCTCAACAGTGTCGTCAGTTGTGGACTGAGCATGTGATGAAATATATTGCAGCATCCATATAGTCTCTAGTGACAGATGAAAGTGCAGCTCTTGTTGCGATACATTCTGGTTCGCACAGTTGTAGTGGTCTTCAGTATTTTGAGTTACATATCGTCCATTTTCACACTTGGTGAAACTGCAATGTTGTGAGACAATAATGAAATTTTCCAATGCATATTCTTTCTCGATTAGAAGTATCGTTTTTTCTGATGCAACATCTTGTTTGTAAGTCAGAAGAATGTCCCTTATATGGTGGCAATTCTGAATCCACATCGAATGATGCAACGGTTTTCACCCATTTACTTTTGAAGGCGAAGGTTTTTGCAACTCGTCCAGAAAAAATCCAAATACTCAAAGTGAGAATTGCTGAAGAAGTCCGACGAATAGATTAAGTTTTGCTTAATCGTGGTATGCATCATTTCTTGTCCAATCTTGAAATGTGCATTGAAGTTAGTTAGGGGATAGGTCGTATATATATTACAGTGGATATCAAAGAGTTGATGGCGATTGAGCATAAATCTAATCCGTTCATTTTAATTCAAGAATATGACTTATTGACGGAATTAATATAAATTTAATCGAAGAAGTACATAATGTTACCTGAATATTCTTCAACCAACATTATGGATTGCTTGCAATATCAAATCAAAAATGCCTTTCATCAGTACAATGATGAATTCATTGTGAGAATCTGGTTATTTTGAATGTATTATGCATATAGTATATTGAACCAAAATTCATCCTTCTTCATGTGAAATATTTTTCATTGCCTTGGGTTATTTTTAATCCATCAGTATTTATTGATGCGAGGATCTCCACGGGTATAAGATACAAATATACCTCGTTTCTTCGGAAACCACATGAATTACTACAAATCTATCCTTTCTCTGCCAGTGAATCAGTTTTCAATTATTATTATTTGACTTTCCTCGAGCTATGCTCTGGTACAAGCAAGTGTCTACATCTAATCACCATTACAAACTGCTTATCAATATGAACATATTATTTGTTTGAAACAATGGTGTTTTTATTCTGAAATCATATAATGAGTCCTACCAATAGAATACATTTCTCTACCTAATAAAATGGTCTCCTCCTATATATTTTGAGAACTCCTCAATACTCTGCAATTTGAGTTGAGAGTTATTTATGTATCAAGGGCGTAAAATAGGCTTTCATGGACCGCAGCGTGTAGGTAATTAACACGCCTAGGTCCATAAAAGCAAGTTACATACAACATTTTATGCACGACCAGTATATTTTATTGTGAATACCTCTTCACCTCTCAAGCATGATAGGAAAATAACAGTTCTTAAATACCTTTAAAACCCCTTAAAAATAATTTTTGCTACGCCCATAATTTTCCTCTCGAAAAAGCATCACTTGAGAGTGTTTTTACTTTTTCTCTATCTCTTATAATGAGGGAGTTATTATAGCTATTTATGTACCAAGTGCGTTATATAGATCCTAACGCCCGGAGGGTAACATTCACCCGAGGGCCTTTGTCCCGAGGGATGAATGTTGCCCGATGGGCGTTAGGATCTAGTAACGCTCGTGGTGCATACAAGATTTTATTTTTCACGAAAAAATTATCTTAAACGACGTTGTTTACTTCATAAATTTTTTCTCATAGTATTTACTGCGTTCTGGTCGGCAACTGAGCACAAGTGAGCTTCTATGCAATTGCCATGGAAACATTGAAGAGGTTGCTAAGGGTTGTTTATTTAATAAAACGACGCTGCATTTTTAGCGGGCGTTATGATTCATAATGCCCTCCATAACGCCCCGGGCGTTATGGGTCTGTTAATAGCAACCGTTGCCAAGGTATTATAAAGCAGTAACGATCAAGTGAAAAATAAAAGGGTTTACAATTTGCTCATGTTCCAGACTGGTGGGTGAATAAATAGGCTAGTAGCTGTCATATTTGCTGTCAATACAGACAATAGTCATTACGAAATGCATTCCAGTGACGAAGAAAGTGTGAATTGTACTCCACCAGAAATCAGTAAACCAGCTGAGGATGCGAATGTTTATAAATTTATTGTCCGGCGGGCGGTAAAGTGCCATTTTACGGCCGGCGGGCGGTAAAGTAGTCCCGAGGGCGGTAAAGCGATATTTTACGCCCGCACAACCGGGCGATAAAGTGCAATTTTACGCCCGGTCGTGATATATTTTCTCGAAAAGATAAATCGTTTATATGCGAGTTCATATGTATGGTAAATAAGTTTGGTAGACGTGCTTGTTTATTTTCCATCCGAATCCGAACCAGAACCATCAATGACATTTTATTTCGATCCTAATTTCGAGGATAAATCACTCTCATCATCAGGCTTTGTTATCTTTCGAGCAGCTCCTCTTCTCGCACGGTTAAACTAAATTTTGATTTACGGGTTCCCAGCAAACAACTTTCAGTAGCACACAAAGATAATTCTGCACTGCTATAGTAATAATCATATTCTTTCGTGCTGCTCCCGAGTATTTGTGGACTCACTTCCATCTCGACTTCACGGTTAACTTATTCTCGAATGACGAGAAGAAAGTTTTCTTGGCAGAATTGCATTCCGTTCATTGTTCATTCAATTAACTCGAATTGGCTGTGGATTCTGTTCACAGGGAAAAAGGGGGAGATAGCTGAAGTAAATTTGGGGGTGAATCAATCTCTAGAGTAGCCGATCTCACTGTGCCAAACATAATTCAGTCAGCAGTAACCATACCATTGAAGTCATCCATTTCGATACTTGGCGTTACTATCAGCAATAACCTTTCTTGGGAAAATCACGTGAAGTCCATTGCCAAAAGTGCATACCACAAACTTGGTTTTCTGTTTCGAGTCAAGAGCTATTTCACTCCCAGTCAGCTGCTTATGATCTATAAGGCACAGATCCGACCTGTCCTGGAATACTGTTCACTTATATGGAGTGCGGCACCTAAACATATCCTGAAACTATTGGATTCTGTCCAAAAAGAGGGCAATTCGTCTCGTCGGTGATGGCTCGCTTACAAACTCGCTCACTTCTCTGGAATTCCGTAGAAAAGTTGGCGATTTATCTCTATTTTATTGATATTTTCATGGGCAATGCTCTTCTGAAATATCAACAATCGTTCCTCCATTAGCAGTCTCTTCGAGATTAACCCGTCAAGTTCAGTCTTCACACCCCTTCGTGGTCACTTTAGATATCTGCAGAACGTCCCTTTCCAAAGACTCGTTCATCCAACGAACATCGAGATTTTGGAACTCATTGCCTAAAGGAGGTGTTTCCCGAGGAATACGATCTCCAGAAATTCAAGAAGACTACCAACTCCTACTTTCTTTTCCTTGGTTCTCACGATGTTCCCTGAACATTATAGGTATCCTTTTGTGAATGGTATCCAAAATGAATGTAATAATGTTGTAGTATTTATATTTTCTGATCAAACTGCCGAAACGAGAAAGTATGGGGAAGAAGTACCCCTATCACCTTCCGTTTTCCACGCCCCTGTACAGAATTTGAGACCGATATCAAGATTTTTGAATTGGGTATGGAAATTAAGGTATATGGACAAAATATGGTTATTTTATCTCAGTTTCGAAAATATTTATTATTTATCTCGGGTTCATTTTTATATACATATAATTTCTAGACCCACGTTTATATGAACTTTTATTTCTATTTTTATTCCTTGAATCTACAGCTGGAATATTTTTATGTATTTCCTGGACACCCTGCATAAAAAAAGGATCAATTTTGCTCTGATTGCAATCAAATGAAACAATTTCACATTTCATCGATTGTCCCATTTATGAAGAACTAGGACAATATGTTTTGGGGTTTCTTGTGATGCAGAAGAATTTATTAATGAATAAATTTCCCAAATGATGCGTACTTTCTGACTGTCACTGTGTGGGACTGAAAAACAGGAGAACAATAGCAATTTTTTTCCGTCAGCAAATTTGTGCTTGTTGTAATGTCATCCAGTGTTGCAACAAATCACTGTTTTCTTTGAGCTCTCTAACACACACTGATCCAGAGAGAAAATATTATTTCCTATGGTCGTCGGTATCACTGGACATTTTCTCTCATCGGAATATCACCATCCGTTAGTACTGTAATGTTTACCTTCACAATAATTGAAAATGCCCGGGCTATGGTATTCACCATGTCCAACCAAACATTTTTTACCGTGAGGCAGGTTCCACATTCGGTTGGGATTGATCGCTTTGATAACTGAATTTTATGTAACTGGAACATTTCAATTTGTACCTGTCTGATTGGTTTTCATTGTCGTGCGAAATGGAGTATCATGGGATTCGATAAAAATACGAGCAATTTCGATAAGTGGTTTTTTAATAAGGACGATATGGTTGTAAATTGTTTTAAAGTTTGTTTCATTTTAAAATTATATGGTCCTAATTGGGAAATTCTCAATACAGTAGCAATAGCCTTCTTTTGTATGAGATCTGTATAAAATGACTTCACAGTAAAAAAAACTTAGGTTCAATTTCAATCAAATAGGTTTCAGAGCAAACTCCGACAAATACAACACCTGAATATCAAAGTATTGAGTGTTGAGTGGTGCTAATTTCGATCATAGTAGTGAAAAATGACACGTATGTGGTGAAGTAAAACGATTATGAAACAAAATCATAAGAAACACCAAATGGTTGAAATTTAATATTCTCAATGGTGCTATCATTGACGTTAACGCATAAAAAACACCTATTAAATAAAACACCAAGTCACACCGTGTAATATCACGATGGAATCGAGGCGGTGTATGAATCATCTAATTTGCTGGCAATAATTATTCGTTAAGTATTGTATCTTGAAAACACCAGAGTTGATATAAATTCATAAAAGTATTGCATGTAGGCATCTGAATGGTGTGAATTTCATGCGCTCATCTGTTCGATCTTAGAACCTTAGAACTTTCGCCAATAGGTGGCACTGACGTCCTTCCTACCGTACCTGATTTCAATATTGGGCTAGATATATTAGATGATTTTGATATAGATCAGTATCAATTGGCCTAGTTCCTGGTAGCACTGATCAGGATAAATAAGCCGAAACAGTTCAATATTATCCGAATTGCCCGTAGTCTAGTTTATCATCATATGAATTATATTTCAATAAGTAATCTAGCTTGTTGAAAAACACCGGAGGTAGTAAAGAAAAGCACTGATTCACATGAACACCTACAGTGGTGAATAATATGCCGGTGTTTACTGACACTAAATCAATCAGGACCTCAGGGGACACCAGACGGTGTTAGTTGGTGTAATTTTGTTTTACTTTGTTCTCAAAATTAAATGAAATAGCAAGAATGAGCTTTTTCTTTCGATATATAAAGACACGGTATGCTAGGTTGAAATACGTATTTGTGGACATTGAACTGAAATAGTCAATGAAATGAATCGTAATAGTCTGGGAACATTTTTCTCCAGCTATTTTTCAAGTCGCTATAACATAATTCAAAATAAGTGTCATCTTGAAAAAGTACTTTCAGAACAAACTAATGAAACGTAGATAGGATATGAATCATCAATGCGTCAAAGATATATGTACAGTGTCACACATAAAGTTCGCAACATATGGAAGTTTTTTTTATCAATAGATATAAAGAAAATTTGACTTCGCAGTTAGTTTGTGCTTGAAAAATGAGTTAAATAAAGCATCTTCCCTTTTTTGATGCAATTTTTTACTCTGACATTTTTCGAAATTTCAAAAAATGTCAAATTCGACAGGTTTAGAGTAGCACATGAAAAAAGGAAAGATGCTGTATTTTACTCATTTTTCAATCACAAACTAACTGCGAAGTCAAATTTTCTTTATATCTATTAATAATTTTCGCGAACTTTATGTGTGACACTGTATATCGAATATCATTCCTGAGCTCAGCTCAGTATCTGCAGTTAACTTTTCGAAATGATTCAACCAATAAATTATCACATCATCTTCACTCCCAAGTTTAATTCCTCCCATTCATTCGCTAGATCTATTGAGAGAACGTTCGAGCGATTCTCCATGACTCCACTTTGGGGATGATTTTATTACCCAGCCGTATAGTATTGTGCCTAATTTATTGTTATGTGCATCGATTTCATCAACCAGATGGTAGCTTATTCTTTCGTCGGTCTTATCTCGCTAGGGATCGCCTGGAATTGCTGAAGTTTTTTGGTTACAACTTTCCCAAAATCGATATTGATGGAACATCCATTTATATTGAGTCGAGGTGACAGCATTCGTTACGTAACTCTTGTCTCGTAGGTTTGGTGAACAAGAACCAGCCAAAGAAAAATTATTCGCTTCGAAAATAAAACATGAATTTTTCAATGAAATTGAAATCAAGACATTTTACAGCACAACTGAAACTTGATTCTGGAAAAGGAAGCCACTTCCTTGCAAATCTGTCATTCAGCAAACAGCTTTGATCAGTTTGAGAAACGAGAGTGTGATACAGTATATGGAAATTGTCGCATGTTCCTTTCAATTTCTAATTAATCTCTTTTTTCTCGACATCTTTCTGAGGGTTGTCTGCTTGCTATTATATCTTTTCAAAACTTTCAACTAGCAATGGAATTTGATATTCTCTAGATGCAATCATCCCGAGAAAACTGAATCGCGTACATCACTGGCAGATTGGTTCCATTTGATTAATTGATTTCCCATGAATGATGTCGTTAGAGAAGAAGGTTTCCATTGAGCTCGATTTTCAATCTGGGGCCTATGTTCGTCAATTTCAATTATCGATTTTATATTATTTGGATCCACTACACCATTCCGCTCGTTATTTTTGAAAAAAATGTTCGCCATGAATCAGTTAGTCTAATTGAATTCATGATACCTCGATTGGCAATAATTTTACCTTGACTGATACTACTACCAGAGAAGTCATACAGTGGATTGGTAGAAGAGGTTCAATTGAATACCAAGCCAGATCGCCAGATTCAACACGTTTGGACTTTTTCTTATGAAGTTTTGTTCATAAGCTAACTCTTTGGAAGATCCTTGCAACCGAATAGATAGTACACATTTGTTCTGAATACTTAGTGTTAAACAAAGATTTAGTTACTATATGAGTAGAGGGCTTATGTTCGTAGAGCCGGAGCAGGCGCAGGAGCCGGAGCAGGAGCCGAGGATCCAAGGATCTGAGGAGCCGAGGATCTGAGGAGCTGAAGATCTAGGAGCTGAGGGGTTTGGCTCCTCGGCTCCTGCTCCGGCTCCTGCTCCGGCTCCTGCGCATGCTCCGGCTCTACGAACATAAGCCCTCTACTTATATGGAAGTGAATGGATGGCAGTTAGACTTAACATTTTGTTCATTCATTTTGAATTCCTTATATCCTTTTCCCAAAGGCTCTATATTTGCTAACCTCTTGTTACAGTTTACCACACAATCCAGTTTTTCATACGAAGGTGTAATGAGATGAAATTTCGTCAAAGTCTACCTATTATTCCTAGACAGTCCTAATACATTCCAGGATCTGCTAATAAAGTCTTCTCTTCTCGAGGGTTGTACTAACGCCTTCTTGGCAGATAGATCCAGATCCTTTTCTTCTACGCCCAGTCCGAAATGATTATTAGCAACACCAAAAATTGACGTCGGTCCTATAGAACCAGTTATGGTTTCGTTTTTGCTAGGATGTTCGGCTCGATATGATTTGAGACTTCACCAATCGGTTCTCGAATTCTGCAATCGATTTGTCCTTGGCTGCAGACCTCTGAGAAATGTCACAGGGATGTCTATGGCGAATGGGGGATTATGCTGGTCCAGTGATTTGTTTCAGTCAGCGATGGAATTTGTGCTGAATCTCTAATGGTGTCCGAGATACTGAGGTTGCTGAACGTACAAATGGAAATGATGGATGACGTGAGACAGATTTCTACCGGTGCTCGATGAAGATGGATGCTGTAGATGTTCAGATTTGATTAGGTTCGATTTACAGAAAAACAAAATCAATATGTTTCTGAAGTGAGAAATGGTTAGAAAGAATCTGAAGGAATTGAATGAGCAGGAGTTTTTCAAAATTAATGCTTTATCTTGACCATTCCTTAAGGTAATCTTTTGATATGAAGAGTATATTATGATGGAACTTCGATCTAGCACTGAAATAATAAAAGGAGATTATTAGTCCGCTCCTGGCACGTTTTTATAAACTGAGAGACTCAGAAAAATTAATGAATTGAAAAAAATCCAAACTGAATATTGACGATAATCACATCTAATTTTTTTTCCTTATTATTTTTACAGAAAGAAATAGCTCCAGTTGCCTTCAACAAAAATAGCAAAAACTACATTGAGAAAGCTATGTGAAGTATAGATTCTGTTATTTATCTCACCATGTTATTTCTTTCCATTCTAAGCAAGTAGGTATACAATTATATTTTCAAATTTGTATCTATGTTTTAGCCCACTTTTGTAATCTCTATGAAATGAAACTATCCAGAAGATGTGGAAAAAGCCCGTTAGCATCTTGAAAAATGGTAACCTTCATACGATTGAAACGTTGGTTTGTTTGAAATATTTCTAGAAATTCCTGAATGACTGTTTTAGTATGTAGAGGAAGAAATTATCTGGGTAACCAAGTATAACATCGTGTTCAGTCTAGTAATTTGAAAGTCCTACATATTAACGCTTGTTTGAAGCTGATTATATTTGATATGATAAACAATCTAGGTCTTCATGAACGTCTAGAACAATTCGATTGATTGAAATATCTACGTAGAGAAATCGCAACGCTCGTGTTTAAACCAATTGTTTACCTTAAGTACACAGGCCCAGCATATACAAACATATTCGGGGCGTATAAATATTGGCTTACTGAGATTTATCATGGTTGCCTCAACAAACAAACGTCAGGTGAAACAGTTGATTGTTGTTGCGAATTCCGTTTCATATTGATGTGCAGGAAGTAAACATGTTTTTGTTTGAGAAAAACCTTTGAATGGAATCTCGTTTTTGAACTTGAGAAAGTTTTATTCAAGTAGAGTTTCAAAAAAAAAATTGACACCTATATTTCCATAGAAAAATATATCTCCTAAAGTATGAGATATAGAAAGACTATTCATGTAGAGAAAAGTTACCTGATTTCAATATGTCTTTTTGAATACTGGAAACAAGTTTGTGGTTCCTGAGATATTTTGAACGAATTGACAATTTTGTTTCTATTCAGTTATGATTCAGAGCAAACCGTTATTGAAATTTCATTCACTTAGGTAATTAACCTGGCCGAAGAAGTTGGCATTATTAGAAATGGTCTAACTCTTATAGATTCAGAGATGAGCCATACAATTTTCTTTTTCTTATGGACGCCAGATTTGTTCTTATACCATTGGATGGAACTGAAAACATGTTTCTATCTTTTTTATCCCAGATTAAACGGGTAGAACACAAAACGTAATATTCCCATTTACATGAGAGTTAACAATATTTGTTGTACTTTCAAATCATTTCGATCTTGCCATTATTCATCACAGTTTATTTTTGATGATATGAAATGTACTTTGAAACAGTTGTGAAAACAGATTCTATAGAATTGTTGAAAAAGCAGTGAACTTTATGAACAAGACGTATAGAATGAATATTTCAAATCGTTCATGAGGTAGATTTTTCCAATAATTAAGGTGACTATTTTAAAAATTCAGATTTCATTTTTCCCAATTTCTTATAGTTTCATTAGTAAATTTGCTTATTTACAAATTCTGAGTTCTATTTCATTCGAGATTTTATTGAAAGGTGGAAATAATTATTTAGATTCCTGATTATTCAACATATGAAAAAAATTTACAATTTTTCTTTAGTATCCGTAGATAAAAGTCAATACAGAAGCCATGACGATTATAATATGTTGTTTTTCCATCATCATGGCCTGCCATGTTCGGACTAAACAAATTTTGACTATGGTAACTAAAGGAAACTATTTTTTTTGAGGTTTCAACAATGTGTAATACGTTATTAGCACTTTTGAATCATATAAAAACATGAGGGAAACAAAAAATGTGAACCAGAAAAATAGGAATATTTTTGACACATTCAAGTATACAAAATTTCAAACGGTTCTTCCGAATAATAACTGACAAAATGAATGAAAACATAATCAGTTTTTTCAAAATATCTTAGTAACCACAGACTCTTTTCAGTTTCCAAAACGGCATATTGAAGT
Source organism: Chrysomela aeneicollis (assembly GCA_029955515.1). NCBI lineage: Eukaryota > Metazoa > Arthropoda > Insecta > Coleoptera > Chrysomelidae > Chrysomela > Chrysomela aeneicollis. The sequence continues at coordinate 32,280,911 of JARUHQ010000001.1, forward strand.
AGTTTCGAGCAACTTTTTTTCTGATTAATTCGTCTTTCTATCAGCCACCATTGAGGAATTAGAAAAATAATTGGTCCAAGAATGGACCCTTGCGGAACTCCTCATGTGATTTAATGCTGAACCCTTTCATTAAGATAGGACCAGAACCAATCCAAGACATATATAAAAACTATATAGTAGTGGAAAAGTGATGTTATTTCAAATCGGCAAACACATGACTAAAAAACCGTGTGATGCCTGGAAAATTTACTTAACTGGGAGTGCTAAATCATCCAGGTTCTCATTTGATACATTTCTGAACTTCCGACATCAAGAAATAAGAAGTGGAGTGAGCGGGAGAGAAAAATAATTTAATGAGCCCCCTTATCCGGCCCATAAACGAATGAGAAAAGTTGAAAAGTTTCAGTTCCTCGAGGGGATTCGCATTATATGTCTTCGAAATATCAAACATAATAATAAACAAGGCCGGTTACAACAAGAGCAGCGCTCAGCAGAAAGTAAAAGTCAGAGAGGGAAGTCGGTCCCTATGGAGAGGGAATGCATTGTTCATTTCACGAACAATGATCCTTCTTTCTGGAATACAACACTTTTTTCGAGACGGTACGAGTTGGTCATCTGGATTACTTTCATGGCTCACATAATCATATCGCTGCTTTTCACAAAAACCGACACAACTCGGGAAAATCATTTTCCTACGAGCGTTCGCAAAGTAGTACTTTTCTGCATGCGTAAACTTACACTTTTCCGCACTGAGTGCAGAAAATTACAGTGCGGAAAGTAAAGCTACGCAAAAACTCACTGTTTTATTGTTATGTAATTGTTTGTTGTATAGTTATTTCTTTAACTAGAAATTATTCATTGAGTTATAATTTTTATTAATCTCGTTGTTATATGATATGAATCTCGTAGGAAAAATGTTGTGCCTAACACGTGTGCGCTTATTCCGCATGCTTTGTATTTGCATGAAGAAAAGTATCACTTTGCGCACTTGTTGGGAAAATAAGTATTTTCTATTTTGGGTCTAATAATAGAGTCATTATGTAACGCAAATGCGTATCAAAATTGCCTTAGTTCCGATACGCATTTTTTATTATTCAGCGGTTGGTACAGTCGAACTGTCAAATGACAGAGTTGGGCCCAGCTTACTTTTGAGCGATTTTAGATTTGGTGAAGAACTCAATGTTTTTGTTGGTAAACTTTTATTCAGAGTGTGATTTGATTTAAATTGACCAATAAAAACAATAACAACATTGAATTTTTCACCGCTGGTATTGCAAAAATCATAATCTCTCAACTGTAAACTGGGCTTGACGCTTGTGCGTCAGATTTTGAATATTTCAATGTTATAATTGCTACCAATCGGATTTGTTTCTGTTAGTTATCGATATTATGTCAATTTCTTTCAATGAAAGACTTCAAATTTATGCAAAATAGAAAAAACTGTATATAACAAACGTTTTATAAGACACGTTGTCGCACTTGTTCACTTGGACTCCAAACAACGCGTGCGACAAAATAGCGTCTTATAAAATTTGTATCATAATATACTATTATGATTGTGATATTATGCTTATATAGTTGATATGAATCAATGCTGGCTTTGAGAGTTATCAAGCTATTCATTCAATGAGCTATTCCATCCGTATGTTTTATTCTTTCTCTCTTATTTCAATAGAGATAAATTGTAAGAATTTTGCTAAAATATCTGAAAACAGACGAGAAATACGCATATTTTTTAGGCTCATAAGAAATGCGGAATTCGAAATTCTAATTTAACCTCACTAATTTCAATATCATAATTTGAGTGCTTTTAGGGTGTTAGAAAAAGAGTGTTTTTCAGGGGATTTTTTTGTCATTATTGGATGATAAATATCATACATACATCGACTGTAACTCCTGGTAGCGGAAAAGTCTGCGTGGGTGGTTTATCCCTGGGTACGAATCTGTAAAACTCATTGCCATCTTTGTACCACTTGACAGAGTAGAGGGTTTGTCCGTCCAGATCAAAGTAGCACTCCAATTTTGCACTGTGATACCTAGCGACGTTATTAGGTATTCTCAAGTCCACCAGATGCAGAGAAATCACACCTGGAAACAAGAAAACAAATATGAAACATTTTCTGAATGAAAACTTTCCAGAATTTGGGAATTCAAACGTACAAAAACTGGAAGTATTGACCCACCCTGTAAAATGTGTATCATTTGGGAATTACGACTTTATGCGTGCGGTCCGTCAATTCGTGTTTATCACTAATTATTTGATTGTCAGTTAATGACCGTTGGGGGTAATTACTCCAATCAACCCGTATTGTTTTTTACGTATCCAATGAAATGATAATTTGCTTCGTACACCACTAGAGATAAAGAGTGTTATACAGGGTGATGGGGTGGTCTCAAGATTGGAGACTGGCTGGATTGTTCCACAAGGGTTCTAGGAGAAATTTGAACTAAGGAGACCGCGATGACACTACTAGCACTGATGGGAGAGACAAATATCGTTAAACTCTCCTCTAAGAAGTGTCAATTGTTTTGGGAACATTTGCTATCAAGTGGAGAGTTTGTATAGAATATATAGCTCTTCGATATATGTGTATTTTTACATCTATTTGAGGCCCAGTATTTCTGATTTGCCCATCTTTTTATGGTGATATCTCAGAGGGCAGTGTCCAGTGAGGAGTCCCGTTACCAGTTTGAAGTATTTCGTCTTAATCGAGAAGCTGTTTAGCTTTCCTTGGGGATAGACTCACTAGCCATTCCGCTTGTCTCTGCCCTGGTACTTTATTTCAGTGAGATGTCATTCCAACTGTTTCGAAACTCTTCTGTCAACTGTACTTTTGAGAATCCACAGAAGGGTTCTGGGCCAGGAAAATGTATCCTTGTCTCTTTATTGGCTAGGCAGTCTGCTTCCCCGTTACTTCTAGCTTCTTTTTGACCTGGCACCCAAATCAAAGTGACCTGGTTGTTTGCTGTCAGTTGTCTCAGGGATTGTTTGCAGTCCCAAATCAGTGTATGACTTATATAAGCATCGAAATAGGAAGTGATTAACATCAGTAATGGTATCCTTGCCTTCATTTGAAATTAGGTTAGAACTTTAGCTGTCTTTCGATTGAAACTCGATAATTCTTTCTGACGCAACCCGGTCCTGTCCCAGAGCTATCCAAATCTCAATTTCATCAATGTCTACTGAAGACCCGGTGTTCGAGAACGTATATATATACGTTTTCGTCCAGGTATCCCGTTAACGTCTTTCACTTTGGAAATTTGATCGCAGGTCCTGGATTCTCGCCATCGAATAACTTACATAGAATGTACCTACTCGGTTTTCTGTCAAGTCGGAAAACAGAGCTACGGTCTCAACGTGGAAAATTGAGGATATTGCATTTCAAGATGATTTTCAGCGAGAGTCGATTTTCACAAAAGGGATTTGACTTCAGTGTGTTCTTTGTCAATGAAGTTGATGCGTTCAGACTCGGAAAGGTTTTTTGAGGTTGATGATAATGATTGCTTATTTTAACTCACCCCTTTCAACGATATAGCTATAGGTCTAACGGTGAAAACCATGTTTTTGCTAATATTTATGTTGTTGTATTTTCATAATGTACCTATGCATATCCAAATTTAATAATGAATATAACATAATTGGGTACTGAACTCTATTTGGTAGGAGTACATAAAAGGACCATTATTTCAATTTTAATGACGTTGATATACATCATGCAAAATCCTATCTATTATAAACCTTAATAAACAGGGGCATGAAACAATGGAGCCTTGAAAATAAAATGGTCTAATACTGCAGATTTGTTATGAGCTTAAACTGAGGTAGCAACATGAGAATTACATGGTAACAAAGATACATTTTATCGGTAAATCGTATAGTAATCCCATATTACTGGATGAACATGAGGAGTCTCGACTATCCAACAACAATATATTCTGGTTTTCACCACAAAGTGTCTTTTTGATCTTGTGTGTGGAGATAAATTCACATTCTCAAAAGAGAATGCTAGGAATTCATTTTTGATCAAGATATATGGCTGCGGATGATATATCCAAATACCTTTGCCATTTCCTTGGCTTCACAGGAACAAATTCTCTTTGTGATATCACCAATCAACGTCGACTTTTTCCTCATAGGCTATAAAATCCATATCGATCCACTTTCATATTCATTTCCATATTAGTTATTCACGTCTATGCACTCTTTCTGATTGACATTCTACGTATATATGAGAGGACATTCGAATGAATTGTTCGTATATCGTTTCAGGATACTTGACTTTCCAATTAATCGAACAGAGAGTCGTTTGCATTTTTTATGGTATCCGCGGGATCTTTCCAGATATTCAGATACTTACTAAAGAAAAAATATATTCCATCCATCAGAAATATTTGGTTCTGTGACGACTGCGAAGAAAAAGATGAAAAAGTCAGAAGGAAGATGTAAACATCATAATTATCATCATCATACTTGAACAAGAGAGCGGAATTTTTCTTGACGTATTGGTGTCTCATGTTGAAAAAGTAGATTTTCTTCCCACTCGCTAACAAAGTGGAGTTGAACTTCATTTGAATAACTGGATTGCAATCCCTTGAGCTTTCAGAACGGAATTAAGGTGTGTCAATTAGAGTAAAAAATGCTACTATTAATTGAATGCTCTCAGACATTTTAATCAGACAAATGCCATCAGAAACAATTAGAGGCTGATATTTTCAGAGCGTTCTTCGCTTCAATTATTAGAAAATTGCTGATGCCTGGAACAGTTTCACAAATTAGAAGATATTATCATTGTCGGATTTTGTCTCTCACCAGGGACGGCTTCAGGCAACTATAGTAAGAAGATTGAGGACAAAAAATAGCTTCTTTGCACGTATGAATGTGTTGGATACACAGATTTCCTGACATGTTTGTTTTTTGTTCAAAACGATATTTATTATTGCTTTATGATATGATTTCATATGAGTGTTACGATGATACGATGGAGGTCATCCTCCTTTCTGTTTGTCACTTATTTGGCTCGTAGTTCTCTAAAACTCATCGGTCTCATGATCTCAAAAAAGAAGAAGTAGCAGAGTCTGCAGCAATCCTAAGAAATCCTGGCCACAAATAATTCAACGGAGCTTTTGAGAGAATAGTAATTTACGTAACAAGTCCGGAAAATACTGTTTTTTTGGATGAGTGGACAAAATTCTAGGACGAGCGTAGCGAGTCCTGGAAGTCTGCGAGTCCAAAAAAACTGTTTTCGGGCGTGTTGCGTACACAATTTTTTCGGCAACCGTGTAGAATAACAAATCAAAGAAACACATTTCTTTATTAGAACAAAATTTCGAACATTTCAATTCTTATTTATATTAATATTTATATTAAAATTAGAACAATTGTTAATATTGAATGGATTCAATTTGTTTGAAATGCTTGGTATATTTAAGTGCCTTTTGTTGAAGTCAGAACAAGAAGGTAAAGTTTCCGTTTCACATTGATTGTTTTCATCTGATAATTTTTGAATGTTAGCTAATTTTATGTCAGATAGCTGTCAGTCGTTATTTTGCTGCTATGGTAATGATCAACTGCATTTATCAAAACCATACTACCAAGATTTTCATATTTACAATGACAACAACGATGTGATTCTTCCCGGCCTAGTCCGGGAAGTACGTACTTCCAGGACTAGGCCGGAAAAATGCCACTTTCTCAAAAAAAATCGTCTGGAAAGTACGTACTTTCCGGACGGTTGCCGAAAAAAATAATTCTTTATAGACACACTATTCTACCATAAGCTCTAATATAATAATGAGAGTCTATATCTAAAAAATTCGAAATAACGTGCATTTGTAAATACGTATATTCACTGCCAATGAAATCAATAAGTTCATCAACCACTGCTCCTGTTTGAAATCATTCATGAAAACCCTGTATCTTTTCCGCATGATGGTGTAGCTTTTACGTAACTATCACTTATGCCTGTGGAAACATTCCCATTAAGTCTCTATTAATCCCAAAAGGTGATGGACCAGCAGAGGATGTTTCGGCTGATTAATTCTGAAAAGGGGATGTCAGACGCGAATGGTTGTGTATTATCAACGTTATGTACATATAACCCTGTCTCTCAATGATATGTGGGATAATGAAGCGGTAGCTTAATACTCCTGTCAAGAGTGACTGAATGCAAGGTGTCGTTTGGTGAAGAATATATAGGGTGACTCATTTTCAGAGAAACTGAAATATGACAGGTCGCATGTGAAAGACGATTTTTGGTGTTAGTTGTGCTTTTTTTTATGTTCTGGTTCTCACGAAAAGGGATATCCTGTAATGTTCAGAGAACATCGCGAGAACCAAGGGAAAGAAGGTAGGAGTTGGTGTTCTTCTTAAATTTATGGAGATCGTATGCCTCGGGGAACACCTCCCTAGGTAATGAGTTCCAAATATGTCTCGATGTTCGTTGGATAAACGAGTCTTTGGAAAGGGACGTTCTGCAGGTCTCTAAAGTGACCACGAAGGGGTGTGAAGACTGAACTTGACGGGTTAATCTCGAAGAGATGTAGGAACGATTGTTGATATTTCAGTAGAGCATCTCCCATCATGAAAATATCTCTAGATAAATCGCCAACTTTTTTACGGTGTTCCAGAGAAGTGAGCGAGTTTGTAAGCGAGGCATCACCGACGAGACGAATTGCCTTTTTTGGACAGAATCCAATAGTTTCGGGATATGTTTAGGTGCCGCACTCCAAATATGGGAACATTATTCCAGTAAAGGTCGGATCTGTGCATTAAAGATCATAAGCAGCTGACTGGGAGTGAAATAGCTCTTGGCTCGAAACAGAAAACCAAGTTTTTGGTATGCACTTTTGGCAATGGACCTCACGTGATTTTCCCAAGAAAGGTTATTGCTGATAGTAACGCCAAGCATCGAAATGGATGACTTCAATGGTATGGTTACTGCTTACTGAATTATGTTGGGCACAGTAAGATCGGCTTTTCTAGAGAAAAGACATGCTTGTATTTTGTTTGCATTGAATTCTACCTGGTTATTAGATCCCCACTCGAGAATTGTTGCTATCTCTACTATTGATGATTCTGACTTATGATTTAGAATATATCACGCCGTTTTTTGATAATAATACTAACGGCCCATTCGTATAGCACCAAGAATGATAAGACCAGTCAGTCTTGTTTAGGTACTTTGATGACACTACTGGAGAACAAAAGAACTATTTGGAATTGTTTTATCATAGAATCCAGTTCCGATGTAACCTGATTTATATTCAATATATGTTTTTAGCGCCAATAAAAAATCGGAGCTTATCGAATGCCCAAATTGTTGCCGATAGTTTTGGACTTTGGTATCGGAATAAGTTTCACTTCTATTACATTTCTCCCTTCACCAATAATGATGACAAATTGGCAACAATATCACAAGAAGAATCCGACAACTTTGCTGAAACTGTTGCAGCCAATTCCACCTTGAATTCAAAAGGGAAATACACTTCTGATATCGATACCATTCACAGTACTATGCATGATGAAAGAATATTTTCTCATGCATTATTCTATAATCTTTGTGCCTAAAGTTATTTTACATCAGCTATATTTCAGATACGATCTCAACTGTGGAGTTTTCAGATAACGCTCTTTCATATGATTCATCCCCTATATATAGTCAATCTCCTTAGGGGATGTATTTCCGAAGATCCTCCCTTAGTTCTACGTTTAACGAGAAACTCCTGTGCCAAATTTGGTTAGGTTGTGCTATTGTTCGTGCTGCTAAGATATTGTTGACGAAAAATAAAAATCGCATGTCGCAGATGAGTCAGAAATGGGGCTTCAAGTTGGAATTTTTCATGAATCGGCTACTTTTGTCTACTACACGAACAGAAATGCCAACATAAATATAAAATGGAAATGACTCTACTTGAAGATCCTGAATCAATATTCCCTCCTGCATGTGAACGTATCCTGCGAGTTCGGAATGTTATGAGGGTTCCAAAGTTTCCCTCGGCTGGGGAATTTCCCAGAAAAATTATGAACCTTGGATTCGATATACATCTATAGAATGTTACGAGTGTGTGTTTTTCTTTTGTTTGGAAGGAATTAGAGGCTGTGCCAACTTGTGGAATCTGAAGCAACTATTGATTTATATGAAAGAAAATCAATTCGACTACGCTGCTCAGAGATTAAAGCTTGGAGTTTATTTCCCATTATGCTGGGTTTATAGATTCAACTAAACTAAAAATTAAATTAACAACTAAGAATAAATAATGTTGAATATACGAGAACGTCTATATGAGGGTTTATACATTTACATCTGTCAATTAAATTAATAATTAAGAATTACGAAGTTGGTCAATTTTCAACTTAACAACTAGGAATTAAGAAATTTTTTGGACAGAACGCGCAAAACGATTAGAATCGTTGGAATGTCATCATTTGTCATTGTTTCTGATAGTGTTGATGGTTTTCAGGTTCAGGAGTTTTTAGTTTTTTTGGGTTTTTTGCTCATTTGATTAATAATATCATTCAATTCAACACTTTGAAATGGCATGTAACATTCAACATTTGATTCTTAATTATCAATTGCATTGTATAAACAGCTTTCCAATTGTTGATTCCTAATTATTAATTGTTATTTCTTAGTTGTTAGTTTAGTTGAAACTATAAACCCAGCATTATAGTCCAGATACTCCATAGCTTTCTTTGATTGTTTACTTCCTTTATAGTATTGTAATAATGATAATTTATTGTTGGAAATGGGTCTATGACATATCTTGAAGCATCGGGAGGCAAAAATTCTTAACTTTCGTATTCAATACCTGGAAATAGAAACTCACAGAATCACTATATCCATCTTGTTCAATATAAAAAATACTCCTATTGTCGTCTCACAAAATTGGGACATTCTATTTCAGGAATATGAAGAGATATCTTACTTAATTTTATGAACTTGGAAAAGTTGGTCTCCCAATTGAATGAAGCCAATTCCAGTTGGTTACCTATAGGAGATAATACGACAATGATGGAAAATATTATTGAGATAATTGACATTAGGTATGATCTCTAAATGTGAGTAATCATGTTGATTGCGTATTTTAAGCTAGTTTCAGGGGTATTCGAAATTGTGTTACTCAGGATAGTTGATGTTACAATCCATATTGGATTTGCCTCAATTTCAAGACAGGAATTGAATGATAAGGATTAATCATTCCATCAGATGAACATTCCTTATTAACTTATGAGATCACATCCTACCCTAGAAATTTCGTTTTCATTTGATATTATAAAATAAACGTATTTCCCAACAGAATCCCAACATGCAAAAATCACTCAAATAACTACAGAAAATATAGCAACGCACAACAAAAGTTATAGGCAAATATTCCGGATTCCATTTTCAGAGATTTTTCCTTGCTAGCTCTTCACTTCATATTCGAATATATTGAATTCTATATCGATAAGTGTTCCATTTCCTGTATATACGTCAGCTTATATTTATCTGAAAAGTAGGAGCAGATTCCATTAGTAGATATTTTACGAAAATCCAAAGTGCACATGTGTGATGAATAATTGAATCTCTCTAACAGTATTGATATAACGCCAAACATAAACGTCAGCCACAATACAAAGTTTCGAAAATGACATCATCCCACACCGGAAATCATATCAACATAATTCTAATAATTACTCACCCCTTGAAGTTCACCCCTATTCCACAGAATTATGAATCCCAATGAGGTACATTATAATGCACTCGTGCACTTTTACATATGTATGCGATATTTAATCGTCAAAATCCCCTCACCTCGCCTGTCTCATTTAACCCGCTGTTTATTCCCGACTTATCATTTTTGCCATCCCTCGGTTGCCCGCACAGGGGTTGGGGGATGACTCCCCTGTCGATTCGCTCGAATTCGCAGGGAGATTGTGTGCTCTGCTAAAGATGACTTTCACTCTTTCCCAGTGAGCAGGAGCGATACGGGCCACTCGACACGTCTCCAAGATTTGAAAACTCATGACAAAAGTCATGTCAGACCTTCAGATTTTTGTGAATAATGGAAAAAACCTTAATGAAAAATAATAATAATATATGATAGACGAGGGTTGAAGAAACGTATCGCTGATTGCTGTGACTTCAGAACTGCATGCGGTATAACTACATAGAGTCAGAAATTTACACCAGCTAACACAGTCTGGTGTCCCCTGATTGTTTTAGTGTTAGTAAACACCGGCATATTATTCACCACTGTAGGTGTTATGTGACCTTTCCCATAGGTGTTTCTAATAATCACACCCAGTTGTCAGTAACACTAGTGCTTAATTTAGCAGAATGAACACTTTGGTGGTGTTTTCTATGCATTTTCGAAAGTGCGATTTGACACCGCAGTGGTGTGATGCACATTATGCGATTTTCTTGATGCTGGATCCTACCTTAACCAAATTCTCTTTGGTGCGTTTAAACACTGAGCAGGTACATGCAAACACTTTTCTGGTGTGAAGGAACACCATATCATTAGTGTGTTCATGCGAATATGCGAATCAGTGCTTTTCTTCACCACCTCTGGTGTTTTCCACTAAGTTATATCACCTTTTGAACTATAATTCATAAGATGATAATCTAGACTCAGAAGAATTTAGGGACAAATCGGATGATAACGAACTGTTTCGACTTATTTATCCTGATCAGTGGTACTAGGGACTAGACCAATTGATACTGATCTATATCAAAATCATCCAATATATCTAGCCCAATATTGAAATCAGGTACGGTAGGAAGGACGCCAGTGTCACCTATTAGCAAAAGTTCTAAGGTTTTAAGATCGAACAGATGAGTGTTTATATCAAATCAGGTGTTTTCAGGATGCAATACTCAACGAATGATTATTACCACCAAATTAGATGATTCATACACCGCCTCGATTCCATCGTGATATGACACGGTGTAACTTGGTGTTAATTTTATTTAATAGGTGTTTTTTATGCGTTAACGTCGATGATAGTACCATTGAGAACATTAAATTTCAACTATTTGGTGTTTCTTATGATTTTATGTTTCAGAATCTTTTTACTTCACCACATTCGTGTCATTTTTCACTACTAAGATCGTAATTAGCACCACTCAACACTCAATTGTGAAATGTATAATAAAAAGAACACAACTTTGATATCCAGGTGTTGTATTCGTCGGAGTTTGCTCTGAAATCCGTTTGATTGAAATCACACCCAAGTTTTTTTTTACTGTATAAATCTCTTCTGTGCCTTTCGGTATACACCACTCGCCAGTGAGATGGATAGAACAACTTATGCTGCTCAGGAAGTCTCAAGGTCGCCCACTTATTCTATGTGGATGGCCTCAAACTCTGACCAATCCCTCAGGATGGTACAGAGGTATACACAGTTTCTTGGAATTGCATTCTGAATGGACAAATGTGCACTGGATCATCTCAAGAAAGGACGGTGCAAGAACTTGGGTAAAAGCACACGATTGGTAAGTAGAAGCATATTTCATTAGATGCTTGGTGATCGAGTTGGTGATGCTGGGAAATACAAATGATGAAAGACGCTCTCTGCAGCAAGTATCTGCAGATCTTAACTTCGGAACTCTCGAGTAGCAATGAAGTTGCTGCTTTCATCAAGATTGCTGTTAGAAGTGACTTTTTGAAGTGATGAAGTGGCCTTCCCAGGAAAGCCTTTTAGATAATCTTTCACCCTTTCAGACTGGCCAATCTTTAATTGTCAGGTTCGTGACCTGTCAAACGTCATATTATTATAATTGAGTGTCGTCAGCATTACGATAATGACATTACATAAACACCAGCGAAATATGCTCAACTGAACTAGTTTCGTATGCATTACGAGGACACTGAGTCATAAGTCCTCCAATGAATCCTACATTGGGGGGTTTTTAATTGTGGCCAGCCGCGAATATTCATGTTTATTTCCTGTTGGTGGTGTTTTCAACCCCTCCGGATATTTAGAACTGAGTCAATCCAATTGTTCAATAATTGAACTCTGCAAAACTGGGACATTATATTTGCCCGTTTTTGTGAGAGTGATGATGGCTTTTTTTAGTAATTGGTACTCAAACATGAATGACTCTGCAGTATAAGGCATATAAGCTGGAAGGTTATCTGCAAATGAATACAAATCCGGAAAAAAAATGAGCAAAGACAATGAGAGTCATCAAATTGTAATAATTGGGAATAAATGCACAGGTTGAGTTGAATACGTCCTAATTGGCTTCTACCAGCTGATTTGATTCTCCTGGCAACATGGGCATGCCAACAAAAGCTGTGCTTCGAAGATTCTGAAAAGATGAATTTGAAGTTTATGTGATGTGAAGCAGTTTCAACAATGGACGTCATATTCATCCCATAAAGTATTTGTTGATGTAAATACCGAGCATGGATATAAAGGACTTTATCGGAACAGTCTTGCCTGATATAATTACACAGTAAAAAAAACTTGGTTGTAATTTCAATCAAATGGATTTCAGAGTAAACCATGACGAATACAACACCTGAATATCAAAGTTGTGTCCTTTTTATTATACATATCGACGTTAACGCATGAAAAAGTACCTATTGTATAAAATTAACACCAAGTTACACCGTTTCATATCACGATGGAATCGAAGCGATCTATGAATCATCTAATTTGGTGGCAATAATAATTCATTAAGTATTTCATCCTGAAAACACCAGAGTTGATATAAATTAATAAAAATATTGCATGTAGGCATCTGAATGGTGTGAATTTCATGCACTATCTGTTCGATCTTAGAACCTTAAAACTTTTGCCAATAAGTGGCATTGTCCCTAGGACCCTAGATACCCCTGAGTCTAGTTTATCATCCAATTGGTAATCGAATTTAGTGAAAAACACCGGAAGTGGTAAAGAAAAGCACTGATTCGCATGAACACACTCATGATATGGTGTTCCTTCACACCAGAAAAGTTTAAACGCACTGAAGAGAATTTCGTGGAGATAGGATTCAGCATCAAGAAAATAACAGAATGTGCATCACACCACTGCGGTGTCAAATCACACACCTATGGGAAAAGTCACATAACACCTACAGTGGTGAATAATATGACAGTATTTACTGACAATAAAACAATCAGGACACCAGACGGTGTTAGCTGGTGTGAGCTGGTGTAGTTTTTTAGTCACATAACGAATTTTGAGGTTGTTTTTTTTGTAGAGATTGGGTTTTGGTTGTGTTGAATTAAAGATTTAGCTAGATTTTCATTCATAACAACCTCACTGAAGGAGTAAAGCAGTATTTAATCTATGAGTAAAGGAATTGCCATTCGAAGAGAAACGCGTTGAAAACTGAGTAGAGAAGAAGGTAACAAACTGAAAAGGTTTATGATCACTGTTCAATAAACCATTCGAGTTAGGTGGTTGTTTGCTCGGGATAAAATGGGATGCAAACAGAAAAGCATTCAACTCACGACACTAACTACATTCATATATATATATATAACAGGAGCTTCTTGAAAGATGGATCAAAGCGGAATTCGTTACATATTTCATGATCCGATCTCCAGACACTGTGACGGACATGGAATGAATGATGCAGGAAGTAATCTCAGTATCTGAGGCGGAGGCTGCGAATTGACGAAAGTAAATAAAAACCGGATTTCCTACGTATGAAGACAATTTCCAATGCACACAGCTTTGTGTGGGGACGATTCCACCAAAGTTTGGGAATATGTATAAAGGGCAAACTCGAATCGGAAACAACTGAGACACGAATAAGATAACAGGCTCTATAATATACAGATGGTGAATAAAAATCAATGGAAATACATCAAGTATCGGAGTGAATTGTTAAATACCTGATAGCAATGTCTTCAAACTCAATGTATTTCATATTTTATACCGACAGTTGAAATGCAACTTCATTATGTGTTATGTGAAATCTACAATCTAACATTGTTAAGTTACTCCCCTAAGAACGAATTATGCTGAAGTGGAAGAATCCGACTTCTATTATTGTGAGGCGCAATAATAGACGCCATCATCATATGGACAAAAATAAATGAAAACGCTCTTTATGGCAAGGATCTATATTTTAAGAACTCGCGATGAGTAGAACTCATTGTCTTGAATGATACGTAGCATATCTATGAACGTACAGTTGAATACCGTTTTCAACGTTGGTGATTCGTGGAAAATCCTAAATAACAATACGGGAAACAATAAAACAGACACGATGCATCCCGAATCACATTTTTAGAGTTGCAGTAAATCAGGCAGATTCTCTAGCGATTTCTGGATAGTCTTTCCGTAGATTGCTTTCTGAAAATAACGCTGGAAGACGTAGAAGTTTTCAACTTTATTGACCTGCGCATGTTTTATTACAAATATCGAAACCGCTAGAATTCAAGTTATACACTTGCCATTTTGACGACATTTCATCTGAAATAACCAACATAATGTCACGAAAGGACACTTTCCAAATTCTTCTTTGAATATATTATTACTATTATCTTTATTACCATTGATCTAGTTCAGAATTGAATATATTTTTATTTCATAATCAAACTGTCCTCGCTTGTGACAAAACATTTCAATAAAATAAACAGTGAAATCCACGTACCAAGAGGGACTTGATTTTTGGTTCCCTTAGTGAACAGTTGCTTATGGCATCCCCAAAATAGATTTTATACGTGTTATCTACTTCGTAAGTACTTTATTATTTTTTATTAATTCCACAAACCCAAATGCCTCTTCACGGATTATCTGAATTGTATGCTTATATTGAATAAATTCATAATTGTTTCATGTTTCCTAAATAAGTCATTTTAATTGAGTAGAAACCCTCAGTAGAATTCCAACAAGCAAATGATCAAAGTCACACATACGTGACAATAATCAGTTACAATAATTTTCAATTGGTATTTCGTGAATTCGTTTTGATTTTATCGAGACGAATATTAAAATAGGCATCATCGACATTGCCTAACAATTTCGATAAAGAAATTTCATTCATTAAATGGAGAGGATTTTTTTTATTTTGGTTCTACAAAGAAGTCGTCATGGTGATACTAGCAGTGAAAAACTAAATGTTTCTATTGGTAAATTCCAATTCAGACCGTGATTTGATTGAAATTGATCAATAAAAACAATAACAACATTGCAGTTTTTACCGCTGGTATCGCAAAAATCAAAATCGCTCAACAGTAAACTGGGCTTTACGCTTGTGCGTCAGATTTTAAATATTTGAATTTCGTCATTGTCACCAAATAGAGATGTTTCCGTTATTTATCGAAGTTAAATCAATATTTTTCAACACAAGACTTCGAATTAATGCAAAATAGAAAAAAATCGTATGTAGGACACGTTGTCGCACTTGTTCTCTTGGCGCATATAGCATATATAGCAATACCGTCTTATGAAACTTGTATCATAATATACTATTCCATAGGAATTATATTCGTGAAATAGAACGTTATGACTTCCCTATCAGTGAGGTTTTGAAATACTGCGATATTTTTTCGAATAAAATCACTCAAAATTCCGGACACCCTGTATAACCTATAAGCAGTCCCAGCTATATGAAGATTACAAAATTGAATTATAAATTCATTTATCAGCAAAATAGTATTTTTGAAGTTATATTCCACGATTCTAGAAATCGAGACATCAAGTACGTATTTGGATTTTTTCAAATATTTTGTGGATTCTTGCTTATATTTTCATTTGTTGTATTCTTCAGCCACATTCTCCAAATCTCTACTTCCTCACCTTCAAATCTACAACAATCACACCCGATACTTGAAGTACCTATTTCTGAATTTCAGAAACATTATACCATCAGATTCTTCAGTTCATTAAAAAATCAAAATGAACCATTAATCAAGCTTTCTACAGACGAAAAAGGATTGTATAGTCTATTTTTTCCTGACGTGAAACGATCTAGATCGATGAACTGTTTTTCGAGATGATCCTTTCAAACAGGCGTGCTTACATAACTGGAGCTGGATTATCATTCACAACTGCCTTGGAATGGTTATGTTTACTCAATGGGGATGATGAAGTCGGAAATGGTTTGAACTATGACGTGAGCGTTCTCAACAGAATTCAGACCTATGCATTTCGTCTCACATCTCGGTGTTTCGGTAATCACTGTTTCTCTAGCATAATTATCCTGGATTTTCTGCTCATATACAGGGTCGTGAAGTTCTGAAATAATGTTGCAGGCACGCCTGTTCCTAGGAAGTTATTTTCAACATCGATGCTCGGTGTTACCATCAAAATCTGTTTATTTACCCCGATCTACTCCAACAACTTTTCATGATCTGAAGAGCATATATTCGACATGAGTGAGGCTCTTAGATTATAACCAGAGGAGAGCTGTTTGACCATCCTAGATTATCTCAGAAAAGTTTCTGTTTTCATGGTCCTTGCAGTCTTCAGAAAAAATTTTTTTCATTCAAATGATTTTCGTATGACGTAGGAAAGTTTTTTTCTATAAGTTCAGTGGGTACTATAAAATAGATGTTGCTTTTCAACATCAACTCAATACACATTGGCTTCAAGTGAGACTCTGAATTATTGAGAGCTGAAATTTACAACTAACAGAAAATCTGACAAGTAATATAGGAAAGCGAATCAAGTATAATATTGTTTGAACGGTAGGCATTAGGATGATGTGTTGGCATTTTAATTTTTTTTATAATAGTTGGTTTTTCTCTATTTTCGAAAATATGCACTGGTAGTATGAATATGAAACAATTCTGAAATAAAAATTGAACGAATCTTAGGCGCATATTGAAATATCAGGATTCTTTCATGTGTACAGAGTCTGCACGTATATTTTGAACCCCCCTTAACTTTTTTATCTATTATTCAATTTTGTGTTTAACACTGTTGTAGTCTTGTGTAATTTTTCTTGTAGATTTCATATATGTAAACGAAATAACAGTTGAAGACTAAAAAAAAAGTTATGAGCACCAAATATATTTTTTCAAACGGAACACTCTATATACTTTATCATTATTAGATAGAGGATATTTTTCTGATTTCAAATATATACACATATCATGTTATCCTCAATAGATTTCGACATTTTGAAAGTTGAAATTCAGATTTTATACGGATTCTTTCAGCAAATTAGGACATAGATGTTCAGGGTAGCTATGGAAATATTTGAAATATCTGTTGTCAAATATTTGTGAGCTAGGTATTTGTCATAATGGTTTTATGAGATTTTTTTTCAAAAAGTTGAATATATTGGAAATTTATTGAATATTTTCGCAAAAAAAAACAAAATGGATAAAATATAGGCATTGGAAGATATTGGAAAAAATCCAATATTTTGAAGAAAATAAGAATTTATGGAAAAATTACTGAATATTTTGACAACAAGGTCAATGATTGTACCGTTTTTTCCGATATATCCAATAAATTTTCAATAAATTGGAAACAATGATAATGTTAATATCTTTGTTTGACCCATCATATGAGTTTATGTATACAGACATATGGAAAAATGATCAAACTGGATAAAAATCTATTAAAAAAGAAATACGACTGTAATAAGAATAAAGAGAAATTGGTTAATTCGATTACTGACATATTAAAGTCCATACATTGAAAATCCACATCAGTTTAACAATGTAATGAAAAAACTAGATGAACATTGCAACAACAAAGACGAATTTCTGGAGATGCATTTTTTTATTTTCTGGTAACAGGCCAATGTGGGTATTTCCTGGGCAAGATATGATGTTGAAGTCTCATATCCATCAACATTATGAAATTTGAATCATGTTTCGTTCGAATTGATAGAGCGAAAGATTCGAAAAATAAAAAAAAATTAAAAAGTCGAAGTGACAGTAGAGAGTCTAAATTTGGAACAAATGTATAAAATAATTGGAAACTGAGCAACTTTTTTCTCTGGCATTTTTCGAAATTAAAAAAAAACAGATTTTTTGAAGATTTTCGAAAAAAAAATTCAAATTTGACAAGTTTAGAGTAGCACATGAAAAAAGCAAAGATGCTGTATTTTACTCATTTTTCAAGCACAAACTAACTGCGAAGTCAAATTTTCTTATCTATTAATAAAAAAAACTTCCCTGTAGTGAACTTTAGGTGTGTCACTGCATAAATGATAAATTAGTGAATATCTTCTGAATCAATTCCTCTAAAATTTTCCATACTCATCTAGCTTAGTTGCCGTTAGTCAAATTTTCAACCATTTTCAACCATTCACCCATATCCTCAATCACGCCACTGTTTTCACTTAAAACCCAGACCCAAGTCCCCGGAACTTCCTGACGAATGAAACACGCAGCGAGCAACACAGATTATGCATGCCGGCTCCCATTCCAAAGTTGCATCACAACTCCGGAAGTTTGGCAGCGCATTCCTCATTCCTCGTCCGTATATCGGATCGTAAATGATACGTTAGCATCCAATTGGTGCGCGAGAGATGTCCTCTCCACGTAGGAGACTCCGGGAAGTCCCCAGGGCGCGATGATGAGTGAAAAGGTGATGCCGATGAAGTTGGCTAGTTGAAAATTCTGTCTGGAGTCTGACGGAAGACGTGATGGAGCTGCAATGGACGTTGCACAACTCTGTGAGGAAGTAGCGTCTTCTTCTGGTTGTGATTGGTATGCTTTGCCAGAGCAATTTTAATTTTTTTTTTGTTATTGGCATTAGCACTAAGTCTTTTTGTCACAGAATGATTTTGGTTATGCAACTTATTTGTGATTTATATAATTATCTTTCCATTTATTATGAATTCTACTAATGCATCATAATAGTTATTTATGTATTAAGGGAATTATGAGGGCCTTAATTACCGATGGCAAAGTTTGCGTCCCGAGGGCCTCTGGCCCGAGGGACAGCAATTGCCAGAGGTTATTAAGGCTCTATAATTCCCGTGGTACATAGATAATTTTATTTTTGACCGATTTTCATAACAATATGTCCATATTTAGAACGCAATAAATGTTTAAATTCATAACCTTTCTGGTATATTTGAATTAGGTAGCGTTGATTGTAGCATTGTTGGTTGTTGCTAGGTTGTCGCTATGTTACATGTTTATAAGCAAACTTTCTTTATCAATCAATGTTTTTCCGTTAAAAACGTGTTTATTTTTTACCACAAATCGACGATCTTTTTCTGATATAATGGAGGATATTATAAAAAAAGCGGAAAAAGCAAGAAAATCATTACTTCCATCGAAAAGTGAAGCCCTATATCAAAAAGAATACAACTTATATCTGAAGTGGCTGACACAGAGAAATGTTATGTCAAAAGATGCCAACGAAACTGTCTTTCTGGCATATTACATTATTATAGTATTATATTATGTACATTTATTATTTGTAATGACGTGAATAAGGAAAATATGTCTTAGTTTTCATTACATATAAACGTTTATAAGCATTTCTTGTATCATTTTCACCTGTAAAAGGTAAGAGGGAGTTTTTGAACCTTAAAAGGAGGGTCACGGGCCGTACTTTCGACCATTCCGTAAGAGGTCTCTATGGTGACCATATCGTGAATAAATAATAGGAAGTCCGAAAAGCCTGTAGAAACCTTCACGTCCATCTACTATTTCCAATTCGCGTTAGTCAGAAAGCGCTCTCAACAGGTGTCACCCCAAAATCTCATGTACATTGAAAATTATAGGATAATGTTGTTTTCGTCAGGGCCGCATTGAGGAATATTATACTGCATATATTACTTGAATAATTTATATCGACAACTTGAAAGATAAAAATATTGGATAGTATAATTATTCCAATGAAAGTCTTATTATTATAGGACGACAATAACTCGAGAATTAACTACTTGATATTTTCAAGAAGGTTTTTCAAATGATATGGTCTCAGCATGGGAATACACCTATGAAACTTCGTAGCTCTCATTTCGGAATCACAATGACGTATAAGGCTCAGTTTTTCGCTTATAGATTTTGGCTTTGGCGATACAAGCGGTGAAAAATCTAATGTTATTATTGGTCAATTTCAATTTCGATTATGAGTCGATTAAAATACGACCAATAACAACATTGCATAAGTATCGTCAGAAGCCAAAATCACTATGCAAAAAAACTTGAATTAACTGGCCTTGATGAACCCAAAATTCGATTTTTCCCGCTTCACTATAATATCAGGTAAACACCACGATAGTCGATAGTGTCAATATGTTTTGCAAAAAATCAAGTTATAATCTTTTTACATGATAGCTGAACCAAGATGTATATGGTTTTTATAGGAAATTATGTATGGAACTTGGTGTATTTAGGGCCAGAGATTGAGGGCTACAGCAAGTAACAAACACAATTGATCCATCAAAAACTATTATTTGATAAGCAAAAAGTAGGTGTATCCAAAATCTAGTGAAATTTCATTGTGTAAAGCGAAAATGTGTCAGTTCTTGATTTTGATATAATTTGATTGAGATGATTAATTTGTGCAGTTTTATTGGACACCTCAATCCTAAAAATTCACCCATGATGAAAAAAGTACAAATATGTCATGTAATATCCGCCCGTTAGAACGCTCAATGTGTGATCTTGAGCGTGACGTCAGAGCGTTTTTTTAGAAACCTGCCTGGTCATTGTGTTACCCTTGGTCATCTAAATGCAGAAATCCTATGAGGGCAAAGCAGTGACGTCATTTGACAGGATCACTTTTTAGCATGGTAATTGAGCCATTCTCTACAATAAAAAAACCTCGCACAGTATAGCAGCACATCAACTTTTCAATGTTTTTTTCCACTATGCTCAAAATATCCGAAGAGGTTTAAATTATTTCAGAATCTGAAAATTATCCGGTGTTTGAAAACAAATTCGAAAATCGTTGACATTTGTATCTTAGTACGGACCTGAAACGAAACTCCGACAATTTCTACCACTCCTACCAGCATCTCCATTGATGCCAGTTATCGTATAATTATTTGATTCCCGGATATCTTCTAGGACTGTAGCGGGCCTTGATTATATTCACTAACTTTATGATATTATGATTATTATTTATCGCTCAGCTATATTCGAGTCATGAATACCATTTGAAATATTGCATGAATATTATCGAACATAAATCCATAATTTTTAGGTAATTTGAAACTATTAATTACAATGTTGACGTTTTCGTTTCCAAGAAAGATATTATTCAAACTCATATATATTTTGATATGTGACAATTTTAACAATTCCGTTCCGACACCGAAATAAGATTTAACCTCCTCACGAAGAATATGATATGATAGCAGTAGTAGGAATAGTGGTGGTAATTCAATTCTCCTTGGTTCTGATCTATAGATTTGAAATGTTTTCAACGCTTTCACCTATTGGACAGTCAGAAAATGTTGGTAACAAAAAATATTTCAGTACCTATATACATTTCATTGAATTTTTTAATCACTATATTTTCAATTTTTTTATTGAATTTCGGCGGTTATTTTTCTATTGCGAATTTATTTTCAATCTAAGCTACTTTTTGTATTCACACTTATTCGATATATGCAATAATACATTCTAATTATTTGATTTGTTTGGTGTGTCATTTATGTATACGGTGAAAAATTTATAATATTCCCCCTCTCAACTTTTTTATTCTTCACAATAGACAAAAATACATTGTTATTTATACAGCTTCAGAAATGCATGACAAGTTATATATTTTTAAATGGAACACCATATATATTATTGTTGATTTTCTAGAATTCCCAAACAATTCTGTGAAATCTAATAGTTTTCGAAATATTCGGATTTCCACTAAGCGGCTACATTCTTAAGATTTCAGTTCTAGGTAACGGTGAATTAGGCGGTCACGAAAAAACAAAAACTTTGTTTATTACTGACAGTAGTGACAGTTACACGTTGGCAGTTTGCAATATAACATATTATTTTTTTTGAAATGCCTCATTCTGAAAATGAAAAATATTTTTTTATGAAAACAGATAACGTTGAAATTGCTCAAAGGAAACTTCATAGATGCATCTTCCTGATAAGAAAACATTTCATAAGATCGATGAAAAGTTTCAACAATATTTTTCAACTAAATTCTGCACAGTTTCAGATAACACCCAACCTCATGTTTTGAAAGAGTACTAACGAGATTGTAGCTGAAGAACTAGGCTAACGAACAGTGTAAACATAATTCGAATTGTTCAAAGCAGAAAAAAGTTATTCAGATTTCAACAGGGGTAACATTTTGGGGTGGGACGAAATAAGTGTTGCGTAGTTTAGTTGTTTCAGATATTGAATTTCTGAATTTAATACGATTTTGTTCCTCACTTCAAAATAAAATCATCCATATTTTTTTATAAAAAGGTCATGAATAGACGACTCGTATTGGAGATGGCTAATTCACAGCCGCAAGAACGGGAATTTGTTTTTTTTTCGAATGTAGCAGCTTAGTGGAAATTCGAATATTTCGAAAACTGTTACATTTAGGTGTAGGACATATTATACAAAGAATGTTCACAATTGTTTGAGAATTCTCAAAAAAATTACAATATACGGGGTGTTCTATTTAAAAAAATATAACTATGACTTGTCACGCATTTCTGAAACATCCTGTATAAAAACCGATATATTCTGCAGATAGCTTGCATCATCCTGTACTACTTTTTCCTTCACCATTTTTGTCTAATGTGAAAAATAACGAAGTTGGATTGGGGGACATTATAAATGATCACCGCGTACCTGAATACACGATATTCAGGTATATTAATTTTTCAAACCTATTTCATTAAATTTATTATGAAACTATGGTTATTTCATTGAATATCTCGAGGTATATTATTTTATGACGTAAATGTGTCAATTACAATTTTTTTGTTCGATTTGAAAGGGGCGGCAGTTTCTCAAGATCATGAATTTGCTTTCGGAAATAACATATCTAGTGATCTCATATCTCACCAAGCTTACGAAAGTGAGATCAGATACCTATCCTTCCAAAAATTTCATTGTCAGATTTGTTATTCGTTTCCTTATCGAGATTTTTGTGTATATCTGAATATGAAAATCTTCGTTTCAAATTTCCAATTTTGCAATTTTTCTTCAGTTGGTGCGCATTATAACAAATATACACAGTACTCCATTATTCTGCCTCATAAATTATTACCCGAGAGGAGTGAAGAGCAATACGGCAATAAATAATAATGTGTGGTGATTTATGTTAATTTATGCAACAAGCGCTCAGAGCATCTACTGATTTGTTTCTGCGCGCCGAACGGTTCTAATCAATCTGGTCTACTCTATACTTTATACAGGGAACAAATGAACAATGGTGTTCCTTTTCATCTATGATTCCTCATTACCAATCATTACATACCATGTACGATTTGAACTATCTCTATATATTCAATATTCAACTGAGATTAGAAATAATATAAATCAATAGTGAAACAGTGTTTTCCGTTGACACCAAGTATAAATATGTTTTTTCTTTTTAGTAATCCACTGATTTCATTTTGTTGTCGAGGAATAAATGGAAGCTGCTTTCTTCGAATATTTCTTGAAAACAGAATACTTACTTTTCATGATTGTGATCGGGACATTACCTACACAAGTATTCCTATGTGAATTCACAAGCAACCACGATATTCGCATTTCAAAAGTCTAAAGATAGAACCTAAATGTATAACTCGAAAATTTCGCCAGTGAAATCATCTGAACTTATAATTTTTTTCATATATTCTATTGTTAGAAACATTGAAATCTGCACACCCTGTACTTTTCTTAAATAATATCAAAGAGTATAGGTTCTACGAACTAATACCTTATTGTTCATTACTCACTCGAAAGTAATGAATTCTATTGTTAGGCAACTTCTACTTGAGTTCTCTAATTCAAACACTCAGTCACCTCAGTGCAAAAGCTGCAAAATTTATTCCACTTACTATCTTACTCGAATCATTGCAAATATTCTAGATAAAAATCGATGATCTCCAATTATTGTCGCCATGGGTCACGGCAATAAATCATCCGCTAATTATATCGGCATCTTTTTGATAATTGCCGCCGCACCGCCGATTTGATTCCCGTATTCTCGAAACACAATCCGTAACTATTCTATTAAATAGCTTCATCATTATTTTGCGAAATAAAGAACGAAATATGTACAAAATAAATGAAGACTTATCTTCTTCGATTATTGGAAAAACAATCACGAAACAATTCTTTTATTGCTGAAATAATCCGATCTTTGCAATATACCTTACTCGTAAATTACTAAAATAATGAATTGAATGTTAAACGCAAAGTGCTCCCAGGAAGATTCGGCAACCCTGCAAATCATCTACGTAATCTACGTATTAGACTGGAATTCCGCAGCGCCATCTCATACGCAATGAGAAAATGCGCTGGACATTACCGCCATCTACCAAACAAGGTCTGAACCACTAATTTCAAGATCCCTTCTCGCTTTATTGCGTCCCTGCTACCCATCCTTGATATTTATGTGGAAAATGGCGGTGTAGTTGTCAAAATTATTCGCCAAGATCATTATAAGCCAAACGACTGCATTTCAGAAGCTAATATTTTGGTTGTGAGTTACTTTATATCTAATCTAATTTTTGACAATGAATTTTTGATGATTCGAAGCAACTTAGTTTCCAATGTTTACATATTTTGATCATCTACAGCTTTCTTTCACGAACAAGTTTCAACTTCAGAATACTTCAAAAGTTTCTTCCAACTTTGGTCTTTTCACTGGTTTAATCAATTTCGCATTTGGACTTATATACAGTTAGCAATCGATACCCTACGATAGCTCTGCATGAGTCGCATCGTGAATCCCCCCTCTTAATATCCCAAGGGAGTTATGACCCTCATTATAGATATCGTAACTATGACGATATAAGGACGAAATGTTTATTGGGAGTGGTACATACTTTTTTATTTTGTTCCACAAATCTTCTGTTAATTGTTTGTATTGGGTGCATTCGAAAAATATATGGTTGAGATCGGCTATTAAATTATCATGTGGGCATAGTGGTGATTCTAAGATTCCTATTTTGAAACAACCTCAATTTCAGCACATTCCGAGAATACAGATTCTGAACACTCCCAAATTGAGAGGAAGCGTTCGAATTCAGTTCGAATGAAAGCGATGGCTCATTCCAATTCACAGGGCCGGATTATCCATAAGGCGGATTAGGCAACTGCCTAGGGGCCCGCACCGACTAGGGGCCCACGGGGGCATAATTGATGTTGAACGCACCAAGAAAAAAACAATTCATTTGGTTTCATTCGTGATATTTCCGATTATTAACATCCGGTAACATCACCATAGAAAAAATGATGGGTGCGGGGACAGATCACATTGTTTGGATTGATTTTTGATAATATGGTACAATCAACTTTTCCGAATGTAA
This sequence comes from Chrysomela aeneicollis, assembly GCA_029955515.1. Lineage (NCBI taxonomy): Eukaryota > Metazoa > Arthropoda > Insecta > Coleoptera > Chrysomelidae > Chrysomela > Chrysomela aeneicollis. The sequence goes on from JARUHQ010000001.1 coordinate 32,306,254, forward strand.
TGATAGCATTGTAAATATATAGAAGTCTGATGATATCAAACGCCACAGGTGAACCAAATTTTTCAAAATAAAATTAATAAAAAACTGTCTTCGTTCAACAATATCACAGAACCGTTCAAATTCATTGTCGACAACGGCGATTGAAAATGATGTGTTGAAAATGGTCAACTTCCATGATGATTTTAACGATTTTGTATCTACAAAGTCATAAGAACTGCTATTTAAACTTATATTGTACCTACTTCACAACCAATGAACATATTTTTGTGATCAAAATCATTTCATTCAATGAAAGCAAAAAGCAGGAGTCGATCTGATCGACTCGACTTTGGTAATAGAAAAAATATATTTTGAAAAGTGAGAAAACGGTAAAGGAAAGGGGCCCCGAGAATTGCATTGCCTAGGGGCCCCGATAGGGTCCCAGTCCTGCCAATTCAGGATATATCTTTCTATCCACAACAGGATATTCATCATGGGATTTTTATCATGATTTTTTCGTAGCAGCAATAGAATCCTATAAGGTTAGAACTATAATAATTGCAGTTCACTCATGTCCCAAGCGTAGCTACTTTGGAACAAAGTCGTCCGATGAACATTGACCCATGTTGTTATTTTTTTTAACCGGCACATATGTCACATATGTCATATCAAGTGCAGATTATGTCCACTCGAAAGAAGAGGTTAGACGTTGGGATGCGAATTAAATAAAATCTAATTGGAGTAAAGTGCCATGACAAAGACAAGCGAAAAGGCTAGTGAACCACTCGCCAAGGAAAGCTAAACAGCTTCTCGAGTTGGACAAAAAAGACTTGAAACTGGTAAAGGGACTCCTCATTGGACACTGCCCTCTGAGGTATCACCTCAAAAAGATGGGTAAAACAGAGAGTGGTAGTTGCCGCTACTGCGAGAACTTCGCTGAAACTGCAGAACATTTGCTTTGCGAATGCCCAGCGCTCTTTTGCAAGAGGCTCAAGTTCCTGGAAGATACCTCATTCTTAGAGCCTTTAGATGTCAGGAACCTAGCTCCCAGGAAACTGATAAACTTTGCACGAAGTCTCGGAATCCTGTATAGATTAAGGGTTATGCACAAAAGATCTAATAGGTCGAGGTGCTCGAGAGGCTGCACAGCCTTAACGACCCCCCCCCTACAATCTACAAGTGCAGATTATACAGTGAGGACCAAAAGTCCGTCGCCCCCCCTGTAACTTCTTTATTCTACATATTACAAAAAAATTTTGAATACATAAGTTGTAGTGTTTTATTCGATCTCTTTAATGGTTTGAGTTTCATCCATACAGAGTGTCTCAAAAAAGCACGGTGACTTAGAAGTTAATTTTTTTAAATAGGACACCCTATATTTTATTTCATTTTCGAATTCTTCCTGAAGAGCTGATTTCGTCGATGCATCAAACTTGGGGTATAGCGAGAAAGATTACAGAGATATAGGGTGTGAAAAATCGAGATTTTTCAAATATAGGAATTTTTTGTGCCGAAACTAATCATTTCTGCTCAAAACGGCTCACATGTCCCTATCTTAACTTTTCATTTACTATCTTATGACATTTAATAGAAACAAATAGAGGGTGATGCAAAACTCAAAATTCTGAACCACCCGTATTTGTTTCAATTAAATATCAATCGATAGTAAATGGAAAGTTGAGATAGGGACATGTAAGCCATTTTGAGCAAGAATGGAGAGTTTCGGCACAAAAAATTCCTAAATTTGAAAAATCTCGATTTTTCACACCCTATATCTCTGTAATCTTTCTCGCTATACCCCAAGTATGATATATCGACAAAATCAGCTCTTCAGGAAGAATTTGAAAATGAAATAAAATACAGGGTCTCCCATTTAAAAAAATTAACTTCTAAGTCACCGTGCTTTTTTGAGACACTCTGTATGAATGAAACTTAAACCATTGAAGAGATCGAATGAAACCCTACAACTTATGTATTCAACATTTTTTTGTAATATGTAGAATAAAGAAGTTATAGGGGGGGCGACGGACTTTTGGTCCTCACTGTAGAAAATATAATGAAGAATCATCCGTATCCGACTTACTCTTACTCCACTCCTATTTTTCAAGACCAATAGTTTTGTTGAAAGCAAATATCGTGAATACTAACATATTCAAAGATTCCTTGTTAATTTCACAGAACCCATTCGTGAAGAAACAGTTTTTCCTGAATACTATAATTACATTCAACCTTCTGTACTTCTTATGATTCTTTTAGATTAATGATTGCCTGATGGAACTGGAACATTATGTTTTTGAGATGTCATGATGTTCATCTCATATATTATGTATTCGATAAAAATGAAATCGATAAACCTTGTTGGTTTTCTGGTAGATATGAAAAAAGCATGGATTAAATACAACAATACTTTCATTTGCCTCACATTTTAATTCCTCAATATTAAACACGTTCTTTCTACTTTGTGACATTACACCTTTTTCACATTCACTGACTGACGAGTATTTTTCTGTTTTCTGATTCTCCGATGATTGGATAATCAATGATATCGAACAATTTTATGTTCAAAAGAGTAACATTCTCAATAATTAATTATTGTGAATTCGAAACATATGAAGAGGACAAAATCTTAAATGGAATTGGAGCTATTCTTTTGGAATAGGGTAATATCTAACAGAAAACAACTCATTCCTTGAATAAAATCACGCTGGACGTTGGATAACATTCATATTTATTGTCAAATATGTTAGTGGCAGGATTAGGCCAAAAAATGTTTTCCAAATCGTCAAATTATCACCAAGTGAGATTGTCTCTAGAAATGTATTCACCAATGACGATGTTTTTGATTGATGAATTTTTGCATGTAATACAACAAGTGTATTGATGATTATTGAAACAAAAATTCCTTCGATTTTGAGAAAAAAATCATGTTGCTGTCACAAAGAGAAGGAATTTTTGATAATCATCAATAACACAAGTTGTATTTGTTCAGATTATTTCATGAATAAAATCAAAGCCATTTCCTATTTATTGTTAATATATAAATATTGAACGTACAGTTTATGAAATTAGTAAGATTCGTTATGCAACCAACAATACATTTATGTCATTGTATGATGTAGGCAAGATTACCTAAGCACTAGGGACTACTGGGCTAAATTCATTATGTTGTCACAATTTGTGTGGTTAGGTTACATTAGAGATTAATTCTAATTCGAAATTGTCTACAATTTGTGGAAAATGAAGTGGATACACATTAATAGTGTGTGTTTATCATGGTTTTGACGAAAATTTGGTGTAGTGGCATTCATTTATTTACCAGGGAATCGTAAATACTATGACAGATTGCAACTAGTAAGTCGTTGTTTAATTAAACTATCCTACTGCCTACGAATCATAGAATTATAAGTTATAATATACAATTCTATGCTACGATTCAGAAAACGAAATACAGAAACGAAAATACAGCATGTAGTTATCCAATAGCCAATCAGGAGCCGAAATACGAAATTGAAAACATGGTGTTATTGCTTATCAACACAATCATTTCAACCAATCAAAAACGTGTATTTTAGCATGAATGAAATAATACCTATAATCCGAAAAGATACCGAGTAAGAAACTATAACTAATATATAATTATTTTTATGCATACTTACATGCGAGCGTGTGCTTTCATTTCTCAACACGTGTGCTTTTTTATTTCGAATAACAATGTCGAGGTGATGTAAGCTTCTTTTCAGTGTGCTTCAAGTCATGAAATCATAACTTCTGAAGAATTATTTTCGAGATCTCAAAATGTAAATATATTTGTGTGATATGTGACATTTTTTCGAACGGTTGCAGGGACTTTCTCCATATTCTACAATCACTTTCTTGAACCCCCTCAGCGTATACATTTCATCATCGTGCACACATGAAAACGCGATGCCTTTTTTATTTAAATTAAGAAGTCTACTTCAGGCCTCCGCATTAAACCGTTCCACGAGATTTGATTAATATTCGACTGAAGCGAAATTGTGCCTGAAATATGGCCACTTTATTTAATGTACAATAATAATAACAGAATTTTTATGGTTAGAAAGAGGTTTGAGTGATATATCAGTCAACATTGTAGCAGCTTTAATAGCTAGGTTTGTTCTTGTATATCGTACGAAATCATCATAAATCATTATATAAATAACTTGCTCAAGATCCCCTAACCATGGTGAACGTATCACAGGATGTGTGAAAATTATAGAATATGTCATTAGGATATCAAATTTTATTGTTTTATTTCTAGAGGGTGGAAGTTATCTTCTTGAAAGCTCAGACAATCTACAGAAAAAAAAACTTCGTCTTGATGTCCAGTGGTGTGGCCAGGGAAAATTTCTGTAAATTAATCTCACAACAATGTGGTTATAATAGTGATAGAGGTATTTCATTTTATTTTTGACTGTTTTATTAGTCGATTAATCAAACTTTTCTATTTTGGTTCTATAATGAAGTCATTATGAAACGCAAAGGTACAATCGAACTGTCAAATGAAAGTCTGAAGAGTTAGGCCCAGCATACTTTTGAGCAATTTGGATTTGGTGTTATAAGCAGTTAAGCAGTAAAAAATTGAATGTTTTTATTGGTTAATTTCAATTCAGAGTGTGATTTGATTTAAATTGAACAACAAAAACTATAACAACATTGCATTTTTCAAATTTTCACCGCTGGTATCGCAAAAATAAAAATCTTTTTAAATTTTCAATAAAATATTTTGCCTATAGTTTGAAAACATCGTTTGTTGCCTAAGAATAGTAGATAACGAAACTGAAACAACTACTTTCCTGGCTAATGACACGTAAAACATCAAATAATTTCTAATAATCGCAGTCTATGTATTCTTTAGGTTAAGGCAGTAGGCGAATTTTTCTTGCCTGTCCTGATGCAAGATTCGCCACGCGTATTTAATAGTACAAGCCACTTGGAAGTAGTGACACCATGCGGCGAAAGAAATAAACACTCCAGTTCATGGCTTTTTATTTGTCTAGCATTTTTTACATTACGATCATTCATTTCAAGCGAGTAATTGCAATAATTTAGCATTGTTTTAAACTTATCCACAGTAGCTATACAGTTAGTAGCATTTCAGTTTGTATACACGGAGTTTCTGAATACTGAATATTTTTCTTCAAGGTGACACTGAATAACTCCGTAGAAAATATGTTTGTCATTCATGCATTCAATATGTATTTCGTAGGATTCTCTCGAGTAATATGCTTTCGAAGTGGTTATTTCCAGACATTCTGAAAAATTGTAGTCACATTCGATCATATAAAATGGAAAGATACGTTTTCTTCTTCACTTCTTCTGAAGTGCTCCGTTTGAATTTTCAATTTACTGCATACAATACATATATTGATACTGAATTTTTCGAGGACCATCAAATCACATACACTCTGATCCAGTTTGGTGCTAAATTCCCGGCTATCTTGATGATCAGATGAGAGCTAACATTTGAAACGCTCTCATTTTAGCCAATAACAATTATCCATGTCATGGAAAGTTTTAAATTAATATTCAACATTTCTTCATTGGCATCATTTTTGACTCGCTAATATACGTTTCAAAATAAATAATAAATTCGTTTTCCGTTGAAATGGAATCAATAACGCGGGTTATCGTAAACATCGAATAATTTGATGATTCCGGAATGAATTCGCCTGTTCTGTCCATTTCCATTATTGCCACTATAATTTATTTCGCAAAACATGTTGCTGACGCGTTCGATGTAGATAACTGATTTACAACAATTAATTATATCGGGGTACGCGACATAATACCAGGATCACATTTGTTAATCAATAGAATTCCAATCAGGAAGACTTTAGATAGAAAAATATTCAGCAAACATAATGAGAAAATGAGTTAACCCACGAGTCCCATTAAAAGGCACTAGAAATATTTGTACACTTCTGATGCCTACTAGATTTTGTTGAATTTCAATCTTAGTTTCAAACACTATAGTAATACTTCCACGACTTCATATGGATGGCGCCACGTCTGCTGATTCCGCAGGATGAATATCAATTTTCACAATTTCTCAGTCATTTTGATTATGTGTGATTTGTTCAATCAATATCATGATTGAATAATCGAACAGTATTCATACTTCAAGCCAAAACCACAATTATGAGTGATCTGTCACTGTCACTTGAACACGAAACCATAGAATACGGATATTAATAGAGAACTGAATTATCGATATTGATATCAAATGCGATATCAACGCCATCTACGAACGATTAGTGAAATATTACCAGTGTTATGATCTTCGCTAAACCAGTCTACAGGTTTTGACGAAGAACAATTGAAGAGTCATTTCACTATATCTATATACATCTTTGTTATGAGAAATATGACCTATGCAACTAAAAATGCTTTAATGTTCTGAAAGTTATGTCAAAAACAGATTTTCGAAGATGAATAACTCTGAAGGACAAATTATTTTTCGAAGGCTCATAGAATGGTGAATTATTGCTACTACTATAATCTAGACCACCCTGTATATATTGAGATATGTCTAGTCACCTTTGCTGTCAATATTACATATTTCTATGTGAAAATTACATTCTGGTGATATTTTAACATCAGAGTTAACCATGGCAGTATAAATTCTTCTGGTAAAAATTCTATCATCTGGTAAAAATCAAAATTTCACAGGAGTGATTATTTGTTCTGAATTGAATGGGGAATAAGACAAAATTTCTTCTAAGGATAATTTCAAGTGGTGTCGAAATTATAAGATAAAAATAATGTGTATTATCGAACTGAAATTTTTTGTTCCATTTATGACATCAATTTTCATTTTTGCTCCCCTCACAAAATATCCTGGATTACTCTCTGTCTGGACTGTTATTCGCATGTAAGATCGGCCAATAAAGTGAGAAATATACCCTGCCGTGCATCAAAAATGCCTTTTATGAAATATGTAAATATCGAAAAATATATCGCCGAACATGGAAAATCTCAGCTGGAATATCAAGCGGGGGAGTATTGAATTTATGTCTCCCGTTGAATTATGACTTGTATGGAATAGACGCTCGATCTATTCTGAATGAAACGATCCAGGAAATGATGTTCTTTCTCTTATTGCGTTGCATGTCGAGAAACTGCAACAGAAAATCCGTCAGTTCATGATTTATTCCTTGACAAACACGTATCCAGCCCAAGGGTATTTTATCCCAAACTAGGGGAGTGGATATAGTGTGGTTTTTTTCGATATTGGTCAAAACATCATTTATATTGATATTTGAAGATATTTCAGTAATTTTTCCGTTAGGTAAAACTTGAATCTGAAGTCAAAACGCGGCGGTCCCAAGTATTTTTGGAGATGAAGGCTCATTTTTTTCGGAACTACATACCATTTGATACGATTCGACATCTCGAATCGCTGGTATTGAAAACAAAAAATTCGCCATTTTATCTACTAAAACACAGCACACGCTCCACATTTACTATTCACAACTAACAAGTTTAAGCGGAGAATACTTATTATTTGAAAAAAAATCACCCTGTTTCCAAACGTGAACAAAACCTACCAAGAATAGAGCTAGACGTGAGACGAACAATCGGTTGGCTCTGGTGTGAAGTTGAAAGATCTCTGAAGTATGGGGACATTTTTGGAAAAATATCAGTTTTTTTTTTCGCTATGAATTTTTAAAAAACTCCGAAAACACTTGAGACCGCCGCATTTTTACTTCGTATACGAGTTGGCTATTGTGTTGCAATTGAGTAGATCGACACTAAAGAATATCGAGCTTGGAATAACTCAAGGGTCAATATTTGGTTCCTTAATCTTTATATGTTTCATAACAGAAGAAGATCAATAGTAGGTACTGAAATTTTTTTTTCTATTTTGGTTGTATAAACGCAATTTTTAATATTCAGAGATTGGTACAATCGAACTGTCAAATAAAAGTCAGAAGAGTTAGGCCCAGTTTACTTCTGAGCGATTTGGATTTGGTGATATTAGCAGTGAAAAACTCAATCTTTTAATTGGTAAATTTCGATTCAGAGTATAATTTGATTCAAATTGACCAATAAAAACAATAACAACATTGAATTTTTCACCGCTGAGTATTGCAATAATCAAAATCGCTTAACTGTAAACTGGGCTTTAGGCTCGTGCGTCAGATTTTAATTATTTCAATGTCATCATTGTTACCAATCGAAGATGTTCCTGTTATTTACCGATATTGAATCCATTTTTTTCTTCAAAACGATCCAAATTAGAAAAAATTGCATATGACACACGTTTTATAAGACACGTTGTCGCACTTGTTCACTTGGAGCTTCATCATTGGAAGAACAAATTGCAGAATCGAACAATCTATCGAAATAGTTCATATCTTGGTGTTATATAAAAATATTAATTATTGGATATATAGTATGATACTGAATAGATAATGAACTAGTCAACAGTAACATTTTTGAGATTACACTCAGATGTAGCTATAGAAAAAATTATTATGCATTTGAACAAATGACAACTTTTTCATAAAAGTTACCAGTGGAAAGTTTCGCATAGTTATTGGAGTAGAAATAGGAGAAAATAATGATAATAACAAATAAGCTTGGTATGTTTCAGATTTATTTTTATACATCGCATAACTGCATAATAAAACCCCAGCCTCCTGGATTAAGAGGTACCTAAAATAGATGGAGAATCCAAATACGGGAGTATTATTGGTCAAATAAAAACCAAGGAATTCTAACCGTTTTGCGATAACACATTTTTATGAAATGAGAAATATGCAGCTATATATATTCCGCTACAGAAAAGCATAAAAACTCGACATTATTATCCATTATCAAGAGCGAAGGATTCAATAATGCCCAATGGAGCACTTTCTGTATAATTCCATAACGAACAATAGATTTTTTTGCATGGATATCGCTCCGGGTTGTTCAACGAACAATATTATTTTCAGGGAAAATTCGAGCCAGATATTATAAAGACCTTTTTTCTTCGCATGTGGGTTGTAGGTACATCAGTTTTTTTGGGATATATTGAGCCCGGGATTTCGTTATGGTATTTCAGAGATACAATAATAAATAACAATATTGTAGGTATGTGAAAATTAACGAAAAAGGCAACCCATGATTTTTTTTTTAAATTTTGTTATGATTTTTCATAACGGTAAATCATGCAAGCCCTGTTTCATTTTCACCAAAACAATAAACAAAACAACTTTTTTCAATTCATAAATATGTGTTGGAGAGAATGATTCACATAATATTTCCTAACCTCTAAGGACCCAAGTTAAATACTTCGATTTTATTTTTGATAATATAAGTACACCAAATAAGGAATATTTTTTTTATGATAATCAGAGGACCAATCAGTAAGGGAATATTTCACAAGCAGAACAGGAAACAAATGATGATTTTCTTTATCTGGGGTTCCTACATTTGGATGGACTATTTATTGTGTTCCTCATTTAGAAACACCAGGAATATGATGGGAAATGGATTTCCCGAATTGTTTGTCAGGAATAGTTAGAGGTTTTATGCATGGAATTTCGTCCTCTTCATTATCATCACCACTATCATCAGCATCGCTAACTGAGGACTGATTCAAGAGTTGATCAGCTACTACTGAAGCTAACTAGCAGCATCACTGGAATTTATGAAGTGATAAAAAGCTCGTGCTCTTCACTTGTTTGTTCACTATATCATTGAATATTTTTCAATCACTGTTTCAGTAGATTTACTGCAACCAGTTCAACGTTGTTTTTGCCTATGATAGCAGGCAGCAGGCTGCTTCACTTGAATATACATCACATTAGGTCCTGGTGAATTTCATCGATAACATCCTCAGGTTTCTGGAACGTCTAGAATATTTCTTCTTCCTCATCATCATCATCAAGCAAAAGAAAATGTTCATCCATTATGCTTCATATAAAATGCATCAACTTAATTCGATATCATTATGAACAGCAGTATCTATGCACATCAGAGAATCCATCTATGGATATAATATCGGGTTCAGGTCTTCCCCACCATCTCCATATTCTGTATTCGGTTCAGGAATCTTTCGCTCATTATTGGCTCCTCAGATGATATTATTAGATACATTTCCCTCTAGCCCAACATGCACGTCTGATTTTTATTCATATCCGCTCACCGACTCGTTGAATTCCTCGTTCTTTTATGCAAAGAACCTCAGTTTTTCATCAAAAACATCTTCACCGTGGAAAAAAGGGGGTCTCGAAGTTATCAGGATCCCTGGGGCTTTGTGTAGCTTTTTCTGAACAACATATTGAACACGGACACCGCGTTTCTGAATATATCGGGAAACAATACGGAATTTATGGCGCCTCTTCATGGGATAAAGGAAAAATGAAACAATGGAGTTTTATGTCATGTAATTGGGTAGGTATATCGAAAAGGGTCATTGTTCAAGAGGGACCTATTGATCGACCTATCGCGATATGAACTGAACATACTCGAAATCATGCTCGGTTTTGACTGACTCATTTGACGACCATAGAGACGTCTTCAGCATAATTTATTGTATATAAACAAATAGTACATACTGAAAGTTATACACAAAAAAACTCGTCAATACTCAACAGATATTTGAGATGCAACAAACTATTTCTAATTGATTAAATGGATTCAAAATTCTTAACAACAGTTTCTATCACCACCTTGACATATTTTTTCGTACCTATAGTTTATAGGATACATACTGCCTCTTCACTTTTCGTTGGAAACTATCGGTAATCAATGATTTTAGTTCTCTTGGTAAATTATGCGGGGTGTATTTCACTTGAGGTGGGAATAATTACTGTGCAGAATAATAAAAAGAAAGGCCCCAAGAAAGAGCCTTGCAGCTCACCCAAGTTGATCAATGTTGATATAAGTTGTCGCATTGTTCACTCAGTGAATTCGACTTGAAGAGATCCAAGGAGATCCAAATTTAGGCTTTGCTGAGATCACAAGCCAGTCCGGTCCTATAATCTCACTGAGATATTGATCTCTTTTGGAATATAAGCGTCATCGAAATCACTTCAACATTAATGGATTCTGTATCATTGACTTCACATTCTGAGATATCCATTTATAAAATTCTCTTGAGTTTAGTCATTAATTTCTGATCTCGTTAATGAACTGTTTTATTAGTTCAACATATAGTTTCAACTTTATTGACCTCTTTCGTGATGGAGTTATTATAGTGATAAAGTCGATAAGGGCTGAATAATTTATCCAAAACGGAACGGAATTAGTAATGATTAGAATGGAGATTGTTAAATAAAATGCGTGGGTCATTTTATTTTATATTTTATTTTATATAAAGGAACCTAAAAAACTTCTATAAAACAATAGTGAACCAGCAGTACAAAATACCATCATGAGAATGATAATTGACAAGCGAACATCAGCTGTCAGTCTATCACTCACTACTCAATCAATTAAATTTGAGATCACGAAATCACAGATCAATAAAACTAAATCCCATGTTGCCAAGTTACTTATAAAAGTATAACTTCAACACACCTCCTTTCTTTTAAAAGTGACGTAATAAAATTTTTTAATAATAGAAAAAATATTCAGTTACGTATTAATAAATTAATACTCAAGAGCTGTCTCAATCCTTGGAACCTAACAAAACTCTAAGCTTTTGTTAATACATCCGCCAACTGGTCTTTTTGAAACCTTTATAATGCCTTTCGTAAAAAAATCATGTACATAATTATTTGCTAAGTGTTTTGCTGATGAATTATCTTCAAATATTTCCACAGGTTCATTTATATTTAATGACAAATCTTTTGCAATACCAATCGTAAAAATAACCTCATTTGTTGCTTCTGCTACTATGTTGAATAAAATAAAAAATGTTCAACACGGAATGCTAGATCAAGCAATGATGATTCCGAGAAAAATATACAGGATGATTCTAGATAGATTATACCTCAAACTTTCACGAGGATGATTCTGGAAATTTAGTAGCGATCATGAATGAATGAAAATATTTTGTAATCGCACAAACACTGTGAAAACCTAACATAACCTAACCTAATTTCGACAGAACAGGATAGTCAAATCGGTTCAACTGAGGTTTCCTGTAGATAACACTGATTTCTTCGAATATTTCTCCTACTACTATGACCTACCTAACTAAACCAAAATGAATTTGAAAACATTACTTTGGTAATCCCTCACTATCTATTTGATTCTTCCTCCAAATCTACTTAGTGCAGAGCACTAAAGTTGAAAGACGAACAAATAATATTATTTTAAAAGTAGCTAGGTAGTACGGTTTGGAACAGGCATAAAGGTTTTTAGTCAAGTGTTGCTATTGCTAGCGTATTTACTTCATATAGTATATTTTTTATCGTTTATAACATCAAATAATATCGTTGCTCTAACATTATCATTATGCGAAATTTGGTTGAGTAAGGAATGTATATTTCAGATTTTCAATCAAATTATCGCATGTAATACAACTATGTAGTGTATTGATGATTATCGAAACAAAAATTCCTTCGATTTTGAGAAACAAATCATGTTGCTTGGAAACTACACGAGCGCACAGCGCGAGTGTGGTTTCCCAAAGCAACGAAAAACGTTTCGAAAAAGAGAAGGAACTTTCGATAATCATCAATAACCCGAGTTGTATTTGTTCAGATTATTTCATGAATGAAATCAAGTCATTAATATTAAACGTACAGTTGATGGAATTAGTTATTTTGATTATGCATTGTAGTTTGACACAAGAAGATTCGTTATGCAACCAACAATACATTAATGCCATTGTATGATTTAGGCAAGATTACCTATGCACTAGGTACTAATGAGCTAAATTCATTATGATTGTTGTCACAATTTGTGTGGTTAGGTTACATTAGATTAATTCTAATTCTATTAATGCTGAAATTGTCTAAAATTTGTGGAAAATGAAGTGGATACATATTAATAGTGTGTGTTTATAATGGTTCAGACGAAAATTTGGTGTAGTGGCATTCATTTATTCAGCAGGGAATCGGAAAATACTATGACAGATTGCAACTAGTAAGTCGTTGTTTTATTAAACTACCCTACTGCCTACGAATCAGAAAGCGAAATACAGAAACGAAAACACAGCATGTATAGGTATCCAATAGCCAATCAGGAGCCGAAATACAAAATCGAAAACATGGTGTTATTGCTTATCAACACAATCATTTCAACCAATCAAAAACGTGTATTTTAGCATGAATGAAATAATCATCGTAACTGCATTCTGAATTCAGGAACCAATACCATTATTCATTTCAATGTTCTACGTGGTATACGCCAGGAATGTAGTTGATTTAAATTGAAAAATATGAGGATCACAAATAATATTCCCATGTAGGAATTTCTTGCAAGATTTCACGTTTCACTAGTTTCATGTTGCTGCAGTTGCAATAAAATTCGGAAGGGAAATAAATCCCCCATGTTGTTTACGTGATTTGCTTCGTGGAAAGTTTCAGAAAATTGGACATCTCGTGAGCGGGTGTTTCGTAATGATTAAGCGCCAGCACATTTTTCTCATGAAATACACGCAGATCTTTGACTGCACTGAGCCGCCATCGAAATTGCCCAGCGAAGCCAATCCCGAATTCCTCCATCATCCCATTATAATTTGGGACTCGAAGAATTTTCACTGATGTGGTCATACAAAGAGATTGAAAATAATATACTCGGGTGGATATCCCCGAATTTTGTACCAAGCCAAACGAGGCATCCTTTTGGGAAAAGTTTTTTGGTGAATTATTTCTAGAGACGATTTTAGCCAGCACCACTCCACAACTACTTTAAATTGGGTTGGAACGAACATTATTTCGATCAACACTAATTACGTCGCACCCCGAAATTTTGAACATTTTTTTTCTACTTTGAACAATTTGAATTCTGTTTACACTGTTCGCTAGCTCAGCTATAATCTCGTGCATTTTCGATACATGGATGGTTTCTTCCATAAAATTGCTACAGGATGTTACTTGAAACTGTGCGATATTTCGGAATACAAAGTATTCTATCATATTTCGGATTTTTTCAAACAATTAAATTGTTTTGACCCCAAACAAATTTTTTATAGTCACGTACGCCTATGAAAAATTTATTCTACCTCTTTAATCAACTTTCTCCGCTGAAAAAGAACTTTTTTTTGCTCTATACATCAAACTATGATATATACTTGGAGTACCCGAGTTAGGGCGATTATTAGTGGTTTCGTATGAAACTCACGAAAATTATAAGTAAAAAGTTCCCAAGAATCTCCTTCCCCTTCATCCGTACCCAATAAAGTACCCCATGGGGGGAATGGGGGGTAGAAGAATTTTTTTCTGAAATCTCCGACCCGGATGTGGAGGTTCAGGTGGAACATGTTGCTCGATATATTTAACGGTTTATACAGCATAAATTCACCCCCAAAAAAATTTGGGGGGGGAGGGGGTTAGAAATTATTATACGGTCTTTTTGGTGGTTCGATTGTTGGTTCGATTTTCGTTTCTATCAAACAAACAACGTTTTGGATTTTTTTTTTTTTCAATCGGGATTTTGAGGGGATTTTAGATTTGGGTCACCTTTGCAGAAACCCTTGATCTTTATTGTTTATCTTGAGAGTCTTTTCTGATATTCATATCTCCCCATCTAACATTTCAACTTCAAAATGAGCATGAGATTTTGAAAATCGGTAGAAGATGAAAAAAGTTAACTGCAAAACCAAAAAGTAAATTGTTCGAGTTACCTCTGTAAATAAAAGATATGAGAGGACAATTCTAGAGATGGATCAAGGTAATGAGATCCCCTTTATGCCTCTGCTGTTGAAGTTGAAAAAAAAACTGTTTTTCTTCATTTGGGATCATTTTGAAAATTCCGAAAATTTGTAGTTTCACGTAACATCCTGTAGCAATTTTATTGAAAGAACTTCATGTATCGAAGAAGTACGAGATTATAGATGAAGGACTGAGCTGGCAAACAGTGTAAACAGAATTGAAATTGTTCAAAGCAGAAAAAAGTTATTCAAATTTTAACAGTGAAAAAAATTCGGAGTGCCACGTAATTAGTGTTGCGTAGTTTATTATGCAAAATCGAAATGTGAAATCTGCCAAACATGTCTCTTCCAGAACTCTTTCCAGATATAGAGCAGTCACCAATAAAATCGAATATAATTAGTTATATTTCATAGGATCGATTTTCAATGGTAAAAGGCCAATATGTCAATCGATTTTTGGAAAAAGGTTGAGTAGTAATCTATGTGAAATGCTTTCTAAGTGCAAATAACACAAATATATGTATGTACATAATCATTCATTTCACAAAACCTTTCGGAATGCATTGTGGTGACAACCAAAGAAGTTTGTCGAATGTTGACTTTCAAGAAGTACATCACGATTCCACTGATTCCACTCTGAAGTTTTCCACTTTTGAAGTTTCGCCATCCCGCCAAGTTTCGGAATGTAGGAAAACGAAATGAGTCTAGAATTCTCGCCATCTTTCCGGAATATATTACTGTGTAGAATTCAACAGGCAAGGCAAGTTCCCTATTATCTAGAGCGTTCATCAAGCACTGTCATCGTCGATGAAGACCCAGTTGACTACTGCTACGATATCGTCCATTCTCTGAAAAGATACATCTATAAATGATGTCCAATGATTGAGCTTTTATTTTGGAATGTTTGGTACCATAAACACATTTTATTGTTTCAATATCCATCATCCATCCTTATCGTAAACAAAAGAAAAACGATAAGATTTTCACGATAAATATATTTATATATTTTTTTTTCACAACATGTTTCACTAACACTGTAGCTTCATCAGGTATAAGTACACTAAACTAACTACTACGATAACAACCATATTTATACCTAATTACACAGTTATAACAATATTTGTACCTATAGGGATTAAAGAATGTTTATCCTCTATATTGCGGTAAATAACAAAAATAAAATGAATATCTAATCAAGCTATTTTTAGGAAAACAAATTCAACAAAGGAGAATTATTCAAATCTAATTGGTCATTAAGCGAAAGATTTGAATTCTTGAGTCTATTAATTTCGAGTGTTTCTATATAGTTGAGTTTCACTCCTTTGTTTTCAACATATAATATTTTGAATTCTTCATCAAAATCGTGATTTTCTTCTAAAAGGTGGTTGGAATATGTTGAATTTGTTTTCCTATTTACATAACTCATGTGGTGTTCATGGATGCGATTTTTGAAAGTTCTCCCAGTCTGACCAATGTATACCTTCGGGCAAGTTCCACAATTCAGTCTATATACCTACCCCTGATTTTTCATATTTAGGAACTATGTCTTTATTATTTTTGATAAACTTTCCCAAAGTATTATTTGTTCTATAAGCAATCTTAGTGTCTTGTTAATGCAAAAATGAATTTACTTTTTCGGTTGCTTGTCCAAAATAGGTCAATGTTTTGTAATTTCGATCGGTGTTTCTGTTGAAACATCATCCATCCTATTACTCATCTCTATCTAACAATGTGAAGAATAATCGTAGGTATAGAAATCTAAAGTAGCTCAAAGTGGAGTTATGTAGGTAAAAAAAGGTTCAGGGACATTGTAAATGAATAAAAATGGTTTACAACATATCAAAGTTTTAAATGATAGAAAAACATGTTTATTAGAAGGGGCCTGTGCCCTGTTGTTTAGTGAAAAATGTTGCACTTTGAATTTGACTCTTTTCTAAACATCTTATTGATTTGAAATTTTGGAATTTGGCAGATGTACAAAATTCCGGTGACAATGCATCATAAACTTAAAAAAATGACGGCTACAATATTGCGAATGAGTTTTCTGAAAATGGTCCAATTCTATACTGGTATGTGAGGGTTTTTGTGATCAAAGATTAGGAATTTGTTGTCAAAATTGAACAATTCAAGATGGCACCTTCAAAATGACGGACGAGTTTTGTGATTATGGACAAATCCAGTTCGAATTTCAAAACTACGAATTGAAATGAACGTAGTAACAATAATCCAGATCAAGCAGTGAAATACATTATTATTCCCTACAGGAGCAATCGTATATTAGTATATTCACACTCTGAATTTATGTAAAATTTACCAATAAGAACATCGAGTTTTTCACTGATAGTAACCAAAATCGTTCAGAAGTAAGCTGGGCCTAACTATGCTGACCTTCATTTGACAGTTCGATATGCGTATCGAAACAAAGGCTATTTCGATACGCTGTTGCGTTTCAGAATGACTCCATTATAGATCCAAAATAGAAGAAAGCTTATTTTGAAAAATTATTTTTTTTCAAATACATAAATGACCAAATTCTGAAAGCCAACTGACTGTTCTGGAATTCATTGGACGCTTTCACTTGTAGCTTATTTCTATAGCACAACTAGAAATGGTGTGGTGGAGACTACGAAATTTCCTAGAAATAAGACACTAGAGACTCGAGTGGCCATTGCTGATGAAATATAAAACGTTTCAACTCGAGAGTTATCGGAAGAAATTGCTGCTGAGGTGAAGACTGTCAATCGATTGCGCCCCACAAAGATCCCATTTATTTCCCCTTTCAAGAATGGACGTTCTGATAACACTCTGCAGTGGTCCTTTTACTCCTTTTGGCGATGGACATTCGAAAGATTTGACTTTTATACGGTTCAGTAGCTGAGAGATTTTTCTCACTTCATTGGCAGCGTGGTTTGGTCTCTTATAAAGCGATTACTTTGTAGAGCCCAATTTATGAACTCCGTTGCCGTAGCTACAGTTGACGCTGCCGTTCCAAAATGTATTGAGAAGATATCTGACGGCACCTGCGAGGTTTATGAACAGATGTTTATTGTTAGCATAGTCCATCTACGAACAGTAACTGCAGCGTCAACTGTAGCTACGGCAGCGTAGTTTATAAATTGAGCTTAAGTGAGCCAGTGCTGAGTGACTGTTTTTCTCAATAACCTGGAGTGAACAAGAGGGTCGAGGTATCCCAAGAGAATGTTCAACATCTTCAGGATTTCAGCGAAATGGCAATGACAGTAATGAAACTAATGAAAGCTGCTAGAAATTTATACAAAGAAGTAATTAATCTCGTCTTTCTTTGAAGTATTTGCTCTGCTCCATTCTAACGACATCAGTTGCAGTTTTATTCAGAAGGTTGCATTGAATAACTTCATCTATATATCCATACAGGGATTTCGAATTCAGGACGGCACTATCGCCTACTTCGTTATAAGTGGAGCTACGAAGTCACTTCTGCTAGTTGAAAGCTTACAGTTAGTGTTTCTTGAAGAAAAACTGACTTTAACATGCAGATCAATGAAAACGTGCCCATCAGGAAAACCAATAAGCAATTCATAATAATTTACTTATTACTAAAATTTACAGTTGATTTAACTTTGAAGCTCAATCTGATGATTCAATCGAAAATTCAATGCAAATTATGTTAACATTATCAAGAGGGCACATAGAGACATGGTTGATAACGAGTATATAAGTTGTTTTTACAAACGGTTAACAAAGTAGACTTTGGCGCCTTCGAATCTCAACACAAAGTTGAAGTTGTCCGAAAAATGTCATCAAGTGACAGCATTGCCGCTCGTGCGCGGAAATTATGTCAAATGTCATTAATAAGTGACAGCATATTTGCGCTAGCATCCATCATTGTTGAAAACATACTCATCATTATGTTTCATGATGGAAAATAAAAGTGACAGAGAATTATCTAACACATCTTCTGATGTAGCAGAAAGTGCGAACATTGTGAATTTGAACCTTCCACCAGATAAATCCAGGAAAACTATGAATTATATGATACATTCATGACATGGTGCCATGAAATGCTTGAATGTTATCGATATATCACAGTAAGTATCCCAAACTTTTTAAATTTCTCAAAAAAAGTCCTGTGGAAAAGACATAAATTTTCAAGTAGCCTCAATAGCCAACGGGTTTAAAGCGCAACTTCTCGAACCGCCAACCTGACCTGGGTTCGATCCCTGGGCAGGGCAACTCTAGTTTAATCTATGAGTCATTTTCTCTTCTTTTCTGTTAAATATTTAAATTATTGGATTGACTTTCGAAATATAATAGTGAAGAATTAATTGAACTAATGATTTATCGTGTATAAGGTAAAACTTCAGATCTTTACGATTCCAATGATATGATTTCCAATAAAAACTAATCAACATCAACTAAAGATCTTTCCATATTTCAAATCCTTGACTCCTCATTATCGCATGCGCTTCCTTCATCGCCATCGGCAATGAATCATCACCCACCATCGATGAAAATCCGAAGTCACTCCCTGTATTTAAATTGACTAGACGTCGCATCAATCAATCTGCAGTTCCGCATTCGCACCGTATAAATATCTGACGAGCGTAGGAGTGTGCCATGACCATGTGTTATTTTTTGTTTAGACATCTGTCATTCAGCACCTGGCGTTCCATGCTTGGAACGCTCGCGTTTGTTCACTACTTGTTCTATGGACCAGCGGCGGAACGTCATAGGGAGCAGTGCCTGCTTGATGCTTTTTTAAACTTTAGACTGAACGGGAGAAACATGTTCGTACAAGCCAGTGAAAGGCAGGGGCGGATAAAGGGTGGGCTATAGGGACTTAAGCCCAGGGCCCCGGATTCTGCAAGGGCCCCCAAAATATGAAATAAACTGTTCATTCCAATTGATACTGCACTTGTATAATAATGAATAGAAATTGATATTGTTATTATGATATTGATATTTTTGTTCCGATTCAGCGTCAGATCTGCTATATTCATATAGGACTACAAAGAGGAAAGACAGGTATAGGACTAGTTCTCTATTTTGTCAATACCAAATCGTTAACTCATAATGAGACAATAAAACTATGTGTTCAAAGCAAATCCTTGTATGGCTCCTTTTAGTATTGAAAGTAGAATCACTTTAGGCTAGTTTATTACCCTATTGCCAAATTTTTCCCATCCGTTTTTTGAGAAATTACAGCACTCGAGCTACAGAACCAAACATAGAAAAGGAAGTTTTTGAAAAACCTGAATACACCATAGTTTTAAGGCTTTCATTTCAGCCTATCATCGAATATTTTACTATTTTTTTTCAGGAGGCAGAACATTCGGCAATAGGCTGAAATTAGAACCGTGAGCCTCAAATTATTCAGATTTTTCAGGAAAATTTCTCTTTTATCAACGGTTGAGGTAGCAAAACCCGCGATTTTGTGAAAACAAAAAGGATAGGGTGAAATAAAAGTTTTGAATGATCTTCAATTATGTTATTGTCTGTCTTCAATATTCGATTCACATAGCACAAAGATTATATTCACTCGCACATACCTAAACCACAGAGCCTGTATTTTTTTCTGAGAAAAAAGAGAAAATTCGGCCATATAAGGCTAAGTGAGAGTCACCTCAAAAAAGCCTTAAATTATGGTGTAATCCACGATTTTTCGTAACATATGGCAAAAAATTTTTGTAAAAAAAATCAATTTATATAAATAACTAAAATTATAACATTTATTTATCCTTGATCCGACATGACGACTCAAAAATATCTGATGAACTGGGTAGCGTTCAAAGTTGTTCAATATCCCAGGGCCCCGCCTTCAGTTAGTCCGCCCCTGGTGAAAGGAAGAAAAAGTGAAAGTGAGAAAGGATTGGTACAATTCTGTGTTCAACTTCTTCTGTTGAGAATTTCAGGTTACGCCACTGCTACTAGCAGATGATTGATACGGAGGTTCGTTGGATAGATATGAACGTGTGCGATATTAGAACATGTATCACCTTTATTCGTATTATCTTTTTCATATTTTCAAGATGACGGCACTTACGATAGGACTGGGCATTATTTGTATTTATACAGACGTTTTCCAGCATTTGAATTTTATCAGGCTGGCAGAACATCATTTTTAGATAATATATCTTCTTCTATAAAGTAGTAGTTCACAGTAATCGTTACTCCCAAGTCAGAACGAATATGCAATTTCATGGTTTAGAGAATATTTAGTTCAAATAGTTTCGATAATCAGTATCGTTACCATAGCAACTGAAAACATATACCTAGGGAAAATTGTCTCCTTCTTGCGATGGTTTAAGGAGAATGAAATTACACTAGAATAATTTGAATGTAGTCTTGGTCCAAAATTATCTCTCAATCTATCAATGTTCAATTAAAAACAGAATTTTTTACTCCAACTTAGAGATTTTTCAAAATATTCGTGATTTCTAAAAAAACTGTAGTAATAATTGAAGCTCTAGTGGTATAAGTGAGAAGAAGAACGAGGTTAAAAAATCCTTATTTTTTATCAGTACAATATAAACCTACACACTCTGATTACGTAATTTTTCATGTTTCAACATAATTATTCTAATACATCCCGGGTAAAAAGAATGGTGAGGTAAGCTTTGTGACACCTTTTTCATCGAATTTTTTTTCCAAGATTGGACAAGTTGTTGATCAATCATTGGTATAAACATAAAAACTGTTAAGGAATTCATTCGGATATCAAAAAAAGTGCTCTATTATAATGAGACCTGAAAAATTAAACGACCTGTATGCACCAATTTCGCTCGACTCGTACCAAATCCAATTTCATCCCTGCACCTGCAACAAGCAGCTTACACAAAAAAAAATGCACAGGGCGAAATAACCCAGCATCACACGGGCTGATTGTTATATAAGGCTGGTGCATCCCAGTATCCATTATCCACGATAATATATTTTCGATATGCGGCTAACGTTCTGGGGATTACCACCGGAATTACTAGTGGAGAATCGAGATGCCCGCCACCACCGGAAAATCACGTCGCTCCCGGAAAAAGCGCCAGTCGAACGAAAACCTCTGATGTGCCAAGGATAGGAAGGACGGCCAATGGGAGAGCATTCCATTAATTTACATGTTGAATATGGTCGGGGATTTACTCAAAATAAACTCTGGTTCACTTCACTTTGGTATTTCGGAGCTTATGAACCTGTGACGCGCTCAACGAGATGGTTATACAGGTTGTCAATGGAATGGGCTCACAAAATTTGAGGGATGAGAGAACTCATCAGAATAGGTCGATGAAGTTTCATCTGATACTCTACTCATAAATGCTGGTGTTCCGCAGGGATCAATTTTAGCACCAACACTATTACTACTTCACTATCAACGATTTGTTCCATACCGCTTTCTCTTCCAGGGCTCCTATATCGGCCCGTCAAAACAGAATTGAACGAGGAAGAAATGTTAACGAAATAAATATGGACCTAGCAACAATTCTCGAGTGGGGATCTAATAACCTGGTAGAATTCAATGCAAACAAAACACAAGCATGTCTTTTCTATAGAAGAGCCGATCCCACTGTGCCCAACATAATTCAGTCAGGAGTAACCATACCATTGAAGTCATCCATTTCGATGCTTGGCGTTACTATCAGCAATAACCTTTCTTGGGAATATCACGTGAGGTCCATTGCCAAAAGTGCAACCCAAAAACTTGGATTTCTGTTTCGAGCCAAGAGCTATTTCACTCCCAGTCAGCTGCTTATGATCTATAAGGCACAGATCCGACCTGTCCTGGAATACTGTTGCCATATTTGGAGTGCGGCACCTAAACATATCCTGAAACTATTGGATTCTGTCCAAAAAAGGGCAATTCGTCTCGTCGGTGATGCCTCGCTTACAAATTCGCTCACTTCTCTGGAACACCGTAGAAAAGTTGATGATTTATCTCTATTTTATAGATATTTTCATGGGCGATGCTCTTCTGAAATATCAACTATCGTTCCTACATTAGCAGTCTCTTCGAGATTAACCCGTCAAGTTCAGTCTTCACACCCATTCGTGGTCACTTTAGAGACCTGCAGAACGTCCCTTTCCAAAGACTCGTCCATCCAACGAACATCGAGACATTGGAACTCGTTGCCTAGGGAGGTGTTCCCCGAGGCATACGATCTCCAGAAATTTAAGAAGAACACCAACTCTTACCTTCACAGTGGGATAGACATTTTCGAGATTGCAAGTTTGATATTAGGAAGTTATTTCACCCAGCATTCAGTTTTGCTGGGGCCACAACTTCACGAATCTGAAGAAGTTTGCCCAGATAGTGAAACCATCCCTCTGGGATATGCAACCATGAAGGGTGTTACAAAATTCATGCAAGATTCGACTGTAGCATCATCTTTTGTACGCCGACAAAATGTTGTCAACAACAAAAAAGGGAGCTGTGATAATCCATTTTGTTGTGCCTGAATTGAATAGAGAAGTGAAAATAATGAGGTATTCAGTGATCAATTTGTTCTCCAGTATGACGGTATAATGAATTCGTGAATCTATGGACGATGGTAATGATACTAATACAACTTTTGAAAGGGTAATGATAAAAGTTATAATAGTATCATAACCATTATACTTCGGATGTTAACTTTGAAAGGATAATGATGAAAGTAATAGGAAGCGAAAACATTCAGGTATTATGATGTATGATGAACGACTGGCGATGAAATGATAAACTGTTGAAGTGGACCAATTCCTGAAGAAGTAGAGATAAAAAGTGCCAAGCCCACAATCTTGGCAAGATGAATTCAACGAATTGGTGTCGCGTGAAGAATTCATAACTTTTTCATCCTGGCATATGGAAATGCATAGGGCAGAACACAAATCATACGAAGGCGCCCCCTTATATAAGAAGGTAATAAGTTGAAATGGCACCGAATGGGGGAACAGGATAAAAAATGTCCTGTGAAAGATTTAGTGGCGGCACTTATTTATGAATGCAATGAGACGGTTCGCCATTGTTCTTCGGGACAGTTTGATTTTGGTCTGCAAAGGAGAATTTATTGTGGACAATCCATCGGGATGGGAACAGAAAAAAAACGTGACTATCAATTCATCAATGCGATTATTTTACATCGTAACATATATATATATAGATTGGGGAGTTAAATTCGAGTACTCCAATATGGGAATGAAAATATTCATCACTTCTGATTAGGATATATGGATATGGGGGCCCAGATCGAATAACATGGATCAGAAAAAGGCTTCTCACTGCGACCCTTTCAGATCTATCACATAACTTCGTAGTCGGTTAGAAGTGTTTATCTATAGCCTCGTCTTTATGGGGCTTTTTGTGTCATAGATCTTATTGCTTACGCTAGATCCGGCATCCAGGTTACTTGTTTTGTAGGTCCGAGGGGGTTGAAAGTACTAAGCCATTGATTGGTCGTTTTCATGTTTGTCTATCCATGTGTGGTACCACGTGATCATGTAGTACCTACTTTCTTGCAGACCCCTCTTGACCAAAAAATTACTACAGGATGTCGGATCTAGATTTGTGAGATTCCGTATATCTGGAAGCATTTGATTTTTCTTCTCTCAGCTTTAGAAACCTCAGTCTTGATTGGTCCAGACACTCCTTATTTAAGGATTCCTACGATCATTGACGATGTTTTTTCGATAAAGTCTTTATTCTACGACCCCGTATGAAGACGTCATATAGTACACTGTTTTGTTATTTGGAAAGTAGCTCATATCACCATAGTGTTGTTATTTGAAAGAAAAAAGGACACGTGTTGAAATGAAAAATATCACACGCTCGCCTGAATTGATAGACATAATTAGGTATATTAGTTGGTACTCACTGTCAATATAAAAGCGTCCTCAAATCAAATTCATATTATTTATTGAAATTTCTGTCTCGTTTCGAATTATACCAAGAATTCATTAGGTATCTATTAATTTCAATGTGTCAATGATACATAACCTCTGAATTCACTTTAATAAAAATTAGGGACAGTGATTGGAACTATTTCTATAAATGTCTGATGATGTTGATGACAGCGGGTGAGATCATTCAAAAGAGTACGGCTACAGTTTTATGCGCGGTTTGCATCAGTCGCATGTTGCATCATATCACAGTATTACAGATGTTTGCACTATTTACATTTGACAAGGAGTCAAGGACGCACTAACTCGTACGCGCTTGTGCACTACGTACTTCTGTGGTTCTGTATTCCTGGTTGCGTGTTAACTAGCGCTAGCAGGCGTATGGTGTCAAATTTCAAAACCACCTGAAATTATTGAGACCGCTCAAGTTACATTTTTAATAAGACTTTCCGCGAAACGAAAGTATTCGGAGTCGTAGGAAAAATAGTGTACAAAACTCGTTGGAAAGTGCATTTCCTTCACTCGTTACGATTCCGCACTCACCGCTACGCGGCTCGTGCTAAACGACTACTCGTATGAAATATGTCACTTTCCACACTTGTTGTATGATATCCTGACTCATTACCTATGAGTTATGAGTTATTACACTATTCTGGAGATTCATTTTGCATCCACGTTTTGAAGATTGCATTTCAACAACAAAACTCTATAACCATTGACGAATATTTGATTAATGGACAGATTCATTTTTTCTATTCAGTATTGAAATATAAATTGAAAAAGTTTTTCGGAGTCTGCACAAAGCATGAAATTTCATGTTTGAAGTATCCCAGCTTGTTATGATCTATTATCACCAGACAAAAATAGAGAAAAGTTGCAATTTTTTATGGAAATATGAACTTTTGTTTCTTCCCGGAACACCATTGTACTAGACGGAGCAAATCCAATTACACAGAAATATTTCCATTTCAATATCGAATAATCCTCAAACTTTTTATATAATTGGAATAAGAAGTTTAGTCATATTGGAGTACATTGGGAGAT
Source organism: Chrysomela aeneicollis (assembly GCA_029955515.1). Classification (NCBI taxonomy): domain Eukaryota; kingdom Metazoa; phylum Arthropoda; class Insecta; order Coleoptera; family Chrysomelidae; genus Chrysomela; species Chrysomela aeneicollis. The sequence goes on from JARUHQ010000001.1 coordinate 32,331,893, forward strand.
AAAATAGCTTGTTTCGGACTAATAATTATCTTTTAAATTCATTTGTGCAATCATCTATCAGACTGCAAATGGACCTAATTCAATATTCTGCTTGGCATCAGCTAGAGGTTGTTTTCTGTTTGTTGTCTACTTTTTTTTTAAACATTTTGTTAGTGAATTGGTAAAGAGGTTTAGTACTCGGTTTAGTATTCTGATTTCGTGTCAGGTATTCATCTATCAAAGCTGCACCATATCTACATATTATAGGTACCCAATAAACCATGCGTTGACCTAGTCTGAATATTCATACTGTAAGTTAACAAACAACAAGTTAACGAACAATTTGGAGGTCCAGCTAAATATTTTTTATTATACTTCTTTGAAATCACTTTATATTCATTTATATTAGTGATTTCTGGCCTAGCGCACGGAAACAGCGCACGAAAAACTTTTGAGAATAACCATGGAAAAAAATCATCATGCCAAACACTGTATTATCAGCATTGTTGATTCTCTGTCAATCAAATTAATTCCAACAAAATGAACCCAGAAGAAAATCCCGAAAATCCCGATAAAATCCTAGTGCAAGCGGCACAAGCGACCGCGAATTTATTACCAGTAAAATCCAGATCGAGATATGAACACGAATATCAACTTTTTACAGAATGGCGAAATCTGAACTAAATCAAAACTGTAAGTGACGATATTCTTATAGTTTATTTTTTCTAAACAGCTAAATCTATGAAATCTTCCACGTTATGGAGTCAACTGTGAAAAAAATATATTCAAAGTTTCTTTTGTGTCATATGTTTTCATTTTCAACGAAGTATGATAAAAAATATCGTTCTTTACACGTTCAGAATAGTATATTATGATACAAGTTTTATAAGACGCTATTTTGTCGCACGCGTTGTTTGGAGTACGACGAGCGAAGCGAGGATTGCTCCAAGTAAACAAGTGCGACAACGTGCCTTATAAAACGTGTGTCATATGCAATTTTTTCTATTTTGAATTGATTTGAAGAAAAAAAATGATTTAATATCGATGAATAACAGAAACATCTTCGATTGGTAACAATGATGACATTGAAATAATTAAAATCTGACGCACAATCGTAAAGCCCAGTTTACAGTTGAGCGATTTTGATTATCGCAATACCAGCGGTGAAAAATTCAATGTTGTTATTGTTTTTATTGATCAATTTGAATCAAATTAGACTCTGAACTGAAATTCACCAATTAAAACATTGAGTTTTTCACTGCTAATATCACCAAATCCAAAATCGCTCAGAAGTAAGCTGTTGGGCCTAAATCTTCTGACTTTCATTTGACAGTTCGATTGTACCAATCTCCGAATAATAAAAAATGCGTATCGAAATAGAGGCTATTTCGACACGCATTTGCGTTGCATAATGACTTCATTATACAACCAAAATAGAAAAATGATTTTTTCGTGTTTGTATGACTTCCCGTGTTCCGCGAATTCGTCACACGCGCACAAAAAATCCCTATTTCCAGACTCCCTATTTCCCTATTTCCAGACTCGTAATGAAATATACTATTTGGTGTAGAAGTTTTGCTGTGGTTGAGTTGCCTGCGCTAGTTCTCACAAATCTTGGATGTGTTTGTGTTGTCAACTCATGAAAAAAACAAGTTCGTTAGTGGTTAATCTCATCCATCATCGTGAATAAAAACAGGTGTGATTTTAGATGTCAATCAAAGTCCCATTCTGTCCCAGACGCATGTTTTTATTTTCCATGTTATTTATTCATGGATCAATTAGCATAATCAGAGCATGTTTCTTATTGACAGTGAAAATTAGACAATGTGTTTTCAGACTCTCCCTGAAAAGCTTTCACAAGATCCATTATCGTCATGGAGCAAATGGACCGTATTGAACATTGATATACACTAGGCCTACGTCAACATGGAGGGTCGAAATAAAATGGACAAGGCTCCAATTTTCGGTTCCGATGTATCTCATGAATTGCATTATGGAGGGGGATAATCCCATAAGCATGTTTTTTCAAATCGACTTATCAACACATCGCCCTCTCTCGAATATTCTCCATATATAACATGAGGAACGTCCATTTTCAGTTATTTTGGATCAGTGTCTTTCATCTTGCCCTTTTCTATACTCATCGGAAATTGTTTTGACGCTCAATATATTGTATTTTTTGTGGAATAAATATTGGATGAGTACAATATTTTCCTCTGGCATAAATTAATGAATTATTTAGCATTTTCAAATTAGTCCGAATTTTTCAGCCTGGAGCAGAGAATCTTGTGGTCAGCAGATAAAAGTTGTGGAAAGTTGGCATAAATTATTAAATTATTTCACAATTCACAGTAGAGTGACTTCAACAATTATTTTTATATAAAACATGAATATATGATGAGAAAAATGATCTTGCAGATCCTTCAAGTGTTTGATAACTTTGATATGACTTTTTAGTCTAAAATCAAAGATTCTGAAGTTCAATTCACTTATTGATATCTAATGAAAAAAAAAATAGATTAACGTGACACAGATGTTGAATACTATACAAGATTTTCACCAATTGAGGGTTGGTGCAAACCCTACATTAACAACAGAAAAAAGTTTTGTTTGAATATCCCCTATAATATCCCAATTCCTTATTATAAATCATTATAGTACATCTTCCCAAAATGCAACTTTGGATTTTTGTTTTTTTTTGTTTGTAAATTGGGAGTAAACAATTGTTAACAGGAAGTCGTTTCTGTTTGAATTGAAGGCCAACAAAATCCTCATCAGTATGTTTTCCTATATTTTGCCCAAAAGTCGATCCAGAAATGAATATTTTACTTTTCGGAAACAAACTTATTGATTTGTGAAGGGTTATTTCTTGGAAATTGTCAAATCTACGTTGTTAGAGTTGATGGTCTAGATTGTGGAAAATTTAGTCTATATTAAATAGAACTGGGGTACAAACAATGTTGTTGTAAAAAAATAAAAAAATGAAATAACAGAACATTGAATGATATGTACTCGTTGTCGATGCAACGATTCACACAGTGAATGCAGAGCAAATGTTTCGGACTTATTGGTCCTCATCAGTACATGGTAAACAACTGAATGGAGATCCTCAGATCTCCACACGAGGCGGGGTCTGAAGAAAGAAATATTTGCATTTTTTATCCATTTATATGAATTGATGCATAGACTACGAGTGGATATAATTCAATATTCTGCGTGGTATTTGCCAGGAATGTAGTTGTTTTATGCTCGTATTCTACCTTTTGTAATTTAGATTATTCTAAATAACGTGGGAATGATATTGATTTATTTTCCTCTTTTTAACACTACCTACTACTTCACTTAGAGTTTTTGGCTGTTTCCTTGCAAAACATGTTTCTTTCCTTCTAACACGCAAAAAATTTCACTTGGTGACTGGCACGCCTACCAATTCACATACCGGTTTCGGGCTTATTGGCCCTCATCAGTGCAGGGTACTCAAACGAGTAGAGATATAGATCTCCCCACCTGCTTGTCCCAATGCAATTTTTCAACGTATATTTAACCGCATTGAGCCGCGTTTCAAGAAACACTTGTAATTAGCGACACCTTGCGGCGTAAAGACGGATTCACAACCAAACCTTTTGCGTTTTGCTTTTCAAGTTTCGCCTTCTGATAAGTGAAGCTGAATCTTGAATGAAACTGATGCACTTCCGGTACTGAATTGAAAGAGGAGCAGGTTGGAGAATTTTAGGTAATAAATCACCAAAGTAATTGTCTGTGAAATATACCAAATGGTCACTGTCAATGTTCAATACCGTTCAGTGTCCATCTGGTGTTGCCAGTCATTGAATTTCAGCCCCAATTTCCGAACTATCGACGAATATAACGGCGGTGCTTGAATCGTTATCAAACGGAAGCAACCACTATAATGGTAACTTCCTATTGGTCCCGAAACGGTGTGTTTTGTTTCATACTCGGATTCGAATGCTGATTTATAAATGGTCTATTTCCGATACAAAGCGTATTGTATCCTATAAATCGGGTGTGATTGGGACCAAATATTAGGCACAGGATGTCCTGTAGGTGAATGGAATTTAATTATTCGTTTCTGGCACTCTCAACCCTTTATTAGTTATTTACTCTGAATACGAATGTGATCATCATGAAATATGTCAGTTTTAATGATTATGTTTTCCTCTGATATAGCACGAATGAAAAATCTTAATGGCATTAGATAGAGGTTTTCAATTTCCAAAATAAATATTGAAATTACACATGAATATATGTTGCTGAGGGCGTGTTTAAATTGAATTTTAACAATCGTTTTTACAAATATTGGGACATTTCTCAGTGAATTGCATTGAAATTCACTATACAGAGGTTCTGGTATGAGGAAGCCTACTATCGACACCATTTTGCTGTATATAATCGAAGCAAATTCCTTTTTTCAAATATATACAAGTATCTCAAAACAACCGTGAACTTTGTGAACATAACAAATGAAAATTCACGGTGTCAAATCTGTTTTGAAGTTTATGCATGATGAAATGGAAAGATTCTGTATAGCGCAGAATTATTTCAGTGAATTTTTACAGCGACGTGATTTTTCGAAATTGATCTGAACTCTTTTTAACTTAAAATTATTCGCTAAGTATCGAACGGATCATAAGGCAAAAATAGAGTAGATATATGAAATTTGCCACTGAACCATTATTTACCAACAGAATATCAAGATTACATATTTCTGGAATATGATAAACTTCGGTAGGACCGCTATTTTCTTTCGTGTGAAAACTCAGCCAGTAAAAGAAAATCAACAAGAATCCCAAAATTATCATTGAAGATCTAAGGAAGTTGAACAAAATCCCCAAACAACCTTGTTGTTTCAAGATAGGACGTCTACAAAGAAAAAGTTGAAACAATACTGTACACAATATTATCAAAGGTTTCAATTACAAGAAGAAATATTCGGGATTTTCTTTGGAGGCATGTTTTGATTGTTGAATGATTTGTTCTGGAGGAATTCAGTGAATTGAATTAATTTTTCGACGGAAAAGTACGAAATCATTCTGCTCTTAGTGTAATTTTTTCAGTTAGAATATTCTGTTTCGTTGATAATGAACAAATTTAAAGATAAAAAGACAAATAGACTGTTCTTAGCAATGAAGATGAGCTAACGAATAATCTACTCAGATTCCGTAGAAAGTGCTCAATTTCTCACTCCTACGAGCTGAACACAATTTTTGTCATCCATAACAATAACAGTTCCACTTCTGAACAGGTGACAAGAATATCAATTAGTATTGATGCACGATATATTCCGAGTTATCTTCTTTTTTGATAAATTTTTCCTAGGTAGGAACTTGTCTCAACTTGAAGATATTACAGACATAATCAGTAGGAACATACAATGGAAATATCATTGACATATAGATTAGAAATAGGGGTGGTCCCAGAATTCAACCCTGGGGAACCCCATATTACAGAAATTAAATCACAGTTTTTATGTGTATGAAGTTTTCTCTATTACTGGTGATTTTTCAATCGAGATCATCAGGAATCTAAATTTTTTTCGGAAACAAGAATCAATGTTTCAGTCAGTGGATATCTATATTATCATCACGTATAGATCTAGATATTACTTTTCTCTTCTTCGAAATAATAAAGGAGGTCACCTTGTTTATCTATACAGGGTGTGTAAATTGAAACGAAAGATTTACTTCGAAAAAATAGGACTCTCCTAATATATTTCTCCTCAAAAGTTGTTCGTACCAGAGATACAGGATGTTTATTATTGAAAAATTGAAAGTATTTTTTATTCATATCTTCCATCATTTTGAAGAATTTCGATTTGAATTTGAAGGAATGTTTTTTTTTTGTTGAATTGGTGTTTCATTTTCAATGAGACAGTGCCAGTGGCGTACAAGAAGGGTAACTAGTCCCTTTTCTCCCATATTTTAACGCTTCAATCAGAAGAATTATTCATTTCTAGAATTCATTACTAGAAATTTTGAGTAAAAACTCTGTTTGAATCCGGAAAATCAAATCATTTCAAAATAATTGCGCTCTTATGGATTTTTTCTTTATGTTCTGGATCTCACGAAAAGGGATATCCTGTAATGTTCAGAGAACATCTTGAGAACCAAGGGAAAGAAGGTAGGAGTTGGTGTTCTTCTTGAATTTCTGGAGATCGTATACCTCGGGGAACACCTCCCTATGCAATGAGTTCCAAAGTCTCGATGTTCCTTGGATGAACGAGTCTTTGGAAAGGGAAGTTCTTCAGGTCTCTAAAGTGACCACGAAAGGGGTGTGAAGACTGAACTTGACGGGTTAATCTCGAAGAGACTGCTAACGGAGGAACGATTGTTGATATTTCAGAAGAGCATCGCCTATGAAAATATCTTGAAAATAGAGATAAATCTACAACTTTTTTACGGTGTTCCATAGAAGACGAATTGCCTTCTTCTGGACATAATCTAATAGTTTCAGGATATGTTTAGATGCCGCACTCCAAATATGGGAACAGTATTCCAGGACAGGTCGGATCTGTGCCTTATAGATCATAAGCAGGTGACTGGGAGTGAAATAGCTCTTGGCTCGAAACAGAAATCCAAGTTTTTGGGTTGCACTTTTGGCAATGGACCTCACGTGATTTTCCCAAGAATGGTTATTGCTGATAGTAACGCCAAGCATCGAAATGGATGACTTCAATAGTATGGTTACTTCTGACTGAATTATGTTGGGCACAGTGAGATCGGCTTTTCTATAGAAAAGACATGCTTGTGTTTTGTTTGCATTGAATTCTACCAGGTTATTAGATCCCCACTCGAGAATTGTTGCATATACAAACATACTGATAATGAAAAAAATATTCGGAGATTAAACGAATTTACAAGAAGGGACATTTGGAAAAGATTTAATTAGAGAATCCCTATTTATTTTTCGAGTAAATCTTCCGTTTCATATTGGAACCATAGTTCTGGCTCAGCTCATTATGAAAATCAAACTAGATGATTTCCCTCCTTTGATGATTTATGAACAGTACTCAATGTCCACGTTTTCATCTAGCAAACATGCTGATTCTGGTAAAATAATTTTATTAGAATAAAACGTGGAACATCTCGTAAAAGAACTCGCACTCTGAGACCGTTTAATGCGAAAAATTGTAAATGCCCCGAGAGTTTTATGGTTTCCATGGAAAGCTGGTGTTTCATGAAGGATGAAATTCCTCGAAGAATTGCCCATGAAAAAGTTTCACCACTCGTAAACCAAATCCCAGGGAAGGATAGTGAACCCTAATAAAACTAATAAATCAACCGACGAAATTAGTTTCGTCTTCAATTCAATTTTCCTCATTACCCGCTTATTTCTGCGCCCAAATACCTGCTCATTGAATTTTTCGGGGCCCGTGAATTTTCTTGAACAGTCGATGGAATTTCATTATGAATTTCCCGCGTATAATGAAATCACGTCTCGTACATAACGACGACAGTTCCAACTCTCGACAGCGGGACAAAACAATAAATGAAAGATGACTTCATCAGCGAGGCTATTGGCAAGTTTCAGATGAGTGAAAAAAGCTCAAAGGAAATGAATTGGAGCCATAAGGTGCTCACCGGATTGGATCAAATTAAGAATTTATAGATGTTCAGCTTATTATCTAAAAAGTGGTTCACACAGTGAATAAATTACGAATGTTGTTACCAACAATTTCTTCAATCACCCTAGATTTTCCACTATTTATTTTTGGTCAAGCAAAAGATTCATCAAGGTGACTAATTTTTTACATTTCACTTAGTGGTGAATAAATGCGGAAAAGCTAGAACCTCCACTTCCTTCTTACTAGTGTTTGCTGTTTTTCTGTTTCTTAAACGTCAATATAACCTCATTTTCTGGATTGGGCCCAGAATTTAAATCTTAAATTGTAAATGCAAAAGTATGAAGAACAAGCACTCACAAAATATCTTTTCCGACGACTTACCTGAAATTCTTATCATTTCGCACTGTAAACTAGTACACAACATAAGATATTTCGCACTAGTGCACTAGTGCGAAATGAAATATTCATCTCTACGCTCTGCGATTGGTGCGATTACCTAATAAGTTAACTATACTATGATTTTCACTCATAGGTAGCTGTGACAATGACATATCTACAAACAAATTCATAACATTATAGTGTCAATGTGATGATGAAATGGTAGATTCTACTCCCCCAGAAGTATGCAATTTAGGTTTAACAAAAGAAAATAATAGTATTTTGTTAGTACTGAACAATTGTTCAAATATTACCATCAATAATTATTTTTCCAATCTTTTATAAATACAGACCAAAATGTACCCAAATATTTTAGTTAAATGTTCAATAACATTTGTTCTCTTTGTGTGATACATCTTTCTTATATGCTTCTTCAGGCAATTGAATTGGTTTCCTGTAAAAATGATTTGTAAGAAGGTATACAGTCACGCGAAATTAAAATCCGACATACCTATGTTTTTTTCATGTAGATCGTCGGAAAAGTATAGTGTATAACTCGTGCGGAAATTGGATATTTCATACTAGTTGCACAATAGTGTGTCAATATACTATTGACACACAGATTAGTCTGACACTGCCAAGTAGTAATAATATAATATTTTTTGTTGAACTAACGTAGGTATAGGTCAATATATCTTGGCATCAATATTATTACAAAGGATCACTGGTCCTTGATTTACTTTTTTCATCTTTCAGTACCAAAACATTCTACCATGTTGAACAAAATAATGAAAACTTCTAATACTTTAGGCATTTCATAAATCTTTTTGTACAATCAATATTTTCATGATTATTTTTTTAGTTGGTAGGTACTTATAATAATATCAATTATTCTACCATTGGATTATTTCCTGAGTAACATCCAAAATTAATAAATCTCCTGCGAATTGAGTATAATTTTAAATAATTATGTCCCCGTTATGACGAATTATTTTTCCACTCTTCGACCAGTATAAAATCTGATGGATAAATTCACTTTATTTTGATGACTTTATAGGATTGAAAAATCGAAAAGTGATTCAAAATAATCATTGATCTTCCTATTTGCCACCCAAATGACATTTTTGGATTCAATGTATCGTAGTATTCCTAATGTATAAGAAAAGCTATAAAATATATCGTCATGTAGCGTGACAAATTATTTACTAAATGAAAAAAGCCATGAATTCGACGAAGCATCGAAATTGAAAGAAAAAGAGTCTCATTCCATTGAAATATCAAACACATCAGTTTGAATTCGAATGTCTGATAGAACACGAGCAGAACATAACTACTTTCCTAGCAAATACCACACAGAACATTGAATTACATCGAATTTTACCTGTGTTTGATACTTTAATCGGATAAGACTTTTTCTTTCGAAAAATTCACTGTACTGATCTTCGATGCATATTGACAGTCAAGTGGAAAAAATAATACTATAATAGCATGATCATGAGACGATAATCGTGGATTGAACTGTGGAAATTTTAATAGAGAAACCAGAAAACATCCAGACCCTCTGTTTCTCGTATTGCGCCAAAGAATCTGAAAATTCCCCTCTTTTAATTGAGTCGGTGAGAAATTAATGATTTAATTAATCTTTCGTCGTTAATGGTTGTTGTGCTAGGCTATGACCGAAAACAGCTGTCTGTGGTTGTCTGAGGAATTAATTGAATGAATGAGCGTCTGCATGCCAACTAAAGCAATCAAGATCAAGGGCGTAAGCCGAATAGATTTCAGACTATAATTCGGGGACTAAAATATATCGAATGCTATCTGACACTATCATTTCTCATTTGTTTTCTCCAACGGAGTTCCTGTTCCTACGAATCATTTCAACATCGTCAAAAGTAGTGAATTGTTTACAATTTAATGAACAAATTCTAGAAGGACAATTTTTTTCCGAAAAATTGCAGATGCTGCATCGTATAATGCCAATGGTTCCAGAATCTAAATAATGATATATTATCGGACACCATTTCATTTCTCAATACATCATTGGCCAAATTTCAACAGCACACATGCGCGGATTTGCATGTTATTTGACGTCACCATGGAACCTAAACACTTTTTTTTAAATTTGTTTCAATGGATTTCTACTAACTACCATAGCTTCTCAGTTTGTCTTGAGTACTTGGAAACTCATCTGATCAAGAGAATCGAGAATCCAGATAACGTATATTATTGTTTAGCAATAATTATATCTCTTCATGTCAATGGTAGAGAAACCGTTACCTTGTGGACCCCCCACCCTTTTCATTTTTGCTTGTGCTCGCCCGACCAATCAGAGGCCGTCAAGCGTGTTACTTTCGTTTTTACACTTTTTCAACGTTTTTCGACGGATGTGTGAGGTTTTCGGGGATTTTGAGAAAGTAGAAAAAAATTCGGTCGGACGGAGAGAATCAAAAGCAGAAAGAACACTTTGGTCGCGTTCTTTATGCATTTTCAAAAGTGCGATTTGATACTGCAGTGGTGTGATGCACATTATGTACACGAAATTCTCTTCGGTGCGTTTAAACACTGATCAGGTACATGCGAAGACTTTTGTGAATCAGTGCTTTTCTTCACCATCTCCGGTGTTATTTACAAAGTTGGATTACTTCTTGAAACATAATTCATATGATGATAAACTAGACTCAGAAGAATCTACGGGCAATTCGGATAATAATGAACTGTTTCGGCTTAATTTATCTTGATCAGTGCTACTAGGGACAGGCCATGTGATACTGATCTATATCGAAATCATCTAATATATCTAGCCCAATATTGAAACCAGGTACGGTAGGAAGGACGTCAGTGCCACCTATTGGCAAAAGTTCTAAGGTTCTAAGATCGAACAGATGAGCGCATGAAATTCACACAATTCAGATGCCTACATGCAATATATTTTTATTAATTTATATCAAATCTCGTGTTTTCAGGATGCAATACTTAACGAATGATTATTGCCACCAAATTAGGTGACTCTCTGATGATCAGGTGTTGCAACCATTTGATTGAAATTACACCCAAGTTTTATTTTACTGTGAACCTATCTATGGTGATTTGAAAGTATAATTTGAATTTGAAACATAGATTCAGAAACAATTTGAATTTCCTGATGAAAGATACTCTCCTGTGGATTAATAACGAAGGCTGGAATTGAGTTGAATTTGAAATGATATTTGGAAACTGGATCATCCAATCACTTTATACGAAGTGTCCCTCTAAGGTTAAAGAGAGAGAGAGGTACGATATAATCATGGTGGGATATAATAGAGGCTATAGACCTTATACTCCTGTGGAGTTGATAGCATTTGGAAATAAGTACAACATGTTGAGAAATATGTATGTTTCTTATCGTTGTTATGCATCAAATGTTTGACAATTTTGAAGTTTGTTGATGAAGTTTGAAATCATAGATCTTACTGCTTACGCTAGATCCGGCATCCTGTAGTAATTTTTAGGTCAAGAGGGGTCTGCAAGAAATTAGGTACTATGGTCACGTGGGACAACAACTAAAACGACCAATCAATGGCTTAGTACTTTCAACCCCCCCCCCTCGACCTACAAAACAAATAACCTGGATACCGGATCTAGCGTAAGCAGTAAGATCTATGTTTGAAATAGTGACTTTTTCAGAGGAAAAAGTCAAGAAATATAGAGAAATTTGTGACATACATATCTCATTGAAGAGTAAAATAACACAGCACCTTCAAAAATATGTTTTTCATCATCTGCCCCTCTTTCTTCATCATTGTAGAGATGAAAGAAGTCAATATTGAAATGACGTAAAATTCGGTGCACTTTTCACAAAAAAATTTCGACTTTCTAAGAAGAGTTGCTTTCATCAAAGTTGTTACGTGCCATAGGGGAGAAATCAGAGCCTTCCAAATATTTTCATCAATTCTACTTGGCCAATTCAGTGTGAAAAATGTGTTCCAAATCAGTTTCGATGTATACCCGCGTTGAAAAACGTATACGTGGGCGGTCATGAAACCGTCCAATAATACCCAAACAAACTCTGTTCAACATAAAACCTTTATTATTTCTCGGCAGCAGCATCAGTCGCAAAAACAAACTTTATTCTCGTCTGGCTATCGGTATCTTCTTCAATAGCGCCAGTAAACTATCTGGGATATCCCTCTCGAACACCTATCTACAGAGCACTCGAGCAAGTTCACTACTTCGATTTGAGAACCAATATCCGACTCAAGGGGTTTATTAATAGGTAGTAAAATCCTGCATATCATCCGGATCCGAGTGGTTTCAAGTGGACACACGACTCTAGGCTGGTCATCAAGGGAGTATTAACATTGAATTTATTCCCGAGTTCCCGAGTAAAAGAGATATTTGATAAGAGGCGGAAATATCTATATCGGGATGTATTCCAAAAAAAAAACACCAAGGAAGACTCAACATTTTCCATTATTGTATATTATACATTGTGCACCTTCATTAATTTCGTCTGCGACTGATAATAATAATAAATTACGTTAAATTACATCAATGAGATATATGTTGTCATTCAATAAAATGGTACATATAATGATACAAGTTTTATGAGACGCTATTTTGTCACACAATGGAACAAGTGCGACAACATGTCTTATAAAACGTGTGCCATATACGATTTTTTCTATATTAAATTAATTTGAAGTCTTTTATTGTAAAAAATTGATTTAATATCGTTAAATGACAGAAACATCTTCGATTGGTAACAATGATGCCATTGAAATATTTAAAATCTGACGCACACGCGTAAAGCCCACATCAGTTTACTGTTGAGCGATTTTGATTTTTGCTATACCAGCGATGAAAAATGCAATGATATTATTGTTTTTATTGGCCAATTTGGATCAAATCACACTCTGAATTGAAATTCACCAATAAGAACATTGAGTTTTTCACTGATAGTATCACCAGATCTAAAATCGTTCAGAAGTAAGCTGGGCCTAACTCTTCTGACTTTCAATTGACAGTTCGAATGTACCAACTTTCGAATAATAAAAAATGCGTTTCGAAACTGAGGCTATTTCGATACGTATTTGCGTTTCATGATGACTCCATTATAGAACCAGAATAGAAAAACTTATGTATTTACTCATTTCAAATTATTTTAGTTTTGCTGTGAGTAGATTTTCTCAATACATCAATATCAACTATGGTTGGGTATGGTTTGGAAGTTGCTGAAAATGTTTTGACCTTCTCATCAACTTTCATGTTGAGTGTAAAGAAAAAGTCTACCAGTTCCCTATGAGTGCGAAAAAAAAGTCATCAACTCAATGTTGCCCAAAAAAACTAAGACCATGTTGCTGAATCTATAAATCAACGTTACAAATATCGTTGAAATCTCAACTGTCAAATTTGAACACATCAAAAAAATCCAATTTTCAATATGGAATATATTAAAAACCATAAACTTTTTATGTGAAACTCTTGATGATCAGCACATTGGAATCAATAAAAAAACATATTTGCTTTTATTTGCTACGTTTACTAGGTACATGTTATACAATTTTGGTAAAAATATTTTTCACCTCCAAAACTTGCCAAAAAATGAATCAGATTTTTCGAATGAACATAGAAGTACCCCATTTTCCATATTAGATTGAGACCATCTTTTTCCTCTTTCTATACAGGAGGTCCCTGATGGAATGTCTGCATACAATTATATAACAGACTAGTGATACCAAAATAAAAGATAATTGAACCAATGATATGCATTAAAAACATGTTATACCATCTCGATTGACATACTGTTGATCAAAAGGTTTATAAAACTTTTTCGCCAGTGGCTATAGATCTGTTTATTCTCTCATTCATTATCTCTCAGTTTTATTGAAGGTTTAACCTCCAACTAGATAGATAGATACTACATACTATTCACTACTTGGGTCAGACATTTTGTTGAAATGGAATCATCAGTTCGCATATTTTCGTATGGGTATAATTGATATAAAACTAATTGGCTTTAATCAATAAATGTATTGTGATGCATCATCCCATAAAACCATATGAGGAATAAGGAGGTAGAGGTGTAGAAATTAGAGGATCAGGTGTTATTTCGTGGGTACACCTGGTTGAATGAATATACTGTTGACAAGCACATCATTCATCTTTAATGTATAGAGGGTGTGTCACGCTTTAGCTTCAATAAAATATCCAGAAGCTCAGTGATGTATATTATGGGGGATCGAATATGGCGATCATTTTCCACAAAATGATGAAGATTGACACATCATCTGAAATGCGAAATTCTTCATTCTATACTCGGGGTGTGAAATAGATATAAAAGGAGAAAATCCACATTGATAGTTATTTTATTAGAGGGAGTAATTCTATCGCGAGGATCTTTCCATTGTGGATCCAAAGTAGAATTTGCAGCAAAGTTATCAGCAAAAATGTTGGTTCTTTCTTGTGATTGAAATCAGTTAATTTGAAAATGAGGTAGGAGTACATTTTTCCCAAAATATACGATAAACATTCAGACACTCATATGTATAACAGATTCATCTTATTTAGGCGTAATATAACTCTTTCAAGAAGTCTATTGTTCAATTGTATATATTTTTGGCTTTAATATATTCAGTATAAAGTACAAACAGTATGTTGTTTGTTTTTCATTCCCATCGTAATGATCTCCGGAATATATTCGACACAGTGCGTGTTCTCATATTCAAAACATTTTTTTTTTCAAGGAAACTCAACTTCAAGGAAACAAGGAATAACTCTAATTATTCGGGTCCATGTTTTAGGGTATTACAAGAGTTGTCTTTGAATATTTTATGTGAATTCGGTGGGATTTAAAGTCTTTTGAATCATACGATATACATACAGTGATCATGAAGTCAACTAGAGTTTCACAATAATATGTAGAATGTGGAACATTTGAATAATATTCTTCTCGGTCTACATTATACTTACGATTACGAATCTTCTAGGTCAACACCTTAACTGACATACCTGAAACAAAAATAACATGAATATTAGATACACTGGGGGACTGAAACTTTATTCAATCAACGAAAAATGAAATAGTCGAAAAATTTCAGAGGAAAAGATGAAACAAAAATTAGCGATTATTTCGTCCAAAAGAGGTATTTTGATAATGAAATTACTTGATGAATAGAAAATCTAACTCGGCTCGAAATAACGGTTGACTCGGCTGACACCTCGTAACCAAGCAATGTCCTCGACTATTATAAATCGCATAATAATCTCGTTGCATCAATAGCTATTTTATGCACCAAAAAAAGCACCAAACATCCTATATACTGACGCTCTAGCAGAGAATCAGCTGCAGTTAAACGAATTTGTGCGAATTGGCTGACTAATAATGATGCCGACAGACAGCTGCTTTGGAGAAATAGCCACGAGGCACGAAAAAGTTCCATAAAACAGCTGAACACTCAATCCGTTTCCGATATGAAAATTAATAGATGATTATACATATAGAAAAAGCGATAAAGTCGGTATTTAGGGCCTTTGGGTCTTGGATCACATGTCGGTTTTGGAGGTATGATTGATTACACCTTAACTCTGATTGATGAATAGGTGGAATAGAAGAATAGAATATCCATCGGTCTCCAAAGATATTCAATAGGTATAATGTTAATCAAAGTTTGATACCATAATCAACAGAACATGCTTAAATGAGTCACTAAATCTACATTGAGTAGGTGAGTGAACTCACGAAATTATAAAAAGTATGCAACGAACCTTGCACAGTTGGTAACACCATAGAGATCTAATAATATGGATTTGGCATAAAAAAGGGACGTAGGGAAGAATATTTCAAAACAGAGGGTTGCGATTGAAAAAATGTTTAGAGTGAAACAGGAGTGATGGTGGATTTATGCAGCAATTTTAAGTCATAAGTTTTAAGTCGTAACGTTTTAGTAATAAGATTTAAGACATAAAGGAAAAAACACCATTTATGCAGGAATTATTAAGGACTGTCATGTCTTAAGGGTAACTTCTCCCATTGGTCAATTTCTGTGGTTGTGTCAGTGGTCACTTTACAATTTCAGTCATCAATATACATTTTTTCTTTTTATAATCTGATAATTCTGATATAAGTTTGAATAAACAACACAATCACAGACAATAACCTATAAAAAACCGTCACAGAATTGAAAATTTCGAACGCATGCGCAAATATGATCAGTTTTAAGTTTTAAGCCATAAGAGATAAAAGTTCTTATGACTTAAAACTTATGACTTGCAACTTAAAACTTATGTCAAGTGTATGAATGGTAACATTGAAAACCAATGATTGAACTTCTTACGACTTATGACTAAAAACTTACGACTTAAATCTTATGACTTAAAATCGCTGCATAAATCCACCATGAGATGTTCACAAGGATGTTCTGAATCAATGTTGGTTGCTATGGTTACGAGTATGGTAACGTTAGTAGGTTTTAGTTTGAAGGACATTTAGAAGATGTGCTACTATCGTTTTATTGGAATATCTATATATCGGTAATACCAATCATCTGAAGCTTTTATTCAACGGAAACTGAGCAAAAACGTATTTAGTAGTCCCAGTATCGAAATTATTATTATGAAAATCTAGGTATCTCGAAAAAGTTATTGAAGTGATTTCTTGTTGCTTCAATCGATTTACAATAGGAACTTTCTTGTGTAAAGCAGTAGTAACTTTTGGAAACTGTATCAAAGGTGTAGAAACAGATGAACTTAGAGAAAGGCTATCGAAAAAAAAAAACAAAATACTAGGTACCTTTTCTGATTGGACGAATCACAAGCTCTGAAAAATATCTAGGGGGTACTGCCTCCCTACATTTCCCTACTGTTGAATTTGACATTTTCGACGCGATTTTCAATATTGAAAAAATCATTGCATTCTGTCATTATCACCTCTTTATCGAACTAAAAAGGGAAATAAGCATATCGAAATTTAGAGAATTGAAATGAATAAGAAATCTATAGATTATGCTGTTGATAACTATATTAAGATGTTTAAGTATTCCATTCAAAAATACAGAGTTGTGCTTGTTTAAAGATAAAGTGATGAACTGAATTTCAGCAAGGATCTCGAACTAACAAATGAACCGTGCATGTACACTTTTTTCTATATTTGTTAAATAATCCTTCAGAAATCATTACAATAAATGAAAGACAACATGTATAGATCTATTTATCACCAATAGCAAGAAAGCTAGAATATAGAATATTGATTTGCGACAGGCACATGATTTTTTTGAATAAATGCGATAGAGGCTTTTACAGTTGATGAGTCAATTTGACCATTTCCGATTTGGATGCCATTATTTAGTTTTAAATTGAAACATCAGGAGAGAATCACAAAATAATTATTGTGTAACCAATTCGATATGGACAATTGCTTTCGATAGGTACTCAACAAAATCATCTATATTTAATCATGGTACAGGGCTGACTGTATTCGAAATAATTTTTTTATAAATTTCTTAGTTTCACCAAAGTTTATAATATATACTGGTAAAATTTGGTGTCACCCTGTTCGCCAAAGGGTGATGAGGTTATTTGACGCAGTGTAATAACGAGCTCAAAGACGAGCCAGACAGCTACGCATTAACATTTCACTTTGTGAATGATTTATTCGCAGAGTTAGTACTATTTCATGGAAAAACTTGGTAAGGAGCGTTAATAAAGCTTGGTGTAATTCCTCGCAGGATTCCAATGTTATAAATGGTCTTTCGTAAAATCGCGGACAGCTTAGAGAACATAAATAAGCGAGTGAATCCCTTCAGATATTGGTTCGACTGTTTTTTAATCACGAGAGAGTGAGAGTTCTTGGGAAACTGGGTTCAAACTGGTAATATGGATAAGTCCCCATTTTTTACATCCTAGTTCGCAATCTGACTAGTGTCAGTTTTTTTCCATGAGAGATCAATTTAATCATCTGGTATTTCGTTGACCGGTGGCTCAGTTAGATACTTTCCATATGTAGAGATATTTGCGAAATACTAATAACTTAGTTGTTGAACAAATGAATGAATTATGCCAGTATTGCAGTGCATGGTCTTGAATTTGAGAATGGACCACAATTACTCGACAATTGGTACAATCGAACTGTCAAATGAAAGTCAGAACAGTTAGGCCCAGTTTACTTCTGAGCGATTTGGATTTGGTGATATAAGCAGTGAAAAACTCAATGTTTCAAATGGTAAATTCCAATTCAGAGTGTAATTTGATTTGAATTTACCAATAAAAACAATAACAACATTGAATTTTTCACCGCTGGTATTGCAATAATCAAAATCGCTCAACTTCGCTTTTGTGCGTCATATTGTAATTATTTCAATGTCATCATTGTTACCAATCGAAGATGTTTCTGTTATTCATCGATATTAAATCATTTTTTTTTCTTCAAATCAATTCAAAATAGAAAAAATTGCACATGACACACGTTTTATAAGAGACGTTGTCGCACTTGTTCACTTGGAGCAATCCTCGCTTCGCTCGTCGTACTCCAAACAACGCGTGCGACAAAATAGCGTCTTATAAAACTTGTATCATAATATACTAATTTGGAACAGAGGCTATTTCGATACGCATTTGCGTCTCATAATGACTGGGGAATGAATACTCTGTCATTTATTATTTCATGGATTAGGGTAAGATCTGATTCTAATATTCTATGATCCAAAGTATCGAGTTGAGTATGGCAAAAATAATTATTGTATATTCAACACTCCCAAACAATATACCCATTCGATTATTGATCTAACAATGAAGCGATGAAGGATTTCCTAAATGAGGATAGAGATGATTCATTTGCAGATCTGGGAATGAAACCTAATATTTTTAGTGCTCTAGCAATCACAATTGAAATGTGAGGATTGAATGACATTTTTGAGTCAAGAATGAATCCTGAATCTTTAATTGTACTAGGTACATTCTAATGATAATGATCCATGCTTCGCGATGTACAGCACTGTGGTATGATTTCGAAGGAATACTTAACGTTAACAAATGTATAAACAGCAATAATTAACACTAATAGAAACAGCTCTTCCTACGTTGAGCTTGCAAGAAAACGTGTCAGCTCCTTCTTGAATTAATATATGCAGTGTACGGTGGGATCAACAATCATAGTACCGAATGGAATAAGTGATAATAATAACATTCGCTTTATGAATCCACAGGATGATAAAATGGCTTGATTAAGATTTCCATTTCTACGATGATTATAAGTCGACCCTCTCTGTTGGATAACTACGAGACAGGGAAGTGTACATAACTCAATTTATGAGGTTAGTTCAGATATGAATACGAATTTTATCGCTAGAGCCGTCATAAACTGCGCAGACAAATTTAATTCCGAGGGTTCTAAAGTTTGGACTATTAGGCGAATTCGTGATAAAGCCTTGTATAGAGCACGTGGCCCCCAAAGCAAATTGGGATTCGTTGTGAGGAAGTTCTAGGGAGTTAGCATTCCATAATAGCAACTTCTCGAATTGTCTATGTTACTGTAGCGATGTTCAAAATACGAATAAACTTCAATTGTAGCTAAACAAGCCGAAATAATGAGTCTTTCGGAGCAAACACAGCATGGGGTGGAATAGTGAATAATTTCCATTGAAGTGGAAGGTATCATGAAAGTTTGTCAAAATGCGGTGGATGAAACGGAAGTTTGTAGCTCTGGGGGCGAAAATGGAAAATCGGTAATGTAAATTCAGAGTCATTCCCGAATAAAATGAAAAATACGGTTACATCTCAACCTTGTTAGCTATTCATCTACAAATAATTTAAGCCGTTTCCGAGATAGGAAATTATTATCACCTCGATTATCACTAATTTATGGGCAGAATCTTCATTTTGCCTTCGCTTTGCATTTCTGACTTCATTAAGTCGAAGAGGAAAAGACGGAATATAGTGTACTATCATTCGAAAACAAGTGGACATGACTTCAATTACAATAGATCATTAATGGATGAGAAACAAGTCTGGTGCCAAAACAGTTCCTTGTGGAATACAGGCGTTCATAGCTGTTTTTCCAGATGGATCTTCTCAAGAAAAGGCTTGATAGAACTATGCAACACTCATTACGTCGCACCCCGGAATTTTGCCACTGTTAAAGTTTTAATAACTTTTTTCTGAACAATTTGAATTCTGTTCACACTGTTCGCTAGCTCAGTCCTTCAGCTATAATCTCATACTTCTTCGATACATGAAGGTTCTTTCATAAAACTGCTGCAGGATGTTACTTGAAGCTGTGCAAAATTTCGGAATTTCCAAAAAGGATCCCAAATGAAGAAACACAGATTTTTCAACTTCAACAGCAGAAGCAAGGTGGATATAGGATGGTGAAACAGCTCTTCAATTGTTTCTGCGAAAAACTTGTAGACCGTTTAAGAAGGTACTAAAATTTCCACGACTTGAATGAAGATGGCGGTGAGATCGATTATCGAAGAAGATTTATATGTTGCTCATGTATTTCTGTGGTTTGCATCTTACAGACATGAGTTGAAATGACATCAAAACACAATATTTTCAGTGAATCTGGAATAATTATCGATATTTTGACTCTTCTCAGTCATTTTTCATCTAGAATAGATGAAACTGATGAAGAGGTGTCACAGTTTCTGTTTTACCGACACAAGGTATGTCACCATCTCTGATAAATTCAGGAAATATTACTACGGTATGAAATCGAGTAGGCAAAGGTCTACAGTTTACTCTAGTGCTTGTTAATAGGAAGCTGTTTCACCATCCTTTATCCACCTTGAGCAGAAGCATGAAGATGATCTCATTACTTTGGGCCATTTCTAGAATTGTCTTCTTATCTCGTTCATTCAAGAATATTGTTACGATCTTCGTGGGTAGAAGTGAACGACGACTGGGTTTAAACTGACTAATAGTGAGATTCAAGCACCATTATTCTTTTGAATTTCATGCAACCTCGGGTGTGCCCCAAGGCTCACATCTTGGCCCCTTACTTTTCAACATGTTCATTAATGACATCACTTCATGCTTCCACTACAGTAATGCCCTACTATTCGCCGACGACCTAAAGCTCTATCGTATTGTGAATTGTGTTGATGACGCCGCTGAGTTACAGAGCGATATCTGCAGACTTGCTACCTGGTGCTTAACAAACGGTATGGGCCTAAACATAAACAAATGTCATATCATACGTTTCACTCGATCCCATCAGCCTGTCATTTTCGATTATACCATCAATGGACAACCCCTGGACGCTGTCGACCGTGTCAGGGACCTTGGAGTAATTCTTGACGAATCCCTAACCTTCACTTACCACATAACCTCCATTGTGATTTTGACGTTTATCATTCATTAATCTATATATTTTATTTTTTTCACCTATATTATTTTAATTGTGTGTATGTGTATATATATTTATTTGTATTTATAAAGGTATTGTATTTTGACATGCCATATGTACTAAATGTACCAAAGTGGTAAATAAATAATTAAATAATTCAATAATTCAATTGTCAACAGGTCTACCAAAATGTTGGGATTTATTAAGAGGACAACTCGTGACTTCACTAGTCTGAGTGCCATCAAAATCCTATATTGCACACTTGTTAGAACTCACCTCGATTATTGTTCCTCTGTCTGGTCACCACATTATGTAACCCAGATATCCAAGATTGATCGTGTTCAAAAAAGCTTTCTTAGATATGTTTCTTTCAAATCTAATTTCTTTAGTGATTATGCCTCAATTGAGAGTTATCTCAATATTCCATCTTTGGAGAATAGACGTAATCAGCGAGATCTATTGACTCTTTACAAGATATTAAATGGTGAATATGACTGTCCTGATCTACTTTCTCAAATCAGTTTAGTAGTCCCCACTCGCCTTACGAGACAGGTAGCTACTTTTCATATTCCCTACCATCGTACCAACATTGCTTATTTCAGCTATATCCCAAGATCCCTTAGAGCGGCAAATTCCCTCGATATTGACATCTTCTCAACGCCTCTTCATAAGTTTAAAAATCAACTGTGTCAGTGACCATCTTGTCATTTTATCTTCCACTTTTACACTGACTGTACTTGTATTTTTACTTTCCATTTATCTTTTTAATGTCTTCAATATTATCAATATCATATATGTTGTGTCTGTTGTTGTATTACTCACATAATGTATATCTTGTAATATTTTTTAATTGGGTTTGCCCGTATTAAACTAAAATAAAATAAAAAAATAATTTATTTCAACGAACACTTAACACTTATGACAGACTTATTTATAACAACTATTTATTTTGGAGGTTATGAACGTAACGCAACGTCGTATTCAACTAACTTCTGCCATTATCTGGCCCTGTATATATATCGTGGTTGAGTTGTTCTAGAACCTTCTCGAACTTTCACTTTCCTGTCATCTCTCTCCATCTGATAGCTTCCAGGATATTCCATCCTTTTCTGTTCTAGATCTTTCACGAACAATCGAGAACTATCTGGAATGCCCAATACTAGAGGATATTTTGACATCGACGATACTTCTTCATGACTTTGCCGAATTCCATCACAATATCATTTTTTTTAATAGAGAATCTTTCTCTTGGAATGACCCACTATACAATTTCAGAACGAAAACACCATTGTTTCGAAAAAGAATATGTTCGAAGCTATTAACTCAATTCTACTATTACACAACCAGTTTATAATAGTATCACCAGATGGAGACACTTAATGCTTGTATCTGAACATAACTCGAGATAAGTCATACTCGAATTTTATACTCGAATTTTTTTTTTCTAACCACTATCCTAGTTGCCTTAGCAACCCTCAGAAGTTTTACGGAGTAAACTTGTACGAGTTAGGATAGCGGGGACCTTACCTTTTATAGTGGGATCCGATACCACTTCTGGGGCCATTGGAAAAATTCCGCCGTCGATTGGGATTGAACCCACGACGGGCAGCCGGCTGATTAAGAGATAGACACCTTAACCGCGCGGCTACCTGGCCCCTTATAGGTACTGATTGAAAAACTGATTCATTGGCAGATGGTGAAGTACCTCTGATAGGAGTAAAGTTGTAGCAATTCATGTAGTATCAGAAGAAACAAGGTTCATTTGTATTTGATTTTATACCTGATGATATTCTCGAATTGACAAATACATAAATATTAAAAATAACCACAGGCAATACAAAATAATACACATGAATAAAAATGTATTTTGTTTCAAGATACTATATACAAACTCTCCAAATATCCATATTCTCAGAATGACCGTATCGTTGGTGAAAGACATTCCATAAGCTTGGTTAAAGAATATTCAGGTACCTAACAGTATAAACTTCGATTGAATTCATATTTATTCAAGTAGATACATACGAACAAGTCATATTATTGATTTTTTGAAAGAGAAAAATAGTCTATCCAATTAAAAATATCAAACATAGTTTGAAATGAATGTCTGGTAGACTACGAGCAGAAAACAACTACTTTCCTGGTAAATACCACGCAGAACATTGAATTATATCTGTTCGTAGTCCATGCAACGATTCACACTGTGAATGCAGTCCGCAAATGTTTCTTTCTTCCTAAGACGTGACAAATTCACATCGGGACAGGCACGCCTAACAACCTACAGACCGGTTTCGGGCTTATTGGCCCTCATCAGTGCAGGGTAGTTATCCGAGTAGAGACCGTAAGATCTCCACTCGAAGCGTTGCCTGTCCCAATGCATTTTCGTCGCGTCTATTTGACCGCACAGAGCCGCGTTCCAACAGACAATTGGAAGTGGCGACATCATGCGGCAGAAGAAATATATAATTCAATGTTCTGCGTGGTATTTACCAGGAAAGTAGTTGTTCTCTGCTCGTAGTCTACCAGACATTCATTTCAAACTATTTTTGATATTTTTGATTGGATAGACTATTGTCGTGAATATATTTTCCAAATTCCATTTCATAAAGGATATCGAAAATTACCTATTCTATAATATGTTTCGATAAATTTCATTGTTTAATTCTCTTTGGATTATGGGTCAGTAGGAATCATCAATACCTTGACAAAACTAGGCCAATGCTAGATATAGTTGATACTGCTGACACATAATAAACAGATACTTTGGTTTTGAGAGGTCTCTTCGAAATATAGAAGATAGTAATTGGGGATTCACTCTTGAGCTCTGAGAGAGTACAGTTGAAGATGTATTTAAATTAAATAATTTCTAAATAGTGAGAATGTAGTGTGAGGTGTTAGGAGATGGCCCCTGTGATAGGAATCTAGTTTAAGGTAAGATTAAGTTAATTTGTAATCTCTTGTATTCGATGTTTATGTAAGATTAAATGTATTTTTGGATTGAGCGAGTTAGAACCTCTGAACTACAACCCCCAGTATAGGACCGAAAGGACCTATACGCGACACTATTTTTCTCTTTAAAATTTTTTTTTCCAATTTATGGCTAATCCATTTTTTCATATCATTGAATTGAAACGAATAGGTTCGATCGAAGTAAATATTGTTACATGTGTAAAGAAGAAAGTTTCGGTTCTAGACGACTTTTTCCTCTTGACCCTTTGCGACGTTGGCCCATACCCCAATGACCCCATTGAAAACGCCCCTGGCCACTCCACAAATATCGTTAGTCGCCAAAAGTGGCAGTTGATCGCGATATTTCAAAGTTCAAATTCCGAACGGCTGCCTCCCGGATTATGCCAGTTCCCCTAGCTGTTGTACGCACTTTGTGACATGTTTACGCTTCGCGATCCGCGTTCACGCTCTGCTGACACAGAACACTAGTATGTCACAATATAGGAAATAACAGTGTACAGTGCGGAATGACATTCATTTAGCTAATTGATCCGCTATCAGTTCCGAGTGTTCGTCGAAGTTATAATACATCGGCTCGCTTTCAGCGATTGCGGAATTACAAGCCATAATTTATGAGTCTAGTTGAATAAATGTTACCACTAGGTGGATACAACTATTGAATCATGTCAACTAGATCCCAGTTACAAAAACTTTTAACATTTAAGATGTATCACCTAACATTTAAGACTAAGAGCTGATAAGTTCATTCTGTTTTAAAAAAACTTAAGATTCAGGAATATTTGACACGGAACAAATAATTTTGACGTTGGCAACCTAACCTAACCTAACCTAACCTATATCTATTATTATTGTTTTTGTTTGAATTTTCTTTAGTTTCATTTAAATATTGTTTGTATCATGGACGATGCTCTATTTAATTCAACAAGTTGAAGAATTCAGACATATTTATGATGAACAAAGTAGTTATTCTAAAATAAACTCTCCAGGAAAACTGCCTGGAAAACAATTGGCCAAATATATCTTAGAAAACTAAAGGTAGAAATGAAAAATTGAATTACGGAATACATTTCCATCATGATTTAATCCTGGACAGCCTACATCAATGAAGATGAATTTATGAGATGCATCACAGATAGCCATCAATACTATGCTTGAAAGTCCTCTTGTAGGAGAAGTATCCTGTTCCATCATGTTTTGTATTTTGTATCTGAATATGCTTTCCATCAAGGGCACCACTACAGTTTGGCATATTCCATTTTTCATAAAATTCCATTGAGATTCCATGCCAATCGATTTTTTCAGTAAATTATCCACAGTACATCGCTGGTTTCCTCTATGATGACATGTGTACATAGTAGTCAGTCCAACATAAGCAATTTGCTGCATAGAGTATCCCTCTGATATGATAAATAGCTAGAATTTGGAGTTTTTATTCTTGACATCGATTTCAAAATAAAAAACTGTTCAATATCCATATAATAATATTCGAAAATATAACCCAAAATTCAATTATCGCGGGAAACAGTATGTCACTTTTCGTTGCTCGAACATGTGCATCTCCTATTTCCATTTATGATCATTTATCACCCATTTCTCAAGTTGGAAGTTGGTCATCTTCTTGAGTCTTAGGTGTAAAATCATAAGTCTTAAATGGTTTTATAACACAATCAATGATATTTCCATGATTCATCTGTCATAAGTGATAAGTATTAAATGTTAGGTGATAAATCTCAAGTCTCAAAGTTTTTTATAATGTGGCCCTGACAGTTTAACAGTTCTCGTCCAAACTGAATAATTGTACAAGTAATCGATTTATATTAGTCCAAAGGAAGAGCATCCAAAAACAAAAAATTTCTAGTTAGAAGGGTGGGCTTCACCCCCTAGCACTGCAGTGGTTTCTCTCGTTTTTCTCATTGGTCGCATTGAAAATTGTATCCACCTTTGTGACATTTGCGCAATCGAACATTGCTTCACTCTGACCTCAATTTCTTCTCTCACATAAACTTTGTTCGTTAACAACTCAATAAACCATACTTTGCAATTCTACAGATGGAACCCATTTGGACTAAAAAAAGGTTGATGAACTTGTAATAGGTATGCGTTTGCATATGATGGCCATTTATCAAATAAAATTGCAATATGGGGTATAAAATTATTCAACTATCGAAAAAGAATTATTAGCTATATAATATATACAGACTCAGGTAGGGCTCTAACCAAAAAACTCCATCATGTCCTTTAATCCCATCCTCATTTCAAAATGTGTAACGAAAAACAACATTTTATACTCCAAGTTGGAAATTAATTTTTAAAAGTCTTCTTCTGGTGCATATAATCTCCATATATCAGAACTTCTTATATATTTTGTTTAATTATATACGGCTTCAGTCTATTTGATCTACATTATTTATTATAGTAGCTACATCCAACAATGTGAACTTTGTTGACGAAATCTGTATAGTTTCAATAACATATAAATGTGAACTTTGTTGACGAAATCTGTATAGTTTCAATAACATATAAACCTTCAACTATTCAATTTCGTCTTAATTTTCAATGAATTGGGATATGAGTTTTTCTGGGTCTAGCAACGGATACATTACCCATTACCCTACTTGGAACTTCCTGCACAGTTGATGGGTAAGCATTTTCTCAACGAACACGGTTCACCAAGAAGGTGGGTAGGTGTTATACAGAGTGATGTTGGTTGAATTCAATTCCCTCCGACCTTGAGTCATGGTGAAATTTAAAAAAATCTACCACAAGGAAGAGACACCTCGGGTCTTCAGAGTGAAGATTGAAATCCAATATATTTAATTGATAAGAGAGTTTTCACCATCTTGTTCTCTTCAGAATTCAAAAGGTAGGTAATCGTAACAGATCCGAATGGATAAAGGATATTAATGACTTCCAGAAGTTGAAGTTCTCTCACGTATTATAATTCGAAGACGTTCCATGAATAATTCAAAGAAAATAGAAGGTCTGCACAGAAGCGGAGTATGTTGAATTTGCAGATTCGATCTATCAATTAGGTATGGGATCGAGATAAATATAATATACTTTTTTGAGAGGAAGGCAGGTCTATGAATTAATCATCGAACGTAGAGCCTTGCCTTAACATCAGGGTTCATATAGCCCAGCAATCTACTGCTCAGAGATAGAAACTAAATTTTGCGTCATGGAGATGAGAAATGTATATATAATATATTTTTCCTACGACCATCACGTATGAAAACGTCAATAATCACACTGTTTTGTTATTCAGAAAGTAGCTCATATCACCATGATATTGTTTATTTGAAAGAAAAAAAAGCACTAGTGTTGATATGAAACATATCACAACGGTCGCCTGAATTGATAGAAATAATTGTGAAATTTATTGAAATTTATTGAAATTTCGATGTTGATGACAGCGGGTGAGATCATTCAAAAGAGTACGGCTACAGTTTTATGCGCGGCTTGCTGCTTGCATCAGTTTGATATCACAGTATCACCAACGAGAAGATTATTTGGTATCACAGATGTTTGCAAAGAGTCAAGGACGCACTAACTCGAGTAACTCGTACGCGCTTGCGAACTACATACTTCTATGGTTCTGTATTCCTGGTTGCGTGATTACTGGCGCTAATAGCAGGTGAATGGTGTCAAGGTTGTTTATGTACGCTGGTGTCAATATCAATAAAATTTGTCCAAACTAAACTAACTCAATCAATCAGTAATTCACACAATGAGGAATTGTCGGAGAAGTATTCAAATATCATCTCGAATATGGAAATAAACAGTACTTGATATTGAATCAAAACCACCTGAAATTCTAGAGACCGCTCAAGTTACATTTTTGACAAGACCTCTCGCGAAATGAAAGTATTCGGAGTCGTAGGAAAAATAGTGTACAAAACTCGTTGGAAAGTGCATTTCCTTCACTCGTTACGTTTCCGCACTCACCGCTACGCGGCTCGTGCTAAACG
This sequence comes from Chrysomela aeneicollis, assembly GCA_029955515.1. Taxonomy (NCBI): domain Eukaryota; kingdom Metazoa; phylum Arthropoda; class Insecta; order Coleoptera; family Chrysomelidae; genus Chrysomela; species Chrysomela aeneicollis. The sequence goes on from JARUHQ010000001.1 coordinate 32,360,088, forward strand.
ACTACTCGTGTGAAATATGTCACTTTCCACACTTGTTGTGTAATATACTATTTCTTTATGGGGAAAGAAATATATCTGAGGGGGTACCCTTGGAACTTTTTCGAATTCTTTTAATTCGCTATATATCTTCTGAGAGATTGGACCGATTTTCATCTTTGGAGGTAAAATTTTGCTCCTTTTTTCTCATAAAGATTACGATCCTACCCAATGGATTTGTCTCGAAATCGAACTGGTCTCAAAAAAATGAATTCATCACACAATCTCGCTACTCATTCCACAGATATGCCTGTTGCGAATTTATTCAAATAACTGGAAACGCAAGACCTAGCAGAACTGGCATTGGCCAGTGTTATTTATTCAATACTTGGGATTGACAATAAGCCTGGGGAAATGGAGCGCTCTCGATCCGGCTGTAAGTGGACAGAGGTTTGTCAACGTTTGTGCCCTATAGAAAGCGCAAAGAAAAATATGGTTGAAAATCCTCCTGAATATTGCTGAGATTCCTAGGAGTTCTCCGAGATTGGAAACTTTTCCTTTCATAAGGAGTTCGGCTTTGTGTAAAGCCAGCAACAAAGGATGCTAGAATCTTCCGAAAAAAAATGAGGAGGGCAGTTGAATTCCTTGACTGTATGATTCCCATGTTATTCAATACATACATGGTGGGGCACCGAAAACAAAACACTTTTATTTTTTAATTATTGTTTTTTCTCCAATAAATTGTTAAAATTAACTTTCAAATGATATATCATAATTTGGAATATGGTACCTACAGATTTTTTCCCTCATCAAGAGGTCGTCGGAATAAAAAGTTACGTAGCTAACAGTCACATGGCTAAATTCCTTATCAAATTACCTTCTCAATTATCTGCCAAACTTAGTACACAGTAAAAAAACATTCTGCTAAATTAAGCACTAGTTTTATTGACAACTGAATTTGATTATTAAAAACACCTATGGGAAAGGTCACATAACACCTACAGTGGTGAATAATATAACGGTGTTTACTGACACTAAAACCAAAGTTTACATTGCTAAAACAATCAGGACCCCAGGGGACACCAGATGGTGTAATTTTTTTCACTGTGTACCTTCTTTCCCTATTAAAATTGTATCGGTGACAGTAAACAAGGGATAAGGAGGGGGAGGTATGATAGTTGAGGTCATGAAGCTACATAGAGTCAGAAATTTACACCAGCTAACACAGTCTGGTGTCCCCTGATTGTTTTAGTGTCAGTAAACACCGGCATATTATTCACCACTGTAGGTGTTATGTGACCTTTCCCATAGGTGTTTTTAATAATCACACCCAGTTGTCAGTACCACTAGTGCTTAATTTAGCAGAATGAACACTTTGGTGGTGTTTTCTATGTAATAAAATTTCGTTTTCATCAATTCTTGTGATTTTGGAGCACGCAACACTGACAGATAACGAAAAATGAAGAAGTCACGAATTGAACAAAATATTTAAGGGAAAAATAGTCTATCCAATTGAAACCTCGAACTATGTTTGATACTTTTACTAATTAGATAGACTATTTTTCCTTTGGAACGACATCTTGCTTTTCAGGTTACTGAAGATATTGGGACACCACTACCCAGCACGGAACCTTGAGGTATTCCTTGGTCTATTACCCTATCACTACTCAATACGTCATACACTTTCATGTCCTGTCTCCTTCTTGTTGAATTACTCTCAAATGGTTTCAATGTATAGCCGCTCATTCCAATATCATCCAAATACTGAAGGAGAGTATAATGAATGACGTCAGAAAGAGATCTATAAACACACACAGACGCGGTTTTGTTTCATTTGAGGCATCGGTAAGTTTTGAAGTCAGAATCAGAACAGCATCCTGTGTGTTGAGATGTACTGTCTAAATTTATTATTTCAAGTTTAATTATATTTCTGGGAAAAATAAAAAGGCCTTTGTTCAAATATTCTCGAGACATACATATCTATAGAGAAACGGGACGATTATGATTTGTGACAATGGAAATATCCCTTCTCTTCAAGAGTCTGTAATAATTTTTTTTTCTATTTTGGTTTTATAATGAATACATTATGAAACGCAAATGCGTATCGAAATAGCCTCTGTTTTGATACGCATTCTTTATTATTCGGAGATTGGTACAATCGAACTGTCAAATGAAAGTCAGAACAGTTAGGCCCAGTTTACTTCTGAGCGATTTGGATTTGGTGATATTAGCAGTGAAAAACTCAATGTTTTATTGGAAAGTTCCAATTCAGAGTGTGATTTGATATAAATTGACCAATAAAAACAATAACAAAATTGCATTTTTCACCGCTGGTATCGCAAAAATCAAAATCGCTCTAGAGTAAACTGGGCTTCACGCTTGTGCGTCAGATTTCAAATATTTCAATGTCATCATTGTTACCAATCGAAGATGTTTCTGATGTTATTTATCGATATCAAATAAATTTTTTTCAATAAAAGACTTTTCAAATTAATGCAAAATAGAAAATAATTTATACGACACACGTTTTATAAGACACGTTGTCGCATGTGATAATTTTTTTTCACACCTCAGTTCAGAATATGAGTTAAGAGATCAAATATATAAACTGCTTTATAATTTTTTGGTAAAAAAAATATTTATGTTATGCCGGGTTAATTGGTTTAAAAACTAACTAATTTTAATACGATGATCCTTTTTCTTCGTAATTTCCATTGTTCATGATATCAGTGGCAAGAGTTTTCCGGTAACTTCGAATGCCACATTGAGATCATTTGCCCCATATCCTGGTATTCCTGAAGGAAATGGAGTTGAAGATTGGATAAAGCAGCAAAGAATGAGTTCGGACCACCAACGTCGATGGCAATATAAAATTTAAACTTTCATGCATCATTCTCCATTGAATGTTATTTCCATGAAAGAAGTGTGGGTGAAGATATTGTTGTTTCAGATTATGGTGAATGGCAGATCGCTTTACGATCGGTCGTGTTATTGCCTCAATGCCGTATCTTGATATTTACATCTGACACTGACAGTTTCGAAGTCCACAGAAGTCATATAGTTCGATCATGGAATATATACTTTGTGCCTTGCAGAGAATGTTAACCTATACTTTCTATTATTGAAGACGATTCCAGAATTATCACATTCAGTACTGATGTTTGTGGAGAAAAATCATTCGTTACCTACATTTATTCACTTGTAGATTTCAATGATTTTATTTCGTTTATTGTTAAGACTACATAAAAAATAAAACCAAAGGAATTAATTTGTTCATGCTAAAATACACGTTTTTGATTGGTTGAAATGATTGTGTTGATAAGCAATAAAACCATGTTTTCGATTTTGTATTTCGGCTCCTGATTGGCTATTGGATACCTACTTGCTGTGTTTTCGTTTCTGTATTTCGCTTTCTCTAATAAAATAAAACATTTTCGCATGAAATAAACGGGGTGTCACATTGAGAAATTGATAAAAATATGTAAAAATCTCATTTAGATCATCTGTCAAGAAGAAAATGACTCGCGAGCCGTTTGAGGGCGGTCAAAGGGGCGAAAAACGACATGAAATTAAATAAAATAAAACATATTCGGATGAAATAAACGGGAAGTTACTTTGGAAAATTGATATAAATATGTAGAAAACTCATTCAGATCATCTGTCAAGCAGAAAATGAAAAGAATCATGATGAGATATCTGAGAGTGGAATTAGTATATATTGTATTAAAATTCATCAGAAGTAGCTTGATTTTATTTACAGGAATTTTCAGCGAGATATAAAAAAAATTGTATTTTGCCGTGACTTTCCCAATAAATTAGTGAGTGGCACTTCCAGGATAAAGTTGATGTCCATAATCATTTCTCGTTCATTATTTCGATCTATTTCATAATTAGAAAAGCTCGTGTGGCAAGTAATATTCGGAACGTTTCCTCGGAATGGACTAATGAAGTTTGACGAATGATTTCCGGGGTTGCTTCGAAACTGGCGGCAAAAGAAATGATGCAGCAGCGGCATTCACAGCCCCAAACTTAGAGGCATGTTTAAAATGCAAATGTTGTAATGACATGCTTCGTTAAAATCGTAAAATAGCGCAACGTCGGTAAACATCTATTCAGCATAGAATCAGATCTTCACATACGGATTAATGAATTGGGTTCATTCGATTGTAAAGGGTTTTTGAGAAAAAGTTGAATAGTTCTTTGAGGGTACAAAGAATAATTCAGGAGAGCGTCCCAATTAAAGAAAGACGACTATTCTCATTCCTGCATTATTTCAAAAGGAATCATTACATTGTGGAAGTTACATAACGGATATTACAACAATACTCCAAAATTAAAAATTTGAGAATCATAAAGCACCAGGAGAGGAAAAAATAACTTCAGAAATAGGGAGAAAGAGCTTACTAAAAATAATCAATAAAGCTAGGAGGAGAAAATGTACTAGGAGAATGATGGGAAACAACTCTAATAATAGCTATACACAAAAAATGAGATCAAGAAAATTGCAATATACATATAGAGGGATCACGCTACTGAATATCTCATAAAAATTATAAAACGAATAATCAAAAACAAAAGAGGAATCTCAAGACAGGCAAAACTAGATATTCAAGAAAATATATAGACCAGTAATAACATATGGATGTGAATCTTGGATATTGTTTCATTCAAAGAACAAAAACAATGGATGGTGGAGACTCATACAGAGAATGCCAAAGAGTGAACCTTTTCAACAAATTTATGAAGCAAAAACCCATAACAAGAGAAGAAAAGAAAGACTTACAAAAACCTGGAACGTTATGACAAGAAAGAAATAAACAATGGAGCGAAGCAAAGATACTGACAAGGCAGAGAAAATAATGGAATAATTATACCCAACCCGACACCCTGAGGGTAAAAGAGTTTGGAAACCAATCGGACAAAATAACAAAACTCGTACGCCATTGTTTCCACACATTTTACAAAAAAAAATATTTTTTCCACGAAATTGGGTGAAAACTCACCTTTTCATGTCTCAAACTCACTGTGATTTTTTTGGTTTGAAATATGTATTTTTTCACCATATTTTGACTCAATATCGAAGAACCACCCTTATTTTCAATCGAAAATTCTCACGTCAAAAAATCTGCTTTTTTGAAAAAGTCGGTGGGCTTTTTGTTCGTTGAAATCTCTACTTTCTGATGGTATAAGAAAAAATATACATGACCATGGAAGATTTTCTCAGAAAATGCAATGAACGAAAAAAACTCGAATCGATTTTTTTTATCATTTTGTACAATTTTGAGCTTTCCATTTATTTTTACACATTTATTATACAAAATACGTAAGATTCTATGTTACATTGATTCGGATTCGAGTTTTTTAATTTTTTGCATTTTCTCAGAAAATTTTCCATAATCATGTATATTTTTTCTCAAACTAGCAGAAAGTAGAGATTTCAACGAACAAAAAGCTCACCGACTTTTTCAAGAAAGGAGATATTTTGACGTAAGAATTTTCGATTGAAAATAAGGGTGGTTTTTCGATATTAAGTCAAAATATGGTGAAAAAATACATATTTCAAACCAAAAAAATTACAGTGTGTTTGGTACATGAAAAGGTGAGGTAATTTTTTTTTTGAGAAAGATGAAAATAAAAAAGAAAAGCATGGTTATTTGAATTTTTAACATCAATTTTGAGGTTATGTGAAAAAAGTGTGGAAACAAAAGTTGTAGATCTTTTTATTATCTACAACTTTGCAATTCAACTTTTCTCTATAGAACTAAAATATTACAGTTTTTTCTCATTCGTGACTTGTGTGATTGATAATAATAATTATCAATGAAGGTACAGAACATACAATTCATTTGATTGAAATAACACCTAGTTTTTTTTTTCACTGTGTATGTGCAGTTTGCAACTGCACTAGTGTCCAATTTTTCTAAATCAAAATAGAGCTACAAAACTGCTCTATCCTCCCAGATCCCGATGTTAAGCAAATAATTGCACACATCCTTGGGACTCCATCCATATCCACAAAGAGTTTAATTCCGTGGCATTTGATGTTTGCACAGTCCCACAATGTGCCCCAACGGACTACTTTCAGCGGAACTGATCCCAACCCCGCTACCAACATAATGGGATGGACTGCATTAAAAGGGTGGAAGAGTAATGCAATTTGCATGTTCAACTGAATGAATTAATCTACTGGCATTAGAAAAATACCACCGGTCTAGGGTTCTTTTCTCCCCAGGCCTCCAACTTGAAGAACATTCATTTGAAGTTAATACCCACGATCCTAGTAGCGAGGAGAAAGTTAATCGACCGATTTTTTTATGGCTTTCTGGTCATGCTAAACTCCCAGAATATTCGAAAGCAGCACAAACATGGTTTGGGGGTGCAGGCAATGCGACTTATTGTACTACATATGGTGAAGCCCTCATAAAAAAAGTGGTTGAAAAGTGTTTTTAACCGTCAACTTAGTTGCAAAGCAACCCTCGAAGTCTCATTGAGACTTGTATGAGTAAGGAAGACGGGGACCTCAGCTTTTCAAGTGTCATCCGAACAATCCTTTTCCGAGAAAAAAGGCGTTGAAATGTATAAAAAAACATCAGCCACATCACCAAAGCTTTACTTATAACACCACTAGAGCTTCAATTATTACTCGAAGACGAGGAAGAATTTTCGATAAAATATTCGTGTTGGAGAAAAATTTTACAGTTTTTAATTGAAGCTTTAGTGGTATTCGGTAAGAAAATTTCACACTTGCAATGAATATTATTGAAGTCTGTGCGTTGAAGAGATCGGAAATGTCGTTTGACCTCGTTTCTCATTGGTCTAGACAAGCTTACAAGTGGTTAGTTGACTGCACGGCTGTGTATAAACAGTGAAATGAAATACAACTTTGACGAGAGTGACTATTATTTCTATTATATTTACCGTGAGTTCTGTCAATCAAGATGTACAATTTCAATAATCATAGTCATCAGCCGCTACCGGTCCACTAGCCACCAAATCCGTATCGGCTATACCGATACCGTCTATGAATGTATCTCACTATAGCGATTATAAATGATGCCTATATGTATCATATATTTACTATTTATATACTTTTTACCCTGTACCTTTTCAACCTATTCAAGAATTCGATTTCTTACATGTTCCCCTACTTTATTGTACATCATTCAGGTTAGCTTATGATAATTCTATGTTGTAACGGATTTTCCTTTTGTGCAATAAATTATTATTATATTATTATTATGAACGTTGAAGGAAATTCCAGTGTAATACCATGTTCCTTTCCCAAAGGAAGAGAGAACAGTTTTCTGAAACCGTTCTAGTTGCTATGGTAACGATACGAAATATAGGCTTTTGATTGGCCGAAAATGTTAGGTGTGATATTTTCTCCTTCTGTCATATTCTTTGAAATTAGGGAGCATCGCCAGTCTTCAGTGGCATTTGATTTAGTGAATAATCGATACAGTCGACAAGTTCCGCAAGTGTCACAGTTGATGAATGATGCAATCTCAATATCCTGTTCTACTATAGTGTCAACTTCTTCTATGAAAAAATATTACTTATGAGATTCGAGGTATGGAATGACCCAATCAATTAAAGAACCGTCAACTCTCGAATAAAAAATATTTTCAGAGGGTTTTTGAGAAATAGTTGAATAGTTCTTCGGGGATACAAAGAATAATTCTCAGGAGAGCGTCCCAATTAAAGAAAGACGACTATTCTCATTCCTGCATTATTTCAAAAGGAATCATTACATTGTGGAAGTTACATCGTGGATATTACAACAATACTCCAAAACTAAAAATTTAAGAATGATAAAGCAGAAGTAGGTAGGTACAGGTTGTTATAAAAAACAGGTAACGGATGATGACTGAACCAAATAGAGTTATAGAACTAACCTAGCTGGGACTGCGAACAATCTCCAAGACAACTGGCAGCAGAGAACCAGGTCACTTTGATGTGAGTGTCAGGTCACAAGGAACAAACAAACAATCTCCTGGCCCAGAACCCTCCTGTGGACTCTCCAAAGCCCACTTGAAAGAAAGGTTATGACACTGGGGAACAGAGATGGAATTAAATCTCACTGGACAAAGACAAGCGAAAAGGCTAGTGAGCCTATTGCCAAGGAAAACTAAACGGCTTCTCGAGTTGGACAAAAAATAGTAGAAACTGTTAAGGGGACTCCTCACTGGACATACAGCTCTCTGTGGTATAACCTCAAAGATATGGGAAAATAAGAGAGTTACGGTTGCCATAACTGCGAGAGCTTCTATGAAAATGCAGAACATTTGGTTTTCGAGTGCCTTCATGACTTTCAACGTCAGAAACTTAGCTAGATTGAAGATCAAGTTTAAGGCCACGTTTATACCGTCTCTTGGTAAGCAGACTTTATACCAACTAAATACTCTTGGTCATGTTGGTGTAAACGGAACAGTTGGTCAGGTACTCAGCTTGGTTTGATACTGAAAATTGTTGTGTACCAGACCAAAATAGTTAGGTACAATTGGGCCCTTTGATGATTTCTTCAAAGAAATATACATAATATCGACGTATTTACGCCAGTTAGAGTTAGAGTTACAAAACTTTTCCACGGACCCCAACCCAAATAGTTCAGTGGTTAGATTACCAAACGATCCAAACATAACAAATCAGAACCAAGCTGTTTACTGATGGAATATGGTGTAAATAGTCATCAAGTTATTACTTTGGTATGAATTTGGTATGATCAATTTGGTCAGAGTAGGTACCTATCAAATTTGCGCGCGGTATAAATGTGGCCTATAACATAATAAATGGACTCTTCTGGAATGTCTAGAGCCAAAACTGATGTGAGTTACAGATATAATAAGCTTTCAACTGAAACAGGGAAATCCATTTCTTATTTCGCATCATCCAAGACAACAGGAGATATAAATCCAATTGAAAAAGTTCAGAGAGAAATCATATCAAAACACGAATTAGATTTCAATAGATGTTCATCGAATCCTCCTAAATTCGCAGTATCCCGCAATTGGCAATTTGGGCATCTACCTCATTTCGTTGAACACAAAGGCTGCGGAGCGAGTCAAGCCTTTCCGCTGTGAATGAAATCAATTTCGCAAAGTACCATGACGATAATGCTTTTTCCATCCCGCAGAAAAACTCTAATTAAGTTACATGAAGCGAGATCGTGTAGGAGAGCTTTAATTGAGTCCTTCACATTTGTTAATTGAAAAGCTCTCTACGCGAGCTTTCCACTTTTTCCTCTGATGACATCTCGCTGATATTCCCAATTGGATCGGAAAAAGTTCCTTTCATGTTTCCCCGGCGATTCAGTATTTCAATCTATGATTCTCGACCCACCTGCAGGCGTCTGAGTAGCAGGAAGAAGAGGCTGCAGAAGCAGATTATGAAATTCGAGTCGATGCAAAAATTATACGCACATTTGGAATATCTCATTTGAAACATTCATATAATCCTTGGGAATAAAAATAGGTATTGGAATTTTTCTTGAAAGTTTGGAGGCTATTGTAGATTGTAGGGGGTGTCATTAAGGCCATGGAGCCTCTCAAGCACCTTGACCTATTAGATCTTTTGTGCATAACCCTTAATATATTCGAGGCCCAGGATTCCGAGGCTTCTTGCGAAGTTTATCAGTTTCCTGGGAGCTAGGTTCCTGATATCGGAAAGCTCTCAGAAGACCCCTTCCAGGAACTTGAGCCTCTTGCAGAAGAGTGCTGGCCATTCGCAAAGCAAATGTTTTGCGAATGGCCATGTTTTTACCCATCTTTTTGAGGTGATACCTCAGAGGTCAGTAGCCAGTGAGGAGTCCCGTTACCAGTTTCAAGTATTTTTCATCCAACTCGAGAAGCTGTTCAGCTTTCATTGGCGAGAGGCTCACTAGCCTTTTCGCTTGTCTTTGTCCTGGCACTTTATTCCAGTGAGATTTCATTTCATCTGCTTCCCAGCGTCAGAACTCTTCTCTCAAGTGGGCTTTGGAAAGTCCACAGAAGGGTTCTGTGCCGAGAAATTGTGTGTTTGCCCCTTCTTTGGCAAGGCAGTCTGCTTCCTCGTTGCCTTCAACTCTCTTATGACCTGGCACCCACATCAAAGTGACCTGGTTGTTCCCTTCCTAGGAAGTGAGTTCCGTTATATTATTCTCGACTGGGGCATGAGTGCTTCTGTACAAAGGATATTTCTCCTCCATAAATATGCTGTTGGAATAATAGCTAAGCTGGGGTACCGGGATTAATGAAGATATGCTTTTAAACAGCTGAAAATGTTAACAGTTGCCAGCAATTAAGCGGCTAGTGCATACGTTTACGAAAATAAATCCAATTTTCAGTCCTCTTGTCCAAAAAATAACTACAATACTCGTTCTAAAGATCTAATCTCACCAAACGCTCAAAGCACTTCTTTGTATGAAAAATCGTAGTACAGTGGGTGTAAAGTATACAATATGATTCCAATAACTCTTAAGAATTTTACAAATATTGAAGTATTCAAAAGTCAGCTGAAAAAATGCTACTTCAAAGGACTTAATTGTTTCACCTACCAAGAATTCACTTATATGAGATCTTCAACTTTAGCAAATTTGGTTATAGTGTTTACTCTCAAGTGATTTACTTTGAATCACCGAATACTTGACAAATTGTGTGTTATTTATATTATATTGACTTTTTTATCTTCTGCAACTAGTCACATTTATACTTCTATTACTTATGGATGTTTATCAATACTTTTTGCCTGTTTGTGTTATTATCTTAACGTACTTTTGAAATATGGTTACATGTAGTGATTTGCATTTATATTTTTAAATTCATTTTCGAATTTGACATTTTCTTTGTTCATTGCGCATTGATCGATTTTTTCTTTCAACTGTACTTTTCAACCAACGAATAAATATTATGATTATTAGTATCATCAGAATCTCGCCCCATATTATCATCCAATGAAGCCAGAGTTACAAAGCGATAGAGGTATAGAAAGTGCCAATTAAAATATAGGTAGATTAGGATCTGATAATCTAGTAGTTTTTCATGTGAACGAAACTCAAGTTCATATTTTTTCCTGGTCAGACCTTAAGATTTCTAAGTATGATGATGTCAGGCATTCCTGTTCCAGTGTTTTTCGTCATACCACTTCATACTTTGTATATGTTTATATCTCGTGAAAGTTAAAAGAATAGGTCTAGTTGATTGCCAAACATTAGGATATTGCTAATTGAATTTGATGCACTTCTATGACCCACCCGGTATAATATAATTAATTTCTGTTAAGAAAATATTCGACGTGTACAAGTAAAATTCTTGATCAGTTGACCATTTAAAAACTGATCCATTTCTTTATCACGTAACTCTGTATAATGAAAACAATAGACCTGAGGACATAATATAACTAGCCCATTTTCACAAAGTGTTCATGGACGACGAGAGAACGAATTTCAGGAAAAATTGATGCAAAAAGTATGAAAAACTTGCATGACATGACATAATCATATAATACACAATACACAGTTTTCATTGAAATATCTTTGTATGTATTAATAGCCTATTTGTTACGCTCCATTTCATATTTCAATATTCTCATGCGAGTAACATCGATATTTTGATATCCACACCCGTTTTGCAGCATATTCAATCCAGTGCGTAGGTGAACGAGTTTTGAGTTCATGATATGTGTTTGATGAAAAACTACTCTGCTTGATACTTTTTCGGTACAGCTTCCGATAACGAGACATATTCGCCGGGATATTCTCTGCTCAATACAAAAAAGAAGCGATAAAAAATTGAATATGTGCTGTTAAAATCAATACTGAGATCAAAATGATACTGAGGGTGCCTAGATACCAAATGAAACACATCACCTTCGTGTAGAGGTGAAAAAGCCCCCAATGTGAGCATAAACTTAGTTTCTTTGAATTATAAACGAATTATATGTAGCTATAGATAGCTGAGCATCGCTAAAGTCGTACACTTCTGAGTCTAAGCTGACTTGGGACTAAACAATCCCTGAGACAACTGGCAGCGAACAAACAGGTCACTTTGATATGGGTGCCAGGTCATAAGCGAGTTGAAGGTAACGAGGAAGCAGATTGCCTTGCCAAAGAAGGGGCAAATACACAATTTCCCGGCCCAGAACCCTTCTGTGGACTCGCCAAGGCCCACTTGAGAGAAGAGTTCCGACGCTGGGAAGCAGATGAAATGAAATCTCACTGAAATAAAGTGCCAGGACAAAGACAAGTGAAAAGGCTAGTGAGCCTTTCGCCAAGGAAAGCTAAACAGCTTCTCGAGTTGGACATAAAATACTTGAAACTGGTGGAGGGACTCCTCACTGGACAATGCCCTCTGAGGTATCACCTGAAAAAGATAGGAAAAACAGAATGATACTTGCGGCCACAAGTAATCAAAGTATGAAGCAGTGAGAGGTGGTTATTCCATAGGTCTGTTCGCTGTTTATGCATGAAATTTATATTGTACACTACATTTTCTTACACCCACTGGTCGTTGTAGATGAGTGTAGTGAAGTGGAGTGTAATTAGTTCAACATCTGTTCGGTGTTTTTATTCTGCTTTATGCCAATCCTAGGATTTTGATTTGGAGGTTATGCTTATAATTATTTTGTATTTATTTGTTGCTTGACAATCTTTTGAATGTATCAAACATGCGAAGTGATAATGAAATAATAGAGAATATCATTGCGAATTAGGACGATGAATTGTTAACAAGTTCATCTGACGATCAATCAATGGCATTGATGTCAAATCTTTTGATGCTTTCGTAAATGGGGACAAAAGATTCCCGGGTAACAAATATAACCATTACGTACTTTGTTGAAGAAGTTTTCAAAATATATCATTATATACATCTAACCTCATATTATCCAATATCCATTTACACTACACTTATCACACCTCCTCAAAATCGATTGTAACAACTGGTTTTTTCGTGCTACGATATTTTAACAACGAACATAGTGTAAGTGTACACGGAAAATCACCGAACGGTATCAGTGTTACACAATCTACTATTCTGTACAATAGTGTAGTTAATGGAGACACAGCGAACAGACCTCATGATGTGCTGATTTTCATCGCTATCCGAATGAGTTCCCGGCGACTGAAGACAACATTGGAGACAAGATTCCAAGTATATGTACGTAGTAACCCCCAAATAATGTGTACAGATGCAGTGAGTGGGATCAGGTGTACGTAAACCCTTCAACAGTAATTATCTCCTACCCCAGATTATTTCATGAATAGCGAACATCCTATTCGCGTCGTAATTATTGAAATATTTGGGAATTATCCTACACGTGACACTGAAGGAATAATGTCTGCAGGTCTTGTAGCCAGATCAAGTCTTACACAGCCTCACCACAATACTACTATACTAGTATGCAAAAATCTGACTTACAATCTCCATCATCAAGAGATATTTTTGATCAATTTGATATTCACCAAGTATACTTGACTTGTCCATAAGATTGAATATTCTCGAATTTCAATAAGTTCTGCAAATAATGAGTTTTAAAAAACATCATCTGGAGAATTAGTGGAGAGCCAATTCAATGAAAATTTTGACTCTGCAACGAATCTATCTAGCTCGAAAAACATTTCGACTGCCTCAAGAGTGGGATGTGATTCATCCAGATAATTCTGGATAATAGAACGAAGATCATCGTTGAGTTCTTCTTTCATGAGTGTTCTTTGATGAACTGTCAAATTAAAACGACTGAAATGTGTATTCCACAATATATTATTTAGTTTTCCAACAATCATAATCACTTCCAAACAAGATGATAACTCATTGGAGGTATTGTCTCCGTTTTTCCAGCACGATCTATTGTTCTCTTTTTGGAATTCACATTCACGCATAGTCACAATCGAGAATGGGGTCAAACCCGGAAGAACAAAACTGTATTTTTATGCTAGGGATTTAATTTGTTGGCATAGGAAGTTGTTAACTTCACCACAGCGATACATTTTTTGTGAATCTCGTGGCAAGGGATCCGAGATAACATTTATGCTGCGATCAACCATTTGAGGCATCCTTTGATGTGCTTTTTGTCGGCGTTAATGATCCTGTTTCTTTTGTGATACATTTTTCAGATTGAGGGAGCTTGCAATTTATTTTCTCTTGATCTCAGTACAGGAGGAATGTCCCTACAAGGAATGGGAGACTGATGATGTCTTTTTCTTTTCCAGATTTTGATTTGAAGGTAGCTATAATATAATCTGCTCGAATGAAATCATCAATAGATCCTGATTTGGAGGTATCCTTTTTTTATTTTCTGCTAGCTCAGCTCCATCAAATATTTTAGGGATGCTGAGTCATTGAAAGATGAGATGAATTCAACACATTTATGAAAGCGTAGAAGGGCCACGTATTATTTGTTTATTGATCAATTGAGAATCCGAATCTCATCTCGGAATTCCGACTAAATCATAATGAAATTGAAATGAGTGTTGAAATGTGAAAATATACACAGCGTTCTATATGATGTGAATATATCATCTGTAATTTTGAATCATCCTGTAATTAATATTTTGAAAACGGTCATATATATAAGTTGTTGAAAGTGTGATGAGGATCCATGAAATTATATTTTATACTGAGTTTCTGGTAGATATAAGCGGCAAAGTTGTATCGTTGAAAATATTTCAGATAGATAGATCATGTCGATTTTTGTAAATCTGTTTTCCAATCCTATACAAACGGGCGAATTATTCAGATATTTTGATTCCTTATACAGTGCGATTCTTTCATAAAAACAGGTTCCATGTTTGGGAGGCTTAAAAAGTTTCGAATCTGTCATCTGTCACTGCTCGCAGAGAAATTCCCTCTACCTTCAAATGTAAATAGTTTCGCTCAAAGCTCGTGATTCAATTTTTTTTGACCGATTGCTATATTCAGATGTGGCAATCTCTTAATATCGAAAAAAAATCGTTATTAATGGATTTTATACACGGCGTGACAAAAACTCTAAACGAATAGTTATGATTATACATATTTTCCTCAACAATTAGCATTTATATACGGAAACATTCAGGGTCAAAGCTGTCGTAGATGTGAAAAATAGTCATCGAATAGCGAATAATGGAGCATGGATTTTCTGCCTCAATTCTTTCTTCTGATTTATTATGACTAATACGTACCGGCCAGGTTATTTTATAGTCCTGCAATTTCCATAATTACATCCGCCTCATAAATACGAGAGCTCAATTTTACCCCACAGTTTTTCTGAAACTTTACCAGCGTAAATCATTAAGCATGAAATATTTTAGCATATGCGGCTGCACCAAAATATTTCAATAATTTTTCTATGAGCCTCTGGTAAGAGAACCCAAACTTCAATTGAAATCCAAGGGGGAGGTTGAAGAGGTAACTACCCCCTCCCAAAAGGGGATGAAGAAGTGAAAATTGATAATAAAATGAATTGGAAGCAGCTATTATGATATTCTCAGTGCTTTTTTCGTATAGCGTCAAATTAACCAGTACTTTTAGTTACAGTAGATTATATTATATTGAGCTCCTGAATATCCGGTATTCAAAACAGTCAATTCCAATGCATAACTTTCCGATCAAACCTTCATTATTAAAATAAATTCTGTATAAGTAATGACCATCGACCCTCAAAACTTCAATAGTTATCATATCTCATGCAAGCTTCATTGTTTTCGATATAGTTTAGTATAACCATTCAGATAATTATTAATACGTTCAATATATCATATCAGTGAAAAAGCCAGAATTATGTGTGTACACGTTAAATATAGTTCGACATAGTTGGTTAATAACCCATTCTAATCAGTAATATTATCATTTCCTCCTCATCACGCATGGGCTTCGATGAATAATGTATAGGTAGGAACATATTATTATCTAGTATTGATTCGAGTTTTATTGTATGGGAATATTTCCAAGAGTACTATGTAATAAGTCCCCTCGTAAGTCCCTTACAATAGAATATGCGTATTGTACCATTTTCAACATTTTCATCATTTAAGGAAAAACTTGGGATATAGGTAATCTTGTTATTTTCACATTCACGATAGGTTACAATGTGATTTTTGATTCATCCATTATTTTCCTGCTGGTTCTCCTGCTTTTCACCAATAAGCAAACTCAGTGTACTCGTCTGTAAATAATTGTAAATTGTCTCGAGTATTCGCTAAATAGTCAAAATTGCCCTTGACCAACAAATGACCTACGTATTTCATAAAATTTCCTGGACATAGGTAATTGAATGAACTGAGGTCAGTTCGGATCAGTTTGTCAAATCTATAATTGAATTCATATACTGTGTGACCCATTTTTGATGGAAACACCCCCCTTAAATTTGAAGTTGTAAGCAGATTTTAATAATTTTTTTTGAAATATCAAGTACTAAAAGGTCTACCTTGGGTCAAAATTTGAAATGGTCATTCCAATTTTCAGGGCACACTACGATATTTTTTTCTTAGTCGAAAATCGAGATTTTTTATTCGCGGTTTTTTTTATTGAAAAAATCACTGCGCCACTGGTTTCAGAGTGCCTCTAAACAGGTGTGACCAAAATTTCATGAAAAAGTAAGTTACGTTAATTTAAATTTTTCCTTCATTATTGGTTGAATTGTGTGAATGTAATTCCGTTATTTTATTTAAAAAAATTTACGCTATTGTTGAAATCATAAAAAAATATTCTCATGGCTATATCTGTTGATAAAGGGTGTTTTTTGTGACTGTTAGCTGTGTGAGTTTTCGAATTGTTGAGTTGTCATAACTTTGTTATCAATGAATATTTTTTCATGAAATTTTGGTCACACCTGTAAAGAGGCACTCTGAATCCAGTGGCGTAGTGATTTTTTCAATAAAAAAAAAGAAAAAAATATCGTAGTATGCCCTGAAAATTGGAATAACCATTTCAAATTTTGACCCAAGGTAGACCTTTTAGTACTTGACATTTCAAAAAAAATTATTAAAATCTGTTTACAACTTCAAATTTTAGGGGGGTGTTTCCATTAAAAATGGGTCACACTGTATATGGGGAATTGATGAAGGATCAGAATTGGATTTTTCACGTATTGCTTGACCTCGAAATTCTAGAGAATCGCAAGTAATTCCAAATATTTCAAGAATTATTGAAATCTTGATCGAAAATCATCAATTGCAAAAAACATTTACATATCATGCTGGAATTTACTTACCATCTCTTGAATTTGAAGAATTGACGCCAAATCAACAACAAGGATACAGAAGAAGAGGAAAATATCAAAAGAACAAGATATTTATCATACCAATTTTGTATAAGTAAAATCTCAAGGAGTACCTAAATCACCAAAAAAAATTTGACACCAGACTAGGTAGGTTTCAATAATCGAAATACTACCAGATACCTCCAAATGCTACCTACCAGTTACAACCAGCATAATGAGTGTCTTTCATATAACTTCCAGATATCCTGAATATTCTTGAATATCATGTGCATGCATTTTCCACTACTGCACTTGATTTTATACGAAACCCTCCTTTCAAGTGGGCTTTGCAGCGTCCACAGAATTGTTCTGGTCTGGTTCTTTGGCAAAGCACTAGCAGTTAGCCTTCCTAGTTGCCTCAACTCCCGAACTATATACTATTTGATACTTTTGAGTTTGATTGGATCTGATTTTGAGTGGTGTTTTCTCGAGATGAAAAATACATCCCACAGTACGTTATTCGCTACAAAAGCTCTCTTTGTAGAGATATGAAAGGGAGCATTCCCAAAAGGGCATAGAAGTTGAGCGATTGTTGTCAAGAAGTTATACGCACATTCGAAAGTGATAATAATATATCATCATAAAACGAACCCATATACATTCTACCTGATCACAAGTATCTAGTTTCGCCATCAAATGATGCAACCTGGTTACAAGCAAGGGCAAAAAGGTCACAACAATATCCCGAAATGGTATAAAGCACGCAACGTGAAGTTTCGTCCGAAAATTGTCCACAGAAGTGCATTTAGAGCGTCGCGGGGATATTGTTAAACTTAGCAATAAAAACGAACGGTGATGGTCAGCGTTGAGATGGAACTTTTTGTATATCCGCGAACGGTACGACGAAGCGCATTCGCGAATAGTCAGTAGTAATACCACAAGTGATTGAATTTTCGCGATAAGTCTATTGATTTATTACATATACGAAGCTGAGTTGCTTGGAACTACAAGCTTGGCCAGTATATTTGAGAGCAAACGAACATTGGAACAAAATATACAAATATTGTTCTCATTTTGATGAAAATGATGACATTAAATGAAGGTGGAATATATTTTTCCCGAATAAGCTGTTATCGTCATCAAAATGGTGATGGCTTTGACAGTCTCATCACAAAACCTCATCCAAAATAAATTCATTATAGAATATCTTTGAATGAATTGGTACAGGAAACACACTGTTTTGTTATTTGGAGAGTAGGTAGCTATTGTCACCATGGCATCATTGTAATTTCGAAAAAAAACACGTGTTATATGGAAAATTCGTTACTAATTTCAATGTATCAATAAGTGTATGAATTCAGAGATGAATTCACGTCGATCAAAATCGGATTGGAACTATTTCTACTTAACTGACAATGTTGATGATGTTGATGACAGCGGGTGGCAATCCTCATCATTCACAACTTGCTACCAGAGATTACGGCTTGCATCACAGATGTTTGGGTTTTTTAAATTTTAGAATAACGGAATATTTCTCGGTTAATGCAATATTCAATATGATACACTGCTGTATTCCTGGTTGCGTGAATATCCGTTCTTAATGGTTGCATTTGAAATGACTACAATGTAGACATGTGATTTCAAATATCAATGGAATTGTTTGTGCAAACGAAAATAATTCAATAATTTACATGTGTATATGTGTATTGAATTGATACCAACTGAAATTATAGATACCGCTCAAGCTACATCATTGAAATTACTTCCAGCGAAATCGAGAAAAAATATTTATGGTCATGGGAATAATTCTTTACAAAATTCTTTGAAAAGTGCACTCGTTACGTTTCCTTCTAAACGGTTGCACGTGCAAAATACATCACTTTTTACACTTGTTGTTTAATAAACTATATTGAAAAGGCAATAATCTTACCTTGCAAAGAAAATGCGACAAAATAGACCACAAACTTTAACTCCATGGCAACGGACAACTTCAAACGTCTCGACCCTATCAACAATCCAACACCATCACATCTTCATTGGATCAACAAACTTGAATCCCCATTTTCGGCACACAATCATTCCAAACCATCTAAAACCACCATCAGAGAAGTCCAGCCCAAAACCGCATCACTCCGTACAACCTCTGTTTATTTGGAACGTTGATAATGAGATAACAATAATTGCTGACCTATGATGATCCCGCTTATCGGAAAAATAAGCGCGCTTCCGCGTATTTCCAGCGCCGCTTATCCAAAACCTTTCCGCCAAACGGCCAGCAGCGCACTGGCGTATCTTCACTCAAAATTCCCGCTGTTTGCGCATTCGGCACAGGTCGGCCGTCATCGGGCCTGCTCGGTCTCGGTGCACCCTGCTGCAGGCTAGATAGTAGATTGTCATCAACTCTGTTGTGGTTTTGATTGTTCGTTGTTTTGGCGAAGGAGAAAGTGTGACTCACATGTTTTCTCATTCCCCGGAATATTATTGCGGGTTGTTGTTGGTGCTGCCAACAGATGAGACACTCCGCCCATTTTGTTTGATATACCGACATCTGTTTTCATTGACTTCGGACCTTTGAATTTTGCGCATCGCAGTTGCCGGATAGCTGTTGTCACCGCTGGAACTACTGATGTGCAATGTTGCCATTTTAGTAATGCATAATCAACACCAATAATACGAATGGTTACCTACTTCTGAGTACTATATTATGAACAAGTTGTCTTCAGAAATAAGTTTCTATCAGGAATAAGGTGTATTCTGAATGAATTTTGGAATAAAATTCGCGAATATTTCGAATATATCCCATTCATTGTCATTATCAGGAGAAATAAAACACAATTCAATCTTCTAATAAATGATCAGACTCTGAATCCCTCAACTTGAAATGTGATACTTAAAGCATTATAGGTATAGCAAAAATGGTGGTATTCTCATCAAACTATTTTAGCACCAACACTATTTCTACTTCACATCAACGATTTGTTGCAACTTCATGTCCTATACACAGCTTTGCGGATGATAGTACCCTCCATACCGCTTTCTCTTCCAGGGCTCCTATATCGGCCCGTCAAAGCAGAAATTAACGAGGAAGTAATGTTAACAAAATGGATATGGCAACAATTCTCGAGTGGGGATCTAATAACCTGGTAGAATTCAATGCAAACAAAACACTAGCATGTCTTTTCTCTAGAAAAGCCGATCTCACTGTGCCCAACATAATTCAGTCAGGAGTAACCATACCACTGAAGTCATCCATTTCGATGCTTGGCGTTACTATCAGCAATAACCTTTCTTGGGAAAATCAAGTGAGGTCCATTGCCAAAAGTGCATACCAAAAACTTGGTTTTCTGTTTCGAGTCAAGAGCTATTTCACTTCCAGTCAGCTGCTTATGATCTATAAGGCACAGATCCGACCTGTCCTAGGATACTGTTCCCATATTTGGAGTGCGGCACCTAAACATATGCTGAAACTATATTGAATTCTATTCAAAAAAGGGCAGTTCGTCTCGTCGGTGATGCCTAGCTTACAAACTCGCTCACTTCTCTGGAACACCGTAGAAAAGTTAGCGATTTATCTCTATTATATAGATATTTTCATGGGCGAATCTCTCCTGAAATATCAACAATCGTTCCTCTATTAGCAGTCTCTTCGAGATTAACCCGTCGATTTCAGTCTTCACTCCTCATCGTGGTTACTTTAGAGACCTGCAGAACGTTCCTTTCCAAAGACTCGTTCATCCAACGAACATCGAGACTTTGGAATCATTGCCTAGGGAGATGTTCCTCGAGGCAAACGAGCTCCAGAAATTTAAGAAGAACACCAACTCCTACCTTCTTTCCCTCATTGGTTCTCACGATGTTCTCTGATTTGAGAGATGATAAATGTTATAAGAGTGGAAGCACTGCAAGTTCGACATTTTATACTTAGCAACTGAATGGATATAGTTTACAACAAAGTTGGCTCTAGAAAAAGTCAATCAAAATGTTTTGACCACATTCCCCATATGAAGAAACAACTAAATATTCATTATTTGTAGCTGATGACAAATCAGGTTTATTCAATTTTCAAGTATGCATGGTTTATTTCGATATCAATACCAGAAATGGATTATTGAATATTTATTATATGATAGGAATGTAAGTGTACCAGTTTCTTGTTGAACATAATGAATACGATGTTGTTTTATTCTTAAATGAGTAAGTTCTTTCCGAAATTATGATCATATTACAAATCACAATGCTATAGTATAAAGGAACTAATTTTTAAATCCTAGGATTTAAAAAATCAACTTTATCTCCTATATAAGCACTAAAAGTGTTGCCTAGTATCATAGATATCAACCATTTTTTTGTGTCAGTAAGAAATTTCACGTTGTAGAGCTGATTTCAGAACAAAATTGGACGAATTTTGTGTCGGTTGCAGAAAAAGTATATTATTCTACTCGCTCATAATGGCTATTAACCACAAAGATGATTGCAGCAATCGCCTTTGGCTCGTACTGCAATTTTCATCTTTTCATCATTAGACTTGTGGCGAGCTAATTTCTAATGTGATATTTTTCATTTCTCCTAATTTTAAATTCGATAGTGTATCAAGTCTAGTTGCGCCATCTAAGAGACAACTTTCGAACTGCCACACCATAGTGTCGCAAATGCACTAGCTTTGTAGCTGAATGTAATCAAGTGATAGTTTGATCTCAACCTAGATGGCGGAGTGTATATAATCTTTACATTATTGCAAATCACAGTTTTTTATGGATATGGAGCCATATAAATCATATACTATATGATTTCTATGTATGGAGCACTAGTTTCAACATATATAAGTTACCCACTACTTATCTCTGGTCTAATAATCATGATTCTCAATAATTATCATGAAAGCAGGAAGTGGAATATTTGATTGGCTTTATAATGTTCAAACGTATTTGATTCTACTAACAAGTTATTATTTGATTGTGCATTCCCATTTATTAGCACTGGACGTTCCATAGACGTTGATTTTTGTCCATTTTTGGCTCGAATATCCGAGATCTGCTGGATTGGACGTACATTTCAAGACATTCTCGAACGTCCACGAAAAGACTTCCCTGAAACGTCCAATATACGATACGATATAGAGTTCGCTAGTTCGTATCATGAAATATAGATGTCGTTCCAATATTCTGCACGAATTTGACCTAATTGAAATCCATCAGTGTTTTCAAAACCACTAATGTAACAGAAAAGTTATCGATGAATAATGAGGGTAGTTAGGTGGGTACACCCACATAGTTTTGTAGAATGCCATTTATTCATACCTAACATAACTTGGCGTTTGAATGATGAATAAAATCCATTAACTGAATGGAATGAATTCATATGTCAAACATTTCAATAAAACCTCTAATGAACTCCACTCATCAGGTGGTTTAATATAGGTTTATTTGTTTGTACCGACATAAACAAAAATGTGGATTGACTCAGTCAAATCCTAGATATCAGTGTTGAAACTCCAGAGAAAATGGCCCGTTCAGAAAGTGACGTGGAATCAGTTATCAATACCCTGAAGATCATGAGATGGTTTGGAATTTGTCCCATGCACTTGAAGAATGATGGAATCCGCAGAACAAAGATGTTGATATGCAATGCTTACATCATATTGATATGTATCGCATATTTTCTCATCAAGCTTTATATGATAATACAATATTCCCTCGAATATCCCAGAACATTCGTCCAAGTCAGTTTAATCATTTCCATCATAGATCTGCTGATGGTGGCAGCTTGTATTTTCTCTACTGTGATGAACAGAAAGCAGTGGGAATGTTTGTTCAAACTGATAGACGAAATTGCAAAGATAATACAAACACTGAATCGCACAGAGCCTGGATCGAAAGTTCACTACAAATTATTCTACTGTTCGTTAGTTATCTTTTACGCTGCTTCAGCCTTCCTGCTGATGGATGCTAATTTTGCGAAGAGATCATCCTTAATGGGCTTGGCAGGTATCTTGATGAATTCAATCCCGCAATATTATTGTTGGTCAGTATCACTTGTAATATGCCAGATATTTCCTATTATCTCGAAGAGATATCAGATATTGACGATAACTCTGGAAGAGAACATGAGAAGGGACAGGAATAATCGATTTCTTGTTGGTGACCGATTGAATATGCAATTGATGTATATCAGGAGTATGCATGTAAAACTATATCGAGCTGTCAGATGTCTCAATATTATATTTGGATGGCCAATGTTCATTATCTATGGAAAAACTACAACAGTTTTGTCATTTATGGTCCTACTTTATATGGATAGGAATGTGAATATCGGTTCTAAAATTGTACATAATGCAGTGTTGGTTGCAGATTTCGTGAGTACCGATTTTCAAAACTCTTCTCAATTATCCACATTTTGAAACCGCGAACATCTCCTAGTTCAAAGGTATAAAGTTTCTTTGGATTAATTATGTCATATTCTATAGTTTCCTCATGAAGAATAGATAAAAATCGGGATTGAATCCGAATATTCATATCCAAAGATTCATATCGAATAAAATAATCATTACTCACAGTTTCCTTATTGAATGCTGCAGATATATTCAATTACTATATATATACAATGAGGACCAAAAAATCCGTCGTCTCCTCCGTAACTTCTTTATTTTACATTTCACAAAAAAATTGTTGGGTTTCATACAATAACATGAGTGTTATCCACACAGGGTTTCTCAAAAAAGCCGTCAGCAATAGAACAGATATTGATGATTTCAGTTCCATCTACACCTTTTGATTTGAATTAGAGATAATCAAATTATCAAAAAAAAGGGGTTGGGTGCATTTGATAAAACGAATTGATCCCATCAATATATTTCATATTATTTTCAATATGCGATTTTCGATATTATGTATTGGTTTCATTTTCAGATCAATTTGATATTAGTTGCGAAAGTATGCGAAAAGATACAAAAATCTACGCAAGATGTCATAAACGTTTTGTATCTTACACAAGAGAACATGCATGACTCCCCACTTCGGAAGGAAATACTTTATTTGGCTAGATTCTTCGAGAAAACTAATCCCATGTGTTCTGCTGCTGGATTATTCACAGTAAATCTGCGGAGTATACTGGCTATTATTTCAGTAACAATTACTTATTTGACCATCATCAATCAAACTCATTGAGTTCCACTTTTGAAACAAAAACAAATCGCAGATTTTTAGTATGAATAGCGTGTGGTCCTGTTAATCTATGTTCTTACTATCACTTATTGTGACATACCCTGTATTATATCAATCACTCGAAACATATTAGGATTCTTTTAATCGAAATATTTAGAGGGGGGGCTCAAGCAAATATTTTTTTTGCTATAGCTCTTAGAAAATTAAAATGTTTTTATGCACAGAGGGGTAATTTCAATTTTCCCGCCCTATTTTCTTTACCTACCAATGGATATTTTTTGAATTGTCATTTATTTTAATATCCTGTTCAGTGCAAAAAAAGTCATTCATCAGAAATTTTCTAATGAGGCTTCGTTAAAGAGATAATCGAATCTAAGTAAAAAACAGATTATTCATATGATGAAAATGAAGTTGAAAGGGTCTTGTCATTGAAATTTTTTCGTAGCAAAAGTCCTCACGATGATTGATTGTTAATATCAAATCGAATAATCGGTAAATTGTTTTTCGAAATATTGGATTATATTTTATCATTTCAATTTGCATCATCACATATACTTTTGATAAAAGCTATCGATTCACCAATCATAAGTGGGTAATTGAATTTTTGTTATACCAGAGACGGCTTCAGATCGGTTCTTATCAAATTTCAAATGTTTGAGAACAATCTGAATAAAAACAACTATTATGATTGCATTTGATCCATGATTATCTCTCGTCAAATAGATTAATACTAATCATGAGCCCATATTCATGAACCTCGAACACCATATAATCTAAAAATAATTTCAGGTGACAGTTATCATGAAATCGTATAAGTCCAACATAACATTATTAAAACTTTGTTATAGACCCGATTTTTTATTCAATATCGTGGAGATGTTACATTATTGACATGAACATCAGCATATCAAATAATTACATAATACCTACAATGAAGCTGTGATCAGCCGTTATGGAATTAGAAATAACTTGAAACGGACCTGTGAATTATCAATCACTATTTGATCGCACTCAACATCCATCAAGCAGAGGGAAAATAGCTCATAACATTCAAGTATCTCTAACATGGCAGTAAGAATTTTTTCGATTTGTGCTCTTATATTGTTAACCACAGTGTTCTCGTCGATAGCGAATGTAAGCAATGCCAATTTGTGATCTTCAATAATTTGAGATTTAAACAATGCTTGATCATTTGTGAACAGCTCATCATACTACAGATTATCAGAATATCACCATTGCTGTGATGAAAACTAGGATATAGTGAACAGCAGTACCTTGCTTCCCAAATCATGTAGGGAAATAATGGTGTGATGACTTTGGTTTGAGCGATTCATTTATTTAACAATATGCATTCTTATCTATCGAAGGATTCAGAGGATTTGGTGATTCAACTAGACAATGGAAAAATTCGCGGTCATATACTGAATAGTTGGAAGGGAAATTACTACTACGCCTTTCAGGAGATTCCATACGCAGCACCACCTATTGGAACAGCCAGGTTCCAGGTAGAAGATCAAAAATTCTATTATGAGAATATCATAATTGATGAATGCTTTCACTTCCTTTCTTGCACAATCAACTATCCAAACTGAACAACAAAATTATATGAAGATGAAGTGTCTGATAATGATTTGTCTAGCTAGGATGAGTTGGTATTGCACCATACTCCAAAAAACAATGAATTTATCTTCTGGAATGAGAACAGAGACTCTTTTACAGAAAGCGAGAGAGGTGGAACCATGGGAAGGAATACTAAATACCTCTAGTTCCTCGAGAATTTGTTTTCAACTAGATCACTATTACGAAAGTCTTCATTATACAGAAGATTGTTTGCTGTTGAATGTGTATAGTCCTTTGGTGAGTTTCAAAACCTTCGTTTAAACATTTAGGGCCGGTTGCATAAAGATTTAACAGACGATTATAGTTATTTATTTATTAAGGGAATTATGAGGGCCTTAATTACCGATGGCAAAGTTTGCGTCCCGAGGGCCTCTGGCCCGAGGGACAGCAATTGCCAGAGGTTATTAAGGCTCTATAATTCCCGTGGTACATAGATAATTTCATTTTTGACCGATTTTCATAACAATATGTCCATATTTAGAACACAATAAATGTTTAAATTCATAACCTTTCTGGTATATTTGAATTAGGTAGCGTTGATTGTAGCATTGTTGGTTGTTGCTAGGTTGTCGCTATGTTACATGTTTATAAGCAAACTTTCTTTATCAATCAATGTTTTTCCGTTGAAAACGTCTTTATTTTTTACCACAAATCGATGATCTTATTCTGATATAATGGAGGATATTATAAAAAAAGCGGAAAAAGCAAGACAATCATTACTTCCATCCAAAGTGAAGTCCTATATCAAAAAGAATACAACTTATATCTGAAGTGGCTGACACAGAGAAATGTTATATCAAGAGATGCCAACGAAACTGTCTTTCTGGCATATTTTCAAGAACTGGTAAAGTATTTTCAGTATTTTCTGGTAGATTTGGTAATAATTGTATTTATTCGTTGTAGTCAGAAACGTTTAGCCCAAATTCGTTATGGACTAAATGGTCAATGCTCAAATCGATGGTGACCATATATGAGAAAAGAGATATCACCAAGTTCAACGAACTAGAGGCTTTTTTGAAACGGAAAAGTAAGGGGTATAAGCCGAAAAAGTCTGCTGTCTTATCTCCTAAAGATGTCATCAAATTTCTAAAGGACGCCCCTAATGAAATTCATTTATTGCATAAGGTAATTTTTCTCTCATAATTTTCTTTTTCGTTTGTTTATTTCGTTTTATTTGTTATAGGTTGTTCTAATTATGGGTTATTTTGGAGGATGCAGAACTCAGGAACTTCTAAATATGAGTATAGCAGATATAGAGGACCGGGATACTGTTATGGTAGTGAACGTACCGGAAAGTAAAACTGGTGTATCGAAGAAATTTACAGTTTTGGATGAAAAAGAGTTCTCTGCTTTGCCTTTATTGAGACTTTATATGTCCTTGCGTCCTGGTAGAAGGTACAAAACGATTTTTTTTGAGCTTCCGACAAAATAAATGTACAACTCAGCCAATTGGAAATAATATGTTTGGCAAAATTCCCAGCAAAATCGCAATGTATTTAGGATTGCCAAACCCACTAACCTATACGGGACATTGCCTTCGTCGCACTTCTGCTACTGCCCTAGCCAATGCAGGAGCAACTATGACAAACTTGAAAAGACACGGAGGTTGGAGAAGTTCCACGGTGGCAGAGGGGTATCTGGAGGACAGTATTGAATTGAGAAATAAAACGGCGCGTATGCTGTCTACTTTGCCATCAGAAGAGGCAGGCACCTCGACTGTAGTGAACAGCAACAGCACCACCCATAAAAAAGAAGAAATTGTTTCCAG
Organism: Chrysomela aeneicollis; assembly: GCA_029955515.1. NCBI lineage: Eukaryota > Metazoa > Arthropoda > Insecta > Coleoptera > Chrysomelidae > Chrysomela > Chrysomela aeneicollis. Next base: position 32,387,763 of record JARUHQ010000001.1, read on the forward strand.
CAGCGGAAGTAATTTTCAGGGAATAACATTTGAAAATTGTACATTTATTATTTGTAATGACGTGAATAAGGAAAATATGTCTTAGTTTTCATTACATATAAACGTTTATAAGCATTTCTTGTATCATTTTCACGGTATTTATTATGTCAGGACTCTGATAATGTGACATTCATACATCTCTTGGGAATTGTTCATTCATTCATTCAATTATTTGCAGCTTCAGCTTTCGTGGTTGTTTCGATATTTCTTGAATCATTTCTAACTTCTTAACAGAACCCAATAAAACTTTTCTCTGAGCTTAGACAAAATTATGGAATTTGACTCAATATCAACCTGTATAACTTCGGAGAGGATTGACCAGATTCAATGAAATCAGGATGATTTGATGAAACAAAACTGACTGAGATGTTATTTGATATGTTTCATGTGGAAACTTCATCAGATTGTCTTTCAGAAACCAAGTAGCGAAGATAAACTGCCTGTTCTGGTTTGGATTCATGGAGGAGGCTTGAGTGGCCAATCTGGTGCTTATCAATATTATGGACCGCAATACATAATGGATTATGGAATAGTCGTAGTTACGTTCAATTACAGACTAGGAGCATTTGGTGAGTACCTATATATATATATCCATGCAAGTTCTAATTTTTTCCGAATATAAGTTTAGATCCAGTATTTGAATGAATTATTATAATTTGTGGATAACTCTTGGATTACAAATTGCTTTCAGCTACAGATCCATTTTCCAGAGGAGTAGAATTCTGAACTAGTTATTATAAAGTAATTCACCTGGCCGTTAAAGATATATTGCCATTTATTTACCTGGATTCTTCTCGACATTACTTTGAACAAAGTTAAGAGAAGGCATCAATTATTCCATTTTTGACTCTACTAGGCAGCTTACTTTCTAGGGTTTACAACCACAGAGGACGATGTGATTCCAGCGAATATTGGTCTCAAGGACCAAAGATACGCTCTGAAGTGGGTCAAAGAGAACATCCACGCATTTGGGGGTGATCCAGATCATATAACCATTGCTGGAGAGAGTGCTGGAGCATTTAGTGTCGGCTTGCATCAGTTGGGAGATTGGAAAGGAGAAAAAGGTGCTGGTTATTATAACTAGAACCCTGCTATTATTATTATAGTCAATAGATTCTGATCCAAACTATTTCCAGAGTTATTCCATGCAGTTATATTAGAAAGTGGTGCAGCCCTTGGTGATATGAGACAACCGAATGCTAGGGAGACTGCTTTCGATTTGGGACGTCAATTAGATAAAGAGTTCAGTTCCAATGATTCGAAAGATCTTCTCATGGTCTTGCAGAAGGCATCCCCAGAAGACATATTGAAGGTTAGTGATACTGTAACCTTACGCGAAGGTATTGTATATTACTTGAGTCGTTGAACCTAACAATTTTTTAGATGATGGAATTGAAGGTATTCTCATTCAGATTTTCACCTATTACGCAACTAGGTCAGAATTCACGAATAACCTGACCCTCACATTTGACGTCTGACCCTTGACCTTTAACATTTGACCCTTGAACCTTGACCCTTGACCCTTGACCCTTGACCCTTGACTCTTGACCCTAACAAAACCTAACCAAAGCCAGTATTTTTTATTTCTATTGCCTGCAACACCAATTTAGAAATATTCTATTCAGGTTAACAAGCAATACGGAACGGTTATAGAAAAAGATGGCCCATTTGCCCATGCTGGACTTCAATCATTTATGGACGGAAATATCAAGAAAATACCCTCCCTTATAGGTTTCAACTCAGAGGAGAAAATTTCAGTTGGTGAGTGTGTGATCTCAAAACAGTAGGTACGAGATATTGTACGAAAAATTCAGCACATGAACACTTCATAAACATCTAGTGGATGATGAACAAATTTTCATGGGGGTTCTCTCAATGACATATCATCAAGAAGATTGTGTGATTTTTAGGAAGGAAGAAGAATATAGAAACTCTGAGACAATATGACGACAACCCATCTTTATTGATTCCAACATATCTTCACATGTCTTCAGAAAACAGAAGCATAACTGGAGCTCTGCTGAAGAAAGTTTATACGAATACTTCGTTTGAAGAAGATCTGGGGGCTTTTGTTAGAGTAAGAGCAACATAAAATACTCTTATCGAACTTTGGTACAAGGATTGTTGGGTTTCTAGTGGACCAGTGATACTTGGTTGGTGACTGGAGCTCTCAAGCAAGTGGAATTGGGCAGTACACAATCTCCACATTATTTATACCAGTTTTCCTATAAAGGAGATCTCGGAGGTAACAATTTCCCCCCAATTATCGTTCCAGGTGAATATGCAAGCTCTTTTTTGTGAATAAATCCAAGATTACCCAAGAATGCCCACATTATTATACTTTTATTTTTGAAAATTATTTTATGTAGGTTGTGGTACAGTTGAGCATCAAGAAGAGGTACGCTATATCTGGGATAACAGTACCAATTCCAATATGAACGAATATCCAGTTGAAGATCAGCTGGTGCATCTAAAATTTATTAAAATGTGGACCAATTTCATAAAATATTAGTGAGTGCTTATCAAATGAGATCGTTTCTGACTCTTATTCAATCTGAATTATTTTTTAGTGATCCAACACCAGAAGACGATCCATTGTTGAACATAACTTGGCCCAAATCCAATACTGATCTTGTGTACCTGAATATTAATACAACAATGGAAGTTCTAGATAACCCCAGACAATTCAGACAACAGAAGGCTATATTGGACTCTTTCATTCAACCACCTTTTATTTCTTATTAGTTTGGGGGGGTATTAATTAATATGGGTAATTCTGTATCAAGAACCACCTATCATCCATAGGTATCCAATTATTCCTGATGTTGAACTAATGAGAGAAGGTAGATGAATTATATTTATTGATTAGTAAATGTTTGGTACTAAAATTTCTGGAGTCGAAAATCATCGCACAACACGAAATATGGAATTGTTTGTGCTGGATAATTTAATACGTCCTCGTATATTTTTTTATGTGTCATGAAAACATGATACAAACATGATATGGAATGAAAAATAACTATCTAGATAAAAATTTTACATAGGTTATGAATTGAAATTGATATTCAATGAAAGAAACAACAGTTGCTTTATATCGTTCATTTATTGAGGATATAAATTACTACCTTTATTCTAATCTAATATATATATTTTATAAACGTCATTATCTAGTATGAATCTTGGATGGCTTGTAATATTCACAATAAGTTTTTGTACAATCAGATACATTCCTCATACATTGAAAATCTGTAAATATTGAGTATCATATATATAACTCTTCCATATAATGGCAGTGATGTTTGGAGTATCACTTTCATGGCAGCACTTTTCTTGAATAAGTTACCTACCTAGATACAAATACACTCTGTTCATAATTGTTTTTCTACATTTGACCAATCTTATGAATATGTATATCAGACGTACTGGCATAACAGTTTAAAACATCAACTCACTACTACGAAACAAGAACAGTGCTATTCAGTCAACGCAGAATAGTATATTATGATACAAGTTTTATAAGACGCTATTTTGTCGCACGCGTTGTTTGGAGTACGACGAGCGAAGCGAGGATTGCTCCAAGTGAACAAGTGCGACAAAGTGTCTTATAAAACGTGTGTCATATGCAATTTTTTTTATTTTGATTTGATTTGAAGAAAAAAATGGATTCAATATCGATAAATAACAGAAACATCTTTGAATGGTAACAATGATGACATTGAAATAATTAAAATCTGACGCACAATCGTAAAGCCCAGTTTACAGTTGAGCGATTTTTGCAATACCGGTGGTGAAAAATTCAATGTTGCTATTGTTTTTATTGGTCAATTTAGATCAAATGACACTCTGAATTGAAATTTACCAATTAAAACATTGAGTTTTTCACTGCTAATATCACCAAATCCAAATCGCTCAAAAGTAAACTGGGCCTAACTCTTCTGACTTTTATTTGACAGTTCGATTGTACCAATCTCCGAATAATAAAAAATGCGTATCGAAATAGAGGCTATTTCGATACGCATTTGCGTTTCACAATGACTTCATTATACAACCAAAATAGAAAAACAAATTCATTATGAGCGATTTAGATTTTGGTTGTTGAACCCTCTCGATTCACCGGATGTCTTGGGACAATCCTATGCCAACCAGAATATCTTCCTCGTGCATAGAAAGAGACATTTTGGATAAAATGAAATAATTTCTTTCAATTCTGTTTTTGGAAAATACGAGTTATACCCATAATAATTAATCACTTAGTTTCATGAGCATCTTTACTTATCAGCTGGACACACCTTATTAAACCAATATTAGAATTGACCCACATATTTCTATTGTCCATTAAATTTGAAATGGTTCTGAAAGCTATTATCCACTTGTGTTAATAATATATTGGATGTAAGGCAGTTAGTAATTGAAAGAGAAATTCTACTACCAAAAATTCATATGGTTTACCATTCTGGAGTTGAACTTGCTCGACTCGATCGGTCCTCAAAATATAAAAAAGGACAATCAGAAATATTTGTGAAAGTGGACCATTTGATTCATGCAGACAACTATTCGTAGATACGAAGATACTGACTGTAGTTGCTCTTTTTATTTATTTGTCTTGTGAGGAAGTTTGGAACCAGTTTTTCTCATTATTCCACATGTAGAAGTTTTACAAATAATTTTAAATTGGACCTTTGTCCATCTCAATCAACGATTCATTTATTTTTAGAGGAGTTGAAATGTATATCGAATAATCGAAGCACGAGATTCTAATGTAGGTAAAAAGAGTTTCAGAAAGAGTACAAAGACCATTGACGTATAATAGTACATTACACAACGAGTGTGGAAAGTGACATATTTCACACGAGTAGTCGTTTAGCACGAGCCGCGTAGCGGTGAGTGCGGAAACGTGACGAGTGAAGGAAATGCACTTTCCAACAAGTTTTGTACACTATTTTTCCTACGACTCCGAATACTTTCATTTCGCGGGAGGTCTTGTCAAAAATGTAACTTGAGCGGTCTCTAGAATTTCAGGTGGTTTTGATTCAATATCAAGTACTGTTTATTTCCATATTCAAGATGATATTTGAATACTTCCCCGACAATTCCTCATTATGTGAAATACTGATTGATTGAGTTAGTTTAGTTTGGACAAATTTTATTGATATTGATACCAGCGTACATAAACAAACTTGACACCATACGCCTGCTAGCGCCAGTAATCACGCAACCAGGAATACAGAACCATAGAAGTATGTAGTTCGCAAGCGCGTACGAGTTACTCGAGTTAGTGCGTCCTTGACTCCTTGCAAACATCTGTGATACCAAAGAATCTTCTCTATGCTCGTGATATCAAACTGATGCAAGCAGCAAGCCGCTCATACAACTGTAGCCGTTCTCTTTTGAATGATTTAACCCTCTGTCTTCAACATCTAAATAGTTCCAGCAAAGGTTATAGGTTCCAGTTTTAAATAGAATTCAGAGGTTATGTATCAGACACATTGAAATTAATAGATAAAGAGTTCCCGGTATAATTCAAAACGAGACAGAAATTTCAATAAATAATATGAATTTGATTTGAGAACGCTTATATATTAACAGTGAGTACCTTCACAATATACCTAATTATTTATATCAATTCAGGCGACCGTTGTGATATTTTTCATATCAACACTAGTGCTTTTTTTCTTTCAAATAAACAATACCATGGTGATATGAGCTACTTTCTGAATAACGAAACAGTGTGATTATTGACGTTTTCATACGTGGTCGTAGGAAAACACATTATACGTCCATTTTAAAGACCTACTGAATATAAGACTGTATATATTTGTTGTGATTGTTTCAACTTATTTATTTTATGAATGTTCATTTCTGTGTATTTCAACCAATATTTTATGTGACATTTTATTTATACAAGACTATATTCGAAGCTTTGTCAAGAAGATTTTCATTTTTGAAACAACGTATATTTATTATCATAACACCAGAAATACTGTAAACAACTAGTGGAGAAGATACAATTCAGGTATGTCCGAGGTTCAAATTGCGACAACTGAATGAAATTCATCTAAGAAAGTGATACTATGCTAGATGAATTTACAACTGTTCTCATCTCGTTATTTCGGACGAAATCGATTACAACGATATCTAAACAGACGACTCGTCTATAACGGTTATCACTCTATTCGGAAACACCTTCCATTTGCCATTTCCCCTTGGGACGCCGCCATTTTCTTCTTCATTGCTTCCTGTCTCCTCGTTCTGCGCCACCTTAGAACGGGCTAACGACCACCTTCTTCCCTTCCTGTCCAGTATGACAGGCATTTCCGCTATAAGATTGTTCTCGAACTCGCTCAGCATCAGATAATTCTCCACTTTGTTGCATGAAGTTATGCAGTCTCCTATGTAGTCTAGGTCATCTAGGAGGTTATCTGGGAGGTCCATATCGGCAATTCCTGGAAAATATTGGTCGGGAAGTTTTTTATGATATCACATAATTTTGGGAGAACGTTCAGATGATTATGGTTAAGAAAGGTGGGTGCAGATTGAACTCTCATTTCTGTCTTCGTTTTCCATATGACTGACTTCATTGAGATCATCGATATAGTGTAGTGTCTTCTAATCCAAAGTTTGCATAGTTTTTTGATAAGACAGTCTGTGTACAAGATTACGTACTGATCCAGTGAGTTCACATAAAATAAAATGAAATTTCGAATAATTAATAAGGTATTCAGTTATTTTTATGTTGGTCTTTTTTTTTTAACAAACGGATGACACTTGACTAGCTAAGGTCCCGCACACAAGTCCTAGATTTAACAAAGTTACTTTACATTTGAGTTGGTTTAAAAACACGTTTCAAACACTTCAGAATCTGAAGCTGAAGTCAAAATGCGGCACTTTTAAGAAAGTACTTTCGGGCTACCTTCGTTTCGTAAATACATCAACAATTTTAAATATTAAAATTTTGCTACCGAATGAAGTGTCAATTTAGTCAACTTTGTCTTCGTCTCAGTCTCAGTCTTTGTACTAATTTTAGTCTTTAAGCCAAGTTGAATCCATGCATTTACATAAGAGCATTTATACAACAATATTTGTCTTAGTCTCAAGTCTTCGTCCTAAAAACGTAACCTTGATAGTTCCTAATTTTCAACTTTATGTTTAGGACTAAGACCACGGAGTCAGAGTAACCACAGAAATATAATGTGTTAATAGTCTGTGACGATTTTTGGCAAATTTGCGAATGTAGAATAGTGCAAAGAACATTCTTTCATCAAAAAATACACACCGGTCGTGATCAATGTTTGATTATCCATACATGTTTTCACTTTTTCAAGTAATGACTATTTGTTTATATTGATGTCATTGTCTTAATGCCTTAGTATCTTGAGTTTTATAAATAGTCATGTCCTTATTCCTTAAGACAAAGACTGAAGACTGGGACTGAGACTTGAGATAAAGACAAGGATGACTAAATATACCCGAACACATAAACTAGTCCTTCTTTTAACTAAAACAGCACAACACTTGCATTTATAATTTTTAGTAGAGAAATTTTGTATTTTCAAAAAGATTCGCTCTTCAAAACATCAAGAAAACCCATCAAGCACGACGGGAGCTGAAAAATTACTCTGTCACATGTGCTGGGCACCAAACTAATGTATCATGGTTGTAAAAAGTGATCAAAGATCAAATGTCGAATGCAGATAAGCTAATCACGTCCTAACAAGAATAAGAAGTAGGCTTCTTTTATCAACTAGAATGATAAAGCCAAGAACAAATTAACCAAAAAGGCGTCGACAAAAAGAAATTAAAGGCATATCACTGTTATCAATGAGAACAACAAAGCCATCAATTTGAGGCTTGGTGACACAATATTGTGCACTTGTTCTTTTGTCTGATTGCCGCTTTGAGGAAGACGAAGAGTTAAATTTTGATATAAACGTGATGACCAACAGTCACAAACATGACTCGAAAGAGTTAAGTTCAGTAATACCGTGGTCACCGCGGTTTGTTTTGAAGCTAACGGACTTTTAAGTAGAGGATTCTTTGACCGCCGCGTTTTGATTTCAGATTCGTGATCAGGTCTTCAGAATACTAAAAATGACAATACGACCAATCGATCTTTTTATATGATCAAGGTGGATATAGTATGGTGAAACAGCTCTTCAATTGTTTTTGCAAAAAACTATCAGACAATTTGAGAAGCATATTAATATGTCCACGAATTGAATGAAAATTTCTGTTGCTTATGTATTTCTGTAGTTCACATCTGACAGTCATGAATTGACGTTACATTAAACAATGTTTTCAGTAAATCTGGAATATTTACTGATATTGTGACTCTTCTCAGTCTTGTTCCTCCTAGAACAGATGAAATTGATGAAGATATGACAGTTGCACAGTTTTTGATTTACCAACAGAAGGCACCATCTCAGGTAACTTCAGGAAATATTACCACGGTGACTCGTCAAAACACTCGAAGTAGGATAATCTATATTTCTGTGAGATAACCACTGAACTCTCTTAGCCTATGTTCTGTTTACGTTCGGTTCTGATGTAAAAGGTTTACTTACAGCAGATTTTCGAGAGTTTTTCTGGTAAAATCCATGTGAAATCTTATCGTTTTTCTCGTTTCACTCATTGTTTGGTGACAAACACACAAATGTCAGTAATGTCGCAAATACGAAAACAAAACATAAACGATAACATTTCGAAAAGTTCGAGTTGTTACTATGAGGTATTGTGAATAAAGTAGGCAGTCTATAGTTTTTTTCAATTGCTTGTTGAATAGGAAGCTGTTTCACCTTGTATTATGATCATCAAATCGAAACTATCACCGTGGTCCGAATTGCGCTAATTATTCTGAGCGCGCTCCGAATTGTCAATGCTGGTCCGAATCAGTTTGTACAGTTGGTCAGTTGAATTTGAATTCAACTGACAACCTGAATCTGACATCAACTGACATTATCATGGAAGAACAAGCGTTGGTGCCAGCAATAACTTCATTATTGATGATGATGAGCCCTCTACTATAATGTACTTTTGGTAATATCGCACAAAGATCGTTGATTTTGAGCAAGGTTAGTATTCTACTAACTTTGGGTTTTGAGACCTCGAATTGAGAGAGTTGTTCCTCTATACTCTACAAAAGAATTCAAATCACACTTCAGGTAGGTATGAAAATGTCTTTCAATGAGATCAACTTTGTACCTTTATTGTAGTGTAGAATATCCTGAAACATTCGAATATTTTTCACTCTTTTCATCTGATAAATGCCACAAATGTGACAGCGCTCAGACTGCTTCACTTCGAAACTGTGAGCACTCTGAGCGTGAGAAGTGATGTCATCCATGACGTCATAGTAAACCACAGTGCCATAATTGCGATGTTCTGAGCGCCATTCGGACCGTCAATAAGTGCGCTCAGAGCGCTTTAAGCGCAATTCGGACCACGGTGTATGACAAATCATAAATACAGGACAATGACAATCGGTCTGATTCTCTAGGGAAGTGGTTATCTCAACAACTGTCATTTGGGTGGCAAATAGGAAGGTCAGTTGTTATTTGAATCACTTTCCGAATTTTCAATTCTCTAACGTCAAAATGGAAAAAAATTTAACAACTTGTCATTGGTTTACCACTGATGAAGTGACTAATTTATCCACCAGATTTTACTGGTGGAAATGAAATAATAATTCATCATAAAGTTGAAATATATTTGAAGAGGCAGTTATGGAGGAAATTTGTTACAGTTTCCAGGATTTGAGTCGCTCAGGAAATAATTATATGGTAGGATAATCGATATTATTGAGAACCTATACCTTCCTACTGAAAAAAATATCATAAAAATATCTACATATATATGCTCAAGAAACAGATAGCATCCAATTATATAGAGCCTTATGAAATTATACAAACCAAGAATATTAATGTTAATGATGTCTCTGATAGAACCAATGATGTTCAACATGGTAGAATGTATTGCTACTGAAAAATTAGATACCTAGCTGAATCAATGAGCAATGATCCTGTGTAATAATATGCATTCCAGGATATATTTATACCTACCTCACTAGGTTCATTAACAAAACATATAATTATTATTCCTGCAATTATTCACGGAAAAATTGGCAGTCCCGGACACAGAAGACCAAAAAGTAATCTGTGTGAGTGTGTGCCGATATTTTCTATGTGCTAATACTACATCGAATCCAAAAAATGAGGTTAGATTGACGTTGAAATTGCAGGAAAACAGCAAACTATAATAAAAAAGAAGAGGAGTTACTAACTTTTCCGCATTTATTTACCACTGAGTGGAAATGTAAGAAATTAGCAACCTTGATGAATTTCGTATTTGAAGAATACCACATATGAATAGTGGAAAATCTAAAGTGGTTTAAATAGTAATTTACGTAACAAGTCCGGAAAATACTGTTTTTTTTGGATGTGATTCTTTCCGGCCTAGTCCGGGAAGTACGTACTTCCCGGACTAGGCCGGAAAAATGCCACTTTCTCAAAAAAAAAAAATCGTCTGGAAAGTACGTACTTTCCGGACGGTTGCCGAAAAAAGTAGTTGTTAACAACGTTACTAATGTATCCACTGTGTTAACCACTTTTTTAAGAATCGGACCGATTGACAAAACACATAATTGACAGTGACCCATCGATATAAACACCCCGACCCCTTCATTACCTTCCTCGGAGATGCAAGTCAGCTCCGGCTTCTCGTTCGACAACCCCAAGTTGTCAATCAACCCCCCGACGGGGTTGCCCCCCAAATCCGCCCCCAGCACGAGGGCGGCAGCCGCCGCCCCCACCGCCCCACTGCCACCTCCAGCGGCATCGTTCTCGGGCTCGTGCGCAAACGAAGGCCGCCTGCGCTGCGGACAGCTCTCAGAGACGCACAGGTGGCGCGTGCCGTTGGCGCGCGTGTGCTTGTGCCGCGATATCTTGCGCCTGTGCAGGTCGATGAGGAAGAGCGTAAGGCTGCCTATCAGGGCGCACGTGGAGCTGAAGTAGTAGCCGGCTCGGTCGCCGCACCGCTCGTTCATGTAGCCTGGTGGGCGGAGGGGGGGGGGGGACGAAGATGAAAGGCAAGAATTCAAATTCACATGAATTCAAGCATAGCTATTAGAATCCACCAATCAGAACTATTATATTTGCGCCTGCGTATTACGAAGGTTTTGCGACAACAGTCCGAGGAAAAACGAAGCTAGCAGACAGAGAGTTACATGCCAGCCTTTCGAGCTGACGTCCGGGGTTCGAATCCCATTATTTCTTTTTTTTTTTAGTCAAAGTCTTAAATATCTCTGACCGGGGCAACCAGTAGTTGAAGAGCACTTTTTTTTAATCGGAAAACCTGCAGCAAAGGGAACTCGCACCGATTTCGATGAAATTTTCACAGAAGCTTCCTGACATGAATATAAAACCATACAAATGAAAATTTTTCCGCGGAAACACTTCAGAATATTTCTTTTTTGGAAAAGTTTAGAAAATTTCAGTCCTAAGAATGTGCTTGAAATTTCAGTTACATTGTCAGTGGGGAATATGTAAGTTATACCAAAACATTAATATTGAGTCCCGAAATGGATTTTACAGGAAATTCCATGATGAAAAACTTCAAAAACTGTTATTTTCGCATTTTTATTCAAGCATAAATATGCAAAAATATCAATTCGCAATATCAATTGTCAAGTCACAAATGGAGAAAGCAATGTTGCCACGCTAAAAAAAAACTTATGCGCTCATTTCCTGATGAGTGCAACTCGTGTTTATGAGACTACTAACCTGAACGTACTAACCTATCAGTGACGGCCTAGATCACTATTTTCAGTAAATTTTTGAAGAAGGAAAATTTGTTGAAAAAAAAGGATGCTGAACGGGAAATTTCAACGCGTTGTATTTATTTGTTGAGACTACTAACCTGAACGTACTAAACTATCAGTGACGGCCTAGATCACTATTTTCGGTAAATTTTTGAAGAAGGAAAATTTGTTGAGAAAAAAGAAATGTCTGCTGAGAGGGAAATTGGAAGGCGCAATCACGCTATATTAATTAAATTAAACCTTACCTTACCTGGCCTCAACATACTAACCTATCAATTGAGGGCAGATAACTATTTCCGTTGCTTTTTAAAGAAGGAACATTACATTGAAAAAATCGGAAAACAATTAAAAAAATGTAGAATCTGTGAATTTTTCAAAACTTGGCAGCGTTGTCCCCTATATGTCATGACGTGAGTACCGTGACATTTGACATTGCACATCACCTGATACTTGGAATATGGAATATAATGAATAAAAATTCGAAAATAATTCATTTTGAAGCTTTTACTGGCAATGTTTTTATTGAAATTGTTTTTTGAGACTCGATTTTAACGTTTTGGTATAACTAACATATCCCCCACTGACAATGTAAGTACATAAATCAAGCACATTCATAGCACTGAAAAGTGATAAAATTTTCTAAACTTTTCCAAAAAAGAAATAGTGTGGAGTGTTTCCGCGGAAAAAATTTCATTTGTATGCTTTTATATTCATGTTAGGAAGCTTCTGTGAAAATTTCATCGAAATCGGTGCGATTTCCCTTTGCTGCAGGTTTACCTTTTTAATCATATTTTCCTCCCTCAGAGGTCCCGACAAATAGTGATCTAGTGATAGGTTAGAATGTTCAGGTCAGGTAAGTCTCATTGAATTAATATAGCACGATAGCGCGTTCAAATTTCCCTTTCTTATTCAATCAAATTTTCCTTCTTCAAAAATTCACTAATAGTAATGATCCCTGCCTTCGTCAATACCGCCTTTATCGATACCAACCATTTCGAACCGCCAAAACGTAAATGGTTGTTATTGGTGGATTTTAATGGCTAAGCTTGTATTCATGTGGATTTGAATTCTTGCGGATGAAAGTGGTCAATAGGGACAATGTGGGTGACAGTTCTCTACATACAAGGTGTTTCATAATATATGCGCAGGATTTCGGGATGTGACAGCTTGTCCAAAAATATGGAAGTTTTTATCTACTTATCCACCCTCTAAAATGCACCATTTTTGAGATTCAGAGTGTTGAAATAAAAAAAGTATATTTTTACCGCACAGAAGACTGCTTTTGTTAGTATTTTTCACTCACTACAGGAAGCAATAAGAAATATTCGACAAAAAGAAAAATTATTATTGGTATATGTTTTCACTAGAAATCACCACATTCTAGCAATAACTTTATTGTCTTGAAGGAATACATTCTCGATTTCTTATTACAAGCAGTCGATAAGCTTGGTTAAAGAATATATATACCTATTCATTCGAGTATATATAAACATATTATATATTTTTTTGTGTCTGTGTGAGATTGGGTAACTTCCAATATCTCCGTCCAAATTAACTACCATATATTATTTGTATCAGTTCACCACAATCTATTTTCTTTTGATTTTCACCGTATTTGATTAGGTTAAGCCTCTCATCTGAATTGGGATATACAGGGTTATTCAAATTCATTGGGATCTCGAGGTACAGAGAATTTTATATTGGGGCACAGTTGCGGAATTTTATTGGCTTTATTATGGTGAAAAAATTCTGCGATAGCTATTTTTGTTTTCTAAATATTCGAAAAAAACTGAATTTTCGAATTATTTATTTCATTTTATTCTTGCTTCATTATTGGAGATACAAAAAAACTGAAATCACTTCTTCATTGCCACATTTTGCGATATTCAAAATAGCTCCCTCAGATTGTAACTTCGACGTTTCGTCCTCTCGCAGCCATCAGTAGCGAGAGCTATCGCGGATTTTTTTTTCACCATAATAATAACCATAAAATTCCGCAACTTTATTCCGATATATCTCTTACGGTTCTCGAAATCCCAATAATGAGCTTCGAATTCGAATAACCCTGTATATCAATTGAAATAACCTTTATATCCAGGTTATTTCTACATTCTACATGGAATGGTTTATATTGAATGCAACGAAACGCAATCATTACACATACCTGAAAATGGCACTCCAATAACAATGGGTATGGCTTGAGAGCATTGTACGAAACCCCAAGTCCTAGCAAAGTTTCTTGCTCTCACTCTCTCATACGTGTACATTTTCAAAGAGTAGTGGTATCCCCCGCAAAAAATACCTGTAAAAATGGAGAAATGAAAAATCCGCCTAATCGGATGATTAGTAAAATGTAAGCCAGCAAATCTATATGGCCTGGGATGTACTGAAAGGCCAACCTGATATATGGATTTCACTCCCTTAGCCTAGAGGGGTGGTTGAGAAGCAACGTTTCTTAGAGTTGATGAATTGTGTGACAATGTTGATGATCAGTATTGAAATGCCAGAAGAGGGAATAATCCCACACTTGAATAAACTCACCATATATCCAAGCGAACATCACATATGCATGATAATTTCCACTGACGACTGTAAAGGCCAGTATGGAAAGGCCACACATGCACACGGCTGTCTGACACAAATACTGTCTGGCTATCCTGCATTCCGTTGAACTATGCAGAACCAGCGTGCTGAACACGACGCATCCAACAGTCCAAGCCAGACCCAGATACATTTGCAGGAACATCGTGGAATCTCCGAGACCTATGGATCATAATTAGAACATTTGAAAAAAAATCGTATCGAAATAGAGGCTATTTCGACACGACTTCATTATACAACCAAAATAGAAAAAATCTGTTTTAGCACTAGTAGAAAGAGAATAGTACATTGTTTACCGGGTAGGAAAAGCTTAACATTCCTGGGCGACTGTGAAGATTGCTAAGTCGAGGCGCAAGCCGAGACTTAGCAACACAGAGTCCAGGAATGTGGCTTTTCCTACGAGGTAAACATACTATTTTTCCGCAAATCGTTTAAAATTCGACAGATATTGATTGATTTAAAAAAAAACGCGATAATTTTATTCCCAAATAAATGGTGCTTTGAAATTCCTAATAAAATTACTTGGGCTACTATGAAAACGTATTGAGGTTGAATTGTCGAACTTTGGTGTTCTCGAAAGTAAAATGATAAGTGATGATGAAATTTCCATTCCTGGGACTCCTCCAGAGCTGGTTGAGGCAGTGAATACTGCTTCATTAGAATTATTGCCAAAGAAATCAAGAGAAAAGTACGAAAATGCATACAGACGTTTTATGGATTATCGCATGAGTAAAAATACGGGTTCTTTCTCAGAAAATGTTGTAATGGCATACTTCCTAGACCTCTGTTTAAAGATGAAATCTTCAACATTATGGGCCAATTATTCAATGCTGAAGTCAACCCTTGCAATTAAACACAATGTAGATATATCTACATACTCAAAATTTCGTTCTTTATTGAAACGGCAAGCTCAAGGTTATAGGGCAAAGAAATCTAAGATTTTAACGAAGGAAGAAATTGAAAAATTTATCCAGGAAGCTCCAGATAAAGAAAATTTAATGATTAAGGTAATTTACAAGGTTTTAATTTCTATTTAGATTGTACCTTTATTTATTTTTTAGGTAGCTGTAATATTTGGTGTTTCTAGGGCCTGTAGAATGGATGAGTTAGTCCGAATGACTGTACACGATTTAGAAGACCTAGAATCTAAGCTTTTAAGGCCGATTCAGATTCATGCATTTTCATGCAGGGTTTTTGAAGCACGTGCGATTTACAGGCACATGCATTTCTGACGCTTCTGCCTGAAAAAGGCATGACACTTCACATATGTGCATTTCGATTGCATTTCTTACCCAAGGTCATATTTTAATTGGTTTTTTCAGTATTGTCATTTCAAGTAAATCGAAAATTTCATCTCATTCATATTCTCGAGATTAAAATCACAACAGAGAAAGGCGGGAATGTATTTAAAACTTTACAAAATGATCATCAAATTCAAAATGAATCAAATGTCAAATTCAAATAAAAGATTGTCAAATATTCACCGGCTTCTAGGGATGTTTCAGCAAAAACGCATGCAATACAGTGGAAAATAAGAACTTGTCCTTATTCCATGCATGCCCACCACGTCACAGATGCAGGGTGGGCACGCATGAATCTGAATCGGCCTTTAATCAGCATACCTGATTCGAAAACCAACAAACCAAGATCATTTGTAATTAATCAGATCTACTTGAATGTTTATCGAAAGTATGTTTCGTTAAGACCAGAAAATATGAACAGTGACCGATTTTTCTTTAAATATCAAAGCGGAATGATTTGTAGACAAGTGGTAGGAATTCATCAATTTAGAAAAATGCCCAAAATAGTTGCTACTTATTTGAACTTGGTAAATCCGACAGAATACACTGGTCACTGCTTTCGTCGGTCTTCTGCAACAATATTGGTTGACTCTGGTGCCGACATAACTAGTTTAGGGAGGCATGGCGGATGGAAGTCATCAAACGTTGCTGAAGGATATATCGAAGAATCGCTTAATAATAAGGTTGAGGTGGCAAATAAAATTTTCACAGTACAAAATATTCAACAAAATAACCCTACCACCCCGCACGTGTCCAAAATGTTTCTCATAGTTCTAACAGTGTTCCTCCAATGTTCAATAATTGTACTAACTGTCAAATTACTGTAAATATAACAAATTGATCTTAAAAATGTATTCAGCAATGACTTGATGTTTTCAAAATATAAATTAATTCCTTATAAGCAATGTGTTTTCAATCATTTATGTAGAACACTAACTATAAGGAAATATCATTTCCTTACAGTAAGGAAATGACATTTCCTCACAGTAAGGAAGTCCTGACTTTTTCTTCAAGAAATGTTGACAGGAATGTCAAAATTTCCTAGCGATTTGCGGAAAAATACAATATTGAGTGCTGATGGATCCCAATTGATGGATTTCCCAAATAATGATGAAGATCTCCAGTTATTACCAGTAGATAGAAAACAAACTGATCTACCCCAAAAATATTTCAGTAGAAAACGTCATGGTTCATAAACTATCATTCCCCAATTCCATCCAGAAATGAGTGATTCTGATTAAAGCTCAATTTATAAACTCCGTTGCCGTAGCTACAGTTGACGCTGCCGTTGCAAAATGTATAGAGAAGATATTCGACGGCACCTGCGAGGTTTATGAACAGATGTTTATTGTTAGCATAGTCCATCTACGAACAGTAACTGCAGCGTCAACTGTAGCTACGGCAGCGTAGTTTATAAATTGAGCTTAATACCTTCAATTTCCGCCTGATATGCCAAATAGAACAGGGGAGTGTTGATGCCAAAAGCACTGATGCCAGTGGAGATCAACAGGATCCTGACTGTCTTGCTCTTCAGGGTGCTGAAGTCAAAGAACGGCACTTTGTCCTCGTACTTGTTCTTGTCTTTGATCTTGCGCTTTTGGTTCTTGATGTGGAGGATGGCCCTTCTCTGAGGATGGTACAGCGAGGCAGAACGGTAAAAAGTACCCAGTATGAAGGTGATGGATATGGCTCCTGTCACTACTTGCAGACCAAGGCGCCAACCGAGTGCTCTGAAAATTGAGACGATCAGAATAGGGTCATAAACCTCTAAAGCTTTAGCAGAATTGATGGTCGTTTTCCGATACTAAACTACTACCGATATGGTATCAAAATTAAATCGGAATATTCTTTCATGCTCGAGAAAATCGAAATCAAAAATAATTATTTGACAGCACTATATTTCTGCTGACGTCACCTGGTAGACCTGGTTGGTATCGTAAAAATATCGAAAATAATAGGGAAGAAGAATTTTTCGACATAAGTGATGGCAGATAGGTCAGATGACAATATGTCAATTTTTAATTAAAATTTTTGTCGATTACGAAACCACAAACGAAACTATTCAAAAGGGCGCATTAATTGATTGTTTATCGTCTATTTTACGCAAGTCAGGTATTTTATATGAGTTAATAATATTTCTATAAGATTTTCAATACCACCTCAGCGAAGTCAATGAGACGATTGAACTCAAATACACTATAAAATAGAGAAATAAAAATGAAGAATTAATTCAATTAATAACTTTATTGTCTGGGAAAACTAGGTTAGTGTAGTGGTGCATCTGATAATATATTAAATAAACAACACAAGTTGATATTATAATTGCATATTCACAATAAAATGTAAAGAAGAAATCTCATATATAAACTCACATCATAGATAATACATACTAAGAATAACTGAGGATTTAGGAAAATACATATATTATTTACATGAGTGCATGATAATCAAGATTTGGTTTATTATAGCTTATACCTATTACTGAAATACTTTCTGCTCACACTTCACAGGTTCTCATGATGTTCATGTACAAAGATTCAAAGAATAAGGATAAGAATTTCAACTTAGATCAAAATTATCTTCACAGCAATTACTTGCAGATGTAGCTGATGATATTTGTTTTCCTACTGCAAAACACCAAGTTTGTCTCATATTAACACTTGGAGTAGGAACAAATATGTCTTTCCAGAATCCACATTCGTGTTGCTACATGAAGCACAAGTCTTTGAATGCCTAAACTTTCTGAAAAAAGTGGTCAATGAAGGGTATAATTGACGCTGAACAATGAAATAAAACTCAATAGTAACTTACCTTTAATCATCCGAATATATTTTCGCAGGAAGAATAAAAAACGCCCAGTAATTTTTACCGCCATCTGTCAACGATGACAGAGATTGTCAATTCTTCTTCCACTTCGATTAATGGAACAGAACTTGAACCAACCTACCAGGTGACGTCACATTTTTAGAAAAGGATGGAGAATTTTCGATTTTTGAGTGCCGATTTTGGAAAAACCGTTGAAAATAAAAATTTCAAACAAATATCGACGTATTCTCTGGAGACCCGCGTTTTACATATCTGAGTTTTGAAAAAAAGTGTACGACCCTATTGGCTGATGGATGTTCATTAACTTAGTTCATAACTCTTGAATTCCTCTTCTCATCCTGACTCTTATTTATGCTGTATAACACCACACAAGCTCTAGAAGAAGAAAAAGAAGCACGATATAGGTTAGGGATGTTATTAATAAAAAGAAGAAGACTTGACTTTTTTGGCGTCAACTAAGGAAGGAGATAGGTGAGACGGATTATAAGTAAGGCATAGGTAAGACGGATTATAAGTGACCATTGATAAAATGAGGAGAAGAATAAAAGTTTTCTTTGATGTGCATCCACTGAAATTTCATTTTGTGAGCACACAATAATTGATTAATGATTTATGGTCAAATATTCTCACAAGAACATAATTATATATGTACAGGGTCACTCACGGTCGATGGTACCTTAGACGTTTACGGAGAACGAGACGTAGGATTATTCTGAAAATTTGGTTTATTGGGTAATCAGTTTTGTTCTATCGATCTAAAATACTTTCAGCGTTGCCGCTTCTATCAAAAAGTAGCAACAACTTTGTTATTTCAAATGGAAGACCCTGTATTTTATTTCATTTTTAGATTCTTCCTGAAGAGCTGATTTCGTCGATACATCATACTTGGGGTATAGCGAGAAAGATTACAGAGATATAGGGTACGTGTGAAAAATCGAGTTTTTTCAAATTTAGGAATTTTTTGTGTCGAAACTAATCATTTCTGCTCAAAACGGCTTACATGTCCCTATCTTAACTTTTCAATTACTATCTACTGACATTTAATAGAAAGAAATAGAGGGTGATACAAAACTCAAAATTTTGAACCACCCGTATTTGTTTCAATTAAATATCGATCGATAGTAAATGGAAAGTTGAGATAGGGACATTTAAGCCGTTTTGAGCAGAAATGATTAGTTTCGGCACAAAAAATTCCTAAATTTGAAAAATCTCGATTTTTCACACCCTATATCTCTGTAATCTTTCTTGCTATACCCCAAGTATGATAGATCGACGAAATCAGCTCTTCAGGAAGAATCTAAAAATGAAATAAAATACAGGGTGTTCCATTTGAAATAACAAAGTTGTTGCTACTTTTTGATAGAAGCGGCAACGCTGAAAGTATTTTAGATCGATAGAACAAAACTGATTACCCAATAAACCAAATTTTCAGAATAATCCTGCGTTGCATTATCCGCAAACGTCTAAGGTACCATCGACCGTGAGTGACCCTGTATATTATTCAGATTTTAATAGCAACAAATGTTCAACTTCTAAGCATTTTTGACATTTTGTATCGTTTATCAAATTAGGTTTAAATAGGAGCATCGGCGATGAAAATATCGATAGAAAAGACACAGATGGCAATAAAAGGTAATGAATTCTCTTCAGGCTCTGTTTTACTAACCTTCCCGTGCTCACTAAATATATTTAGGTAGTCCTGTCCTGACCATTTGAAAAAAAAATTAACTATCCAACGATCATCTATTTGTATTTTACAACGGTCACTATTGGAGTTAATTTGTGGCCGCAGGGCAGAGCTTTATAAGTCAAAATCAATCAGTGATTAGCTGACTGCAAGTCGACTTCTCACGCGGTCACTCTTTATTACAGAACATTCTTCCACATACGATTTGATGCCAGATAATTACCGAACGCCCGATATGTCAGTCAAAGAAATACTGGAAATTCGATATGGAAAAGTGTTTGTGTCCAAAACGGTGAAGGAATCTTCACTAGTTGTTACGGAAAAATGTGAAGGTGTTCATTCAATGAATTTGTATTCCTCAAATGAAACTATCTCAGATGAACTCTTACACTCATTCTACTGTTATAATAATGATATAATGGACATTGACATGGTTATAGTTTCAATACAAAACCAAATTTATAATATGAGCGTGCGCTTTTATTTCAACTAAACTACGCAACACTATTATACGTCGCAGCCCGAAATTTTCTCCCTGTTGAAATTTGAATAACTTTTTTCTGATTTGAACAATTCGAATTCTGTTTGCGCTGTTCGCTAGCTCAATCATTCAGCTAAAATCTCGTACTTTTTCGATACATGAGGTTTATCCCATAAAATTGCTACAGGATGTTTTTTGAAACTGTGTAAAATTTCGGAATTTTCAAAAGGATCCCAAATGAAGAAAAACAGTTTTTTTTTCAACTCTAACAGCAGAGGCTTGAAGGTGATCTCATTAACTTGAGCCATCTCCAGAATCCCTTTTATTTACAGAGTGACCTCAAAAAATCAATTTTTTGGTTTTGCAGTCATAACTTTTTTCCTCTTCAACCGATTTTCAAAATCTCAGGATCATTTCAAAACTGAAGCGTTAGATGAACATACATGAAGATTAGAATTGATTAAAAATAAATGAGATCAAGGGTTGCTGCATAGGTGACTCAAATCTAAATCCCCCTCGAAGTCCCGATTAAAAAAGAAAAATATCCAAAACGTTGTTTTATCAAAACGAAAATATCACCACCAAAAAGACTGTCAACAAATTTTTGACCCCCCATCCCCCCTAAATTTTTCTTGGGGGTAAAATTTCTTTCTCCCCCCCTTCCTCCCTTGGGGTACTTTAGGTACGGATGAAGGGGAAGGAGATTTTTGTGATTTTTTTATATATTATTCTCGTGAGTTTCGTACAAAACTACTGAGAATCTCCCAAACTCGGGTACTCCAATTATCATATGTACAGGGCGAAAACAAAGTTCTTTTCCAGAATCGAGACAAGCGGTAGCCAAAAATTTTTTTTGGGGGTCTAAAAGATTAAATTCTTTGAAAAAATCAAAAACATGATAGGATACTTTGTATAGGGGATAAGAAGGTTACCCTGATATTTTGTTGCATTCAGATTTTTTTTTATTTTAAATTTTTCATGAAGTCGTATATCTTCAAAGAAGAAAGACCTAGGAATATTTTTTTCTGTCCTGATCTTTATTTTCACGAGAACGTAATTTTCAACCAATCTTGTCAGTCACTTATTATGATTCTTGTTACGTTGGTTACGGACCATGCACTTTTTTGGGCTGATTTTTTTCGAGAACATGGCTTTTCAATTTGGTTATCTCACGCACAGTTTTTGACAACTGAAAGAAAAAAGATCTGGACGTATCCAGAATGAACGAACCTTCCGAAAACAAGTTGATTTCAATTTAATTCTCCTCCCAGTCGGGATTAACAGGGTGTTTCAGATTTGGGTCACCTTTGAGGAAACCCTCGATCTTGAATGTTCATCTTGAGTTAATTCTGATCTGAATATCATCTCATATAAGGTTTCAGCTTCAAAATGAGCCTGAGATTTTGAAAATCGGTTGAAGAGGAAAAAAGTTATGACTGCGAAACCAAAAAATTGATCTTTTGAGATCACTCTGTAAATAAAAAAGATAAGAAGACAATTTTGGAGATGGCCAAAGGTAATGAGATAATCTTCATACCTCTGCTGTTAAAGTTGAAACAAACACTATTTCTCTTTATTTGGGATCTTTTTGGAAATTCTGAAATTTTGCACAGTCAAAAAACAGTCTGTAGCAATTTTATGGAAATAACCTTATGTATCGAAGAAGTACGAGATTAATGCTGAAGGACTGAGCTAGCGAACAGTGTGAACAGAATTCAAATTGTTGAAATCAGAAAAAAGTTATTTAAACTTCAACAGGGTGCGACGTAATTAGTGTTGCGTAGTTTACTTTCCAAACAAATAAACATCAGTGTGGTTTATGACGAATCAAGGTAAAAAATATTCAATAATCCGATTATGAATTTTGTTAATCCTGCTTAAGATCCACTGATGTATCTGTCATAAATAAACGAAGGGTAATACGAGGACAAATTTTCCATCTACATGAAGTTATCAAAACATAAACCATCAATATCATTCGCTATTCAGAATCATCCATCCGTTTCTCTGATATATACCCGAGGTTCAATGAAATTCACGAATAATCTAGCTGGAAACGTATGAAAGCAAGTCTCCTCCAAATGACGATCTATTTCTCGAAGCAGGAGAATCAAAAGGTTATCGCAGAATATTAATGACACCGGGGGTTTATGTTGGGTTCAGAAAGTTATGATAACGACGTTACAAATTCAATGCCACTTCCGAATTAAGATCGATGGGATGTTTGCGAATATGGGGAGAATTCTCAAATATGCTGTGGTAGAAGTTTTCTGAAGTGATGTCGAAATTCAATACGTTTTTTTTCAGAGTTTAATATGTTTTTCCGTACCAATCGCGTCGGTATCATTCAGGTATTTTTAATATTTCACAATATATCCATTCCAAGAAATTATACCATTTTGTGCTAAGCACCTAGGTATATTAGTCTTGTGATCTGATTTAGAAGTCTTTATACAGGGTCACTCACGGTCGATGGTACCTTAGACGTTTACGGAGAACGGGACGTAGGATTATTCTGAAAATTTGGTTCATTGGGTAATCAGTTTTGTTCTATCGATCTAAAATACTTTCAGCGTTGCGGCGTTGCCGCTTCGGTAAAACTTCGTTTATCGCACTCCTATGAGTTCGGAAAAAATTTTTGGTGAAACTTACGTATTTTGACCTCCTGATCACGAATCTGAAGTCAAAACGCGGCGGTCTCAAGTATTTTCGGAGATACGGCCCCATTTTGTCTCAAAAATTCACCATTTCAAATCTCCATTTTCTGATATTAAAAACACACAAAATTAATCCTTCTTTGAGCCAAAACATCACACATGCTCACATTCACTTGTTTCCAACACTTTTTTGCATAAAAAACTGTTATTTTCACAAAAATTCGCCCTTCTTCAAAAAGTAAACAAAACATATTTTTTCACTGATTTTCTGGTTATTTTCATTTGAGATGTTGGCAACGTCTTACCATGAGCCAAACAATCACGTTGCCAACATCATAAATACAAATTACCAGAAAATCAGTGTAAAAAGGTTGTTTTGTTTACATTTCAAAGAAGGGTGAATTTTTTGGAAAATAATAGTTTTTTCTGCTGAGAAGGTTTGGAAACAAGTAAATATATGCGTGTATAGTGTTTTGGTTCAAAGAAGGGTGAATTTTGTGTATTCCTAATAGCAGAAATTTGACATGTCAAGTGGTGCATTTTTGAGACAAAATGGGGCCGTATCTCCGAAAATACTTGAGACCGCCGCGTTTTGACTTCAGATTCGTGATCAGGAGGTCAAAATACATAAGTTCCACCAAAAATTTTTTCCGAACTCATAGGAGTGCGACAAACGAAGTTTTACCGCCGCTTCTATCAAAAAGTAGCAACAACTTTGTTATTTCAAATGGAACACCCTGTATTTTATTCCATTTTTAGATTATTCCTGAAGAGCTGATTTCGTCGATCTATCATACTTGGGGTATAGCGAGAAAGATTACAGAGATATAGGGTGTGAAAAATCGAGATTTTTCAAATTTAGGAATTTTTTGTGCCGAAACTATCCATTTTTGCTCAAAACGGCTTACATGTCCCTATCTCAACTTTCCATTTACTATCGATTGATATTTAATTGAAACAAATACGGGTGGTTCAAAATTTTGAGTTTTGCATCACCCTCTATTTGTTTCTATTAAATGTCAGTAGATAGTAAATGAAAAGTTAAGATAAGGATATGTAAGCCGTTGTGAGCAAGAATGGATAGTTTCGGCACAAAAAATTCCTAAAGTTGAAAAATCTCGATTTTTCACACGTACCCTATATCTCTGTAATCTTTCTCGCTATACCCCAAGTATGATAGATCGACGAAATCAGCTCTTCAGGAAGAATCTAAAAATGAAATAAAATACAGGGTGTTCCATTTGAAATAACAAAGTTGTTGCTACTTTTTGATAGAAGCGGCAACGCCGCAACGCTGAGAGTATTTTAGATCGATAGAAGAAAACTTATTACCCAATAAACCAAATTTTCAGAATAATCCTACGTCCCGTTCTCCGTAAACGTCTAAGGTACCATCGACCGTGAGTGACCCTGTATACAAGAAAACTTTGAATTTCCTTCTTTAGGTCTCCAAAAGAAACATCGAACCGTCGCCAATATCTAGCTTTTCCTGTGAGTTTTGAGTTTCCGAACTTATGAATTGGTTGAGCTTGCGGACCGTTTAAAGAAGAAGAAAGCTGTTGCTTGCACTGTTGCCAGAGTAAAGTCACCAATTTCTTTGATGAATCGCAACATTCATTAAAACATGGAATATTTGAGTAGCAGAACCAACATCGAAGAAAAATTGCCAGAGTCATAGTTATTTTGTAACTAATCATAATTTCATGATAAAAATTAATTCGTCTATAACATTTCATTCGGTACCGAAGTGAAATTTCAAAATATAATTCATTGGATATTCGATGATTTCTCACAAACATATAACGTGGAATAAAAATCTGTATTTTGCAAATTTCCCCATTATTATTGTGGCAGATTCTTCTAAATGCTTCCTTTTTAGCACCTGTCGGTTTTTTATGAAGCGAATTAGAATATCAAAACTAGTATGACATATTGTCTTGCATATTTGAGAAGCATCGAAGATAAAAAAGTTAAATTTGTTTTCTAAACTGTTGCTACCCTCGTTTCGTTTATATGAAAGCTCTGAAAGGACATTGATGAAGATATTTTTCACAGAATTGATTTAGTTATTTCATTAAAATTGTTATTTTTCTCATTATTATGAGATAGCTAACTCATTGTTATAAAAAAATTGACTCATAATAACAATAACACATTATAACGAGATACTAACTTAATATTATGAGAAAACTTACTCACTAACTGGATGATATGGATGTCAAGCAACTTATTGAAATTTATTGAAAATATCGTGAAACTTTCCAATATGTGAACGAATGGAGAACATGAGGTAGATTCATCTCCAGAATCAGTAATCAAGCAATAACCTACGGAAATGTACATGAAACTGGAACTTAAAACATGAGCATAATTTCATATTCTTTTTTCTAGTCACACCTATACCTAACTGAATATTCCACATTGATTGGGAAAAAGCACTTGTTGGCAACCTTGCTCAATATCAACTCATTTTTATGACTTATCATAATGAGATAAAATAAATATCAACAATGTCTCTTAAGATCTCTCATTTTCGACGTTGGGAAGCGGATGAAATTAAATCTCACTGGAATAAAGTGCCAGGACAAAGACAAGCGAAAAGGCTAGTGAGCCTCTCGCCAAGAAAAGCTAAACAGCTTCTCGAGTTGGACAAAAAAGACTTGAAACTGGTAATGGGACTCCTCACTGGACACTGCCCTCTGAGGTATCACCTCATAAAGATGGGCAAAACAGAGAGTGATAGTTGCTGCTACTGCCAGAACTTTGCTGAAACTGCAGAACATTTGCTTTGCGAACGCCCAGCAAGATGCTCAGGTTCCTGGAAGGGGCCTTCTTAAAGCCCTCCGATATCAGGAACCTAGCTCCCAGGAAACTGATAAACTTCGCAAGAAGCCTCGGAATTCCGGGCCTCGAAGAGACTAAGGGTTATGCACAAAATATCTGATAGGTCGAGGTGCTTGAGAGGCTGCACAGCCTTAACGACCCCCCCCTCCACCCCTACAATCTACAATCTCAGATCTATCGTATAAGTTTCCGCTGGGACACCCTGTTAATACGAATACATATCCGTTGATTGGATGCATCCCGTATATAGAGATCTTTGAAGTTTTACTCCTTCAGAATCCCAGCGGCAAAGTGGCTGTGCTGTTAGTTATCAGTTCCTGGAATGGAGTGGATTTTCTATCAATCAGATCGCTCTGGTGCAAGTCGAGGTTGTTAGTATTTATCTGGCGGCAGATTGGGTCTCTCGATTCAGAACTCGTATTTGCAAACTCGTTTTGCCCGATAAAGTGTGTACGCGTTGAATCAGTCGGGATTAGATCAACAACAACATTGATGTTGAGCCCACGAAGAATGTGCTTTGCATACATCATGATATAATTGTATCGATATGGAGCTCCTCGAAGTGAATGGATGCAATAATTCTACAAGTTCATACACTATTTCGTTGTCACATTGTTAGAGATCAGCTGAGGTGGGATTGAAACAAAATATGAGAAGTTGTGTTTACCAATTGACTGAAAATAACGGAGATATTTGAAGAGGTAGAGAACGAGTAGGATACAACTACTTTCCTGGATAATGCCATGCAAAACATTGAATTATATCCACTCGCATTCTATATGCACCAATTCTCCAAGTGAATACAAGGAATCAAATGTCTCTTTCTTTTTTTTGACCATCTCAGATGTTTATTGGTGAATAGCTATGACGTCGAGTTTTTCTCATTATATTTGCACCTTTAATTCTTGCAATCCGTGGCTTTTTTGCGTCCATGGTACGAAAAATAATTCGAACAAACCTACATTGAAGAAGAAACATTTTTCATCCTTTGTCCTAAGAGCAAGACGGATCAATAATATAGAGTACAGATGAAAAATATTATACTAATATCGATGAAGCCTATCAATGTCCATTGAATTCATAGAATTTGAAATGAAGGATAACATTTTTAATTATTAGTGACAAGAGAATGTTAAAAAATTTTGACTGAGTCAGCAGCCTTGAACTACGTAGGTGAGGTATATCCCAGTTCTAATTATATGAAGATTTGTGAAACTGAAAATTGTTTAATAAATGGAAAGAGGAAATACTTTCTGGATATCCCTATTGGAGTAAAAGCCGAAACTACAGAAAGTTCTATTGAAATGGAGCCAAATTAAAAGTGTTTGACATCTATGTGATCCTCATCTGCTTGAACTGATGAGAAAAATGATAGATCAAGCAGACCTCTACAAATTTTGTATTCGAAGTTTGAATAAATACATGTGCATGGACTACAAGCAGATATTATTCAATGTTCTGCGTGGCATTAGCCAGGAAAGTAGTTGTTATCTTCTCGTTTTGTATTATGAATTCCTTTGTATTTGTAGTTTAAAAATCCACATCTATAAGCTACAGGGTACTCACCCAATGGTACTCCTGATGATGATCGACATGGTGGCGATGCCCATGCCGCTACCTGAGACGATAAAGATTTCGACGAACTCCCGCCTCCTTTTGAAATACTGGGCGACCATCAGCGTGGAGCAATCTCTGGTGATGCCGACTCCTATGCCGACTACGGTGCCATAG
Source organism: Chrysomela aeneicollis (assembly GCA_029955515.1). Classification (NCBI taxonomy): domain Eukaryota; kingdom Metazoa; phylum Arthropoda; class Insecta; order Coleoptera; family Chrysomelidae; genus Chrysomela; species Chrysomela aeneicollis. Next base: position 32,415,742 of record JARUHQ010000001.1, read on the forward strand.
CTAAAATTGTAGAGGAAGATGTGTCGATAAATGAGGGGCTTAGTTCTTCTCGTGGTTTCATTAGTTAGGGCTAAGGGCTCAGGGGTGCAGATGTAGGTCAAATTTTCGGAAGGTCGCACATGATAAATCATGCGAAATACCGGTTAGTGAGATAATATCCGTGATTATTTCGGTGTTCATTCTGTATACTCGGTGATTTATGTAGTCGTTCGAAATTTACTGCTACCAAGAGGCTTCTCAAATATGTATTTGTTATACTGGGTGCGAAATTTCAACTGGAGCCGATTCAGAAGTTCAGGAAACAGTATTTGAGAGAGATACACAACTTCTACTAAGGTTATTTGTGGGTCTTAAAATGATCCACAATCGTGAAAGACCAATAATATGGCTTCATCATAGATCAACGGGAGATTTGCTGTTCACATGACTCATATGTGACAGACTGACAGACGTCAATGGTGATACACGGGGAATCTCTGGCTGCTGCATAACATATCTTTGATTTTTCCTCTTACTATTGTGCGGGAAAGTGACATGTTCAGAACTGAAATGCGTGCGGGATTAGAACATAGTATATTATGATACAAGTTTTATTAGACGCTATTTTGTCGCACGCGTTGTTTGGAGTACGACGAGCGAAGCGACAACGTGTCTTATAAAACGTGTGTCATTTGCAAATTTTATTGAAAGAAACATCTTCGATTGGTGACTATGATGACATTGAAATATTTAAAATCTGAAGCACAAGCGTAAAGCCCAGTATATTGTTGAGAGATTTTGATTTTTGCTATTTCTGAAATAAAATGTACCAATAAAAACCTTGAGTTTTTCATTTGCTAGTATAACCAAATCCATTTTACAGTTCGATTGTACCAACCTGCTACTTCGATATACATTTGCGTTTCATAATGACTTCATTATGGAACCAAAATGGAAAAATATTTTTTCAGTAGAAAACGAACTTGGAATAGATATTGTCATAAGCGCCTATCAAAATTCGAAGCTTTATTTTGTCTTCAAGAAGTACACTCCCATTTTGTAGTTAATTCACATAACAGAACTATTTCTGAAATAATTTGATATGTTGCTTGGCTCTAGACAATCAAAGTACACTCTCCGAAATACATGTTCATACATAAAAATACTCATCTTTTTTTACCCTAATCGACAAGATGGAAACCGGTCCTTATATTCCGGATCCGACGTCGATATACTTCCTCCAGAACTTATAAAAAGCTACTTCGTCAGTCGTATATCCGTTGATTTTATGGAAACCATATTGTTCTGTAGCTTTTCATTTATAGCAGCTTCTACATCGATACTGAATTGGAATGTTTCTTTACCCCACTAGCTTTGGGAATTTGAAGCCCACCACAACCATATCTTAAATACTCAACTCAATACGACAAAATATCACATATTATTTTGTAACACCGTTTGGTGTCATCGACACCAGAACGATAAATCAGGATTTTAGACCCCTTCAGCCAAGTCAGCAGGGGAGAAAGATATTTCAGTTAGAGCCTGTTTTTTGTGGTACAACGAGGGAAAGTGATAATCTGATTTTGGTTTGGCCATTCACGCGTGAAAACTCGTGAGCTCGTAAATAATTATTTTTTACTAGTCTTGTTTCAGCAGTCTTGTTTCAGCAAGATAGTAACCTATATTCCAGCCATCGTATTTTAAGATTAACTTTCAGAAATCAGCATCATTTATATCACAGGTTGATAATTGAGTTACGATTACATAACTAGTGCAGAATATGCACTTCCTAAAGCTGAATTCTACTCATTTTTCAAGCACAAACTAACTGCGAAGTCAAATTTTGTGATATTTTTCACTTAAACAGGTGTGCTTTTTTCTTCAAAAAAACAACACTATGGTGATATGAGCTACTTTTCAAACAACAAAACAGTGTTCTCATTGATGTTTTCATACGTGGTCGTAGGAAAAAATATACAGAACGTCTGCCCCACAAAAAAAAGCGCGTCGCAACCATGAAATTATTCATCCATGAGTTATCGTGGGTGGATAGTCTCGAGATGACCACCATGTATACACACACGTGAATAGTTCAATGATTACCTGAAAAATAGCTGATGAAACTGTGTGGCAAACGAGGTGAACAGACATCCCAAGGCGGTGATGAGCCCTCCCATGACTGCAGTTACTCTGGTGGATTTCCTTCTGCAGAATGCTATGGTCACTGGGGAGATGAGGAGGGCCACTGCAGTAGACATTGCGCCCAGCCATCCTGGAACAAAAGAAGATGCCATCAAACAGGATCTGAACACTTCCGGTTGACAGGAGTGGATTCACACAGTTGGATCTTCTATAAAAAATCCATCGGCTTAAGTTACATCAAATATTGTTTGTTGATGAAGAAGAGCTGCATTAAGGATGTGGAGAATTATCAGTAGAAATACAGGGTCGCTGATATGTATGGAAACGGTCGATTATTTCCTAAAGTAAGATAGCTAGCGAAAAATGTTAGGATACAAAAGTTGTAGGGTTTTTCAAAATCCATTAAACTAATGAAAAATTAAGTATACAGGATGAGTCAAAAAGTCAGGACGAAACAAAGTTGCTTTTTCTCTAATGGGACGCCCTGTATATTATTCCACATTTCAATTCTGCTCGAAATTCTGAACAAAATTGATGAAGCGCTTCATTTCCTAAATTCAACCGATTTCGAGATATCGAATTTTGAAAATAACTTTTTACTACTCTCAAATTTATTAAAGAAAAAGCACGAAATGATGCATATTTATTATGAAAGTCACAAAAGGTGGAGTATGTGGATATTATGATTACAATTTAATTATAATTTTTTTACAGAAAATAAAAAAAGCATAATTGTTCAGGGTTGATTAAAATGCAATTAAAACAATAAAATGTATTTTTTAATGAATGTCCAGGATATTTAAAATTTTATGAAAACAATAGTTAAGACAGGAGGAAAAGAGAGAAAACAAGTTTTAATAAACAACAAATTTTTCTTTGAAATTCTATTTAATAAGGTGCTCAAAGTGTTTACCATTTACCTCCTGACAGTAATGAACTCGCTGAACAAAATTTTGTAGTGAATCTAAAATCATGTGAGGAGGAATGGTAGAAATTTCATGCCTTATTCTTTTTTGCAACTCTTCGATATTTGGCGGCCTATTTTTGTAGACTACATTTTTTATGTGACCCCATAGAAAAAAGTCAAGTGGGGTCATATCGGGAGACCTAGCTGGCCATTCAATTGCTCCCCTGCGTCCAATCCATTTATTAGGAATAGTTTCATCTAGATATGCCCGTACCATACGTCCAAAATGTGGAGGAGCCCCATCTTGTTGAAACCATATTTGTTCTGCCGGCAAATTGGGATTGTTATTATTCGGGAATAATCGTCTAAGCTCTGGAATAATATGCTGTTGTAAAAGTGATAAATATCGTTCAGAGTTCAAATTTCCGTTTATAAAATAGGGTCCTATGACGTGTCCACCAATAATGCCACACCAGACATTTACTTTTTGTGGCCGTTGAGTGTGAACTTCCTCCATCCAATTTGGATTTTGGTCTGACCAATACCTACAGTTGTGTCGATTCACGCGCCCGTTTAAACAAAATGTAGATTCGTCAGAAAACAATATGTGGTTGACAAAGTTGACATTTTCGCTTAATTTATCCATAATAACTTCACAGAACTCGATTCTACGATCAAAATCGTCTTCACTCAATTCTTGTACCAAATGAATTTTATATGGATGGAATTTTTGCAGTTTGCAAATTTTTTGAATGGAATATCGACTCATGTTATGATTCAAAGCCCTCTGTTGTGCCGAATTTATTGGATTTTCCACCACATCTAACATGACATTCAAAGCATTTTCTTCATTTGTAACGCTTACTGGTCTTCCACTTTTTGGTCGATCTTTGACATCTCCAGTTTCATGAAAACGCTGCAATGTTTTTGAAACTGTTGATTTAGAAATTGGTTCCCGATTTGGATGCAATTCATTAAAAATATTCACTACTTGGTCACAACTTCGTCTTCTATCACCGAATCCTATGATCATTAAAATTTCAATACGCTCAGTATTAGTTAAACGTGCCATTTTTGGGCGAAACTTATTTACACTAAATGTATTTTTGACATGTGTTGTCAAGATCATCACTGTTAGACAAAAGAACGATGCGGCGTTGTTATGGAGCTGGAAACTTTCAAAGGTAACTTGATGGACTATGAACTTAATGGACTAACATTTTTGGATAATTTATTATAAGTTATTTTCAAAATTCGATATCTCGAAAACAGTTGAATTTAGGAAATGATGTGCTATATCAATTTTGTTCAGAATTTCGAGCAGAATTGAAATGTAGAATAAAATACAGGGCGTCCCATTAGAGAAAAAGCAACTTTGTTTCGTCCTGACTTTTTGACTCATTCTGTATACTTAATTTTTCATTAGCTTAATGGATTTTGAAAAACCCTACAACTTTTGTATCCTAACATTTTTCGCTAGCTATTTTACTTTAGGAAATAATCGACCGTTTCCATACATATCAGCGACCCTGTATAAGTAAACCTCATTTTTCCATTGGATCAAGAAATAATCTGAATATGAGTAATGCGTCTCCATTTATTCTTCAGTCTGAGCTAAGTGAGATAATAACTTCAGAAAAGATAAGATGAAGATAAGTATCAGGAAGTGAGTTTGTTCCATTGCAGCCTGTGGGCTTGATATATAGTCATATCCATCAAGTTGTTTAGACATGTTGTTGAACCTCACAAATTTCACCAGCAACTTCTGCCAAAGACAGAATCACATTTGTATTCGGTATTTCTTCCAATGATAAGATCAATTCGATTAATGGCTCCCATGGATGTGAGACCTTCATTGTACTACTTGTACTTTAGATGATACTGGCCTATAATTCAGAATGTATCACGCAGTTTTTTAGTCAGAACTGTAACGGTTGATCCATATAGCATTAACAATGATACAAATAATCAGTCAGCTTTTGGTATTGATGGGACCACAAGTAGACAGAGAGCTGCATGGGGTTGGATTGTAGCTGTTAATATATTCTATATCTTGCTTTCATCGTTGAGTTCGACAGGTTGTACGCCATGTTGATATGTTCGATAAGGTGTATTGTGAATACTATATTTTGCATCATTGTATATAAGGTTGTATCCCAATTCATTGTTATGTATTGTAGTTAATATATAAAGTGATTAGTTTATTTACTAAGATAACTGTTGCATGTTGATATCATGCAGAAGCATGGCCTAGGTCACCATACTAGTATCAATATACCTCATTCTCACTATTTGTCAGCGGCTGTGAGTATAAAAAAATTTGCTATCTGGAGGTTCTTGGGGTCGAAGATTGAGTATCTCATATCAAAAGTCGAAAATTTGAGATGGCGGGTGAATATTGTAATTATGGTCCGATCCTGTTGAGAATAAATATATAGGGGTTTCAGGAGTCGCAGATTCAGAAAATTGATTCAAAATTTGTAAGTGTTTGGATATATCAATTTCCCTACTGTAAGGAAATTATATTTCCTTAATGTTAGTGTTCTACATAAATGATTAAAAGCACGTTGTTTATAAGTAATTAATTTATAAGGAATTGATTTATATGCAAGTTTGACAATTCAATATAAATACGTTTCCATAGTATCGCAACCAATCTCATCACGAATTTCAAAGCACCATTTATTGCTGTTGCTGAAAAAGCACGGGTAATTCTTTGCAATCTTCGTCACGACAAAAGAGGCGTGAAGTAGATAAAACAAAAGACGCAGTAAGCAGGTAACATTTCCGAAACCATACAGGCAATATAATCAAAAACATAAGTAACAATTCAATATTTCCTTGACAGAAAGATATTATAAATACATTTCTCATGTTGTTGTTTTTTACTTACACTGTATATTTTAACAGTCGTAGAAAAAGTATAGTGTAGAACTCGCACGGAATGACCCGTGCTCGTTGTACAATATACTATTTTCACGATTATTTTTTTATTCCTCTACTGCACGAAAAAAAAAACCTATAACGTTCGTGGAGGAATATCGTGCAAGCTAATAGAAGCCAATTGGGAGAAGTCATAGCTCTTTGAATGTTTCTCACAGAAGATACCTCACTACGTTCTGAAACACAAAATTCATGGGACCCTACTTGTTGCCTTCCTGAATCATCCACCCACCTCCCAACTCGCACTTTACCTGTGGGATCTTTCACGGCCATCCCGAACTTGTTGAGCACCTCCAGATACAGCATTCCCGCTGAAGCCACCATCCCGTGCGCTAGCACGTGCACCACCACCGCACATACCAAAACCACCCACCCCCACCCTCCCTCGGGGTAGTAGTGCTGCTTGAGGGTGAGCAGCTGCCGCAGATCAGCGACCAATCGAACGGTCCGACTGGCCTGGACTTCGTCTGCACCGGAGCCCTAGGAGGTAGCAATTGGCGTTGGAGATGACGCTCGTGTAGGTCTCTCACTCGAGGTGAATATCGGGTGATTTTTTATTTTTCTTGTTTGTAAATGATCTCTCAATATATTTGAATCAACACAATGGAATAAATGCGATATGTTGTGGTGACGAAACAATGTAGAGAACTGTAGAAAGAGATTTATTGGCAATAGAGTAACTCGCTGGAAATATCTATTCTAATGTAAAACCATGTTAAGATGAAAATCATCTTATGATTGATCAGTCCGACTGGCCTGGACTTCTTCTGCACCGGAGCCCTAGGAGGTAGCAATTGGCGTTGGAAATGACGCTCATGTAGGTCTCTCACTCGAGGTGAATATCGGGTGATTTTCTATTTTTCGTGATTGTAAATGATCACTCAATATATTTGAATCAACACAATAGAATAAATGCGATTTGTTGTGGTGACGAAACGAAGTAGAGAACTGTAGAAAGAGATTTATTGGCAGTAGAGTAACTCGCTGGAAATACCTATTCTGATGTGAAAATATGTTAAGATGAGAATCATCTTATGATTAATCAGTCCGACTGGCCTGGACTTCGTCTGCACCGGAGCCCTAGGAGGTAGCAATTGGCGTTGGAGATGACGCTCGTGTAGGTTTCTCACTCGAGGTGAATATCGGGTGATTTTCTATTTTTCGTGATTGTAAATGATCACTCAATATATTTGAATCAACACAATGGAATAAATGCGATTTGTTGTGGTGACGAAATGAAGTAGAGAACTGTAGAAAGAGATTTATTGGCAGTGGATATTGGGTGATTTTCTATTTTTCGTGTTTGTAAATGATATCTCAATATATTTGAATCAACACAATGGAATTAATGCGATATGTTGTGGTGACGAAACAAAGTAGAGAACTGTAGAAAGAGATTTATTGGCAGTAGAGTAACTCGATGGATATACCTATTCTGATGTGAAAATATAGTAAGATGAGAATCATCTTATGATTGATCAGTCCGACTGGCCTGGACTTCGTCTGCACCGAAGTCCTAGGAGGTAGTTCTCAATTTATTTGAACTAACACGATGGAATTACTGCGACATTTGTGGTGACGGAACAAAGTTGACAACTTCAGAAGAAGATTTATTGGCAGTAGAGGTTCTTGGTGAGAATTCTTATGCTAATGTGATCTCATAATTGAACAGTCGAAGTATAATCAATCAATCAATAGTATGAATCAATCAAAGTATTAGGAGTCATAGTGATTCAGAGATCTCATGTGAATTAAAACGTTCTATAAACGTGAAAAACTCGCTAATATCCAAGTTGTTTTTAACCAGTACAATCGTTCAAATAACGATAAACATGTTTCCATATTAACGTTGTTTTTCACTGGTTACAATTCATCGCTACTAACATTGGTTGAATGAGGTAAGTAAAAAAACTGACATCGAAACAACGTTGTGAAATCACCAAATCTGAAAATTTTTTGAATCAATAAATGGAAACTTTTAGTACCTCTTTACCTCTGAACGGGCTACATAGACAAGCATGTCGGCTCTGAATAATGGAATAACTTTCGAAATTTTGGTAATATAACCAAAAACCCTAGATATAATAAGGGTGGTCTTTCTTCTACATAAAACTTCGACGTAGAAGACGAAGAAGGACTGCAGGTTGTCAATTAATTCGATTTGAACATAATGAACCAATTTGTTGATGGTTAAACTGTCAACTATACTGATACTTCCCGATATCCTAACTCGTACAAGTTTACTCTGTAAACTTCTGAGGGTTGCTAAGGCAACTAGGACAGTGGTTAAAAAAAATTCCAATATCAACATTATTATTCGATGCATTCTAAATCCAATATTAAATGAATCCCCATCTATTCCATCTGGTAGGTACTCCGAAAGTTATTATTCAAAAAGAGGGACAGGTTATGATAAACGCTGGCTGAAGCGAATTGAAATTGCCAATTTTTATATCAGATAATAAAAAAGACGTCACCTTTAGCGGTAAGCTAAATTAATATTCTCAATGATCACTTCGGTAATTCAAAAATGATGGTTAATTATACCTTTCCTACAGGTCTTACAGATTAAATCGTACCCAGTGGAACGAGTTGATGAAAAAATCTGATAGGTATAAAAAAAACAACCCATAAAAGAGCCCGTCAAAACTTATCGAATAATTCGGCAATTAAATGATTTCCCATATAAAATTAAACAGTTGAATTACTTTCAGACTTTGGAAAGCTATTCTACGTCCCAGATTGATATTTATTGTTATTTTAAAAGCTGTGTAATGGGTTAAATGGGCAATATTTTTATCACAATTTCAGAACTGCTATTATTATTTCCTGAGAATATGGTATTTTGGTTTGAGCACCTCTTTTCAGGGGTTTGAAATGAAAAATAAAACGAATTATTATCATCGTTTCCAAGACAAATAAGAATAATTCACTCATAATCTGTTTTTGATTGGATTAATTGAGAGTCAGTCTGACCAAACTGTTAATCTTTCTGTATCTGAGTCATCCATGAACAATCTCAAGTGAGGCACGATAATCTGAGTTTTCCTTTCAATCTAGAGATAGATATCTGTTTTCGATGATTCTAGACATTATATATTTTTTTCGACAAACCCCACAGTAACTCCCTAGTCCGGAATCATGGTGAGATAGTTGTGGTAAACTCCTCGATCTGGATATGCCACTTCTCCTCGTTCGACTGTCGCTGGATAGTTCTTCGTCTGTCGTCGCCATTGGAAAAAGTTTTCCGAGAAGAGTGGGAGATATTACCGTTCTTCAGTCTCATTCTTCACACGCATATATGGGCTCGTGGGTGTCTACACTTTCTCACTCTGGACTTCCTTAGGAGCGACTGCTGGAATGGGAGTGATTAGTCGGAATTCCCACTCATTTCAACATTCATATTCATACAAACGTCATTCAGAAACATCAAAACAAAAACTTTGAGATTCACACTCAGACTCTCACACTTTCTCCTCGGGATTGATTTCTCGAGATTTCTAGAGTTAGGCTAAGCTTTCGACGATGACAATCAGTCAAAATCCCAACGGTTTAACAACATTGATTAATCTCAACATGCATTTGAAAAAGTTCATAATGATCAAGTCACGATTCACAAAATGTTCCTCTATGGCTTTTCTTAGAATACTCTTCAGATAATATATCACATGACTGTCTATTGAAAATGCCTGAAATTCTAGAGTGAGTCTATCTATCAAAATAGCTTCTCAGGAATTCAAAAAATGTTTCTTTCATTAGTTCGATTGTCATATGGTTGAAAGTTTATTGGAAGGAGCATTCTCTTTCAGAATATCAATAAAACTGAAAGTTTTGTGAAAATAATCATGAGTCATGAGCTTGGATTATATGACATTAATCGTGTATCAGAATATAGATGCAAACTCATACCACAGATATATATGCATTCGTATTCGCAAATTCCACTTATTTCTTTCCTTCTGTTGTCTATAGAATGGAAACATTTTTATTATATGTGTTGTTTTCTAATATTCTTTCGTCGAATACGGAATCGTGATGAATAAGTCACAGTTTATTCGTCCTGAGACAAAACCAATCTCAGTATTTCTGCGATATGTTTATCTATAGGAAACTCGGATTTGACTTTCAAATTTCATAGAATTCAATCGACTTCCCCATTCGGTAGATGTGTTTGATCTGGAATGAGACTCTCTTTATAAGCTTTTTATTGAAGTCAGTAGTATATCTGAGATCGAAGGAAACTGATAAAATATATTCTACTACTACAATGCCACATACTGCCAAAGATAGAATTCAAAATTTATCGTCGTATAGGGCTGAACTTTGATATGCCTATCATCAAGTAGATTTGTATTTTGTTTCTTAAAATTTTACATTATTTTTCTTTGAATTCACTAGGTAGATTGTAAATTGAGATTGTCGGGGGATGGGTCGTTAAGGCTGTACAGCCTCTCAAGCACCTGAACCTATTAGATCTTTTGTGCATAACCTATTTAAGGCCCGGGATTCCGAGGCTTCTTTCGAAGTTTATCAGTTTCCTGGAAGCTAGAGGCATTTTTTTGGGACGAAACAGTTTCAAAGACCGTTTTAAAACAGTTTATACGTCTACGTCATCATTTTATAAGCCGAAAAAATGCAACGTTTCAAAACGTCACGTGTCTAATTATTTAACCTCAGATGACAGTTCGCCATATTGAAACATGATTGAAACGGTCCAAAAGATGCTTTCAAAACGTTTTGAACCAGAATCAATTGTGACGTCACAGATGGTTCAAGAAAATGGAGTGTTTCAAAACTGTTTCAAATAGTTTCAAAACAGTTTCTCGCAAAAAAATGCCTTAGGTTCCTGATATCAGAGGGCTCTAAGAAGGTCCCTTCCAGGAACTTGAGCCTCTTGCAGAAGAGTGCTGGGCATTCGCAAAGCAAATCTTCTGCAGTTTCAGCAAAGTTCTCGCAGTAGCAGCAACTATCACTCTCTGTTTTACCCATCTTTTTGAGGTGGTACCTCAGAGGGCAGTGTCCAGTGAGGAGTCCCGTTACCAGTTTCAAGTCTTTTTTGTCCAACTCGACAATCTGTTTAGCTTTTCTTGGCGAAAGGCTCAATAGCCTTTTCGCTTGTCTTTGTCCTGGCACTCCATTCCAGTGAAATTTAATTTCATCCGCTTCCCAGCGTCGGAACTCTTCTCTCAGATGAGCTTTGGAAAGTCCACAGAAGGGTTCTGGGCCAAGAACTTGTGTATTTGCCCCTTCTTTAGCAAGACAGTCTGCTTCCTCGTTGCCTAGAACTCCCTTATGACCTGGCACCCACATCAAAGTGACCGTCTTGTTCGCTGCCAGTTGTCTCAGGGATTGTTTACAGTCCCAAGTAATCTCAGACACAAGTGTATGACTTCAGAGCTCCTACTTACTCGTGTATTAAATTCTTCAACCTATTGCCGAAAGAGATACAGCAAGAATCTTGTTTAAAAAAATTTAAAAAACTTGTTTTTGATAACATTTTAAAGATAGAACCTTACACTGTTCGAGAATTTACAGAGTATCGATAGTTTTATACAAATATGCCTTCTTGTACTTTTACTTGTGATTAGTAATGTCATTATTGATATTATTGTATTATTGTAATGTAGTTGTTTCAACTCTTTTTAACACGTTTGACGTCATATTCATTTAATTGTTGATATACAGGAAACTGTAATTTACAATTCTTCGAATAAATTTATCTATCTATCTATCTATCTATCTATCTATCTATCAAGTGCTGCTTGACTATTTGATAGAACATATATTTTTGCCCTTCGAGTGTCCCTTTCGAGGCACTCCTGGGCACATATCTCTATACCAGCATGTATTTCTGCATGAAAGATGGTTGGGGTGTTACCAAGGAGTTTTGAGAGCCTGAAATTTGGCCCTCTTACACATTTCCAGCCGAGTTTCCAACCCTTTCATCCATCTTGGATCCATCAGTATACCACACTAATGCATTCCTTCACAGTTGAGGTTCACTAGGTACTTTAATATATATTCACAGTCCATTAAATTTCGCAGATTATTTTGTTAAATTTGATGTGGACATTGTAAGCTTTAAATAATGTTTAATTACATTTGCGTATTAGTGAAAATTATGAAAAGTGTGTACCTACAGATATATATATACCGTGATAAACGTATGCCAAAATTTAGAAAATCTAAAATTATTGTCTTAAGTGCTGAGTTTCCAAGGAGTGTTACTTCGCGTGAACTCGTAAATCGAGCTGAAAAATATGAAGTAGCACGTGATCTAGTTCATTTCCATTAGTCACCTACTGGATAAAAGAACCCATAATTTTTCGACTCCACACCCTACTAAAGACATTGAGCCACAACCAACGATAAATCTAGAACTGAAACACTCTGTGCAGCCATATCGTTTGCTGCACGCGATGCAAGCCATGTCATAAAATCTGATGGCTCCAAACAAGCCGAAATACGCTGCAGGCACGTCCATATCAATTAAAATCTGTCGATCGCAAAAAGTTGTTTTCTGCCGTGTAATTTACATGCCGACATAATACGAACGGTCAAAACGAAGTCACGGTGAATTGTTTTTGCACAGATTTCGACGAATGGAGAAAAACAATTTCTGCAGTTTTCGGAAAGCCTCAGAAGTTGACGGGCCGTACTAAAATAAGCGTCAGTAATTGTTTGGTAAATGAAAAAGAGAAAAAAAAAGGTTGATCATTTCAGTAACCAATCACGCACTAATGAGGGTTGAATGCATTTGGTTTCCAATCTGAATCTGTTGTTTTTACATCAGTACCTACAAAGTACTCCACAGGGTGGTACTTGATTAAATGCCAAGGATATTGGACAACGCTACCTTTTTTTCAATGTGTAGTTTACAGAATGACGAAAACAAGGCCAGGAGGTCTCATTCTTCAATTATTCCAGCAGAAAAATTCTTGATCCCAAGCAATTGAATTTCAGATCAGATCATTACTTTGGGCTATCATATAGATGCGCTAGCACTATCGAAGCTGTAGTCTCATTAGGAAGATCTAGATTAAACATAGAAGCTCTACAATAGATCTGCAAAGATCAGATCGGACCAGGCCGAAAGTGCAGTTACCTGTTAACTTTCAAACATTCAAGCCAATTTAAACCTTTTACTAAGCATACCCTTGAAATTGGAGCAGAGCATTACAGTACTGCCAATTGTTTTGGAATAATCTATGACATGACAAATTGTTAGACCTAACCTCATTTTGCAGCGATGAGGTTTTGTTTGATCTGTCAGAATTCAGATGGTGTTGCAAAATGTGGTGCAAAATGGACACACTCTATTTTTTATATCATCATGGGGTTTTATTGAATTCAAATGTATCAGAAGAAATTGAGTTACTAATAAAAAAATAGCTGATATTTTTTAGGAATCCTGTGTTATTGTGAAAGTAAATGAGATTAATTAAGTCCTAGGAAACCTATTTCTATGTATTAGCTTTCCAATTTCGTATATTTGGAAAGCTTCTTTTTCTTCAACCAGATGAGGAATGATAATATTCTGTCAATATTTTCTCGAAAATTGATAGTGAATTAAAAGTGGATGAAAAAGAATGAATAGGAAACTTTGAACAAAATAGTGTTGAAATTGGTTCCTGAAATCATAAAAATATTCAGGGTGTCCATTTGAATCATTCCATAAGCAAACAAGATTTCACACTGTTGGAAATTAGTTGTTACTTTCAACAACTTCTCATATCGTTAAAAAATTTTAGTCAAATTCAACAACAATTGTGTCTCAATTTCACTTCCACAATTTTCGATGTAGTTGTTAAATCGGTCAGTTATTGAATTCACTACTGATAATGACAATACAACAGCAACAAGTTTGCATCAAATGAACAGATGAAATTCCTGTCCAAACAACTTGATATAATCTGTAACACAACAACAAATAATTGTAACTAGAACTTAAATAATGGTTATTGAAACATAGACAGTAGAACATCATCTAGTTGCTAATACATTAATATTAACTAGCGGTTTCGTCGCACACTGTTGACAAATTAGCATCACCTAGTTTTACAATTTTCAACAGTTTGTGCTCGGTTACAAAGATTTTTTAGTTCCGATCTCTTCGGATATATTCGCTACTTTTCGTTTATCTTCTCACGAAAACCGATTCCTTACAAGTCCCAACCCAAGTTTACTCAGTTATCTGCAGTCTGTTGCCGTTGTAGAGCATTAGAACGAATACATTTTAGGTTTTCCTCTCGTGTAGTCAAGACCCAGCAATACATCAATCAACGGTCAAGATATAAAAAAGCTCGTAAAAAAGGTAAGTACCTACATGGAGTAGATTGATCGTACATAAATTTACTCATGCCAATATTAATATTATTTTTGTTTTGTTTCAGTTAAGAATATTTTTCCTGATCTAGAGCAACAAATAAAAATGTTTAGTCGGAATCTGCAAGCGCAATAATTTCACATGATTTGTTGAGAATTTTTCTTGGATTCTCTCTGTGATTATTGAAGTTTCGCTGCAAAAAAGTGAGTATAATTATATCAGTTTTATATTCACATTTTGAAATTATTATTATGAAAGTTTTACTACTTCTCATACATATTTCATATATTTTTTACTATACTGATGAAGATAACTGCAACATCTAGGTCAATACTGTTGAAGTTGTGATTATTTGTACAACTCTTCATTTCAAGTATTTGTTCGATGAATCGGATTTTCTCAAGCTACTACTGGGTAACAAAAAACAAAAACTGAGTTGAGTTGAAGAGAAATTAATGTACTGGTGAGATTCGTTCTGAATTATATTTTGAATGATAATGTACTATTCAGTTGATAAATCCAAGTGATTTCAAGAGTTGATTTGATTGTTTTTTAATAATGCAATTTTTCCTTTTCTGAAAAATTCATGACAAAATGATTCCAAAATGAATTATTAATATAATTTTTGTTTCAGCAATTGAACGAGTGATACTCAACACTCCAGAAGGATAGGAATAAGTTGTCTCGGATGACCATTGACAAACACAGACAGAGGTTGACCAGCATTGTAGTGAATCACGTGCCGCGGTGGTCTTTTGATATACTGACATCTTTTGATGTGTTTTTGTGCCAATAGTGGATTTTTTCGTTTTGTTGCTATTCAGAAAATAAAACGTCTTTCATGATATGGTTATTTCAGTATTTTGAACTTTGAATTCTAGCAGTACAATATTGTTGGAAATATAGTGAGTTTTAGTGCAATCGACAATTTTTTGTAGCTAGAACTACATTATGACGTATAGGACTCATAACAACAAATTAAAGTGAAAATGGCAATTTGTAATTGCCCAATTAACTTCAGAGAATACTGCGAACAACTATAAGGTGAAGTAGAATTATTAACTTACTGTAGTTAATTCACCAATAAGACTTAGTAGCCATACAAATAGGCTGTTGTTAAGACCAGCAATACTCATTATGGTGAAAATTCACTTCAAATACTCTTGATATTTCAACTATAAAATGTTGTAGACCTACTGGGACTATATTTTTTGCTGATTTAGCAACTAATTTCCAACAGTGCAGAATTCCATGCTAGCTTTCATCGCGTCCAAAAGAACACTGAGTTTGAAAGACCTCGTATGATCATTGCTATTTTTTTTTCTGTGGAATCTCTTTTATTTTACAAAGTAATGCTCCCAACGTGGTCGTTGCTTCGCTCTAAAATTTGTACGATTGCCATTGTCAATTCCATGCCTGCGGAAAGTGAAAATTTAGCAAGAGATGTAAACAAGACATGGCCCAACATCTCGGAATGTTTTCAAAGTCAAATTGCTCGTAACGGCGGAGCAAAGAAAGAGTCGAAATCCCTCGGGATACAGTGAAGAGGGAAAGTTTAATCCCATGCCATATTAGGTTCGTGATATATTTAAATTACCGGCCGCTAGAGGAGTCTGTAGTATTTTCCAGGCAGCTTCTGCTGACGTCTGCTCATCGGATTGAGTGCTTGCATCCTTCTAATTGAATCTTTTTCATGTATTGAGCATGTTGATTTCAACTGAGTTTGATGGATTATATATACGGAGTCTTTCAATTGTTGTCTGGGCTTTCATAACCTTCCTAAGGTGAATAGTCTCTTCACCATTTAGTATGATTCCTCTAGCTCCCCAGATCTCGAGATTATTGTACATATATCTGGATCAATCAGGACATATCGATATGTGACTTGTGATGTTCCCCAGGGTTTGGTGCTAGGAGCACTCCTATTTCTTCTATTCGTTAATGATGTGGCTTTCATCAATATAAGCGTAATATTCAGGATATTCGCAGAGAGATATAGTGGAGGTGAAGAAATGGTGTGATGCTTATAAACTATCTCTAAATACTACTAAAACAAGCGTAATAGCGTAGAAGTGTAGACATTTTCTTAGGTAATTCGAAAATAAATAATCAGTCAACTACCAAATTTCTAGGGTTATATGAAGATAATGATTTCAATTCCAATATTTATTTCTCAAAAATTTTTAACAAATTTTCATCGGAATGCTTTGCAACAAGAAGTGTTTCGAATGAGTTGTATATGTCAGCAACAAAAGGAGTATTTTTTTGAGTTCTGGTTCTCACGGAAAGGGATATCCTGTAATGTTCAGAGAACAACGTGATGACCAAGGAAGTTGGTGTTCTTCTTGAATTTTTGGAGTCTTTGGAGAGGGACGTTCTGCAGGTCTCTAAAGTGACCACGAAGGGGTGTGAAGACTTGGCCGGGTTAATCTATCGAAGAGACTGCTAATGGAGGAACGATTTTTGATATTTCATAAGAGCATCGCCCTTGGAAATATCTATAAAATAAAGATAAATCGCCAAATTTTCTACGGAGTTCCAGAAAAGTGAGCGAGTTTGTAAGTGAGGCATAACCGACGAGACGAACTGCCCTTTTTTGGACAGAATCCAATAGTTTCAGGATATGTTTAGGTGCCGCACTCCAAATATGGGAACAGTGTTCCAGGACAGGTCGGATCTGTGCCTTATAGATCATAAGCAGCTGACTGGGAGTGAAATAGCTCTTGGCTCTAAACAGATATACAAGTTTTTGGGATGCACTTTTGGCAATGGACGTGATTTTCCCAAGAAATGTTATTGCTGATAGTAACGCCAAGCTTCGAAATGGATGGCTTCATTGGTATAGTGACTGAATTATGTTGGGCATAAATTGAAACCTTTCTTGGAACTATATCTACTACATGTCTGATGATGTTCATGACAGAGGGTGGTGATATAATCCACAACTTGCTACTAAAGAATACATTTGAGATGAACGCACTCTTCACAATTCTAGGTTGATGTCAAAATCATTCAACTGCTGTATTTTGGGTTGCGTTAATATTGGCTGAAATGTTATCTTGTTATGGTGGGTTGAGAAAAGGGTTAAGTCATTGGGTGCATGTGTGAGTTCCGAAATAAACCGCAACACTAACTTCGTCGCACCCCAAAATGTTGCCCCTGTTAAGATTTGAATAACTTTTTTCTGTTTCGAACAATTTGAATTCTGTTTTCACTGTTCTCTAGCTCAGTCCTTCAGCTATAATATCGTACTTCTTCAATACATGGGTTTTTTTCCATATGATTGCTTCTTGTGATTTTTGTAACGTTGGTTACAGGCCATGCATTTCAGGCGAACAATGGGCTGATTTTTTTCGAAAACATGCCATCTCAATTGGGTTCTCACACGCACAATTTTCGATTACTGAAAGCAAAAAAAGATCTGGACATTTCCAGAATGAATGAACCTTTCGAAAACAAGTTAATTTTCATTCAATTTTCCACCCAGCTGGGATTTACAGGGTGTTTCAGATTCGGGCCACCTTTGAGGAAACCCTCGATCTTGAACCTCTTTTTCTCAAGTTTCAGCTTCGAAATGAGCCTGAGATTTTGAAAATCGGTTAACAAGGAAAAAAGTTATGACTGCAAAACCAAAAAGTACATTTTTTGAGATCACTCTGTAAATAAAAGTGATAAGAAGACAATTTTGGAATTGGCCAAAGGTAATCTTCATGCCTCTGTTGTTGAAATTGAAAAAAAAAACTGTTTTTCTTCATTTGGGATCCTTTTGAAATTTCCGAAATTTTGCACAGTTTCAAAAAACATCCTGTAGCAATTTTATGGAATAAATCTCATGTAACGAAAGAGTACAAAATTATAGCTGAAGGACTGGGCTAGCGAACAGTGAAAACAGAATTCAAATTGTTCGAAACAGAAAAAAGTTATTCGAATCTTAACAGGGGCAACATTTTGGGGTGCGACGAAGTTAGTGTTGCGTAGTTTAGTTCAGGAAAGATCCCGTTATTGTTTCATTCAAGTCCAGAGTTGGCCTCTCAAGTGGTGTACGAATATTACTATCGTTTGACTCAGGGATGGCAGTCCAGCCCTGGCAGAACCATTTCATTTTGTGGTTCTTTTTCCGTTATCGCAGCGCTTCTTCCCAGGTAGGCATTCGATTAATTGCGTGTGCGTTCGACAAAACAACGTGATCATATTTCCAAGAACAAACATCTTCAGGACAAGCGAGTGTCTCCGGAATCTGAGACCTCTCTAAGGAAACCTAACACTCGGTATTTTTCGATTCAGCAGCGAATTTCCTCGCAAGAACTTCATCGCACCAGCAATCACGTTCTAATTGTTCATTTTCTTCGGATAATGAGGCCCCGTTAGGTGCTTAATTGGTGAATTCTGTTTGCAATCACGGCCGAACGACGATTATAAAGCAATATTATCGGCCTGTCAATGGCGGGATGCCTTTCCGAACATCCCATAAGAAGTTGAGGAATCAATAACATTATTTAATCGCATAATGTGTTCATAAAAACCGACGAGATATTACGTTATTTGCCGTAAATGTGAATGTGCAGAACATGGTCAAGGTGGTACAGAACCGGACCCAACATAATTTCTTATGATTTCAAGATCAAATTCCGTTAATTGTGATGTAGTTATCGACTCTTTCGGTCCGATATTTCGAAAAAAATGTTGCTTATTTTGAGAGAGCAACCTCATTCAGATTTGTCAATATAAAACTTTGCTCATCTGGAGAATATCACCCGAATTTGTTAATTTCAGAAAACTTTTTATATCGACAAAAATATTTTGATTTTCCCTCCAAGTAAGTACTGATGAAGAATTTATTTCAATTATTTGTCTAGATTGTGTTCTGTTCGCAACAATTTCTTAACTTGAAAATATCAGCTGAAGGACCAGCTTTGACGAAATATCAGTAAATTTTTTGAATAACTACACCGATTCCAAAGGTGGCAATTCATAAGTTCCAACAACTTTCATTGATATCGACACCAGTGATTATGCAACCAAATAAAATACATAAATGTATCCACAGATGCAGCATTGCTAGCATATTATGCCTATGTGCAAAGTCACATTAGATATGGTATCATTTTCTGGGGGACATCAACAGATGTTAGGAAGATATCCATATTGCAAAAGCGTTGCTTGAGGAACATTTTTAATGTTTCACGGAGAGTCAGTTGTAGGTCTTTATTTGTAGATAAGAAGATTCTCACTTTAACTAGTATATTGATCTATGAAGCAGTTATATTTGTAACCGAAAATATGGAGCTATACACATGTTATGACAGAAATCATAGACATAATACTCGAAGTAAAAACAAACTTCTGAATATTAGGCCCAACTTTACATATGTACAGAAAAATATTCCGTTTTCAGTAATTAAAATATACAATGAATTACCTGAATCATTGAGAACTGAGCCCATTAAGAAACTGAAAATCAAATTGAAAAACTTACTATTGGAAAAATCATACTATTCACTGGACGAGTATTTCACTGATACATTATAGTCGTAATATTTATTTTATTTATTTTGTTTTCTTATATTTTTGTGGTTTTAAAGACTCACTTTTTTATCTCCTGTCCTTATCTAGACAGCTGATATTAAATATGTGTGGAAGTGTGAGGGTGTATATGAGTGTCTGTGTACACATCTTTTGTGTATGCATAGTATATAGATAATAATGACTGTGATAACCATGTTATTTAATTTTGTTTCTTATCTTTAAATCTATACACATTATTTTTATTTTTATTTTGATGAATGTACCTGATTGCTTTTACAAGCTTGATTGTATTGATCTGTATATATATATATTGACATGTTCTACACCTGAAAAGGTATATTTTTTGAAAGAACTAATAAAGGATATCTCTCTCTCTCTCTCTAAGTGAAATTATATTCGAAATAGTTCCAGTCGCGATAATTCCTGAATTTTTATCAAAAAATTCTCCAAGTAATTCAAAAAGGAGCAGATAGTCTAATAAATATATTTTTTATGTTCTGGTTCTCACGAAAAGGGATATCCTGTAATGTTCAGAGAACATCGTGAGAACCAAGGGAAAGAAGTTAGAAGTTGGTGTTCTTCTCAAATTTCTGAAGATGGTATGCCTCGGGGAACACCTCCCTAGGCAATGAGTTCCATAGTCTCGATATTGGTTGGATGAACGAGTCTTTGGATAGGGACGTTCTGCAGGTCTCTAAAGTGACCACGAAGGGGTGTGAAGACTGAACTTGGCGGGTTAATCTCTAAGATACTGCTAATGTAGAAACGATTGTTGATATTCCATAAGAGCATCGCCCATGAAAATATTATTGAATATCATATGTCCGCGTTGTATAGCTTGGAGCAATTCTTATTCATCCTGTATGTCATAAGTTGTCCTATAATCACACCAGTGTACTTATATCTGTGTACTATGCTATCTGTGGTTTGCTGTTCTGTGTACCTATGATTGAAGAATGACAGTCACTACGATTTCACCTTGTATGTTTCATGCCGTGTATGTCGTTGATGTTAAGCAGTACGACCCTCTTGATGATATTCTTAGTTTATTAATTTATCACAAAATTACAAGTTTCTTTGAAACAAAAGTGTTTCATTTACTCTGTAAAGTCTACAAATATCTATAAAATAGAGATAAATCATCAACTTTTCTACGGTGTTTCGCTCACTTCGAGTTTGTAAGCGAGGCATCACCGACGAGACGAATTGCCCTTTTTTGGACAGAATCCAAAAGTTTCACGATATGTTTAGGTGCCGCACTCCAAATATGCCTTATATAGGTCATAAGCAGCTGACTGGGAGTGAAATAGCTCTTGGCTCGAAACAGAAAACCAAGTTTTTGGGATGCACTTTTGGCAATGGACTTCACGTGATTTTCCCAAGAAAGGTTATTGCTGATAGTAACGCCAAACATCGAAATGGATGACTTCAATGGTATGGTTACTCCTGACTGAATTATGTTGGGCACAGTGAAATCGGCTTTTCCAGAGAAAAGACATGCTTCTGTTTTGTTTGCATTGAATTCTACCAAGTTGTTAGATCCCCACTCGATAATTGTTCTTTTGTTAACATTTCTTCCTCGTTCATTTCTGGTTTAACGGGCCGATAAAGGAGCCCTGGAAGAGAAGGCGGTATGGAGGGTACTATCATCCGCAAAGGTGTGTATAGGACATGAAGTTGATTCCAACAAATCGTTGATGTGAAGTAGAAATAGTGTTAGTGCTAAAATTGATCCCTGCGGAACACCAGCATTTATGAGTAGAGTATCAGATGAAACTCCATCGACCACTACATAGAGAGACCTGTTTGAGAAAAAACTAGCAAGCAGAGAACACAGCTGAGGGGACAAACCATAAGATGGAAGCTTGGCGAGGTGTCCCTGGTGCCAAACTCGATCAAATGCCTTGGAAATATCTAATACCACGGCTAAAGTTTCTCCATATTTATATATATATGTGATGTTGTGAGAGATGTTTATAGTGACAGGTGAGTAACAACTGATATAATTATTCCTCACCATACAAGTAAGCTTGTGCTTTCATTACAAATTTCAACAAGTGTGCTTTTTCATCTACTCGCCAAACAACACAATAGGGTGTATTATTCATGAAGTTTCCATGCATGGTAATAGAGAAAAGAATTCACATTTCCTCATAATATTATAGAATATTAACCAACGCACAATTTGGTTCTCATCAGAATGTAAAAGACACAAAGGATGCCATATTTTCCTTTCTTGTATAATAACAATCAACATTGAGCTAAGACGTCCCTGATTTATCGTGAATAAGAAAAGTGAACCGAATAAAAAAGTTGCATATTTTCAATGTCAGATTACTCCCATCAATCCATCAGCAGGGCTCTGTCTTTTTTTGTGAATATTCGAAGAGCATATTGAAACTAGTTATGAAACAGTTGGCAGACGAATCACGTCTGAAACTTCGTTATTTTTTGTTTAAAGTTCATGTAGGTACAATATCAATGTCAATGAAACAAATTGAATATTATCCCATATATACCTATATAGAGCTCCTTTATTATGGGAACGATGAAGTGGCCATTGGAATATTTCTTTTAATAATTTTCAGTAAATGATTGAACAAGTTTCATATCTACTGAATGAAGATGAATAAACGAATCTGAAAGTTGCATTACTAGATTCTTTCTTCATATTTTCAGGATTGAAATAACCATCTCCTGTTACAATGGAAGTCAGAGCTTCACTCTGTCACAGTATATAAAAATGGGATTCGCCATTTTAGTGCATCGGTTGTAAGTGACACTTTCATGATGAAAACAGATATCATAAAATTCCACTCACGGCGTTAGTGGCTGGGAAAGGCTAGTTTGTTATGGATTACATTCTCTCCACACTTTATTCAGTCGAAAAAGCCAGCAGACCGTTTGAATTTTCATCATTTATTCTCGTTTAAGTTTTATAGCAGATTCTCGAGGAAAGCGAACCTTTCGATTGAAGTTCGAAGGCGTGTGAAATACGAATTCGTGAAATTGAAATCGATATATCTTCGGCGATTCACAATGAGATTGCGAGCGAAACAAGAAAAATACGTTGGATATTATTGTCGTTTCGCATGCCGTAGCCTTATCTTTGCTGGATGTTTGTACATTTCTGGACTGTGCATACAAATAGCTCTTTTTTATTTCAAATAGAGTCTTGGCTCTCGAGAATCGCCTTATTTTCTACGGTCACCAAGCTATAAAGCTATTCGGAGGGAATATTCTAGTTCAAAGCATCCTCTAGGAGACAACTAAAGAGATATATTGACTTCAACATGTCGACAGATTTTTACTGGAATTTTATTAGGATTGGTACATCTCCAGACCTGAATATCTTCCTAGTATTGGATACTCGTTCATAAAAAGAGCATAAGTAACTCAAGGATGGTTAATGGTGGATAAATAGGAGAAGATGATGATGATGAATGACAAGAATATCATGGAATTTTGAGTTGCATTCTCACTGAGAGAGAGATAAATACTTCAAGAACTCCATCATGTTTTCAACCAATTTTCAATTATCAATGGTATGTTGATTCTTTGAGGGAACCTGATAAATTTCAAAATGATAACAGAGGCAACCATGAGTGAGTGAAAGGAAATTTGGAGTTCGATTCAATAGTGTTCTTTACCGATGTTCATGAATCCTGTGACCTTCAGGAAAAGTGATTTTTTTATCAAACGATGAATCTTTAGAACCCTTAAGTTTGGAACTCACAAGTCAACCTAGTGAGATTTTTCCTGATGCCTACTACGTCCAAACTTTCGTGCAATAACCCTACTTCCTTTGACGCAGATTTAAAAATAAAGTGATTTATTTTTTGACACTGACGAAGAAAATTTAGCTGTGTTGGAGACATGAGTCTGGAGTCTACTTCAACTGTTATGCCCAGGTGATCAATCCAAATTCAAGATTTGACTGCTCTGGACACGTGGACACATGTGGAATCTCAGCTAGTTTACATCATACAATTTCGTATGAAGATGTTTTGAGAGGATTATTCGAGATAATGCACTATGCATGCAGGAAGATGAGACTGCAGATAACATCTTCAAACATCCACCTTGTCTTGAATAAACGGTTATGACAAATATCGGTTGAACCTTCAACAATAATTTCAAGGTGTCTACCTAATGATGATCAAATATCATGTTGATGAATAGTAAAACTCTGGATATGTCAGGAGTTGCAATAAGAGGAATGAAATTAGAAAAGTGTTTCTTTTATTCCGCATCAAATGACAATAATTGAAGCCGAGGAAGTTAGATGTGCTTCAAGCACCCAGTATATCTTGTTATTCTGACTGCTTGGAGGTTTGGTGCTTGCATGAGTCCGACAACTCAATAAAAATAAGCATTTACATAGCTCAGCATTATCGCATATCGGTTATTGCGACTGTGAAGTGTGCATGTTATATGAGGAACAAGCGTTTCTGTTTATCTTTGGAAGAAATCTCTAACACTTGGGAATATTATTTGTTCGACACCATTTCAGAAACTGAACATTTCACAACAAGGAATTTTTACAACTAGCATGGATATTCATTGGAGAAATCATGCCTGTAACATCATCATATATTAGGCATCAGACACCTAGCATGGGAACAGGAAGGTAAGTATTTAAGTAAGTATTTTTCAGAATCAAGTATTCAAACTTTTTAATCATACTCCTTATTCTATTATCTTCTTCATCTAATTATTTGAAAGTAAGGAAACAAAAATTTGGAAAAAATATTCCCAATGATAATAAAACATCTGGTACATCACAGAAGATCGAGTTCCTTTTAAGGTCAATAATTCTATTCTAGGATATGCATGGAAATTGGACATCTGAATGAGATAGCAATTAGAATCAGTAGTCATGACGGTTAAGAATATCTTTATGGCTATCTCTGGTATAGAGACTATTGTTAGTTTTGAGCTCCTTTGCGACAAGATTCATGTTCACATCAGGAAAGTAGATAGGAACTTATGTATCTGCTTGAATAATCAATATCGATCGATTGTATTGTCGTTTTAGTCAGTCTCGATGCAAAAGGTTTGATGCCTATATTTGTGTTTATCCAACTATTGAGAAGATATCAATTATCGTTGGATCTTATGATATCAGGTGGAATGTATGAGATAACAATGCATAAGAAATTGTATGCATAACAATATTGAACGAAAAAATCTTTCGATAAACCAATTATCATCTTTTCCATGAGTTTTCTTCGATCTATTGAAAAATACACTGATGACGCTATTATATAGCGAAACACATGTCGTAGTAGTCAGAATCTGTATAGTTAATCAAGTATTGGTCGAATCTATTCAAAATCCATTGACTTTTAGAGTTATATATATATATAGAAATCATCATCTCTTAGCACTGTATTGATTGAATAAGTCCAGACTCCAGAATGATTGGTGACTATAACTACATCATCTCAACAATATTTTCCATTCATGAAATATAAAGCTGTCAACAGATTTCCGTACGATTATTATTCTGAATGACATCTGGTGTATCAAGTGATTGATTGATGGTTTGCTATGTCGAATCTCAAAGAATTTCTATTCAGGTATTAAAGAAGTAGAGTCTTGGGTGACACTGCTAATATATCATATTGATGAATACCAATTGGACGTGTTCACGATTGGATTATTGAGATGACCACACCAGATACAACATTCTTGTATCAACCAAGTCTGATACCGGTTATCCACGTCACGACAATCGCTGAACAATCCATAGGTATCCTTTTAATGAGATTATAAGATTCATAGTTCTTTCTCGTAAAATCTATCACAACAATCGAAGAAACCCTTCGATCGGACTTTCCTTTGACAGTTCAATTTTACCAACTTCCGAATAATAAAAAACGCGTATCGAAACAGAGGCTATTGCGATGCGCATTATTATTATTATTAAAAAACCAAAATAGATGAAAATGTTTTTCGTCAGAGATTGAAAATGAAACGAAGCGGGTACCCTTGAAACTTTTTCGAGTTTTTCTAATCGCCCTAACTTCCAGATGGACCGATTTCTAACTTTGGGGATATCGTTTCTACAATAAAAAAAACCGAATGGGAAAAACTGTTTTCCGTCATTGAGAAAAAATGAATCAAAGGGGGTACCTTTGGAAATGTTATCATTTGTTCATTATAGCAGTCGGTTTGAGAACTAAAATACTTTGATCATTCACGAGTAATTTTATTGAAATAGCTTTAGGTCATTAGCGTAAATGAGAAATAATAGTCGACCAAGCATTGAACCTTGAGGAACTCCCATCCGAAAAATATTTACACCACTCTTTATCAAATGTCATTATTATATTTTTTTTATTTTGGTTGTATAATGAAGTCATTGTGCAACGCGAATGCGTGTCGAAATAGCCTCTATTTCAATACGCATTTTTTATTATTCGGAGATTGGTACAATCGAACTGTCAAATGAAAGTCAGAAGAGTTAGGCCCAGTTTTACTTCTGAGCGATTTGGATTTGGTGATATTAGCAGTGAAAAACTCAATGTTTAAATTGGTAAATTTCAATTCAGAGTGTAATTTGATTTAAATTGACCAATAGAAAGAATAACAACATTGAATTTTTCACCGCTGGTATTGCAATAATCAAAATCGCTCAACTGTAAACTGGGCTTTACGCTTGTGCGTCAGATTTTAATTATTTCAATGTCATCATTGTTGCCAATCGAAGATGTTTCTCTTATTTATCGGTATTAAATCCATTTTTTTCCTCAAATCAATTCAAAATAGAAAAAATTGCATATGACACACGTTTTATAAGACACGTTGTCGCACTTGTTCACTTGGAGCACTCCTCGCTTCGCTTGTCGTACTCCAAACAACGCGTGCGACACAAAAGCGTCTTATAAAACTTGTATCATAATATACTATTTCAACGCTCGAAATTCCAGATGAAATGCACCAATATCGTTAGTCAACCCTAGGATGGTTTTAATTTCAAAATGTTCATTGAATTGAAATTCATAACATTGCGTGGTATGCAAATACGTTAGTTTTTATCCTTCTTTGGGATGAACAAACCACTTGAGAGTTCTTTTGCCAAGGGCAATAGTATTTCGCTGGCACAAAGCCATAAGATACATGAACAGATATTCGTCTTTTTTTAAGTGGTCTGAGTCAGATGGAATATTTAAAAAAACTATCATGTCCTCTCAAGTTTTTGGGGGCTAGGATGTGATGGAAAGAGGGTTTGTATAAAGATGGGTGGTGGTCCTATTTTGTCTAGGAGGGGTTAATGAGATTTTTACTGAAAGGAATATTCATCGAGATGTATAGTTAACATCTACAGGAAAACAAGCGAGTCAGTGCAATCTTGATTAGATATGTATCATCAACCATTCGAGTTTGGGAGGGACTAGTTTTGATTCGTCGAGGTTATTGACTGGTCTGGTACATAATTATGTGTTCTAACTAACGGAATGCCGGTGTGTATACATATGACGGCCTCGTGAATGTGTATCATGTCATAACACATCAAACTGACATATCTGATAAATTACAGGTGATTCCGGTCCGCGCAGGTGAACCAGTGGTGCAGTAAATATAAATTATTCATTCTAATAAATTCGACAAAATAAAAAGTGCTTTAAGAGTTATTGAAGATATATTTCAACGAGGAAAGCTAAACAGAACTGAAGACATTTATTCAGAATCAATAAGTGAAATAGAGAAACCGCCAAATTTTTTTTTGTAGTAATGCTTTTATTAAACCAATCTAGTATACATAATAATAAATAAATAAATGAATTTAGCATAATAATAAATAAATTTAGCATTTTGTTTCTAATCAGCAACATGCTGGTGACGGAACATTATAAGTGAAATATAATTTAATAACAACATTAATATAATTTATACACAAACAATAATTCCAATCTTAAATATATCATAGTATGGTAGTTTGTTGATGTATATGCTGAATCAAATCAATTTTAAATGATGAATAGCTATCTATATTTTTTACAGGATTTGGCAATGAGTTGAACGTTTCTAGACATTTGTATATAGGATTATTGAGTGCCAGGTTTGTTCTTACATTTGATAGGGAAAAGTTATTTTGATTTCTAGTCTCATATGTGTGAGTTTCGCTAACTAAGTTGAATTTAGTGTTACATTTTTGTTGATTTTTTTGTACTTTGTAAGTGTATTTGCATTGTTCTATTTGTAATACTTGTTCTAGGGGGATTATTCCTGTTTCTTTATATATTTTCTCAGTATGTGTTCTGTAGTTATATCCAAATAAAGATTTCACTACCTTATTTTGAAGAGTCTGTATTTTTTTAAATTGTGTTGGTCGACATATTCCCCAGGTTGTTATTAAATAGTGCTTTAAGAGTTATTGAAGATATATTTCAACGAGGAAAGCTTAACAGAACTGAAGACATTTATTCCGAATCAATAAGTAAAATAGAGAAACCGCCAAATATAGAAGCCAAATAAAAAAATATTAGATGAAAGAATATCTGGCCTAAATTCAAAAATAAAAATATTCCATTCAAATAGAGGGCAGCAGCCTACAAATCAGTAAATGGAACGTACCCCGTGGCACTAAAAACTGAAAAATCACGGATTAAATAACTCCTCCACTTGCTTGATATGTGACCTAGAAGACAGTCTTATGCACAGGATTCAGAGTTGTCAAAATGCAAAGAACGTATGGAATTGGATGAAGCGGTTTGTTTTACGACACTTTAACATTAATTGCAATGGCACCACATCAGTCGGAATAATATTTGAAAAAACAATAGCGGACCCCAAGAAAAAAAACACCTGGTTGTGGATAACTTCTGCGGTAATATATCTCAATATGGAAGTAAGGAGTACTCTGGACGATTTTTCAGATATGATTCGTCAAGAAAGATTCCAAAAACATTTTTACATTTTGACAACCATCAGTCTCATCAGTGCAAAAAAAAACTGTGATTTAGTAAAAAAAATTGGAACTATAATTATAAGATGTATTTTGTACTGTATTCTTGAATTGAATAGTTTTATAAAAAAAACGAAACAGTGGATATTCATTGATAAGAAACGTTGTTCAAGATACGTGGACTAGCTATAGACCATATCAGTTAGGTTAGGCGGGAATTTTTTATTACGATCTATCTGTGGGTCCGACTATCGAATCTCCCATATACATTTCTTGTGGGTCTAAAAAATATCTCTCGTCTGTTTTGAGCTTTGGCAAATTCCTTTCTATAGTGAAAAATATTTCATGAACCTTTCCCAACATGCTGTATTCAAAGGTTCCCAATGAAATTGGATGAGTATTTTGAAAATCACTGATGCATATAACATTTTTGGGCAAATTCGATGAGAGTTTTTCTTGGCTTTATTTCATTTTTGATTTATGGAGCCAAAGTTTGGTGGGACATTCAATATAAACATTAATGAGATTACAAAAATACAATATATTGGTCTGAAAGTATATAGACTGAACACTGAACTGAACATACAATCAACCATAACTGCTGGCCTTCGTGCTCTTGATGATTCGTGATGTAGGATCAAAATTACACATTTCCAAATGTCCATATGGACAAAACTGTTTTTATTGTTGAATAGAGTATCATCTTGAGAGTATCAATTCAAAACTAAGAGCTTGATAACTCTCGGAGCCAATATTGATTGGTATCAACTAAACATATTATCACAATCATGAATAATATATGAAATATGTCATAACAATATTATAACTTCAATCGGATAAGGCAATTCCGATTTGGGGATATAAAGAAGCAGATTTTGGTGTGATATGTACAGGGTAGCCAGATAAAAATTCAAATTGCAGTATTCCGGAAACTATTCGTCTAAGAGACTTGCGGTGAAAAATGTTACTACTAAAGTTACCAAAAGAAAATCCTGGAAATTATTTTCATGTTTCCAAGATGGCCGCCAGGGGGCGTAACAGCCATCTAAAACTTTTTAAATGAATTTTTGACGAAATACGCCTAGTAAACGTACCAATAAAATATATACCTTTTAAAGTTGAGCTCCATTCGAGTAATTTTTGCTCGACACTTTTTGACTTATCTATTAAAATGAAGTGGTGGGGGGTGGTTCGATGTTTTTTCAAATAAACAGCTGTAACTCCTGAACGACTGAACGGATTTCAACAAACTTGGTATCAAAAAAATGGAAAAGCCATAAATTGGACAACAATTTTAGAAAGAGAAATTAGTCTATCCAATTAGAATATCAAACATAGTTTGAAATGGATGTCTGGTAGACTACGAGCAGAAAACAACTACTTTCCTGGTAAATACCACGCAGAACATTGAATTATATCTGCTCGTAATCCATGCAACGATTCACACTGTGAATGCAGATCGCAAATGTTTCTTTCTTCCTAAGACGTGATAAATTCACATCGGGACAGGCACGCCTAACAACCTACAGACCGGTTTCGGGCTTATTGGCCCTCATCAGTGCAGGGTAGTTATCCGAGTAGAGACCGTAAGATCTCCACTCGAAGCGTTGCCTGTCCCAATGCGGGCCAATAAGCCCGAAACCGGTCTGTAGGTTGTTAGGCGTGCCTGTCCCGATGTGAATTTATCACGTCTTAGGAAGAAAGAAACATTTGCGATCTGCATTCACAGTGTGAATCGTTGCATGGATTACGAGCAGATATAATTCAATGTTCTGCGTGGTATTTACCAGGAAAGTAGTTGTTTTCTGCTCGTAGTCTACCAGACATTCATTTCAAACTATGTTTGATATTCTAATTGGATAGACTAATTTCTCTTTCTAAAATTGTTGTCCAATTTATGGCTTTTCCATTTTTTTCATTTATTAGCTTAGTCGAGCTATAAGCCACTTCCAAGTTCTGTGATTTGGGAGATTTAGTTCTGGAGTGTTTCTTTCTTCTGCCGCATGGTGTCGCCACTTCCAATTGTCTGTTGGAACGCGGCTCAGTGCGGTCAAATAAACGCGACGAAGGTGCATTGGGACAGGCAACGCTTCGAGTGGAGATCTTACGGTCTCTACTCGGATAACTACCCTGCACTGATGAGGGCCAATAAGCCCGAAACCGGTCTGTAGGTTGTTAGGCGTGCCTGTCCCGATGTGAATTTATCACGTCTTAGGAAGAAAGAAACATTTGCGATCTGCATTCACAGTGTGAATCGTTGCATGGATTACGAGCAGATATAATTCAATGTTCTGCGTGGTATTTACCAGGAAAGTAGTTGTTTTCTGCTCGTAGTCTACCAGACATTCATTTCAAACTATGTTTGATATTCTAATTGGATAGACTAATTTCTCTTTCTACTATTATATGATGTCTCAAGACAATTAATATTAACATTGAGAATGCCTGGCTTTATCTCTATTTGGATCTCTTGCCAAGAAAATGGTGATCAAATACCTATCAGTGCAGAATCATATGTATGATGCTTAGAGGAATTTTGTATGAGGTCGTATTACAAATTCTATTGTGCCAAGTTACGAAATGATTATTATTAAGTTATTGAAGTGTGTCTTCAGAAGCTTATTCGGCCAATCTCTAAACCTGAGACAGTGCTGAAAAGTGAAGAAAGCAGGAGAAGATGATCAAACAGAACATTCAAATGGAGAAGTTTCATCACTATCAGAAGTACTTAGTTAGTTCATTCAAGATCTATTCAATTCCTGCTCCTTGAAGAAGTTTTCTAGTGATCTAAATTGAAATTATGTTCCTTCACGTGTGAGTATAGTATCATTGATTATAACCACATAACCGTCAATCAATAAAGGTTGATTGAGTGCTAGCACCTAAATTTCAAGCGCAATGTCAATTAATGAAAATACCTACAAAAAAAAACCAATGATTCAAAGAGGAAAGATTACTACTTGCCGACTTGCCTGAGTACCTATCCATTAAAACGGCCTCAGAGAGATTAGGCTATTAATAAAGTGGTCTCATTAGTTAGCATGGCTAAGTTAAATGGCCTAGTGGGCATTTTCATTATAGCAAAAGAAATAGGAATGAGAAAGGAAAACAAAAAATATGGCCACAAAATCAGATACCGCCGTGTAATTTAGTTGTTGGGCCAAATGATTCCAATTCAACTGACAGCTGGAATGATCAACATCAAGCCATTTGGAAGAACCGTACTCCATTTTGTTCAACATGGATGTATGGTTGTTGATATTGGTGACGATAATAGTTATTTATGTATTAAGGGAATTATGAGGGCCTTAATTACCGATGGCAAAGTTTGCAATTGCCAGAGGTTATTAGGGCTCTATAATTCCCGTGGTACATAGATGATTTTATTTATGACCGATTTTCATAACAATATGTCCATATTTAGAACACAATAAATGTTTAAATTCATAACCTTTCTGGTATATTTGAATTAGGTAGCGTTGATTGTAGCATTGTTGGTTGTTGCTAGGTTGTCGCTATGTTACATGTTTATAAGCAAACTTTCTTTATCAATCAATGTTTTTCCGTTAAAAACGTGTTTATTTTTTACCACAAATCGACGATCTTTTTCTGATATAATGGAGGATATTATAAAAAAAGCGGAAAAAGCAAGACAATAATTACTTCCATCGAAAAGTGAAGCCCTATATCAAAAAGAATACAACTTATATCTGAAGTGGCTGACACAGAGAAATGTTATGTCAAAAGATGCCAACAAAACTGTCTTTCTTGCATATTTTCAAGAACTGGTAAAGTATTTTCAGTATTTTCTGGTAGATTTGGTAATAATTGTATTTATTCGTTGCAGTCAGAAACGTTTAGCCCAAATTCGTTATGGACTAAATGGTCAATGCTCAAATCGATGGTGACCATATATGAGAAAAGAGATATCACCAAGTTCAACGAACTAGAGGCTTTTTTGAAACGGAAAAGTAAGGGGTATAAGCCGAAAAAGTCTGCTGTCTTATCTCCTAAAGATGTCATCAAATTTCTAAAGGACGCCCCTAATGAAATTCATTTATTGCATAAGGTAATTTTTTTCTCATAATTTTCTTTTTCGTTTGTTTATTTCGTTTTATTTGTTATAGGTTGTTCTAATTATGGGTTATTTTGGAGGATGCAGAACTCAGGAACTTCTAAATATGAGTATAGCAGATATAGAGGACCGGGATACTGTTATGGTAGTGAACGTACCGGAAAGTAAAATTGGTGTATCGAAGAAATTTACTGTTGTGGATGAAAAAGAGTTCTCTGCTTTGCCTTTATTGAGACTTTATATGTCCTTGCGTCCTGAAGGCACAAAACGATTTTTTTTTGAGCTTCCGACAAAATAAATGTACAACTCAGCCAATTGGAAAGAATATGTTTGGCAAAATTCCCAGCAAAATCGCAATGTATTTAGGATTGCCAAACCCACTAACCTATACGGGACATTGCCTTCGTCGCACTTCTGCTACTGCCCTAGCCAATGCAGGAGCAACTATGACAAACTTAAAAAGACACGGAGGTTGGAGAAGTTCCACGGTGGCAGAGGGGTATCTGGAGGACAGTATTGAATTGAGAAATAAAACGGCGCGTATGCTGTCTACTTTGCCATCAGAAGAGGCAGGCACCTCGACTGTAGTGAACAGCAACAGCACCACCCATAAAAAAGAAGAAATTGTTTCCAGCGGCGGAAGTAATTTTCAGGGAACATCTGAAAATTGTACATTTATTATTTGTAATGACGTGAATAAGGAAAATATGTCTTAGTTTTCATTACATATAAACGTTTATAAGCATTTCTTGTATCATTTTCACCTGTAAAAGGTAAGAGAGAGTTTTTGAACCTTTATATCCCAAGGGAGTTATGACCCTCATTATAGATATCGTAACTATGACGATATAAGCTTATAATGTCACTGTCAGAAATAAATGTCTTTATTTAACCTTGAGCTTATAGCAGCAGGCAAATAATTCAAATTCATTTTTTCTTTGGATTTAACTTGAGAAATTGATTCATCGAAATTGAACAACATAATGGTTTTATTTCGTTATCTTCCCTATAATAAATAGAAATATCCATTCCTCTGTCATATCTTCAAGTTTTAATAGACTCTTATCGCGGATTTTAGATAAGATAGTGACAACTTCTCTCCTCTCAATTGCCACAAATTCAGTACATGATTTCATCATTCTCATATTTCTTTTCACCCCTCGAACTTATATAGAACCGAATTTTCAACCAGAGTTCAGATGATTTTTGTCATTACCGAGATTGGGTTATTGTAGTTCCTAACAAACATCCAAACAGTCGTCACAATAAATCCTCAAATTTCACAGCAATTGCCCTCTAGACAACGAAGAAACCAAAATTACCCCACAAATATAATTTTCTCGGCTCCACTTAATGTCTATACGCTGGCTGCAAAGAGTTGTTCAACTAACTTGAGAGGGATTCTGAGGAACTAATAATCTTTCAGACAGAATATATTTTTTCTGCCCTACATCATCATGAGAAATACAGTGAAAATCCATTGGTTGATATGTTATATGTACAACTTTGAAGTTATAATCAAGAAGCTATCTCGAGATACTAGGAATGTACTTACTGTAGAAAATAGTACATTATTTTGACTACAAAAGATCCCAATAACTACTTCCAATGAAGTATTACCTATTTTATGAACCATCTAAGAAACAAATAGAAATATATTATGCTGAATAAATATATCTGTTTAAAATTTTAACATTTTATTATCACTTAAAACTAAACGAGAACTTCTTTTCGAAGTATCAGTCCAGCTGACTCGTAAGTTTTTCAGAGGCAGTTTTTTTCGTTAAAATGCAAGGAAAAAAATTCTATTTTTGACAGTGTTCCAGATCGTCTTGCCTACACTCTCCTTCTTCATGTTGAATGCCCAGTCACATAAAATAAAAGCTAACTCTTCAGTGGAAGTTTCTGCAGTGGGTTCATTATTTTTTTCAAAAAAATAACGCGATTTGTCGCCAAATTGACGTAGTTGAATTCACAGTATTGCGAGGCATATAATCATTGATGGCTTTTTCAGTTTCTCCACTCGAAGACTCTCCAAATCGCCACATTTCCATAGATACTATTCTGACTACGCAAGTTTGAGAAACATTTACATAACGTCATCAAAAATTTGTTTACAATGCTGGTTATCATGCGTTTCGTAGCTGGAAAAGTTAAGTTATGTTAGGTTATAATGACAAAAACTGCGACATATGGCATTTTTAGTGCATGAATTAAATTTCCCATTGTAACGAACATGAGGACATTGACTAAAGAGGTGAAGGAATCATATTATATTACTTCTCGAGGGTACCTATATTGCCACGCTCGAAGATATATTCCTCCTCTATTTATCCCCAAAATTTCCAGAGAATGCTAACGTGGAACTTCACAAATTGCATTCTTATACGGAAGTTGGCAAAAATCCAATGAATTTCAGAGAGACACTGACAGACAATTATCCATAGTTTATGGTCGATTTCATATTCAGATTTTGAACATTCAATTTACATAATCCTGAAATTCGCTGGCCCCTTTCAGTATTTCGTCCTGAAGTGTTTCACATTCAGTTTCAGTATTCTCTGTTTGTTTGAATCCCAAGTGGTATAGATATTCAATTAAATGCCGTGATATATACTTCAGAGATTTCAGTAATTGGCAGGACCGTCTGAAGAAAGTGTAGGTAGTGTCAATGAGAAAATAAAATTTTGTATGGCATTTAATTTGAAACCATCAAAATTCCGACTGATAATAACTATATAAAATGAAATATCTTTTAGGAACCACTTTTTTCAGACGTCAAAACGACATAATGAAGTGGTTCAAATTACACAACTTTATCCAAAGTGAATCGTCTTTCTATCTCCTATGAAATTGAAGGCACCCTGTATCGTGGCGTCGATATATGGACTTCTTCATGATGAAAATGTTGGTATCTTTCCTAGGCTGGTTGAAACAAACATTTCACCGAATTTTTTCGAATGATCATTTCAGTTCATTTCTGACAGATCTTTTTATGTTATGTTGCTCGACTCAAAAAATGAGCATTTTCATCAGAGCAAAATGACTTTATCACCATTTGACATTTTACAGCTCAGAAGTTCACGATAATCCTTCAAAAATATGATCAGATTTTTTTTTCTATCATTCTGTTATATTAACGACATGAGCTCATTCTTTATGCCATTTTCTTTACCATGTTCCACGAAACATGTTTCGAATGTGTAAGATTTATAATGATCAACATCAACAAATATCAATTTGTAATCGATGATATAAAGGTCTGATTATGAAAAAAACTCCTCGATATATAGTGAGTCTGCTTGATATGGCTGCACATGGGAATTTTTTTCTGCATGGTCTAAAACCCTAAATGAAACCATCATATATCAAATTATATCAATCTTATACGAGGTATTTGAAAAAATATGAATTTTTCTCAAGGGTAAAGTAACTCTATAATCTATGTTCTATCAGATAGTCAAGCAGCACTGTAAACAATCCCTGAGACAACTGGCAGCGAACAACCAGGTCACTTTGATGTAGGTGCCAGGTCATAAGGGAGCTAAAGGCAACGAGAAAGCAGATTGCCTTGCCAGAGAAGGGGCAAATACACAAGTTCTCGGCCCAGAACACTTCTGTGGACTTTCCAAAACCCACTTGAGAGTAGAGGTCCAACGCTGGGAGGCAGATGAAATTAAATCTCACTGGAATAAAGTGCCAGGACAAAGACAAGCGAAAAGGCTAGTGAGCCTTTCGCCAAGGAAAGCTAAACAGATTCTCGAGTTGGACAAAAAATACTTGAAACTGGTAACGGTACTCCTCACTGGAAACTGCCTCAGAGGTATCACCTCAAAAAAATGGGAAAAACAGAGAGTGATAGTTGCCGCTACTGCAAGAACTTCGCTGAAAGTGCAGAACATTTGCTTTGCGAATCCCCAGCACTCTTCTGCAAGAGGTTCAAGTTCCTGAAAGGGGCATTCTTAGAGCCCTCCGATGTCAGGAACCTAGCTCTCAGGAAACTGATAAACTTCGCAAGAAGGTTCGGAATCCCAGGCCTCGAATATATTAAGGGTTATACACAAAAGATACACAATAGGTCGAGGTGCTTGAAAGGCTGCACAGCCTTAACGACCCCCCTACAATCTACAATCTACAACTCTATATTTCACATAATTGAAAATTAATATCATGAAAAGTTGTTCGGAATTAAAAATCACCTATGTTTTGATATGTAATTCCATCTGTCTAATGGAAAAAAACATTTTACAAACTTTTCTCAAATTATCAATTACCGAACATTCATCTTTTTTTTTTTCATTGCAAACATATTAACATTTCCGTTTACTTGTAAAATAGTTTTTGTCTGAAATTTCTGATCAGAGCATCCTGGATCGTTGTTTTTGTAGAGATATAACCAATAATAAAAAAAAATTAATGAAACTGCATGTTTGAACATAGTTTTGAATTCCGAACTTTTCACAATAACAATTAATTGTGAAATATAAAGTAACTTTACTCTTGAATGGTAATCTTATTTTTCGACATATACGTCTTATAAGATTGATAGGATTTGACATCTGATGGATGCATCTTGGGTTTGAGACCATGCTGAACTTCTTATAAGGAATACATTTTTTTCGTGAAATCAATAATATTTCTAAACACCATCATCGGAATAATCCGGGTGGAAAATTTTCAGGAGGACATTCAATACGTCTCATCTTAATATGCCTCGAAATCCAATCATTATTTTCTTCAATTTGTCACCCCTACCATTCAGAAGGCGTTAGAAACTAGTTCTAGATGCATACAACTGGCTGCTAGGGGTGAATTCTGAGGGTACTAGCTATTATCAAAATGCATGATTCGGATACAAATATTCATCTCACTGTTGGAATTAATTTTGATCCCCCAACGAATTTGCCAACCCTCTTGATGAGACCATCAGAATTTGCGCCATCTACACAAGCCGCTAACATGTCTCTGTTAACTCCAGAATAATTTGCATGAAGGGAATTCAGCGGCTTTGTTTGGTGTTTTATCGATTCCGGGACGTAGAGAAAATACGAGTCTCATCTTTTTCGAATATATGTTGAGCGACTTTTTCCTTTTGTAACCTTGTATCATACAAGAAATGTGAGTTTCATAACTTTCATGGTGGAAAGAGTAGAAGTTTGTTGAATTTTAATGTGAACTTCCGGGTATTTACCAGCCCGAAAATGTCCCTCCGGGAATTTATTGCTGTAATTGATCGAAAATGTCCCGCTTCATATGGGATTTTTAACATATGATGGAAATATTCTTAATGATTTAAAAAATAATACTCGATATTCCAAATCATTGTAGGAACTCTTCCACAGTTTTGTTTATTATTCTCGAATATCAGATGAACAAAAGGTAAATGGAGGTTTTGAATGAATGATAGTCTAGTTACATTACATAATATACAACAAATGATATTTAAAACGAAAAAAAAAACACAATGAATCTGAATAATCAAATAACGTGTTTTAGCAACTAACTCAGTTCAGTTCCAAAGATCTCGATCTCGAAAAATACAGTTGAAATCTTTCGATAGCGGCAAGACACTTTGCGTTTTTTCTACAAACGCAGTTCCTAGACAATACAACTCGATACTTTATTACTACTACTACTGGTGCTTCTCAAACTGTGGAGTATAATCGAAATAATTGAAATTTATCTTTTTCAGAAAATAGCATTTTTGCTTTATATTCAACGGAATTATGTTTTTTGAGAAATGCGACGCGAAGTTTAGGATAATCACTTTGATATCTTCAACATTTGTTGGGAAAATCACGTGGGGTCCATTGCCAAAAGTGCATCCCAAAAACTTGGATTTCTGTTTCGAGCCAAGAGCTATCTCACTCCCACTCAGCTTCTTATGATCTATAAGGCACAGATCCGACCTGTCCTGGAATACTGTTTCCATATTTGAAGTACTGCACCTAAACATATCCTGAAACTCTTGGATTATGTCCAAACAAAGGCAACTCGCTCACTTCTCTGGAACACCGTAGAAAAGTTGGCGATTTATCCGAGGATTTATCTCTATTTTATAGATATTTTCATGGGCGATGCTCTTCTGAAATATCAACAATCGTTTCTCTTTCAGCAGTATCTTCGAGATTGAGTCAATTTCAGTCTTCACACCCTTTCGTGGTCACTTTGGAGACCTGCAGAACGTCCCTTTCCAAAGACTCGTTCATCCAACGAACATCGAGACTTTGGAATTCATTGCCTAGGGAGGTGTTACCCGAGGCATACCATCTCCAGAAATTTAAGAAGAACACCAATTCCTACCTTTTTTCCCTTGGTTCTCACGACGTTCTCTGAACATTCCATGAAATCCCTTTTCGTGAGAACCAGAACATAAAAAAACATGTAATGAATATATCATATCACAATTCATACTTTTCCTCGATTTCCTTGGTAGAAGGTATTTGAAACTAGATATTGTATCTATCAATTTTCCAGCTAGTACTCATGGATAATAAGAATCTTCGGAAAATAGTGATACCAAATTGAAAAGCTTCTGACTATTTAAGACGTGATGACATTTTTTGACTACGTGAAAAGTATCTAATCACAATGGCATTGCTATTCGAAATAGAAAAGCACGCTTATTGGAATTTGAAATAAATGCGCACGCTCGTAAATAATTTCAATATTTTAATGAGACATAACCTCCAAATTCACTTTGATGAAAATCAAGGACTCATCGTGACCGGAACTATTTCTACTACATGGCTGATACTATTATCGATATTGTTTTTACAAAAACAAAATAATTCACTAATCCATATCTAGCTCAAATTTCTTTTCAGCTGCTGTTTAAAATTTATCTTGATGTCGTTTGTAATTTCTTGCATATTCGTGTTCGCCGAACAACAAATATCCAAAAAAATATTTCATGAAACAAATATTTTGATGACATTACCTGCTATAATGATTCCAAGCGGTTTCATTTTATGATGTCATATATTATCATGACGCAATCACATATACGAGTAAAGACGTTTCGTTAATGAGCCTCAGCAACCAGTGTAATTCGAACTATGCCATTAAAATAGCTGCAAGACCTCACAAAAAATGTCTGATAATCCGGCAAACATCAAGCACCATGTATGAGATTTGTATTCGCGATGAAAATCCCTATATCGATCAATCTGTTACTATCAGGAAAATTCAATCAGCGCTTCGCATGCCTATAGGTATGGATTCATTAAAAAAACGATAAAATTAATCACCCAGCTCTGATGTGCCTACTCTTATGGGATCGCATCGAGATGAAAAATGTAACTGGTCCAACTGGAAGGTTCAATTTTTTAGCCCGCCAGCTGGATACTTTCATATCTGCATCTGTCACAATAAGAAAAGTATCTGTCCAGATGGAAAATTGATACTCTGTTCTCGAGAATCGAGAGTGACACAGCATCACGATCTCCTCCCTTTAAACGAGAAGAAAATAAATGGGTGTTTGAATGAATTGAAAATTTTTATGCAAATGAGTTCAAGACTGCATTATTTCATCACATCAGTAATTAGATAATTGAACTTCCTGGAGAAATACCTAGGGGTTAACCACAGTCTGAAATAGTGTACGAAAAATTCCTTTTTCTGTTTCATTTCCTTATTTCCTATGTCCTAAAGCATGTAAGTATATGCTTAGTTTTAACATTTTAAACTACTTTCGATTGATTTTAACTGATTTTTCAACTAAATATATGCATGGGAATGTTCTACTTGAATTTTCCATATATCTGACATGTCACAAGCAATGTTTATTGTAAAGTGATCAAATAAATTTCTTTCTTTCTTTCTTTCTATTTGTTTCCTGAAAATTCCTTCAATTCCTAACATTTCCTCGAAATTCCTCGAAATGCCTCCAATTCCCATTCAATTCCCTCATTTCATTCTAATTCCTCGCATTTCCCTGAAATGCCTCTAAGTCCCCGCATTTCTCCGAAATGCCTCTATTTCCCATTAATTTCCCCGAAATGCCTCTAATTCCCATTCATTTCCCTAAAATTCCTCGAAATTCCCCGAAATTCCTTTATTATTTATTATTTATCTCATTCCCTTCATTTTTCATTCGAAACCAAAGTCCATAGGCGTACTGTATTGAATTAATTCAATAACATTGCGTTTCCAGAGGCGTACCCAAAGGTCAGAATCCAGGAAATTATTCAAAAACCGAATTCTTGAAGTTCGATAATTCAGTATTTCTTCAATATATGTCCGTATAATTTTAGAATATCGAAACCGCATCTCCATGAACGTATCCTAAATATTAAAGAAGCTTCGATAATGTATAATAAACTTGTTGCAATTTCGAGATTTTGTGTCGAAACTATATAAGTACTTATTCATTATTGGTCAGAACGGCTTGATATGGGAATTTCCGAGGAAATAGAGGAATTTT
The DNA here is from genome assembly GCA_029955515.1 of Chrysomela aeneicollis. Classification (NCBI taxonomy): domain Eukaryota; kingdom Metazoa; phylum Arthropoda; class Insecta; order Coleoptera; family Chrysomelidae; genus Chrysomela; species Chrysomela aeneicollis. The sequence goes on from JARUHQ010000001.1 coordinate 32,456,982, forward strand.
GGGGAATTCCCGGGGAAATAAAGGAATTTTGGGGAATTCCCGGGGAAATAGAGGAATTTTGGGAAAATGAAGGAAATAGAGGGATTTCGAGGCACTTCAAGGCAATGAGGAGAATTATAGGCATCTTTTAAGGAATTTCCAGTGAGATTAAATAATCAGCCAAGGAATCGTCTCGGTAATCGTCATAGTACAAGTTAATGAATAGAGAAAAATATACAGTGAGTCTTCTTAAGTTGGCTAAATATAGGAAACTTTTTCATTATTGATGCCCATTATTTTCCTCATTCTCTCGAAATGCCCCGAAATTCCTATATTTCCTCTAAAAATTCCCCAATATGCCCCGAAATTCCCCCATTTCCTCGAACTTCCCCAAAAATTCCTTAATTTTCCACAAGGTGTACGAAAAATTCCCCTGTGGTTAACCCCTCGATAAATACCAACATTTCGAATACTACTACTATTTTTCTCACAATCGCCAGAGAAAATTATATTTATCTATAGTCTTTATATGAAATATAGTAAACACCAATACAAAAAATGTTCGAGAACATAATTGGTCTCAGAATAAAATAAGTGGAACAATGCACAATCGCCGAATTAATGAAAAAAATCAGAAGATTGGGATACAAGTGTGAACATTGATCAACTGTCATTATGTGTAAATCTATATGTGATATAAGCAATAATTGTCTTTTGGAGGCAGACATCTAAATCTGATAAGAAGATGAATGAAAAATCACTGGGTAGTCAGAGGCAAGCGAAAACGTTTATACTAAGTGCTGGTTTCTTTAGTTCCATCAGAAGCCTGGATAAGAAATATCAGAATCCATTTTTCTGGTATTATGAAGTAGCAATAAGAGACATGGAAGATCTTGAGTAACTGAAATAAGAAGGAATTGTTTGTGGTACCCACCAGCTAAGGAAATATTCCATAAAACATAGACGAATACTCTTTTGCGCATCATCATCAAATATTTACATGATGGAAATGTTTCACTTTCGAGAGCAAAAAATACGCTGATGGGATCCGTGGCAGATACCGCGCTTTTATTAATTTTGCCCCCACGTACATTTTGTGTCATAAATGTCCCCATTTTTCACTGAGAGAGTTGAAAGTCCCCCTTCGTTTTTATCATCAAGCGAATTAGTGATTTATATATCCATGACTTCTTGTAATCCAAACAATTTCTGAACATGTGGTGTTGAGTGACTATCGACTGATTGTTGATTGAACTATAGGAAGCATTATGTTGTTTAGTGAAATTATGATATTCGACTGGGATTTCATCGAAATGTTACTTTATAATCAAAGGTAATTTGTCGAAAGCTCATCCAAACATATAAAATAAGTGAAACGACTCACTTGCGATGCTAATAGGTTTTCTTGAAGCCATCATCCTATTTACTCACCAACATATGAAATATGATTATCCTCATCAAAGACAATATAAAGAGTCAATGACTAGAGTCTCTGTGTTCACAAATCTCAATCACAAGTCAATCATCAATTCACTCTCTATTTGAATCATACACTATAGAATTACGCATATCCATTCAAGCAATAAAAATAAGTTTGGAAGTCACCTGTAATGTTTTTGAAATCCGTTTCTTTCACCAAATTACAGATCCATGTCTCTGAATTCTGAAAAAATATGAAAATTCAATGAACATTCGCGTTATCAATCAAACTTTTATTAACACAATTTCATCTTTATTCGTATTCTATAAGAACAGTAATTCTTGTTACTTATTTTTCCAATAAGATACAGCTCATTATAGATCCCGAAAGTATATACAATGTGTTTCAAAGGTTCCGTTTCAGGATCTCAGTGTGAAGGACAGTTTTGAACAAATCCCAGAAATGAGAAGATCGGCATATCGAATTTTGGTATTTTATTTACTTATATATGTCAGTTGATATTTTGCATTTTCATGGTCAACGTAATGAAAAAATTGTCCATTTAATCATATGATTAAAGGAAAATTATCGAACATCGCCAAAAAATACGAATTATTGTCGTGCATTTGGACTTTTTTCTAACAAAATCTAAAAATTTATTTGAATTACTTATACTGAGTGGCAAGCCTTGGGAAATTTTGAGCATTCATAAGCCGGTTTGTATCTGTGTTATATAGATTATTATAAACAATTTCAAAACGTCACCTCTAACAATATATTCTGTACGTGATATCGACCAAAGTTTCTGGAGATCTGAATAACCTAGTATTGTTGATTAAGCTGATTGATTTTTTTTGTGGCTTAGCCCTTTCGCTACACAGACGTTAGGTTAGATAGGTGCAACCCAGATATATCAAGAGTGAAACAAATATAAAAAGAAGTTATATGATCTGGGAATTCTGGGATATTTCGTAAATCTAAACTCATGCACTTTTTTGTAAGAGTAAATCATAATGTGAGTTATTTAAAGAAAGCAGAACAGATATTTGTTCGCTGTACTATATATCAACAAATATTTATTTCAGTTTTTATTGCAGGCCCTGAGGCAGGCCCTGTATATACTAGTATCCATTGTGGCATATCCAAACCCATAATTTCCTGAATATATTTATGTTTTTCTATATCTGAAATAAAGTGGATAAATAAAGAACCAAATGACCAAGTAACATATATTATTATTGGTTGAAGATTCGAAATCGTATATATTTTCAGCAGGAAATGAACATTTCATCCGTTATAAACCCGTTTGAAATATGATAAAGGTGTGAGCTTCCTGATTTTTTATCGAACTCATTTGACCAATTTTTTTAATGATGCACCGACGGAAGATTGTTAGGCGATGTAAACTTTGTCACGTCTTACGAAGAAAGAAACCTCGAAAGAGCAGATACAATGTTCTGCGTGGTATGTGCCAGGAAAGTAGTTGTTTTTTGCTCGTGGTCCACCAGTCATTCGAATCCAAACTGTGTTTGATGTTTTTAATTGTATCAGACTGTTTTTGTTTCAATTGATTCTTCGTTCATTTCATGGCTTTTTATTTTTTCTCGTATGTGTTCATGAATGCGATTTTTGAAAATTCTACCAGTTTGACCATGCTTAGGACTAGTTTTTCAATTCAGTCTGTATACGTTCTTCGGATTTTTCAAATTATGAATCCTGTCTTTATTATTTTTTATTAACCTTCTCGAGCTTTTATTTGTTCCATAAGCAATCTCTATGTCTTGTTCATGAAAAAATAAAGCTACTTTTTTAGTAGCCTGTCCGGAATATTTCAATTTTAATTATTTTTGTTGGTAGGAAAAATTTGGCTTATATTGTCATCCATTGTTCACTGCGATTTGTTTTATAATGTCAAGTTCTTTGTTGAAATTCTCCTATGAAAGGTGGTCATTGATAAATCTGCGGATCATGTTATTATAAACTGCAACTTCAAGTTGATAGAAATGATTGGAATTAGCTTGAATAGTCTAATAGATTTGGGAAGGTTTTTGGTAAGTACATTGAATTATCATAGTTTTCATCAATCATAGTCGAAAAATTAATTCACTTTTCCGTTCTGAAATAGTGAATTTTATGTTCTTGTGAATTTTATTGATATATTCATGGAAATAAGTGACTAATTTGGTATTATAGTGGAAAATACTAAAACGTTCAATTCCCGATAGCAATACAGGAAATGTTTAAACACGGATTTTCATGAATAAAAATCTCTGGGTTATCGATACAGATTTCTGCAAGTAAAGGACTCAGAGGATAATCCATAATTAGTCAATTAAAAGTAGTATGAATTTGGTCATCAAATTAAAATTATTATGTTTCAGACCTAGGGTTGAAATGACTACGATTTCTTGTCTTATAACTGGATTTGCAATTGTTGTAGTTGGTTCAGTGTAATAATACCTGAAGAAGATACTGTGTTAGCGAAACATTCGAGTTTAATACACACAAAATTAACGCATTTTTCCACAATGTTGGTGTACTAACTGTATTCTGATAGCAATATTTTTTTCACGAATACCGCCGGGTGTAGCAATCATAGCTGTCGTTTTGGTGGTGCGTTAATTTTTTTGGAAAGTGCATACGTCAAAATATACTTAGTGGAAATCTTATTGTTTCTTGTACCCTACAATTTCTATGGCTTATTGTCATCAACTAATGACCAAGTAAATTGAAAACGCCATATTAACGCCGAAAATCCATCGAAATTTTCAACATCAACGACGTCCATTGACGAAAAACTGCAAATCTCTCCCCTATCATCCCCCCGTGGTGTCAAAAACTCACCCTCGACGGTCAAATTTTTCAACCGCGCGCGACCACGTGGTGTTTGCCGCACCGGCAGCCGTTCGAAAAACACTCGCGAAGTCACAGCCAACCCGGACCGAACTGACTGCTGTAGCGAGACCGTCAAATCGTCCGGCGGTTCTCGAGTCGTGCCTGCGGCAGTCGCAGGTTCAGCAGGAGCAGGAGGACCTCCCGAGGACGGAAAGTGTTCATTTTTCAGCCGAAGTCGGCGCTTGCGTGGAGCGGTTTCCAGACGTACGAAATATCCGACGAAAATCACGAAATTTTATGTTTTTTTGATACTTCAATAGTATATTATGATACAAGTTTTTTAAGACGCCATTTTGTCGCACGCGTTGTTTGGAGTACGACGAGCGAAGCGAGGAGTGCTCCAAGTGAACAAGTGCGACAACGTATCATATGCAATTTTTTCTATTTTGAATTGATTTGAAGAAAAAAATTGATTTAATATCGATAATGTAAAGAAACATCTTCGATTGGTAACAATGATGACCTTGAAATATTTAAAAGCCCAGTTTACAGTTGAACGATTTTGATTATTGCAATACCAGCGGTGAAAAATTCAATGTTGTTATTGTTTTTATTGGTCAATTTAAATCAAATTATACTCTGAATTGAAATTCACCAATTAAAACATTGAGTTTTTCACTGCTAATATCACCAAATCCAAATCGCTCAGAAGTAAACTGGGCCTAACTCTTCTGACCTTCATTTGACAGTTCGATTGTACCAATCTCCGAATAATAAAAAATGCGCATCGAAATAGAGGCTATTTCGACACGCATTTGCGTTGCACAATGACTTCATTATACAACCAAAATAGAAAAAATAGTTGTCCTATTTTGGTTCTATAATGAAGTCATTATAAAACGCAAATGCTGCATTTTTTATTATTCGAATCGAACTGTCAAATGAAAGTCAGAAGAGTGAGGCACAGCTTATATCTGAGCGATTTTGGATTTGGTGATACTAGCAGTGAAAAAAACAATGTATTTATTGGTGAATTTCAATTCAGAGTGTGATTTTATTTGAATTGACCAATAAAAACAATATCAGCATTGCATTTTTCACAGCTGGTATTGCAATAATCAAAATTGCTCAACAGTAAAATGGGCTTTACGCTTGAACGTCAGTTTTTTTAAGTTCTGGTTTTCACTAAAAGGGATATCCTTTAATGTTCAGAAAGCATCGTTAGAACCAAGGAAAAGAAGGTGGGAGTTGGTGTTCTATGACTTAAAATTTCTGCATAAATCCGCCATAATTCAACAGATTATCGAAATTGGCAAACGAGTTTGGAGAATAAGTATATCTAATTCATCCAACTCTCGTGTGGTATTCGAAGGATTATTTTTAATATCACAATAGCTAACACGCAAATTTATGACAGACGTGTCTGATCAGGAAAATTTGTTGTCATGTGATTGTCATTCAGTAAAAACAATGTACACGGTGTCCCAAATTCGCGGACTAACATGGGGAATAACATACAGATTATTCCTATACTGTAATAATTTTAGAACGTATAAAAATGACTCAGATCAAAAATTCTTATTGGTTTTGAGAAAAATCGAAAAATAGTTCATATATACATTTTCGATAAGTAGTGTAGGGGTTCTGAAACACCCTGTAGATATGGATATATATATATACATCTTATTTTTTCATCATGGAATGGGCCCTGATATCTTGATTTATGTTGGCATACGAAATGGTCCAGAAGTAAAATGATTCGGATGTTCTCTTTCATGTCACTCTTATCTCTCCATGCTCGAAAAAATAGGTGAACGACTGTCTTTCCAAATTGGAAAAAATATTTATTGTTTCCCTTGATAGATTAGTGGAAGGTCTGTCATTTCGTTCTTATCAAAAGGGATAGCGAAACGTTTTTCCGCATCTGAGAGTATTTCAGAACATAAATCTTCCTAATCTCTCCCCCCCACTTTTCGCAAAAATATATCAGAATAATGCCGCGATGTTGTTAATTCCTCAATTTATGATTCGGAACCACATAACTCTGTGAACATTCATGAATAGATATAATTCTAAAATAGTTTTTTGTATGAATAATGTGAGTAAGACAAAAGGTTTTATGAATGAAAAAATGTAATTTAGAAACAAAAACTTTCGAGTTTTCAATGCGATTTCTTTCATGAATTATCCACTCCAGAAAGAAACTAACCTGCTTATTTCTCAGTCATGCATGAGCCCAAACCAGTAAATATATCAAAACCAACTAGAAGTCAATATACAGTGTCACACATAAAGTTCGCGACATATGGAAGTTTTTTTTATTAATAGATATAAAGAAAATTTGACTTCGCAGTTAGTTTGTGCATCTTTCCTTTTTTCATGTGGTACTCTAAACCTGTCAAATTTGATATTTTTTTTGAAAATCCTCAAAAAATCATTTTTTTTTTTCAATTTTCGAAAAATGACAGAGAAAAACGTTTCTCAGTTTCCAATTTCATACATTTGTTCCAAATTTGGACTCTCTACTGTCACTCCGACTACTACTAAGTGACAATTTTATTTCGATTTGATCAGTAATTTTCATCCCGAGATGTTGCATTAGTCTATTATTGTTTAAAATCACGAAATTTTATATAATGTCTAGTACAAATCGCTAGAACGAAAGTCTTTTGAATAGTTATGAAAGTGTAGGTCATTGTTTAGTTTACCGAAAAGTATGATATTTCGGGTTTGTTTGTAACTGAATTATTGGTCAGAAAAATAATCAAACTGGATAAAAATCTATAAAAAGAAGAAATAAAAGTGTAATAAGAATGAAGAGGAATTCGTTTATTCGATTAATGACATATTAACGTCCATACATTGGAAATCCACATCAGTTTAAGAATGAAATGAAAAAACTAGATGAACTTTGCAAAAACAAAGACGAATTTCTGGAGTTACTTTTTTTTTATTTTCTGGTAACAGGCCTATGTGGGTATTTCCTGATGATATTGAAGTCTCATATTCATCAAAATTATGAAATTTAAATCATGTTTCGTTCGAATTGATAGATCGGAAGATTCGAAAAATTAAAAAAAATGGAATAAAGTCGAAGTGACAGTAGAGTGTCCAAATTTGGAAAAAATGTATAAAATTGGAAACTGAGCAACTTTTTTCTCTGTCATTTTTCGAAATTGACAGGTTCAGAGTAGCACATGAAAAAAGGAAATATGCTGTATTTTACTCATTTTTCAAACACAAACAAATTTATATGTTGCGACCTTTATGTGTGACACTGTATCTAGGGCCTCCGGATAGAAATTTTCGGTTTGAGACATGGAAAATCAACTACCAACAACCGTACTCCATGGATGTCTCATGCAAAATGCATACACCATAACTCCTCTTTATGAAAGCTCACAGAGCAGCTTTCATTCGAATCATTTTTTACTTTTTAAGATCTCATGCGACGGACTCTAGAGTGCTTATTTCAATTCATACATTCGATTCTTTGTTTTTTTTTACCCTGATGATGGATATTGAACAAAGATTTATGCTGGCTCACAGCAGGATAGTCCGGGGATGAAAGAAACAATGAAGAAAAAATTCAGGGCCGGCTTAAGGCGTCTGCATAGCTTGTGCAACCGACATTGGGTGTTGGCAACACTGTTTGCAGTCTGCACATCTTGTATTGGTTGTTGTGAGTGAGTAGTTTGATTTTTTTATTTGTGTCAAAATAGTGACTAGTAGTAATGTTGGTGAATATTCTATAACCTATGAGGAAATCTGGTGATATCATCCATATTGATTTCTTCTAGCTAGCAAGCTAACTCTTAGGCACTGGAGAGTTGATATATAACAAGATTTACATAAGAGTATAATCTGAAATCTCACAATAGTGACCCCTACCATTTTTTGAAGGGTTTGCCATACTGATTTTCATTATAAGGAGCGCCAAACCTAATTCTTGCACACAGAAAAATTTGCTCTCAGGCCAGCCCTGAGAAAAATATAATTTCCTAGACTCTAGAGAATGATGTATGGATATGGAGTAATTTTCGTTTAATCTTAGAGATGGTAATGATCTTATAGAGATGTTCAGTTTGTTTGGTACGGGATTGAAAATTAATGTAGTATGGGTGTATCGAGTTTTCAGTTTTTGATTAGGTACAGCTTTCTTGTAATGCCTTCTATGATGTTCAAAGAGGAGGCATTCACTCAGTTTTCAGAATTTGTAATAATTATGATACGCTCGAGACCTGCTGAACATCTCATTATCAAAATGATTTCTTCTATCGAACGGCGAAGTCGAGGAAATCACTACCTGTAATGTGGTCTTACCTGATGCTTTCAGCCTCCAAACTGAAGAAAATCCAATATCCATATCCGCTTCCAATATTCACTGTATGTACGATGTTTCACAAACATTATAAGTTTTGCTCTCGCGTAGTTGATAGATGAAAACAAAAAGTGCCCAACGTTGGTTGGCTTCCATGATTCGTTTTTATGGCCACTTCAAATGAAAATGCTTTTTTACACAAATAGGTGATCGAAAATGATATAAACAAAAGATGAGCTTGCTTATGATACGTTGTGATGAAATTTTGAGTTCTCGGCCCAAAAGTCAAGAGAATATAATCACGAATCCATCCAGATTCACATATTTTTTTCCCGCATATATTATTGACAAGGATTAATTTTTCAAACTGCATTTCGAAGTCGTACCTAACTGGCATGGTACCTATCTGCAGGCTTGGACATGGATTCTAGAAAAATATTTTTCAAAATCTTCAGATTTTCGGACCTGAGATTTTTTGTCAGGGATGCTACTTTCATTACACAAAGGTGTAATGGTGTAACGTTAATTACCTCTAGTTTGGAGTGGGGCATTAAATTCTGTCTAGGGGGACAAATGGTTCAACTTCTTGAGAAAAGTAACAGTTTCTTTGGCTTTCAGACCTGTTAAATCACCATCCACGTCAATGTACAATGTGCTTGAAGATTTTCGAAAACATTGACCTCGGTCTGCCTCTATCAGGATTTGGTATAATTTTGATTATTTCATTCATGCTAAAATACAAGTTTTTGATTGGTTGAAATGATTGTGTTGATAAGCAATAACACCATTTTTTCGATTTTGTATTTCGGCTCCTGATTGGCTATTGGATACCTACATGCTGTGTTTTCGTTTCTGTATTTCGCTTTCTGATTCGTAGGCAGTAGAATAGTTTAATTGAACAACGACTTACCAGTTGCAATCTGTCATAGTATTTTCCGATTCCCTGGTAAATAAATGAATGCCACTACACCAAATTTTCGTCTGAACCATAATAAACACACACTATTAATATGTATCCACTTCATTTTCCATAAATTCTGGACAATTTCAGCATCAATAGAATTAATCTAATGTAACCTAACCACACAAATTGTGACAACAATCATAATGAACTCAGCTCAGTAATACCTAGTGCATAGGTAATCTTGCATACAATGGCATAAATGTATTGTTGGTTGCATAACGAATCTTCTTGTGTCGAACTACAATGCATAATCAAAATAACTGATTCCATAAACTGTACGTTTAATATTTATATTAACAATAAATAGGAAATCATCAAAATGGCTTTGATTTTATTCATGAAATAATCTGAACAAATACAACTTGTGTTATTGATGATTATCGAAAATTCCTTCTCCTTTTCTGAATACACGCGCGCTGTGCGCTCGTATAGTTTCCAAGCAATATGATTTGTTTCTCAAAATATTACATGCGATTATTTCATTCATGCTATAATACACGTTTTTGATTGGTTGAAATGATTGTGTTTATAAGCAATAACACCATGTTTTCGATTTTGTATTTCGGCTCCTGATTGGCTATTGGATACCTACATGCTGTGTTTTCATTTCTGTATTTCGCTTTCTGATTCGTATAGGCAGTAGGGTAGTTTAATTTAACAACGTTGCAATCTGTCATAGTATTTTCCGATTCCCTGGTAAATAAATGAATGCCACTACACCAAATTTTCGTCTGAACCATGATAAACACACACTATTAATATGTATCCACTTCATTTTCCACAAATTTTAGACAATTTTAGCATTAATAGAATTAGAATTAATCTAATGTAACCTAACCACACAAATTGTGACAACAATCATAATGAATTTAGCTCAGTACAAGGTGGATATAGGATGGTGAAACAGCTCTTCAATTGTTTCTGCGAAAAACTTGTAGACCGTTTGAGAAGGTACTAATATTTCCACGACTTGAATGAAGATGGCGGTGAGATCGATTATCGAAGAAGATTTCTGTTGCTCATGTATTTCTGTGGTTCGCATCTGACAGACATGAGTTGAAATCACATCAAAACACAATATTTTCAGTGAGTCTTGAATAATTATCGATATTTTGACTCTTCTCAGTCATTTTTCATCTAGATTAGATGAAACTGATAAAAAGATGACAGATGCACAGTTTCTGTTTTACCGACACAAGGTATGTCGCCATCTCTGATAACTTCAGGAAATATTACTACGGTATGAAATCAAGTAGGTAAAAGTCTACAGTTTATTCTAGTGCTTGTTAATAGGAAGCTGTTTCACCATCCTATATCCACCTTGGCTCAGTAGTACCATTTGTCTACTCTGTGGTAGTACCTATAGTGCATAGGTAATCTTGCCTACATCATACAATGGCATAAATGTATTGTTGGTTGCATAACGATGTGTCGAACTACAATGCATAATCAAAATAACTAATTCCATAAACTGTACTGTTTTATATTAACAATAAATAGGAAATCATCAAAATGGCTTTGATTTTATTCATGAAATAATCTGAACAAATACAACTTGTGTTATTGATGATTATCGAAAATTCCTTCTCTTTTTCGAAACAAATCATGTTGCTTTGGGAAACCACACTCGCGCTGTGCGCTCGTGTAGTTTCCAAGCAACATGATTTGTTTCTCATAATTGAAGGAATTTGTGTTTCGATAATCATCAATACACTTGTATTACATGCGAAAATTTTCTGACGTCAATTATGACATTCACATTTGACTTATCAGATATTAAGTACCACTTCGAGTTTCTTGTAAGAAAGTATATATTTCTACCAAATTCAGTGGAATAAAGTTGGTCAATAATAATGGTTTGAACTACCAGCAGCTACCTTTTTATTATTTTTCATAACTAAAGTCGGTATTTTGTATTTTATTTATCGTGATCTTAACTGGAGTGTTGTTGTAAAGTTTTCTTACCGAACATTATTTTTGGAACACAAGTATTTTGTAGAATATTTGTGTTCATGAAAAAATATCCAGTAATAATTGATGCTCTAGTGGTATTATAAAGGAAAATATTTGTGTTATTTATGTTCCTATGGTTGCAAATTTGAATCTACCAAAAAATCATTGCCGTTCTGAATGGAAACCTAGTAGGCTGGAACTATAAATATTGATGTCTGTTCACTCAAGTTCCAAGTAGAAGTCGTTCGATGCTCATTTGTTTCAGTTTTTTCTCAGTCAGCGATCCAATTTTAGGTTGAAGTTACGTTCTTCTTTTTTTTCCCTACTTCATATATCTACCATAATCTGACATATTTTCACCTTTACCCATATTTTTACTCAAATAGGTCCAATACCAGTTTTTAGGAACAATAATAAGGCATTCCAAGAAAAAATTTTGAAGGTACTCACGTATTTTGGCCTCCAGAACAAGAATCCTAAGTCAAAACGCTACTTTCGTTAATACACAATTTGACATCTTGAATTTCTTTTACTAAAAACGCAAAATGCATCCTTCTTTCAACTAAAACCCCACACATGCTTACATTTACTTATTTTAAACACTTTTCAGCAAAATAATTTAATATTATTCGAAACATGTATCGTTCTTCGAAAACACGAGACTTTGATCTGTCAACTTGACACTGCCACATAGTTCAGCTCCTACACTGTTGGAAATTAGTTGCTAAATCAGCAAAAAAATATAGTCCCAGTAGGTCTACAACATTTTATAGTTGAAATATCAAGAGTATTTGAAGTTAATTTTCACCATAATGGTTATTGCTCGTCTCAACAACCGCCTCTTTGTATGGCTACTACGTCTTATTGGTGAATTAACTACAGTAAGTTAATAATTCTACTTCACCTTATAGCTGTTCGCAGTATTCTCTGAAGTTAATTGAGCAATTACAAATTGTCATTTTCACTTTAATTTGTTGTTATGAGTCCTACGTCATAATGTAGTTCTAGCTACAAAAAGTTGTCGATTGTACTACAACTCAGTGTATTTTCAACAATATTCTACTGCTAGAATTCAAAGTTCAAAATACTGAAATAACCATATATCATGAAAGACATTTTATTTTCTGCATAGCAACAATACGAAAAAAATCCACTATTGGCACAAAAACACATCAAAAGCTGTCAGTAAATCGAAAGAACACCGCGGCACGTGATTCACTACAATGCTGGTCAACCTCTGTCTGTGTTTGTCATCCGAGACAACTTATTCCTATCCTCCTGGAGTGTTGAGTAGGTATCTCTCGTTCAATTGCTGAAACAAAAATTATATTAATAATTCATTTTGGATTCATTTGGTCATAAATTTTTCAATCCAATTAACTCTTGAAATCACTTGGATTTATTAACTGAATAGTAGATTATCATTACCAGTACATTAATTTCTCTTCAACTTAACTCAGTTTTTGTTCTCCTTTTCGGAGTTTTCCAGTAGTAGCTTGAAAAAATCCGAAGAAAGTGAAAATCGATCCATCGAACAAATACCTGAAATGAAGAGTTGTACAAATAATCACATCACAACTTCAACAGTTTTAACCTAGATGTTGCAGTTATCTTCATTAGTATAGTAAAAAATATATGAAATATGCATGAGAAGTAGTAAAACTTCCATAATAATAATTTCAAAATGTGAATATAAAACTGATATGATTATACTCACTTTTTTGCAGCGAAACTTCAATAATCACAGAGAGAATCCAAGAAAAATTCTCAACAAATGTGAAATTATTGCGCTTGCAGATTCCGACGAAATATTGTTATTTGTTGGTCTAGATCAGGAAAAATATTCTCAACTGAAACAAAACAAAAATAATATTAATATTGGCATGAGTAAATAAAATTCATGTACGAGTCCACATCAATCTACTCCATGATGTAGGTACTTACCTTATTTATATCTTGCCTACACGAGAGGAAAACCTAATGAATTCGTTCTAATGCTCTACAACGGCAACAGACTGCAGATAACTGAGTAAACTTGGGTTGGGTCTTGTAAGGAATCGGTATTCGTGAGAAGACAAACGAAAAGTAGCGAATATATCCGAAGAGATCGGAACTAAAAAATCTTTGTAACCGAGCACAAACTGTTGCAAATTATAAAACTAGGTGATGTTAATTTGTCAACAGAGTGCGACAAAACCGCTATTTAATATTAATGTATTAGCAACTAGATGATGTTCTACTGTCTATGTTTCAATAACCATTATTGAAGTTCTAGTTACAATTATTTATATTAATTATTATATCAAGTTGTTTGGACAGGAATTTCATTTATTCATTTGATGCAAACTTGTTGCTGTTGTATTGACATTATCAGTAGTGAATTCGATAACTGACTGATTTAACAACTACATCGAAAATTGTGAAAGTGAAATTGAGACACAATTGTTGTTGAATTTGACTACAATTTTTTAACGATATGAGAAGTTGTTGAAAATAACAACTAATTTCCAACAGTGTATCATGCTCGGTTCTCGATGGGTTTGGTAAGATTTTTTGAATCTTTTCAAATATACTAGTTTATTCTGCTGAGAATTGTTGAATACAAGTAAATATAAGTGTGTATGGTGTGTATCCATATGTGATCGCCAGAGGTCCATAATATACTTTTTCGAAAATGATCACTGATAGTTGTTCTCAATTTTTTTTCTGCGAAGAATTCCTATGTTCTGTCAATGTGCCAATGATACGCTGTTTCTGGACCTTGTACAGCTAGATAAAAGCGAATCCCACTTGAATCCGTTCTGAAGGCCTCCAGAACGATAACTGTCTCCTGTTTCCTGTTCAATTCATTTGTTCTTCTATACGTGTAAACAGAACGCACTCAGCCAATGAGTGGAGTGTGAAATGACGTATGAATATCCTTCATCAGCAGCTACTTCGGGCTGTCAATATCCTCCGAAATTCGCATCGTATTTCACACTCTACTCGGTTATTTTCGGCTCATTTCTGTTGACTTTGTTGTGAAGGCTACTTGGAGATATATCTGTCGACAGTGAAATGTTTTCCTAGAGTTTGCCCATAACGGTATTATGTTTAGATAAAGTTTAATTTCTATGGAAAATGATATAGATGTTTTGACATGCCGCCGCTGTGTCAATAAAAAAGGGAGAAACGTCAATGAAATCTCATTTCGACTCAATAATAATGTTCGTGACGGAACTGAAGGGATATAATTGTGCACTCGCTTTATGAGTCCCTTGAAGAATATAACCAATTACAATTATCAGATGAAAAAACATCTCAGATACTCTTATAAGAAGAACTACAAGTCCATGGCTTGAGTTATTTCATATTTCTAAGCAGAAAAAAGCTCAAAGTCAACCTCACAACGTTTCATTGAACCATTAGAATAAAATAAAGATGTTCCATTATCAGCCCTGTGTCCATTAAATTATCTTTATGCACGACCGGGCGTAAAATGGCACTTTATCGCCCGGATATGCGGGCGTAAATTAGCACTTTACCGCCCTCTTGACAATAAATTAGTTGAGCAGGCGCTTAACTAAATTTTACTGTCATATCATCAACGGAAATCTATATTCCGAAGATTTTGAATGATTCAAAATGATTAAAACATTTGTATGCCCTGAATTAAAGTACAGGAGTGCCCATTATGAGTAACCTACACAGTAAAAAATATATATTTGTTAATGTCTATTTAGTTGAAAATAGCAAGAAATTTGTTAATAACCACAAACATTATATCTATATTAGCATAAAATTCATCCGAGGAACTTGGTAATGATGAAATTTGTTCTTTTCACAACTGATGAAATTTGTTCTTTTCACAACTGATGAAATTTGTTCTTTTCACAACAACGATTAGTTAAAAAATGTCCGTAACAAAAATTGTAGTGAAAAATACTATGTCTTTTGTTGATTTCTATGAATTTGAGTTAAATAGACAAAACAAATATTTAATCTTCCAAAAAGTAGTTGTCATTTAATCAACGTTTGACGACGATGTGAAAGTCAGAATGAGGTAGGCTCAGTACTTGGTAGTCTTTCGTGTCGTTGAGGTGTCAAGCGTGCAAAGTTTTGTCTCATCAGAAAAGAAGCAACACCTCCAACAAGTCAGAATTCACTGAACTAATCTCTGGTCGATGATGAAGAATTGCTGCATATTAAATATATATTGAAGGTAATGTTTCATTGTTTATTTTTGGTTACATATTCATTCAAGAATATATTTGTTCCCATACCAAACCATTTGTTGAATTGACAATATCTTATATTGTTGGAGTAACAAAATAGAATACCAATCCACTATACGTTATCTAGTACTAATTAACCAAAATGATTTGTAGAATCACCATCATTAGTTTTACTTTCATCGAAAGAATATTGTTGAAAATACGAAATATATCCGGTGATTTCGCAAAACCGTTTTGTAGTAACTCCAAAAAAACTAGTATGATTTCGCAACTAAGTTTTGTTATTTGTCAACAAAGCTATTGCACAAATTGACAAGATTCATTCGACTAAATGTACTTTTGTTAATTTAACTAAATAAGGTTAGTGGATCGAGCTGAGCAACAAGTTGTAGTTAATTTTAACTACCCAGTTTTTACTGTGTAATATATAGAATAGGTATATTGAGAGTCAAGGTTTAGGTTTTGTGATTAGTAATACACAGTTATCTTTATTTCTATATCTACAAAAGAATATGATCAGACCCAAACTTTATTACCGTAAAAATGTATCTAAATCTAGAATGTCATCTAATGTGATATTTGCCAATTCCTCGCGGCGGCATGCTCCACATATACCAAAAATCAGTGCTACCTACAACAAATTTTCCAGATTAATATTCTCAACATTATTGAAACATGAAAATAGGACTTACTTTCATCATAAGATACAAATCATCTGGTGCTTCCCTCAAAAATAATTCAATTTCTGCTCTACTCCGAATCTTGGATTTCTTTGGTTTATAACCATCGGATTTGCGTTTTAAAAAAGCTATCAATCTTGTGTATTTACTGATATCTCGATTATCATTTACATTCAAAGTAGCTTTCAACATGGAATAATATGACCACAGACCACATAGAAGAGGGCTCACGAAATTTTGATTTTTCCAGAAAATATGCAAGAAGTACACTCTCTGTGTAGTTCTTATTTTTCACATTATTTCCGTTGCAACAGCTCACAAATTCATCATAAAGTTTTTCGTATATTTTATTTGATTTAGTAGGCAGCAAACTCAAATTTGCATCCTCAGCTGCCTTACTAATTTGTGCAATTCCCTCTCTCTTCATCACTGGATTGCATTTTGAACTGACCATTGTCTGTTTTGACAGCAAATATGGCTACTAGCCTATTTATTCCTTATGGAAAAATTGACTGAATAACCATGGTAACGTGGATTCCATCACTTGATTCATTTTTCTGATATAATCTGAACCTCACTGCATCGGTGATGTATTCCTATCTTGCTTGAGAAGTGAAGAGGTATTTACAATGAAATATACTGGTCGTGCATAAAATGTTGTATGTATTTCGGGCGTAACTTGCTTTTACGGACCTAGACGTGTTAATAGCCCTCGCTATCGCTCAGGCTATTATTTACACGCTACGGTCCATAAAAGCCTATTTTACGCCCTTGATACATAAATAACTATTATGCACGACCGGGCGTAAAACGGCACTTTATCGCCCGCTTGTGCGGCCGTAAAATAGCACTTTACCGTTCTCGGCTGGACAATAAATTATTAATTATTCGCATTCTCAGCTGCTTTACTGATTTCTGGTGGAGTACAATTCACATCAATTATGACTACTATCCTATTTATTCACCCACCAGTCTGGAACAAATTGTAAACCCTTAATAAATCCCTCATTATGAGATATAGAGAAAAAGTAAAAAACTCTCATGTAATGCTTTTTCGAGAAGAACATCATGGGCGCAGCAAAAATTATTTTAAATGGGTTAAAAAGGTATTCAATAGCCGTTTTAATCCTATCATGCTTGAGAGGTGAAGAGGTATTTACAATAAAATATACTAGTCGTGCATAAAACTCAATTTATAAACTCCGCTACCGTAGCTATATACAGTTGACGCTGCAGTTACTGTTCGTTGATGTAATATGCTAAAAATAAAAAACTGTTCATAAACTTCGCAGCTAACGCAGTTGCCGTCGGACGTAACTTGCTTTTATTGACCTAGGCGTATTAATATTACTTCACGCTGCTGTCCATAAAAGTCTATTTCGCGACCTTGATACATACACTGAAAAAATAAATAGATTTTTATTTTACTAAAAGAATGGTAATGTCGAATAAGTTTCATTGAACAATTTACATGTTAGTGATATTACTTTTATAAGTGCTCAATATCTCGACAAATCTATTGCATACCACATCAGAATAGTAATAATTCAAATTATTATTGACTACCTCATCAATTGAAATGTTCTATAACACGAAATTATCGAATACATTTCCTGTAGAGGTATTAGGTTCAGGGTGAACATAACTTAACTAATATTTATATTTACCACTACAAATGGTAGCACTGATGAGAGTACTTTCCGTGTTGTCAAGATTTACCACTACGAAAAGTATTAATTATTGATTTCCGGATCAATAAGCACGCGAAAGATGCACCAGCGCAGTGTTGAATCGGGGATGCGAATTGCGACGCCATTTGTTGTGCTGTTGTTTGCCGTTGGTGGTTTGTGTACTCATTCTCATTGTTTTATCACTTTAGTTTTGCACTTAAGCTGTTTGAAGTTGTAGTTTAATGAGAACGAACATATACCTAGAATGGAAAAAATACTGATTCAGTGGAATTTGGATCAATCAATGCCAGTATTCAAGTTGAATTATGTTTTGAGTGTAATAGCGAATTTGGAATGGCACAGTAATGGCAGACTCCAGAATCGCATGTAGGTATGTCTTTTTTGTTTTTTTTTTCATCAAAAGTGATCAATTATTTCTTCCTGAATGATCTAACAACTTATGTACACGAATTTCTTGCTTTAGAAATACCTGATGTCCGAAAATTGTGCCTTAAAAATGGAGAGGGTGATTCTATTACATTGCCAAAAGTGTCCATGATTTTTTCAAAACTCACTAATATAAGGCTTATTGGCCTTCAGAGTGGATTTTTGACATAAATACTTTTTATAGCCTAAATGTCGTGAAATGAAAGGAAATCATAACTTTGAAACTTTGTTATGAATATTATGTATTAATTTGTTGTCATGGAAGTTATTGGTGATTTATTATTACATTATGATGATAATACTCTTTATTCGTTTTTGTTGGAGCCTTTCTGACATTGATAATGATATATTGAAAGGGTGATATCTCAATGAATAAACGTGTTATTTTTTCACGATTTCCTCGGCTTATTTCATCATGATATTCTCGAATTTTTTCATTTTTTCAATTGTACATTTTCAGGATCCAGAAGCAAAAATATTGAGACAGAAGGACATCTTTAGAAGGTCCATGGAATTCAAGGCTCTTTGGCTCTGAAGCATAATAACAATTGATTATATTACCAAAAAACAATATATAGTTATGAAATACTCATATAGTGAAGTTATAATTAACCTCCTAAAACCTCTAATATTACATCAGTATAGATAAACAATATTCATAGATTCATTAACCAAAAAGGATAGGTAGTATTATACATTGTCATGTGAATGCTAGGTAATATTCTGATTTCGGTATGTAGTACTCCATGCCACCGATAAATAAGAACAAATCGACAAGTGGGAGTTACTTGTTTGTAGTGGTAAATAATAACCAAACAGGAAAAGTACTTCTTACTCGAAGCTTCAGTATTTATTATTGTTTGAATCGTACTATTTCGTAGTGGTAATTTTTAATAAATGTAGTGATTGGCGCCTATTTGACCACAACGCTTGGTATAATATAGTCATCTTTCGGTATTCACTACGGATTATTTTTCTCAGTGTAATAGTATATTATGATACAAGTTTTATAAGACGCCATTTTGTCGCACGCGTTGGTTGTTGCAATTTTTTCTATTTTGAATTGATTTGAAGAAAAAAATTGATTCAATATCGATAATGTAGAGAAACATCTTCGATTGGTAACAATGATGACATTGAAATAATTAAAATCTGACGCACAATCGTAAAGCCCAGTTTAAAGTTGAGCGATTTTGATTTTTGCAATACCAGCGGTGAAAAATTCAATGTTGTTATTGTTTTTATTGTTAAATTCAAATCAAATTACACTCTGAATTGAAATTTACCAATTAAAACATTGAATTTTTCACTGCCAATATCACCAAATCCAAATCGCTCAGAAGTAAACTGGGCCTAACTCTTCTGACTTTCATTTGACAGTTCGATTGTACCAATCTCCGAATAATAAAAAATGCGTATCGAAATAGAGGCTATTTCGACACGCATTTGCGTTGCACAATGACTTCATTATACAACCGAAATAGAAAGATAACTATTTTTAATATTTCAAGACCAAATATTATCGGCCTGATGTGGGAAACTTAATATGAACAAGATGGCGGCACTCAAGCAACTATAACTGTTATTCCTCTTAGATCAACAAGACAAGTCTCACACTTTTGCAGATCCAAACGCCAAGAACACAACTTCACATTTTGTATTCTCCACTTGCAGATATATTTCGATTGAGAAAACTACGTCCCACTTTTCCTTGAGCTGTTAAGAATTTCGTGAGATTGTTCAATGCACAAAGTAATAATTCGCAGTCGTATTGCAGGATGTAAAACCGCGTCCAAAATAACAACAATTATTTACAGTTGTCAGCATGTCAACAGTTAATTTCGAAGGAATTCAATGATAAACATCGGATTTACGCTCGACGGGAATATAAAGTGAAATAATAAATGATGCACTTCAAGTGAATTGGTTGCAGATAAAGAAGAATTTATATTTTGACTTTCTCCACCTCCGGATTTGCCCTGATAATGTCAATAAGATGAATCTGAAATATTGTATTTTTTAAGGCGATGAGGAATAGCCTCAGCCGTAGTTGTTCACAAAATTGATGAAACAGATGCAGAATTAAGGAAATTTTGTTTTCTATTTCATCATTCATCATCAATGCTCTTCGGTCTCAACTTGAATCAACTTGAACAATCAAAATAGAAACAGATTTCATTGGGAACGTGGTCCATTTGATTTATTTGCATCTTGTCACCAACATAAATAAAAAATTAATTCACAGCAGAAAACGCCTGTTGACGATTCATGGAAGGTGCGTACTAAATTTCACAACAATATCTGGAAACATACCATGAAGTGATCGTAAAAAAATTCTTGAAACTCTGTAGTTCGAAAGTCGAAACTTCAGAATCATATGTTGTTTTTTTCTGAAACTAGGCCCAAGAATTACCTTCATTATAAGCATGTCATGAGGAATCACCCTTTGTGCCCAATTTGAAAATAGGTATCCTATAGGATCCTTTTGTTTCCATGAATCTTCCATCTATTCAACTCCGCACTATTCACTCATGCTCACACTGTAGATTATTTAAGGAATATTTAATGTATCTATATGACCATACCATGTCAGCTATTTCACAATATTTACATCTCGCATGTCAAAAACAACAACATGAACTTGTGTACCTCGTATATACTACCCAACCTTTTCTGGAACAGTGAAATCACCGCGATATATCAACAAGCAGAGAGAGCTGCAAATTTTTTTTCACGCTGTGAACAACTCGAAAACAAGTCGTATAAGACAATCCAAAGACACTATCTCAAGTCAGGTCCAAGTGTGAATGCAAGATTACAGTGTCTCAAATGAAAAAAATTACACTCAACAGGTTTTGGTTGTTGCATCAGAATCTTGAATGGACATATTTTTTGTGCATTGGTGATGATTATTATGTTAATCTCAACACTAGAACGTGATCGGCTTCCATTCTTGATTCTTGAAGGGGAATTTCTGAGATATCATCAATCATCATCGAAGTTTTACACCGGATCATTTTTAATCATCCGCAGAAAATGAATAATTATTGTCATCAGAAGAAATTGATTCAGCCTTGTGATCTGAATATTTGTGTGTACTCTGCCACTGGATGATAATTATTGGTGTATCCTTTTCTTTCAAGGCTTTAAGCTGTAATTATTCCGCAGGTGAAATATCCTGAAGTACACTATGAAACGAGTTATGTGAAATTTTATTTTCAATTCTAATCCCATGAGGCAGTATTGGCAAGGAGTGTTGCTGCTGTTGTTAGTGTTGATACCTATTAGAAAATAAATAATGATACATTCAAATTCACTAATCAGATTTCTATGTGCTTGGAAGAAGACCACGTGGGATGAAAAAATACGTAATTTCTTCAAGCTTATCCTCTTTGCCAAGAATTTGTTGAACATTGTATGAAATGTTGGAATATAAACATTTTCAGTTCCATTCATAACAAAATTAAAAGCTGTTGGCATTGATCATTTTTTACAAAATGAAGTGGGTTGATTCCTAGGGGATTATTGGGAATATTGGGTTAATTTCAATACGCTTTCAATCACATGTGAGCCATATTTTTTCACTCTTGAGACGAGCAAACAAAATATAGTTCACAACTTCAAACTAATTCAGGCATAACAGTCAATTTCATAAATATCAAACAGCTGTTTCATACATACCTACTACTTGGGTACTTATTCTTCATTGACCCTGAGGCTAATTTCAAATTGGTACCTCTATTCTGAATACGAGAGAATTGGTAGTAGCTTTTCTAATCTGTGGCTCAACTATAGACTAGTGTGAGAGATGACATATGGTTACATAAATCAAGATAATGAGCATGGTGCTTGAATATAATTTCTACAGTTACCAACTGCAAATCGCTAGATAAAAAAGGTAACTTCCTTATAGATTAGCTCGATTGACAAATGATGTTTGTCACTCCAGTCGTTGAAATGGAATTTTTTTTGATGAGCATTACATACATACATTGAAAACACATACATTGAAAACAGGTCTCCATGTTTATCTTTTCTCCGTATTTAACTGAAGAGTTACTGATATTGGTTGCAGTCATACCATTAAGAAAACTAACACCTTTAGGAACATTTTCGTTGCCATTTTCTGCCATTCAGATGTTTTTGTTGATTCACTCCATGAGTTCTGGTACAAACAATTTCTATATGCGGCTATAAAGAAGTACATCAGCATTTGTTGATTATGTTTTCGAAGCAATTATAGTCAAGGATTTCATCCTTGAATGAAAGTGCAATCGCTGAATGTTCATCCATGTCCCACTAAGGATGTGAAACTGAAATTAATACACTTTTCAGATGTCAATAAATCAAAACATATGCATGCACAGCAACGTAATATCTGTTTTCAGTATATCTTTCATTTCTTGGCAAACAGGATGACTCAAGGCACGTATACTTTTCTTGCCATCAGGATCGTAATTAATTAGTGCATACTCGATTCTCTTTTATTTGACAATTAAGCATTGAACCCATATACGTCTCCTGAGAAGCTAGCGATTTTCCGGTGGAATGTTATTCGACCATCAGCTTCTTGAAATAAGAATCTCATGTATGCGATAAATTTTCAGGAATGCGTTTCAGATCGAGAACATCAGTGCGAGTGATATAACGAAAGGTATTCTCACGAAAATTTCATAATTTCATTTTCAACCAATTAGAAGGCTCCTTTTTGTATACGTTGCTTATATCAACGGGCGATTACCGTTAAAATTTCATAAATTCATTTTCAACCAATTAGAAGGCACCTTTTTGTATACGTTGCTTGTAGCAACGGGCGATTACCGTTAAAATTTCATAAATTCATTTTCAACCAATTAGAAGGCACCTTTTTGTATACGTTGCTTGTAGCAACGGGCGATTACCGTGATTATTTCATTCATGCTAAAATACACGTTATTGATTGGTTGAAATGATTGTGTTGATAATCAATAACACCATGTTTTCGATTTTGTATTTCGGCTCCTGATTGGCTATTGGATACCTACATGCTGTGTTTTCGTTTCTGTATTTCGCTTCCTGATTCGTAGGCAGTAAGGCAGTAGGGTAGTAGGGTAGTTTAATTAAACAACGACTTACTAGTTGCAATCTGTCATAGTATTTTCCGATTCCCTGGTAAATAAATGAATGCCACTAAACCAAATTTTCGTCTGAACCATGATAAACACACACTATTAATATGTATCCACTTCATTTTCCACAAATTTTAGACAATTTCAGCATTAATAGAATTAGAAATATTAGAATATTATTCTAATGTAACCTAACCACACAAATTGTGACAACAATCATAGTGAACTTAGCTCAGTAGTACCTAGTGCATAGGTAATCTTGCCTACATCATACAATGGCATAAATGTATTGTTGGTTGCATAACGAATCTTGTGTCGAACTACAATGCATAATCAAAATAATTAATTCCATAAACTATACGTTTAAAATAGGAAATCAATAAAAAATGGCTTTGATTTTATTCATGAAATAATCTGAACAAATACAACTTGTGTTGTTGATGATTATCGAAAATTCCTTCTCTTTTTCGAAACAAATCATGTTGCTTTGGGAGACCACCAACAAGCAACATGATTTGTTTCTCTAAGTCGATGGAATTTTTGTTTCGATAATCATCAATACACTTGTTGTATCACATGCGATAATTTTGTTAGTTCCTATTGAGGGAATTAATAAGTTTCTGTCAAAATTGGAGCGCCTTATATCTATTGAAAAACGTCACTCAGATGTGATGTTGTGATTGAAAACGGATTACAGTTTTGAATGTTCCTGAAATATTAGTAATAAACATCAGTTACTATCTACAGTATCTACGCAGAGTAGATCGTATATACGGTTCATCTTCTCATATTAAAAGCAACTCCAATTTATGGAATTTTCTTACCGAATCTCCCACGCAGCAGAATTAATTCCCTATAATTTTTTTATCGGTTTCATTCGTGACCTTGAAAAAAATATCAGTAATAATTCTTATGCTAGGGAGATTACAAAATTCATATTCATGAAGAAAATATTCACTGAGAATCGAAATAAATATTTTTGTTGATACCTACTCTAGTCTAGAGAATATATTTTTTGTTATCGGAATCATTCAATGCTTCGATGCTATACCTACACGAAATATGATGTAGTTTTTTAAAAGATTCTTCGATATTTAAGATAGGATATTTAGTTGACCTTGAAAAAAATTATCGATAAAAATTCTGCTCAAGTCAAAATGATAGGTTACTCTATTTTTTTCTACTGTTCCGGGATTCGGGCAATTCGTGAAATTTTGTCGCCCTTTCCTAAGATAATCTGCTGGAACTTTTGATTCTGAAGCCTCTATAGTAAAAAATATCCTGATTTTTTTTCTTTGACATCGATATGAGTTATTTTTCTGTGAGAAAATTGCTGGTCAATCTTCATGGTCTCATGATGAGTGATATAACTGGGTATCAAAAACCGTAACATCAAGGTATGGGAGAAGATTTCAGATTTCTGTACTTTTAAGAAAATCATTCTGATCGTTTGAAGTGAATCTTTCTGAAACCAAATATGAAACATAAAATGCTTGCCAGCTGAAGGTTAATCCCTTGTTTATCCAGTATGGAGCCAGCTAAGCAGTCATACCGTTATGCTGCTGCCAAAGAATCATACTTTTTGTTTTCTCATTTCAGTCGGCCCAAATTCCGTGATAATTTCGTAACTGCGGCGTAAGAATTTCCTTAAATCCACACTCATAATTAAACTGCCTGGATTATTATCGCCTTATTTAAGAGGCTCTAAAGATGCCAGACTAAAGAAAATATCAGTAAAGTAGTGATCCTCGGATTTATTTTGTTATTCAATAACAGAGGAAATAACATGCTGGTTACGCAGCATAATTTTGTTTGAATAGGATTGTTATGATATTCCTGCAATAAATAATCAATACAGTGTATTTCGTACAATTGATGGTCATTAATGATTTCGGTCTCTCGAAATTTTGGAACGAAAAAACTTCGAACGTTTTTGGCAACTTGACATCATCAGGAGCGAGTCTTTGATGTCAAACATCCTTACACAATAGATTATATTAGCATCAAAGGATGGAAACCTGTGTCAAAAACATCAGATACACATTTCGAGATCGAAATGGTTGATGGTTGAATATTAAAATTGAATACACACTTGTTAATCATCACAAAATGGAAAGGAAATATGTTCTCGAAATGTTGGGTACTTATATGGAATGCTGAAATCTATATGTTCACTTCTGCACTGTTGTCAGATCTAGTGTTACCAAAACCAACTATTCAATTTCAAAATAAATGGAAGGTATATATCATTCTGAGTCATGCAGCGTTTCCTCACTGTCTTTTTCGATAAATCCAGTTGTGAATTATTGAATTTTCTTCGTTTGCACAACAGTTTCATTGATATTTAAAACCTTCACGAAGTTAGGTTAGGTAATAACGCAACAAGGAATACATGAATGCATATTGACATCAACCGATAAAAATGAGTGGTGGTCTCAAATGTTGAAAGTAGAAACTTTTGTAATGCAAGCCGTACTCTTCAATAACAAGTTGTGGATGATGTCATTCACTGCAATCAACATCATCAGGATTGTATAGAACAAATAGTTCCAGCCTTTTTGTTCATTTTTTTATGTTCTGGTTCTCACGAAAAGGGATATCCTGTAATGTTCAGAGAACATCTTGAGAACCAAGGGAAAGAAGGTAGGAGTTGGTGTTCTTCTTAAATTTCTGGAGATCGTATGCCTCGGGGAACACCTCCCTGGGCAATGAGTTCCAAAGTCTCGATGTTCGTTGGATGAACGAGTCTTTGGAAAGGGACGTTCTGCAGGTCTCTAAAGTGACCACGAAGGAGTGTGAAGACTGAACTTGACGGGTTAATCTCGAAGAGACTGCTAATGGAAAAACGATTGTTGATATTTCAGAAGAGTATCGCCCATGAAAATATCTATAGAATAGAGATAAATCGCCAACTTTTCTAAGGTGTTCCA
The DNA here is from genome assembly GCA_029955515.1 of Chrysomela aeneicollis. Taxonomy (NCBI): domain Eukaryota; kingdom Metazoa; phylum Arthropoda; class Insecta; order Coleoptera; family Chrysomelidae; genus Chrysomela; species Chrysomela aeneicollis. The sequence goes on from JARUHQ010000001.1 coordinate 32,483,503, forward strand.
GAGAAGTGAGCGAGACTGTAAGCGAGGCATCACCGACGAGACGAACTGCCCTTTTTTGGACAGAATCCAATAGTTTCAGGATATGTTTAGGTGCCGCACTCCAAATATGGGAACAGTGTTCCAGGACAGGTCGGATCTGTACCTTATAGATCATAAGCAGCTGACTGGGAGTGAAATAGCTCTTGGGCCGAAACAGAAAACCAAGTTTTTGGGCCTCATTTATTTCAAAGTGAGGTAGAGGTTATGTCTCATTGACACATTGAAATTAGTTACGAATTCGACACAAAAGAAGCTTGGAACATTTTTATTCTCACAGTTAAGGAATGAAAAAACTTGGAACTATACTAGAGTATGAATATTGAAAATCAACTAACCATAACTATACAATCAAAGCTGCATTAACAAATGCTGTTTTTAACTTGAATGATTATTAATGGTTATGTTTATTGTACAATTCGTATTATTGCATAGGTTGTCCTTTTGGAGTTTAATTTGTGAAACTGCAGTTACTAAAGTAAACTCTTCGCAAATGTCTTGATTTTCTCGAACGAATGATACAGTTGCTGTATTTTACAAGTGAGTTGTCGTGATACCTCGATTTTTTTTTGTATAGTAGAAATAGTTTCGACAAAAAAAATTCCCAAAGTTGAAAAATCTCAATTTTTCACACCCTATATCTCTGTAATAGTTTGATAAAGACCCCAATTATGCTGACGTTGTCTATGGTCCCAATTTAACCACCCAATATAAGACAAAAATACAAAAAATACAAAACTCATGCCTACGTTTAATCTTTGGTATCCGAAGGCGACAAAAAATTACTCATAAGCTAAGAGAAATCGGAAGGTTAAATATGAACAATAGAAGAACACATCACAATATTATTCTGTGTTACAAAATTATCACCAGAAAGATACCGCCCTACCTCTCGAGAAAAATATCATATCAGGAATAAGGGCCTTACCAAGGGCCATACCAACTTTCAGGACTGAACACTTCAGACGCTCTTTCAGTTATCAAATCTGCTTTCTATGCAACCCGGTTTTGAAGGAAATTAGATCATTCAGAATATCCAAATTCAAAATGTTCATTAAAAAACTTCTATTGGATTCTCAAAAATAAAATTAGAAATAAATGATCCCACTGTATATTCACTCATTTCTCGAAAATGTTTCACTCACTCCCAACTATTTCGTTCGTGCGTACAGGTTTTTGAGGGTTGAGTGGAAGAATATTTTTTGTGATGTTCGCATAACAAAAAATAAACTTCGCCCTTTGCTTCCAAAAAATCTATTGATGATTAAATGCTTATTATATTGTGAAAATTATATTGTTTGGAAGTAATAAAGACGATTTATTATTATTATTATTATTATTATATATCAATGAAATCAGCTTTCCAGGGAGAATCTAAAGATGCAATAAAATACAGGGTGTTCCATATGAAAAATCAGAGTCGCTTCTACTTTATAGTAGAAGCGGCAACGCCGCATCGTTTAAAATATTTTAGGAGTGTTAATCATATTGATTTATGTATACTGTCGAATTTTCAGGTCGATCAGTTGTCTGGTTAACCAGGAATGTCAAATTAACGCTCATCGTGAATAGCCATGTGGTGTTGACTTACTCATAACAGTAGGTGTAGTGAATTGTCGCTATCCCTTGTTTACACCAAAAAAAGCACATAAACTTTATGGAGGATAATAAATGGAGAAGTTGACAATGAGAGACACTCAAAGAAAAGGAAAGTGCAATGTAGGGTCATCATTCTCATTTCCCACCCCTTCAGACCATTTCATGTCTCATCAAAAGAAACTGATCCTTTTCGCTTCCGGCAATAATCTGCTTATAAAGAGTGCCGAAAGTAGTTTTTTCTATATACACAATGCCGCGATGTAGATCCCCATAAACAAGATCCTCCTAATTTATGTATGTTTTGTATCGTTCTTTTCCTATACTTACTTCAAAATCACGATAAAACTCCCAAGTGATAAGATAAATTCCGAGTTTCATTCACCCCTCGCAGGAAGTTTAGGCTTTAATGTTTTTGTTAGAGAACTGTTGACGAGACAATTTCGATTGTGTGCTTAGTTGCTGATGATATACAAGGATGCTGTGCTAGTTCCTGATTTGAACGGGATGCATTGATTGATGTGACAACTTCGATATCAGTTTGAACCTTACCACACTTTGTCCACCTAAAATTCATGATGCTACTACAATATAACGTCGATATATATTTATTCGGATGATAAGTTTATAATAAATTTAAAAAAATGCAATCTTCAAGCAAGGTAATTTATACCTTTGCAGATGATACTGCACTGGTCCAGGGCCGTAGCCAGCGCAGCCTGCACTGGAAAAATATTTGCCTGCCCTAGAATAATCGGTAAATAGAAAAAAAGATGAACACGAAGCTCACACACTTCCTGATCTTATATAAAATTGAAGAGATATCAGAGGAAGTGGATTAAAATGATCAACATTTCAAAAGAATATTTTCTTGAAACTCTATAGATGTAATTCTCAATGAAATGAATCGAAGATCAAAAATAATGATGAACTACTGATTGCATTTTCCTGTGCAAATGATGAAGGATGATTAGATTTGTCTAAAATTCAGTTTTAAATTCAAAAATATCACTTATTCATTTCTGAAATAAATAATATTAATTCAATCTAAGCAATTCCATAATGTTACCTTTATATTCTTCAAACAAGCTTATGGATTGCTTGCAATAACAAATCAAAAATGATGAAGTCACTCTGAGAATATGGTTATGTGAAATATTTTTCGATGCCTTGGGCTATTTTCATTCTTTCAGTTTTTAATAATTATTCAATAATCTCATCAAGTGTCCAAACTATTTCTTGTTTCTTCGGATACTACAAGAATTACCACTACTCCACTTCTATATTTCGCCCTCTGTGTGCTAACATTACAAACTTGTAATTGAATTGTAGAAACAATTTGACAGTTTCAAACATATTCTTCATTAGAAACCATGTTGTCTACCTAACAAAATAATCTTATTGAATATACAGGGTCACTCACGGTCGATGGTACCTTAGACGTTTACGGAGAACGGGACGTAGGATTATTCTGAAAATTTGGTTTATTGTGTAATCAGTTTTGTTCTATCGATCTAAAATACTTTCGGCGTTGCGGCGTTGCCGCTTCTATCAAAAAGTAGCAACAACTTTGTTATTTCAAATAGAACACCCTGTATTTTATTTCATTTTTAGGTTCTTCCTGAAGAGCTGATTTCGTCGATACATCATACTTGGGGTGTAGCGCGAAAGATTACAGAGATATAGGGTGTGAAAAATCGAGATTTTTCAAATTTAGGTATTTTTTGTGCCGAAACTATTCATTCTTGCTCAAAACGGCTTACATGTCCCTATCTCAACTTTCCATTTACTATCGATTATTATTTAATTGAAACAAATACGGGTGGTTCAAAATTTTGAGTTTTGCATCACCCTCTATTTGTTTCTATTAAATGTCAGTAGATAGTAAATGAAAAGTGAAGATAGGGACATTTAAGCCGTTTTGAGCAGAAATGATTAGTTTCGACACAAAAAATTCCTAAAGTAGAAAAATCTCTGTAATATTTCGCGCTATACCCCAAGTATGATGTATCGACGAAATCAGCTCTTCAAGAAGAATCTAAAAATGAAATAAAATACAGGGTGTTCCATTTGAAATAACAAAGTTGTTGCTACTTTTTGATAGAAGCGGCAACGCCGCAACGCTGAAAGTATTTCAGATCGATAGAAGAAAACTGATTACCCAATAAACCAAATTTTCAGAATAATCCTACGTCCCGTTCTTCGTAAACGTCTAAGGTACCATCGACCGTGAGTGACCCTGTATGTTGGAAACTCATCACTTTCACTTTGAGACAATTATTTCAGTAAGTAAGTTCATTAGGGGGTTTTTGTTTTTTTTTAATCATAAAGCATTTTTACTCGGAGTTATGAATACCTGCCAAATTTGAAATCATTCGCACATCTATAGAAGTGGGTGAAATTTAACTTCAAAGATAAATTGTGAAACCAAGCTGGCTAGAGTCAATTCGGAATATATCTTGAATTTTTCGAACTGCGATATCCCCGATACATTATCCAGCCAACCATTTTACGTTTCGAAATGAGTATCTCTCCCAATATAAACTTTCACCAATTGCTTTCTAACTCACACGAGCGTCATATTTCGTACGTGGAGTCCATCCACAAATATCCACAATATCAGCTGGAATCCTATTTGTTTCCCGCACGTCGATTTGGGGTCAACAAAAATACCGCAGAAGAACATTCTCCCGATATGAGTTTCGGAGAATATATCACGAAAGTTTAAAATTGGCTCCATTTGCGATGGCAGAATATTGTCTGAGTGCTGAGTGGTCAAGGGATTGATTTTCATTTCGTCTGGGACAGTTTTTTTTCCTTTTTTGCCTGGCAGGCAAGTAGCATTTCGCGAGTATTCTTAGAGAATGCAATAGTTCGGGAACTCTTTTACCGATTATAGGGAAAAATCACGGAGTGGGCGACATCTATAATTGATCGCATGAACTACTCGAGAGGTGAACAACAAACTAACCTCCATATGTTCATATGGGTAAAATGTGAACTTTATTTATAAATTTCAGTGATGTAAGCATTGAAAGTGTTGTATTTTGATGATATTTTGTGAAGAATTGTTGTTAATAGACCACACAATCTGAAAATGCAAAAGATTAGAAGAGGTGATATGGAGATAAAATCGCGAAAAATATGCTTGTTCCACAATGCTCTACATACTCAAGGCTTCGCATAAATTTCCTTCAAATTCTAAAGCAAAAGATGGGCAGGATTTGGGAAAACCTAAATCCTAAGACAAGTAAACTAGAAATGGAAGATGATCTTGAAGATAGAAAAAGCTATCTCGGAATTTATGTTTGTAGCAAGCACTCAGAGGTGAGTTCGATTTTTCATTATTGTTGTCACTATGCTACCACCTCTTCTCCACCTCATTTGGTTCATTTTAATCATTTTGTAATTCATCACAGGCTCAGGTAAATATCAAATAATTATATGCAGTTGGAGCAACATGGAAATGAACAAGTAGGGGAAGATTTATAAAGAAGACATGATGAAAGATCTACACTTGGATGATGATTAACATGATCATGTGATAGATCTTGGAGAGTTCCACTGTGAATACAAAACCAACAACAACCTATAATGTGACACACAATGTTCCTGATAATGATATGAAGTTTTGGGTGATTCTGGTGTTGTGTGAATGGAAGACTAATTTATCATCTGCTTGCTTGCCAGTATTATTTGGATTTAGTAATTTAACATGTTCAAGAATGTTTGCATTTTTTCTCAGTCTGAAGGGAATCTATTCCACATTTCTATTTCATTCACCAATGATTAAAATATTTGAATACTGATTTGTTATTATTGTGTTACATTTCCCAAATTATTCGAGTAAGAAAAACATATGGCATGCTAGAGAAAGCCATTTACTCTTGTTTACCCAATAAAACTATGAATTTTTTAAATAATTTTAATTGAACACTATATCACTTCTTTGAAATGAGTATCAAATCTCTACAAAATGATGAATCTGTATCAATTGTCACTTAAACGTAGTTTTTGCACTTCACTTTGTTCTTCACTAGGTTCCTGAAAATAAAAACAAACCAACACAGAAAAGAAAACTGATAAGTCAAAAAGGCAGAGCTTGTATGCTTCCAGTCGAAATGGCCAATAAATGTTTTCAAAATTGAATTATACAACATTATCAATAAATCTGCTTTACAGGAACATTGAAATTAACCCATATATCATCTAGTTTCATGGTGATTTCATGTGAGAATTGTGGAGGATCTCATACACAAAACTTTTTATGATTTCTTCATTGAGGCCTTGCTGAAACACTTTCACCCCACAAAATATCCGAAAAATTCGAAACTGATATTTCGACTTTCACACAGACATTTTAAGAAGAATTTCAGGAACTAAGAACTGAAAAACTTCGAATAAAAACCGAAATTGATACCTGGACTTTGGTGGCATTTAACAAGAATCCAGTACCAATAAAACTGAAACGTCGACAACAATCTCTAGATACAACTTCAATCCAATGTTCGAGTACGAAAAATCGACTTAAATCTCTGAGATAACTGAAATTCTCTTCAATAAAAACTTTGGTTCAACAAGAGATCAAATGACAGATTATTTGTTGTTCACCTCTCGAACTGACATTTTGTCATTTACAGCGCCATCTGGCGTTTCGTGATTGTTCCCTATAGTGTTCAATAAGTGGAAGCAAGGTGGATATAGAATGGTGAAACAGCTCTTCAATTGTTTCTGCGAAAAACTTGTAGACCGTTTGAGAAGGTACTAATATTTCCACGACTTGAAAGAAGATGGCGGTAAGATCGATTATCGAAGAAGATTTCTGTTGCTTACGTATTTCTGTGGTTCACATCTGACAGACGTGACTTGAAACGACATTAAAACAATAAATTTTCCATAAATCTTGAATGAATATTGATATTTTGACTCTTCTCAATCATTTTTCATCTAGAACAGATGAAACTGATAAAAGTATGACAGATGCACAGTTTCTGTTTTACCGACACAAGGTATGTCGCCATCTCTGTTAATTTCAGGAAATATGACTACGGTATGAAATCAAGTAGGCAAAGGTCTACAGTTTATTCTAGTGCTTGTTAATAGGAAGCTGTTTCACCATCCTATATCCACCTTGAGTGGAAGATATGATGCGGGAAATATTGATTCAGAGATGATCCTGGTGAGAGGATCTGATCCATCGAATATACGCGTTAGAAATTTGCTTAGAAATAAACGGTTGCGACAAAAACAATCATGTGAGTTTATTCTATGTATTGAATCATTTTTTGTAATGTTCTGCATGAAAATTAGCTCTCGAATGAAATTATGTATATACTATATGATATTTTTCATCTTGCTATAGAGGGCGCTAAAAACAAAGTCGTATATTGCTGAATTCCTCATAAATATAAAAGATTCCCTGAGATTGGTGATCCGCATAGCACTCATAACTTTCAAGGATATGGGAAGAAAATATTCTTGCATTTTATCATCGTATGAAGAGCAGAGATTTAGTGAAACAATAAAATGACATGTAAGTAAGTATATTGAAATAAATTGTAATCGTTATAATCGATAGATTTCACTAAACATAATCGTTTATGTTATTATTACCTAAATAAATGTGAAACGTTTTCAGAACATAATGCACCAAAATCTAATTCAAAGTTGAAAGACGAAGATGACACCTACCAGAGATAAGTTTTACTGAAAAGTTTTCTCGGTTTGAGATTTCTCAATCATCGGTTTGAGTCTATATAGAGCAGGAAACACAGAAAACTTCATGGATATTTGTGAATCTATCGGTTAACCTCTATTCTTTGCTATCAACGCTACTTTCAAAGGTTACTGTAACTGCAATCTGCAACGCCACGTGCTGCCATCTGCAAATTGTGTAGTGAACTGAGGATTCCTGTAGAAGTAGAAAACTTATCGATTCGCTCGGTCGATCCTTCTTTCACTCATCCATAGGTGTCACCATGAGACAAAAGGAAGTACAGTGACTCTATAATAGAGTCACTGTAAAAGGAAGTTGATAGGATAATATTCAGAATCTTTGTATTCAGAAAACAGATACATGTAAATCATAATGATTGCACTGATGCGCATTTATTCGAAATACAAAACAAATGTAAAAAATCTTCATCAAACAAAGGAGGGAAGTCATTTCAGTATAATCTGATCAAAAGATGGCGCCACTAATTCTACGATAAACTATTGTTTTTGGCAAAGATCATATATTATCATCTTATTTGGTGTAGAGATGAATTAGACTCAAATATATGGGAACATTTGTTATTTTTTTTACTTGAATGCTCCTCTCTCCTGACATTAGAAGTCCGTACTTTCAAAAAATAGGAGAACCGCATAAAGGAACAAGGAATATTTTATGGGATATTCTACGAAGAATTTAGTGTTCACTTTCATGAACGAAATGAATGCGGTATATAATCAGCAAACCTCACTACATCCCCATTCAATTCCAATGGAAACAGTATTATGATCTTTGAGGCCATAAATTAACTGCTATATGATCAATATTCTTGGCTTATATTATAATATGTATATTACTGATGAAGCAAAAACATTTTGACTAATCCAGTAGGTACCTATGTCATTGAACAGATTCAAAAGAATCGATTGAGATTATCATCAGGAACAAAATGATTGAATTGGAGAAAAAAAAAAGGCAGTTGAGTATTAGTTTCTGAGGTAGGATAGCATGACCAAATATATACCTTACCTGCATTATTTCAATGTTTGTAATACCTTTGACATGTTCACCTACCTGAAACAAATTTAAAAAAGCGTCAATAACTTCCCATAAATGGAATAATTTCGTATAAGGAATTACTTTTGGTATTTTGGAAAAAACTGGTTTGGGGAACGAAATTGTGAATCCGATTGTAAACTTATTGAAATAAGTCGTATTTATATATTTTTAGGATACATAGAACAGAACCATCACATATGTTATTAAACACTTTTAAAATTGTACCGAAACTATGTGTGATATTGAATATCTGGTTATCACACGTTTTCATAAACATAATAATAATAATAATAATAATAATAAAGGCATTTTATTGCCCAACAGTTACCCATTTACAGGACAAATTATTTATAAGAAAGTTCAAAGTGTAGATACAACCATTTTGATGAATAAATTACAGGAGTATTCAAATATAGATGAAGGAAAGAGAAAAGAGAAAAAGAGAAAAAAAGAAGTGGAAGAATGAAAATACTACAATCTATAAAATATAAAATAATAAAAAAAATATATTAAAAAAAAATATAAAAAAAATATAAACTATAAAGAAATAAAAACTGCTACATCTTACATAATGTTTTCATTCAGATATTGAATAGCCATATTTCCTATATAATTCAGTGTATCATGCTGAATATCATAGTAGACAAAAATTTTATTAAAGTTTTCACACATGGTATATATAGGGGACTTCAAATATAAATTTGTCCTGGCTCTATTACAGTGAAACGTCTTAGTGTACCTAGTTCTAGAATTTGGAACAAAAAACTTCAATTGAGACAATATATTACTTGCATCAATTTGATAGTGCAATAATTTGTATAGAAAAATAATGCCAGCACTCTTTCTTCTTACGTCAAGACTTACAAAATCAAAGCGCGATATTAAAGTTTGGTATGGTACGCCCCTTTCGGGATATTGATCATCGATTTCAAAACATAAAAACTTCAAGAATCGTCTCTGAACTCGTTCAATCATCAACCTGTTACACATATAGACAGGATTCCATATAATAGAACCATATTCCAACTTAGATCTAACGTACGCATTATACAACGAACATAGAGCTTTGAGATTCCAAAAAGATTTACAATTTCTTATTATAAAGCCATAGGATTTGAGAGCTTGGTTTACTTTTACAGAAATGTGGTGACCAAATGTTAAGTTGCAATCAAAGTAAATGCCAAGATCTTTTAGTAACTCACAACGAGACAATATTGTGTTATTTACGTTGTAATTGAATAAGATAGGAAATTTTTTTCTTGTGAAACTCATGCTTTTACATTTCGATGCATTTAAATAAAGCTTATTCTCCTCGCACCATTGCTGAACCTTATTTATTTCAAATTGCAGGGCCTCACAATCATCCACGTTTTGTATTATAGAAAATAATTTCAAGTCATCCGCAAAGAATAATCGTTTACAATCTATTTCATCATTTAAATCATTGATAAATAATGCAAATAAAAGGGGACCTAGGTTCGAACACTGTGGAACCCCAGAGGTAGTAATAAAGTTATTTGAATTGAAGCCATTATAGGAAACAAACTGAGATCGTTGAGTGAAATAGGATTTGAGGAATAAAACAGCTGACAAATGAAAGCCGAAATAATGAAGTTTCTGTAACAAAAAAAGGTGGTCAATTCTGTCAAACGCTTTAGCGAAATCTGTGTAGATAACATCTACTTGGCAGCGATTATCAACATGCTCCGAAACGTATTGCGTGAACTCAGTTAAGTTTGTTACCGTTGAGCGTTTGGCCATAAATCCATGTTGATATGGTGAAATTATCATATGTACTGAGGTGAATATTCGATTATTCGATTATAAATAACATGTTGTAAATGAGGGAAAATTCATATATATCTATTCATTATTGCATTTTATTTCTTGTTTATAATATGATCATGAAGGATTGATGGATGTTTAAACATATAATTTCCAATTTTCACTGTGTGTGACACTCCATTTGCTTGTTGTGAAAACAACATTCAGGTTATTATTATCTGACATCTAACGCTCAGTATAAATAAACTCAGAAGCGATGAAATTTTATAGCAGGATATGCAGAAGTACTTTTAATTCCACAAAGACGTCTGAGAGGACGTTGAAGTAGGTTATTGCGTTAATGGATTCATACAATTAGGGTAATCATAATATTGGAGAATTCCCTCGAGACCAGATCCATCAACTGAGAGGGTTTGCAGTGGGGTCCATTATATTCATTTGAATGGCTGATGGGAGTATGATTTATATTTCTACTGCCAGGAAATATTGACATTTTGAATGCCGATTCACAAAGTCGAACATTTCCATCAATACCGAACAGGTAAAATTGTTGCTGGGATTCCGACTTTGATTGGCTGTCGAGAAATACTGAGTGGCATAGAATTATCATTGATGTCAGATATAAGTAGGTGAGTAAGTATATGAGTATCCCATCAGATGAAATCGAGGATTAAATTAAGTTTTTTTTTCGAATGTACCAAAAATGAGATTATATGCAATTTTTTCTATTTTGATCTGATTCGAAGAAAAAAATGGATTTAATATCGGTGAATAACAGAAACATCTTCGATTGGTAACAATGATGACATTGAAATAATTAAAATCTGACGCGCAAGCGTAAAGCCCAGTTTACAGTTGAGCGATTTTTATTATTGCAATACCAGCGGTGAAAAATTCAATGTTGTTATTGTTTTTATTGGTCAATTCAAAACAAATTACACTCTGGATTGAAATTTACCAATTGAAACATTGAGTTTTTCGCTGCTAATATCACCAAATCCAAATCGCTCAGAAGTAAACTGGGCCTAACTCTTCTGACTTTTATTTGACAGTTCGATTGTACCAACCTCCGAATAATAAAAAATGCGTATCGAAATAGAGGCTATTTTGACACGCATTTGTGTTGCACAATGACTTCATTACATAACCAAAATAGAAAAAATATTTTTTCAATAATGTAGATAAAGCTTCAACTGTTCATCTTGTTGTTAAAATTAATCTTAGAATTAACGATATTTTTTGTATTCTGAAATACTCTTCGATGAAATTTGTCGATTGTGAAGAAATAATTTCTCAAAATACAACTTTTTGGCCTCATCAATTTTTTTGTATCTCGCTTTGTTTCCTGAAAAAAATTCAACCATCCATTGTGAATTGCTCAATCATAAAAATATTTCATTTCAAAGAAAACAGTGGCATTCTTCTATATTTTTATCGCATTGGTCTCCTAGGATGTCATTGGAATAATTTAAATTAGAATAAGTGTGTTTTTCATTATTGCATGCAAACCTACCAAATTTTGCGATACAAATATTTACAAATCACAATGAATCGAAGCTCACTAGAGATCATGATTCTGGTTGATGGCCGAATCTGCATCTAATTTCACAACTTGGTGTAAACACCTCTCTATACTGAAATCCCACAATATCGCATTAACGAAATATTCTTGAATGTGTATTCTCTGGAAACTTCACCTCCTCAATTTCATGAACCCTGCACCTATCTCTGAACCCACGATATTCAGATACATATAATCCGGGGATCCGGATTGTGAATACAAAACACCCAATTTTCCAACAAGGCTCACCCGAAATACAATTCACAATAGTTCAGCAATATCGTTGTGGTTTTACGAAGTATCTGAATCCAGCAAACTATATTAGAGGAATAGTGCAAAGATGAAAATGAGTATCGGATATTGTGTGGAACTGTACATATAGTTATTTGCTCAATAAATATCTATGCATATTGCATAGTAACGGGTGGTGTATTGAAACAGACAACAACCAAAAAGATAATTCAAATTGTGAATGTATGTTCTTCATTATCAAAGGTTAGACGGATATTTATTCAACACAGTAGCGTGGAGGTAAGCTCCAATGATAAACTCGATGAATTTTGGGACACCATCTATTTTGGAATCAACCCTGTACCATCATGGACATAGAAAGTCATCGAAAAAATGGGGAAAAGGAGTAAGGTGTACTTCGCCAGTTCATTATCAATTATTATCATTGTACATTGTAGGTATATAACATGATATTTGCATGCAAAATATAAAATACCCCGTATTATATTGCAAGGATATGATATATACATGGAATATGTTAATGGAAAACAATCGAAGATGTTTCTGTTATTTATCGATATTAAATCGATTTCTTTCAATGAAAGACTTCAAATTGATGCAAAATAAAAAAAATCTATATGACACACGTATACGACAACGCGTGCGACAAAATAGCGTCTTAGAAAACTTCTATCATAATAAAACTGAAATTTATTCATTCAAATCACCACTAATTTTATACACGTTGTTCTATTTGAAAAACTGAAGTTGCCAGCCTTCGAATACCACCACTTTCTAATGATGATCCCTTATCTAGTACTAAAAACGTCAAAAACCTTGAATACACTGTATGAGCGCATACGCCAATAATTCGAGTATACATTCACCATTTTTTTGAACTCACTTTACTTTTCTCACCGTGCTGAAAACTAGTTAATTCAAGCATAGATCAATGAATAAGTTATTTTCTGATTGAAAAAATATATCTGAAGTGGCATGGATTCCATACAACTGCAACATACCATAGACTAACTGATTTTAATATGCGAACACAACAAAGAGTATGCTGGCCGAAAAGTCACAAATAAAGAATATTACTAGATTATGCAAAAAATTCCAAGTGGTCGCCCAAGTTTCCACTCGAAAAACTCCTGCAACCTTGGCCAATGTTTTTTGTTGATATACATCGCTTGGGTCCAGATGAATTCTTGATTTAATATTCTGGCATCGCTTCTTTCTTTTTCAATAGCATACAGTTAGGACGGATTTCGATTAAGTCAAAAAAGTTTGACGTGAAGAATTGATCAGTGGAATGGTGGCAAAGTTGCATGATAATCAGTTTTGAAAAAGAAACTATAAGAGTTATTGAAAGGTTTTGCATAGAAAAAAAATTAGAACTGTTTAATATAATCTATGTCTATCATATCTCTAAGCATAATTTTATGTAGATCATTCGATATTATTATAGTGATTATTTATAGCAATTCTGACTAAAAGATTTCAACAATATTATGAATTACTATTCTTGATAGGATTCGAATTGCATATGGTTTGTGGTATAATTTTATTTACTTCAGTGTTGATTACTACCAAAAACAACAAACACTATAAAGTTTGAATAGAAAATTGATAAACTATACTAGTGTGATCGAAAGGATTACCTAACAAAGTATGATAATCCAAATAAATATAGTAAAAAAGTTCAATAGTATGTATTAATGATCTATAAATATAACTAACAGTACATTATAATAATTTTTTCTATTTTGGTTGTATAATGAAGTCATTGTTCAACGCAAATGCGTGTCGAAATAGCCTCTATTTCGATACGCATTTTTTATTATTCGGAGATTGGTACAATCGAACTGTCAAATGAAAGTCAGAAGAGTTAGGCCCAGTTTACTTCTGAGCGATTTGGATTTGGTGATATTAGCAGTAAAAAACTCAATGTTTTAATTGGTAAATTTCAATTCAGAGTGTAATTTGATTTGATTTGACCAATAAAAACAATTACAACATTGAATTTTTCACCGCTCAAAAATCAAAATCGCTCAACTGTAAACTGGGCTTTACGCTTGTGCGTCAGATTTCAATGTCATCATTGTTACCAATCGAAGATGTTTATGTAATTTATCTATTTTAAATCCATTTTTTCCTTCAAAATAGAAAAATTACATATGACACACGTTTTATAAGACACGTTTGTCGCACTTGTTCACTTGGAGCACTCCTCGCTTCGCTCTTCGTACTCCAAACAACGTGTGCGACAAAATAGCGTCTTATAAAACTTGTATCATAATATACTATTATAGACATTACTACTTTCGACTGCTATTATAGACTATAAATATAGTAGATATTCATTGCAAAAAAAAGATAACTACAATATTGTACTAAAATTTTCATCTCTATTTTCATCTGGGTATATTTTTTGATAATGTTTCATTCTTTATTACAGTATCATACCAGTTTTCTACCTACTACAAAGACGTTATGCTGTTTCTCGAAAAAAGTTATGATTGATAAAAATTTTTGCATGGCCTGAAATCCAGAACCATATATCAACTATTTGCATTCGTATATATAGGGTGCGGCACCGAAAACGAAACAGATCGAATATCTTATAGACACATGTGTTGTGAAAAAAATGCAAAAACACGTCGATTTGTAAACCAAGGGGGACATCTTTCTACCATAACCTCAAATGACAGTGTATGAACAGTGTATGAACTTAAAAATTGGAAAGGCTTGCATAAATTTTACTCCAATCATTCCAAACTACAATAATTCACAATAGCTGCTCAAAGTGTTCTCCATTAACTGCCATACATGAGTATAAGTTAGTCTCGAAACGTCTGAGGTTTTGGAGCATTTCTGGAGTTATTTGACGACATTCGTACCTTTGAATAACAATTTTTTTTCCGCAAGAGGGCGCCAAAATGAAAAGTTACGAAGCGAACACTCACATGGCTGAATTCCTTTTCAAATTACCTTTTCAGTGATGTGTCACACTTAGTACTTTCCCTATTTAAATTGTATGGGTGATAGTGACCAAGGGGAGGAGAGAGAGGTATGACAGTTGAGGTTATGGTAGAAAGATGTCCCCCTTGGTTTACAAATCGACGTGTTTTTGCATTTTTTTCACAACACATGTGTCTATAAGATATTCGATCTGTTTCGTTTTCGGTGCCGCACCCTGTATATACGAGGACAGGTATCGTTAATATTCATTGAAAAAAGTTGATCCTGATTGAAGTACGGTCAGATATCCAATAGCGAGTGTAGGGGGCGTTTCTACACTTAATTAATATCTTCCTTGACAAAAAATATGTTGACGTTTACTTTCCATTCACCTTTGATGTTGCAATTTTCGAATAGCTTTTATTTTTTTATGAGAATCCTTACTGAAACTTGGTTATTCTTGTTCAATGTGCCGCTCGACTTTGTGAAATATGGGCCACACTTTTATGGGTGCTAAAATTTGACGAGTGTCAGGTCGACAGCATGTTATTTTCGGTATTATCGCACTGCTCGAACGTAATCGGTATGCGTGGCTCGTGTAGTAATTAAGCCCATTATACGATCTTTATAAATCATCCTGCCAAAACTTCGATTCAAATCCATTGGCGTACCACCAGTGCAGGATGGTTCGGTTCGTTTTTTGTAGCAGGACTTTTCACAGCTGAAGCATTTAAGATGATTATCTCATGATGTGTAAGACGATTTTCATACGTTATCATTGTGCTTCCCGTGTTAGATATATTTTTATTTCTTTCATGAAAGGCATCAACACCAAATTTTATTTCACAATAGGCCTTTTCTGAAACCTCAACCTGAGTTGCCTCGATCACTGAAACCGGTTCGTATTTTATGCACTTGATATATTTCTATCTCTCTATCAGAAATGTAATAAAAAGGGGAAGGTAGGTTTTTCCAGTTCGTAAACTACTGTTCCGGGTAAGGGATCCTTAGGTCACAGATTAGATCTGGTTGTCGACCCTGGGTAAGTTTCCGAAAAGGCCTTATGACTTTTCAATTCACGATCATATTTCGATGTAATTCCGATCAGTGATAAGCCGAAACTACGTTGAGTAAACCGCATAATCATTAAATTTCATTGAGGCATAAACTTTTTTATTGATGAAAGTAATTTCAACATACGACATTCCGAAATCTCGATATTTTCAAAAAAAAACGCTCGAATTTATTTTCGATACTTGACTTTGAAAAATAATAATAGTTAACCCTGAAACTTAAAACTCAATCATGCACTTATACATGTCTTATACACAGCTAACACCGTCTGGTGTCCCCTGAGGTCCTGATTGTTTTAGTGTCAGTTAACACCGGTGTATTATTCACCACTATAGGTGTTATGTGACCTTTTCCATAGGTGTTCTTGATAATCAAACCCAGTTGTCAGTAACACTAGTGTTAGTTCTGAATTTAGCAGAACACTTTGGTGGTGTTCTTCATGCATTTCCGAAAGTGCGATTTGACACCGCAGTGGTGTGATGAAAATTCTGTGATTTTCTTGATGCTGAATTCTACCTCCACGACATTCTCTTCGGTGCGTTTAAACACTGAGCAGGTACATGCGAATACTTTTCTGGTGTGAAGGAACACCATATCATGAGTGTGTTCATGCGGATCAGTGCTTTTTTTCACCACCTCCGGTGCTTTTTACTAATTTGGATTACCTATTGAAATATAATTCATATGATGATCAACTGACTCAGAAGAATCTAGGGACAATTCGGATGATGACGAGCTGTTTCGGCTCATTTATCCTGATCAGTGGCATTAGGGCCTAGGCCAATTGTTACTGATCTATATCAAAATCATCAATATATCATGCCCAATATTGACATCAGGTACGGTAGGAAAGACGTCAGTGCCACCTATTGGCAAAAATTCTAAGGTTTTAAGATGAGCCCATGAAATTCACACCATTCAGATGCTTAAATACAATATTTCTATTAACTTATTTTATGAATTAATTTTCACTACTGAGATCGGAATTAGCACCACTCAACACTCAATTGTGGAATGTATATTAAAAAGGACACAACTTTGATATTCAGGTGTTGTATTCGTCGGAGTTTGCTCTGAAATTCATTTAATTGAAATCACACCCAATTTTTTTTTACTGTGTAAGAGGATGATTTCATCTCAAAAGGGTTACCCTGTAAGCAATACACATTGCCAGTTGATATACATGCATGCTGGATAGAATCTAGCCACGTAATGTGACAAAGTTTCATCATTTATTGTAGGATTTATGAAGATAAATCTGTCCCGATATCGTTTTAGAGTCATCACCTTATTAAGATAAAATATCATATTGAGTATATATTTTCTTCAAATCCGCAAGCTACATCTAAATCACCATCAATTGGTTATTCATATCGCGCTATCAATATTCATGTTTTTCAGTAATTTGGTTCAGTGTTGTTGATTAGAATTCATGCATGAAAACGCAATAAATAGATTGTCGTTTATTCATGCCTCTGTTAATTTATCACTTCCTTTCCATATAGGTTAGTTGAATAATTATGTTATTTATCTGTACATGCTGGTTGTTGGTATCATATAACTCAGAACATAATTATTGGCAATTATTAACTACATTCTTTGGTCAAGTGATCTACAATACTTCAGAGAAATTCTTGTGGAATTCAGATTAATGGAGAAATGTTTTATTTTTTTCGCTATCACCATTTCAATTCCAATGAAGTAGAAGAAACAAGGAGAAAAATAAATGGAAAGATAGGCAAGATGGAAGGAAAAAGAAAGGGAAATAAACTTTATTCACAATTTTCAAAATAGACAAGATAGAAGAAAGTTCATCCTAACTTATTGATATGAAGCTAAGACTCCAATTGAGTATATTATAGTATGATTATAGCTTTTTGGGAAAGGTTCATGATATATACTCATCTTGAGAAATTTGACAAGAATCGCGTAGTTTTTAGACCGTCAGTTCCACAGATGGATCGTTATTCAAAATTTTCGCCTTATCTCACTAATTTTAGTTATGGAAATCATCCATTCTCAAAGTGGCCCAATTTGAATTCAATCAAATGAAAAACTCAAAGTCGGTCGACCACACAATATAATAAAATAATGAACAAGTGGGTGTAACTATAGTTTCGGCTCAACAGCCATCATCAGACACAGTAAGTAATAATCAAATTCAAAGGAGAAAGTATAAACCATATCAATGCCAAAAATCGGATAGCCGGATATCAATCATATATCATATATTAAATCAATCATATGATATATTATGATTTATTTCCGGCTATCCGATTTTTGGCATTGATATGGTTTATACCTTCTCCATTGAATTTGATTATTACTTACTGTGTCTGATGATGGCTGTTGAGCCGAAACTATAGTTACACCCACTTGTTCATTATTTTATTATGTTGTGTGGTCGACCGACTTTGAGTTTTTCATTTGATTGAACTCACTAATTTTGTCTACTATACAGGGTTAATCGAATTCGACATTGACCATTATTTGAAATCTCGAAAAAATTGCATCAGAATTTCATGCTTATCATTATTGTAGAAGAAAATCCACGATAGCTCTTCTAGTCTTCAAAGTATGAGAACATCTTTGAATTGCCATTTTAATTTTTTCAATTTTTTTGATTAGGGTTACTTCAATACTGCTGGAAGCAGTTTCACTTTTCATGAGCAATGTTTTTTTTTCAAATACCAAGATGCATCTTCTTCCCAATTTTATACTGCAAAAAGTGCCCTAAATTAAATTGACACTCAGAGAATTTCATTATACTGTTACGTTTTCAGGTTCGAAGCTATTATTACTTAATAATTATTTCTAATGATTAACGAATTTGACATCGAGCAGTTGAAAAACTTTTTGAAAACATTTATTGCAATCTCAACAGATTGAGATTCGAGAATATCACCTTCTTGCACTAAAATTATGAGGCGATACTCCAAACCACATCGAGGCATTCTTGTGATGCTTCACAATGCAGAAAATTATTTTTTTTATCGAATAAAGATTTATTTGCCATTGAGAATGAGCTTGAATGTCTAGAAGGGCTGTTATGATATTAAAATCAGTAATATTGTATTCTTGGGTTCATTTTGTAGATCACAAAAAGTGGCAACAAAGAAGTGCTTTCAGTTTTGGTCTCAAATAGGTATATTCAATAAGGAGGCACGAAAATAAGGAAAATGATAATCAAAAATCTTAGTTTTTCTTGAAAACTAGAAGAGTTATCGTTGCGGGTCGAATTTAAAT
The DNA here is from genome assembly GCA_029955515.1 of Chrysomela aeneicollis. Taxonomy (NCBI): domain Eukaryota; kingdom Metazoa; phylum Arthropoda; class Insecta; order Coleoptera; family Chrysomelidae; genus Chrysomela; species Chrysomela aeneicollis. Next base: position 32,502,765 of record JARUHQ010000001.1, read on the forward strand.
TACTTACCCTGTATTTTGGTAACATAAACTCATTTTTTCTATTTTGGTTTTATAATGAAGTCATTGTGCAATGCAAATGCGTGTCGAAATAGCCTCTATTTTGATACGCATTTTTTTTATTCGGAGATTGGTACAATTGAACTGTCAAATGAAGGTCAGAAGATTTAGGCCCAGTTTACTACTGAGCGATTTGGATTTGGTGATATTAGCAGTGAAAAACTCAATGTTTTAATTGGTGAATTTCAATTCAGAGTGTAATTTCATTTAAATTGACCAATACAAACAATAACAACATTGAATTTTTCACCGCTCAAAAATCAAAATCGCTCAACTGTAAACTGGGCTTTACGCTTGTGCGTCAGATTTTAATTATTTCAATGTCATCATTGTTACCAATCGAAGATGTTTCTGTTATTTATCGATATTAAATCCATTTTTTTCTTCAAATTAATTCAAAATAGAAAAAATTGCATATGACATACGTTTTATATTCGCTCGTCGTACTCCAAACAACGCGTGCGACAAAATATGGTCTTATAAAACTTGTATCATAATATACTATTTAATAACATGTTGCATACCTGCAGGATAAACAGGATGGACGTGGAATTTGAAGGATGCTGGACCAACGAGTTGAGAGCAAGACATCTGGACCCCGTGATTGATGACATGAACGAGGACAGCACAGACTGTCACCACCCATCCCCATCCTCCTTCTGGATAATAATGGCGGCACAACAGCCTGCGGGCCTGGATCTGAGATGAATGAAAAAAAATTACGGACGGATCACACGCGATATCCGGCAGACTCTTCATTAACGTTGGTGAATGAAAAACACACGAGAATCATACCGAGCTTGGCGGAAAAGATTTTGATAATGCAACAATTCTCGAAGATATTACATCAGGTTATATTCAGGTTGACAATATACAGGACTTTTCACGATTAATTAGACATTTCTGGTTAATCAGACAGCGGATCGACCTGAAAAATCGATAGTTTATATAAATTAATATGATTGACACTCCTAATAGTAATTTTCCTAACAAGTGCGGAAAGTGATGCTTTCCCGCACGCGACTGACGTTAACCCGAACGACGCGGAGCGGAGTTCGGGTAAGCAGTCGAGTGCGGGAAAGACAATTTCCGCATGAGTTAGGAACAATACTTTTTCTACAAGCGTAGGAAACAAATTCATTTTTCAATTATTTATTCATGCAAATGGAAACAACTAACAAGAGTAACATTTTCTATCCACTAATTATTCGTAATATTTATTGTAAATGTACAATTTGATGCATTATGTAAATTTATAGCGGAAGCCAGCATATTTTTTGAAGATGGCTGATTTCCTGAATAATCCATTGTGGCAATTTCACTGAATTAAAAATTTTATATAAGTAACGCTTTGTCTGTCACTCTGACAATTACAAACAAATTTGTGTATTGATCGGCATGACAGCATCAATTGTTACCTACTCGTTATCAGATCAATCAAAGCATATATATAGGGTGATTTTCATAACAATACATTTTTATTTATCAATATTTGTTCATTTTTTCAATAAATAGTGCAAAATGATGGATGATTTTGAACAAACTCACTTAGTATTGCAACAAAAAAGCTTGAACTTTCATATTTTGTCACCCACCACTTATATTTTACGAGGATATCATATAACTGTTTTTCCCGCACTAGTGTGAGAAAAAATTTCCCGCACTAGTGTGGGAAAATGACACTTTCCAAACTGAATTGCGTGCGGGTAGGGGGTGAATCACGCACGCTTGTAGGAAAAATATTTCAGATGATGCTGCGTTGCCGTCTGATTTTTCATATGGAACACCCTGTATTTTATTGCATTCTTAGATTCTCCTTGGGAAGCTGATTTCATTGATCTCTCATACTTGGGGTCTTTATCGAACTATTACAGAAATATAGGGTGTGAAAAATCGAGATTTCTTAACTGTGGGAATTTTTTGTGTCGAAACTATCCATTATTGCTGAAAACGGCTTACATGTTCCTATCTCAACTCTTCATTTACTATCGATTGATATTTAATTGAAACAAATACAGCATGGTTTAGAATTCAAAATTTTTAATCTGTTGTTGCTATCCTTGTTTCAGAATGAGGTAACCCTAGTAACTGATTCAGATGTTGGCCTCAAACAACTACTGTGCAGTGTTGCCACTTGAAATTGTTTTATTGCTGCAAAATTTGTTTCAAAATCCTTGCAGAATCCGTGCAAAATATTTTTATATAGAAGTATTATGATTCTGATGTCGAAATGGAAAAATTGAAGTAATAAAACATCGAAAAATGGTGAAAATATTAGCATAATCTACTGAATTATTATGAACTAGGTTTCTTCATCAAAGACATCTAGTGACGAGATGCTCAAGCGTACCCAATTATCAAATCCTTTTTTAAAGGAGTAAAATATTCAACTAATAATGAAAATTTCTTTGATAAAAATAGAGCTGAGCAGTAAATCATTTCAGTTATATATACTACAATATCTGGAATTTATATATTTTAAACTTTTGCTCCAATCGAATTCATAGTTCCATATGCATCAAAAAAGTTGACAACTGTCAGTGTCAAGCCATCAGTCAATGAGAGAAAATCACAGGAGAAAATGCACATGGAACCACAGACATGTAATGAATAATGTGCATATAGAACACATCTCAAAACAATCACAAAACGAAGAAATGCATTTTTGATTTGACAATTTCGACCAATATCATGAACAAATTCGCATCGCTAGGCCGTTCTCAAAATACTTGCAAAATCCTGGCAATACATCATTTGCTGCCCGAATGCTGCAAAGCGTTGAACTTACTTGCAACAGCAAGTAATTACTTGCAAAACGGCAGCACTGCTACAGTGGTGAATAAGATTGAGCGTTATTCATCTAGTCTGTTTTATGCATAGATCTTATAACGCTAGATCCGGCATCCTGTAGTAATTTTTTGGTCTAGAGGGGTCTGCAAGAAAGTAGGTATACTACATTATCACATGTATGGACAAAAATGAAAACGACCAATCAATGGCCTAGTACTTTCAACCCCCCTCCGGACCTACAAAACAAGTAATCTGGATACCGGATCTAGCGTAAGCAATAAGATCTATGCTCATGTCACAGAACATGGGAGTGGCTGATAGCTCGACTGAGCTGAATCAATGCAATCGTGACGTCATACTCACCATACCGACTGGATTCAACGAAAATGGGGAAAATGTCACAAAGTCTCACCTGTTGTGATGTTTTGACAGCTACATGTCTAGCTTCGTCAGCTTGGGCAGCTCCAGACAGCAAGGGCCAGCTTTGAGCTCGTGAAAGGGATGACATGGTACGTTTTTATGCTTCATCTGCACATGGAGTTATTCACTCCACTGATGGAACACTGTTCACTGTCACTCATTGTCGTTGTTTTAGCACAATAAAGAGGTTTGGGTGTCTCGTGAAATCGATGAGAAGGCACTGAATTCCTTAAAGGATGATGGGTTGATTTCTGCTGGTGAATATTCTAAGTGGTGTTGATCCAATTATTTTTGGTGTACTTTCTCAAGTCCTTCGCATGAGTAGAAATAGTTTGAACTTGACTGGGACTTGTACCTACTCAGGAATCACTGAATTTCGATTACTGAATATTAAAGAATTTGTAGGTTTCTTTATAGTCCTGAAGGAATGCATTCAGTTTTGATGAAACATTAAAATACAAACAAGAATAATTAATAGATAATAATTTGTAGATATAAATAAAAAACCTGCTTTTTCATATCAATGACGAATTAAATGTATGTATATTTTCATGTATCATCAGAAATATTATTGTCTTGACTATTCCCAAGAATAATAAACAGAAAAATTGTTTTTAAATGATAAATATTTCCTGAGCAAGTCAGAAACCGCCTGGATTTTTTCAAATCATCTCGGAGATTTGGCTATTGAAAAATCGTATCACAATCAGATAGTGGGAAATACAGAGCTTTTGTGTCCACTTTCCAATCACCCATTTTCTTTTTTGTGTCTATCCATTTACCTCATAGGGTGTTTTCTAGCCGATGATAAGACTGTATGAAAAAATACCTACAAGTTCGATATAGAACTATTTCCCAGCTTTCTGTTGTAAGTATAATTAGTTCATTTATAATCCGTCTATTTTCTAATACTCATCTGAAAATTTTTCGCAGTATCACCCAACTTATAGTTATCCGAAGAACTACCTAATATAGATAAATGAGTGGATGATGCCCAACCTGGATGCAAATATTCATAAAGTATGTCCGTACATAAACTCTAAAAACGAGGTGAAACAGGTTTAGAATTATTGCTGTAGGTTTATCACATTTATCTGTCAGTTTCGGCCCATCTACTTAACTTCTGCTTATCCAATATCAAATAGAATTTGATTTCATGAAGCAAGAAGCAGACAATTCTTCGTGATATGAACAAATAAAATTTAGATAGTAAAGATTTGGAATACGATAAAAATAAGGAAGCCTTTTCAACTATAAAGAACATAAATCATATTTTCAGTACACGACATTCCCAAGTTCGGAGACTTTATGATCATCAATTTTTATTACGGGGTTCTTAAATTGAAACTAGAGGCAAACTCCTTCGAGTGAGAAATCTTAGAGTTGCCTCACAACATATAATCACATCAAACGGGATTTTTTTATCAGGATTTTATCGAAAATCTGTCGAGTTGTTCAAATAGTTGAAGAACTTTCATATAAGTTGGCTGGATCATGATGAGCTCCCAATAAAAATATTCAACAGTCATCCCGAGGCAGATTCTGATTCAGATTTTTTATTCATCATTAAATTAGATTCCATTCAATTGGTCCACATATAATAATTGTTATACAGCATATCTGGAAATAGAAATGGATGAGGATATTTCAAGATTCGTTTAAAACATATCGAATTGTTCGGCATTATTGAAAATAATATTCTAAAATGACCTTCTCCGCATATTCTTGATATCCACTCTGGAATCATATTATTTTGAATAGATGGGGCCGATACTTGATAACTCTATAATAATTATTATTAGGTTGGATGTTTAGATGTCTTCAATTCGAAAAGTATATAAGTTATACCTAATCATTTTGAGTTCGAATAATCATGAAGAATATGTTTCTCCTAGAGTTGTTTCTGTTATATCATGAAATGAAACTCAATCGAAATGTTCCATCGCAAATAAAACTTCCAGGATATACGACGATTTTCTTCATGTAGGTCAGATTTCAACATCGCCATTAGATATATCTCGGTTATTGAAGTACCTATCTAAGAACACAATACACCCGAAATACCCTCAACCAGTGGCATATCATAGTGGAGGAGAGCTGGACTCAAACCTTAAACACAAAAAAAAACAGGAAGAGTGATTATGAAATCGGATATATCACCTCTGTATACTCATACACTATCTTGCACGATGTTAAAGGTTTTCCTTACGTGTAAATATTCCAAAATTCCATCGATTTATTCCATGATTTTATTTTATTTCAGCTGTCCTCATATAGGAGAAGAGAAAAAAATATAATAATCATGACATCAGCTTTTTGGCGCTTCTTATATAACCAAAATTACTACTATCATGTGACACTGATTGGTATTCATTTCATTTCGATTTTATAAAAATTGGAAATTTCTACCTACCGTGGAAATTGATTTCATCTTTGAAAAATATGCCATTATTATTATTGATGTGATATAAGATATACACCCCTTTAACATCCTGAATGGGTACGTCACTGCCTTTAACAGCTGTAGCGTACTGATGGCATGGTCTTTCTGAATGACCCCTATCAGATGTCACCAAAGACATTGCTCTTTCTGTGCGAACAGGGATATCCTTCCAGAATTTCATATGACCGTGCGATATAAGTTATTTCCAGTTTTCAGTATGCGGATATTGCGGAAATAAGTCCCTGATAAATCAATATATTGAGGTTTCAAAACGGGTCACCAGCAACCATAATATTTTCGTTCATAGTTATTGAGGATGAAATTTCACACCTAACATTTTCCCATATTTTGTATCGTTACCATAGCATATACAAAAATTTCCGGAAATTTCTCTCATTCTTGGGAGAAGAATCATGAAAATTTATCCTCACCAACTTGTTGTTTGTTGTGGAATTTATTTTCTAACCGAATACCACTCTAGCTTAAATTGAAATCAGAAATTTTTTCTCGAACATGAATATATTTGAGTTGAAAAACAGCCCTACGCTGATAAAGTAGAGAGATGGGATACATAAAAAAAGTTGCGATTTATAATGGTTATGAAATAGAGGTAAATCAAATATTAAGGAAATTTAGGGCATAGGAAATATGTTCGAGAAACCTCCACTTCAGGATCAGAAATAGATGAGAAGAAATTTGTAAAAATTCCTTACCATCCGATCATCACAAAAAATTTAAATGGCATATCTTCAAAACACAAGGCCTCAACTCAGCTTTCACAGCTGAAAATACCATTCGAAACCTTCTAGGCGATTCAAAAGACTAAGAACCAATTTATGCATGATTGTCTTTATCCTAACCTTGTGTCATAGTTTAAACTCACTTTCAATCATAGTCTCAATCATTTTGGACGTTTATGCATCACAGTCTTGAGACTTAAGAATTATGATGATGACAATTAACAATCCATCGATAGCGATTGATATTTGTTATCAATTATTATATTCGAGATAATATCTATATCTGAATATTATATTTGTTATCAATTATTGCCACAGACATCGATATTGGTGACAAAAACCAAATTTAATGTCATTTGTATTGACAGGTCGTGGTCGACGCATGCGTATTTCATATGTGGTCTCAATCATAAGCATAAAAGTTGAAAATTTGTAACTTTCAAGGTCGTGCTTCAATGATTATGATTGAGACTGAGACTAAAAATGTTGCATAAATGCACCCATTGAAGTGTATGCTTTTAACTTGATTATATGATTAAGACGAAGACTGTGACTAATACTAGGATAAAGACAATGATGCATAAATTGGCCCTAAATCGATGATGAGGACAAGTCAGGAATACTTGAAACTCGGAATTTTGTTTTACGATGGATGATGGAATAACCATCAACGCTGGTGTTCCACAAGAAACTGTTTTGTCACCAACTTTGTTTCTACTTCACATCAATGATCTGATAGAGGTGTCCTCCTGTCCTGTCCACAGCTTTGCTGATGAAAGTACACTCCATGCTGCCTCTTGCTCTAGAGCCTCTATATCATCCAAAGAAGATAGAGGTGCAAGGCGGAGATAGGTATGGATACTGTATCCATGAAATGGAGATCTGATAATCTATGCTACAATTGCTATCAAACTCAAACTTGTATTTTTTTTTCAAGAAAGCGGACCTCATAATGCCACTTATGATGATCTCAGACATGTTTTTGTTCCTGTTGGATCCTTGATATCCATGCTTGGTATTACCATCATCAACAATACCCTATCATGGAATGATTATGTGAGATCTATTGCAAAAATTGCTTCACAACAATTCAATTCTTTGTTTCGCGGCAAGGACTACTTCATACCTCAAAAACTTCTTATAACTAAACCTTCAACCTAACCTGTCTTCGCTTTGCACTTCTAGCTTCTTTGGAAGATATAGCGGCTCTATATAGAGCAGAAGGTAGCATGGAGTGTACTTTATTCAAGTCGGAAAAAAATAATTCCGAAATTAACTCGAAAATTCCGAGTGTAAAGTCGGAAAAATGTCGGTGGCCCTTATACGCTTCCGTAAATTATTGTATCCTCTCTGATAATAAAAATGCTTCTCTCTCTGTCAAACGTCCGTTCTGGTGGACTCGCGTGAGATACTCACATTCTATATTCGACGTACTTGTTTCACCAGATCCACCATGAAGATAATTCCTCACAAATCTCACCCGTCGCCACTCTCAACATTCACAAGCCAATAAAAGGAATATTGATGTCCTTTCTGACGCCTTTCGAATTAAGCAAATCGGGATAATATATTTGAGCTTCTTTCATCTGTGTGCACAGCTGATATTAATGCTCGCCACAATGAGATAGACATGACTTTGCACTAGCTCTAAATGCAGAAAAAGAATTGGAATCTGGTCCACTGGTGGGACGTTAACACGGTTTTCTACGATTATTTTATGGTGTCCAGTCCAATAAATGGGAAAGTTTCCATAACCGTATGGGAAATACCTTACACTATTCTTATTCTCAAATTTTTCAAATTGGGACTTATTATTCGCAAATTGGAATGGAATTGGTAAACAAACCGTCGTTGAATTTACAAAGGGGCGTATATCAAAAATTGGCGTAGTTTTTTTCTTGGGTAACAACTTCAGCTCAAAGTGGAGTAAGTACATCAATTCCTGATCTTTTTAAAAATGGATCCATTTTTCTTCCGATAGTGAAAACATGAAAGACTAGTTAACCTAAATAATTGTTCAAATCCATGTACGCCACTTAGTTAATTCGAAGACGAAACGCGAATTCAAAATAAACAATCGAATTGGGAATAAGCATTTTCTGATTCTAAATGAACACTTTGGAGTGATCATCAGGTGATTAAGTAAATACAACACAAAACTCAAGCTTGATGATGTGATTTATATAGGAGAGCCAATTTTCATCAAAGTGAATCTAGAGGTTATGTATCATTGACACAGCGAAGTCAATAAGGTACAAATTATCCTTGTAAAAAAATCAGGAACTTTAATAAATGTGAAATATGGTGTGAGAAACGATGATAGTGACAGTGAGTACCAACTAACATAGTTATTTTCATCCTATAGACCCATTTCTCAACTTTGAAATCTTCGCAAGAAGCCATTATGGCAGATGCATAAATTTAAAAAACCTTTAATTTGATAAGTCATCCAGAAACTCATTCGCTGTGTGAATGTATAAATATTTTTTTAAATTATTTTCAACCGGTATTTTTCGATAATTATGATTCTTCATACCTATGGAATATAACCATAAATATGATTATGTATAGGTAGCCAACAGGTAGTATATTCACGGTTCTTATTAAAATAATGAATGCCGTATGAATAAGCTGGAATAATGAGAGTTGATATTTTTGAATACTTAATTTATTATTTATAAATTATGGAAACAATTCGAAAGATTTCAAGAACAGATCGACTTTGGTTCACAATTCCGGACATCAAGTTAAAACTTTCATTTTTGCCGCAATATTTGCAAAAGTCATGACGTTGCAACGAACCAAAAGTTCCATTCAGATTAAATTTTATACCCAGTAGTTTAACTATTGAGTTCACGACTTCAATACCTAGTTACCATAAAAAATATCCCTTTTTATTTTTTTCAGGAAGACGAATATTCACTATTTCAGTGATAAATAAATATTCAGACTAAAGAGAAAGTACGAGGTAGGGAAAATTCAGATAGAAAATGACACATACCTACCTATATAAAGGGTATACATAGAACATAATTAGAATCTTCCTTCGTTTTGGAGTTACAATAGTGCTGAAATTTTTTCGAAAATATGTTTTTTGTCAACCTCTCAATAAATATTGCAACACATCGTAAATTTCTTGAACTGAACGTCATTTTCTTGGATTATTCCACCCCAAATAATTATCGAAGTAACGAAAACACCGTTTTGGTGTGTGATTTTACAGCGTGCTCATTGTCTATTCCAAGTGTACGAATCTCTATTTGATATCGATACTATAATTATAATGCGTTGAAAGCGGTTCTAATTTTTATGAAACAATTGAACCTTATTCTGAGTTGAATAAAATAATGTAATGGAGCTTAGTTACACACACAAGACAAGCAATTTGTTTTTCAACCTCAACTATGATTTAGACATTACGATACTAGCCTCTGTAATAATGGTTATTAATTTAGAGTTGGACACCTCAAGTGAATATCTTGGGATTCTCCCAGATTGTAACGTTTTACAACTATAATAAATAACGCTGACGGTTATTGCAGCTAGGCAATTTCATCTATATCGGGAGCATAATATGGGTATGTTTGATTTGTGATAATACTACAATTTATTGGGCCAGGTGATTTGAATATGTACGTGCGATGTTTTACTGTCATATTTCCATACCGAAGCGGACATCGTATATCTTCTATTTAATTGCATAGTTTTCTTCAATACGGGACAGCTGTATTCGATTCAATAATAATTGTTGTCTGAATTTGCTATCCATTCTCTTGAACAAGCAACAACTTGGTTTTTTTTAATGATGATAGTTCATTGTTTTATTGATCTAGTTTATAAAATGTAAGTGAGATGATAACGACCATCGTGGCTCACGACAATCTAACCTTCACCAATTTTTTGGAAGGAAGAGGACAATTTTATTAGACAAAAAAGAAGAAAAGGAAGGACTAACCTCACCTCTCATTTTATATGTAGAGTTTTCTTGTTCATTTGATATTTGCCATATAAAGAAACAGAAGAGAACCAAATATTTTGTGTTTGTAATTTCTGAAGAATCAGGTTTATTATATTTTCAATGGTTGTTCCAATATCAATATCACAAATCGATTGAATATTATAATATACAGTGTCACACATAAAGTTCGCGACATATGGAAGTTTTTTTTATTGATAGATATAAAGAAAATTTGACTTCGCAGTTAGTTTGTGCTTGAAAAATGAGTAAAATACAGCATCTTTGCTTTTTTCATGTGCTTCTCTAAACCTGTCAAATTTGAAATTTCTTTCGAAAATCCTCAAAAAATCAGTTTTTTTTTGGAAATTTAGAAAAATGCCAGAGGAAAAAGTTGCTCAGTTTCCAATTTTATACATTTGTTCCAAATTTGGACTCTCTACTGTCACTTCGACTACTACTAAGTGAAAATTTTATTTCGATTTTCATTATTATACTATTTTCATCCCGAGATGTTGTATAAGTCTTGTATTTTTTAAAATCACGAAATTTTATATAATGTCTAGTACAAATCGCTAGAACGAAAGTCTTTTGATTAGTTATGGAACTGTAGGTCATTGTTTAGTTTACAGAAAAGTATGATATTTCTGGTTTGTTTGTAACTGAATCATTGGTCAGAAAAATCATCAAACTGGATAAAAATCTATTAAAAAAAGAAATAGGAGTGTAATAAGAATAAAGAGAAATTCGTTTATTCGATTACTGACATATTAACGTCCATACATTGAAAATCCACATCAGTTTAACAATGAAATGAAAAAACTAGATGAACTTTGCGACAACAAAGACGAATATCTGGAGATGCATTTTTTTTTATTTTCTGGTAACAGGCCAATGTGGGTATTTCCTGGGCAAGATATGATATTGAAGTCTCATATTCATCAAAATTATGTAATTTGAATCATGTTTCGTTCGAATCGATAGAGCGAAAGATTCGAGAAATTAAAAAAAAATGGAATAAAGTCGAAGTGACAGTAGAGAGTCCAAATTTGGAACAAATGTATAACATTGGAAACCAAGCAACTTTTTTCTCTGGCATTTTTCGAAATTTAAAACAAAAACTGATTTTTTTGGGGATTTTCGAAAAAAAAAAACAAATTTGACAGGTTCAGAGTGGTGAAAAAAGGAAAGATGATGTTTTTTACTTATTTTCCAAACACAAACGAATTTTGTAGCTTTCATTTTTTTGAATCAGAGTTTCTTGATGTGGAACTGATGAAAACTATGACTTTTGAGTCGCTTGAGAAAAAAGAATATTCAATAGTCTGATTCTGCATAAAAAATTAATGATAGTTCGCGTTATAAATGTTGAATCGCATCCTTGAATATTCATTTCATCTTCAATAAGCAATTACGCAGTCTGCGTCATCTAGAAGCCATCAATCAAAAACGGGCATTGTTATCATAACTGTTGAACATCCTACCTGAGAGGAATGATCATTATTCGGAAATCTTAATGGGTTGAGTTGGTAAAGTATCTTACCGATACCAGATACATATATTCTTGGCAAGTACGAGAAAGACGAAGTGATTATTCAAAGGAATGTGCCTGCTCGATTGAAAGAAATATCGAGAGAACGGAAAGACTCCTGACGTTTATTACTTCTGATGATCATAGTTCATGTTCGATTTAGATCACTCATTGTTCCTTTCTTTGTCGGTCTCAGAACCAGACGTGCAAGAGTTAATCTTTCAGGAAAAAACCGCACTGTGTAACGCCAAGTAACGCCATACTTTATTCGAACAATCCGAAGTCGATGAACATAGCAATCTTCAAGTGAGTGGATGAAAATGAAGGAAATGGGCAATGAAATCAATTCAGGAAACAGCATCATTTGTATCTATCGTCACATTAGTCGGTGCCATTAGAGCGGTGTATTTGAGCTACCTTTTTTGTTCGAATTAAGCTATGCAACCTTCTCTACTGTTAAAAGTGTTTTTTTTTTCTCAATGAGAGTCAAGTTCACCTGGGAAATACTCCGTAGTTGAGACAACAAAAAGTACAAATTGCTATGGAAATGAGCGGTGTGGTCTGCATAAAAAAACAACTGCGGTTATATAAGGTGCATCACATGTTTTTTACTTGCGGTGTGTCCGAAAAAGGCATACCTAATGGTTCATTTGTTAATTATGCCGGCATGTAGGTACGTCTACACTCCTCGTAGGATAGGAAAAATAGAAAAATAGTCGTCTAAATAAGGTATCATCGAATTCGTTGGTATTAAGCAAGTTGGGTGGTATACAAGGTGTTTCTCAATAACATACTTATATTTTTGAGGAGGTTATTCTGGGGTCTATTCTGAGCAAACATCTTATGAATCTAATCTTGAAGATTTCAACTTTTGAGCTACAGGGTGCTAGGAATTCTCTGGAAACTTTGCATGCATCTTTTAAGAATATTTTTTACTCAGAAAACTCTCATCTATGCCACTGATTTTTCTTGTGAAAATTATACCTTCCTGAGAAAATCTGATCTCCCCATTTTTTGTGTCACCTAAAATATGGGTTTCAAACAAAAATGAAAGTTCATTATTTTTTATTCTCATCTCGATAGGCCGCTTACTAAGAAAAAAAAGCGAAACATGAATTATACATTGTGGCAGAAAATGCTGAAAATGTCATCGAAATTATCCCAAATAATAACCTTCCAAATATTAGGTTCCACCTGACATTATATCGAAATTCAAAATGAATTTCAATAATAACTGATTTCGTAATCATCATGGACGTCGTCACGAGTCAATGTGACGTATAACCTCTTCAAAACATTTAATCAGCAATACTAATTTTACCCAACGACTTGAGAATCTGTGGAATGGTATTGCGAGCACTAACGAATAAACAAAAATAATATCTTAAAATCCCAGACTTTTGGAGGTCGATAAAAGCAAAGATGAAGGGATTCGGCGAAGCGAAACAGTCTGTCTTGTACCGGTGGCAATGCATATATTTCACCTACTTCTGAGTTAACAGTTAATTTGCATTAATTCCAGGAAGAAATACAGCTCCAAAAATGGTGCTTCGTTTTCAATTCCTCATCATTTTTAATAATCACTTCGTTCTTCGAGAATGATAAAGTATTTTAACTCTCATTGTTTTCCAATTATAATGATAACCTTCATGACGTTCATCCAGAAAAGAATGCCACATAATGCAAATATTCCCTGTGATTAATAAATGTCTGTTCAACTAAACCAGGAGATTCACGTTGTTAGATTGGGATTGCATGTGCGAATAAAGATAACCTGGTCTGAAAGATGTTGAAAAAATTATCGTAAATCATGAGCGAATAACATGATTGCATTGGCGGGGAATTATTTTCTTATCACGAGATGAAGTAGTCAAAGAACGATGAAGCTGATTTATAACTCATTAAAGTCTACATGAGTGAGCAAATTATTTATCGAACTTCTTGGTGATGCCAGACAAAGTAGTAAATTCTATATTTCCGATAGGATCGCATATTATCCGGAAGTCAGCTAATGGAGTAACATAAAACTTAAAAGCCAAACCTTGCTGCTGAAGAACCATTGGATTCCTGATGATTGTTAACAACTCTACTGTCAAATAGCATGATGGATTAATGGAAGAAGAAGAATCGTTAAGGCGTAGATCATCATTCTATTTGACAGTCAAGTGGCAAGGTAGTGACGTTCAAACAAGAAATCAGAAGGAGCACATAAGGTGTAGTTAAAAAAAAACTATTATATTTCCTTCATTCATCGAATGAAGAAGTTGTGTAACTCATATGCTAATGAGATTTTTCTGATGCCTATAACTCCAACATTTTCGAGCAAAATGTTAATGCCTATTTGCTCCAACATTAAAAAGGTTTTTCTTTTGAAAAGTCAAGAGGTGAAAAACAGAGGCTGTACGAAGCTTTTTCGAAATACTGAGCTTTTTGAAATTCTTGGGCCAGATATACAGAACTTCACATTCACACAGTGTGTGTGATACTAGTTTGTCACTAGAGATCTGTCATCGGCAAATATCTTCACAAGTCGAAGTAATAAGTCACGAGGCTGCTTATAAGTTAGCTTGATTGCAAGTTTTTATATGTTTTCAATGGGATTTTATGTCTTTCTCAATAACACCGAACATTAATTTTTTTTAAAACGGTTGTAAGTCAACCAAAATACGATTTTATTATCAAATTTGACTCTGCCAACAACGAACTATATTCATGGGGACACTTTTTTCTCGAAAATTATTTTTCTTTAAATGGAGGAACATTATTTAAATTTTGAGCACCTTGTACACGAGGCCTGCTGTAGTTTTTCCTATCTCTATAAACATTCCATTTCTGAAGAATCTACAGCATGTATGCTTTTGGATAGTATTAAATTTCAGTCGAAGATATGCCATGCTATATTTTCAACTTCTACACTACTCATGATGATACTCTCAATTATTTACTTAAAACCTTTTATTAAAAAATGTATTTAAAACTTAATCGACTTCATTTTAAAAATTGGTGAACGATAAATTCTGTTGCACTCGTTTCATATAGCATCATCATTGCATAAGAAAATACGTTATATAGATATAAATAAATATTGTGTAAACTCGAATATGGATACGAGCAATATGAATAAAATACAGTTTATTTCAAACAAAAAGGGTAAATCTACCATATACGGAAAACAAAAATAATAATAATAATGATTACAATAATAGAATACATATTATAGTATAAATGATAACAGTGAAATAAGAGTATCTCAAAATTTCCTAAATCTACGCTTATGTTAGTTGTTTCCCGCCCTGCACACTTGCATTATTCGCTAGTGAGTCGCGACATATATAGCAAACCATTACATTATATACTGAGTTACCGATATATCTCAAATGTCTGTTCTCTGATGTATATATGGACTTGTATATTATAAATTTTCCCTCTATGGGACATTTATCATCAGCATTCGTTATTTTTTGAAACGTTCCACAGAGGAAAACCCTGATGAGCTAGAATGTATTTCAATGATTTTTAACGTGGGAACTAGATCACCAAATCGAGAAACACCAGATCGAAGTGGAATGGATAGAATCAATGAAGGATATAAAAGGATTCTCACCAAAGGAATCAAATATTCGTGAAACTATAGATCAAATTATTGTTGTAATCGGAAAATATTTTGCCTGAAATATTCTATTCGATAATCCTATTTGAATTATAGTAGGTACTGAATTATTTCATTTCATCATTTCACATATTATTCACATTAATATTCGCCTAAGATATTGAAAATGTACTTTCCATACATTAATGGAATATATATATATACAAATTCAGTTGACGCTTTCTAAAAACAACTTGATGATTTCTGAAATACAACTGGAAAAGTTGTAGGTATACTGAAAAATGATGAAAATAGCTTCCTGTGAAATCATTCATGAGTTACTCACCAATGAAAAATTGTTATCTTCTGTATCTGTTTCATTACATTGTATGTATTTTGTTGGTCGAAAAAATTGATTACATTCTTTCATACACTTACACATTCTCCCTATTTCAAAGAAGGTACCTGAGTTCATTTAGAGCTCACGAAACATTCCTCACCGCATATCTTTGTTGAATCACGATGAACACTTCGATAAATGATAGCTATTTCAAATTAATCGATCCTTAGAAACAATGGCAGCTTTGTGAGAGCTTTTCATCGGGATGAAACAACACGAAAATCATGGAATTATCTGCGGAGATCGTGCAGCATCTTCTATTTGCTCAGCACATTCTATGCACGAGATCGTGTGAGCATTTCGATATGATACGGAGAAAGCAATTAAATCCATTTGGAGTATCCTCAACCAAGACCATTCAGGAACTGCATTTTCAGGATGATGCTGCTGCATATAGATATCTTGGAATCACCATTTCTCTTTTCAATAATTCTAAAATGTACGTTCACCATCATTCACTTCGTAATCTGAATGAATAAATTTCCATATGTGGTGAACGGAGGAATAAAATAGAGCCACAACTCTCAGAATCATAAAGTGGGTTCAGGACCGGAAGAAGAACACAAGACCACATCTTCACGATGAAACAAATAATAGAAAAGAGAAGATCAAAAAACCAAAATATATATTTGGCATTCACCTAGAAAAATCTTTCGACAAGGTACCAAGAACAGAATTATGGGAAAGTCTGAAAAATAGAAATATCGATAAAAAAATCATAAATATGATCAAAAACATATATAGGAATAATAGAAATTATCAGGAAAAACATGAAATCAGAAGGTTTCAAAACAAAATAGGGTTTGAGACAAGGCGGATCATTGAGCCCAATGCTTTTTAACATTTTCATGGACGACATCATCAAGGAATGTGATAGAAATAGCAAAAAAATGTGCACTGGATACAAAAATATGCAAAGAGTAGAGATAGCTGAGAGTGCATTTGCCGATGACATAATACTGATAGCTGAAAATGAAGAACGATTACAATATAATATAAAAATATGGAATGAAACACTGAAGAGAAAACAAATGAGAATAAACAAAGATAAAACCAAGGTCATGACCATAGGAGGCGAAGAAATAAATATAATGATAGATGATACAAAAATAGAACAAGTGAAAGATTTCAAATATCTAGGCGTTACGATAGACGAAAAGGGAAGACAAGAAGCAGAAATTAACAACAGAACTGTACTATACAATGAATAAGAACTTCATCAATGAAAGAGAAATTTCAAGACAGACAAAGCTAAAAATATTCAAAACAATGTATAGGCCAGTATTAACATATGGGTGTGAATCTTGGATATTAACAAAAAAAAATCAAAAGTAGAATACAAGCAACAGAAATGAAATACCTGAAAACAATAATAGGAGTGACAAGGAGAGATAAGATAGTATGTCTCTTCATACATACAGGGTTATCTTGAAAAATACTCGAAGTAAGATTTCATAAAACGATGATTCACTCATTTTTGTTTGAAGGTGGCTGACAATGTCTCGAGTTGTGAAGAAAAGTTTCGGACTTCCATTGTCTAAAGGTATGAAGATTTGAATCCTGAGAAAAGAAAAGATGAGTTAAGCTGAAAAAACGAAATAAGTGATGAATAAAAATTAACTATTTTATCGAATCAAGAAGTCTTCGTTCACCTGAAGACGATTGTAGATACACACAATCGAAACGTCGTGACAAACTCGATTTGAATCTTTCTCATAATTTTTAATTCTTTATTCATTCATTTTATTTTAATTTTTTAATTCAACTTTTCTTTTTTTCAGGCTATTCAACTTTTCTTTTTTCAGGCTATTGATTTCTAATTCAACCTTTCTTTTTCAGGCTATTGATTTCTAATTCAATTTTTTCTTATTTTCAGGCCCATCGACTAGTTAAACTCCCATTTAAATCTACATTTTTCGACTTCATATATACTAACACTAATACTAACCTGATTTATTGATACTCGAATCTTCTTGATTCGATAAAATAGTTAATTTTTATTCATCACTTATTTCGTTTTTTCAGCATAACTCATCTTTTCTTTTCTCAGGATTCAAATCTTCATACCTTTAGACAATGGAAGTCCGAAACTTTTCTTCACATGATTCACTCAATTCTGTTTGACATTTAACAAATCCATACGCAGGGTGTTAGTTACTGGTTTCTGTTCGTTGTTACTGGGTATATATTCTACACCTCTCTGAAAAGTAACCAGGTATGCTGACAGTAAGAAAATTGTCGAGTTTCTCACTCAGAAGAGAGTCTTCTTGACAGTTCCATTATGTTTTCGTTTTCGGTTAATTGTCCGCTAACAATTTAATCGATTTATGAACAAAGTTTCTCTCAAACTCCGAACTCACAAATCAATGGCGTGATACTTCAACTGAAATACGGCCGCTTACGTAGGTACCATGGTGGGATAAAATACAGTATGGAATTAATTTAGGCATCCTATATAGAATGATAGAAGTGACATATGTGAATTCCGAATGCTTCTGAAGGTTCTCTTGTATAAACTTCGTACAATGTGTCTATTCAAAAATGACAGAATACCACAAGTCACTGACTTGTAGCGCTATTTGGAAACTATAAGCCGCAATTCCAAAAACCCACTGGTAATTCAAAACATTGCCCTTTAGTGGATCGTCCACTTATTTACCTCTATTCATTCTGTTATTGTGCTGTATTTATTGTTCAATCCTGTAGTTACATTTCAATCGTAACTAATTCAATCCTTCGTTAGAACGAGAATGAGTGGTTTGAGTGGTTTTTCATTCAATAATTTAGGTAGGTACTTATCATCAGGTAGATATTTTCTGAATTTTCTCATTCGTATTAGTTGATTTTTAGTTTGAGAAGCGAGCGAATATAATGTATTCCGAATGATTACCTGAAATACAACTCAATATTTTGATAATAATCTGTTGAGTTTGGCTGAAAAAATTCCTTTTATTTTCATCACCAACTCATAATAACGAAGCTGAAATTATTGTCCCCTACTCCATCCGCCCCTAGATATTTATTATCCAATGCTATATTGTTGTTTATTAGGGAGCGTGAATTTTTCAGTATCTGTTAAATATTCCATAAAAATGATAGGTAATATGCAAAATGTTTCACAAACATGTTGAGCCAACAACATTGAAAATAGTTTCACAATGATATTTTTTCACTCATCATCTGAGTGTATTGTCATAATTTTTGAGGCATAATCTACGGAGGCTTCAATCAAGTTGAGTTCGTTAAAATATTTTTTCAACATTCAATATTCGTATTGGCATACTCTATAACCATTAGGAAATCAATTTTTTTTTATGAAAACCTCGAAATTCTGTATCTCAGAAACAGAGTATTTCCTATCATAGTTAATAAAAACTTTCTTCTTATTACGACTCGGTATAATTTTTGAACAACCTGTATTCGTTCCAGAATCTGAGGCTCATGCTGAGTTTATACACAGACTGAAAGAAAATAAAGATGTAGAATTAATGATTTACAATAATTCTAAAGATATTTATAAGTCGATGTATAAATTACTGAGAAACTGATCATAGCCTCATTTCCATGATCACAGCACAGTGTTTCACAAGAAAATCTAAACTTTAATTCATTTCAATCGAGTATAGAATTCATAATAACCATATCAGATATTTATTGATAATAATCGACAAATGAATTCTCAAAATTGTTTGAAATTCATTGTTCATTTTGAGTGCGAGTTGCCAATTATTGTTGAACCACCCTGTATGAATCTATAAACTGCTGAATTTTTTCAATTTTCCTGGAACTATTACTGGGATTCGCTGAGGAAATATGAGAACTGAATATCAGTAAATAACAAAGATCAACATTTCTGACACGATATTGCGCCATCATATAAATATATTCATAACCCTAGGGAATCTTACAGTGGATTGTCAACTAGAATCCTGGAAAAGATCGATCTTTACTTTTCATTTCCGAGGTAGCATGTTTGTGTACGACCGAAAAAACCTGACAAGAGAAATTTATTACTCAGATGTGGAACTTATTAGCTAGATCGATATATGCAAAATGGGGTATAATCAAATAGGATTCCATTTTCATAAATCAACCAAACCAGAGAAGAACCTGCCAGAAGCAAGGAAATTTTTCGATTTCCGACCGATCTGAAGCTATTTCCATATATAGCTTGGAAAATAGTACGTAATATTGTAACAGTTTGGGAAACATAACACGAATTGAATCATTTTATTGGTTACCTCCTTATAAATGTATCACACAAATATGATGGCTTCAATTCTCCTCTTACAAATAAAAATTGATTATTTATATCAGGGGACCTTGGTGGACATCAACAGAAGAATGATCAATAGAGCTTTGTCGAATAATTTTGATTTAAATTTTTTAATATTGGGTAGAATTCCAATATACAGAGGAATTCGATCGATTATTGCGCCAAAAGATATATTTTGAATGCTAATAGTGAAAATATCGTATATTTTTGAAAAACGCCAAGCAATAGATATGTTTCAAGTATTGAAAAACCTACAGTGTTCTATTTGAAATAATATAACTTCGGATTATATCTGAATAATAACTGCTCATTTGATAAATCTGGATTCCACGTAGAAAAATGTTTAATAGACAGGCTTTACCTTTCCTATAAGTTGAAATATAACTGAGATAACGAAGGGGGGAGTCCCAAAATGCAATATTTTCAAATTTGTTTGCGCTATCGTGAGTTTCACTACAAAAAATACTAGCTGATGACATTTGCGAAGATCGCGAATTTTTATCCTTAAAAGTAAGCGAGATATCCAGACAGGAGATCAAAAATGGGACACCCTGTACAGTCAAGAGATACAAAAAAATCTACAATACTGACATTGGCATTCGAATTGTCTTCACTATACAGGAAGTAGGTATTCTAGAATGACATAATTAATTTTTTTATTGGTGTATAATAAAGCTCATACATATTGTGTTCACGTCTCATTGAATTTTTGAAATATTCGAACTCCCAGCGAAGCAATTTGTCATTCCATCACAGATACATCGATCAGAAATGCTGATTTAATTATCGACATTTCATAACATATAAGCGTCTGCTGACTAGTTTTGTGAATTGCAATGTTGATGTAAAAGCACATAAAATAAATAAAATGAATATCTAATACTGACCGCCAATGTATGATCATAATATTCTGAATGTTTCAAATCATTTCGAGATGATACATTAACAAAAACAAGGCTTCAATGAATTTTGCTGCTTTACAATTATTGAAGGAAGCTGATAATGAAATTTGAATTTGTTTCTTGCTATTGAAGATACACTTTGATGATTTCATGATGTTGATGTTGGAGAAGCTAGCATTTTGTCAATCCAGTTTCTTCATGCAGAAGTCTGCTTGGCGAAGTCGTATGATTTACATAAAAGTCCGATGTCCTATCGATTATCAGTGATACGTTCAGCAGTTTTCTCCATCATTAAAAAATCTACCGTTGAGATTTCGTATGTTTTACGTATGTTATTCGAAGGCATCATAAAAAAATGTTTTGGTAAATGATGAAACTTTCCACATATAACTTTCTGAGGAAATAGTGATCTTATCAATAGCTAATTCGTTTTTCGCTGATTTATTATTTTATTGTTTGGTCAGTCGATAACGAACAAAAATTATCATCGGAATATTATATCAGAGTTTTTGTAGCATGTTGTGTATATATAACCAGACGTAACTTAATTCGACTTCTGGCATATGATGAATACGTATTAAAGACACATTGTGTTGTCTCCATTTCAATTGTTAGATATTTTGAATGCTTCCACATCCTAAAAAATCGAAAATATTCACCCTTCAGTTCTTTTCATCCTTCAAGGACAAGACCTAGACCTCTATTTATATGAAAAGTATATCGTAAAAATACTTGTCACAAATAATTTGGGAGCGTATTTCTCACGAAGTGAAATGAAAAATAAGATTTGGCCCAAACACTGCAAGAGATTATAACAAAATTCGTTGTGGCTGGATTAGAGGATATTGGGAGAAAAACAATCTATCATATTCGGAGATTGCAGGATCAGACTGTTGCGACAAAAAAATCGGTTATTTGACAAACGGGACCTGCAATGAATGTTTCGTATAAATTCTAATACAGTGTATGAATCGAGTGAGTTGACAAACTTAACTCGGGAGATGATTCAAAAAGATTTCAAGACTAAAAGTTCATTTGAAAGAGAAAATAGTCTATCCAATTAAAAATATCGGACATAGTTTGAATGAATGTATCCAATTCATAGCTTCCCCATATTTCACTAAAAGTTTATATAAATATGTTCATTTAAAATTTTGCAAGTACTAGCTGTCTAACAGTATAGATACCTTTCCAATTTTCATTTTCATGCGATATACTATGAGCAATTATCTTTCATTATAGCTCCTGGATCTTATCAGTGGACGGAACAAATCAAGAAAACAGAAAGATGTGAAATTGAACTACATTGAATCTTGTAGAGAAATAATCTGAAGAGTTGAACATGGCTTGACCTTGAAAAAATGAGGACCTTGTGGATTATTCAGGATACTTTATTGATTATTTTGTAACGTGGGCTATGTTAATGGATAATCGCCGAATTCAAACTGATTGTGCCTTTTAGATCCAAAAAATGTAGAATAAAAACGTATATTGACCATGTATCACGAAACAGTATGTTTCTGTTTGTCAGCTCACTTTATCAACACCTTGTATTATATGTTTTCGTCAATTTCGCTCTAATGTTTGTTTTCATTTGATTCCTCCTCACTTCCTCAATACACACGAAAAATAAAGATATTTCCGCTGAATATTTCATAAGCAAAGTTCTTGGGACGAAATTTCGAGTTCTATTGGTGCAATGAAGTTGTGAAACTGGTGAACAAATCCGAAGAAGTTGTAAGAATGTTTCATTCCATCGAATGGTAAACAGTTCCATTTGACAATGCTGCACCGATATCCTACAGCGAGGATTTCTTTGATGAAATCCGAGCTGTTTTAATTTAGGTCATCAGATACTGATTCAAATGTTGCTCAAGATGCGTTATACAGGGTGTTGCAAGCCCTACACTGTACGACGTAACTCTTGGAGTAATTTTAGGCGATAAATTTCTTGAAAATAAATATTCGATTCGCTATAATTATTTTATCAAGCTATATATACTCATCCAAATAATGAAACGCATGCTTTAAGATGTAGCAGGGTTTTATTACGACTTGTATTATTATGTCATCTTCAGCATCCATCAAGAATGGACCGAGTAAAGCTGGTATCAATTCCTTTCTCATAGCAAATTGGTCAGTACTCTCAAATTATGGCATAACATTTTTGAGGGATATTGAGAAAAGAACAGGTTTGACCTATATATATATATATATATGAATTGATTGTATGAGGCGAAACTATAAGCATCTATAAATGTATCTGCTGTTCAGAAATTATCCAGTAGGGCTCCAATAGTTTCACTTGTTATTATTCATGTTGATTTGAATGTCAGAATTATTATTGACACATTGTCAATTTATTCAGTAAACCATTCTATTACACATAGGAAATACAGTCCATCCATCTATCCACTCGTTTGTTCATTCATACAAATCTTTAAAATAAAAGCACCTTTCATAACATTCCTCATTATCTACTGTATGAGAAAAAAAAATTCAGAAAATAAATTGAAATGAACCCGAGTGACGAAAAATGTCCTTTCTTTATGACTTTCCGGTAATAAAATCTACATTTAACTTCGGTCCATCATCACGACGAAATAGACTGAGAGAATCAAGACATCAACTTCACACTTCCAAGTGACCTACAAGAATATAAATACCTGAGAATCGTGAAGGCGGTTCATAAAAGATGACAAGATCTAATAATGCATTAAAATTTATCGTGCATCTTAAAAGCACCCATGTTAGGTCAATACAATAACAGTTTTTCACAATGCGGTTGGAATTTTATGAATAAGTTATTTCATTACGTAAGTAGTAGATTTTGGAAATAATCCTAGGCAGTCGTTTCTATTCTGATCAAAGCTGATTTTCATAAATAAATTCAAAATCCTGGACCGCCCTGTATCAGTTTCGATAGAATATCGATTGATAGTAAATTGAACACATATTATGTTGGAAAATCTAGATTTTTCACACCCTATATATCTCTGTAATCAGCTACCTAGGAAGGATCTTGAAATGCAATAAAAAAAAGGTTTTTCATGAGAGAAAATCTAGAAAATAATATATTTCTGTATTCATCATAAACTACCTATTTTTCTCTGTAGCTGATTAAAAAATTATGACCAATTCCTCTGATTATAACCATACTGAGTCCATTAAAGAAATATTATAAATTCTTGATATCATTTGATTTTTGTTTTTGAGAAAAACCTATGTATCCCTCATAACTGTGCGATATGCTCTGAGAAAATATATATCCTCGATAACAAGCGGACAAAAAATCCGTATTCGAAAGTAATCATTTGAATAAATTACTCAACAATAAAAGTAACCACAAGATATGCATTTTACTGGCCAAACTGAATAATATAAAGCACGTGCTATTACACTCTCGAAATTGAATTCACTAGTAGAACAGGTCCAAAACGGGTCCAGCAAACTGCTCATCGTTTAAAAAAAATTGAGCCAGCGTCAATGATTTTATGAGGATACATAAATTGGTGAGAAACGCCTGAAAGGTAATAACGATGATATTAATGATGGATATAAATTGAACGTGTTGCAGTGGAAAAATTGGATGTTTACGAAATATCGAGGGATATTCACTTGTAATATCCCTAGCAGAAGAATTATTACCGATAATTTTTTTCAAGGTTACGAATGTTTTTGTTGATAGAAAATTATCCCGAGTCGAAGACGAGGAAACATATATGAAACCGAATAAAAAAATTATAGGGAATTAATTCTGCTGCGTGGAAGATTCGGTAAGAAAATTTCATAAATTGAGGTTGCTGTTAATATGATGAGAAGATGAACCCTATACGACATATTCTGCGTAGATACTAGTAGACAGAATAACTGATGTTTATTACTAATATTTCAGGAACATTCAAAACAGTAATCCGTTTTCAATCATAACATCTAATATCACATGTCTACCCAGATTTTATTCTGAGTGACGTTTGCCAATAGATATAAGGCGCTTCATTTTTGACAGAAAAATTATCACTTATTAATTCCGTCAATATGAACTAACAAAATTATCGCATGTAATACAACAAGTGTATTGATGATTATCGAAACACAAATTCCTTCGGTGCGCTCGTGTAGTTTCCAAGCAACATGATTTGTTTCGAAAAAGAGAAGGAATTTTCGATAATCATCAATAACACGAGTTGTATTTGTTCAGATTATTTCATGAATAAAATCAAAGCCATTTTGATGATTTCCTATTTTAAACGTACAGTTTATGGAATTAGATATTTTGATTATGCATTGTAGTTCGACACAAAAAGATTCGTTATGCAACCAACAATAGGCAAGATTACCTATGCACTAGGTACTACTGATGAGCTAAATTCATTATGATTGTTGTCACAATTTGTGTGGTTAGGTTATACATTATATTAATTATATGCTGAAATTGATTAGAATTTGTGGAAAATGAAGTGGATACATATTAATAGTGTGTGTTTATCGTGGTTCAGACGAAAATTTGGTGTAGGGCATTCATTTATTTACCAGGAAATCGGAAAATACTATGACAGATTGCAACTAGTAAGTCGTTGTTAAATTAAACTACCCTACGCCTACGAATCAGAAAGCGAAATACAGAAACGAAAACAGCATGTAGGTATCCAATAGCCAATCAGGAGCCGAAATACAAAATCGAAAACATGGTGTTATTGCTTATCAACACAATCATTTCAACCAATCAAAAACGTGTATTTTAGCATGAATGAAATAATCACGGTAATCGCCCGTTGCTATAAGCAACGTATACAAAAAGGAGCCTTCTAATTGGTTGAACATAAATTTTTGAAATTTCCAATGATATGCGATTATCCGCACAAAATGTACAAGTTCAATGCGACATTTTGTAAAATTTTTTTTCTTTGAAAATAATGAAAAATCACTTTCACGATATCTTCTGTGTCAATTTAAAAAAACTTAGATTATTTCCCAATATTTATAGACAATATGAAAAAAAGAGTTTTCATCACTCGGGTGTTTTATCTATCCAATGAATTCGAACCAGTTTGATTTTTTATTGAATTTTTTTAACCGAATAATTTTTTGTTTGCTCCAATTTCGAAAAATATAAAAATAAGTACCAGTTCAGCGAAGTAATATATTCATTAACTGGTGATATTTTCTTGTAAAAACTTCTTATGCGTTTCTATAGAAGATGCAATTTATGTTTTCAACAATTCTCATTGCATTTTCATGATTTTCTTATCGAATTCTGAAATTCTATTGAAATGTCTTGCCTCTCTTTTTCAATGACTTAATCAACAATGTTGTTCTTAAGATGATATAAAGGGGTATTTCACATATTTTTATATACTGTTTCATGTATAATAGTTCTCGAAGTAGGTATTGAGCAAACCTCACGTTTTTTTCAGTTGTAAAATTTACAACGAATGTCGCGGATTAATTCAAAATTCAGTTGTGAACAAGGTGCTTATGAAGTTTCTAGAAGATGCAATTTGTCCTCAACAATTATTGTTTTGTTTTCCGAATTTTATTACTTTCTACAAATGTCTTGTCAAGAAAAAATATCAGAGGAATAGTTGACACGTTTCATACTGTTTCATACAATGATTTTTCGAAAAATTGACAATTGAAAAATTGTCAAATCAATCAATGATGAAGTTATTTTGCATTGATTCAGAAATGAAAATTGTTCACAAACTCTGAATTCACGAGAATTAGACGAAACAAAAATAATCAACCTATACTTACTGTCATCAGCACAAAAAAATCAACTCATTCAGATGATGTGGAAATTTTCAGAAAAAAAGTAGCGTAATACCTCAAAATTTAGTATGGGGTCTTCAGAAGATGCAATTTATGTCTTCAACAATTATTGTTTTTTTTTTCTATGAATTTTCACATTTACCTTTATTTTGGTAATCATCATTGAATTTTGTCGTTTTCTACAATTGCCTTGAGTTAAAGAAAAATCAGAGGAATATTTATATGACACGTTTTATATTGTTTCAAATGATAATTCTGAAAATATTGATCAATCAAAAAATGAGCAAAAATTAAATATTAAAAAAAAAATAGAATGAACATAAGTAATCACACCGACCACTATGGAAATCAACCACCCATAATCACCACCAGAAATCGAAACATAAACCAACCTAGCACCAGCCCCCGAAACCACCCCAAAAAATCACCACCACCCTCTGACACCAACACGTGCCGACCACGTGGACGTCCGTTCCTGCGAGCACTCTATTCGAGTCCTGCACGTCGCGAGCCGCAGGAGTCACTGAGTCGTAGCGCGGTATCTCACACGCAGGATTTTCGCCGGATGCGCCATCCTGCCAATCCTCGCAGCACAGCCTGCAACTCCGTTGTTTTTTTCTTCTTCGCGTCAGATGCTAGTTTAGTTTGTCCTGCGAGGTTTCGAAGAAAGTACGAAAGCGTATAAGGGCCACCGAGATTTATTTTACATTTTTCCGAACAATCCAAATAGTAATTTACGTAACAAGTCCGGAAAATACTGTTTTTTTGGATGAGTGGACAAAATTCTAGGACGAGCGTAGCGAGTCCTGGAAGTCTGCGAGTCCAAAAAAACTGTTTTCGGGCGTGTTGCGTACACAATTTTTTCGGCAACCGTGTAGAATAACAAATCAAAGAAACACATTTCTTTATTAGAACAAAATTTCGAACATTTCAATTCTTATTTATATTAATATTTATATTAAAATTAGAACAATTGTTAATATTGAATGGATTCAATTCGTTTGAAATGCTTGGTATATTTAAGTGCCTTTTGTTGAAGTCAGAACAAGAAGGTAAAGTTTTCGTTTCACATTGATTGTTTTCATCTGATAATTTTTGAATGTTAGCTAATTTTATGTCAGATAGCTGTCAGTCGTTATTTTGCTGCTATGGTAATGATCAACTGCATTTATCAAAACCATACTACCAAGATTTTCATATTTACAATGACAACAACGATGTGATTCTTCCCGGCCTAGTCCGGGAAGTACGTACTTCCCGGACTAGGCCGGAAAAATGTCACTTTCTCAAAAAAAAATCGTCTGGAAAGTACGTACTTTCCGGACAGTTGCCGAAAAAAATATTTCCTGGAGAATAAGTTAGTTTCGAATAACGGAAAAACAGATTGTATCATGTTCAAAATCAACAACACTATAGAAACACCACAATGGGTCACTCACGGTCGATGGTACCTTAGACGTTTACGAAGAACGGGACGTAGGATCATTCTGAAAATTTGGTTTCTCAAGTAGTTGCTCTTGGTCTATCGATCTAAAATATTTTCAGCAATGCATAATTGCCGCTTATACCAGAAAGTAGCAGCATCTTTGTTATTTCAAATGGGCCACCCTGTATTTTATTTCATTTTTAGATTCTTCCTGAAGAGTTGATTTCGTCGATCTATCATACTTGGGGTATAGCGCAAAATATTACAGAGATATAGGGTGTGAAAAATCGAGATTTTTCAACTTTAGGAATTTTTTGTGTCGAAACTAATCATTTCTGCTCAAAACGGCTTACATGTCCCTATCCTAACTTTTCATTTACTATCGATTGATATTTAATTGAAACAAATACAGGTGGTTCAAAATTTTGAGTTTTGTATCACCCTCTATTTGTTTCTATTAAATGTCAGTAGATAGTAAATGAAAAAATAAGATAGGGATATGTAAGTCGTTTTGAGCAGAAATGATTAGTTTCCACATGATGAACAACAAACTTGTCCGAATTCAATTCTCTCCATTCTTTTGGTAAGTTGTTGAAAAATTTAACGGACTGGAATTTATAATAGGAGTTTGTATTTTAAATAAGTTTCTTGTCTCTGCAAAGTTGACTGATTTCCTTTTATATATTTTAGAGCTTCCATATTTTGTTGAAGTTGATATATTTAGTTTTTTAAACAGGCCAGCGCTTTCAGGAAAATCAAGTAACCTTTTGCACGATGTACCTCCACGAACATTTTAGGTTTTCCTCTCGTACAGTCAAAGGATAAACACTAAGAAAAAAAAGTCTCATATCCGACCAAAAATGATACAGCCAATGCTGAAACCTACGAAAGCGTCTAAGGGCCACCGAGTTTTTTTTTCAAGGTCACCTCTATCAGGTCATTCATGTGAAGTAGATATAAAGTTGGCGCCAAAACAGACCCTTGTGGAACACCGGCGTTGATAGATATGCCATCATCCATCGTAAAAAAATAATTCTGAGTTTGAAGACGGAAAAAAATAATTCCGAGTTCAAAGTCGGAAATTCCGAGTTCATTCCATTATTTGAGCCCCATCAACTAATTACTTTAACTCTAGGAGGAATTGGCTCACAAATAATAATATGTACTCTTCATTTCATCGAATGTACGACTATTACAAACAATTGAAATTAAATGCAAAGACTTTTCTTCAAGATGAGAAGAGATGAGGTATTTTCGAGAAATAGTACCATCAACATATTATCCTCATGATAGTTGATAAATCTACACTACAATTTCCCTACAGGAGAAGATTGTATTTCGTGAGCTTAAGCAATACTACATCATACTTCAGTATACCACATTTACCAATAAAGTGGTGATAATATTACACTGTCAATGGGTATTAGGATCATTACTTGTTCCGAGACATATTCCTGAAGCGATATAATTGATACACTCAAAGATTTGAGATGCTAATCACTTACAAAGGCGCTGAATGGTCATGAGAAAGAAAAAAAGTTTTTGGTCGTCGAAAACCATAATTGCAAGATAAATCTCGCAATTAGCTTAATCTTGCAGTTAGACCTTAATTGTCAGATTTATCTTGTAACTGAACTAATTGTAAGATTTATCTCAACCTATTCGCAAATGTTGAGAGATAATGTTATCAACGAGGGTCGTGAAATCCTTCCAAATTTAATTGCAAATGCTACTCATGGAGTGTCTAGAAGATGCAGTTTATGTATTCAGCAAGGTAAAGAGTTATTCTGATTACCGACATCACATTTTGGTTCTTTGTTTTCCACGCCTGATTCAATAATATTGTTTCAATTTCAAAATATTTTCAGAGAAGTATTTTACACACTTCATGAGCAATCAATTTGTGGAATATGATCTGGAAAAGTTGGATTACTTATTGAAATATAATTCATATGATGATCAACTAGACTTAGAAAAATCTAGGGACAATTCGGATGATGATAAACCGTTTCGGTTGATTTATACTGATCTTCATAAATATCATCTAATATATCATGCCCAATATTGAAATCAGGTACAGTAGGAAGAACGTCAGTGCCACCTATTGGAAAAAGTTTTGAGGTTCTAAAAACGAGAACATGAGCGCATGAAATTCACACCATCCACATGCTAACATATACATTATTTTTATTAATTTATATCAAATCTGGTGTTTTCAGGATGCAATACTTAACGAATGATTATTGCCACCAAATTAAATGATTCATACACCGCCTCGATTCCATCGTGATATGACACGTTGTTACTTGGTGTTAATTTTATATAATAGGGGTTTTTTATGCGTTGAGATTGATGATAGGACCATTGATAATATTAAATTCCAACCATTCGGTGTTTCTTATGATTTTATGTTTCAGAATCGTTCTACTTCACCACATTCGTGTCATTTTTCACTTCTAAGTTCGGAAATAACACCACTCAACTCTCAATTGTGAAATGTATAATAAAAACGACACAACTTTGATATGCTTGTGTTGTAATCTTCGGAGTTTACTCTGAAATCCATTTGATTGAAATTACACCCAAGTTTTTTTTAATGTGCAGGAATGTAAAAAACATAAAAAGAAATAAAAAATAGTTTTATCGTGATGTATTATATCTATTCCTATGTTCCTCAACAATTTTTCAAGGTGACATTGAAAGTGTACAACAAATTAGGGAGGACAATGAAACTTATGCAAAAGAAGCTGTGAAGCGATCCCAGAAATCCTTCTTGGCACGTCTAGGAATGGTGAGTGGCATTTGACATTATGATGAAGTGGGATAATATTACCACAGCTCTGGGGATAATCCTTCAAGGGTCCAGGCTGCATCTGGACGGCATTATATATTAGGGGTTGAGTCTCGGTTTATACTTGCAGATCGATAGTGACAATTTGCATGTATCCAATTTGGTTGACATATTTCACTTGCAGCAGCAGGATTTATGTCCCGAAGAAAATAAAATGCAAGAGAACCAGAAGCATTAGCAGTATGTTTGCTGAATTTATTTTCTTAGTAAAGATGGTTGTGTTCTGTTATAAAGAATTCAACAATGCAAATATTTCTCCTCTTATATCTCTTGTTTCTTGGAAGCTATAATCTTGATGTGTTTATAGGTATTTTACAACAAACATTATCAGATTACTACTCCTATGCGAATGACATTTTGAATTTAACAAGTTCTATAGGAAGCGAAGATGCAGATGATACAGGTGATAAAAACGTGAAGAGTGTTGAAAATGAAATGAAATTATTATTATCTAGTTGGCTAAACGAATTTCTATGGATATTCAACATGGAAGAAACGAAATTCATGAATGTCTCCTCGATGAAAAGGTATCAAAAATCCTATCAAAAATTAATCTTGGTCAGAAAACCATTCTCCTATCAGTGTTCTGTCAGTCATAGAATTGACAGAGGTGGATAGATAGACTGGTGAATTCACTTCCTATCCTGTGACATGTCCCAAATCTCTTGATTTCGCCTACTTCGATAAAACGTGTCTAACGTGACATTGCGTGGGTAAATCTCGCTAAGTGAAGCCGCGATTTCAACCAATTTTACAGGTTACTGCAGGTGTCAATGCAAAACTATGAATATTTGATTCTGAATGACTTCTAAATCGTTTCTAACAATTCCATGGAGCCATTTCACAATGAGTTTGATGCGAATATGTATCGAAAATGATTGAAAAAAAATTCTTCAAATACCTATCGACAGTATCGCCATCTATTGTTGTACAGGAGAACCCCACGTAATGAGCTGAAATTCAATTGTTTCAAATCAAGGATTTGTCTGCTGAAACAATTGAAGAGTAGCGCCACCAGGTCTTATTTCCATCATTGAATTGACTTTATACATATACAGTACCTCCAATTGATATTTTTGCTAATTGAAAAAAAAACATCCTCTCCAGAAATCCATTGGTTATAGCATCTCGTTAGTGAAAGAGATTTAGTGTTAGCATTCAGCACGCGCATTCTTTTGATGGAATAACAATAATTTTATCCCGCGCTTCTACTCAACATATCAGCTCGACCAGTAATGACCATAATGACTGTAATTAACATAATTTGGTGATTCCGTGTGGACTATTTCATTTTTGGCTAATTGATATCCTTTTAAGGTGCGATGATGTACTGTTACTTTGATACCGAAACATTGTATGGAATACTTATTCAGAATCAATTCAGATTTTGAAGATTATTCGATGCATAAAAAAAACTTGTAATTTTCAAGACCTCGGACACGTAAATATTTTTATTTTTCACTTGATCGTTACTACTTTATAATACCTTGGCAACGGTTGCTATTAACAGACCCATAACGCCCGGGGCGTTATGGAGGGCATTATGAATCATAACGCCCGCTAAAGGTTTTTTCTATAGTTCAATTAAATGAACAACCCTTGGCAAGCCTTCAATATTTCCATGGAAACTGCATATAGAAGCTCACTTGTGCTCAGTTGCCGACCAGAACGCAGTAAATACTATGAGAAAAAATTTATGAAGTAAACAACGTCGTTTAAGATAATTTTTTCGTGAAAAATAAAATCTTGTATGCACCACGAGCGTTACTAGATCCTAACGCCCATCGGGCAACATTCATCCCTCGGGCCAAAGGCCCTCGGGTGAATGTTACCCTCCGGGCGTTAGGATCTATATAACGCACTTGGTACATAAATAGCTATTATTGAAGTCTTCTTTATACTTCACCAAAAATATACAGAATGGCCCCAGTAATGCTTCACAAAGTTACACAACGTTTTACTAATCAATGGAGGAAGAATTAATTATTTTTCTAATAAGTATCTAGTTTATGTTATCGACACAAATGCTGAAACGTTGCTTTGAATATGTTTAATTGTTGATAAAACATTGAAAAACCATCAATATCAATAATTCTTATATTCGATTATGTTATTGCCAAAACATCAATTTTATTGAATTACAATTTATGACAAGAGTGCGAAAGTTGACATATACATTACGTAAGTGAAGCAACAGGTACAAATGATGGTGATTACAAAAAAAATAATGAGTACAAATTAGTCTTATGGAAAATACTGAAATATGAAAATATGAAACAAAAACAAACTATAGACCCGAAACAGCAAAAAAAGAACAAAAATAACTAAATTCAATATTTAACTGATAAGAAAGGAAACAGATAGTAGCGGGAGGTGATGACATCAACAAATCAAAGTATATGGATTCATTCATTGATAACAAAAGAGCGATGTTTCAATACATTCCACAAATAATGGGCAATGATATTAACATTTTCTTCTGTGGGATTATCGAGGGCATGGGCAACCATACTAGAAAACATTATGTGAAAAGCATTATTTACCAGATATACTTTTGTGATTATTATGAAAATCTTGTAATACCTGACAAGTGAGTATCGATTTACCTTCATACAAAAAATGTTAACAATCTTTTTGATCTTTATCTACATTCATGAGAATGTTTTCCAGTTCTACAAGATCATACTCACTTTCAGGTACACACTGATGATGACTTTACAGTTGAAAGCGCTTTGCTATAATTTTTGAAAATATAATACGAATATGGGTTTTTCGATTTCAAGCGCGTCGCTACGGGAGGGGTAATGGGGGTAATTACCCCCCCCCCCCAGGAAAATACTGACCTACAGAAATTGGAATATATAAATACACATAAATTTCTTTCACATTTTTCTTCGTTTCGATATTTTATTCATTTTTACATCCATCAATAATTTCCAACCACTTCTGTAAATGTTACAAAATTCATATATCTCTGTTTTGTTTGGCTCATTTTCTGAGCTTAACAGAAAACTTGAGCAGAATTCTGCAGAAAAAAACGGCCGAAAAAAGTGTCGAACAAAAATTGGTTGAAAGTATAATTTCAGTATTAAAAAATTAAAGGGATAATATCGATATTTGCTTCCATTCAATTTTCGAGAAAGTAAAAAATCTCCACGAAAAATTGGACATTTCGATACATCTTCCTAGAGTCAATGCAAGACAAATGAATATGGCGAATTTTGTTACCAAAGATCCTGAGGAATATTACAGAATCAGCATATTCATCCCATCGCTCGATAATGTATTACAGGATCGCAATTTTCGATTTGGTTCAATTTTTTCCTCTGCCATGGAAATCAATGGCCTGTTAACCTTCTCTCATACTCGAGAGAAATCGAGTCGAAATTGAAAAAATAATGAAAATTTGAGCAATTATTTAGAGCCTTTCTTAAAGGAGAGTTAGGAATATATTTTCAATAAATTGCAGCTAGAAGAAGCTCGTTTACATTTACATCGTGAATTTGAAATAGATTACGACGCAGTGCTGAATAGATTTGCTTCCCAGAAAAAGAGGAAATTAGAACTCATTTTATGAACTCAATTTATATGTTTTATTTATGATTTTCATGCTTTGTTTCAGAATACATATGTTTTTATCTCGGATTTTACTCATCCCCTCAGTCATATTATTCAATATGAAATATCGTCTGTAATTTTCGATTACCCCTCCCAGAAAAAAAAACCTAGCGACGCCCTTGTTCGATTTACATTGAAACATGCACACAGCCTATTAAATCTTTCACTCATCACTTTCACTAGCCCTACAACTTGATATTCACAACCTTCCGAATTTCTTTGTTGTGTTTTTTTTTTCGTGTAGTCAAACGATGAAACAATAATTCATCTAAAAACTGTGATACGACCACCCCTTCTACGAGGCAATTTCAAAAACATTCCGAACATTATAACCACATTATTTTCATATGAAAACCAAATCAATTTCTTCTCATTCCATTCCGAGAGTCGAGCAAAGTCGCAACATCGGTAAAAGCTTCGAAACGACAGTAAATATTTGTTCGGGAAAGAATCAGAATGAATATACAAGGACTGATTTCATTCCGACGAAATTCTCGGAAATGCCCGTATTCGAACCGATCGACAACTTTGAAAATATACACAGGGTGTTCCAGAAATATATCGGCAGAGTTCGAGGGGTTGTTCATGTTTTATTGCTTCATAAACATTTGCCTTTTGAGATACAGGGTCTCGTTTTTAATCAATTTTGTGTTGAAACTCTAGATTTTCCACATCGATCACTTTTCTGCCCAATAGTTTTTGGGTCGCCTAAAATGTTTGATATTTCATTTCAGCTGTTATAATAATATAATTCTCATGAAATTACTCATTTCCCGGATTTAATAATATACACATAAGTGAAAGTATAGATATATCTAATTTTTTCAATTGTTGTGATGCTACTTTCACTCTGCTTCTTCTAACTCGGAATCAGATATTTTTTAACTTCATATTATTCAAAATAACTACTAAGCAACCACTGAGAACGCAAGAATTAAATTAACAGATATTTTAATTGAATGCAATTATAAATAGAGCGTCCTATTTAAAAAACCAAATTACTGAGTTTTTGCGTTTTTTTGAAATACCCTGTGTTGATAATGCTAGAACCGTAAATGAGATAATAATAATAATATTCTTTCATTGAATAAAAACATTTCGCGAATATAGAAATTCTTTGAGTTTTCTTTTGAAAGCAGGCAGGGAAGAGTATTCTATAAGTTCCTGCGATAACTTTTTGAAATCCCGTAGGCCAATGTTGTTTGCATAATTAAATCAAAAATATTTCTGCTGTATGGTACATAAAAGTTCTAAAATACGAGTATTCATTTGGTGAACATCAGAGTTCTAAGTAAACGTTTTTTTTATGTTCTGGTTATCACGAAAAGAGATATCCTGTAATGTTCAGAGAAAATCGTGAGAACCAAGAGAAAGAAGGTAGGAGTTGGTGTTCTTCTTAAATTTTAGAGGATCATATGCCTCGAGAAACACCTCCCTAGGCAATGAGTTTCAAAATCTCAATGAACGAGTCTTTGGAAAGGGACGTTCTGCAGGTCTCTAAAGTGACCACGAAGGGGTGTGAAGACTGAACTTGACGGGTTAATCTCGAAGAGACTGCTAATGGAGGAACGATTGTTGATATTTCAGAAGTGCATCGCCCATGAAAATATCTATATAATAGATATAAATCTCCAACTTTTCTACGGTGTTCCAGAGAAGTGAGCGAGTTTGTAAGCGAGGCATCACCGACGAGACGAATTGCCCTTTTTTGGACAGAACCCAATAGTTTCAGGATATGTTTAAGTGCCGCACTCCAAATATGGGAACAGGTCGGATCTGTACCTTATAGATCATAAGCAGCTGACTGGGAGTGAAATAGCTCTTGACTCGAAACAGAAAACCAAGTTTTTGGTATGCACTTTTGGCAATGGACCTCACGTGATTTTCCCAAGAAAAGTTATTGCCCTAACAGAGCATCCTATTTAAAAAACCAAATTACTGAGTTGTTGCGGTTTTTTGAAATCCTCTGTATTGTTAAAGCTTAAATCATCAATGAGATAATAATAATAATATCCTTTCATGGAATAAAAACATTTTGCAACTAGAAATTCTTTAGTAATCAATAAGTTCCTGCGGTAACTTGTTAAAAGTCAATGTTGTTCGAAGAATTAAAGTCAACAATGTTTTATGTTCATTTGGGAAACATCAGAATTCTTAGTAAACATTATTTCATTACTTAATATATGAAGACATAGTTCAAATAGATATAAGGAAGGAAGTGTTAATATTTTGTGACAGATAAAGGAATATTTACAAGTAGTGCTACTTCATTCTATAATATGTAAAATAAAGAAATCACAGGGGGAGACAGACTCTTGGTCCTTACTGTTCTTACAATTTTTGCAAGATATACTGACGGTATTATCCGGAAATGTCTCCTCAAACAATGGTTTCAGGATCACCAGACTTTGGTTTGAATTTACACCAGTATCTGGAGCAGAGATTTGGCAACCAGTGTTTTGGAAATGAAGAGAAGGACTCTCTAGTCGGTCCCTTGATGCACCATTGATTTTTGGGTTTCCCCCACTTTGAACCACCTCGATTTATTCGATTCTCTAATGTTAGGAAATAAATTGTCGCAAAAACTGTCGTTTTAATGTCCTCTACCACCGCTGAAGGTTTGTTGGCTCATCGAGGAACGCTTTGTATGTCAAACTGAATCACTCAAATTGCCTGGATCACCTCCCGACAAAGAGGAGTTGGAGGAAGAGGGGTTACAGAGTGAAGGAATGGGGATGAATGATGCGTTCGCGAACGATTTTGACGAAGCAAACGCCACTTGGAAATTCAATTTTGTGTCAAAATGAAACATCGATCTCAATATATTATGTTGGTAGATTGCATAGCAACACCTTGATGGTTGCGCTCGAATCTCCATATTCGGCTATAGATTAGGGTGGATTAGATCACACAGTCGTTCATTCGAATCCTTTACTTTGAACTAAGATGGTAGGGTAATCAAGTTTTTAATCAGTTTTGTCGTGAAGAGATCTGCATTCATTTGAATTGAAACGGCAAAACTGTCCGACAGCGAAGTGTTCATGGTCTGATTGCTGCATCCGCTGTTTTTCGGAAGCATCCCTAATCTTAATTTGAAAACTTGAATTGGGTGAAATTATTTTTCTGCACTTTGATAAATTTAATGAGTTCGAGAAAAGTCTCACATCGCTACCAGTGTAAAAATAATACTGTATGATCTTTCCACTTCTGACAACCAGGTATTTGAATTTCAACATCATTTCGTTTGATTGAGCATTTTATTTCGCATTGTTTTCTTGTGTGGAACGTGAACAAATGACTTATTGATAGTATTTTTTATGTATTATCGCGTTAAGAGACCGCACAATTTATATATACCGGGTGTCCCATTAAGCCTATCGATCGGATTTATCCCAGAAACTATTGGTCCTACAGTTTTAGGAAAAAAACTAAGCAGTTTGCTAGTTTGACAGTTTTGCCTATTATTTTGTATT
This sequence comes from Chrysomela aeneicollis, assembly GCA_029955515.1. Taxonomy (NCBI): domain Eukaryota; kingdom Metazoa; phylum Arthropoda; class Insecta; order Coleoptera; family Chrysomelidae; genus Chrysomela; species Chrysomela aeneicollis. The sequence continues at coordinate 32,541,008 of JARUHQ010000001.1, forward strand.
CATAGCCTTCTTGATATTTTAAAAATATGCATTTATAACGCTCGTAATCTTATAAACACATTTTTATTCATAACTTTTGTTTAAAAAACACTAGAGACTTTCGGTTTACGGCATTCTTTTCCAAATTTATTGCAGAATATGACACTTTATTGAAAAATATGTCATTGAATTTAAAATGTCTAAGAAATCATCAATAATTGGTAAAAATTACGAAAAGCGACATCTGGTGGCTTGTTAAGGAATTTGCCAAAATATTTAAAATCGTATTCTTATTCTACCTTGAATCACCTATCAAACGATCAAAAGTTTTTTTAAATCGGATAAGACAAACCGAAGTTATGGTGATTTTTGTATACCGTTTTTCTTTTGTTTTTGTTGTCGTTGTTTGAAGAGTTAGAACAAAAAGTGTTTCACAAAAGTTTTAGGTATTAACTAGGAGATGCAGAATACATTAAAACATATCTACGTTTGTATTTGACATTTTTAAGAAAAAGGAGTTTTTATATTTTCAATATGTATTACGCCACCTAGCGGTCATTTTAGGAACTTAAATATGTTTTAGTTGAATTTTTTTGACTGCTTTACATAAGATAGTTTTTTTCATAAAACTGTGGGACCAATAGTTTCTGGGATAAATCCGGTCGATAGGCTTAATGGGATACCCGGTATATATACCTACATTTACCTATATGGTATTTTACAACTCGTCATATTTTCTGCGTAGAAGGAACAGATACTCTAGAAGCAATTCGATGGAAATAATCACTCTAGAGGGATTCGGCAATAAAAGAATATCATGATAATATATTCATATGGCAAATGCCAAAAAAAGTACGTGTGCTGCAAACCTTAGGTATCCACTGAGAAAAAAGTCGAAGAAGTGCATGGCCCAGATAAAATGAGATTTAATTTTGATATCATTATGTACGTTTCGAATAAATTTCTTAGTTATATGAAGTTATGAGATATGTAGTGAGGTTATCCACCAAAACGTGAGTTGGTACACTGTTGGAAATTAGTTGTTACTTTCAACAACTTCTCATATCGTTAAAAAATTTTAGTCAAATTCAACAACAATTGCGTCTCAATTTCATTTCCACAATTTTCGATGTAGTTGTTAAATCAGTCAGTTATTGAATTCACTACTGATAACGTCAATACAACAGCATCAAGTTTGCATCAAATGAACAGATGAAATTCCTGTCCAAACAACTTGATATAATCTGTAACACAACAACAAATAATTGTAACTAGAACTTCAAAGATGGTTATTGAAACATAGACAGTAGAACATCATCTAGTTGCTAATACATTAATATTAAATAGCCGTTTTGTCGCACTCTGTTGACAAATTAACATCACCTAGTTTTACAATTTGCAACAGTTTGTGCTCGGTTACAAAGATTTTTTAGTTCCGATCTCTTCGGATATATTCGCTACTTTTCGTTTGTCTTCTCACGAAAACCGATTCCTTACAAGTCCCAACCCAAGTTCACTCAGTTATCTGCAGTCTTTTGCCGTTGTAGAGCATTAGAACGAATACATTATAGGTTTTCCTCTCGTGTAGTCAAGATATAAAAAAGGTAAGTACCTACATGGAGTAGATTGATGTGGACTCGTACATAAATGTTAGTTACTCATGCCAATATTAATATTATTTTTGTTTTGTTTCAGTTAAGAATATTTTTCCTGATCTAGAGCAACAAATAACAATGTTTTGTCGGAATCTGCAAGCGCAATAATTTCACATGTTTTGTTGAGAATTTTTTTTGGATTCTCTCTGTGATTATTGAAGTTTCGCTGCAAAAAAGTGAGTATAATTATATATCAGTTTTATATTCACATTTTGAAATTATTATTATGAAAGTTTTACTACTTCTCATACATATTTCATATATTTTTTACTATACTAATGAAGATAACTGCAACATCTAGGTTGAAACTGTTGAAGTTGTGTAGTCATTATTTGTACAACTCTTCATTTCAGGTATTTGATCGATGGATCGATTTTCACTTTCGGCGAATTTTTTCAAGCTACTACTGGGTAACAAAAAAGATAACAAAAACTGAGTTGAGTTGAAGTAAGTACTGGTAAGATTCGTTCTGAATTATATTTTGAATGATAATGTACTATTCAGTTAATAAATCCAATTGATTTCAAGAGTTAATTGGATTGTTTTTTAATAATGCAGTTTTTCCTTTTCTGAAAAATTCATGACAAAATGAATCCAAAATGAATTATTAATATAATGTTTGTTTCAGCAATTGAACGAGAGATACTCAACACTCCAGGAGGATAGGAATAAGTTGTCCCGGATAACAAACACAGACAGAGGTTGACCAGCATTGTAGTGAATCACGTGCCGCGGTATTCTATCCATTTACTGACAGCTTTTGATGTGTTTTTGTGCCAATAGTGGATTTTTTTTCGTATTTTTGCTATTCACAAAATAAAATGTCTTTCATGATATATGTTTATTTCAGTATTTTGAACTTTGAATTCTAGCAGTAGAAAATTGTTGAAAATACACTGAGTTGTAATACAATCGACAATTTTTTGTAACTAGAACTACATTATGACGTAGGACTCATAACAACAAATTAAAGTGAAAATGACAATTTGTAATTGCTCAATTAACTTCAGAGAATACTGTGAACAACTATAAGGTGAAGTAGAATTATTAACTTACTGTAGTTAATTCACCAATAAGACGTATTAGCCATACAAATAGGCTGTTGTTAAGACGAGCAATAACCATTATGGTGAAAATTAACTTCAAATACTCTTGATATTTCAACTATAAAATGTTGTAGACCTACTGGGACTATATTTTTTTGCTGATTCAGCAACTAATTTCCAACAGTGTAATTTGTTAATCTCAGTTCAGCGTGAAAAAAGCCATCTGCTGCTAAAACTATATACACAGTGTATACATCAGGCCGTTCCTCTCATCATGTGGTAACATTGCTATATTCTAAACCGTAATAGATACGGAGATGATTAAATAAATAATAAGGTAACTATTGCGGTGAGCAATAAGTTGGTCAGAAAAAATCTACAGGGAGCCTCGCCCTTCCCGAGTTATACAAAGAAAACTAAAAGTGTTGTTTTTGGTGTTATAATTGTTTTTTCAGAAAATACAACTTCGGAGGGGCGACAGTCCCTATAGATTTTTTCTGACCAACTTACTGCTCACCACAATGGTTACCTTTTTCCCTGTATAATTGTCTTCGTATCTATAGCTGTATATTATATAGTTAGGTGATCTGAGTAAAGAACTCAAAATTGTACTTTTTCTAAGAAAGCAGACCTCAAATATATCTTTAATCGTAATGATTTATTGATTGGTGACAATCTTTCACTTTCTTCTGAAACGGTTTGGAACCAAATAAAATGGTTTATACTTTCCAAAGCAAATTGAAAAGTCAATAATTGGACGAAGTATCAAAAAATGAAAGATACACATATTGTCATCTTATCCAATTAAAATTACAGTTCTAATGACTGGTAGACTACGAGTAGAAAACAACTATTTTCCTGGCAAATACCACGCAGAACATTATATGTTCTCGTAGTCAATGCAATGATTCAGATAGTGACTGCACAGCACATGTTTCTTTCTTCCTGACACGTGAAAGAGTTCATATCGATAAAGGCACACCTAGCAACCTACAGACCGGTTTCAGGCTTGGTGGCCCTCATCCAGTGCAGGGTAGTTATCCGAGTAGAGACCGTAAGATCTCCACTCGAAGCGTTGCCTGTCTCAATGCAATCTGTTCAACATATATTTCACCGCACTGAGCTGCGTTTCAAGAGGCACTTGGAACTAGCGACACCTTGCGTCGAAAGAAAGAAACAATTTCAATTTCCATTGGTTAAGCTTAGTCAAGCTTTTAGCCGCTCCTATAACAGGGGAACTTTGTTTCTGGAATGTTTCTTTCTTCACTGTCTGAATCGTTGCATGGATTACGGGTATATAAGTCAATGTTCTGCGTGGTATCTGCCAGGAAAGTTGTTATTCTCTGCTCGTAGGCTACCGGAAATTCAAACTGTGTTTGATATTTTCAGTTGGATAAATCGGAAATACATATTTCTTCTATTTTTTGTTTATATTTTCATTGTAACAACACCTTGGTCAGACTAACATTTCACAAATGATCCAGAAACATAAGTTGCTTCACGTATTGCTTTGAGGTAGGTACTATTCAAAGGACTGTGCACCAAGAAGGAAGCATTCATCAATCTCATTAGAGCGATGCTACTAAAAGTGTTCTTTCCAGTAGGTATGATTGACGATGAGAATAAAAACTTGTTTGAATCTATAAGTTATTCAATGAAGCGATGAAAACATTCATCAGCAATAGTTCCGATATCCTTTTCTGTTGATTTCTCCCAGACAAGAAGATACCTCCCAACGATACTGGAGATATTAAAAACCAAATCTATGCATTCCTTCGGAATAGCTGTGATTCCTTTTTAGGTACCTTCGATTCTGAATATGGAGCCCCTTACAACCAGTGTTACTATATATGTTCACAATCGAAATTAATCATAACCAGATTAAAAATTTCAATCGCTGATGTTTTTATTGGTTCTATGCGATGGCATATTATTGTCGGAAGATATTTATTTGAATTCAGCAACGCTGAGGTTAGATGAGGTCACAGTACCGTAACCAATTGATTTCAAATTGATCTCGGAATTTTCATCAATTGATATTTGGATTAGTGTCGATGAATGGATGATTATTGTCCTTGGATACGCTATGATTCCAATTTCAAATAGGTTTCCAGCAAAAAATTTTGACATACAGGGTGTTTAAAATTCGATATTTACCACTAGAATCTCGAAAACTATAGGTAAGATATACGAAAATGGTTGAATGGGGGCAAAGTTGTGCATTTACCCAACGAACAATATTCCGTTTTGAAAAGTTGAAAATTCCGAGTTTGTTCTGAAAAAAACTGAAATTTTGGAAAATATTAATTGAAGGATTTCAAATTGAGTAGTACTTTCACATTGCGCCTTTTTCTCTTTGAAATAATGGTGTTTTCAGTTTTGGTATCCGGCGTTTCGGCTTCCAGGTACCATCTTCAACTTGGATTTTTCTTAGGGGCTCCATATTGCGTTTTCTCCGAAAAAAAAAACTGGCCATTATCTTTTAAATGATGACAAGATACCGTTTTTATCAGGACAATCGAAGATAGGTATGACATTTAAACTTTTTTTTACTCTGGTCGACCTACACAGTCAATGCTCATATTTCAAAATTTCGTTATAAATAAGAATACTAAACATATTTATAGAAACATCAACTAGAATATTTTCCAGATTGTAATTGAAATTCTTCCAACCATAATTTGTTCCACTCAACAATAATTTTATTTGCACACAGACAGCATCTTTTTCGGTTGAATTCCGAATTCACCGCGATTTTAAAAGACTCCTTTTCGCCTTAGCTCACCGTCATTGTTTTGCAGTCTTTTGTTTTCAGAACGATATAAATGTTCTGTACCTGCGAACAAATAATTACACTTAAATATTTACCCCTCTAAAAATGAACAACTGCTGTCGTTTTCTTTTGTTGTTTGCAGGTTATTTATTGCATTATGTCCAGGACATTTTCTCACTGTGGGTTTAAGTATAGACTGATATGCGCAGTTGTTGAAAAAATTTCGAGCGAAACAATGCTATCCCCACTTTACCATCTTAATCGGTTAATTTTATAAATTTTAAGCGCGAGTCAGCTTCTGTTTTTATGAAGTTTGACCTTGACCACGTACTGAAATATCACCCTCTATATATTCGATTGAACATAACGATAAAGCGATGATTAATAACCATGGATTCTCCAAGTCAGCTCATGTTTAGTAATGACAACGAAATCATCTTTTATATTCAGAATAGGTTATTGTTTGTGATTGACATATTCCGAAGATTCTATTTCAGATATTGTCGATCTGAAACCAATTATTTATATGTAAGGCATTTGTTCGAGATACTTGCTATAACCTATAATGGAGATTGATCTAGCCAACCTGAACTCATATCTTCGTTGAATGAAAAAATACAGGGTGTCTCACTTATCAACATCCATTAAATAACATCAAATTAATGTGGAATATCAATCATAATAGTAGGGGAGGCCTAGAGGCTGAATGGGAATTTTTGCTCCAGCATCGTGGGGAAATTTTGGATTGTACAGATTAGATGCTAAGAAGAAAAAAAAGGTTATATGATGTATGCCCTTTCACTGGTGGGGAAGCGTGTACAGTTCCACGAAAATGTAAAAAAATAGTCAAAAAGAAATACTTAGCGCGTCAAATATAGTATATGCGCTTCCCATTTTTTTGATAGCGAAGGGGTTGAAAATGAAAAAAAATCGAAGCTAACTTTGATATTTTCAGAGACAGCCATTTCGGATTTATGTCCTGCGATTATTGAAATTATACTACTTGATTAACAAAACTCACGGTAAATATAATAAAAATAAGACTTTAACATTCAATCTCGTCGACTTTGGATTTTATTTCACTATTTTTACACAGCCGTCGGTCAACTTGTTGCGATAGCGCAATATTTTACATTGTGTAAACTTGCCTGGCTTCTAGACCAATGAGAATCGAGGAAAAACCTTCCCTATATCTTCAACGCTGTATTTGTCCGATTTGACAATAGTATACCATGAAATTTGCATGACCCTGTATAGACGGCTGAGATTTGGTGGAGGTGCTCCCCTACTATAACGCGAGTAAATTTTTTGATTCGATATTTCATAATGTAAGCAATGATGTGATAGATGATGATGGTATAGAATCAAAATAAGTATACGAATAAGACCACACTTTCTTATAGCAGTTTTTCATGAATAGGTATTCATAGATAACGATGTTATACACTTATAATTTTAGAGGTTTTTTGGGAAGCTGCATGAACAGATTCATAGCGCGTCATAGCTTTGTCAGCAATTATTTAGGCCTTCAAATTGGTAATTTCTACTCATCGTAGTTGCATGGGAATACAATTTCGAGATAGAAAATAGTATATTCTGTAATTTCACATAAGTTTTTAGTAACTACAAATGGTAGAAAATTGTTTTTTTTTCGTTTTTCTCAACGTGCGTTATATATATTCTACTAGACATATACACTTAGTCCTGCATTTCCGCCATTAAGGAGAGAGAAGGTGTCCGAAGAATATAGAAAACATCTTAGCTAATGCATCAAAACTATAGTAATTTACGTAACAAGTCCGGAAAATACTGTTTTTTGGATGAGTGGACTAAATTCTAGGACGAGCGAGTCCTGGAAGTCTGTGAGTCCAAAAAAACTGTTTTCGGGCGTGTTGCGTACACAATTTTTTCGGCAACCGTGTAGAATAACAAATCAAAGAAACACATTTCTTTATTAGAACAAAATTTCTAACATTTCAATTCTTATTTATATTAATATTTATATTAAAATTAGAACAATTGTTAATATTGAATGGATTCAATTTGTTTGAAATGCTTGGTATATTTAAGTGCCTTTTGTTGAAGTCAGAACAAGAAGGTAAAGTTTCCGTTTCACATTGATTGTTTTCATCTGATAATTTTTGAATGTTAGCTAATTTTATGTCAGATAGCTGTCAGTCGTTATTTTGCTGCTATGGTAATGATCAACTGCATTTATCAAAACCATACTACCAAGATTTTCATATTTACAATGACAACAACGATGTGATTCTTCCCGGCCTAGTCCGGGAAGTACGTACTTCCCGGACTAGGCCGAACAAATAAAAACCAGTCTGTCAAAAATGGTCTGTTATCGTAAACGTCAAAAAATTTCCAGTAAAATTCGCTGTTGGGTATTCCACGAGAAAAAAAACTCCACCAAAATACCTCCGTTTATTTTACAGGTGTGGAATTTTCATCGGAATATTTATTCACATACGGATATGTCCTTGATGAGGCATGGTAAATGGGACACCATGTAAATGCTGATATCCGCGCGATAAATCATAATCGATAGTCAATGTTCGCTAATGAAGTGTCTCGACTCAATCAGTGATATATTTATTCTCAAATCGCAATTCGCATAATGGCAAGCAGCGTTGACAGTTGGCTAGAAATCTAATTCCGATGAATCAAAGTGAACGCTGAATGATCAATTAGTGGCAATTAGTGAGCTGTCGATTGGAACATATAGTTGGAAAAACACGATCGACAGTTCGTTAGCTTCAAAGATGAGACAGGAAATCACAGATCATCGAATCGTACAACTGTCACAGAGATGTTCAGTGAGGTATGGGTAATTACTATAATAGGTAGTTATCAGAATATAACACAAGAATGTGTCATCAGGGTATGTTTCTAGCAGAAGTATGGAACAAAGAAACACTGGTCAATTTGCACCAAGGATTTACCTGATGATATTACATCTATGTATTATATTCTGCATCTATTTCTATACCGGGTGTAACAGGATCATGGTACACCCTCCTTATCTCCGTTAGTTTTGGAGGTAATTGATTGAAATTTGGGATATGCCATGAATAAGCGGCACTTTTTGACCTACAAATGATTTGTTTCTCAACTTTCGATTTTCAAAAAGAACACCCCGTATATCATTACATTTCTGAAATCTGCATAATTTTCTGAATTCAATGGTACCACACAAGTGACATTTCAAACGTCAAAATTTTTTATAATTTAATCTTTAGTTTTCCATTTAAGTGTGCCATGATGGTTCCGATTTATTTCAATTGACCCGTCTAATGCTAGAAATATCGAAATCCGGTCGAAAATACTAAATTGCGTTTTTTATGAGCAAATGAAGTTTATCGTAATCGTTTTTTAGTTAAAACTCATTTTTTTCAAATGGAACCATATTGGTACCGTTGTACCATTTATTAGTACTATTAATGAGGAATTTATTCATACCAGGTGATAAAATGTTCAATGAATACAATCAAAATTACAGCTTAAAGAAAATAAAAAAATACGATTATTTTGTTAAATGATAAGAAATGTGAAAACTTTTCAAATACACAATGAAAACACTGACAAACCAACTTATTATTTGACAATTTGAAGGAATAATTTCATTGTTTTCAAAGCCTCCTTATAGCTTCTCAACACTACATATAGCACAAAATAATCGTATTTTCTTATTTACTTTTAGCTGTAATTTTGATTGTATTCATCAAACATTTTTTCACCTGGTATGAATAAATTCCTCATTAATAGTACTAATAAATGGTACAACGGTACCAATATGGTTCCATTTGAAAAAATTGAGTTTTACCTCAAGAACGATTACGATGAACTTCATTTGCTCATAAAAAACGCAATTTTGTATTTTCGACCGGATTTCGGTTTCATCCCATTTACATATATTTTAATCATCAATAATCATTGGATTGTATTGTATATATTGTATATATTACTATTGTTATCCACATATTTCTTGAATAAACGTTGTTATTATTATTAATGAGAAGTTGGTTTTCAACTCTGACTTCTAATAGTTTTTCACAAAGACCTTGAATGTGTTGTGTGTATATTCCTCATCGGGAATTCACACTTTTCTCAGTTCTTATTTCCGTTTACTCGAACATCGAAGAAACAGCTGAATAATTTCATTTTCTTTTTGCATGCCTCAAGAATCTTGAGCTGTAATATAATATGTAGGCAATGCACTTACTTGGATGTACCAGTTGTACGCGAGAGCTTATATTTCAAATGTATGCATGTTTGTATTCACCATAATACTTTTATTACCTTTATAACTCTAGAATCAGGATAGGCGAACGAGTATGGAAGTACATGCATATAGCTGAAATAAATATTGAGCACAATCTCTGTGTAAGATTTTCTATGCGATTATAGGCGATATTTATGTCCTATTTCATTATACAGTGTGTATACTTCACCTCGTTTGAAATCTGTCTCACACATTATTTGTCAATTTCAATAGATTCATCAATCACAATGGCAATGGCAAGTTTGTAGATTCTATTGGACAGTCAAAAGTTTTTCGAGTAACAACTATACGATCTTTCCAAAAATAAGTAACCCGTTAACCGACAAATTAAACAACTTTTTTCAACTATTATTCAATTTATAAAGAAGATATAATCAGAATTCGAATGTCTCATGTCAGGAAACCTGAAACAACTAAATATCATGTTGATGCTGTTGAAATTAATGAATTTATTGGGAAACTATAGTTGATAAAATTTTCCCTGAGCCAATAACTTTTTCACAAGTTATCATGTTAGGCTGATGAATTTTATATTATCGTGGTATTTACAATCTGCAGTTCACAGATTTCCCAATCTCAATATACCACCTTGTATAGACTAACCGGCGGTGAGTTTGGATCAGATAACCAACTAAAAATTTTTTATTTCCACATTAGTTCTTAATCTTCATTCCCACCTTGTTGGAACCGCTTGAAAAACAGCAGATTCTTCAAGTTTTATATTAGATTTCGCAAAAAGTCTTTGGTATATCAAAACTATCACAACTTTTCCGGAGGAAAAGAATCAACCAAGCTAATAGCAACAAAAGCCATATGGTATATTGATGTGTTCACAGCAGATTTCGTGACATCTTTATCCTTTCTTTTAATGTAAACATTGTGCATTTATTCCTATGTGAATGATTTGAAATAATATCAAACTCACCTAACACATCAGTCATGCAGGAAACAATATCTTCACATACCTGGAAGAAATAAAAACATTCATCAATTTATTACTCAGCACGAGTATTCTCTGATCAACTGACCACAAAACAAAATTCCAAGATTTGGAAACTATACGTATCCCTCATAATAATGCTGAAACACGTTAGCAAATCATCATAATGAATTTGATAATATGAAGGAACATGATTTGGAGCTTCCCGGACTCCATTAACATCAGGAAAATAATCTAGGTCAATAACAATACATACAGTCGAATTAATCATCATATATTTCGGAGTTTTCTCCATATCATTCCATAATTTTGATAGAATAGTCACTCAATTAAAGACTAAAAATATCATGGCGTGTCATGTACAGTGCTTTTGTAGTGTGTGCCTATAGTGAATAGACTCATTATCAACCAATATGTAATTGTTTTTTTTTGAGGAAATTTACTAATCAGCTGGATTTTTATTTTCAAAAAAAATCTCGCCGACGTCATAACTTGCTTTTTTATCACTCTGAATACAGCCTGGTCAATATGTGAATTAATTGAAGGTATCTTGGAGGTTTCGACAGCTTCTCAGCTTCTTTACTGAAGCATAAAATATGAGCAATTTAAAGGTAAACTGGAGGAAAACTTTCCGAAATCCAGATTTGTGATACATCTCGAAGGCTTTTATGGGAAATGTCTTGTTATATAATAGTTATCATTATGCGATTTATAATAGTCGAGGACATTGCTAGATGACGAGGAGTCAGCTGAGTCAACCGCAATGTCCGAAACGGTCATAAATCGCTAATAATCAAGTTACATTCAGAGCTTTATCCTATAATTGACAAAGAAGATGCGAAAATAAATAAATGTTATAGGAAAACTGGGGGTAAAACTTGCAGTCTATCTCCACCAAAATTACTAAATTTATTAGTCAACAGACTTACATTAGAACGGACATGTTTCGAGGAATTAATTCCTCATCATCAGCTTGTAAAAAGAATACATCTAGAGAGGAAGAAAAATTACAAAGTTAATAATATGGATCACCTACGTTGGTTAAATAAATGTTTTTTGATATCTAACGTATTTTGCTTGTATCTAACTCTTTATGTTTTGGTAACTAATGTATTATCAGTAACTAAGGTTTCGGTACGTTTATGATGTTAGGAATTATTGATAAAGATTTTATATTAAATGATCTACAATGATAAATTGTCTTCTTATTATTGTTATTCTATTCTATAGTTCTACGTCAACTGTTATCAGAGCTTTTTTATTAGCATATCTGCCTCCCTCTTGCGTCATTTATCGAAAATTTAATATCCAGACACTGATCGACTGTATCTAATCATGTGTAAAAGGTGATGATGGCGTTCACTCGGTTTCTATAGGGCAAAGATCTCTAAAAAATGTTCAGTTGTGGAATAACGAGCTCAGTTCCGAAACAAACATGCTGTGAAAAATGCAGATCGATGATTATAGATTTGGGATGGAAAAGTGGAATGAGACATGTCGAGGTGACGAATTGATATATCTTTGGGATCATTTCTCCCTATATCGAGGACAAAAACTTCCAAGTTTTTACAAGGCTTATGGATCAAAATCTTTCGATGTATCGTCCATCTCAGTCATGAAGTCTTAGAATATTGTTACTCCCGAGCTGTGAACGCGTTCTCGCAAATTAATTCTGGAATACAAAGTTTTTATGTGAATTTCGAATTTCTTTAAAGGCTCTCATGATATATGATATAAAGTAGAGCTAGAGACTTTTTATAAATCCCTGCTATGTATATATGTGAAGAGATATCTCAAATGTCTTAATTTAAACGGTACTTCATAAAGAGAGCGTTGGTATGAAGCACCAAGCGAAATATTATATTAAGATACAAGTTTTATAAGACGCTATTTTGTCGCACGCGTTGTTTGGAGTACAACGAGTGAAGCGAGGAGTGCTCCAAGGGAACAAGTGCGACAACGTGTCTTATAAAACGTGTTTATACCATTTTTTTCTATTCTGCATCAATTTGAAGTCTTTTATTGGAAAAAATTGTTTTAGTATTGATGAATAACAGAAATATCTTCGATTGGTAACAATGATGACACGTAAATATTTAAAATTTGACGCGCAAGCGTAAAGCCCAGTTTATTGTTTAGCGACAGAATGTAGAAGAAAAAAAGCCAACAACTCAAAGAGGTCATGACAAATACAAGAATGTTAAAAAAAATCGAACATGCCTCTTCTCTTGTCTCAACAGGCTCATGATAACTTCGAAAGACGTGGATTCTCACACAGAATAACAATATCTCATACGACTTATTTCACCTTATACATGGATATGCTGCGGATGAAGATACCAGAATATAAAGATAAACTGCTGCCTCTTTTGAAACCCCTTGAACGCACTCGAGCATGATAAATCTACGGGAAATGGCTGAATCGTATCTGATGCATCGGAAACTTAGGTATTATCGATTCATCTAGCTCGGTTTTGCTATTCTATACCACTTAGGACGTTCAGTATTTTATGTCATCGACAAACTTGAGAATTTCATCTGCAGGCGTCGTCAAGATATTGGAAATTTTTAAACACAGGCCACTATACAGGATGATCATACCCGAGCTTGCTATAATGTTGTAGACATTCTTATACAGTGTGTACCAGCCAAATGGAATAAATTCGTTAATAAATAAACGGTGGCGTTTTAGGAAAAACGCTCGGACACGTCGATTTGTATCTTTAGTTGCGCTTTTTTTCAAAAAAAACTTTTTATACAGGGTGTGTCATGCCACAGTGGCCAATATCAACTTTCTTATTTTAAATGCAACACCCTGTATTTCATTTCATTTTTAGATTCTTCATGAAGAGCTGATTTCGTTGATCTATCATACTTGGGGTATAGCGCGAAATATTACAGAAATATAGGGTGTGAAAAATCGAGATTTTTCAACTTTAGAAATTTTTTGTGTCGAAACTAATCATTTCTGCTCAAAACGGCTTACATGTCCCTATCTCAACTTTTCACTTACTATCTACTGACATTTAATAGAAACAAATAGAAGGTGATGCAAATCTCAAAATTTTGAACCACCCGTATTTGTTTCAATTAAATATCAATCGATAGTAAATGGAAAGTTGAGAGATAGGGACATTTAAGCCGTTTTGAGCAAGAATGGATAGTTTCGGCACAAAAAATTCCTAAATTTGAAAAATCTCGATTTTTCACACCCTATATCTCTGTAATCTTACGCGCTATACCCCAAGTATGATAGATCGACGAAATCAGCTCTTGAAGAAGAATCTGAAAATGAAATAAAATACAGGGTGTTGCATTTAAAATAAGACCCTGTATAAAAAGTTTTTTTTGAAAAAAAGCGCAACTAAAGATACAAATCGACGTGTCCGAGCGTTTTTCCTAAAACGCCACCGTTTATTTATTAACGAATTTATTCCATTTGGCTGGTACACACTGTATGTAATGGAATTTCAACAAAACCAAACTTACGAATTTGAGTATTGAGTATCGAGGATCGTTATATCCTCAGTTAGTGTGATTTGGATATAGGAGTATGAGAAAACAAATCAATTCAACGTTTCTGTATCACTCTGAAACCGAAGCCAGATTTTCTTGAATCAAACTTGAACTGAAGATGGAAACTTGTGGCTTTTGTGTTATATCTTCAGTTGTTATATATTCTTAACCACAGTGACCAAGTCAAATCCCCACCTTATTATTTTTATTTTTGCGAATAACATTGAACACATATGATGAGATGAATCTATCGAAGTCATTCACCATATTCTGTATGTTGCAAATTGAAATTACGCTGTGTAAATCAAGGGGAATCGAAACAACCTATCCTAAATATCGATGGTAACTACACCACTGCATGACAAAACATGGTGTGAAGTTTATACTTGTCTTCTGAACGCATCTTACCAAAAGAAGAAGAGTTTCAAGCAATTATTCACTGACAAGTGCATCGCTCTTTTCACTTCACGTTTTTATATCAATTGAAGTGTCACTGAGTATTGTTAATTTTGTAATTACTCGTCACGTTGCATACATGCGTCTATTTCAAATGAGGCTAGCCTATGGGTTGAGGATATAATTCTAGTCGGATATGGTTCAATTCATCGTTTTCAAGAATTCTCTGGGGACATTAACATTCTTGGATTGTAGATCGATCACCTCGAAGTTACAGATCTGACGCATAATTATCGATTGTTATCATCGATTGGAATATACATTAAACAACCGAGTTTTTTCATATATAAACGCCATTCAGGACTTAAAAACTTCCTATACTTATATTAATGATTGTCTTTCAACTCATGAACCCCTATGGCTCATCCTCTGCATTTTATTCTTCTTGGAAAACCTGCGAAAAACCGATCTGATCATTTGATAGACATTTTTCATCGAGAGAAAAAAGACGAGTCTCGATATGCCGCTTCGTAATTGACATAATGATTGGAATAAATCTCAGTCACTAACGGAGCCTATAAGAATGATTCATGACGACAAAAAAGTATTTCTTTCTGCATTATCGCCCACCAGAGCTATCTTGATTGAATCAAAAGGGAAAAGCAGGTTCTGTTTGGAATAATATTCCCAACGGCCTTTGCAACATAACGCCAGAGTATGAGGATGTTAATACATATGAATGTTGTTTGTGCTATGATTCTCTTACCAATAGCACCAATAGCCAGAGTAAGACGATTTTCCAATTATTTCTTTATACCAATTCCTGATATGGAACAATTGAATCCTGGATATAATTATGATTTTTGTCGTTAGAAATAACTATTTACATCATACCCATCAAAAAATTGTTTCCAACAATCAAACAAGAATCAAAGTATTGCAGATTCTCTACGAAATACAAGGTAATATTTTGAATCTCTTCTTGGTGTTTTGGTTTCAACTCCAGGGTTGTTTTGGTTTTCTTGAATATATTTAGCAAAGGTATCACGTGTTCTTATGAAAAACTGGATTACAATAACTATAAATCAGTACTTAACAAGAGTTATTATCGATATTCCTGATTATTATACTCTACACGAGCCATAATTTAACTTTTTCGAATGATGAATTTGATAAAAAAAATTTGAATCGTTTGTTGGTAGACATGCACAACTTATTAAAGAAAAATCAAATTTTCATGAAGTTGAAAATATGCAGAATTGAGTATTATATTATAATTTATTCAAGAAATTATTATGGGGTGGAGGTGGTGCAAAGAATTAGAATCACATTTCCATTTTCATAATAGAATTGAATCATGATAAGGAAACATGTGGTGTCCATTTGAAAACATGAGATCCTCAGTATTTCCTCACCCAATTTCTGCACTATATGTTTGCTTCCCTGGAACTTATAAATAATGATGATAGTTTTTGTGGATATGATTATGACGAAAGATTTGTTAAAAGTTGAATATTTTCGATTCAATCTACCATCACTACAAATTGTGATCAACATGGATATTGTGTAGCATACTCTATAGCATTTGTCAATTGTTTTTAGAAGAACTCGAATTAATCAAAGAAGATTCATCTCGGATATCATGAGACGAATGAAAAGATTTCTTAAGTACAATGTCTCCTATTGTAAATAATAAAGATAACGCCTTTTCAAAACCAAGATCCCTATGGTGATTTATCGACTTTTCCCATTTTATAGAATCTGTAAATGACATTTCAAAATTTTGATACATAGGGTGTTGTTTCGAATCGAAATCTACTCACTCATCAACCTGGAAAAAAGCCTTTTTTCATTATGTTAATCAACACCACTGAGAAATTTTGGAAAAATGATAAATCATTCCGTATTGAATATAAAGAACGATAGACTAATAAAATATAGGTTATTTATAGAAGCACCTCGATGTTCTCTATCTACCCTTACTGTTTACGTATTTCCTAATGAATCACCCTAAATAGATCGCGTCAACTCACAAAGATATGCATTATACATTTCAAGTTATACTAGAGAGAAATATCCTGAATAGAGTCTCTTAGCATAAGCAATAAGACGCAGATTTGAACTCCAGTAGAAATTAGATGAAAGGAAATGTTTCGTAGGTATAGTTATAGTTTTTTTTCTGATTCGATAATATATTTGATACATTCGACATTTCTTCGATCCACATCAGCTGGGAAGTTAATTATGTGCCACCCTATATAAGTATATGTGCGTTGCTGAAGATGTAATTCGATTTTATCACCCAGAGAATTCCTATGACAACGACTGCAATAAGCAAACAATTTTATCTGATCACATTATCATCTACTAGAACGTTATGCATTCACTTCAATTAAAAGTTCAAGTTGTTGTGAGAGAGTCAGACTTGAGAGAGAAAAAAGCATGTATCCAACTGAGAACATAACTTCACTTATAGGTTGGTTGATTACCAGGAACAGGTTCCCTGAAATATGTATATGCGAGACTAAACGTCAGCATAAAATGTGAAGTAATGGAGTAAGAAGTGAGGAATTCTTTATTAGCGCAATTAGGCCTTGTACAGTAGGAGAGTTGTCCTATTCTAGGCTCAGAGCTTCGGTGATATTTTCTGAAGATACATTGGTGTAGATATTCATTGTTCCTATACGGTAAAACATCAAGTCGAGTGAATTTCATCACTGGATTTGTGAATAAAATGACTCCTGTATTTCAAACGAGATTGCAAAAGAAGCCCAGAACAACCATATCATCATCAACATAATATGCTCTTGATCATTTTTTTTCTATCATTGCATTTATTCTTGTGGCCACACAGTACATGATTTCATTATGGACATCTCTTCAGAGATTCAGAAACAACTGAGAAGCGCAGTTCTATACAGGGATTGATTTACTCTGTCTCCTGTTCTGTCAACAGCTTAGCGGATTACAGTACACTTCATGCTCTTTCCTCATCTAGAGTGTCTGTGTTATTTAAGGAAGTCAGAGGTGAATGGCGGAGACATGTAGATACTGGTAATGCAATATATGGTGAAGTAAGGTACCTTTGTTCTTATATACCAATATATGAAATCATCAATATCATAAATATGCTCGGTATTATCATCAACAATACCCTATATCTTGTGAGGTCTATTTCTATACACTGTGTCCGTATGGAACAAATTCATTTTTAGCTAAACAGGTCATTTTAAGAAATAATCCTGAAACAAGTCGATTTTTGATTTTGATTTACCGTATTTTTGAATAATAATCTAATATACGAATTACGTTCGAGTAATGACGTCACCGTCATTTTTTTTCAATGGAAGACCCCCATTTTATCTCAATTTTCGGATTACTCTAGCTGAGCTGATTCCAAAAATGTATCACATGTTGATTCCAATTGGTACAGGGTGGACAAAAATACAGTAGTTGTGTGTGTGCTAATAAAGTAACGCGTAACATTCTTTATTATTAGGTAAATTAACAATATTATCGAAAATACTTATTGTATAGCAGCAATTGGTTTAAATGTAACACCCCGTAGTTTGCTACATGTTTAGAGTAATAAAAATGAGCTGTTTACAAACATGTTTGGTACTTGTGGTCTATAGCAGAGAGAATATGAAAGAAATTATTTCTTATCCACTCTGTACCAATTGGAATCAACATGTGATACATTTTTGGAATCAGCTCAGCTAGAGTTATCCGAAAATTGAGACAAAATGGGGGTGTTCCATTTAAAAAAAATGACGGTGACGTCATTACTCAAACGTAGTTCACCCTGTATATTAGATTATTATTTTAAAATGCGGTAGATTAAAATCAAAATCATTGCTATACTGATATCAATAAAGGTAACATTTAATTCTGAAATTTCCAGTTATAAAGGCAATACGTTTGATGTCCCATGAGATCAGTTTCTTGCCTAATTGGTAACTCGATCTCTGATGGTTGCTTATCTTTGAAAAGATCTGCGATCGTTCTTAGTTATGATGAAGTAAGAAAAAATGGTAAATGAATAATATTTTTGCTACAACTTATGTTGGTATCTACCACAGTAATGGGAACTCGTTTCAGTAGCATGAAATTGGCAGGAACAAGAACAAGGTAATGGCCTCTCGAGATATCTTTGCATAATATACCGAGTGTCTCTCAGCTCCGAATTTTTCTTATCGGATTGGCAAGAATATAATTTGGGATTATTTTTCAAAATTAGACTTTTTCTCCATGAAAATATGTCCCAAAATATACAACCTACAAGCTACAGATACAGCTCAGTAGCGCGAAAAAAATCATAAACTCCAAATGGTGGCTATAATTATGCCATAAATATTTGGGAGATTCACCCACCTTTGGATAATTGGATATTCTATTCATTTCTTGCAGCTTGAAAAATAAAGAAAAGGATATGAGTCGTCTATATTTTGACTTGAAGGGTGTGAACTCCAGGACACATGGTCATAGGGGAAAATCTTATTATTTTTTAGTTCTGTTCGATCTATTTTTTCATTCAGATTCCTACTGACAGATGTCTAGAATTAGGTACCTAACTCATCATCAAAGCAACCGTACAAAACTTGAAGAATTTGATAGAATTATTCATATCAGGTAATGATACAATTCAATTCTGGATTGAGACTTTGTCATCTCATCTCAATGTACTACTTACTTTCGATAGGTCTGTTTGATTCAAAGATTTCTACCCTTCGATTCGATTCTATTGTTCACCTATCCGAAGTATTGTGTATTTCAGAATGATATATCAGCAGGAGTATGGTAGAGTTGCAGGATTCTGCATCTTCCTGAGGCGGCGCATATTCCTGCATCGATTGAGGATGAGAGCATCCACATCAGCTTATATAACGTTAGATGGCAGCACAATGCCAGATAATCTTTGTACAGAGTACATTTTAGCTATAGGAAACTGTACAGGATTTTGACTGAATATATTGTAGAATAACAGAGGACGATTAGATTTTCATAAAACTGTTTCTTTTATCAAAGATTATATACACCTTTTTTATACATTTTGTTTCGATAAAACAGAAACTTCTTCAGGTATTAGTACAGAGTTACTAGTTGAAAATTAACATAGAACATGGTTTCTCATTTTACCATCATCCTTCACACAATGATGATTTATAACCTCATTCAGAAGAGAATTTCAACAAGAAACTCATAAAACAAATAGCATAGTGAACAATGGATATAAAGAAAGTCTAATAGATACAATTCATTCAGAAGCTATAAAGCAAATTTTTTCTAAAAAAAAATACTGATCAAAATAATAACATCAGAACATCAACATATTTAGGACAGACTACTGAAAAATTAACTCAATTTCTGAATAAACAAAACGAAAATATTGCTTATTATAGAACAAATAATACGTTGAGAAGGATGATAAAAAATAATGAAGACATAATTCCTGGCAGAACATTTGAAAAAATAGACTTGTCCTTTTACTATTAAAAGGCCTGAATAACGCTATAGAAAAATGTTTGTATACGTTGAGTCTCAGTTAATTGATGTGCTTCGTACAACTCAGGGCCACTTTATAAAAAACTTTAAGACTTAAGATTTATCACCTAACATTTAAAACTTATCACTTATGACAGATGAATCATGGAAATATCATTGATTGTGTTATAAAACCATTTAAGACTTATGATTTTACACCTAAGACTTAAGAAGATGACCAACTTCCAACTTGAGAAATGGGTGATAAATGATCATAAATGAAAATAGGAGATGCGCATGTTCGAGCAACGAAAAGTGACATCCTGTTCCCGCGATATTTGAATTTTGGGTTATATTTTCGAATATTATTTGTTGGTGTGGATAGTCTATAATTATTTGGTTGCATTTATCAATTTTTTATAATAGTGATAAGACCATGGTCATCATTTACTTCATAGTTTGCTCATGATTTTTGGGCTTGGTGTTTAGTTGAGATGCATGAGAAAGAAAGGTCGGGATTGAAAATACAAAGTTAAACCCATACATAGAAAAAGGAATACCCATTCCAACTCCATTTTTATTTGAACATTATGGATAATATGTATATTGAACAGTTATTTATTTTGAAATCGATGTCAACAATAATAACTCCAAATTATAGCTATTTATCAGATCAGAGGGATGCTCTATGCAGCAAATTGCTTATGTTGGACTGACTACTATGTACACATGTCATCATCGAGTAAACCAGCGATGTACTGTGGAAAATTTACTGAAAAAATCGATTGGCATGGAATCTTAGGAATTTTATGAAAAATGGAATATGCCAAACTGTATTGGTGCCCTTGATGGAAAGCATATTCAGATACAAAATACAAAACATGCTGGAATAGGATACTTCTCCTACAAGAAGACTTTCAAGCATAGTATTGATGGCTATCTGTGATGCATCTCATGAATTCATCTTCATTGATGTAGGCTGTCCAGGATCAAATCATGATGGACATGTATTCCGTAATTCAATTTTCCATTTGTACCTTCAGTTTTCTAAGATATATTTGGCCAATTGTTTTTCAGACAGTTTTCCTGGCGAGTTTATTTTATAATAACTACTCATCATCATAAATATGTCTGAATTCTTCAACTTGTTGAATTAATAGACCATCGTCCATGACACAAATAATATTGAAATGAAATTAAAGAAAATTCAAACAAAAACAATAATAATAGATATAGGTTAGAACTTGCCAACGTCAAAATTATTTGTTCCGTGTCAAATATTCCTAAATCTTAAGTTTTTTTATAACAGAATCAATTTATCAGCCCTTGAGTATTAAACGTTAGGTGATAAATCTTAAATGTTGAAAGTTTTTATAAAGCCACCCTCAGACTGTGTGTATTTTTAATAATTGTTCTTCAGGTGAGGACTGACAAAGTTAGGGAAGTGTTTATATGTCGGATAGCAGGAATCATTGATTCATCGTCATTTGTTAACTGTTTCTTCGAATTACCAAATCCTTGAGGGTAAATGTAATGAAAATGTCGCTAAAAGTCAAACCTGCAGATCTCTATTGCTTTTTCAACTTTAAACCTAGCTACACTTTCACAGAATAATCCTACGGAGAACATCGAATTTCTCGGATTCATGAATAATGAATAATTTCGCCCCATCATTCGTTTTGTCTAGTCGGATTTCCATAAATCACATTACACTACATAAACTCTAATATCTTAGTCTCCAGTTTCATAAAACAAAAGTTGTCTCGACAGATTTATATCTTAGTCACTATTTAAATATTGGAGTAAGTACAGATTTATGCTTTGAATATGTCTGCTATATCGGGTTCATTGATGTTCAAAAATGAATCGCATAAATCTTCAGGCGCATACGTTTTCCTCAATATGGCCAGCAAGTAATGTCATGAACCTCGAAACATCGAACAAATTCAAAAAGAAGAAGTGTGTTCATATGAATTCAGCGAAGCGGTTATTGAATTTCACCCTTTTATCAGGAAATAAACATCGTGGAATCGTCATTTTGTAGTTTAATAGATTCATCATCCAGTATCTGTTGAAAATACACAGTTGAGTTCGTGGATTGGATGAAGAAATGAATAAGGAAGAACATTTTGTGCTTGTTGAAAAAATAGTATATTCTTCTGTTTGGATGGAAAGTAACACTTTTCACGACAAAAATCACCAATGATATTTAAGTTGTAGTAGTAGATTTAACAAATTATAATACTTTAATGGAATTCGGTGAAGTCAGGAAGAAGTCTAGCCTAGCTAGCGAGATTAAAATATCCTCCTGCATTAGACATTCCAGGAAGCTATCGTATGAAATGAGATGACAAAATAATGACAGTTCTCGAAGCTTCTACAATGATCCGAATACGATATATATACAGTGTCACACATAAGGTTCGCGACATATGGAAGTTTTTTTTATTAAAAGATATAAAGAAAATTTGACTTATCAGTTACATTGTGCTTGAGTAAAATGCAGCATCTGTACTTTTTTCATGTGCTACTCTAAACGTGTCAAATTTCAAATTTCTCGGTAAATCAACATATGAAGGTACTGTATCAATGACGGAAATGAAGAGTTCAGCAAAATTTGCGTCAGTTTGTTCTTCTACTTTTTTTCATATCTCGAAAAATAATGGTGGAAAAAGGTGTTGAAAAAATAATTTTTTAAATCTCTGTATCTCCTGAACTCTTGCTCCAAATTCGATCAACTTGGGCTCGTTTGAAAGATAATTTCACAATCATTCGAACGCTCCATTCGATGTTGATCTCCAGTTCACACCACGTCTACTAGAGGGCGTTGTTCACCCAAGGTTCAGTTTTTTCTGATTTTCTCAAAAAATCCAAATGGAATGCTTTAAATTTGTAGCATTACATTCGAAAAGAATGAAATTAGCTACATTTTGGTGAAAACCGCGATTCGATATCTCCATTCGTTTTTGAGTTATTTGCAAATAACTAATTCAACCTAAAAAAATCAAGTTTATTATTAAAAAAAAATTCTACGATTTCCGTTATCTTCAGTTAGTCTGCATTGCATGCAAAATATGAGTTATTTAAATCCTATTTGCCTGTGCTAGTGATTGAAACGGTTATTATTCAAATGTTCACCATTTTGGAGCATTTGTGCGTTAATCTAATGTTCCGTACTATACGCAAAATAACAATTAATGCAAACTATTCCTCTATTTTTATCGTGATATCTGTGGGAATCGTTCTTCAATGACGCTAGTTGCATTAAAAATAATGGAATGCATTTTGAACATTTGTAGGGACACTTTTTTGTATCACGTTGTCGATAAAGATGTGTGATAGAAATGGCTTCAGAATGTAGAGGGTATTTGATATTCTTCTATTTGTTATTATTAAAATTCACTTTCCGTTATCGCAAATTAGTTCTTGACTAGTAGGATCCACATTTTCATTCTCAGTAAGTGGCATTTGCATTGTTATTGTGCGTTTAGTACGGAATATTAGATCAACGCACAAATGCACCAAAAGGCTGAACATTTGAATAACCGTTTTAATCACTAGCACAGGTGAATTGGATTGAATTATACCTCACATTTCGCTTGCAACGCAGACTCACTGAAGAAAACGGAAATCATAGAATATTTTTTTCAACAAAATACTTGATTTTTTCAGGTTAAATTAATTATTTGCGAATAACTGAAAAACGAATGAAGATATCGAATCGCGGTTTTCACCAAACTGTAGCTAATATTATTCTCTTCGAAATAAATGTTAGAAATTTGTAGCATTCCATTAGAATTTTTTGAGAAAATCAGAAAAAACTGAACCTTGGGTGAACAACGCCCTCTAGTAGACGTGGTGTGAACTGGAGATCAACATCGAATGGAGCGTTCGAATGATTGTGAAATTATCTTTCAAACAAGCCCAAGTTGATCGAATTTGGAGCAAGGGTTCAGGAGATACAGCGACTTAAAAATTATTTTTTCAACAGCTTCTTCCACCATTATTTTTCGAGATATGAAAAAAAGTAAAAGAACAAACTGACGCAAATTTTGCTGAACTCTTTATTTCCGTCATTGATACAGTACCTTGATATGGTGATTTTCCGAGAAAATCGAATTTTCATTCATGTCATAGTAGTTGTGCCCTCTAGCGGTCATTTTGGGAACTTGAAAATATTTTCCATCAATTTCTCTTGGCCGATTTAGTCCTCAATTTTTTTTCTAGGAGCCCTAAGGTTTATGGTTTCCATAATATCGTACCTCGCCGACCTTAGTGGGACACCCTGTATATACAGGGAACAGCTAATGAGAACAGTTTGTCGAATACGAAGTTGCGTTACGTGAAAATCATTCATAACCTCCAAAATAAATATTTCTAGTATTTCTAGTGCCTCATAATCAGCTGCTTTTGCAGTTCTAGGAAAACTCATCATTTTAAAATTCCATCTCGTTGATCCAATTATAAATCTCATTGTTGATGCAACGTTTAAAGGTAATGACATTTTTGGGTTAATGGATATTTCGTGAGGGGGAATTCTTAAGATGATGTTTACTTCTTGAAAAATAATCAATCAGTGTATCAACAGAATTTCGAGTCTGCCAATTTTTAACACCCATCATCTTTATTTATAGAATTATCTGAGAAGGAAGCAGTTATATTCAGTATTAATACTACTATAAGTACCTCAAAGAATTCGATTACTAACTTCATCGATAATTTGTTGCATGAATACAATCTATCCAGAGTCAACAATTATATTTTTCTAATTTGGTTCTATAATGAAGTCATTATGAAATGCAAATGCGTAATTGCCTCTGTTTCGATACGCATTTTTCATTATTCGGGGGTTGGTACTATCGAACTGTCAAATGAAAGTCAGAACCCAGCTTACTTCTGATCGATTTTGGATTTGGTCATACTAGAAGTGTGATTTGATTCGAATTTTGAATTGGCCAATAATAGCTATTTATGTACCAAGTGCGTTATATAGATTCATCCCTCGGGCCAAAGGCCCTCGGGTGAATGTTACCCTCCGG
This sequence comes from Chrysomela aeneicollis, assembly GCA_029955515.1. Taxonomy (NCBI): domain Eukaryota; kingdom Metazoa; phylum Arthropoda; class Insecta; order Coleoptera; family Chrysomelidae; genus Chrysomela; species Chrysomela aeneicollis. The sequence goes on from JARUHQ010000001.1 coordinate 32,566,127, forward strand.
GCGTTAGGATCTAGTAACGCTCGTGGTGCATACAAGATTTTATTTTTCACGAAAAAATTATCTTAAACGACGTTGTTTACTTCATAAATTTTTTCTCATAGTATTTACTGCGTTCTGGTCGGCAACTGAGCACAAGTGATAGCTTCTATGCAATTGCCATGGAAACATTGAAGAGGTTGCTAAGGGTTGTTTATTTAATAAAACGACGCTGCATTTTTGTAAGAATTGACAAGCTTGTTAGTGGAGGAAACTAAAAACTGTTGTGTTCATAATAATTATGGAGATCCCACAGAATGTGACGCTCAAAGCTGAGTAATTAATTTATTGAACTACAGAAAAAAACATTTAGCGGGCGTTATGATTCATAATGCCCTCCATAACGCCCCGGGCGTTATGGGTCTGTTAATAGCAACCGTTGCCAAGGTATTATAAAGCAGTAACGATCAAGTGAAAAATAAAAACAATAACAACGTTGCATTTTTCACCGCTTGTGTCGCAAAAATCAAAATTGCTCAACAGTAAACTTGGCTTTACGCTTGTGCGTCATATTTTGAATATTTCAATGTCACCAATCGAAGATCTTTCAGTTATTAATCGATATTAAATCAATGTTTTTCAATCGAAGACTTCAACTTAATGCAAAATTAAAAAAATATATAAGACACGCGTTTTATAAAACTTGTATCATAATATACTATTGCGGAGTTTTTTTACATAAATGAAAAGTAAGGACATGCGGGTATGAAAGATGAAATATATGGGATCCTAAAACTCAGCTTGACAATCCGACAACTATATTCTGTAGTCTGAAAAACCGTGTGTTCCATTCTCCTAAACCAATAGCATATACTTTGTCGTTAACAGCAGAGTGGAATGCTTTTGACAGAGCAGAAAAGTACGGCAATATACTTCCCAGCGTCCAGTTCTTACAGATGTTGTCCCAATAGTGGATTCCAATTAGCCGTTTTCAATATTTGCTCTCGTCCAATGTTCATATGTGTTGATGTTCAATATAAGTTGACTATTTGCGTATCACGTATATACTTACGCGAAAATCAAAATCATGCTCTTGTGATCTTGAAAAGTGACATCAGATAGTAATAATAATAATAATAAATGACAAATTTGTTTTTTTTTTCGAAAATCCTCAAAAATTTTGAAATTTCGAAAAATGCCAGAGAAAAAAGTTGCTCAGTTTCCAATTTTATACATTCGTTCCAAATTTGGACTCTCTAGTGTCATTTCGACTACTACTAAGTGAAAATTTTATTTCGACTTGATCAGTACCTTCTATTTTCATCTCGAGATGTTGCATTAGTCTTTTATATCATGTCTAGTACAAATCGCTAAAACGAAATTTTTTTGAATAGTTATGAAACTGTAGGTCATTGTTTAGTTTACAGAAAAGTATGATATTTCGTTTCGTTTGTTTGTAACTGAATTATTGGTCAGAAAAATAATCAAACTGGATGAAAATCTATTGAAAAAAGAAATACGAGTGTAATAAGAATGAAGAGAAATTCGTTTATTCAATTACTGACATATTAACGTCGATACGTTAAAAATCCACATCAGTTTAACAATGAAATGAAAAAACTAGATGAACTTTGCAACAACAAAGACGAATTTCTGGAAATGGATTTTTTTTTATTTTCTGGTAACAGGCCAATGTGGGTATTTCCTGGGCAAGATATGATATTGAAGTCTCATATTTATCAAAATTATGAAATTTCAATCATGTTTCATTCGAATCGATAGAGCGAATGATTCGTAAATATAAAAAAAAATTGAAAAAAGTCGAGGAGACAGTAGAGAGTTCAAATTTGAATCAAATGTATAAAATTGGAAACTGAGCAATTTTTTGATTGGCATTTTTCGAAATTAAAAAAAAACATCGAGGATTTTCGAAAAAAATTTCAAATTTGACAGCAGAGACATGAAAAAAGGAAAGATGCAGTATTTTACTCATTTTCAAGCACAAACTAACTGCGAATTCAAATTTTCTTTATATCAATTAATAAAAGAAACTTCCATATGTCGCGAACTTTATGTGTGACGCTGTATATATGTAGAAAAGAAAAAACAAACTTGGAGAAAGGAAATCTCAATGGAAAGTTCACCAATTATTGTTATTTTTTAAATTGCCCACTTAACCTAAGCCTATCTTATCTAAACCTAAACTTTTTGGGTCACTCATTATTTCTCTCTCATTATTTCCTTATTTAACAATTTATTCCAATCAATTTCGCATGGAATTATTTTGTAGTCGATTAACCCCCACAGTACTTTTATGACCGATAATTCAAGCCGTCTGAATGGAGATACGTTCTTTTACGGCAATTTATGTGTTCGATTGATCTAAACATCAATTTGAAAAGCAGCGCTAACACAGTCGTTCGAACTCGAGTTCGCATATTCTGTGGTTGCAAAATTTTCCAGAGTTCATCAGCAAATGAAAGGATGAAACTCATAGTGTGTAGGTATAGACCAGGGTCGATAATTTTTCAAACCAAAAAAAATTATAGTAGGATGAAACCCATTGGAAAAGAAAGAGAATATAACTAAAATCAAAGGAAAAATAATTTACGTGCAATCTGAGGTCGGGAAGTGGGGGCGGGTTATGGGTAAAAAACGGTTTATCTCGATTTCCGGCAAAACTACAAGTCCTATGGAGAAAAGTTAAATCGCAAAGTTGTAGGTTATGGAAAGATCTACAACTCTTGTTCCCACACTTTTTTCACATAACCTCAAAATGTATATTAAAAATTTAAATAAATATTTTTCTTTTCTTATTTTTATCTTTTACAAAAATATGTTTTTTTCACGAAATTTGGTGAAAAGTTACCTTTTCATCCACCAAACACACTGTAATTTTTTTGTTTTGAAATATGTATTTTTTCACCATATTTTGATTTAATATCGAAAAACCACCCTAATTTTCAATCGAAAATTCTCACGTCAAAATATCTGCTTTTTTGAAAAAGTCGGTGGGATTTTTGTTCGTTGAAATCTCTACTTTCTGATGGTGTAAGAAAAAATATACATGACTATGGAAAATTTTCTCAGAAAATGCAAAAAACGATTTTTTTTTATCATTTTGAACAATTTTGAGCTTTTCATTGATTTTTACACATTCATTATTCAATTTTCAGATCCATGATAATGTGAGCATAAATTTGTGCATTTTAAACCATGTTTCCGGCAGCCACATTTCAATAGAAATATTTTCGGAATCAATTCCTTTTCTGTAAATTTTGCATATGTCACTCAGTTATATTAAAATAGCAATCAGTAGGCATCTATAATCGATAAAAAAAAGATTCCTATTAACTTAACAATAAGTTCGATAGACCGTGTGCCATATTTTCTATGAGTTTCAATTGTGTATCCTATATTTTGTCATCATTTCCTATGGGGGTGAGTCCCAATTTATTGTTACGTAATATAGTCGATATATACAGGGGTTACTGTTGAATATTGATACCATGCCGGAGTATGGCCTTAGGTCGTCTTACTAGTATCCAAGGTGGATATATGATGGTGAAACAGCTCTTCAATTGTTTCAACGAAAAACTTGTAGACAGTTTGAGAAGGTATAGTAATATTTCCACGACTTGAATGAAGATGGCGGTAAGATCGAATTTCATATGGTATGAAATCAAGTAGGCAAAAGTCTACAGTTTATTAATAATAATAATGCTTTTTTTATTGTCAACAAAAAATATAAAGATATAATTTTCACAAAAATTTGTAGACGAAAAATGTTGACAAAAAACAGAGTTTGCTCTATAGTGCTTGATAATAGAAAGCTGTTTCACCATCCTATTTCCACCTTGCTAGAATCAATGAGTAGGCTACATTTTGTGTTTTCTGTAGTTTACGAAACCAATTCTCTTATGATTTGATTTTTGATTTTTTCAAGATGAAATGATGCCAAAACGTCCCATCTTGTGGAAAATACCCAAAAATAATAATTGCACAACAGAAATCGAAGTAACAATCATTTACCAGATGATTCGTGGCTTTGAGAAAGATGCTTGTTTGTCGCTAAACTTTTTCTATAGTAGTCAAATTGACCTCAAGTCATCTCAGACGATTTTTTTATCTATGGAGATCGAATCATCCTCATGAAATTAATAACTATTTCTGAAAGGTACAGTGGGTATACAAAATAGTTTATACCAATTACGAACTTTTAATTGGACTTGCGTACAGTCCCACTGTATTCATTTGTTTCCTTCACTCGTAAATCGGCTAACGAAGATCAAGTAGGTATAGTTCAACGTGATTACTTGCTAAGTAACTACAAACTGCAACAAAACAAATGAAAGTAGTAAGTAGGACATATAACGACAACTTTTAGTCCTGAAATAAGTCAAAGAATTACCACATCCATGTACATGTTATAGACCTGTGCGTTATCCAATGAGTACATAATTATATTTTTCACATTTGTTGTTAATCATTTCCTTGAGTGTCTTCGACGCCTTTTTGATGTGATTGGCTTTAACCTCATCTATACTATCAACCTGGAGTTATTCTAGAAAGCTGGGTGATTCCAGGTTAACTAGATTGCAGAGTACTCTTTTACAGTTTTCAAGCTGAAACTAAGCCTCTAACGATGTCGTATACGAATGATTGGTAATCTCAAACTCATTTTCGTATAACGTAACGTAGTCAGTGATATTCCAACAGAATCCTCACAATCCTTTGACAAATTTCAGTTTAATCTCCACATTTCTCACTTGCATAATAATTCGAATTAATGTAGGTATTCAAATTAGTGTACGATGGTATCACAGTCATAAGTCAGTGATGCACGCTGAATTCTATCTCTCCAGAATCTATATATTCCAATCTTAATGAGGATCAGGTATTCAACTAGTATGTAATAGAAGTCCAAATACTGGAATATCCGACTCAGATAGCCTAATTATGGAAAAGCTTTGCCAATTCTCTAGATATAATTATTTGTTATCATTTTCAAGACTGATGAATCGTGAAAGCTAGGATATTTTTTTACGTCAGTAGACGTTCATTCAATCTCATTCTTTGATGATAAACATCAATTATGATTCAACAATTTGAATAACAGGCTTTGTTCGATGGACCATTTTATAAATTCGGAGTCATTTTTACAATAAAAGAAACCGAAATCGAAATATAAGACGCTATTTTGTCGCACGAGCGGAGCGAGGAGTGCTCCAATAGTATATTCTGTAAACTTTGTCCAAGTGAACAAGTGCGACAACGTGTCTTATAAAACTTGTGTCATATGCAATTTTTTCTATTTTAAATTGATTTGAAGAAAAAATTGATTTAATATCGATAAATAACAGAAACATCTTCGATTGGTAACAATGATGACATTGAAATAATTTAAATCTGACGCACAAGCGTGAAGCCCAGTTTACAGTTGAGCGATTTCGACTATTACAATACCAGCGGTGAAAAATTCAATGTTGTTATTGTTTTTATTGGTCAATTTAAATCAAATTATACTCTGAATTGAAATTTACCATTTAAAACATTGAGTTTTTCACTGCTAATATCACCAAATCCAAATCACTCAGAAGTAAACTGGGCCTAACTCTTGTGACTTTCATTTGACAGTTCGTTTGTACCAAAATCTCCGAATGATAAAAAATGCGTATCGAAATAGAGGCTATTTCGACACGCATTTGCGTTGCACAATGACTTCATTATACAACCAAAATAGAAAAAAAAAAGTCGCCATCTAAGGCCGGGAATATATTGAAACAATATCAGGACCGTCTCAGCTCAAGTTATCTTTATTAATTCTCCACCTTCATTTTCATACTCTACATTTATTAATATAATTTCATCGCAAAATTGCTTACATTGTCTAAACTGAGTAGGTACAATAGTTCAATTGATGCCAAATATTAGACATGTCAAATAACTGAATCATCATCTTTGATTATGTTGGTGTAACTATCAGTGTTAGCAATGATGAAATGTTTTGATTGTTATGAAAATAATCGATTCGATGAACCTAAACTGTTACAATGTATTAAAATAGGTAACCTTGGAATATTTTAAATTTCTCCAATCGTCTTCACTTGTGAACGAATGTAGCGATTTCTAACTTCGGAACCATTTCATCGATGATCGTAAGCCAAATCCTCCTGCCCTTTTAAGTATTAACAATAATATTTTATGCTCTTGAACATTTTCCTTTATACATGAAAGCACACCCGTAACTTCCGTAATGATCGAAAAAAAAAAAATCAGATCGAGATTTCTATGAGTTGGAACATCTATAAGAGTCAGATCTCTGATGGAAGATACAGCAATTCCTCTCAATTTCGTTTAGAATGTTCATTCATTTCATTCGGAGTTTCGGCTAGATTTTCAACTGATCTCTGATTTTCCTCCTCATAATCAATCAAATTATCTATCGAATCATTAGACATTCTGAATCCTATGGAAATTGGTGTTTTTATTCTGAAACGTGTCGTACGGTGTTATGTGTTCAAAGTGACATGAAAATGTGTAGCAGAACGTCGTTATCCAAATGGGATCGTCCCTTTTATTATTCCATGCATATTCGACTAGATTTATTCATAACAAATTCTAGGATACTGATTTGATATCTTCAAATAGCCTACAGAGTCTCAATATATTTGGCCAAACCATAATTCATCTATTATTCTATTTTAGAATGTAAGTAGTCATATATAGATTCAGATGAACCATCAAATTCAATATCACAAATTCTACTGAAACAAGATTCAAATGGTATTTTCATCGATGATTTCCACGTCCTATACTGGGCTGACAGACCTCTCAATTTCGAATTTATTGAATTTCCAACTCTTCAATAGTCAGATCTTGGATTGGGATTAGATTGAATTATCTGCAACTAATAGTTTGTGAGTTACATGAACTGAATCTTATCCCAAAACATAATTCTTGGGGCCATTGTCAGTGAAGTATAGCTATTCTTGTCTCTTCACTAATAAAATTATATTTTGAAGGTTCTGTATCTATAAGAACTTTAGGGTGTGCCTATGGTATTTCTTCACCGTGAAGTGTACTGTCGTACGACTTGCAGTTTGAAGTGGTCATAAACAACCACCAAATTTGCACAGAGAACGGACCTCAACTGGGAAGGGATGCATCAGTGTGGTATACTGATGGATCCAAGATGGATGAATGGGCTGGAGTGGGAGTAAAAGGGCCAAATTTCAGGCTCTCAAAATCCCTTGATGACACCCCAACCATCTTTCAAGCAGAAGTACTTACATGCTATAGAGATATGTGCGGAGTGCCTCGAAAGGGACACTCGAAAGGCAAAAATCTATGTTATATCAGATAGCCAAGCAGCACTGAATGCTCTGAAGTCATACACTTGTGAATCTAAGCTGACTTGGGACTGTAAACAATCCCTGAGACAACTGGCAGCGATCAACCAAGTCACTTTGATGTGGGTGCCAGGTCATAAGGGAGTTGAAGGCAACGAAGAAGCAGACTGCCTTGTCAAAGAAAAGGCAAATACACAATTTCTCGGCCCATAACCCTTCTGTGGACTCACCAAGGCCCACTTGAGAGAAGAGATTCGATGTTGGGAAGCAGATGAAATGAAATCTCACTGGAATAAATAACCAGGATAAAGACAAGCGAAAAGGCTAGTGAGCCTCTCGCCAAGGAAATCCAAACAGCTTTCTGAGTGGGATAAAAAATACTTGGAACTGGTAACGAGACTCCTCACTAGACACTGCCCTCTGAGGTATATCACCTCAAAAAGATGGGCAAACCAGAGAGTGATAGTTGCAGTTGAAACTGCAGAACATTTGCTTTGCGAATGCCCAGCGCTCTTCTGTAAGTGGCTCAAGTTCCTGGAAGGGGCCTTCTTATTAGAGCCCTCCGATATCAGGAACCTAGCACCCAGGAAACTGATAAACTTCACAGGAAGTCTCGGAATCCCAGGCCTCGAATAGATTAAGGGTTATGCACAAAAGATTTAATAGGTCGAGGTGCTTGAGAGACTGCACAGCCTTAACGACTCCCCTACAATCTACAATCTACTGCCATCCGCGAAGTTGTAAACAGGACAGGACGTCTAACAGCATCCAGCAGGTCGTTGATGATAAGCAGGAACATCCAATTCACAAGATAGCAATGCACTGTAATCTCCATCCCGACTTTGTATGGTGCATTTCGCCTTTCTCATAGCCGATTTATCATTTGGGTCGAGTCGAATCAATATTTTTTGCTCTTTTATTCGTGAGCCATTGGGTCCAGGCCATAACTGGTGTCATTTCGAGTTAACTTCATGCAACTCCTCGTTCTCCTCTTAGAGAATTCGCCGCGATAGATTAAGTTGAGATGATAAAAGTTTTCAAGTAAACTCTTGCGAGTAACTAGGATGGGTGGCAAACAAAATGTATACTATTTACACAAATTGAAAATGAACGATAATGAACGAATTATTGAGAACACAGAGATGTGTATCTTGATTCACTAAAAGTTTGATGCCGATGACAAGAATCTCACAACTATTGGCTATATTAAAAAATATACTTTGAATGAACCATCGCCATACAGGGTGCCAATTTCGTTGGGAGAATATTGCTATCTCCCAAACAGTAAGAGATAGAAAGACGATAAAACTAGAAGAAAGTTTCATGAATTCAAACCACTTCATTTTGCCGTTTTGAAAACTGGAAAAATTATCACTTTTTCGTTTTTATTTATCTTTTCAGTCATTATTCAGATGAAACAGTTGAAATTTTCTTCACCGAGGTAATTGACCAAGTTGAAGAAGAAGATTGTCATAAATGGTCTATTCACTATATATTTTCAGAGAAAAGCCATACAACTTTCGTTATCACTCAAAACAGCACGAAAAATAGTACATTACGATGCAAGACTCTATTTTATCGCACGCGTTGTTTGGAGTACTAGCGAAGCGAGGAGTGCGACAACGTGTCTTATAAAACGTATGTCATGTACATTTTTTTCTATTTTGCATTAAATTGAAGTCTTTTATTGAAAAAAAAAAGGTTACAATATCGATAAATAACAGAAACATCTTCGATTGGTAACAATGATGACATTGAAATATTTTAAATCTGACGCACAAGCGTAAAGCCCAGTTTACTGTTGAACGATTATGATTTTAGCGATACCAGCAGTGAAAAATGCAATGTTATTATTGTTTTTATCGGTCAATTTAAATCAAATTGCACTCTGGTTCAAAGTTCACCAATTAAAACATTGAGTTTTCACTGCTAATATCACCAAATCCAAATCGCTCAAAAGTAAACTGGGCCTAACTCTTCTGACTTTCATTTGACAGTTCGACTGTACCAACCTCCGAATAATAAAAAAAAACGTATCGAAATAGCCTCTGTTTCGATACACATTTGCGTTTTATAAAGAATTCATTATATAACCGAAATAGAAAAACACGTTTCTGCGTTACGATACTGTTTTCATCCCAGATCAAACGTGGGAAACGTGATTTTTCAATCTCCATGACAGAAGAATTGTTCTTTGACATTCAAATAATTTCGAAGTTTGCATTATTCGTGAAAGTTGGTTTTTCAAGATAGTGAAAAATGGTTCCTTGACATGCATGATATTCACATGAGATAAAAATGTTGAAGAAGCATTTCGTGAATACTTTGAACGAAGCCCTATAGAATTAATATTTTAAATCGATCTTGAGTTGGTTGATTCCTTTCAATAATGATGAATAATTATTCGAAAAATTTCATCTCATTGTTCTCAAATCCTCATAGTTCTATTAGTGAATTTGTTTGTTCACAAATTCGAAGTTTAACTTCCGATTATTCCATTGAAAGGTGACAATCAATTAGATTCGTGATTGTTCATTGAAGATTCTGAAATGAGTGTAAGCGAAGTAGTAAGTAAAATTTCTATGACAAAACGAAAAAGTATCTCACCTGTCACTTGTAAAAGCGACTGTTTAAAAACTTCCAAAATAGTTGTCGCAATCTTAATAATGGTCTGAAAGTTTTACTTGGAAACATCTAGGAGGTCATTGATGTTGCAACTCTCGAAGACTCTGAGAGATAATCCCAGTGATTGGACGAGGAAATTCATTTGTTTCTGCTGATTTACTATCTCTCCACTGAAAGTTGCTTATCTCAATGGAATGTTCCCAACTAACTTGATACGTTTGTTTACAATGCTAGAAAGTTCAATTGATTCCTTAAAAATGTATTTGGTGCATCCTCATGCTCAGTGGAGTGCTTATGAGATCTTCCAGAGGAAATATAAAAGGAAATTTTTGTGTGTGGCTCCATAGTTGATTTCATCATGAGTCAATTTCGAATTTCAAATTCAGCATGTCAACTTAGGATAATCCTACTTGGGATGATAATAAGATGAAACCATTTCGGGATAGAACGCATGCTATAGGAATGTTTTTTTTGAAACAAAGAGTTGTTGAATTGCAAAAAAATCGCAAGATTTGAATTTCATCCCTGAGTCATCCGCTAGTATCGAGAGATGATTCGTCCAAACACAAAGGGTGGAATTTTTAGGGTTTACCATATATCAATCCTCTTGATTATTAGTTACGTTTAGAAGACGTTTGATGCATGTGGAGCAATTAGCTGATTAGGAGTTGAGCCCGTCTGTATTACAAATGCTGACCAATCCAAAGATCACTATCATATTCATCCCTATTTGTGTTGGAAGGCAAGCCATTGTTCTATTAATTATAGTTGGATCATTGTCTTATCTCACCCTTCCCTGTATGTGCATATAGGATCGAATATCGCATAGTAGGGCAAACACTAGGTACCTCTGATCTGTTAGTTAGATCCAAGCTACCGAATCAGGAATATAATTTTCAATAGAAATGCCGGTGAATGTTCCGTGTTTTTGTAGAATAACAAAGAACGAGTAGATATTCAGGGGTAATGTAATAAGTGGTATGATTATTTTTTTAGAATATTAATGAATTGCAATCCTGAAGCTGAAAATAAGGTACATTTTCACGAAAATATAGATTATTAGATGTTTATTGGATGTTTTGAAATAATTTCAATTGCACACGTCAGTACTACAAAGTGGTCATTTGAGTACCTGATGTAAATACGAACAAATAACACTAAAATATAATACAAGTTAAGAGAAGCATATCGAATGACAAACTGTATTAGCTATCAATAATTTTGAGATTTTGGAACATATGTATTCTCAGATGAAGTATGAAAATTGTATCTTAGTAACACCTGCTTGATAGAAGTTTAAAATTCAGTGGTGTTCAGTATATTTCAAATATATTCAACTCATGTATACTATGTTTCGCTAACACAGTATCAGTTATAATATACTGCTCTCTAACTACTACAAATGCAACCATATATATATACTTTCATACAATTAAGGTGACAAACATTATTCTTCCAAAGGATTATCCTAAGTTCTAATTTCAATCTTATTCTAGAAAAACATTTAATCCGTTTTTGGAAAGTTCTGCCAATTTGTATTAATTATTTTTGATTAGCTTTCCCAACGAATTATTTGTTATATAAGGAATCTTTATGTTTAATTAATGCGGAAATGGAGCTATACTTTTTCAGTAGTCTGTCCGAAATATAGTAATTCTGATCAGAATTTTTGTTTGTTATGAAAAACTTGGCTAATTGCTCTGAAATAGAGTTTTTTAGCAAGAATTTTATATTTGTCGATAAATATGTGATTTGTTTTCAGTCGAGTTCTTTGTTGAAATTATCTGATGAAAGGGGGACATCAATAAATCTGTGATTTTCCATATCCAAGGAATCAATTTAGTGTTGCAATTTTATGTTCTGTTATTGACATTTTTATTGAAAGTTACCAATTACTTTGGATTTTCATCAAGTAACGGACAATTGAAAATTTGAGTATTTATTTTTGCTCTCATCAGGAGTCATGTTCTCTAGCTAATTATATCATCAGATTAGGTAAACACGGCTCACTTGAATCCCCCAATATTATGAACAACTAGATGCACCGCTGTTGCTATATCACGCTTGACTTTGAATACAAAATGTTTATATATGAACACCTACTCCTAGAGAGCCTTTATAATCTCTGTAATGCTGTACTCACCATGCAATACATGATCCATAATGTTCAGAAATTGTATCACGTAATTCAAGGAGAGGCACAAGAGTTTAATAACGGGATTCTGGATGAACTATTTCATGTCAAGCATTTTTGAGAACTCAATAAATTTCACACATTTTACCATGCTAGACAGTCCTTTATATATTCATAAAATAGGTAGATGAGTAAGGTATTTATTTTGCAAAATTTTCTCCGAAAACAAACATATACAGCATGAGTGTATCACACCAATTTTCCCTGCCTGGAATTTTGAAACAAAATCTACTATTTTTCCAATAACAGAATTACAAATATTGAGTTGTATTCAAGCATGTGGCATAAAAATGAGGTTGACGTGTATATGTGACCATATTGTTTCTTTTTGATTTGTTTGATCAATATTGTAGTCCATAGGTAATATTTTTAAAATCCTTGATATATGTCCTTATAACCGTGTAATCTTGGTGGTAACACGTTCCCAATGGAAATTAAGTTGAAAAGATGTTCGAAGGGTAGAATCAAATAACCATTTATTATAGCTGTGACATATTCGTCAGTTTGTGAGGAGGGTGATATAAAATATAAGACTCCAATCAAAATTGATACCCACCGCTGATTACATCATCAATGACTACGGTATGGTTTATTGGATCTCATATTACATTGATCCTTATTGTCAGATAAATCATCATATTATCATTTTTTTAAATTGTAGGTTACCGATGACAAGTAGGCAATATCTTCCTTCCCTATAGAAACTTCTATGATAAAAACTTTCAAGAAAAATTTGAATACCTTCATGCCCTTTCAATATTTTTCACGATCATTATAGACATTTCATCTGTGTATAGGAAAAACCTGAGAGGAATCAATCTTTCCAGCTCGAAAATTTGTTTCTGCATTAGATCCTTGAATAATATTTGACATCTGCTGTTCACTTGCTCAGATGTGCTCAGATGTAATGTGGAACACGATTATTGAGCTATCCGTTTTTGTAAATACGCTTTTTGTGAATCGTCGTTAGCAAGGCTATAAGCGAAATCCACCATAAAAGTGTATTCCATTTCCATTTTGGAAAACTAGGTAATTGTTAATTTGCCAACAAGGAAACAAAGCACTCATTCACACCTAGTTGCGGCAAACAAACCAGGTTTTATTTAAATTTACATTCGAAATTCTGAAGTCAAAATTTAGACTTTTATCTCGGAATTCCGACTTTTATCTGGGAATTCCGAATTTCATCTCGGAATTCTGACTTTTTAGTCGAAATTTAAACTTTTATCTCGTAATTCCGATTTTTATCTCGGAATCCCGACTTTTAACTCGGAATTCCGACTTTAATCTCGGAATTCCAACTTTAATCTCGGAATCGCGACTTTTATCGCAGAATTCTGACTTTTGAGTCGAAATTTTGACTTTTATCTCGAAATTCAGACTTTCATCTGGAAATTCCGACTTTTATCTCGGAATTCTGACTTTTAATTTGACATTCCGACTTTAATCTCGGAATTCCAACTTCAATCTCGGAATTCCGACTTTAATCTCGGTATTCCGACTTTTATCTCGAAATTCTATATTTTAAGGCAAAATTTAGACTTTTATCTCGGAATTCCGACTTTTATCTGGGAATTCCGAATTTCATCTCGGAATTCTGACTTTTTAGTCGAAATTTAAACTTTTATCTCGTAATTCCGATTTTTATCTCGGAATCCCGACTTTTAACTCGGAATTCCGACTTTAATCTCGGAATTCCAACTTTAATCTCGGAATCGCGACTTTTATCGCAGAATTCTGACTTTTGAGTCGAAATTTTGACTTTTATCTCGAAATTCAGACTTTCATCTGGAAATTCCGACTTTTATCTCGGAATTCTGACTTTTAATTTGACATTCCGACTTTAATCTCGGAATTCCAACTTTAATCTCGGAATTCCGACTTTAATCTCGGTATTCCGACTTTTATCTCGAAATTCTATATTTTAAGGCAAAATTTAGACTTTTATCTCGGAATTCCGACTTTTATCTGGAAATTCCGAATTTCATCTCGGAATTCTGACTTTTTAGTCGAAATTTAGACTTTTATCTCGGAATTCCAACTTTAATCTTGGAATTCCGACTTTTATCTCGGAATTCTGACTTTAATCTCGGAATTCCGACTTTTATCTCGAAATTCTGAATTTCTAGTCGAAATTTAGACTTTTATCTCGGAATTCCGACATTTATGTGGAAATTCCGAATTTCATCTCGGAATTCTGACTTTTTAGTCGAAATTTAGACTTTTATTTCGGAATTCCAACTTTAATCTCGGAATTCCGACTTTTATCTCGGAATTTATTGACTTACACATAAATCGACATGATCTATCTGTCTGAAATATAATTTCATGGATCCTCATCATATTTTCAACAACTTATATATTATATGAACGTTTGCTGGATATAAATAATTCTCTTTTTTTCATGTCCAAAATATGAAATACTACAGGGTGGTTCAAAATTACAGATGATATATTCACATGGAACGCTGTGTATATTTTCAAATTTTTCATCACTCATTTAAATTCCATCATGATTTAGATAACAAAATAATCGATGATGATATCGATATTCATCGTTAATAGTGATGATATCGATACATTTCTGTTATCGATAATTTTATTTCCTAATCAATATAATATATTCAAAATTTATAGGTGCATATAACAAAAAAATCAACTATAAAAATTATTAGATGTATTGTGTCACCCATTTTAAATCAGGTTTGAGTAAAAGTCTTCAGATGAAAAGAAACTACGTAGTCACGACATCTGATGCGGAATTTGGCAAACAAATGGCCTGTAGGTGGACTAGATATTCTATCGCATCTAATAATATTGTAAATAACATAATGATGAAAAATTATTGAATACATTATAGAACTCACATCAGATTAAAGATCCAATATTCTCTTTTCGAAAACATCCTGCTACTATTCGGTCCGAATGGTTATTGATATATTCAATCGGGAAGTTTTAATGGAATCTCTATGTGTCCAGTTAAGTACGAAACTTCGTGTTCAAGTATCTTCTCAGTGAAACTAACGTGATATCTCAATACGATACCTACTCGTCTCATTTATTAGCAAATGGTGGAATTGGCACCGAGAGGAGTCAGATAACCAAGAAAAGAAGAAGGAAAAGAGAAAAACGAATTTCAAGAAAATAAACAGCCAACAGTTTTTCAACTGTATCTCAAATAGATGAGGATATACTCAAATCATTCAACACTCTATATCCCTTACTATATCTGGCAAGCATTTTAATATCACTCAAAGAAAGAAAATATGTGTATTTCAATGAAATATTCAACATGAGGACATATTATTTGAAAAAACTAGCGCATCACCTGTCATGAGAAGGTTGTGCTTATCCAAAAACTTTGCAGATGATGGTCGTCTTGATCCTGGATATTTTTCCTTAAATGAACTTGGGTTCGATTCGTTTTTGTTCAGCACTACCTATAATGTGTGGATTCAATTTATCATTGAAACTTTCATGAAGGAATAAACACAGAATAGTAGAGTCTATCACAAGGTCAGTATGAAAATAATTCAATACGAGTGAAAAATTATTTGTATTACTCAAACTAAACGAGTAATTGACTGCATTTTATCCACGCGACTAGAGAATATGAATCAAAAACAACTATTTCACAACCATCTTGTTAAACAGGATGGTTCAAAATTTGATGTAGATATTTCGAGGACGTATTGTGAATTCTAAATAACCCTGCAGAATGGAATCATATGCAAAACACATAAAAAGCAAGTGCGTTCCTCACTCAAGAGTGAGAAAATTATTAAAACTGATTTTGAAATTATTACATTCAGCACTGGTATAGTGAAGAAACGTGATTCCAATGGTCCAACACCTTTCTTGCGAATATCCTGCACTTTTACGATATCGTTAGTCATTGAAACCGATTCAACGAAATGAGAACTGTCTCCGGCTCTCATTTGAATACATTCCAGTAAAGTATATTACAAAGAGGATTTCTGTGTTGGTACTTATACGTTTGTTATCCGGAAACGGCGAGCACGTGGATTTTCATCGGAAAGAGGATTCGTCCAAAGCCCTCAGAAAAACAGGCAACACGAGGCAGGACGAATATTTTCATCCGAGTACTCACAATTACGAGAGTTTGGTGGAAAGAAAAAAATCTCCGAAAAAATCGAGTCCCTATTAATTTTTCTCGAGAAAATTCATTTATCTGGTGAAAACTAATCAACGTTATGAAATGGCGGGTATTTACATAGTGGTGTGCCGCAAGGTGCCATACTAGTGCCAATAACATTGTTTCTGAAATATCAACGATTTGACTGGTATATTGAGTAATGCACAATCCTTATTGCAGCTGATACCACAATTTTTATGCACTTCGATATTGGCCAGTATCATTCACAGTATACCCAAGATCAAGGATAAACAGTATGTGTTGGTAACTGTAACAGTTACACAGTAGGTCAAATAGACAAAAAGTTGCGCAATTTAGTGGTCAATATCCCAATTTTTCAGCTCTACAAAATGGCATTCCAAAAATCTCCTTACAACGTTTAGTTTCTAAGGAATCATCACCTCCTTGGTTTTTTATAAGGTACTAAAGAGAGTACAACGTATGTCACAATCTGTTTTCTCATATTAAAACAAGGTTGATGATGACATTTTTCGAAACGAAACGTTGTACGGAGATTTTCTGAACGCTATTCTGTAGAGCTGAAGAGGTGACACCAAAAAAGTGGTTCATTCGATCCTTTTCAAAAACTCAAAGAAAAATCAAACTTGCAAAAATTGTAGAATTTAGTTTTTTTAACATCTGCAAAAGTAACATTTTCTGGATTCCTCAACATGTGAGATAGAAAATATAGCTCTTGAAAACTAAACGTTCATACTTTAAGTGACAATATTATATACCGGGTGTGTTTCTCAGAAATATCTCAACCCTATAACTCGTTTGTTTCGGCAGATAAACAAGTGAAAGTTGAAGTGTATGTATCATATATAAATAATATGCATATTTAGACTTTTTCAATTGATTTCTATCACTTCGACCGTGACTGACCCACTGTCTTATTTCAAAAGGGGAAACCCACATCGTGAGTACAATGACAATCTATCTGTCACTTTTTGGCATTTATCATCTGACTTTGCCCATAGAAATGCATTAAACAAGATTTTAATAAGTACGTTGCCACATCTGAAGGTAATTTAAAGTCAAACTCCAAGGTATTCTGGTCTTTTGTGTCAAATAAAAAGAAATGCAGCTCCTTTCCTCGACACATAAACTTCAACGATAGGCATGGTACTGATTGTCCCACTATTTGTGAAATATTTGGTGAGTATTTTGGGAGTGTATACGAGTCCAACTCAACTCCATCCCTTCTCGAACTATCAAGCACATCTAATAATTTTGATATAAAACAAATCACTAGGGAAGAGATTCTTGCTGCATTATCACAGTTAGATAATAATAAGGGGAGTGGCCCTGATGGATTCCCTGCAGTATTTTTGAAATCATGTAAGGAAAGTCTGGTTGAACCTCTTCACATATTGTACGATAAATGTCTGCGTGATGGTACATATCCCAAAGTTTGGAAAATAGCTCAAGTATTACCGATACACAAATCGGGAGATATCAACGATGCTACAAATTATAGGCCGATATCATTACTAAGTTTATTTGGTAAAATATTCGAATTCATAATTTGTAAGATTATGTTTTTTATGGTAAAAAATTCTATCACCACTACTCAACACGGCTTTTACAAAAAGCGCTCTGCACTAACAAACCTGGTTCCCTATGTACAAGATATTTATAGCAATATGGAAAAGGGGATCTCAACTTGTGCAGTGTACACCGATTTTTCAAAGGCTTTTGATAAAGTTCACCATCCTACCTTATTGATAAGGCTCAGAAATTTCGGTGTGCATGGTCACCTGTTGGGACTTCTCACCTCATATGTTCAGGACAGATTTCAGTACATAGCACTGAATAATACAAAGTCTGACATGTTACCAGTTACATCGGGGGTACCTCAGGGCTCCCATCTAGGGCCACTACTATTTAGTATCTATGTAAGTGATGTCGGGAGTTGTTTTCATCACTGCAATATCTCATTATATGCCGATGATATGAAAATTTTCTGTCCTATAAATTCTCTCTCGGATTATACTAAAATACAGGAGGACCTCGATCGCTTTTCGGATTACTGTAAAATATATAAATTTTCACTAAATATTAAGAAATGTAGTCAAATCATATTTACACGTACTCCGAATCCACACATCTCTTCGCTCAGTATTGACAATGATAAACTGTCCATTTCAGATGAGATAGTTGACTTAGGTGTTACTTTGGATACCAAACTGACCTTTGACAGTCATATTGAGAAAATTGTCAGAAAGTCCCTGAGAACTCTCGGATTCATATCGAGAAATAGTGGGGATTTTAAGAATTCCTCTTCGCTACTGATTTTGTTTAACACTTTGATAAAGCCTATCCTGGAATACTGTAGTGTGGTTTGGAACTTTTCATATCAAAAATACATAAAGAGACTAGAATTTGTGCAGAAGAAGATAATCAATATTATAAATTATAGATTCTTCAGGTATAGGCACTACTTTCCATATGGAAGTAACCTAATTTTCTATAACCTAGTGAGCCTTTCTCTTAGTCGTGATTTCAATGATATATACTTCATCTACAAAATATTTAATAATCTCATAGATTCTAATGAATGCTTCACACTAAACTGTTCTTCATATAACATTCGTCATAGACAACTATTTTTTACTCCTTATTTTTCCACAAATTATTTTGGTAATTCTCCAATGATTAGATGTACTGTAACATTCAACACGATGATCTCTGATGATCTGGACATTTTTAAGCTTGGTGTTCACTGTTTCAAAAAGAAACTGAAAACGATCTTAACCACTTACATTACGCTCACTTAGTCTAATTTATATAATTTTCACTTCAGATTCTGTAAACTAGATTAAGTGTTTTTTCTTTTTTCTGCTATTTCATGATTACACAATTGTTATTTTTTATTGTTATCGTGTGTTATCCTGTTATTGGACTCGTCCTGTTGGGTAACCGTTGTAATTAAATAAATAAATAAATAAATGAATAAAAAAAAAGGGTTGTACCACGTGATCATAGTACCTACTTTCCTGCAGACCCCTCTGATACCAAACAAATACTACACAGTGAATAAAAATTACACACGCTCAATTTGGCATCAGAATTAACACTTTGGGTGTGTTCTTTATGCATTTCCGAAAGTGCGATTTGACACCGCAGTGGTGTGATGCAAATTCTGTTATTTTTTGGATTTTTAGTTGCATCCTTAATGACAAAGACAACACTAGGGCAGACATACTTTTTCTCTCCCAAAGCTGGCTGAACTTGTCAATTCCCAACATTCAACACGAAACACAGAGGTGGATAGATACACTGGTGAATTCACTTCCTATCCTGTGACTGGTCCCAAATCTCTTGATTTCGCCTACTTCGATAAAACGTGTCTAACGTGACATGACGTGGGTAAATATTGCCAAGTGAAGCCGCGATTTCAACCAAATTTACAGGTTACTGCAGGTGTCAATACAAAACTATGAATATTTGATTCTGAATGACTTCTAATCGTTTCTAACAATCCCATGGAGCCATTTCACAATGAGTTTGATGCGAATATGTATCGAAAATGATTGAAAGAAAATTCTTCAAATACCTATCGACAGTATCGCCATCTATTGTTGTACAGGAGAACCCCACGTAATAAGCTTAAATTCAATTGTTCCAAATCAAGGATTTTTCTGCTGAAACAATTGAAGAGTAGCGCCACCAGATATTATTTCCATCATTACTCAAACAACCACCCAAAAGTGGTCAGCCCGTTATCACCCCAATTTGTTGTTGGAATTACACGTGCCAAACTCGTGCGTACAACTCGCCAATGCTGCCCTAGGGCGATATGAATTAAACGGCTTTTCACAAGGAAGTTCTCGCAGCGATTATGGCAATTCGTAATTGCGATGCGTATCCGTTTTTCAGTATTTCCATTCAATTAATCACCAGGGGTTTGTTCGACCCCTACACGAATATATCATCGACGTCGCAATATGCACAGGGTGTCCCACTCAAAGGTGTCACCCCCTTTTATCCTTATAAATATTAACATATTTTCGTCATTTAAAAACTGTTATGGAATAATGTTTTACGAATTATTTTCATATAACTAATATGAGCTCACTTTTTCTCAGAATCAACCAATAACAGAGCGGCTCAAGAAATTTTTTTTCTATATTCTGCGGTTGTTTCCTATTTTTTATTTGACAATAATTTTTGAATTCAGATTGGCAGGTTTCATCCAATGATGTAACATGATGTAAGAAAAAAGTTAACTCAGATTCAAAATATTCGTGAAAAATTATTCTAGAAAAATTTTCGAATTACCAAAATATGTTGAGAAAATCACGAGGATAAGGGGGGTGGTACATTTAAGTGGGACACCCTGTACAGGGTCTTCACGTATATTTTGAACCCCCTCTTTGAAAACGCAATTGTATACCAAGTGTGTCATTCTGCTAATTTATCATGAGTCTAATTCAGTTCATCAAACACTACTTTCTTCGGAAATGATCCCTACAAACAATTGATGACTATCAAATTACTCTTAGGGGTGATTTTTTTCTTAGAAGCGGATTTATTACCCCAACATTGTGAGCAAGTGCTTCGTTCTGTTGAAAATGTATATAATTGAACTAAGATAAACGGATGCTTTTCAGCAACAAGGGCAAAACATCTCGTAGAATTTCTAGACAATGATTTGCAGTGAGATCCTCTCCAGATATACTGTACGCCATTTATCTTGACAAATTGAAACAAGTAACGCTGAAGCAGATGCGTTCTTGTTGTAACTCTCTGAAATATAACATCAACTTCCAGGAAATCAATGTTTATAACAATAGTAATAATGATTTATTCAACTTTCATTATCGGGTGATAGGAAAATAGTATAACAATGACACTATAACAAATATATCTAATAAGAAATTGAATGAAACACTAATTTTTTCTTTGAAAATTTACATCCATTGATTCAATGACTTTCACTAGGAAATTGAACGTATAATCCTTTTTTGATTTTTGATAAATTAAAACCCTAAGAATAATAATAAAGAAATTTGGCAAATAACTGACATCTTCAAAATATTGTGCAGTTGCTATGCGTAAAGGAAAATAATCACTTTTTTGTCTGTTTGCAAATATAATTGATGGTTTTCCGTGGTTTTCATAATATTGCACCTTATTGCCGACCTTATTGGAACACCCAGTACAATTAATTGTGGATGTATTTCAAAAGCGCAATGGTCGCACTCTCTGTTGATCTATCCGATCGGAAGCCATTTTGATGTTCGGTTATGACTTTGAACTTCGAAAGAAAGCATTTGCTCATAAGGCTTACACTTTTCAATTACTTTACACGATAAAACACTTCGCACTGTTATTGGGCGATTCAATCGACTTTCTTTTTTGAAAATGGAAGCTAAAATTCATATCCCGAGATCAGAAGGAAACGAACCATGTGCACCTAGACTTTCAATCACCATTTCTGATGTAACTCGTCATTTAGTAATCATAAGAATTCATGAGATATTCGATTCTTTTCCTACCTGGATTAAACCTTGAACTTCGCTTCATCCTCCAACTAGGGAACAATGCACTGTATAGAGTATGAGTGTTGCACAATAAAAAATCGGCACATAAAAATTTCTCGACGCGAAAATTATTGTCAATTCTCTTCTGAGGAGAGCATGCGCGAGTCGTCCAATGTTTATTCTAGGTATAGGTGACAAAAAAAAAGATGTTTGACGAGACATAACGCGTTATATAGGGATGCTCAAGTTAAACCGTGGGATGCTAGATACTAATATCATGATAATTGAACTTCAAATTATGAAAAATTATAAACTACATTAGAGATTATTATAACATTTGCTCTCGTTTTTGAACAATGAACTTTCAATTCCTTGTTGTAAAACTATTCTCATATTTCATGTACCAATAATTTATCTCCAAGGACTCCAAGGACACTAATGAGAATAAATAATTACAAATGTTCTGTAATATAATGTTAGCCTGATTTACACTAAATTCAGTGATTTTACCGTAGAACTGTATATTTGTCTTGTAATATTCTACTCTTTCATAATTTCTTCCGCTTTGTCTACTTCACCATATAAATTGTGACTAAATCCAAATCAATCATGTGAATCACAATTGAACTGCGTTCTTTTCAAGTGATGATGATGTGAATTAAATGTACAACAATTCAGTACGTGACGTCTTCGGATTTGAACGGATTTTCTAACCTCAAAAACTATTGTATGATGGACGATTTTTTCAGTGGTGTGTTTGTTTCGTTATGTGATTCGAAGGTATAGCCAAAAACAGAAAGGTGGGACAACATTTTCCATTTTATCCATAGAACCAAAACATTTATTGTAGAATCTACAGTTTCAAGTCATCCTATATATTGAAAAATAAAATAAATACCTTTTACTCCTGTGTCGTGAGTTAGTTAGGGGGTTAGTCTACATTTTTATTGATTATTTTTGTAGATTTATATTGAAGTTTCTATATACTGATGAAACGATATTCGGAACTATCCGCACCAGTTAAAATTTTGTACTTCGTCATTTAGAAGACAAATAACTATTACTGCTTTGTTCTATCATCTTCTGATTATATTTTTTCAGATTACATGTTCGCCAGTAACAGTGAGAATCTGACATTCTTACTACAGACATTATCCAGCCGCCATCGTATATAATAATAATAATAATTTATATCGATACAAGTAGGTATCTTGTTGAATGAATGATTCATTTCACATGAACATTTCAATGAAAAAATAGATCTCACCCTTTCACATATCAAAATCACATTTTGAAATAACTGCAGATAATTGTTTCACATTCCATAGCGATGCAAATTTTGTATTCGAAATTGGGCCTATATACATTGGGATATCGGCAATCGAATTAGCTTCTGAGATTCTGAATTCAGACGTTGAACATTGACTATTATTCGAAATTTCTTTAGAATATTCTTGTCATTGGGGAGGCCAAAGTCGGTTAGAAATCAACCTTGCTAAGGAGTCGCCACATAAAAAATGACATCACACGCTATGCTGAATAGTTCTTCAGTGTAATAACGCAATAAAGTTTCCTCGAACAAATTCCAACTCTTTTGTTGTGGAACGAATAAGACGAAGTATTTTCCCAATTACCTCCTGCCACTCCACATAAACACTGAACATCCTAACTCCAATTAGAGGTGCCGCTGACCTGCTAGATCGTTTCTCCTGAAACTTCCAGGAGTTGCTGAATTCGTATCTCCAACAGAAATTTCCACAACTTGGGTGAGACACGATAATTTCGTCAGATCTGTTGATAGCTTCTATATTCGGTTCATGTGCAGAATGAGCGAGTATCGAATCATCAACTCAACGATAGACAAAATTTAATTTCAACAAGTCAACGAATCGCCTTGAAAAATCTGGCAATGTGGGTCCTAGGACAATGAGGACCGTGAATTCAAAAACAATACCAATTGGACCAGAACCAATACCGAATATGCCCTGCAGTATAGGTGATACTTGCAACAAAAGCACATTGCCCATATTGATGCAGGATACACCTGGAATGAGAGGAATCCTATCACTTCACAGATGAGATCCTTATTGGACACAGTCATCTCGATCAGAGTCAAAGAAGCTTCGGAAACAACGTGATGCCCAAATGGTGTTGAGGTGATTCAACTAAAGATGCTCTTGAAGTTTGCTGAAGAAATTGGCAGGCATAGTTGAATCACATGTGCATTTGCACAAAGGGCCCGACTAGAGAAGCCTGAGTCCATGGGATTTACCGTTTACCAGTGCAAGGAAGAAGAAACTTCCAAATATGGGGAAATATGCAAATCTGGATATAATGGAAAGGAACTCAAGGACACCGTATTCGCACCCCATTCATAGGTGGTGGAATGTTCAGTTTTCTCTTCATGAGGTCCTCAATTCGACATGTGAATGAGATTATATGGACGTGAAACTTCTGAATGTGTTGAAAGAATATTCTATCTTTACGAAACCCAACTTCTCGAACACCAAAATATCATTTCATGTACAAAGTGCACAGGAGAGTATCATAATATTGCCCCCCTTCGGTGCATTTCTTTGTTCCTATGGTCGTTGGATACACGGGGCAAGTCCATTTATTTTTCTTGATAGCTCAAGTTTTCTAGATCCCCAATAATAGTTGAGGATGTGAATTGGCTTTCTCCTGCCACTAACTTTATTATGTTCAGGCACTTGTGAATTTTTTTTTTCATTAGGAAGGCATGGTCACTATTTCATCCCCACAGTTAGTAGCAGTGTCAGTACTCATTATAACTGAACATCGTTGATATTGCCATCAGTAGCATACTTTCTCCAATCTGCCACGATTGACTGTTGTGTTCAAACTATCAGTGCTGCTCATATTAGTTGTTCTTGTCATTTTATTGGAGTCGTATTATGCGTGTACGATTATTACGTTTTGACCCATGAGTATCAAGGGTTTTACTCAATCTAAGTCAAATGGATAACGATAGGAATCCTGTGATATTTCGAAGTTTCATCATTGGTGATACATCGAATTTGTCAGAGAGTGGGGATTCTGTGCAAATTGAATTAGAATATTTCAACGATTGATGGAAATATTTTGAAAGTCGTTGATTTGTTACTCTCTGGTAGTACCTGAAGACAATTGAATGATTGCCATAACATCTAAACGGATTGACCAATTAATCTCATCAAGAAAGAGTTTACCTTGCTTGGACTTTTTAAAATGTTATAATGATTTTTATCTTATTGAGAGGTGAATAGCAACATTTCACAGGGTCCTGAATATTACATCTGGTATCCTCTGCTGTTATTCAAGTACCTAGTGATTCAGATTTTTTGAGGAACCATTTTAATCCCTAGGGGTATTTCAAGTAATAATTCAAGATATCACATATTTGATGAAAATCAAGGTGTCGTCAACCGAATTTTGACAAGAATCATCTCAGGGTGCTGAACATTCAGTGTCATACCTACTTTACAAACTTCAAACCACGCCAATTGGGTTCTTTTCAATGAAGAAGTTTTCTTCGAACGGATTCTCATGAAATTATCGTTTAAATAAATAGTATAATATATTCTTGCTGCCTAAAAGGACTACTGAAATATAGCAATCTCAAATTTATATGGCGAACACTATAACGTTCTACCTAGATTTGGTGACATTTGGGGATATTTTTTGATGATACGGTTGGGCCTACGGATAAAAAAAAAAAAGAAGTAGAAAGCTGTTGCTCGAACTGTTGCTGTTGTTCTTTAATGAATTAAAATATTCATTGAAATATGAAATATTTGAGCAGCATTATCAACTTCAGAGGAAAATTGCCATTAGTAGTTATTTTACGCCGATTCTGCGCCCCAACCAAGGTCACTTAGGAGATATGACCTTGAAGTGACCTTGCAGGAAGCGCAAAATCAGCGAAAAACAACAACTGCCATTGTCACAACTATTTTGTGACTGTCCATAATCACATCGTGATTCTACATTTCAATATTCATGTCTGGCCCACAATCAACATTTAATTGGGCACCCAAATGAAACGAATTTTCACAAAATATAACATAGAATAACAATCCATACATCAGATGAGGAATTGTACACTGAATGAACCATTTTTTTGGTGACTCACCTGCGAAATGCACCGTTTCCACCTTGAACTTCTTCGCCCCCGGCACCACCAGCTGGGAACACCCCAATTGCACCCCGTGGTTCAACGTGTGCACCAGAACGGAACATAAAACCACCACCCATCCCCACCCACCCTCGGGGTAGTAGTGACGTCTCAGGGTGGTGGTTTTCCTGGCATCGAGGGGCAGCTCTTGGGGCAGCAGAGAGTTCTTGGGGTGGTCGCTGATCGGGGGTGACAGGGTGTAATGGTGTACTGGACAATGGATCTGTCGATATGAGAGATTATATCATGACAATTTACGAAAATATGTTTTCTATTTTGGTTCTATAATGGAGCCATTATGAAACGCAAATGATTTTTTCCTTAATCGGAGGTTGGGACAATCATCGAACTGTCGAATGGAAGTCAGAAGAGTTAGCTTAGGCCAAGCTTACTTCAGAGCGATTTTGGATTGAAAAACTCAATGTTTTCATTGGTAAATATTGATTCAGAGTGAGATTTGATTCAAATTGGCCAATGAAAACAGCAACTTATCATTTTCTTAATTTCATCTATACAGAAATTGACGCTAACAACCTTGTTATCAGTCTGTTTTTCGATCTATCGAAAGCTTTTGACACGGTATCTTCGGATTTCTTAACCCATAAAACAGCTGCACTTGGTTTTCCAGAAAATATTTCAACTTGGTTGAGATCATACATGGAAAACCGTAGTATGACTGTCAAATACAATACTGTAACGTCGAGTGAACAAAATATTAAAATGGGTGTTCCACAGGGTTCGGTCTTGGGTCCATTATTATTTGTGCTATTTGTTAATGACTTGCCTGAATACATAAAAGACTGCCACTTAACGATGTTTGCTGATGATACTACGATCACAGTTACAAGTTCTAATATCGATAATTTACTTGTTAAGGTTACCAATATCATTGATACATTTGCGTCTTGGTGTGACCGTAACAGACTCATACTGAACCCTAAGAAGTCAGTATCTATGAAATTTTTTAATAGGAAAGATAATATACCAAATGAAATAGTCTTCAGTGAGGAAATAGTTATGTCGCAGGAGGTAAAATTTTTGGGAACTCTGTTAGACGAATGTCTGAATTTTGATCAGCACATCAATAGTGTTTGTAATAGACTCAATTCAGCATTCTATGCAATCAAACAAATGAAATCCTGTGTAACAAAAGACAGTTTATTAAGCATTTATTTTGCCATGGCATTCTCGCATATATCACTCAACATAATGGCATGGGGGCGCGGTGCAGATTTAAATAGAGTTTTTGTGGGACAAAAGCGTATTTTGAGACTAATCTTTGACATGGACTATCGAGATAGTTGCAAACCGGTTTTTATAAGAGAAAAACTATTAACTGTCCCATGCATTTATATTTTCAAATGTGTTAAATTTGCAAGAATCAACCTTGAGTCCATTGAAACGATTGCATCAACACATACTTATAGTACAAGATTCGGAAAACAGCTGCTGCGGCTGCCAAATCATAAAACTTCTAAATACAAAAACTCCCCTGCTTACAATGCTTTGTCTCTCTATAACAAATTGCCGACTGAGATAAAAAATTCTCAAAGTGACAACATTTTTTGTAAGAGTTAAATGTTTCTTGATTGACAAGTGCTACTATACTTTGCAAGAGTATATGAATGATACTTTCTGATTATTTATTGAATTTTATGTACTTCTTTTATAATTCTGTATGTAGAGCTGTGATGTTGAATTTTTATTATTTCTACTGTGCTGGTGTTTTCATCTGTACATTTTATCTATACTTTTTTTTTAACTTTACTTAGTATATATTTAAATACCTATTTCCTGACCTACCATATGTACCTATTGTACCTAAGTGGTTAATAAATTATTATTATTATTATTAACATTGCATTTTTCACCGCTGGAATCGCAAAAATCAAAATCGCTCAACTGTAAATTGGGCTTTACGCTTGTGCGCCAGATTTCAAATATTTCAATGTCATCATTGTTACCAATCGAATATGTTTCTGTTATTTATCGATATTAAATCAAAGTAACGCGAAATAGAAAAAAAATTATATGACACACGTCTTATATTGATGAAATGCCATCAGATTTTCAATATCTCTGATTTGTGCGCACACAGATGCCAGGTCTAGATGCATTATACAGAGTGTAGTGATATTCAGAAGTTCATATATTCCCATATAAATATTATTGAACAGACGAAATAATTTTGATATCTTTGTGTACAAGAATGAAACTCATATAAAATGGTCATAACAAGCACTGAAAATCAAGTTTTCAGTAAGAAAAATGCTACCGTATCAAATACTACTTACTGAAGATATACAGTGACCAGCAGAAAGTACGCATCGTATGGGATTTTTTTATCAATATATTTTGACACATATCCATAGGTAGGTACTACTGATCTCTTTCACATAGAAACAAACCCCAGAAGATGTTACACAGTGTTTTTCCGTGTTTGGTGAGAAAAAATGTCTCAAAACACAATTATTTGAAAAAACATCGTGAAATGTTGTCTAGAAATGTTGTTCAGAATGACGCAATTCATAGCTATATGTAGAGGTACAATGTAAGAATTTTTTTTCCATAAAAAAATCAGATATGAAAAAATATTTCTGATTAAGAAACTCATCAATGAAGCCGAAAATATAGCCACAATAATATTTTGTGAAAATTTGCAAACTATTTCTATTTCATTCATAGAAAATTTTGAACCTGTCTATTTGCCATGTCTTTCTCAGCTGCTTCATAAGAGGTCACTGAAGAAACCTCCAAGACATTGTAATGCCGATATTGTTTACAATTAACAGAGATCGTTGAATCCACATGATATTGTTTCAATTTCTCATTGGAAAAAAATATTGATTTAATCTTCAACATAACAAGAACTTATGAAGCAGCTGAACACATTCAAGCAAATTCACAGGTTTCAAATTTCCGTACGTTGATTTTTTCCACAAAGTAGCCTTTCACGCTCTGAAATCTCGATAAATGTTGACTTTTTTCGAGGAAAGTCATTAAGTGACAGCATTGCCGCTCGCATTTATCATTGTTGAAAACTCATCATTCTGTTGCATGACGAAAAATAATAGTGAAAATAAATTATCTAACACATCTCCTGATGTAGCAGAAAGTGCGAAGATATCAAAGTAAGTATCCTTAACTTGTCACCTTCATAAAAAAACACCAGTCCGTTGAATATAAAGCAAAAATAAGTTTGAATACATCTTTCTGTTCATAACGCATTATAACTGTGAGATAGACAAAAGTTTTCAAGTAGCCTCAATAGCCAACAGGTTCAAAGCGCTACTTCTCAAGCCGCCAGCCCGGGTTTGATCCCTGAGCAAGATAATTCTATCTAATCTATGAGTCATCTTCCTTTTTTTTCTGTTAGATGTACGAATTAATGGTTTGAATTTCAATATAATAGTGAATAATAAATGAAATCCATGATTTATTATCGAATGAAAGTCAATTTGATGAAGTATCGAGTCTATAGGAACTGTGTTTGTAAAAAAAATATTTAGTGTATTTCGAGCGCGAAGTGGCAATCGATCACATTGCACTCCAAATACAAAAATAGCTATCTCAGAATTGAATTATGTATAGTAAAATAAAATCACTTTCAATTATTATCTCTACGTAGCTATGAGAATTCGTTCTGAACAATTTCTCAGAATCATACGAAGGCGTAGAACGGACATGCGATATATTTTTTCTTAATTTCGAGTTCGAACTCGAAATTAGTACTAATTTCGTGTTACAACTCGAAATTAGTACTGATTTCGTGTTACAAATCGAAATTAGTACTGATTTCGTGTTACAAATCGAAATTAGTACTAATTTCGTGTTACAACTCGAAATTAGTACTGATTTCGTGTTACAAATCGAAATTAGTACTAATTTCGAGTTCGAACTCGAAATTAGCACTAAGTTTGAAGTTTGGAAAGTAGGTATGACACTGAATGTTCAGCACCCTGAGATGATTCGTCTCAAAATTCGGTTGACGACACCTTGATTTTCATCAAATATGTGATATCGTGATTTATTACTTGAAATACCCCTAGGGATTAACATGGTTCCTCAAAAAATCTAAATCACTAGGTACTTGAATAACAGCAGAGGATACCAAATGTGATATTTAGGACCCTGTGAAATGTTGCTATTCACCTCTCAATAAGATAAAAATCATTATAACATTTTAAAAAGTCCAAGCAAGGTAAACTCTTTCTTGATGAGATTAATTGGTCAATCCGTTTAGATGTTATGGCAATTATTCAATTGTCTTCAGGTACTACCAGAGAGTAACAAATCAACGAGACTTTCAAAATATTTCCATCAATCGTTGAAATATTCTAATTCAATTTGCACAGAATCCCCACTCTCTGACAAATTCGATGTATCACCCATGATGAAACTTCGAAATATCACAGGATTCCTATCGTTATCCATTTGACTTAGATTGAGTAAAACCCTTGATACTCATGGGTCAAAACATAATAATCGTACACGCATAATACGACTCCAATAAAATGACAAGAACAACTAATATGAGTTCAATCAAATGAAAAACTCAAAGTCGGTCGACCACACAATATAATAAAATAATGAACAAGTGGGTGTAACTATAGTTTCGGCTCAACAGCCATCATCAGACACAGTAAGTAATCTGTAATAGGAGAAATAATACTAAATAACAAAATGGTGTGCCTAAATACCTACAATCAAATTCAGAGGAAAAGGTATAAACCATATCAATGCCAAAATCGGATATCGGAAATCAATCATACATCAAATATACATCTTGTTTAAATTTGCTTAGCCACCAAAAGAAACTAAATATCAAAATCAAAGGAGAGTTGAAGAACATCATCCTCCACTGATGGTAGTCAGTATTCAACTAACAAGAATTAAAATTAAATGGTTACGGTTGAAATTTGACAAATGACTTGTGGAAGTACAGTTGACATAGAACAATGAATTTTTATGTCTATGAAATTAATATAATAAAAGTTGTATGAAATTTTGGTGAGAAATAGTGAGTTTCAAATTCTATACAAAATTCAGATTATCCTTTAATGTCACTACAAATCAAGATCCTGCTCCTACGGTTTACAAGTCTATCCATTTTTTTAGTCACTATTCCTTTTTATTGTCCAAAATTTTCAGAGACTACAGTTTCAATATTTCTTTTAAAACAAATACTAATATTAAACATTTACTAGTCAACTCTAAAGATAAAGTTTCTTCAGACAAGAAATCAGGAGTTTATAAACTCAATTGTAACGATTGTAATTCTTCATATATTGGTCAGACAGGTAGGTGTTTTGAAACTAGAGCCTTGGAACATAAGAGATTGATTAACAAATTTATCAGTACAAACAATTCCAATACAACTTCTTCCTTTGCCAACCATATTATTGATTCCAACCATTCTTTTAACGTTAATTCGAACATTGAAATACTACACTTCTGCAACAAAGGACATAGATTGAACCTCTTAGAAATTCTTGAAATTCAAAAATGTATTAATAACCCACGAGTGAATTGCTTAAATGATCAGACCAATTTTGAACGTAATCATATTTTTCGTACCCTACAATTTTCTTAATTCAATTTTTTCCTAATTTTCAAATTTTCCTTAATACGTCTCTGAACTCGTATATAAATGTTCAATCTTAACCTTTGATTTTCTTCTTCTCACAAACAAAAATTTTTTCTCTTCTATAAGCTTCAAGGTTTCTTGTTATAGAATTTCATTCTCATCCAACTTTATTGAATTGAATTTTTGCTGAATCTTCCACCTCAACTCACTATTTCTCACCAAAATTTCATACAACTTTTATTATATTAATTTCATAAACATAAAAATTCATTGTTCTATGTCAACTGTACTTCCACAAGTCATTTGTCAAATTTCAACCGTAACCATTTAATTTTAATTTTTGTTAGTTGAATACTGACTACCATCAGTGGAGGATGATGTTCTTCAACTCTCCTTTGATTTTGATATTTAGTTTCTTTTGGTGGCTAAGCAAATTTAAACAAGATGTATATTTGATGTATGATTGATTTCCGATATCCGATTTTGGCATTGATATGGTTTATACCTTTTCCTCTGAATTTGATTGTAAGTATTTAGGCACACCATTTTGTTATTTAGTATTATTTCTCCTATTACAGATTACTTACTGTGTCTGATGATGGCTGTTGAGCCGAAACTATAGTTACACCCACTTGTTCATTATTTTATTATATTGTGTGGTCGACCGACTTTGAGTTTTTCATTTGATTGAATTCAAATTGGGCCACTTTGAGAATGGATGATTTCCATAACTAACTAATATGAGCAGCACTGATAGTTTGAACACAACAGTCAATCGAGACAGATTGGAGAAAGTATGCTACTGATGGCAATATCAACGATGTTCAGTTATAATGAGTACTGACCTCGGTACTGACACTGCTACTAACTGTGGGGATGAAATAGTGTCCATGCCTTCCTAATGAAAAAAAAAAAACACAAGTGCCTGAACATAATAAAGTTAGTGGCAGGAGAAAGCTAATTCACATCCTCAACTATTATTGGGGATCTAGAAAACTTGAGCTATCAAGAAAAATAAATGGACTTGCCCCGTGTCAGTGCTAATTTCGAGTTCGAACTCGAAATTAATAAAAAAAATTTGGATGTCCGTTCTACGCCTTCGTAGAATCACATTTTTTGGTAAGTGTGTTTCGAGAAAAACAAAAGTTTTTTAATTTTCCACCATACAGACGAAACATTTTCAATATACCAAGTGATCAAAATCAGTCAACAATGTCTCACCTGAGCATCAGGCACCGCCTCCGTGTAGATGAAATCCCAGTTGTCCACCCTGATGCTCGGCCTCCGACCCACGTGACACCCCGCCCCCCCAAGGCTGCCCCCCCTCAAGTCCGACCCTTCAACAACGGTCTCGTCGATGCGAGTCAGGGCCAGCACGTGGAACTTTTTCGGGGGGGAAGAAAAGGCCGCCGCTGCAGGGGTGCATTTAGGGGGTGGTGGCTCTCCTGGAATTAGGCGGAAACGGATTATTGGGGTGCACTTTCTGGCAGGCGGAACGGGGGTTGCGAATAGGGTTGAATTGATGGGTCAGTCATTGCGAATTTTCGGCGGTGGATTAGCGAGTTTTTGGATTCCGAGAGGGTTTTGAGAAGGGTGTGCCAATAGAATGATTTATGACTCTTGATTTTTGCACACTGTGGAAGAAAATATCTATGTTTGATAAAAATAAAAAATGAATAAATTCATCTTCAACCAATACTTGGAAGGCTCCTCTTTGTTTATCGCGATAATTTTGTTAGTTCCTATTAACTTGATGGATAAATAAGTGATTAACTTTCTGTCAAAAATAAAACACCTCTTATCTATTGACGAAATTCACTCAGTATACAAACGTGTTATCAATTTCTCCCCATTTGTACAATCAATAGTCAATGACCCTTTTTATGTAGGTAACATTTTCGTTGAGTACTGAATGCATTACACAAAACAAGCCACGCCCCGAGTGTAGTAAGATTCTTTATCTACAACTATCAAGTAAAACAACCATTGCTTACGATGAGGTAATATTGTGACATCCCATCGTATTGTCAAATTCAAAAAGGAGTTCTATGGTTCATTGCCATAAGACGCAATGTTGGCAGATCGAACAACGCGAAGCAAGCGTTCGTGACGTCACTGACGGCCCTCAATCTTTATTTACGTTTATGTTTCGATATTCATACTGTGGATTGTGGATGTACAAATTGTTTTTTTAAGAGAGTTCTTCAATAATTGTAGATATAAACAAATTACACAGTAAGAAGATTTAGTAGTGTGGATAAATATTAATGAATTATTACATCACCTCCATTGAAAAGTGTGTAGTGTTTATGAAATCATTTCCATCTAATAACCATTATGCCAGGTAGCAGATTTGCTATTTTTGGACAAAAACTAAGAGGATTCCAGTATTATTTACCACACATTTCCAAAAGGCACTGATTTTGTTTGGGATACTTTTTGGAAAAGGTGGATACGTTGTGAACATGCAGATGTTGTGAATCCTGATACAAGTCATACATCAGAGCTGTGATTTGTCCAACCAAATTTAAGAAAGAGATCTACAAAATGGGTATAAATGAAAATGTATTATGTAAAAGAAGTACCTATATTCTCATTATTTTATGATGTACCATGTAATCAGATTCAGGAATTTTGTATACTTTGAATTATAATGAGAATATAAAAACCTGCAAATAAAAAAACAACCTGGATTGCATCTATAGTAGAGTCCAATGTATGAATGGAGAAAATAGTCAGCTAATGAGAAAATCGCAATTGATGTCAATATATTTATATACCTATTATGTATAATGTAGGTACCTATAAATTGAATTGAAGAATGTATTTTATTTTCACCATTCACTGATAATTGTTAAACTTGATAAAATAGGTAGGTATATCAATTTCAATTCAAAATATGAACTTACAATAACCTGAATAATATATATGCACACATACATTACATGCATAATTCATCAGTAGGTACCTATGAATTCTTAATTCAAATTTCCCTATTTTTAATATGAAATTGTTTTCAAGGTAGGTATTAGGTTATGAAATAGGTATATTCCCTGTTTTGTAAACGTTAAATTATCTCACGTATTATTTTCTGGGTGGACATTCAGGAATTTTCATGAATCAAGGAGTTTTTGTTCACAAAAATTACTAATATTTGAAGCCATATGATACCAATAACCATCAATAATCAATATGTATCGATTATAAATAGGTACATCACAGTAAAATTACTTTTAATGTCCATTTAGTGATTTTAAAAGTATAGAGACGTATCTATACTCTATTGAAAATTTAATCAGCTTTCATTTTTATCTGAAACATTTTTTTTCACAGTTCATGGTTTTTGAGATATAAGCAAAAAACCAAAAAATGGTACATTTCCACCCCCTCCCACCCTTAGCTCATCTCCCAAGGGTGGGGACTTTCACTATGTTTACCTACTAACTATAACCCATTTATTGAGTGGAGAAATAAGGATTGGACTCTTTCTGAAATAATGGACGTATGTTTAATGATGAAATTTCAGTAATACCATTCTATGAATTGGTGCTACGGAATTATTATAGCGATATCATGTAGGTGTTGAAGGTATTTGTGAGGTGTTCGAAACTGTATCAAGCGAATGACGTTTCACCATCACGCCTGGACTAACTTTTTTCCTCCGTCGTTAACAGAATGTTAATTTGTAATTACAAATTGTGGTGTCTGCTTTCGCTAACTCTGGAAAGTGAAATTTTACTCCCCTTAAAGTCAGGCATTAAAACGAAATTAATATCTGAATGAAAAAATAAAAAAATTATAAGCAGTATACTGAAAATGTTTCTCAAAGAGTGGAACTCCCAACGATTTAGGAAAGTTTTATTGGGTTTCAAGAGATTGATTTCTAGAGTGAAGCAGTCAGGTACAAAATTCTGTCTCTTGGTTCTGGTCTTCTGGCTGTTGGTTCTAGTTGTGATTTTTCAGTTGAGCATTTTTTTGATCATGATCCGAGAATACGCGATGAAATAGAAAGACCGAAATAATCTAGAATTTTATTTTATTACAGTATTTGAATGGAGAGAATATAACTATAGCATGCAGATATCAGATATTAAATATAATACACAGATTGATATGCCATATTGAGACCTATGGGGAAATTTAATTTTCCATCTGGTCAGATGAATCTTCATCTTCTATTTTTTATTCGATAATCGGGTCAATTCTGTATGAATCTTGTTATAATAACCATATTGTTGTTTATAAAATTCGGTATTATGAGTCTAATATTCAGTTCTTCGTCAAGAAGAAGACATGAAATTTCATGGAAATATTGCTGTGATAGCAATATATTCTCTGAGATCATATTGCTATTTGAAAACAGAATAGATTCGAATAACAGTAATTCATCCACTTTGAATATACAAATATATCTATTGTGTAAGGATTAAAAGCCTCTCCAGCACTAGCAAATATCAACTTCAACAGGTTTCTCTTCTACTAGATCAGTGTGGAAGCTGTAAGAATTCAGATTATTATAACCAAAGACAAACAGTTGCTGATGAAGATCCAGACTCGAATTTGTTTCAAAGTCAACACAGCTATGAGAACTTCACTTATTGATGTGTATTCCAAACATCCATAATCGATATTTGGCATCCAATATAGCAAAATCCCCCTTCTTCCATTCAAATAATTGTATTTATCAGCCGTGGAGGCAATCGTGGAACGAATAGAACAAAAAATAATAAAATTATTTGTTGATTCAAAGTGGAAAACTGTACAGCTCTGAGTTAATGTAAGGAATCCGGCACTGATTACCGGATTCACCAAAACTTTTTCTGGTTATCGCTCAAATTTATTAATCTCGTTTCTGTATTTCACATGAACAATATAATTCCAGAAAATTCGCCCAAAAGTTGCATAACACGTTTATAGTTTTATCTACTTTTTATGTGTCCCGGGATGCATTCGACTAATCAGAAAGATTAGTTACATACCGTTACTGATTCCCCTCATCTCTTACACTCGCTTATTAATCTAGCATCCGTATTTGTCTACTTACTTTCGATGGTCGATTGTTTCAGAGATTTGATCTAGTGCTGTTTTCATAGAAGGGTAATATTTGAATGGATTACTTTTCGAACGGTATTGTGATGAATAGATTCAGTATAATTATAAGTGTGCCCATGCTCAACCTTACGGTTTCATGGGTATTTCAATATTTATTTGTCATTGCTAGTGTATGAATTGTGCTAAATTGTAATTATACTTATTTATTGTTACTATTTGGACAAATGAATATTATTATTATTATTATGATTATTATTATTATTAGTATGCAGTGGTCGTCGGTGTAATAAGTTTTCCTACGACCCCGTATGGAAACGTCAATAATCACACTGTTTTGTTATTCAGAAAGTAGCTCATATCACCATGGTATTTTTTATTTGAAAGAAAAAAAGCACAAGTGTTAATATGAAAAATATCACAATGGTCGCATGAATTGATAGAAATAATTTGGTATATTGTGAAGGTATTTACTGTCAATATAAACGTTCTCAAATCAAATTCATATTATTTATTGAAATTTCTGTCTCGTTTTGAATTATACCGAGATTTCTTTATCTATTGATTTCAATGTGTCTGATACATAACCTCTGAATTCACTTCAAAACTGGAACCTATACTCTTTGCTGGAACTATTTCGATGTTGATGACAGCGGGTGAGATCATTCAAAAGAGTACGGCTACAGTTTTATGCGCGGCTTGCTGCTTGCATCAGTTTGATATCACAGTATCACCAAAGAGAAGATTCTTTGGTATCAGAGATGTTTGCAAAGAGTCAAGGACGCACTAACTCGAGTAACTCGTACGCGCTCGCGCACTACGTACTTCTATGGTTCTGTATTCCTGGTTGCGTGATTACTGGCGCTAGCAGGCGAATTGTGTCAAGGTTTTTTATGTACGCTGTTGTCAATATCAATAAAATTTGTCCGAACTAAACTAACTCAATCAATCAGTAATTCACATAATGAGGATTTGTCGGAGAAGTATTCAAATATCATCTTGAATATGGAAATAAACAGTACTTGATATTGAATCAAAACCACCTGAAAGTATAGAGACTGCTCAACTTACATTTTTGACATGAAATGAAAATATTCTGAGTCGTAGGAAAAATAGTGTACAAAACTCGTTGGAAAGTGCATTTCCTTCACTCGTTACGTTTCCACACTCACCGCTACGCGGCTCGTACTAAACGACTACTCGTGTGAAATATGGTACTTTCCACACTTGTTATGTATTATACTATATCTTATCACATTCTAGAGTGATCCTTTGATATCACGATGAAAATTCACATGATTGTATAATATGTAAATATAGATAACTAGCGAAAAATGTCAATCAAGAACAATGGAGACTTGGGAAATGATCGATTTGATTTTAGTCGATTATACTTCATGTCGAATGATTTCCACAATTCCGTGCAAACATTATTGTTCAATAAAATACAGCTCGTTTAATATGGGAAACAATGTTCGAAGTATTAAACCCTTGGGTTGGAACCCCCGCGTTTTGTTCAGAACATAAATCTTTCAATTATTCAACTCGTTAGACATTTGAACGGAAATCCTCTCATTGGAGTGATAAACACGCTCCACAATAAAAAAAACAACGATGCAATTAAGTTTAACATCGCTATCGATGTATTTTAGTGGAAATGGTTACATGGCTTTCAGCATCAGAGATCAATCGATTTTTTAAAATATTTTTTCTATCGTATGATGAAATTGTGAAACTGATTACCAGGTGAGATCTTTCCTGAAGCATATAAACTTGTAACTTCTTATATCCACTATCGAAGGATGTTTGACAAACGTTGAACATTCTTTCTTCGTGCAATCGAATGATAAGAAACAGTAATGGAAATGGAAGAGTTGATATAATCTCAAGCTTCACAGACCATAGTTAAATTATTCCATATCCGCAAAGATCTGTCGATCGTTTTATATTTACTCTATTGATATGTTAAAATTTGCAGATAATTGTGTTCGTAATCTCTCTATCTGAAGGCATCTATCATTTCTATGAACACACACATAGCCCAAGAATTTTTGTGGTCCTTATAGTCAGTTGAAGAGTTTACCTGCCACTGAATATTGAACTTCAAGGCAATCAGATGTCACGTTCACTACCAAAGTTTACAGAATATACCATTGATACTACTAACATCCATGATTATCAACAGTTGAGGATGATTTTGTAGTAGGGAAAAAATGATAATATTATTGTAACTTGAGAATTGAGATCATAATGTCGATTAACATTTCTTCTACTCATCTCAAAAGTGTTGTGTTTCGTTATGTTTGATTTCACTCGATTATTTTTTCGAATCATTATTGCTTGAGACTTAATTCAATATCAACAGATGACCAATTGGCGAATTTGTGAATCCTTGTAGTGAACTCTTTCTCCAGAATTCATTACATAATTTCAATCACACCCTGTATTTCTCAGTCCTGATATAGTAGAAATTCATATATTGTTCTCATTCGCTATATATGGCGAATACGTATTTATGATAGTAAGCAACTGGTATAATATTACTAGAATTCAACCATAATTCTAATAAAGAGTTCCACTTGGATCAGTTCTAGTATCAACTTTGTACCTCACACAATGATATGTCAGTACACTTCATACTGTCTTTCTTCCAAACAGACAGAGACAAAATGGTTTATGATTCTTTATGATCATTATTGCAATAAAAGGAGAAGAGTGATTAAATTAGGAATAGCCAAGAAGAAAAAGAGAACAGCGAAAAGAGAGCTAATGATAGCGATCTTTCAGTAAATTACGATTGTTGTGTAGGTTGATTTATTTCTTATAAAAATATGAATACTTTCGTCTAGAAGATGGTTAAAAAATTATCTGGATCCACAAATGATGGTGACACAAAAATTGTATACCTAATACATTTCAAGGAAGGGTCATGGTTACGAAAGCATCGATGGGATACTGAAGACATTTTTTGCTGCTCATAAACATAACCTGGGATACGCTTTAGAAGAGTATAGGTACCAATAATAGATACATCAAAACATTCCTAGAAGAATCTACTCAGGTTCAACTTTATAACAGTAAAGCGGCAGCGCTATAGCTGTTACCTCTATATTTTTCATTGAAAATGATCAAAAACTCATCATGGAAGCCTTCGAAATTGAAAGTTCAGGAAGAATTTTCGCTTCTTGTTCTATAATCATGAATACCATCAATGAGTATAGAAGAAGGGATTCCACTACCGGTAATAAAGATGTGGATTCGAATTATCACTTTTTGTTATGTACATTTCACTCTATTATATAAAATAATAAACAAAAACTACCAGTGCTCATTGATTTGATACAAGGAAGAAGTACTCTTTCAGTATCATCTGATTTACTATTCCTCAATGTACATTTCAATCTATCATGAAAAGTTCATTCCACTGAATAAAAACTATTTTTTGAAAGAGAAAAATAGTCTATCCAATTAAAAATATCAAACATGGTTTGAAATGAATGTCTGGTAGACTACGAGCAGAAAACAACTACTTTCCTGGTAAATATCACGCAGAACAGTGAATTATATCTGCTCGTAGTCCATGCAACGATTCACACTGTGAATGCAGATCGCAAATGTTACTTTCTTCCTAAGACGTGACAAATTCACATCGAGACAGGCACGCCTAACAACCTACAGACCGGTTTCGGGCTTATTGGCCTCTCTTTCAAAAAATTTTCTTGTCCAATTTATGGCTAATCCATTTTTTCATTTACTAAGCTTAGTCGAGCTCTTAGCCACTTCCAAGTTCTGTAAAACTTGGGAGATTCGTTTCTGGAGTGCTTCTTTCTTCTGC
Organism: Chrysomela aeneicollis; assembly: GCA_029955515.1. Lineage (NCBI taxonomy): Eukaryota > Metazoa > Arthropoda > Insecta > Coleoptera > Chrysomelidae > Chrysomela > Chrysomela aeneicollis. The sequence goes on from JARUHQ010000001.1 coordinate 32,606,564, forward strand.
CGTATGATGTCGCCACTTTCAATTGTCTGTTGGAACGCGGCTCGGTGCGGTCAAATAGACGCGACGAAAATGCATTGGGACAGGCAACGCTTCGAGTGGAGATCTTACGGACTCTACTCGGATAACTACCCTGCACTGATGAGGGCCAATAAGCCCGAAACCGGTCTGTAGGTTGTTAGGCGTGCCTGTCTCGATGTGAATTTGTCACGTCTTAGGAAGAAAGAAACATTTGCGATCTGCATTCACAGTGTGAATCGTTGCATGGACTACGAACAGATATAATTCAATGTTCTGTGTGGTATTTACCAGGAAAGTAGTTGTTTTCTGCTCGTAGTCTACCAGACATTCATTTCGAACTATGTTTGATATTTTGAATTGAATAGACTATTTTTCTCTTTCAAAAAATTTTTTTGTCCAATTTATGGCTAATCCATTTTTTCGAATAAAAAGTACTAGTGCCCATCGGTTAAATACAATATTTGATACAAGGAAGCAGTACTCTTCCAGTATTGTGTAATTTACTATTCCTCAATGTACACACCAATGATGTACGAATTTACTCGAACTCAATAATAGTGTTTACTGGAAAGAATGTATCTCTATATATCAACTGTATAAACCAGTAAAAATCTCTGCGATTCTAGTAATTTCTACAGTTTTTTTTCTTTGCGTGTAGATGAAATAATGATTCACTCACCTGTCCCTCCTAACCTATCCATCTCGAACTCAACCGTGTCCACCATGGTAGAAACAGTGTCAGTTCTTGTGGCAGTCTTCACCTTAACCCCATGCGACATTCTGGTGAACAATTCCAAATGTCTCTTCGACAAAGGTATCACCTCGCCCCCACAACCTTCTGTCCCACCCCCATCATCTTGATGGAGGTTTTCATTCGCAGAAAAGGGATTTTCTTTTGCGCCCCCCTCGGCAAAACTTTCTTCGTCCACATTTGCGTAGGTCGCGCCCTGTGGGTCCACCCTTAGCTGCACCACTGCCAGAGTGGTGACTGGCCAGGTTTTGCTGTGATTCAGAGTCATCTTGGAGCGATTTTTCTTCGATCATAGCTTCGACGAGGCCGGTTGGTTGTTTTTTTGGGTCCAGGGGTTTCTTTCAGTCGTTGTGTGAATGCTCGACCATTGTCGTTCCAAATGGAAACCTAGTAGGCTGTTACTATAATATAGAGTATTTTAGAATGCTGTCAAATTAGACCTGCTGGACCAGAACAAACATAACCACACATATTTTCGCTGTCATTTGAGTTGATTTTTTTCTGTTGGAATTATTTTCTTGAGACATGTTTGGTCCCGAAAGAGTCTAAATACTGATGATGTCCAAGGAGGCAACTTTTGGAAACAATTCCACGTCAGTTTCCACTTCAACATTTTTAATAGCATATGGATCAACAGAATTCATGACTCTTATTTTATCGATCCCTATATCACTCTGCAGCTTCACTACAAGAATTTTCTGAACTCAATAAATATTTACTTTTACCTTAACAAGCCATGAACGAAATAATCTTGAAAATATCTGGTAAATCAGCAACTAACTTTCCTGTTTACTGACATTTACTTTGTATTGACATAATTTGGCGCCATGTTTGGTCTTTAGGTCACATATGCTTACACTAGATACGCTATCCAGGTTATTTGTTTGGTAGGTCCAGGAGGATTCAACGTACTGCCATTGATTGATCGTTGTAAAATTTAGACCATACATATTCATATGTTGTACCACGTGATATCATTGTACTTTTTACAGACCCCTCTAATACCAAACAAATACTATACATGATGCCGGATCTAGCATAAGCATTTATGATCTAAGGTTGGGTCCAACAAGGTCACGTGTTCTAAAATGCTCTATTGTCTGTTCACTCAAGTCCCAAACGTCTGCCAAGTTGATGTGCCAATACTTTATTCACTTGCCTCTATTTTGAACACATATTGAACACTTTGTGACACTGACTGACGAAGCTTTTTTCTATTTCCTGACTTTCTGATCAATGAATTAATGATATCGAATAATTCTGTGCTTGAAACAGAAGCTTTGCTGTGCTAAAAGGAGCGGGTTATTCAAAATGTAAATAAAAACGTTAGGTTATGTCCAGTATGACATTTCAAGTTCAAAATAGTTCACGGTTATTATGAGAAGATGTCTCTGCCTCACGGAGAAAGTGACGTCATTTTTTCCAGTGAACAGACAATATTATGCCGTCTACAAGGTGTTCATTTAGTTAGATCGACAATGGCTGGACGAGAGAGGTTTGATATAGAGCGATAAGGAGAGTGGTTCGAAGCTAGGCGAATATGGAAAATTGGAATCATTTGAATTTTGAACATTTGTAGCTTGCTAGGGGTATTTCAGGGTAGATATTATTATATGTAATTAACTGCCGGAATTTGTGGAAATGTAATGTTGGTACTGAGGACATTAGGAACAAGAAAAAGATACTAAAAAATGTTTTTAGGATATGAAAATTATTTCTGGAATGAGACTGTTTTTTTCCAGAACAAGGGAAGATTGGTTTTCATATTTTGACCTAATGTTAGAATATATTTCGTTTTTCGTATAATAAGCTCCATTTTTGAAGATTATGTAAGCTTCTCAGCTTTCCTTTTATAAGAAATATGAAGAACAAGATATACTGGAGGAAGTCGTAATGAAAGTTTCTCGTGATACAAGATGTATTTTTGTTTTCGCCCATTGAAAAAAACAAAGTTGATGATGATTTCTCGATGGCGAAACGTTGGCATCAAAATTCTTTCTTGCCATTTTCAAAACTCAAAAAGATCCAAAGAGAAAGTACGCATTATTTTTTATAACTACAAAAACAACTCCAGAAATAAAAAAAAGCAAATGGCAAGAATTGATTTTCCTCAGGTCTTTCGAAAACGAAAGAATATAAGCAATTTTTTGAGAATTTAAGATTCTTATATTTCGCTATTTTCTTCTCTTTTAACCAAACCCGTATCTCCTACCGTAACCATTCTCATTTTGGCCACCCTGTATGTTCAGTTAAAAATCAGGAATTAAATCCAATATTCCTGCTACGTTCTATTAAATTGTAAGTCGATCGCCTATCTATATAGTAGGTATTCATCATGATATCAGATTATAGGTACAAACAATGAGAATAGTTGAAAAATAATAAAATTTCAAAAGAAAAAAATCATAGGATTCAGAATTATTTCGATGTAGCTCAAAAAGTAGATGTTTCTATAAGTACTTAAAAGAACTTTTGTTACGATTTCAATAATTTTATATGCAGCCAGACTGATTACCTCTAAAAAACTATTGTTTTTCTCAAGATTCAAATGTTTCTATTTTCCAAAAATGGTGTAAATAATTCGTTTCAATTTTTCAGCATATTGCAAAATGCGACCTAATATTGGATGAATATATTATGCCACTGATATTAGAAAATAAAATTCATTGATCCAACTGAACCATGAACAGTGCATCGAATGCCACTTAAAAAGCTAAAGTCCCCGTCTTCCTTACATATACAAGTCCAAGTCTCAATGAGACTTCGAGGGTTGCTTTGCAACTATAAGTTGGCGGTTAAAAACATTTCTCAAAACACTTTTCAATTTTCAAAATTCATTGATACAGCAAATCTATTCTTTGATATGGATATTGTGACAATATTTTTATCAGAGCAGTGAGGGCAGTGTCAATAAAGTTTAGTTTACCAACGAATACTTCTTATTATCCAACATATGACTATTTTCCGACGTTTATCAAAATCAATAAAAAAATTCAATTTCAGTAGGTAGGTAATGAATAAACGTTCTTGTCTAATCCCAAAGTTAACAGAATTGAAATTGCCCAGCAACAGCTTGCCGATACTCTGTCAAATTATTCTGAATTTATTCTCACCCCCTTGTGATATTACTTGAGAAAGTTCGATTTAATTGGGAAATATTCTAACAGGAACTGTACCCTTTCTGAGTCTGTTCTCTCCATGCACCGATCAAAAAATAATCTTGTTATTTTCCAGCAATAAAAGAAGCAAGTAAGTGAACTTTGCTACTCTGTCCTGTAAGCATATTTACAGAACGACTGAGAAACCACTGTTTTCCTTCTGAAGATGCCGGATTCAATAAATATCTGCAGAGTGTTGTTGTATAGGTTGGGATCACTTTATTGTCGTCTCGTTCGTTCCCCATCTCCTCCACATTTCACAATTCCGAATGGTTTCTTAGAGTTTTTCACGACCATTTTTACGATTTCCAGCTTCCACTTCGAAGCTATCGGTACCTGAAACAGAGAAATTGAATTGGAAACAGCGCAATTTATTCGAATAAGTCATGTACGGGTTATTTTATAGGGGAATTTTGGCGATGCAATGACAAACATATAAAACGAATGTGAATTTGTCATCGTGCAATAAACTTTTAGACACAAAAAACAGTCGGCTTGAATCTTCTCATATCCTTTATTTCCAATTTTATTGGCAATAAACAGTTTATTTGTTTGTGAATGAGGTCTTTGTCATTCTTGGATAACGTTAATCCAACGTCAGTTAATCTCTCTCACCATGAAATTATAGAAAAAAAAAACCGCCATTGTCCTAACTGCGGCATTATAGTCTAACTCATGGGATAGCTCGTGACAATGAATGATTTGATTATAAACAAAGCTGAAAAACTTTTCTGTTGAATAATTCCATGGAAAATTCAAAACAACGGTTTGTGAGGAAGATAATATGTGAAAACATGAATATAATTCACGATAGATAATATGTAAAAATCACCCTTGAGAATTTATCATTCATCACTCTATTTATTATGTCGTGACTATTGTATAAATGAGGATGACCGAAAGAATGACAAAGAACACCAATCGAACTCTGTATGAACGAGCTCTGATACTATCTATTAGCAACACTGTATAGTGAAGTGCCCTGATTTCAAACATGGGTGTGCAGTTCCAAAAATTATATCAGAGTCAGTGTACCATTTTGAGGTAATAAAAATTAAGCTTGAAGTGATTCAGAACAATCAATTCCGAATAATATACAACGCCTAGAAACTCTGAACAACTTTATCCAACATAACCTAACCAATCCATGAGTCCATCATCCTTTTTCACCTTATCACCTTCAACTCAAGCTAACGTCAGCCAAACCAGGTTTTATGAGAGTGTAACTGACAAATGTTACTTATTGAGGATCATGCCTAAATTGCGATGAAAGAAAAAATGCTCCCTACCTTCAATAATAATAATTCAGGTGTCAAGATTTGTCAAGAATTTTTTTAAGATGATTTAAACCAAGAAATTGATGATATTGCCGAATGAATTAGAGATGCTTGGCATCTAGATTCATCTTGGAACATATTCCCATACAACCATAACAATGTTTGGCACGAAATCTTTGTTCAGATTTCACCTTATCACACAATATTCATTATTATCATTCCTTCCTGGATTGGTTATATTATTCTAGATTTATAGATGTGACTTGAATTTTTTATATTTCATTATTTTATTATGAACATAAAATTTGAAAAAATAATAATTATTTCAATAATATCATTCATTTTGAAAAAAATAATATCATGTACCTATATCATTCATTTCAATCTACCTCAGCATTCTATATGCCTATTCAAAGCTCTTTGGAAACCGCACTTCCACGCTAAATTGTACTACTAAATGCAATATATTTTGAATAAAACCAAACCAACGTGAAAGAATGGAGTTGCCATTACAATAGGTGCTTAACATAACTCCAAAATTCTATGGCTAGAAATTCTATCCAAAGAGAAAAGGGGAACCTCAAGCGGAATATTATGAAAAGTTCTGAATATTCTTTTATGAAGATTGTATATTGTAAATGAAATGATGAATCAGCGATGTTCTTTCACATGTGACGTCCCTTTTGATTAGATAAGGATTTTATTACTCAAGAGTAGTTGCTGAAGAAACGGCAAGATATAAATCAAAGTACGTATTTAGTTATGATATGATACATAAAATCAGGATAAAACAATAATATAATCACCTGAATACAGTTACCTACCAGTCTGCTATTGTTTAAAAAATTCAGTTCAATAGAAATGTATCAGAGCAGATATCTGAAGGATTGTGATAAGTGGAATTAGAACTTGGGGAATTTTTAAAGATAATCGATATTTTGGTCACAAGAGAGTAGTAAAGATATGAAAATGGAGCTAGTAACCATGGTGAAAAAAAACAAGAATCTTAGAGAGCGGGAGAACATTACCAGTAAAGGATCTTCGTTATAGCAAAATCAGGTGAAAATTACAAAAATAACTTGGAAAAATTCTCAAATATTGTGATAAAAATAGACTGAAGAGAAGAGCGAGAATGATTTTTAATAATTTGTCATCCCCAATATGGACAACTTCAAAATTATAATCACAAAATAGAATTACTATATATTGGTATCCATGACTCGTGGTCTCCCAATGACTTTCATTTATATATAGGTACACTGTATATCTTACATGACAATGAACTCTATCTATCTATCTATCATAATTATATAGTTGTTATGATAAATTTTAGTTTTCACATAATTAACGAGCACCCAAATTTCCTACCCCGAATCAGTTACGACCTTTTTCCCAACTGAAACTAGAGCTCCTTTGTTCTCAGTCATTAAATAATAAATCTTACTTTCAGTAAACTTTCATTCCGAAACGTTTTCAAGCAATATTTCTCGCCTCTAATAGCCAGCTGTGTGAAATGTTAGTTTTTGGTATGAAAGTTTCGTCCACAATAATAGTGCAATAAATTCGAGGACTTTATCAGCAATGTATTTAGTCCAGCATTACAAATGGTTTGTTAGCATCAATTGACAAAATCTACGCTCCCAAATCAATCCTCTGGTCTAGCCGATATTGTTTTTTTTAACGAATAAATCATGCCAAAGTATTAAGTATCGATCAGATGATTATGGTAGGATATTTGAAACATGATGACAATCTACTCGTTTCGTATAAAAAAAAGGTGGGGTAACTTTTGCAAGCAGGTTGTATAATTCGCTAATTTGGGATTCAAACATTGGTGTGTAATTATTATGCATTTTCCAATCGTGATACATACTTCAGCAATTTTTATTTCGAGGTTCAAGTAGTTGAACCTAGTTGCGAAGGCTCAGTTAACAAAAACGCGTGATAAATAACAGCAACGATCGAAACTACCCGCACAAGGCCAATACCGATGAAGCTAGTGATCCGGTGGACACGATAAATCAACTGACAAATTGCGAATTGATTTTTGCCATTCACTTTCTCTGCAGAAGCAGTAGATCCCGATGAAATATTCTAGAGGCGTCCACGAGACGTGGGGATCCACCTTAAATAAATAATGTACTTGAACTAGGTGAACTTGCGACAGCATTTGATTCTGTGTCGATGTTTTGTGAGTATTACAAATTGGAAAGGAATTGAAATTCAGTATAATACATAGAATGCAGCACACAACATCTTCATAAATCTACAGTTATAATTGGTGGAATTGTTTCTGTTCTGAAGAAGGTCCAGCACCTGAGATCTAAAAATGTATTGAACAGAGATGTCACTCAAATTTGGCGACCTTGATGGTGAGTGGTCACTTCAAGTAGATGCCAAATCGACAGATCCAGTTTCTGTTGAATGCTTCTGAATGTGTAAATGACAGAACTTCTTCAATGAAGAATTGAAATGTCTGCGACGCGTTACTTAATCCAAAGGTAATCGACTGATGATATTGTCTTTCCCTGCTATCAGAATTTTGTTGAAGATGTGCACTAATTACGCAGTTTTGAGAATTGTCTTACCACGTTGACACTGAGAGAAACACTGGATAGCAGCATATTATTCAACTTTTTACAAAAAATTATATATTGTTTTACAATGAACGTCAATGCATAATAATGTTCACTTATCTTTCACGTGGAAATCAGTATAGTTATACAAGAGTAAAAACAAGTCAAATTTCAAAAATAAAATGAAGAAGATATACAGCTAGATGAAGAAGGAATCCTGACATATCAAATTGTCATCATACGTTTAGATACACACTATTCGATCTCAAAGACATTTGGGGCAATTATAACCTCAGCAGTTGTTGCTGCCATTGCCGCCTGTTCAACAAATCTAAAAAAGGGATGAGGATACAACGTTTTGCTCTAAGCTTTATACAAGATGATTGATAGATAATAAACATCTGAGAAAAATCATATGAAGTTGGTATGTTTCCTTCGAACAAGACTGACAGAGTCCTGATAACTATTATAGGTGCTACTATCTGTCATCTTCATAGTTGTAACATAATCGCCCTGTAGATGATTATGTCGTCTTCACTTTGTTCAAAAAGTTGAATTTAATTACATGCATGGGATAATCAGAGAGTTATTCCTTTCCACAATCTAATCCACACTCAAAAATGGACTCTGCAGTTTCAGGAAAATGTTATCGAAATAACATAACAATGTTTGGCACGAAATCTTTGTTCAGATTTCACCTTATCACACAATATTCATTATTATCATTCCTTCCTGGATTGGTTATATTATTCTAGATTTATAGATGTGACTTGAATTTTTTATATTTCATTATTTTATTATGAACATAAAATTTGAAAAAATAATAATTATTTCAATAATATCATTCATTTTGAAAAAAATAATATCATGTACCTATATCATTCATTTCAATCTACCTCAGCATTCTATATGCCTATTCAAAGCTCTTTGGAAACCGCACTTCCACGCTAAATTGTACTACTAAATGCAATATATTTTGAATAAAACCAAACCAACGTGAAAGAATGGAGTTGCCATTACAATAGGTGCTTAACATAACTCCAAAATTCTATGGCTAGAAATTCTATCCAAAGAGAAAAGGGGAACCTCAAGCGGAATATTATGAAAAGTTCTGAATATTCTTTTATGAAGATTGTATATTGTAAATGAAATGATGAATCAGCGATGTTCTTTCACATGTGACGTCCCTTTTGATTAGATAAGGATTTTATTACTCAAGAGTAGTTGCTGAAGAAACGGCAAGATATAAATCAAAGTACGTATTTAGTTATGATATGATACATAAAATCAGGATAAAACAATAATATAATCACCTGAATACAGTTACCTACCAGTCTGCTATTGTTTAAAAAATTCAGTTCAATAGAAATGTATCAGAGCAGATATCTGAAGGATTGTGATAAGTGGAATTAGAACTTGGGGAATTTTTAAAGATAATCGATATTTTGGTCACAAGAGAGTAGTAAAGATATGAAAATGGAGCTAGTAACCATGGTGAAAAAAAACAAGAATCTTAGAGAGCGGGAGAACATTACCAGTAAAGGATCTTCGTTATAGCAAAATCAGGTGAAAATTACAAAAATAACTTGGAAAAATTCTCAAATATTGTGATAAAAATAGACTGAAGAGAAGAGCGAGAATGATTTTTAATAATTTGTCATCCCCAATATGGACAACTTCAAAATTATAATCACAAAATAGAATTACTATATATTGGTATCCATGACTCGTGGTCTCCCAATGACTTTCATTTATATATAGGTACACTGTATATCTTACATGACAATGAACTCTATCTATCTATCTATCATAATTATATAGTTGTTATGATAAATTTTAGTTTTCACATAATTAACGAGCACCCAAATTTCCTACCCCGAATCAGTTACGACCTTTTTCCCAACTGAAACTAGAGCTCCTTTGTTCTCAGTCATTAAATAATAAATCTTACTTTCAGTAAACTTTCATTCCGAAACGTTTTCAAGCAATATTTCTCGCCTCTAATAGCCAGCTGTGTGAAATGTTAGTTTTTGGTATGAAAGTTTCGTCCACAATAATAGTGCATTACAAATGGTTTGTTAGCATCAATTGACAAAATCTACGCTCCCAAATCAATCCTCTGGTCTAGCCGATATTGTTTTTTTTAACGAATAAATCATGCCAAAGTATTAAGTATCGATCAGATGATTATGGTAGGATATTTGAAACATGATGACAATCTACTCGTTTCGTATAAAAAAAAGGTGGGGTAACTTTTGCAAGCAGGTTGTATAATTCGCTAATTTGGGATTCAAACATTGGTGTGTAATTATTATGCATTTTCCAATCGTGATACATACTTCAGCAATTTTTATTTCGAGGTTCAAGTAGTTGAACCTAGTTGCGAAGGCTCAGTTAACAAAAACGCGTGATAAATAACAGCAACGATCGAAACTACCCGCACAAGGCCAATACCGATGAAGCTAGTGATCCGGTGGACACGATAAATCAACTGACAAATTGCGAATTGATTTTTGCCATTCACTTTCTCTGCAGAAGCAGTAGATCCCGATGAAATATTCTAGAGGCGTCCACGAGACGTGGGGATCCACCTTAAATAAATAATGTACTTGAACTAGGTGAACTTGCGACAGCATTTGATTCTGTGTCGATGTTTTGTGAGTATTACAAATTGGAAAGGAATTGAAATTCAGTATAATACATAGAATGCAGCACACAACATCTTCATAAATCTACAGTTATAATTGGTGGAATTGTTTCTGTTCTGAAGAAGGTCCAGCACCTGAGATCTAAAAATGTATTGAACAGAGATGTCACTCAAATTTGGCGACCTTGGTGAGTGGTCACTTCAAGTAGATGCCAAATCGACAGATCCAGTTTCTGTTGAATGCTTCTGAATGTGTAAATGACAGAACTTCTTCAATGAAGAATTGAAATGTCTGCGACGCGTTACTTAATCCAAAGGTAATCGACTGATGATATTGTCTTTCCCTGCTATCAGAATTTTGTTGAAGATGTGCACTAATTACGCAGTTTTGAGAATTGTCTTACCACGTTGACACTGAGAGAAACACTGGATAGCAGCATATTATTCAACTTTTTACAAAAAATTATATATTGTTTTACAATGAACGTCAATGCATAATAATGTTCACTTATCTTTCACGTGGAAATCAGTATAGTTATACAAGAGTAAAAACAAGTCAAATTTCAAAAATAAAATGAAGAAGATATACAGCTAGATGAAGAAGGAATCCTGACATATCAAATTGTCATCATACGTTTAGATACACACTATTCGATCTCAAAGACATTTGGGGCAATTATAACCTCAGCAGTTGTTGCTGCCATTGCCGCCTGTTCAACAAATCTAAAAAAGGGATGAGGATACAACGTTTTGCTCTAAGCTTTATACAAGATGATTGATAGATAATAAACATCTGAGAAAAATCATATGAAGTTGGTATGTTTCCTTCGAACAAGACTGACAGAGTCCTGATAACTATTATAGGTGCTACTATCTGTCATCTTCATAGTTGTAACATAATCGCCCTGTAGATGATTATGTCGTCTTCACTTTGTTCAAAAAGTTGAATTTAATTACATGCATGGGATAATCAGAGAGTTATTCCTTTCCACAATCTAATCCACACTCAAAAATGGACTCTGCAGTTTCAGGAAAATGTTATCGAAATTAAAGATGCAATGTATTCATTCATTGAATTTTTACTGATAAGGATACAACGTTTTGCTCTAAGCTTTGTACATGTTGATAAATAGATAATTAACATCTATGAAAAAGTTATTCTATTTTCAATTATTATCACACCAGTCCAAGAGCATTGGAACTCTTGTGCTGTTGGCCAACCAGTAGTTGTTCAATCTGCCTTGCAATAATGGTGACAGACCGGTACCCAAAACATTGTTGAGGAAGTTCGTAAGAGAAGATGAGATTTGGGAAGCCAAAAATCCATCCAAGAGTCCCAGACCCGATACCTCAGCCTGAAAATGGAAGAAGAAGATGATGAACGTTATCAATCAATAATTCAGTTGTTTTGATCATCTGATTAAAGTGAAGTAGTGATTCCATTCACAAAGTAACCATGATGAATCGACAGTCTTGTCTATCTTATCACTGTCGAATTACGTTTGAATCAGTACTTAGATCTGATCTCAACGTCATCGATGATTTTTGATGAATTGATGAGCTCAATCCCGCTTTTTCACTCTACTACTTGAATGAGATGTGGAAATACTTACAGCGATGTCAGTTACAGTCCAATTCAACTTTAGATCGCTCACTTCTTCGGTATATCCTTCGAATCCTGGCTTGGTGAAATTGATTTGACCAATCCAGTCAGTATGGGTCCAGTTGAGACTGTGTGAAAAAAATGAAAAATAAAGATCTCGAATTATATTTGGGTGGAAGTTCCTACTAGATATGATGCGTCATTACGTTAACAAAGCAGGAAATTCATATTGATATCGATAATTTTTAATTAACATTGATACTTCTCCCTTTCATTTTTGAACGTGTTCGTTTCGTGTATTATTTTTTTCAGACTAAGGTTGAAACTCACATGATTTGTCCTGTAAAATCACCATTGAGGATTAAGGAACTGTAGTGAATATCATAATCCATTGACATATTGAACGATTTCCAGTAAATGTCAAAGTTGAATACTGCGAATGGATCAGAATCTTCACTCAATTGCTCTGCTACTTTGAGTTCCCATTCGGGAATTCCATACCATACAATGTTATCTATAGTTGTGTTGATTCTGAAACATAAATGATATCATGTTGAAAATGAAGGTTCTCCATCGGAAGCAACACTTTTTTTCAATATCTTCTTTAATTTGAGCAAGAGAATCTCGAGATATCTTGCTATGTAATTCTGTAATACTTTGGAGAATTTGTGAAGTCGCACTTACTTTATTCCAGCGACCGACCCAGGTATTTCGATGTTGTGTGGTACCACTAGTGGTTCGTGTGTTGGAATCGGAATAGATGGTACTCCGGCGATAACAGCTCTTTGACAACAATCCAAAAGTTTATAAACCAATTCCAAATCGGCTCCACCTGTGATAGTATGTAAAAAAATTGTATGTGGTTGGAATTCGTCATTGTGACAAATAAAATTATATATCTATCGAATTAACCACTGATTTATTTGGATATTTAATATTTCTATTTTTTTTTGGTTTGGCATTAAAACAAGAGTTTTTTTTGCCACAGACTTTTCTTTAATTGCTTATATTGTTATTTTTTCTTTGGACATAAATTCCAAAATCGTTCTGTAAATATCTTCCTTGAACGTGCTCAACAGAATAGTGACATTTGTTGGCAGTTGGACACCTTGGGTGACTAATTTATTCAAAAATTCTGATCGATGTGTAATATTATTATCTATTGCTATGATCCAAAACAATATTTACAACATTCGTTACATAAAAACTCTGATAGTGTTTGTGATAAGTAATCTTCGATTTTTATTATTCGATTTCATGTCACGTTTAGTTTTAGAATCGATGAAGATATTTGTCATCTATGTACCTATTATTTATCATACATGCATGTAAATGTTGAAATGTAAGAGGACAAAGTTGATATTTGAAACAACAAAATTAAAGATCTTTTTATCTTATGATATTTGTGATGATACATACGTACAATTGAAACTAACTGTGATTGTATTGGTGGATTTCATGAGATTTTCACAGAATTCCACATCAGAAATGTATTTTTAGGTTGAATATTTTTTCTTATGTGTTTAGTATGTGATCATGTTAATACCTGGAATCTACAGGAAAAGATTGTATTCAGCATAAGGATACAGTATTTTTTCAATAGAATATTGTAAACGATTTGTATATTCTTTGTATTCTTTGAATAGCTATTTCAGAGTCGAGAACCACAAAAATTGAACGGACAAAAAATACATATACTGAGATGGTGATGAATCGAAATTTTAACACTACATTCTTTTAAATTCAATTAAAAATGATGCAGCTGACTTGAAAAGCATATAAATTCAGACGAATGTTGATGTACCAAATTAAAAAAATGAAATGATATTTCCGTGCGTGGTGAGAAAAGTATTAAAATTTTGTTCAAAATCTTTAAGGCCGGCAATCATACGATCCATTACGAATGTTTCTCACCTTGAACGGAATAAGCAAGTGCCAAAAAGGCAAAAATTCTCCAAGCGATCATATTTGTCAGGAATTCACTGCTTAGAGGAAGATACACTGATGGTTCGCCTATCACAATAAACGTGGTTTTTATATTTTATTTCGAGTATTAATTAGCATTAGATATCATTCAAGTGGCTCCAAATTCCAAATTTGTGTAGATAGTAGGTATTGAATATACTCTCGAGATTACAAAAATATCAAGGATATTTTCAATGATTGTAATTGAGGAAATTATGCTTTCTTTATCTGAATCAATACAAGAATTATATTATATATCATTAATAGAAAAAGTGAAATCACTTGATGTGTATTTCTATATTCTTCTACCGTACCTGTATATCCTAGACGTTGTGTCTAGATTCCTATAAAAGGCTCCACTTTTTTACAGGTCATTTCTACTCTCTTATATAAAGTTGGTATGTTTCCCTGTAACATAATCGCCCTGTATAAATGATTCTGTCCACTCCACTTCGTGCATAAGATATTTCAAAAATTTATAATCAGAGATTACTTCCATTCAACAACCTTATCCACACGTAAAAATGGCCTCTGCAGATGCAATTTCGTTTGAAGAAGTAGAAGTAAGTTTAAGCAGTGTCTTGGGTGCTACAGAGTGAGCTCAATGTGGTGTCCAACGACATAATTTTATTATATCGTTATTGCGTCATTTAAATGGATACAGGCCATGATGTTGAATCAAGAGAAGAGCCATTAAAAGTAGGTAGTCAGCGAGTATGAGAATTATATCAATATACGAAGCAATGATCGAGTTGAAGATATTACATTATCAGTTTCTAACTATAATATAATTATGAATTTTTGGATAGAATCACTTTGAAATGCAATTTCAAAAAGAGTAATTGAATATTATGTTACTGCTATTGGAAGTTTGGCCTTGGACGAAAGTTTTTCTTCTTCGAACATTGTAATATGATATTCAAACAACACTATTGAGTTGAAGGACGATGTTCTTCATCAATACATCAGGACCATCTCGTGTAAATCAACTCAACTAGATAAGTAAGATATTTGTTAACCCACAATGAATTCGACTGTCCTACCTATACGATTATTATTGATTGCTGATCGAGCATATGAAGATGATTTTTCAAATATATCAATATGATTATCAGGTTTCTGTGATGAAGATAAATAAGTGAGAAAAAAACATCACAAGACTAGTGGGAAATAACGTATCAGATTTCTTATCATGTCATAATAATAGTATCCTAAAACAACCTGATTTGGCCATGTTTTTTTTTTTTAAATAAAATTGATAAAAATTCAAATAACCACGATTACAACACAAGAAAAAGGGACAACATAAAAACACCCAAAACTAAAACAACTTTATTCCAAAAATTCATATGTACAACAGGCCCGAAAATTTATAATTATATACCCCACGAACTAGAAGATATACGAAATTTCAAATTATTTTACACTAAAACAAAAAAATTTATACTTGATAACAGAGGCAATATCCAAGCAATAATATGATGGGATTAAAACACTACAAAAATCCCAGTTCTAGTCCTCTGAACCACCAACTAAACCAATTCAAAATGTATATTGTGAATGAACGTAGTTACTATGTAGGTATATTATTATTTTACTTATATTATATTAATCTCTTTTCCTTAGCTGTATTCTCATGTGAAACAGTGTAATCAATTTTATTTCAAAAACGTTTTATGTATATATTTTTGGTGTCTACTGTCATAAATTTGTCAATTTAGAATAAGTGTTCTCATGTATAAGGATATAGGTAATTCACTTGATTTTAAAGATTCACTTGCTAATCAAATCTACCAATCAGGCACACTATAACGTCTTCAGAAGTTAGGTGCAATGTATTTATGTTAAATTATGGCATTTACCCTGAAATGTTACATTTAATTCAATAAAATTATCTATCTATTATCATCTCAATATTACTATCCACTACACTTCCTATCTTTCACATTTTTGTTGAACTGGGTAATAGTAATATAGTGATGGTTTGTTCACCATAGGGTCGAATGATGGTGAAGAATTGTTAAGAAGAAGAATTTATCTCATTTTTTCTTTTCATTTCACGTAATATTCACCTAATGAAAGTTCATTTCAGTTCACCATTAAAGGATTTCATTTTACTGTTTTTCGTAAATCGATTTCAAACTGAAACTGAGAGAATATCTCCCCATTCATCAGTATCAGTCTGCTCATCGGTATCATTCGCTGGCTTTTACTACCCGATTATCAAAAAAACATAAAGTTAACAAGAAATACGAGCTGGTTGGAAAGATTAACTTCTTTTCTTCATTCTGATTCGTCGTATACACTGTCACAGTTTAAATTTATGGGGGTTTGTTGAGCTCTCCTTCCAATTCTGAATGCAATTCTGGCAGATATATATACATATAATCCAGAAATGAGTATATCTGATAGCGATATGATATTATATTTCGATACAATGTCTTGAAAATCGTGATTTCATGCTGATGAGAAGGATAGGCTTCATATAACAGACAGTTATTTATTATAGTCGGTCCTGAAAACATGTAGTTGGGATTTCAATCATTGTTATTGCAGACAAATCATGATTTATGAGAAGACAGAGTTTTCGTTATTCATAATGGAATAGTAATTATTATGAACACGATATGACAGGACGATCTGTTGATTCATAGAAAAAGCAACGTACTCGCTAGGGTTGCCACCTTTGAATTTATGATTTTCAGGACAAAGCAGTTGAAAATGCAGGACAATCAATGAAAAATTAGGACAAATATAATTTCAATAAAAGCATATTATCAAGTTTTATAAGACACTATTTTGTCGCACGCGTTGTTTGGAGTACGACCAGCGAAGCGATTAAACGTGTCATTTATAATTTTTTCTATTTTCCATTAATTTGAAGTATTTTCATCCAAAAATATGGATTTGATATCGATAAATAACAAAAACATCTTCGATTGGTTACAATGATGAAATAGAAAAATTTTAAATCTGACGTACAAGCGTAAAGCTCAGTTTACAGTTGAGCGATTTTGATTTTTGAGATACCAGCGATGGAAAATGCAATGTTGTTATTGTTTTTATTGGTCATTTCAAATCAAATCGCACACTCTGAATTAATATTTACCAATAAAAACATGAGCTTTTCACTTCTGGTATCACCAAATCCAAAATCGCTCAGAAATAAGCTGGGCCTAACTTCTGACATTAATTTGACAGTATTCGATTGTACCCACCTCCGAATAATAAAAAAATCGTATAGAAACAGAGGCTATTTCGATACGCATAATGAAGTCATTATGAAACTTATCATAATGACTTCATTATACAACCAAAATAGATTTTTTATTCAAATATCAGACAACCATATCATATGGATATTAAACTCTGAAGGATGTTTAAAACAACTGAATAATCAAGTAGGGAAAACTCCTGGACCACTTTGAAAAATGGATGATTTCCACAATTTCATTTATCTAAATAATCATTTCAAACTGATATAGTTTTCAGTCAAAATAAACAGTCTCGACCAAAAAAATAGGAATAACCCCGACCTAACTTAGTCATTTGGCTACTTGAACTTGTACCTGTATAATCAAGTAGGGAAAACTCCTGGACCACTTTGAAAAATGGATGATTTCCACAATTTCATTTATCTAAATAATCATTTCAAACTGATATAGTTTTCAGTCAAAATAAACAGTCTCGACCAAAAAATAGGAATAACCCCGACCTAACTTAGTCATTTGGCTACTTGAACTTGTACCTGTATAATCAAGTAGGGAAAACTCCTGGACCACTTTGAAAAATGGATGATTTCCACAATTTCATTTATCTAAATAATCATTTCAAACTGATATAGTTTTCAGTCAAAATAAACAGTCTCGACCAAAAAAATAGGAATAACCCCGACCTAACTTAGTCATTTGGCTACTTGAACTTGTACCTGTATAATCGAGTAGGGAAAACTCCTGGACCACTTTGAAAAATGGATGATTTCCACAATTTCATTTATCTAAATAATCATTTCAAACTGATATAGTTTTCAGTCAAAATAAACAGTCTCGACCAAAAAATAGGAATAACCCCGACCTAACTTAGTCATTTGGCTACTTGAACTTGTACCTGTATAATCAAGTAGGGAAAACTCCTGGACCACTTTGAAAAATGGATGATTTCCACAATTTCATTTATCTAAATAATCATTTCAAACTGATATAGTTTTCAGTCAAAATAAACAGTCTCGACCAAAAAAATAGGAATAACCCCGACCTAACTTAGTCATTTGGCTACTTGAACTTGTACCTGTATAATCGAGTAGGGAAAACTCCTGGACCACTTTGAAAAATGGATGATTTCCACAATTTCATTTATCTAAATAATCATTTCAAACTGATATAGTTTTCAGTCAAAATAAACAGTCTCGACCAAAAAAATAGAAATAACCCCGACCTAACTTAGTCATTTGGCTACTTGAACTTGTACCTGTATAATCAAGTAGGGAAAACTCCTGGACCACTTTGGAAAATGGATGATTTCCACAATTTCATTTATCTAAATAATCATTTCAAACTGATATAGTTTTCAGTCAAAATAAACAGTCTCGACCAAAAAAATAGGAATAACCCCGACCTAACTTAGTCATTTGGCTACTTGAACTTGTACCTGTATAATCAAGTAGGGAAAACTCCTGGACCACTTTGAAAAATGGATGATTTCCACAATTTCATTTATCTAAATAATCATTTCAAACTGATATAGTTTTCAGTCAAAATAAACAGTCTCGACCAAAAAAATAGGAATAACCCCGACCTAACTTAGTCATTTGGCTACTTGAACTTGTACCTGTATAATCAAGTAGGGAAAACTCCTGGACCACTTTGAAAAATGGATGATTTCCACAATTTCATTTATCTAAATAATCATTTCAAACTAATATAGTTTTCAGTCAAAATAAACAGTCTCGACCAAAAAAATAGGAATAACCCCGATCTAACTTAGTCATTTGGCTACTTGAACTTGTACCTGTATAATCAAGTAGGGAAAACTCCTGGACCACTTTGAAAAATGGATGATTTTCACAATTTCATTTATCTAAATAATCATTTCGAACTGATATAGTTTTCAGTCAAAATAAACAGTCTCGACCAAAAAAATAGGAATAACCCCGACCTAACTTAGTCATTTGGCTACTTGAACTTGTACCTGTATAATCAAGTAGGGAAAACTCCTGGACCACTTTGGAAAATGGATGATTTCCACAATTTCATTTATCTAAATAATCATTTCAAACTGATATAGTTTTCAGTCAAAATAAACAGTCTCGACCAAAAAAATAGGAATAACCCCGACCTAACTTAGTCATTTGGCTACTTGAACTTGTACCTGTATAATCAAGTAGGGAAAACTCCTGGACCACTTTGAAAAATGGATGATTTCCACAATTTCATTTATCTAAATAATCATTTCAAACTGATATAGTTTTCAGTCAAAATAAACAGTCTCGACCAAAAAAATAGGAATAACCCCGACCTAACTTAGTCATTTGGCTACTTGAACTTGTACCTGTATAATCAAGTAGGGAAAACTCCTGGACCACTTTGAAAAATGGATGATTTCCACAATTTCATTTATCTAAATAATCATTTCAAACTGATATAGTTTTCAGTCAAAATAAACAGTCTCGACCAAAAAAATAGGAATAACCCCGACCTAACTTAGTCATTTGGCTACTTGAACTTGTACCTGTATAATCGAGTAGGGAAAACTCCTGGACCACTTTGAAAAATGGATGATTTCCACAATTTCATTTATCTAAATAATCATTTCAAACTGATATAGTTTTCAGTCAAAATAAACAGTCTCGACCAAAAAATAGGAATAACCCCGACCTAACTTAGTCATTTGGCTACTTGAACTTGTACCTGTATAATCAAGTAGGGAAAACTCCTGGACCACTTTGAAAAATGGATGATTTCCACAATTTCATTTATCTAAATAATCATTTCAAACTGATATAGTTTTCAGTCAAAATAAACAGTCTCGACCAAAAAAATAGAAATAACCCCGACCTAACTTAGTCATTTGGCTACTTGAACTTGTACCTGTATAATCAAGTAGGGAAAACTCCTGGACCACTTTGGAAAATGGATGATTTCCACAATTTCATTTATCTAAATAATCATTTCAAACTGATATAGTTTTCAGTCAAAATAAACAGTCTCGACCAAAAAAATAGGAATAACCCCGACCTAACTTAGTCATTTGGCTACTTGAACTTGTACCTGTATAATCAAGTAGGGAAAACTCCTGGACCACTTTGAAAAATGGATGATTTCCACAATTTCATTTATCTAAATAATCATTTCAAACTGATATAGTTTTCAGTCAAAATAAACAGTCTCGACCAAAAAAATAGGAATAACCCCGATCTAACTTAGTCATTTGGCTACTTGAACTTGTACCTGTATAATCAAGTAGGGAAAACTCCTGGACCACTTTGAAAAATGGATGATTTTCACAATTTCATTTATCTAAATAATCATTTCGAACTGATATAGTTTTCAGTCAAAATAAACAGTCTCGACCAAAAAAATAGGAATAACCCCGACCTAACTTAGTCATTTGGCTACTTGAACTTGTACCTGTATAATCGAGTAGGGAAAACTCCTGGACCACTTTGAAAAATGGATGATTTCCACAATTTCATTTATCTAAATAATCATTTCAAACTGATATAGTTTTCAGTCAAAATAAACAGTCTCGACCAAAAAAATAGAAATAACCCCGACCTAACTTAGTCATTTGGCTACTTGAACTTGTACCTGTATAATCAAGTAGGGAAAACTCCTGGACCACTTTGGAAAATGGATGATTTCCACAATTTCATTTATCTAAATAATCATTTCAAACTGATATAGTTTTCAGTCAAAATAAACAGTCTCGACCAAAAAAATAGGAATAACCCCGACCTAACTTAGTCATTTGGCTACTTGAACTTGTACCTGTATAATCAAGTAGGGAAAACTCCTGGACCACTTTGAAAAATGGATGATTTCCACAATTTCATTTATCTAAATAATCATTTCAAAGTGATATAGTTTTCAGTCAAAATAAACAGTCTCGACCAAAAAAATAGGAATAACCCCGACCTAACTTAGTCATTTGGCTACTTGAACTTGTACCTGTATAATCAAGTAGGGAAAACTCCTGGACCACTTTGAAAAATGGATGATTTCCACAATTTCATTTATCTAAATAATCATTTCAAACTAATATAGTTTTCAGTCAAAATAAACAGTCTCGACCAAAAAAATAGGAATAACCCCGATCTAACTTAGTCATTTTGCTACTTGAACTTGTACCTGTATAATCAAGTAGGGAAAACTCCTGGACCACTTTGAAAAATGGATGATTTTCACAATTTCATTTATCTAAATAATCATTTCGAACTGATATAGTTTTCAGTCAAAATAAACAGTCTCGACCAAAAAAATAGGAATAACCCCGACCTAACTTAGTCATTTGGCTACTTGAACTTGTACCTGTATAATCAAGTAGGGAAAACTCCTGGACCACTTTGGAAAATGGATGATTTCCACAATTTCATTTATCTAAATAATCATTTCAAACTGATATAGTTTTCAGTCAAAATAAACAGTCTCGACCAAAAAAATAGGAATAACCCCGACCTAACTTAGTCATTTGGCTACTTGAACTTGTACCTGTATAATCAAGTAGGGAAAACTCCTGGACCACTTTGAAAAATGGATGATTTCCACAATTTCATTTATCTAAATAATCATTTCAAACTGATATAGTTTTCAGTCAAAATAAACAGTCTCGACCAAAAAAATAGGAATAACCCCGACCTAACTTAGTCATTTGGCTACTTGAACTTGTACCTGTATAATAAAGTAGGGAAAACTCCTGGACCACTTTGAAAAATGGATGATTTCCACAATTTCATTTATCTAAATAATCATTTCAAACTGATATAGTTTTCAGTCAAAATAAACAGTCTCGACCAAAAAAATAGGAATAACCCCGACCTAACTTAGTCATTTGGCTACTTGAACTTGTACCTGTATATCTTATAATTCTCGTATTATAAAATTCAGGACATTTGGCGTCCTGCAAGTGATCTCGACAGGACGCAGGACAAAGTACCCCAAATTCAGGACGTCCTGCGAAATGCAGGACGGGTGGCAACCCTAGTACTCGCACATATAGTAGACATATGTGATGTGTTGAAACAACTCTAGATAAATTTACAACATTTTGAAACCCTTCATCATGCAGGTAATCACTTTCTCGTGCTTCATGCACTCAGAAACTTTTCTTATTTCGTCTTATAAAGATAGCACTAGGAAATGAAGGTTATAAATTGCTCTAGGAAGTTTAACCCTATTATGTGAGAACATGAAATGAAAGTGATTTTGCTGAGAGATTACTGGCATCATTCTTGCAAAGTTTTGACATCACGACACGTGATATTCCCTCTGCATAAGCAAGTCCTAGAAAGTATTCTTCATATGCCACATAAGGGTGCTGCTATTTAAAATGGGTCATCCTTGAATTACATTCATGAAAATTGCTAGAATATGGATGAGAATCAACTGAAAAAATATTGCTATGATATTCAGAACGGACTGTTTGATACACACATAAACGAAATCCCAAAATGACTTTTCCTTCTTATTCAATCACATCTAATTTTTTTGTTCATTGGACGTTTCATAACCTAGGTTCATGCATACTTTTCTTTTAATTTTCAGTGATAAAAGCTCTTCTTGAAATATTTAACTCTTATCTCGGGACACCCTGTAGAGTATTTCAATTAACATCCCACTTCATTTGTTCGCCGATGGCTTTAATGACGTTCCAGTGCGTGTTCTGTGTCTTCTCTAAAATCTTAACCTGACAGGTCTCAGCTGTTATGTCAAGAATTTTGTAGTGGTTGCAGTAGAAATGCAGCAGCATATCCTCTGACTGTGTAGTGAATCTGGGCCAATGAAAAATCAGAATGAGGTTATATCTGTGACAAATAATATTTTCGAATTATTTGACAGGGAAACGGAAAAACTTTTGCCAAATATAGGAGAGTGATGTAGAACACAACTGATAACAATGTGAGGCAGAATACTTGGGAGTTTTTGCTAGAAAGTGGTAACTCAATTTGGACCATAATTTTGATGTTCGATAAAAAAATTACTCATGGTAGAGAAAAGTACGTCAGTAGGAGATACATTCATACATATAACATACATATAACATACATATAACATACATATAACATACATATAACATACATATAACATACATATAACATACATATAACATACATATAACATACATATAACATACATATAACATACATGTAACATACATATAACATTCAAAATTTGCAT
Source organism: Chrysomela aeneicollis (assembly GCA_029955515.1). Taxonomy (NCBI): domain Eukaryota; kingdom Metazoa; phylum Arthropoda; class Insecta; order Coleoptera; family Chrysomelidae; genus Chrysomela; species Chrysomela aeneicollis. The sequence continues at coordinate 32,629,951 of JARUHQ010000001.1, forward strand.
TATGGGCATACAGAGATAATCAAAGAAGTAATAGAAAATAATTTCCTAGTGACTATACCTCAGAACCTTATACTACACTAGTTGATAAAGTTTATTAGGCCATTTGAAGCCACGTCATTTTGAATCTCCCAATGTATTGCCTCACATAATTTGGAGCATTCAGATAAAAACAACATGTTCTATTTTGAGTGGAAACGTAAAATATTCTGCTATGGAATCTAGGTGATATTTTTTAGATGTATGTTGAACATAAAGAACACTTCGCCTGGAATGGATGTTAATTACACTGTATCAGAAGGTTATTCAAAGATGTGTTGATTGTATTCCTCCCTGGAGAGTAATTCCCCTTGTTCTACTGACGAAAACGAATAATTCATCCTTGAGATATTTGCAAAGCTAGCTCCAGTATGGTAATATATCACACAGTTGGTGGTTCACATCGGAATTTTTTTATCAAGATTTTGAATGTGTTCCTGAATATAAGTTGCATCATTCTTGTAATTAGGTGTCAAAGCTTTGATGTTGGTATATTCAACATTATGTCGTGAAGATATTATCTTAGGATTAATATTCATTTATGCCTCGTCAGTAATTATTGTGGATACTATACCTAATCGTTGAGAATAAGAGCCATTCCGCAGTGTTAACTGCACCATTCCTCACTTGTATGCTTGTATTCTACTCTACTTCAACTATATTTGTATATTTTCTACCTTTTAGGAAGGGGATAATGCATCCTCATGTTCTATAAATGATAATTTTGTATCGCACAAGTATCTACAGACGTTGAATTCTCATCGTTCTTTTTTATGACATTCATGACTTCATCATTCATGGAGACTAAGCTGTTTACTCAGTCAAAGAAGAATACGAACAATTTATTCGAATAAAACAAAGTGTACTTCTTCTACATCCATTCTATTTGTCAAATTTCCATCTAATGAAATTGAAACAAGTCTCGTGTACCACTCGTTTTCTTGATGGAACAATTTCCTACTCCTTTCTAGGAGGGTTATACTTGAGGATGAATTTCAAGACTCCCAAAATAATGAATCATCCTCGTCTGAGATAATTTGATTGACGTTGGTTCGCATCCAGATTGAAAAGAGTGGTTCATGAATATTTCTCAACAAAAATAATCAAATACATCTTCCTGAGTAAACTGGATAGTACCTACCTATAGATTCAATATGGCATAATATCAGTATGATGAAAAGAAAATCTGATGATTTTGTATTCGTTGTTCTTCTGGAATTTTCATTTGAAGTTATGAGTTTGGGACTACCATTGATCATTCTGTAGATGATGGGAATAAGATCATATTATCAAGATTGAAATTTTGTATGGTCTAATATAATTTAGTAGGTATAATCACCAATATTATAAGCTACTGGTATTTCACCTGATTATTGGAAAAGTAACACATTCCAAAGAAGAGGAGCAGAAGTTATGAAGGCTAGTTTTATTGACTGAACTTCTGGCTGGGGTATTTTCAACATTTCCTTATATTTGACATGTGGAAAAGGACAGAGTATCAATTATAACTTGACGAACAAACTATGTACCTAAATCTTCATTTTGTTATATCACTATGCAGATGTAATAGAATGCAAATAATACATATAATAGCAGCTCATTTACCATTCTAATTGCATACGTACCTATATAATGATCAGTAATTCTTCTCATAGTCACTGCTGGATTGCGTTGATCCACAAAATATTGCAGAACATGTATTAATTGCCACGTAATTTTCCACTATTGCTGCGGTCTCCTCTATATAGTAAATTGCGATTACTTTAGTGTAGATACTTTGGCAAAATCTATTGGTGAGGTCAACCAGCGATATAATCGGTAGGAAACAACTTGGTTGGATATGGTATATTAGTATAGGTAGAGGTGAACGAATGTCTCAAAGAACTTTCATGCAATAATTCTCATTATCCATGATCCATTAATTGACCTTCCAATTTCACAATGTATTGTTTATAACATTTTCCATCCTATTTTTTCCCGGGTTCTTTGAATAATGTTATATATCATGTATACTTCGTAACAATCTATGAGAAGAACAAATAATATAGGAATATAAATATATAAAGACTTTTAGAGAAGTACTTTCATCATTTATATATTTATTTTTCGATTGATATCCTCCGATAAACGGTTTCCTGAACATTCTACACCACTTCCAAGTAACGGAAACATTATTCAACTATTTATTCGAAGTACCTCGTAAATCCTTTCTTCAACAAGATTGAGCGAGAAAACTGCCTTTGGCATATAGGACACAGGTCGGATATTATTTAAGAGCACAATATCTATACTGCTTCTGTGGTAGGTATATCGAATTTTAGTGAGGTTCATAATAAACAAACGTATACATCAAAATATCTAATGAGTAAAGAGTTGATATAAATATTATGAATAATTATATTTCCCAATGGATCTTTGTATTCATTTATATAGTAGAATATCGATTTTCAACTCATATATTCAGTCAGTTACCTCTATGAGTTTGAAAAACTCAATATTATCTGTTTACTATGTGTTTTATGAATCTGTTATCGAAAGTGCCAATTTTTAGTCATGTTCCAATTAAGTATTATAATTATATTTGAATTCCAGCTAAGGTGGCTCATTTTTGATAATCTTCGTATGCAGGGATGAAGGAAACCATATTATGTAGATATTGTTCAGGATTGACATTGTTAATTCAACATACAATTCAATCTTGGAAAACGTTCAACAACAGATCTATATAAATTGATAACTTTCATTATGCAATCTCAACTCTTGATTTGTTATCATCATGTAACATGCAATAGATATTTTCAACACCACACGCATTTTTTTTATTGGTGATAACATGCTATCCTATAAAATACTTAAATATTTTCGACAAAAAACAAATTGAAGAGTTCAGAAATCGCTATAATCTGGGGTAGATGTAGACTTTTTTCAACAACAATAACAGAAGACTGGAGGATGATTAACTCTCTTTATAATGGTATATTTCTTATAACCCTGTAATACTCAGTATTTAATTCTGAATCTGACGATACAAAACAAGCTGATAAATAAGTAACAACATATATGCAATAAAATTCCAATAAGGTTTTTCAAAATTGACAGAAATAACTGATTGGAAAAAAACAATTGGTCCAACACTTCGCAGAAGATGAATAATTGTATATTCATCAGTTGGGCTGAATAAACTCCACCACTCAAATAACCCCATAGCCAAAAATCGAGTGGTGTGAGGTCAGGGGAACATGCAGGCCACATAATCGGTCTATATGACATTAATATCTATAAAGTGGGAAGATATGTCTTCAGTCAGTATTTTTGATAGAACATATATTTCTAAATACATATGGGAATTCAATTCTCTAGTCTGAATTAACTACGTCTCTGATCCATTATAAAATGTCGGAAATGTTTTCATGCTGAAGGAAAAGATTTTGAATGCAAGTTATTGTGAGAATCCATTGTGATTGATTAATGATGTTGATGGCATTTTCATTTAGGTATTCCTTTTTCGTTACGATCGGAGTTACGATTAGATATACCGAGTGAAGAAAATTTGTTTTCTTCAGACAAACTGAAACAAGGTTAGTGATCAGATATGCTGTTTATGAATTTTGAATAGGTTCGTTCCTTTCATGATAACATCCAATTTTCATACTGATCAGATTTGCAAAATGGAAACAATTCAGATTAGTGTTGCAACAATTTGTTCATCAGTTCAAAAACTAAGACTGTTGCAAGATTTTGTTCATTGATTGAAAAACTAAGATTGTTGCAACATTTTGTTAATCAATTCAAGAACTAGGACTTCAGAAAATTGGGGGAATGAAAAGAAATAATTATTTCCAATCAATAGGTGATAATCCATATATAGCGGCAACGTTTAAAAAAAAAACAATACTGAGTGTGTATAGCAGTTAAATATCAAGTTATATGTAAAATTAACAACAATAAAATATTTATACACACACACACAGTCAAATGTAAATTGGTGAACAACTAGATTTCTGAAGTTCTTTTGGAATTCTTGGTAAAAAGCGATTTTAAAGTTGAGAAATCAGAGCCGTCTAGAGCCCAGACTGAGCAATTTTTTCTGACACATCCCATTTGGCCCATGTTGGTCTCAGGAAAATCTGGTGAATTTTTGAACATACCTTCCACGAACACTGCTCTCAGTATTCAAATATCCATCATCAGTACGAAAAATCATCTACAACGTTCAAGCAATTGTTTCCGCCGCACACCTGTTGCTCGGCGTCGCGTGAAAACCGACGCTGACGCGACGCCTCTCGAAAACCGACGGTACGCGCGGCGGCGGCAGCTGCATCACTGAAACTTTCGACGCGATTGAAGCTGGAAGCTGTCTCGAAGCTGCCGCCCACGTGACACGAGAAAAGGTCGAACGCGTGGGAGGGCAGTTCGAAGTCCCGGAGCCGTATCCGCGGTACCGGAGTCGAGGTTTCATCGATGAATACGCAATTAGTGTGCTGGGTTTGTTCATTTTTTTTTGGTCACGCTTCAGCGAGTATCCCGACAAAATAGTAATTTACGTAACAAGTCCGGAAAATACTGTTTTTTGGATGAGTGGACAAAATTCTAGGACGAGCGTAGCGAGTCCTGGAAGTCTGCGAGTCCAAAAAAACTGTTTTCGGGCGTGTTGCGTACACAATTTTTTCGGCAACCGTGTAGAATAACAAATCAAAGAAACACATTTCTTTCAAAAATTGAAATGTTAGTTAATTTTATGTCAGATAGCTGTCAGTCGTTATTTTGCTGCTATGGTAATGATCAAGTGCATTTATCAAAACCAAACTACCAAGATTTTCATATTTACAATGACAACAACGATGTTATTCTTCCCGGCCTAGTCCGGGAAGTACGTACTTTCCGGACGGTTGTCGAAAAAAGAGATTTTTTGCCGAATTAGAATGCATAAAAACAGTTGCGATTCATAAGGGTTATGGAAGAGGTAGTGAATCAGATATTGGGGAAAATTAGGCAAAAGTCTGTTCGAGAATCATAAAAAGATGAGAGAAAGAACTCGTAAAAATCATCCTTTACGGCTGTGAATACTTAATTCAGAAAAAAAATCATGCGAACCATCATCAATGTGCCAATGTCACATCCTTGCAAGCAACTGTTCATTCAACTTATATACCATTCTACCACTAGCTTGTCTGTATATACTCGAGTCTGCTTTTTAAACATCTTATATGTTTGACGTTCGAGATTTGATAGCTCATTTTTTGCGATATTTTCATTTGTTTACAACGGTTTAGTATGAAGAAAATAATGGAAATATTCCTTAGGAATTCCTGATGGGAAGTTACAATTCTGAAAAAAATCCATAAATGCATGATATAGCTTTATAACATTACCAAGAATCATATATAAATGCCCATAACACAATTGTAGTTCAGTTTTTGTGTACAAAATCCTTTTTGTCTTTGGCAACATTATTCGAATTTAACAATAGTAAACCTCACTTTGCATAATGTGCGCAAGTTTCTACTATTATTTGTTCATGTTTTATTTGTGTTTGATGATTTTCGTGAACATCTGGATGAGTCATTCGAAACAACTCCGTTGAGTTTTGTGTATAAAAGTGAATGATTTGAAATAAAATACGAACGCATATTGAATATCAACAAATATTGGTTGATATTCACTTGTAATCTTTCTAGCAGCAGAATTATTACCGATAATTTTTTTCAAGGTCACGAAATTATCCAGAGTCGAAGACGAGGGAAATTTTCTATCAACAAAAACATGAGGGAAACCGAGAAAAAAATTATAGGGTATTAATTCTACTGCGTGGGAGATTCGGTAAGAAAATTTTATAAATTGGAGTGGCTGTTAATATGAAGAGAAGATGAACCCTATACGACCTAGTCTGCGTAGATACAGTAGATAGTAACTGATGTTCTTTACTAATATTTCAAGAACATTCAAAATAGTAATCCGTTTTCAATCATAACATCTAAAGTCCATGTCTCACGGTCAAACTATTTGATCAAATCTGTTTGATGTGACGTCATTTCTGTCTATTTGATTCGAATGTTTGAAATGTGCAGAAATCATGTTCACACGATTTGAAGAAGTTTGCTCAAACAGTTCAAAAATTTATTGATCATAACGGAAGAGAAATATACATTCAAGATGGAATCTCGCTTTTTCAACAATATTATATATGAATAGAAATAATACACAAAAATCTCTGAACATTTATTTCATGGTGAAAGTTGCGCGTCCCTTCAGAGATTAGTGAAGTAGAAACGAAACTACCTCAGTTCCCTATTGAACTGTGTTTGCTAAACATTGAACAATGCCTCAACTCCTGATTATATGGAAAATATGTATGTAGGTATACTTATTATCAATTGAAAGGATGACGAGTGATTCAGAACACCTACCAGTTATTTGGCCGTGAGAATTACTAGCAATATCATTCAATGCATCTGGCATCTTATCACTCTTGTGGTAATCTTTTTGTCTGATGTTATACAAAAGTTATTTATTGCTTCTATAGAGATCTATTAGGAACGTTACTTGCTCCTCGGTCCAATTTCAAGCAGCAGACATTTCCAACAGTCCAAAACTCTATTAGTATTCTGACGTTTCGATTTTCGATGTCAACAAAAAACTTTAACCTTAGTTTTTCATCAAACAGGTAAAATATTTAGAACATGTTCTAATTTCAGCTGCTGTTTGATGTGACGTCATTGATGACATCACACTTTCATAGTTTGATCAAATAGTTTGACCGTGAGACACGGACTTAATATCACATGTCTACCTAGATTTTATTCTGAGTGACGTTTGTCAATAAATATAAGGCGCTTCATTTTTGACAGAAAAATTATCACTTATTAATTCCGTCAATATGAACTAACAAAATTATCGCATGTAATACAACAAGTTTATTGATGATTATCGAAACACAAATTCTTTCGATTTTGAGAGACAAATCATGTTGCTTGGAAACTACACGAGCGCACAGCGCGAGTGTGGTTTCCCAAAGCAACATGATTTTTTTCGAAAAAGAGAAGGAATTTTTGATAATCATCAATACCACAAGTTGTATTTGTTCAGATTATTTCATGAATAAAATCAAAGCCATTTTGATGATTTCCTATTTATTGTTAATATAAAACGTACAGTTTATGGAATTAGTTATTTGGTGTAGTGGCATTCATTTATTTACCAGGGAATCGGAAAATACTATGACAGATTGCAACTAGTAAGTCGTTGTTTAATTAAACTACCCTACTGCCTACGAATCAGAAAGCGAAATACAGAAACGAAAACAGCATGTAGGTATCCAATAGCCAATCAGGAACCGAAATACAAAATTGAAAACATGGTATTATTGCTTATCAACACAATCATTTCAACCAATCAAAAACGTGTATTTTAGCATGAATGAAATAATCACGGTAATCGCCCGTTACTACAAGCAACGTATACAAAAAGGAGCCTTCTAATTGGTTGAAAATTAATTTATGAAATTTTCAATGATATATGACAAGAAGGCTGTGTGCACGTATAGCTAATATAGAAAAATTAGCCTGTGTATTTTTTCCCATTTTATTATGCATACTTATAATAATACTTACCTGTCGGCAAGTATAATTTGCTATAAACTTTGAAATTATAGAAAATGGTTGAAAATAGCAGAGAAAACAAATGGAACAAAACGAAGATTAAAAATTGGATAAACAAGCAAAAGATTTTATGTAGGAATGTTTGTAAAAGAAATCCAGAAGGGACGAGCAATGTAAAAAAGAAAACCTGATTGGAACTTTATTACAAAACAATGGGCATGCTATTTAGGAGAAGTGCTCATGAGTCTCGTTTAATGGAAATAACATAACGAGGAATGAAATAATGAAACTATAATTGACTAAGACCAAGTATGTGTGTAGCATACACTTATCCAAAAAAAAATATAACCGTCTAAAATGGACGCACATTCTCATCCACTCATCATAATCTCGCGACGAATAACTTTTCATAAAATGTGCATGAATTTGGCTTGAAATATGGCGTTGGCATTCGAACGAGATCCGGTGCAAAGTATCCACCAAAAATCCCAGACCTCGTTTATTTCCCAGCCGTTTTTACGGAAAATTTACACATCGTTCTGCCAATGAATTCGGGTTGCAGGATGCATTCACTTCCAAGGGATAGATGCGGCAGTGACCAGAATAGAAAAAGGAACACAAACACCGATAGTTTGTACGGATTTTCTGAACGGATAACCTTGGATGGCTCAAGTAATCGAATGTGACGAGACGAAGTATTTTGGAGGAGAAAAGCGTCCTGATTAGATATTCAGAATACAAAACAGGCACCAAGATCGATTGTGATATAACGACAACCAAAGTATCGAATACCTACAGTTTTTGGCGTTCCGCCCCTCTATAAACAAAAAAAAAATGACTGAAATGATTCGAAATAAACTTTTTTGTGCAACCGACTCAAACGATTTTTGTTCTTAAATCAGCTCTGGAAGTTGACGTGTCTACTACGATAGTACGATAAACTAGCTCAGAAATAACCCAAACCCAAACACCCAAGAAAAAAAGTAGATTATGGCGCCAAATTGTTCCGTCTACTCCCCTTAACACGTAGTAAAAAGTTACACCCCACCGAGCGTCGGGTTTGGGTGGGGGGAGGGTGAAAAGACGAAAAATTTAGTTTTTTTCGCAGTTTTTCGCTTATAACTTGAAAACTATGGGGTTTAGCGCAAAGGTCACTAATTTTTCGTTAAATGATCGGTTACGGCGATATGGAGACATAATTTTCCAGTTTAGCGAAAAAGTATTGGATACAGTTTATGGTGTTCATCTGCTATTCTATAAACATGTATCTCTCACATCAAGAACGCCTTGGAAAATGCGATGACAGATTTATGGTGGATTTATGCAGCAATTTTAAGTCATAAGTTTTAAGTCGTAAGTTTTTAGTAATAAGATTCAAGACATAAAGGAAAAAAGACCATTTATGCAGGAATTATTAAGGACTGTCATATTGTCTTAAAGGTAACTTCTCCCATTGGTCAATTTCTGTGGTTGTGTCAGTGGTCACTTTACAAATTCAGTCATCAATATCCATTTTTTCTTTTTATAATCTGATGATTCTGATATTTTTGAATAAACAACACAATCAAAGACAATAACCTATAAAAACCGTCACAGAATTGAAAACTTCGAACGCATGCGCAAATATGATCAGTTTTAAGTTTCAAGCCATAAGAGATAAAAGTTGGACAACGTTCTTATGACTTTAAACTTATGACTTGCAACTTAAAACTTATGTCAAGTTTATGAGTGGTAACATTGAAAACCAATGATTGAACTTCTTACGACTTATGACTAAAAACTTGCAACTTAAATCTTATGACTTAAAATCGCTGCATAAATCCACCATTAGATTCCTTGTTAGAAAGTGCCTCGAAAATGACCTAGTTAGAAACGTTCAGTTCTTATGGTTTTCGATTGAAAAAATAAAAACTAAAAATTTCCGTTTTTTTCCAATATTTCGAAAACGAAAAAAGGATAATGAAATTTTCTTTCAGATAATTGTTCAGCATGAAAATGCTCAACTTTGCCCCAATTTAACCGACCTCGTATCTCTTATAACTACTGAGATCCCCATGGTTAAGCTCGAAAAATTAGCACCCTGTATATCAAGCGAAATAGGGGTTGGTTTATAGTTATTCTACTTATTTTTGTCTTTTTACCTTTATTGGCCTCGTCCCTTCCTGTCAGAAAGCTGGTCAAGGTTAAATTTGCAAAAGTATCACTTTCGATCCTAATAAAACAATGTACTATTTCTGCAACCGGTTGAAAAAGTAGCTTTCGACACTTTCAAATCTCAAAAAAAAATGATGTCATGTTAGATTAATACTGTACTTAGTTTCTCCAGCCAGAGTCAGCTGAATAGGAAATAATCTAGTCTTATATGATAGTGCACAGACTTTGTTGCAGCTACTTGGTTGAAACAGGTTTCACATTTTAGAAAGAGAAATTAGTCTATCCAATTAGAATATCAAACATAGTTTGAAATTTTATTAGCTTAGTCGAGCTATAAGCCACTTCCAAGTTCTGTGATTTGGGAGATTTAGTTCTGGAGTGTTTCTTTCTTCTGCCGCATGGTGTCGCCACTTCCAATTGTCTGTTGGAACGCGGCTCAGTGCGGTCAAATAAACGCGACGAAGGTGCATTGGGACAGGCAACGCTTCGAGTGGAGATCTTACGGTCTCTACTCGGATAACTACCCTGCACTGATGAGGGCCAATAAGCCCGAAACCGGTCTGTAGGTTGTTAGGCGTGCCTGTCCCGATGTGAATTTGTCACGTCTTAGGAAGAAAGAAACATTTGCGATCTGCATTCACAGTGTGAATCGTTGCATGGATTACGAGCAGATATAATTCAATGTTCTGCGTGGTATTTACCAGGAAAGTAGTTGTTTTCTGCTCGTAGTCTACCAGACATTCATTTCAAACTATGTTTGATATTCTAATTGGATAGACTAATTTCTCTTTCTAAAATTGTTGTCCAATTTATGGCTTTTCCATTTTTCAGGTTTCACATTGCTTTCCCATCGTCGTAATATGTAATGAATATAGCATGAATTAGAAAAGATAATCATGTACCTTCAGGTTGAACACAGATTATTCTCGGTAATATAACAAAAGCTCGTTAATGACCGAATAAATATTAATTTCGACCGGAAGAGCTTTGTTTGATTTAATATTCTGAATGAAAGACCACAGGGTATTTAATCATAAAACTAGAAAAAGAATGAACTGAATTTTCCAGAACCAAATTGTTTGAATCGAAATGTAGCAGTTTATTTTGATTCAGTCTTGAACAATCGTTGTGTCATCAGATATCTATTCAGATGATTTCATTCAGAAAGCAATGATAGACTAGTAATTTTCGAACAATATTCGGAAGATTGATGTCATTCTTCAGCAGAATGTCATTCGAAATGGTTGCAAAATATACAAGGTGAGTGGTATCAATGTGGCGTCAGTAGAGATATCAAACTTACAGGTTTTAGAGATATCGCGAAAATTGTTTAGATAGAAAAATAAGTTTCTAGTATAACGACACTAACAGCTTTTTCAGTTGATGAGCAAATCATCTCAGATTCTTCACATACTACATATCCCATTGAGAATGGTGAGTGTTCCATTTCCTTTTTCAATCTGATGGGAGGCTGTTAGATCAATACTCCATTGGCCCATCACACACTAGACGTCAGATCCAATCGCTATTATTTTAACATTCGGGTTTGTTAAGATAGGTACATTGTTTACGGTCATTTTTCACAAGAAAGAGCACAACAGAAGGCATTCGTTTGTTACTTTCAATGTCCATCATGACTTTTGACTTTGACAAGTTTGGGTGAAACTGAATTGACCTCCAAACAACAAACCCACTAGGATAGTAACACCCCAAATCACCTGAAACAAACATGAAATTCATATTCATGTTTTTCTCCCACAGAGGTTGCCACATCGTAACGTTTGAAAGTGATAATCATCCCAAGATCACATTTTTCCAAGGTTCCCAAATATATATATCCTTCTGTTATTACTTATATGAATCTGATGAGTGTATCAAAAGCTATGTATGCAATGTTCGTCATATAATACAGTGCCTCATTTAGATATAAGTAGTTTATAGATAGCACGTATTTCTGGAGATTGCGGCATTTTTGGTGAATGCGCCGACGCAGCTGATTTCGTTCAACCGATAATCGACCGAACGCTGATAGAGACAACGCGAAATGTCTCATTTTGAAATCAAATTTTGTTTGATAATTCATTAAACTACATATTTCCAATTTTGTGTGAGAATTTGAATGGGATTTAAAGGATGGTGAAACGCTGTTAGATGTGTGAGAGACGATTTGAAAGCTGTGACCAGAACACAACATTTCACTCAACATTTCACCTTCATGTGCAAAATATTCTCGGGAAACCCGAGATGAAAAGTGGATATTCGTGAAAATATGATTGAGCGTTATTCATCTAGTCTGTTTCATGATCCAAGGAATTGACAATGTCTCTAGTTTTCATTTCATCCATGGAAGAGGTGATAATTATAAATAAAAGTGACTTCATTTTACTGATTATTGGCTGGGAAAGAAAACGCCACAGATAAACATATTGAACCATATTATTTGATATTTATTATTATAAAAATCATCACTATCAGATAAATCATAATGAGAGATATAGAAACAAGAAAATAAAGATATAAACTCGAATGCCTACTGAACATTTCCGAACTGCAATATGCCATGGATAATTGAACCCATTTCTATTGAAGAATGATATGATTAGCTCTAGGAATATGTTAAATATGACACTAGATATCTGTTTCAGTCGAAATTCTCGAGATGAAACTGATCCCTCTTCAGTACTTGAGGTGGTTGGGTAGAAAATATTCAATATGTCCTACTTGACATCAAAATCAATTCCGATGAAGAATCAATCAAGCTTTATTTTGAACTCACTACATAGTAGGTATATCAAATAATATGATATGTGAGCCAAAAGTATGGAAACCCATTTTGCTATATGTTACATGTCTGCAATTTGTTCAAATACATAACCTGGTTATTTTCACTGAATAGATATATTTTTATTCAAAAAATTTTCGAGGTCTGGATAACTAGCATGTTTGAAAGACCTGGCAACATCGTCAATGCAATTTATGAATTTTTGAACAGCTTCTTAGATACCAAATTCCATTGAAATATCATCTGTAGTTTGAGAGATATTCAGAGGGTTTCGTACTTTTGGGCCACACTGTATATTCATGGAATATCAGTATGGTACCTACACCATCTTCTTCATCTCACTATATCCGTCAATAGAAGAATAATCAGACTGTAGAAACTATGGGAGAGTGTATACATTCTGAATGAACCACCTAAAATCAAAGTATGTATTAAAAAAGTTACCCCCTACTTGATATGAGAGAGAAACGAAATTTGCTAGCCCGAAATTTCAAAATAAATATCAGTATATCATTAAACTTTTCTTCTTACACTAGATGGCGTTGTATTTTGTATTCAAATATCGTACATTTGATCATTGCATAATAGTCGATGCAGAAAATACAAACCTTGGATCAAAATAAAACGTGTGTGAAAGACTTTGTTTTCTCACATCCAATAAGGGAAGCGAATAAGGTTGATGATACTATTCAAAAAATGAAGTCTTTCCATCAAATATGACAACGCCATCTTGTAGGAAGGGAGAAGTAGCTTCAATGAACTGACATTCATTGCTAAATGTCTTTCTACCGATGAGGTTCAAATCAAAACAGAAAACCATCTCACAAAATTCCGATTCCTTTCATATTGATCCAAATTGAAGTATCCCAATCGGTTCATCTGAAAGGTTCAAACAATTCACCAGCTTCAATTACAGAAAATCTGCTTGGTTGGGTGAAAGGGAATATTTTGCTTCGTTGGATCAATATTTGTTAGCAACACCTACCGTTCCTTTGGGTGGATGATTCCAGAAGCTTTCCAGATTTCTTTGTAGCGAACACCATTCTGTTGATGAAATCATAGGTGGCGTTGAAACCAGTCCCATCAAGTCTTCCATTCGATCTGAAAGTTACCCTGAAAAATTTGCTGTCAGATTCTACATCGAAGCCTTCCAGTACTCCGCAATATCTTCTGAATTTCCTGTCTTCTCCATGATAATTCGAGAACTCTACTGAATCACTAGCCGTATGGGTTTCGCAACTGAAAAAAATTACATGGGACATAAAAAATAAGTTATTTTTCAGTATGGACAGTGAAATTAGATGAAAGATAAAATCGAAGATCAACTAATCAAGAAGATAAGTGTCATATATTATTGAACAAATATTGCACACTATAGATCATTGTTTACTTTCAATACATAATATCTTTTCATTATTCGATGACACGAAAATAAAACTATAATATTTGTTGAATATTGTGCTAGTTAGTGAGAAGGTATTAGAGTACTCGATAATGGAACTGATTCAAGGAACTTACGAAGAAACTCCCTCTATGTCGAAATAGCTGAAATGCAGTAATACTTTTTCAGTAGCGAGACCATAAAAAAAGTAGTGGCATTCTGTATCCCTTGGGTAGAGTCCTGGAAAATTTGGACTATGGAAATATCCTCTTTTTGTCTCGTTGCTAAAAAAGTTGAATGCACATGGGTAAATTGATGACTGAGATCCGATTTGCATGGCATAATCTGAAAGAAAAACTTATTAAATATCAATGCAACGAATGTCCATTGACTGAAAAAATCTCAGGGTCAAAAATAATCTTGATGGGAAGCGAGAGAAAGGGCTACAATAATAGTCATGAAGGAAATTTTGAATAGATACCTGTTCTGAAACTATATTTAGCCTTGAATCCACGGTTACCTTCCATTGCTATACCACCATGAAATTCTATTCTCAACCATGGACCATTCGACATAATCGGTCTGGGCTTCTTATTACCACAAAGAGTGTCGATTTTCTCTAGTCTTCTTGCTGCAAAAACGTAGATGCTCAGATAGTCCGAATTTTCACATCTGGAATCGAGAGAGAAAATAGTTGGAAAGAAGATCGCTCTACTTCACTGGAAACTAACTCAAACTCCGGAAGTTTATCAATCAGTACATAGAAAAAACAGCTATTGTATTCACGTTATAAGCAATGAACTCTTGACGCAGTGCTTCATTGAATACTTCATTGAACCAGACTATCTCGCAATAGCTTTTCAATTTCAGAGTGTGGATGAGTTGTAGATGGAAACACGTCACATATTATGAATAAGTGCAAATATTAGAAAATATTCAGTGTACAGTCTATAATTTAATGATTCTTAACGGACTGAAAATAGTTCAGTCAGTAGATTCTAATAGAGAGTTAGATCATCAAAGAGAGACTATGTATTGACGAATCAATCCTCATAATTCACAGAATGGTTCAAATGAACTAGGAAAATTACTGGAATAAACATCCATTCACATTGGCCTTGGAGCTTGGTGTAAAATACCTCTAATGGTGAGAGTAGTATGTATTTTATTGGTATTGGTCACTCTTCTTCTTGAGATTCATTAGTAGTAAAAATTTCGAATTTTCGGTTATGGTGATTACACATTACATAAATTATGGTGGATGGTCAAATATTCAAAAAATGGCGAGTACGCTGAAATTTAAAATATCAAATGTGAACAAATTCAATAATGAAGTTCGAAAACTTTTAGTTTACGGGATTCGTTATTCGGTTCCAGAATATATGTGTTGTAACCTGGTATAACCACCATCACATGTACACTTTTATACACTATCTTTTATATACTTTTTTATATGGTTTTTTGCATAGATCTTACTGCTTACGCTAGATCCGGCATCCTGTAGTAATTTTTAGGTCAAGAGGGGTCTGCAAGAAAGTAGGTACTACATGGTACAACACATGTATTGACAAAAATGAAAACGACCAATCAATGGCTTAGTACTTTCAACCCCTCACCCCCCCGGATCTACAAAACAAGTAATCTGGATACCGGATCTAGCGTAAGCTATAAGATCTATGGTTTTCGTATCTATATACATTGTTTTTTTATGTAGGTACATTATTACATATCATATTATCATATATTTGTATACTGTAGCGTTCGTTTTTCAACAGATTAAGTCTTATTGGAAATTGAAATTGAATTGAATTGAATTATTTCGGATATTCTGTATACCATGTGCTCAGTGCCTGATACTTACTTTTCGGAATGTCCATCTGGATGATAGATATCGATATCCAAAAAAATGATCCTTATTCGCTCCTGCTTTTTTCCATGCAATTCATATGTGCACATAGTTTTCGATGAATATGGCAATGGATAGTTAGGAGACATTATTGTTCCATTCTTCTCTGACTCACTATATATTTCAAATTCACAAGTCTGTCCTGAAAAAACAAAATCGTTGTCATATGTATATCATGTGAAGAATGTTTCATATCACAACACTGTCATGAAATGAATGAATAAATGATATGCTATCAAATTGAAAATGATCAATAATCAAAAGATTCAAATTAGGGCAATGCATATAATAAATTGATGATCTGTATTATTGTGTATCATACAAAATGTAGCCCTGATTATTACATTTCGAATAAAAAATAAAATATGCATAATAATTAAGATAATGAATTCATTACGATCTACCAGTGTATGCATATTATGATTTAATAATTTTTGGGAAAAAATCGTTTCTCGAATTTTGAATTCCAGTAAGAATGAGGATCATCGCACGTATATAGTGATTATAGAAATCGATACATATTTCAGAAGATGAGATGAAAGAAGGAAAGGTCGTACACAATATTTTATATGTTCCTATAGTCAGTCTCAAGTCTACGTAT
The DNA here is from genome assembly GCA_029955515.1 of Chrysomela aeneicollis. Classification (NCBI taxonomy): domain Eukaryota; kingdom Metazoa; phylum Arthropoda; class Insecta; order Coleoptera; family Chrysomelidae; genus Chrysomela; species Chrysomela aeneicollis. Next base: position 32,646,409 of record JARUHQ010000001.1, read on the forward strand.
TTTTCATGATGAAAGTTCAATATCTTCATGTTTATATCTATATATATATATGGTGTACCAGTGTATTTGATCCATTACTGTATTTATTTATGTATTCGTCTATCTAATTAACTACTTTATCACCCCCAATTCTGACAATGCTAAAACATCATATGTTATTTGAGCAAATAAAGTATTATTATTATCATCAAAATTAAAATTTCCTGAAAGAAAGGAAAACTGGAGGAGGAAATCAACATACATCTAGGCCCGTTACAAGACATTTCTCTGAGAAATCAAGTGGAAACAAAAAAGTGAATACACCAGTCCAACCAAGTATTGCAAAACTGAATTGAGAAACTAAATTGTGCTATAAACTCAATTCAATGAAGTTCTACTAACAAAAATATAGGACCCATTATTGTCAGCCTTTTACTCTTCTTCTTCTTATTCTTATTTTCCTCAGCCACATAAGAGTTACAATAAAAAACAATAAAATATGGATCAATATATCATGAACTCATAGTTGAAAGTATTTTGCTCAGTTTTATTGTTTTAAATTCAAAATACCAAAATCATCTATTGTTCTTTCAAGTTATATATGTATTCAATTTATTATTTTAATTCAACATGAATCAATATATAAGGGATTGCACCTATCAGCCCATTGAAACTCAGGAAGTTGATAGTATTGGAGAAATGAATAATTTTCTTAATAGTAAGCAAAATTTGTTCAGAATATTTCACCAGAATATCAGAAGCATCCATAAAAACCTTGATGAGTTAAAAGTTGTATTGAGTCAACTGACAAATGAGTTTCACTGTATTGTCTTGACAGAAACATTCAAAATACATGACCAAAAATACTTAGAACTAGGAAACTATTCAATATTTTACAATAATAGCGAAATGAATAAAAATGATGGCACTGTTATCTATGTGAAAAACTATTTAAATTCACAATCAAATATAGTTCGAGTTGGTGACTGGAAATTCATCGAAACACAAATTACCCTTGAGCAAAGACAATTACTCATTACTTCCATATATCGATCACCTTCAACAGATTCTGAAGAATTTGTTAGCCAATTGAAGTCTTACCTAGAACAATATAAAAGAAGATCAGTAGATTATCATATTATAATTGGGGATATGAATTTGAAGTTGAACACCGATAATGATGTAATTTCTAACTATTTAGACGTATTGGGCGAACATAATTTTATATCAATGATAAATAAAGGTACTCGTATGGAGGGAAACACTAATAATTGTATAGATCATATTTTTATAAAATTCAAACATGAAAACACAAAGTCGGATTGTACTTCTGGAGTCTTTGACTCTAATATAACTGACCATAAAGCAACTGTTACTTGTATACCTCTGAAAACTGATCATGTGGATTTGAGAAAAAATTCATCAAATACGATAATCTGAAAAAAGACCTCAAAACCCACGACTGGTCAACATTTTATAACCTATCGGATGTTGAACAAATCACCACAAAGTTCATGGATAATTTAACATACTATATGACAAAAAATACCCAAATAATAAAGATAAAAAAAACAGAAATTAAACGAAAAAATTGGATAACGGCTGGACTTGTAAAATCAATCAATAAAAAAAATGAGCTACATCGTGAACACAAAAAAGACTCCACTGATGCCAATAAAAAATCTGCATATCTCAGGTATCGCAATCATCTAAATAGACTATTGAGAATGACAAAAAGTAATTACTTCATGAGACAGATAGACATGAACAACAACAGTTCTAAAAACTTATGGAAAATAGTAAGTAATAAAGAAAATCATGAAAAGCCAGATATCAAAGAAATACTCACTGAAAAAAATATTCTGTTGCGCGAGGACATATCTTTGTCGAATACATTCAATAATTATTTTTCGAACGTAGGCCAGTCTTATGCTGAAAAAATTAAAATACCTACAAGTCCCCCTCCAATTAGGCAATCCGTCGCACAGTCCTTTTACCTGATTCCGGTTAACAAAAATGAAATAGAAAACATAATTAATTATTTGAAATCAAAAAAAGCTCCTGGAATTGATAATATAAAAGCAGAAACACTCAAAATGATAGTAGGTGAAATATCTCAACCACTTGTACATCTACTGAACAAGATATTCGAAACAGGAGTTTGTCCATCACAATTCAAGATGTCAGTAGTAACACCAGTTTTCAAAAAAGGTGAAAAGAATAAAACTCATAATTATCGACCAATCTCATTGATTACATCAATCTGTAAAGTATTTGAAAAAGCACTAAAAGCCAGACTCAACAATTACCTAAAAAAATACAAAATCATTTCTGAAAAACAATATGGTTTCAGAGAGAATCTGTCCACTAACGATGCAATATCAAAATTGATAGGTGAAATATATAAATCAATGGATGAAGCTAAACCAACAGCATGTATTTTCTTGGATCTAGCCAAGGCGTTCGATACTGTGAGCCATCCGCAGTTGTTGGATGTCTTGGATGATGCAGGAATTAGAGGAATACCACATAAACTTATGACTGATTATCTCAGTGGTAGAAAACAAGTGGTGAGAATAAGACATACTTTGAGTGCGGAAAAAAATGTTAAATACGGAGTACCTCAGGGAACGGTCTTGGGCCCACTTCTCTTTTCCCTCTATATAAACAGTTTACTCACCACACATCAAACTGGTCAAATCATAAGTTTCGCTGATGATACTGCTATATTGTATACCGCAGAAAACTGGGAAGACTTGAAATCGAAAATGGAAAATGATATGGAAAACATGACTAATTGGTTCAATCACAAACTACTCACGATAAATTACGAAAAAACGTTCTTCCTACCCTTCTCAAGCTACAAAAATAACTTACCTACATATACACAACTCAACATTAGAAATAACCAAGATACTATTACCATCAACTCCACTAACCGAATTGAATATCTAGGTGTAACAATTGATTGCCATATGCGATGGGACGCACATGTTGATAGAGTCACGAAAAGCCTTAGATATATATTGTATAAATTCAAATATCTAAGAACGATAATTAGTGAGAAATATCTTAAAATTATTTACTTTGCACTGGTCGAGTCTCGCCTCCAATATGGAATACTGAGTTGGGGAGGAGTAGCTGACAGTCATCTGAAGAAGTTAGATACATTACAAAAAAAAATACTCAAAATAATGTTCAACAAAAAATTCACTTACCCATCGGATGAACTATTCAAATACGCTCAAGTATTAGACATTAGGCAGTTATACATGTATAGCATAGTTATATACATATACAAAAATAAAACTTGCATCACAAAACTGAATCACTCATACTCCACCAGAAATAAAACTAGATCATATGTACAAGTCAACAACTCAAGGAAAACCATTGGTCAGCGTTACTTTGTCTTTCTCTCGGGTAGAGTTTATAATTCACTGAATGATGATTATAAAATGTATTTAATGACTATTAACTCATCAACAATGGTGAAAAAAATTCTCAAAACTTACATCAGAAATATGGATAGAAAAACTGTAGAAAATATTATATTGAATTACTAAAACCACAATTTATTGTCAATGTCATATTGTGTAAATAATTATGAATATTTTATTATAGGAAACTTCAGAATATGATAACTATATATAATATTGTTAAAGCATATCGTTACTGATACTATTAGCACAAATAATTATAAGTGTGCCCATGCTCAACCTTAGGGTTTTATGGGTGTTTCAATATTTATTTGTCATTGGTAGTGTATAAATTGTGCTAAATTGTAATTATACTTATTTATTGTTACTATTTGGACAAATAAATATTATTATTATTATTATTATTATCAAGCAATTTCCATGGAATATATCATTTCGATGGTGAATTTTGTGTAGTGATGCAATTTCAAAATTAAATTGTATTGATAAAGAAAATGATCGAATCCTACAGACTCTGCCTCGAATTATCTTTGGTGAATTTCCATCCCACTTCATTCCAGGAAATTATTCGGAAATCAGGAAGCAAGAGTTTCTTGTTGATTACGCGACTTTATTTTGCCGAACTCTTGAGGTATATTTTGTGAGGTGATGTAAGACGTTTTTTCCATCCATTTCCCTCTAATTTGGGTTGACACTGCGGACATTCTATCAGGTCACCCTGTGTAATGAAAACGTGATTCGTAGGTTTCTATTCTTTACTTCGCGTGGAGATTTACAATTTTTTTTTATTTTGATGACTCCACACTTCAAACGCGTGTCCAAGTTAGAAATCTCTTTGTTATATTTGTTCACCAAACATTAATTTTTGAGTTGAGAATAATTTTAGCCTGCCCAGAATTATTTTTGGCCTACCCTAAACATTCACTCTGACTACGGCCCTGATAAGAACATCATTATATAGATATTTGAATTGAAAGAAAAACATATCTCATCTGATGGTCACACAGTCTGAATGACTGGTGGACCACGTTATAGATATTTGTTTCGACAGGATTGTTATGGAAAAGAATAGCTGGAAATAACTGACATAACCGGAGATAATATTTACTTTATCAGCGAGGATCATTCGTAGCTCTCGAACAAAAAAAATAATGAAAGGACGATGGCTAACATCGTTGTAGTTTTCCAAACACGACGATATAATTCAATTCGATAGAGAAATTGGTTGACGTGGAAACTCGGCCTCAGGTCATCAGAAATTTGCACTGCCATTCTTTCTCTCAAAGACCTGGATCAAAGAGTCAGATACTCTTTTATTATTAGATTTGAGTTCCAAAAATAGGGCAGTTTGTATCGCATGAGTATTAGTGTTTCAGAAGAATTTTTTTTACGTTCTGGTTCGCACGAAAAATGATATCCTGTAATGTTCAGAGAACATCGTAGGAACCAAGGGAAAGAAGGTAGGAGTTGGTGTACTTCTTGAATTTCTAGAGATCGTATGCCTCGGGGAACACCTCCCTATAGGCAATGAGTTCCAAAGTCTCGATGTTCGTTGGATGAACGAGTTTTTGGAAAAGGACGTTCTGCAGGTCTCAAAAGTGACCACGAAGGGATGTGAAGACTGAACTTGACGGGTTAATCTCGAAGAGACTGCTAATGTAGTAACGATTGTTGATATTTCAGAAGAGCATCGCCCATGAAAATATCTATAAAATAGAGATAAATCGCCAACTTTTCTACGGTGTTCCAGAAAAGTAAGCGAGTTTGTAAGCGATGAGGCATCACCGACGAGACGAATTGCCCTTTTTTTGGACAGAATCCAATAGTTTCAGGATATGTTTAGGTGCCGCACTCCAAATATGAGAACAGTATTCCAGGACAGGTCGGATATATGCCTTATAGATCACAAGCAACTGACTGGTAGTGAAATGCTATCATAATGATCGTTATAAATTTTCCAATAAATATACTGAAAATAGTGGAGGGGGACATCAAAATCATTCCTTAAAAATATACCCGAAATCATCTCGTTTTCTAGGTACATCAAGGTGTTGAAATTTTTAGAAAAGTATTTCATTCCTATCGAAGTTTGATGTTAAAAAAATCCTTAGTGTGCTCTTATTGAAAAGTGAAAATGTCACTGCTTTGCTAACCTTTTCGACCAATTAGAATCCTAGATTTTTCATCGTTATTCCATAGCAGCTACAAAAATTTCATAATATTTTTCTTTTCTCCTTGTGGTAAGCATGAAATTACGCTGGAGGTTTATTGACTTTTGTAGGTTGAAAAACATCAACTAAGTATCACATCGAGTTCTTTGTTGGAAAATATATTTCTATAAACTTTGACGGAATATAAAGCATCAAGAATAATGGTATGAATTAGCCCCAGTTGCTTTATCATTATTTTGCGTAACTAAAATCGGTATTGGTCCAAAATTATCTCTCAGATAATAAGCCACATTTGGCTGTGGAATTTTCTTACCGAATACTACTGAAGCTTCAATTGAAAACAGGAAATTTTCACTCGACCACGATAATTTTCCCGAGTGGAACTATAGTAATAAGTGAGTTACGTACCCTCATCACTGATGATTTCACCCTCGATAATTGCAGTCATAATCATTAATATCAGCAACATTAACATTGTGTTTCCTTTTCAATTTATTACGTGGCACTTCAACTAATCTTCGAATTCACGATACTATAGCGCGATCTCTTCGGGATATTATTGAGTTCTGACAAGAAAATCAGAGAGACAACTCTACGAGGAACTTAATGCGCGCGAATGAAAACCTATAATGGTGATTGACTAACTAATCACATGGATTGAAGCTTTCGGAGGCTGGTGGTTATGATGCTGAAATACAAAAATTAATATATTTCCAACCCAAAAAAAATACAATATGATTGGATCAATTACAAAATACAGTTTCGTATTTGAAAAAAATAGAGTTACGGGTGCATCTCAAAAGAAGAACCATCGTATTGAAAATCAAAGCATAGCAAATTTGAGGTAGAGAAAATGAAAAAAGTCGTGCACGAAAGCAAATGAGCCATTTCGATTTCTCCCGTATATTTTGAAAACTATATTGGTCGCCCATAACATTGTTCTGATATATGTTCATCAACAATCTTTCTGATTACATATCTCAAATTCACAGTTAAAATACAAATGATTAAATTCTGTAAAAAAGATCAACAAGAACAAAAATGTTCATTTTGTTGAAATGTGAGTTTCTTTGAACTTCAGAAAAAGAGTTGAGATCAAGAATGAATTATAGAAAGTATATGAGATAATTATATAAATGGTCATAAAGGAAATTCTCAAATAAGACTTACAGAACAGTTTTATGATACAGTGATGATGTTTGAACAAACAATAATTTAAAGTTATTGTGACACGTATTCAATAATGCTGAATTGCATCAATGAAAATAATATCCGAGAAGAAATTATAATGATTATATTAAGGTATACACTAGATAGACAAGTTGGGAACCCATTTTTGCTGAACTTGATCGTATATATTATTACTTTGGGTATATCATTTAGAAGTCTCAAGTTGTTCTGGCTAGTCGGAACATTTCAAACAGAACAACATAGGTTTGTAACGATAACAGATATACAGATGAACTCACTCTAATCGGTGACATTCAAAAAAAGTACGCACCATTTAGCCTTTATATTTTTTGAAGGAATGCATTTTTCAAAATAATCCACATTTAAGTTATATACACAAAAACTGATTCTCACATCGGCACATAGAGTTCAGACATTATTATTGCCAAGTTAGGATATTTATTGTTATATTTATATTATTTGTATACATGGTGAACTATAAGCTCTAATTTTTCTTGATAAATTCTCTCTGAACATGTACCAAGTGAATCATGGATAGATGGAAATGCGAAAAATAATTTTAAGATCGATCTCAATTATTCGAGCATCGTATTCTTTTCATGATTCTAGCCCAGCCACCACAAAACCCCAAATGAGAAATCAATAAAAAATTTAGCGAACTATGAAACATTCAGCCCCCAAAAATATTAACTGGGAATATTGGAAGTTGAAGCAGCCAGCTGAAAAACTCTGTTTTCATACTCTAAACAGTGTTTGAAATACCAAAAGATGATACCTACCAATTGGATGAGGTGAGTCGACCAATCTTCAAATTGTTACTAAATATTCCTGACTCCAATATGCATCTCCCGATTTCTAATTTATTTCTACTTGTATGTATGCATTTGATGAACTGGCCTATACTTACTTCGAATGTAAAATATTTATTCCATAATGTTCTTAATTACAGTAGTACTTATAAAAGGACCTTCATAATGATATTTGTGTCATTACTAGCAGCAGAGATCACACCTTCACTTGTCTAGTGCTATTTTTCAAGGTATGAAGGGACCGAGTCAATAGTATTTGAACATAATGATCATAATTTTGTATGAATCATAATCCGTTTTCCACTGAATGGTAGAATCTGAACTGCATTCTTTCAAAATCCCCATTTGAATGACTGATAGTATTTGATGATAAATTTCCTGAACAATCACAAATAAACAATTTTTTTAAATTTCTCGTACTTTTATTGTCTCCGATATGCCTCTCCTGTCTGTACCTAGTCCTTATCATGGAGTTCATATCCTCGCGTGTGAAAAAGTTTTTGAGATACCCTGTTAATGAGACCTATAAAATACAATAAATAAATCCCAAATCCTTGAATACCGAGGCTTCGTGCGAAGTTTATCAGTTTCCTGGGAGCTAGGTTCCTGATATCGGAGGGCTTTAAGAAGGCCCCTTCCAGGAACCTGAGCATCTTGCAAAAGAGCGCTGGGCATTCGCAAAGCAAATGTTCTGCAGTTTCAGCAAAGTTCTGGCAGTAGCAGCAACTATCACTCTCTGTTTTGCCCATCTTGAGGTGATACCTCAGAGGGCAGTGTCCAGTGAGGAGTCCCGTCAGCGTATTGGCATTCTTTACTACAGTACAACGCATACATACCGTCGCAACGCGCTGCATCGCGGTAAACAATGGCCAAACAAACGCTCACAACATTCAGACATACCTTACTACAGCTCAACGCTGAGACGCGTTGCAATGTAGTAAGGATTGCCCCATGATTACGCGAAGATACTTCGGACAATCCTGACCGCTATTCAACGTGCAAAAGATGCCGCATATTTGCCTAAGTTTAATCCTCCCTGGATCTATTAGCGTTTCCGAAATCCCATGCAATGAAGTGGTGCAAATTTGATACACCCTGTACTTATCCCATTGTATGTTTGATCGAGGGCTTGATACAAGGTTCTCAAACAGTGAGCATCAATTAAATTATTTTCCTCTTCTTCTCATGTCGCTCTGTCTTTCAACTGCATTTTTATTACCTTCCGAATGCTGCTCTCACATTATAATCTGGTCAAAGTCAAATAATTGCAAAAATGTAAGAAATATCTAGGAAATATTTTTTTGAAATTGAAAAACCTTTTGGAAATTTTCGGGAAATGTCTGAAATGTTTGAGAAATGTCAGTATGTTTTGAAAATTTCAGAAATGTTTACGAAATTTGAGATATATGTAGGAAATTTCAAGATTTTTTGATAAATTTGGAACATGTTATTTCAAGACCTTATAAAGCTGAGTTACTGTTACATCTATAATTATCAGTTGTCAATACAACTGTATCAAAAGATGCAAATCAACATTTATAGTTTGATTAATAGAAAATCCCTCTGGAATTGGACTGTTAAAAATGTTGATGTATACAGCTGGCTCAAAAAATTAAATAAATACGGCGAATTCTACTCCTAAGAAGTATTGAGCAGTATATTCTGATGATTGTGTCACGTCATGTAATGACATTCATGCTTTGTTGTTAACATTATTATTGTGTACTATAACCATTAAATACAGGGTCGCTGATATGTATGGAAACGGTCGATTATTTCCTAAAGTAAGATAGCTAGCGAAAAATGTTAGGATACAAAAGTTGTAGGGTTTTTCAAAATCCATTAAGCTAATGAGAAATTAAGTATACAGAATGAGTCAAAAAGTCAGGACGAAACAAAGTTTTCCTAATAAATGGATTGGACGCAGGGGAGCAATTGAATGGCCAGCTAGGTCTCCCGATATGACCCCACTTGACTTTTTTCTATGGGGTCACATAAAAAATGTAGTCTACAAAAATAGGCCGCCAAATATCGAAGAGTTGCAAGAAAGAATAAGGCATGAAATTTCTACCATTCCTCCTCACATGATTTTAGATTCACTACAAAATTTTGTTCAGCGAGTTCATTACTGTCAGGAGGTAAATGGTAAACACTTTGAGCACCTTATTAAATAGAATTTAAAAGAAAAATTTGTTGTTTATTAAAACTTGTTTTCTCTCTTTTCCTCCTGTCTTAACTATTGTTTTCATAAAATTTTAAATATCCTGGACATTCATTAAAAAATACATTTTATTATTTTAATTGCATTTTAATCAACCCTGAACAATTATGCTTTTTTTATTTTCTGTAAAAAAATTATAATTAAATTGTAATCATAATATCCACATACTCCACCTTTTGTGACTTTCATAATAAATATGCATCATTTCGTGCTTTTTCTTTAATAAATTTGAGAGTAGTAAAAAGTTATTTTCAAAATTCGATATCTCGAAATCGGTTGAATTTAGGAAATGAAGCGCTCCATCAATTTTGTTCAGAATTTCGAGCAGAATTGAAATGTGGAATAATATACAGGGCGTCCCATTAGAGAAAAAGCAACTTTGTTTCGTCCTGACTTTTTGACTCATCCTGTATACTTAATTTTTCATTAGTTTAATGGATTTTGAAAAACCCTACAACTTTTGTATCCTAACATTTTTCGCTAGCTATCTTACTTTAGGAAATAATCGACCGTTTCCATACATATCAGCGACCCTGTATATAAAAAAAGATATGCACTGCCCATTTTCGTAAAAATCTACTTCCATAGTCGTATCAATTTTTTTTTCGAACCAGCTGTAAAACAATGTTATGCCACAAGAAAATTCACTCAACAGAGTGTTTATTATAACCGTCCCAACCTATAGAAATATCGAAATTGATTTATTAGTCATCACCCACTTAATTTCGATGCAAAGAGAAAAAAGAAAGAAAACCGCAGAGACGCGCGCGCATGTGCCTGGCGCTATTTTGAGTTGCATCGCGGTAAGGATTGTCCGAAGTATCTTCGCGTATTCATGGCCATTGTTTACCGCGATGCAGCGCGTTGCGACGGTATGTATGCGTTGTACTGTAGTAAAGAATGCCAATACGCGTCCCGTCACCAGTTTCAAGTCTCTTTTGTCCAACTCGAGAAGCTGTTTAGCTTTCTTTGGCGAGAGGCTCACTAGCCTTTTCGCTTGTCTTTGTCATGGCACTTTATTCCAGGACAGTGAGATTTCATTTAATCTGCTTCCCAGCGTTATTGGAACTCTTCTCTCAAGTGGCCAGTCCACAGAAGGGTTATGGGCCGATAAATTATTTGGCAATGCAGTCTGCTTCCTCGTTGCTTTCAGCTCCCTTATGACCTGGCACCCACATCCAGTTGTCAGTTGTCTCAGGGATTGTTTACAGTCCCAAGTCAGCTTAGACTAACAAGTGTATGACTTCAGAGCTTTTAGTGCTGCTTGGCTATCTGATGGAATATATATTTTTGCCCTTCGAGTGTCCCTTTCGAGGCACTCCTGGGCACATATCTCTATAGCATGAACTTCTGCATGAAAGATGGTTGGGGTGTTACCAAGGAGTTTTGAGAGCCTAAAATTTGGCCCTGTAACTGCCACTCCAGCCCTTTTATCCATCTTGGATCCATCAGTATACCATACCATACCCAGTTGAGGTCCGTTCGCTGTGCAAATTTGGTGGTTGTTTATTACCACTTCAAACTGCATTTCGAAGTCTGTGAGGGTATTTGCGAGTCTAAAAATTTCACCCCCACTAAAAAAGTAACTGATAAATCCATAAACACATAAATCTTCACTGTTTCACAGCTCAATGATGATATAATAATAATAATAATAATGATAATAATAATATAATTGATGATTTCTATAATTATATGCTATTCCAATTGTAACAAATACTGGACCACTGACGATTACTGGTACTTTCACCTAATTAAGCAATCCCGTTTTGTTTGAATCGTCACTATTGATTTTATTCGACGTCCCAAATGAAGTCTAATGATGGGTAGGAAACATTTTTTTTAAATAGTTCACCAGGCCCAGTATATTGTATTGCTTTGAAGCAGAAGCTAGAGAGCATCATCACAAAGCACTTTAAGGTTCCCGTAGGCAGATATAACAATTATTCAAATACAATTACCGCATCATTCGTTGCATTTATTTCAATGAACATTTCCTAGAAATTCATAAAAACGGTTATTGAATAGATAAGACTTTCAGGAAAGTTTTATTGCACAGTGATGATGTTTGAAACAACCTTAATTTAAAGTTATATCCAAGAAGGAAGAAGATAATTTCATAAGGATATATCCTAGATAAAAAAGTTAGGGATACGTTTTCTATATTGAATGGAAGAACAAAAAAGTAGAAAGTCAGCAGTTGGCACCTAGCAAGAAGAAGCGAAAAATGCAAAGACTATGAGAGATAGAGCCAATAAGGACATGGTGCTGAGAATGTAAGTAGCTCTGTTGTTGTTTAGGACAATTATTGAGAGTACATCTTGATAAGAAAGTGAGAGTCCTTTTCAAAGTCTCCACGACTACGTTCCCCAAGTTATTATTATTATAACTAATGTTGGCTTCTGGACTTTCGGAAATCTTCCAATTGGGTAGCTACTCTGTGATATATAGTATAGGTATATTCTGTGAATAGGAGTTCACTGATTTATGAAAATATACATAATATACTAATAATCATTAGTACCTGTGCTCCAACACTGCTGGATTTAATATATCCGCATGTTAATATCTCGAATATATTCGGTTCTATTTTCGATAAATATGCATGGATGGATCCAAATGGCCTTAACTAAGCTTCAATGAAAATGTCATGTACCTACGTGAAATAATTTCTATTGAATTGTGATCCCTAATTTAGTTTTTCTTGTATATAAGCTCTTGATGAATTCATCTATAATCCGAATATAAATTATGTATTCCACAATGTTCTTCATTACGGTAGAATAAAAGGAGATCCAATAACTTCATAATGATATTTGTGCCATCACTCGCAGTAGAGATCAAGCCTTCACCTGTTTTGTGCTTTTTTAAAGGTATGAATGTGTTGATGATTTGAACAATATAAACTACGGTTTGTACACATCATAACCCAAGTGAAGAACACAATAAATAAAATTGAGAAAATATAATTCGTAATTTATGGAAATAAACTATATAGAGTGATGATTTACGGTGGAATGTTCACTTATTTATTAAACTAAAAGGGTTGCTATTGCTAGTTTATGTTTTAACTCTGAAATTAATTGGAAATTAAGCTCTCTTCTTCTATGATACGAAATAGTATTTTTTCTATCTTGATTTATTTCGTTCTAAATATATAGAGTGAGTCATTCAACCGCATTCAATAGGAAATTTCGAAAACCTACGTAAAAAAAATTACATAGGTAAGTGGGGGAGTAAAAATGATTACTACATTATTTGCAGATATACATCAGTGAAATAATACATGAAATGGTTTTTGACATAAAAATTGGACTAGAAGGTGAGTTTTTCTCGGTGTATAAGTATAATCATCATTTCTTGAAATAGTTCCAAACAAATACCTACCTGTATAGATTATGTGAATATCTTGAGACGCGAAATGTTGTCATCAGTTATAAAACAAATAGGTGATTCATTTCATATTGTTTCATGGATATCGATATGGATATCGATTTTTTGTCATCGTTGAATGTGGATGAAGAAATTACAGCAATAAAATATCGAATAAACTGTGATCGGAAAGATTTTGAAGTTTTGAAATTTCACATATTGATTCATGTTTTCGGAAAGAAAGAGTAAATTGAACAGAAAGGATGATTCAACACACTGGGCGGATTGCACACAATATACGTTTCAATCCGAAGCTACTGAGGTACACTATAATAACATTGAGCTTTGCTTTATCTCCAAAGGTCAAGAGATGTTTATTCTGAATCCTATCAGCTCTAAACTTTCCTCTCTCAATTGGCTTGCACAATGTTCCTCCATAAACATTGTAGGTTTTACTCAAGGATGGTAAACTAGAGAAGGATGGTTCATTCAAGCGATTTGTTCGGCCAAAAGGCGTGGCTTCCGAAGGCGCGCGATGACGTAGTCAACGGCCCTGAATTCAAAATTATTAATGCTGAATATCACTAAATGGGCATTAAAGGTAATTTTACTGTGATGTACCTTTTTATAATCGATACATATTGATTATTGATGGTTATTGGTATCATATGGCTTCAAATATTAGTAATTTTTGTGAACAAAAACTCCTTGATTCACAAAAATTCCTGAATGTCCACCAAGAAAATAATACATGAGATGATTTAACGTTTACAAAACAGGGAATATACCTATTCCATAAATAGGTAAGTACCTAAACCTAATACCTACCTTGAAAACAATTTCATATTGAAAATAGGGAAATTCCAATGAAGAATTCATAGGTACTGATGAATGATGCATGGAATGTATGTGTGCATATATATTATTCAATGCACAGGTTATTGAAAGTTCATATTTTGAATTGAAATTGATATACCTACCTATTTTATCAAGTTTAACAATTATCAGTGAATGGTGAAAATAAAATACATTCTTTAATTTAATTTATACATAATATTTATATAAATATATTGACATCAGTTTCGATTTTATCATAAGCTGACTATTTTCTTCATTTATGGAAGGTTGTTTCTTTTATTTGCAGGTTTTTATATCCTCATTATAGCTCGAAGTATATACAAAATTCCTGAATCTGCAGATTACATGGAACATCATAAAATAATGAGAATATAGGTACTTCTTTTTCATAATACATTTTCATCTACCCATTTTGTAGATCTCTTTCTTGAATTTTGGTTGGACAAATCACAGCTCTGATGTATGACTTGTATCAGGATTCACAACATCTGCATGTTCACAACTTATCCACCTTTTCCAAAAAGTATCCCAAACAAAATCAGTGCCTTTTGGAAATGTGTGGTAAATAATACTGGAATCCTCTTGGTTTTTGTCCAAAAATAGGAAATCTGCTACCTGGCATACTGGTTATATTAGATGGAAATGATTTCATAAACACTACACACTTTTCAATGGAGGTGATGTAATGATTTATTAATATTTATCGACACCACTAAATCTTCTTACTGAGTAATTTGTCTATACCTACAATAATTATTGAAGAACTCTATTTAAAAAAAAACAATTCGTACAGCCACAATCCACAATTGTGCCACAATATGAATATCGAAACATAATTAGATAAACGTAAACAAAGATTGAGGGCCGTCAGTGACGTCACGAACACTTGTTTGATGTGCCAACATTGCGTCTTATGGCAATGAACCATCCTTCTCTAGTTTATTTACCATCCTTGGGTTTTACTCTCGTGCAGTGAAAATATGAAAAAAGGTACGAGTACTATCAAACTTCTTTTGATCAGAATTATTTTCGTATTGTGAGGTATTTTCACCTTTTGAGTACCAAATTTCCAAAATGCAGTTTCTATATTCTCTACAATCATTATGCAAATGACTTGCATGATGTTCCACGAATATACTCGTATAGCGGTTCAGCATTTGTGTATAGTGAAAAAAATAGATTCCTTGAAATATAAAAAATATATTTTTTGCACGATTGACCATTTTTGACTGTTTACCGTGACAAATTTTACGTCAGTTGGTGACATTTACTATCAACTCGACGGTAAGTAATTCACTTACCGTCGAGTTAAAGAATCTCCTAATTTTAATTTATTTTTATAATTTATAATGGTATCAATCGTGCAAAAAACGTTATAAGCATGTCGAACGTTAAGGGTAACCGATCTCAGACAATAATTATAACAATTGTCTTCGATCGGTATAAAACCCTTACCGTTCTCCATACTTAATAATATACTATTGAGATGATGTCTCGATTATTACCACATTAGAGTGTATTATCAAATCCACTGTATAATCAACAAATCTTTTCAATTTTCAGATGATCCATTCATGTGTATCAACCACTTGTTCAGATTTCAGAAGTCGATCACTATAAATTCCGCACTCCATTTATTACTTTACATATTCCAAATATCTGTTTTCTTATATGAAGCGATAAGACAAGAGAATAGTAAAGAGGTCATCTATGAGTATTTCAGCCTCAATGGTATAATACTAGTGGTAAGAGATGATCACTTTATAGATATTTAATGATTGATGATTTTGTAATGAAATTCATGTCTACATATTCATACTGGTTTCACTTGATGGTACAGTGAGTTGAAATGCTTGATCTTTGTTCTCCTTCCTTTCAATAAATTATGATAAGACAAAAAGCCACGAATTGTAAAAAGTGAAAGTACAAATAAAAAGAGAAAATTCTACTACAAGAATTCACCAGTAACAGAAGAAGACAAAGACAAAAGTTTTCCTGGCTAATGCCCCGTAGAACATTGAATTATATCTACTCACAGTCCATGTAATAATTCACTAAATGTTATGACGATAGGACCAGCATACGAGAAAAAAAATTACGCCGACTGAGATATTCCTTAGAATGAAAAATTTTCATTCGGACGTAATGATTTTAATGCAACTTTGAACTTCTCAGTCCACAAGTTATAACAAGATCACTCTGTACCCTTTCAATATGAAATTTCCAATTCGGTTTTGAAAGTCTCTATCAAGTCGCTTCGAATAGAATAATAATTATTCTGTTCAAATGGCAGAATCACCTCTGTCGACTTTTTGGAATTTGTAAATGTACATGGGCAAACAATGGTCCCAGCTTAATTAGCAGCACTTTGAATCCATCATAGTATATGCCGGTCGATTGTCAAAAAAAAGTTATTGGAAATGAAGCATGAAATAAAATGGATAATTTGCAAATTATCTAAAGGGCATCTGTTATATTCTGGGATAACCTGTATGTACCCATCAGCTTCATGAAATGTAATCCATTTTATTTTTGAGTACCTACATATCAATCCTGCCACCACGTATATGGAACCACCTCATATAAAAATCAGGAAATTCAAAATGAAAAAGTCATGAAATTGGATAAAGCATAAAAATTGAAAAATCCAATTAAAATCTTCGTAGAAATAGACGAGAGAGAAATGCATTGGGACAGGACTGCTTCGAGTGGCGATCTCAGTACCTCTACTTGGTTGACCATCCTGCACTGATGGGGGCCAATAAGTCCGAAACCGGTCTGTAGGTTATCAAGCGTGCCTGCCTCGATGTGAATGAAGAAAGAAATATTTGCGATCTGCATTTACAGTGTGAATCGTTGCAAGGAATACGAGAAGATATAATTCAATGTTCTGCGTGGTATTTGCCAAAAAAGTCTGCTCGTAGTCTGCCTGTCATTCAAACTGTGTTTGTTTTCTAATTGGACAAGACAAGATATAGTTATGGCTTTTTTTTAAATTTTTTATCAGGAAATTTCAGAAGGTTGAATGAGTGAATACTTACTTCATTCCAGAAAACATGAATGATTTGAATTTTTTGTTTCAGTTATTTTTGTCAGATTTGATCATAATCAGTGAATATAAGAGAATTCCAATATATACAGAAATAATCAAGAAACAAGCATATTTTCAGAGTGCTTGGAAGTTTGATGAAAAACGGATGAGAGATTTCAGAAGGATCAGAATTGCCAGTTACACTGTTCACGTATCTGCCATTGTATCAATGATTTCATTGATGTCATTATATGAACAAGAGTGGCAAATGATCTCTATCTTCTTTAAAAACCTAAGGAGCCAGCACAGACTTATATGGAAGATATGTACACTATTAATTCATTTATCATTCGTACCAAATATACCAGTAGTAGTGAATGAGATCATCTATAGATTGAGTCATATAAGATTACAATTTCAAATTTTGAATGACTTCATCCGAAATTTCAATAAAGATGACATTGATGTCGAAAGAATCCACGATTTGTTATATCAAGAAAGCGTTGACAGATTCCTTAGACATTTTTTCAAAATACATGTGAATATTTTAAGGTATGTATAGAATTATTATCGTCGCTATGGATGTAAATAGCTAGAGCTAATCCAATAAACTTGTTTTATTGAGTACAATTATTGCTAAATGGTATTCGATTAATCCAGATGTTTTGTATCTTATGAAATACTCCATAAGCTATAACTACACTGAGGAAAAAGTGGTTATTAAATTGTCCTGTTATGACTGTGTTGATTACTGTCATTCGATTTTTAATAATATTCAGACATGCTACCCATAACAAAAGCACCAACGACGAGTTGTCACAATTAAAGACGTTTTATTGAAAGCATACCAATAACCACCATCGGTCCTCCTGTATTGGTTATAGCATGACAACCTACGGTAATACGAATAATAGTCCATCGAATTACGATAATATGTCATCTAATTACCATTATTAGTGAAACGAATATTCAAATTCGACAGGGTTGCCAGTTCGTGATAAATTTCATCAAACGGGAATTTCGCAGGATACCTATCTCTACTGTTTAATTTGTCTGTTACCAGCATTATCTCATTTTGCATGAATCAAGATTAGTTGAATTATTGGAAAATCATCTATTTCGTGTTTCTTGTGGTTTTGATCCGCGATCTTGGGCTCACCTATATATTTCAAAGGCTTGTATATTTGTTTTCATGTAGAATGAACAAACCGGATATGTACAAATGGTAGTTTGAAATCGGGGTATAGAAAAAAAATCAACAATCATATGATGAGTACGCGTGCAGATAAAACTATGTTAACAAACTGTGGATACATTATACAATAAAGGAAATATTTCAATAGCCATTGGCAACGCTGCGCACGAAGGGCTTTGGACGCCTTTGCCGTTCGGGAATCGCGTCATTGCGACTTAATCAGCCATTAGGGATGGATCGATGTGTTTGTCTTTTATCGTTTTGTTTGGTTTCTTGGTTGTGATAAGTGTCACCGTCGAATATTTTCTTGTTTGTATTGTGATATTCAGGATATAAACAAAACAAGGCTATGGTGAGTACACCAAATTTATTGCGAGCAAGTTCTCGAACGTTTTCGGCATCAAGTCATCAGGAAAAATTTCTGGAAGTGGAGAAATTATGTTTGTTAAATTTTTGAAAAAAAAATGCATCAATCACAGACGCTTAACAATTTTTCATAAACAATTGTTCGGCGTCTGGTGATGTCCTCTTTATGTCTTTCCTTTTGTATAAGTTTTTTACATGTGAGTATATACTTAAAAAAATTCCTAATTCATTAATGATATATTCTGCAAAATTTCAACAAATATAATTTCCTGACAATTACAGATATGTCTCCTGATGATGGCATAATACCATAAACGTTTGAGAATGTGCTCGCAAAAAATTTTGTGTACCTATATAGCCCTGTTTTGTTGATATCCTGAATTATTCAATTACCAACTTGTCCTTACTGGTCCTACCAATTACTGCAATGAAGGGGAAATGAATGACTGTAATAGAATTCGAGAATAACAGGGAATATGCAACTGAATCATAACAATGCAATGTACCCGATTACAGTAATCCAACCCTGCAATCACTTCTATACACCTCAACGAATTACCGTAATTAGACAATGTGATGTATATGAAATAGAAATAATTAGATCACTCAATAACCATTATTAGGTCGTCATAGCAAAGTGAATTGAATAGTAGTTATCAGACAGCTAGGCTGTCCCCTATTTAATTGAAGTTTTTTATGATGGTTACTTGATTTTTAATAACGGTCACTGGATTTCCTTCTCAGTGTACGCTATTTTCATCCAATTCCGAAAAAACAAAATATAAAATGATTATAATATGCAGCAATAAGGTGATAGCCAATATTTTTTCAATTCTCATTATAGTTATTGTTAGGGGTAAGAAGACATTAATCACAAAAATTTTGTAGTCTCAAAATAACAGAAATAAGTGACTTCACTGTGTCAATGTTTCCAAATTATTATAATAGAACACCTCGTACACTTGCTCTCAAGTTACTGTGCTTAAATTTACACGTCATAATGATGATCGTTTCAAGAGGAAGTTAACATTCATTGAAAATTATTGAAATCTGTGTTATGTTTTTTCGAACGGATATGGTTTCATCACGTTAGTATAATCCCGAGAAGGGTTTGAAAATTTATGTCAACTATGAAGGACAAGCTGATGTTGATCCAGTGTATGCCCTATCCATTTCATATTTTTTCAGTCTGAAGAAACAGCTAATGAAAACATGTGCTAGACAAGTATTGGCTTTATTGGCTTGTATGACTTGTGGTTTTTTGGGTATTGGATATTTTATTCTAACAGTGAGTATGATACTTTCATAATATAAATCAAGTTGAATCAAGTATTTTCTATTCTGAAGGGAGTGAGTCCGGAATACAATATCAGGATGGTCCTGAGTCTGTTAGCTTGCGTTTACTGTTACTTGTATGTTGCAATTATGTGTCAGCTAGTGATCAATGAGGTAAACTTACAATTTCTCTCAACATTTTAATGACATCTCATTAGATAAAAACATTGTATGTAGAAGCGATAAGAAATCCTAAGTAATTGAATCTATGATGAGTGAATGTGCAGTAATTAATACCAAGATTCTGATTTAGGTGAGATGATATTTTTTATCAAATCACATAAAGATTAAAATAAGATGTTACAGTCGAATCGAATCGTTGCATCAAAGTGCAGATATATCTATACATTTATTTCTCTGCAGTCGGAAGATACTTTCAATAACCTATTGTTATGTCCATGGGATAGCTGGAATAAGAACAATCGAAAGGTTTACCTAATGCTACTGTTAAATACTACTGAACCAACGTCAATATCGTGTTACGGAACTGTGAAACTCACTCTTCCTTTTTCGGTTAAAGTGAGTACCTACTAAATAATATATCCTTATGTTGATTTTTTCGGACTTGTATACCTTTTTTTTCTTGGCAAAACTATAATATTTTCCGAGATATTTTCTGACATGATTGATGTTATATTTCATAGGTACGACACGGTCATGACTTCTTGAAAATTATTTTTTTTGCTATTTGATGATGTCAGTTTGGCCGAAACTAGTCACCATTTTCATTAAATTTTTATTGAATATCAGTGTGGTTGACCGACTTTGTGCTTGAATAATTAAGATAAACGAAATACAATGGTATGTGGGCTTTGGACAAAAAACAAAATTGAAAGAAAAATTAATGAATCACACAACCAAGAAGGTTTTCTCTTCGTTCTGAAAATAAATATGTTTGTATTGCAGGCGCTTCAGTTCATATATGCTATTCTATGCTATATGACCAACAATGGATCTTTCTCCCGATGATGAGAGGTCGGTTCCTGGGTGACTTGAAGAGTTGATGAAAGCCGACAATTTTTTGCAGTGATGTCTTGATCTTTAACAGACAGAATGAGGAATGTAATGTAATAAATGTGACAATTCGAGTACCTTTAGATATACAACTGTGCACAACTTCACAAAGAATAGTCTCATTCGATGAAATTATTCAATTCCTCGGTCTCTTCTACTTCGCACTAGTGCCACTAGTGGGCGGGTGTGGTAACCCTTGCACTTTGGCCCCTCTATAGTCTAGGCATGCCATGTGTGTAGATTGTCTAGCAATCCCTTCATGAAGGATATACAGCCATACTGCTGGAAATTTCCAGTATTGGTTCTGGTTCAATTGGAGTTGTTTCCGAACCCAACTTTGCTATTTCGTCTGATGTATTCTTTCAAATCATCCATTGGAATTGACAAAAGGTATTTCTATATAGTTCCAAGAGTGAGTTCGTTTGTTTTGGCCAGTGAACTAGAAGTACTACTTAGAACAGCAGTAAACTTCACTCAGTTTATACTTTATATCGACTACCGGGTCTTGCATTTATGCATTAAATCCTCTATCGAATAAATAAGTGAAAATTTAGGAAATAATTATTATTATGCTTCAAATCTGTTGAATTTGATATCAGCATGTTGATTTTTATTACATTCAGTTATGTTTTCGAGAAATATATGGATTTCGATTGAACTTGATTAATTTTTTCTTGTATATGCGCATTTGATGAAGTCAGCAATACTCCGAACATGATATATGTATTCCATGCAGTGTTACTCAACCTTTCAACACTCGCAGCCCACTTTTTGTAATCATTTACATACGCTACCCAAACAAAAGTTTTCTTAGATAACTATTTACAAAAATTAAAACTACACGGCTTTTCTTTGTTTGACCATGCTATCAAGATGTCACAATAATAAGTAACTTGTCTGGCAACACTGTTCGTTCAATAGCCGTCGTTCACGGTAGGTAACTATTTACGAGAAGTGCCGATATGTTTCGAATAAAGTGTAATTTTCAAAAATTGCGAAATGAAAATACACCGGCTGATGGATTGTTTCTTGAATACACCTTTTTGAAAGAGAGAATTATTGGAAGAATTTCAGGATGTATTTTATGAAAGACGACAGAAGAAGAAGAAAAATGTATATACACTTCACGAGATCAGGAAACAGTTTTCTGAAAAAATCCTATTTGAGTTATGAAACCTTCAACATTTATTATCTCTTCGAAAGTGGTTTTTCAGCGGTAGCTTCATTTTTATTTATTTATTTATTAAACAAGTGAGAATGGGCTGAGGTATACAAACCTATAAAGGCCCATTTATACATTGTATATAAGTATAAAAAATATAAAAAGATTTAAAATTACATTCAATGAGATTCATTAGATAAATATATGCATAAAAGTATTCCATAAAAAAAATAAAAATATAGCGAAAAACCGATATTGATAATATATATAAAAAAACAGATGTTATGTTAGACGATCTCGAGGACAATCTATTCGGTTTTTAAAGATTGAAACCGAGGGAGCATTAACTGTTTCTGCATCTAAATTGTTCCATGCCGAGAAGACACGATTGACCAAAAAGTTCTGGCGTTTGGTGGTCTTGAAATGTTCCTTCGTAAGTTTTAAATTATGCCCTCACAATCTAGTGTCAGCATTCATCTGGAACATATTACTAAGAGACGGCAGGAGTCCATGAATAATCCGATATGTTAGGATCAAATCTCCTCGATGTCTTCGGTCGTTGAATGTAGTTGGACATAGCTGATTCAGACGATCTTCGTACGATGGTCTCCTGACACCGAATGACATTCGGGTTGCTCGTTGTTGCACAGATTCCAGCATGTTACGGTCTCTAACCAAATCTGGGATCCAAACTTGTCCTCCATATTCAAGAATTGGTCTAACATAGACTTTGTAGAGGTTGGTAAACGTTTCAGGTGGCGTTTTCGAAAAGATTTTCTTCAGAAGGTATATTTTTGTATTTGCTCGTTTGCATACATTCGAAATATGATGTGTCCATGTCAAATCACTGGTTATGGTAACTCCAAGATCATTGTGATATTCCACTTTCACTAATTGCTCGTCGTTTATAGTATAATTAAGTCTTGGGTTGTTTTTTCCAAGATGAAGTACAACACATTTACCAATATTGAGTGGCAACAACCATTCACAACTCCAGCAAAGCGATTAGGTCATTTTGCAATACTTGGTGCGATCTTGGGTCATTGTAGAGTTTTGTGTCATCGGCGTAGAAAGAACAGATAGATGTGAACACATGTGATAAATCTGAGGTATAACACAAAAACAATAAAGGACCAAGTACGGATCCTTGAGGTACTCCACTCAGTACGGGACATTGATCGGAAAAACAATCATCAATTCTAACACGAAAATGTCTGTTTTCTAGAAAATTCTGAATCCATTTCAGCAGTAGTCCACGTATACCAAAATATTCCAGTTTAAACAATAGTCTTTTCCTAGGCACACAATCGAAAGCTTTAGAGAAATCAAGATATATAATGTCCATAGGAGTATTATTGTCCAATTGTATTGACCAATCATTCACGCACTTCAATAAGTTTGTTGTAACTGATCGATTCGGAACAAACCCATGTTGTTGATCAGGAATTATTTTATGATGTAACAGGAATGTTTTCAAGTCATCACTTATTATTGATTCCATAATTTTGCAAACAATGGAGGTGAGACTAATTGGTCTATAGTTGCTTGGGTTGAGCTTGTCACCCTTTTTGAATATGGGTGTTACAGATGCTATCTTCCAGCTATTTGGTACACATCGAAAACAAAATATAGATCGCAACTCAACATTGAGCTGGAACTGAGAGATGGATATTTCGAATATATCGCCTTCCTTTGAAAAGCTCTGCTGTATGAGACCAAGGTATGAGACAGGAGCAAGCAAGCCACTGATTCCATTTCAATCATAAATGTATTTTTTCTATTTTGGTTGTATAATAAAGTCATTGTGCAACGCAAATGCGTGTCGAAATAGCATCTAACTAACCTAACCTAACGAGTATATCGATATAGGGAGCAGTTACGACAGAAATCTCAGATATTATACTCGAAATAGAATTAATCTCATGACTAGTAGGCTCAAATTCACATATTATAATATGAAGAACTGAATTCCCTCATTCTCAGTAATCAACATTGAGAAAACTACCCATATATTCATATGGTTTTCGGTTCACACTTTTCAAAACTACCGGAAGAGTTACGAATGACATTCTGTGAATGAAATGAAAATTGAAAAGTTGAGGCGGGTGGTTCAAAATACTCTCAACTGTGATAATAACCATGAAATTGAAATGGAAAATAAATTATTGAATTTGGATAGAATAGGTAAGTTTTGCAGGAAACTTTTATTGCACAGTGATGATGTTTGAAAACACAATAATTTGAAGTTATAGTGACACGTATTCAATAACTGAATCCTGAATTTCATCAGTGGAAATAATATCCAAGAAAGAATGAAATAACTACGTACGGATATACCTATACTGGATAAACAAGTTTATGATCGGTTTTTAACTAATCTGAAGTTGAAAAGAGAACTGATCAAATAAATAACATTACATAATTCGAGAGTTCTAACCGACTGTCATTTTTTCTGCAGGTGTTTCTAGTTTCACGTTTGATTTTTTTTGTTTCGGCCAGTTGTATTATTTGAACTGAAACAACATAGTCCAATGGACTCCGTTTATACTTATACCCCACCGTGTCTTGCGTGTCTTGCGAATGAATTGTATATGAAATTTTAAGGATTGTTCGACAGTTATCAATAGTTCTACCAATTATGAAATCACTGAGGTCATCATAAAAAACGGAGATTTCAATTTTATTCCTGATATGCAAAATGCGTGATCAATCAAAAAAAATCAAAACATCTATTATCACCTTGTTCGATGAGCTCCTTGAAAAAGTTCATTCCAATTTTAACTTAGCTACTTTTCGAAAAATATAACTAGAGATCTTTTTGATTTTTAAAAATGCGGAGGATTTTTGAAGAAACAGAAAATCACTCAGTATATCTGAGAGCCTAGGTTGATGAAAATGTTCATAAACAATCACAAATACAGATTTTTTTGAATATTTTCGTATTTCTCATTTCTCCAATGTGCCTCTCCTGTCTTTAGCTATTAGGCCTTTTTATGAAGTTCACATCCATGATTCAAGTGTGAACAAATTCTTGAGAAACATTGTTTACGAGGAAATATACAATGACATTAAGAGCATATTTCATTTCATACATTAAAAATTTGCTGAAATAAAGCTTATAGAATATTGACACGTATCTATTTGTTATCTTTTCAGCATTTTCTTCCATCATACTCATCATGGTTAAAATAAAGGCATAATAATGTATAGTATCATGTGATTGGATAATCTATTAAGTGTTCTATTTTACAGTTCTATTTTCGAGAAATATGGATGGATCCAATGGTGTTAAATTCCAATGAAAATTTCGAGAAGGCAGCTACGTAAAATAATTTATATTGATTTTTGATCCCTAATTTTTCTCTTCTTGTATATATGCATCTGATGAAGTCATCAATACTCCGAACATAAAATATGTATTCCATGATGTTCTTAATTACAGTGGTATAAGAGGGATTCAAGAACTTCATTATGATATTTGTGTCGTAATCACTCGCAGCAGAGATCACACCTTCACTTGTTTAGTGATATTTTTCAAAGGTACGAAAGAAATAAGTTAAGGTATTCGATAATCAACAGTTTCTATCAATCATAACTCAAGTGAAGAAAAACAAAAATAAACTTTGTTAGACTAACTAGTGACTATTTAGATCATAGAAAATGAGAAAATATAAGTTGTCTTTTATGAATATAATAAAGTATACAGTAATCAATGAAATGTATAAGAAAAAACGCTAGGATACGACATTTCATCAACAATATTATCCATTTAGAATCAGTACCGCACACAATTTCGATCAAAAAATGATTCGACATTTTGTTCTGACAGCGGAGCGTTATTCTTCTATGATACTCACATAGTATCTTCTTCAACATTAACATATCAATGAATATGTGAATAAACTTATTATCATTTGATTAGAATTCTCAGATAGATTCTGTGTAGATTTTGTTTGAAATATATAGTGAGTCATTCAATAGATATTCCAAATTTTCTAACAAAGATTATAAGAAGAGAAAGTGAAGATAATAAGTTCGTCATTTACAGATATACATTATAGTACATCCCATAGTGATTGAAAATATATAAAATGGATTTTGACATCAAAATTGGAATGGAAGGTAAGTTGTTTTTTTTCATTAAATGGTTCCAAACAAATACCTCTTGTATGGGTTGAAATGATTTGAAGATCTTGAGACGCGAAAAGTTGTCAGTTATGAAACAAATAGCTAATTCATTTCAAATTATTTGTCAATCAAAGAGCACGATTTTTTTTTTGTTTTCTTCGATAGTGGATGAAGAAGGTACAGCAATAAAATATCCAACAAATTGTGAAACTGTGATTTGAAATTTCATATATTCATTCATGTTTTCGGAAAAAAAGTATATCGAACAAAAAGGCATGATTCAGGAGTACTCGCACGATATCATCGAATACCCCAGATACATTGATTGTTCAGACTATTCATTCAATTTTCTGTTCGTTTCGGTCGCTCGTATGTAAAACGGGAATACCGTCATCTAGTGTGTATAACTATATACACAGCATAACATCATAATCGAATACAACCGAGATACTATCCATTCAACCTTCTGTTCGATTCGGTTGCTCGTATGTATAACGAAAGAACAGTAACCTGGTGAGTATTTCTATATGAACTTCATCACGATATAATCGAATACAACTCAGATACAATGATCATTCCGTCTATCCATCCAACCTCCTGTTCGATTGGATCGCTCGTACGTATAACGCAAGAACAGTCACCTGGTGAGTATTACTATATAAACATCACCACGATATAATCGAATACAACTCAGTTACAATTATCGTTCCGTCTAACCATCCAACCTTATGTTCGATTCAGACGCTCGTATGTGTAACGAAAGAACCGTTACATGGTAGGTGTAACTAAATATACAGCATAACGATATAATCGGAGACAACCCAGATACAATGATTCGAAGATATCTAAAATTATATTTCACTCATGTCGTCTTAGTTTCAAATGAATACCGATGTATCTCCATGTTTAGTGGTTGGTAGTTCCTCCTCTGATAAAGGAAATATCAACATCCACAAGGACCTGTTTCAGTACCAACTCTGTTTCTGCTACACATCTCTACGATATTTCAGCAACGATCTCCTGTCCCGTCCACACCTTTGAGGTAGACTACAGAGGCTCACACTTTTCATTGTCAGGCTCGAGACCTGTGAAAGTCCTTTTGATCAGTATCCAAACTTTAGAAATAGTGCTGTGTCTATATCCTCTTTGATCATAATGCGAATAATTTGTTGTTTCAAGATTGTTATAGCGGTTTTCAATTTGTGTAGTCACTAGCATGTGAAAAATTATATATTTTTTTAGATGGCGTCTCGATTGTAAATTTATTATAGGTATTAGAGTGTACAGGTATTATCATTTCCACGCTATCATCACCATTCTCAACAAACTTTTTCATTTTCAGATGATCCATTCATGTGTATCAACCACTTGTTCAGATTTCAGAAGTTGATTACTATAAATTCCGCAGTTCATATATTATATTACATGATTAACATGATTCATTTCTCTTACGAAGCGACAAGACATGAGGATTGTAGAGAGTTTATCTATAAGTATTTCAGTCTCAATGGTGTGCTGCTAGTGGTAAGAGATCATCGATTTTTCTTAAGATAGTCCATCAGGCAATATTAACATCGAATATACTGAGAGCAATTATAAGATTGAAACAATTTTTGCGGGTATATTTTGTTTCGCAAGGGAAACTTGAAATGCAGAGTTGTTCACTGCAAAAATAAAATTTGATTAAACACATAGAAATATAAATTAACATTCAAACGGACCCATAAATATTATACAGGGTATGCCAGGATATCCAAAGTATGCAGCCCGAGCGTCTGTAAGAGACTGGATTCGGGAAAAACATAAGAATCTCTGTGGGAAAAGATTCCAGGGAATATACATGGGAAATATCAAGGAATCATGTCACAGACGAACTGCATATCTGCTAAACATGAACTGAGAGCAGATAAAAACTGTCATAGGACTCACGACTGGCCACATGATGGAATCAGTTATGTATTATTTTTATTTGGTAAAGGTACCTATATATTTTTATCAGAAGAATGTGCATTTGTTTTTTAATCACCAAAATTGAAACTAAGGAGTGTTTACGTAGACTGAGATCTTTTAGACAATAAATTGTATCACTTTCAATTGAACGTAATTAATGACATTTCATTATTTGACCCAAGTTTTCAGACAACATATTCAGAAGGGATAAAGTTATTACACTATTTAACTTCCTTTTCACCCGAAACCCATATAATTCAGTTCGAAAAGTGTATTTGAGTTGTTTGGAATAACATATTTATTTTGATTCATCAGAACTATATTCATCATAATATATTCCAGCCTTGCAAAATATTTTTAAAAATCACAAAGGGCATCCGTTATATCCTGGGATACCCTGTATAAGCGTAGCTTGATGAAACGTCTATATTCATTTCGTTCTTCATATACATTTCAAACCTCCCACCAATCTCATAGCATTGAGTCCATAGAACAAGATCAAAGTCATTAGATGAGCACAGAAAGAACAAAGATTAGAAATTTGGTGCCAGATTTTGCGAGAATAAAGTTGTTCTAACGAAAAAGGGAATCATCTACTTTGAAGGGGTTTCAATAAATGAAATCGAGAATATAATACGAGAAAATAGAAACTTACTTTTGTTGTACAGGTACACAGTAAATCTGTGCAGATACATTTTGTGTGTCAAAGTATTATTCAAATGAAATAATAAATTATTGTGTCATTGAAAAAATTATTTGAGGGAATTAATTATTATTATTTGTTCCAGTTATTTTCGTCAGATTTGATGATAATCTGTGAATATAAGAGAATTCCAATATATACAAAAATAATCAAGGAACGAGCATATTCCCAGAGTTTTTGGAGATTCGATGAAAAACGGGTGAAAATGTTCAGAAAAACTAGAATTATTTGTTACACTATTCACGTATTCATGATTGTGACAGTGATTTCTATGATCCCAATATATGAACATGAATGGCAATTGATCTCTTACTTCTATAAAAACTTGAAGAGCCAGCACGTACTGATATGGAAGATATTGAATATATTTCTTTTTTTAACATTCGTACCAAACTTACCAGTGGTATTCAATGAGATTATCTATCGATCGAGCCATATAATATTACAGTTCCAAATTCTGAATGACTTCATCCGAAATTTCAATGAAGATGATATTGATGATGTCGAAAAAATCCACGATTCATTATATCAAGAAAGCGTGAACAAATTACTTCGACATTTAATCGAAATACACGTGAATATTTTAAGGTTTGTATGATTCTTTTATAATATATCAATAACTCCCCTAATACAGGGTGTCCCTAAAAGGTGCGGAAAAAAGCTACCACAACTACCTGAGGCGTAAAACTGACGATCTAACTCAACTTACCCCAGTCCAAAAGTGGATGATTTCAGAGATACAGAGCGTCAAAAGTTCAATTTGATTTTCATTTTATATAAATATTTTTTTTAATAACTGGTGTATTGTCACAATATTCGGCTTGCGGGGTTTTTCGGGGTGAGAAATTAGAATTTGCTATCATTTTTATTGTAAAGTTGAGAGGGCTCCACCTGCGGAACCTTGCACACATTTAAAACGAAATAACTTTTTTGAGCCACCCCATATTTAATTTTTAAATGAAAATTCGGATTGTCCAACGTCTTTTAAATAAAAAAGGTATACGTGGTAAGAGTTGATTTGAGCAGCTGTTTTTGAGATATCTGGATTTCAAGAAAAAAATATTTATAAAAAATGAAAACGAAATTGAACTTTTGACACTCTGTATCTCTGAAATCATCCACTTTAGGACTGAGGTAAGTTGAGTTAGATCGTCATATTTACGCCTCAGGAACTTGTGGTAGCTTTTTTCCGCACCTTTTAGGGACACCCTGTATAATCAATTATTATCATCGCATTGGATATGAATAGAGCTAATCCACTGAAAACTAGTTTTATTGAGAACAATTGCTAAAGTAGTATAGGTTTATCCATCTCACAACATATCATATCTTCAGAATGGTATTCGATTTATCCAGATATTTTTGGCTATACCAGTAAATATACTGCAAGAAAACGGGCTCATTTTGACCACTTTTCCCATGTTAATCTCCATAAGAAATTCTAAGGTTCATTCTGGCAATTTTTGGCCAATTCAAGGTCAAACGCCGCGAGAGCTCTAACCGCAGAAACTGATAAGGCGGCTTCAGATATCTTCAGAGGTCTTCAGTCCCGTGACAAAAATTGCGACGCACGTTCCACGCACGCTTCACGCACGCTTCACGCACGCTTCACGCACGCTTCACGCACGCTTTACGCACGTTTCACGAGTATTTCACGTTTTTGTCACGGGACTGAAGACCTCTGAAGATATCTTGCAGTATATTTACTTATACCTATACAAAATATCTCATAAAAAACACCACAAGCTTCAACTTTACAATTTTTATTCGATTTCAGATTCATTGCAAACCCCGCTAATGGACAAGTTGAACAATGTTTTATCAGTTATTTCTTTCTTTCTCATAAATTTTATTTTTGTTTCTGTTATTAAATTTACTGTAATATTTTATATCGCTCCATTCGTTCTCCATGGCTAACTGTAAATAGGTTGAAATGAAAAAAAGAAGATTTAGAGACAGTATTTTCGAGATTTACCTACAAGAATAGGTATCGCAGGCCTAGTTGAAACTCTCGTTTAACGGTTATAATGGAATCATCTGTTCATCTGCTTTATCAAACCTATTTTTCAATAAATAAATTATCATTATCATCATGATTTTCCATTGGATGGTTTTATAGCGTGAGGATTTTGAAAAGGGTTTGAAATGACAATTCAACTACATACGTGATGGACAAGCCTTTAATGAAATTGATTCAAAGAATTATTGTTTAACCAATTCAAATTTCAGCCTGAGGAAACAGCTGATCAGAACTAGTGCTTTACCCATATTGACATTAGTGTCTTCTATGGCTTGTTGTTTTTTTGGTTCCTGGATATTCTTTATTAACAGTGAGTATTTATGACAATTTTATGATTTGTATTAAGTTGAATCAAGTATTTTTATGTCGCAGGGAGTGAGTCCAGAATACAATTTCAGGATACTCATGTGTCTGGTTTTTTGTATATGCTGTTCGGCGTTTATTGTAACCATGTGTCAGCTAATAATCGATGAGGTAAATTCACAATTTCTTTCAACAGTCTGATCAATAAGTTTCATCAAATAAAATTGCTAAATGTGAAAGCGATTATAGGATATGTGGTGTCTATTTATTGTGTCTCTCCTACACTCGATGTAGAGGGTTAAATGAAACAACTATTTCCTATTTGTCCACCCTCACTTTGTCACGGTCTGATATCAACTGCCACATTCATCAATGCTATCTTCAACGTGACTCAGTGAATGCGAATATCTTTATTCATTATATAATCCAATACACTACAGGATAGTAATTATATATCTGACGACTGAATGAGCAATAATCAATAATTGGAAACCTAGAAGGCAAGTCATCAAATTAGTAGGTTGGAATAATGAGAAAGAAATATTGTAGTACAATCAATAATCGTTTTCTTCTTGCAATCATTTCAAAATCGAACTCAACGAAGTGCATATTCATCTCAAAACGAAAGAAAATTAAGAAATGATTTGATCATGGAAAATTCGAAACAACCTTTCAACAATTCAACACTTTATAAAAAGTTTACAACCCAAAACACCTCAATACGTGTTTCGCTATGTCAGCATCTTCAGAAAATAAAAACTGACAGCGTGACAATGCTGGAAGTGAAAAATCGAAGGAAGCAGAATAAGAAGAAGAAGTTATATTCTTGAATAAGATGGAAAGTAAATAGAATTATACTGAAAGTGAAACAACCCATGTGATAAAAGTACCTGACCTCTCCCAAAATTCATTCGCTGGCTTTTGTATCCAAATAAACATTATCATTGCATCTTATTGAATCGTTGCAATATGAGAATCCTCGATTGATACCTCTGTGCAGATATATTTATCTATTATTAGTTTACTAGTTTGATAATTTAACTTAAAACACAATTCACACAATTGTACCAAAAAGCAATACATTTGCTACGTTAACTGTTCTCATCTTCACACCGAAGTGACTCGCTTCTTCTTACGTGATGATGACGCCTCATTTTAATGATGACTCAGGTGATTCATCACCTCGTTACAGGTTTTCATCTCAATACGGGGTGTTCTTAGAAAACTGTCGCTAACACTATACTTCTATTTCTTTGCAGTCGGAAGACACTCACAATAACCTATATGATTGTCCATGGCATAGCTGGAATAAGGAGAATCGGATACTTTATTTGATGCTGCTGATGAATACTTCTGAACCAACGTACATATCGTGTTACGGCACTGCAAAAATCACTTTTCCTTTTTTAGTGAAAGTGAGTACCTATACTAATGAATTGAAGGACTGCATAATTATGTCATTATAATATGCTTAGTGCCTGTTGCATAAATGTTCATCAAGTCTGGTATAAGGCTGGTGTTGCCATTCTTTACCTACAACAGAGATGGATAGATATTGACTGGTGTATTCACTTCCCAAATCTCTTGATTTTACTTCGATAAAACTAGTTACCATTGCCATTTAATGTTCATTGATAATTATAATTGCGGTCGACCGAACTTGAGTGTACATTTAGCTTCCTGGGCCACTTTTAGAATGCATTATTATCAACACAAGTTAAATGTTGATTCATGTGATATACATACAAAGGATCCTGATGAGTAAACGAGATACAGAATCATCGCTGGTTTTTCCTTCTTTTCTAAATATAAATTTATTTTGATTTCAGGCGTTCCGGTTCACCTATGCTATTCTATGCTATATGACCAACAATGGATCTTTTTCCCGGTGAATTTTGAGCAAAAGGAAAATAAATACTTAGGCACAATCTTCATATACCTACTGGCACACTTGATATCAGAATGTTTTTGCAGCACATGGTAAAAACAATAATGATTTTATTGATAAGTTCACAAATCAACACAAATGAAGACTTAGTGAGTATCACTTGTGAGAAAGTTGAATTGGACTCCTGAAAAAACTGTCTGGGTCTCTTTCGAAGGTTGCTCTTAACAACAAAAAGTCCATCTTCAAGGAGATGAAATGAATATTTTTCTGAGGGTTAGAGCCAAGCAACGTTACCTATATCCTTCAATCTTAAATCTATAGATTGTGCAGCAAAAAATAGATATTGTTTTTATATTTCATAGGAGATCAAAAAAGGTATGAACGTCATATTTATTATATTTATGCAGCTTTTCATGCCAAAATGTGTGCATTCACAACTGAAGTTGACATATCGGAGCCATTTCTTTTATTATTGCATCTATATATGGATACTTTGCATTCACAGTGTGTCTTCAGAAGAGATCTATCGATTTTTGAAGATTTTAGGTCGTAACCTGGTAACTACCTCTGAGTGAATTGAAGAATTTATTAACGGCATATTCTGCATCGTAAGGACCATGAGGATACACCATCATATCTCACCTAATAATGGATGTAATGTTATAATGTATATCACTTCTAGTACTTTTAGATGGACCACTGTGCACAACTTCACATAACTGATTTGATAAAACAAATTATTCAACTATCGCAGTGACACATGTCATTAAATACCATAAGAAAGTATGAGAAGACGAAGCTTGTCAGTTCAAGGTCAAGGTTTCGAACATATACATAATTTGTGAACTAAAGTAGGCACCTATACCGATACTGTCGAAATATACTTCATTTTCAAGACAATGGATCTCATTGACTAGGCATGACATATAAAAAATATATAAAAACATATGAAATAAATTTGCAACTGCTTGTTCAGTAATCGAATGATATAGAGCTACCATATAAGTACTCACCAAAGTCAGAGGTCTCGAAGAAGGCTTGTGGGGTATGATGAATTAATGAAAGATCTGTTGTTTCTTTGCAAATGTATCTTTATCTCATGTATTCTGTCATATAAATCATGGTGCTTTATTGAGCAGACTATGGTGAAACTTGTGAAATATTCAATGTCATATAACACCTTCACTGATAACAAATCTCTTAAGGAGTGTTAATATGCAAGGAATCAGATTTACATATTCGCCATTATAAGATTGAACCAGAGGAAAACAAATAAGAACACAAGAAAAAAAAGATCACTTTCGAACTAGTTGAAAGAAGACAAGATAATATGATATGGAAATTGATACGATTGTCAAGAGCTTGATCCTGTCAATGGAGAAAAACCCAGCTGCAGATAAATCTGGAGATAGTTGTTCGCAGTACCATGATAAATGAAGAATCTCATCACGTAGCTCGCATTCGGACATGTCTTCCTGGATAAGATAACAGTTTACAATGTAGTCATCGAAGCATTTCTTTAGACTGTGATATGATTCAATTAGTAAGATGAAAGCCATCTGAAAATCAAAAATAAAAATATAATATTCGTTTAAAGATGGAAAACGGTTCCCCACTGAATTCAACACTTCGAAATATCTTCAATTTCAATTGACTGTTCGATGGCCATCAAGTTCTCTTGAACTAAAAAATTATCATAAACTACGCAACACTAATTACGTCGCACCCCGAAATTTTGCCACTGTTTAAATTTGAATAGCTTTTTTCTGATTTGAACAATTTGAATTCTGTTTGCACTGTTCGCTAGCTCAGTCCTTCAGCTATGATCTCGTACTTCTTCGATACATGAGGTTATTTCCATAAACTTGCTACAGGATGTTTTTTGGAACTGTGCAAAATTTCGAAATTTTCTAAAGGATCCCAAATGAAGAAAAACAGTTTTTTTTCAACTTTAACAGCAGAGGCATGAAGATTATCTCATTACCTTTGGCCATTTCCAAAATTGTCTTCTTATCACTTTTCTTTACAGAGTGATTTCAAAAAATCAATTTTTTGGTTTTGCAGTCATAGCTTTATTCCTCTTCAACCGATTTTCAAAACCTCAGGATCATTTTGAAGCTGAAACGTTAGATGAACATCAGACATGAAGATTAGACTTGACTAAAAATGAATATTAGAGATCAAGGGTTTCTGTAAAGGTGACCCAAATCTAAATCCCCCTCGAAATCCCGATTAAAAAAGAAAAATATCCAAAACTTTGTTTGATCGAAACGAAAATATCACCACCAAAAATACTGATGAAAAATTTTTTGCCCCCTCCCCCCCAAAATTTTTTTGCGGGTAAAATTTTTGCTGGTCGAACGGTTAGATATATCGGTGAACATATTTCACCTGACCCCCACATAGGGATCGGATATTGAAAACAAAATTCTTTCTCCCCCCTTGCCCCCTTGGGGTACTTTGGGTACGGATGAAGGGGAAGGAGATTTTTGTGATTTTTTTACATATAATTTTCGTGAGTTTCGTACAAAACTACTAAGAATAGCCCAAGCTCGAGTTCTCCAAGCATCATAGTTTGATGTACAGGGCGAAACAAAGTTATTTTTCAGAATCGAGACAAGCGGTACCCATAGCTGTGTTCAGCGGAAAAAGTTGATCGAAAAGATAACAAAATTTGTTTCATATGCGTACGTATAACATTTTTATATGGGGTCCAAAAAATTAAATTCTTTGAAAAAAATCCAGAACATGATGGAAAACTTTGTATATTTATTCATTTATTTATTTATTTATTCACGGATTCACCATTAGAAACAATATAGATGACAAATTATAACAGAGAAACTACTATCAACAATAATATTAGTCTAACCGTATATCACTAATAGATTTTTTTGTATAGGGGAGGGTTTTGTATGGGAGGGGGTTTTTTTATAGGGGGTGAGAAGGTTACCCTGAAATTTTGTTGTATTCAGAATTTTTTTTTATTTTGAATTTTTTTATGAAGTCTTATATCTTCAGAAA
Organism: Chrysomela aeneicollis; assembly: GCA_029955515.1. Lineage (NCBI taxonomy): Eukaryota > Metazoa > Arthropoda > Insecta > Coleoptera > Chrysomelidae > Chrysomela > Chrysomela aeneicollis. The sequence goes on from JARUHQ010000001.1 coordinate 32,682,569, forward strand.
AGAAAGACCTACGAATAGTTTTTTCTGTCCTGGTCTTTATTTTCACGAGAACGTAATTTTCAACCTGTCTTGTCAATCACTCATTATGATTTTTGTTACGTTGGTTACGGACCATGCATTTTTTTGAGCTGATTTTTTTTCTAGAACATGGCGTTTCATTTAGGTTTTCTCACGCACAAATTTTGACTACTGAAAGAAAAAAAGATCTGGATGTGTCCAGAATGGAAGATCCTTCCGAAAACAAGTTGATTTTCATTTAATTCTCCTCCCAGGCGGGATTTACAGAGTGTTTCAGATTTGGGTCACCTTTGAGGAAACCCTCGATTCTGAATGTTCATTTTAAGTTAATTCTGATCTTTAAATCATTTCATATGAGGTTTCAGCTTCGAAATGAGCCTGAGATTTTGAAAATCGGTTGAAGAGGAAAAAAGTTATGACTGCAAAACCAAAAAATTGATTTTTTGAATCACTCTGTAAAGAAAAGTGATAAGAAGACAATTTTGGAAATGGCCAAAGGTAATGAGATAATCTTCATGCCTATGCTGTTAAAGTTGAATAAAAACTGTTTTTCTTCATTTGGGATCCTTTTGAAAATTTCGAAATTTTGCACAGTTCCAAAAAACATCCTGTAGCAATTTTATGAAAATAACCTTATATATCGAAGAAGTACGAGATTATAGCTGAAGGACTGAGCTAGCGAACAGTGCAACCAGAATTCAAATTGTTCAAAGAAGAAAAAAGTTATTCAAATTTAAACAGGGGCAAAATTTCGGGGTGCGACGTAATTAGTGTTGCGTAGTTTATTTGTGGAAATATGTGGAATACTCAATTCAATTTATTCTCTCCAACATATTGGATACTCAGATCATTAATTTGATTGATTTTTTGTATAAATATGTGGCAAGAAGTAAATGATGATGCATACCAGAAATGATAGCCAATCAGAAGATGCTTGAATTAATGGTTCCCATTTATCACCAGTGAAACACAGTATTGCATAGTCGATGGAGTTTATGAACAAAAATGTCGTCATCGATACTATCGCAATCATTGGCCAACCAAATATTCTCTGCACCAGTCCAACGCAATGATAAAGCCTAGTAAATTCCTTCATCGTCAACTTCACTATGGACATCCGTTCAGCTTCATGGCGATCTCTTCTTGCGATTGATATCAATGCTCCATCAATGATATGAAGCCTTCTAGCAATCATGCGATTGATTTTGGTTATCATCATGCACATCGCCATGTTATGAAGAAACGACAGTGATATTGGTATGATCACTTCTGGTTTCAAATCACTCTCACCACTGCTGAAAATATAGATCCTCCTCAAAATTACCCCTCCTGAGGATATTACTATAATCCATGAGCATATTGAGAAAACAGTATCCTTGCCCAAAGTTTGATGTTGCTTAGTTTCGTGCTCAACAAACTCGTTCAGCAGTCTGGGCCAATTGTTTCTTTGTAGTATTGTAACTGTGAGACATACCATCGACATTACTGAAATATCGAAGAAAAAGTGGGCAATTTGCATCGCATTATTCTTCTTCAGCGGGTCAATTCCGAATAAATCACTAGTGATCGAATACATCCTCGCAGCTGCGAATGTTGTTATCAAAATCACATTATATATTGACGACAAGAAAACTTTACACTTGCTGACGTTATTTGAGAAATAAAATGGACATATTCCAAACCACCTACCAATGATTAGATAGTTGTTCAAAGAATCAAAATCGCTGTATTTAGAATTTCTTTGACAACGAAACATCGTTTCTAACTTCAGAATCAATACTCACACTGATGTAATATGCTATGGTCGATTGCTAGCATTTGCTCTGAATGAAAGCCATCAAGATCCAGAACCGGACAGTCGATAAGAAGTCATTTTAAGAATTCCATAATGGCATTGAATCTTTCTACATCCTACATAAATGAATGGAAAAAAGATTACAATATCAGTTTTCAAAATATTCTTTCAGATTTTGGCTGATTTTTATTGTACCTAATTATCATAATATGAACCACTGTCTCCAAAAGCTCGAGATCACGAATATTATATTCCTCATTTTCAGGTGTTATCAAGAATTGTAAAATCACTATAGTGTAATGGCTTAGATGAAATTGGAGCATCAGTTTTATGAAATGTTTGAGCGCGAATTATAGGTTTATAAATTATAAATGAACTGAGTACGGACCTGCAGAGGGAATGATGCATTACATTATACATCTAGCTCAACCTATAATAAAATTTATCCATTTTTCATCTGTCAGATTTTGATGGTTCGAATAATAGATGGACAGTTTAACATTATTCGTCGATATTTACTAAGAAAAATATTTTCCTGAATAGATTAGAAATAGGAAGAGTAATTTCAACACAGAACAGTGATATACATACTGAAATGTAATATATCAAGAACGAATAGAGAGAAATGTATCTCGAGCAAGTATTCAATGATTACGTATTCAACCACTCAGGTCTTAGACTATTATTCTTGCAAATATGAAATAAATTTTTCGAATTTTCAAAAATAATGTTTACATCTGATAGGCGTTCAACGCCGGTGTTTCACCGGGATCGGTTTTGGTACCATCTTCTCCTGTCCCGTCCACAGCTTTGCGGATGATGATACACTTCATACCGCCTTCTCCTCTAAAGCCATCCAATCATTTGAATCAGTCCGAGAAAAAATTATCATTCATTTAGATCGATGATTCTTCAAATATTACGTTACTTTGAGCAATTTTGAGGCTGCGTTCATTGTATGGTTCAGATTACCAATTGTAAATCTCAAGCAAAGAAAATTCGTAAAATGAAATGAGACTGAAATCTAATATGAAACTCCAGTTTATAGCGACATCTGCCGATAAGTTACTATACATGCCACTGAAAGATCAATAAATCATAGCATGGGAGAAACAGGATTTTCTCGATTTGGTAATACAATGTAATGATGTTGAAAAGGTAGTTAACATTATCGATGTCGCTCACAACGTATCACTTCGAGTGTGGATGTCATTGTGTTTCTCAGATGATCACAACTCCTCTTAGATAGATGTCGCACTATGATGGATACATATTAAACTGTGAATAAAAACAGATTCTCAGATTTTATTTTTGATTGAAAGAAACGACTTACGATGTGGGGATGTGTCAATTCACACACGATATGTTGTAGCAACTTGTACAGGGTGGGAAACCAAGTTGTTTTATTAAACGCAGGGCCGGATTAACCCTATCTGGTCCCCTAGGCAATGCAATTCTCAGGTCCCCTTTCCTTTACCGTTTTCTTACTTTTCAAAATATATTTTTTCCATTACGAAAGTCAAGTCGATCAGATCGACTCCTGCTTTTTGCTTTCATTGAATGAAATGATTTTGATCACAAAAATATTTTCACAACAAAAGAAAATATTTTTGTGAAGTAGGTACAATATGAGTTTAAATAGCAATTCTTGTAACTTTTTAGATACAAAATCGTTAGAATCATCTTGGAAGTTGACCTTTTTCAACACATCATTTTCAATCGCCATTATCGACAATGAAGCAGTTGCCTAATCCGCCTTATGGATAATCCGGCTCTGATTAAACGTCACTTATTCCATAGATTAAATACTCCAATTCTGTTCTGGACTATAGATTTTATTTTTTCAGCTTTTGAGGCAAACTAAAATCGCATTCCTACCTACCACTAGACCTGTCAGGAGCGTTATTATAATAATATCCTATATTGTTGAATTTGTCGAATACTTCAAATTATTCCAGTCAACTACTACCATTGTTTCTTCCACAAACTAAAATTTCATCAAAAATCACTGGATGATTGATAGCTGAGATATATTTAATATTTCTTCATTTTGATTCAATTCGAACTCATTCTTTTGTCGCTACGAGTCACTGAAGTAGGAAAAACTTTTTTATTGTGCGATTCGAATTAAAAAAGTTCTCGACAATAAAAACATATTCTGAATTGGAATTCAAATTTAATTAACGTAGAGCCCGGTTGAAAGCTCAAAGACTTTACAATCGGAATAAAACAAAATGTAGGTATAGCTAGTTTTTTATCAAATTCAGAGGAAATCGATATCACGAATGAAATACAAGGTGGATTGAAATTATTCATGTGAATCGTTTATTTTTTCCTACAAAAAAATGGAATACAAACTGTGACACAATCAAAGTTGTCATTAGTTACACTATAACTACATGGTTATTCTCAGAAAAATAGTAATACATTTTTTTTCCTAGTTATGGATTCTAGCGTAGGATAAATATCAAGCCTTTGGAAACTTTCATTCTGCGACAAAACAAAAACAAATATAATATAAATAATTATTATGCACCCTGAAACGGATTTTGAAATCGATCTGAAGCTGGGTATGGTGGTTTTCTATAATCTTTTATGTAGTAATAATCCATATATTATGCATATAGAAGAAAAACAGTAGAAGAGAAATAATATAATGTATACACAGTGAGCCAAATCAAATTGAGAAATTATTCTTCTTCCGTTAGAACCGGAGCTGTCAGTCGATCGTTATCATGAATATGTAACGAATATAAAAGTAAATATGAGGTCAATGCTATAATAGTCTTTGAAATATCATTCATGACATCACTTGTTGATATTTCTAACCGATTGTACATGAAAAGCGTATATATATCATGCAATATTAGTGTTACAATTCAACACGTACTCTTTAATTATATAGGAATATTTCTATGGATGTCATAATTGTCATTTCATTTCAAGAACATGTGGAAGGAATCTTCCCTTTTTTCCTAATCTTTTCATAGTTCTCATAGCAGAAGAGTTGAGTTGGGTCAAAATATGTAATCACACTTCTTTCGAAGAATATTCTTTGAATTGTGAAGCATAACTAAACCTAATACATTACTTAACCTAAATAAAATACATATTTACACGGTAATTGCCGCCTTGGAAAATAAAAAACCGAGCCCTATTGGCCACAATATTTTGCCTTCGATAGATAAATTGAAGCTATTTCATGTCCTGAACCCACATGCAAATTCTTGATGTTCCAGAACCATTCTAATGTTACCCGAATAGTTACAACCACAAGTTCTATATTTGCAAGGTATCTCGACTTTGTCTGAAATTTCTTCCAAATCGAAATGTCTACCATTGTTATCGAACGTATTATCGCACAACGAGCATTTAGATACCCCCTGTACACATATAGAGCAAATCTTATGTCCAGCTTTGCATGCGAAAATGCGACCCCACATGTGTCCCTTGCAGACAGGGCACTGCAAGATTTTGCAAATCAGTTTCTCATTGTTACGTGTGAAGAAATCATCACTGATCCGCCTGTTGCTGAGGCCATTTCCTTCATGAACAATTATTGAACAATGGAAATCGTTCGTTTTCAAACTCCTCTGAGCTGCGCGATAATTTATTCTGATTGTGGAACTGGGAGTTGGACAATCATCTGGATAGTGTTCTGAATATTTGTGATGTCTTTTCCCACACTTTTTCCGCAAGCACAGACTGCAATGCTCCCTTTCATCAAAACAAATTACTTTACCTTCATACGTCAAAGAGACATCAAATGAGAACTTCTGCCGCAATGTAATTGTGAATTTGTAGTTGAGATCAGAAGAGAAGCAGAACGCAGACACATGAATCTCTTCGTTTTTTTCTCCGCTGTTCCACCTGATAAGAAACGGCAACTCGTCTTTGTACAGCATGAAACAAGTCTTTTGGCCAAATTTCAGTTCGTGGTAGACGTTTCCATAGCGAATATTGTTTCTGTGGCTGGCTTCGAAGTGTTCTCTCAGTTCCTCTACCGTTGGGGACTTGTTGCAAATCGAATTCAGTGGACAATCGATTCTTCTTTGGGGACAAGCTTGTTCATGAGCCTCCACATTGTCCCCATCTAGGATTTCGCCACATGTTTCGAAGCTGCAAGGGAAGGAGAAGTGTCTCGTCAGATTTTCGAAGGCAGCATTTCTCTGGTTTATTTGCGTTTTTATATCGGCGCATCTTCCACATTTCTGAAGGTGACCGTCCTCAGATATTATGGAGATTGGTGTGACGGACAAGTAGTAACCACATAATGCGCACCTCGACTCGCCAAGTATTTCTTGTAGAACATATGATGGTGGCGATTGAGTAATACTCATAGACGAGTCTGAAAATTGAATTATTTGTTATGTGGATACCTCTTCTACAATAGATCTCCTGATTTTTTCAAAATTCTACGAAAAATTTCTCAAGCATCCATTTCATCATACAGATACTAACTACTGATGTAAGAGAAAATCTAATATTCTTTCAAAATTGTCGTTCTTTCATCAAAGGCAAGACACTTTTTGTGAACTTGACCCTTTTCTTCGATATCGAAATATATTTTGATCTTATTTGACATCGAAAGTACAATATTCCATAATAATAATAATACCCTGCACTGTAAACATTTAATCTAACAAGGTTTGATTTATGATGAAAGATCATGTCATGATTATCATATACCTATCAGAAGGTTTTCAAGACTTTTCTCTGGGATTCTAATGATGATTCGAAAAAAATACTGATATTTATAGCATCTCTAACCCCAGTTTCAGCGTTTCAAGAATGAAACAACTCATTTTATACGGTTGAGAATAAAAAACAATAAATAATCGTTTTTTTTATTTATGCAAGAGCGATTGAAACCATGAAAACATAAGTCGGGTGAGTCTCTGTTGATTTTGTGAGTATTTCACAAACGCGGTTGTATTGTGCATAGTAGGTAGAACTTCTATTTGAATTTGACAATACGATGGGATGCCACAATATTACCCCATCCTACTGTCATTATTACTCGATTCATCACAGTAATGAATGTCATTAACTGTTGAAAATCGAGTAAGCAATGGGTGATTTACTTGATAGTTCTAGATAAAAGATTTTAACATTTTGTTTTCTTCCTATTTGTGATTCGATAGTAATATTTGTATTAATATATACAGTGGAAAATAAGGGAACGAAAAATATTTTTATTTCAGAATAACAAGTTTTAAATCAGTGAAAAAATCTGTAAAATTCAAAAAGTCGTTGCGAAATCTATATCTAACGCTGATCAACAATTCTATTCAAATCTATCCCCATTGCAAGCGTAAAATGTGGTAGTCCATTTTCACAACATTACATTAACATCCTGTATAACAGGAACAAAAATCAACTTGTTTGTGCCTTTCTCTATCGTTCTCGTTGTCTAACCCTGTATAATAGAGATAATCACGAGTTATTATATTATTCTAACCTGATGGTCTCAATAATCTCAACTAGTCGAATCATATAATCTTCAAAACAAAAAAATGAAAATGAATTCGAATTAGTCATGCAAAAATGAATGAATGAAGTTTCATTCATCTCAAAACGCCATGCTAGTTCCGTAATTCGGATAACACTGCTTTGGTTGTCGAATTATACGATTAAACACAGGTATCAACAAGTAGTTTTCAATTCTCCAAAATCGACTTATAGAGGTACGAAAAATAACTCACCATTGAGTTCGATTTGATTCATCATGATCCAAATGAATTAAATAGACAATGGACGATTTATCACTCGCTATCCTCAATATCGAATAATCCTTGTCCTTTTTCTGATATGAAAGGTGCTGAAAACCTAGTTGATATACCAAATTAGAATGTAAGTACCCGAATTCAATAGTATATCGAAACATTTCGATAATATTGTCATAATGGATCATCGATGAATTGATAGAAATCGTGGTTGACTTCACCTGTAAGAAATCTAGCCAGTGCTCGAGTCAATGTCAAAAACAAGTGCAGAAATTGTGACAGCTTAGCAATATCTTCGGCATACCAACAAGAACATTATGTCAGTAAATACAACATGCCACTATTGGATTCATAAACCGGATTCAAAATGAGCGGTAAGTGGTATGGTTTTTGTTTAGGACATGGGTGCCGATTCTAAAGGGGTAGCGAAATTCTAACCCCCTTTGAGATATTATATAAGAGTGAGCAATCAGAATCAGAACATAATATTGGTGACACATAAAATAACATGGAATTCGATGAAGTAAATAAATAAATTGTAAAGGTTAAAGTAAGGTTATCACTATACAGATAGTCATTGATAATTGGGAAGGAGCTGTGAGGTTGTCCTCAAAGTAAGGATTCTGTCAAATCATTACATATATTTTGAAGCAGAAGTTCTTTCACTTGCTTGGAGTATTTAAAGCCCCCTTCCAATTTGCTGATGGTAAGTCAAATGTGCTTGAAAAGTTTCTTGCATTCAATTTTATCGAATCATCTATTTGTGTTGTTGAAGGTGTAGAAATATAGATTGCATAGACTTATTAAGACATAATGTGTTTTTTCCACTCACATCAGGTTTCTAGGATGAAAAAATCAAGAAGGCCAGAATTGCTTGTGTTTTGGATAGAGATCTACAACAATTTTGCATCTAGCCCTCTTTCGGAGAAATTTGATTAAAAAAATAGGGATGGTTCCAATGAATTTCAGAATAATTTCATAAACAAATAACCGATGTGATTATATAAACTTTCAAGCTTTCATCAATATGTATAACTAATCCCAAAAGATTGCTACGGCAATCTCAAACATTATTGAATCGGAGATATAGCAGGTCACCAAGAAATGTTACTTACCTATTCAGAGAAATGGGTCTGAAAATTGCTGGAATATTAAGATTATCTTTTTTGAAAAATGGTGCCTATTATATCTATTTAAGAGAATCCTTATTTTTCGTTTCCGATAAAATACCATTCATTCTATTCGCAGTATGATTCACCACCCTGATGAGAATTCATATTTTAGTCATTTATTCAATTGAATTACGAGTTGCAAAACTACTAATAAGCGCCCTACGTAAATCAACCTGTATATAAACTATTGAAATATGTATTGTGAATGTTAAAAATATTTGTATTATTTTAGGATTCTGATAATGTGGCGCCTATGGCAACCAAAAATAAAAAACAACCTGATGCCCAGGTTTAAGTAAAAAATTTCTCATTCAGGCTGCATGCTAGATCAATCACAACTGAAGTTGTAAACTAATAAATATCGAGAAGGTCAAAATGGATCGATTTATAGAGGATATCAAAATTATGTTTCAAATATTGAAAGATATGGTGAAACATAGTAATAAAATCATCAATGTGGAGTCTGAACATCGATCAATTATTATTTCGGAGACTAACAGTAAATGTGGATAGAGAATGGTGAAACAGCTCTTCAATTGTTTCTGAGAAAAACTTGTAGACCATTTTGAGAATCGTAGTAATCTTTCCACTACTTGAATGCGGAGAAGATTTCTGGTTGCCTATATATTTCTGTGTTTCTCATCTGACGAACGTGAATTGATATTAAAACCACCACCATAGTAAATCTGGAATAATCATTGATATTTTGACTATTCTCAGTCTTTTTTCTCCTAGAACAGATGACTCTGATGAAGACATGACATATGAACAGTTTCACCAACACTAGGTTGTATGGCGCCATCCCTGATCAAGGATGGTAAACTAGAGAAGGATATATGGTTCATTCAAGCGATTTTTTCGGCCAAAAGGCGTGGCTTCCGAAGGCGCGCGATGACGTAGTCAACGGCCCTGAATTCAAAATTATTAATGCTGAATATCACTAAATGGGCATTAAAAGTAATTTTACTGTGATTTACCTTTTTAAAATCGATACATATTGATTATTGTTGGTTATTGTTATCATACCCACTGAACATGCAATGTTACAAAATATTGCTTCAATATTATTTGCGGCTTGCTCCCATAATATAGCATGACAATATTGCATAACGCTTCTTGTGATGTTATATTCCCAATCATAACAGAAAAACCTACTATCAAATGATCTGCAAATTACAAAAGTAACTTTTGATCGAGTTTCAATTGCAATATTGTCTCAACTATAGAAGTTCGTTACATTAGCAACATTCTATGAAAAATCTATGAACAATTTTATAGAAAGTTATAAATTCAATATTTGATTTCATATCATTTGTAATATTGCCTAAACCTTGTAACTTCATTACATTTGTAACATTACATGAACCATCCATCAACAACTGCATTGCAAGTTACAAAAGTAACTTTTGATCAAGTTTCAATTGCAATATTGTCTCAACTATAAAAGTTCAATATATTCGCAACATTCTATGAACAATCTATAAACAATTTTATAGCAAGTTATGAATTTAATTTTTGATTCAATTTCATTTGTAATATTGCCTAAACCTTGTAACTTCATTACATTTTCACTCGTGTTGTACCGGGTGGAATCGGTTCGATTATCGGAGGATCATTGCATCATTGCATCAGACTCATCAGAGATCAAGCATCAGTCTCATCGACAGTCAGCCATTGTTGTTTCGTCAAGTTCTTTGTTCTTTGTGTAACGGTTTGCAATTCACAGGACTAATGCACAGGTTTCCTTTCAACTGACATATTGGAGTGAGTGATAAAATGCACTCTCATCACTCTCATCACATGCATAAGATGCATTTTTTTATCGTGATATTGAATGTGAGGTTTTTAGAAACAGAATCATCGTAAGATATTTTCGCAAATGTCAATAAAATGTTTACGTGAAGTTGTATAGTCGTTTTGATAAAATCAAAGAATAGAAAAGAAAAGGTGATTGCCATATACTCAGAGGTCAATAATGATTAGATCAAGTTACTGATTTTATTATTATCGACATATTTCATCTGTAGTTTTTTGTTTCAGTTTTCCTACTGAATATTGGACTGCCACTTCAAGAAGTATTTTGTGGATGTTAATTTTAGTTTATCACTTATTTTATTTTTTGTGTATTTTGCGTTCATTTCGTGAATTATATGTTTTATGTTTGAAATTTGTTCTTTTATTCTCAATATTTCAATATGCTTCACACATACTTTTCTATTGAGTAGTCACTGCCATATTGCAACAAGGTGGTAGTAGGAATATTCAATATGTAATCTTCATATACATCACATGTTATATTGCAGTAACCTTACTGAAAACATTACATTCAAAATATAAAAAAAATAAATTTTATTCAATTTATATGTAATGTTGCAGGAACCTTGCTAGAATGTGTTATCAAGAAATATTGAATTTGTTATATTAGGGAAGGTCCGTTTCAGCGGTTGCTGCAATCTTGCAGTAAGGTAGCGACAAACATTACAACCTTGCATTGTTGGGTTGCTGTAATATTGAACAAATATTACATTGCTCAGTGGGTATATCTTCAAATATTAGTAATTTTTGTGAACCAAAACTCCTTGATTCACAAAAATTCCTGAATGTCCACCCAGAAAATAATACATGAGATAATTCAAAACAGGGAATATACCTATTCCATAAATAGGTGAGTACCTAAAACCTACCTTGAAAACAATTTCATATTGAAAATAGAGAAATTTCAATGAAGAATTCATAGGTACTGATGAATGATGCATGTAATTTTTGTGTGCATATATATTATTCAATGCACAGCAGGTTATTTGAAGTTCATATATTTTGTGTATATATCGATATACCTATATACCTATTTTATCAAGTTTAACAATTATCAATGAATGGTGAATATAAAATACATTTTTTAATTTGAATTATGGGTACGCTTACATTATAAATATAATAGGTATATGAATATATTGACATTAATTTCGATTTTCTTATTAGCTGACTATTCTCTTCATTTATACATCGGACTCTACTATAGATGCAATCCAGGTTGTTTCTTTTATTTGCAAGTTTAACAATTATCAATGAATGGTGAATATAAAATACATTTTTTAATTTGAATTATGGGTACGCTTACATTATAAATATAATAGGTATATGAATATATTGACATCAATTTCGATTTTCTTATTAGCTGACTATTCTCTTCATTTATACATCGGACTCTACTATAGATGCAATCCAGGTTGTTTCTTTTATTTGCAGGTTTTTATATCCTCATTATAGCTCGAAGTATACAAAATTCCTGAATCTGATTACATGGAACATCATAAAATAATGAAAATAGGTACTCCTTTTTCATAACACATTTTCATCTACCCATTTTGTAGATCTCTTTCTTAAATTTGGTTGGACAAATCACAGCTCTGATGTATGACTTGTATCAGGATTCACAACATCTGCATGTTCACAACTTATCCACCTTTTCCAAAAAGTATCCCAAACAAAATCAGTGCCTTTTGGAAATGTGTGGTAAATAATACTGGAATCCTCTTGGTTTTTGTCCAAAAATAGCAAATCTGCTACTTGGCATACTGGTTATCAGATGGAAATGATTTCATAAACACTACACACTGTTCAATGGAGGTGATGTGATAATTCATTAATATTTATCCACACTACTAAATCTTCTTACTGTGTAATTTGTTTATATCTACACTTATTGAAGAACTCTCTTTAAAAAAACAATTTGTACATCCACAATCCACAGTATGAATATCGAAACATAAATGTAAACAAAGCTTGAGGGCCGCCAGTGACGTCACGAACGCTTGTTCGATGTGCCAACATTGCGTCTTATGGCAATGAACCATCCTTCTCTAGTTTACCATCCTTGATCCCTGATAACTTCAGGAGACATTATTACGAGACATTATTTGAAATCAAGTAGGCAAGAGTCTAATTTTTTCAGTGCTCGTTAATATAAATCTGTTTCACCATCATATCCACAGCTGATTTACATGAAACTCGAAGAATATTTAGAAATCACCCTCTATATGTTGAGAAATCACCCTCTATACGTATGTAATAAAAACTCTGGAAAATATTTCTTGGAGTTTTAATACTGATTGAGTGTCAAATTTTCCCCAAGACTCCGAAGAACATGTTTCCACACTTTTTTGTGGGTCCAATATCTGCACAATACAAGTACGTCAAGTCTACTTTGTTATTATATTGTTGAAGTAAGTTATGCTGAGCAGCCTCAATACAATTGATTAGATATTGTTTCTTATCAGTACATGATATTCTATTGTCCATGCATTATTAATGAACAACTTGCTGTATGGGGTAGATATCAGATAAAAAAACTACACTACTAATGATCTTGGTGACAGCGGGTTACATCATCCACAACTTACTACTGAATAGTACGACTTGCGTAACAGAACTTACCATTTTTCACATTTGAGTTAACGCACCATCTCATATTTATCGATTAATGTCAATACGCACTACTGCATTCCTGGTTGCGTGATTACCTGGTTGGCGATAACAAAAAAATGGGACATTTGTGTACGTATGTGGTTTGAAATATCAATGAAATTGTTTTAGCAAACGAAGAATATTCAGTAATTCACATCTGAAATGGTAGAAAAAGTTTCCATATTACCTGAAATATTGAAATAGACAGTAATATCGAATCGACATCACCTGAAATTATAAACACCGCTCAAGTTATATGACTTTCCATGAAATTAAATATTTATGGTCGTAAACATGTCACTTTCCACACTTTTTATGTAATAAACTTACTATTACTCTGAAACAAGCGAGAAAACAACGAAGGTTTTTTTATTGACCCCATTCAATCTTCAAATTTCTTCAGTTCAAATGAGATTCATGAATTCAAATAATCGAATTTACTCAATATGCACAAATATTTCAAGTACAACACTCATATCCATCAAAGCTTATGAATTGATCGATCGACCGAAAAAATAACTCACAAAAAAAAAACTTCGAATGAAAATGGCAACAAAACTTTATGACTTATCCTATTTTGCATACGCACCACAAAAAATGAAATACATTTCGAAAGTAATAAACGAGATATATTATTCCCACGGCTGTATAGCGCAAATGGACGTGGGAACTATATACCAAACAAAGCAGCGCATAAATCTGGACTCTGATGTATGAAACAGTTTTCTGGGCAGCTTTCCCTTGTGAAATTGCCAACCTCATCACGTCTCTCTGGTAGCGCTAATAAATTTTTGCCCCACTCGCTGGGTTGTAATGAAAACGTTTTTGGGGGATAACGAGCAGATTCTATGTGCAAGCGTTGAGGACGCAATACAAGACATGAGAGGTCAGATGCGGAAGTTGCAAGTTGGTCTAGTTACGACTAACTCTAGCCGTCTGGAAAATTGCATCTTTATTTTCCCCCTCGATCTCTTCTGATTACAGAAACACCAGCTATATGATTTTTCCGCATCAGATTAGATGCTGTTTCTTCAACATCATCTATATAATTGATACTTCATCCACTATGTTCAACTCCATAATATATTTTCAGTATCGAATAAAAACAAGAACAATCCATCTAATCAAACATTGTTGTTTTCTATAATCGTGATTTATAAAATAATCTATATGATATCGACATAGTGACTTATCAAAAACGCAGGAAAATTGGAAAGAAAGCCAAAGATATCAGTTTTTTAAATACTATGTGGAAGAAATTTATTTCTGAAATATACAGAACAACTGAAATAAATTATTCGTAAGGGCTCTGGAATCGAGATTCTTCGTCAGTGCATATCTGATACCTCTTAATAGATATTCTGATTTGAGTGTGGGAGGAATAGTATATTACACAACAAGTGTGGAAAGTGACATATTCCACACGAGTAGTCGTTTAGCACGAGCCGCGTAGCGGTGAATGCGGAAACGTAACGAGTGAAGGAAATGCACTTTCCAACGAGTTTTGTACACTTTTTTTCCTACGACTCCGAATACTTTCATTTCGCGGGAGGTCTTGTCAAAAATGTAACTTGAGCGGTCTCTAGAATTTCAGGTGGTTTTGATTCAATATCAAGTACTGTTTATTTCCATATTCAAGATGATATTTGAATACTTCTCCGACAATTCCTCATTATGTGAATTACTGATTGATTGAGTTAGTTTAGTTTGGACAAATTTTATTGATATTGACACCAGCGTACATAAACAAACTTGACACCATACGCCTGCTAGCGCCAGTAATCACGCAACCAGGAATACAGAACCATATAGAAGTATGTATGTAGTGCGCAAGCGCGTACGAGTTACTCAAGTTAGTGCGTCCTTGACTAACATCTGTGATACCAAAGAATCTTCTCTTTGGTGATACTGTGATATCAAACTGATGCAAGCAGCAAGCCGCGCAAAAAACTATAGCCGTACTCTTTTGAATTATCTTACCCTCTGTCATCAACATCGAAATAGTTCCAGCAAAGAGCATAGGTTCCAGTTTTAAAGTGAATTCAGAGGTTATGTAGAAATTAATAGATAAAGAATTCTCGGTATAATTCAAAACGAGACAGAAATTTCAATAAATAATATGAATTTGATTTGAGAACGCTTATATTGACAGTGAGTACCTTCACAATATACCTAATTATTTCTATCAATTCAGGCGACCGTTGTGATATTTTTCATATCAACACTTGTGCTTTTTTTCTTTCAAATAAACAATACCATGGTGATATGAGCTACTTTCTGAATAACAAAACAGTGTGATTATTGACGTTTTCATAGATGGTCGCAGGAAAATGTCATTTATTCGCAAAGACCACCTAGATCATAATTTTTTTAGTTATTTTTATATTATATTATTCACTTTAATATTTGCAAGTATAAAAGGAAACTACCTGCTGTTCATATACATTGGAGATTATCACATCACTTATAACTCCCATTTGATGAGTCTTATTCCATAAACTGAAATTGATATCACCCTATGCCACTTTCTATTGAACTTTCTTCTGTATTAATCACTTCATGTAATGATTAATAGCACGAGTACGTGCTAATTTTGTCTACATTGGTGACAAAAGTATGCTGAAATTGACAATTTTAGCATACCTTCAACATAGTTGACGAGTCCGTTCTAATTTTGCCTACATTAGTACGAGCATTAGTGACAATAGGTTTGCTAAAATTGGTGACACCCCTTCCATACCTTTCTGGCTGCTACTTTTTTCAGAGTTGTATCTGGGGATAATTATCATAAGTGATATTGTTTTATTATCCCATCAGATTAATGAACCCCAATTATTTCGAACGGTTCTGTAATCATATGGTAATGAAACCAACATATTAACTAGTGTGAGGAAATTGATTCATACTTTTTTATGATCTACCAAGTCTGATACTATTTTGATCAGACTTGCAAACATTGCAATATCTGACCATTGGGTGATCAATACCAATTGGGAGTAATCTTTGTTGAAAAATAAACAGACATCATGATATCTCTGAGGTATCATCAATAACACTCAGTGAATGGATATATCGAGAATTTATCAGGGTTAGGATGTTTGTTTCTGGAGTTTCAAACTCATCCATTATGTTCACTGCTATATTGTGAGTTTACTATCAGTCGACAATCCAGACAATCAAGATTTCGAATATGTTTCATTTTCGAATGGTGGTGAAATGAAGGGATAGTGGATTTATTATTTATCTGGTGAAAATGACTTGAAAAAACCGATGATGGAAACTGGAGACCAATGTCAAGAACAGCTTTATTACTAGATAACTAACTCGATGTTCCTCATTCACTACTTGCAATCAGCGGAAATTTAGTTGAAATTCAAGAATGTCGCAATGTAAACAATGCACATGATGACGTCACCAACCTCATTTCCAGAATTGACCAAAACTAAAACTTGTAACTATGTCATAGGTCCATTTCCTTTTTCAGCCACCAATTAAAACCTCATTAATTTCACTTCGATGTAGTGTCAGTAGCTGCTTTTTTCATACATCCACTGTAATAATTCGCATAAATGGTAGTTCTGAAATTTTGAGCTTTGAGTTTGCTGAAGAATACAAGGTGTCCCCTCTCAATTGGAAAAAACTTCTGGGGCATATTGAGGAACCATAGACAAGCAGTTTGAGATAAGAGACTGATGTCCGGAAGTGCATGGTTTTCAAAATACAGGGTGTCAAAGTTTTTTTCAAAAAACTTTTTTTTATTAATATTTCAAAGACACGTTAACCGATTTTCTTGAAATTTGCTAGTGATGTAAGCTTTAATAAGACGCTCAGTTAGGACTAATTAAATGTTAATTATGACTTCCAGTGGCGCCCCGGGGGACAGTGTCACGAATAAAAATGACAAAAAATGTACGCTGCTGACTTTTTTTAAAAATTTTATATATTTTTTAGAAAGCTCAGTTAAAAAAACAACTTTTTTGTCACTTGATATTTTTTCGTATCTCTCTCCGTTTTCGAGAAAAAATTTTTATTAAAAACTTTATTGAAAGGTTCATTATTATTAGAAAGAAAAACAAGGAGGCTTTTTTACAAATAATTTATTATTAATTAGTGGAGCAAATGCTCAAAGTGTCCACCATGCATTTCGATGCATTTTCTGCACCTGTCGAGCCAGGATTCGCGCACCCGAGCAAACACGCCTGGATTGTTCGCGATAAATTCCGCTGCCACCACAACTCTAGCAACTAGGTCCTCCATGGTCGGCACAGGAGTTGCATAGATCAACCGTTCCATTTCGCCCCAAAGAAAAAAGTCCAGGGGGGCCAAGTCCGGCGACCTTGCTGGCCAAGGGACGGGACCACCTCTACCAATCCACCTGTTGTTGTAGGTTTGGTCGAGGTAACCTCTCACGGTGCGCGCAAAATGCGCTTGACAACCATCGTGTTGGAACCAGGCCTCTCTACGCAACTGGAGGGGTACATCTTCCAGCAGCTCGGGCAGAATATCTCGCAAAAAAACTAGATAGTTATTCCCGTTGAGGTGATCAGGTAGAACGTACGGCCCAATCAAATGGTCGCCAAGAATACCTGCCCAAACATTAACACCAAACTTCTGCTTATATCCTCTGATGTGCGTAGCATGGGGATTTTGTTCGCTCCACTCGTGGTTATTACGAGGATTGAATGTCCCCTCGCGCGAAAATCCTTTTTCATCGCTCGTGAAGATTATACTTAAAAAATCAGCGTTTTCATCCGCTTGACGGAGCAACCACTCGCAGAACTCGAGCCGCCGAGGAGCGTCGTCAGGCAGTAGATGCTGCACCTTTTGCAGTTTAAATGGATAGAGATCGTGGATTTTCAATACTCGATGGACAGTATTTTTGCTGCAATCAAGTTGCGACGCAATCAGACGAGTGCTAGTGTTGGGCTCATTCTGAATGCGTGCCATGACTTCATCCTCAACGGCATCTCTGATCGGAAACTGCCTTGCAAATTCTCGAATAGGCTGCAAAGATAACAAAGCCTCTTAGATTGGCTGTAAAACAGAAACGCGCAAGAAAAAACAACAGAAAGTTGCCATTTCTGCAATACTTATACCACGAATGAGCCGGTCTCCCGTAGATTTTGATGAATTTTGATAAAAATCTTATGGTTTGGCAATTCACGATTTGGGAACCGCTGCCCGTACAACCATTGTGCTAACAAAGAATTACCCCGCGCTTCCCCATACAAGAGATGCATATCTGCAAGCTCGGCTAATTCAAACCGATTCATTTTTGCAATTAGTGTAACGTTTGAAGATAATTAAGTACTTAGAAACTGACACTTCTACTAAAGTTTGACATGTTTATGTATATACCATGACAACATTGTTTTGTTTTAGATTTTCAGATAATGAACCTTTCAATAAAGTTTTTAATAAAATTTTTTTCTCGAAAACGGAGAGAGATACGAAAAAATATCAAGTGACAAAAAAGTTGTATTTTTAACTGAGCTTTCTAAAAAATATATAAAATTTTCAAAAAAAGTCAGCAGCGTACATTTTTTGTCATTTTTATTCGTGACACTGTCCCCCGGGGCGCCACTGGAAGTCATAATTAACATTTAATTAGTGCTAACTTAGCGTCTTATTAAAGCTTACATCACTAGCAAATTTCAAGAACATCGGTTGACGGGTCTTTGAAATATTAATAAAAAAAAGTTTTTTGAAAAAAACTTTGACACCTTGTATTTTGAAAACCATGCACTTCCGGACATCAGTCTCTCATCTCAAACTGCTTGTCTATGGTTCCTCAATATGCCCCAGAAGTTTTTTCCAATTGAGAGGGGACACCCTGTATAAAAGCATCAGGCTTGCATTAAGTTAACCCAAATTATCCTGACAAATACCTTATTGAAACTAGCAATATACTCAGATGATCTTAGAATTTATGACTCCTTTCCTATCAGATAATTCATTTTCTCCATTCAAAAGTGCCAAAGTTCTCCACCTTATCAACGGAAGGATGAATGTCAAAATACTATACATTATGAAAGCTTCTATAGCCAAGACAATCTAGCAGATGATTGATGATAGCATTGGTAGCCGTCGACTTAGGAAAAATATAGCTGAGGATTTGGTGAACCTAGCTATATGACCACTTACTTCTTTCATGCATGCGTTCGCCTCGTATAATCATTACTTCAAGACCACTGAATGTATATGGGGATCATTATGGGCAATTCCAAGTAGTATTCTCTCAATGAATTCGGAACGTAAAATCCGGGAATTTGTCGTTTTTCAGTTATCGGGAAAGCATTACATTTTGTCTTGCATTTCTCCAGTAGCGATTATTTCTTTTCCCGATAACGTGTGGTCAGGACACCCATATAATGTGGGAAAATGCTGCAGACATGTTGGTCCACAAGAATTGGAAGGAGAAGTGTCACACATAAAGTTCGCGACATATGGAAGTTTGTTTTATTAATAGATATAAAGAAAATTTCACTCACCAGTTAGTTTGTTCTTGAAAAATGAGTAAAATACAGCATCTTTACTTTTTTCATGTGCTACTCTAAACCTGTCAAATTTGACATTTTTTTCTAAAATCCTCAAAAAATCAGTTTTTTTTTCGAAATTTCGAAATATGCCAGAGAAATAGTTGCTCAGTTTCCAAATGTATACATTTGTTCCAAATTTGGACTCTCTACTGTCACTTCGACTTTTTCCATTTTTTTTTGTTTTTCGAATCTTTCGCTCTATCGATTCGAACGAAACATGATTCAAATTTCATAATTTTGATGAATATGAGACTTCAATATCATATCTTGCCCAGGAAATACCCACATTGGCCTGTTACCAGAAAATAAAAAAAATGCATCTCCAGAAATTCGTCTTTGTTGTTGCAAAGTTCATCTAGTTTTTTCATTTCTTTGTTAAACTGATGTGGATTTTCAATGTATGGACGTTGATATGTCAGTAATCGAATAAACGAATTTCTCTTCATTCTTATTACACTCGTATTTATTTTTTTAATAGATTTTTATCCAGTTTCATTATTTTTCTAACCAATAATTCAGTTACAAACAAACCCGAAATATCATATACTTTTCTGTAAACTAAACAATGACCTACAGTTTCATAACTATTCAAAAAACTTTCGTTCTTGCAATTTGTAGTAGACATGATATAAAATTTCGTGATTTTAAACAATACAAGGCTAATGCAACATCTCGGGATGGAAATAGTAGTTAAATCGAAATAAAATGTTCACTTAGTAGTAGTCGAAGTGACAGTAGAGAGTCCAAATCTGGAACAAATGTATAAAATTGGAAACGGAGCAACATTTTTCTCTGGCATTTTTTGAAATTTCAAAAAAAACTGATTTTTTGAGGATTTTCGAAAAAATTTCAAATTTTAAAGGTTTAGAGTAGCACATGAAAAAAGAAAAGATGCTGTATTTCACTTATTTTTCAAGCACAAACTAACTGGGAAGTCAAATTTTCTTTATATCTACTAATAAAAAAAACTTCCATATGTCGCGAACTATATGTGTGACACTGTATAATTCCGATCAAAAAACAAAATTTTGATGGATAATAACGATTTATAATCAAGGAAATGCATCACCTTGTATTGAATGATTGCATCCTGAACAAAAGTTGTTGAAGGAAATTTATTCAGAAGAAAAGCGCAGTCAGGCTTCTTTACTGCATAATAATGACGCCACTCATCTACGAACAATATAACAAGAACAAGTCTACGAAACTACGATCAAATTAATCCTGAAGTGATGTGCTTGCGTCGTATATTAGTGAATGTTTCCTCTGTTGATTCCAGAACTAGAAATTGCTTCAGTTGATGGTGAATATAATTCCTGATCCAAAGTTGTGTACTTAACTGGGAAACAAATTATTCTAAATCAACCTGTGGATTCAGAATTTTGAGAATACACAAGATGACTTGAAGTATAAAATGTACGTCTGCATTTCGATTGATATTGAATCGACTCTGTTCAAAGACTCACAGTTTTGAAGGCAACTGAGAGATTTATGATGAATGTGTATTTATTTTATCACATTGTTGCAATGTTGTATCTACCCAATAGAACCGGAATTACATCACAGGGTCAATATTGAAGATGTAAGAACCTAGACCGTTTTCGACAGGGCCGGATTATCCACAAGGCGGATTAGGCAACTGCCTAGGGGCCCCGCACCGACTAGGGGCCCACGGGGGCATAATTGATGTTGAACGCACCAAGAAAAAAAACGTTTCATTCGGTTTTATTCGTGACAATTCCGATTATTAACATCCGGTAACATCAACATAGAAAAAATGATGGATGCGGGGACAGATAACATTGTTTGGATTGATTTTTGATAATATGGCACAATCAACTTTTCCGAATGTAATAAGCATTGCAAATATATAGAAGTCTGATGATATCAAACGCCACAGGCGAACGAAATTTTTCAAAATAAAATTTATAAAAACTGTCTTCTTTCAGCAATATCACAGAACCGTTTAAATTCATTGTGGAAAATGGCGATTGAAAATGATGTGTTGAAAAAGGTCAACTTCCAAGATGATTTTAACGATTTTTTATCTGAAAAGTTACAAGAATTACCTACTTCACAAAAATATTTCTTTGGTTGTGAAAATATTTTTGTGATCAAAATATTTCATTCAATGACAGCAAAAAGCAGGAGGCGATCTGATCGACTCGACTTTTGTGATAGAAAAAAAATATTTTGAAAAGTGAGAAAACGGTAATGGAAAGGGGCCCCGATAATAACATTGCCTAGGAACCCCGATAGGGTTAATCCGGCCCTGTTTTTCGGCGGAGTATCCATGAATAAGTTGAATATAGTTTATGCATTGTTATCATTATGGAACAGACGAATCATTTTGAATTTGCCATCGTCACTAGGAACTATATTTCCCCTCAAATTCGAGTTAATAGATGTTTGACAGATTGGTAACAACCTTCGTATGTGTTACAGTTGAATACCTACTGCAATCTGGTGACATCAAACTCGAATATATCGTGAACGACTGAATCGAACCCCAAAATCTATATACTTTTAGAATCTGTAAAGGAAACTTTTACGTTCATTCTAGAAATATATATATATAAGGCTTGCATAAATTTTACTCCAATCATTCCAAACTACAATAATTCACAATAGCTGCTCAAAGTGTTCTCCATTAACTGCCACACATGAGTATAAGTTAGTCTCGAAACGTCTGAGGTTTTGGAGCATTTCTGGAGTTATTTGACGACATTCGTACCTTTGAATAAATTTTTTTTTCCGCAAGAGGGCGCCAAAATGAAAAGTTACGAAGCGAACACGCACATGGCTGAATTCCTTTTCAAATTACCTTTTCAGTGATGTGTCACACTTAGTACTTTCCCTATTTGAATTGTATGGGTGATAGTGACCAAGGGGAGGAGAGAGAGGTATGACAGTTGAGGTTATGGTAGAAAGATGTCCTCCTTGGTTTACAAATCGACGTGTTTTTGCATTTTTTTCACATGTGTCTATAAGATATTCGATCTGTTTCGTTTTCGGTGCCGCACCCTGTATATATATATTTTATCTGCTGATTGGTGATTCAAAACAAGCACAAACATCCCACCATGTCAGATGCCATCTTATCTTATCGACCACAATTTTTTTATTCCGACTGCGAATTTTATTATACCTACCCGACGCCATTATATACTATTAATTGAATGCATTTGGCTGTTCAGCCAAGAGTCTCTTGATTCCAGGCCCAATTAAAGCAGAGTTTGTGTGTCATACGTGACATGCTTAAACGGTGTCGACAACAGAGTGTAGGTTGACTGAGTTAGGAATAATAATAAAAATAATATAATAAAAATAATAATAATAATAATAATAATAATAAAATAATAATAAAAATAACAAGAAAATTTTTAATTTCGCCAAAGGAAATATTTTGTTTTCAAATGAGGCGCATTATAATGAAATTCTCACTCATAATACCACTTCAAATATATCAATTATTACAGGAAATATTTTCGACAAAAAGAATATTCTGAAAATTTTCTACAAAATATAAGTGTTGGAGAAAAAAATGTACAGTTTTCAATTGAAGCTAGAGTGGTATCCGATAAGAAAATTTCACACCGAAATATTATTGAACAAGTGATTAGTTGACCGGGCGGCTGTGTATAAAGAGTATTATTTCTGTTATATTTACCGTGAGTTCCGTTAAACAAGATTATTGTGAATCAATAATTCAGTCCATCATTATTTACCGATACCATCTTAAATAATACTGACAGAAAAGTCTGTTCCACTGAGGTAAAGTTGGTATAAATATATGTACACTGAGTGCGCACCAGTTTCACTAATGGAAAAATAAAAATGTGTAAGTCATTCAACCCATGACCGTCAAAAAATTCCCAATATTATAACATGCTCCTTCCCCAAAGAAAGAGAGAAAAAAATCCGGTAATCGTTCTAGTTGCTATGGAAACGATACAAAATATAAACTTCTGATTGTTCGAAAATGTTAGGTGTGAATTTTTCATTAAAATGAGTGTCTCATTATAATGAGATACCCATACTTATATCAAACCATTGGTCAGTAGTGCTGCACTTTTTGCCCCTGAAATTAACCAGTAACACACTAACATATTTCGCGATAATCCGCATTGTGCATATTTCTCAAGGATCGGCTTTACCCGAATTATTCGATTCGAAATTCGATGAGAACTTCTTAAAAAAAGGGATTCGCGAAATCTCGTGGAATATTAGGTAATAAATTAGCATTATTACTTCTCTCAGCTACTTCAGTTTTATTAAAGCACTGAATTTATACATTGTCCTATAATTTCGATATATTCCTACTTCTTGACTCGAGATATTGAATTGATTCAGGAAGGCATATCAAATCAAATCAAATACTCTTCATTGTCCAAAGATACTTACATCTCATCGACAAAGTCTAGAATCTTGAATTTGAAAGGTAAAAAGGTGAAAAGGCAAAAAGTTAATAGTGCGCGTATATTTGCGTATTATTTGTTGTTTCACCAGAGGGCAAAAGTAGTCACAAAAGAATGCAATATTTGGTGTTACATAATTAATATAGATTTCCAGTTGTATAATTGTAATTCTCCGGATTTTATGATGTTATTTCATGGGCTTCTCTTCAGTTGAAGTCTTTGTTACATCAATCGGTTGAAATGGTTACATAATAAACCCTTCGTGTACCTCTGGTATTCAATTCAGTACGAAATATCATAAGTATTCGAAAATTAAGTAGGTGAGTAATTCTATGAAACAAATGCTTCTGATTAGCATCAGCCTTTCACAAAACAACGAATTTCAGCAATGAATCAGACAATCGTGAATTCATAATTACTTCTATTATTCCTCTCAAATTCCATTTCCTCTCCATGAGATTCGTATTAATCAACAAGAATAGGTCGGATTATTATTCTGGGGCGAATAATATCATTTGAGGGAATTCATAACGTTTAATCACTTCAGAATATTCCATCTCTAGAAAGGAAGGGAACATTTTTGTTTCTGGGGCTTCAGTCTGTATGGGCAGGTCTAGTTGATTTTGGATATTTTTCATTTTCTTTCAGGTAGAAAATCTGTAATATAATGGAAACAGACTCAGACCTCGAACAACAAACTGTTGATTTGTTCAAATACGAAATCAAAATTTGGGTCAGGTTAGATGTTAAAAATATGACGTCCTGAAAAATTATACGGTTTATTCGTTCTTAGTGGTAGATCAATACAAAAATTAAAGGAATATTGAACACAATTTTAATACCAGGGCAAGTTCTCATTCAAAACTATTGGACAGAGAGGATATATATACTTATCTAAGCACACGAATACTTAACAATATCCCTAGGAACATCAAAAACATCCCTTGTTTTATTGAAAAAACACACAAAACAGTACCTACACGAAACAGAGAGAAAAATAATACATAATCTGATAGACCCAAACGAAATTCCCAGCGGTAATATTCATTGAAAGATAAGAGCACTTTACACTAGTAACATTGTCCCAAAAATGTGTGTCCAGCTTTGCAAAATGTTCATTGAATACTATTGATAGCAATCTGTTGTTTAGTATGAGTAATGGGAAATATTATCATTTGGTATTTCTGATCAAGTACTAGACATTCTACTCAAATAAGTAAGTATACCGGGTGTAACAGAATCATGGTACACCCACTATCTCCGTTAGTTTCGAAGGTAATTCATTGAAATTTTGGAAATGCTATGAACATAATTAGCGTCACTTTTTGACCTACAAATGATTTGTTTTTCACTTCCGGTTTCGCCGGAAGTGATACCAACTTTCGATTTTTGAATGGAAAACTGTCTATTATTGCATTTCAGAAATCTGCGAAATTTCCTGAATCCGATGATATCAAATAAGTGACATTTTAAACTTCAAAATTTTCAATAATTTCATTTTCTTATTTTCTTTCAGTTGTAATTTGCATTGTATTTATCGCACATTTTATTACCAGCTATGAATAAATTCCTCATTGGTAGTACTAGTGAATGGTACCACGGTACCAATATGGTTCCATTTGAAAAAAATGAATTTTACCGCAAAATCGACTACGATGAACTTTATTTGCTCATAAAAAACGCAATTTAGTATTTTTGACGGGATTTAGATTATTCTAGCATCAATTGGAATAAATCGGAATCATCATGGCACACCTGAATGGAAAACTAAAAATTGAATTTTAAAAAATTTTGACGTTTGAAATGTCACTTATGTGGTATCAATGGATCCAGAAAATTATGCAGATTACAAAAATGTAATAATATACAGGGTGTCAAAAAGTGCCACTTATTATGTTAACGGAAATACGGGGGGAGTACCATGATCCCGTTACACCCGGTATACTAAAATATGTAATATAAAAACATTTCATAACCACGTGCTGGTTATGTAGCCTTAGTGGTTTATTAGTGTGTTTCAAAAATGCAAAGTTCTGTACATAATTGAATATAATTTTGAGTACCTAACTTACTTTATTACTTCTGGCTGAAAATCCTTGAATTCAACAAATAAAACAGATAATATGGTATCTGAAAGATTTTGTTGATATGAATGATATTTTTTCTATTTTGGTTGTATAATGAAGTCATTGTGCAACGCAAATGCGTGTCGAAATAGCCTCTATTTCGATACGCATTTTTTATTTTTTGGGGATTGGTACAATCGAACTGTCAAATGAAAGTCAGAAGAGTTAGGCCCAGTTTAATTCTGAACGATTTGGATTTGGTGATATTAGCAGTGAAAAACTCAATGTTTCAATTGGTAAATTTCAATTCAGAGTGTAATTTTATTTAAATTGACCAATAAAAACAATGACAACATTGAATTTTTCACCGCTGGTATTGCAATAATCAAAATCGCTCGACTGTAAACTGGGCTTAACGCTTGTGCGTCAGATTTTAATTATTTCAATGTCATCATTGTTACCAATCGAAGATGTTTCTGTTATTTATCGATATTAAATCAATTTTTTTCTTCAAACCAATTCAAAATAGAAGAAATTGCATATGACACACGTTTTATAAGACAGTTTGTCGCACTTGTTCACTTGGAGCACTCCTCGCTTCGCTCGTCGTACTCCAAACAACGCGTGCGACAAAATAGCGTCTTATAAAACTTGTATCATAATATACTGTTGTTACTTCCTAAAAAAATAACAACCGTAATTTTGTCCAACAACATTTCTTCATCAGTTACTGTATCTTCTGCTATATTTTCGTGTCTTCACCGATATCTTTGAAATCACATTTTTTCTCGTGCTCCCAAAGCCTCACCACTTTTCCAGTTACTTCACATCCACTTCTACTGAATATACAGGTGAAAACGACTTCCTCAGCTAAATTTTCCAATGCGAAATTTCTCGAATCACTGAATGGTGTGTGGCAAAAGGGGCAAATTGTCAATCTTCTCCTACACTCCTGACATACTGTGTGCCCCTTTGTACAGTTATGAATAGAGCCGATCATATACTCTATGCAAATTGGGCATTGTAAACTATTTCTCAGAATATTCTGGTTGCTATAATAGTACGTTGGATTATTGGAATCACTCAATGGTGGGTGGGTGATGGTACAGTTGTTTTTTGTTCCGAGATCACTTATTTCCATGGCGAGTGTTATATCAGAGATATCACCAAGTATTTTCTGCACGTATGTTAAATTTATCAACTTCCATTTTATGTTCATTGAAACATTCTTGTAGTTCTGTGAATGTGGGTGATATATCAAATGACAGATTTTTTCGATGCAATGAAAGCAATGTTTTCTTTCTATATATTTGGTAATCGGCAGATTTTCATATAAAATACAAAAGTCATCAGTATTGGTACGCTTCTTGACCAGTTTCAGATGATAATTGAAAAAACCATCGTTGTTCAATGAAACAACATGTACCAAAAGTGAACTTTTCATTTTTCGAAATATCATGAAAAATGGTTGATTCTTGCGCATCAAAACATAAGAATGTGTTTCACATAATAAGGATAATTTGATTGTGAACAGATCGTGATATAATGATAGAGGATGCATCTTTTTCATATGTTCCTCCAAGTTTCGTACTTGAACAACTGCTTTGCAAGAAGGGAACGTGATAATTGGACACATGACAGTTCTTTCAACACATTCTTCCTCATGTTTACTCACTTCATTCCAGGCAATTTTCTTATTGCACCCTTCATATATACAAGGAAAGGATAACATTTTCGCTAAATGCTCAAAATCGGAGTTTCTGCCCTTTGTTTTATTTGGGACATTTTCACACCTTCCACACTTTGATCTAGTTCCATCTTCAGAGAGCAGAATTATAGGTGGTACTGATAGGATGTTCTTGCATAACGCACACGTTCTTTTTCCTGCTTCCTCCTCAATACTCGTTGTGTTTCCCATGATGGTCTGAAACGAAGGATACAAAAATTCTGTATCATAAAATGGCAACTATACCGGGTGTCCACGTATCTATTAGACAAGTCATAACTTCTAGAATATTAGGTGTATCAAAATGAGATTCAGTATAGGTGAATTTCACTTTCCGGTCGCTTCAGGTTTCACCGGTAATGAAACACCCTGTATATTGCAACATTTTTTGATTTCTGAGACAATTCTCACTACAATTAAAGTAAATAAATTATGATTCATGGCACACTTGACAAAAGTAAATGAATTATTATCCAGTATTTTCCTAAGTAATATTTAATTTATGTGCTTATTTTGAATCCAATCGCAAATGAATTGTTATCTTTAAATTCGTCAAAAAATCCTGTTTTCGGAAAGTGCTTGTCAAAAAATGGTTGCCATTTGAAAAATGATAGACACGAAAATGTAATTTTGCCAACTTGTCTTATTCCTATCTATCATACTAGTCACTAAAACTTTTCCATTTTAATTTTCTGACATCACCTGGGGTCCTCAGATTAGTTTACGTCCGATCATTGCCACCTAGATGCAATATTAAAAGTGACTCTGAAAAAATGAAGTATGCTTAAAAACATTTTGAAATGGCACATTCTGATCCAAAATTGTCTCAGTAATCAAAAAATATTACAATATACAGGGTGTTCCATTTAAAAATTGAAAACCGGAGCCATTTCCGGTGAAACCGGAAGTGACCGGAAAGTGAAAAGTATGCGAAAACTTACCTCTTCACGTGCCATTTGCCTATACTTAATCTCATTTTGATACATAATGGGTCATATGGAAAGAAGATATCTTGAAAGTTCTCCATTTTTGTCCAGAAAATGACATCACTTGAACTACAACTATTAAAATGTACTGGGTAACGCGCTTGTATCTAGCACAAAAAGTGTGTGTTTTTCGAAAGGATCACCCTGTATTTTCACATATTTTTTGGAGTCTACTTGATGAGCTCTGCTGATTTCAACCATTTATAACATGAATAGCATTTTGAACAATTGATAAGATAAAATTTAGAGTATCTCAAATCAATTTTTTCCGTATCATGAAGGTTTCATTAGCTATATAGTTACAAATTCCATAGTGCATTGATATCGACTCATTGAAGGTTGGTAAAAACAAATGGACTTGTTAGAGCGTAGTACCTACTTCAAGTTTCAATATTTGGCCCCTTCAATTCATTGAATGAATAATTGTTTCACCCCACAGTGTAATAGGTCGTTGAAATTAGCTCTTCTGGCAATTATGTACAGTAATATGAAAGCAATAAGATATTTAATAAATAAACCACAACCATTTTATCATCGACGAATTTTGAAGTATCTATGAATTCTTGATGAATGAATCGAAAACATTGGGTATTACTTTGCAAATAATTCTCCTTCTCTAGTAAAAACTAATTCAATCAGTCAGTCGTGAAGACGAAGATCATGATTATCATTTCCCATTTCGAGTAAAATCACGGAGATACACATTCATTGAAGTAAAGAAAACATACCTTGAGATATTTCGACGTAGAAATAACAGATGATTTATGGAAAGTCGAATCCGGATCTAAAAGTATTTGAAATAACCCACAGATAATTCAGTCGAACACGAAGATAAATCGTCGCTTATTCTTTTCGAATAATCTCGTCTCTGATGTGATCTGATCTTATTTGTTGACTGAAACTATCTTATCTGAGTCATTCGATCATGAGCGTCAACCTGTGAATCACAGAAAGAGAGTTGATTTCATTGGATAGAGCAAAATATTATTGATACCTGTGCAAATTTTAGAGAGCAGATACCCAATCGAAGTTTTAAAGCAATCGATGTTTATCTTGTGACATTGAAGACGTCCATCAATGAACATACTCAAAAATATGCATTAAATGTAAGAAAATTCTCAATTTGAATTTGAATTCCACTTATTTGAAGTATAGAAATAACTGACAGTAGCCGTTGAAAACGGCTCTGATTTCCATGAAAGCATTATCTTGTCATTTTATAATGTTTTCTCCTTGCTGTAGTCTGTATTGTAACTGAAAAATCAGCCAAACACTTAGCCTATTCGAGAAGTGGATGTATGACATAGGTACCTAGAAGAAACATTCATCGATCGAACAGAGGTGTTTTTATGTTCTGGTTCTCACGGAAAGGGATATCCTGTAATGTTCAGAGAACATCGTGAGAACCAAGGCAAAGAAGGTAGGAGTTGGTGTTCTTCTTAAATTTCTGGAGATGGTATGCCTCGGGGAACACTTCCCTAGGCAATGAGTTCCAAAGTCTTGATGTTCGTTGGATGAACGAGTCTTTGGAAAGTGACGTTCTGCAGGTCTCTAAAGTGACTACAAAGGGGTGTGAAGACTGAACTTGACGGGTTAATCTCGAAGCGACTGCTAATAACGATTCTTGATATTTCATAAAAATATCTATAAAATAGTGATAAATCGCCAACTTCTCTTCGGTGTTCCAGAGAAGTGAGCGAGTTTGTGAGCAGGCATCACCGACGAGACGAATTGCTGATAGTAACGCCAAGCATCGAAATGGATTACTTCAATGGTATAGTTACTCCTTACTGAATAATTATGATGGGCATAGTGAGATCGGCTTTTCTAGAGAAAATACTTTACTATTAGATCCCCACTCGAGAATTGTCTAACATGAAAACTCAAAACAAAAGCAATTTGGCATTGGAAATCGTGAAGCTTCTCAGTTAATTGGGATATATCCATCACATCATTACCACAGAGTTCATTCCATTCTACCGAAAAAGAAAAAAGTTTCCACTCGTTAAGTGAGGTTCCTTACTGTGTGGAATTCGATAAAGACTAATTTCCTTTCAGTCAGCATCGATGTGAAAAGGACTAATGACTCACAGCTACCATAATTGGTGCATTTTACTAAAAGAAGAAGAATTGACTTTCGTTCTGAAAGTTAGGAGCGGTGCTAAATTAACGTGCACAATTTACATTTAGAAACCATGTCAAATCATCAGATTGAATTCAGAAACTTCAAGAAAAAATGTCCTAAAATTCATATTTTCAAGAGATGAATTTTCGAACTAACGGAATATTAGTGAAATTTGTTTAGACAATTACAAGACGCAAAAAAAAACAAGAAAAAAATAATAGTGTATCATCATTCGATAGAATCCTAACTTGAGCATGAACTTGAAAAGCAAAAATTACCTGGAATCATTTTTCAGTTTATTCAATATGGAAATGCATTCTTCCAATATTTTTTCAGAACACCCTGTAGAGACCACACAGCATTCACCAACATAAACAAAAAACTCGAAAAAAATCGTTTCAGACAACAGCGTTGTCACATATTAGTGAATATACTTGAAATGATGGTTCGTTTGTGAGATCGAATATATACTTATTTTGGTTGATATATATAGTATGTTCCTAATGATTGTTCATCATTTGGACTATCCAAAGAACACGCATCCGTTACTCGACAACATGAATGATTCTAAAAACGACTCATGGTTAGTGATTTTCAAAGACGGAAACATCAGGAAATTATTAGGATTTTTGAGAAATCTCAAATGGTCGAGTTTAGATATTACTGAAGTAAATAGTTGTAGCAGTGGTAGGAATTTGGTAGGAGGAAAATTATGAAAATACGAATTAAGAATAAAGTTCAAACTGTTTAAAGCTCAATGACAGTTACAACTCTAAAACAGTCTGAACCTTATTCTCATTCTTATAGTTTCGTGAATATAAAATGCGGGGTTAGATTATTCCTTTTCCAAGGATACAACACTATTTAAGAGTAGTGAAATTAACCTTTCTAATCAAATTATTCAATAAGAACATATTCAACTTTCAGTGTTTTATATGGGGAAATCTCGGGGGAAATTATGAGAAAGTGAACCTGAATATCATTTAGATCACGAAGAACTCAATGTTTTCTGATACATGGCAACTCTTGATTAGAGATACTTGATGTAAACCTTCTGAATCTTCCAGAGAAAAAGTTCTTTCCATTTCTATCATATCATCAGATAACTGCCTCCGCAGCTTTTTAACCAGGTAATATTGAAGATTAAGACATCATTATATGAAATCTCTATTAATGATTATCAATATCATAAACGTACCAAAACATTAGTTACCATAATTTGCGTCAGTTACGAAAACATAATACGTTAGATACAAGCATAAAGCATTAGATACTAAATAATATTTTTCTATTTTGGTTGTATAATGAAGTCATTGTGCAACGCAAATCCGTGTCGAAATAGCCTCTATTTCGATACGCATTTTTTATTATCCGGAGATTGGTACAATCGAACTGTCAAATGAAAGTCAGAAGAGTTAGGCCCAGTTTACTTCTGAGCGATTTTGATTTGGTGATATTAGCAGTGAAAACTCAATGCTTTAATTGGTAAATTTCAATTCAGAGTGTAATTTCATTCAAATTGACCGATAAAAACAATAACAACATTGAATTTTTCACCGCTGGTATTGTAATAATCAAAATCGCTCAACTGTAAACTGGGCTTTACGCTTGTGCGTCAGATTTTAATTATTTCAATGTCATCATTGTTACCAATCGAAGATGTTTCTGTTATCGATATTAAATCTATTTTTATCTTCAATTCAATTCAAAATAGAAAAAATTGCATATGACACACGTTTTATAAGACACGTTGTCGCACTTGTTCAGACGCGTGCGACAAAATAGCGTCTTATAAAACTTGTATCATAATATACTATTATTTATTCTCTATTTTTCTTTCGCATCGCCGTTGCCAATGATACGATAAAGCTTCCAATGCAACTCGGTTATTAGAGATTTAACAGCGTCTCGGACATTGCGGTTGACTCGCCTGATGCCTCGTAACCAAGCATTGCCCTCGACTATTATAAATCGCATAATAATCTCGTTACATAATTTCAGCATCTAAACACGGTTCGAATTTGACCAAAACTAAACGAACTGATAGAAACAATGTTCAAAATTAGATTTGTGCCATTCGTGATGAAACCCTAACCTCACATTCCTGGAAACACTGGCGTTACTTTTCCTTTTTCAGAACGCGACCTATGGACAATATGAATTGACAACAATGTATAACAGACGTTTTGCCAGTGGAACCTCGCTGTGAAAAAGTTATCTACGAAAGTGAACAGTATATCTGTTTTGTGTGTGCTAGCCTCTTGATTCTTAGTTGAAATTTTTGCGTGTATGCCTTATAATGTTCAACAAAACTCCCTATCAAGCATCACAGTCCGTGGCTGCTGATGGAAGCCAAATGGTAGCCAGAGGCATGGGTGGTCAAAAACTCACCCTCAAGAGCTGGTACGAGAACGGATGTGGATTGTATGAAGAAGATGAGCCCCTGGAAAGTGTGGAAGACGATGTCAATACGGCAACGTTCATGCAAACCCGTGAGGAGTACCTGCAGATGTACCTTCAGCACCAACACCCAGAAAAGAAACAGCAAAACGAAGCACTGGATGATGTTATTGAGTCGGACTCCCTCTCAGTCGATGAACTCGAAAACTTAGAGCAAGAGGAGGAGGAATTGTTCCTGTACGATGAAAATGAAGTGGTACATGAGACTTATAAGGAGGCTGAGGCGTCCCAGAAGAAATTCTCTAGTGAAAACGGGAAAGTTTTGAAAGAAATTGACTTGAATGCGCAGGATGTTAGTTCGGGTCAGAGCGATGGTGTAGAATGTGTTGAAAAATTCTTGGAATGGTTAAAAACTAGCAATGACCGTAACGTAACTGCTATAGAAATTGTTGAATTCAAATCCCTGCTCAATATCATAAAAACCGGTGGGGAAAGTTGAGAGGAAGTGACAAGCTGAGCCGAATTTTTCGACGAAATCAATCGACAGGAGAATAAAAATAAAATAATTCAGTATGCTATATTATTTTCAGGTCATGTTTTTCAAGAGAAAATTTCTCACAAGCAATCATCAGAATAGGTTGAAATTTAGCCTAATTCATTTTCCTCTAATCATTATCTAGATCTTTTATCTACCCAAATATGAATGATTTTTTGCTTTGCTCAGTTTTGCTTTGTGAATGTGAAGTATCGGAATTGTAATTTGGATGGAACCTATTTTTTGGGGACTCCTTGTATAACAGATGTTCTGCATTATATGTTGAGCTTTTATGGTGAATTAATTATACAATATCACTGTTTTCTATCATCTTATCTATACGTGGTGTCATTCTTAGTAGTGAAAATCATGACATAGGTATATCAATTTTTTATACAATATTTTTACGTATGCAAAATTCACTGAGTCGATATGTACATTGTTGTGATGAATTCTGCTAAAATTTTATGTAAAATATATTATCAAGTAATTCTTCAATTTATTTATCATAACCTATTGTGTAATAGCATCAACTCCTCGATCAACTCTCTATTATGTTTCAGATGATTTGAATGGAGTGAACTCTTTCAAGTACAATAATGTTGAGAAATTCCCGAGGAAATTCCTCATTTCATCTTGGATATCAGATCTTACTTTCAATAAATTCAACTAGTATTCAAAAGAATTATCATAGATTAATATTAATAATTATTCATCAGGTACTTTATTGATTAGTCTTTTGTGGCTGTTTCTTTTCCGAAATGTCATATTAAACCAAAAAAAAAATCATATTCCACTGCTAATTTCATGATATACATATTATTCATAAAATATAAGATACATATCATGAAATTCGTTCAAATTGGATCAATGTTTTCAAATCAGATTACTATTTATCCTATTATGTTTTTTACGATCAAGTTAACTCTCTACGAACATTGTGTTTTATTATTGATCAGTGAAGCAAATTTATATTTTAGATTCACATTATTTTATCGGACGTGGTCTACAAAAACCGCTGAATTCTTGATTCCTATGGAAAATTCTAACCAACACTTCTCATACTTCAAATATTTAACTGTTTTTAGTACCAGAGAACTTGTGGTAATAATTTTAAAAATTTTGTATGCTGGAAGACTATATCATATATTGACCTTTTATTCTCACTCGATCATTCGAATTCTTCTTATATTTTTCAAATCGGGAGCCTCTTTCTATTATTTGTTGAAATATCTCACATAGTGCATTATTTTTTTCCTCACTGCGGAACTTTTGATGCCAAAATATTTCTAGGTTTTCGAAGTCCAAGGTGGATTGTATTTGAAGGTAAGGGAAATGAGAAGGATGTGGGATATGACAGATGAGAATATCATAGGAAATGTCCATAAAACTATACTGAACCTCTCTCAATTGATGAAAACTCATTGACATAACTGTATACAAAGTATAGACCATGTCAAACATTCATAACATGTTCAAAGATCTTTGGATTGGGAATGATGGCAAATGGTCTCCTAGACCACCAGATCTAACTCACTATGATTTCAACAAAATCTACTAAGTGACGTTAAGACGTAAAGAACTGGAACAACGATGTTATTTAGAATATGAGGAAGTGTCCTAATAAAATTGATATTTTTTCTGCCTATGAGTATTTTCATAATGTCTAATGATATTCTCAACATTTGAGGATGGTTTTGATTATAATTCAATGACTGGCAATCTCTTGTTCTTGAACTTGATGAGATTAAAACCTCAGAAAAAAAAAACAGTATAGTACGGGTGCTCTCATTGCATTTGAAAATTTCGTCACTTATCCCAACTAAAGATCATAACAATATCTACTGATAGATCAGATCGTCATCCACTTCAGCATTAGTGCGATATCATATGACAGTTAAAAATTATATTTCTATGTAGGTACTCATAATATACCAAATTAAAATGAAAAGTAACTTGATCGTCAACAACAATATATAGTTGGAATCTCTACCAGTTGAATGTTTTTAAGTGTGAAAACTTTTGTAGTGGATATCTAAATAGTTTTAGGAGTTGAAATTTACGTTTACTTTTCTCAGTATAAAACCAAGAGATGAAAACACGTGACATTTCATGTTATCTGTGCAACCACAGTTGGTAGGGATAAAATGGCAATGATTTGGTCATACCCATATATCTCATTTCTCAAATTTCCAGTCAATCATAACCAAGCCTCAAAATTTTCCGGTTGCTGTGGAGTCAAACCAAAGGCATCTTATTGATTACAAAGTAAAGACGTGAAATTTTTAGTACAAAATTTTCCACGTAAAATAACCTCCCGTACTACAAAAAGCTGTGGATTCGCGAGGTGCCTAGTATCCCAAAAACATATCTCGAGAAATCAACAATGGTTTTTGTTTCGTGAGTATTTGCTTGCTGTTAGCACGTTCGAATAGTTGCTACGACTTCGATGTTTCATTTCGATGGCAAGCTCAGTCAAAACGCTTGATATGCAACCCTCCATGGCTACCAAACCTTCGAAACGAAAGTCGTACTCATACACTGTTAAGGAGAAACTGAACGTCATCAGACGCATTCAAGATGGTGAAAGCAAAGCCGCAGTAGCCAGAAGCGTGGACGTTCCAGAGTCCACCATCAGAGGCTGGTACAGGAACAGATTCAAGATAGCACGTGAAGACAACTCCCTGGAACCCCTACGCAGTATGGTACCATGCCAAGTAAAGTTGTACCCAAAGCCCTTGGATCTCAGCCCAAGAAGAAGCATCCCAGATTCTCCAGTGGACTTGTGCGGAAACCATCAGGTCCAGATTCCTGAGTCACCCACTGCAGAAGGTTCCGAAATACAAGAAATGGTAATGTTGTCCATGTACAAGAGAATGCTCATTGAGAATTGTTGGACAAATTTGCTCATGCTGCACCAGTGCCAGCAAATAGAGAGTCAGCAGCTAGATTTGACATCAGCTGATGGTATTATGTGTTCCTCTGTGGAAAAGGTTCCGGAAGATTGTGAAGATGATGTCGATGATGAAGGAAATGAGGCTGAAGCTTTACAAAATCGATTTTTAATTGAGGAAGATGATGGGTCGAAGGAGGAAGGCCTGGATTCGGAAGATGTTAGTTCTAGTTTGAGCGAGACTGTGGAATGTGCTGATGAGGAAGTCAGTAAATGTTCGGAAGATTCTACCACCATTTTCAACATGAAAACTGGT
Organism: Chrysomela aeneicollis; assembly: GCA_029955515.1. Lineage (NCBI taxonomy): Eukaryota > Metazoa > Arthropoda > Insecta > Coleoptera > Chrysomelidae > Chrysomela > Chrysomela aeneicollis. The sequence continues at coordinate 32,719,751 of JARUHQ010000001.1, forward strand.
GAAGATGATAGGCTAAGTCGGGAGGATTAGAGTCTGTTCCAGCTAGAGAAAAATTGATTATATATGTGATATCTTCTTTAATTATGTAATTTCTTCAGTCAATCAAATTGATTTTTTGTGATATTTTCAAACAAAACAAGGTGATTTAGATAATCCATTATCTTTAGTTTAGGTGGACCCATCAGATATTCTTTTTTATACTCAATTTTTGTGTAGAGATTTGTTGTTATGTGTATTGCAAAGAAAAATGTTTGGTTATGCTAGTATATATTTTATATATTTATTCGAGTTGAAGCTGGATATAAATGTGAAATTCTACAAAGAAATATTTTCAATTTTGATAAATTATGAACATTTCGAATGTAGTTCCACTTCTGAATGTAATAAAACTGCATGATGAGTAGATGGATACCACAATTGTTTGAAATTGATAGTGATATTCGGGTATCTTGTTTCTAAACTAATATTGAAAATGACGATGCTATATTATAGTTGATTTTTAGATTATTTCGTTGACTTGTCCTGAATATGGAATACATCTTTGAACCATCTACTTCGGGTTTCATTTATTATTTTTATCAACTGCCTGTTACATACTAGAGTGAATTCGTTCGTTCGAGTATAATATTGATCTGATATTCCCAATTCACCTGTCAGGTATCGGAAGAACATATTTCTTAGTCAACAAAATTCCTTACATAAATAATAATTTTCAATGAATGAGGTATTTCAATAACCCAATTTGAATATTTATATATTTTCTGTGATTTAAATAATTATACTGCCTAGCTTATTCATTGATATCTTAGTTGAAAGGAAAAGGGTACAACTCTTTGATAAAATCATTTCAGTTCATACAAAATATTTTGATACTTTCGATGAATAAATATATACGTAAGGTATACAGTATTTTGTAATCAAATTACTGTTATCACGATAAATTATCAGATTACTATTGTGAACCGGTGTGATTATGAAATTCTAAATAAAATCTTGAATATTTTTTTTCAGATTTCCATCATTTGGTTTTTTGATAATTTTGACACCCTATATCCTGGAAAAATATCATTAAAAGAACTCATGAAATAGTGGGCTAATAACCTCCAATATTGATTTGACAATAATGTGCGATTTCATTGAAGTTCAGGAAGTTCAATTCTTATCAGATACTGAAGGAACAGATGATTGACTGCGATATTTCAGAAACAACGTAAAGGCGTATAAAAACTGATTTGTACACGGAAAAAAATTATTGTAGTCGTAACAAAAGTTTCAGTTAGTATAGGCACAATCATATGATCTTGTTACTATAACAATTTATTTTTGTTATACTAACCATAATATTGTTAACATGACAATACATATGGTTATGGTAACTATATGACAATGTTATGGTGACAATATCATATGGTTGTGCCTATACTAACCAGACACTTTTTGCGTGTAGATGTACTAAACAGGTTTTATAAAAAAACACGGATATTTTGAGTTTGAATATCGCATGAGTATATCTAACACAATTATTTTTATTACTATTTTGAATATTTCATCATGAAAACCTATTATCACTTCTTGTACACAACGAGTCAAATTGACCGGTGGAATATTTTGAAAATGAAAAAAGATATTCAAAATGCTCAAACTTTGAAGAGTCTCGATAGTTTTGCTTCATCACCTTTTATTCAAAAGTTTGAATGGTAACCCCTCATTTGAAATGCTCTCCAGTGATATATAGATATTTTGGGCGTTGTAAATGTTTGCCTAGACCACTCTGATGACACACTTCGTAATTGATTTCTCATACCGTTTTTTGGGAATCTCTACAACTCGAGATCCTTTGTTGGTCGGTACAAGAAATTGTACCTGTTTGATTCTGCGGAAAACTAAAATCAACCATTGGTTCACGTCAATCTTGGCATTGTATTGAGAGGGTTCGTAAATTCTAACATATTCTACTATAGCGAAGAAAGCTATCAGTTTATAATGCTTTGATAAAATTATACAAAAGCACTAATATCTAGTGATTGGTATATCAACGCTACCAACTTAGTATTGACAAAGAAAACAATAAATTGTGGGTAATCAAAACCTGTACTTCTATTTTTCACAACATATTTCGCTAACACTGTAGCTTCATCAGGTATAAGTACACTAAACTAACTACTACGATAACAACCATATTTATACCTAATTACACAGTTATAACAATATTTGTACCTGTAGGGATTAAAGAATGTTTATCCTCTTTATTGCGGTAAATAACAAAAATAAAATGAATATCTAAGCTATTTTTAGGAAAACAAATTCAACAAAGGAGAATTATTCGGATCTAATTGGTCATTAAGCATTAGATTTGAATTCTTGAGTCTATTAATTTCGAGTGTTTCTAAATAGTTAAGTTTAACTCCTTTGTTTTCAACATGTAATATTTTGAATTCTTCATCAGAATCGTGATTTTCTTCTAAAAGGTGGTTGGAATATGTTGAATTTGTTTTCCTATTTACATAACTCATGTGGTGCTCATGGATGGTAGTCCAATTATGACTGATACGAACCAAATGGAAACCGAAACGATTCACTATCAACAGAATGTGATTTCTATCTCCTCGTAATAAACTTTTTTCGTCTCACTGTAATCGAACCAATGTTCGGTGAACAGAAAATGCTCCCATTTTATTCCGTGGAAATGTGAATGAGGTAGAGATAGAGTGAACGATGTCGTTGAAAGCAGATTGAGTCCACTTTTTGATTGTCGTGAACAGGCATAATATTTTTGTCTCATTCGGAGCAAGCTAGCGTTGATTCAGTGTGGAACATAAATCTGAAATAACTTCCGGTTATCTGAAATAACTTCCATTTTATAGTTTTTTATGTATGAATGAGGAGAATAGGCGTTTATAGTCTGCAACTACTCAAGTACTTACTTACTTGAAGGTGCATTTCATCATCATAAACATAATTTTAACCTTAACAATTAGCATTATCATAAACATAAGCTTGAAAATAATCATGTATGAAACCTATTTTATACAAGTTTTAATTTATGCATTTATATAAGAATGACAGTTAGGTACTGAAGAAGAAAAATGACACAACAATCAAAAATACAGTTATGTGTTCTGAAAGATCATTCAATGGATAAGATCAATATATTAGTGCATTCTCTTCTTGATACCTTTTTAACGCGCTTGTTATTTTCTAGCAAAATAACCGTGACAAGCTTATTACGATTATTACGAAGACACAAAACAGTAACTACGGAACAAGTATGATTAACAGCTGACATGAAACATTGGCGAACGCCATGTTGTTATAATAATGTTCTTGAAGTTGTTCAAAGTCCCATGTTTTCAGCATAAACTCAATATTGTTGTATAAATGGTTCAACTTTCCTGCTCTAACAATTCCAAAATGGTGTTGACTATTCAAATACGAAACCTGCATATCCAATCAACGGTCTATACTCCTACAATGATCACAAACAAAATAATGTCCTTGAAGATTAGTAATCAGTATTCTGAACGATAATTCCACCTCCACTGACATCCGAGATTGATGTGAAGATTTGGGTGAATTCCGAACACGTAAGATCTGGAGCAATTCAGAGGATTTTACTTGTCTATAATCAATTCCATGCATTCGGAAGTTACCAACTTAAACGAGTCGAAGCAAACCCTTTATGGCGGTACATTTCAGTATCTTCCTGAATGGTGACAAAGTGGAACTGAGTTTGAATGCCCTAGATGGTTATAGAATCGTTCAATTATCTATAGTGATGCCGTTGAAGACGATTGAGAAGGAACTTTACCAGTGTCATCAAAAGTTACGGTTTTTTACTCGTTTCGTTCAACTACTGATAATTTAAGTTTCGATTATTGTTTTTACTTCTCTTGAGGAACACACGCATTCAAAAATCATGCAGATAATCAAACTGCAATAATCAGTTGCCTTCATAGAAGTTTGATCTGAGTCAGTGGTTAAAGCTGAAAATTTGTTATTTGATATGATATATGTAATGGAAGTTTATCAGTATTCATTAACGAATAACTTTTTTGACATTACGTCATGTCTTTAGCTGCTTCACTAGAGGTAATTAATGACAAGAAGATTGTAATCTGATGCAATTCGCCATCATTGGGCAAAATAATGAGAGCCGTTTCATTGCCGATGAGAAAATTTATGTAATTATTGAAGAATACGATTCTACAATAAACTTAGTCAGCCATTGATGAAACTGAATTCTCTGAATTGAGTGAAATGATTTATGCCATCGCCATGAGTTATCGATTTTCGATAAAATAAGAAAATGGAAGTTCAACAAAAAACTATGTCATCAATCATATTTGGTTTATTTCATTCCATTGCTTCTTCGTGATTGAAATTCGAGGAAGTTATCAGATCAGATGTCAGTTCAATCGGATATGATATTAGTATTCTTGAAAAGGGTCGCGTATGGAAAAGGAAGATAGGCTTCGGATCTAATGATATCAAATTTTTTATGTAGAAAAACGTATTGGGATTTTTTCGATATAGGCAAAATCGCATTCAGAAATGATGTAGATTACCTAAATTCGCATAAAAACATGAGTATGAATAAAATAGTGCCGTGTCTAAGAAGTTATGGCTTCCGTGACAGGCATGTAGATAGAAGAAATGAGGTGCTATTTTGTATTCATCAACATCCTTTTGAACTACATTTTCTGCTAACTCTTCCACAGTGTTGATGGCACTTGTGTGCACTACCTTCTTTAGACCATCACCAAAAGAAATGTGTCTTACGATTTGAATGAACAATGATTATACATTCAAAATGATCAATTTTTTATGTCTATTTTCGACTCGCTTCAAACAAACGATGGAAATATTTCAGCTGAATAGAGCTGATGCAACTATTATCGAAATAAAGCCCAAAACGATGGACACATGCTTTTTTAGAAAGACCATAAAGTGAAACTTTTCTTCGACATCTAGAGTTCTAAACATTCAGAATGAGCCACTCTATATACACAGTGAGGAAAAAATTACACCAACTAACACCGTCTGGTGTCCCCTGAGGTCCTGATTGTTTTAGTGTCAATAAACACCGGCAAATTATTCACCACTGAAGGTGTTATGTGACCTTTCCCATAGGTGTTTTTAATAATCAAACTAGTGTAAGTGCTGAATTTTATAAAATTAACACTTTGGTGGTGTTATTTTTTTGCATTTCCGAAAGTCTGAATCCTACCTCCACGAAATTCTCTTCGGTGCGTTTAAACACTGAGCAGGTACATGCAAATACTTTTCTGGTGTAAAGGAACACCATATCATAAGTGTGTTCATGCGAATCAGTGCTTTTCTTCACCACCTCCGGTGTTTTTTATTAAGTTGGAATACCGATTGAAATATAATTCATTTGATGATAAACTAGACTCAGAAGAATATATGGACAATTCGGATAATGAACTGTTTCGGTTCATTTATCCTGATTAGTGGCAGTGGGGCCTAAGTCAATGGATAATGATTTATATCAAAATCATCTGATATTTTATGCCCAATATTGAATTCAGGTACGGTAGGAAGGACGTCAGTGCCACCTATTGGCAAAAGTTTTAAGGTTCTAAGATCAAACAGATGAGCGCATGAAAACACCATTCAGATGCCTACATACAATACTTCGATCAATTTATATCAAATCAGGTGTTTTCAGGATGCAATACTTAACGAGTGATTATTGCCACCAAATTAGATGATTCATACACCGCCTCGACTCCATCTTGATATTACACGGTGTAACTTGGTGTTAATTTTATATAATAGGTGTTTTTCATGCGTTAACGTGAATAATAGCACCATTGAGAATATTAGATTTCAACCATTTGGTGTTTCTTATGATTTTATGTTTCAGAATCGTTCTACTTCACCACATTCGTGTCATTTTTCACTACTGAGATCGGAATTAACACCACTTAACAACACTCAATTGTGCAATGTATAATAAAAATGATACAACTTTGATATTCAGGTGTTGTATTCGTCAAAGTTTGCTCTGAAATCCATTTGATTGTAATTACACCCAAGTTTTTTTTACTGTGTACCCATATCTGGAAAGACCGTTTCGAAACTCGAGAATATTCGTACCTAGGAAAGAAAACTCTTTCTCGTACTGTAGAAATTAAATCCGACTATTATCAAACTTATTTTATTGATTAATCGTGACAGTTATTATACATAATGTTCTTTTTTAAAAAACCTTGGAAACATCAGAAAAAATATACAAATACAATATGAAATATTAAGTTCGTCTGTAACATTCTCCACAACCAAAATGAATATGATGATTTAATCGCTTGAAGTTGGCAACAAACATAATTTGGCCACCGGTCTCACGTAAGTCCCTTTGGTAGTCTTGATTTTTGCTACTCTCACAACTCCATCTTTCCCAGGGTACGTTTCTTCTATCCGACCCATCAACCATTGGTTTCTGGAAGCTTTTTCGTCAACTATTAAAACTATGTCGCCTACTTTGAGTGAGTTAACGTTGTTATGCCATTTTTGTCTTTTCAACAAATTTGGTCTATACTCAATAACCCATCTCTTCCAAAAAGAATTCGCTAAGGCTTCAGCGATGCGCCATTGTTTTCTTGTCAAAGTCGTGATTTCTTGATATGGTCTAATTTCTCCGGGTCTCAAGAGCAAAAAATGATTAGGAGTGATTGCTTCTGGCTCATTTGGATCTACGGAGATATGGGTCAAAGGTCTTGAATTTATGATATATTCTGCTTCAACCAACAGAGTATTCAATATTTCCTCTTTTGGATTAATAGATTTCAGGCTAAACTTGAGGGCTCCTTTTATTGAACGTACCATGCGCTCCCATATTCCTCCCATATGAGGAGCACCAGGTGGGTTGAATTTCCAGGACACTCCTTTTTGACCAAATTCATTTGCCAATCTGTTTTGATCTAGAGATTCCACATATTCCCGAAGTTCTCGTTCCGCCCCAATGAAATTAGTTCCATTGTCAGTGATGAATTCCTTTGGTTGACCTCTTCTTGCCATAAAACGACGAATAGCTAGGATCGTTGAACTCGTGTCTAAGGAAGCTGCAATCTCGATGTGAATTGCCCTGATTGTTAGGCACGTAAACAAGACACCATACCTTTTTTCTATTCTTCGTCCGATCGACACTGTCATTGGGCCAAAAAAGTCAATTCCCACATAAGTGAAAGGAAAAGTATATGCATCTAGACGTTTTGTGGGCAACATTCCCATTTCTGGACACACTGGCTTAGATTTTTTAATCCTGCAAACTTTACAGTTTCTGAAAACTCGTTTCACAGCAACACGAATATTCAGCACCCAATATTTCATCCTCAGGTTGTTCACCACAGTCTCCAAACCTATATGTCCAGATTTTTGATGATATTCTTCTATCAACAATTCGGTGAATCTATGTTTTGGATCAAGTATCAAAGGGTTTCTGCATTCATATGGAATACCTAGTTCTTCATTGTCTGGAATTCTTCCACCTAATCGAATCAATTCATCGTCATCCAGGAACACAGAAAGCTTGAAAAGACGACTTGTTTTCGTTATACTTCTTTTTTGTTTCAGTATCATAAATTCTTCCTTGAAACTTTCAATCTGACATTTCCTGATCCATAATTTTTTTGCTTCCTCTTGTATTTCTGCAGTGAGATTCAGCTTATTCGGTCTGCGTTGTTTCGAAATCTTGATAACATCTTTGAAGTGTAAAATCCATGCCAACGCTCTCACTAGTCGATTAAACTTCGAAAAACGTGAAATATCAGGAAACTCCATTCGAATGGACACATCAAGAGTGTTTGTAAGAAGTAGGCTACTGATACCTTCTTCTGTACATTTAGGTTCATCGGGCCATTTCGATGATTTCAGGAAATCAGGTCCATTAAACCATAATCCATTCGTTTCCAAGTTGATTGATTTAAGTTCCTTGGTAGCTTGATCGGCTACGTTGAGTTCTGATGGTAGCCAATGCCATTGTGAAATATCAGTGTCTTCGTGAATCTCTCCCAGTCGACAAGCTACGAAAACAGGGAATCTTCTGGTAACAGATCTTATTTGTTGTAAAACTACTAGAGAATCAGTCCAAAAATGTACGTCTTCAATTTCGTATTCGAGTTCATTCTTGATAGTCTTGGCTACTCTACAGGCAAGTACCGCACCCTGTAGCTCCAATTTCGGAATAGTTTGTTGATTTATTGGTGCTACCTTGAATTTTGCAGTCAAGAAAGAAGTGTAAATTTGTTCATTCACCAGTGTTCTGAGATAAGCCACTGTTGCATACGCCTTATCACTCGCATCACAAAATATATGCAAATCTACTTTACCAACACGATCTAGACTGGTAAAGTAATAGCGAGGTATCTTAACAGGAACTACTTCTCTTATATCCTTGATCCACTTCTTCCACGACGAGTAGAGTTCTTCAGTTATTTCTTGATCCCAGCTAATGTTACTTCTCCAAATATTTTGCATCAATATTCTGGCCTTTACCATGAGTGGAGCAAGGAAACAAAGTGGGTCAAAAACAGACATAATCACCCTCAGAACTTCTCTTTTTGTCGGGACTTTCGCACCATTCAATATTTCCACTGGGATTTTCTTTAGATTCAAAGCGAATACGAATTCGTCACTTTTCGGACACCAAGTGAGTCCAAGAACTCTCTCAAATTTATCAGAATCTATTTTTATTCCATCTTGAGTTTCTGCACGTAAAGATTCTGGAACTGATTGCATGACGGCATGAGAATTGCTCATCCATTTTACCATATCATATCCTGCCTGCTTATGTACGTGAATAACACTTCTTACTCTGGTGATCGCTTCATCAACTGTACAACAAGAGTCTAAGTAGTCATCGACATAGTGCTGCCGTTCCATTGCTCTCAGAATACCAGGGTAATCCTTCTCGAACATGGAAGCATTCTTGTTCTTTACAAACTGTGCGATGGATGGAGAGGAGACTGCGCCGAAAATCATAACGTTCATGACGTAGATATCTGGATCACGATGTCTGTCTTTTCCTCGCCATAGGAACAATTGAGCACATCTGTCCTCTTCTCTTATCAATATCTGATGAAACATCTCCCGGATATCACCACCAATAGCGATTTTTCCTTGTCTGAAGCGCCATAAAATAGATATAAGAGATGGTACGTAGTCTGGGCCTTGAAGCAAGAAATCATTCAAACTTAAACCTGCAGATTTTGCCGCAGCATCGAATACCATTCTCAGTTTTCCGGGTTTATTTATATTCCAAACAGCAAAGTGAGGAAGATACCAAGTTTTCGGACCATCCGGTACTTCTGATGACAGCAACATCTTTGCATATCCTTTCTGAATGTATTTCCTTATATTCTCTTCATATTGCTCTGCAAACTTGGGATCTTGATCCATCTTCCTTTCCATACACCATAATCGTTTGAAAGCAGTAGCTTTACTTTCTGGTAATACTGAGTCTTCTTTTTTCCAAAGATGTCCAATTTCATAGCGTTCTCCTACTTTTCTGCACGTTCTCTCCATGATTTCAACTGCTCTTCTATCCTCTATAGACTTCACCTTCTGTTTCTGTATCTTCACTCCAAAATCCTCAAGACGAAAACTTTCTTTCACTAACTGGTGAAGCTCTTCATCTCCGATTTGACGACAACAAAGATTAACATGAGACACTTCATTTGTTCTTGTGTCGTTGATCGGCCCATGTACTGACCATCCTAGTTTAGAATGTGACATGATTGGCTGGTTGATTCTTGGTTGAATAATACTTCTAGGTACGATAAGACCACAATTGTCTTGTCCAATCAGCATTTCGGGTCTCGCTGACTTGATAGCATAGAGAAGTTCGCGATCTAGATAGGGAAACTGCTTGAATATTTCGTCTACATCTATCTCTTGTTTTGGTAGTCTCAAATCCTTTACGGTTCTGACATGTGTCAATTGATAAAATTGTGGATGTTTCTTATCTGCTGAAATGTTCAACGAAACCATTTTAGAATTGTCCTCGTAATGAGTGATGTCATTCGTCCATTGGAAGCAAAACGGAACTGATTGACCCTTCAGTTCAAGTTTCTTAGCTAAATCTTCTTCTATCATGGTGCAGGTAGAACCCTCGTCGAAAAGAGCGAAAGTTTTAATCTCATCGAAAGGTCCACGAAGAATCACTGGAACTATTCTCAATAAAACATCTCTTCGGTTCATAAGGTTTGCACAAAAACTTATAGGTGATTGTGTTTGTGTGGTAGTGGGACATTCCAATGTAGAACTTTCCTTTTTACTGGTTTCTTGTGGGTTTTCGGCTGTAGAAGAGTTTTGTACGAGATGAAGCAAATTGTGATGTCTTCCTCGACAACCTTCTGTACCACATCTTTTTTTCAGGAAACACTTAGCTGCCACATGTTCACCTTTCAAGCAAAGGAAACAAAGCCTCAGAGATAACACTGTGTCTCTTCTTTCAGCAACAGTCTTGGCAAGAAATAATTGGCATTTCACAATAACATGATCGTTTTTCTTGCAAAAGCTGCATTCTAAATTTCTGCTATTGCTGGCAGTCAGAACATTCTCTTTCTTTGTTGGATTCTTGGAAATGTTTCTTTGGAAAGGGTTGCTTATAGATGTCATCGAGTTTATTTCTTCCTCATACCAGTTGGTGAAATCTTCTAGAGACGTTTGCAGACCTTCAACGTCACGTTGATGTTTACACTTTCCCCAACTATACTTTTGGATGACTGGAAGTTTGTCTACAAGATTTGCCAATAGCTCTGGGTTATGCAAATAAAGTGAAGCATTCACATTCTTCATTGTGGTCACCATGTTTGTGATTGTGTTCAAAAAGTAAATGCAAGATTCCAATTTGTCTTCTTTAATATAGCTGATTTTCTTCACCTTATCTATCAACGACAAAACAATCCATTCAGATCTGCCGAAGTTCATTTCCAACATTTTCATTATTTTTTGAACGTTACTTGGCGATATCAGTAGAGCTTTCACCGTTTCTCTAGCCTTCCCCTTCAGAGCTCTATCTAAACGGGTCAAATTATCTTCATCTGTGAGTCCAAACTGCGTTGTTGATCTTCTGAACTCGCTAATGAAAATAGGCCACTCGGTTAACTCTCCAGAAAATTGCACGAGATCTCGCATTTTTTGACGTAACAACACTTTATTTGTACTATTTGTGTTGTCAATACATTTTCTTGCGATATCATAAAGCATATTTTCTTTGTTATACCTGTTTTTATCATCAGAAGAGTGAAGAGTGTAAGTATCATAATTATTAGGATGCTCTTCATTTGACCAACGTTTTATTTCATCTCCTTGACTATTGTTGATTTGATACTTGGCTTCTTCTAACCATTTATCCATCGCCTTATTACTACCATATAATTGATTAGAACACACAACTATATCATCGACATCTGCTCGTGATTGAAGATCTACATCACTCTTGATTTCTGCCATTTGCTTCTGTATTTCAATTTCCTTTCTTGCATGTTCTCTTTGTTTTTCGATGCATTTCATCTTTTCTTGTAACTCTTTTTCATCCAGTTCTTTCTGTTTTTGAATCAATCTGAGCTCTAGATTCAATTTCGAAAGAGTGGAGCTCTTAGACAATACAGATTTTTCATCTCGAACTATTTTTTCTGACTCAATAGCATGAATGGTTACCGGTGCGATTTCTGACCTTGCGTTCCGACTTTGTACCTCATTTTTAGGCGATTCTTCCAGATTCAATACATCAACAGAAGCGACTTTTCCAACAAACCTCGTATGATCTCTTGCATTAGATATACTTGAACTGAGATTTGCCATGTCTACTGTTGAAAATCTCTTTGGTGGAACACCCTTATTAATTCGGCTGCTTCTTCGGACCTCTCCAGGCCCTGCTACATTTCCGGCACTGTTTGCTTTTTCCATAGCGGTTTATTTTATACTCGAAGGACCAAATGTAGAAATTAAATCCGACTATTATCAAACTTATTTTATTGATTAATCGTGACAGTTATTATACATAATGTTCTTTTTTAAAAAACCTTGGAAACATCAGAAAAAATATACAAATACAATATGAAATATTAAGTTCGTCTGTAACACGTACAAAAAATTCCATCAGACTCCCCGTTCTCGCTATATGCATTCTCATTTCGTTTTTCTCCAAATCACCCAAAAGTTTCACACTGGAAAGTCAGCCCCATAGTCTGTATAATATCACGAGGTATCGCTTCGTCCTGTTCTCAGGAAAGGAGGGTTTTTCTCACGCAACGATTATTTCAGGGGTTTTGAGTATCCATTACTTCAATTTTACATTGCTAATGTATCCTCAGAAAGTTGAAAAAGGGACGATAAGACTTGGCAATTTGGAGTTATCCTTGATTCTGATAGACTCAATTAGTGTTGACTGTGATTGAGATGAACGGGGACCCAAAGCAGTTTAAAAACAATCAATGTAATCTTTGTCTTGAGACACACTGACAAGAATGCGGTTCACAGCTGAAAAACTATGTTCGAATCTTGTTAACTGAGTGGCAATTTAATGTAGAAAACAGTTTTGACCAATCAAAAGCCTATATTTTGTATCGTTACCATATAGCAACTAGAACGTTTTCTAGAAATTTGTCTTTCTTCCTTCGAGAAAGGAGCATGGTATTACACTGGAAATATTTTGTGTTTTATAGGTTGAATGACCTTCACATTCACCTAACCTCAAAAACTAATAACGTTATCCATTGGTGAAACTGATGGTGCGCATCACTCAGTGTAAATATATTTCTACCAACTTTACCTCAACCAAACCTCAGCTGCAACAAAGAGTTTTGATTTTTCCTGTTCTTTATGTCTGATAAACATATTTCATACATGTTTACCAGAATGGATGTTTCAAACTCTCGCACCATATGCAGATTGCAGAGCAGGGCCTGGTTCAGAGTTTATTTCTGTCATGATTATTCAATGTTTCCAGACGATGGATGATGATGAGCTGATTTGTTGATTCACAATCCACCATAACTTTTCAAAATAGCCGATATGGATTTGGTGGCTAGTAGACCGGTAGCGGCTGACTATGAAATTCGTGTCCTGCGATTATTGAAATTGTACATCTCGATTAACAGAACTCACGATAAATATAATGAAAATAAGGCTCAGACAGTCAATTCCGACAACTTTGTGTTTTATTTTACTGTTTATACACATCCGTCCGGTCAACTAACCACTTCCATTCACAATATTTACATTGTGTATGCTTGCCTGGCAATGAGGAGCTTGGTCGAACCTTCCTTATCTCTTCTGTTGTTGCTGTGACTTCAATATTATTTCCGTGTTAAATGTTCTCACCGAATACCACTCTGGCTTTGATTAAAACCTGTAAAATTTTTCCCCAACACGAATATTTTGAATAATATTCGTCCAGTTATAATTGAAGCTCTACTGGTATTATAAGTGAAAATCACCCCAAAACAGTCCAGTGAGAACAATCATTTCCTCGACCTGAATACGTAGCCATAACTAGATCAAGAGGGTTCTGTACCTAATGCTGTTATAGGATATAAACAAACACACTATTTCGATACGAAGTATTATGTTCGTGATTATAATTGCTTAAAAGCTGGTCCGTCCCAATGAATATTGGACTGATGTTGGAGCAAAATCTCATATTGTGACCGATGTTAGTGCCAAGGGATTGAAGGGTTTGCCCATTACTACTCTAGAATCCGATTATCCCAGATAAGGATCGAATCAGGGCCGGGGGGAAATGCTCTGCATGTTCGACATTTATTACATTTGTGTCTATATATTCACCATCCTTATTATTGACCTTTAAATTTTCATATAACTATGCCCAACGCTATATCAACTGAAATCAATGCGCTTCCCCGGATTTTCCGAGATTATAACCAAAAACTCTGAGCTTTCAGCGAATCCAGAGGTCTCATTTCTAATCCAATTATAGCTTTTCTTTCTTTACGAAATATCCCAGATGATTTCAATCCCTTTTGTTCCTGCTTTCATCTAATAGAAATTATTGAGAATCGAGTCAGACATGAAAGGAGGATTACTTTCATTTCGACTTTGTGAGATTAAAAAAAAATGAATCTGAAATTACGTTTCATGGTATTGCAATCGATATAATCGGACTCTGGAACAATTGGATAATTTAAATCTGATAGGCAAGACCTTATATTTCTTTGAATTTCTTGAATGCGAAAAAATATGTGAATTTGGCCACAATAGAAATATAATAAAAAAGTAATGAATCACACTTGAATGACCACAGTTGAAATGGAACATTCATACTTCTCAACCATTTGGGTATGCTGATCTCGATGATATATGTTGAGTAGGTATTTTTTCAAAATTTAGGTATGAAAAGAAATTGTATACATCATATTTCGATAACTACTAAAAAAGTCCATAAATAAATGAAACCGAAATTTGATTTCACTCTGAAATCTCGCAAATCTGCAAGATCCACGTAGAAGCTTCTTCACTATTATCTTGGCCCTCGTGTACTGGCAACTGTAAAAATTAAAGAAAGAATATCCCCGATTTTGGAACTGAGGAAAACTTCCACAACATCATTAAACAAAAATTCGACAAATGAGCATTGTGAAAGAAGATATACCTGCAAATCACTGAACTTTTCATAATAATATGATGTCTAATGATGACCATCAGTCTATTATCTGTATTTTATATTTTATGAGCGCTGCCTCAGCACATTGAATATTCGTTCATTTCATGACAACTCGTATATCCCAATACTCAGCAACGACAATCGACTACTTCTGCACTAATCTCGAACATTCCTGTATCTCCTGTTCAATCATGCCCTCCAATTTATCTGATCATGAGGCTGTATACAGTAAAATAAAATTCAAATCACATAAAACGAAAAATAAATGTCACTTTGGCAGAATATACTGTACAAAAAATTACAATAGGTTTCATCACTTATGCTCAGACACTGATTGGGATAGTGTGTTGTTAATGGAGAAGCCGTTTGAGATATTCTATAGAATCCTAATTGAACATTTTGAGACCGCGTTTCCCAAACAAAAAATTAACAAAAAGAAACGAAAACCATGGATCACTAAGGGAATACGAACTTCTTCGAAAAATATGAGATGTCTTCATCAAATCAGAAAGTTTACTAATGGTTTATTTTTTGACTGTTACTTCAATAATTATAGGAAAGTCTACAGAAAAATAATCAGGGACGCAAAGAACTTGTATTATAGAAACAGAATAAATGAAGCAGACAACAAAGCTAAAGAAAGCTGGTCAATAATCAACGAACTCAGAGGAAAAAATATGTATACAAACACAGTAGATTCATCCTTGAATCCAAATTTTCTAAACAACTATTTCTGCTCCATATCAAATAAACTCAGTGAAAATATTGTACCTCCTCACGATCCTCTAGAATATCTCAGCGATATCTATGTAGACAATACTTTCTCAATAAACAACACCAATATAAATGAATTAAAAGCAATAATTGGAGACATAAAAAATAAAAAAGCATCTGGCATTGATGATATTTCTATTAAAATCTTCGAGAGTCTTCCTGAGATTGCACTCAATGTTCTTGTAAAACTGATAAACAACTCCTTCGCACAAGGAACATTTCCTTCATTTCTCAAAACCTCAGTTGTTATTCCTATCCATAAAGGCGGTAACAATGAAGACCCAGCAAACTTTAGGCCTATATCGCTAATTCCAACCTTAGCAAAAATAATTGAGAAACTGGTAAAAAAAAGAATGATGGAATTTTTGAACAGTAACGGGATATTGAGTGCACATCAGTTTGGCTTTCTGAGTTTCAGGAGTACAAGCGATGCTATATCAACAGTATTGCAATTGGTGTATAATGAAATCAACAGCGGGAAAGCCACTGCAGCAGTACTTTGTGACTTATCCAAAGCTTTTGACTGTGTCAATCACAGTATATTGCTTCAGAAACTCACAAGATATGGATTTAGGGATAACAGTCATACTTGGATTAGATCGTACCTTTCTGATAGAAAACAATTTGTAAGAATGTTGTCTAACTCGGACGTTGAAGATATTAATTGTGGAGTACCTCAAGGCTCTGTATTGGGTCCTATTCTGTTTCTGTTATATATTAATGATTTAACCAACATATCAATTACAGGAAGCTTTACTTTATTTGCTGACGACACCACATTATTGTGGCATGACGAAGACAAAAACAGATTGCATAAGAGAATGTGCCAAGACATGGACAAAGTGAAGAATTGGTGTGACTCAAATCTTTTGTCATTGAATACCAGCAAAACAAACATATTAGCTTTCAAGTGTAATATACCTGACATCTCCTTAGAAAATAGCATAATAAAAAATAACTCCACTTCGAAATTTTTGGGAATATATGTAGACGAAAATTTGAAATTCTCTGAGCATATTGCTCATGTCAACAAAAAACTAGCGTCAGGATGTTTTGCACTGAGAAACGTCTCGAAGGAACTGGGGTTTGCTGCAGCAAAGGTGGTGTACTATGCCTTGATAGATTCTCATCTGAGGTATGGTATACCCTTTTGGGGTATTTGCAGTAGACAACTTATGCAATCGGTTTTTGTCTTACAGAAAAGGGCTGTTAGGTACTTGTGTAAGGCAAAATGGCGGGATTCATGTAAACCCCTATTTCGAGAACATAAGATCCTCACAGTTATTTCAATTTTTATATTGGAAACCGTATCGATAATACATAAAAATAGGGAGAACTATGAATCTTCAGCCACATACCACACAAGGCGGTCGAATGAACTGAACCTACCAATTCCTAAAACATGTTTTGTTCAAAAATCATTGATATATAATGGAATCAGGATGTACAACAAACTGCCCAATGATATAAAAGAGACTTCTCTCATCGTATTCAGAAAAAAAATTAAAAAATTATTGAGTGATAAAGCCTATTATGACTTAGAAGAATATTTTGACGATGTCCTGTAGTTGCTATGTCTTGAGTTTGCAATTGTACTGTGTTGAAATCTCAATTTTATACCTTGTCCTGTTATGTCATGCAACCTTTGCATATGTGCATATATATATATTTTTATGTTTTTTTATCTGACTCTTATACTTTATACTTCATGTTTATATGTGAGTAATATTATTTATTTATTATTGACATTGTGTTTGTAACATTGTGTTTGTAACAAGAATTTATTCTTAGACAATAAACATATTATTATTATTATTATTATCAGCGAGATTCTCTTTTTCAGTAAGTTCAATAAAACAGATCGATCCAGTGAGAATTTGGAGATGGAATTCACCGATTGGTCCCTAACAAGCAATACATCGAACTGACTAAAAGTTGGGGAGTTCATTCGAGAACTTCAGAGCTTACATCCTGAGAGGATTTTGACTCTATTCTGAATATATTGAGCTCATTTATACAACAATGGGGAACACTTACACTTACTTGATCAGGTTCAATTATATGAAACCTGAACAAGAGTTTCATGTTTTATAATTCAATGCCTGATCCATTTCCTAGGTACTGAAAACTCATAATTTCTCAGTAACTAATCGAATCAAATCACATCACCTAATTCCTTTTGAGACATCAAACATTATTGTATGAGAAAGAGGCAAGTCACCCTGAAACATAATAATATGTTTTCCTACGACCCCTTATGAAAACGTCAATAATCACACTGTTTTGTTATTCAGAAAGTAGCTCAATATCACCATGGTATTGCTTATTTTGAATGAAAAAAAGCACCAGTGTTGATATAAAAAATATCACAACGGTAGCATGAATTGATAGAAATAATTAGGTATATTGTGAAGGTACTCACTGTCAATATATAAGCGTTCTCAAATCAAATTTATATTATTTATTGAAATTTCTGTCTCGTTTCGAATTATACCGAGAATTCTTTATCTATCAATTTCAATGTGTCTGATACATACATAACCTCTGAATTCACTTCAAAACTGGAATCTATACTCTTTGCTGGAACTATATTGATGTTGATGACAGCGGGTGAGATCATTGAAAAGAGTACGGCTAAATTTTTTTGTGCGGCTTGCATCAGTTTGATATCACAGTATCACCAAATAGAAGATTCTTTGGTATTTCACAGATGTTTTCAAGAAGTCAAGGACGCACTAACTCGAGTAATGGTGAATTCATGCACGACGTAACTTAGGTCTCAACTTAAAACTCAACATGGACTCAACTTAAGATTGACATAAAAATTCTTGTAAGTGTTCATGCACAACTTATCAACTCATTGATTGAAAAAAAAATTGTGGTGTGTTTGTTTACTTTGACTGTTTAATTCCTGATTCCTGTCCAACATAATGATTAATTAAGATATCTTTGTATAAAATGAAATCAAAACAGAGTTTGAGGGTATAACAATGCCTGATCATGCACAGTCCCTGATTTGCACGAAGAATCGCATATAAAGTTGAAAGTTGGCCAACTTAAGACATTCTTCAGTCATACGTTAAGTCTAAAGTTTCGTGCATGAACGTGTTCATTCGAAAAACAAATTTCAACTTCTTAAGGTTAGGTTTAAGTTAAGTTAGGACTAAGTTACGTCGTGCATGAATTCACCATAACTCGTACGCGCTTGGGCACTACGTACTTTTATGGTTGTGTATTCCTGGTTGCGTGATTACTGGCGCTAGCAGGTGTATGGTGTCAAGTTTGTTTATGTACGCTGGTGTCAATATCAATGAAATTTGTCCAAACTAAACTAGCTCAATCAATCAGTAATTCACATAATGAGGAATTGTCGGAGAAGTATTCAAATATCATCTTGAATATGGAAATAAACAGTACTTGATATTGAATCAAAACCACCTGAAATTCTAGAGAACACTCTAGTTACATTTTTGACAAGACCTCCCGCGAAATGGAAGTATTCGGAGTCGTAGGAAAAATAGTGTACAAAACTCGTTGGAAAGTGCATTTCTTTCACTCGTTACGTTTCCGCACTCACCGCTACGCGGCTCGTGCTAAACGACTACTCGTGTGAAATATGTCACTTTACACACTTGTTGTGTAATATACTATTACACAATAAATATACAGTCGAATAATCATACTAGGAGTACATAAGAAACACAGATGTACTTCATATGAAATATCAATTTAAAAGTATTCATTTAAAGCATATAGACATTATTCAACCAGATAATATGCTTTGAGATGTTTTTTAAAGGTGCTTTTATGTTTTGAGCTTTTGATGGAGAAAGGTAAGTTGTTGAAATTTTGGCACCGATCCTAGCTGTGGAAATATTCTGTTTTGAAAGTAGTAATCTTAAATCATCCTAATAGCGTATGTTGTATTCGTGAAAAAAACAAGTCCCCATTTTTCAACATAATAGTGAGAACATCAAACCTTTTGAAATTTTACACCAGCAATACAACTTAGAATTTTTATTTGAGAAACGAAGAGTAATCATCAGAGTGAATAAATGATTATCTCCTCGCAGAATAGTATGCAATCCAATGTTGTTGAATTTCCTGGAAGCAGTTGGTTCTTCCTCAATGGGATCTCAGAGAGATTCATTAAGTCTGGCACGTCAAGAAGACGGAATATAATGGGACTTTTTTAATATTCCTTTCAGTTTAAACGTAATCCGACAATCCCCTGAGTGTACCTGAGGCAATTTTCATATCGCGTATCTCCCGATATTACTAGAACATTCGCTGTTGGGTGTGTGCCAGACACTAAAACAGCATGCAAATTGCAGCAATATTCGGACATTACGTTGTGGAAAAATGGCAGAAATCCTGCTCCCTGCAGGGGTTTATCGCATATTATTTCAATGAATGTTTCCGGTAGTGTGCATTGATTTGTTTGATCGATTATACATGATCATTCTGCACTGTAATTAAAATACATGAACAAAGAAAATGGCCATCAAATACAATTGTACTTTTTCACAACATTCATAATCGAATTGGGTTGTCAAAAAAAAATTAGGTGTTCTTTTCCAAACACTTCTTATTACAGAATAGTATATTATGATACAAGTTTTATAAGACGCTTTTTGTCGCACGCGTTGTTTGAAGTACGAGGAGCGAAGCGAGGAGTGCTCCAAGTGAACAAGTGCGACAACGTGTCTTATAAAACGTGTGTCATATGCAATTTTTTCTATTTTGAAGAAAAAAAAATGGATTTAATATCGATAAATAACAGAAACATCTTCGATTGGTAACATTGATGACATTGAAATAATTTGAATCTGACGCACAAGCGTAAAGCCCACTTTACAGTTGAGCTATTTTGATTATTACAATACCAGCGGTGAAAAATTCAATGTTGTTATTGTTTTTATTGATCAATTTAAATCAAATTACACTCTGAATTGAAATTCACCAATTAAAACATTGAGTTTTTCACTGCTAATATCACCAAATCCAAATCGCTCAGAAGTAAGCTGGGCCTAACTCTTCTGACTTTCATTTGATCATAATGATCTCATTTCTTCATGTTCTGGTTATCACGAAAAGGTATATCCTGTAATGTTCAGAGAACATCGTGAGAACCAAGGGAAAGAAAGTAGGAGATGGTGTTCTTCTTAAATTTCTGGAGATCGTATGCCTTGGGGAACACCTCCCTAGGCAATGAGTTCCAAAGTCTCGATGTTCGTTGGATGAACGAGTCTTTGGAAAGGGAAGTTCTTCAGGTCTTTAAAGTGACCACGAAAGGGGTGTGAAGACTGAACTTGACGGGTTAATCTCGAAGAGACTGCTAATGGAGGAACGATTTTTGATTTTTTAGAAGAGCATCGCCCATGAAAATATCTATAAAATAGTTAGTAACCTCAGTAATGGAATCCATCCCTGTATATATCAACTATATTACAAGCATATAATTATGATCTAAGATATTATGTTAAATTCGTGTCAATTTCGATACTTTCATTTCGATTTTCAGTCAATAAAAAATGATATTGAAAAATACTTCGCGTTCTCTTTCCTACTCTATAAATTGACATATCTGCGATTCTACCCGTATCTATAACGAAGTGCCCCATATTTTCAGGAACAAAGCATCATGTTCATGAGCCGATAATGTCGTGAAACTTGAAGTCCCAAAACGAAGAGAAACAACTGAAATAAATGACCTGTGTCAGAAACAGTATGTTGTTAATTAAATGTTGTACAAATAGACAGCACTGGCATGTTCTGTGTGTGGAAATGTCAGCCAGTTCGTTCATTTCAGATGGCTGTGAAACATCGGAAATGGATGGAAACTTTGTTTCAGTTAGAATGACATCATATATTTGTATTTCAATTTTTTTTTTGTTTTCGTAGTGAACACTGCTGGACACTGAGATGCATCGTTTTTCCAATGGACTGAATTTGCTGATGATATAAAGGGGTTGGTAGATTTTTAAAAAAGAGAGAGATTCAGAAAAAAGAATAGGAGTCATACTAATATTATTATCTTTCAAATTACTATTAGCTGTGATGAGAATATACGTAGATATCTTAGACCGATTGTGAAATGTACAGATATAATTGAAAACTACTACACCTTTTCCATTTGTATTTCAGAAACCATCAAGTTTATTTCAGAAAGCGTTAATTGAATTTCAGAATAGTCACATGTATTTCAGAAAGTATCAATTTTATTTCAGAATAGTGAGTTGAATTTCAGAAAGCGTCAAATGTATTTCAGAATCGCGAGTTTAATTTCAGAAAGCATCAATTGTATTTCAGAATAGTCAGTTCAATATCAGAAAGCGTCAAATGTATTTCAGAATAGTCAATTGAATTTCAAAATTCGTTATTTGTATAAAAATGATATATTCTGAAATTCAAATGAAGAATTCTGAAATTCAGTTGACTCTTCTGAAATACAATTGACGCTTTCGTAATACCGCTAGTGGTAATGGACAGTTTTTAGTACAAGTGTAGAATTTATGACATACCTATGCGAAAAGAAACGCTTTTGTGCTCCCATGCAGTTTATTAAGTTGGTGCATGAAAGAGGGGAGAAAACTCTCTCAGATTCCACTCTCCTGTCACGGCTGCCAATTACTCAAAATGGCGTTCTTGAGTGACTGAAAGCATCGTAGAATAAGAGATCACGTTCTACCCGATGCTAATCCATATAGTACTCGTTTCTGATTATCTTTCAGTCATTTGAACAATACGTTTCCTCTTCGCTCTGCTTGTATATAGTATTTCGCCAGAGCTCTTACGGATTTGTCCCGAGATAGTAATTGAAAACTTGAGAAGTTGCGAGTGCGTAGGATAGATATAAATCGAAGTACAGGAACTAAACTGAGTGTCTGTCGAAATTGACAATGTTTATTGTAAAATTCCACTCGCACGAATTTTATGACCATTTGAAAATATCACACAATTTGAATACGAATATATGGTAGACAACGAGCAGAAAACAACTACTTTCCTGGAAAATACCACGCAGAACAGTGTCACACATAAAGTTCGCGACATATATATTATTATATAAAATAATAAAGAACAGGATTCCTTTGTCACTCTATTGTAAATTAACTCCTAGGTCATCTTTTCATTCATTAGAAGTGAGAAATAAACATCACTTTAATGTTCCTCGTCACTGTTCAGTCATGTTTCAAAAATCCTTCACCTATCAGGCTGTAAAATTTTCCAATTCACTCCTCATCAGTCACCTTCATTTATCTGAATTTAAAATCAAGAAATTTTTGAAAGCAAAATTTTGTGAATCCCCAATATAAATTAAGACTTGAAACTCTATTATCTAGTAATATTTTGACAAATTACTTCTGTTTATTTGACTCACGATGATTATGTTCTTTATTACCTCATGAATGTCTTTATTACCCAAATTTTCTGTCAATTGTACAACTTAGGTTAAGTGTAAGAGTAGCAATAGCTAAACTTCGCCTACTTTGTACCAAAGAAAAAATAAAGACGATTTATTATTATTATTATTATTATTATATGGAAGTTTTTTTTATTAATAGATGTAAAGAAAATTTGACTTCGCAGTTAGTTTGTGTTTGAAAAATGAGTAAAATACAGCATTTTTTTCCTTCATGTGCTACTCTAAACCTGTCAAATTTGCCATTTTTTTCGAAAATCCTCAAAAAAACAGGTTTTTTAAGAAATTTCGAAAAATGCCAAAAAAAGAAGTTTCTCAGTTTCCAATTTTATACATTTGTTCCAAATTTGGACTCTCTACTGTCACTTCGACTTTTTTCCATTTCTTCTAATTTTTCGAATCTTTCGCTCTATATCGATTCGAACGAAACATGATTCAAATTTCATAATTTTGATGAATATGAGACTTCAATATCATATCTTGCCCAGGAAATACCCACATTGGCCTGCTACCAGAAAATAAAAAAATGCATCTCCAGAAATTCGTCTTTGTTGTTGCAAAGTTCATTTAGTTTTTTCCTTCCATTGTTAAACTGATGTGGATTTTCAATGTATGGACGTTAATATGTCAGTAATCGAATAAACGAATTTCTCTTTGATTTTATTACACTCGTATTTCTTTGTTTAATAGATTTTCATCCAGTTTGATTATTTTTCTGACCAATAATTCAGTTACAAACAAACCCGAAATATCATACTTTTCTGTAAACTAAACAATGACCTATAGTTTCATAACTATTCGAAAGACTTTCGTTCAAGCGATTTGTACTAGACATGATATAAAATTTCGTGTTTTTAAACAATACAAGACTAATGCAACATCTCGAGATGAAAATAGTAGGTACTGGTCAAATCTAAATGAAATGTTCACTTAGTTGTAGTCGAAGTGATAGTAGAGAGTACAAATTCGGAACAAATTGGAAACTGATCAACTTTTTCCTCTGGTATTTTTCGGAATTTTAAACAAAAAACTGATTTTTTGAGGATTTTCGAAAAAAATGTCAATTTGACAGAGTAGCACATGGAAAAAGCAAAGATGATGTATTTCACTCATTTTTAAAGCACAAAATAACTGCAGAGTCAAATTTTCTTTATATCTATTAATAAAAAAAACTTCCATATGTCGCCAACTTTATGTGTGACACTGTATATGCTCGTAGTCCATGCAACGATTCTCAATGTGAATGCAGTTCGCAAATGTTTCTTTAGATACAGACCGATTTCGGGCTAATTGGTCCTCATCAGTGCAGGGTGGTCAACCGATTAGAGATACTGGGATCTCCACTCGAAGCGTTGCCTGTCCCAATGCAATCCCTGCATCACATATTTCATCGCACTGAGCCGCGTTTCAAGAGACACTTGGAACTAGCGGCACCATGCGGTAGAAGAAAGAAACACTCCAGAAACAAAGTTCTCTTGTCATAAAACATGGGAGTGGCTGACAGCTCGGAAATCGGAAATTATGCCCTATCCAATCAAATATTGATGTATAGTTATTCAAATTCAAACTAGGTGTCAGTTCGAATTCACATAACTGGTAGATCATGCAATCCAATGTTGTGATATCCGTCAATAAAAAACGGTAATTGGAAAATAATATTTATTTCAACGATAATTATTACATTTGAATCATTCATGAAAAATCTGTACCTACTCCTTATTCAGATGAGATATTCTACAGATATCGACCATCGATTCCAATATATCACGAATTGTATTTGTTCGGATTTCACAATATGCTGTAAATTCCGCTCCTCGACTTCAGGGAAGTTCTCAGCTTCGAATACTAATGTATATTCATATTATCCCTAATTTTAGGGCTTGATTATGCTTCTCAAAAAACAGGTTCCTAGAGCATGGTGAAAACAAATAGTATTCAAAATGAAGTTATGACTCATTTGTATCCTTTCGTGGATCAACGTTCCGCGTGGCATTAGACAGGAAAGTAGTAATTGGTTGAGACGTGATATCTTTCCTCATTGTGATCTTATTCATTTGAATCAACGGCATGTAGTATGATATATGATACGTTTCTGAAAATATGTTCAATCCATACAATCGATGGTAATGTTTCGTTTCCTGTATTTATATTGACATTACCGTATGTACTGTAATATAAATTCATTATATGTTCATAATGCAAAATTCAAAATTGTTTGAAATATGACTAGTCGAATAATTGCAATACCTAACACACAATCATACTCTGCAAATACATTCCAGAATATTCCTCTAATTATACAATAGTAGGTTTATTGAAACATGATGGGAATAATAATCATCGTATTCATTTTCTCACTTGAATTAGTAGTGCTATATCTAGTATAAATATATTAAAAAATATGCACCAAATGTTACATGAAAATTCAGATTTATTAATTCCCACATGACGTACTTCTCATTTCAAGGTTCTAATTTGATGTAATGAGTGATGGAAATTATCACTGCACTTGATGGGAGCATAAATAACAGAAATTTCATTTTAATTCCCGAAAGACATGCAATGTTGAACATAGCAGAGTAACGAATATTGAACATTTTATCAGACGATGCCCCTTGGCTGTAATAGAAAAAAATTACCTCATTCGTTTGTACAACCTTCTTACAAAGCGTGACAAGCACAAGTCACATGAACAATGCACATTCGATATAATATCATTTTCAAAGATTTCTACACAGTCATATGGGAATAGTATTCGTTTTATGCCGAAACAATGAGAGCATGACCAACAAGTATTTAGGAATTACCTACGAGATCTCTGCCGAGTTTCAATGCAGAATGTGGGATTGAATTGTTCGAACATTTGAATAATTATGTAGTTGTCATAATATCTAATATTTGCATGTGTTCCAGAAAAAAAAATTTGAATATCTGCTGTACCGGTCATCGTTTTTTGTAGTAATATATCACTGTGGCGTCCGTGATACTTATTATTTTACCGTTTGGTTTTTTTAGAAATAAGTTGTTCATTCAGGTAAATCATGAATAGCATCGGTCCCACTACAGTTTCTTGAGGTACACCGCATTAAATGTTAATCTCAATGATATGTATTGTGTATCCTGTGAATGAAAGTAAAATGAGAAAACTCTACGTCATCAATTCATCACCAATAAATATCCGAAATATTCAAAAAAAGTAGGAAACGAACAAAAAACAACAACTCTCTTGGCTAATCCTACAAAGCTTCGCGGATGATAGTACCCTCCATACCGCTTTCTCTTCAAGGGCTCCTATATTGGTCCGTCAAACCAGAAATGAACGAGAGAGGAATTTTAATAAAATAAATATGGACTTAGCAACAATTCTCGAGTGGGGATCTAATAACCTGGTAGAATTCAATGCAAACAAAACACAAGCATGTCTTTTCTATAGAAAAGCCGATCTCACTGTGCCCAACATAATTCAGTCAGGATTAACCATATCATTGAAGTCATCTATTTCGATGCTTGGCGTTACTATCAGCAATAACATTTCTTGGGAAAATCACGTCCATTGTCAAAATTGCATCCCAAAAACTTGGATTAGCCTATTTCACTCCCAATCAGCTACTTATGATCTTTAAGGCACAGATCCGACCTGTCCTGGAATACTGTTCCCATATTTGGAGTGCGGCACCTAAACATATCCTGAAACTATTAATTGGACTCTGTCCGAAAAAGGGCAATTCGTCTCGTCGGTGATGCCTCGCTTACAAACTCGCTCACTTATCTGGAACACCGTAGAAAAGTTGATGATTTATCTCTATTTTAAAGATATTTTCATGGGCGATGCTCTTCTGAAATATCAACAGTCGTTCCTCCACTAGCAGTCTCTTCGATAGATTAACCCGGCCATGTTCAGTCTTCTCACCCCTTCGTGATCACTTTAGAGACCTGCAGAATGTCACTTTCCAAAGACTCGTTCATCCAACGAACATCGAGACATTGGAATTCATTGCCTAGGAAGGTGTTCCCCGAGGCATAACATGTCCAGTAATTTTAAAAGAACACCAACTCCTACCTTATTTCCCTTGGTTTTCACGATGTTCTCTGAACATTACAGGATATCCCTTTCCGTGAGAACCAGAACATAAAAAAATAACTTTGAATTACGTCTAGTCGCAGTCTATGCACCGATTCAACACGCCTATTTGAAAGCGGTGAGCCGCTTTTGAAGAGCAACTTGGAAAACAGCGCCACCATGCAGTGGAAGAAAGCAAAACACTCCAAAACAAGGCTCTTACGTCATTAGATGAGGAAGTGGCTGAAAAATCGACTGAGCGTTATATGTGATGTATCAGGAGAAAAGAATCAATTGCATAGTGTCTTCACTTAGTGACTCTGCGTTGACTGCTAGTAGATGCCAAGCAGGAGAGTAATTTTGTCTGCTCGTTTACCTGTTTTCGAACTTCTTTGATATTTATTATCGGTGATTTGAATGTAGAGTTTCCTCATTTTGTTTTTGCGTGTCTTTCGACATAATAATATGAAACCAAATAATTCTCTGAAGATAGATGTAGACATGGTGTGATTTTCCCACTATTCACATTGTACACACTATAATAATTGCCAAGTGAAAGGATGATATTGCTGCGGCATTATACGATGAGGAACGATTCTTTTTACAGAATGTCCTTATCGGCTAATATATCACGGTGGCCACAAAAGAAATCACATGAGTATCATTTATGTAGCGATTCCCTTGACTCGATTTGCCAAGGTAAGGTCAAAACTAACCTATGTGTTGATGAATTCTGGTGCACGATGTTATCACAATCAGATTTGAGTTGGTAAAAATACGAGTTAGAATTTGAGAATATTGAAAATTATTATAGAAACTTAGGAATAAATAAGTTAAATTCATTAAATGCAAATTCATTTATTATTTATCTTCATGATTTGTTCGACCCAAGCAGCAATTTGACGTTGCGGCGACGTGTTCGAAAGAGTTGCGCAACCAAACATGAGTTGCGTAGTCGACCTTAATACTACGTCGTCACGACCCTGTTTTGCACCAATTTGGTCAATCATTTTTGGGTTTTTAAAACGTTTCACTTTCAACTGTAGGTAGCAGTTGGTCGTTTCCTAAACGTTGCTGAATTTACCAAAAAACAACTACACACTTGCGCCCTCTTGCGCAGCGATGACAGTTTTCTTTCCACGGTGTTCAGAAATTAGTAAATATTCCAACCAAATCATTACTGATCACCAAAATGGACACTTGGTAAAAACTTTCTGACGACTACTAATGTTTTACTCGTGTGCTCATGATAGGTATAGGTACCTACTGCTCTATTTATATTGCCTGAAAATAAATATTTCCAAACAGAAATTATCAACGCATTTCAGTTTATTGTCAAATATACTATTGTTTTGCGTCAAAAAACACGCGCTCCTTCAATCCGTGGCGAATTTCTCAAGACTCGAAGAAAAAAAAACAAAAAAAATAATTTGGATATATAATATTCAAAGCTAATATTTATCCAAACAAGAACAATAGAGGATACAATGATATATTAATCGTTTCTATAGTACTGTTAACCTCTGTTTATGTTTGTTTATGTCCCAAATTTCAATGGCCGACAATGTTTCCGAAGATAATTACGCATCAAACATGGCGTAGTATTATAATAGACGTCAACACGACTAAGGATATCAGATAACTGAAAAATATACTGCTTTCAACCTTAGTCATCCAGACAACTAAATATAACCAAAGCCCGACTGAAGTTGGTTATCCGACCAAAAACTGAACGAAGTCCAACTAACGAACACACCTCGCGCTCCACATTTGAAAACGGGCTTTTCTGTGTCATACAATTGTCAGTAGTGTTCTTCGAAAAATTAGTTGCTTTCCTCAATCTCTGCATCCAGGTTAGCATTTATTCCAAAAGAACTGAAATTTTCCAAACTGCCTGTCTTCAGGCATAATTTTATTTTTTTAATAAATTTTTTGAGGTTAGGTTGGATCAAGTTTCTCTTATCTTACTAGATATTTATTCTTTCTTCGAAGCATTTCAGCTAACAGTATGTCCTTGTTGTCATGGGGCATGTCCTCTATAGTGAGTATTTGGAAAATTTAACTGCAAAGATATGACTCCACGAAAACGTATACAATTTTTATATAAAATTGCCCACTGCCAAGTTAAATCTCACAAGGTCGGCTCAACGTCGGTAAAACGTTGAACATAACTAGAGTAATCACTCAAACGTTTTTAGAACGTCACTCCCATTCCCAAAATTTTTACTACATGAAGTTGGTTGGGTTCAACCTTGTAACAACGTCGTCGGTTAACTAAAGTCATGCTCAACACTGATACAACTTTGTCCGGTGGTTTAGAGAGCGTCGTTTCATAAATGACTGATTTCTACACCAAATATAACGTTAATTTTGGTGTATTATGTGGTTATCGTCGCCAGTTATCGTACTTGGGGATATTCCAACCCGAAAAAGAAATGCTGATAACACTGATAAAATCATGGTACCCCTTTGTTTCCTTCATAATCAGAAATATAAATGAATGGAACTCGAATTATTCAAATCCCCAAATCTTCCAAACGAAACGACCGCCTTTCAACTTCGAGGTTATAATTTTGCATCTTTTTCATCAAAGAATCAAATTCTCCAATTGAAAAAGAACGAATTATTGGTAAAAAAAATTTTTCATAGATAACTTTTTCGAATTGTCCAAATCGCCATACTTATTTTCCGAATTAATTGACCGATTTTCAACTTTGGCGTATCATTTTGCTTCTTTTTTCTCATGGAATCCATTTCTCCAATCAAGAAAACTGAAGACCTGAAAAAACTTTCCAGGGACAAAAAAACATTCTCCAATATTTTTTTCGATTGCCAGAACTATATTAAGCATCGATATCCAGATTTCATATTTATATATCCGAATATAAAATTTCGGTACTCTTTGCGTGAACATGATTCAAATAATAAATAAAGACTTCAAGAAATATGTCACTCACGACTTTGACTTCAATCTCTTTGATATGAGTGATATGACCGAGTCTTGTTCAAGGTTTTTCCTTCCTATATACCATCAGAGACGCGTTCAACATCATTGTATACTTCTTCTTGCTCTGACATTTTGTTTTATTTCACTATCAACCTTGTGCAGAAGACTTAAATTCTCCTAACTCTAGCACCGCCGATTCAGTTCCATCGCAAGCATTCTCTTTATACCGCAAAGCAAAATATATACAATTTTCTCATAGTGAGTAACCGATTCGTTAGTGCTTTTCCATTCTCGAACGGATATATCGCAAAATGTAAGTGCCTTGGTGAAGATATAATGCGGAAATGAAATTTCTTCTGTCGGATACCCCGGAAAGTGAGGTGTATTTCTCGTTCAATTTTTCAGTGCCTTTTATACATGGTTTTCGGTGGTGATTCAGGAAAACACTATAGAATACTCTGCTCAACAATTGGAAAGCTCAATTGCTACATTATTTTTCTCGATTAAATTATAGTGCTGGTGTTCCGGAATTATAGTGCCAAATGTAATAATAAGATTCCCATACTTGAAATTTTTATTTACGTATCACTTATGACAGATGAATCATGGAAATATCATTGCTTGTGTTATAAAATCATTTAAGACTTATGATTTTACGCTTAAGACTTAAGAAGATGACCAACTTCCAACTTAAGGAATGGATGATAAATGATCATAAATGAAAATAGGAGATGCGCATGTTCGAGCAACGAAAAGTGACATCCTGTTTCCCGCGATATTTGAATTTTGGGTTATATTTTCGAATATTATTTGTTGGTGTGGATAGTCTATAATTATTTGGTTGCATTTATCAATGTTTTTATAATAGTGATAAGACCATTGGCATCATCTACTTCATGTAGTTTGCTCATGATTTTTGGACTTGGTGTTTACTTGAGATACATGAGAAAGAAAGGTCGGGATTGAAAATACAAAGTTAAACCCATACATAGGAAAAGGAATACCCATTACAACTCCATTTTTATTTGAACATGATGGATAATATGGATATTGAACAGTTTTTTATTTTGAAATCGATGTCATCAATAATCACTCCAAATACTAGTTATTTATCAGAAAAACGATAATAATAGATATAGGTTAGAACTTGCCAACGTCAAAATTATTTGTTCCATGTCAAATATTCCTAAATCTTAAGTTTTTTTTGTAAAAGAATGAACTTATCAGCTCTTTAGTCTCAAATGTTAGGTGATAAATCTTAAATGTTAAACGTTTTTATAGTCACCCTCAGTGTCTGAATAATGAAGGGCATTTGATATCAATGTATTATTTTTCGACAGGAATTTGTTTTAATTCAGCACTATGATTTCCGGACATCCTGTATATTCATATTTGGGTACCTATTCCGTATTCCGTATTCGTTCTTCAATGAGAAGTCAAAGGGTTTGCACTCATGTGAGGACTGAGCTTGAATACGGAGAGCTGAGTGATATTTCTGAAATTTTCATCGCTCCAAGTATAACCTCGAATAAGTTCGGAGTTTATTTCAGACTATATATTCGAATAAACGATGTCTTACAGTTCCAGTCCTATGCAACTTACAACGATGTATTATATTATGAACCATCAGGCTTTTGTGTGAAATGCATTTTCATATTCCACATATGAGTAGAAATAGTAAGGAATGAAGCATAATATGTTTCAATAATGTCAGTTATCTATCCCTACTGTCTTCATCATTTCTTTTCTCATTTTATTTTTTCCTTTCATTACGTGGCAAGTTTATTGATCTCCACTGTATGGTCTTTTGGGGATCGATGAAAGATGTTATATCACCTAATTTTGTTGAGAAATCTAAAGTTCTCCTTTATTCTAGTCATATCTTTCAATTGGATATTAAGAAACAACATGGATTCCAATGATCATTGAAACATAATCAGGCAGACGCTTCACACATGCCTAATTGAAGAAACATCCGAATTATTTAAAAGGCTTGAAAACAAGTAACATGTTTTCGCAAGTCTTCATAATTCTTTCACTATAACAGTTGGTCATAGTGTTGTAATTATTGCATATGTGAAGTTAGTTTATATGCAAAACATCAATGATACGAGATGTGACAAAATGAATTATTCGCATGGCATACATATATAATCAATATTCTTTATCATCTTCTATCAGGTTGTCATCATACATCCACTAGTTTTGGAAGTATTGTTTATTGCTAATTATTGATTACAAAATATTCAACCTCTGCTAATTCATTCGTTTAATTATCATCATTATTTTGTCGTATTATTGGCTCACCTTGTACATACCTACAAGATTAACGTTTATAATGCCGATGACATGGAAATTAATGTTATAGTATTCTATGTGAAGTGAAAGTTAGATCGTCAATTCGGGGTTCATTGAAATGGTGAACAAATCAAAACAAATATATCAAGCAGTTACAAAATAACAGTATTCATATTATGCAAAAAAATTCACATACAAGCTACGCAGTCAACAATGAATTTGATCACGAACAAACGGTCAATTTATTACATAAAAATAACTTGATGGAAACCAGTGTCAGAAACCATAGCTTCATGACCTCAAAAAAATCAATTGAAAGAAATATGCAGGATTCAAAAGCTCAATTTGACAGTAAAAATGTTGTTTTAATTCACCAAATAACAAAAATGTGCACCATATAGAAGCAAATAATATATATTTCTTCATCATTGTGTTGAACCAGCACCATTAATATGTTATCACAAATACAACAATTAGAGATAGAAAACATCACATTTCTTTGATTGCAATATTCTGAATCAAAAAAATATGAAGACGATTAAGAAGAGCTCTCCATTGATCTAAAAAATTTACGGGGGAATCATTGAAAATCATTTTCAGTAGAGAATCAATTTGAACATATTTCAAGAACGTAAGAAGGAAGGTAGACGAAATTGTTCCTGCCCAAATGAACTTCACCTCGAAATTCATTTCCTCATGAAAAAACTGGCACAACACGATTGGTGCATTAATTGAAGTGGTTCTGTAGACCCACCTATAGATGCTGAAGTCATGAAACAAGTCTACCTTGCCCATCTAGATTCAAGTAAAGCAAGGTCATACGTTGACTTTTATCTTATGCAGTTGCCATTTTCGACTTCCTAGAGAGACCCTACCCATATATGCAGCGTTTATTATGTATGTATGAGTAATCAACAGAAGATTTTAGGTCACGGGTAATCTAATAATCTGAGAGAGAGACTATGTGTTTGTCAAAATAGTATATTGAACAACAAGGTTGGAGGATTATCATAGTTGAACAGTAATGCATCTATAAACTTCGGTACCAGCATCTTCAATATTTCTTTTATATTTTGGTTATATAATGAAGTCATTACGAAACGCGAATGCATATCGAAATGACCTCTATTTTGATAGGTACGCATTTTTTATTATTCGGAGATTGGTACGATCGAACTGTCAAATGAAAGTCAGAAGAGTTAGGTCCAGCTTACTTCTGAGCGATTTGGATTTGGTGATACTAGCAGTGAAAAATTCAATGTTTTTATTGGTAAATTCCAATTCAGAATGAGATTCGATTCGAATTGACCAATAAAAACAACAACAAACTGGGCTTTACGCTTGTACGTCAGATTTTAAATATTTAAATGTTTCCGTTATTTATCGATGTTAAATACATATTTTTCAATGAAAGACTCCAAATTGATGCAAAATAGAAACAAAAATTATGACATAAGTCTTATAAGACACGTTGTCGCACTTGTTTCCTTGAAGCACTATTACAGCATTATGAATTGTTTTAAATTGATATCCTTCCTGACATACAACTGCATGTTTTGAATCCCAAATCCTTAGAACAGTTTTCAACCACCTATTTTATTAGGTGCTGTGTAAATTCTTGAAGAAGATGATTTTTTCTCCATCATAATATGTTGTCCACTTCACAGATCCATTCGATTTTTCAATTGTTTTCATTCATTTGGCACATTTGAATGCATAGACCTGGGAATTATCAAACATATCCAATTGGGAATTTCGATTGAAAAATGCAGATGCGCATATTTCATCAACTGAATAACCACATTTTTGCCGGAATGATAAAATAAGTCCATTATTTATCCGCACATTTGGGAGTTTTATCCAATCCCTGACAATTGAATATTTAATATTGTGGTTTTGAAATGTCAGCATTTCGATTAGCTATAATTCCAGGAATTGTTCTTTACACGATATTGAATATTTTCACATTGTAAGAGCATGAATATTTCAAATCCAACTTCATTAACAAAAATTCAAATCCACCACGCCTAACACTAACACTCACTCGTCTGCATTGTATAGTATATCACATCTCATATAACATATATTATGTTTTTTTTCCATATGAAATAAAAATTATTCCACCGATACCCTATATATATAAACTTGAAAACCTACGCACGACTTCGGTTTTTCTCAAGCTTATTCACCAATGTATTTTTTGTGTATCAATTCGATTCTCCGGAAGTAATAACATTTTCTAGATTTCTCAACATATATTTATTGAACCTTTGATTGCACAACTTCTTTCCTATTTGACATACTGTGTAAATCTCACGGTTACCGAGATCACTCTCACTGTCAAGATTCACTGTAATGTTCTTGGAATGAATAAGGGCTTAAACAATAGAATATTATGATACAAATTTTATAAGACGATATTTAGTCGTACGCGTTAAGTCTTTTATCAACAAATATGGAATCAATATCGAGAAATAATAGAAACATCATCGATTGGTAACAATGATGACATTGTAATATTTGAAATCTGACGCACAAGCGTGAAGCCCAGTTTACTGTTGAGCGATTTTGATTTTTCGCGATACCAGCGGTGAATAATGCAATGTTTTCATTGTTTTTATTGATCAATTTAAATCAAATCACACTCTGAATTGAAATTCACCAATGAAAACATTGAGTTTTTCACTGCTAGTATCACTTATGCATAATCGCTCAGAAGTAAGCTGAGCCTAACTGTTCTGACTTTCATTTGACAGTTCGATTGTACCAACCTCCGAATAATAAAAAATGTGCATCGAAACAGAGGCTATTTCGATCATATATATAAAAACAACTATATGGATAACACCTATTCTTCTCTTTACGCGAAAGTGAAGCCAGTTTTGGAAAAACAAAAGACTGTCTGGTTTGCTAATGATGATTTGTGCGCATGCGCGGGTTTTGACGAGTTGAAATCCACTGACGTTTTCAGAATTTCATAGGTTAGGTATATTTGTTAACCGAAATTATGTAAGAGGGCGTCAATATAGTTATAAATGTACTTACTGATTGTTTACAGAAGTGATAAGTGAGTGATTACAGTGATTGATCAAAAATTAGCCCACGAATCTTGTTCCGATGACTTTATCGTCACAGGTTTCTATGCAAATCGCAAGTATCGCTTTGTAGAACACATCCATTTCTGCATTTATCATCAACTATCATTCAATATCGTCAAACAATCCATCAATGAATGAAATTTTGAAAAATATATGTCATGATGAAATAAAAACATCGAATTGAAGGTTATCTGACACATTTGATTGATTTTTAATAATTATCATACGTTTGTCGCTCACTAGAAAGCTACTCTCCGATGAAAACGAATGTCGATTCTTAATTCAAACTTGCGCATGCGCATATTCGCGATTGGTCCCGCAGACTGTCATTTGTTTTATTTTTCGGCTTCAGCTCTGGTATCCATGTTACCTATATAGTTATTATTAGATATATAATTTCGATACGCATTTGCGCATAATGGCTTCATTATAGAATCAAAATAGAAAAATTATTTCAATTTCTAAATCATCATCATCTTCCAGCACCACAATGAGGACGATCCTCTGCACAGCCACCCTGATTATGGTCCTCTTCTCCACATCGACGCAGGGCGTTCAATTCCTCGAAGGCTCATCCCCCTTCCTCCAGCAGACCTTCAACCCCCACCAGCAGTTCCACCCCCAAGGGGGCGTAGTCCCCAGCTTCCAGCAGCAGCAGGAGGACCTCACCCACAGAGCTGTGGTGGAAAACTCCATAGCCGAGGCTCAGCTGCCCCCGCAGCTGCTGAACCCCTTCTACAAGAACCCCGCCATAGCCTCCGCGCTGGCCAAGGAGTCGTGGTTCGGCCACAAGGAGTTCCCGATTCGACACCGGGAGGCTGACAAGATCTCCAGGCGGGAGATTTTCAAGATTATTTCGAGGTTGCAGTAGCGTAGGGGTGTTATTTATTGAGTGTGTGGAGTTTGTTGGGTTGAATAAACGATGATTATTTATTTAGTTGGGCATTTCGATTATCCCTCACCTACTTCACAGTTATTTAGATTCGACGCTCATTTAAGTTGCATCATTTCAAGGCCATTAATGTAGTGAAAAAAGTTTATGAAAGTTCTTTCATTTCTAGAAATATTGAGAACTGAATTTTGGAATTACTGATGAGGGTATGATAGAAGTGTGTTTGAAATTTGTTTTTAACCGCTAACTTGGTTGCATGTAGCAACCCTCGTGAGTCCAAGACTTGTATGAGTTAGTAAGACGACAAGAACTCAGATTTAGCCGGATATATTTTGTTACTTTTATGAAAGTATGTGTATATAGGAAAACAACCGTTGAAAATATCCTGCTCAATCTGAGCTCACGTTGTATTTGGTTCAAGACAATCCATTAATAGAAAACTTAATTCAAGCTCTATTTAACAAAAACAGAACAATGAGTAGAGCAATAAATATTTCAGAAATCTCGACATAGTTACTGGAATATTATTTTTCTATTTCGGTTGTATAATGAAGTCATTGTCGAACGCAAATGCGTTTCGAAATAGCCTCTATTTCGATACGCATTTTTTATTATTTGGGGATTGGTACAATCGAACTGCCAAATGGAAGTCAGAAGAGTTAGGCCCAGTTTACTTCTGAGCGATTTGGGTTTGGTGATATTAGCAGTGAAAAACTGAATATTTTAATTGGTATATTTCAATTCAGAGTGCAATTTGATTTAAATTGACCAATAAAAACAATAACAACATTGAATTTTTCACCGCTGGTATTGCAATAATCAAAATCGCTCAACTGTAAAATGGGCTTTACGCTTGTGCGTCAGATTTTAATTATTTCAATGTCATCATTGTTACCAATCGAAGATGTTTCTGGTATTTATCGATATTAAATCCATTTTTTTCTTCAAATCAATTGAAAATAGAAAAAATTGCATATGACACACGTTTTATAAGACACGTTGTCGCACTTGTTCACTTGGAGCACTCCTCGCTTCGCTAGTCGTACTCCAAACAACGCGTGCGACAAAATAGCGTCCTATAAAACTTGTATCATAATAAACTATTTCTGGGTAATTCTTTTTTTTTGACATTTACATTTGTAAAACTGATAGACCCTCACGGTAAGTGTTAGCGTTGTTACGATTATTTCATTCATGCTGAAATACACGTTTTTGATTGGTTGAAATGATTGTGTTGATAAGCAATAACACCATGTTTTCGATTTTGTATTTCGGCTCCTGATTGGCTATTGGATACCTACATGCTGTGTTTTCGTTTCTGTATTTCGCTTTCTGATTCGTAGGCAGTAAGGCAGTAG
The DNA here is from genome assembly GCA_029955515.1 of Chrysomela aeneicollis. Lineage (NCBI taxonomy): Eukaryota > Metazoa > Arthropoda > Insecta > Coleoptera > Chrysomelidae > Chrysomela > Chrysomela aeneicollis. The sequence continues at coordinate 32,757,254 of JARUHQ010000001.1, forward strand.
GGTAGCTTAATTAAACAACGACTTACTAGTTGCAATCTGTCATAGTATTTTTCGATTCCCTGGTAAATAAATGAATGCCACTACACCAAATTTTCGTCTGAACCATGATAAACACACACCATTAATATGTATCCACTTCATTTTCCACAAATTTTAGACAATTTCAGCATTAATAGAATTAGAAATATTAGAATATTAATCTAATGTAACCTAACCACACAAATTGTGACAACAATCATAATGAACTTAGCTCAGTAGTACCTAGTGCATAGGTAATCTTGCCTACATCATACAATGGCATAACTGTATTGTTGGTTGCATAACGAATGTTGCTTTGGGAAACCACACTCGCGCTGTGCGCTCGTGTAGTTTCCAAGCAACATGATTTGTTTCTCTAAATCGATGGAATTTTTGTTTCGATAATCATCAATACACTTGTTGTATTACATGCGATAACATAATTTATCACATTTTTTTATTCACAGTCCTGTTCCTTTCTCATAAATAGAAATTATAAATGGGAATTATTATACATGAGTGGGAGAGTCATTTTAATTATTTTCTTGCTCTATCACTGAAGATACAACAAAACTGGAAGACATTTTCTATTGCCCATTCTAACTATCCTTGAATTGGCATTTTCAATTTTTTGAATCGGGAATTGCTAATATTTTGAAAACGAAAAGAGTTATCGTAGATTTCACTTCACAATTTCGCTTTCGTTAAAACTTCGTCATAATTTATTTTTACAGGTCCCTGAATAGGAATTTATCAAAACTCAAAATGATAGAGAAACAATAGTGTTTCTTTGTGTTAAGGTATTCAAATCCCAAAGAACCTTCTGAATATAACATTGTTTCCGAATCAGCAACCTTACTTAAATTTTAATATTTCGATAGGAGTAACGTTGGGAAAACCGTGTAAATAATTATTCGATCAATCCTCATTCAATTGATTAAATTTCGTTGATCAGTTGATAGAGATATGATATTTTGAATCACATCGTCTGATGAAAATAGAACATGAAAGTTGAGCATATAATAAAATTTTCAGAACCAATTTCATAGATGAAGAAAATTCATTAGTCCCTAATTGGTTTTTCCTAGATATTGCTCCGAATCGTTTACCTTCACCAATTAACGAAGAAAATCACATCAAATATGCAGAGCCCATTTTCTAGTCTGATAGGCAACGAGGAGTATAACGAACTCTGATGAGTTGTCGGTCGCCTAAAAAAAATTAGTGCGCGCAGCAGCAACTAATATCTATTTCAGAGTAGTTCTGATCACTAGATATTGAACTCCATTGAATATGCAGAGGTGTAATACCATAATTTGGGCCTGAGTTCAAATGTTCTTTTTACGTGCACAAAATTTATCATAATGAAGGATTTCTAGTATAAAGACGAAAAATATAGGAAAAAATTAGACATAGGTGATTCCTCAGGAGGCACACTGCCGTCATTTTGACTGCAATATTAAGTCATTTTTGGTCAGCGACGTCACCTAACGAAAAGCTGACGTTGCTATAACTTCATATTTCCAACGTTTCTTTGTCGTCATCAGGGAGACGTCATTATTGCGTATTTTGAATGTTTCATATTTCAAGAGCACAAGCTGACGTTGCCATAACGTCATATCGTGAACGTCTCTGTGCTGTCATCAGGAAGACGTTATTTTGATGTATTTCGGAGGTCTCAAATACGACATCTATGCACAAAGAAAATAAAGAAACCTCTCGTTTGGGGTGTAAATTCATCCAATTCGTTTACATAAAATAAGCCTATCTGAAGACTTAAGAAAAACATGATTCTTGTTATTTGTCAGGAACAATAGTAAGCTAAGATGAGCACATAAAAATAATTCACAATGTAGTGAGATGAAACGTTCTCAAGCTGAAGAATTCCCATAAGGAAATAAGTTCGTGTTTGTGACATTACCGGTCATTTTAACGTTATAGTCACGTCATCTCCAATGTCGCAGTACGTCACAGATGACCAAGAAGTATCGTCCAAATGACGTCAGTGTGCAGCCTGTGTCCAGGACTCAGAACAAAATCAGTAATTTGCCTACTTAAACTAAAAAGATACTTTTCTAACATTCATTTTTCAATTGTACATTAAATAAGATCTCTCTCGTACAAATGATTACAAACATCACCATCTCCTTCAGATGATTCCGTCCAGTGCGTGAATAATAATTATGACCGGAAGACATCATATCTGTGAATAGGAGCCTGTTTCCAAGATTTTCTGGATCAATTTCTCAATATGAGTGGCAATAACTTCACACCATATTGTCCACTCCAGTCGTATTTTCAGAGTGAGCTGTCAAGAGAATATTGTTTTTCTCCCGAAAACCATTATATCGGATTTATTATCCGAATCGGACTGTTACGTAATATGACAATAAATTAACCATCACAGACGATCCAAGGCATAGAGTGGGGTAGGATATGGAGAATTTTACTCAAACATGAGGTGATTGATTCATATTTTTTGTCCTCTCACTTATTTATTCATCAGGAGACGACAAACATCGTAGGTTTCTTTCCTGCAGAGTCAAGATATTATTATAGTATATTAGATATAACAAGTATGGATTTTGACATATTTTGTACGAGTAGGAGCGTGCATAAAGCGTATAGGAAATCCACAATCCAACGATTAAAGGTATCGTGGTCAATAATTGTCTTCCATTTGGTCTCGAGGAACTTAACCACCTACCTCATATAATATCTACTTTTCATCCCGAACATGTTTTCGTCTATTGCACACCAGAATGAGATCATTAGCAGAAAAACATAATAGGAAAGAAAACTCGCCAAAAACATATTGATGCTGCTACTATTCAGTATTCAGTGCCTGTTTCTCATCGGGGATATTCGTATTTGCTTTTGAAGTCTCAGAACGTCCGTATTATTGAATTCCCGGAAAGTTCAGATACGATATGTGCTTTTTACACCAATCAACGTATCTTCTGAGTTCCAATCGAGGTCTTCAGTAACATGTCACGAACTATAAAAAAAAATGAATCTGGGATATATGGAATCAAGATGAATTCAATTCCATATGTATTGAAATGATGAAAATTAAGGCACTCATAATAAACGATATCAATCTCTGATTTTCCTGTTGAATATATCACACATGGACTAAATGGAGGCGTCCCATCTGATGAAATGACTATCACTGACTGGTGTTCAACAAGGATCTGTTAAATATGGACTAAGCAACAATTCTCGAGTGGGGATCTAATAACCTGGTAGAATTCAATGCAAACAAAATACAAGCATGTCTTTTCTATAGAAGAGCCGATCTCACTGTGCCCAACATAATTCAGTCAGGAGTAACCAAACCATTGAAGTCATCCATTTCGATGCTTGGCGTTACTATCAGCAAAAACCTTTCTTGGTAAAATCACGTGAGATCCATTGCCAAAAGTGCATCCCAAAAACTTGGATTTCTGTTTCGAGCCAAGAGCTATTTCAGTCCCAGTCAGCTATGATATATAAGGCACAGATCCGACCTGTCCTTGAATACTGTTTCCATATTTGGAGTGCGGCACCTAAACATATTCTTAAACTATTGGATTATGTTCAAAAAAGGGCAATTCGTCTCATCGGTGATGCCTCGATTACAAAAGCGCTTACTTCTCTGGAACACCGTAGAAAAGTTGGCGTCTATCTATTCGAGTATTATTTGTCTTGACTAGCTATAAGCAGTAAAATTATCCAAATATCGTGTAAATGTCATATATTTTTGAGAAACGCGAAGCACTTGTGTTTCAATTATTGAATACAGAGTGTTCTATTTGAGAAAACATAACTTTGGGTTATATCTAAAAATGACAGCTCATTTCAAAAATCTGTCTACGCGACTTGATTGTGCGTAAGAGACAGTTTTCACTCTTCCCATAAGCTGAAAGAAAACTGATATGCTAAGGGGGACCCAAAATGAAATATTTTCAATAACAGCGGAGACCGCAAATCTACATAAAAATAAGCGAATGTAATGACATCGAAAATGGCACAGCCTGTACACGGAAGTCTGGGCGGTATGAATTCGATAAGGAAGCTCGGTATCTGAAATCTATTCGGAGTTGATCCGAAATCGACATGGAAGTCTGGTCGATCCGAAATCGACTACAAAAAAAGGGCAATCTGAAATCGACATGGAAGTCTGGTCGATCCGAAATCAACATGGTAATCTGGTAGATATAAAATCGACATGGGAGTCTGGTCGATCCGAAATCGAGATGGAAGTATGGTCTGGTCGATCCGAACTTCATTTATCCTGACTCCTTATCTGTCCCACTGAACATGCAATGTTACAAAATATTGCTTCAATATTATTTGCGGCTTGCTCCCATAATATAGCATGACAATATTGCATAACGCTTCTTGTAATGTTATATTCCCAATCATAACAGAAAAACCTACTATCAAATGATCTGCAAATTACAAAAGTAACTTTTGATCGAGTTTCAATTGCAATATTGTCTCAACTATAGAAGTTCGTTACATTAGCAACATTCTATGAAAAATCTATGAACAATTTTATAGAAAGTTATAAATTCAATATTTGATTTCATATCATTTGTAATATTGCCTAAACCTTGTAACTTCATTACATTTGTAACATTACATGAACCATCCATCAACAAATGCATTGCAAGTTACAAAAGTAACTTTTGATCAAGTTTCAATTGCAATATTGTCTCAACTATAAAAGTTCAATATATTCGCAACATTCTATGAACAATCTATAAACAATTTCATAGCAAGTTATGAATTCAATTTTTTATTCAATTTCATTTGTAATATTGCCTAAACCTTGTAACTTCATTACATTTTCACTCGTGTTGTATCGGGTGGAATCGGTTCGATCATCGGAGGATCATTGCATCATTGCATCAGACTCATCAGAGATCTCGCATCAGTCTCATCGACAGTCAGCCATTGTTGTTTCGTCAAGTTCTTTGTTCTTTGTGTATCGGTTTGCAATTCACAAGACTATTGCACAGGTTTCCTTTTAACTGACATATTGGAGTAAGTGATAAAGTGCACTCTCATCACATGGATAGTTCCAAGGTAAGATGCATTTTTTTTATCGTGATATTGAATGTGAGGTTTTTAGAAACAGAATCATCGTAAGAAATTTTCGCAAATAAAATGTTTACATGAAGTTGTATAGTCGTTTTGATAAAATCAAAGAATAGAAAAGAAAAGATGATTGCCATATACTCAGAGGTCAATAATGATTAGATCAAGTTACTGATTTTATTATTATCACCATATTTCATCTGTAGTTTTTTGTTTCAGTTTTCCTACTGAATATTGGGCTGCCACTTCAAGAACTATTTTGTGGATGTCAATTTTAGTTTATCACTAATTTTATTTTTTGTGTATTTTGCGTTCATTTTTTGAATTATATGTTTTATGTTTGAAATTGTGCTTTTATTCTCAAGATTTCAATATGCTTCACACATACTTTTCTATTGAGTAGTCACTGCCATATTGCAACAAGGTTGTAGTAGGAATATTCAATATGTAATTTTCATATACATCACATGTTATATTGCAGTAACCTTACTGAAAACATTACATTCAAAATATAAAAAAAAAAATTTATTCAATTTATATGTAATGTTGCAGGAACCTTGCTAGAATGTGTTATCAAGAAATATTGAATTTGTTATATTAGGGAAGGTCCGTTTCAGCGGTTGCTGCAATCTTGCAGTAAGGTAGCGACAAACCTTACAACCTTGCATTGTTGGGTTGCTGTAATATTGAACAAATATTACATTGCTCAGTGGGGTTCTTCATCTAGTCATCATCCACTTCATCGAATTCAGAATTTTTTCAAGGGAATGTAATATTCCTCTTTATAGAAACCTTATACTCACAATTCAGTCACATTTTTGTCAATGGAAGGATAAAAAACGGTATTAATCATGATTCTATTATATTCTGGAGAATGAAAACCATCAAATCCTGCATCATCCCGTTTGTGCGGTGTTTATACACAATGATATCTTTTATATGGCACATAAAAGCACGCTATATGAAACTTTCATCATGACGTTTATGAGCTTTAGAAGGATGAATCATTCAGGCTGTTCTAGGAATCACTATTCCAATACTTCTCTTTATAGTGTCGTACGAAACCACGATTTGTGGATTGTTGATGGCGGAAAGCGATTTTTTTATGAATGATAACAAAAGGCTAAAGCGTTGAATCGTCTTCTTTTAAACCCAGTATGTATTTCTCAAGCTGAAAGATCGCTTGAATTGGCACACCATACGCCATTGTTATGTGGAATCACTCACAGATATATTTATATAATTCCCAGTGAATATTGGCTCTTTATAAATTCCATTTGAACATTATCATTAATGTATTTTGTTAAACTGCCAACAAGAAAGGTTCTATAGGTTATCTCTCAATTGTTATACATTGGACGCATCAGGGTCCATGCCTATATAGTTTGTGACGTGTAGCTATATTCGAAGTTTATCCATTGAAATTATAATATACATAGACAAGCTCTATATACCTACCGTTATAGTGGAGTCAAAGCCAGATTTCATGCTGGTATAGATACAACAGTGATGCATGAAATGTTGTTGTGAATACAACGGGTCTAAAATTACATTCAGGTATTTGATAAAATACACCTACACCTTTGAATAAGATGTGTCAGAATATAATCTATCATTATTATTATCGTTTATCCATACAAAATATGGTAAGTTTAACAATTGTGTCTGCCTCATTGTCTGCAAATGGAAGATTCTTCATCTACAGAATTGGTTTTTCCGGGGAAAACATTTGGTTGACAGATTTACAAAATGATATTCGACCTAAAACCGTTCCTTGCGGTACCCCACATTCAATATTCATTTTAGTATAATACCTTTATTTTCAATCCGCACTAATGATAATGTTATGATGTATAATTCAATACGAGGATATACAAGAACGTGAAAGCAGTTTCATAAATGGTAAAACTAACTCAACATTTGCCAATCACATAGTAGTTAGTTCAATACTCCACCTGATGAAACTATGGTATACTGAAACACGTGTTGGGATTTGTAACCCCCAATTAGTACAAATGTAATAGTGTTTTATATTAGTTCAGTGTTCTATAATTCAATGTTATGCGTGGTATTTGCCAGGATAGTAGTTTTTCTCTGCTCGTTGTCTACCTTTTTGGAATATCTCAGATATTTATAGGAAAACTGTTGACAGTTGGGATCAATTCATCGAATCTACCAACAGCTATATTGTTCTCAATAATCCCACATCTAGGTGTTCTCATCATTCAATTCTCTGAAAATCTCATTCAGGGATCAAATTATGCCTACCATAGATCAAATCTCGAAATTTTACCGAATATTTTTTCTTATTCTCCAGATAGACTAACTGAATCTCACTACTATTCGTTTATCCACATTGTGTTATGTAATATAGGTACTATATATTCAAAACGAAATGAGTTGGAATTGTATGATGCAATAAGGAAAACCATGACGATTTCATAACATAGAATATCCGTTGAAATGATTCGTTCAAATTCAATCAACCTTCCACCTCTTTTAGGTCTCGTATATGAAGTGAATATATCATCTTCAGATGAGCTCATTTATTCATCTGGATTGGGAGAGTGCGAAATATCAAGCTCGGAACGTACATAATAAACCAATATTCATATGAAGCACTAATTTCAATATTAGTCACACAATAACTACTGTAACGGAGGCAGCTCTAATATTGTACTATTCTGAAACTTCTCAATATTACATGCATTCTGTTCCAATTTTAGGAAACCGTGAGGTAAGTAGTAATTGTCTTTCTGATCGTAGCATATTATCGATTGCATGAATCTTGTATTGGGCCACCAAACAAACTAGGTCATTGTTTTCAAGCCGCATGTGGCCATGGGTCAGGTCACCCAAACATGATGTAAAGTTAATTGCTTCTGGAAGTTCGAGTCTGCAATTTGCATATTAAACCGAGGGTGTGATGTCTTCTTGTTGTGGGATCTCTGTTGCGGGGAAACAGTTCTTGTTCAATCAAATATGCGAAGGACATAAGGAATGGACTCAACCGAACCTCTTGTGAGTTTTTTTTCGGAATCACGATTATTTTACTGTATAGGAACTAGGAACGAAGAAAAATCGCCTACCATTATAATGATATGATCCAACTGAGCCATTATGGCAGGTGATTGAATGTGATATTTTCAGAGGCATACCAAATATGGAGGAAATTATCCAGATATATTTAGGTGCCAAACTCTGTTAAATGCTTACTAGGAGAAGATTATGCACTTCCTGATTTCCAACACTAAATTCATCTGGTATACAAATTGGTTTAAAATGGGTGAAAACTGGAACTTAATGTTACCCCTTGAGGTGCCCAGGAGTGCCTCGAAAGGGACACTCGAAGGGCAAAGAATCTATGTTCTATCAGATAGCCAAGCAGAACTGAAAGCTCTGAAGTCATACACTTGTGAGATGACTTGGGACTGTGAACAATCCCTGAGACAACTGGCAGCGAACAACCAGGACACTTTGATGTGAGTGCCAGGTCATAAGGGAGTTGAAGGCAACGAGGAAGCAAACTGTCTTGCCAAAGAAGGGGCAAATACACAATTTCTGGGCCCAGAACCATTCTGTGGATTTTCCAAAGCCCCCTTGAGAAAAGGATTCCGACGCTGGGAAGCAGATGAAATGAAATCTCACTGGAATAAAGTGCCAGGACAAAGACAAGCGGAAAGGCTAGTGAGTCTTTCGCCAAGGAAGGAAGCTTCTCGAGTTGGACAAAAAAGACTTGAAACTGGTATAACAGGACTCCTCACTGGACACTGCCCTCTGAGTTACCAGCTCGAAATTGATTGCTTTTTCTTTGAATAATCCCCAGCAAGTCTTAATTGGCATGAATCAATTGATGACTATAAAACAAACACCAATTCCAGCAAGCGCGTCGTTACGGGAGGGGTAATGGGGGTAATTACCCCCCCCCCCTCAGGAAAATACTGTACTACAGAATTTATAAATACACATAAATTTCCTCCACATTTTTGTTCTTTTCGATATTTTATTCATTTTTACATCCATCAATAATTTCCAACCACTTTCCACTATTAGAAAATTCATATAACATATCTGTTTTGTTTGGCTCATTTTCTGAGCTCAACAGAAAACTTGAGCAGAATTCTGCAGAAAAAAAAAACGGTCGAAAAAAGTGTTGCACAAAAATTTGTTGAAAGTATAATTTCGGTATTGAAAAATAAAAGGGATAATATCGATATTTTCTTCCATTCAATTTTCGAGAAAGTGAAGCATCTCCACGAAAAATTGGACATTTCGATACACCTTCCTAGAGTCAATGCAAGACAAATGAATATGGCGAATTTTGTTACCAAAGATCCTGAGGAATATTACAGAATCAGCATATTCATCCCATCGCTCGATAATGTATTACAGGATCGCAATTTTCGATTTGGTTCAATTTTTTCCTCTGCCATGGAAATCAATGGCCTGTTAACCTTCTCTCATACTCGAGAGAAATCGAGCCGAAATTAAAAACAATCATGAAAATTGGAGCCATTATTTACAGCCTTTCTTAAAGAAGAGTGAATAATATATTTTCAATAAATTGCAGCTATAAATTGAGCTGTTGGTAGAAAATCTAAGAAAAACTGATAGGTCACTTCAAGAAAGCGCAGTGAATGTATTGAAGATGTGTGGTAAATACATTTTTCCAAACATCCATGTATTGTTACATTTAATATTATCATGCCCGTAAGTGTAGCATCTGCTGAACGTTCATTTTCTTCATTGAAACGCCTAAAACCTACTTAAGATTGATCATTAGTCAAGAAAACCTGGTAGACTTAGCTCTTTTACATTTACATCATGGATTTGAAATAGATTACGACGCAGTGCTGAATAGATTTGCTTTCCAGATAAAGGAACTTATTTTATGAGCTCAATTTATATGGAAGTGTAATCAGTTTTAGTTTTATTTGTGATTTTCATGCTTTGTTTCAGAATACATATGTTTTTATCTTGGTTTTTATTCATCCCCCCAGTCATTACCTATATTATAATATTTTATATGATATATCTTCCGTGTAATTTTCGATTATCCCTCCCAGAAAAATAAACCTAGCGACGCCCTTGAATTCCAGATCAACAGTAGGTACACTTCACTTTGCGTGGTTCTAATGCACACATCCGAGAATAGGGGAAACAAATAATTCCAATCTAGTCAGAAAACATGCCGCATACCCACCAAGTACGACAATGTCAACATTATACCATCGTGCCACATAATACTTTCCAGCTGGAATTCGAACACCTGGAAAAGCGATCTTGTTTATATATGCGAACGAACGAGTGTGCGCGGCGTCAGGGTTAAATGCATTTCCACCAAAAGGAAAAGCTTTCTCCAGTCCACTCGAGCACGTGGAAAGCGTCGCATGCTTCTGTCACGCCGCGACGCTTTTCCGAGATTTTCCTTTTTCGCGAGCCGCGCGGGACTGACGTTGTTGTTCCTCGTTGGGTGCTGAAAAATTTGGCTCGTCTCGCTGTTTTCGATTGGAATTCGTGTGAATACGGTACGGCCGTCTGTCACATGGTGAGTGAGATTGAATGTTCCTCCTCCACGAATGGGTCATGATTTTTTGATTTTTGTTCAATTCATCCTCTACGGTTCCAGAGTTTCATACAGAGTATATGGAACCATCCATATATCAGTCCTTAGATTGTACCCTCTTTTTCTGAGAATCACAAATTGGTTGATGGTTACTCAGTTTTTTTGTTTTTACGGGAGCTTATAGGTCGTGAATATTGAGATTTTTGAAAGATGTTCTATAGACTCAAATTTCAAACAAATGGGCGCCAATTAGTTTGAAGTATAAATAATTTTATTTGAAAATATAACTTACTCACTAATAACTCAGTTATATATAAAGAAAGGGATAGTACATAAGAAAAATCATGGAAGAATATTCTTGAGACATATGTATAATAAGAATTCAAGGAAATAGTTTATTTATAAACTTAATATTCTATAGATTATAAAAAAATAATAAACCCAAGATCCAATCGCTGTGATTGCGTAATGCAAATAATATAGCTGTTCGTATTTATATATATAAGTCAATATCTCATGAAGAATTGGTTCCATCAAAAATCAACCTCATACTAAAATAGCAATTCCATACGTATGTGCATGCCTTACATTCAATTTATATAGAAAATGAAAGTTACCTGTGTTGCTATAATTGAAACAATATAGGATATATTTTATTACAATCAACAGATATCCATTGGAGCAAACCTGTAGTGTCGAACTCAACCATTTTTGTGTTTCTTTTCTGCCATAGATGATGATTTCCAATCCACAGATTTTTTTAGACTACTGTAGCAGCTTGTGGTTAAATGTCATTCGCATTCATCGACCATGGATCAAATTCGTATCTTCGTTTCTCAATAATTATTATGTACATATAACTGATATTCATTTGATAAATGAACTTCGCTCAAAGAAATGGTAATCGAGTTTAGGAGGAAAAACGAGGCCTGCAATTGGGAAATGAAAGTTTATAGTAAGCTAAAAGAAAAACTTGAGATTTTCTATTACCTTTGATTTTAGGTGGCCTCAAAGTGAATGAAAGCGTACTCAAGCAGATTTTGATGAGATTCAGCAATCAACAAGACTCATAATTGAATTATATTTATCAATCCATAAATTTATGTATCCAATCCAATTATTTATAACTCTCTTGTTTGCTCTCGACTTTTCTTGAAATTTTCGCTATTAGGTATTAGTGCCAAAACCTATCTTTGTGAAATCAAGAAGGTAACTAGGATTTAAAAAAAAAACTGATTTTGTAAAAAATTGTATTCCAGTGAATACCAAAATCTTGATTGAAATTATTTTCTAGACAACTCGTCATTCTATTCAAATTCAGGAATTATTCAGATTTTAATAATCTCGTCAACATTTCTCTATCGAGATATTTTTACAAAAAAATCGTTACAAGATCTTTCTGATTTTTTTTACAGGGTGGATTAGAAATGTGGCGGTTCGAAAAATTACATCGCCAATGTTGCTACGTTTTTAGTTTTTCCGGAATTATCATCAACTTCCTTATTTTAAATGGAATACCCTATATATGTTTATATTATTTGATAGAGAGTTTTTCAACGAGTTCATTGATATACTATTCGATACTTTTATTCAAAATGGGTTATACAAGTATGAGGTTTATCCAAGGATGAAACTACAACATTTAATGATTTTTCTTGCGTAGTTACTGTTTTTGAACGTCCTGTTTTTCTAATATTCTTCACATTTCCAGTGTGCTCGAATCGTTTCAAAGTTTCAGATACAGTACTACGTAATATTGGATCTTGATCTCGGTGACTCATATTGAAGAGATCTGAAACTTCTTTGAGTTTTTCTTCTATCCAATCATCATCAATTTCTCAATGGGGTTTCTTTCCGAGAGTAACATCATTATTATTGACGAAGATTATTTGTTTCACGATATGATTCAGTCAAAAAAATCTACCAATGAACACATGACATCAGCTTTAATAATTCAGGAATAATTCGTAAGTTTTTCCAGATATTTTTGTAAACATTATAAATAAAACTATCGAATAGTATATCAATGAACTCGTTGAAAAATTCTCTATCAAATGTTATAAGGTGTTCTGTTTATAAGGTGTTCTATTTGAAATAAGGAAGTTGATAATAATTTCTGAAAAACTATAAACGTGGCAACATTGAACCGCCACATTTCCAATTCAGAATTGAGAAATTCAGAAAGATCTAACGAATGGTTACTGAGATATATGGATGGTTCCATACATTTGTTTAACAAATTTTTTTCTCGTGATTAGCATCATTTCAAGCAAAAACAATCCATTAATATCACATGATAATTCTTCCCGCCATTGTCTATTTCAATTTTCATAAGAAATTAATAAATATTACGAATTCCTCATTTTGTCACAAAATGAAAATTATTCATGATTTGAAAATATGAAATTAATGGTGTACTTATATCTTCATTAAGTAGTGATATAGTCCCAAGGTCTCGAAGGTTGAAAACGAAAATGTGCCTATATTACAGAAACTTTGAATATGAACACACTGTATATATATATATATTTATAGGCTATAATCAATAAAGCTTGCTGGCGATATATCTCAAAGTTTGATCGCAAGAAAATAAAACTAGATAAAAAAGTTTGATGATATTTTATGATGACATAACATTTTATGACGAGGATGAAAATTCTTTATGATTATAACCACCAGATAGATTCTAGAGGACACAATGTTTGCTATAAAGTAATAAGGAAGATTGCATGTACAAGTCTTGTAGAAATAAGGCGATATAGAGTCAACTTCTAACTAGATTTTTTGTGCATAATCCTTAATTTAATCAAGACCCGAGATTCATAGATTTCGTACAGAGTTTATCAGTTTTCTGGGAGCTAGGTTCCTGATATCGGAGGGCTCTAAGAAGTTCCCTTCCAGGAACTTGAGCCTCTCACAGAACAGTGCTGGGCAGTAGAAAAACAAATGTTCTTCAGTTTCAGCGAACTTCTCGCAGTAGCGGCAACTATTACTCTCTGATTGGCCCTTTTTTTTTATCAAGTCTTTCTTGTCCAACTCAAGAAGCTTCTTAGCTAGGGTCCTTACCACACTGATGCATCCTTTTCTATTTGAGGTTTCTTTCTCTGTACAGATTGAGTGGTTAATAATGATGACTACTCCAAAATGCATTCAGGAGTCGTACCTAACTGGCATGATATCTTTCGGCAAAGTCATGGATTCTAGGGAAATGTTTTCCAAATCTTCAAATGTCCCTGCTTTGAATTTATTTGTCTGGCCCAGTCTGAAGGCACTATATGCTGCTTTTCTCATTACACACAGTTGCAATGGTGGAAGGTTCAGCATTACCTCTAAGGCTGCAGTGGGGCACGTGAATATTGCCCCAGATATTCCCAAGCAAGCCACTGCACTTTCTGCTTGACTTGTGCCGAAATTTCTTGCATTTTCGCCACATGACCAGAAGATAATTTTTGGTTTAAGGGCGTATGTATTTCCAAAGACTCTGCGGCATGTCTAGCTTGCCGCTGTAGCTCTGGAAAGAATGTGGTTGAGTTGGCTGTTGCATGTTAATATTCAACCGCTTTGGAAAATTTGATCTGGATTCCAACCAGAGTTGGGACTTTCGTCTCCTGAAGAATGGAACCAGTAAGGTTTTGCTAGGATTAACATTGAATTCATTCAGCTTTGATTGTGTTTAGGGCTAACCAACTTCTGAAAGTGTTTATTCAAAATATTTGGGTTCCATCGACGAAATGACAGAGCTTACAAACCCACTGTCATCATCGAAGAAAACAGAGGAGAGTTTTCTTGGAACTCTGGTGATACTTCTCTTGTATTTCAAAGTTTTATAAAATCCTCAGGTGGAGAACTGAGCAGACCTCTCACAAATCCGAATCGAATAAAGCAAAAAATGTTCATTCGCAGGCCAAGCCATAAATATTCTTCATTTCGTTTTACCCTCTCATACACAGATCTCAAGCTGGGAAACCCCTGGAAAACTGGGGAAATGCTTTTGTCGCGCGAAGAGCGAGCACAGGAATTACCACCGACAACGGTCTGATGTGGGATTCATAAAAGAATAAATTGTTTTTATATGTCCGTATTCTATAAAATGAAGCCTATATTTTCCGGTGGACCTGGCGGAAAACTGCTGGTGAGGAGGTATAAGGGTTAAATAGAATTCATTGCCGTAATAATCATCTTCCTCCATATACCAGACTCTCCTTAAATAGAACAATTTATGTCAGTAATATAATAATAATAATAATAATAATAGATGATAAAAATAAACATTCACAGAATTGAAGAAATGATTTATAGAAATTTTGAACATTGTAAATAAATATTCATACCAAATAAGTGAATGTTTCGAGATTATGAAATAATATAATCAATACAAAATATTTCAATTGGGTAAGACATTTTATGAAATAATTTGAAATTGAAATGAGTCAGTAGGTACATAGGTAGTTAACTTTTTTGTCAAAAAATTTTGCGATCGTTTACTTTTTTGCAATATCCAATATGTGCATTTTCAATGCTTTTTTGAATAGATTGTGAATATCCCAATAAATGAATGATACACTCTTACTTCGAGATGATGTAATAGTAATCATTGGAAAAGATTCCAATTACCAATCATAAAATACAAAATAAGACATTTTATGGAATAATTCGATATTGGAATGAATCAGTAGGTACAGAAATAATTACAGTGATTAACTTTTTTTTTGTCAAATTTGGCGATTGTCTGCTTTGGAATATGTGCATTCTAAATGCCTTTTTGAAAGATGAGTTAAACCAATACTCTTGATTTGAAACAATATGGAATAATTTTGGAGCCAGGTATGTTGTAGAAGTTTATAGGAAGATCGCTGAGGAATATGTTATTCAATCATTTCATCATCACACAGGCCTAGCTATATTTACCAAACTGTATGTAAATAAAGAAAATATATGAGCACAGTTTTACCACACATCAAAACTATATTTTAAACACCTCAATACGTGTATTGCTAACTCTGCCAGCATCTTCATGAGAATTTATTTTATGAATAAAACCGGCCCAAAAAGTTCACTATTTCTAATAGAACTCCAAATTGAATTCAAGTGAGGTTTTTTGTGTTTTTTTTTTGTGAGGTGAGATGAGGTAAATGAAACTATTCACTCTATCTACAATATTTCGTTCAATTTAACACACTGATATGAAGCGATCTGGGCTTTTGTGGATTGTACCCAACTTGAAGGAAACTTTTAATTCAGTTCTTGAAACCTGTTAAGAGCTTTTTGAGTCCTTTGTGACGTAGTCCATGGAAATTTCATCTGATGGAAAACTGTGGTATTGGGAAGTGGTTTTTAACATTGTTTCGGCATTGTTGTCGAAAGTTTGATGAAGTATTTTCCTGAATTAGACCTCTGAAGACAGACTATTGGCATCTGAGTGGGAATAATAATTATTGGTTTTTATTCGATACCTGTAATTACTTCGTTTGATGGAAAATTAATAGAAGAAGTGAATTTACAATGTTTCCAGCTGATGGAGTTTGTCCAATAGCTATTTTTGTGAGCTAATTTCATGGAAAGTACATAAATATTATACATAATCTGAAGCTTCAAATTCCTTTCCTTGGAAGTAATTAAGTATCTGAATGCTTATTAATACACTCAAACAAACTTTATTTATACAGGAACATCGTAGTTTCACTCGAAGCTTCTTATAGGCTAATGAAATTTCAGCGTACTTGGAAATAACGGCATTGAATGAAATGTCGGATGAATAAAATCGCTTGATTTACTGAACTCACAACAATCGCCCTGGATATTCGTATTTGTATATTTCGGAATACAATTCAAAATGAACAATTAACGAAATTAGTTCGAATCATGCAAATACCCTCAGAGACTAATTAGTGGTTGTTATTCATTGTGTCAGTGGAATTCGTTAATTATCGACACTGGAAAAATTGTGAACCATGAAAATGCATGAAAAAAATATCCACCATCACCAGGAAACACTGAAATGATTTCCCGGCCCAGAACCCTTCTGTGGACTCTCCAAGGCCCACTTGAGAGAAGAATTCCGACTCTGGGAAGCACATGAAGTGACATCTCACTGGAATAAAGTACCAGGACAAAGATGAACGAAAAGGCTAGTGAGCCTCTCGCCAAGAAAAGCTAAACAGCTTCTCGAGTTGGACAAGAAGAAAGACTTGAAACTGGTGAGGGGACTCCTCACTGGACACTGCCCTCTAAGGTATCACCTCAAAAAGATGGGTGAAACAGAGAGTGATAGTTGCCGCTACTGCGAGAACTTCGCTGAAACTGCAGAACATTTGCTTTGCGAATGCCCAGCGCTCTTCTGCAAGAGGCTCAAGTTTCTGGAAGGGGCCTTTTTATAACCTTCCGATATCAGGAACCTAGCTCCCAGGAAACTGATAAACTTCACAAGAAGCCTCGGAATCCCGGGCCTCAAATAGATTAAGGGTTATGCACAAAAGATCTAATAGGTCGAGGTGCTTGAGAGGCTGCACAGCTTTAACGACCTCCTCCACAATCTACAATCTACCACTGAAATGACCTCACTAGGCATAGAGTATTACACAATGAAAAATAAATTACACCAGCACCAGCTAACATCGTCTGGTATCCCATGAGGTCCTGATTGTTTTAGTGTCAGTAAACACCGGCATATTATTCACCACTGTAAAAACTGACATGTAACAGCCAACTCAATCACATTCTTTCCACGCAGAGCTGTAGCGGCAAGCGCAGAGTCTTTGGCAATACATGGGGTCAGAAACCAAAAATGATGTATTGGTCATACCAAACGATCATCAAACTCATGGTCACCTACGCTTCATTGATATGGTGGCCAAAAATGCAACAAATTTTGAGTCAAGCTGCAGAAAGTGCAGCGGCTAGCTTGTCTGGGAATCACAGGGGCAATATTCAAGTGCCCTAGAGCCTTAGAGGTTATGCTGAACCTTCCACCATTGCACCTGTGTGTGATGAAAGAAGCAGCTATCAGTGCCATCAGACTGAGTCAGACAATAAATCTCAAATCAGGAAATCGGATTGGACATTTGAAGGTTTCGGAAAATATTTCCCTAGAATCCATGTCTAAACCGACAGATATCATGCCAGTTGGGTACGACTTCGAAATGCAGTTTGAAGTGGTCATAAACAACCACCAAATTTGCACAGAGAACGGACCTCAACTGGGAAGGGATGCATTAGTGTGGTATACTGATGGATCCAAGATGGATGAATGGGCTGGAGTGGGAGTAAAAGGGCCAAATTTCAGGCTCTCAAAACTCCTTGGTAACACCCCAACCATCTTTCGAGTAGAAATACATGCTATAGATGCCCAGGAGTGCCTTGAAAGGGACACTCGAAGGGCAAAAATCTATGTTCTATCAGATAGCCAAGCAGCACTAAAATCTCTGAAGTCATACACCTGTATGACTAAGCTGACTTTGGACTGTAAACAATCCCTGAGACAAATGGCAGCGAACAAGCAGCTCACTTTGATGTGGGTGCCAGGTCATAAAGAGGTTGAAGGCAACGAGGAAGCAGACTGTCTTGCCAAAGAAGGGGCAATTACACAATTTCCCGGCCCAGAACCCTTCTGTGGACTCACCAAGGCCCACTTGAGAGAAGAGTTCCGACGCTGGGAAGCAGATGAAATGACATCTCACTGGAATAAAGTACCAGGACAAAGATGAACGAAAAGGCTAGTGAGCCTTTCGCCAAGGAAAGCTAAACAGCTTCTCGAGTTGGACATAAAAGACTTGAAACTGGTAACGAGACTCCTCACTGGACACTGCCCTCTGAGGTATCACCTCAAAAAGATGGGTTAAACAGAGACTGATAGTTGCTGCTACTCACTCACCTATAATTTCAATAATTTCATCGGAAGAAGTTAATGTCCTTTCCATGGTGAATGTGAATTTGTATTTCGCGAATGGGATTTGCGGGAATTGGTTTTCTCAAAACGAGCCCTCTGTGGGAATTGTTGTCAAACTTTCCAAGAACTGTCTTCGTATAAAGTCAAGTGACCAACCGCGTTTCAAATTTCAATAACATCCATAAACCGAGAACTCGAACAAACTTACCCCAACTCTCGAGCTTCCAGAGAGACTTTATGGTCCCAACGTATACAGGAGAATCCGAATTCCGTTCTCATACAAAAAGTTCGTACTCACTTATGGAGGAAGCTTTTCATGAGTTTTTCGGATAAACCAACTAGAACTTGTTCACGTCTATATCGGAATGTATCCAGAGAGTATTTCAGAAGCAGGGATGGATCTGAAGTTTCGATTGGATGTAATATCGTTGTGTAAGTAGGATTTCTGTTCAGCGACTAAGGCCAACCAGGCAATCATCTGGATATACATGCCAAAGGAATATCGGAAACTTCTGTTGAGTCTTAAGGGAACAGTTCCTGTCATCATCAATCTCAGTAGATATTCACTTGTTATATCCCTAGCAGCAGAATTATTACCGATAATTTTTTTCAAGGTCACAGACGAGGGAAATTTTCTATCAACAAAAACATGAGTGAAACCAATAACTTCCATTATTGCGATATTGCAATATTTCACATTGTGTAAACTTGCCTGGCTTCTAGACCAATGAGAAGCAAGAAAAAACTCCTCCAACGTTCTATTCTGAACTGAAATGGACTATATATAGTTAATACTGTAAGCGATCTCTTTTTGTGTGTCTTGAATCGTAAATAAATCACATCGTTCATCATGCAACTCTGATCGTTGATATGAAATAATTTGAATCCACAGTGGGAGTTTTTTATGGAAGTCATTATACATAATTAATGTTCTTGTGGAACTCATAATATATCAAGCATAAAGTAAGATCGAGTGATGGTTCTTGGCAGTTCATTATACATTCTGCAGTATAGCATGGGATTTTAATGGAATATAAATAAGATTTCAGGGCCCAATAGTGGTAATTATAATTCTGTAGGAAAATAAATATTGACGTCTCAATATCATCAGGGGCTGACGTTTTCCTTTCTGGCATGGTAGCTAGAAATTTCTCCAAGAAATGATAAACAGTAAAAGGATGTAAATTATGTACTCGAAATCAGTTCGATAAAGTTTTGTTAGGCGAGTAGGACAAATATTCGAATTCATAAATTTTATTTCTTAATTAGTTAGAGAAGTGGAAAGCAACCAAAGGTGTTGAAATGTTTGTAGTAGCACTCGAGGAATTGTTGAATCCATATAGGCTTAGAAGACTGTCGAGTACTATTGTAATAATAATAATAATATTTATTTGAAATAGGAAATCCTAATATAGAATAAATTGAAAGTATATAAATAAATAACCATTGTGAAGTGAAATAATAATTAAAATATACACAGGTTCAGATAAATATTGGACATTGGAAAACATTTTTGAACACATTAAAATAATATAAAAGTTAATGTCTTATATTTGAGAAGAAAATGTAAGAATGATAATAATATTGATATAATATATTCCCAGAATGAATTAAAAAACTAAAACTACTTAAGATTTAGGTGACATTATATGGTTTTTCAGCTGGGTTTTAAGAGAATGTAGAGTGGCTGAGTTCTTCATGGACATAGGAAGTTGATTGAAGTCGTTCAATTCTTTGAAAAACAGTGCTTTCATTAAGTTTTTTGTTTTTATTCTAGATATGTGAAAATGATTGATTGATCTTGTGTAGTATGAAAATGAAAACCATAGTTGAATAGTAACACCTTGTGTTACATCTTACCAACAAAGAGTATTCAGCATAGACTGGATCGGAGTATAACTATTACATTTCAGAATTATTCTCATGTCACGATTTTGAAGTTTCTGTAACCTTTGAATATTGTTTTTATCTAGCAGATACAAGAGGGTTGAGCAGTAGTCAAAATGAGGTTGTATGATGGTTATATATATTGTAACTTTCGAAAGCATGGACACCTCAGATGATATCCTAGAGAAGAAAAATAGTTTTTTAGATATATTTTTGCATAATATGTAATTACAATGATTGTTAAAAGTTAACGATTCATCTATAATAAATCCTAAATATACAAATTCTGATTGTGAGATGAAATAATGTTTTACTTGAAAGTCAAATAGTTACCAGTGAATTTGGTTGAAAAACTCGCTGAATTCAGCTACACAGACTACACAGTAAAAAAAATTACGAATACAACACCTGAATATCAAAGTTGTGTAATTTTTATTATACATTCAATAATCTGAATGAATGATCTTTGATGACATAGGTCCTATCACAATTGTGGCTAAAATGAGAATTCAGTATAAGAATATGTGAGATTGAAGAACGAAATGGATTTATTAACAAAATGCGAATTTCATAATGAATTTGCTCCATACTTGGCCTGTCAATCTATAACCTCATCCAAATTATCCTACTTTCTTCCGCTCCTCACAAATTACCATATTATTTCCCGAGTTCTTGGCTTGTTTCTCTCGTCCCATTATACACACGAAAAGTTTTTCGTACAGTCCTCGCAATGACGTTATCTAATTATTGTTCGGTACTTGAATACACAGGCATAATTCATTGAAGATGAAAGTTGTGAATACACCTGTTATCTCCGAACTTCCACTGCTTTATACACAATAATGGGGTGCTGGAAGCACTAATGCGAAAATGTTTTTCAGAGAAATCACTTCCGTAATGAGAAGATGTATTGCTTTGGGAGCTCTGAAGTCTGGATTGTCAGAAAATAATGCACATTTCATGTTGAAAGGCAATTTTCAATTCAATTGTCTTGTATCTCCCACTGAATTTCGCTCTCAAGTCATAAACACGTGGATACCAGGTGATTCAAGTCAAACTCTGATATTATCATTTTCAATATCTAATAGGCAAGACGACTCATTTTTTTAAATCTGAAAAATATGGTTAATCCGCCGAAAGAAAAAAGGATTCGTCAGGATACCAGGTCACATGCTTCAAATGATTTATATAACAGTACCTACTGCTAATGCTGCTACAAACACATTGTTCGCAACTTAACAACTCATTACCAAGAGATTCAAAGGCCAGTGTGTAAAGTATATAATCGTATATTACTCAACAAGTGTGGAAATGCACTTTCCAACGAGTTTTGTACACTATTTTTCCTACTACTCCGAATACTTTCATTTCGCGGGAGGTCTTGTCAAAAATTTAACTTGAGCGGTCTCTAGAATTTCAGGTGGTTTTGATTCAATATCAAGTACTGTTTATTTCCATATTCAAGATGATATTTGAATACTTCTCCGACAATTCCTCATTATGTGAATTACTGATTGATTTAGTTAGTTTAGTTTGGACAAATCTTATTGATATTGACACCAGCGTACATAAACAACCTTGAAACCATACGCCTGCTAGCGCCAGTAATCACGCAACCAGGAATACAGAACTATAGAAGTATGTAGTTCGCGAGCGCGTACGAGTTACTCGAGTTAGTGCGTCCTTGACTCTTTGTAAACATCTGTGATACCAAATAATCTTCTCGTTTGTGATACTGTGATATTAAACTGATGCAAGCAGCAAGCCGCGCATAAAACTGTAGCCGTACTCTTTTGAATGATCTCATCCGCTGTCATCAACATCGAAATAGTTCCAGCAAAGAGTATAGGTTCCAGTTTTGAAGTGAATTCAGAGGTTAGGTATCAGGCACATTGAAATTAATAGGTAAATAATTCTCGGTATAATTCAAAACGAGACAGAAATTTCAATAAATAATATGAATTCGATTTGAGAACGCTTATATTGACCTTCACAATACCTAATTATTTCTATCAATTCAGGCAACCGTTGTGATATTTTTCATATCAACACTTGTTCCTTTTTTGGCCAAGTTTAGTTAGATTGACGTGAGCCACAATGGCGGTTAACTTCACTTATATTTCATTCGGCCGTATTCGCCGTAGATTTTTAAGCTTAGCTAAAAGTATACGTCGGATTCGTCCGTAAACAATAAAATGCTCAGGGTTGCAGAAAAAATGATATGTTTCATTCGGATCAAAAGTACGCGTACGCAAATTTCGCTTGTCAAACAAAGTGCCACTCTTGATACCAATAAAACGACAACAGCAACAGATATTCATCCCACTGTTGAAATCATGTGAAAAAACCATAACCGCGAAAACCATGTTCAAAAAATTTGAGTCCACTGAAGATGTTGCGGACGTAGCATATTCAAATGAGGTCAATTCTGTGTCATTAGCTGTTTTAAACTCGGCAAATATCCAAATGCCAGAGCATGTCCATGTTGAAGGCACGTTACCAGAATGAACAGTATAACACGGCAAGGTTTTTGTATTTGTTTCGGATGATATTGCTATATATAGGTATTATTTCAACAATAGTACATTGTTTACCGGGTAGGAAAAGCTTAACATTCCTGGGCGACTGTGAAGATTGCTAAGTCGAGGCGCAAGCCGAGACTTAGCAACACAGAGTCCAAGAATGTGGCTTTTCCTACGAGGTAAACATACTATTTTTCCGCAAATCGTTTAAAATTCGACAGATATTGATTGATTTAAAAAAAAACGCGATAATTTTATTCCCAAATAAATGGTGCTTTGAAATTCCTAGTAAAATTACTTGGGCTACTATGGAAACGTATTGAGGTTGAATTGTCAAACTTGACGCTTATAAATTTAATTGCTGGTGTTCTCGAAAGTAAAATGATAAGTGATGATGAAATTTCCATTCCTGGGACTCCTCCAGAGCTGGTTGAGGCAGTAAATACTGCTTCATTAGAATTATTGCCAAAGAAATCAAGAGAAAAGTACGAAAATGCATACAGACGTTTTATGGATTATCGCATGAGTAAAAATACGAGTTCTTTCTCAGAAAATGTTGTAATGGCATACTTCCTAGACCTTTGTTTAAAGATGAAATATTCAACATTATGGGCCAATTATTCAATGCTGAAGTCAACCCTTGCAATTAAACACAATGTAGATATATAGCCAATAAATTCTCGAAAGCTTGAACAGAAAAAAGAGTTACACTTTTTCTAGCCAATGACTGCATACCCTAATTTAAGCAGATTCTTTCTTAACATAGACAGTCGTTCTAATCCTTCCCTCTTATATCTACATACTCAAAACTTCGTTATTTATTGAAACGACAAGCTCAAGGTTATAGGGCAAAGAAATCTAAGATTTTAACGAAGGAAGAAATTGAAAAATTTATCCAGGAAGCTCCAGATAAAGAAAATTTAATGATTAAGGTAATTTACAAGGTTTTAATTTCTATTTAGATTGTACCTTTATTTATTTTTTAGGTGGCTGTAATATTTGGTATTTCTGGGGCCTGTAGAATGGATGAGTTAGTCCAAAATGTTTCTCATAGTTCTAACAGTGTTCCTCCAATGTTCAATAATTGTACTAACTGTCGAATTACTGTAAATATAACAAATTGATCTTAAAAATGTATTCAGCAATGACTTGATGTTTTCAAAATATGAATTAATACCTTATAAGCAATGTGTTTTCAATCATTTATGTAGAACACTAACAACTGTACGGAAATATCATTTCCTTACAGTAAGGAAATGACATTTCCTCACAGTAAGGAAGTCCTGACTTTTTCTTCAAGAAATTTTGACAGGAATGTCAAAATTTCCTAGCGATTTGCGGAAAATTTATGTTACTGTTACTATTATTATTGTATTACTCACCCATCATGTGAAACGAAATGGGTATCTATACAATCAAATGAGTTATTTCACTGATTCTGTTTGTTAGCATCATAGGTTTTTTTGCTTTGTAGGTTTTTCTTTTGCGTAGTCAAAAGAAAAACATATCAAAATAATATTTCTGTCACCTGGACACGTGATCCGTTGACAATATTACCATATCTAGGAGAAGATTAAAACTATTTTGAGTCGATGGGTCTGGATCAACATCAACAATGGTGGACAGAAGCTAACAAAATTTTATGGATGCTGCAATCAGATCCGCCTTCTTTATATTATGATGGTGATGGAAAAGGTATGCTTCCGATGAAACATCATTCCATTGTTTCGTTTCATCGAAATACGTATGAGCTGGGAGTTTCGTTGTGGCATTTCACATTCGAGGTTTATTTCTGGAGTGTAGGGTGAAACTAATTGAACACGTTTCGGTGATTATCCCAACCCGTATATAAAAAGATAAATCTTTTGGGGTGGAAAACAAAAACACCATCGAGACCAGATATTACACTTTGTGTTTCTCTTTTTCTTGACGCTTGCTGCTACTGATGAATCCCTTGTGTAATCATCACAAGTATTTTTAAATGAAATTCATGCAAGAATCGGACGAAGAAAACTCTTGTTCGAGATTTCCATATTGGAGTCCAATTGTAGTTAAAAAAGCCTCAAGTTGATTTCAAAAAGTATCAATTATATTTCTAATCAGTCAATTCAATTTCAAAAAGTATCAAATGTATTTCAAAATTATCAATTCAATTCCAAAATGCGTCAATTGTATTTCAAATTAGTCAATTCAACTTAAAAATGCGCCAATTGTATTTCTAATTAATCAATTTAATTTCGAAAAATTCCATTTCAATTTCAAAATCGATCATTCCAATTTCAAATCTAATCATTTTTATTTCAAAATCAGTCTACTACATTCTAATATGTGATGTATGATAGGAACCAAAAGCGTTCCAATAACAGGGTGAATGAAAATATCACGTAACACCCATCTAACCTTTGCCTGTGCTTTTTCAGTTTTGAAATTCAAATGATACGAAATACATTTTATATTTTTGGAAATACAAATGAACATTTTGGAATTAGAAGGGTTAGTTTATTTCTTCCATGTGATTATGATTGCTTCGATTTTCAAATGTTCCACAATATTTTTTGGTGACAGTTCCTATGAAATTATATGAATCTTATATTTCGTACGATATTATTATTATTCATGAAACTGTATTAATTTATTTGAGATAATTAATACCTCAATTTAATTGCTTCTTCCTGTACATCCTTCCAGATACTGATGGTGATATATTTGTGGATAAAAAAAAAGGAAGTTAAGAAAATTTTTTTCCAAGCCCGTCACAGGGAAAGAATGAATGTTCCATTATTACTTGTTCTAGTGGTAATTTCAATCATGGAAAAAATACCTACCACTCTTTCAGAGTGAGAGATGAATATCTATATATATATATATATATGGACACATAACTTCGTCCAAAATTAATTTATTTTCAGTTATAGCATTTGAACGAGAAATAACATGATTCATATAAATTTTAGTCGTAAATTATTCATTAAAAAAGTATAATGGGTCTACTGATCGACCCAATAACACTTCCATATTTCATTTCGGAATACGCAAGCTGCTAATTCTGCACCAGTCAAATAATTCCCTCTGATTATTAATGAACGGCAATGATACGAACAATATAGTTATTTCTGAAGTTGAAACCATTTTGAACCCTCCTGAATTCCACATACGGCCGTTTCACATGAACTTGGTGGAATAATTGATGCTAAATTTGCGGTGATACGTGACCACATTCTACATGGTGGGATGAAAATCATAGATGAAAATAACTATGATTAGGCCTATGAAAGTAACCAGAATCAGTGGCAAACAACCAGCTTAGGAATTTCCTCCTTCTTTTAGACAAAAATAGGGGTATATATTCCGTAATTCTGTTCCAGAAGGCTATTTCCAGAGTTCGTTCGATAATAAAATGAGAGAGAAAAATGGGTAACAAATAATCAAGATTCCAGGTTGCTTGAATCATCGTGTAATTCACGAACTGATACCACCAGTAGGTGGAAATCTGATATAGTTTCGAAAAAAATATTGAGTTTCAAGAAAAATGGAACCAATACTTTTCCAAGCATCACTGGAATGAAGTGCCAGGACAAAGACAAGCGAAGAGGCTAGCTTATCGCCAAGGAGAGCTAAACAGCTTCTCGAGCTTCTCAGCACTTTTCTGCGAGAGCCTCAAGTTCCTGCAAGGGAAAAGCTTTGTACGAAATCTTGTGAAATCCCGAGCCTCGAATAGATTCAGGGTCATGCATGACCTTTCTATCAATTCAATCTAACCAAGCATCAGAATCTGATATGACCTATTCAAACATCAGAATCTAATATATCCAAGCATCAGAATCTAATATATCCAAGCATCAGAATCTGATATGATCTATCCAAGCATCAGAATCTAATCTAATATATCCAAGCATCACAATCTGATATGATCGATCCAAGCATCAGAATCTGATATGATCGATCCAAGCATCAGAATCTGATAGGATCTATCCAAGCATCAGAATCTAATATATCCACAAGCATCAAAATCTGATAATGATCTATTCAAGCACCAGAATCTAATCTAATATATCCAACCTACAGGATCCGTACCGAAATGGTTTTCTTTCGATCTGAAAATGTGAGAGCGATATCCACTTAGAAGCAGTGCTTTTATTTCAACAAAATCGAATTCGCCTGTGTAATCACGTAATCGATTACAATTATCCTTCTCGAAATAGCAGGACGTTGGAGTCGAATACAATTAACAATTAGGAAACTCCATTCTCAGTATCCACGACTTACTTCACCAAAGTCTTTGACGGAGTTTCGTCCAAACTCCCGAGACTGAACAGGCTTTCATAGCTGGCTTCTATAGTGATTTTATTTCATTGTTCACACAGAAGGGGCGTATGCTCTCAATGTGGTTGAATATTGAACTGCATGCACTGCCGTCTGAATTATCAATGCAATGCAGCTATTGAAACTGATGTAGCCTTTCATTCCCTTTGGAATCAATTTGCCATTGTTGTGTCTGAGTCCATATTCTCTCCAGGATTTGTCACTTTGGGATTATGATGGGTCATAGATTTGGTGAAATGAGATCAGAATAACTCATCATCATCATCATAGATAGTTGAACGGACACTAAAAAGAAAATCTGTATCAGTTGGTATCGATGGAAATCTTCTCTTATATTATATTATGATCCTTTCAGTTCAAATAGCTGGGACACATTCACCTATATAATCCGACCCCGGAACATTTTCTTTTCATCAAACTCAAATACTGTGAAAGGCAAAAGGCAAGGAGAGGTCACGTGGCATCATTTACTGGGGGCGAGAAATTTCGACTGAAATGAAGAAACTTTCCCTGTAGAGGGATCAGATGGGATGTGTTAATGGAGTGAATAATTTGTTCCAGGTGCGATGACGTGTACCAGAGCCGATGAGCATCAACATGAGAAAAAATACCAGAGATAATGGAGGAAAATAATGTAATGGAGGTGAGTAGCAGTATTTTCTTCAACGGGTGTTAAATACACAATAGACATAATAGTTAAAGCACTGATATTTTTTATGTGATACAGGATGTTCAATCAGTCTGAACTATAAATTCTTCTGCGATAGTCGTGTAGAAAGTATAGCCTCCTACTCGCGTTCAATGGCTATCAAACTTGCCTGCAAAGGGAG
Source organism: Chrysomela aeneicollis (assembly GCA_029955515.1). Lineage (NCBI taxonomy): Eukaryota > Metazoa > Arthropoda > Insecta > Coleoptera > Chrysomelidae > Chrysomela > Chrysomela aeneicollis. Next base: position 32,785,370 of record JARUHQ010000001.1, read on the forward strand.
AAGAATGGGGAGGATTAGAAGCTACTATTTATATTATCATCTTTGTTTCCACCCCTCAATAAGATGAATATACAGTGTGCCGAAGTAGGTAAATAAGCGAAAAATTGCGAAATTGAGGAGTCATTGAATAGATCTTGAGGAATCTGAACAATGTTGTTTACTTCTGAAGGTATTCGATGAAAAATCGGAATCATTAACTTTGATTTCCTATGTAATTTCGCATGACTGTATTACCTGCTTACAAATCATTTTTACAGGAAACCAATTCACTTGCCTGAAGAAGCATATAAGAAAGATGTATCACACAAAGAGAACGAATTTGATTGAACATTCAACAATAGTATATTATGATACAAGTTTTATAAGACGCTATTTGTTCACTTGGAGCACTCCTCGCTTCGCTCGTCGTACTCCAAACAACGCGTGCGACAACGTGTCTTATAAAACGTGTGTCATATGCAATTTTTTCTATTTTGAATTGATTTGAAGAGAAAAATGGATTTAATATCGATTAATAACATAAACATCTTCGATTGGTAACAATGATGACATTGAAATAATTAAAATCTGACGCACAAGCGTAAAGCCCAGTTTACAGTTGATCGATTTTGATTATTTCTATACCAGCGGTGAAAAATTCAATGTCGTTATTGTTTTTACTGGTCAATTTAAATTAAATTACACTCTGAATTGAAATTCACTAATAAAAAGTTTTTCACTGCTGATATCACCAAATCCAAATCGCTCAGAAGTAAATTGGGCCTAACACTTCTACTTTCATTTGACCGTTCGATCGTACCAACCTCCGAATAATAAAAAATGCGTAGGCTATTTCGACACGCATTTGCGTTGCACAATGACTCCATTATACAACCAAAATAGAAAAAAATATTTGGGTACATTTTGGTCTGTATTTATGAAATCTTGGAAAAATAATTATTGATGGTAATATTTGAACAATTGAACTTTGTACTAACGGAATACTATTTTTTTTATCAAACCTAAATTGCATACTTCTGGGGGAGTAGAATCTACCATTTTATCGTCGGAGAACATTGCAGTAAAGAAAACTGAACAAATTATACGATTCTGTACCTATCTACTTGGTAAATCACATTGACACTATAATGTTTTGAATTCGTTTGTAGATTTTTCATTGTCACAGCTACCTATGGTAAAAATCAGAGTATAGTTGACTATATTAGGTATTCGCACCAATCGCAGAGCGTGTAGATGAATATTTCGCACTAGTGATTTCAGGTAGGTTGTCGGAAAATATACACTTGAAGATTATTTCCTCTTTGTTCTGAAAAGCACTGAATAGCATGCCTACTAATGAAATCAGTCATGAGTTTATGAAGTTTTAGCATACACATGTTGACGATAAATCGAAGGCTAAATCACAAAAAGTGAGATTTATCTTTTTCGCCAAAAAATATTTTCCAGATATTCGACCATTCCACCCCGCTCAGAACATCATCACATAATATTATCACGTATTCATCTATATTTCCAGTCGAAAAAATTGTTGAGAAATCGAGTTCGTATTTCCATACCAAACTGTATTGCATTATGAATATACAGGGTCATGCACTCACGGTCGATGGTACCTTAGACGTTTACGGAGAACGGGACGTAGGATTATTCTGAAAATTTGGTTTTTCGGGTAATCAGTTTTCTTCTATCGATCTAAAATACTTTCAGCGTTGCGGCGTTGCCGCTTCTATCAAAAAGTAGCAACAACTTTGTTATTTCAAATGGAACACCCTGTGATCTATCATACTTGGAGTATAGCGCGAAATATTACAGAGATATTTTTTGTGTCGAAACTAATCATTTCTGCTCAAAACGGCTTACATGTCCCTATCTTAACTTTTCATTAACTATCTACTGACATTCAATAGAAACAAATAGAGGGTGATGCAAAACTCAAAATTTCGAACCACCCGTATTTGTTTCAATTAAATATCAATCGATAGTAAATGGAAAGTTGAGGTAGGGACATGTAAGCCGTTTTGAGCAAGAATGGATAGTTTCGGCACAAAAAATTCCTGAATTTGAAAAATCTCGATTTTTCACACCCTATATCTCTGTAATCTTTCTCGCTATACCCCAAGTATGATAGATCGACGGAATCAGCTCTTCAGGAAGAATCTAAAAATGAAATAAAATACAGGGTGTTCTATTTGAAATAACAAAGTTGTTGCTACTTTTTGATAGAAGCGGCAATGCCGCAACGCTGAAAGTATTTTAGATCGATAGAACAAATTCTATTACTCAATAAACCAAATTTTCAGAATTATCCTACGTCCCGTTCTCCGTAAACGTCTAAGGTACCAACGACCGTGAGTGACCCTGTATAACAATTCACCAACCTTATGAAAAATTCACGCGGCTGAGTTCGAAACAGCATTTGCATATTTTCTCTGGTCCGTTGAAACTCCGACTAGTTGACCCAGTAAGCCTTGTCGCAACTTAATGAAGTTTCTGAAACCCATTAGATTGTCAGAATTTCTACGGGTACTCCAGAACAATCACTCATAATTCAGTTTAATTCAGCATTCCAGGAGTTTGTTGCCATTATGTGTTTCGCCTAATTCGATGAACTGTGCGCGGCAATACTATCAAATAAACAAATTTGATCTTAATAAATGATCAATATGTTCAAATTATCCTATATATCAGTTCTCGACAATGACATCATGAACAAATTTCCTAATAATATCTTCATCAATCAATGATTTTAAACTCAGTATCGTTGAATTCGTAAAAATAATCCCTAATACAATTTTGCTAATATTTTGAGTTGACATTCACATTGAGATTGCAGTGTCCTTTTCAACAACTATAATTTCTCCCTCATTCTTCAAAGAGATCAAGTAATTGACAAAAATATCAAACAGAAGGTTTCAGAACAGTATCTTATGGAATCTACCTTTAAGATATCTTTTTTTGCTCATGATCAGTTAATGATTACGAAACAATAGACAAGCAGGTATAGCTGACCTTTCGGTGATTTATTCCAGACAACGCAGCGCAGACCTATCAAATGAATAAACAAGTGGTAGACACAACCGAATCAATACTTTCTATATTGAACCTTTCACATCCTGTGAAGTTGAATGGAACATAGTTGGATCTTTCTTTGAAAACGTATATCAATACTTTGGTTGAAATTCAACTAATGAACAAATATGTCCTATCAACGGTACAGGTTGGGCAAATTCAGATGTTTTTATAGGGTAATCTAGTGAAATATTATCTTCACATGTGTCTTAAAGTCTGAATGAATGTGTCTCGAAAAAAGAGATCAAGGATGCGTCCTAAATTTATTTGTTATCGAGTAAAAATATAACAGTCAACAAAAATTCCTGGGTGAGAGGCATAAATTCATCTGATATACTTCGAACAAAAGAACTTGGCAAAAAAGATACAAACAATGAAACCACGAAAGTCGATTTAGCAATATTAGAATTTCAAATATCAGGAATAATAAAATTATCGCTGAATATAATCGAGCGATCTACTAACTCTGGTAACATAAAAAAAGGCTAGAGAGTCTGCACACCAATAAATCTGGAGTTGGAAACAAAGAACCACTTTTGCAGACGATCAATATTGTAGTTTCTTTTTGACTCAAGAGTCGTCCATTTTTGCTCTGAAATTATCTCCAGAAGTTGAATCAACGGATACAATGAAATGATTTTAATAAAAATGTTGCTAGGCAAAAATTTCAGCATCTAGAAGTAAGGGGAACTTAATAAAAACTTTTAACATTTAAGATTTATCACCTAACATTTAAGACTTGAGAGCTGATAAGTTGATTCTGTTATAAAAAAACTTAAGATTTAGGAATATTTGACATGGAACAAATAATTTTGACATTGGCAAGTTCTAACCTACATCTATTATTATTGTTTTTGTTTTAATTTTATTTAATTTCATTTAAATATTATTTGTGTCATGGACGATGCTCTATTAATTCAACAAGTTGAAGAATTCAGACATATTTATGATAAACAAAACGTAGTTATTCTAAAATAAACTCGCCAGTAAAACTGCCCGGAAAACAATTAGCCAAATATATCTTAGAAACCTGAAGGTAGAAATGGAATATTGAATTACGGAATACATTTCGATCATGATTTGATCCTGGACAGCCTTCATCAATGAAGATGAATTGATGAGATGCATCACAGATAGCCATCAATACTATGCTTGAAAGTCCTCTTGTAGGAGAAGTATCCTGTTCCAGCATGTTTTGTATTTTGTATCTGAATATGCTTTCCATCAAGGGCACCAATACAGTTTGGCATATTCCATTTTTCATAAAATTCCATTGAGATTCCATGCCAATCGATTTTTTCAGTAAATTTTCCACAGTACATCGCTGGTTTCCTCTATAATGACATATGTACATAGTAGTCAGTCCAACATAAGCAATTTGCTGCATAGAGCATCCCTCTGATCGGATAAATAACTATAATTTGGAGTTATTATTGTTGACATCGATTTCAAAATAAAAAACTGTTCAATATCCATATTATCTATAGCATGTTCAGATAAAAATGGAGTTGGAATGGGTATTCCTTTTCCTATGTATGGGTTCAACTTTGTATTTTCAATCCCGACCTTTCTTTTTCATGCATCTTGAGTAACCACCAAGTCCAAAAATCATGAGCAAACTACATGAAGTAAATGATGCCCATGGTCTTATCACTATTATAAAAAAATTGATAAATGCAACCAAATAATTACAGACTATATCCACACCAACAAATAATATTCGAAAATATAACCCAAAATTCAAATATCGCGGGAAACAGGATGTCACTTTTCGTTGCTCGAACATGCGCATCTCCTATTTTCATTTATGATCATTCATCATCCATTTCTTAAGTTGGAAGTTGGTCTTCTTGGTTCTTCTTAAGTCTTAAGTGTAAAATCATAAGTCTCAAATGGTTTTATAACACAATCAATGATATTTCCATGATTCATCTATCATAAGTGATAAGTATTAAATGTTAGGTGATAAATCTTAAGTCTTGAAGTTTTTTATGAAGTGGCCCTTAAAGTTGGATATCAAAATTTCGGCAACTGAGAGAGCAATAAATTCTTGACAATCATTCCAGGGTGTCACATGTGGGCAGACAATATTCTGATGAAAACAATACAAAAGAAAAACACAAACTGTTTGATGGTATTAAAAATAGTTATGGATAAGTCATTTGGAAAGGGTTAGCTGGGTAATTTGTTCGTAAAAGGGGTGTGGATTTCAGCACATGAAAAGTTGAGAATTTCCGCATAATCAAATAATTATCTGGAACACGCAAACTGAAAATAAAGGAGAACCGGAACGTGAGAAAACTTATTGTTTAAAGAAGTGAAAACCAAGATAACGCCTGAAAAAGAGATGAAAACAGCAGAGCTGGCAGTTCGTGTACGTGTTCTACATTCTCATGGAATTCAATAACAGTAGCGTAGGTACCCTACTTTATATCAGGAAACTCATTTTCACTGCCGGAAATGCATTTCAAAGAGTTGTTCACTCATTCCATACCCTCATGTGCTTTATATTTTATTAAGTGTGTTTGACATCCAAAGGTAACATTGCTAGAATACTTTTTTCATGATATTTCAGTGACTATTGAGACATCCAAATAGGTGTAATTCATCTGTTGACATTTTTAAAGACCTTGTGAAATTCAGCATTATTTTTTAACACACATCCAAATATTGAAAATAATATAGTCCACATTTATGGATGAGAAAGATAGTTTGCACGTCATCAAATTCTTTATTTCATTTACAAAGGATATGTCCTAATTGCCATCACAATATTTATGCCCGACTGTGACTAATTTTCTTATACTTATATTTATAACTTTTTGCGTTTTGCTTTTCACGTTTTTCGACTTCTTGGTGAAGCACAATCTGCGGAATCGCACTGACACAAAAAGCTGAAAGTGATGCCACCGGCCAAAAAAGAAACTATCATTCAGTGTTGCCAAAATTATCGATTTTCCCTAAAAATCATAGTACAAATATTCTTTCTTCAGAAATGAATTGAAAATGCAAAATTAGTAAACATTTGTTCATATCAAACAGTGAATTTTTGCAAGATTTAAATAAAAAGCTAGACATTCATGAAGAACATCGATGCCGATCAAAAATATAAATTATTGCATAGCATTGTACATAAAAGATCTAAAACAAAATTTAATAAAATTTCCCTATTCTTCAACTTATACTAATAACTAGTAATACTATAATTCGTTTACATTCACAGTGTTATTCGTTATTTTATCAAAGTTCCACGAAATTTTATAAAATCATCAAGCAGGGACAGTAGGGTAACTACAGGTGAATTGATGAAAGTTTTTCTACAAGAGGAGCGACTCTCAGCTGATAAATTAACCATATCCCTTTCTGATTATTCCTCCCTCAAATATGAATGGAAACTTTCCTAAATGAACAATGGTGAACAACGCTTTTATTATCCAATGCATTCAAAATGCTTCGGATAATACCCAATTGAATTATTCCAATATCTTCTGTTCAAGGCAAACATTCTACAGCCCAATATTTGAGCCAAACAAGCACACGGCAATTTCTTCTAAGCCCATCTCCGAACCGGATGTGGAACTAAATCCAATCGCATAGGTACTCGATATCATTATTCGAACATTAGCATCCACAACATTCAATTAATGCCAATTTCCAAATCCAGGTATATCCGACTAGGTCCATCTTCTGCAATCAGGAAACAGTAATTGCAACATGGATCAGTCTCTACTTAGCACTAATATCCTGCCTTATCGACCACCGTGGAATTGGGGAACATACACAATTGGTGGAAGGAAATTGAAAGAGGTCAACTTCGAATAAAATAGGAATTTTTTTAAGGAGACATGATCCTTTTATATACCAAGTATTGGATGGAACTGTACAGTGGTTTTATTCCAATTTTGTATTAAATACTGGAGAATGACCAGAGCTGACACAACAACATGATCAAGCGTAGAAATTTGAAGTAGTAGGTATGAAATGTTCATTGTATATTTTTTTATCTAAGACTCTTTCAAGTGCCCTAAAGCTGCCCTATCTTATTTCACATCCACGGACCCATATTTTTTTCAATCTTCCTTCAATATCACCAAGTAAATTCAATTTGACTTATTCACTATTCCATAGAACGTTTCCAATACACAGATAATTTTCTATTCTTCATGATTCGAATGTTTTTTGTCACACTCAGTTTTTTTAGTACCTACCTATTTTCGAAAGTATAACAATCACAAAATTGGGATTCACTGGAAAGCATTTTTATAGAGCTTTCTGGTGATTTGCCAGTAAAAATAACGAAATTCCAGTCCAATTCAAATGAAACTGGTTGCTAATGAATTGTATCAGTGCTATTTGCGTGTATGGAAAAAAATTATGAATACTCAACCGATCTGTCGTTCTTTTCGTAACAACACGTTTCGTATTGTTCCTCAATATGGGTTTTATCGCCAGGAACTATTATTTCTTTTTCTATTTAATCTGTATATCGTGATGTTTCAGGTTGCATAATAAAAAGGCCTCATGCACCCTTATTGTGGAATATGTTTATGTAATTGTGCCACAGTATACAAGATTTGTATTGAAAAAACTTTTTCTACCCTGTATGAAATATACGCAAATACGTATCGAAATAGCCTATTTTTCGATACGCATTTTTAAATATTCGGAGGTTGGTACCATCGAAATATCAAAAGAAAAACAAAATAGTTAGGCCTGGCTTACTTCTGAGCGATTTTGAATATGGTCATAGTAGCAGTAGAATGGTTTTATTGGTGAATTTTAATTCAGAGTGTGATTTGATTTTAATTGACCAATAATAACAACAATAACATTGTATTTTCCACTGCTGGTATCGCAAAAATCAAAATCGCTCAACTGTAAATTGGGCTATACGCTTGTGCGTCATATTTTAAATATTCCAATGTCATCATTATTACCAATCAAAGATATTTCTGGTATATGTCGATATTAAATCTATTTTTTTCATTGAAATACTTTAAATTGATACAAAATAGAAAAAAATGTATATGACACACGTTTTATACAACAAATAACGTCGTCTTAAAAAACTATTATCATAATATACTATTCTTGAATCTTTATCCTTCCTTTACTCAACATTTCTTGTTTTCCTCATGATACCCAACAGACCGTAGAAACAATAATTCTAAAAGAAACACATATACGATGGAAACAGTTAGTGTGAATTGGAGATTATTTAGTGTTGGCAAATAATTTTGTATCATCTATGGATTCTTGCCACTATGGTCAACGTTTTACCGACTTCATGAAATTTATTTTAGATTTGTAACTTCATCATGTGCAGATTTATGACTTGTTAATGTATAATTGTTATGAAACATTCAATAAATTCTTCCGTTTTTTGGAACTATGAATAGTTTGAGTTCAAAGATTTGGCGGATATGTTGTTTCGTCAAGTCAATCTCTATCGTTCTTGCATTTTTTTTAAATAACGTGTCTTCTAACATATCTACCATATCAGCGAATTTGTTTCAGTTGAAATCTCTACCTTGTAAATGTGCAACTTATTTTATATTGTTATAATGATGACCAGTTTAGCTTCTTATCAACCTGCGCTGTATTTGTTCAACATTATGCATGATCATTTCTTCTCAAGAAGATATTTCTGTTCAGAGTTCATATTAGAATATCATCTTATTTGATGTTATCTTCTTATGAGGAGCTGAGCATATTCTGAGAATAATGAAATTGTATTGTTTCAGGTACTCTTCTTCCTGCTGATACTTGAGACAACATTTATAATAGTGGGAAACGCCGTTCATCCAGGTATGATTAATTATCCATTCATTCAGGATGGAATGTAGATATTTGTATAGTCATATAATATAAGTACATCTAGATCATGCAACTGATAAATTAAACTTCAGAAACTTCAGTCTAATTTACTGTCTGAAATTTGAATATTCAGGGTGTATTCATCATTATCATTATGAAAAGGGTAGGTAGATATCTTTATGAAAAATTGAAAAATAGATTTCCTTAAACTGCTCTAAGTTTCTATGTATATGCGATAATATAACACACTTCATCTGATATAATCAAAATTTCGTTCAATTATTTCAGTGACTCTCTATATAATTCTCAAATATTTGTTTCAATATCGCTATAATATATAATTATTATTTATTTTCAGTATAGAAAACATCTGATATTCCGGAATACTCCCTACAAATAATTTCAGAATAGTAGGTATCCCATTACCTATCCACGAAGTTATGATGATTTTTTCTTCACTCTGAAGTTGGTGGTGTTGTCTTTCGGAAAGCCAATCAAAACTTTTCTTCATCAACTAGATATCATGAGGGAGTAATGAAATATTGAAATATTCCAGGGGTTTCAGGCCGAACAGAATACAAAAACAAGTTTTCTCATTACCCTGGAGTGGAGTTTTTTTTTTTGGCCTCTCGAGAAATTCATATAATTCGAGTTTAATTCCCTCTGAAGGCTCTCATAATCATTTCCACTTCCGAGATAATATAATCTACTCCGGAACTGACAGTAAAGAGATCACTTAATAACAATTCACAACGGTAATTCTTCATATCCATCACGATTTGGAACATGAACGAAAAATACAAATATAAACAGTATCATCCTATATTATATTTCATCCACATATTCTAGCAAAACCGTATTACACGAAATAATTAATCTTATTTAGGTAATACAGTTTAAATATCTTGGGATCATTATAGATGACCATCTCAAGTGGAAATCCCATATAAACAATGTTTTAAAATTCTAAGAGAACACTCAAAATGCTGTATTTTGCTCTCATTTAGACACACATAACCTAAGGGATACTGACTTGGGGATCAACTGGAAAGACTACGATGAATAAACTGATAGTAACGCAAAAAAGAATTCTTAAATAATTTTCAAAAAAAAAGAGGACTCACCCGACAGATACTCTCTATCTCGAAATAAATATACATGCGATCCTGTACAGCTTTTCTTTTTGCATATCAATAAAAAATCTTTTTAATCAAAACTTAACCTTCCAAAAATAGAACACGAATATAACACTCAAAATAAAGAACATAATTTCAAAGTGTCCTTCATGAATGCGGGACAAAAAAGTCACAGCTATCTCAGCCTTAAATTATATAATAATCTACCAATAATCGATCAATCTACCAATAATCTACCAATCTACCTGATGTGATGTCTATATTTTATTTTTTCAGGACTCAATTTTATAATGTTATATGAAACTGTAACTGTTTTACGTATCTATATATTATAAAAGTGTATATGTTTAATAGATGTGTAAATTGTATATGTTCGTGTCATATTATTTAAAAAATGTTATTTAATTGATTTCCTCAACCCTTTCACAGTCACAAACAAACTGGTAACAGCTTTTCGTGACTTCTCTTGTTTAACTCTATTAACATTTTTAATAAGGTAGTAAAATATACAGGATGAATCGGAAATAGTTTTCAATTCAGTATTCCCATTTGAGATATATATTGAGTGTTTCGTGAGGTCGTATTCGGAGAAAAGGACAGATTTCGTGAAAGTTCAAAGTCGTCAATTGATAATTCAATCTTGATAAATGCATTTCTTTGAAAGATATCACATCCAGTCTATCGCGCAAATGCGAATGGCGCAAAACATGAAACTATAGAGAGAGGCAAGCAACCTCAACGAGGCAATCATTACACCTAATTGATGTCATTAGCTTCAGCGTAGTTCGCACTCGATCTTTCTAAGAGAACATTAATTCCATCCCGATTCCACCTGCGGTCCTCAAAAACTCTCGGATTATGAGTTCACAGTGTTGCCAAGTTGAAAAGCTGCCATGTGGTGTAGGAACCGAAATAGCAGAGGCATTATAGAACGTACATACCTACTTGATCTCAAATCTTATAGGAGATTCAGCGATCATAAGGATTCCAACCTAAAATGGAAGGATATAACTGATGAGTTAGTCATTCATAATAGTATATTATGATACAAGTTTTATAAGACGCTATTTTTTCGCACGCGTTGTTTGGAGCTCAAAGTGAACAAGTGCGACAACGTGTGTTATAAAACGTGTGTCGTACAATTTTTTCTATGTTGCATTAATTTGAAGCCTTTTATTGAATGAAATTCATTCAATATCGATAAATAACAGATACATCTTCGATTGGTAACAATGATGACATTGAAAAAAGCCCAGTTTATCGTTGAGCGATACCAGCGGTGAAAAATGTAACGTTGTTAGTGTTTTTATTGGTCAATTCAAATCAAATCACACTCTGAATTAAGATTCACAATAAAAACATTGAGTTTATTTTATAGTATACATATTTATAGTATAATTAAATCAACTTCTTCACATGCACTGAGAAATAATATGTAGATGATGGCTCAATAATAGCACTTGTAAAAATTAAACAGATAATATCGTCTATTCTGTTGCTAAACCAATTGATCTGCAGTTGATACTGTTTTGAAAATCTAGAAACTTCAGTCGATACAATATAGGATATGGTAGGATATGCATCCACCACGTATACGCTGACATTATCACTTTATTGGCTCAATCGAGTGACTCAGTGATACGATGAATCAAGGGATGTTACGTGAAGAAGTTAGGCAGAGAGTCAGTTACCGTTTGTATTTGTATTAGAAGGATGAGAGAATAAAAGTGTGTATAATTATTGTTTCAAAGTATGTATTTCTAACAACAATAAACGATGTTCCATATTATGATGCACTGTTGTAACGAAAATTCACTAAAATTCGATGGAAGAATCTTGGACGTCGCTGATATGATTAATTGTACCAACTTTTTTTCATCAATACCCCGTGATATATATCTGCTACATCTGCTATCAAATCTATTGGGATCCAGTATTAGTAAACATCGATAAATCATTGTCTGAAGCACAATTAGATGTGTCTCACAAATATATCGATCCACCTTACCGGTCATATGTATTGGACCGATGATTCATCATCCACATAGTTGTATCGGAATTTCCCGGATTTTTCAGTGATTGGAAGGCAGCACGCTGAATTGGACTCAATATATTTCATCAGGATCAGCCACTGGTTTCCTTCTTCAATATTTTGTCATACATGTTCTCTTTTCTGGGATGGATTGTGACTAACGTCACCTTGTTTGAAATAGCAATATTGAGAGTGTTTATGTCTCCTGAGGCATAAATATATCATGTGAAATGAGGACAGTACGACTGGTAGCTCGTAATACTGCAATTCAAGATATATGAAAGGACATTCCAGTTTCATATTCCCAATAGAAGTCTCATTCCCTTCATGTCTCGTGGAGTGCTCTCATATCTTAGAATAGCAATATTTTCGCGACGTTATAGAGAATTACTGTTGGTCTGCAGAGGTAGTTGAATTTTTATTGATGGAAGTGTAGTTGGGACATTAGTAGATATCTAAAATTGATATTACAAATACGTGTTTCAGTTACATTCAGTGGAAGCACCAATAGAAGTGTTTCATTTCCATGTTCCAATTTTATCAAATTCATATGAATGCGCTGTAGTACCTCTTCTTTTTCATATTGGCTCCAAGTTTACTCGACTAATGTATATCCTCTAAGCCTGTATAACTCAGACATTGAATAAATCTCCAGTCGATCGATTCTCACTGAAGAAAAAAGTTGATGTCTAAGAAAGCTTTTTACTGAATTGAAAATATCGATTGTTCTACTGGTTAGGTCTCTGGAGATAGCATGAAGGGTGGTATAATTTGGTACCTAGTTATTCATCATGAATCAAGGGATGATCATTCCAATGAACTCATTATTCCGATCAGCTATGTTATTGACCATTTCTTTCTATCTAATTGGAACATCCATTTAACCCCAAGACGAATTCGAAAGGAAAAAACTGTCCTTCAGATCAACGTTCTCCAATTAATAGCTGGTATCAATCAATCCCTTTTTCTTTCGATCCATGTCGTAGATCTGCGTATTTTTCAGCTGAAATGTACGGTGGAAATTCGTCAAGCTTCAGCTCACCGGAAATTGGTTGGTATATCAACCAGAATGACAAGAAGCCAATTATTGGTCGAATGGGTACAGCTTAAAAATATAAGGTTTTTTAATGACTACGACTAGAATGATAATCGTATTCATTGAAAATATGCCTTATCAATATATGTTTGATATCATTCTAGAAAATCTTTAGGTGGTTTGATTTCCTTTATTGGTTCCTGAATGAATGAAGTTTACATGATATTGGGAATTATCTAGATTGAAATCAACATGGATTCGGTTACGCTGATGTCAGGCACAATAACTGTTCCTATGCACGCAGTACTAGCCTATTACGGGATGATAATGTGACGTTCATAACCTACACAGTGAAAAAAAAATACACCAGCTAACACCGTCTGGTGTCCCCTGAGGTCCTGATTGTTTTAGTGTCAGTAAACACCGGCAAATTATTCACCACTGTAGTTGTTATGTGACCTTTCCCATAGGTGTTTTTGTATCAATCAAACCCAGTTGTTGCTGAATTCAGCAGAATGAACACTTTGGTGGTGTTATTTATGCATTTCAGAAAGTGCGATTTGACACCGCAGTGGAGTGATGCACAGTATGTGATTTTCTTGATGCTGGATCCTACCTCCACGAAATTCTCTTTGGTGCGTTTAAACACTGAGCAAGTACATGCGAATACTTTTCTGGTGGAAAGGAACACCATATCATGAGTGTGTTCAAACGAATCAGTGCTTTTCTTCACCACCTCCTGTTTTTTACTAAGTTGGATCACCTATTGAAGTATAATTATTCATATGATGATCAACTGACTCAGAAGAATCTAGGGACAATTCGGTTGATGACGAGCTGTTTCGGCTCATTAATCTTGATCAGTTGCACTATAGGACCTTGGCCAATCGATAATGAGAGCGCCATTTAGGATATACAATTTCAACCATTTGGTGTTTCTTAGCACACAGGGCAAGGGTATGAAGTGACAGGTTGTAGGTTGAATCCGTTCCGTGTGTAGAATGTCAACTGGTGCAAGATATATATAATCTTGAACCCTTTTACCCTCAGGGTGTCGGGTTATCATTTTATTGTTGCTTTATGAACTTTTTCCATTATTTTCTGTATCTAGTCAGTGTCTTCGCTTCGTTCCATTGTTTATTTCTTCCTTGTAGAATCTTTCCTATCAGGTCTTTCTCTTCTTCTCTTGTTTTGTGTTTTCGCTTCATAAATTTGTTTCACAGATCTATTGTTTGGTATTATCTGTATGTGTCCCCACCATCCTAATTGTTTTTGTTCTATAAATGAAATAATGTCATCTATGTCTAGTTCTTTTCTTATTCGTGTATTTCTTATCTTTTCTCTCCTTGTCACTCCTATAACTCTTCTCAGATATTTCATTTCTGTTGCTTATATTCTACTTTTGATTTTTTTTGTTAATATCCAAGATTCACACTCATATGTTAATACTGGCCTATACATTGTTTTGAATATTTTTAGTTTTGTCTGTCTTGAAATTTCTCTTTTATTGATGTAGTTCTTATTCATTGTATAGTACAGTTTTTGAATAAAGGGCGGCAAAATGTGAATTCCACATTCAAATGTGTGACATTGAAAATAAAATCGACCTGAGTAGAACATTTTCAGATGAATTTTGTCCGTTCTCTTGTCCATCACTGTAAAGCGGGATTCATAACCAAACTTTTTGCGCTTTGCTTTTTTCGTTTCGCTTTCTGATTGGTGGTGATGGTTCATCTTTTCGATTTCCAATGCTGCTTCACCAATCAGAAGGCTAAACGTGAAAAGCAAAACGTAAAAAGTTTTGTTGTGAATCCCGCTTTAAATATCACTCGATACCTACAAGTATATGTCTTTGTGTTTCAGGTTGCCAGTGCCTGGTATATTCGACTCTGTACAGCAAGGAAAAAGGCACGTTCAAAAGCCCCGATTTTCCCAAACCGTACCCGGCCAATATCGACTGTCTACTCTACACCTTCATCGGCAGCTCTGACGAGATTATCGAACTCACTTTCACGGATTTTGACGTGCACAAAACTCAATTTGGGTGAGTATATTCCGTCCGACGAATTTCCCACTGCGATGAGAATAACTGATTTAGTTGTTAGTCGAACCAACCGAGGTTGGATGACGAGATTTCCAGCTATAAATTGGTTCGCGCGGAAAATAGGTAGTTCAGAACAGTGCAGAACAGAACATGCATTTCTATCATTCTCTGGACTGTGAGTTCCTACATTTTTAGAAATCTTAAACAGTTTCGACTTCAACGACATTGTTGATGAGTCCAAATGATTTCCTTTTCCTCCAGTGTTAATGTTGATTTTGATTGCCCCACCACTATCTGTTATATTTAGTGGTCATTAAGCTGAGTTATTCATGATTTACTATTCCACTCTCCGAACAACAAACCCACTAGAATAGTAACGCCCCAAATTGCCTGAAGCCAACATGAAATTCATATTCATATGTTTTTTCCCACACAAAAGCTATTTATTCAATCTGCGACATATAATACAGTCCCTCATTTAAATATAAGTGGTTTATAGATAGCACTTCTTTTTAGGGATTCCGAATTTTTTGGTGAATGCGCCAACGCCGATAATTTCGTGCAACCGATAATCAACTAAACGCTGTAACTGACAGCGCGAAAGGTCTCACTTTCGAATCAAATTCTGTTTGATGGTTCATTAAACGGCATATCACCAAGTCTGTGAGAAAATTTTAATAATATTCTACCCATGAAATGTGTAAAAGACAATTTTGAAGTGGTGACCAAAACGCAACATTCCAATGGTGAATTACTCAGTGTCGTATCATTCGTTGTATGAACATTATTTACCCATCCTAATAAGCAAAGCATTTCATGGTCATTTGAAAACATTCTCGGGTGTCTCCAAGATGAAAAGTTAGTGGATATATGGAAAAATATGATCGGGAAAGAGAATATTTCAAGAGACACTAGAGTTTGCTCGCATCATTTCACTACAAGTGATAAGATTGTTAGCCCAAGTGATAAGAAAATACTCAGAGTAGTAGATGAGCCTATATTTAGTGGAATTGAAAGGTAATAACATGTTCGATGTTATATTTTTCAAGTTCGAAACTTCATGATACCAGAAAGTGAACAATTTAGTTTGAAAGTAAATTGAATCTATTATTATTCGAGTAATGAATCAAAGATGTATAAATGAAAAAATGGATTAGCCATAATTTGGACAGAAATGTTTGAAAGAGAAAATAGTCTATCCAATTAAAAATATCAAACATAGTTTGAAATGAATGTCTGGTAGACTACGAGCAGAAAACAACTACTTTCCTGGTAAATACCACGCAGAACAATGAATTATATCTGTTCGTAGTCCATGCAACGATTCACACTGTGAATGCAGATCGCAAATGTTTCTTTCTCCCTAAGACGTGACAAATTCACATCGAGACAGGCATGCTTAACAACCAATAGACCGGTTTCGGGCTTATTGGCCCTCATCAGTGCAGGGTAGTTATCCGAGTAGAGATCGTAAGATCTCCACTCGAAGCGTTGCCTGTCCCAATGCATTTTCGTCGCGTCTATTTGACCGCACCGAGCCGCGTTCCAACAGACAATTGGAAGTGGCGACATCATGCGGCAGAATTTGCGATCTGCATTCACAGTGTGAATCGTTACGAACAGATATAATTCAATGTTCTGCGTGGTATTTACCAGGAAAGTAGTTGTTTTCTGCTCGTAGTCTACCAGACATTCATTTCAAACTATGTTTGATATTTTCAATCGGATAGACTATTTTCTCTTAAAAAAAAAATATGTATAATGTCAGAAAACTTTATTCAAATGTTGGCTTCAAACAACTACTGTGGCAAGAATTGT
Source organism: Chrysomela aeneicollis (assembly GCA_029955515.1). Classification (NCBI taxonomy): domain Eukaryota; kingdom Metazoa; phylum Arthropoda; class Insecta; order Coleoptera; family Chrysomelidae; genus Chrysomela; species Chrysomela aeneicollis. The sequence continues at coordinate 32,802,319 of JARUHQ010000001.1, forward strand.
GCGTTTTCATGTAGTCTGTTATAAGATCGAAGATTCTAATACTCTGAATATCTAAGGACAATAATAATTATACCATTAATGATCAGCCCCACATCGATAGCTAATTTGTCCCAACATACAACAAACAGTTGGATGAAAAACATTTCGGTATTATCGAACCGACATTCAGCCAGACCAATAAATTCTCATATTCATTTGACTCTGGTGCACTGAAAGGTTTTCCCATCAACTGAAAGATTGGAACGGTCGAATATGTGGCAATCAATTCCAATTTTCCACGCATTCTCATAAATCAAACGCTTTATCCAATAGACAGACGACCTTCAAACATCCCACCTCAATTTATCGCTCCAAGTTTGTTGGATGGCTATAGCAGGTAGAAGCGTTCATTGGCCGGATTTGAGCTCAAAGGAATATGAGTTGGGAATTTTCAGGCTTCCAGGAATTACCTGCATCAAACACTCCATTGAAATTTCAAATACAGATAGATAGAAGAATTGAATTCACCAATGTGTGACTCACTTCTACTCGTTGCAGATGTAAAATAGTATATTACACAACAAGTGTGGAAAGTGACATATTTCACACGAGTAGTCGTTTAGCACGAGCCGCGTAGCGGTGAGTGCGGAAACGTAACGAGTGAAGGAAATGCACTTTCCAACGAGTTTTGTACACTATTTTTCCTACGACTCCGAATACTTTCATTTCGCGGGAGGTCTTGTCAAAAATGTAACTTGAGCGGTCTCTATAATTTCAGGTGGTTTTGATCCGATATCAAGTACTGTTTATTTCCATATTCAAGATTATATTTGAATACTTCTCCGACAATTCCTCATTATGTGAATTACTGATTGATTGAGTTAGTTTAGTTTGGACAAATTTTATTGATATTGACACCAGCGTACATAAAAAACCTTGACACCATACGCCTGCTAGCGCCAGTAATCACGCAACCAGGAATACAGAACCATAGAAGTATGTAGTTCGCAAGCGCGTACGAGTTACTCGTTACTAGTGCTTCCTTGACTCTTTGCAAACATCTGTGATACCAAAGAATCTTCTCTATGCTCGTGATATCAAACTGATGCAAGCAGCAAGCCGCGCATAAAACTGTAGCCGTACCCTTTTGAATGATCTAAACCTCTGTCATCAACATCGAAATAGTTCCAGCAAAGAGTATAGGTTCCAGTTTTGAAGTGAATTCAGAGGTTATATATCAGACAGATTGAAATTAATAGATAAAGAATTCTCGGTATAATTCGAAACTAGACAGAAATTTCAATAAATAATATGAATTTGATTTGAGAACGCTTATATTGACAGTGAGTACCTTCACAATATACCTAATTATTTCAATCAATTCATGCGACCGTTGTGATATTTTTCATATCAACACTAGTGCTTTTTTCTTTCAAATAAACAATACAATGGTGATATGAGCTACTCTCTGAATAACAAAACAGTGTGATTATTGACGTTTCCATACGTGGTCGTAGGAAAAAGAAACTGTGTTACAATTAATCGAGTGATCATAAACAGAACCATATTGATATGAAAGATTGAATTTTGACATGATTTCATGTCATGACTGATGAGAAAACATTGTGAAACGCGTCCAAGAATGAGAATTTCTCCTGTTGATGCAGCCCTTTTATTTTTTTTTTCGTATTGGATAATCATTATTGCCTTCCTACTTCCATGTTACCTTTTATTCAAACAAAGTGACGTCAGAGGAAACCTAGAGTATCACTTCCATCAATTCCAAGCTATTTTCATCTTCCCCATTGCCTGCTAATGGAAAATAAATGGGAGATCACTCCTTCAAATATTTCCTTTCAAAATACGACACAGGAAAAACGACTGGCTGGACTATCTTGAGCTGCTCTTTGCCTAAAGTAGAACACCGAGTTCTGCTGGTGGCGCCATCTGGAACAGAACCGCGCACATTACGGCCATCACCACAAAAGAGACTCTCGCAAAGCACCGGAAATTGGATTCATTCGAGGTGGAAGCTGAAAGGTATTTTCAGTAGACGGAATATAAAACGTCGGCATTAAAAGGCTATTCCTGAAAGGAAGTCCAATGGAGTTGGGTGGTGTCGTGCAATATAAATCATGTATTGGGAGCACTCTCTCATCTGTTTCGGAAATTGATATTCAGTGTGGTATAGTTAGATGACATACAACGTTTGAATAAATGAATGTAACATCGATTCACTCTGATCAAATGGCTACCGAACTTACCGAAGCCAGAACGATCTGCTACACATCAACATCCATTACAGGTATCGAGCACAGCTTTGCAGATTATATATATATAGATATATAGATGTGCATTTCACTCCTACTAACCCTCAGACTGGCACGTTAACCAGAAACTTCGGCCTTATCTCTTCAAGAAACAAAATATTTCTTCTGCTTCTTAATTTGGCTTCCGACCAAATATGAATACAGCAGATGCAACTGTCACTTCACTTGAACAGCACCCAATTCCTGTGACCTATCCAAGGTTTCTATGTGTCGACCACTACATGGTTTTGGTTGAGCTTTTGGTGTCCGTGGTATCGTCAAGAAACTGTTGGAGAAATGTAAGTGAAAGTGGAAGCCAATAAAAATAATGATATCACTGACTTTTACTCGGAAACCTTGGATGTGTCCCACATGGCTCCGTACTAGGACCGATCTCATTTCTTGTCTATGTCGATGACATTGTCTGTAACTTGTAAAATCATTCATCACTCCAAAATTGCAGCTGATGTTAGCACAAGAGACTGCGACAAAGGTGTTTCATTCAACCTTCAGAACTTGGTGGCTGATGTACAAGAAGGCTAAGTACATCCGACACTTTGACTTCGATAGATTTCACAATTGATAATTTGAACTGGTTACATAAAAAACTGGATATTACCAAGTGGTCAACACCAATATAAAAGTAACCAGAAAAGTTACCTACGATATAGTATCAAAACTTGGAGCAATGTTTGTTGTTTATCCACACAGGTGTGATACAAAAAAGGACAATCAGGAAGATTTTTAATGGTTGTTCCTTGTTTTGCCTTGAGTTTTACAGATGAAATTCAACGGCTGATTTTCTGAATTAACCTACTGTAAATGGTTCATCTCCTAACAATTCAACTAGAAGCTATTCAGCCTGAAATTGTACATAATTCACCCACCAACTTTTATGATCACACTTCTCTCATTAATCAAACGGTTGAAGCGAAAATCTGCCTCATTATATCTCCGCTTCTGTAATGCTTCCAGATATATCATGTTATTCAAAGCATTTTATTCTTTTTCGACGATGAAAGCACCTATACATCAAATGCTACTTGTATTCGTCGAGTGTCATTCAAAGCTTTAACGATTTCATCCTTCAACTACATTCATTCAGATGGAATTTTTTCTCTCTCGCAGATTTATTCAATCCAGGTACTTCTGTAAATATTAATCCATTGAGTATAGATCCTTATTTTGTCCTATTCCTGGAAAGTTGGGTGATGGGTGAAGTCAAATAAATGGTTTAAGAACGTTGTTTTTCATCGTCCTTCGAGAATTCCAACTCTACTAGAACTCGCGAAAGGCTCATCAATCTCAAATATGACGTATATGAAAATGAATAAGGTATAGATATAAAATACATATACATTTCTGGTTAGCAAGAGAATCCATCAGGACATTCAGACTGGGATAAATGGATTATCGAACATAAATCATTCACAGATGATTGGGAAAACAAACAAGGGCTTTGGCTTTCATCCGTTACAAATGGGTGGTTTCGGGAACAGATAACTGATTAAATCACTGCTGAAAAAGCAGGTCATGATAATGTTGGAAGTGCGAGTTGCCAATTTACTGTATTTCCACCTTTGTTACCGAAAACAAACAGAAAAAATAATGTTGATGGAGAAGAGAGCATCAACGAGAAATTTAGGAAGACCCAAGGGTTTCGAGATATCGAAATAAATATCTTTGATGTGAACCTACAGGGAAAGTCTGGAAAAATTGGTGTAATTATTATTATCATATAAACTTACATGTGGAAATGAGCGTAGGTACCAAATTTTTCATGCATGCAAGATATATCATGAGATATATTCATTTGCATTGCGAGCTACAAAGTTCGAATTCTTCTGTCAATTGCAACCAAAATGGAACAATAATTATTTCGTTTCTGGCGTATCGTCAAATAAGCCAATCCAGAACACGTGATAAAAAATGGCTGCCTTGAGGCATATACGGAATTTCCTTTTTGAAGGTTTCAAAAGTGAATACAATGGCTTGTGATAATAAAAGTGATTATCTGTTATCGTTAGAGACTGAAGAGAAAGACATTGTATTACGGTATAAGGAAAAAATCAGAGTAATTCAAGGCATTGATCCTTTCACTCTGATGGATCAGTTAGAGCAGCTGGTTTTCCTAAAATTTGAAATCACATTTCGCAACAAATACCTTCATGAAAAGTTATGTAACTTTTTACCTTTCAAAACATGTTTAGCACATACTTTGGCATACTTTAGTTTAACTTCTGAGATCTTCCCTTTTGATTGCTTTCAACCATCTTTCTCTTGGGATTTTTGAGATCTCATTCAATTCTGTTTTGTGTGCAAAATTTAGTACACTGGGTATATTGAAAAACTTCACATCATCACGATTTCCTCGACTCCCACACTTAACAACACAACAAGTATGTTGTGGCATGTTTTTGTAGCTCTATCTTCAATTTTATGATTAATTTCACAAATGACAATATAGACTAAACACAGGATATTCACAAATGAATGTTTAAATTCGTTCTGGAGTTAAAACTTATTTCAAATTAAAATCACAAGGGAGTTCTAATGCACTCAAACGGTGTGTATGCCTCAAGGTATCGATCTTGAATTTGATTTGACAGCATCTTGGTTTCCCTGTATTGCCAATTTTTTGTAGAGACAATTCATTACCTGATTTCAGTATGTTAGTTAGAATCACCCATCAAAACCGGTTCAGTTCTTTAAAAAACTAGGGTTGTCTGGAATAGGAAATAATGCACCTACATTACTTCTGTTGGATGCGTTAGTGAGGTCAAAGTGAGAATATATTGTAGCTTTTTTTCGTGCAGTCTAAAGATGAAAAAAAAACGTGGAGTCCCGTATATACATACATCCATACATGGTATACCCATATGTATGTACAAAACGACGCCACAGGCTCCTGAGACTGGTCAACAGAAAACAATGCTGTTTTCTATGCTATTCGTGATATTTAAAATTTCCAACATACCGAATTCCTCGCCACCAGTCAAAAAGAATTTAATAAAACTATGTGGAGGGCCTCAATTCCGAAAGGCTGTAAAGCTTCTTAATATCGTCAAAAGTTAAATCACTTCTAGAAGTAACGTTATTTTGGAACGCCCTGTATATTTTTGCTATTTCGTTTGTTAAAAAGGATATATATTTTCAATAGATTCTTCTTTTATATTGTATAATGTATTATCAATTTCATTCAGAAATATGGACTCGAACATCTGTGATTTGACATTATTATCTGAATTGACTATTCAATTATTTCTCAGAATATTTTCGTCTTGTTGAGTGTAAGCACAAAATCATGAACTAAATATTCATCATGAATCAACAGACGTGGCGCCATTTACATGATTATTGAAATTTGACATGAACAATTAGGCAAACGTATACAAATCTGCCTATACAGTTCCTTTTAGTTTTTTTTTATGTTCTGATTCTCACGAAAACGGATATCATGTAATGTTCAGAGAACATCGTGAGAACCAAGGAAGAGAAAGTAGGAGTTGGTGTTCTTCTTAAATTTCTGGAGATGATATGCCTCGGGGAACACCTCCCTAGACAATAATAATAATAATAATAATTTATTCACTAATAATTGTACAGTGAGATGAAAAGAATGGCAGAATGGCGAATAAACACAATCCACAAAGGGATGAATCCCTGTGCGTGGATGAGGTAGGTATTCTGTGTATAAAACATTATAAGTGCATAAATATAAATAAATTTTATACATATATAAAAATATTATAAAAAACTAATGAATAATAAATTAATACTAAATTATAAAAATATTAAGTATAAGAATAATGCATTCAAGAACTGACACATTATATATCCTGAAAGTAGTGGGTATTTTTCCTATCAATTAGTTGATGTACTTTTATTCTAGGTAATCTCTGGATCCATACTTTGACTTTTTTTTTGAATAGTACTTCAAAGTTAGGTAGCGTATTTGAGGAGCATGAAAAGGGTACGTAAAATGTTTTTTCCACATTCATAGTCAGTGTTCTACTATTCAGCCATCTAGTTATGTTTGGGAAGTCATCTTCAACAATCTCTTTTAGTTGGGACCAGGTATCCGCATGATAAACAATTGCTGTATCGTCAGCAAAGCTTACTATATCACCAGGTCCACTAAGTTCGAACAGACCATTCAAGTATATATTGAAGAGAATGGGGCCAAGTACCGTTCCCTGGGGAACTCCGAAGGCCATAGATCTATTAGAACTCACTTCATCTCCTATACTCACCCTATATTGCCTCTCTTTCAGATAACTTGTCATCAGGTCGAGAGCAATACCTCTGAATCCGATTTTTTCCAGAGTAGTCAGTAATTTTTTGTGACACACAGTATCGAAAGCTTTGGCCAAGTCAACGAATACACATAGTGATGGTTTGCTTTTGTCGATGAGTTCGTAAATTCTTGAAATCACATACGTCATCGCATCTTCCGTTGACTTGACCTGCCTGAAGCCAAACTGATTATCTGATAATATTTTATGCTTGTCGAGATAGCTGGAGATTCTTGTTTTCAGTATCTTTTCGAATATTTTGGCCAGGTTGCTTATCAGGCATATTGGTCTGTAATTATTGATAGTTTCCCTGTTTCCGGACTTGTAAATTGGTTTTATGACTGCCTCCAATGAGTTCCAAAGTATCGGTGTTCGTTGGATGAGAGAGTCTTTGGAAAGGGACGTTCTTCAGGTCTCTGGAGTGACCACAAAGGGGTGTGAAGACTGAACTTGACGGGTTAATCTCGAAGAGACTGCTAATGTACGAACGATTGTTGATATTTCAGAAGAGCATCGGCCATGAAAATATCTATAAATTAGAGATAAATTGCAAACTTTTCTACGGTGTTCCAGAGAAGTGAGCGAGTTTGTAAGCGAGGCATCACCGACAAGACGAACTGCCCTTTTTTGGACAGAATCCAATAGTTTCAGGATATATATGAATGAAGGAACTGTCACATGATCCCTCTGTGTTCGTGTTGTGATTATTGTTGTCTCCACTGAATCTTCCATAGGCATTACTTATCCGCCGAATGACATTTAACTGATGAGAGCACCAAGTAGCCCATAACTAACAGAACAACATATCTGGCAAAACATATCGCGCAGCTAAAGTGCCACATGAATCATACTCCGAGTACATTCGATATGTCAACTTGAAGAACAGATATCACCAAAGGAGCACTCGATAAATAATACCCCGGTAATGGGTTAATCATTCTCACCCCTCCGAACATTCGTCTCAACATTGGGCGCAAGGCGACAAATCTTGCGACTCTCCGACGCTGTGTCAGTGATTTAGAGTTTTCTGCACGTTCCAGAAGACACACACTGAACTGGTATGGAGGATATTGCCGGCATATTGAGTTCAGTATAACCCGAATATTGTGTTGCGGGTTGAATACGTGTTGATTATTGGAGTCCCACAACAGTTTCATTCTATTCGTTCGTATTATGAGGGTAGATCGGGGGATGAAATTGTTGTGATACGACGAACTGAGCTGGGAGAAGTTATTATGTCTCTCTCACACAGTATAGCTCGATGGTTTATTATTGTGATACTCACTGCTTCATCAAATGTTGACCGATCCTTTGGTTTGGACAGTTTTCTGTCTCACATCAGCGAAAAATGTTGAAATAGTCAAAATCGAAGATCTCGAAGAAGGAGAAGACTCAGGCTCATCGGGACGTTATCATAAATTTCATGCAAACAATATTGATGCATCATAATCGCGATGTAGCGCTAAATGTCGCTCTTTTAATGTTCAAGTGGTTTTCATTCATTCTGGACCATATCCAAGGCAATTGGATAAATTTCACTACCATTGGTACATTGTTGACTATACAACATCACCAAGGGAAAAACAGCATTATTGCCAACATACTTTGGATCCGCAGGCAAGACCCTTCGCTTGCAGTATGTTATCAACGCACATGCTTCATCCAGAATTGAAACACTCGGTGTCTCTTTCAAACTGGAAGAAAACTGGGGTTTAACCCATCATTCCACAAAAAGAGAAAATTATATCTAACATTCCTCATTGCACTACTCGCTGCCATTCCTGAAGTAATTGAGAAAGCAATAAACATCGATTTCTTCTAATATCTGGATACATCTGGAATTGTGGCAGTATGGATTTCGTCACCAGAGATCAATAGGAAATTTGCTTGCCTAGGCATAGTCGATCAAAATGAATATCTAGTAAACGGTACAATGTTATTTGTTCACTGGGAGAATTGACGTTACTTTTTTGTAAGGCAGATACATCTTCTAATGATAACCGTGAATTATTTTGAACTTGGAGTGTCATACTGATCAAAGCCTGACGTTTTTATATACATTTTAAATTAAGCGTTCCTTTCAGCACAGCGAAGAGAAGCCAAGCACAGAGTCATTGATTCATTTATTCAATAACTTACGTTGAGTTGTATATTTGCTCTACGCATATTTCATACCTACTGAAGGTTAACCGCACTCCAACAATGATACCGAAGGTTTTACCAAGGTATTTTGGCCTGCTGTACATGAATCTGAAGCTCTTTTTGTTTCGGAAATACACCATTTGAAACGATTTAACATCTAAAATTTCTGCTCTCGAAAACACACAAAAATTAGTCTTTCTTTCAACTAAAACATCATACTTACTTACATTCACTTGTTTGCAACAATTTTCAGAAAAAACTAGTGTATTTAAACAAATTTTACCTTCAAAACATTAACATAACCCATCGAGAACCGAGCGCTATACTTTATGATACTGTCAAGTTGACAGTGATGAGTTTTTTTCTGCTAAAAAGTATCGAAAATCAGTTTCTCTATTTTGGTTCTATAATGAGGTCATTATAAAACGCAAATACGTATCGAAATAGCTTCTGTTTCGATACGCAATTCTTATTATTCGGAGGGTGGCACAATCGAACTGTCAAAAGAGTTAGGCCCAGTTTACTTCTGAGCGATTTTGGATTTGGTGATACTAGCAGTGAAAATCTCAATGTTTTTATTTATAAATTCTAATTCAGAGTGTGATTTGATTTGAATTGGCAAATATAAACACTAACAACGTTGCATTTTTCACCGCTGGTATAGCAAAAATCAAAATCGCACAACAGTGAACTGGTCTATATACGCTTGTGCGTCAGATTTAAAATATTTAAATGTCATCAATGTTACCTATCGAAGATTTTTCTGTTATTTATCGATATTGAATCAATTTCCTTCAATAAAATACTTCGATTTAATGCAAAATAGAAAGAAATGTATATGACACGCGCTTCGCTCGTCGTACTCCAAACAACGCGTGCGATAATAATAAGTAAGTAAGTTTTATTCACCACTTATATATAAATACATGTGAAAAGTACAATCTTAAATGAGATAAAAAGTGAATAAATGAATACTCGATAAGTGTGTAACATTTGTTTCGAGAGACAACTAACAAAAAGCAATAACATAAACTGACATGAGGTAAATATAAAAAGAAGAGTAACATAGGTATCTACATATGAAACTAAATATAAAAATTATTATAATATAAGATATACATATTACATAACACTTAATACTAACTCACTCAGACAGAAAATCAAAGAGTAAGATCAAATTCAAACAAACATATCAGTTCTATTAGATCTGCTGAATATAACAATTATTATAATATTTAGATCTGTTTAAAAAAAAGAATGAAGAGAGAAAAAAATTATGAGGAATATGGAGCAAGTTAAAATAGCGTCTTATGAAACTTGTATCATAATATATTATTTTGGTGTTTCAGAGGTGCTAGGCAGAGACAGGTTAAGATAGTATATCAATACTTCACACTTCCACTTCTTTAAAACCCATCTGGTGGCTTCTATTCTGTGATTGATTACTACCGTTCCACCACCTAATTTCTTCCGTCATGCCAGACAGCTAAGGAGACACTGTGAAGGTTGGTTTGCGAATCACTTCCATCCGACAATCGTGCTAAGAGGCCATGAATCAAGGCACAAAGAAGAAACGAGACCTTGTTTATCGGTTTCCTGCAGTGTTAGCACTGACGCCGACATTTAACATCGATTTACCGCTCAGTAAATTCCAAAGCATCTTGCCGCATGTTGCAAACTTCCCGAAAGTATAATAAGTTGGTGGATGGGGAAGTGTTCTGGTCAAGTTATGATGGAAGTTTTTTTTCTCTATCGTACATAATCGATAAGTCGTGTGATATTGTTTTCCTGTAGGTTGACTCTGGATACGCCTGAACGATCACCAGAAATAATCATCGCTCACCGACAGGTTTTCACTCAAATGTATCATTCCATTGCACAAGGTCTCTACGACTATCAACGTCAGTGTCCCACAATAATTTGTTTTGGAACCAGTTTTTTTCTGCTACACCTCAACAATCCATCAGATGATTACTTCCAGTCCAGTCCACAACATTGCGGATGCAAGTACACTTCGTACCGCCTTCTATGTGAATGGAGATCTGGTTAGAATTGCTTTTTCATAAAACAATAACATGTTAGTCACGTCAGAACTAATTTCAATGAGTTTTCTGTTTTTCTTGGTTGCTAACCAATCAGTGTACTATTTGGTCTGATATTCTAGAATTTAGATTGTAGATTGTAGGGGGGAGGTTATTGAGGCTTTGCAGCCTCTCAAGCATCTCGACTTATCAGATCTAGGTTCCTGACATCCGAGGGCTTCAATAAGGACCTTTCCAGGAACTTGAGCCTCTTGCAGAAGAGTGCTGGGCATTCGCAAAGCAAATGTTCTGCAGTTTCAGCGAAGTTCTCGCAGTAGCGGCAACTATCACTCCCTGTTCAACCAGTTTCAGATCTTCTTTGTCCAACCCGAGAAGCTGTTAAGCTTTCTTTGGCAAAAGGCTCACTAGCCTTTTCGCTTGTCTCTGTCCTGGCACTTGATGATCCCAGTTAGATTTCATTTCATCCACTTCCCAACGTCGAATCTGTTCTTTCGATTGGGCCTTGGAGAGTCCACAGAAATAAGGTTCTGCTTCCTCTTTGCCTTCAACTCCTTTGTGACCTGGCACCCACATCAAAGTGTTGTTCGCTGCCAGTTGTCACAGGGATTATTTACAGTTTCAAGTCAGCTAAGACTCAGAGCTTTCAGTGCTGCTTGGCTATCTGATAGGATATATAACGAAGATAGAGAAGATAGGAAAGTACATTTTACTCGATATGTTTTCGGTGTATTCGTATCGAATATATCTGTTGTGCTATCGGAGCATCGAAAATTCACGCTTTTCAGTAGTCACACTCCAATTTCGACCATCTGTAATCCCTTATAACATCTCTAATCCTGGCCCAACTGAATCGAATTGACAAGTAAAGCCACCCAACTAACCATTCCATTTGATTTATATAGTGAACAAAATTCGATTTAGCGCTCAATCGCCATCACTACTACCAACAGAAATTGATGACACCACGTAGATGTGCATGGACGATGGCTGTACGTGCTATCGTCAATTGTATAAACAACGACATCTGAAAAATAAACGAGCGAAAACGCCGTTCGCTGACAAAGTACCACAATGTTTATTTTCCGGAAACGGGAAATAGCCACTGCCGAACAGACAAATGGTCGAGAGATCGCTTCTATTCATTGGGCAAACGAAAATGCTCGATGTGTATCAGGAAGAAGAATGTTGTTATTTTCATGGTTCATCAACAGTGGATCATTTCGCGCTATAGTTTCATAACTCGTTAACAAAATATTGACTTGAACCAGAATGATTCATATGCATTATATCGTGATAATTCATCCCCATTTTACTGGACTGTCGTCATGGAAACTGAAATTTTCCAGTGGAATGGATTCATCCTGAATTTCCATCATAACGGATTCACGATTCACCGTGCCGAAGAATCGGCTCAATCAAGAATTTCTCCGCATTTTTAATGATTCAAAATATTTTTTCTTCTTCTGAGGAATAAACAGTTTGAAGTAGTTGACTAGATGGAGATAGTACTTTCGAATTATGACATATTTTGTGTGGAAAATGCTCATTGTCCAAACAAAAACACATCCAAATCAAATAGTTGGAAAGTTGAGAGAATCGAAACTAGTGGTAAGTGAAAAAAGTCAAGATCACAAAATTATGAAGAAGTTAATTGATTCAAAGAAAACGAGTAGCTATTTTCTGACAGTCTTGAGCAATTGTATTTTCGAAGCTTAGTTTCCTCCTAGGAGATAGGACTATGCATCATGATATTTAAGTAAACTGTTGAATGTTTCTGATTGATTTTATCATCGTGCCTGTGGTATATTCTTCTTCTCATAATTAATAAGAGATCTTGGATTACTATTATATAGATACCGACGCATTAACAAGAACAAATCAAAATGCTTCTTCATATTATCTTTGATTGTCAACATTACATGTATTTTCCTCCAAAAATAAACTTGAGGTTTTGATTTCAGTAAATTTATTTCAATCAGCAGCATTAAATAGAGTTGAGTTGAAACACTACGTAGTCTGGTCACAACACAAACTCTAAATACCTATAATACTAGATTGACTACAAAATATTTTCTATTCAGAAACTTTTTCCACTATATCCCAATCCAAAATGAGCAAAACTGCACTGTTACATTCTCATTTCATATGTTCCTTATCCGTAATATGCTTATTGCAAACGTGATAGGATTGGTAAAATTTTTCAATCCATCCCTATAGAACACGATTTCTTGAACGCTGCAATACCTAGGAGTAATTGTCCTGTAACAGCTAGAAACTCGAATGAAATGCAATTCCACTACTCTCCTGGACGCATAATGTTTGTGACTGTAATTTTGCGAACAAGCATGTGTCAGTAACAGCACATTATCCTCCCGGAACGAATGCCGTAATTTTAACGTCATCTCTACGTGCTGACGTTGGCACTATTCGGAAATACAATGCGCCCACTCATAGGAATTATTCCGTGACTTCTTCCCTGCTTCACATCATGTTCTGAACAGATATTCTTCTTATCACTTCGAAACAATCATCGAATATACCTACATGCAGGATTTCTATAAATCATTGTAACATGTCGTTGACGGTCGTATTATCTGATAGAATGACTATCAACGCTGGTGTTCCGCAAGGATCTATTTTGGTACCAACTTGGACCTTCTGTCCGGTCCACAGCTATTCGAATGATAGTGCACTTCATAGTGCTTTCTCATCTAGCACTCCTGTGTAATCTAGGGAAGGCAAAGGGTGCAAGACTGAGAAAGGTCGATAGTGTTTATGAGAGGTTAGCTAAAATTTTTCAAATTGGGATCTGATAATCTAGTAGGAAATAACTAGGACGGAACAAAATATAAAAAATATGTCTTCATCATCAAATGTAATGCTCTACAAAATATGTGTTGATGATACGTTCCACTAGAAAATAACTAAAAACCATATACCTAATCAGCCGCTTTACTCATTTTTGCAAAATTTATAGGAATTTTTACGACTCTATATACCTCGGTGATCACATAAGAGAAATAGTTGGTGGAAATTTTATGAAATGGTTGCCAAAGTATGAAACTTGAGTTTTACAACCAATTTGGAAAATACATTAAAAAGTTGAAACTAGAAGTCATTCGCAAACTGTAATCGTATATTTCTGACAGGAAAGGAATCAATACAAAACTACCTCGTGAAAATTTTCGTTAATTATGAAGCACTGGAATAATGGAGTCCTTTTTATCTCCCTGTTACCGAACAGGTGCTATCATTTTTTATGGCGCAACGCATAATAATAATTTTTTTTCAATGACAGTGTGAAACCAAATGAGGATAACCTTCTATCTCAAATCCAAGTGGAGGAACACGTGATTATTTCAACTAATTGATAGCTAAAATATATTACAGTTCATATCTTGGAAATGCACTGGCTATTGGCATGATGACAATAACCAAGAATCACTAAAATATATTTATATATGAGCGAAAGTAACATTTTCTATGAAATAAAATTACAGAATACAGCAATCCGCCATCAGCGTTTATCAGTTTTTTAGTGGTTGCCACAAATGGTCGAATTCATCTGTTATCATTAAATTTGGTCTTCCAACACTGTTATTAGAATGAACGAAATGAAGAAAAAACATTCTTCAAAGATACATTGGTACCAATTGTTTTGGAGTAAATTTTTAACGAATAATTAAAATAGCAATTTCGAACATCATCAAGACAGATTTTCAAAATCAGCCATCTTGTCTATTGGTAATTGATGATAATCATTATGCGTGGTGACGGATCTACGCTATACAATCTTCAAAAAATCTTCCGATCCCCACCTATTCTGCTTCTTCAGGAAATGTCTTCAGGAATATAAGAATTTTGAGCGTATTCATGAATGATATTTCTTCAGAATCCAGCTGGTACGTTTTCATATTCTCCACTGTTTTGTCTATGTCAACTCATTTAAAATCGATACATCTTCAATGAATGAATAACTCCAAGCTCGTATCGAGAGATCAACCAGAAAACATTCATCGTGATGGAGAGTTGCGGGTAGTCTCAGATGGAAGAGTTTCTCGAACTTCCGTGCGGAACAATAAAGAAGTTTTGAGGTCCTATTGACGTTCCTTTATCTCTTCGTATCTGGAGTCTGTGGATTCATCTGTCAAGATAAGCCCTCAGGGTCTTTGCCCAAGTTTATCATTGATCTCGATGAGGAGAAAATACAAGAATTTTCGGGAAATTTGTGCGTGTTTCATTTTTCGTAGGTGATGGTGAACAATGATTGACACTCATACTTTCTAAATATTATCTTGATACATTTAACAAGAATATAAAACTTTTTAGTGGGATTTACACATATCGAGTAGCAACATCATTTCTTTTCGATAAAATATATTCTCCCAGTTACTCTTGGTGAGAAAATTGAGATAAGCACGCCATAATAGTATATTATGATACAAGTTTTATAAGACGCAATTTTGTCTGGGGTGCTCCAAGGGAACAAGTGCGAAAACGTGTCTTATAAAACGTGTTTATGTACGTTTTTTTTTTCTATCCTGCAGCAATTTAAAGTATTTTATTGGGGAAAATTGATTTGATATCGATAAATGACAGAAACATCTTCGATTGGTAACAATGATGACATCGAAATATTCAAAATCTAACGCACTAGCGTAAAGCCCAGTTTACTGTTGAGCGATTATTAATTTTGCGATACCAGCGGTGAAAATTCCTTGTTGTTATTGTTTCTATTGGTTAATTTAAATCAAATCACACTCTGAATCAGAATTCATCAAAGAAACATTGAGTTTTTCACTTTTTGTTTCACCAAATCCAAAAGCGCTCAGAAGTAAGCTTGGCCTAACTCTTCTGACTTTCATTTGACAGTTCGATTCTACCAACCTCCGAATAATAAAAAATGCGTATCGAAACAGAGGCTATTTCGATACGCACTTGCGTTTCATAATAACTTCATTATAAAACCAAAATAGAAAAAAAGCAATATTTTTCCACTGTCCACCACACAGGGTTATAAGAAAGGGTTCATGGAACGATAACCCTACCTGCAATCTCGTATAAATCTCCTGTAGCGATTATTCAGGGAAATTTCAATGGGTCTTTTGACTCACCTCTTGTAAATCTCTTCGGCGTGACGAAAAAAAAACCAAGGCAACTGTTCCAATCAATATATAAAGCACAAGAGCCTGTTCCACCCTTATGTTGCGTGAATCCTATTACATTAGGTACCCTACCTCTAGTGATAATCTGGGCAAACAAACCGCTAATATATGTAGAGTGTCATCTGCCCTTGAACGCACCCTCTACAACCCTTCTCTAATCTCTGTATACATCACGGAATTGCAATAATGAAATGTCTCCACGCCAGCTATTAGGAGAGATAGTATTTGTTCTAGAAGTGTCTGCTATGTCAGCTTCTATATCAACATGCTTGTTCTTTCTATACATAGAGTTTTCTCAAAAGTTTCAATATACTCTTGTATTTTCACTGTTGATGAGATATTAAAAATTATAAAACGGCTGCATTCACAGCAAAGATTGAAGGAAATGTCAGTTCACATAAGCAGATATGAAGTAGTGAATTAAGAGCATTTCTTGTCAGCTCTGGATATTCGTGTTTTCTTTTTATCCAAAATACGTCGACACTTTGTGAATAAAATTGCATTTTAACCTTGCCATCAGCGGCTAAATCTAGAAGGCATTCTTTTATTTTTGTCATGACATCGGCCAGATCAATTGATTTGTCCAAAAAAAGATTCAAAATCCATCTACGCCCATTATCAGCTTCAGAGTGCAAGTCTGGAAAGTATGCCAAAAGTTTCTCTTTCAAATTATGCAAGCTCTCTATCATGCAAGGAATGTGAGCTGATACTGCAAAACTTTGGTATGTTGCATTTTCTTCAATAATCTTCTGAACACATGGAAAAGATTCGAACATTTTGATTTGTAGAGAAGTTGACCACAAACGAAGTTTTGCGTGAAATGCTTTCATTTTATCTTTAGCTGTTAAAATATTTTCTTCTCTTCTTTGATAGAATAGAAATAGATAAATGTACCATGCAAAATAGGAAAAAATAATTACCCAAAGCCTAACCTAATGTGTGTAATTAAATTATTTTGTTGGCTGTCTATGACACAGGGGGTCGCCAGAATATTTCAACCTGTAAAGAGGTCGCGAAATCAGAAAAATTTAAAAACACTGTCTTAGAAAAACCCTTTTGTGGTGGATAATGTCTCAATGAGGTCGTTCATTTCTAGATCTAGATGGAAGTCATAAGGATGTCCCAGCGGAAATTTTCAAATTCTAATAAAATTTTTGTGATGAGCTTTCTGGAACCGCGTACATCCTCCCCATGTTCAGCTAGTTATTTTCCGCTGATGAAGTGCCATAAAATATTCAGATTCGGATCAGTGTAAGCGATAGATTTTGAAAAGTCCCGTCACGTCGAAAATACATTTTCATTCCGTAGCAGGCCATTCTGGCAAACGATCTTGGGTTGATGCCGATTCATTTTGTGCTGAATGCGAAACGACATGTTTTTGGATTGCTATTTTACTACCGATATATTTAAATGGAGCACATTGTAAAGCTCTGTGAGAAATAACACGATTCACCATTTCTTTTTGTCAAGCTTCAGACCTGCCGAACTTTCATTTATCAACATAATTTCTTCTCTGAACCGGCCACTGTTTTTTTCCTGCAGATAAAATCAGAAATTTCATGCCATATGGATCTAATAACAATGTTAATTTGCATTAAAACAGCTGACATTAAGTATATTGTTCAAGTCATAGGATCAAAAAGGGACGAAAGAAATATTATGCCTCCTAGAGATTATAGCAATATAGTGAAGAAATTAGTGGGAAATTGCATTAATTTCAACTTGATTGTTATGGTATGAAATACTTGATACCCTCTGTGTATTTTTCATCATGTACGTTGAATCAGAATTGTGGATAATTCATATACAACAGTTGTGAATGATGGGTAGAATTATAGAACACGACAGAAATACATGCGAAATTCCCAATTTGGTGGGTTCACAGATGTATCACGTTTGTAATTTTTTTAATAATTCAAATAGGTACTGAATTCATTCCATACGGCTAGTCCACACTGTATATGACCCGTCATATCTATTATAGGAAACGTTCTACAAAAATATGTGAGTTGAGTTAAATTTTCCATTCCCTCACTTGATTAAATCATCAATCATCTTATTATTCCACGACACTGAATTATCATAAATTGTTCAGAATTACGAACTGAATCAAGTAGATTTTTTTCAATAAGTACAATTTATTTTTGAAGTACATTTCACAATATCAGAGAACTTTTATTCATGCTTGGAAAAGTTCTAACATCATAACAGGAACGATTCAAACCAACGTTATTTTTTAATTAGTAGACTATGTAATTTCTGAGTTAATTTCAGTTGAAATCCTGGTTTTCGAAATTTGTTTTCGCTTCAGCTTGTAGAGATCTCAAGTTCTTCACTGAAAACTATCACCATGTTTATAATACGCGCACTCAAATTCAATCGTTAAGCAATCGATAGTATTTTTTGAATTTAAAAAAAAATGAACTTTTCGACATTAAAATGAATGTGAAATGAAGTATTGTCGAAGAAAGCATCTTCTTCTTCATCTTCTTTTTCATCTTCTTCTTCATCTTCTTCTTCATCTTCTTCTTCACCTTCTTCTTCATCTTAGCCAGTATAAGGATATTGGGAGAGGAAATATACATTGAAATTTCTCTTGAAACTTTGGAGGTCTCAGGAAAAACTTCTAGTAAATGAGTTCCACAATTTCACCGTTCGATGAGAAAACTATTTCGATGGTGTGTTATTCGGCAGATCTCGATCTATACACTGAAAGTGTGTAGATATTTTTCAAAATTAAAAATAATTCGACTCTCATCAATAACACCTAACCCTAATCCCAGGATTCCGAACCCTCTCCACTAAAAAATGCATTGTTCCGAAACGTTAGAGTGAAAATGATTTCTTATGTGATTAGAAAATAATGAAACAGACCTCCCAATACGTGATGCGCCAATATAACAGCCAAACGTGCCACAACAACAATTTGTATTGATCCCACGACCACCAGATAGAAAATTAGGACAAATCTCAACAGAGACGCGTTCAGAATCTTTCGATCTGGAAAATTGTTTTTGATGCCACTCATGACTTTTCGTGTCTTGCGTTTTCATTCGACATCCGAAAACAGTTACCAACTTGGAAGCAGAGTGCTCGGAAAGTTTTTTGATTGATTATATCTACGAGTATATCGTGTGATATTGTTTTAATTTGTATGGACATGGAATCTACCTTAGGACTGATGAATAAAACTTTGTTGGGTGAATTACATATTTTCCTACCACTCCATATGGAATCGTCATAAAGTACACTGTTTTTTTATTCGCGAACCAGTTCATATATCACCATGGCATTGTTGTTTGAAAACAGCGCACGTGTTGAAATGAAAATGTCACGCCTAACATTTTTGACTAGTCAAAAGTCTATATTTTGTATCGTTACCATAACACCTAAAACGATTTTCGGAATTTTTTTTCTCTTCCTGGTATCACACTGTTACAAGTGTTGATGAGAATCAAATTCGTGTCCTACGATTATTGAAATTGTACATCTTAACTGACAGTACCCACGGTGAATATAAAAGAATTAAGACTCAAACAGCCATCAGTCTCGTCAAAGTTGTATTTCATTCTACTGCTTATACACAGCCGTACGGTCACTTGTATGTTTGCCTGGCATCTAGACCAATGAGAAACGAATCTTCCCTGTCTCTTCAACGCACAGACTTCACTAATATTTCGGTGTAAATTTTCCTACCGAATACCACTCTAACTTCAATTAAAAACTGTAATTATTTCCTTCAACACGAATATTTTGTAGAAAATTCTTCCGAGTATAGTCGAAAAAATTGAAAAAATAAAAAGTGACATTTGAAATAAGTTTCATATTCGTGTAGGAAGGTGGTTTTGGATAACAATAAAATGTTTCATGCAAACGAAAAAAAAATTGATTCACATTTCAAATTGTCGAAAAAAATTTCAATTAATACCTAAAATATGGAAATTATAAGGGCAGCTCATGTCACTTATTTGAAATGACTTCCTGCAAAATATAAAACAATATTTATGGTGGTAGTGATAATAACAGTAGGCAATATTTGTGAAAACAAATCACAAAAAAATATCATAAATATAACAATAAACTTGGGGTTGAGTTGACAGTGTGAAAAATTTGGGATGAAACTACTCAGCATAAAAACATATACTTACATAAACAAGAGATGGGGTGACACACACTGTATTTATTTATATACATACACTATATCATGAAGATTACCGTGTACATTTTTTGAAAACGCCGTCAATTGTAAACATTTCAAACAAAAACTGAATTTCTGAGATATCAAATTCATAAATGTAATCTTCGAGAAACAGTGTTCGACTTAATTTTTCGTCGTTCACGATATAAACTCAAATTTCAGGTTGATGGGTTCTCTTTGTCGAATGAAAATGTAATATCAGAGCAGGCTCACTCAATATAGACACCCCACATAGTGCGTATACAATTATTTCTGGAAAGTTACCTGCAGAGATAGCAACGGGTTGATATAAGGAGAATCAGTCAATATTCACAACGACTGAATAATTTACATCTTGAGACGTGAAAGGAGCTGAGAATATGCATGGTATTAAAGCATAATTTAATATGACGGTTCACTAGAATCGATAATGACAATATTAATGGATTTTGAGGTCGGATTATTTGTACTAGAGCTTTCGACATTGAAGCATATATCTAATAATTGGCAACCAGAGCTGAAGCCGAGAAATAAAACGAATGACAGTCTGCGGGACAAATCGCGGATATGCGCATGCGCAAGTTTGAATTAGGAATCGACATTCGTTTTCATCATGGAGGAGAGTAGCTTTCTAGTGAGCGACAAACGTATGATAATTATTAAAAATCAATCAAATGTGTCACGTAACCTTCAATTCGATGTTTTTATTTTATCATGACAAATATTTTTCAAATATTCATTTATCGATGGATTGTTGGACGATATTGGATAATAGTTGATGATAGATGCAGCAATGGATGTGATCTACAAAGCGATACTTGCGATTTGCATAGAAACCTGTGATGATAAAGTCATCGGAACAAGATTCGTGGGCTAATTTTTGATCAATCACTGTTATCACAAACTAATTACTTCTGTGAACAATCAGTACATCAATAACTATATTAACGCTCTCTTACATCATTTAGCTCAAGAAATATCCCTAACCTATAAAATTCTTGAAACTTCAGTTGATTTCAACTCCTCAAAACCCGCGCATGCGCACAATTCATCATTGGGAGGGTAGGCAGTCTTTTGTTTTTCCAAAACTGGCTTCACTTTCGCGTGAAGAGAAGAATAGGTGTTATCCATATAGAAATCCATGGAAATATGAAATCTACAGAGTTTGGCAATAGTGGTGTGGTGTTGTTGAATGCTTCTCTCATTTCAATTCTATATGTCATCGAGATTCACAAAATAAATATAATTAACGTACTAATAAGGGTGTTACAGGGCGAGATCTGAATTTGACATTTTGAGTGGAAAGGTTTTTTTACGTCATTCAACCCTCATAACCTAAATATTCCAAATGACATGAGTGTGGGATACCATAAAAAAACTTTTTGAATAACTCGAGGCCCCATCAATAATTCTATAAGAATGTGACACTTAACACCGTTGTTTCTGAATCAAGAGTACGGGAAAAATTATGAACAATATAGAGAGACCCCCAAAAAATTCAAACTTGCGTCTCTAGTAGAGATAATGAGATAGTAAATCCTTACAAATCAGACAACATGATGATATAATCAGTTGGCTAACTATTCTTTCAACAGAATACCACCCTGATATAAAGTTATGCTGTATTTTCATCATAAAGTCTTGTGTTCCCTTGTGATCTGAAACTTATTATTTCATTATTGTCAATCTGAACTATGCCTTCCACAAACAAACACCCACCTATCGAGGAAAATTGCTATTCTGTAAGTTTGCCTTATTTTCCCATCCTCATATAACTTGATGATTATATTTTGTTCCCAAGTTTTGATGGAATGAGGACAGATCGAGGAATTGAAGAAACAAGTGAATAATCACACAGTGATTCTTGTAGGTATTTTTTTGTCGTGATGGTGAGAATTGCAAGTGGGCTAGGAATATTTTATAAAGCTCATTTAATTTGTTCCGATATGACAATTTGAGATTCCCCACTTCCGAAATTCTTACTGAACCGTAATAGTATATTACACAAAAAGTGTGGAAAGTGACATATTTCACACGAGTAGTCCTAACGTAACGTAACGAGTGAAGGAAATACACTTTCCAACGAGTTTTGTGCACTATTTTTCCTACGACTACGAATACTTTCATTTCGCAGGAAGTCTTGTCGAAAGTGTAACTTGAGCGGTCTCTATAATTTCAGGTGGTTTTGATTCGATATCAAGTACTGTTTATTTCCATATTCAAGATTATATTTGAATACTTCTCCGACAATTCCTTATTATGTGAATTACTGATTGATTGAGTTAGTCTAGTTTGGACAAATTTTATTGATATTGACACCAGCGTACATAAACAACCTTGACACCATACGCCTGCTAGCGCCAGTAATCACGCAACCAGTAATACAGAACCATAGAAGTACGTAGTGTGCGAGTTGGTGCGTCCTTGACTTCTTGCAAACATCTGTGATACCAAAGAATCTTCTCTTTGGTGATACGGTGATATCAAACTGATGCAAGCAGCAAGCCGCTCATAAAACTGTAGCCGTACTCTTTTGAATGATCTCACCCGCTGTCATCAACATCGAAATAGTTTCAGCAAAGAGTATAGGTTTCAGTTTTGAAGTGAATTCAGAGGTTATGTATCAGACACATTGAAATTAATAGATAAAAAATTCTCGGTATAATTCAAAACGAGACAGAAATTTCAATAAATAATATGAATTTGATTTGAGAACGCTTATATATTGACAGTGAGTACCTTCACAATATACCTAATTATTTCTATCAATTCATGCGACCATTGTGATATTTTTCATATAAACACTTGTGCTTTTTTTCGTTCAAATAAACAATACCATGGTGATATGAGCTACTTTCTGAATAACAAAACAGTGTGATTATTGACGTTTTCATACGTGGTCGTAGGAAAACTAGATTTTGACGAGTTCTTTAAGGTTTTCATTCCGTTAGCGTTTCACTGTCGCACTCTGTATTTCAGTTTATGTATTCTCATACAGTCTTCGAGCCAACTACTATCGTTAGAAAAGGTATTCCATTGCTCATCCGAATATAATTTCAATACAATTTTCTTGTACGTATGTTCACACTAGACGGAAACAATTTTGTTGGCACAATTCCTTCGGGAAACTTTCCAAGCTTTACGGACAAATTGAACATCGCATCGTACGAGTGCAGGTTCTATATCTTCCATGTAATTCGCAACTCCTCCAAAATGAATGGGCAGAGTGGGTTTGTGAAGCTTTCTTTTCAATAAGCAAAAAAAAAACGAACCGGGAGTAGTATGTTTCTGTCTAATAATGAATATGTCTAGTACAATCTCTCTTGACATCGAAGGGGAATATGAATATCTAGTCAAACTTTATAAATTCAAGATGGCGGTTTTGAAATGGCGAACGGGTTTTGTACTGAAAATTAATATGTAGGGATTTTCGGGGTCACATCAGATTAAGAATTTTTAGTCGAAATTCATGATATTCGAATGAATTATTCCTACTTTCCACAACGTTCTCGATATCAGACAACTGTCATTCTACCGAACGGTGGTTCGACATCATAAAAATAAATCTAGACTATCTGATACATAGATCACCAATATAACACAAACCAATGCAACTATCAATACAATGTTTGCATCAGAAATCACATTTCAAAGATAATTTATATGTTTATCCAATACAATGAATTGACTTCAGAATTGAGAAATATAAGAAATTTAAATCCCTTCAAAAAATTACCAAAGTATATAGACGAGGAGCTCTCCATATAAACTACGCAACCCCGAAATTTGGCCCCTGTTGAAATTAGAATAACTTTTTTCTGCTTTGAACAATTCGATATCTGTTTGCACTGTTCGCTAGCTCAGTCCTTCAGCTATAATCTCATAATTCTTCAATACATGAGGATTTTTCCATAAAATTGCTACAGGATGTTTTTTGGAACTGTGCAAAATTTCGGAATTTTCAAAAGGATGAAGAAACCCAATTTTTTTTTTCATCTTTTACAGCAGAGGCACCTTTATGCCTCTCATTAACTTGAGCCATCTCCAGAATTGTATTCTTATCTCTTTCATTCACAGAGTGATCTCAACAAATCAATTTTTTCGTTTTGCAGTCATAACTTTTTTCCTCTTCAACCGATTTTCAAAATCTCAGGAACATTAGGAAGTTAAAACGTTAAATGAGGAAATATGGAGATCAGAATTGACTCAAGATAAACAATAAAGTTCAAGGGTTTCTGCAAAGGTGACCCAAATCTAAAACCCTCTCGAAATCCCGATTTGAAAAAAAAAATCCATAGCGTTGTTTTGAACGAAACGAAAATATCACCATCAGAAAAATGTTTGCTGCCTTAATGGTTAGATATATCGGGAAACATATTTCACCTGACCCCCACATCGTGATCAGAGAAAAACAATTCTTCCCACCCCCTTTTCCTCTATGGGTACTTTGGGTACGGATGAAGGAGAAGGAGATTTTTGGGATTTTTTCACTTATAATTCTCGTGAGTTTCGTACAATACTACTAAGAATCGTCCAAACTCGAGTACTCCAAGTAACATAGTTTGATGTACAGGGTGAAAAAAAGTTATTTTTCAGAATCGAGTCAAAAGCTGTTTTCAGCGGAAAAAATAATTTTCATAGAATTTTGTTTGGGGGTCTGAAAAATTGAAATGTTTGAAAAAATCCAAAACATGATGGAAGATTTTGTATAGAGGGTGGGAAGGTTACCCTTAATTTTTTTTGTATTATGATTTTTTTTTATTCTGAATTTTTATGGAATCTTATATCTTCAGAAAAGAGAGACCTACGATTAATTTTTGTGTCCCGATCTTCAATTTTCACGAAAACGAAATATTCAACCTGTCTTGTCAGTCACTAATTTATGATTATTGTTACGTTGGTTACGGGCCATGCATTTTTCTTGGCCATGGTTTTCTCACGCAGAATTTTTGACTATTGAAAGCAAAAAAGATCTGAACGTATCCAGAATGTAAGATCCTTCTGGAAACAAGTTAATTTCCATTAAATTCTCCACGCAGCCGGGATTTAGAGGATGAATAATCATCTTGTGTCAATTATGATTTCAATATCACCTCATCTAATGTTTCAGCTTCGAAAAGAGCCTGAGATTTTGAAAATCGGTTGAAGAGGAAAACAGTTATTACTACAAAACCAAAAAGTTTTTTGAGTTCACTCTGTAAATAAAAGAGATGAGAAGACAATTTTGGAAATGGCCCAAGGTAACGAGATCATTCTCATGCCTATGCTGTTAAAGTTAAAAAAATTTGTTGTCTCCATTTGGGATCCTTTTGAAAATTCATATCAAATAACATCCTGTAGCAATTTTATTGAAAAAATCTCATGTGCCGAAGAAGTATGAGATTATAGCTCAAGGTCTGAGCTAGCAAACAGTGTGAACAGAATTCAAATTGTTCAAAGTAGACAAAAGTTATTCAAACTTTAACAGTAGCAAAATTTCGGGGTGCGACGTAATTAGTGTTGAGCAGTTTATTTCATCAGAATAAGAAACAGCCGAATTCTGTGTTGAATACAGAATTTGCAAATTGGGAACAAATTATTAATAGGCAAATACAAAAAAAAAAAAAAAAAAAAAAAAACTGTTGAAGAGGGAATAAAGATTATTATATTATTATTGAAGAATCTCTCGTTCCAGCTGCATCCACGGCGACTACGTGAAGGTGTTCATGCACCTCGACGGCCCCGCTGTCAACGAGTACACCCCGTGGGAGACGCTGCTGTGCGGTCGTTTGGGGGACATCCCCACCACGCTGTTCTCCTCCGGGCCCGGACTTGTGCTCGAGCTTCACTCCGGGCAGCACACGGGAAACGCCAGCGGGTTCTCCGGCACCTTCAGGTTCATCGACAAGAGTGAGTGGACGAGATTTTTTTGCTAAGGGGGTTGGGGGGGGGCAGGAAGGTTATAGCGATGTGAAGCTGTGATACAAGAACGTGTTCTTTTATCGAGAAATCATTTTTTTCGTGAATGATAGGGATGAAAATAGTGTTAAATCACTTCCTATAATTTATTGGAAAACTATTTTTTTCAGGAGAAAGATTGTTGTTTTTTGCCCCTGTATATTTTGGACTAGTTTGCAAGAATTTCTGAGTGACGAAAGTCTTCCAAAAGTTAACATTAAATGATTTGACACTACACCTTTTCCAGTTGTATTTCAGGAACCATCAAGTTTATTTCAGAAAGCGTCAATTTAATTTCAGAATAGTCACTTGTATTTCAGAAAGTTTCAATTGTACTTCAGAATAGTAAGTTGAATTTCAGAAAGCGTCAAATGTATTTCAGAATAGCGAGTTTAATTTCAGAAAGCATCAATTGTATTTCGGAATAGTCACTTGTATTTCAGAAAGTATCAAATGTATTTCAGAATAGTCAATTGAATTTCAGAATTCGTATCATCTGTACACAAATGATATCTTCTGAAATTCAAATGACGAATTCTGAAATTCAGTTGACTTTTCTGAAATACAATTGACGCTTTCTGAAATTAAACTCACAATTCCGAAATACAATTGATGCTTTCTGAAATCGAACTCGCTATTCTGAAATACATTTGTCGCTTTCTGAAATTCAACTCACTATTCTGAAATACAATTGACACTTTCTGAAATACGAGTGACTATTCTGAAATATTTTGATTATCCATTATACACAGTACCGTCTGTTTTACTAGTTTTATACTCGTTTCATATTTATAACTGTATTACTACACCTTTTCCAGTTTTATTTCAGAAGGCGTCAATTGAATTTCAGAATAGTCACTCGTATTTCAGAAAGCATCAATTGTATTTCAGAATAGTGAGTTGAATTTCAGAAAACGTCAAATGTATTTCAGAATAGCGAGTTTAATTTCAGAAAGCATCAATTGTATTTCAGAATAGTCAGTTCAATATCAGAAAGCGTCAAATGTATTTCAATTCACCAAGGGCGTACCCAGGATTTCAGCTAGGAGGGGGCAGGGGGCTGCTTATACCTGTTTCGAAAAGATCGTCGGTCGGGTATATTGAAACAAAAAATCATAAAAATCGACTTTTATTCATTGATTTTGATGATAACAAATATATAGTATAATATTATGTATGTATATATTAATTTAACAGTAATCTTCTCGGATTTGCCGAAAATTTGTCTATGACAGTCTTTTCAATAAACTTACTGTTGTCTTTTAAATAATTGCGATGTACACTCATCAGACATAAATCCGAGAGCCTTTCTTCACCCATGGTGCTTCTAAGCCACGTTTTAACTCTTCGCAGCGTACTGAAGGACCGTTCTACGGTCGCCGTGGTGCATGGGTTAGTGCTTAAAATAATTAATGCCTTTCTGACAGCAGGGTGAAAAATGTTGGCTTCGTTGAACAGATCAACTACTTCTATGTCCCTTAATTGATATAATTGATATAAAGCCTTCGTCACCCATAAATTATGCCAAAGGTTCAGTTCTCCGGTTTCTCCCAACGACTCAACACGACCGACACGACTCACTATACAGACTCTATATCGAATGTGGTAGAATATTCAACTATAGAAAAAAACAAATCTGGCTGAAAAGATATTTTGTTTCCCACACTTTGCACTTTTGCGCAGAGTAGGTAACACGTTTTTAATTTCTATTTGCCAAAAAAATTTACATTTATTTAAGCTGCCCCCCCCCCTGCCCCTACCTGGGTACGCCATTCTCACTATTCTGAAATTCAATTGATACTTTCTGAAATACAAGTGACTATTCTGAAATTCAATTGACGCTTTCTGAAATACAACTGGAAAAGGTGTAGTGTCATTCTCATTATTGTGCAAGATTTCAAGTGAATGATATTTTCCAGGATGATTGTTTTTTTGTCCCTATATAATATGGGAAAGTTTGCAAGAATTTCTTATCGAGTCATCAGAAAGATACCAGGGCAATGATTTTTTTCAGGAAAATAATTGTTTTTTTTGTCCCTACATATTTTGGAAACCAGGGAATTATTTGACACTAGTTTCATCCTTAACATTGTGCTAGTTTTCACATGAATGATTTTTTTCAGGAAAATAATTGTTTTTTTTTCTGTATATTTTGGTCAAGTTTGCAAGAATTTGTGATTTGTGAAAGGCATCGATTAGATACCAGGAAATGACACTGGTTTTCTCTCTTTTGTTGTGCGAATTTTCAAGTGACTAATTTTTCAGAGAAAAAACTTTTTGTCACCTGCATATTTTGAAGGAGTTCCCCAAAATTTCTGATTGACGAATTACATCAAATAGATACCAGGAAATGATTTAACACTAGTCTCATTTCCAATTTTGTGCGACTTTTCACGTATATAATTCTTCTGAAAAACATTTTTTTTCTTATCAGAAGAAATCATGAAATAATTCAAAGCTTGACCTGGAATTAGACAGTTCTAATCAAAAACATTATTTCTTGATAAAAAAATACGTTTTCATTTCATGTTGGATTATCTTGTTCAACATCGAGCAGTTGAATAACAACTTTCCGACGCCACTGGATGTTACCTTCGGAAATTTCCATGTCTCATGACGTGGGAGCCTTGTTTCTGGAGTGTTTCTTTCTTCCGCCGCATGGGGTCGCTAGTTCCAAGTCTCTCTTGAAATGCGACTGAGTACGATTAAATATGCGATGCGGAGATTACATTGGGAGAGGAGATCTCAGGATCTCTACTCGGTTGACTACCCTGCATTGATGATGGGTGCCAATAAACCCGAAACTGGTATGTAGGCTGTCAGGCGAGCCTGTCTCAATGTGATCATTGCCACGTGATAGGAGGAATGAAACAGTTCCATTCTGAATCAACTTAGTTAATCGATGCATAGACTACGAGTAGATATAATTAAATGTTCTGCGTCGTGGTATTTGCCAGGAAATTAGTTGTTTTCTGATCATAGTATTTTACCTTCTTGAATATTCCAGATGTTCTTTGACGAATTTTTGACTTTCGAGATTCAATATCTCATTTTATTTTTGCGTTAACACTGCCGTTTATTGAAATCGAGTATGGTAAGAAGGACGACAGTGCCACCTAGTGTCAACATTTCGGAAGTTCCAAGGTCGAATACTTGAACGCATAAGAATAACATAATTCACGTGCTAACATACAAAATTCCTACCAATTTAGATTGATCGATCATGATGCAAAACTCAACGAGTGAATATTAACACCAAATTTGGTGATTTATACACGGTCTCGAGTCAATCGTGATATGGATTGGTGAAACTTTGTATTAGTTTCATATACTAGTTACTTATACGTGTTTTCTGCATTAATATTGGAAAACATTGATAATATCACATTTCAACTATTTTCAACCGTATCTTTTAGCATATTTCCAATTTTTCACTTCTCACTTTCAAAATCAGAATCACTACTGAACACTATCATGAAATGCATATAATAAAAAGGGCAAACTATGATAATCGAATCGAATCGAATATGGACTCATGGATTAGTTTGCTCTGAAATCCATTAGATCAAAATTGCAATCTAGTTTTTTATCTCTGTAAAATAAGCTGGAGAACGAATGGACCAATTTATGGAATATCCCGATTTCGGAAACAACCCAACTGTATATATTCAATTCAAGATAGCATGAATTTGTTTTGTTCCATGGCAGAATTGAATTGTAAGCCATATTTCTACTGAAACAAATAGAACACCGCATATAAATGCGAATTGGAAACTCGAACTAGTTACACGGCATAATTCACAGAAACATATCCCAACATGTTTGCATGCATGCGATACGGTGGCAGATAAAGTGAATTAACTCACTAGAAGCACGGGAACCATTTTAATGGGGCCGGAAATGCTGCTCTAGTGTAGTTTTTCTTTGACAGACGGCGAACGGTGCTAAACCGAACCTGAAAACACATATTTCAATCTTCAATCTCCGGGCATAGCTAATTTTGATTAGATCTTAGTCAAAAAGTTGGTATGCTGATTGTTTGAAATAAAACCATCAGTCAGGAAAAGTTGGTGTTTTTCAATCATAGTTTGGTGGTTATAAGCACCAGGAAATACCTCAGTAGGTAATACTTTCCTGTTATATTCTACAGAGGTCATGAGTTCGTGAGTACAGAATCAACCACTACACCTTTTCCACTTGTATTTCAGAAAGTATCAATTGTATTTCAGAATAGTGAGTTGAATTTCAGAAAGCGTCAAATGTATTTCAGAATAGCGAGTTCAATTGTATTTCAGAAAAGTCAACTTTATTTCAGAATTCGTCATTTGAATTCCAGAATATATCATTTGTATACAAATGACGAATTCTGAAATTCAATTGACTATTCTGAAATACATTTGACGCTTTCTGATATTGAACTGACTATTCTGAAATACATTTGACGCTTTCTGAAATTAAACTCGCTATTTTGAAATACATTTGACGCTTTCTAAAATTCAACTCACTATTCTGAAATACAATTGATACTTTCTGAAATACAAGTGACTATTCTAAAATTCAATTGACGCTTTCTGAAATAAACTTGATGGTTTCTGAAATACAACTGGAAAAGGTGTAGATGAACAATCTCTTTTGGATATAATCTAAGAGCCTGGGCTTGTGGAATACAAAAAACTGTTGTGGTGACTCTTGGAACAAAGAACCGTTGTTGCACCAAAATTACAGCTTAATCATATAATCAAAACCTGAATCTTTCCATTCACTTTGTTTGCGATTTTCTCTTTTTACACCTTTTCCAGTTGTATTTCAGAAAGCGTCAATTGAATTTCAGAATAGTCACTTGTATTTCAGAAAGAATCAATCGTATTTCAGAATTGTGAGTTTAATTTCAGAAAGCGTTAATTGTATTCCAGGATAGTCAACTGAATCTCAGAATTCTTCATTTGAATTTCAGAAAATATCATTTGTATACAAATGACGAATTCTGAAATTCAATTGACTATTCTGAAATACATTTGACGCTTTCTGATATTGAACAGACGATTTTGAAATACAATTGATGCTTTCTGAAATCAAACTCGCTATTCTGAAATAGATTTGACGCTTTCTGAAATTAAACTCACTGTTCTGAAATACAATTGATACCTTCTGAAATACAAGTGACTATTCTGAAATCCAATTGACGCTTTCTGAAATAAACTTGATGGTTTCTGAAATATAACTGGAAAATGTGTAGTTCAGTTCGATGAACATCACGTTTCATGCTATCATTTTGTTTAATTTTTCGCCAAGAAAAGAAGAGACCACTAAGAATATATTCGAAAAATATTCTTTTTGCATGCTAGAACACCTGTCATTTCGGTGTAGAAACATGGATCTTGCCACGCGAATTGAGTAATTTCAATGTTATAAATTCAACAGTGCCCAAAACTTTTTCCTTCCTTCCAGACATAATTTGAGGTGTATATATTGATGTCATGGGCATTCCCTATTCAGAGGAGAATGCAAAATTTCTGGGAAACATGTACAGAGTCCTGAAAAGCATATTCGCGATGTTTTTCACTTCTTTGAAAATTCCCTGATAGTCAGGTTACTGTAAGGTACATTCAGTTTTGGCATAGTAGATGATAGTTGTTTGCATCTGGAAGTAGTGGTTTAGGTGAATGGAATACATATTCTCCGCCATTATTCATTCAAACGATTTGTGGACTATGTACAGGGTGGCCAGATAAGAATGCAAAGTGCAG
The DNA here is from genome assembly GCA_029955515.1 of Chrysomela aeneicollis. Lineage (NCBI taxonomy): Eukaryota > Metazoa > Arthropoda > Insecta > Coleoptera > Chrysomelidae > Chrysomela > Chrysomela aeneicollis. The sequence goes on from JARUHQ010000001.1 coordinate 32,834,112, forward strand.
TTTCTCGGAAATTATTCGTCTAAGAGACTTGAGGTGAAAAATGTTATATAACTAAAGTTACCAAAATAAAATCCTATTGAGGTATCATTCCACTACATTTTCATGGAAAAAAAGTCATATAATTGCATTTGATTATCCAGACAATTTTGTAATTTTTTGTTATAATGTCAAAAAACGCGCTCTAGTTCCATAACTTAAAATCAGATACATTACGAATAAGATGAATTTGATAGACCAATAAATGCTCTTTCCAACGATACCAAGTTTGTTAGAATCCGTTCAGTTGTTCAGGAGTTACAGCTGTTTATTTGAAAAAAACATTGAATTACCCCCCACCACTTCATTTTAATAGATACGTCAAAAAGTGTCGAGCAAAAATTACTCGATTGAAGCTCAACTTTGAAAGGTATTTATTTTATTGGTACGTTTACTTGGCGTATTTCGTCAAAAATCCATTTCAAAAGTTTTAGATGGCGTTTACGCCCCCTGGCGGCCATCTTGGAAACATGAAAATAATTTCCAGAATATTGTTTTGGTAACTTTAGTGATACAATTTTTCACCGCAAGTCTCTTAGACGAATAGTTTTCGAGATACTGCACTTTGCATTCTCATCTGGCCACCCTGTACATAATATACAGGTTGTTTCAAAGAAAAAAATAATGTTGCATCTTCTAATATTTTCCACTGTGTAGTTCAGATAAGGTTGATACAATATTCAGACTAATCAACAAAGTTGTCAATGCTTGAACAACTATCAATCATTTTTGATTGTAATCAAGTGTCCACCATGGTGATAATAGTTTTCTTTATTCCTCACAGAACCATGAAGTTTCCATCAGTGAGTTGAATATAAGTGGCATAAACCCCAGGAATATTACAGTCATTTCATAAATAAATGTCTGGAGTCACCCTCCATTGATTATATCAAGCAAACGTTAAAATTGAAATCTGCTTGAAAAAACTTTCTTGGATAGGTACGATGATTCTAAGAAATCGGCCAATTTCCTATTGAAAACCTTCAACTTATTCTCGAAATATATCATTGGGTAGATTTATCTACCTCATAGAAGCATCCTGTAGTGTGTTTTTCCGATAGAAAAGAGACTTTCAGCTTCAAACAAGATTTCCATCGCAGCAGCTGCAACTATATTCCTGAAAGCCCTGTTCCTGTGAACGAAAGGAAAGGTTTTAGTGTATTTGATGGGATCAAGAACGGCGCAAGGACTATATGGAATCGTATTATGTTCGCCAAGAACTCACATCTGATATTAACAAGTTGCGCTACGACATGAGACATTTTTGTGAGAGGAAAGATACAATATTTGAACATATTCTACACACCTTTAGGATCCATTCAATAATATCTCTATTGGTAAGAGGTTTTATCTGCAGACCCAATCCTGTCGAATATCCTGAGAGCAATTGAGACTTCTCTCTCAATTAAATTCTTCGGAAGTATTCACCCAATCCAGCTCACTACTTCTAACTATTTTTGCGCACTCAAAAATGTCACTGTTTATCGAGCCACCCAATAAATGAACTGATCAGATCTGCATAATAATTATTCTTTAATCATAAATATTGCGAACAAATAATTAATTTTTTTATTTTTATTTTTTATCGTTATGTAATTGTTTGTTGTATAGTTCTTTTCATCAAGTTTTACTGAAATGAGTTATGATTTTTTTATTTTCGTTGTTATCCTGATAAAGCCAATGTTTTGTTATTTAGAAAGCAGGCAACATATATCACCATGGCATTGTTATTTAAAAAAAAACACATGTATAGGTTTGCCCTCTTTAAAAATCAACGAAATAAAATTGATTATCGAGAAATTCAACATTGCACCATACAATTTTCATGTAGTTCCTGCGGATAGAAACCTGGCATCTCGAGTTAAAATTCCATAATTCGAAAATTGGCAATAAAACTCACTAGGTCATGTAAAATCATCAATCTCCTTCAGATAGCCTCACCATTTATCTCAAAAAACAGAGACTATACATCAAAACTTTCATGAGTAGGGTACGATCAAACTGACATCTGTCTGGTTCTGAACCGAATTTCTTTTCTATGAGATCCGCTTGGATTTACTGAATTCCATAACCATCTATGATCGATGATCTCTTCCAAATCTCTCCAGAATTATAAAGAACACTGAATAAATGAATGGGGAAACGTGTGGATTATTTGGTGAAAATGATAACAGCTTTCCGGAAAGCCAATGAAAAATGTTATTGAATCAATCGTGAATTAATGGATTTCACCATTATTCCAAGTTTTTCATGGTATTGGGTAGGTACTCCTGATGAAGTGAATATTTTTGCCGACAGATATACACAATGATTTACTGTACCTCTTTCTTCACTAGGCTTGGAACTGATACCAGAGTCATTGCTGGTATGTATTTGTATTCAACTACATCAAAAATCAATAATAAATTTTAACGAACAAAATCAACACTATCATACAATCTTCAATATGGTTTGACTGAATTTTAGAAAGTTCATTATATCTTCTTTCTTATCAATAAGATTTTCGCATAAGAAAGTACGCCATAATTTTTCCACTAGTTATTAGTTCCAATCAACAAATTTTCTCTTCTCTGACCATACACAAGTGCGTTTCCCATGATAGTCAAATACGGCAAAAATTTGAATACAGAGGTGACTCACCTCACAGAAATCGATAGGAGATTTGCTACCCAACGTAACATATATATTTGGCAGACATCTGAGGCGTCTATTGAAAAACTCGAGTATCTCTGAAACCATCTTGGGAAATTTCAGACATAATATAGTTCGCCGTCACAGCTGTGTCGTTTACTATAAAGCTTTCTATCAAATGAAATGATGAAATATGGGTATCAACGCCGGTTTTTCACAGGAATCTATCTTGCCTATGTGAACAAAATACTCCATGACAGGTCCGATCTGTGATTCATAGATCATGTGAAGCTATTGAGGTGTGAAGAAGGTCTTCAAATTGAAGAAAAAACCGAGTTTATGTCAGATAGTTTTGGCAATGAACCTCACCTGACTTTCCTAAGATATTGAGAACTTTCACATGATGGGAATATACAACAATAATAATGAGAGAACATTCAAAAATAGAGAAAACTAACTAATTGCATTTTCAAATCACGAAACTGTGTTGAACAATAGCAACTCTGACTATAATTCATTTGTTTCGTCTTTCGTTTGTTCGTTCTCCGCGACTAACAAAGACCTTCCGTCCATTATAGGAACCTGCACATAAAGCCGTTCAGAGATTTATCATTTCTATCTAGCATCAGCAAAAAATAAAATATTTATGGGACGAGATAGCAGACGCTTTCATATCTGAACGCGGTTTTCGTCAACTGGATTTCTTTCTGTTGGTGACAGATTATAGCTTGACATGATTGTTCACTCTGGCACGGAGTAGAACTCCTGAGATTTTTTTACATTATTGCAACTGATGGATGAACATGAATGTGATGTACACACATAAAAATGACTTTCTATTCCAAACGTACTGATATATAATATACCTACTTCTTCTGAAGATAATCCAGGAGTAAAAAAACTCATTTAGAAAATGATTTCAAAAAGTCAATCGTTGTTCTCAACATATACTAGCTTTTCCATATTGCCAATGATTTGATTGACGCATCTAATATGGAAAGAAGCCAGTACCTACTTTCAAGAAGCTGAACATACAGTGTGATTCAAAATTCAATGTAGATATTTCAAGGACGTATTGCTGGCATAAAAAAATAATTTTTTTGCGTCCTAACAACACCTGCAGACCTTTTTTCTCATATCTCTCGTACATTCAATAGGTAGAAAAACAAGTGTTCAAAAAAGAACTTGGGAAATTTCTTGAATATTTAAAAATTCAACTACTAGAACAAAAATGTCATGTAAAAGTTTCATTCGATAAACCTACACGAATCTTCAATGTTACTAAGAATTATTTTGAGTTGAAATTCTCCATAAGAATGGAAAAATCACCAGATTCCATGGTATGAAGTCAAAACTCCAGGATATTAAACAAATCACTTGGGCGAGCATGAGATTCAACAGTGATAAAATTAATAAAACTGTTGCATAATGATGTATATAATCATCTATATCAACTAACCTACGAAGATATGATGATTCAAGAAAATCAACGCAGCTGTCTTCAATTATCACTGATTTAACTAAAACTGATGAAAACTGACAGCTTCAGAAAAATACGATCCAACCGTTTGTTCTCGTACTGTATAAACTTGAGAAAGAAGCGGGACCTGATATTACTAAACCGACAGAAATAAAATCTGCGAAACAGAGCCTGCAGCTTAAACTTTTATACAAAATGCACTCGAAAGGAAAAAATAATTTCCTTCAATGTTTGATCTGGGTTTACCCTGTGAATAACAGATTGAAAAGCTTGCCGTGGATACAGAAAAATAAGTAGGAAATCTTGCTAATATAATAATTTTCTAAGTGTAGGTTGCATAAAAGTCCGTCAAGCCTTTTTTCTTGAGCTGAGGCATGCGTGGCCGTGGTTATAAACAAATTAAATATTTTTCCCACGACCACGTATGAAAACGTCAATAATCACACTGTTTTGTTTTTCAGAAAGTAGCTCATATCACCATGGTATTGTTTATTTGAAAGAAAAAAAGCACACGTGTTGATATGAAAAATATCACAACGGTCGCCTGAATTGATATAGAAATAATTAGGTATATTGTGAAGGTACTCACTGTCAATATAAGCGTTCTCAAATCAAATTCATATTATTTATTGAAATTTCTCTCTCGTTTCGAATCATAACGAGAACTCTTTATCTATCAATTTCAATGTGTCTGATACACAACCTCTGAATTCATTTTAAAACTGGAACCTATATACTCTTTGCTGGAACTATTTCGAAGTTGATGACAGAGGGTTAGATCATTCGAAAGAGTACGGCTACAGATTTATGCGCGGCTTGCTGCTTGCATCAGTTTGATATCACAGTATCACCAACGAGAAGATTATTTGGTATCACAGATGTTTGCAAAGAGTCAAGGACGCACTAACTCGAGTAACTCGTACGCGCTTGCGAACTACATACTTCTATGGTCCTGTATTCCTGGTTGCGTGATTACTGGCGCTAGCAGGTGAATGGTGTCAAGGTTGTTTATGTACGCTGGTGTCAATATCAATAAAATTTGTCCAAACTAGACTAACTCAATCAATCAGTAATTCACATAATGAGGAATTATCGGAGAAGTATTCAAATATCATCTTGAATATGGAAATAAACAGTAGGTACTTGATATTGAATCAAAACCACCTGAAATTCTAGAGACCGCTCAAATTACATTTTTGACAAGACCTCCCGCGATATGAAAATATTCGGAGTCGTAGGAAAAATAGTGTACAAAACTCGTTGGAATGTGCATTTCCTTCACTCGTTACGTTTCCGCACTCACCGCTACGCGGCTCGTGCTAAACGACTACTCGTGTGAAATATGTCACTTTCCACACTTGTCGTGTAATATACTATAATCGTCTGTTAAATCTTTAAACCGGCTCTCACTCACTTAGACAATGAATAAGACACCATAAATCGACGTGATTCCAAATATGTGCTACACTAAAGAAGACCGTGTAGGAATATGTTAACAGGATTTGGGGAATGCGTTTTTCCCACAATTTGGCCCCAAGATAATGACCTACAGGGATTCTAGTGAATAGGCAGGCGAGCCGAAACCGCACCATATACATATAAATGGGTCCTAACAATAGGATGAGGATATATCACGAGGAAATGGTCATGGACTGTATCAACGTTTGTTGTAAATATCATCATGTGAAGAATGTGTCTAATTATGAATTCTAGATTATTTTCCTGAACCTCCATCTATGTTGCAACAAGGAATAGTTTCACTGATCAGGATACAATATTACATGCTACATACAGAATTGTAATCATTCAAATATACTAGTGATACTAAGAATCTCATAGATCATTCAATTATAACGAGGGACATACAATTATCACATCTTCTTGCTTGGTTTCGTCCCCTATACTTCCCAGATATCTTCACAAATAAAACTTCCCACTTATCTATTTGTTCTTTTATCAAAATTGCTCTCACTAAGCTCCTGAGTTAAGGTCGATCATTGTATAGTTTTTTTTTTCAATTCATATGTTGCAGAATGAATTTTCAGAATATAAGATCGAAAATTGGGACACTCAATTTATTCCATTGGGCTTTGCTACACAAAGAATGATTAGACTTGATTGAAGACGCCAATTCAGTGAATAATTTCTTCAATAAGAAAGTGGCTTTCAATCACACCACAATAATTACAAGAAATAATAAATGAAATTACTATGAAAACTATAAGCCCATCAGCTTCCTTAGTTGTTTTTCAAACTTTGAAATACCTATTTAGTTTTACCTATCCAGACAAGTTTTATATCATTTCAGTAATAGCCAACATGCCTTTCGTGATGATGAAAGCATGTTAACAGCATTCTATTCCCAATTCTTATAATTAAATCGATTCAGATCCTACAGAAATAAAAGAAAACAGTAAATGAAAATTAGAGTGCCGCACGGTATTGTTCTGGGTACAATAATGTTCATAATTTTATTGAATGCATCACTTGTAAATCAATAATAAGATTGATAGAATCAAGTATGCTGATGACAGCAATCTATTTTTCTCCGGATCTGCTTTCCCATCACTTATATCGAATGCATATTCTCAATGATATAAACAGAGACGAACTGGTTCTCAGACTCAAGATTACTGATGAATCCTGATGAACGAATCAAATTTGGCCTACACTCATTCACATAATTCTCAATCAGGATCATTATTTGTGTTCAAAGCTGAGTGGGAGTTACTTTGGTATTTGTGAAAAATGCGAATATCAGTAAAGTCAGAACGTTTCACTTCCCAAATTCTTATTCTCATGAATTCTATTGTATTATTCTCTGGGTAGGCTGTGTGAAGGTATTCAGGATAAAGAAAAAACGATTTGCATCATGGAATAACTCCTATATTTGGATTCCTGTAGGAGCTACTTCAAGCAATTGGGACTATACTCACTGTTCCAGCACTTGTCTTTCGTAACAAACATTACTTTGAAGAATACCAAATACAGTACTTGCATCATAATGTGCCAACTCACCGACTAATAGGGATACATACATCCTCCATTGAATTTTGTGACAATCTACCTCCATCTCTCAAAGTAATCACCAACTCGAATTCAGTAAAAAAAACTACTAACCAAAGTAATATACAGCTGATGACTACCTGAATCGTCATACATTATAATGGTTCGTATCATTCATATACCCACCTATATAATTTTTCTTACTAACCAATACATGCTGAAATAAATTATTGTCATTATTCAGACACCCTCTTCATCAAGTTTGTACAAGAATCTGCGGACGCTGTTAATATGACCATATCATACCTAGCATCATGTTTAACGATCAATTTCAACGGTTGCCTTTCGAATATAGCACATTCCAGTTTCATTGCGAATAATCCAGGATAATGGCGCGATGCGTGGATTCCAGATAACGTTATTATCAACATTGCTTTCAATTCTGTTAGTGTCGTCAACCGCGAGGGGAAGTTAAATCCTAATTACTCTAAAGATGATTAATGTTCTGAGTCCGGTCTGATGGTGGATGAGTCTGTTATGTTGGAATTTGCTGTTCAATTAGTTCCATTCCTCTGGCAGAGCAAGGGCCTAGTGGTGTTGTTTCGAGAGTATTCGAATGATCAAGCCGTTCTTTGGGAGTTATTAACTTACTTATATTAATTAATTCCGGTCTATTATCTAGCTTACCTTTTGTTATTCACTACCAACTGAGTTCAGCTTCGTGTGAATTCCAGAAAGGGCGATAAATAGTGGAAACAAAAGTGAATGAGCCAACGGGGGGCAATTATATAGCTCCTGGATGAAATTTTTTGGAGCAACTACGTTTATCGAGCTCCAAAGACTTTAGTACGCCAGTCTCAAATTCTAGGTTTCTGAAAATAATCGTTCAAAATCTAATATCACTTTTATTCAAATTTGAACAATTCACCCAAAAAGATGAAAGTAAAACATATTACGAATCAAAACGATATTGAACAAGTAAAAAACATTTCAATACTTGAGGTTAAAAGTCAAACCAAAAAAATTAAAAACAATCATGTGTAATAAGCACCTGACCCCGGTTTATATGACATTCTCTCCGATGAGATCATTTCTGTTAAAAAATCAATTATTTTTTCCTGTAATTTCTCGTAAGTACAGTATGTCACCTTCAATAGCATCAGTTAGTTACATCTTACTTTTTATTCATACTGAAACAAACTTCATGTGTTTTTTTTTATAATAGAATACACCATCAAAGCTTTCATCCGCTGTCAACATTTTATCATTTTGGTTGATTCTAGATACTGATATTAGTTCATTCTAAGTGTAGGTATATATATGACTCTTATTCGAGTTGGCGAACAGATATTGTAGAAACTAATGGCTTTTTTAACAAAAATATGATTGACGGACTGAAAACCAAATCTTAGTGATTATCTTCTTGTCAGAGATTGAATGCAACTAGTATGGCGACTATCCCACAAAAGAAATCGACAAAATATCAAATCATTGACAATATTTCATTTCGAATCTAAATTTTATATGGTCAAAAAGATACTGAGGCGAAGCAACTAAATCAAAACAAATCTTCGTAAACTCATACTAGAGGACTTGATAGCATATATTTAATAGAGGAAGAGGCAATAAACTACCAGTACCACACAGAAAAAACGGATCTCTTAAATCAAATATATATATATTCTTGAATTGTATAACCTTCCGATAAGAATAATAATCTCAGATGGACCAAAACGTTTCTTTTCACAACTAATCGCGCTGTTTGCTTGTTTCCATGAATTTTCTTGAAATCAATTTGGTTGAACTGAATCATCCGCACTCTTCTCCTCAGAAAACAATGTGAGTAATGTCAGTCAAGCATTTATTTCTCTCAGCTCAAGAATATCGTTTCTTATGAGTAGTGTTTTGATGACGGAAGCATGTAACACGTGACCAGCTCGACCAATAAGCATAGAGAACGAGCATGGAATTAGCGCCCGAAGCGAAGATGCGCAGTCCGAGCACTGTCCGCCGAACCAGCTAGACAACGCCAACAAACCGCCGTAGCCGCCATTAGGACTATAAAGAAATACATTGTTTCCAGGTTACAGTGAAGTTTTGTTGGTAGTACTTGTGTTCCTATAGTGCAGATTGCAGGCTCGCGAATTATTTATAACTCGAGTACTCAACATGGAAGCAAACAATCTAGAACATATTATGTGGACATGGCATCGTATCACTGGCACCATGTTGGGTGTTGAGAATACTTGAATTTTGTGTTGTCAGGTCATGTTAATATGCTTGAAGTAATAATTTATGGCTGTATCAATACTGCAGCTCCAGTTTGTGAAAAATTACAGTGTTTTTCATTTTCAATTATCGGCATGAATCAGAGTTGCAATCCTCAAATGAAGGTCAATGAAAATGAATCAAAAGTGATTCCTTTTGAATGAAGAGGATAATTGGTCAGATGTGCTGAGAAATCAGCTTCATCCAAGAAAATTGTTTCACAACAACATTGAAATATTCTTGCCTCAACCAAACCACATTTTTCAACAAGGAAATGTACATTTGACACAAAACTTTTTGTTCCTAGGTAGTCAAGAGGATTCTGACGAAAAATCAAACTAATATTTGGTTGGACCTATTCAAGATTACCATTCTCTTGAGTTAATGCGGTTATAACTTGATTTAAGAGATCCTTTTTTTCTGTGCACCACAGTTTGTAAGCACATTTCATTACATACCAAGTAATACGCTTTCGTTGGGAGAGCATCAGCGCGAATTAATATTCCAGATAATCAAATATTTATTGAGGTAACCTATAAAGTTTACCTTGGAGCCATCAGGATATTAGTAACTGCGGGTGCCTTTATTAGTCGGATACGTATTGAATCACAAAGTTCTCAGTTTCTGCTGCTAATTGATTTAATTTGAATGCTGAACTCGTTAATTATCATTTTAGTTATGTGGAAGATCTAGTTAATAAGTTGGTGCGTGGTGGGTAGATATTTGAATATTCATCAAGCCGAAATAGGTTAACTGTTAACTGAGTGGCGACTTCGAATATTTTACTTCGAAGAATGAAACTTTGCACCGGTAACTCTACTCCGCTCTACTCTCATGATTCTCAAAGTTTTCCTCAAATATCATTTATACCAGACTATGACTCGTGAATTTTATCTACAAACTATATATCATAATTCCAACATTTTTTTTAATAAGATAAAGATACTTTGTGGACTCTTCCGAAGTGTTTGATTGTCTGTTAATGCTATGAATCAACTTGAGATGATTGCAGGATACCAAATGAATCATTCAAACAATTGTCAAATGTCAAATTTGAAATATTTTTAAAATCGGAACTACTTAAGCAAGAGGAAAGAATCTCTGATTTCGATGATTCTCCTCTTTCAAATGACTTCAAACATTTCCCGATTAGGTTCAATAAGGGGAAACCACTGAAACGATAGCTATGATTTCAATAGAATATGATACCTGGGGTCATTCAGATTATCATCATCTTCTTTGTGGTCATAGAATAAATGCATTGAATGAAATATAAGCTTACGCTATTTTTACAACTAATGATGTAGGTAACGGATTATGTGACAGTATTGGGTTCCACTGTGACAAAAATCTTTGTTCTATCAGATAGCCAAGCATCACTGAAAGCTCTGAAGTCTAAGCTGACTTGGGACTGTAAACAATCCCTGAGACAACTGGCAGCGAACAACCAGGTCACTTTGATGTGGGTGCCAGGTCATAAGGGCGTTGAAGGCAAAGAGGAAGCAGACTGCCCTGCCACAAAGGGACAAAAACACAATTTCACGGCCCAGAACTCTTCTGTGGACTCTCCAAGGCCCACTTGAGAGAAGAGGTTTGACGTTGTGAAGCAGATGAAATGAAACCTAACTGGAATAAAGTGTCAGGACAAAGACAAGGCTAGTGAGTCTTTCGCCAAGGAAAGATAAACAGCTTCCCGAGTTGGACAAAAAATACTTGAAACTGGTAACGGTACTCCTCACTGGACACTGCCCTCTGAGGTATCACCTCAAAAAGACGGGTAAAACAGAGAGTGATAGTTGCCGCTACTGCGAGAACTTCGCTGAAACTGCAGAACATTTGCTATGCGAATGCCCAGCACTCTTCTGCAAGAGGCTCAAGTTCCTGGAAGGGGCCTTCTTAGAGCCCTCCGATGTCAGGAAACTGATAAACTTCGCAAGAAGCCTCGAAATCCCGGGCCTCGAATAGATTGAGGGTTATGCACAAAATATCTAATAGGTCGAGGTGCTTGAGAGGCTGCACAGTCTTAACGACCCCCCCTACAATCTACAATCCACTGTTGCTACTGCTGCTCTTAATCTCTAATTACTCAATATATATATCGTATTAATCAAGATAATCTCACTGAAATACTATCCAGTATCATAGAAACAATCTCGGAAATGATGTTCTGTAACGTTTCACTCTATAACTTGAGTCACTTCATTCTTTCCTTAGCCGTATTCATCATAACGGATCTTTCCTCTCTTCTTGTTTCAACCACGAATTAGAGAAACACAGCCGCTCCATCGAATGAGTTCACATCGCTACCTCGAGGCAGTTTTACGGAAACATAATATTTCACTCAAGACGTTTTGAGATAACAGTTTGTGTATTTTCTTGTGGTGCAGCGTTTCGTGATGTAAAGGTAAGAATATCGAATGATGGAGCAATTTAGCAAAGGGGAACATTTCGTTATTCTCGTAATAAATCTGAAATGAGGAGAGAACTGCTTTTCCAGATACTGAGGAGTTGCACAATAAACAGAGACGAATGGTGGGAGATTTGATACTGCTTCAATGTATAGGAACGAATGGTACTATTCGGTGGCCAGACCCCAAACCGCTTGATTTAATTTCATGAGGTTGTTCGGGAAACTAGATTTACTATCGATGGTACGAAAACGTTGACGACTCAGATGGTAGAACCATGAATGCAGTTGGATCCATGCATAAATGTATACTAAAATGTATTGGTACTTTTCACCTACTGAGAACAAATCAATGATCTCTCGTTTTATTATGAATCGATTGAACTACCTAACTGTTTCATTTTGAGCATCACAACTTCATACATTTTCAACCCAATTGAGAATTCTCGACAGATTTCTCATATTAATCCTAATTCAAGCTGAAAAAAAATATAATTTTCAGGGTTTATCTACTTTTGAAAATATCGTCTGTTTCATCTAATTCCGAAAATACGATGCTCCATTGTTTTTTACAAGCTAACTTGACTATATCACTGACGGAAGTGTGCTAAAATTGGCAATTCTAGCAATTACCTTTAGCTAATTTTGCCTACATTATTCACAACAGTATGCTGAAATTGGTAATTTCAGCTTATCTTAATGTTTGCTGATGACTTGAAAATGTATCACCCTGTAAACTCATTTGATGACGAATGTAATCTTCAAAGAGATCTAAATAATCTGACCGACAGGTGTAGTCGAAATAAATTATTTCTTAATTTTGATAAATGTTCTTTTATAAGTTTTCATAAGATTAAAAAAAATATGATTCATATTAATAGCGAAAAACTTTCATCAGTATCATCTGTCAGAGATTTGGGCATAGTGTTCGATGAAAATATGACTTTCATTGAACACATTAACAACATGGCAAACAAGTCATCGAAGATGCTAGGGTACATTCTTAGAAATTGTAGCACATTCTCAATCCATAAAGTGAGGTCGTTATATATGTCATTGGTAGTTTCTCAATTGCATTATGCCTCTATTGTGTGGTCACCACTTTACCAAATCCACAACTATACTCTTGAACGTGTTCTAAATAAATTCCTGAGGTTTTGTGCCTATAAACTCAACGTTGTAATAGAAAACCATGATTATTATTTCATACTAAATGATATGAGAATGCAAAGTTTGAAAAATCGACGAACAACAAATGATATATGCTTCATTTTGATGAAGGGAATGATTGTGTGTCCTAATTTGTTACGAGTTGATCGATTTCAATATACCAAACAGAACATTGAGAAATAATAACCTCTTTCGAATATCACATCATTCTACAAATTATGGCCAACACACACACCTATCGAGAGAACATTAAAAATTATAAATGAAAGCGAGTTAGACATATTCTATGGATCAATTGATAGTTTCAAAAAACTTGTTAAATCTATGGTTTGATGTTTATTCATTAGAATTTATTATAAACGTATGTTCATTTTATTAACAGGATCTCATTAGTTTTTATAATACTCACCACATATTTGGATTGTGTATAGTTTTTTTGTAATGGGGTTTCCCGTAAATAAGTAAATAAAATATTTGCTGCAAAAAAAAAAATAAAAAAAATAGTTGACAAGTCATTGCTAATTTTGCCCACGCATTAGTGACAAAAGTATGCTAACATTGGCAATCTTAGCTTACCTTCAACATAATTGACGAGTCCGTGCTAATTCTGCCTACATTTGTGCCATCAGTAATGAAGTTTGGCAGATGTTACAGTGTGTCAAATTTTCGATAATTTATTTATTTATTTATTTATTTATTTATTTATAAACGGGTTACCCCAATACAGTTAAGAACACATGACATAGACAATGCGACGTTTAACTTATTCACTATATCACCCAAAATATATATAAATATATCTATACACATATATAAACTTATAATCACAGTAATATATTTTAATTTACATAATTGCCACTAATTTTTACATAAATATTAATTGAACAACACTCTCGATGCTTGTCTTTTAAAAATATTTGGATTTTCGCAAAAGAAATTAATTTTATCACAATATAGATTTCCCAATCTCAACATATTCGATATAGGTGTATAAAAACCATAGTTGGTTGAATGATGTGGTACAACAAATAAGTTTTTCTGCCTAGTTTGCCTATTTGGAACATTGAATGGTATAATAGAGAGAAGTTCCGGAGAATCAATTATGCCAGATATTATTTTGAAGAGATAAACCAATGATGTCAAATTTCTGCGATCACTCAGACTTGGTAGTCTCATCATGTTCATTACTTCATTGTAGTTATATTCCCCAACAACTAGGCCTAGTTTGTAAGCTATGATTTTCAGAAATTTTCTTTGCACACTTTCTATTTGATGAATATACTTGACATAGTATGGGTTCCAAATTATGGTGTTGTACTCAACAATGGATCTAACTAGGGAACAATATAAAACTTTTATAGTAGAAGGGGAAAAATCTTTAGATGACCTCGCAATAAAGCCAAGCATTTTGAGCGCTCTTTGGGATACATAGTTCACATGGTTATTGAAACAAAACTTATTGTCTAATAATATTCCCAAATCTTTACATTCTTGTTTTTTATCTAACACATCATCATTTAATTGGTACTCGAATTGAATTGCTAATTGTGATCTACTAAATACCATTGAGAAACATTTATGCACGATATCTCAGTTGTCTTTGGGGATAGAGAGTTGAGGATTTAACATTACTTATTGTAGGTGTTCGAAGCTTGACAATGTTCTTTTCACAAAAAAACTAGGGCAGTAATGTCCCCAAAGACAGTTGCAAAATTATGTAAATTCGGACACACCGCCTCTATATACCGTTTCCAAATAACGCTATATATGTTAAAGGTGAAGGGTAGCTACACCCTTCCCCGTTAATTCGCACATGTGTGCAGCATCATGTTGTTTTCCACTCTGCAAAGATTAATCTCGACACCCCCTACAACGAACACAAAGACGTATTCGAACGCGCTAACAGGCATTCGACAAAGTGGGCACCTTAATGAGAACGTCTAGGCAGTCGAGCGTTCTACCTCGACCCTCGTTATGGGCACACGGTTCAGGTGTGTCTCACACGTTCGCAAATAAGTGTTTTCTCACAGCGGAAAACCACGTGAATATGCCCATTATTTGACGTTGGAATTCGATAAACACTATGTATATTTTTGTGTACCAAAAAATGTATATGAAATCCTTCAATTTAATATTAAAATTCTGCACAATAACAGTTATTTTGAAATGTGTCAATTGTCTAAAATTCAAGTGATTTTGCAATGTTTCTAGAAACATGAATCAAAGTTGTCTTGGAATGCTTCATCCTCCTAACAACGAACCCACTAGAATAGCAACACCCCAAATTGCCTGAAGCCAACATGAAATTCATATTCATATGTTTTTTCCCCACAGAGGTTGCCACATCGTGACATTTGAAAGTGAGACCACTTTTTTTCAAGGTTCCCGACAAGGTGGATATAGGATGGTGAAACAGCTTTGTTGTAAATAGGATGAATTCAATGAATTTTAGGGACCTTTTCTTAAATTATTAAGAATAGTTTTTAATTGTGAAATAATTTATTGACAATGACAATGACAGAAAAATATCAATAACTACGAAACTCTAATGTTTTCTTTCTACAGAATGAATCAATCTCAACAAGCTTTCTATTAACAAGCACTAGAATAAAATGTAGACCTTTGCCTACTTGATTTCATACCGTAGTAATATTTCCCGAAGTTATCAGAGATGGCGACATACCTTGTGTCGGTAAAACAGAAACTGTGCATCTGTCATATTTTTATCAGTTTCATCTGTTCTACATGAAAAATGATTGAGAAGAGTCGAAATATCAATATTAATTCCAGATTCATCTAAAATATATTGTTTTAATGTCGTATCAAGTCACGTCTGTCATACGTGAACCACAGAAATACGTAAGCAACAGAAATCTTCTTCGATAATCGATCTTACCGCCATCTTCATTCAAGTCGTGGAAATATTACTACCTTCTCAAACGGTTTACAAGTTTTTCGTAGAAACAATTGAAGAGCTGTTTCACCATCCTATATCCACCTTGGTTCCCGAATATATATATCCTTCTATGAGTCATAGCAAAAGGTATGTATTCAATGATCGTCGTATAATAGAGTGCCTAATTTATATATAAGTGGTATATCACGTATTTCTGGAGATTTCGGTATTTCTGGTGAATGCGCCAACGCCGCTAATTTCGTTCAACCGATAATCGACCAGTTTTGTGTGAAAATTTGAAATCGAATTCGAAGTGCAAATCGAATTTAAAGGATGGTGAAACGCTGTGAAATGTGTAAGAGACGATTTAAAAGTGGTGACCACTCATTCACAGAAAATGTAACTTGTGATGTGGCAACCATGTATGAAAATCTACAGATGAAAAATATACACATTTTAAAAACTAATAATTTGCCACAGTGTATCATTTGCACTCTTAGAGAAAATGTGTTATTATTGAACAAGTAGCACCTTATATGCTATCACTAACAATAAGGGAGATTCTTTATTGTTGGATTATATTCCTCTTATACTTATTCATTATGTATACCATTGTTTACCTTAATCTATAGAGAGCTTCTTACTGTAAGTAGGTACTTATAATAGATTTCGTAATAAATTACATGAGTAATATTTATACAGCTTTATGGAATCCCAAAGAAAATGTCATTAGCCATTAACATAAATCAAAAAATCTTAAACTTACAAGCATATACTTCAAAATTGTGGACAGTTTTTTTTGTTTCCAAGTATTAGTAATGTGAAAAACAAGAGTTTGTTCTTTAATTTTTTATCTGGCAACGCTAGCAGTTGCTCAAGTCATACGTACAACCAATCAACATCGCTCTTCTTCTGAGCGTTTGAATTTGGTAGAGTATTTTGGTATTTTCATACCACCTTTGAATTCAGCATGCGAACATTAGTAAGTATACCAAATTCCAAAACCTAGCAGGAATAGGTTAAAAAATTATTAATCACTAAAAAAAAGGACGATTCTCAGTTTTTTTCGAATATTTCAGGAATTAGGTGAGATATTTGCGATTTAATTCGATTATATCGAGATAAAACTGTGCAATTTCCGATAAAACGATAATGTACAATGAAATTTGCATCACCCTGTATATTGAATATTCGAATAACAACTCCATGGTAATCCTTTCTGCAATTCCTTCGGTGAATTTTTGCATTGAAATGTACTGCCATAAACTATTCAGTAATCTCATTCTTTTGGCAGTCGTGGTCCCGAATCCTGGTAAACCCCTTATGACGAATAAATCCCTAGTATAAACTCTGAACCGAAATTATTTCCGCCTAATCCCCCCCAAACCTGAATGTTTTATCAGGGCGGCTGGGGACGATAGAAATGTCTACCAAATCTGGACGAGTAAATCTAGAAGTGAGACATCGTTTGGTTCGGAATTATTGCGTTTCGAGCAAAAATAATGTTTCGAAGGGACAGAAGAAACTGAATATTTAAAGCAGTCAGTCAATTTAATTTCTTAAGGAGGAGCTGCAATGAAAGACATGGCTAGTCCTGTGGAGTCCTCAATATCAATGCTCAGTATTACCATCAACGAATGAAATATGGTGAATATTGCTGTTGAAGATCATTTACTCAAAACATTGAAGAGCATCGGTGCTAATACTGTTCCTTGTGTCACCCCGTAACGTTTTTCTGAAATGATGTCCTCATCATGCCAATATTTTCAATTAGCTGGAGATTAACAACCTTGTCGACGTTTGAGGATTTTGCTCAACTCGCACTCTTAGATTTTCATCAATAGAAAGAATACAATTTTCAAACATCAGATAGACTAAATATCAACTCACTGGAGACTAGATATGTCATATTCAAAGTTTTGATGTGCTTACGAGGCTTCTCAATTTTCAAAGCTTAAGTTACCATCCTCACTGATTTTGAAACATATCCAGTTGGAACAAATCCTGAACCACATCGAGTTTTTGAAAATAGTTTTTGGATCACAACGAACCTAATGATTTCGGAAGAATATAATTGTTTTCTGATGAATCAAGCTCGATAGTTATTTTAATAGTAGCAACATGTTTGGCATGAAACGAGTTCTGAAAGATACCAGCAAATTTGTTTTTAAATGATACCAAAGCGACTCATTTACACACAAAATTGTATTTTGATGTCTCCTATCACCCTTTAAAATCTGCGGTACGATTTTGGGATACCCTGTATATTGTCACATAGCAGGAACAGCATTTTCATGCCAGATTTTTTTTCTTCCAGAGCTCTTCCGGACTGATGGATTCAAGGCACCCAGTACAATGTGTGATTACCAGTTCATCAGTTCAGACTTGTCTCCTTCTTACGGAAAATTCTACTCACCTAGATTCCCTTCAAACTATCCGAAGAATATTCGGTGTACCTACAGGTTTCGAGCAAGGTCAGTATTCCCTTTGAATCTGAAGAAAAACATTTCTATTAGCAAGCCTAGAAAGGATTATGGTAGAAATGGTTCCATTAAGGGGCCACCAAGATTGCCAGATTTGATACCATTGGACTTTTTCTCATGGGGTAGTTCCAAATGCTATTTTTATCGACTTTTTTAAGTGCAAAAATTCTCAGTCCTCGTTGCCTTCCATCATATACACGTTGGAATCAAATTAATTTCAATGGAAAAATCTCAATTTCAGACGTCTCGCTCAGTTCTCCATATACCAAGAGATATTCAAATAATCTCCACTGATGCATAATTGGAACTGTTATTCCAGTTTCATTCTTCACGATGAGGCGTATGATTAAAATGTTTCTGTCGTCTGAATGAATAGACTAGGACCTGATAGCTTCATTCTGAATGTAGAATATGCTTCCAAATTCAGCTGAAACGAGTTCAGAAACGTGACGGTATTAGATTCTGAAGTAATTTGGAAATGGCTAATTCTCCATTATATACAGGTGGATCATTTCAGCTTCATGAAATCAGTTGGTTTTCCATCAGAATCATCAGAAATAAATATAGGAATAAATCTCGTACAAATTCTCAATCAGTCTGAAGTGAAAAATCTGCTATTTGCCTCATCCTCTCAATGTGTTTTCAAAGGTTTTTCACTCTAATTTGGTTTACATTTCATCTCTAATTGGGATCTGGGGCTGAGGTTTCATTATATTACTTTCCTCATTTACAAGTTGAGTACATTATTTCGTTGGAATTCATCAATGTATTCGAATATTTCAGTTGTTTTGTGGAAAATCTGATCTGCTCTTAATAAATTCCAATTTATAGATATTGAATTCATAAATATACTCGACCCTATCTCGCCAGCTATCCAACCGCTATGGATAGATGTTACTCAAGTTAAAAAAAACTAATTGAACACGAAACATTTTTTCAAGTTGAAAAAACAACTTGTGAAGTTGTTTACCCATACCACTATAATCTTATTGAACTCGAAAATTTTATTTTATAACAGTTTCTGGTCGTAGAGGAAATACACTGTTACTCGATCAGAATGAATATAATTCGATACTCGTATCGAATTTATCGATGCTAAAACAGAATGTACTATCCACTTGTGATTTCCACGTTATTGTTGTCAAGTAAAACCTGCTCAGATGAAAGCACTGAACAATGTTAAATGTCGTATTTCAATTGACTATTCAATTCATGCACTGAAAATTCTATGTTTTCTCATTATGACTGCGAAAAAAGTTTGCTCTAACTTTTCCAGCAGTGTGATCAAATTTTTGTGGACGTTGTTGAATGTTGTGATCATTTCTCAAATTCGCGTTGTCAGAAGAGTATCTTATTTATGTAAATGTTGAGATTTGGAGAGTCTTCGAGTGGAGAAATTGTAGAAGCCATCAATGATAATGTGCCTCGCAATACTGTGAGGTAACTTTTTCTCTATAAACAACCTCGTTATTTCTCATCATTCTTTTTCTGCTGGGCCCCAAATTATTCGTCGGAATCCACAGAGAATTCCCGTTTCTCTGCTGATTCGAAGTTTTAATTATCACAACGTTAACTAGAAGGTACACATAAAAGTTATATACACCGAAGAATTATTTATCAGGAATTAAGCTCAACTAGAAGATTTATCATTATCTCGGGTATATTATGAACTACATAACGTGGTCCTGGTGGACTATTAAGTTGATTTATATTGTTTGCAGATATAAGGAGAGAATACGGGTGATATTTGAGGAGGTTTCTCTGCAGAAAGGAGATATCAGGTAAGCAGTATTACGTTTAAGTGTAGTAGTTTGGACGGAAAAGCTATTTCAATCTGCATTATCAACACTCTAGTGTTCACGGGTATAATTCCCACTAACCCTAGTCAATATAATCCAACAACATTTCAGCAAATACATTTGGAAACCACAAGGATTAAGTTGATAAGTGGTCGAATATCAATAAATTCGAGAAGTTCAATTGATATACAGGGTGTTTGATTAAAGGGGTGGTCGTGGAGGCTATGCACCCTCTCAAACACCTCGACCCATCAGACCTTTTGTGCATAACCCTCAATCTATTCGAGGCCCAGGACTTCGAGACTTCATAAAAAGTTCATTTTGTCCTGGGAGCTAGTTTCCTGACATCAGAGGGCTTCAAGAAGGCCCCTTCCAGGAACTTGAGCCTCTTGCAGAAGAGTGCTAGGCATTCGCATAGCAAAAGTTCTGCAGTTTCAGCGAAGTTCTCGCAGTAGCAGCAACTATAACTCTTTGTTTTACCCATCTTTTTGAGGTGATACTTCAGAGGGCAGAGTCCAGTGAGGAGTCCGTTGCCAGTTTCAAGTCTTTTTTGTCCAACTCGAGAAGCTTTTTAGCTTTTCTAGGCGAAAGGCTCACTAGCCTTTCCGCTTGTCTTTGTCCTGGCACTTTATTCCAGTGAGATTTAATTTCTTCTACTTCCCAGCGTCGAAACTCTTCATTCAAGTGAGCTTTGGAGAGTCCATAAATGGGTCCTGGGCCGGGAAATTGTATATTTGCCCCTTATTTGCTTTTTCGTTGTCCTCAAACCTCTTATAACCTGGGTGTACTTGAAATTGGTCCAAGAATATGCCCTCAAGTTTGGTAGATATCTTGAAGTAACACCCTGTGATTATTCGTTTTTGCAATTACATATACATATTGGTTTTTAGGATTCAAATTCTCCACAAAACTTTGCAAATACATCTGGTCTAAATCGTTCGGAATTTTTCAACAGGGGAAGTTAACATCATTAATAGATGGAATGAAACGTGAATGAGAATTTTTCGTGAAGAGTGAACGAAAACGAAAGTAGGAAGTTTGAATCGAAATGTCAGAGACAGGAATATCTTGAGTTTGAATATGAAATACCTATATAACAAATGCCTCTAGTGTATGGGTTTGTAAACTTCCAAACTTGTTGAAAACTGACTGAGGAAGAGCTAGTACGGAAAGAAATGTTCAACCCACTTTTTTGAATCAATAGTAGAGGTGGTAGTGGTAAAATACAAAAAAACAACGGAAAATTCCAGACACATTTCACCTTCCAAAAATTATATTCAGGTGTGTTGACGAGAAGTGATATCAATGATAATAAAGAGAATATGCTTGCCTTACGTGACACATAAGTAAATGGCAACACTGGAAGTCTCTTGATATGGCATTAATGAAATGTATGTATCTAAGCAGGCAACTATCCAAACCTTGAGCTTGTATTTTGTTCAAAACGGCGTGCTATGATGTCCTCAATATCCATATATAATGCTTTTTGACTCATTACGAAAATACTCATGGCTTAATTTTTGACATCATATCTTCAACATTACTCTTTCGTATTTCATAATCGCCATCCTAGCTTTTCAGACACAAGAATGCTACTGTTTTCAATACAATTCCATAATTAGGTATATAGCTTTATATTATGTATTCAGTCCTGCCTTTCTATATCGGGTTTTTGACATTACCCAATAATGCGTGGAATGAACGAATGAACTTTTCATTCATGCTCTGAAAGGTTATGCTAATATGCCACATAGAGTGCATATATTTCGTCTGATCGATATTTGGCTGCACCTCCATACAATATGATCAAATTGTTAATTATCTGATGAGCCAATAGGGTATAGGAAGTTGATACACTATAGAGACCAACTGACACCATATCCATTTATTATGCATTGTGCTTTGACCTTTCGAATTAAAAATCGATCAGAAAATAGCTATGTCTGACCTTCTTGAAATCATTAGCCTATTTGAATTTATATAAAGGTGTTTGTAAGGGAGGCATCACCGACGAGACGAATTGCCCTTTTTGGACATAATCCAATAGTTTCTGAGGATAGAACCATTTCTGTTGAACCCGAGGTTGAACCAAATGTTTCCTTCAATAAAACTCACCTCAGCCTCTCATCATCATCCCGATCTCTAACTGCGCTATAAAAGCATACGGCTTGCAATATCCCACTCGAAATGTTCCCGAACGAAGGGTCAGTTACTCCATACTCAACGACTCTGGAACGTCTCCTACAAGATTCATAATTTTCCCCTTATTGCCGAGCCTCAAAAGAAGTAAAACTCCTTTCTAGTGTTCCCGACAACGAAAGATTTATGCTCGTAGAACTGCGGCGGTATTATTAGACAGTTTACTGTTCATTTCAGGTCATACTGCTTTTGGGAATGTTTTGGGGTATCTAGACAGAGGCGGAACAACTCGAAAATAATATATGGATATAAAAAAATATATCAATTATATAGGTATACGAATTTTCCTTGAAAGCTTGGAGGTAATATATGCATCAGGAAAGAGTTTCTGTGTAGCAGTTTTTGCAATTGTAAGATTTCTTTTATGTTCTGGTTCTCACAGAGGAATAACCTGTAATGTTCAGAGAACATCGTGAGAACCAAGGGAAAGAAGGTAGGAGTTGGTGTTCTTCTTAAGTTTCTGGAGATCGTATGCCTCAAAGATTCGGGGAACACCTCCCTTTGACCAAACTCATTGTTTGGTGCAATAAGAGATGATGAGTTTTTTTTTAGAAAGAGATTCACAGAGGACCATTCAGTCATGTATTGATCATGGAGTTGAGGGAGAATCATTCTTCTCAGGGAATTGAGAGCGGCGTTTAGCGAAGAGTTTGGTGTTGTGCCACTGGTGTTGGGGTTGAAATACAGTGTAGTATTGGATTGTATATGTACATTTTGCATTCACTCTGTGAATCGTTGCATGGACTACGAGAAGATATAATTCTAGTGGTATTTGCAAGGAAAGAATAAGTTGTTTTCTGCTCGTAATCTACCAGTCATTCAAATTCAAACAGTGTAGGATGTATATAATAATAGGATAAGACAGTTCTATCAATTTTGGAACTGTAAGGGTTCAGGAATAGGCAACTGTAGTAGGTGTAGGTGAATTCCTGAAACATTCATTATAATCACCAAGAATGACTATTTCGAAGTTGAACAACTATGTAATGATGAATCTCAATCTGGTGCTGATCATGAACCAGATTATTGTTCAAATTCGAAGACGTAATGCTTGGTGAAGATATTTTTCATCGAGACTGGACTGTATTAATTTTTTTTTACGTTCAGATGACCGCGACTCATTCTGTTTTCAGTTGCCTGAACAGGGCAGACATCATCCGCGTGTATGACGGAAAATCGGCAGCTAACCCCGCAATAAGGGTGTTGTGCAATGAAGGGAGTGAAATGGAGATCCTCTCAAGTGGACCGGACCTGTTCGTTGAGCTCGTGGCGAATTCCGATTGGCCCGGACAGGGCTTCAAGGCGAAATATCAGTTTCAACCCAGCGAGGATAACTCGATAGGTAAATGTATCGCCCAGTAACCCTCGAATCAGAGAGGGATTGCGTTTTTCTTTTTGATGTTTGACAGGCCCGAAAAAGGTAGGTTCTATTCGAATGGTAAGACTCACCAATGGTGAAAAGTATTTAACAAGAAAATCCAAAAATTATTTGAAACATTTGAGTGTCGCACTAAGTGCGGACCACTAGTGTTAGGGATTTTTGAAAATTAACATGATGAAATTAGCAATTTATATAAATCAAAAACTTGGGTTAGGGAACCATCTCAACCATTCAAGGGATGACATAAAAGTGAAAGTAATCTTATAATGAACATCACAGAATAGTAAAAATATTGACAAGTGACAAACTGACATCAAAATTAACCTATGAATAAATTTGACAACAGATAAAATGGGATGAATTAACCACAAGGCATAGAGCGAACCGCAACCACGGGTAAATGTAGTAGAGAAAAAAGAAAATGTTAAAACAATATTATAAAATCAAGGAATTGAATAATTTCAGGCTGTTTTTGGTAAGATGACGAGGTACAGTATCAATTAAGAATTTAAAATTCAGGAATCCCTTTGAACATAGACAAGTTGAAACTTTTTTAATGGTCAGTTAGCATATAGTTTCACATCTATGGATTTCTTTCCAGTTTTTGATAATCTGTGAAGCTTCAAAGTCTGAACACACTTGAATTGGGAGAATGGTGGTTATAAATGTTTGAATATGCAGGCATGATCTCTATATTTTTATGCAGCTCATGTATTTTTTTATTTATATAGATCCATTGTTTGTAAAAGTTCTACTTGCTTTGCTTGAAGCTTGAATAATGGTTGGAAATATTCAATTGGAATTTGATGCATAGATGGATGAATGATCAAAGTATGTCATTTGGTTCATTGCAAATTCAAAAACTAGATGAATATTTTGAAAAAAAAATCAAAACTGATCAACTTTGAGGTTATCAAGTATTACCTATATTCCTGAATTTATTTCAGGATTATGAACTAGCCGAATACATCCATCACACAGGTTATAAAGGGTGCATCGAATGAAAAAAGTTATGAAAAACCAATTGCTATATGTTTTTTTAATATAAGTTAATATAAGCTGTCATTAGTGACATTATCTGATCAACATAATTTATATTGAAGAAAAAGAAATATATTACAATAAGGATCGGTCCCAGTACCGAGCCTTGGGGCATTCCATGTCTAATCGGCCAAAAATCTTATTTCAATTTCTGAGATAGGAATTTATTAGCTTGTGAAAGTTCCTATGATGTCAACAACTATTAATAATTTTGTTTCCTACTAAGGTACTATGGTCTACTTGCAATAACCGAACAAAAATTATATCTTTAATTTGATATAATTCTGACTATCCCGAAGATATAATGTATGAGATGGAATGGAGGAAAACTTTTTTGTTGTTTTAAACTTGAAAGTTATATCCCGACATCTCAGAGAAACCGATGCAATCGTTTATGACGTTTTCAGCAGTGGTAACCATAAAAAAGAGTATAAAAGCAAACTCGGTATTGCCATGGATTTACGTTGAGCAATTTGTTCTATATCACCCTTGATACCACCAAGAATTGGAATTCTTATTGAGAATATGCGAGCTAATTTGTCTCATTGAGTGATGTTTTATTGGTGTTATTATCTGTATAGCTGGAAGCTCTTGATTTTCATTTGTCTGTCAATGTTCTCGAAAATATGATAATTATTGTTATTTCCTTCTACTGTAAGTCCCTTTACAAGGTTTTTCCTTCCAGATCGGCGGTATTTATGCAAATCATCCAAAATATAGCACAAATTAGTCATATTCAGGTTGTTTCATCATGACATACAAATGACGAAGAAAATCTTATAGTAATTATCAATTCACATGAATTCTTGATTACTCTCAAGGAAAATCTCAAGTCAATTTGATATGTTAATGGAGTTTTTATGTTGGATTTAGTAATTCTGAATCCTTTGTGGAAATGCCTAACAAATCAGATATATTGATGGTAAGTTTTGCAAAAATGGCATTGAGAGCCATTGGATAATTCGAAAAACGCAATAGAGGTTACTAGGGCATTAATAGTTTTTATTTTAGTCTTAAATTTGCTGTCTCAGTAGCTAGTTTCCAATATGTCAGTTAATAAAAATATTTGAGGCATCATTTATCAGGTTTCAAAAATTAAATTATCAAAATGGATTGCTTGAGACACACTTTTTCAATCATGATACAAAACAGTTTCCTTTTCATTCAAAGAGAGAATCTGTCATCAACAACTACCGTATTGATTTTTGAATGAGATCGATATCAGCGCCATCTAGCGTTCACTGCCCTTATAGTCACAACTATTGATTTCAGCCAAGTCGATTGAATGTCGAGAAATCTAGTAAACAGAGCATTCAGCTAAAATTACGAACAGTGGTCTAACTAGACAGTTCTTCTGTAAAGGACTGTTTGACTGTTGAGGATGGTCCATTCCGCTGAATTTGAATTATCAATAATTTGCACTCATGAAAACTCTTACAAACTATATAAAACGCTTGAAAATACTTAGGTCTTCTATCGAATGAGAATCGACAAAAAAGTGAAATAAATATTTTGTCATATGATTGTATATATACATCGAGAAAGTTCTTGATCTGTTTCCCCCTCTTGAATATTCCCCCCCTCTTGTTACTTCTAATGTCATTACAATCTATTCGCAATGTAATTGTGTTTATTCAAATGTTTTCTCTTTCAAATGGATTGTTGAAGGAAATATTTTTCTTTCGAAAATTCATGCAAATAATATCTTTATTTAGATTCAGAAAAATCAGGCATAAATATTCCATTTATTTGTGACGAATATGCCTTTTTCATCATAGACTCGGTTCATTCTAGAGTTCTCCAATTAATCCAAACATTGGCTAGACAATACAACTCTCGCCACCAAGTATTTCTACATGTAGGTAGGTACTTCAAAATTCCATGTTTATTCAAATTCTGATAACTTTCCCACCAAACTGAATACAAATCGGCATTAATTATTGTTTCTCTTCCTGATAGGTTTGTACTCATTGGTATTCAAAGCTGCACACGAAATGAATTAGTTTAGTGAATTTGGATACTGGAAAATGGTAGAGGGGTGCATATTAGGGTCCATTTTCAATTTTAATCAGTTTTTAGTTTCAAGAAGATATGAGCCTTGACTTGCTGTTTCGATAGCTCCAATCAATTATCAACTGTGTTGAGAAAGAATTTTCATGTTTTCATGAGAAAAACTCATAGGTTTTTGACATTGAAAGTTAATTTTAGAAGTTAGGTTAACCATTACTTTTATTCTTCACTTCACTTAGATACTCAATTGGAAATTTATATTATATCCATTCATAGGACATTCGCATTCCTCGTCCTTCAAACTCATAATCTTATAATCAAAAATATTAAACTCTGATTACGGCCCTGATTAACGCATCATAGGCGCCCAAGATTAATCTATGACGTCACATGCTAGACTGGTCAAAAATATATTTCCTGTTCAAACACCACTGCGTTCAGTTTGATTTTGAAATTTGCAGGCTTACACTTGAGTTTTAGATGTTTAGAATCAATGATTATGTTTTCCAGAAATGTGGCAAGAAGTAGTAAAAAAGTTGAGACATACTATTTCAATTATTGTGCGTGGAAATAACAACTCTTCTTCACAGATATCGAAATCAAAATCGTGTCTTGGTTTTTATGTAATTCTTCTGTTGCCCTTGGCTGAAAACGAAAATATCATAAAGCACCAAAAAAGCGTTCGACTTTTGGAAGATCATTTCTTCACTATACTTACCACAATATACTGTCCAAAAAAGGGCAATTCGTCTCGTCGGTGATGCCTCGCTTACAGACTCACTTATCTGGAACACTGTAGAAAAGTTGGCGATTTATTCCTATTTTCAACATATTTTCATGGGCGATGCTCTTCTGAAATATCAACAATCGTTCCTACATTAGCAGTCTCTTCAAGATTAATCTGTCGCGTTTAGTCTTCTCACCCCTTCGTGGTCACTTTAGAGACCTGCAGAACGTCCCTTTCCAAAGACTCGTTCATCCAACGAACATCGAGACTTTGGAACTCATTGCCTAGGAAGGTGTTCCCCGAGGCATAACATGTCCAGAAATTTAAGAAGAACACCAACTCCTACCTTATTTCCCTTGGTTCTCACGATGTTCTCTGAACATTACAGGATATCCCTTTTCGTGAGAACCAGAACATGAAAAAATACAATATTGTCTGACACCACGTATTATTATTTTTTCAGAAATGCACCATTATCATCGACTGAGGACATCATTCTCTGTTCCAACGGAAGTTGAGCCAAGTGTTAGTGAAACAAGTGAGTGAAAATTACTATTGTTCGAGAAAGCCTTATTGTGTTTCGTTTCTATCAAATATAAATTATTATTCGTGTGTAATATGTTGCACTAGGACGACCCTGTATATGGTCGCGAAACAAAAAGTGGAACTGATAAGGTACGAACTTTCGAGATCGTACCTGGATATATTTTTCTTGGTAAAAACAGTTAATAATTATTATTATAAAATGCTGCAATACAGGCGTTTCCTGTAACTTTCCGCATTGCTTACAACTATTGAATTGTCGCACGAATACAATTGACTCAATCCTAAATTGCATACTCTTATGTATGTGTTTATGTGTATGGGTGTTTTGCCGGATTTGACTTTTCTCTACAAGTGAACCCATCTTCCATCAAAAAGGGCCCTTTGTGAAGTGGATTTAGCATACAAGGTGTGGTGCCGGTGTCTTCAGATCACGGGTAAGTCGTTCAAGTGCAGCCGAATAATCCCATAGTTTCCACGTGTCACATTGACCATCTATATAATAAGTTTTTGGATAAAGTCTACGTAATTCGAACCACATAAAGGCTATCGGATTGCAAACATTGGTCCTTCGAGCCGGATATTCGGCCCTTGATTGAATTACAAAATTTCCCTCTCTTTATTTTGATTTTTTCTCAAAATTTCATCATCATAATTTTTCTGAGTTCGGTATTCGTGGCTAAAACTAAGAAACCATCTCAAATTTGCTCAATAACTCATATTTTCAAAGAATTTCTCTTAATTTCCAGTGAAAATTCTTTGAAAATTCGTTGAAAAATCTTAAATTTTACACGCAAAGAAACATCAACCGGCTACTTATTTCTGATGTCCGCCATTTAATTATTTGCTGTTGATACCGTTGATGGTGACATCCGTTCAGGAAATTTGGAAGTGGACACTGCGACGATCAGGTGTCAGGTGGGCGTGTCTAATTGGTTCAGTTCATCTTTGGCTCTTGACCCGTCTAATTCGAACAATAAATTCGCTTGTTTACTTCTCCGTTCAATTATATCGCTCTGTTTTCAACTGATTTTCGGTGCTCGGCGCTCGGAATATTTTGTTTAAATTTCTCGCTATTGATTAAAATATAATGACGGATAAATTGAAAAAAATATCAAACGTAATTCGAACCACATAAAGGCTATCGGATTGCAAACATTGGTCCTTCGAGCCGGATTTGAACCAGCGACCTATGGATCAAACGTATCGGACAACATGCATCAATGAAATAAGTATGATTCGTAAGTTGGCAGACCAAGCTAAACTTGATAAATCTGTTAGAACCATGTTCAAGGTACGCTGCGCTGATTTGGACGATGTACGCGATGAATTTGTGAAACACCATAACGCCGTTGTCGCGACGCTGTTGTCCACTGTCGATGGCGACGTTACTCATGAAGATGATGTACGCGAAGGGTTTCTCGCAAACTTTTATTATATTAAAAGCATTTATTCAGATATTTTCGATTCTCACGATGTGACTGTATCCCCGGGTCTGAATTCTACTCTTAATCCCGCAGGGAATAACCAGCCACATATTAACCTACCGAAAATTGAATTACCTAAATTTGGTGGCGATTACAAAGCATTTCCGTCATATTTGGAGTTATTTAACGCTCTCGTTCACACTAATTCTGCGCTAACTGACATTGAAAAATTCAATTACCTAGTTTCATCGCTACAGGGTGCTCCTTTATCGCTTGTCCGCACATTACCTTTAATTTCCAGTAATTATGAAATTGCATATCAGACTCTTGAGAAACGATACGCACACAAAAGACTACGTGCTCAAGCTCATTGGCTTGAGCTCGATCAATCTGTCAAAGTTAACACTGATAATACCGCCGCACTTCGCAAATTATTAGACACTTTTTCAGAAAACTTGGCAGCCCTAAAACAAATGAAATTTCCAACTGATAAGTGGGACTTTGTACTGGTCATGATGCTGTTGAAACGGCTTGATCAAAATATTGTAACTCGATTTGAGATGGATCATAGTTCATCGGATATCCCAACTTACGAGCAACTTGTTGATTTTCTGAGCAAGCATTGTGCCGCACTTGAAACACTTAATTTTTCGCAATCTTCATTCCAGACAAAACGCACTAACTCAATGATTAAAGCTTCCACTTCAACGCCTCCACAAAATCGAACTTCAACGTTTTTTATAAATAAATCTCCCTCCAACACTTGTGTTCTTTGCAAAGAAAATCATTCATTGTACACATGTGAGGTATTCGCTGCTAAATCTGAGTCAGAACGCTACTCTTTTTGCAGATCTGCTCATCTCTGTTTTAATTGTTTGAGCAATGCTCATGATATCCGATCATGCAAATCAAAGTATACCTGTAAAAAATGCCACTCAAAATATCACCATACTTTATTACATGTCGATAGACCGAATTATACCTCACGCTCAGATTCTACTAATACTTCCAGAACAAACCTCAATAACCAAAATCAAAATGTTAATCGATCAAATCAAGAAAAACATTTTTCTACTCCCAATCCTATCTCGAGCAGTGATAGTGCTACTTGTTTGGCTGGAACGGAGATGAATTTGAGTACTAACGTGCTATTAGCCACTGCATGGATTGATGTTTTGAATAACAGAGGGATGTATCAACCACTACGCTGTATAATTGATAGTGGAAGTATGACCTCATTTATTACCACACGAGCAGTTCATAAATTGAGTTTGCCTCACTCTCAGATAGCTATTGATATTAAAGGCATAGGTTCAATGCAATCTCACTTAACGAATGGCCAAGTTACCCTTGCCCTCAAACCCATCGGAAAAGACTCCCCGCTCTTGTATACTGATGCTATAATATTGAATAAAATTTGTGATAATTTACCTGCCTCAAAACTCCCTTCCAAAAATTGGTCGCATCTCTCAAATCTGCAACTTGCTGACCGTAAATTTGACGTCCCTGGTGCTGTGGACGTACTGTTAGGCGCTGACATTTTCCCAAGAATTTTACGGAATAATAAAATCTCTGAGGATTCCAATACACCAGAAGCGATCAACACGGTGTTTGGTTACATCGTAATGGGACGAGTGAAAAATTATACACCATCGATGTTTACATTTTTTTCTCACGCCTCAGAGCCAAGAGATGTAGAAGGAACTCTGAAAAAATTTTGGGAGGTGGAGGAAGTACCGACAGTAAAGTCTATTTCACCTGAAGAATGTTTATGTGAAGAACATTTTTCTTCAACTCATTTCCGAGATTCTACTGGTCGCTATACAGTTTTTTTACCTTTTCGGGTGCCTAATCCATCATTTCCAAAAATTCGGGATTTAGCAGTAATAAGATTCCTTTCTTTAGAACGCCGCCTCTTGAAACAACCTTCTATCTATACGCAATATAAAGAATTCATGCAAGAATATTTAGAATTAAATCACATGTCCTTGGTACCTGAAAAGTCTTCTTCTGACCAGCTTTACTATATTCCCCACCACTGCGTTCAGAAGCCAGACAGTAGTACCACAAAATTGAGAGTGGTATTCAACGGGTCTGCGAAACTTCCTAACCAACGCTCGCTAAATGAACATCTTCTCACCGGCCCCAAATTACAGCAAGATATTGTTACAATTCTTATTAATTTTCGCTGTTATAATTATGCAATTTGTGCAGACGTCAAACAAATGTATCGCATGATACTTGTAGATGCCTCACATCGAGATTATCAAAGAATAGTATGGAGATTTTCACCTCAAGATCCAATACAGGATTATGTGTTGAATACTGTTGTTTATGGTCTTACCGCTTCTCCATATTTAGCTCTTAGAACTCTCTTACAGTTGGCTAATGATGAGGAAGAACGATTTCCTGTCGCAGCTGAAATTATCCGACGATCTTCTTATGTTGATGATTTTGTATTTGGAGCATCGACCCTTGAAGAAGCCCACAATTCAATTTTGGAATTGAATGGATTGATGAAACATGGTGGTTTCGAACTTAGGAAATGGTCTACCAATGAACCTTCTTTATTGATGGATCTCCCTCCTTCGCATTTATCAACTAATCCCTTGTCATTTGATCCTGATACAGCGTTGAAAGTCTTAGGGCTACACTGGAACCCCATTATGGATTGTTTCGCGTTTTCAGTGAAACCAACTGAAAATCGATCATGCACAAAACGACTGATGTTATCCGAGTTAGCTCGAATTTATGATCCTTTGGGATTCCTGGCCCCAGTAACTTTTTTCACTAAATACTTAATTCAAAGACTGTGGGTTTCCAATATTGATTGGGATGAGTTACCAAGTGATGAAATCAGTCGTGTTTGGAATCAATATAAAAATGAGTTGCCATTATTATCTAGTTTAAAATTGAAACGACCGCTAGTTTCATCTCATATTTCCGAACTTCACGGATATTGCGACTCCAGTGAGAAGGGATATGCTTGTGTCATTTATTTAAGAACTTTGGACTTGAATTCCATTATTTCAACTCGTTTCGTTTGTGGAAAATCGAAAGTAGCTCCTTTGAAAAAAATCACTATACCACGACTCGAGTTATGCGCCGCAGTTATGCTTTCCAAATTACTTTCTTTCGTTAAGAATATATTCCATAAACATATGAATATCACAACAGTTTGCGCATGGTCTGATTCTCAAATCGTTTTGCACTGGATAAAAAGGTCTCCGCATGAGTCAACAACTTTTGTTGCAAATAGGGTGACCTATATTCAAGAAAAAATTCCCCCTGATAATTGGTTTTTCGTAAACTCAAAAAATAATCCTGCAGATGTTGCATCGCGAGGTCTTTTTCCCTCTGAATTAGTTAATGATATGATGTGGTTTCAAGGACCAGATCTATTACGCAATTTGTTAACTCCTTGGTTGGAATATCCTGCTTCATCTTTTCATTGCAACCCTCCTCCTGATGAGGATCGCAAAATCACGCTTTTCACACAGTCAGATGAAAATAATTTCATAGATGAGTTACTCAATACGTTTTCATCATTCACAACTTTGCAACGAATTATCGCCTTCTCCTTGCGCTTTATCTTTAATTGTTTGAATCCTTCAAGACGTAGAGAAGGTACCCTTCAAAACTCTGAACTATTTGATGCCCTTATTATTTTAGTCCAACGTACCCAACGTATACATTTTGCAGACGAACTCCAAAATAAATCATTTTCAAAGCCTCTCCGAAAATTACAGGTTTTCATCGATGAAAAATATCAAATACTTCGAGTCGGTGGTCGACTAAAAAATTCTTCTTTACCGCACGAGGCAAAATTTCCAATTTTATTACCTCGAAATAGTCGGTTGACTAGACTGTTAATTGAGTTCTTTCACAAGAAACACCTCCATGCTGGATTTCGTTCTACCCAATTCCTGATATCACAACAGTTTTGGATTTTGTCCCCCAAAAGAGCAATCAATTCAGTCCTCACTAAATGTGTACGCTGTTGGAAGACAAAACCCACTCCGTTTCAACCTCCTATGGGAGACCTACCCCCGTCACGAATATCTCAAGTGAAGCCCTTTAGTCATGTAGGGGTGGACTATGGTGGTCCCTTCCTTTTAACCATGACTCGTCATCGAGGTGTTAAAACCTGTAAGGGATACTTGTGTGTTTTTGTGTGTTTCGCTACTAAAGCGCTCCACCTGGAACTTGCGAGTGATTTAACAACCGAAACGTTTTTAAGTGCATTACAAAGATTTGTTGCTAGGCGCGGGAGGGTATCGCACATTTACAGCGATAACGCTACAAATTTTCAAGGAACCCGTCGTGAACTAGCTTATTTAATGAAAACCGTCGCTGCGCATGAAAATATAACTTTTTCTTTCATCCCAGCTGCCTCACCTCATTGGGGTGGTTTGTGGGAAAGTGGAGTAAAATCTGTGAAAGGTCATATATCGCGCGTTATTGGTCAACAGTTGTTAACATACGAAGAATTCAACACTGTTCTGATTCTTATTGAAGCGACCTTAAATTCTCGCCCTCTCGGCCCTTTAACTCATGATGTAGAGGATATTCATGCATTAACACCGAACCATTTTTTAACTTTGGAACCTGTTTCCGCATTACCGGTACCTGACTTTACCCCCTTGAAAATGAATAATCTGTCTCGTTGGCAGATGATCCAAAGGCTCCACCAGGATTTTTGGAAGCGCTGGCATGTAGAATATCTCCATACACTTCAGCAGAGGAGTAAATGGCTCAAGCCTGACACTCGTTCTCCTGAAGTGGGAACTATGGTCCTAATCAAAACAGAGAATATTCCTCCATGTAAGTGGGTTTTAGGACGTATCATCGCACTTCATCCAGGTCGTGACGCAATTGCCAGAGTTGCCACTGTAAAAACAAATACTGGCACCCTGACTCGCTCACTCGTCAAGCTATGTCCTTTTCCAAATCCTGATGATCAAGATAATTAAAGATTCGTGAGTCCTCATTAGGTTAAATATAGATTTAAGTTTATACTATAGTATTTAAAATAAAACACGATTGTCGAACTCAGTATTTGCAATTGAAGTAATTTTTCTATAATAAAATATCCTGCATTTGCCCTTGTATTTAATAAAAAATGCTTTAAATGCATTTTTGCCGGGCCAGAATGTTCGAGAAAGCCTTATTGTGTTTCGTTTCTATCAAATATAAATTATTATTCGTGTGTAATATGTTGCACTAGGACGACCCTGTATATGGTCGCGAAACAAAAAGTGGAACTGATAAGGTACGAACTTTCGAGATCGTACCTGGATATATTTTTCTTGGTAAAAACAGTTAATAATTATTATTATAAAATGCTGCAATACAGGCGTTTCCTGTAACTTTCCGCATTGCTTACAACTATTGAATTGTCGCACGAATACAATTGACTCAATCCTAAATTGCATACTCTTATGTATGTGTTTATGTGTATGGGTGTTTTGCCGGATTTGACTTTTCTCTACAAGTGAACCCATCTTCCATCAAAAAGGGCCCTTTGTGAAGTGGATTTAGCATACAAGGTGTGGTGCCGGTGTCTTCAGATCACGGGTAAGTCGTTCAAGTGCAGCCGAATAATCCCATAGTTTCCACGTGTCACATTGACCATCTATATAATAAGTTTTTGGATAAAGTCTACGTAATTCGAACCACATAAAGGCTATCGGATTGCAAACAACTATGTATTTCTTCATGTATTCCCTTTCTATTCTATACAACGAACTTTTATCAATACCTCCTTCTCTTCGGTTTGATTTCATCATCTCGTAAATCAATCACATGATTCAATTTCGGGGCATTTGTTAACATTCTGTTCAAGCTACAAACAATCAACTTCTCACATCCAAGTTTCTTGTGAAATCACGAAGCGAAACAAACTTTCGAATTAGACTTACCACAATATAGCTGTGCCATTTGTCATTTCCGACCAAACACAATGGCCACCGGAGTAAGCTGAAAATGTGTTTTCAGGTCCATGGGGACAAACTTATATAGGCCAAAATGGGGAAAGTTTTTGTTTCGTCAATGGTCCAGAACTACGAAAAGAGCTTTTTGTATCGTTGTACTATAACGACCAACGAATGATTCAGGATATAAGTTACCGCCTGTCTTAAGAAAATGTCCTACTGTGTACTGTCACAAATAAATAATCCAAAGCAACCATAAAACATCGGATACATAAACTAAACTTCCTCAAACTGGTAGAGTTCAACCAAGAAAGGGCCAACTCAATCCAAGTCCAGATCAAATGCAAGACAAATAATGAAAATCAGCCTCATTTAGCTTTGATCATTGCAGTAATCAATTTTGTCATATTATCTGCTCATACTGTAGATATGAATAGATAATAATATATCAATTGATCCGGAATATATGGCAACATAACAACTATGGGAAGCATAGATATGGGAAGTGACAAATTTCACACAAGTAAATGTAACGAGTGCAGGAAATGAACTTTAGAACTTTGTACACTATATTCTTCTTCACTATGTTTTGTACACTAGATTCTTCTTCATATTTAAAACCACAAGCCTACAGGAATGTCAAGAATATGAAAGTTATTTCAAATTATCATTTCACCCGTTGGCGCCAGTAGATAATCACGCAACCAGGAATACAGCAGTGCGTATTGACATTTAAAAAGTGGAATACAAGCAAGTTGTGAATGATGTCACTCATTGTAATCATCAACATCATGAGAATTGGAATAGAAATAGTTCCAGACTAATCAAAGTGAAGTTGAGGTCATGTCTCACTGACACATTGGAATTATTCACGAATTATCCTTAAAATACAAAGAGAGGCTGATAATCCAATATAGTATATTACAAAACAAATGTGGAAAGTGACATATTTCACACGAGTAGTCGTTTAGCACGAGCCGCGTAGCGGTGAGTGCGGAAATGTAACGAGTGAAGGAAATGCACTTTCCAACGAGTTTTGTACACTATTTTTCCTACGACTCCGAATACTTTCATTTCGCGGGAGCTCTTGTCAAAAATTTAACTTGAGCGGTCTCTATAATTTCAGGTGGTTTTGATTTGATATCAAGTACTGTTTATTTCCATATTCCAGATGATATTTGAATACTTCTCTGACAATTCCTCATTATGTGAATTACTGATTGATTGAGTTAGTTTAGTTTGGACAAATTTTATTGATATTGACACCAGCGTACATAAACAACATTGACACCATACTCCTGCTAGCGCCAGTAATCACGCAACCAGGAATACAGAACCATAGAAGTACGTAGTGCGCAAGCGCGTACGAGTTACTCGAGTTAGTGCGTCCTTGACTCCTTGCAAACATCTGTGATACCAAAGAATCTTCTCGTTGGTGATACTGTGATATCAAACTGATGCAAGCAGCAAGCCGCTCATAAAACTGTAGCCGTACTCTTTTGAATGATCTAACCCTCTGTCATCAACATCGAAATAGTTTCAGCAAAGAGTATAGGTTCCAGTTGTAAAGTGAATTCAGAGGTTATGTATCAGACACATTGAAATTAATAGATAAAGAGTTCTCGGTATAATTCAAAACGAGACAGAAATTTCAATAAATAATATGAATTTCATTTGAGAACGCTTATATTGACAGTGAGTACCTTCACAATATACCTAATTATTTCTATCAATTCGGGCAACCGTTCTGATATTTTTCATATCAACACTAGTGCTTTTTTTCTTTCAAATAAACAATACCATGGTGATATGAGCTACTTTCTGAATAACAAAACAGTGTGATTATTGACGTTTTCATACGTGGTCGTAGGAAAAAAATATGAATGTGATGTAACATAATAATAACTAAATATATAACTATAATTATTTCTATCCATACATGCGAGCGTTAGGATTTTTCATTAGAACACGTGTACTTATTGACGTGGTCGTAGGAAAAATTGATATCCTACATATCAACATTCAAGCTCAGATGATGAAGTATACTGACGTTCATCTGATCTTGATGCTATAAAGTGTGGTGGATGTTGAGTTCTGGTAGAGTCACCACGGGATGATCATACCCTCGAGGGGATCAGAATCGCTCCTTCTGATGGAAATCGAGATTATATTGTCGCCTAACTCGAAGAATCTCATAAACTGCAGCGATGGCTGAAAATTTTGGTTCATAAAAAGCAACGGAATTTTAATTTTATGATTCTGTGTGCGACTAAATGAGAATAGTGCATTGGGGAGCTGCAGCAACGCCATGATATATCCCAACTTCATTTTGTAGAATCATAAAGTGACAAATTATGCAGGGTATTTTATTTGAAATAAAATAAAAGTTACACAGCCATGCGAGGGTTCAAAGAAAATATTCATAATCATCTTTGTGCTTCAAACTGATGGAAGAATCTCATCTCATATAATATACAACCACAGGTTTATTAGGGACATATCCAAAGTTCAAAATACCAAATAGAGATTGCCTTCTCAATACCATTTCCTTAATGAAGAGAACATATGTGTATAAATATATAAGTTACTCGCTTCCTATCAAGGAAGGACCACGAAATATTTGCATAACCATACGAGGTAGCCTCAGAACTGGGCCCCAAGGTTAATCTAGGAAAATGTCATGTTTTATTACTCGATTTAGTTTTTAAAGGTTTTCAGTCAGATTACGTTTCTACAAATTACAATATGTCTACGTTATTCGCGTTTCAATCCGATCATTGTATAGTTCTGCATTCATCTGGACTCTGATATCATAATTGAAAAGTCGAAGTATGACCAAATGTTCGTTCTATATAGACAAATGCGCAATTCTGGAATCGGTTTGGCTGGATCTTTTTGCGGACGGGGAAAAGTTTTATTTCTCCCTGTAGTCCTGCCACATGGCACGACGCAACGCATGCTCATAGACTTCGAAGAGATTTGATAATGCGGAATCTCCATCCCCACATAGTTTCGAAACAATCTGTTTGTGTGAACGTAGTCAGAACTAATACTTGGCACGCCAATATTCATCCTATGGTATATTTTATAATGAACTTCGAATTAGTGATGTCCTAGAAAAATCGAACAGTGTCGGTGGATCAAGGATCATACATAATTTGCTGTGGTAACTCGCGAGAGTTTGAAATGTTGGTGCTACCAGTGTTTGTCGGAGTTTGTTTGATTTATTGTTTTGATGCATATGACTTCGAAAGAGGGAGAACAGGAGGTGATAATTTCAATTTTTCATCTATATAAAAAACCAAGCGATGATTTAGTTTCTTGAAAAATAAATATAATCTCGTATTGTACGTAAAAGCCATTTAAAATTTCTCTTATTTTGTTTATACCATCATCTGCTTGAAATAGTCTATGGTGTATTGGTCAAGAAACATTTGCCTCAATGTTTTCCTATCGTTAACTAATAACTGGTAAATTCCATTCCAATATGTACAAGAAGAATACATTCTCGATAATTCCGATGAACTCATTAAAAAGAGAGTCATTGACAATTTCCAGAAGAAGTATTCACCAATATGTGTTTAGTTTGATCGTTGCATGGATTTTTGGAATTCTCATCAAAAGTTATTGGTTCATGAAGTCTATAGAAAATAATTCGATTAAAACCATTCCAGAGAGTTTTCAGTAACTACTTCGTATAGGAAATACCCTAAATAGTTGATTGAATTTTTTATTTCTTATCTGATCACAATTGACCATCAATTGAAATAATTGAGAAGTTAGTTAGTAGGTACTAACATTCCGAGATGTTATTTATTTTATCATTTGTTACATTGTAGTAGAAGTTCTGATATATCACAGTTCGTTTTCGAGTATTTTTTATCTCAACTGAACGAAAATAAAACATATAATATCGCGCAAGGTAGTGAGGAAATATTGGGATGAAATATGGGCATTGGAAGTTTGGAATTTGTGCTCTCATTCCTTTATACAAATCAATTCAGGTCGACATACAGGATTCTTTAAAATATTGGATGAAATATTGGATTCCGAGAAAAATAGAGCATCATGAAATCCGAAATTCCATCTGGAAAAAATATTTCGAATACAACCTTTCATAAACCTTAACATTGTCCTATTCGTTTCGAATGTCTTTGTCATTGTAACGAAAATCATTAGGGCAATGCTTTCACCCCATAAGTTGATTACCTTCCTCATTGTGTGTGGAATAAGAAAATACAGTAAACGGAGTAGCAGAGAATAATTAGATATTGTCACTATAAATGAAGATGAATATGCAATATTCTTCGAGTTCATTCCTGCACTCAATTAATTTGATAAATGACGATAGGAGCCCCTGGTGAATAGGAAAGCATAATAATGTCATAAAAATGTACAGAGTGTTGAAAATTGTCATTCGCAATACTATACGGTTCATATCTTGCAGTTGCTTTACTAATGACATTTTTGGTTATTTGCTACAAGATAATATAATAAGTAATACAGTATTTGATTCATCACTGTCATTTATCATATTCATCAAATGGACATGTATTACAGTTGCAACAAATGATGTATCTAAATTGATGCGTAAATGTACCCTCAACCACAAACTCTTGCTACCTTCATCAATCCCTATAATACGATTATGCTGTTACATCTGACACGAAATCGAATCAGTGATTCATTTCCACATCTCGATTGGCTATTTAAACTTCTATGTAGATCAGATAAAAATATACTAAGCG
This sequence comes from Chrysomela aeneicollis, assembly GCA_029955515.1. Classification (NCBI taxonomy): domain Eukaryota; kingdom Metazoa; phylum Arthropoda; class Insecta; order Coleoptera; family Chrysomelidae; genus Chrysomela; species Chrysomela aeneicollis. The sequence goes on from JARUHQ010000001.1 coordinate 32,874,297, forward strand.
ACCTTAATCATTAAAGCAAAAATAAAAGCAAGGTTTTTGAAAAAATTCCAGAAATATGGCTGTAGAAAAATTCAGTGATACCTAGGTAGAGCGTAGGAGTTGTGTTCAGTTCCTAATAAATAATTCAAACTTTAAATCATCGAATAGAATTGGGGATGAGATATTGATCAGCCACCAGGAAATGTGGTGTGAGTGTGACAAATCATATATTATTTCTCCTGGTCAAAGACTTTGATTCAAGCCTTACAATTCTATATTTTCTGGTCCTTCGAGTTCACTTGCTCAAAAATTTCCCAAAAGTCGACTCTAATCTATCATTCCATCCACCTTTCGTTATTTTGAAACAACAATTCGCGAATATCGTATATAGAGGACTATAAAAATTATGTATAACGAATGACACTGACAGGAAATGGTTCAGAAGAATTTTTTTGTCATATTCCCATTTCCCATGGATTAATAATTGATAGCGTTAGCGCATTGATCTAACTAAAACCATATCAAATTTTGAGTTCAGTGTATCAAATACGAATCGATGTGACATTTGATAAGTTGATTGGCATCCATGCAACCAATTATTCACTTTGAAGTGACATTGTTTTGTGATGAGAGAAATTGAGGTATGGTGACAAGTCAAAAGTTCGCCAAGAATTTGACCTACCTGGAATTCCTTCCAACTTTTGGCTTCTCAGCAAGTTATTGGATTGCAACCATCTCCTCTTCACTTGATAGTGGACTGTATTTTTTGTAACGTGCCTCGATTATTCTGAATGTCGAGGAAAATATACTTCTCTAATTTTAACCGACAAAACTGCGTGTCTGCGCGTATTGAGATAGCGTTCTGTCTTCTTCTCGGCGAAAATGTTAGGTTGGATCCCCTTTTTCACGATAGGTCCAAAAACATAGACTTATACGAGGGAGCTTCGATATCTTATCATGATGAGAACTTCGAATTCATGAGTACTCTCAGTGCTTATTCAATTAAAAATTAATGGACAATAAACCTAAATAAACTTAAACTCATATATTTGACGCAGTGTGTATGTAAATACAACACCCAACGTAGGGCGTTAACAGACATATTTTAAGTTAACGTAGTGTTGATAATTTACAGAATAGATAATATTAGATTTCTCTATTTCAGAGTCAAGTTGTGATATAGTAATAAGTAGTGATAGAAATAAGAATGGAACCATAATGAGTCCATCTTACCCGTCAGCTTATCCTCCGAAAACAACGTGCAGATACGAATTCCAAGGAAGAGGAAAAGAGAGAGTCCAAATTAGCTTCCAGGAATTCAATCTGTATCAAGCTGTCGCTACTGTGAATAAGTAAGTTTGAAAAAATAATTTGAATAGCATAATATCGAGTTCATGCAGGAGATCTCTTCACCTGGAATTCCTTCAATATGTTGTACCAGAGATCCTTGACATAATCTCCTGCCATGAAGTCAATATATTTTCAACCCAACCGGCCTAAAAAAATCCTCACAATACCCATGCTGTTTTTATTGTGCTGAATAGTGATATTTATCTTAGGTGGCATCTGAAATATTATCATTCAAAATAGTAACTGTTACTACACCTGGACTTCTTTTGAATATCATATCAAAAGTATATGAACTCAGATTACCATATTTAGGAAATGACAAAGAATCAAAACGGATACGTTTTATGATCTGGAGGCTTTCATCAAAAATCTTGAGTTTTGGGAACAAATCCTGATCAACTTAAACACTTCACTTTTCTTACAGAAATTATATCTCATTTCGGTGCAAACATAATCACTTCAAGAATATAAAGGAAGGTCACCAATTCGGTAAACGTAGATATTTTTTTTTTGAAATCAAGAGGAAAGGAAAAATATACAAAAATAAAAAAAATATTACAAAATAATGGAAGTCAATGAATTAGAAATTGCTGAGAAGTTCTGGTAAAGAAATATTCAAGCACAACACTTTGAGGAGGAGATAAGTTTGCATAGAAAAGAGAAATAAATAATCAAAATAACATTGGTCATCGCCATTTATAGATGAATTCAGTTTGCAGATGAAGATGAAATAACGGTGAAAATGTTGATACAGCATCATCAAGAATTGAGACATGCTGGTCGAAAAACTGTCATAAATAATTTTAGGATGAGTTCCTGGACAATCAATCAATATGTAACAATTCGCAAGGCTTCAAACCTTTCGAGTCGAAACTGTTTTTAAACTTGGTAATTTTTTTATGGGTACCTACGTTGCTAACATGAAAATTCATCTATAATCTTTCATCATCGTCCATATACTAGGACGTAACAAAATGAAGTTTATATAAAACTGCGCGAACTCAAAGAATGCACATTTCGAAGATTTCAACGACATCCCACTAGTGGTTTGATTTGTGAATTCACCATTTATGGAAATAATTATTGAACAAATATTGGCAACCTTTGCTTCTCTTTCGCAAATTCACATCGCGTTCAATTTTCCAGTTGCGACAACGCTGATACCGTGAAGGTTTTCGTCCACATCGAGGGTCGCATGGAGAAAATCGACAGTTTTTGTGGCAGCGCCCTTCCGAAGCCTGTCATGTCAAACGGGCCCAGAATGAAGCTCGAGTTCGTCAGCCTTCTCTCGACGAGGTTCTCGAGAGGTTTCAGAGCCACTTACACCTTCACGGAAGGTGAGTGCTTCATCAACTACGATGGACTTTTCTGGAAGGGGTTTTTGATGATTTTACACAGTGTGCCCAAAATGAGAATGAACAGCATGAGATTCTCGGTGACCTTAAGAGTTCCAAGAGTAGGTCGAATTGGCAAAAAGTTGCACACGTAAGAGGTCAATAAATAGATGTTGATAAACCCCAAAAATGTTGTTTACTCCAGGAGATATTCGAGAAAAAAAAAGTTTGCAGTTTGGTTTTTATTTTTCCTGAAGTTATCTGAAGAGTCACTTTCCATAGGCTTATTATTCTTATTACTCTTGGGGTAATAAGTCTCATTGCCACTTGTTTAGTTCTACAATATAGCGTTACAAAAAATCTCTGTACTACGTTTCGTTTCGAAGGGACAATCATCAACTTTGTTTTTTTATATGGCACGAAGAAACAGTACATCCTGTATGAGATTGCATTATTTTGCGAATGCAACCACGTATGGCACAATTCGTTTACGGGGCGTTGAAGTTCACATAAATTTTTTGATATGATTTCAAATCGATTTGATATTCAGTGAACATTTTCCTATTGGCACTATGAATAAAAAAAGACGTTTATATATAAAATATCAATTAAATTACATTGAACTAAAATTATGAATAGATGAAATCAAGATATAGTATCATTATATAAGGTTATTTTCTTCCATATTCAACATATTAGAGGCTCCTAATATCAATGCAATAAATAAGTATATAATAGTGAGAGATACAAACTAAGAAACTAAATAAAACAAAAACAATGACCGATTGTTATTTCTGATTTGTAAAGTATTCTTGCATGACATTTTAAATGAATTTATAGGTTGGTTGAATAAGTCGGTTTCTCTTCTGAGCTTATTAGATTTTTAACACATTGCATACAGAGGCGATTTGGCAAAGATATTTGTTCTTGGGATGGGAAGGTAAAAAAAGTTAGCATTTCTGCTATTAACTCGAGGTATGTGGAGATTTAACTGAGACAGTAGTTCAGAACAATATACTTGGTGGTTCAAGAGTTTGTAAACAAATACACATGAGTGGTATATTCTTCGGTCATCAAGTGATAGAAGGTTGAAACGGTTTAGTAAGGTGCTGTTGCTGGTAACTACCCTGCTCGGGATATAGTCCATCTAGTCCATCAAGTACTTCATGATGCGTCGCTGTATGGATTCAAGTTGATGCAATTGGAATATGGAATAGAGGCGATAGCTACATTGAATGTTATTCTTTTGAGCCATCTGGTATGAAATACTTTTTATTCGGACGCCAATGGTAAATTATAGCTAATAAGAAAACAGCCTCATTTATCTCAGATCTTGGAATGATGGAGATGATGATGTTATAAAATATAACAATAATGTTTGATATGTATGTTACATCAATGCATTATTCGGTCTTATCACCAGAGATACATTAGCATCCAATGACGAAAAAGTTGTGCAAGAATCTTCAGTTTATTTATAGACACCAAATCTCAACCACTTCTACATTACTGAGGTCTTTGACAAAATCAATTGCATCCCTAATGGAGTTACTGTCGGACTAGATGGATTTTCTAATATAATTCTGAGAGAATCACTCTCCTCGACTCTGTTCACGATCTTCAATCGTTCTCTGAAAACTGGTTCGTTTCCAGATTTATATATGTATGAGAAATTATCTATCATCAATTTTTAACTTGAGAATTTGTCCAAATCGTTCAGTTCTTGTTGTTTGCAGAATCCCGTCTAAAATATACAAGAATTTTCTGGTCTCCTTCCTACTCATGCCGCAAATAATGTATTGAAAAAATTCCAGAGCAAATTAACGAAATGTTTTACTTGTAATCTGCATATAAGCTCATAAAACAGAAAATGGATCGATTGACTCAAAGGAGATATCAGGTTGAATGTACCAAATAGAACCCATTGACATTCTTATTTGTTCTCTTTCACTATCTTCAGTACCAATTATGATATAGGAATTCATCTTTGGATGGATCTCTAGATGTCATCAAAAAATTCAATGATTCAATCTCAATGTCATAATTGAAAAACATTATAATCAATTTTAATTATTACTGTATATCACCTCTCACCTCTCGGATGTCTAATCTAGGATTCATATTCTCTCAACATTGCGAAAAAAAATTCGAATGACTGCTTTAAACCAACAAGAATAATGTGTGGAGTGTCTTGTATAACTGATATAATTATAGTAGCATTCCTAGGTTGACGTTGAAAGAGCTATCCCAAAGCTTCTCACAAATTGCAGGTAAAAATGTAGGTACGTCTGAACTTCAAACGAGACGCTTTTGTGTTGGTACATTATAAAGGAGGAATATTCCCGGCATTTCAAAGGAACGATAAAGGAATCGGGAATTTCAATATTTTACAAAAAGCCTTCGATTAATCAGGTCACGTCAATTTTCTTAATGGGATCTTGTTGAGAAAATTGGTCTCTATTTATCTGGAGCAAATCTCACACCATTATTTTGGTTTTCATGATGTTCGACCCCATTTTGATATACTTTCACGATGCAGAAACTGAAAATTTCATGAATTTCACTTTACTATAGCCATTCAAACTATCTCCAATATAAATCTAGCTAGACTTAATTTTTTTTCAGATTTCGGAATAACAACTGGAACTCAATTACAGACATACCCTTGTGCCTTCGTTTTCAATAGTAATGAATCGAAAAGTGGATTTTTTCATAGTCCAAATTACCCTGGTTCCTATCCCAGAGACACTGAATGTCACTACTTCTTCTATGGAAATATATCTGAAAAAGTGCATCTGCAATTCCAAAACTTTGATATCGAAGGAGTCATGCCGTAAGTATACTACAACCGAGACTACAACTTACATTTATATTGTTATGTAAGAATTGTTTGTTGTAAAGTTCTTTCAATCAAGTTGAACTAAAAATTATTCAATAAGTTATATATATATATATATCAGCTCTACAGGCCTAGTGGCCCCTGGCTAAGAGTTATTTCACTCTTCTCCTCCATTTCTTTCTGTCTTTTGCCTCTTCTCTCCAGTCCCTGACTCTCACTTTTTCTAGATCTATTTTCACTTCCTCCATTTTTTTCTAGGACGACCTCTTCTTCTTGTACCTCCTCCTTCCATCAACACTCTTTTGATCCATCTTTCTTCAGACGTTCTCGCTATATGTCCCAACCACCTGACTCTTTGCATCCTCACTACCTGTGTGATGTTCGGATGATTAAATAATTCTTCAATTTCTTTATTCGTTCTTCTCCTGGATTCTCCTTCCTCTTTGATATCTCCATAAATTCTCCTATAACTTAATTTTGGCAGCCCTTGAGACGTTCTTTGATTTCATTATTATCTCATACATTCCTGCGGCCTTGCTTCCTTTTGCTAATCTTTTTTCAATTTCTCTCTCTTCTTCCTAACGTCACTCCCAGATAATCTATTTGGTCTACCTTCTCTATTGTGTGCGTATCATCTGCACTGTTGATGACAATATTAGCCTCACCTCTTCTTCCATCTTTCATTACCATGTACTTTGTCTTCGCCTCGTTGATTTTCAATCCATACTGACATGCTTTTTCTTCTTATAATCGGAATGTTCGCTCTATTTCTTTCTTGGATCGTGCCATCAAAACTATGTCATCGGCGTTTGGTGCCACATATCAACCCTTCCGTCCTTATGCCACTTTCTCTCAGAATTACTTCTTGGACCAGGTTGAACAGAATGGTGGATAATGGATCCCCTTGCCGCAGTCCATCCATCACAGTGAATTCCTCTGACGATTTGCCCTCTAGTGTTACCTTATTTTCTGTTTTTTCAACGGCATTTCTACCAACCTCCTCAGCTTTGCTGGTATACCTAATTTTCTCAAAGCCCTCAATAAGTTATATTTATTTTATATTCGTTGTTATCTAGTATGAAGCTCATAGGAAAATTGTTGTTCCAAACAAGTGCGCAAAAACTTCGCTTCGCCTCGTTCGCCTAGCTATCTTTGCGTGCGGAAAAGTAACACTTTGTGCACCTGTTGGGAAAATACCTATTTCAGGTGTGAAGCCTCATCAGCCAGTGACTACGTCGAATTCTCAAACTACATGACACGCGACAGAAAGCATCCGAGATACTGCGGCCAGATGAAAAAATTCGACATCGAATCCGATCGAAAATTCTTCCGAGTAACCTTCAGATCCAATGACAGACTTGACGGAATCGGATTCAACGCCACCTACCATTTCATAGACGAAATCGAGACGTTCACCCTGAAGACTAATAGTGTCTCGACGTCATCTCAACGTGTGATAGGTATGGTTTTATTGAGATACTTCCAAATTGTAATGTCTCCTGTCCCGTCCACAGCTTTGTGGATGATGGTACCCTTCCTACCGCCTTCTCCTCTCGAGATCCTATATCATTCTTGTTTCATCCAATACATCTCCAATTCCTTGATAGAATTATTACATGAGAAGCAGTCATTTGGGCACACAGCATTGTTCAAATAACTCTTTCATTACGTTTTCCAAAATGTTGCAACAACTTGGTGATTGTTCAAGGGTATCTTTGTTATTCGTAAACAAAAGTAATCTTGTTGAAATGAAAAAATCACACGCTCGTATGTATGGCTAGAAATAATTAGGTATATTAGTCCTTACTTTTCCCACTTTTTACATTTGAGATAATGCACCCACTTATATATTTCTCGCTTGATGTCAATAAGCACTGCTGTATGCCTGGTTGCGTGAATACTTACTGGCGACCACGCATACAAGATGACATTTGAAATAACTCATGCATGCATGTGGTTTGAAATATCGATGAAATTGTTTTCACAAACGAAGAGTTCAGTAATTCACATCTGGGATTGTGGAATTTTTTTTCAATTATGACCTCAAATATTGCATATAATATCCAGCTGAAATTATAATATGTAGAAGCCACTCAAAAGTTGCATCTTTGATATGGAAAATAGTGTACAGAAGTCGTTGGAAAAGTGTATTTCCAGCACTAGTGTTGAATTTTTTGCTTTCTTCTCTATTTGACGAGTCACAATAACTAAATTCAATGATTTATTTTCAGGTGGTGAGGTTTTGGCTCTACTTTTCATCGCATTACTGACCAAATTGGGAACATAATCACTTGAAGGCATCAGTTTTCAAGCAATAAGTTTTTTATCATGGAAAACCGAACAATTATTGTAGTGTAAGATATTTTATAATGAAAAGTGAGAAAATTGGAAATCAATTAATCGTCTGTGAGTATATTATAATGAATGGTTTTCACGTTGTTTTGATGTATGAGATCACGATTTCGTTGAAAATAAAAGTAATGAATACTGCAAATTTGATTCGTATAACTTGTTCTTATCTTCTGCTCCGATATTCAGGAATTAATTTGCATTCCCTGAAAAAGATTAATATTCTCAAGTTATTTTTTAAAATAACGCTTTGAAAATTGGGAACCACTGGAATCATTTCGAGATTGAATTTGAAATGGTGTCTAGCATGCCTCCATCTATAGTCTGCCTGCTTGGAATCCCTCGTATATTTCTTATTAGACACCAACGGAGATGAGGAAGAAGAGGTTGATGATTATGGAGATGAATCTTCAGACGAGATTGAAGCTTCAATATATCCTGAAGAAGAATATCATGGTGTGTAGAGTCAGTAGAGTCAGTAGATGCAGTCAAGGCTGTCAAGCTCTTTAACAGCATCTTTTACCAGAAATCCCAGAAATGATTTTATTTCTAGGGAGTTTGGTACAACCACAGCCAGGGCAGTGACCAATCAGAAGGATATAAAGAAAGAGAAGATATCGAAAAGTAATCACTCAAATGTAAGTAACGAATAAGTATATATAATAATATAATAAAGTATATAAATATAAATATACAGCAATGATAATCTTCACACTTTAGGATTCTCATCATTCTCCTCTGGTACCACCGACATTTTGTGTTTTTCAATGTACTCCATCCTCTCATCGTCAGATGTCAAGATACTTATATCCCTAAAAGAGAGTTTCCTACTCCTCTTCCTCTGGCTCAATATTGCTTCGGAGGGTATCTTGGTTTTCGTTAAGAGATGTGGCCCCAGTAGAGTCGTCAACAGAGCCCCAGTTGGAGCTGTCAGTATTATTGATATGATGCAAGTGTTGAGAATGCGTTCACCAGTTTCGATGTTCGCTGTGTCTCCATTTTCATTGATCATATTCAGTGCGACTGGTCCAAGGGCAGCCTGGAAAAAAAATTCGATGAATCATCAAGGAAACGTTATTCACGGTAAAGTGTGAGATATATTCATATATCAGGAATTATAGTATGTTGAAACGGAATTTGATGAAAAATATAGAAATAGTATTTCACTTTATTCATTTGGAGTGAATCAAACTGAAATAAATAACTAATGTTTAAATATTTAACGTTTTTTAGATATTTTATACCAATAATAAGAGTTATTATTTGGTCGGTTTAATATTTAAGAAATTTTCTTGTAGATATAAATCTGGTACACCAGGGGTACACCAGCAAATATATATTTTTTTTTTGTCGGTTAAATTTCGTAACGAAATGAATTTGCCAATCAGTAATTTTACGAAAAAAACTAACATGACAAAATCGCGAGACCGAAAGTCGAGGGATTTTGTAAAATGTCAGTTTTTGGAGCAAAATTACTGATGGGAAATTTTTTAGTTAAGAAGGAATTTATCCTTGAAAGAAAAGCTCGAGTGTTTTTTTGGCAAGATAAATCAACGACCAAATTTATGAATGAACAACAACACTAATTATCTTTATTGGTACAATTAAATTATTAAAATGAAAAATTATTAAATACACAATTGTTATAAATTGTTTGGTTTACTGAGTTCAAGATTTTTTTTCTGGTATTCACACATGTAGAATATTTATTTTGATTGCTTTTCACTCGAGGCAGACATCAAAGTGACGTAAGCATACTAGATAAAGATGATCAAGAGGAACAGGAGTTTTTATCGGTGATAAAAACGATGCACCTTTTTAATTAAAAAGTAAAAAGTAAAAACACAAGAGCTTTTTTTTTCATCGGATAAATTTCTTTTCGTAACGAAATAAATTTGCCAATCAGTAATTTTACGAGAGAAACTGTCAAATGTCAGTTTTTCGAGCAGGATTACTGATGGAAAATTTTTGAGTTAAAAAGAAATTTATCCTTAAAAGAAAAGCTCGAGTGTTTTTTGGCAAGATATATTAACGACCGAATATATGAATGAACAAGAGCAATAATTATTGAGAGAAAAATAGTCTATCCAATTAAAAATATCAAACATAGTTTGAAATGAATGTCTGGTAGACTACGAGCAGAAAACAACTACTTTCCTGGTAAATACCACGCAGAACATTGAATTATATCTGTTTGTAGTCCATGCAACGATTCACACTGTGAATGCAGATCGCAAATGTTTCTTTCTTCCTAAGACGTGACAAATTCACATCGAGACAGGCACGCCTAACAACCTACAGACCGGTTTCGGGCTTATTGGCCCTCATCAGTGCAGGGTAGTTATCCGAGTAGAGACCGTAAAATCTCAACTCGAAGCGTTGCCTGTCCCAATGCATTTTTGTCGCGTCTATTTGACCGCACCGAGCCGCGTTCCAACAGACAATTGAAAGTGGCGACATCATGCGGCAGAAGAAAGAAACACTCCAGAACCGAATCTCCCAAGTTTTACAGAACTTGGAAGTGGCTGAGAGCTCGACTAAGCTCAATAAATGAAAAAATGGATTAGCCATAAAATGGAAAAAAATTTTTGAGAGAAAAATAGTCTATCCAATTAAAAATATCAAACATAGTTTGAAATGAATGTCTGGTAGACTACGAGCAGAAAACATGTTCTGCGAACATTGAATTATATCTGCGTGGTATTTACCAGGAAAGTAGTTGTTTTCTGCTCGTAGTCTACCAGACATTCATTTCAAACTATGTTTGATATTTTTAATTGGATAGACTATTTTTCTCTCAAAAATTTTTTTCCAATTTATGGCTAATCCGTTTTTTCAGCAATAATTATCTTTATTGATACAATCAAATTATTTAAATGAACAGTTATTAAATACACAATTCTTATAAATTGTTTGATTTGGTGTACTGATTTCAAAATTTTCTTTTCTGGTATTCACACAAATGTAGAATATTCATTTTGATTTTTCTCACTCGAGGCTCGTAAGGAACTAATAAGATTTTCGTGATGTTCAGGATCAATTTGGAGATAGGGTTTGATAGAAGATGATATGAGTGTCCAGTTAAAAGTTATGTCGGCAAAAGGATCAAATTTAATATTGTATTCATTGAAATATTTTTCTTGAATCATCTTCGCAGTTGAATTCCAAATTGATTTAACTGCATATGCTTTATAATCTTCTCCATTCCTTTTTTTTTTCACATTATAGGCCCAATCCTTTAATATAACTGCAACTTTTTGTAACGGAATCATTTTCGACAGTTCGTAATTTCGTACTTGACAAAACTCCATAAATTGTCTCCATATTGACGCTTTGGTATTTTTTGTGGATTGCGGGATTGCTTTTTCTACATATTTTTTTATTTGTTGAGTCGATACTTCCCCAAAACGACTCATGTTGTAATGTTTCAGAATCAATTACAATAATTATCAACATTACCTAAATAACTTACAGGGCAGACATTAAAGTAACGTAAGCATACTAGATGTAGACGCTTAAAAGGAACAGGCATTTTTATCGGTGATAAAAAACGATGCACCTTTTTTATCGCTGTCAAACTGACAAAACAGTCATCTTTAAATGACACATTTTATGCAGGAGTTGATTTATCGCCGTCAAAATGACAAAACAGTCATCTTTAAGTGACACATTTCATATAGGGATTAAGCCCAGTTTATTGCTAGGCGATTTTGGCTTTGGCGATACTAGCGGTGAAAAATGCGCTGTTGTTATTGGTCAGTTTGAATAGTAGGAACTATCTCAGCCAATCTCTATTATTTTATTTCAAGGTCACACCATCGCCTAGGAGTAAACTGAGCTTTAATTTATCGCTGTAAAAGTAAGGGCAAACTTTTTTCGCTGTCATAATGACAAAACACCGTGACATATGGCATTTTTAGTGCCTGAATTGAATTGTCACTGTCACAAGATGGACATCAGGGTGAGGAACAATAAATAACTAGCCTGCTGGAAAAAACACCCACCTGAACAATCGCCTTGCACATCCACGCGATCGCCACAAACACCTTCTCCCTTAAATTCAACCCGCACCCAATCCCAACCGCCGCCGTCGCCACCATTCTCACCACCCCCGAGGTGGCCACCATCGCCACCGCCAACCCCAACACACCCCCATCTAGTTCCCCCAGCTTTATTCTTGCCCCCGTGATGCCGAACAGCACCGGCTGGAAGACCATCCAGAAGACCTGATGGCAAAAATGAGGCACAAGTTTGAGATGAAATAAACCGCATGGTGTTCTTTTTTTTTTGTTTTTTGTTGAATTTTCATTTTCAAGAAATGATATTTTGTAATTTTTCTTGTCGTTGTCGTTGAATTAACAAAGGGGCGTATATGGATTTGAGCAATTTCTTAATAAGGTTTACTAGTCTTTCATGTTGTCAATATCGGAATGAAAAAATAAACTGATGTACTTATTCTATTTTGATTTTTCTGCTCAAGTTGTTATCCGAGAAAAAAAATACGCCCTTTTGTAAATTCAAAGAAGTTGTAGATTCCATGTATGTAAATAGAAAAACAGTGGAAGATCTAAAAAAGAGTTATGGACACCAAATATATTTTCCTCGATATTTTCTTAAATGGAACACTCTATACAGGGTCACTCACGGTCGATGGTACCTTAGATGTTTACGGAGAACGGGATGTAGGATTATTCTGAAAATTTGGTTTATTGGGTAATCAGTTTTGTTATATCGATCTAAAATACTTTCAGCGTTGCCGCTTCTAACAAAAAGTGGCAACAACTTTGTTATTTCGAATGGAACACCCTGTATTTTATTCCATTTTTAGATTCTTACTGAAGAGCTGATTTCGTCGATACATCATACTTGGGGTATAGCGCGAAAGATTACAGAGATATAGGGTGTGAAAAATCGAGATTTTTCAAATTTATGATTTTTTTGTGTCGAAACTAATCATTCTTGCTCAAAACGGCTTACATGTCCCTATCTCAACTTTCCATTTACTATCGATTGATATTTAATTGAAACAAATACGGTTGGTTCGAAATTTTGAGTTTTGCATCACCCTCTATTTGTTTCTATTAAATGTCAGTAGATAGTAAATGAAAAGTTGAGATAGGGACATGTAACCGTTTTGAGCAGAAATGATTAGTTTCGACACAAAAAATTCGCGTTATACCCCAAGTATGATGTATCGACGAAATCAGCTCTTCAAGAAGAATCTAAAAATGGAATAAAATACAGGGTGTTCCATTTGAAATAACAAAGTTGTTGCTACTTTTTGATAGAAGCGGCAATGCCGCAACGCTGTAAGTATTTTAGATCGATAGAACAAAACTGATTACCCAATAAACCAAATTTTCAGAATAATCCTACGTCCCGTTTTCCGTAAACGTCTAAGGTACCATCGACCGTGAGTGACCCTGTATATTTCGTTACAGTTGAATAGAGTATATATTTCTGATTTCAAATATGTATACATGTTATCTCTAGTGTATTTCGAGATATATTTGACGTTGAAAACAGATTTTTTACGGATTCTTCCAGTTAATTAGGATATAGATGGTCAGGGTAGCTATGGAAATAATCGAAATATTTTTCGTCAAATTGATGACTGCTATCATAGATTTCGAGATATTTCAACAAATCGTTGATGTGAAGTAGAAATAGTGTTATGGTGGATTTATGCAGCAATTTCAAGTCGTAAGTTTTTAGTAATAAGATTTAAGAAATAAAGGAGAAAGGACCATTTGTGCAGGAATTATTAAGGACAGTCATGTCTTAAAGGTAACTTCTCCCATTGGTCAATTTCTGTAGTTGTGTCAGTGGTCACTTTACAATTTCAGTCATCAATATCCATTTTTTCTTTTTATAATCTAATGATTCTGATATAAGTTTGAATAAACAACACAATCAAAGAAAATAACCTATAAAAAACCTTCACAGAATTGAAAACTTCGAACGCATGCGCAAATATGATCAGTTTTAAGTTTTAAGCCATAAGAGATAAAAGTTGGCCAACTTTCTTACGACCTAAAACTTATGATTTGCAACTTAAAACTTATGTCAAGTGTATGAATGGAAACATTGAAAAGCAATGATTGAACTTCTTACGACTTACCTATGACTAAAAACTTACGGCTTAAGACTTATGACTTAAAATCGCTGCATAAATCCACCATTAGTGCTAAAATTGATCCCTGCGGAACACCAGCATTTATGAGTAGAGTATCAGATGAAACTCCATCAACTACTACATGGAGAACTGTTTGAGAAAAAACTAGCAAGCAGAGAACACAGCTGATGAGGGGGCAAACCATAAGATAGAAGCTTGGCGAAGAGTCCCTGGTGCCAAACTCGATCAAATGCCTTGAAAATATCTAATGCCTCGGCTAAAGTTTCTCCATATCCTTCAATAAGCGATCTCTGATTCGATTGTACCAACCTCCGAATAATAAAAAATGCGTTGCACAATGACTTCATTACAGAACCAAAACCAAAAACTCATTCACCGAATATGACCTAATTGTAGAATTTGTTATAGCGAACAAAATAATTATATAAGTCCTACAGTTAAAAAAATTGAGAATAAGAAATTAACGTAATGTGTGTGGCTAAGGGTGGCTTTATAAAAACTTTTAACATTCATGATTTATCACCTAACGTTTAAGACTTAAGAGCTGATAAGTTGATTCTGTTATAAAAAAACTTAAGTTTTAGGAATATTTGACACGGAACAAATAATTTTGACGTTGGCAAGTTCTAACCTATATCTATTATTATTGTTTTTGTTTGAATTTTCATCAATTTAATTTCTACATATAAACAAAAAGTGGTTATTCTAAAATAAACTCGCCAGGAAAACTGCCTTGAGAACAATTGACCAAATATATTTTAGAAAACTGAAGGTAGAAATGGAAAATTGAATGACGGAATACATTTCCATCATGATTTGATCCTGGACAGCCTACATCAATGAAGATGAATTTATGAGATGCATCACAGATAGCCATCAATATTATGCTTGAAAGTCTTCTTGTAGGAAAAGTATCCTGTTCCAGCATGTTTTGTATTTTGTATCTGAATATGCTTTCCATCAAGAGCACCAATACAGTTTGGCATATTCCATTTTTCATAAAATTCCATTGAGATTCCATGCCAAACGATTCTTTCAGTAAATTTTCCACAGTACATCGCTGGTTTACTCTATGATGACATGTGTACATAGTAGTCAGTCCAATATAAGCAATTTGCTGCATAGAGCATCCTTCTGATCTGATAAATAACTATAATTTGGAGTTATTATTCTTGACATCGATTTCAAAATAAAAAACTGTTCAATATCCATATTATCCATTATGTTCAAATAAAAATGGAGTTGGAATGGGTATTCCTCTTCCTATGTTTGGGTTTAACTTTGTATTTTCAATCCCAACCTTTCTTTCTCATGCATCTCAAGTAAACACCAAGCCCAAAAATCATGAGCAAACTACAAGAACTAAACGATGCCCATGGTCTTATCGCTATTATAAAAAAATTGATAAATGCAACCAAATAATCACAGACTATCCACACCAACAAATAATATTCTAAAATATAACCCAAAATTCAAATATCGCGGGAAACAGGATGTCACTTCTCGTTGCTTGAACATGCGCATCAACTATTTTCATTCATGATCATTTATCATCCACTTCTTAAGTTGGAAGTTGGTCATCTTCTTAAGTCTTAGGTGTAAAATCATAAGTCTTAATAGTTATTTATGTATTAAGGGAATTATGAGGGCCTTAATTACCGATGGCAAAGTTTGCGTCCCGAGGGACAGCAATTGCCAGAGGTTATTAAGGCTCTATAATTCCCGTGGTACATAGATAATTTTATTTTTGACCGATTTTCATAACAATATGTCCATATTTAGAACGCAATAAATGTTTAAATTCATAACCTTTCTGGAGTTTCTGGTATATTTGAATTAGGTAGCGTTGATTGTAGCATTGTTGGTTGTTGCTAGGTTGTCGCTATGTTACATGTTTATAAGCAAACTTTCTTTATCAATCAATGTTTTTCCGTTAAAAACGTCTTTATTTTTTACCACAAATCGACGATCTTTTTCTGATATAATGGAGGATATTATAAAAAAAGCGGAAAAAGCAAGACAATCATTACTTCCATCGAAAAGTGAAGCCCTATATCAAAAAGAATACAACTTATATCTGAAGTGGCTGACACAGAGAAATGTTATGTCAAAAGATGCCAACGAAACTGTCTTTCTGGCATATTTTCAAGAACTGGTAAAGTATATTCAGTATTTTCTGGTAGATTTGGTAATAATTGTATTTATTCGTTGCAGTCAGAAACGTTTAGCCCAAATTCGTTATGGACTAAATGGTCAATGCTCAAATCGATGTGACCATATATGAGAAAAGAGATATCACCAAGTTCAACGAACTAGAGGCTTTTTTGAAACGGAAAAGTAAGGGGTATAAGCCGAAAAAGTCTGCTGTCTTATCTCCTAAAGATATCATCAAATTTCTAAAGGACGCCCCTAATGAAATTCATTTATTGCATAAGGTAATTTTTTTCTCATAATTTTCTTTTTCGTTTGTTTATTTCGTTTTATTTGTTATAGGTTGTTCTAATTATGGGTTATTTTGGAGGATGCAGAACTCAGGAACTTCTAAATATGAGTATATCAGATATAGAGGACCGGGATACTGTTATGGTAGTGAACGTACCGGAAAGTAAAACTGGTGTATCGAAGAAATTTACAGTTGTGGATGAAAAAGAGTTCTCTGCTTTGCCTTTATTGAGACTTTATATGTCCTTGCGTCCTGAAGGTACAAAACGATTTTTTTTGAGCTTTCGACAAAATAAATGTACAACTCAGCCAATTGGAAAGAATATGTTTGGCAAAATTCCCAGCAAAATCGCAATGTATTTAGGATTGCCAAACCCACTAACCTATACGGGACATTGCCTTCGTCGCACTTCTGCTACTGCCCTAGCCAATGCAGGAGCAACTATGACAAAATTAAAAAGACACGGAGGTTGGAGAAGTTCCACGGTGGCAGAGGGGTATCTGGAGGACAATATTGAATTGAGAAATAAAACGGCGCGTATGCTGTCTACTTTGCCATCAGAAGAGGCAGGCACCTCGACTGTAGTGAACAGCAACAGCACCACCCATAAAAAAGAAGAAATTGTTTCCAGCGGCGGAAGTAATTTTCAGGGAACATTTGAAAATTGTACATTTATTATTTGTAATGACGTGAATAAGGAAAATATGTCTTAGTTTTCATTACATATAAACGTTTATAAGCATTTCTTGTATCATTTTCACCTGTAAAAGGTAAGAGGGAGTTTTTGAACCTTAATATCCCAAGGGAGTTATGACCCTCATTATAGATATCGTAACTATGACGATATAAGCTTATAATGTCACTGTCAGAAATAAATGGTTTTATAACACAATCAATGATATTTCCATGATTCATCTGTCATAAGTGCTAAGTATTAAATGTTAGGTGATAAATCTTAAGTCTCAAAGTTTTTTATAAAGTGGCCCTAAAGGTTGAAATCCAAAGCCATAAAAAAAAATCATCATAATCTGACCTCGAACGCCGTCGCGGCGGGATTGTCCTCGATGTCCCAGCCGGCCCTGGACCATCCAGTGACGGCGACAAAGGCGGCGGCGACGCAGGCGAGCGGCCCGGCGCCTCCGTAGCCCAGCAGATCGCTGCCGAAGACGGCGGCCATGCCGCCTGCGAGCAGGAGCAGGACTCGCAGGGGGGCCGCAAAGGGGTCATTGCGTTCGGGGAAGTAGGCGCAGAGGAGGCCCCAAGCGATGCCGCTGCCGATGCCTGGAATTATGGGGATGATGAACTCGTTCAGGCGCGGTGGTACAAAAAATGAACCACCTCGCATCTGGTGCCGATGCGTCGTGGTGGTACTGTGACGTTGTACCAGTGGTTCGAGTGGTTTTTTTTGCAATCGGTTAACACAACACAAAGTCGATGTTTTCCGAGGAATGTCATTGAGTGACAGCATATTTGCGCGCTCGTGCGCAGAAATAATGTCATTGAGTGACAGCAATGACAACATATTTGCGCTAGCATCCATCATCATTCTGTTGCATGATGGAAAATAATATAATGGACAGTAAATTATCTAACACATCTCCTGATCTAGCAGAAAGTGCGAAAATTGTAAATTCGAACCTCCTACCAGAGAAATCGAGGAAAAGTATCAATTAAGATATTATACAGTGTGTCCATGATAATAATGAACAGCATGGGGATATCGGAAACGGTAAGTGATACGGGGTCGATTAAAATAGAGAAAAGTCGCGCATTTATGTGCCTATAATAATATGCCATTTAGAAAGTTTTAATATTCCAAGTAGTTTCGGAGATATCCGAGAAAATCCGAATTTTGAGAATTTCGTTTTTATTTTCTCCTAGCTTTTTTTTAAAAGGAAAGGAAAAGGAAATGTAAAACAAATAGCACTTCGCCATGGCTACTTTTTAAGGACTACACGATAACATAAGCAGAATTTTTCTGCGACGTTTCGTCTTTAGAAAACATCAACTTTGTATTTTTATATGGGCCGAAACTAAAGTATACGACTCCATTTTTCATTGTGATTACAGCAATGTATCACACAATATGATTTCGTAACCATTTCTTGCGCAAAATGTAATTTAGTGATTACTTAATCTGTTTTTCTTCAATTTTAGATAGTAGGCGCTGGAAAAAATGTCATATTTTGATACATGAAGTAAATTGATTAGTCCCATTTATACAAGTATAAATTTAAACTTACCACTTGCCGGAATTTTTGCGTTGTTGAATACAAAGATGAGTCGCAATATCAAAAGTTTAGTTTATAAATGTAATTGTAATGTAATGAATAACAATGAGCTGATATGTATTACAGGAAGTGATCTATAACGCACAGATCCGACCGATCTGTGCGTTATAGATCATAAGCAGCTGACTGAGAGTGAAATAGCTCTTGGCTCGAAACAGAAATCCAAGTTTTTGGGATGCACTTTTGGCAATGGACCTCACGTGATTTTCCCAAGAAAGATTATTGCTGATAGTAACGCCAAGCATTGAAATGGATGATTTCAATGGTATGGTGTTGGGCACAGTGAGATCGGTTTTTCTAGAGAAAAGGTATGCTTGTGTTTTGTTCGCATTGAATTCTACCAGGTCATTAGATCCCCACTCGAGAATTGTTGCTAAGTCCATATTTATTTTGTTAGCATTTCTTTCTCGTTCATTTCTGGTTTGACAGGCCGATATAGGAGCCCTGGAAGAGAAAGCGGTATGGAGAGGGTACTATCATCCGCGAAGCTGTGTATAGGACATGAAGTTGCTTTCAACAAATCGTTTATGTGAAGTAGAAATAGTGTTAGTGCTAAAATTGATCCCTGCGGAACACCAGCATTTATGAGTAGAGTATCAGATGAAACTCCATCGACCACTACATGGAGAGTAATGTTTGAGAGAAAACTAGCAAGCAGTGAACACAGCTGGGGTAACAAACCATAAGATGGAAGCTTGGCGAGGAGTCCTTGGTACCAAACTCGATCAAATGCCTTAGAAATATCTAATGCCACGGTTGAAGTTTCTCCATATTTTTCATAGTTTCATTTGTAGAAGAAATATCATGTGTATTTCGAACGTAAACTGTCAAAACTTTTCAAAGAAGTACTACTTCGATCCTACAGTTTAATATTGATAGGTTATGCTACATATAGACGGACCAACTTAGAAATTTTGGATATAAATGGATATATGACTCTTGTTCTTGGGACGATCAGAATATATTATGTTATACAATAGTATAATAGTATATATTATATTCATTGTAGAAAATATTTTCATTATTATTATTCACATATTATATGTATTATACAAAGGTACTGTACCTGCAACTATAGAAACTATTCCCAGCAGTACACCAGTAGTAATTGAAGAGTCACTAAAAACAATTCCCTTGATGATACCGAATATTGCTACTGATAAAGCATCATCTATACTAGCTACTGCGATGATCAGAGTGGGAATGCCCTTGGCTACTCCGTACCCCTTTGACCTCAATCGGAATAGACATGGAACTACTACTGCAGGAGCTACAGCAGCGATAATACTACCTGAAAATAACGCATAATGAACGATTCAATGTAGTATTAGATGCGGCCTCTTTGAAAAAATGAAAGAATTATCTGTGATTTCTTCATTATCATCGATATCATTAACATCATCGATATCATCATCGTTATTTATAGAACTACTGCAAGATTGAGTTTTCCTTTTACGAAAGTAGAAACTATTAACTATGACATGTGATAAGTATGGTCACTAGAACTGAGAATGTGTGTGCTATCGTAGAAGCAACGATTAAGATAAAACTTTATCATTTTTTTTCAGTCTCTTGGTCTATATGATTAATTTTTTTGAAAATAGTCGGAAATATTTCACGTGATTCAATTGATGACAACATCCATATAAGTTCAGGTAGACTCACCTAGTAGTATTCCAAATTTCCAATCTATTCCTAGTAGGTATTTGGATAATATTACTATAACTCCTGCTTCAGTTATCCATGGCACAAGAGACAATTTTAATACTATAAATTTCAGTTTCTTCAAAGCTTCCGGGTCTAGATCTAGACCTGCTCGTGTTAATATTATCACTAAGGCGACATCGCTAGAAAGTAAGAGCTATAATTTAATGTTTCATAAGTTGAAAATTCATATCTGGGGATTCATAGAAACAAATTTTCCTCTGTTGAGACACATCAATGAAGCGAGATCATCGAAGCTGGATGCTGGATTACTTTTATTTTTCCGATGATAACAAATTAGCCAATAATTCAAGTCCTTTCAATCAATAGTCTAGCAGTTTTCAATTGTTATATCAGACTCGGTATTACAAGCCTCTACTTTCGTTTCAATTATTGTAATACTGTAACTCTCCCATCTGGTTGTTTTACACTGTATAAGATACAATAAAACAAATCAGGGTAGAATTTTATAGTATCACACTAGTAACATTGATAAACGTTATAAATGGGGACAATTTCAATAGGTACTTGAATTGGGTTCTGAATTGATCAAAAAGGACTTCAATGAGACATTTTTATGACTTTCGATATTTAATTTCGATTGCTCATTATATAATATGAGTATATCACGTTGATGATCAATATTCTAGAGATTAAAAAATATAATAGGTGGTATATTGAGTGTCCCACTTAAAAAAGATTATATCATTTATATCATTCATATCATGAACAGTGAGTAAATAAATTATAACTTTACAATGCTTCATCGGATCTGAATTTCCCTCATAGTGTTGGAAAGACATGAAAAATGAAAACGAAAACAGTTGAGTTTCTTCCTTCTTTCCTTTGACTCACCTCAGATGTTTATTGATATGTTCGAAATCCTTATTTATATCCACTATTCCAATATTCTGCATAAGAACTCCTGTGAAAAGCATACCAACTAACGCTGGCAACGTTGTTAACCCCAACAGCCACCCCCCAAAATGGGAGCAAATGCTCAGCAAGATGAGTTGATAGAGTTTTCCATCTGGAGGAGCGGCGGATTTTCCTGTAAGTACATGATGTTTCAGAAAACATCTCCCAATCCCAAGAGCGTCATTCAACACGAATGCAACATCATGATTATCAATGGAACTCGATTGATCGGGCGGTAGTGCTGCACAACACGACCGTCCGTCAAGCGGCATGCAAATGCAAAATTCAATCTCACCTATAATTGAGTACAATATGATCCAGCTGAAAGTCCCAATCAGTATGAGGGATATGATTCGACTGAATTGCCGATATGAAGGGAAAAATGGGTGTGGACAAAGGTTCTGCCAGAATGGAGGTTGCCATGACTGTTGTGCAACTTCCTCTGAATTACATTTGACGCAGAAGTCGTACCACCAGGACCTGGAAGATAGATTCAAATATATAATGTGTTCACAAATTGAGTGCACGTCATGTAGATATTCAGTAATTATGTCACGATTGAAGGAATACTGGAATCTCTTGTTCTTTGTTCATTTTCAAATGTTTGTAGGTTCGTAGAAGGGGGCATGGAAGAAAGAATCAATTTCATGTCTGATGCTTTCAAAAAAAATCCCATTTTCTAAGTAGTCTAAGTGTGAATAGATACCCCGAACGCAGAAAATGAGCCTATGCTGAAATAAATACACACGTCATGTATTTCATTTTCAATACCTACTTGAAAAAACAATTGAATCAGCTGAATGATGATAGTTCGGACGTCCATTGATAATTCAAATTCTGATAATAAGGTTGAGATTTATAGGAAAAGTTTCAGTTATATTCCCAAAAGTTGGAAGACTGAAATATTTTTTGGCAGAGTGATGATTATTTTGCGATGTTCATGAACACCGATCGAGTTAAAATTCTACACATCCACGCTTTTGAATAGGACTTTACATATTCATAAAGACATTGGTATTTCATTGATACTCCAATGAAACAGTTGGAAAGATGGCGTGATTAAAATATATTTGGAAAGTAGGCCGAGAATGCTGAAATTTATAGAAGTACCGTAATCAGAAATTGGCTGCCCTGTGTGGAAAAGTTTCTCGGTAGCTCGGATGATTAACATGTCATAATCATGGTGGAAATAAGATGGTGAAAACACTGTTAGTGTTTTGTTTCAACCAAAACACTTTACCTGGATAATGCAGGACTTGCGTGTTTTCCTGAAGGGGGCGCTATTGTTCGACAGCCTCTGTTATAAAATTCTTGTTTTGCTGTCAATAAATGTCAAAATTTGAATGGATAAAATATAAATATATTCATTATCTACTCTTCTCATATATTGAATTGAAAAAAGAAACGAAACCATCCACTCACCCGATAATGTATTTTCTTTAGGTTTCCCAATGTATGTTCATGGAAAACACATTCAGCTAATCCAACGAGATGAAGAGCGGTCCACCACTTAATAAATCGCACTCTCCATACTGATACAAATACATTATACTCATTTATAAAACTTTCTGTACTATTCATTCACAAGAATTTACAAAATTTTGCGCGAAATGAGAAATAATAACAAATTTGACTTGTTGTTGACAACCACGCGTCAGCGTCAGTGATTTTAGCGCCGTCTATAGCGAAAACTGTGAGTCCTGCATTAGAGAGGTAAAGTGATTTGGTTGAAAAAATATGTATGGCTTTGGATAGGAGTTTTTCCACCATATTATTTCCACCATGGTCATAATAACAATATTTGAATGATCAATCGTGGTCTTTCAGTGTGCGATAAGGAACTCTTCACACCACTTGATTGGTGATGACATTGTCCTAGTTTTCAAAATGCAGTTTGGATATTCTTCATCTTGTTAATATTGTAACGCCGTTCTTGAACCTCACAATATTCTACAGATACACTTCTACAAGTTTTTTGATGAATTCAAGAAAAGATATAATGCATATTTCAAATAGATGCGGTTTCAGTGTCGCGAAATACGTGTCATGGTTTGTGAGGCCTCTGAGCAGTGAAAATCTTGTAGTAGGTATGGTACATTAGTGTTAATGTACAACGCATATGTATGAAATACTCGAGGACTCACCTAAAATCGCTTAGTGAGAAATGCATATCTTTTCAAGGTGAAAAAGCTGCGATACAGTCACCGAAATCTGAAGCTTCACGAGCATATAAATATCTTAAGAGAGTAGTCATTCGGTTGATTATGAAAACAAATTCTTGTAAAATTTCCGACGAGTCTATAAGAACTGTATAGTGTACAATATATAACCGATTCGATACTAACTATAACAATGCTAACGTTAGCAATATCATGAACATTTGAATTAAAATGCATCTCACGTATGTTTCCGTGACCGTGTCATCCATATGCTATAAATCACTCGACATTTTCATGAATTTTAATGATGAAAGTGAATGGATTCTCCTTAAAATTACATCATGATCTGCTCCAAGAGGACATGAAATAAGTTCATACTGAAATTCTCATCAGAATACCAATAACTTGCATCTTCGGTGATCTGTGAATCTACCTAGATGGCAACACTTCCATCCCATAGCTCATAAAAAAATCTATTACGCTTAACCACCCATACGAATTGAAGACCTTGGTCTAAAAACCGGCCAAGTCCTTACATCAATAGTTGTGGGAAATCGAGAAAAACTTTCCCAATTTGAAAATAAACTTGCAATCATCCCAAATTTGGGGTGGAATATAGATATCATCGATATCTTTTATACGGCCTTACGGAAGTGAGGACTGCATTGATTCTTAAATGATCGGAATATGCTGAGATAAAATTTAGTTTTACTATTTTGATTTTGCTTTGAAAATGAGTGTGAAATGCTCGCTGAAGTGTATTATCGTATGTTGGGTAACATCTATGACACGCCAATTTTTGCTAGTTTCTCTCTCAACTAAACCAAAGGAGCGGTCACAGGGTTAGAAACTATAACCAAGCTCAGAATATCGATATATGGATTCACTTTTCTCAGTAGTGAACTCTTCACCTGCTGCCATTTTCACTTATCTCAAATTTCGTTGTCATAGTGACTCATTTCGTATTCTCTCTTATTCTTTTGTTACAAGAAGTGCTAAAACTGTCTGTTAATAAACGCCTGTTCACAACTGGTGTCAGAATCGGATTATTCAAAAGAATCTTCTCAGCTAACTTTTTCTAGTTTTTCTTCAGCTTAGTACCTACTAGCGTGATCGCTATCAGATGGCAAATATGCTCACTACATTATTTGTGATATTATCACACTTCTATTTGTTATACTCCGCACGATAAATAACAGACTGCGTCGTAGCTCAAAAATCGACCAAGTCCTGGACATGACTGGTTTTTGCCCCAAATAGTATGGTCAACCAAGTCTTTTGAGCATTTCATGCCATTAATATAACTCGGACATGTCTGATTTTTGCACCAATCGATGGAGTATGCTCAAATAAGGTCTTCAATTATTGCCTATACGAGTGTTAGGAACATCCTATAAATTTTAAGCGACTTCACCTAGTACTTCACAAATGCTCCCTGTTTCCCGACATTCTGGTTTTCATGAGAAAAAAAAATAGATATAAATACCCTTACCTACCCGGTTGATATCCATTATCTGGCTCTTGAATTTTGTGGTGGGAAGTTTTCTTCATGCTAGGACCTTTTTCGGCATGATGAGAAGAAGTCGATACCTTACGACTCCTTGAATGTGCTGGACTCTCATATCCGGAGTGGGCAAACGAAGACTTCCTGGAAATATCCGGACTTGGCACGAAAGAAGGGTTATCTTCCTTGTTGGGCATCCCGATCCAGAAGTCTGTATCTTGAAACTGTGCCTAACAAACATGAAAACAGTTTTTTTTTCTATTTTGGTTGTATAATGAAGTGATTGTGCAACGCAAATGCGTGTCGAAATAGCCTCTATTTCGATACGCATTTTTTATTATTCGGAGATTGGTACAATCGAACTGTCAAATGAAAGTCAGAAGAGTTAGGCCCAGTTTACTTCTGAGCGATTTTGATTTGGTGATATTAGCAGTGAAAAACTTAATGTTTTAATTGGTAAATTTCAATTCAGAGCGTAATCTGATTCAAATTGACCAATAAAAACAATAACAACATTGAATTTTCCACCGCTGGTATTGCAATAATCAAAATCGCTCAACTGTAAACTGGGCTTTACGCTTGTGCGTCAGATTTTAATTATTTCAATGTCATCATTGTTACCAATCGAAGATGTTTCTGTTATTTATCGATATTTAATCCATTTTTTCTTCAAATCAATTCAAAATAGAAAAAAATGCATATGACGTTTTATAAGACACGTTGTCGCACTTGTTCACTTGGAAAACGCGTGCGACAAAATAGCGTCTTATAAAACTTGTTAATATACTATTTCACCACCACCTTAGTTGCTAAGCAACCCTCGTCTGAGACTTTTTTGCGAGGGATTTGGCATTGGGAAACCAGTTTGCCATAGAAATTTCGTCTGAGACTTGTGTAAATTAGGGTTTGTTTGCACAAAACAGTTTTTTTTTCCTTTGTTCTTGGATATAGCTCCCCTGTGGTGCTTTTATCCAGCTCTCCTTCAATTACGTATGTCTCGTAATCAAAGCTTTATCTGTTGGATGCAAAGTCTTGCTCGAAGCAATATTGCATCCAATTTTCTGAAGAGGTTTGTTATTCTGTCTTGTACAAATTTTCTTTTTTCTGTCTGATTTTATTTACTTGTTCTTGTGTTTTCTTGTGCTGTTTGAAGCCGACTTCTCTGGATTTGGTTTCTAGTTGAAATTGGTTTGTTTTTTTTGTCTTCAGTTTGTTTTTTGTTCTCTTCCAACGCTCTTCAATTGCTTCCTTCCTTTTCGAAAGTTCACCTCGGAATCCTGTGGTGCTTTTATCCAGCTCTCCTTCGATTACGTATGTCTCGTAATCAAAGCTTTGTCTGTTGGATGCAAAAAAAAGTCTTGCTCGAAGCAATATTGCATCCAATTTTCTGAAGAGGTTTGTTATTCTGTCTTGTACAGATTTTCTTTTTCCTGTCTGATTTTGTTTACTTGTTCTTGTGTTTTTTTTTTGTGCTGTTTGAAGCCGACTTCTCTGGATTTGGTTTCTAGTTGAAATTGGTTTGGTTTTTTTATCTTCAGTTTGTTTTTTCAATGCTTCACAATTGCGATATATAATACAGTTCTGTGGAAGTACCTGCCAGATATAATCACAAGGAAATATTTTTCAATAGGTTATGCGTTTCCACAAATCATATTTTGATGTTTCATGTCTCACCTCTTGAAAGCAATAAGAAACAGTTCGCGTGATAAAGGATAATCTTCTTGAAAGTTGTTATTTAGAATCTTCAATCAGGAATTGGTATTGGATTTCACTTTTAGTTTCATATAAAAAACAACCGTTTATGAAATCTTACATCAGAAACTTCGATAGGATTTAGGATAACGAGAAAACCTCAAATATGAATATATTTCATGCTGTTTCTCATCAATGCTTAATTTGAATACCCTTCAGAATACCTTAAACGAAATACGATTTTTTCAAAGGAAACTAATAGCACGAAAATTAATTGTAGGCTGAGATGAGATAATAAAAGAACTTCAAAAATATTATATAGGTATTCATTTTTATATGTATATTTCAGATTTGATGGTTCTAAACTTGCTCTCAACAAAAAGTGGTGTTCAGAAAGTAGTTTTTCCAGCTTTCAACGTTCATTCAGCAACATACCTGTATTTTGTCTATAACTTTTTGAAAAAAAAATAAGCAAGAGAGTTATAAATCAGCCTTATGCTCAATGCAGGTTCGTCAATGTTTATGAAGTTCAAAATTATGATAATAACAATTGGAAGTCATGAGTAATCATGCAATTCTTTGAGTCACTTTAAATTTTTCCACTTACCACCTCTCAACATGTGTTTTACTAACGTAGAAAGTTTGACATTGTGATTACTGTACATCATTTCACCACTCACAAAAACATCCCTATATGACTTATAATGAAAATATGAACTTGCATTGTACCTATCAATCAAAGAAGCAATAAATACGTGATCGTCCCATTAAATTTAAAAAAAATTGATCAATACTTCAGATGTATACCTTTCTACCTCAAGGAATTCGTATCGTAATTATTATCTTCGCCATGAATCGCAACTTATTCAGATAAACTAAGCGACACTGACGATGCTTATATAGTATGTAGGTAGGTACACTTGTAAAAGGATTAGATATTGATCATATCAAAATCAAACCCTCACTAATACCGTTGCTAATAAAATAGAATCCAGTATTTCAATTAGATATTCTACTGAAATATATGTGGAGATAGATATGAACAACGTGGATGATGAATACAAACAAATTTTACGAAAAAAAACAATTTGTATTGTTAGTATTGTTTCTGATTGTTGAAAATGGCTCAATTTTTTTCTTTGCGCTTGAAAAAAATAGCAGGTGGGATACATATCTGAACTTGGTAAGGTAAGTACTAGTCAAATCCATTGAAAAATACAAAAATTAGATTCGAGGGTGGCACTCGAAAAACGAAACATTGCATTGAAACTCAAAGGAAATGATTTGAAACAGAATAAAAAGTTTTTTGAACACATTTCGGCTTTTCCTGTAGGTATATATATTTTGAAAAAGTTTCGTGATATTTCCGATTTGAAAATATCACTTCAGATTTCACTACAATAACAACTTTTCTTCATTTCAATCGAAAAAATAATTACTGTGAATTTCATTTAGCCATTGGAGTTTGAATAATTTATATTCAGATTCAGAAATTCTATCCATGCATATGAGATCTTTTTCGTCTAGTTGATAATTTTGCTCTTACGAATTAATTGACTTCTCTAGAACATCGCAAGAAAGATTGGTGGGTAACTTATCTCTGCCCAAGTGTTCTTCATAGACAAAGAAGTGGTCTTTTATTTTTCTTTTGTTTACTTTGTTGTTGATGAGTTATTGTAGTGCATATTCTGTTCTGCTCGTGATAAATATCAAATCATTACTAGAATAACATTCAGTTCTCAATCATTTAATCAATCATCACCTATTGATATTCAGAATTATGTCGATTTGTCCTTTGATAGTCCAATGAACATTCCTATTGGATAGATAATACTTTAGATGCCTAGTTCAGATATTAGTTGTTTACTGAAATTGTCTATTCAAACGTCATCAATTGCGAAATATCATATACGGATTTAATCCTACATCAATACGGAGATTCCACTATTAATTTGGTTCAATTTGGGTAATCTCAAATCATTTTTCTTATCAAACAATTTAAAAAAATGTCGATTCTGTAAATACCATCGCAATCTGTGGGGATCATCGGACTTCAAAGAAGAGATTCCAGACTGAGATCATAATCTTACAACAAATAGGCACACCACGTGAAATCAAATCGGTTCGTCTTATCAGATGATATTGATTGTAACTTATATCACCTTCGAAACAAAATCCATGTTGTAAGCAGAGGCATGGGGATTAGTGACAAGCGTCACTTATATATGGATGGACATCCATGTTTGATTCAATCCTCCCAGCTTTTACAGAATCGTTATCTTAATCTGTTCGTTAATACAGGTTAATACCTTATTTCGCTGTGCATCCAGATGATAATAGGAAAACCATCGATCAATTTCGTTCAAATATCTAAGTAACAGAACGTTATCAGAAACACCAACGATTTCAATTGAGAACATAAGAGTTTTTCTTTCGAAATAAACTATACGTTTATGAATTTACTAAAGGTTGCATCATATAGATTCATCAATATATGGTTGTATTGTCCAAACAAGGATAAACACCCTTACATTATATTTTTAATAGAAATGAGTTGATAGAACTAGATAATAGACGACATTGTGGGCATTTTCAAAGTGATATCTGCTCAAAATTCATCATTCTGTACTGATATTTTGTTGATAAAAGTAGTTGGATATGAGGTGGTATATGGTCTAGTATGGAAGATTTTTTTTCGGCAACCGTCCGGAAAGTACGTACTTTCCAGACGATTTTTTTTTTTGAGAAAGTGGCATTTTTCCGGCCTAGTCCGGGAAGTACGTACTTCCCGGACTAGGCCGGGAAGAATCACATCGTTGTTGTCATTGTAAATATGAAAATCTTGGTAGTATCGTTTTGATAAATGCAGTTGATCATTACCATAGCAGCAAAATAACGACTGACAGCTATCTGACATAAAATTAGCTAACATTCAAAAATTATCAGATGAAAACAACCAATGTGAAACGGAAACTTTACCTTCTTGTTCTGACTTCAACAAAAGGCACTTAAATATACCAAGCATTTCAAACAAATTGAATCCATTCAATATTAACAATTGTTCTAATTTCAATATAAATATTAATATAAATAAGAATTGAAATGTTCGAAATTTTGTTCTAATAAAGAAATTTGTTTCTTTGATTTGTTATTCTATACGGTTCCCGAAAATATTGTGTACGCAACACGCCCGAAAACAGTTTTTTTGGACTCGCAGACTTCCAGGACTCGCAGACTTCCAGGACTCGCTACGCTCGTCCTAGAATTTTGTCCACTCATCCAAAAAAACAGTATTTTCCAGACTTGTTACGTAAATTACTATTTTCAAATCAACGTGTCTTAGTAATTCTCTCCAGTTTCTTCATTAGTGGGGGAGACATGTTTGAATTGGGACATACTCTACTTCCAATAATTGGTTTTGAATTATCTTTGTAAATAATCAACAAAAATACTCAACATATAATATTTCTATATTTATTTTATCTATTGCATATAACGGTTCATATGTTCTCAGAGATATCATTGTTGACAAATATTTACTATTTTTTCACAGCTATCACAAGCAGAATGTCAAGAATGTTTGTTTTTCTGTTTCACGCCTAAACTAATATCATTGAAAGTTTGATTCGTGCCGCGTATTTCTCTGGTATGCATTTTCTTTTGAGTGATCGTGCTGATATTGAATAATGCCTTCAATTCTGATAATACAAAAAAAATTAAAATGCAGTTACCTTTCTATTCATTCACATCAATGTTCAATAAATTTTCGACATTCTCACATTATTTTATCTTCGATTTTTTTAATTTCATGTTTCTGGCGAAATGTTGTGTGTGTGCATGTAAAAAAATATGTGTACCTAGGTAATCTTGACATAAAAATCTTCAATTTTATTAACTTTCTGTATAATCAAAAATGACTCACTTGAAAGCTGATCTTACAAAATATTGATTATCCAACTGGGCTCATGACTGATCAATCTGTAAAAATATGTCTCAGTCTTCATGATGAAAACTATAAGAGGGGTCATGAGACAGGATTTTTGTTGTGATATTGGAAAACATAGAAAAAGAAATATCTTGTGACAATAGTATAATAATTACAGAAGAACTATTGACCAATACATGAAAAATGATATTGTATCAAGAATGTGCTAACGCTCAACTTTGTACCTACCTATAGATGATGAAAAATAAGATGCAGGACCCTGTATGTGTTTCCACAATTATTTACGTCATTCATTGAAGGATAATTTATATTCCTGATGTATGTCTTGATTATGTGTTTGAGATAATATCTGTTTATTTAAATTTTAATGTCAATTCAAATCCTACTATATCATTATATACTCGTCTATAACCCGTTATTTTCAAAAACCAATATGGCAGTTGACGATCTTAATTGCATGAAGGTCTACTAATCACTAAAATATATATATAGATAATTCACTCACTAAAACAAAATAGCTATGATCATTCGGAAATTAATCACCTAGAAATCATTCGCCTAATTGAAAATTCCAAGCATTTCCAACAAATTTCACTCAACAAATGCATATTCTACAAACAACACAAATCTTCGAGCAACAATTCCTGAATTTGAATTGTAAAAAAAATTAATAATACGTTCCAGTTTTTAAAAATCCAACAGAGTCATGAAACAGTATAATGTAAAAGGTTATTGTTCTTACCTTATATGAAGTAATATCCAATACTGAATGTAACAAACTGATTCTCATGGAAATTTTTTATGTCACAAAATGCTCCTATCATTCACTCCCACCAAATCATAACCCATGTGGAATCTGTTATGATGAAATGTAAATAATAAATTTGAGGAGAAAATATTGAAACTACCTATGTGAAACAATACGTTAAACAAAAAAAAGACAATTCAAACACTTTGACATGTAAGAAAAAACAGAGCTGAAGCAAAATACTAGTTAATCTGGGATCCCTTATTCGATGAATTCACTAGGTTAACCAAATTCAATAGCATTTAGAAATTATAGTATCTGTTATGAAAAAATCCTCCACTGGAAACATGTTCTTTTATAATCTCCCAAATATTTGATTATACCTACTGTAATTCAGTTTCAATAGAAACAATATTAGGCTTCGCAAATAAAAGTATTTCAGATTTTTCCACATCTTTTGAGAGAGTATAAGTACTACAATACTTTTTTTTAATCATCGGAAATGAGTATCAAATATTCTGAGGAAATTACTTGTTCAATATGATGTCACGCTCCGTATTTTTCCCTATACAACTTATAGCCATGGGGGAGGAAAGTATTGGAAAATCGACTAGTTGTATCGGTTTCGATGTCTCACCCTGAATGATCAATATACACGTCAAACCCAATGTATTCAGAAAGATATTTCAAGGCAACGCATTCTATAATTACATGTTAACATGGTCGAGCGAAAGGAGTATTCAGATTTTTGACCAAATAATTGAAGAGATGAACTAAATGATAATCAAACAGAATGTATACGCTCAGACATTCGAAGATGATGGTGTGAAGTCGAAAAACAAACAATATTGACGTGTACACGCTCATGTTTGCAAAAATTATGTTGTATCAAAAAGTCATTGTCAATCGTCAAACCTGTCGTTGAAACCAGAAGGGACCCGGACCACTGGACCAGAACCGTTATTAACCCGTCAAGTTCAGTCTTCACACCCCTTCGTGGTCACTTTAGAGACCTGCAGAACGTCCCTTTCCAAACACTCGTTCATCCAACGAACATCGAGACTTTGGAACTCATTGCCTAGGAGGAAACTTCCCTTTCTTTCCCCTGGTTCTCACGATGTTCTGTGAACATTACTTTTCGTGAGAACCAGAACATAAAAAAAAATTCGGTTCTCTCGGGATATTTCTGAATTTATGTTCTGTCGAAAAACTTTTTGTTTTATGACTTATGAATATGACTGGTCCTTGATGGTTGGTCCGATTACTCTCACTCCTAAGACCAATAATTACCCGTTATTTTGCCCCAATTTTTGTATATATATACGGGCGAGACGATCAGTTTGATTGATATAATAGTTATTTATGTATTAAGGGAATTATGAGGGCCTTAATTACCGATGGCAAAGTTTGCGTCCCGAGGGCCTCTGGCCCGAGGGACAGCAATTGCCAGAGGTTATTAAGGCTCTATAATTCCCGTGGTACATAGATAATTTTATTTTTGACCGATTTTCATAACAATATGTCCATATTTAGAACGCAATAAATGTTTAAATTCATAACCTTTCTGGTATATTTGAATTAGGTAGCGTTGATTGTAGCATTGTTGGTTGTTGCTAGGTTGTCGCTATGTTACATGTTTATAAGCAAACTTTCTTTATCAATCAATGTTTTTCCGTTAAAAACGTGTTTATTTTTTACCACAAATCGACGATATTTTTCTGATATAATGGAGGATATTATAAAAAAAGCGGAAAAAGCAAGACAATCATTACTTCCATCGAAAAGTGAAGCCCTATATCAAAAAGAATACAACTTATATCTGAAGTGGCTGACACAGAGAAATGTTATGTCAAAAGATGCCAACGAAACTGTCTTTCTGGCATATTTTCAAGAACTGGTAAAGTATTTTCAGTATTTTCTGGTAGATTTGGTAATAATTGTATTTATTCGTTGCAGTCAGAAACGTTTAGCTCAAATTCGTTATGGACTAAATGGTCAATGCTCAAATCGATGGTGACCATATATGAGAAAAGAGATATCACCAAGTTCAACGAACTAGAGGCTTTTTTGAAACGGAAAAGTAAGGGGTATAAGCCGAAAAAGTCTGCTGTCTTATCTCCTAAAGATATCATCAAATTTCTAAAGGACGCCCCTAATGAAATTCATTTATTGCATAAGGTAATTTTTTTCTCATAATTTTCTTTTTCGTTTGTTTATTTCGTTTTATTTGTTATAGGTTGTTCTAATTATGGGTTATTTTGGAGGATGCAGATCTCAGGAACTTCTAAATATGAGTATATCAGATATAGAGGACCGGGATACTGTTATGGTAGTGAACGTACCGGAAAGTAAAACTGGTGTATCGAAGAAATTTACAGTTGTGGATGAAAAAGAGTTCTCTGCTTTGCCTTTATTGAGACTTTATATGTCCTTGCGTCCTGAAGGTACAAAACGATTTTTTTTGAGCTTCCGACAAAATAAATGTACAACTCAGCCAATTGGAAAGAATATGTTTGGCAAAATTCCCAGCAAAATCGCAATGTATTTAGGATTGCCAAACCCACTAACCTATACGGGACATTGCCTTCGTCGCACTTCTGCTACTGCCCTAGCCAATGCAGGAGCAACTATGACAAACTTAAAAAGACACGGAGGTTGGAGAAGTTCCACGGTGGCAGAGGGGTATCTGGAGGACAGTATTGAATTGAGAAATAAAACGGCGCGTATGCTGTCTACTTTGCCATCAGAAGAGGCAGGCACCTCGACTGTAGTGAACAGCAACAGCACCACCCATAAAAAAGAAGAAATTGTTTCCAGCGGCGGAAGTAATTTTCAGGGAACATTTGAAAATTGTACATTTATTATTTGTAATGACGTGAATAAGGAAAATATGTCTTAGTTTTCATTACATATAAACGTTTATAAGCATTTCTTGTATCATTTTCACCTGTAAAAGGTAAGAGGGAGTTTTTGAACCTTAATATCCCAAGGGAGTTATGACCCTCATTATAGATATCGTAACTATGACGATATAAGCTTATAATGTCACTGTCAGAAATAAAATATATTTAATATACCACAGAATACCAATAAAACTGACCACAAAGAACTTAAATTTTGATACGTCATCTAAAGATCCTGTTAAATTCCTATTTCCTGATTATAAATATAAATATAACGCACCGAAGAGAACTATAACTGAACCGAAACCGAAATTGCCCATATATGGTCAATAGTAGGTATCTGTTTAATTTGATTCACATAATCT
Organism: Chrysomela aeneicollis; assembly: GCA_029955515.1. Classification (NCBI taxonomy): domain Eukaryota; kingdom Metazoa; phylum Arthropoda; class Insecta; order Coleoptera; family Chrysomelidae; genus Chrysomela; species Chrysomela aeneicollis. Next base: position 32,908,957 of record JARUHQ010000001.1, read on the forward strand.
TTTCGAACACCACTCGTCTCCTGATAGATTAATCGAATAATTTTTTTAGTATCCAAGTTATACCGATCCAAAAGACGATCTCAGTAGAATCAAGTTTACAGTGGGATTATACTGTGTATACCTACGTATGGATACCTATCGTATTTATTTTATGTTCGGAAATGTGACTATAGATAATTTCAATATTGAATCCATAGCTAATTAACAAAGGCTTGTAAAAACCAATTAGGACATATTATAGAAACACGTGTTGCAAGCAGAAATCAAATCATCAACTGTTTCTTACAAGGCTTTTCACCATCGTTAATTAGACGTTTATGGCGAACTAAGCGAATAATTACTTTAAAATATTGGTGGTATACCTAAATAGAAATTCTTATCGAGTAACGTATTATAATAATTTGTAAGAAGGTAATAGTAATCTAGCATAACCCTATAAACCTTCCAAGTAATAAAGATAGAATTTCGATCAGTCTCCTTTTTTTTTGCTAGCGTATCTTTGGATAATAATATAGCATCTACATTCAGACTGCCGCAAATGGCCCTGTGTATATACATCAATGCGTTTTGGTGAATCAGGATAACAAAATTATTATATTTATTGGGTCCATGAGGGGGGGGGCATGGCCCCTATGCCCCCCCTTAGATCCGCCCTCGCAACCATCATTCAAGCAGAAGTAAATGCTTTATGGCGTATATATGCCCATGAATGCCTCTGAAGGAGATCCGAAGGTCATATTCAGATCATATCAGATAGCCAAGCACCTCTGAAGTCATATACTTGTGAGTCTAAGCTGACTTGGGACTGTAAACAATCCCTGAGACAACAATTTTCGGTCTAGAACCCTTCTGAGTGCCGGTTTTAGCCCTAGGGCGGGATTTCTAAAGCGTCCCCTAACTGCAGTTCAAAACCAAACAAAAAGAAAGCAAAGGTTATAATGAAATAACCAATAATGAACCAAACCAAGACGCTGTCAAATCAAATTCAAGATGGATACCTTGAGGCATACAAACCGTTTGACGCTGTCAAATCAAATTCAAGATGGATACCTTGAGGCATACAAACCGTTTGAGTGCATTAGAACTCCCTTGTGATTTTAATTTAAAACAAGTTTTAACTCCAGAACGAATTTAAACATTCATTTGTGAATATCCTGTGTTTAGTCTATATTGTCATTTGTGAATTTTCTCATAAAATTGAAGATAGAGCTACAAAAACATGCCACATACTTGTTCCCAGATAACACAAAAACCTTTTGAGGATCTTCTGAGGCGGTCACATTAACGTCCTCAATACGTCGAGAGGCTTTCAAAGAACGTCCCTAGGACGTCCTCCTGTTACCATTTTCCACGTTCAAATAACGTCTCAGAAGATCCCCACGAGGTCTTACTTTTTTTATTCACTCCAGTTATGCCTTTTTTGAGTTTTTATTATTCTCAGAATGACCTTTGAGCATATCTGAGATTTAATGGAAATGAAAAAAAAATAAAAATAAAAAAAAAATCAGCGCTATCATGGTCACCCATCCAAATCCTAGCCACTGCTGTCGTTGCTTGACTTCTGTGATTCAACTTACCTCCTCATTGCAATGTCGCTATTCCGTGAACTTATAAATGTTTAACTTTCAATGTAATTTGAACAACAATTATTTTCAAGGATTTTTATTACTAAAACTGGAATACTTATTTTTTTTTTCAATAATAATGGACAAGATAATTTTTCTTGATATATATAGCTCACTTCTAAATTGGGAAATTCATATGCAGTGGAAAACCAACCAATATCGAATATTTAAAAATTTATTCAATAATAAAGAACGCTTCGTCCGATTTTGATAATTTGTAACTCGATTTAAAAAAATATATATGTATATATATCTCGTGACTTGGAAGAGATGAAATTGACATAGAAATATTTACCTTTTTCAATAATTTTTATGAGTAGAACATACTCCGGTCAATTGCTCCTAACTTCACATGAGTACCTATACATATTTAAAGACAAAAATATCATCAGAATACATCCATATAAATAGGCCCACACATATCCACATCCCCAGGCTGCCGTTGAAAAGACTAATGTGGAACAATTATGTCGAAAATTCCAGTCCAGTGACGTTTTCAGGATGTAGAATAAAGAACATCCTCTACAGTCTTTTGGCGACTATTAGAGGACGTCCTTAGGCGAATGTGTGTTATCTGGGTTGTGTTGTTGAGTGTGGGAGTCGAGGAAATCGTGATGATGTGAAGTTTTTCAATATACCCAGTGTACTACATTTTGCACACAAAACAGAATTGAATGAACTCTCAAAAATCCGAAGAGAAAGATGGTTGAAAGCAATCAAAAGGGAAGATATCACAGAAGTTGAACTAAAGAATGCTAAAGTATGTGCTAACCATTTTTCAAAAGGTAAAAAGTTACATAACTTTTCATGAAGGTATTTGTTGCGAAATGTGGTTTCAAATTTTCGGAAAACCAGTTGCTTTAACTGATCCATCAGAGTGAAAGGATCGATGCCTTGAATTACTCTGATTTTTTCCTTATACCGTAATGCAATGTCTTTATCATCAGTCTCTAACGATAACAGATAATCACTTTTATTATAACAAGCCATTGTATCCACTTTTGAAACCTTCAAAAAGGAAATTCAAACTATAAACACAAAAACACATGTAATCAAATAGACAAAACACTCCGTGTGTGCCTCAAGGCAGTCATTTTTGATCACGTGTTCTGGATTGGCTTATTGATGAGATTGAAAGTAGACAATAAAAGTATCTGATGAAATTCAACTACTTAGGCGAACTATTGGGATATATATATCAAAGTCGATGTTTTCATCAATTTCATTGTCAATTGACAAAGTTGCCAAGTTTGTCAATTCAGATTAAGAAGTTGTCGATGGCTGATAGGTTTTTCTCAGGCAACCGTTACAATTATATTTGCAACGCTATCCACACATTTTGATTAGTTCTAGTGAGTTGCGATCTTTGATAACATTTGAAACAAAAACAGGACCAACCACATTTCTGATGATCAGGCAAGAAAAAATTTCAGATATTTAATTTCAATTGGAGCAGATCACCACAGAGTTTGACAATGTCGGTTTTTTGCAAAATCTGTTTTATATTGTATAAAAAATACCATGATTCCGTTTACCTACTCATTGAACTATTCGAATCTTTCATTATCTTAAATTAATGTAGTGTCCGGAAGACAGTTGAAAAATGCAACCGCAATTTTTTTTCAGAAGTCATTTTCACCATCAGCTAGACGTTTGAACACGTCGAATTCTTGTTGTAAGGTTCAATTTCTAGTTCTTCAGCCAATTCCATTGCAGCTGAAATGGCGCTTTTATAGACGGTAATTCTTCCAAAAAGGTGCAGCAATTTTTCAACATTTCTGTGCATTTATCAAGATCCATGTCTATTATTGATGAGATACTCGAACATAAGATTTCTGAGTTTCAATAGCCAAAGTGCCTGGGGCGCCCCTTTATAACTGGCGCCCTGGGCGGGCGCCCAACCGCGCCCTACCCTAACGCCGCTACTGTGTGGACTCTTCAGGGCCCGCTTGAAAGAAGTGGCAGAACAAATACAAGCGAAAAGGATACTTGAGTTGAGCCTTTCGCCAAGGAAAGCTAAAGCTTAGTTCATGTAGGAACGAACGAACGTTCTTTTATAATTCTTTATTTTATATGTTTAAAAAGCATATATAAAATATAAGTATAAATCATCACTTGGAAAATAATAAAAAAAATCATATCCTTATGATATAAATCTGGCTTTGGTATTTACATATCATTTCGAGAAATAATCTAACCTAAAATACATACAACTTACATCAGATTTGCAAATATGAAATCTATCAATTATGTGATTTAGTCAATTCAATCAAAGTTCAATAATATAAATATGGCCTCTTCCTTAAAAATGAAACCCTAGAAAATAAATGAGTTTCAGAACAAGAAATTCTATAGATATTCGAACAACAATTGATTCATAAAAGATAAAAAAAGATGAACTGAAAGGCAATTCCAATTAAATTCAAGTAACCATTCAACAAAAAATACGGAATTAATTATCACGTTGAAGAATCACAACTTATACAGAGTGTTTCTTGAGTACGTGTAGAAAATTTTAGAGCAAGTTGTTTATGTCAAAATAAGAAGAACACTTCCTATAAACGTATGTCGTTACGGAGATATAGAGAATCGAATTGTTGTGTTAAATTATTATTTTTATATTATCTGAATTTCAAATTAATAATCAGTAATAAATGTTAAATTAAATTGTCATAACATTTGACTGCTATTTTGAAATGAAATTAAAGAAAAATGTTTTCCACAACTGATAAAATTAATTTGAATTTGAAAATGTTGTCATTGAAAATATTCCCGGATACCAAAACATAACTCGAATATGTATAACAATTATTTCGAAATTTATTCACAAAAAAAACAAGAATAATTCAATTTCGACACTCTGTATCTCAGAAACAATTAACTTGCGGACATAGGAACTCGAATAGGAACTTTCCTTCTTATTTTGTACGTCTGCATAATGCTCCCAAATTTTTTACACACACTCAAGATATCAAAATCTAGTATTGAAGAAAATAACTTCAAATCCCACAAAACTTAACCTCAAACAGGAGGCGAGGTGAAGCCCTAACTTCAGTCCTAGCCAAAGAAAGTTATTATTGATTGTATACAAAGGATTTTTATTTCTTTTTCAAGATAATTAATTTAATTATTATTATTATCTCATTCGATTGATGATCAAGAAGACCTGTGAGTTGCCTTTGAGTTGGGAAATTGATTTAAATCAAAATTATCCTAGAAAATGGGAAAACTCTGAGTGGGTTTAAAAAATAATGCATGTAATTTACTTAACATACACAAGTTTTTGTTATAAAAGCTTTCATTTGGATACCGATTTTTGATTGGAAAATCGCCGACAACAATTCCTGTTATCCAAAGGAAAGAATGAACCAATTTTCAAAAATGATTTTTATTTAAAATCAATGATATTATATGGGGCCAGCCTCATCAACATTGTTCTGTTGACAGTTCTCCAAAATCGTATTTGACAATAACCTAGGGATGTAAATGAAGATGAAATCTGTCTTGGGCCATATTCAAGAAAAATGGAAAACGATAAATTATGAAATCTCTTATAACTCCAAAACTAAACTAAATAGTTTACAATGTTATTTTTCAAAACTCCAGAGATTGAACAGGAAAATTAATTATATTCCGCGTGCCATTCCAAGGTTTCGAAAAATAACACTGTAAAAAAATCATTGTAGTTTCCAAATATAACTAAATGAGAGTGCCACTAAACTTTATAAAATAAATATAAATGAATGAATAAAACATAGCAGTTGAAAAATAAAAGTGCAATGTTCTCATCTATTTTTTCTTACTTTTGCCCAGAGTAAGTGTGTGGTGACTTTGACCCATTTGCTGATACTGAGCCTTACGTCTGTTGAATTCTACAATCTCATCTTCGAGCTTCTTGCGGGAATCTTCGATCTTCTTCTTTTCTTCAGTATGATCCTTTTTCAGTTTATCAAATTTAGCGTGTAGCTGAAAAAATTACAACGAAAAATTGTAAATTTCTGACCACACTTGTAACCAGTGAACACAAATTCTTTGCTTTTTTTTTTTTTTTTTTTTTTTTTTTTTTTTTTTTTTTTTTTTTTTTTTTTTTAATTTTTTTTAATTTAATACAATTTAATACAATTTAATACAATTTGTTGTATGATATACAATTTGTTGTATGATATAATTCAGTTATTTTTTTTTTTGAATGAATAATTTTCACCTAGGCATTGAGAGATCTTCAAGTCAAATCTAATATCAAATAGGCGTCATGACAGGTTTTGTAAAGTTGTCAAATGATGTCTGGATGTATCTACTTTTTTTCAAGAGATATTACATATCTACAGGAAATAAAGAAAAAAATTGCATTTGTAATTATTCGTTTGAAATTCACACCAAAATGTGACCGATAACACATAAAAAACTGTAAAAAGTTATTATCTTGTTGAGAGACTCAATGTTGTAACATTTTTGAGGTTAGCTGTCAAATCTCATCTCTTATAATAAAAATTGAGTAACTAAAGGCGAATTTAGTGGATGCATAGGCATTCTTTTTTCATCAATGCATAATGCATAACTGTTGGCTTTTCTATTAATCATAAAGTGTATGAGTGGCAAGTGACACATCAACAGAGACGACGTTGGGGTGTTGTTTTAACCCATTTCAAAACTGGAAAATACACAAATACACAATGTTAAAACACAAGATACTAAGAAATGACAGTACCAGTTGAGAACTTCAAGGTAATGGTCGAGTTTCGAAATTCCAACCAGTAATGTTCAGTGCTTAGTAGTTAACTGTATCTGCATTTGTTCCGAAATTGTTGACATTTGTTCCGAAATTGCTGACTGTCATCAGTAAATTCAGAGTTCAACTTTCTCTCTTGCTAAGTAGTTAACTGTATCTGCATTTGTTCCGAAATTGTTGACATTTGTTCCGAAATTGCTGACTGTCATCAGTAAATTCAGAGTTCAACTTTCTCTCTTGCTAAGTAGTTAACTGTATCTGCATTTGTTCCGAAATTGTTGACATTTGTTCCGAAATTGCTGACTGTCATCAGTAAATTCAGAGTTCAACTTTCTCTCTTGCTAAGTAGTTAACTGTATCTGCATTTGTTCCGAAATTGTTGACATTTGTTCCGAAATTGTTGACATTTGTTCCGAAATTGTTGACATTTGTTCCGAAATTGCTGACTGTCATCAGTAAATTCAGAGTTCAACTTTCTCTCTTGCTAAGTAGTTAACTGTATCTGCATTTGTTCCGAAATTGTTGACATTTGTTCCGAAATTGCTGACTGTCATCAGTAAATTCAGAGTTCAACTTTCTCTCTTGCTAAGTAGTTAACTGTATCTGCATTTGTTCCGAAATTGTTGACATTTGTTCCGAAATTGTTGACATTTGTTCCGAAATTGCTGACTGTCATCAGTAAATTCAGAGTTCAACTTTCTCTCTTGCTAAGTAGTTAACTGTATCTGCATTTGTTCCGAAATTGTTGACATTTGTTCCGAAATTGCTGACTGTCATCAGTAAATTCAGAGTTCAACTTTATCTCTTGCTAAGTAGTTAACTGTATCTGCATTTGTTCCGAAATTGTTGACATTTGTTCCGAAATTGCTGACTGTCATCAGTAAATTCAGAGTTCAACTTTCTCTCTTGCTAAGTAGTTAACTGTATCTGCATTTGTTCCGAAATTGCTGACATTTGTTCCGAAATTGCTGATTGTCATCAGTAAATTCAGAGTTCAACTTTCATGAATTCATTTATGATTATGAAAATAATTATTTTTATGATTTTTTTTCACTTATAAGGCGTGATTCATTCATGAGACGTCGTAAACATCCCAAAATAAAAATGACGACACCAATCAGAACTCCCATATATCTCACCTCCTTCTCAGCATCCTTGAGCTCAGCCTCTTTCTCCTTCACCCGCACCACGAACATCTGCCGCATCTCGTCCTCCTTCATCTGCAGCTCCTGCAGATGGTTCGACCGCTTCGTCTCGAACGTCTGCTGGAAGCTAACCGGTTTATTGTCCTCGTCGACGTCGCTGAAGCCCATCTGCTCCAAGCGCCGCTTGCGGTACAGCTCATAGTGTCTGCAGTGCGTCTTCTCGCGCATGTCCTCCATGTTGGTGCGGATCAGCATCTCGCGCAGCTTCACAAAGTCGCAGTGGGTCTCGTTCTGCAACGAGTCATTTCGAGTGATGAAGGTATATCTTCGTGGGGTCCAGGATATTCCTGTCGATTCTTAGGGGATATGTTGTTTCCAAAGGTGATTCCGGTTTGACGTATCTTATACTTACCGATTGAATATTCACTTGTAATCTCCCTAGCAGCAGAAATATTACCGATAATTTTTTTCAAGGTCACGAATGTTCGTCTTCGACTCGGGATGATTTTCTAACAACAAATACATGAGTGGAACCGAGAAAAAAGTTATAGGGAATTAATTCTGCTGCGTGGGAGATTCGGTAAGAAGATTTAATAAATTGGAGTTGCTGTTAATATGATGAGAAGATTAACCCTACACGACCTTTTCTGCGTAGATACTGTAGAGTGTAGATAGTAACTGATGTATATACTAATATTTCAGGAACATTCAAAACAGTAATCCGTTTTCGATCATAACACCTTATATCACATGTCTACCCAGATTTTATTCTGAGTGACGTTTGTCAATGAATATAAGGCGCTTCATTTTTGACAGAAAAATTATCACTTATTAATTCCGTCAATAGGAACTAACAAAATTATCGCGTGTAATACAACAAGTGTATTGATGATTATCGAAACACAAATTCCTTCGATTTGTTTCGAAACAGAGAAGGAATTTTCGATAATCATCAATAACACAAGTTGTATTTGTTCAGATTATTTCATGAATAAAATCAAAGCCATTTTGATGATTTCCTATTTATTGTTAGTATAAATATTAAACGTACAGTTTATGGAATTAGTTAATTTGATTATGCATTGTAGTTCGTCACATCGTTATGCAACCAACAATACATTTATGCCATTGTATAATGTAGGCAAGATTACCTATGCACTAGGTACTACTGAGCTAAATTCATTTTGATTGTTGTCAGAATTTGTGTGGTTACGTTACATTAGATTAATTCTTGTTGAAATTATCCATAATTTGTTGAAAATGAAGTGTATACACATTAATAGTGTGTGTTTATAATGGTTCAGACGAAAATTTGGTGTAGTGGCATTCATTTATTTACCAGAGAATCGGAAAATACTATGACAGATTGCAACTAGTAAGTCGTTGTTTAATTAAACTACCCTACTGCCTGCGGATCAGAAAGCGAAATACAGAAACGAAAACACAGAATGTAGGTATCCAATAGCCAATCAGGAGCCGAAATACAAAATCGAAAACATGGTGTTATTGCTTATTAACACAATCATTTCAACCAATCAAAAACGTGTATTTTAGCATGAATGAAATAATCACGGTAATCACCCGTTGCTATAAGCAACGTATACAAAAAGGAGCCTTCTAATTGGTTGAAAATAAATTTATGAAATTTTTTATTAAAAAATAACTGGAACGAGAAAGGTGAGTTCATGTTAGAACGATTGTGATTATTTTTATGCGATTCCGCAAATTTGATTAGATTGTCGAAAAACCTAGTTAATGTTGAAGCGGACAATCGCTGAAAGAAGAGTTTCTCCATCCCTTAAAGTCGTGAGTGGAAACAAAGGATAGAGACACTTTGTTTTGTTCAAGATATTTACAAAAAATACATAACGAAGTTTTTTGCCTGCGGAAATCGCAATAAAGTTAATTTTTTTTAACTTTCTTCCGACAAAGGCGACGCCATTTTTAATCGCATTTTATTTGCGGAATTCGTTCCAACATGAACTAAGCTAAAAACGATCGATAAGATTTCACATGGATTAAAAAAAGAACAGAGTTCGGTGGTTATCTTACAGAAATGTAGGTTATCCTACTGCCAGTGTTTTCACGTAGCGTATCGCTTAGCACCTATCGCGAATATAATGGTGTATCCTTGGTCTGAGTAGCACAAAAATGAAAAAGCATCATTATTTCCAATGTCTATGCTCCTTCACAAATCCATTGGTCCACGTGCTTCTATATTATCATCCCAAAATGTTTCAAAAGAGGAAGATAATAATGATTCTTTCATAAAGAAACCTATTTTCAGAAAAACTCTAGAATGAATAAACTTTTCTCATGTTGTGAAAGTCCTTATCGTCTTTGACAAGTCACCTAAGTTTCGTAAACATACCAGCAAATCTATCAATCACATAATTTACAAGTCTTCCATTTTTGTGAACCGCCCGGTTACCCAACTTTGGAAACGGAATATTTTCCTTGACCAATTCATGTCGAGTGAAATAGCGTTCGTAGTCACATGCAAAAATCATCTAGTCAGATAATTTCTGAGGAGTGGTTTCGCATCAACAGTCTATATTAAAGGCGGATTTATCCAAAACGCTTTTTCATAATTCTGCTACTTCCTTTCACTGTCATTAGACCATATTTGCCTTCAAGGATTTTGATACCTATATTCACGTCCTTCTATCACTTTGAGCTCTCCTGTCAGTTGTCATACAAAAATATGTATTCCTTTTCTGATAGAGTATTTTAGAATGCTGTCAAATTAGACTTGCTGGACTAGAACATACATAACCACACATATTTTCGCTGTCATCCGAGTTGATTTTTTTCTGTTGGAAGTATTTAAAATCAGTTCTTGAGACATGTTTGGTCCCGAAAGAGTCTAAATACTGATGATGTCCAAGGAGGCAACTTTTGGAAACAATTCCACGTCAGTTTCCACTTCAACATTTTTAATAGCATATGGATCAACAGAATTCATGACTCTTATTTTATCGATCCCTATATCACTCTGCAGCTTCACTACAAGAATTTTCTGAACCCAATAAATATTTACCTTTACCTTAACAAGCCATGAACGAAATAATCTTGAAAATATCTGGTAAATCAGCAACTAACTTTCCTGTTTACTGGCATTTACTTTGTATTGACATAATTTGGCGCCATGTTTTGTCCTTAGGTCACATATGCTTACACTAGATACGGTATCCAGGTTATTCGTTTGGTAGGTCCAGGAGGATTTAACGTACTGCCATTGATTGATCGTTGTAAAATTTTGACCATACATATGTATATGTTGTACCACGTGATATCATTGTACTTTTTACAGACCCCTCTAATACCAAACAAATACTACATGATGCCGGATCTAGCGTAAGCATTTATGATCTAAGGTTTGGTCCAACAAGGTCACGTGTTCTAAAATGCTCTATTCAATCCTACATTCTGATAATGACAACAATACAACAGTTACTTAATATTTTCCATATCATTTTCCCAAGTTCTCACTAAAAGACAAGAAGACATTGTCCGTTTGACAGAATCGCGTCTGCGTAAATCACATTTTCACTTTATTCGTCGTTAAATTAAGAGAGTTGGTTACTTTTTGAAGAATAGTTGAAAGAAAAAATTTAATAAGTGTGCATGAATGGTGAAATGACAGATTGAGTTGGAAGACTCATAACCAAACATTGGTGTTTAGAATTATTTCATAGAGATTTTCCTGCTGGAAAGAGGAACCAAACTCACCTCAACTTGTACAGTTCCCCAAGGATACTGCCTCGCCCTGACCATTTTATTCGCGACTCTAATGAAATCCGTGCTGCCGATGACGGCAAACGGAATATGAGAATTCATGTTCGTATTCACTTCCGATACGGACTCATCGTCCACTGGAAATTCGTAGATCGAGACGCCATTGTTCTGCAGCTCGGCCATTATTTTCGACTTGAATTTCTGCAGTTCCGTCTTCGAGATGGTGTCTGCTTTAGCGATTATCGGAATGACATTCACTTTCTGATCAAGCTGCTTCATGCAAACCAAGTCTATGGACTTCAAACCGTGCCCCGTGGGGCAAATGAAATAAAGACAAACGTGAATTCGCGAATCGTGGTACGTGGACAAAGATCGCTTTATTTTCAGTTCTTCTTGGAGGTAGTTTTCGAACTGAGCGTCGATGTAGTCGACGATGGCCTTGAAACTGTCCTCTTTGTTGATCTGATCTCCATAACCGACTGTATCAACAATCGTCAACTGCAAAATAGTATATTACACAACAAGTGTGGAAAGTGACATATTTCACACGAGTAGTCGTTTAGCACGAGCCGCGTAGCGGTGAGTGCGGAAACGTAACGAGTGAAGGAAATGCACTTTCCAACGAGTTTTGTACACTATTTTTCCTACGACTCCGAATACTTTCATTTCGCGGGAGGTCTTGTCAAAAATCTAACTTGAGCGGTCTCTAGAATTTCAGGTGGTTTTGATTCAATATCAAGTACTGTTTATTTCCATATTCAAGATGATATTTGAAAACTTCTCCGACAATTACTCACTATGTGAATTACTGATTGATTGAGTTAGTTTAGTTTGGACAAATTTTATTGATATTGACACCAGCGTACATAAACAAACTTGACACCATACGCCTGCTAGCGCCAGTAATCACGCAACCAGGAATACAGAACCATAGAAGTATGTAGTTCGCAAGCGCGTACGAGTTACTCGAGTTAGTGCGTCCTTGACTCTTTGCAAACATCTGTGATACCAAAGAATCTTCTCTATGCTCGTGATATCAAACTGACGCAAGCAGCAAGCCGCGCATAAAACTGTAGCCGTACTATTTTGAATGATCTCACCGGCTGTCATCAACATCGAAATAGTTCCAGCAAGTATAGGTTCCAGTTTTAAAGTGAATTCAGAGGTTATGTATCACATTGAAATTAAGAGATAAAAAGTTATCGGTAAAATTCAAAACGAGACAGAAATTTCAATAAATAATATGAATTTGATTTGAGAACACTTATATATTGACAGTGAGTACCTTCACAATATACCTAATTATTTCTATCAATTCATGCGACCGTTGTGATATTTTTTATATCAACTAGTGCTTTTTTTCTTTCAAATAAACAATATCATGGTGATATGAGCTACTTTCTGAATAACAAAACAGTGTGATTATTGACGTTTTCATAGGTGGTCGTAGGAAAAATAGGATTTTTCCTCATTATCAAAGATAATCAGAAGAGAAGTGAGACAATTACCTTGAGTCGTACATTACTCTCTTGTAACTCATATGTTTGGGCTTTCAGTTTGACTGAAGGTAGAGAATGGGGACTTGGGATTGATTCGAAATTGGTGTTGAAGAGTGAATCCATAAGAGTTGATTTACCCAATCCAGTTTCACCTAAAAAAAATTTAATGTCAATTTCTGTTGTTTTTTTCGCGATGGTAAATCTCACCTATGCACATGATATTGAAAATGAAACCATTCTGGACACTCTTTGATACCAGTTGATCTGGTAAGCTATCAAATCCAACATGGCCAGAAAGTGTTAGACTTCTCAGTTGGGTTTCCACCTAGATTGATAATTATTGCATTCATTAGTGAAGTGAATCAAAAATTTTTCAAGGAATGAAATGTGTGTAATATCTTCTATGATATGAAGAGGTTATTACAAAACATGTGTCTTGATTTTGAAGCACAGGATAGTTTGACTGATTTATATGTTTAAATGAACAAAACAGAAGAATGGAAATTGATTGATAATGAAGTTTCATCCAGAATATAAATGAATTTTGTGTTTTTCGAAAATGCCTCCAGATATTCATCATTCCTTATGTGGTATGACAACTTAGTAGTAGTCAGTTGTACTTTTTTATATCCCCTATCTTTCATCTTATAAGCTGTATTTTTGTATATGTCCATAAATTCTCATTATATAACATTCATCAAGATATTCCTCAAACAACTATTGTTCTCAATGTAATGAATTTAAAAAGTTACAAATCTAATTAATCAAGAGTCATTGTGGATGGGAAAATTGAAAGAATTTGCATTTTAAAAAATGTGTTGTATGTTCATAGCTATTTTTGACCAAGAAATATATCATTATGTCCCTTGTTCAAGAAAAATCATATTTCATAATCTAGAGTTACAGTTTAGAGAACTTCTAGAGTGCTAACACAATGTAGTTCACAATAGTATACCCATTTTTCCTTGAAGGTATACATAATTATTTTTATAAACAAAATATTGAAATCTCATAATGAAAAACTAAAGGACATACAAGGTTACAATCATGACTTTATGAATTTGAATCATCCAGCAAATGCTGAAATTGGAGTATGTGCTACTTTTTGAAATAAAAGGATCATCAAATAAATATAAAGTAACACAAAAATAATTAGGTTTTTAAATAATTTTTCTGGGTTTCCAGAGTTCATCTAAAATTAATAGGATAAAAATTTTATGAAGTATGATTTATATTGAAATCCAAATAGGTATAGTCAAGTTCAAAGTGCATATTCTTGCAAGTTGCTCATGAGTTCTGTTCCAGTTCCATTCATGCAGTAAATACTCTTTCTGTATTACATTTCCTTAAGCATCTTAATTTCATATGGCCATCTAACCTAGAATACCTTATATACAAAATAAATGGGTCATGTGATACTCTCAGTACTGCTACCTGCATAGTAATTTACAACAGATAGGGAACATGAAAATTACAAATAAATGAACATTATCAGGGCAAGTGACTCAAGAACTTGAGTTATTCATTGAATTATAACAAATATTTGATGGCTTTAAACCTCTATCATAAATGAACAAAAATTATTGGTATTTCCTGATACTAAAATGCAAATTTGTAATTTGAATAATAATGTTAGAAACCTGCCAACGCCCATATTAAAAATTGCATTTTTTGAAAACTGCAAGAAATAAGAGCTTCACTATTCCATGCATCTTTATAACAAATTATTACATACCGGAGGATTATCTACTTCTACAGGAGGCATTATGTTTCACAATTCACAATTTACACAAAATTCAATGATATATAATGAAAAATAACTATTATAATGTGATTTGAGCACAGTCAAAATATTATCAACATCAACATTCAATGACAGTGAGTGTCTGAGTGAATGACAATTATACATAAACAACGTCTAGCGTCATGTCACAATGACAGACATTGACAAATCCAAGAGTACCAACTTTCGCTGCATAAAACCCAAAGAATTTGGATTGACCTGACTTTCAGATTAACGATCCGATGATTTACGTTAACGTTGTTACTTGTTACGTTCGTTACGTTACGATCCTATGCCACAAGGTTAGTTTTCTGCCTATGCCCCTATGCCAAAGCACATGTGTGTCTGAGACAGTCTGTAGTTCTGTACTCTGTGGCCTAAAAGCGGTAGTCATCTGTTTTTAAGCGGGAACTTTCTAGATGGAAGAATTTTATAATGTGATAAAAGATAAAATATAAAATCAAAGCAATAGTAATATCGAACAATAACAATAAATTAGTTCAGTTATTCCAATTATTTCTTATTCATAATTCATCACAGCAAGAGTTAATAGTTTACTACTGCTTATTTGGTAAGTACAATCATATATAGTAGAAGGGATAAAGCAATTCAATATTCTTCCAATGTCCTAGGTTCCCATCGTAAGAGTGCCAACTACTTCGTGAAATCATGTTTTTCGATATAGTTATACTGAATCCCCAACATAAGGGAAATTTTTCACATGCTTGGATTGCTGCAACACGAGGCGTTAGGTTTATACCCAAGGGGCAAGTCAAGGAGCTTTCCATACCAGTTTTATGGTAAGACTTTCATGCCATGATCTGCTGTTATAGCCATTCATAATTGTTACTGATCTTACTTATTATTGATCAAAAGCTATTGTTTTGAGTACATTTAAATGTATACAGGTTATACCTATAATTTATGTTTTTTGAGTGTTTCCATGTTCCTCTGGCACTTGGCAGCCTGTGGTATGATTTTTGAAAAGGACAAACTATAGATAAAAGTTTGTGAACATTGTTATAGGTATGGTTTCTACATAGTAGTCAGTATATATATAAATATATATATACTCATTAATCATTGGATTTTATCATAATTATGTGGATTGAGAAAACTTTTCATAGACCACTATTTTATTATTGTTGTATACTTGGTAGACATGTCTGGAATTTGTATGAAAATGAAAAATGTCTTCAATAATAGCATAGTGTAATTCACATGCCATATTTTATGATGAAAAAGTAAAGTAATGTTATTTACTTTCATCAACTATGATGCTGTGCTTTATATTGGAATACTATGTCTATACCGGGTGTCCACAGAATATCGTGGCTTGCCCCTCTATATCTTTTTTGTTACCACCAGGTGTCCCCCATTTAAAAATCCGAAGTTTATGTCACTTCTGATGAATCCGGTTTTATGCACTAAAGGGATCATATAAATTTCATTCATTATTTCCAAAAAAAAAAGTTATTGGGGCGAGCCACCATCAGTGGACACCTGTATGTTTTTTAAATATTTTCGAAATTTGACATTATGTCCTTAACCAGCGCTATGAATCTAATACTTTTCTGCATAGTGAAACATATAATTATCAATTTCAGGGACTATGTTTTTTGATGCATATACTGATCTATAGGTATTCTCTAATTTTCGATTGTTTGTCCTGGGGGATGAGATTCTGAATGAAATGTAATTTTTATCATTTTTGATGAACTTATGAATGATTATGTCGATGAGAATTGTAAAATTACTGTTTCAACTTTTATTATAGTCTCAACATATTGGTTTAGAAAAATACATGAGATAATTCAGTGCCCCTTTAGTTTGAACATATATTCATTTTTCAGTCAGCAACTTGCAGATTTCATTATGACCAATTCTACTGATCCTAAGAAACGTTTTTCTTTACGCCTATCGGCCATACTATTGAATGGGACGATCAAAATATACAAGGAAAAGGTTCTTCTCCTTCAAGGTATGTAGAAAATAGATGGCAAAAATAATATATTTATGTAGCATTATATAAATGTTCAGGGTCGTGATTATAATGTCTCGGAAATTTGAACAAGATATCTTTTTTATTGAAGTAAAAGTATATTTTGGGAATTTTCAGCTGAAGTTATAACTGCTTTACACACAATTCGAGTTCCAACTGGTATGAGGTGAGATATTTCAAGAAGATTACATTTCAAACATTCGATTTTTTTTTTGTTTTCAGCTCTGTGGCTTTTCATCCACTAGAAGGTAAGTTCTCATATAGTAATCTTGTTTGGTAATCTTGTTATATATCTCAGAGTGTGTTCAATTAAATCGGTACTTTTTTTTTGCTCTATCATTATAACGACTCTTCTGTATTATCATTGATTATGTATGTCCACATACATAGAATAAATCCCCTATTTTTGGTCTCATCTTCCAGACACAGTATACAAGAAAGGTTGTGTTTCAAGTTTTGGTGTTCTCATGAAGTTTTAGTTGAAATTATAGTTAATGAAAACTATATACATCATGTAGTTTAGAAATCAAGTAAAAAATATTTATCCATCTTTATTTCAGTACCTCACTTCAATAAGTATATTATACTTATTTTTTAATGACCTCTGCTGTTAGAAGTAACGACGTTTCTATTCCCCAGTATAATGGTCAAGCCTTCCAAAATCGGAAAAGTTTTTCTGTCCGGTTTTTTGCCGGTATATAAATATGGATTATACCTATACAGGGTCACTCACGGTCGTAGGTACCTTAGACGTTTACGGAGAACGGGACGTAGGATTATTCTGAAAATTTGGTTTATTGGGTAATCAGTTATGTTCTATCGATCTAAAATACTTTCAGCGTTGCGGCGTTGCCGCTTCTATCAAAAAGTAGCAACAACTTTGTTATTTCAAATAGAACACCCTGTATTTTATTTCATTATTGGATTCTTCCTGAAGAGCTGATTTCGTCGATCTATCATACTTGAAAGCGTATAGCGCGAAAGATTACAGAGATATAGGGTGTGAAAAATCGAGATTTTTCAAATTTGGGAATTTTTTGTGCCGAAACTATCCATTCTTGCTCAAAACGGCTTACATGTCCCTATCTCAACTTTCCATTTACTATCGATTGATATTTAATTGAAACAAATACGGGTGGTTCAAAATTTTGAGTTTTGCATCAACCTCTATTTGTTTCTATTAAATGTCATTAGATAGTAAATGGAAAGTTAAGATAGGGACATGTAAGCCGTTTTGAGCAGAAATGAATTGTTTCGACAAAAAAAATTCCTAAAGTTGAAAAATCTCGATTTTTCACACCCTATATCTCTGTAATCTTTCGCGCTATACCCCAAGTATGATGTATCGACGAAATCAGCTCTTCAGGAAGAATCTAAAAATGAAATAAAATACAGGGTGTTCCATTTGAAATAACAAAGTTGTTGCTACTTTTTGATAGAAGCGGCAACGCCGCAACGCTGAAAGTATTTTAGATCGATAGAACAAAACTGATTACCCAATGAACCAAATTTTCAGAATAATCCTACGTCCCGTTCTTCGTAAACGTCTAAAGGTACCATCGACCGTTAGTGACCCTGTATATAATGGGGAATGAATATCATTTAGTTTGTATTATAAAAAAAGAAACACGTAATCTTGATCTCTTTCCCAAATCTAAAAATATTAGCTTCTGGAAATGCAGAACCAGACTTTGAAAATGTTGTTCGCGCGCGGTATCTTTTATTTCACAAAAAAGTTGCCAACGTTCGCGAATACACCGAAAATCTTCAAAAACAAGCGAGACATCCCGTATACAAGACATCGAAAACAGTACCCGAACCCAAAAAATCCTCCTCCCCCCTTGCAAATATCCCCCCTTATCGAATATTCCAGCATCGGGCATCTTAAACACCCCTCCCACCCCCTCGGTGAGGGTGAGGAAGGCCCGCGGGGGCAAGAAACAGGTCGTCGCGACGGCGACGCCCATATCCGTCGTGGCGGAGAGTGCGCCCGAGACGGGCGTGACGCAGATTACGGACGTGGCCGACGTTCTCCGAGATTTGCCGACCGCCGGCGACTTGATTTATCTGAGGGAGGAGGCGCCAAGAAGGGTGGTGAGTAGAGGTGGGGAGAGCTATCGATAATCGCCAATATCGATAGAATCGTAACTATATCGATAGTTTCTTCACAATGAGAGATTGAATTTTTTTATGAGTTTTATACTGTAGATAATCAATGAAATGAATGCTGTTACGTGTAAATTCACTGATTCGTATATACAAGCATTTTGACATTTTTTGCCTCAATTCGTAAATGTCTAATATACACTGTGTCCAAGATAAGAATGAACAGCATGGGGATATCGGAAACGGTAAGTGATACGGGGTCGATTAAATTAGAGAAAAGTCGCGCATTTATGTGCCTAATAATATGACATTTAGAAAGTTTTAATATTCCAATTAGTTTCGGAGATATCCGAGAAAAACCGAAATTTGAGAATTTCGTTTTTATTTTCTCCTAGCTTTATTTTCAAAGGAAATGTAAAACAAATGGCACTTCGCCATGGCCACTTTTCAAGGACTACACGATAACATAAGCAGAATTTTTCTGCGACGTTTTGTCTCTTAGAAAACATCATCAACTTTGTATTTACGACTCCACTTTTCATTGTTAATACAGCAATGTATCACACAATATGATTTCGGAACCATTTCTCGCGCAAAATGTAATTTAGTGATTACTTAATCCGTTTTTCTTCAATTTTAGATAGCAGGCGCTGGAAAAAATGACCACATTATGTGTAGAATTTTTGAATTAGTACCGTTCCTACTCTTACATCTCGTTACCTACCTAATTCGTGTTAAAAATGGAAAACGGCAGCTTTTCGAATACTGAAAAATTTGATATGTTGTCATGTTACATTTTGTGCCAAAGAAATTGTGTTGATGCTGAACGTGCGTACTCTAATAAGTAACCAGAGAGGCGACAACCTGGTAAATCAATATTAGACGCCTACTATCTAAAATTGAAGAAAAACAAATTAAGTAATCACTAAATTACATTTTGCGCGATAAATGGTTCTGAAATCATATCATTGTGTGATACATTGCTGTATTCACAATGAAAAATGGAGTCGTATACTTTAGTTTCGGCTCATATAAAAATACAAAGTTGATGATGTTTTCTAAAAGACGAAACGTCGCAGAAAAATTCTGCTTATGTTATCGTGTCGTAGTTCTTAAAAATGGCCATGGCAAAGTGCTATTTGTTTTACATTTCCTTTGAAAATAAAGCTAGGAGAAAATAAAAACGAAATTCTCAAATTTCGGTTTTTCTTGGATATCTCCGAAACTACTTGGAATATCAAAACTTTCTAAATGTCAAATTTGTAGGCACATAAATGCGCTACTTTTCTCTAATTTAATCGACCCCTTATCACTTACCGTTTCCAATATTCCTATGCTGTTCATTCTTATCTTGGACACACTGTATATTAAATTTCCTCTAGTATTGAATATCGAATTTGAAACACTCAGTACAAAACTGAACAATTTATGTCACTAAACACTCGAAATACAACTGTCTCATATCAGACTAATACAAATAGTGCAACAAATAATCGAATTCTAGGCACACTGTTGTGATCTCTTAATTCAATTCAACGTTTTCTAGTAATTATTTTTTCTAGTGTGACAGTTGAGGTAGTATCATCTAAGTTGAATCATAAATAGCAACCGCAAGAGTTGAAAAATATAATATTCATCAAAATCATATAATGAGTAGTGCGTTTTCAACTATGCAAATAATATGTAGTATAGTTCACTATTATTCAATTTCAGGACACTTTGATACCAGAGGATGAGGATTTTGGAGTGATAACTGGGGCAGAATTGGAAAAGGAAATTCAGTCCTTATTTCCGGGGTGAGAAGTAGTTTTGTTTTGTTGTGTTAGCAGTTAAAACATTACAAATGATGCATCCGAATATTCTCTAGGAATAATCTGAAATGTAATTTGATAAAAAAAGATACATTAATCGCTCTTATCAGAACATCTAGCGTCAGTGACACCTTAATAGACGCTCAACTTTTCCTTAAAATGCCGGTAGGCAAATCTTGAAGATGTTTTTGAGCCTACCTTTGCAATATTCACGGGTTTACAGGATCAGTGCTACTGTGCTGACCACTCATCCTGCTAACATACTTGATTGATTTTCAGAACCCCTTCATTCCCCGTTGTTCCACCTGTAACTCCTGAAACCCCCTCCTCTGAATTGCCTCCCCCTCAAGTGGTGGAGGTTGTTGACCTGCTTGTCCATGCCGAAAAAGGTATTTTTTGTTTCCATATACCGACAAGAGAACTGACAATCACACACTTCCTTTTCGTTTCCTTTTTGTTCATGAGAACCTCGTCCCCTAATCCTTTTGACCTTTCAAACTAATGTGGCGTTTCGGAATTGTATGCTAATTTTTATAGTGAAAGAAAATTCGCGATAACTCTTTTCGTTTTCAAAATATTATAAAAATAATTTCTTCTTGCTTGATTTTTAAATATTTATATACAGGGCTATTCAAATTCGAGTCTATGCATGAAGATTTCGATAACGGTAAGAGATAGAGGGTTGGTTAAATGGGGGCATTTCAAAGGTTAATTATATGGAGGAAAAAAATCTGACCTAGCTTCTTCAGTTCTGGAGTTATGCAGGAAAAATTAAGAATTTCCAAATTCTTTTTTTGCCTATATCTTTTTATTTTACAGAGATTTTTTCAAAATTTTGCCACTTTGCCATAGCAACTTTATGTAGCCTTTCCAAATATCTGAATTGAAATTATATACAGGGTATCGTATAGATTGGGCCACCCTCAACTATTAATTTTCAAATACGAACCTGTATTTTTTTCTTGCATTTTTTTGAATGCCAAGAGTCATGTATTATACTGATGTAGTATTTTCATCTGAATTACAGAGTGTTTTGGAAATATTGAACTATTACCAGTAAAATTTCAAATTTTTTTTTCAATTTTTCCTGTATAACTCCAGAACTGAAGAAGCTAGGTCAGTTTTTTTTCATCCATATAATTAACCTCTGAAATACGCTACTTTGCTCGCATTTAACCAACCCTCTATCTCTTAACGTTATCGAAATCCCCATGCATAGACTCGAATTTGAATAGCCCTGTATATACCAAAACTGGAAGTATTTCTTCATTGCCTCTTCTCAACGTTATGACTTTTCGTAGCTAAATACGGAGATGCAACTTTTTCCATATTTTTGACTGTAAATTTGAACCTAGAAATACAATGTGTGAGTTCAACGTTTTTTCATTATGTTACTACAATGTGAACATAATTTTGTTATCTAGATCGAAAATTCATTGAGATCATTCAGAATGCGAAATACCAGGAAATAAACGCATCTCCATGTTATCGTTATTTCTTGCAGGAGTTGGAATGAATTTGATTTTTTTTTCAACTGCTTGATGTCGAAGTCGAATGGTGATTATAAATAATTATGGCTATTCGGAGCCTGAACGAAAATATCTTCTTTATAATCTGACAAATTATTCAAGATTAGATATTATATATAATAATACCATAAAAAGTGGTAAGCAACTACCTACTCATATATGATTTTTCACGAAATCGGAAGAAGAGTAATCAAAGAATTATTTCCACTTTCTCTCAATATTTGATCAATAGAAAATGAAGGTATTATTTCAGGCGAATTCCTTAGGCCTGCACAAATACCATCTGCGGAAGATGCACCAAAGATATCATCTGAAATACCCATCCCCATGGAAGTGGATGAAATACAAACCATACCAGTTAAAGAACCGGAAGATGTTCACCTTTTGCATCCACCAGGTAGGACGATTAATGTTTTAATCTGAAGAAACGTTGAATCATGCGAAATAATGTTTGTATATACAATATTAATTTCCGAAAAACTTATTTCATTTATCGATAAAGTGAAATTTTCAGCAGGTCCCGAAGTTACTCAGGCGGTGACAGCTGCAATGGACATCGTGACAGATGAGACCGTGCTCAGAGAGTTGGTACCGGCCCAACGCAAAGCCTCCACTTCCGAAGAACTTCGGGATATACCCGAGAGGGCAAAAAAAGTTGGTGTTTTGAAGAACAATGTGGTCTACGAAAGTGCTGAACGGACATACAACAAAATAAAATTATAATTGCCAGATAGAACTGACAATTATACATAATTGCCAGATAGAACTGACAATTATACATAATTGCCAGATAGAACTGACAATTATACATAATTGCCAGATAGAACTGGCAATTATAATTTTATTTTGCTGATGTCCTTTTAGCGCTTTCGTATTGGTCACATCTGATATGTCGATTCATCAAGTAAAAAATGGCATTGGTTTCAATATTCTATTGAAAGGTTTTAATATCACCAAATATTTGTACAGGTGGAGCCAGCAGCAGCCAAGTTATTTCTCAGCTCAAGGAGAAGACCTTTTGCCAGAATCAACAGATGTATGGTGAGTGTAAATTGAAATTTTCATCAATTCTTGAGAGATATACAGGGTCACTCACGGTCGATGGTACCTTTGACGTTTACGGAGAACGGGACGTAGGATTATTCTGAAAATTTGGTTTATTGGGTAATCAGCGTTGCCGCTTCTATCAAAAAGTAGCAACAACTTTGGTTATTTCAAATGGAACACACTATGTATTTTATTTCATTTTTATATTCTTCCTGAAGAGCTGATTTCGTCGATCTATCATACTTGGGGTATAGCGAGAAAGATTACAGAGATATAGGGTGTGAAAAATCGAGAATTTTTTGTGTCGAAACTATCCATTCTTGCTCAAAACGGCTTACATGTCCCTATCTTAACTTTCCATTTACTATCGATCGATATTTAATTGAAACAAATACGGGTGGTTCAAAATTTTGAGTTTTGCATCATCCTCTATTTGTTTCTATTAAATGTCAGTAGATAGTAAATGAAAAGTTAAGATAGGAACATGTAAGCCGTTTTGAGCAGAAATGATTAGTTTCGACACCAAAAATTCCTAAAGTTGAAAAATCGCGATTTTTTACACCCTATATATCTGTAATATTTCGCGCTATACCCCAAGCATGATAGATCGACGAAATCAGCTCTTCAGGAAGAATCTAAAAATGAAATAAAATACAGGGTTTTCCATTTGAAATAACAAAGTTGTTGCTACTTTTTGATAGAAGCGGCAACGCTGAAAGTATTTCAAATCGATAGAACAAAACTGATTACCCAATAAACCAAATTTTCAGAATAATCCTACGTAAAAGTCTAAGGTACCATCGACCGTGAGTGACCCTGTATATGCTTGTTTCTCGAGGTAACATCCGAGCTGAAACAATACAGACCGATATCCTTGCATAAATGCATGTTAATAAAAATCTAAGTGGATAATACAGGTACCGGTATATGTTGAGCAGCTATGAGCATATTTGATAATGAAGCTTTTTTCCTACAAACAGTCAACAAAGTAGCTATTGATGACGCTTTCAATTCCCAACGTTTTCCGTCAGTGACAGCATATTTGCGCTCGCACCCATCATTGTTGAAAACCAATGTGGCATGATGGAAAATAATAGTGACAGTGATTCAGATGTCGAATAAAGTGCAGGAAAATTATAAATTGTGTAATGAAATGCTTGAATGCTGAAGATATCAATGTAAAAGTATCCTAAACTTGTCGCTATTCTCAAAAAACACCAGTACAATGAATATAAAGCAAAAACAAGTTCAACTATATCTTTTTGGTTCATAACTGCCTGATAGACTTAAGTTTTCAAGTAGCCTCAATAGCCGGCGGGTTCAAAGCGCGACTTCTCAAGTCCAAGTTCGATCTCGGGGCAGGGCAATTCTTTTTCAATCTATATGAGTCATTTTCTCTTCTTTTCTATAAGATGTATAAATTATTGGATTGAATTAAAATATAATAGTGAATAATAAATGAAATTAATGATTCAGATGAAGTATTTTGAAATGTAAGTTAATTGAATGAAGTATCGAGTTTTTGTCTAGGAACTGTGTTTTTAGAAAAAATATTGTGTCTTTTTCACCAAACTGTTGCATTCCAAAACGATAAAAAACTGTATCATCATATATGCCGGGTGCAAACAAACTATTCAATTGATTGACGCAGTAATATTGTCATTACAGATACTACATTTTTACTTGCCTCTCTTCCTTTCAGTCCCTTTATGTATCTAATATCTTTTTACGTTTGTAATAACATATATTTTTATTTAAAAGGCATCAATACCAATAATAGGAACACATCCACTGACCAATACTTATTGCAGCCACTTATAAATAGTAATCAATATAAGCAAAGCACAATGCTTTATGACTATTTCATGCGTGGTCATACGAAAAGTAGGTACTATAAAAGTATGTGCATTCATACAAATATCTTGCATGGCATTTAGGAGGGTGGTGGTACATATGTGGATGAATCTTGCCATGCCCCTGTCGCCGTGAAATCGTTTCGTTACGATGATTGGTTCAATTTGTACTGGCCAGAGGAGGATGAAGAAGTGAGAGAAGATGTCAGACGAATTGGGTCGTCCAGCAGGTGAGATATATAGAGTTAGTTATAGGGAAAAGGTCAGACCTAGAGTCAGACTCCACTAAGAAAATATTTGATATTACTGTCAACTAACATACATCTTGACATCTAGATAGAAAAACACAAGGTGGATGTAGGATGGTGAAACAGCTTCCTATTAACAAGCACTAGAATAAACTGTAGACCTTTGCCTACTTGATTTCATACCGTAGTCATATTTCCTGAAGTTATCAGAGATGGCGACATACCTTGGGTCGGTAAAACAGAAACTCTGCATCTGTCATCTTTTTATCAGTTTCATCTATTCTAGATGAAAAATGACTGAGAAGAGTCAAAATATCGATAATTATTCCAGATTCACTGAAAATATTGTGTTTTGATGTCGTTTCAAGTCACGTCTGTCAGATGCGAACCACAGAAATACATGAGCAACAGAAATCTTCTTCGATAATCGATCTCACCGCCATCTTCATTCAAGTCTTGGAAATATTATTACCTTCTCAAACGGTCTACAAATTTTTCGCAGAAACAATTGAAGAGCTGTTTCACCATCCTATATCCACCTTGGAAAAACACAAGGTTAACTATTGATTGAATGAAAAAGAGTTACTTTCATTGGTGAAAAAAGTTTAAATCTCAAATGGATTTAGCAATCCAATATCAAGGAACGATCCGAATCTAAATAAGGATGGATTCGTCTTTTTTCGAACATTATTTTTACTTGACACTTTGGAAATCAAAAATCTTGAAATATATTGGATAACACCGAAATGGTTTAAACTTTTAGGTATAGGAAAACCTGAATGAAGAGTTCACTATTTGGAGTTCACTAATAATCACGATATTTTCCTTTTGTCAATATTTTCAACGCATTGAAGCCGATTGTATTGTATGGAACGGTATTTGTACCTTCTTTCAGGAGCATTTCCCTGGGTTTGGGAAGAACATCGACTTCTAAAAAAAGTTCACTGGAAAAATTTTCGACTAGTGCTGCTTCTGCTATCGAGACCCCCCTCAAAGAACCAACTCATGTCAGTGGAGTTGACATCCTACCTACTCCTGAAGAAGCAATCAGGTATTTTTTTGTATATTTTATGTTATATTCGCCAATTTCTCCAATATTATTATGCCCAACACCATTTCCAAGGGGAAAAAATTCTCCACAAAGAAGAAGAGGATTTATAATAGTTCAAGAAAATCGGAAAGTTGAAATCGATGTCTGAACATTTTTTCGAAAATTTCACTAATTTCTGAGAATATGGAATATTCCGTGATAACGTATAAACTATTATCAAGCTGTAAAGGTATTCATCAAACTCATTAGAGAGTGTTTCCGGATCGGTATTTTATGGATTTCGTCTCGAAGCTAATAATAATTGTGAAAGATTTGATGGGCTGTGTGCACGTATCAATAATTCAAAAAATCCAATTTTGTATTAAGTGCAAATTTTTTCATTTTCAAAAATTGTAGAAGAGCGCTTTCAACTGTAAAGTCATCATCAGTGCGTACCTGCGTAAGTATGATCTTATGAAAACATTGAAAAAAATTTTTTTCTTTTTTTTTTTCTTTTTTTTTTCTTCTCTTTATATCTACATTGATAATTTGTTTCATTTTTTTCATAAGATCATACTCACTTGCAGGTACGCACTGATGATGGCTTGACAGTCGAAAGCACTCTGCTACAATTTTTTTTTGCACTTAATACAAAATTGGATTTTTTGAATAATAATTGTGTTTCCAACTTTCAGAGAAAAAGAACATGATCTACCAGAGGTGCCTTCAGTTGTTGAGGAATTGATAACAACGTAAGTGTCCTTAAATAAAATATTACATTATTAGGTAACGAGTGTGGAAATTTCAGGATATAAACTTTTTGACGAGTTAGGGACAATTTCAGATATGAATTGACGAATTATTTGTGTTTGCCAAACAGTTTATTGATATTTAACACCACACGCGCCTTCTCGGATTCAAACGTTGTTTAAAATCTCACCCATCATCGGTTGTCCTCAAATGTTAAGTACAAAAATCTGTAGAAATAGACCATACCTGAGTCTCTAATTTTCATTGTAGTAAATTTTGAAATTATGTCTCATCGATACATATACGAAGAGGAAAGATTCAAAACTCTTGTGGAAAATGCTTTTAGTGACAGTGAATATACCAACTAATAATAATATTATTTCTTTCTGTACATTCTAGCTTTCGCTTTTAATTCAAATTCCAACATGTAAACAATGCCATAGATAGATAGATAGATAGTTTATTGACTATGTGACACATACAATATATGGTTTATAGCAAGTCAGTGGAATAGTGTATAAACAATTCAATACATAGAACATTAAACAAACATACAAAACAATATAATGTAAAATAGTCATAAAATAAAAATTATTACAAGATTTGTTAGTCACAAATTGAAAGGTGATATGATGTATTCACTAACTCAATTTATTATTATATTCCATAATAGAATAGAAACAGTGTTCATCAAGTAGCATTTTTTAAACATTTTTCATTCATGGATTTGAGTTGAAGAGGTAATTTGTTATAGAGTTTGAAATTTAATGGATTGTTTTCTGATTTTCCTAATCTGTAACATGGCACAAGTAAATCTTCTGCAGTAGCAGAGCGTGTGTTGTGATGGTGCAGGCTAGAAATTTTTGGGGCGCTTTGCCAACTAGAATGAATTTCTGTCAAATTTTGTAGTATGTAAATACAGGGAAGTGGTAAAATTCTTCGTCTCTTGAATAATGGTTGACAGTGTTCATTATATACCACGCCAGTCAGTATTCTTATTGCTCGTTTTTGCAATAATCTCAATATTTTTATAGAATTAACTGAATCACCCCATAATACCGTACCATTGCTGATCATAGAGTGGAAAAGGCCAAAATATACGCTTTTCAACATATTTGGATTTAAACAATGGCTAAGTTGTTTAAGTAGAAATAAAACACTTGACAACCTGGAACTAAGTTGATTTACATGGTGTGTCCAATTCAAACAATCATCTAAGAAAACCCCAAGCAATTTACGGTAGTTACCTGTCGTGATTTGGTTATTACTGGAAATAACAAGATTTTGAGTTTTTGTCTTGTTTAGTTGAAGATTATTAGCGGAAAACCAACTTTCAGCTTCCGATATTATGGATGCTGCGTTTTCAACTAAAAGCGAAATATTGGTATTTGCACTAACTAACCAAAGGACGAATCATATAGTGATATATGAGGTATCTACTATCCAAATAACAAAACAGCATGCTTCATGATTTTTTCATGCATGGTGAATGGTAATAGGAAAATGTGGATTATAGAATAATATCTACGAACTGAACGGTTTTTCTATAGAAAATCCATTATGACGACAAGAAAAAACCGGGGTAACAATTTCAATTTCACTGATGAAATGACGATCTCTCCTGTAATTTTCCCTTGTTGTTCCTGAGTGCAATGAGTTGCTTGCTATCCACCCAGGAAAGGATATTATTTGATGTTTGACATCGTGCTTTGTTTTTTGGGCAACTGTAGTCGGATGGAATCAGGTCAAGTATCCGAACCTTTGATGATGGCTTCCCGAGATCCCTCTATGGTGCCAATTCTACCCGTAGTTTTAGAGCATCAACTCGGTGAACCAACCGGTCAAGAACTGCCCTCCGAAATTATCACATCGGTTATACCCGAAGAACCGTCTCGTAAGAAGAAGAAACCTCGGTAAGTTGTTTAACATGGATAGAAAATTGTCAGATGGGCGGAGATCGAAAAATTGTATTGAAGCTACTATTTCTCCATTTTTTGTCCGATTTTTTCAATAATAAATAAAAGTTTTTTTCAACAATAACCTAGTAGAACCCAAAAAAGTGTGTGATAAATGTACATATTTGGATAACATTGTGAACCAGTGAAATATTCTCCTGATTTATAATAAATATAAACATGTATCATCAATTTTTACAGGGTTTCAGAAGCGGCCGTTGATTACAAAATAAGGTAAGCATTTATTATCAAAATAATGATTGATCGACACACCTGTCAGTAGGTATTCCAAAATCTGTTTTTCATTAATACTATGTGAATAATCTAAGATAAGATTGGTTTCATTAGCCCCAAACAACTTTTCCACTCCCAAGTTTTCTATCTTATATCATAGTACCATATTTGTAGCAGTATCTTAATTTGGAATCATTTTCCTTCCTATAGGCAACAAAAAATCATCGACAAACTGATCGAGTGGAATTTTGATGAAAAACTACCCACGATTGAGGACATTTCCGAAAAACCCATGACAAGGTTGAATATGGCCAGGGCATTCTCCGATTTACTAGGTATGTAAGGGAATCGAAATCTTTTCGGTGTTTGAGGAAAATTAAATATCATTAATGCTTTCGTAAATTGTCATTCATTGCCTTTTAAGTAACAGGTGAATTATTTGAAGTATCTAGCCGCATTTACATTTTAAATCATCACAACAGATAACAATGCTGAAATAGTTCAAATCAGTCGTGAAAACAACTTCAAATTAACAAAGTGAGGTTATTTTTATCTGTCAAATACAAACAATGCACGAAAGACAGAAACGTGTTGCTCCCCGGGAAAAATTACATTATTGCGCACTCGCATATCAGTCTTGATATCAATTTCAAATATTTTTTTCAGTGCTATGTAAGAAGAAATTCATTATATTACGGTCGATAGCCGACTCCATAGAACTCGAATTTATCCTACTAGGACCAAGGTTAGAAAAACTGTGAATTCGATTTCATTATTGTAAGTTAAGTATATTCTTTAGTCTCGAGTATAATTTACTATTTATTTTACTTCTGAGAATTTTTCAACTTTGTTTATGTTCTTTGTTCTGTAAGTTATGTTCTTTGTTCTTCGGTTTTGTTTAAATACATTGAAAATTCAAATTTAATATTTATATTTGGTGAAACATGGCCATCTGAAGAAGTAGCAAAAGTTGAAATGACCGCAACATTTCTTCGGTGCTTCAGATTGACCCGAGTCCAATAATATACCGACATATCCACGATTAGCTGAGTGTTCTGTGATAGAAATACCGGTATATTAAACGATTAAACGAACTTACCTGTGAAGTTCAATCGTAATTATATGAGGCGCCTCGTCCGAAGAGATCACTAAGGTAGATGTTTAAAGATCTAGGGCGGTCCCTTTTTCCTTAGGATAATCTAAATAAAAATCCTTCTATAAAATAATCATTATATCTCTGATGAACCCATAACTGAATACATGTCTATAAAACGTCAAAGTAAAAATTCTTCAAGTAATGTTACTTATTACTCTAGTTGTTTTCAACATTCATTATTGCCCTGGCAAACGTATAATTGTCTCTACTAAGGGGACAATTGTAAAATCTTGCAAACACCTCGGAATCCTGTGTCCACCCAGCTGTTCTTCTCAGAATCTGCAGTGATACACCCTTTCTCATGGCAGCCGATGTGGATGCATGACGTGTAGAGTAAGCCGAAAAAATCGTTGTATCAATACCAGCTCTAGCCATCGTCTCCTTGATCCACCTACTTATGGTGTTTGTTGTTGCAACATGGAATGGTTTCCGTGTTGTTATGAACAAAAATTCTTGAGACTCTTTTCTATAAGCGGACGTCCTCTGGATGTAGGTGAGTAAAGCTGAAGCCGTACACACCTCAGGTTTATCTTGGAAAAAAGGAATATGTAGACATGGTTGCTCTCTTTTAGCACTTGTGGTCTTGATGTGATCTGGTACCAAAATCTGAATTCCGCTATGACTCACAATAATATTTTGAACCTTAATCTTTGCTAATGTCTGCAAACGGTGACCTGATATCAGGGCTAAAAGAGTTGCCAATTTTCTGGTAAGGATCTCTATTTCAAGAGTCTCATTAGGAAAATCCTTCTCCAAACATGTTAAGACTACTTGTGGATTCCAAGTCAAATTATATCGTCGTTGAGGTGGTCGTAACCTAAATATTCCTTTAAGGAATCTCTTTACTTGATTATTGCTGCCTAGGTCTCCAGGAAATATCAAAGATAAGGCTGAGCGGTACGTATTAAAGGAGCCATATGTTATATTGCTCTTTTTCTTGAATTGATCATGTAGAAACTCTAAAACTGAGGATTCATTGGCTAAAAATGGATCAGATTCCTTTCTCTTACAAAAGCTCCACCATTCTCTATATGCACTTTCATATTGTTTTAGAGTTCCTGAAGCCAATGATCTTATGAAAACTGGTATTGTAGATTCCGGTACTCCTCTTCTTATGAAGACCTCGCCAAGTAACGAGTATGCTCCAGGAAAATTCTTATATTCCTGAAAATTTGATAAATTAATCTTTCTTGAGTTTATAACTAAACTTGATACTGGGAGCCTGATACCCTTCCAGCTAAAAGAGAAGTGTTTTTTGGAAGTGGATTTATGTTAACGCTAGGTGCTAAAAGTAAATCCTCCCTCCATCTGAACACCAAAGGACTTTTTTCAAGTATTCTAGTATATAACGGATACCAAGGCTGGGACTTCCAATCTGGTACAACTAAAATGCCCTCTGCCCTATCTCTAATAATCTTTCTAAGTGTCCTTAAGATCATAGAAAATGGAGGGAATGCATAAAAGTGTAACCTCGACCATGATATACTAAAAGCATCTACTGAAGAAGCGTCAGGATCTGGCCTCCATGAAACATATACTGGACATTTTTTATTAAGTTTCGAGGCGAATAAATCAATTTTTGGACTACCAAATGTAGCTGTTATAATATTAAAGAAAACCTGATTTAGTTCCCATTCTGTTTCTATTGGTAGTTCCCTCGATAATCTATCTGCCTCAAAATTATCCTGTGAACTTATATAAGAGGCTTGAAGCCAGATTTGCCTGTGTTCGCACCATTGCCAGATCTGGCGAGCTAACTGACTCAATTCAGGATATTTCACGCTACCCATTCGGTTGATATATGAGAGGGCAGTTGTATTGTCCACTCTCATCAATATACTTATTGATCTAAAGTCTTTAGCAAATGACCTTATAGCGTAAAAAACGGCCAACAACTCTAAGTAATTAATATGTTTACTCCTGAGTCTTTCCGACCACCATCCTTGTGCTCTATGGCCCTGAAAATAAGAACCCCAACCTGAAAGCGATGAGTCAGAGAAGATTTCTATATCATGAGTATCATCTCTTATATTATTATATGCAACCTCAGTGATCTTAAGCCACCACTGCAGGTCTTCCTGTAACTCATCTGACATTGTCAATTTCATCTGTGCATCAAAATTAGAATTATTTTTACCCAATGCAAGAAACTTCTCTCTCTCAAAATTCTTTGTGTACAACCATCCATACTTGATTGCGGGACAAGCGGAAACGAGAGTTCCCACATATTTCGCAAAATTACGAATAGTGCAATCATTAGAAACCATTATAGATCTAGTTAATTCTATAATCCTTTGACACTTCTCCTCTGGTAGTCTTATTATCATATCTGCACTATTAAAGATGAAACCTAAAAATCTACAAACCTGTGAAGGATTAAGGGAACTCTTTTCAAAATTAATAATAAAGCCCAGGCTCTGTAATAACTTGACTGTGAAGTCTACATGTTGTAAACACTCCAATTCGTCCTGACCCATAACCCAGAAATCATCAAGGTATACAACACAAATAATACCCTTATTCCTTAGGAATGAAATTACTGGTTTAGTAATTTTAGTGAAGAAAAATGGGGCCAAAGACAAACCAAAAGGAAGGCAAGTAAATTCAAAAATGTCTTCCTTAAATTTGAATCGCAAGTATTTTCTACTTTCCAGATCTATTGGCACCTGATAATACGCATTTTTCAGGTCAATAGTGGCCATGAAACAATTGGGCTGAATCAACTTCAATACTGTTCTAGTATCCTCCAACTTAAAATGGGGTGTATCTAAAAAAGTATTGAGTCTTTTTAAATTCAGAATAAATCTTTTCTGTCCATTCGACTTGGTAACTAAAAAATATGAAGAGAGAAACTGATCTTTTTGATAACTGGACACCCTTATAGCTCCCTGCTGCTGTAACTCCTCTATACATGAATCTATATCTGATTCATCTTTTTTAGGATAACTATAAACTAACCCGGAATGTCCTGATGGCTCTTGTATAAAAGGGATCTTTATGCCTGAAATCCACTGTAACACACATTTGTTGGAAGTTATCAACTCCCAGTTTCTCTTATACATTGTCAAATTACCAGACTGGTGAACCGAACTTACCTTTTCTATACTTATTGGGATCGATGGGGCTGAGGTTTTCCTCTGTTCCTCCTCTGGGAGGGGTAATTTGGCCCCCTGCGCCTCGGTTCCCCATACCGAGGTGGGCCCCTCCAGTTTAAAGAAACTTTTCTATTATGAGTAACTGAAGGTAACTGCCTTGGGGTAAACTTTGTTCCTACCACCTGGGGGATGGTATTTTTCAAATCTCTGCTTGATTTCTCAAACCCTTTTGCAGTCCTACAGTTTTCTCCAAAATCTCTTCCAAACAAAAATTCATCTATTTGAGATATATCTGCTACTTCCCTAGCTGATTTGCTCAAATTAGGAGTAATTGCTTGCCTTCTAGTCAAGGAAATGCTATGATGCAAGTCTGTAAGTAAACGTCCAGCATCACTAAGATATTGTAGTGTGGGTCTCTCTTCTTTATTATTTTTGTCCAGAATTCTATTAAGAGATTGGCCTACTCCAGATAAGGCTGCAGCCAATTGATCCTGCCAACTTGCTAATGATTTATCCCTTCTTATGGAAGAGACAGTCAGGATAGGAGGTAATTCATTATTCAATTTTGGTGCACCCAAACTTCTGACATTCTTAGGGAAAGGATATTTTACTAGTAATTCTTCCTTGTCACTCTGTGTCAGACCATTGGGGATAAGATGGGACCATCTACTGGCGATTTCTTCATGTAATTGGAAAGCATCTGCACTAGGTGCTTTTGGGTCCTCACCCAAACATTCTAGGAGTTCTTTGTCAAGTGTGGCTGTATCCTCCACCACTAGTACATCCGGATCTTCATCCTTAACTGAAGGAGATCTGAACGGAGAAGCGGAGCATCTCGCACTCCCACCTCCCGTATCGGGAGATGATAAGCGTCTCGCCCTTATCTCTCCTCGTCTTTTCTCAACAGGACTTGTGTCTCGCACTTCTTTCCTGTTTACAGTTGGAGATCTCTCTCTTCTCGATCGTGATCTAGCACGTCTCCTAGAACTCCTAGATGAATGTCTGTGACGCGATCTCGAACGAGCCCGGTACGGACTGTAACGAGATCTGCTCGAACGATCCAAGCTGTCATGGCGTCTATTCGAACGTTCTGATGAGAAGCTGGAAGAACTTCTTCCGCGCCTTCTGCATACTTCCTCCAACGCTTTCAATCGCCGCTCTAGGTCTCTTGACCTAGATCTAACCATGTTTTTGTGCGTTTACCTATAAGAAAAAACCTGAAAAAGATAAATCTTTTTGTTAAGCGGCTACTTACGTGTGGCTCTTTAGAACACAAAAAACAAGATGAACATAATGACAGATGACAAGGTGCTTGGAGCAGGGGACAGCCGTGTTGTGACAAGAATTTTTTACCTTTGAAATTTGTGGCTTAGAACAGTAAAAGACTATACTACCTTAGTGATCTTGAGGACGAGGCGCCGAAATATAATTTGGTTCATTCATACTGATGGGCTAAGGTCGGTTTGAATTTTTGTCCCGTATTTCATAACAACATTGCCAGATTGTGAAGATCACTCTTGACGTTGCCAGATGATGAAGTCAAAGATTAACCACCTTGGTTATGTTGGAAAAACACTTCCAAAATTCGAATTTTCTAGATTAAAGGTGCATTTAGTCAACATGGTTTTAAAATTGTGCTTATGTTTATGTTAAGGACGAAAGTTGAACCTGTTATATCAAATGGCACCAGTTATACAACAAATATTAAGTTTATGCTAAAAACATGTGACCTTGGAATTTCCAACTTCAAGAATCTTATGATTATGATAAAAAACTTTGCGTGCGCCAAAGTTTCATGTCAGCTGTCAAGAACGATACATGTTCCATGATTACTATTTTTTGTCTTTTAATAAGTTGGCAATGGTTTTGTCGCTAGAAAATAATGAATGCGTAAAAAAGGTATCATGAAGAGCATATTCTAATTGATTTTGTCCTTAAAAATGATCTGACAAAACACAGAACTGTATTCTTGACTGATTATCATTTGTCGCTTTCAGTAACTGTCATTCTTAAATTTATGCTTAGATTAAAACTTTTTTACGCTTATGTTTATGATAATGCTAAGGTTATGTTTATGTTGACTGAATGCACCTTAAGATTCGATGAGAATCGATTATATTATGTGGTGTATTTGAGTCATGAATTTGTAGAGTAATTAATGAAATATGAACAACAGATGTAGGGAAAAAAGCTTAGTTTAGTTTCAAGCCCGGGAAACTAACTAACTAACTGTGTCGACTGCCGAGGTCCGATTCACTGTCATTAATTTTATCCAGGGTTGCCGATCTTGGTAATTTATCACCAGATATGGTGATTGTTTTTCATTTTGGTGGTATATCTGGTGTTTTTGGTAATTTTCATGACCACTTGAAAAAATGATATGAACGCACCAGCCTACCTAACTTTCTACTAGGAATGTCAAATTTTGAAATAAATTCAATGGTGGATAGTGATGCATGATGCAAAGCGGCGATGATTGTTTTGGAATAAATTATGAAGCATGAGTGGAGCTAACTGATGTGTTTATTGATTGTTTGAATTGTAAAAGTAGATGTATAGATACATCATCAGATACCCCCACCTATGCAATCTGAGAAAGATACTGGATACAAGCATCTCTGACAAGCATAAATATTATTTTTTTGGGTTATTATTTCAATTCTTTTGTGAAAAATTTGCATGCAAACCAAGTTTTTAATTTTTTATCGTAGTGGTGATTTTACTTTTCAATCTGGTGATTTTTTATACATCGATCTGGTGATTTATAATTTCGGCTGTCGGCAACGGCAACACTGATATGCGGCGTCATCATCCATAGATCTTACTGCTTACGCTAGATCCGGCATCCTGTAGTAATTTTTAGGTCAATAAATTAAGTACTATGGTCACGTGGGACAACAAATGTATGGACAAAATTGAAAACGACCAATCAATGGCATATAGTACCAAAAAGTAATAGGTTAAGTACTTTTAACCACCCCCCCCTCCCCGGACCTACAAAACAAGTAACCTGGATACCGGATCTAGCGTAAGCAATAAGATCTATGTCATCATGCGATATGCGGCGTCATCAAGGACAAGGATTTCAACTTTCAACATCATGAAAAACGTTTGAAACAGGCTCTTCGAACCACCTTTCGATAGCCTTCCTTTTTTTCATTTTCATTATTTTCAATAAAGTAAGTAATGTAATCGCAATGTAAAGACTGATAGTTGGAACAGTAGTTGAAATATTAGTTTATAAAGAACTGTTCCGTAATTTTCGAGTACAAATAAGTGGTTGTCTAGAAATCCAGCTGATGAACAGCAGTCAACAGGTTAGTAAATATGAATATAAACGGTATTGTAAGGTATATATATATATATTTATTTCACTAAATTTTAAGATCGAGTTTAGAAGAAGCAGCTGCCCTTTACCCATTGAACATGAACAATTCTCACAAATCAACTTTGGATTTGATACAAAATGAAATAATTGAGAACATCAAACGGGAAAAGGAACTGAAGAACGGGTTCTCAAGCCTGTCAAATCCTGAAAGCATTAAAAACAATAATAATCCGGCAGAAGGTAAATCAAATGGAGTGTCCAACACAAATGGGTTCATCAGGCGATTCACACCTAACCCAAACACAAAAGGGGTGATGCACAAGTTCTTCAAGAGTCGAGGAAAAGTATCATCTTCACTGAAATCTACAGACCCCCAGAACAACTGGTACAGTGATGCCTCCTTTGAACCTGCAAAAATAACTGTGGAAAAAGGAAAACCACTGAGAAATGGTTATGTCCCTGCTGAAGAAAAAATTGTTAAAGACATTATGGATTTTCAACTGAGGGAGTCAGAGTTGAGAAATGAGAGAAGGAAGTCTCAACCTGACCTAATTGCTGCTTTGGAGCTTGAAGGGTTTCAACCTGAATTGAATATTCTCAAACCTGCCAAATCAATGGCTAATTTGTACCAGTCTGAAGAAGAATTGAGGGATATTGCCTCAGCTCCTAGTAGTCTGAAAGCTGCTAGATCACTGGCTGAGCTATGTGACCTTCCAGATGAAGAAGTAGATATGCCAGGTAATTATAAAATTTGATTATTTTTTAATACATGACTTTCAGTTCAGATTGCTGTCACAAAATTTTGGTTTTGCACTGATTATAATGTGATATTTTCTATTCCAATTATTTCATTTTTTCTTTGTGATTCATAAATGCTAGAAGTATAATCCACACTAGATGTTGAAAATATGTTTAATATCCTATTGTTTGAAACATTTGAGATTCATCGACATTTATTCAGTGAACAAAGTTAATACACATCAGATGCCTCTTTTTGCATATGTTGAAAGAGCAATAAATGCTTGGATAATATAAACAAAGCATTATATATCAAATAGCTCATGATTAAATTGTTAAATTCTAAATTACATGACAGATATGTTTCATATTTTTGTGCTTTAATTTTAGTAGTAATGTGATAATTAAGTATGTGATCATAATTAAATATAAAAAAAAATATTGAGAAACCACAGCACCATACTATAACTATAAAATAGATATGATTAAAAAATATACTTATTGTTTTACAAAATTTTCATACATATATTGAAAGTATCAAGAAGAGAGAAAAGTTGTCAACATGCTATCAACATTAATATAACTATAGACTATAGATAGGTCCTATCGTTCCCTCTTTGTCTCCTATCTATTTTGCACCACTGAACTACTTTCCGCTGTCAGTGTCACGTCTTGCTGACAGTAAAAAAAATGGACAGCAATTTTTATGTTTTCTTAATTATTATAGCTACTCTCCACCAACTACCAAACTATGAAAGTATAAACTAGCTAATATTTTGCGTTTCATTAAATTTGATGAACTAATTTGAAAAAAGTACCACTCTGTATGTTGTTGTTCCGAGTCTATAATGCCCCGTTGTAGATACCGTTATCGAATTGTTAATGCTAATATGAGATATCATTATTGTCAATATTTATTCATTTGGTGGTGAGCAGTTTGTTGGAGATATTCAAATTAATTTGACTAGTATTGATAAAAACTTGTAAAGCATGCGCTGGTTTTTACAACAATGTAGTCTTTTATGTAAAATGAAATGTTGATGAAAAAGTTATCAATAATTTGTATGTACTTTCTCATAATATTAATTTCCGGGTGTATAAAAGATTTTCTACAGACCATCAATGTTTTTCTATTTTTGATAACACAATATTATGTTACTGTTTTCTCCACAACTCATTTGTATATGAATGCGGTCAAGAATTCGGTATATCACGTTTTCAATATCTCGATGTTGGTCAAAGTCCTCATAAAATTCCATTTCAAGATATAATCTACTGATAACTTGTTTTGACTATACCTACTTGGAAATTAAAATAGCAAAACTGGAAAGTTTGCGTGCTGTTTATACTTTGAGTATCTATATTTTGATATAAATATCGATGTATTGATAAATATCGATATATAGCTATAGAAAGCATTTTGATATAGGTATATAGGTTTCCTCCATTAAAACCAATAGAGAATCAAATTTTATTATTCTTCATTTCAGGAACCCACTCACTTATAATGCAGTTCGAGAACATGAATACGAAAGAAGGCTGTGCTTAAAACTTTGATGGTAACGGTATAGTTTATTAGGAGTGATTATTTTTTAAATTCTTGCAGCTCTATAAGCGGGTCTTGTTTTATTGGTTCGGAAACCGTCTTCAAAGAAGAACGGAAGAACATTTTAAACAATTTTTCTGTACAGTCTATTTCGTTTGTCAAATTTTGCAGAAGGGGGCGTGTGAAATTCATGAAACAACCGCAGTGGCTGGCGTTGATGTACCTTTATTTATTTGAATACAAAACCTGGGATATTTTTTCTTATTTGAAAGTACAAAATAGACAGCTATAGTAAAAATAGAGGTATGAAAATGATGGGGTTGAAGCAATTGCATTTTTCATTAATTATATTTTTTCATACCTATGGATGGTTGAAAAATATCCCATCCTCCAATATTATTCTTTTTGACTTGACTTTCCGTCTAATGTCACCATCAGATAAAGCTCCGTTCATCATCTGATTCCATGGTAATACTTCTGAATTAGACCTACTTTTTCTAGTTGATGTTGAAAACGATTGAAAATACTTCACGGTAATTTCAAAAAACCGCTGTTTAAGATCAATAAAAACCAAAATGATTATGATCTATTCATCCAACAAATTGTTGATGTCATGAATTATTTTCATCTCTAATTTATTATTATCCAAACATATCCCAAGCTTATATTTTGCATTATACACAGAGTATTCCCTTATCATCAATTAATATTTCAAGTTTATCAGTTACATTATCGGAATCATCATCTACCTACATAATCGTTAATCTGATTCAGAAATATTTGAACCTTGGCATTTTGCCATGTTTGCACCTTCTGTTCCACATCTTCGAGATAAAGAAATGTGCCAAAAAGAAAACCTCCAAAACGGTTTACGTTCAGGTCTTCGGTTACACACCGTTCTAAGTAAAATTAAATAACACGTGACTGACTGAGATAATATTATTTTGAACAAAATATAAACACGAGTTGAAAGCTCTTTGAAAAATGATTAATATTTCAAGGTTGAAATGTATACCTACTTATTGATAGCTAACCTTTACACAATAATGCAGTTCATTTATTCTTATACTTTTCTTAAATATTTTTTATGTCGCTAGGAATAGCTGCAAACATTTTGCCCTCATTTTGGATGATTGCAGTGGCGCGACAAAAATTCCTGAAGTCTCAGCAATAATAATAGTCATCCATTATGTACAATGTGTAGAATGTCATAATAGAGTCATCGAAGGAAGCATTGATTCCATTTATTTTAAATTGGTGATTTTTCATCACTATCACACTTTCGGACCATATGCCACTCCATCGATTGACGGAATTATAATAGATATCGTCCTTGCCAATAATATGCCAATTTGCCATATTATATCCTATATTATATTCCGGAGATGATTATTATTCCTATCCAAAGAGTACAACAGATATATTGACAACACTATATAAATTTTGATGACTAAAATTGTTTTCTGTCGATCAAAGTTGAATTTTTTATTTATTCGGTGCGATAAAAACGTTCCTTCCATAGCTTATTTTTTATAATTTGTCTTTCTAGCACGTATAAAAGATGGAACGCAGTATTATTTTATA
Source organism: Chrysomela aeneicollis (assembly GCA_029955515.1). Lineage (NCBI taxonomy): Eukaryota > Metazoa > Arthropoda > Insecta > Coleoptera > Chrysomelidae > Chrysomela > Chrysomela aeneicollis. The sequence continues at coordinate 32,949,488 of JARUHQ010000001.1, forward strand.
TTCCCAGGTCACAATTTTCATTGAATTGTAAAGAAGTTTCATTTATATCTTATATTTGAAAACTATTATTTTTAGAATGAGCTGATCAAATGATATGTGGTTTTGATCAAAAAGTAGCTTGTATATTGTTGTGTTCTTCCGATGAATTCCTATATTTTTCGATATGATTATTGTTAAACCCAGTAATTTTACTAGAATAATTACATACATTACATATTTATAATGAAAGGAAAAATGTGATAAACCCGTCCTACTTATTCAGTGTTTATCATTTCAAATGATTTTCACAGTATTTATTTTATTTATTCCTCGCTTTTTGATTTAGGTTTTATTGGGCTAAGTGCCTGTTATTTATGCTATTTGTCTTTTAGTTATATGCATATATATGTTTGGTTATATATATAGTTACTTGGCAGTATTTATTGTTGAAATTGAAAATGAAATACGTACACAACGTTCGGAACCAATTTTTGATATATTTATTTATTGTATTGTAGCACCTATTTTATATTCGAAATGTTTTAAAATAAATTTCCGCCATTTACAATTTTACCTAGGTATTTTATTTTTTATCGCTCTTGTTCGAATAAAATTTGCGGCGTTGAAATATTATCAACGCTCAACGCTGCTATTTGAGTATTTGCCATGGAAGACGTACTTGCTTAATGCCATTTGTTTTTGAGTAACACCATTATGCACGTGAATCACGTCTCACGAGTTGTGAGTGGCGCCATCCATAAATCAGCTAATGAAGTAAAACATCTAGTCCTTGCTTTCAGTCAGTTGTTTCGACGCCCGATTTTGAACAGAAGCGTCTGGTGATGACAGCTGACAGTAGATCCTTCATAGTCGAAAACATTTCGCCATTTTTGTCTGGTAAGGTGGTGAATTAAAAACTAAAAAGGCACCAGACCAAATTTTGTTAAACCGTGGGCTTGGAGATTGTTTTGGTTTTGGAGCTATGTTTTGAGTGTTTTTGAAGGTTATATTTATTAATTTACTTTTTTTTTTAAATATGTTTGGTTTTCAATTTGATACTAAAATTGATTTCAGTAAAGTTGGAATCAATAAATCTGAAATTGAAGTGAGTACATAATGGGGTACAACTTGTTCCTTTTTGTAAAACTTATTTTCTTTCTTGTAGAGCTTATTACTTCCCAATTGGGATACTAGAGTAACTGAGGTGTATCATTACAAGAATAGAAATTTGAACGAAATAACCATTCTCGTTAATGCTAAGACTGAGAATGATGTTCAGCAGTGGTTACAAGATTATGAAGAGAAATTTAAATGTTCATACTCAATTCGATCCACTGAAAAATGTTCAGGAACAAAAGTAGTGTTGAAACGAAGACTAAAGTGCCAGCATAATACAAGGAATAAGAACATTTATGATCCATCAGATAAGACAAAAACAAGAAACAGTAATTGCCCTTCAACCATAGTTATAACATTAAAAGCAGTACTGGGAAAGTACCAAGGAAGGGACAAGACCAAAGCACCTGATCCTAATATGCCTTGTGAAATTAAGATAATTCCACATCACAACCATTCAACTTCCACTGCTGATGCCTTGCGTTTCAGGCAAGTGAATAATGAAACAAAAAATAGATTGATAAAACTGTATAAGAGTGGATATTCACCTGCTAATGCACTGGAATATATAAAAATGGAAATTCAAATGAAAAATGATAATTTCCATGAACTTCATGGGGATAGAAGTGTATGCCCTGATTATATGTACTGCTATCACTTGTACATGAACACATTTAAACAGAAATGTAAACAATTTGTAGCATCTCCTGATTTTTTGGAGGAAAAAGTTAATAAGTTCAACCAAGACACCAAAGTTAATAGTGCATTGATCAAATTCATTGATAAAGACTATGTAATATGGTGAGTAGGTATATTCATGTGACCTCTTAAATTTTTATAAATTAACCTAGATTGTATGTTTCAGTTTATGCCCACCATTGATGCAAAGGGTTCATGAAACTGTTGAAGAAGCTGCAAACATTGTTTATATTGATTCAATGAGTACAGTGGAACATGATGGTCATAGAATATTTGTATTATTGACCCCCAGCAAATGTGGAGGCTTGCCTTTAGCCATTTTCATAACTACATCAGAATATTCTCATTTGATCTCTCAGGGGTTTCAACTTCTGAAAGAAATAATGGGAGATCGCATTTTCTATGGCAACACAGATGGCCCAAATGTTTTCATGACAGAAGATTCAGCAGCAGAACATGCTGCCATCCAGTTTGAGTGGCCCAAAAGCACAACTTTATTGTGTGCATTTCATGTGTTAAAATCTGTTTGGAGGTGGCTGATGAGTGCAAAAAATGGAATACAACAAGACCATCAGGTCCAGTTTTATCAGGAATTCAAAAACTTAGTGTATGCCAAAAGTGAAGAAGACTGCATTTTAGCTTTTCAGATTGCTCTGACTGGTTCAGATAATTACCCTGAATATCAGTCATACTTGTATAGTTACTGGGAGCAAAGGACCTTGTGGGCTTTGTGTTATCAAGACCATTCCAAACAAGAATGTTGTACAGACAGTGTTTCAGTAGCTGCTATGCGCTATCTGAAAGAGAAAATTTTTGAAGGGATAAAAGCATTCAATTTGGTTCAATCAGTGGATTTCTTGATGAATAAATTTGATTCCTATTATGAACAGAGACTTCTGGATGCACAAACACAAATAAGACAAAATATATTATATAGGTTAATTAGGCTTCCTCCATCAATGGATATAATTGAACAGGTACAACAGTTAACTGAAAATATATACCTCATACCTAGTGAAAATGACTCCAATTCAATATTTACTGTCAACATTGAAGTTCTTAGTTGTACCTGTAACCAAAGAAGGAAACATTTGTGTAAGCATATTGATTGGATTTGTGGTTTTGTAAACCCTGACAAGTTCATCAAAAGGGTTGATGATGAGATAACTATAAACAAATATAATTTCATTGCTACAGGCAGTCATGAGGATGAAACTGAAAAAATATTCATTGAATGGTTTCCAGAAAATGATGAAATTGTTACTGAATCTTCTAAGGATATGGTGGAGGAAGTTAGTAAAGATAGGCTGTTTATCACAAGAGGCAAGGAGACTATGAATAAGATGAATGAAATTTTCTCCCAATATTTGAATGATTCTCCTCTCGAAATTTCTGATGCCTTGGAAGTTTTTTGTGATGGACTGAAAGAAATCAAAACTGTTTCAGGTTTTGTCACAGCTTGCCATGCATTCTCTTCAGGTAGGCTTTTGGGATAATATTTTGTATCACTTTAAACTGATGTATTCCCATTTAAATTCAGGTATAATTGATCCAAGGATCAACAGAGATTGCAAACGACCTTACCTTTTAGGGAAGAGAAGTGCTAGCTCACAATCTGGAAACGATAGCAAAGAGAGTACCAGCAAAACTAAAAAATATGTTTCTCCAAAAAAAGAACTAGATTAATGCATTTTACCAAGTTTAATAAATATTTATCAAGGCCAATGAATCAATGTTTTAATTATAACCTGTTAAATTCATGATGAGGTATGTGATATGATTGTATGAGGTGATTGTGGAGTGGAAGTTTGGTGAATCTAAGTTTCTCATCATTATTGCCTGTCAAGATTAAAAATGACCTACTTCAGTTACCTCATTTCGCCTATAAAGATTTTGGATTTTTTTTCAAATTTTCACTGATGAACCATTTCGAACGATTACTATTGAATCAGTTCCTATTCTTATTTTTTTTTACCTTCGATGGACAAATCCACCGGCAAGTATTCAGTCTATAATAAATGAATTATTGAGGTAGGATTCCAGTTGAGTTGTTCATCTGTTAGGGGCACCTTTAGACATTATATTTGGCTACGCGTTTAGTTTCACACTAGTTTCTTATACAATTATTAAATCAAATCAACAATTGGCGTAGAACAGCTTCTTGTACCAGATTCTACACCCAATTTCACACAGTTCTTTGTTCTCGAGTCGTGTCATCGAAATACCAAAATCTAAATGTTTTCATCATTCTTGATGCTATACGAATCGATCGTTATCAATACATTCTGAATCATCAATAGTACAGGTAGCACAACGGACGCACTAAACATGCGGCTGTTTCTTCTTTTGGGTTTCTTGGTTTTCTGACTCCTTGCGGTGTCAATTTCACCAGATCCGGTGATATTCTCGTTGTATGGAGGAAATTTGTTTTTGCAAAAAAAATGCAAATTACATGTGGGTAGGAAATGCACCGTGACTGATCAAATTAAAATTCAGGGGTTGGTACTGAAGGGCAGATGACGTGCCAGAGAGCCGCCCACGCCGAACGAATAAAATGCCGTGTATATTTTCGATATTTTTTTATTCTGATAATCCTTAACACTAACTTTGTAACCTAATTGATGTATGTTCAGTAATAAATTAGGAGGGAGTGTGTGTGTGTGTATAAGTTATTGCACTGGCGCGGGTCGGGATTGTCGTTTTTTGTATCCGCCAGCACGGCACTCCACACGATTCGTGGAATGTAAACACATGAAAACAAGACAATTGGTATATAAATTATAAATATATTATATAAAAACAAACAGGGGCGCCCTCGACGCGAGGTCGCCGCCATCACAATAGCTACCGAGCGCGTCACTAAAAATTCTTCGGTAAAAATTTCCTCTCGCTTACTTTATTTATACAATGCATATCGCTATCGTAAAATGTCACATGTAAAAAAAATTAAACAAAGAGCAACAGGTGCGTAGCTATGCCATAGTCTACCATCCACTAGGTAACAATCCGTTAAGTTAAACACAGCCTCGCAAAGCCATAAATACTTTTAAGGTATCCTCGATTTCTTTTGCCACTAAAAATCATATCATAATATGTATTCACATATATATATATATAGTAAATATACAGATCTCTATTTAACATATTTACAACTTTGTATAATTCATACAATATAAATTTTTTATTCGCATGTATTTTCACGGTATTCTACAGTATTTACAAAATTTGTAGTGTACAGGGTAGTGACGATTTCAAATTGACGTTATTCGGGGACGGCGGGTTTTTGAAAATTTCCATTTCAGTTTTGCGAGGGACGTTGAGGGCGGTTCGATCGAGTTGTTGCCAACGATTTTTTCTGAAAGCAAACCGGCTACAAGTTATTCAACTCGAATCTTACTTGTGCCGGTGTTGCTTCCTTTCGGAAATAAATTAGATGAAACTATATAATCATAATCTTTAACAAAAATGATACCTATCGATAATTACATCGAGATTTTACATAATCAACAAACATAACATGGAATTCCATTAATTAATTATATAAAGCAGTAGATCTAGTTTTCAATAAATGTTGTACTGAGCAGGGTAAATCACATATTTGTATTGAAAAAGGTGGAAGAATGCTGAATAGGTGCGATCATGTTAATTACCAAGAAATAATGTATTTTATAAAAATCTCTAAACGTTTAGTTTTTGTGAATTTTCATTTCCACCGAAATACCAATATCAACCCCCCCCCCCACTAATGTCTTGTTCAACACACAATTTCTTCCTATAGTGACATTATTCTGGTGCCCGTGAAGCGGCACCAAAGATACATTTTTATTGCCCGAGCAGTAAATTTGTAACGTGTGTTGGTTTGCCACTGTCGACACCAAAATAAATACCCATATAATGAAAAGTCAAAGATGAAATTCTTGACTGACGAACTCTTTCTAATACGATGAAAAATGTAAAAATCCTATTAAATGAAATAAATATAATAATGTTTTCAAATTGTTAACGCATTAACAAAGTTTTTGAACGAGTTCGATCAGTGTTTGCTTCGTACAGTCAATTAACTTGATATGCCGGCATTCGCAGGTAGGAGTACATTTCCTTCCACGATCCCAAAAAAAAATCTCGTTTCCATAACTCCCGATGAACAAGTGTGTAAATTTACCCAGCTTCATGTAAAGTTACTTCAAGAAAGACCCTCAAAAGAGAGAGACCCACACCAATCCAAACAGTCTCCCCACCTCGACTCAACCAACCCCCCCTCAACGTCCCCCACCCCTCACCGGGGCGACCACGCCTCCTTGCGCGCGCACCCACCACGCCCCGCCCCCTACTCCTGCCGCGATCACCTGCCGTCTTCGTTGTCCGATTGGGCGGCGCCGCGACGCCACTAGAGCTGCTCGACGAACTTGCTGAGCTGGTCCTGCGGCGTCATCGGCGGCGGCTCGTTGCCACCGCCCACGTCCTGGGCGGCGACGGAGGCGGGCGAGACGTGCTGGTGGAGGACGCCCCCGTGGCCGCCCTGGCCGAGCAGCATCTCGGAGGTGGCGAGGTCGTGCGGCGACGGCTGCGGCCCACGAGGCGACGGCACCGCCTGGTTTCGAGGCGACGGCGTCGGTCGAGACGGGCTCGGTTGCGGGCTTCTGCAAAAAGATGGTCGGGGTGAGGATTTCGCTCCAGGTCGATGCGTTCGTATGGTTGATGATTCGCGAACCGGCGCTTATGGGGGATTTATGCAGCAATTTTAACAAATAAAATTTTAGTTTCAAGTCGTAAGAAGTTATATCATTGGTTTCCAATGTTTCCATTCATACACTTTGACATAATTTTCGAGTTCCAAGTCATAAGTTCCAAGTCGTAAGAAAGTTGGCCTACATTTAAAACTTGAAACTGATCATATATATTTGCGCAAGCGTTCAAAGTTTTGAATTCTGTGATGCCTTTATAGGTCATTGTGTTGTTTATTTGAAGTTTCATCAGAATTATTAGATTATAAAAAAGAAAAAATGAATATTGATGACTGAAATTGTAAAGTTACCACTGTCTCTGAACCACAGAAATTGACTAATGACATGACAGTTCTTAATAATTCCTGCGTAAATGTTCCTTTTTCCTCCATGTCTCAATTCTTTATACTGAAAACTCAATACTTGAAATATAACTATAAAATCAATTAGCGTTGAAAGTGGAGTTAGCAGCGAACCGGTTATCAAGGTATCGATTTGTAAAATGTTAGAACAATGGGATATAAATTAATGTAAGCATGAAAAACATAAGAAACAATAAAGCAGTAAAAATAATATGAATCAAAGAATATTCCTAGACAATTTCAAGTATGAGAGCAAGCCATATCAAATGAATTTCAAAATAACCTACACTATAGAGCAACGCCTATGGAGAAAATATGCATCTTAAATGAAACAAGCGATATCACAAACCATTTATAATTTTTCCTAGAAGATACGTGATTGAATTCAAATTCAAATTCACAACATCATCATGACCGCTTCTTGTGACGTCACGAGTCCTCTGATAGGCATATTCATGTGTTGCAATTTCCAATATTTTTATGAACTTCTGAGATGTTATTCGATTTCATACAATGATTAAAACTAATTGTTTCAGCACTTTCATCATATTAAAATAGTCTTCGTATTTGATAGCTGTTTATTAAGTTGATCTTGAATTACATTCAAGTATACTGAGTGGTTATTCGTTTTTCGGCCGAGACATATTGTAAAGAAATATTATGAATAACGCTCGGCAACACTGCGAAAAAGTATCTTCTAACGAACTCATTGATAGTTCAAAACTTGTTACGTCACAACCCTGCACTGTTTCACAATGTTCAAAGAGAAACTTTTGGAAGGTTGGAGGTTGTGGTACTTTTCAAGAAATCAATTGGTGATCTCGTCCATTGAACCAAAATATATGCTAGACAGTTGTAATATGAATTATACTAATATATTAACAATTAAAATGAACTGAGTTTCACATTTTTTAATTGATATCTATGATCATTTTTGCCCAGATTTTTCAGAAACATTTCCACTCATTTTGTTGATATTTTTTGTCCAAGTTGAAACATCATCAGTCATGAAAAATGAATATATAAGCGAGTTCAACTGGAACAAACTCGCTGAAAACCTAAGCAAAATTAATTGAAAAAAAAAATTTTTAAACCCTTCTATTGGGATTTGATATAGGCTTTTTCTCATGTCAACACCATTTCATAAAAATTCCAAATTCTCGACGAACTACTAATATGAAATAAAATACCTACCGTATGGGCGGTGGACTCCTGACGCTCTGCATCAGCTGTTGCTGCTGCACGGTCATGCCCTGGGGGGGCCCCATCACCCCCTGCGGCGAAGGCATAGGCGGAGGGGTCGGTTTCAGACCCTGCATCGGCGAGTACTGCTGGTCGGCGAAGGAATTGTTATAACCCAGGTGCGGTTGTCTTATACCTGCCGATAGAGAAAGAGGCGTTTTGTTGAAGGTGTTGAAGTTATAAGGGATGGTTAGGTTTAATGACTTTCGACACGGAAAATCAACAATTCCAGCAAATTTTCGATAGATACACAGTGGAAACAAGTGGCATGGTTTTAGAAAGAGAAAATAGTCTATCCAATTAGAATATCAAACATAGTTTGAAAGTGGCATGGTATTAATATTACTATGAATATTCCGGTTCAGGATAAAAAATAACATAAACAGGCGAAAGATTTGTGGTTTCTCATAAAAGGAACATAACCCAAAAACATTCAAAATGATGTATGGAGTAGAAATTAAACCAATAATCAACTAATTAACATTTGGTAGTGCCATCAAACTAAGCTGCCGATTGAAAAGTATTGAATATTCCACCAAAGGGCTAGATTATTTATTAAAAACTATATTTGATTTTTTTGTATTCATTTCGACAGCAGATTGAAAGTTATATATATCAAATATAGCATATATTATGCAAATAGGCAAAAAGAGAAAAATCAAAAGGAAATCAAATGGAAACATAACATACATAATAAACATTTTAATCAGAATGAAGGAATGTGAAGGGATAAATTGTATTGAAAAAATATAATAGTTTCAGTTCAATTCATTGTTTTTTTTATAAGATTGATGGATATTTCCTTGGTTACATGTCAAAAAAAATTATTTCACTGAAAATGTTCACCAAATTATGATAAATTAGAAATAAAATGGGTCAGAAAATTGGTATGGAATTCTAATGATAGAATTCAGAACTACAATGTCCGTGGACTCGCTTATTATGGAATATATTTTGTCTTTGTTTTGGTCAAAACAGTCTCATTGTAATTTTTTCTTGCATCAGAAAATATGCAGTTCAATGATTATATTATAGTCAAATATTCTGTTGCTGAAATAGAGTAATTTCTGCACACTAAATGAGATACATATATAAAAATATAATATACAGGAGTTTCCTTTAAAAAAACACGTTTTCATCCAAATTCTTGATAATTGTTTCAATTCCCCGATTTTCTAATACAAAATCATCTGACATTGTCACCATTTTGATATTTTTTTCATATGAAATAATAAACGTTATAGCGCAAATTTTTCTCAACACTAATAGTTTGCTAGCTTTAACAATTAATTGAAACCCATTTCAAAAACCACTCCACCCACCTGGCAACCTCTGCTGATAAGTCGGACAAGCCCCCGGCTGCTGAAACCCCTGCTGCTGCTGCTGTTGTTGTTGCTGCTGCGCCTGCTGCTGCCTCTGCATGGCCAGCATCTGCTGGTGCTTGAACCACTGCTGCTGCGTCACCTGCTGGCTCTGGCCGAGGCCCTGCGGGCTTGGCCCGCCCGGCTGGCCCATCATGCCGCCTCCGCCAACGCCGCCCCCTGCGCCCTGCAGCTGCATCCGCGCCTGCTGCTGCTGGTGTTGCTGCTGCGCGTTAGGCTGCTGTTGCTGCTGCTGCTGCTGGCCGAGGATGTGCTGCAGCTGCTGGGGGGGCGCGGTCGCCACCCCAGCGCCGCCGGCCTGCTGGATTTGTTGCGCCTGCTGAGGGGGAGAACCACAGGAAATGTCAGAATATGAAATAATATTCGAAAGCCAAAGTTTCGACAGTTTATTCTGTCATCATCAGGGCAATCAAATAAGTTTCCAGGGTAGGTGATGGTTTAAAAAAATACATATAAGTAACAAAAACAGGACAAAATGGAAAATGAAATCAAAGAATGAAGGATTTCCTTTGGTGCTCATCAAACATGCGTTCACAAAAATTGAAACTTTTGAAATGTACCGATCAAGTATAAAAAAGTAACACAATAGGAATGACGTGAAATTCAACTATTTTACAAGAGAAGTGATGATCATTGATTGATATATTTAAATAATTTGTGGGAAAAATAAAAGGTGAGGATAATGAGGATGGAACGGTTTACCTTGGTTTACAGGATAATGGATCGCCTGGGATTCGGATATCAATTGGGATAAAAACTACCCTGAAACAATTGAATGTAAATATGGCGGAGAAAATAATATGTTGACTACTAACACTGTGATTTCCTGTGGATCGTACGTTCAGCTTTTGAATTCAACGATATTGTACGATTCAAAATCAATTCATTGTTCAAAGAAAATTCTCTGAATCAAATTTCTCGAAGATATATTTCTCGATATGATACATTTATGGCTTAAACGTATATTCAGCATATGTTTCCGGTTGAAATACGTTTTTATGTAGTTCTTGAATCTCATGTACTTCATGTACAATTTTTTTCTTAGTCTCATCGCACCTTTTTTCATTATATTGAAACGGGGAATTGTTTTCCTCAAAATGTTTTTTTTGGATGTACATTTCACTTTCCACCAATATAGGATATAATCACGGCTACAACTTCGCAGGGGGCACTTCCAGACACTTGCATTTTCTCACAGATCTTGTTTTTGGAAGTTTTATTTATATTGATTTTATGCTTATATAAAATTCATGAAGCAATTGAGCTTTTCCTTTCATTTCATAAACTTGAAGAAAATCACTAAAAATTCAAACTTATTTCATAAACGTCATAGAAACTGAGAAAAATGATACTTATTTTTCGAAGAAAATTTCACACCAAACATTCTCAATCAATCAAAAAGCCTAAATTTTCTATCGGTACCATGGCAACTAGAACAATTTTCAGGTTGAATGACATTTACATTAAACTTAAGCTACTAAAAGTACCACTTCGAGTTTCTTATAAGAAAGTATACATCTACCAACTTTAGTGTAATAAAATTAGTCAAAAATGATGGTTTAAACTACCAGCAGCTACCTTATTATTATTAGTGTAATCTTAACTGGAGTCTTGGTGTGAAATTTTCTTATTAATTTTATGAAGCGGAGATCGAAAATAAACATTCTGGATCGCATCTGGACAAAACACCACATTCGGAAGACAGGTGCCCGTAAACTTTCATACTCATTTTCAAGAAGCGACATCAGAAAATATTTTTTCCTCTCACCTGTCGCTGCTTGATGAACGCCGCCATCAGCTGCGGATTCGACTTGAGTATCTGCAGGATCTGCTGCTGCTGCTCGGGCGACTGCGGCGAGCGCAGCGTCTGCATCAGCTGCTGCAACGCCTGCTTCTGCATCATGTTGCCGGGCGAGTTGAGGGGCGCGCCCACTGGCCGCGCCCCACCCCCCGCCACCTGTTGCTGCTGCTGCTGGCCGGGCTGCATCTGCTGCTGCTGCTGTGGCTGGCCCATCTGGCCGGGCTGCATGGTGGGCGGGCCGGGCGTCGCTTGCCGCAGCCCGCCCGCCGTCACGACGCCCGGGTAGCGCTGCTGCCACTGCTCCATCGGCAACAGGTTGCCGCCTGAGGAGGGAGCGAAGAAGATGAAGGAACGAACGTTTAACCAAAAGTTTTTTCGGTATTTCAACCTGTTTTGGTGATATCGATCATCAAAATGAAGAATGATCGTTATTATAGATTTCAACAGGAAGGAAAAAAATTGTGACTTCGGACGACGGTTAGGTTAGGTAATGATTGAAACTATGAACGAACAAAGGTTTGACGAAAGTTTTCTCGGTATTTCAACAGTTATTGCCCATATTGAATGCCATAAATGGGAAAAAAACGTTATAGATCATATTAGTTGGGTTAGAATCACTCACTTGACAGGAGGTCCATATTCAAATTTTTTCAACATAGGGACCTTATATGAATTCTGGAGTGTGATGTCCGATTGAGGTTATGTCATATAATAAATATTATAATATAATTAATGATTCTGATATTGAAGTTGATTCGAATCAATATTGGCTTAGAGTGTTATTGAGCTCCAAGTGTGAAATGAATACTTTCAGGATGGTAGTTTATTCAGCGAGTTGAAAACATTCTTCCACCGGGCATTTGGAAATGTATATTTTGATCCTAAATTATGAATAATCGAAGGAAAAGTGAAGGCTAGCATGAAGAATGAAAGTTCTAGTTGATTGAGTCATTAATATTCAGTTTTTTTTACTTTCAAACCAACATATTTTATTTTTTGTGTTCTCATGTTATTTTGAAATTGAATTTTCCGCCAAACTTATCAATAATAAAATGAAGTCAATACAAACAAATCAATTATTTTCAAAGTATCAAATTACATGTTCATGGAATCTATATCAACAGAAATAAATCTTAGGAAATTTGACAAAGCATCCGAAAACAGGAAAGAGATAAGCGTATTTATTAACCCGCATAAAAATGCATGGAGAATTCTGAAGGATTCACTGATGATAGATCGTAATTCAAAATTCCCGCCTAGCCTCACTAATATGGTGTATCATTTACCTTAGCAGGATGATGTAATGTTCAAGATGATGAAAAAAACAAGCGTGTGGAAAGAGTTTTTTTCGGTATTTCAATCATTATTGTCGGTGTTGAATATTGGAACAGGATAAAAAAAATTGAGATCGAAAGATGGCTGATTTTTCATTTGACACTATGAAACAACGAACTTTTCACATAATAAACATTTTCATTGGCCTCAGCTGGGAGGAAATAACGATATCGGAAGATAGTTGCTAAATCACCTGAGATAATAAATAAATGTTTCATTTGCTTAGTGTTATTAATCATCATCTTTTGAATATCTCCCGAATTTACAATCAATTATTGAAATAATACCAAAAATCAGGTGTGTTCAATTTCAACATTCAACAGAGAATAAAATGCCTTTTTGCGAAAAAACGCTTCAGTGCATATTTTCATGGCAGGAAAATCTTAATTTACTTAAAAAAAGGAAAATCGCTGATAGAAAAAAAAAAAAACCTGATCTGTCAAAATAAATTTACTATTTTCATGGCACGAAAATCGTAATTTACTCTGAAAAAAAAATCATCGATAGAAAAACAACGTGATTTATCAAAATTTCCTATTTTCATGGCACAAAAATAATAATTTTCCTTAAAAAAAAAGAAGCGAACCCCAACAACATGACTCGAACATGACACCTACACCATAATTACCGCAAAAATAAAAATCACCACACTCACCTTGCCCTGCCCCCATGTGGCCGCCCATACCCCTGACCTGGGGCGGCGGCGGCATGTTGGGGCCCGGCCCCTGGCCGGGGCTCACCTTGCCATAGCCGACGTGTGGCGCCTGCTGCCTGGCCGCCTCCTCCTGCACCTGCTTCACCACCTGCAGCACGTTGGCCGGCGGCGTTTGCGTGCCCGGCTTCATGCCGATGCCGGCCTGGTGCGGCGATTGGAGGCCCATCGCTGCTGGGCTGGGCAGGCCTAAGGAGAGGGGAGCCGAAGCGGTTACGACAAAGTCGATGATATTTTGGTGATGTCGCACTTATCATGTGATCTATTCATCAATGAATTTTTTTTATCTTCTAAAAACATTAGACATATTACATGCATGGATGCTTTTTTTTTCAAGAAAAACATCGTAAATGTGACATTTTTCTGTATATTTTTTTATTATTTTACTAACTAGGCTACATAAACAACGTCTATTTCGAAAACCTCTGTGCGAATCTTGAGAAAATGAACCTTCATAGCTGACTTACAGCAAAACCACTCAGTTATTATATGATAGATAGATAGATAGATCTTTATTTAACCACGTTATGTTAAAAAACATTTGTAGCAAGTCAGTAGCAAGTAAATAAATACAGAAAATAATCATGTACAAATTCACAATTAAAATTAACAATTAAAATACAATATGAATAAAATATTGCGTGTCACATATGTAGACATTACGATATACCATACACATAGCATGGTGTTAAGATAGTTGGATCAAATCACATCCCTGGTGGGTCAGCCATGTACTCAGCGATAGTGTAGTAACACTTTTTCTGCAGTATCACTTTGATAGAGTTTTTAAACGAAGCTTGGTTTTTGTTTTTTAGTGTGTCAGGAAGAATATTGTAAAGATCAACATTTATTGAGTTTTTGAGAGACTTATTGTATTTAAATCTTCGAGACCTGATCAGATTCGCGTTGCGTGTATTATAGTCGTGGTAATTTGAGTTAGTCAGGAGTTTTTTTTTGTTTTCATGAATCTCGATCAGAGTCTGATAAATGAACAGAGTTTGTAGAGGCATAATACTGAGTTGGCAGAATAATGGCCGACAAGAATCCCTATAACCCGCGCTACAGATTATTCTAATGGATTGCTTTTGAATTCTAAATACTTTCTCAGAGTGAGAGGAATTTCCCCAAAGGGTCAATCCATAGCTGATATATGATTGGATAAGAGCGAAGTACGCAGAAAGAAGGGTATTTTTATCAACAAACGATTTCAGTTTTCTTAGAAGGAAATTGTGAGTACTCAATTTGGAACAGGTATTTTCGATGTGTGGTTCCCAGCATAAACTATCGTCAATAGTTAATCCTAAAAGTTTAGCATGGTCACCTACTGTTACTTTATTGTTTGTCGAAAAAATAATATGTTTTGTCTTATCTTTGTTTAATTTTAATAAGTTGTGGGTAAACCATTCATGGGCAAGGTTTTCAGCTGATTTCATCGAATTTAATAGCGACTCATAACTGTTTTCAGAGCTTATAAGAGAGCTATCATCAGCAAAAGCAATACCTAAATGAGGCAACATATGACAAAAAAATCATTGGTATAAATTATGAATAGAAGTGGCCCCAGAACCGAGCCTTGGGGTACGCCTGTTTTAACCAGATTAAGCTGGGAGGTTGTTTCATTGATAGTAACACCAGTTTTTTTGGTTATTCCATATCTATTATTATTGGGATAAATGTGAAAGATGATTAATCGGAATGAAGTGTCAATTTTTGATCTTGCAGTAATACAGTAATATCTTCCGCAAATTTCAAATTTCAACACAAAAAAAGCATAATCTACGACCCCGAAAACTCGCAACTATATTTTTCAATAGCTCGCCTGATTGTAAATTGCATAAAAAAAAGAAAAGAAAAAAACTCACCGGAATTGATGGCGTTCGAAGGCCCTCCGGGCGGCCCAACCCCCGGCACCCCGGGCGGCACACCGCCCATACCCCCCTGCTGCCCGCCGCCCGCTCCCACCATGGGCGGCTGCGCAGTCGGCGCCGTCCGCGTCATGACGGCCATACGCCGACGCAACAGCTGCGCCTGTTGCAGCCGCTGTTGCAGCTGTTGCTGCTTTAGCTTGTGCTTGATGTTCGAGCAGAACGGCACGGGGCACTTCGTCTCCTGGCAGTGTTTGGCGTGGTAGCAGCACAACGCGATCAGCTGCTTGCAGATGGGGCAGCCGCCGTTCGTCTTGCGTTTGCACACCTTCGTGTGCGTCACGACGCGCTTCATCTTTTGACAGCTGGGCAGGCGGCAGTTTGCGTCGCGGCACTGGCACGCGTGCACCAGCGACTGGATGCACCGCTGCAACATTGGATCATCGGATATTGATGATGCATTCACCGATAGAGGTTTTTGACAACTCTACTCTTCATAGATACTGTTGACTTTGACAAAATCGCTTTGTAGAATTTTTTCATCAAGAAATGTTGTTTTCTTACTTTGCTTTGAGAGCACTTTCAAACGTTTGGAGCAAATTTCAGTGACATTTTCATCACATTTCCCACCTCAGATGTGAATCCCAAATATATAAATTGTACATATTGATCTCCACTCTCAGATGAAGTTTTTCCGGATCCGATACGATATGACACCATTTTCTAAGTTTCCCAATTCCTTACAAATTTCATTGACTGTGAAATTAATTCCTCAATCATTTTCAACATAATTATAGAAAAGCTATATTTTTTCCAATGTTTCTTGTTGAAATGAAACAAAACGATTTTGCTGGTGCCGATACAAGAGTTTTTATATACGAACTTTCTTTTGAAAGGTAGTGCAGGTTATCAAAATGTGGAAATAGAGTTAATTTTTTTCTCATAAATTATATGTGTGAATGAATATCTACTTGAAAGTACCCGTGAAAAAAAACTTACGCATACAACATAAAATAAATAATAGAATATAAAAAAAATAGTCATAATTATGATTATAATCTTAGATAATATAATATGCTAGGTTGTTTGAGAATATTTATACAGTATGAAAAAATAATGGAAACAATAAAAACTGTAGGTTGATGAAGATGAATTCTCTAATATTAGAGATTGTTAATTATTCATCAGATTATGTAAATATTATCTTGGAATTTTTCAATATCAGTTCCTTCAATTTATTTTTGAATAATTTTTTTCAAAAGTGAATCTCTTTCAAATACTTCAAAAAGCAAACAATAATTGTATCAACTTCCTTTCAACATGTGAGGTTAATACAGAGCATTTAAAAAAATGTACCTAGTGTGAAACTTCAACTAAAGCGACTGTTTTAAGTAGTTTAATAGTAATTTTTTTTTATTCTTCCAGATTTATTTCTGGATTTATTGCTGTGTGACAAGTTGATTTTTGTTCAAAATTAGTTGGAAATATTTGTTATCATTGTCGTTTAAGTTGGACTTATGATAATATAAATGTTGATGCCACCTTGTAGTACTTGAAGATTAAATCCATTTTCCTTTTTTATCCCCGAAATCAGATAAAAATCATATACATGCACATGCAAGTTTATTTTTTCATATAAAAAAGTAATGGCGAAATCCGATTAAGTAGGCACATATTCATTATTTCATGAAAAAAAAATGCTATCTGTAAATATTAAATCCTTTCAATTTTTAATTAATAGAAAGATTTTGTGTTATGTTTCAGTTTCTTTTGTGTCAAAAACTACCTTATATGTGTAAAATGTCCCATAATTCCAAGTCAATTGACAAGTTCAGCCAGCTTTGGGAGAGAGAAAATATGTCTGCCCTAGTGTTGTCTTTGTCATCAACATTGCAACTTTGAGTAATTAAAATGTTGAATGCGACGTAAAACAGAAGAAGACTTATATAACCTGTATATGATTGGTTTGTTTTGCTTGTAGTTTGTTTTCGTTATTCCGTTTATTCAGAATATTTTGTTAGCATTGTTAGTTTATAATAATTATTATTGAATGATTCCAAACACATTATAAATGTGTTAATTTGGGAGAGAGAAAATATGTCTGCCCCAGTGTTGTCTTTGTCATCAAGATTTCAACTTGAAATAACGAAAATGTAATGATTGCGACGTAAAAAAGAAGAAGACTTATAAAACCTGTATATGATTGGTTTGTTTTTCTTGTATTTATTTCGTAATTCCGATAATTTAGAATATTTTATAAGCATTGTTGAATGATTCCAAACACATTATAAATGTGTTATTAGTTTTCTTCTCTATCTTTAAGTCGCAATCATAACATTTTCGTTATTTTAAGTTGCAATGTTGATGACAAAGAAAACACTAGGGCACACATATTTTCTCTCTCTCAAAGCTGGCTGAACTTGTCAATTAAATCATTTTTTATCTTGTGTTATATGAATATCAATGAAGACTAAATCATTTCATATATCATCAATATCAAATCATTATCAAAACCACAATGTGGGTAAAAATAAAGTAGAAAATGGTAAAATCCTGCTTTGAATGACTATCTAGGAGTTTTATGAATTCACTTTCACGAATTTCGATTTCAATAGAATCAAATTGAGCAAAGAATTTCCGAATCATCGCCATAAATGTATCCGCAACAGAAACAAAAAAAAAAGAGAGAGAACCCAACCAACCTGTATCGACAACTTCCTCGCCTCCCCCGGATTAGCCTTGCTATCACCCGGCGAACTGCCGTCATCAATATCCAAGCCGAGCTTCTCCATCTTGTGCACGTGCCCCTCCTTCTCGTAGCAGTGCGTGCACAGGTCAAAGTCCTCGCAGACGGTGCAGTGGTAGCGCGTCTCGACGTGCGCCTTGCAGCTGTTGCACGTGTAGACGAACTTGTCCTGGCCCTGGTTGTGCAGCTCGTACAACATCGAGATGGTGCTGTACTTGGCGCGGCGCAGCGACGAGAACTCGTAGTGTTTTTCGCGCGCCAGCGTCAGGAAGGCGTCGCGCCCGTCCATTAGGTCGCAGTTGATGAACGGGTCGGGGTCCTGGATGGGCTGAGAGGCGAGAGAGAGAAAAAAAAGGGGGTTCGTTGAGGTGCGATGTTTTGGTGGGATATGTCATTCATGTTCATTTCGACAGGTTTTCTGGTTGTTGCAGGGATGCAAACTATGATAGGCGCGAAGGGTTGGGAAGGTTTCCATTTAGATTTCATACATTTTGAGAATTCACTGAAATATGTGACATTTTCAAGATTGAGAGTTTCTTATGTTAGAAAAATAATGACAAGATTAACGATGAATTACTGTCTTCTCTGAGGAGAATAATTCAAAATAAAATCATTTGTTGGTTTTATTAAAGAATGAGAAATTTCCGACAACTATTTGAGTATAAAATAATATTCAGATATGTACTCTTTTGATTAAGTTTTTGTTGATATTTATGTTTTATCAGCGATAAAAATTTATTATGATTTATGTGTAGGTATTTTGAAGCTTGATAATTCTTTACTATGCAATTCACATAATCATGGAGAAGTTCCCAAAGTTTTTCTATTTTGATGTATATACTGCCACATTGTATTTGCTATTTCAAAATAAATAAATTGATAATAAATAAATATAAAACTTGTACCTCAAATACTTAAACTTGTGATTTCAGTGTCACTTATTGATTGAAATAATTAGGTATCAATTTTGCTGAAGAGTAAAGATCCTATAATTTTTACAATTTCAACAGTATTCATTAAGAAAAATTTATCCCAATTAAAAACGATGGTCAAATATGACGCAAAATTATTTTCTTTATAGAAAGATTGTCAATATTATAAAAACTGGAAGAACTTTACCCTTGCGCAAAATAATGCAAAACATTTATATCCGATTATATCATTTTGGATTTTTAACGATGCAAAACTGTTTAATGTTTTTCATAAAAGAGAAATGTGAAATTTTCAGTAGACGCCAGAATTCTTCGATTGAGTAGTGTTGAAATTTTCGAATTGACAATGTCAGTGAAATATTTCGATTTGAAACTTTAAATTGGAAATCATCATGGAAATTTCAACTGTCCAAACTCTACTTAATGCTGATTTGTGAATAATAAAACAATCTCGATCACGATTTACTGACTTCAAATTTGAAAAAACTAAATTCTTCAACATTCACATCTCATGATCTTCTTTGAAGAAAATTCGTTTTTTTGGAATCAAAAATGAATTGAAATCAAATAATTATTTACCTTTAAACTAGCTGCTGACTGTACAGAATGTAACCGTATAACAAAAAATACTTCTTTGTGCTTTTCCATAGTGGCGAAGATTTTTGCAGATAGATCATTTCCGGTCTGCGGAGTATTCGACTTTTTACTATTGTTTTTCCTCTGATTGGCCTTCGATTTTGTGTTTTTCTTTGCTTTCTTTTGACCTTTCTTTTTTCCATCAGGACCTACTTCGCATTCCTCTAATGATGAAAATATCTGTAAAAAAAATTATACATGAAAGTGAAAAAATATCAGATTTCGACATTATGTAAGTTTTTTCTGATTTTGATAAGTATAATAATTGTAATATAAACATGAACCTTAAAAATTATCAATACAAATACATAGACAATAAATGATTCAAACAAAACTTACCGCCGCTTCTGCAGCTTCAGCCTGCTTTCTCTTTTCTTCCTCTTCTTGATCCAACTCCTTTATGCTTTCTTCTAAAACATTCGGCCAAAAATCCCCCTCGAAGTAAGGAAGATCAGCAGCCGATCGGAGATTGTCTTCCATTGCTTGTTTAAGAATATCCTGAATAAATATTATGCAATCAGAAATGTAGACTTTCATGTATTATGCAAATTGAAAATCCAATTTTATCAATAATATGCGGATGTATATTTATCCAGAAACTGCTAGGAAATGCGACTCCTTCATCATGATCACTCAATATATGAGTCAGAAAATTATAAACAAGTTCCGATATGATTCTTGAAACAAACTGTTATGAAAACTAAACGTGATGTGTTCTTCAGAATCAAGAAGTTCAGCGACGATGCGAGCTAATGACAGAATTTTTGTTCTGTACATTTTCTTAGCATATTTATTCATTTATTCAGAGTTATGTTCAATAATTTATGAGAGTGCAATACCATAAAGGTGAGTTTTAAAACAGATCATAGAGGTAAGTGATCACTGAAATTTGGAAATTACCAATAAGTCACAAATGAGTTTTCAAATCAGCTACTGATCAAGAATAATTATTGATGAATGGTGAAATAACACTATTCAAGGAATAACCCTATAAATTTGACATCAGGAGAAAAGTATCACCTTTCAGATTTGAAAAAGGTTGGTACTATCAAAAAGTGTATAATGCTTGGACGAACGACGCAATTAATTCAATTCCCCTTAAAAACAGATTTTTTTTAATTCAGTAATATTTAGTACTGAATATATTGAATATTATTCTGATGAAAAAATTCTCTAAAGCTTGAAATTAGTGTCCAACCTAAATATTTTTTTAAAGATTTGAATTTCAGACTAAGATATCTCCTTTTTGCATAATAAGCCAATCCAGAACACGTGATCAAAAATGGATGCCTTGAGGCACACACGGAGTGTTTTGTCTATTTGATTACATGTTTTTTTGTGTTTATAGTTTGAATTTCCTTTTTGAAGATTTCAAAAGTGAATACAATGGCGTGTGATAATAAAAGTGATTATCTGTTATCGTTAGAGACTGAAGATAAAGACATTGCATTACGCTATAAGGAAGAAATCAGAGTCATTCAAGGCATTGATGCTTTCACTCTGATGGATCAGTTAAAGCAGCTGGTTTTCCTAAAATTTGAAACCACATTTCGCAACAAATACCTTCATGAAAAGTTATGTAATTTTTTACCTTTCAAAAAGTGTTTAGCACATACTTTGGCATACTTCAGTTTAACTTCTGAGAGCTTCCCTTTTGATTGCTTTCAACCATCTTTCTCTTCAGTTCATTCAATTCTGTTTTGTGTGCAAAATGTAGTACACTCTGGGTATATTGAAAAACTTCGCATCATCACGATTTCCTCAACTCCCACACTTAACAACACAACAAGTATGTTGTGGCTTGTTTTTGTAGCTCTATCTTCAATTTTATGATTAATTTCACAAATGACAATATAGTCTAAACACAGGATATTCACAAATGAATGTTTAAATTCGTAAATTAAAATCACAAGGGAGTTCTAGTGCACTCAAACGGTTTGTATGCCTCAAGGTATCCATCATGAATTTGATTTGACAGCGTCTTGGTTTAGTTCATTCCGAGTATTGATTTCATAACCAAAAATATATTAAATTCCTATAAAGTAAAATTCCGCTTGTATATCGACAACGGTTAAAAATATCGATGGCAAAATAAAACAGATTCGTAGCGAAAATGAAAGATATATAGCGAATCCAATTGGTAAAACAGTAGCACACACTTAGTGTAACATCTATCTTCCTTTTCAATACGTATTGGACACTCGCAAACAAACCACCAGAAACGCTCGTTACCTTATAATCTAGTACTATCCTCTCGATGATCCCTTTATCTAACATCTTCTTATACCAGTCTTGCAGTCTCTTAGGTTTGGGTATTTTTTGGTCCAGGGGATGGCAATGGAAGATGTAGTCGTCGCCCTCGGAGGGCGGGCACGCCCAAATGTGTGCCATCGTGTAGCCCAACTGTTTGACGTAGTCCATGTAGCCGAGCAAAATTTCGTGGTAGACGGCCGTCCGGAACTGGCGCGGCTTGAAAAAGTGCACCGAATCCAAGTAGGCGATGTAGACGCGTCGCGTGTTGGGCGGCGGACACTCCGAACCGTACTCTTGCACGTGCATGCCGAAAAAGCACACGTCCGTGCCGTCGATCTCCTCGAAGGCGAAGAGAGCTTTCGCTCGGTAAGGGAACTCGCCAATCAGCTCGCCCGTTTCGACGAACTTGCTGCGCATGCCCTGCTTCACCTCCACCACCTGCAAGACATCAGATCTATCCATCTATATGGTACACTTTGAAAGTTGCCTTTGGGTTTAAAAATAGGTATGTTCGCTGTGTCTCCATTAACTACACTATAGGCGAAACAAAATAAGCAATACGCCCCCTACCGTTGACGAATATAACTAACGCATGGGACATAGAATCGTTTGTTTACATTTGGTGCCATAAGGTTTCCATATAATTTTCTTTTCGTGAAATGTTGATTTGTTGGTTGATAATCAAATGATTCTGAAAAAACTATGAATCATTATTGTTTCTGTTGGGCAAGAAAAAAACCCGAAATAAGTTTTCATACCTCCCCAAATACATGAAAATCCCGAGTTATATTTGTGACCAAGTTGAAAATAAAGGAGTTGCTGGACAGTAGATAGGTGTGGATTGAAAACGATGAACCTATTATTTTATCATTTGCATTTCATTGTTAGTAATTGGCGAGGTAATTGAGTAGTTTATTTTACTGATAACTTAGCAAACATATACTCGAAATTTAGTACATAATGATGTATTCTCTCATTAACTTTATACTTACCAATAAATATTTATAATTGTATGGCTTTTTCATTGTATATTTATGAAAAAGTGTGAATTATTATAGTTGAAAACTTCCACACTTTCTAAAATGATTTTAATAATATTGGACGAATGCACACAAGCAAGTTTTTGGAGTTTTTTTAATATGTATCAATATAAGACCTCATTATTTTACCTTTCCAGGTAGCTGATCACACAGGACAAATGTTGTTATAGAAATAGTTTTGTTTTATTGCTTACATATTTGAAATAAATCCATAATGAAGATTATTGAAATAGTATATTCAGAAAGATAGCCCTTTCAACTGAAGTTGTACTTTCAATTAATAGGCATATTGTCCAGAAAATACACAACCATATATGCACAAAACGGCTTAGTAGACTACTATAACTAAATAATATCGAAACTAAATTTTATACCCAAGCAAACAATTTGTAAATATTGAAAAGAAACGAAATAATGATATTCTTTCAGATAATGTAAACAAACTGGAATGGCCCATAGAGTAGTTCTAATTTTCACCGTTCTGGCGCTACGATCTTAATCTAGGTTCCCTATTGTACAGAATAGTAGATTGTGTAACACTGATACCGTTCGGTGATTTCCCGTGTACACTTACACTATGTTTGTTGTTAAAATGTTCTAGCACGAAATAACCAGTTGTTACAATCGATTTAGAAGTAGGTGTGATAAGTGTAGTGCAAATGGATATTGGAAAATATGGGGTTAGATGTATATAATGATATATTTTGAAAAGAAAACAACTTCTTCGACAAAGTACGTAATGGTTATATTTGTTACCCGAGAATCTTTTGTCCCCATTTACGATGGCATCAAAAGAATATTGACATCAATGCCATTGATTGATCATCGTCAGATGAACTTGTCAACAATTCATCGTCCGAATTCGCAATGATGATTTCATCATCACTGTGCATTTTTAATACATTCAAAAGAGATTCCACAAGCAACAAATAAATACAAAATGATTATAAGCATAACCTCTAAATCAAAATCCTAGGATTAGCAGAAAGCACCGAACAGTAGTTGAAGTAATTACACTACACTCCACTACACTCATCGACAACGAGCAGTGAGTGTAAGAAAATGTAGTGTACAATATGAATTTCATGCATACACAGCGAAACGACCTAATGATTGTACTGAAATATCATGTATTTATAGATTTGAATAAACATTCAAACGACAGCATCAAGGCCACTTCATGTGACGTCACAAGTCCTCTGATAGACATATTCCTGTGTTGCCGGATTCACAATTTTCCGAAACTTCTGAGGAAACGTTATTCAATAACGTCTCATGAATAAACCAAATTATTTTAGCATTCATCATATTGAAATCAAGTGTTTGATAGCTGTTCATTTAGTAAATCTTGAATGGCATGTATGTATATCTGCCTCTTCATATTGTGAAGAAATATAATGAATTACGTTCGGAAACGATGTGAAACATCCTTGTCTAATGCGCTCGGTGAACTTATTACCTCAAATTTCGACTCGGTTACCACAATGTTCTAAAATGAAAATTTATTTGGGAGAAACTACTGCGAAAAATATATTGAAAAAACGAACTAAGTGAAATAAAAAAAAACATAAAATTAAACGACTAAAAAAAAATAGATTGATAATTATTTTTTCAGTTCAATCTTGAATTTTATTATAAGATTCATGGATTTCATCCGTTTAAATGAACCATTGGCTTTCTAAATGGAAACCTGGTAGGTTGAAACTATAATTGTCTGTTCACTCAAGTTTCAAACGTCTGCTAAGATGAGGTTTGATGCTCATTTGTTTCAGTTTTTTCTCTGTCAGCGACCGAATTTTAGGATAAAGTTATGTTTTTTTTTATAAATTCAGCACATATTATGTATCTGTACTAAACTGATATATTTTCACTAAAACTAACAATGAGAAACAAAATTGTGGAAACGCTTGTTTCGTAAATACACTATTTGATATCATTTGAATTTTTGCTATTACAAACACAAAATTCGTACTTTTTTTCGACTAAAACAACCACACACGCTTACATTTACTTGATTTCAATATTTTTAGTGGAAAAAATTAATATTTAAACAAATATATCGTTCTTTGAAACGTTAACAAAACACAAGACTTCAATCTTTCAACTTCACACTGTCATCGACAAGTTATTTAAATGTTTTGAAGGGCCAATTTTCAAATTATTCTAGTTTCTTCTGCAAAAATGTTTTGAAAACTAGTAGAGAGTGTGTGTGGTGTTTTAGTTGAAAGAAGGGCGAATTTTCTTATGTTTTCGATAGCAGATATTTGAGATGTGAAATCGTGTCAAATAATGCAGTTCCGATACAAAAGAAGTCCTCGAGGCCAAAATACCTTGGTAACACCTTTGGTACCACCCGTTGGAGTGCGGTTAACGAAGATTTACCCAGCTTTCTACAGGGTGTATCTAAATAACACCGAAAAAATTAAAGGAGTGATTCTGTGATGAAAATTAATGTGAGTGTTTGGTATAAAATTTTTTGGAAAAACTCTTCCCGGAAAAGTTACACCCCTTCGAAAGTTAATAAAAAAATGGTTTTTCTTTTTTATTTTCCCTGTATATCAAGCTAAAGACATGAAACTTGGTAAACATTATCTGTCAATAAGAGTACACTTTTTGAAATTTTTTCAACCCTGAAGTATGCTTAGAAGGGGTTGATTATTTCAACCCCTAAGATATTTTTTCTTACTTTTTTTTAGATGAACATTTTTCCTTTAAAAAAGTATGACTGGAAAGCCCCATACTAAGCATACTTCAGGGTTGAAAAAATTTCAAAAAGTGTACTCTTATTGACAGATAATGTTTACCAAGTTTCATGTCTTTAGCTTGATATACAGGGAAAATAAAAAAGAAAAACCATTTTTTTTTAATTTTCGAAGGGGTGTAACTTTTCCGGGGAGGGTTTTTTCAAAAAAAATTATACCAAACACTCACATTAATTTTCATCACAGAATCACCCCTTTAATTTTTTCGGTGTTATTTAGATACACCCTGTATAGTGAATACGAAATATGCGTGGAGCAAATATACAAGTGATTAAAACTGTATGAACTATCGTACATTTGATATACCAATATCTTTTATATGCCTCGCATTTTAGTTTCTCAATTTTGAACACATTCTCCTTGGATCGAAAATAATTCAACTAAGTCGAACAGCATTACCTTTTCCGAACTGGAAACCACCCGTATGGACACCTCGCCTGCCCCGGCCTCCTTCTTCTTGAGGAAGATGTTGACCCTGTTCTCGATGTACATGCCCAAATTGGTGACGGGCAACCGCTTCGCGTTGAACTTGTTCTCTCTGCGCTTCTGGCCCTTCGCCTTGAGGCACTCGCCGCACGTGAAGCCCTGCGGCCAGATGGCCTCGATGTGCAGCACGCAGATCTGGTGCAGCTTGCGGCCGCAGTCGGTGCAGTGCACGAAGATCTCCATCTCGAGGTGGTCGTTCTTCATCTCCTTGAACTGGTCCTTCTTGATGGCGCTGCAAAAAGAACGGGCTAGTGGATATCGAAAATGAATTTGGATGTAGGATTGAGTGCTTTTTTAAATTTTTGTTAGATGGATGAAATAGCTATTTGTGTATTTAGAGCGCAAAGTGATAGTGACAGACCCGTATCGGAGATTTCTAATATAATCGCAGTTCCTAGACTAGAAAACTCGATACTTTATCTCTACTTTTACTGGTGCTACTCAAAATATGAAGTAAGAAATATTATTGAAATTCACCTTGTTCAGTGAATAATATTATATTTGTATTTTGAGAAATGCGAAAAGTTTGAGGTAACTTACTTAGTTATCAACAACATTCAAGCATGTCATGCCACCATGTAATGATTCCATCATGTCATAATTCATACTTTTCCTCGATTTCTCTGGTAGAAGTTTCAAATTTACAATTTTTGATCTTTCTGCTACATGAGAAGGTGCCTTAGATAATTCAGTCACTATCTTTGATGATGCAAGAGAATATGAGTTCGTTTTCAACAATATACCCATGGTGGATGACATTCCTCGGAAAACGTGAAATTTATATTAAATTAAGATTTGAATGCGTCGAATGCTTTTTTGTAAACCGGTTGTAGAAAATATGTATTTAATTTATAATTCCTAATATGTATTGAATTTATAATTCCTAATTTTACAGTTTCATTTTGGATAGCAAATATTGCTTCTTAGAGTAAATCAAACTGAAATAATGATTTACAAATATTCAAATGATATAAGAGACCTAAATTTGTATTGTATCACAATAATCGAAGATATTTATTTCTTGATTATTTAATTGTATGATGATCAAGATAAAGCACATTAGAATTTTTTGTAAAGCTTGCCTCTAGGGATGATTATTTCGTAGGAAAAATCTACAGCAAACGAAATCCAAAGTGATTTCAATGAATTTTCACAAACTTTCCTTTTTGATGGCGCTGCAAGCAGGCGATGCGCTCGTGGGGGTTTCGGGGGCAAGAGAGAAGGAAAAACTTACGTTTGAGCTTGGGTGGGGTCCTCGCCCAAGGTGACGGTGTCCCCTTGGATGTCGTTGAAGCACTTCTGGCAGAAGGTGTACCTGTCGGAGCCCAGTCCGTACGCCTTCAAGCTGGACAAAAAAAATGTCTCAGTCTGATATCCTTCATAAAAAAAACTAAAAAATTTGATATCTTTCAAATGTTTGTTTATCGAATTACTTATTCATTCATTTATTGGAAACGAGGTGTGAAAGTATATCATTGAAAAAATGACTCAATAAAAATAAATTATAGTTTTATTTATATGAAATCAAAGTGCAGGATTGAATCTTCAAAAACTAATTTTTTAATATGATAAATATGCGGATTATGTATCATTTTGATTGAAGGAGTAAAAATGTTTACAAAGTGTAGGACAAGGAATCTTCCTCACCTATTTTGGTAGCTGTAGTATTTCGCATCCCTCGCTATCGTGCAGAGCTGCTTGCCGTAGCAGCACAGCACCTGGGGGTTAAAGGTGTACTTCCTGCCGCAGCAGTAACCCATCGACTGCATCACCGGGTCGATCTCCTGCTCGAACACTTCCGACAGCTGCGGAAAAAGCAAGAAGAGAGCGTCAACGGACGTCCAATCGGGATATTTTGGGCTTCTGATTATGTTACGACCAAAATTATGAATGCTTCATTCAGATATTCTGCCCGGTCTTGTTATTCTATACAACTTTAACCCATTTCATTTCTTTGCATTTCAACCTCACCAAAACACTTTTCTCCTGATAACTTTCGACATATTGGCTAACAACTTGAAAAATTTAGAGAAAACGATGTAAATCACATTTGTTCACCTTAATTCAGTGAAATACAGTATAATATTAGTTATATTTTATATATTTTTATATTTATATTCATAGCCACATAGATCTTAAGAACATTTATTACCTTAACTGAACTGTCAATAAAATCGATTAGTATATAAGAGAAATAGTATTATAGTATTAGGGAGAATTATCCTTCTCAATATTTTTCGTTATTCTCCATATTCTTTCATAAATCCTATATGTGTCTAGTCTTTACAGTAACTCACTCAATTTGTTGATATTACCGCAAACAAGTAGTTATCTACCTTTAGCGGAGGACTGCAATGTTTTATTTCCCTTGTTTTACTCTGAAATGTACTTGTACTATATTACTATATTTGGAAAATAAACATTATTATTATTATAGGACCGGCCCAAAATTCACTTCCTTGTTATTACGAAATTCGCGGCTATGCATTGTCCCTCCACCATGTACCATTCGAGTATGTCCCTAGCTTTCATGGACATGAGTTATCAGTTGATATGAAGAGTTTACCGAAAATGCTACCTCAACACGGTGCAGTAGACCAAGTGCGAGTTAACAAGTGACTTATTTTTATTATTTTTGTAGAGATTCCAAAATAAATATCGGTAGGTTTACTCGACGTTTTTTACATTTTATATGTTTCTTAAAAGAACTACTATAATGCCACAATTTTACCAGCTGAAGCCGAAGCTCCAGTGAGAACCTCGAGAACCGTGAGCCGCTGTACAGAGTGTAACTGGATGAAAAACAAAAATACCAAATACCTTTGTCACAAGTGTTCAATATGTTTGTGTTTAGAACACATTAGACATATAATGTAATGCATATTATGAAAATTTAGGTGAATTTTCTTTTTCAACTACAGTGTAACTTTTCACTTCTGTTCTTGTGCCTAATATATATTTTTTGTAAAAAAAAAACTTTGAAGTATCTTTCATTATGCCACAAAATCATAGAATAATTATAAAATTTGTCACAACTTATCAATTACACACAGATAGATCCTAATTTGCTAGCCGGTCTGCTGGACCGTGCCCGAGTTACTAAGAACTATAATTTGGCGCGAGTAATGGAAGGTTAATGAAGCTGTTTCCAGAACAACCAGGGGTAGATAAATATGTATAATGTCATTTTTCATTTTTTCTTCATACTGGTTGAAACTTTGTACTCGGGGACCTCGTGGATTCCGTACACATTTTCTCAATAAACTGTTTTGATATTTTGTCAATTTGACCCATTTTTCGGCACCAAGGACAACTTTTTTGAATTTCCGCTAAATTTGTGGTCACGTGACGTGAAGTTTCAACGGTCTTTTCAGTTGTCAGACATGCAGAAACGAACCGCCATTAGAGTTCTTCAGAAATTTCAACAACATAGTACATAAATCGGTAAGAAATCACCTAAAGTAATAGGAATTGACAAGTTCAGCCAGTGTTGGGAGAGAGAAAATATGTCTGCCCTATTGTTGACTTTGTCATCAAGATTGCAACTTGAAATAATGAAAATGTTGTAATTGGGACTAAAACTGGAGAAGACTTATATAGGCCTGTATATGATTGGTTTGTTTTTCTTGTAGTATTTTCGTTATTCTGATTATTTCGAATATTTTGTGAGCATTGTAAGCTTACAATAATTGTTAAATAATTCCAAACACATTATAATTGTGATGTTAGTCCCAATCGTAACATTTTCATCATTTTAAGTCGCAATCTTGACGCGACAAACACAACACTAGGGCAGACATATTTTTTCTTTCTCAACGCTGGCTGAACTTGTCAATTAAACTCTCACAATGTTTCAAAGATATTGCCTTAGTGCACAAATTTGAAGAGAAAACTGCGAATTACACCATTGACATGTGTTCATATTCGGAAAATGCTTGCTGAACTAATGTCTGAACTGCAACATCTCTGTGTTCGATCTTAATTTTTGATACATTTGATCCGTCTTTGATTCGATATCTCGCGACACAAAAAAAAATCCCACCCCATCCTCACCTTCGTGCAGTACCGGTACACCCGGCTGGTCTTCCTGTTGTACAGCCACGCATTGTCGAACATGAGCCACACATCGTCGACATACTCCCACGGATCGACGTACTGGCCAATGTCGAGTTTCCGCCTGATCGTCGACAGGTCCATCGGCCGTTTCACGATGTCAAAGTAGTCGGGGATGCCTAATGTTTGCGGATCGACCGGCTGTCTGAAGGGCGTGCTCTCCGGATCCTGTCTGAACAGCTTCTCCAATGTGGGCATCAGCTTCTGCCTCAGTTCGTCAGGTTTGAAAACTGAAAATGTGCGGGGTTCATTCTCTGGTCGCTTGATTTCTACCGCTGTCAAGGAGCAAGTTCTAGTACCCACTCTATTTTTGATTTACAACAATGATATATGATGATTTACTTTGAATTTAAAATTGTATGACATGCACGTCTCATGAGAATATGCAAATGAAAAAATGATTAATTGAAAATTAATAGTGTTTTATGCCTTGAAAGAGAAGAAAAAGGTTATACTTATAAAGCAAGAACAAACAACTTATTGAATAGTCTTGTAAATAGAGCGATCCACATGTGCAATGAAATCCCATTAGAAATAAGGAACTTAGCTACATATAGTGAATTCAAAAATAAAATCAAACGTTAATATTCTTCCTCCATATTTTTATTTTCTTCAGATTTGTTTTTCTCTTTTGATTTATAAATAATTATAGGCATATTCATTCTTAATACGATAGTGTGTAAATATTCATAAATGTAAGGAGCTATATATATAATTTCAAAAACTTATCCAATATGATTGTACTGTTTGGCCTATACCAGTATATGATACTGAAGGCTAAATAATTGTTATGAAATGTATGATTTAGTTATATTTGAAAATAAAGCATTTAAAAAAAAAGTGTACTGAAAATATCACCAAACCTAATATAGCAAAATATCTGGGGAATTTACTTGGATTGCAACCTGAAGTGGCTTCAACAAATCATTGAATTGATTAAATAATTGAGGAAAAACATTTTGAACATTCAAATTATTGACAAACATTGTTAGTCGCAAATTGATTTACAATAAATTGCCATCTTCTCTGGAAAAAGATAGTTTCTTGTTTGTTTCAGAAATTCAAGAATATTCATTATATAGTAGTTTATAATTGTTTTTGTATGTAAAATAAATTTGGGTTCTTATAATTTAGGTTATGTTGATAAATTTGCTTATATTATGCATATTTAGTAAGATTTTTCACTATACAATGTATGGACAAGTTTTTCAAGAATGATAAATCAATCAAATCCGAGCTTTGAAGTATTCCAAGTTTATGAAAAACTTTCATTCAAATAGAAAATAAACTCTTTTCAAAGTGAGAGATTGAAGATGGAAGAATATAGTGTAAAATTTGAATGAACAACCCTCAAGAAAATAAAAGTACTATTTATTTTTCAATAGGAAACTTCCATTTCAATGTGTGTAGATAATATAAATTTTAATTCTATTTATTGACGTTCAATTGAAAAAATGTGAATATTGACTCAGGTATCACCAAAAAGATGCTCTAAGCAACTCGAGAATTTCAAAATGAAAGGAATGTTCATGATACTCACTTTTGCTCTTCCTCTCGCCCATCTGAGAGGAATTTCCGTCCAACTGTGGTTTCACATCCGATGAGCCGTCGGGTACCCGACATTCTTCCTTCATCATCCCGGGCTCCTCTTTGATCACCACTCCGTCCATCGGCTCTTGTTTTATTTCATCTTTAATCTCCATTTTTATGTCATTCTTTATACTCTTTCCTGGAAAAACAGACATTTTTCAACATTAAATTATTTAAAATAACGATCTAAAGGACCACTAAGTTCATCGTTTTTTAATAAAACCACAGAATCAAAATGACAGATATTTGATTACTATAAAGATTTCCCTTACAACGCAGATCTCTATGTAAGTAAAACAGCCTACCAGTTTAAAAATTCAAACTGCACATCGATAATTTTAAATTTAATATATTTAATAAATTCTAGATACATATTTTAAAGTTTTATGTATGTCAAACAGTAATTACCAATATTTGCTACTTTCTCTTTACCTTGTGGCTTCAATTCTCACCTTTTGCTCATTACAACCCCAGATGAATAGCAAACTCAGTTGGGGTAATGGGGGAGAAATATTCTTATCACAACCCACATCAAACTAAGATAAATGAAACATTTAAATACAACTGATCAGGTGAGCTATGCTGAAAAACTTAGTTAATCTCAGTTGAAGTCGGTGAAAAGAATATAGCTATTAATAGAAGGATTTACGCCAATGTCTTTTTCAAATCCTGCTAGTTTTCTGAACATAATTATCTAGCAAAGACGGATTTATGCACAACGCTTCTTCATTAATTAAGCATATTCAATAGCTATTGGCTTCTCAGCATTCTAGGGTTGGTACTAATCTGTCATAAATGTCGACTGTCATTAATGTCAACTGTCATTTGATTTGATCGTTTTCATATCCTGGTTTCATATAAATTCATCATAAATATGAAATAAGTAAACATGTATATGAATAGAAAAATAACAATGACTTGGGGAGCTACATCCAAGAAAAAGGAAAAAAAAACAATTACTTGATGAGCTTATCTGAACTCATTCTCATCTCTTCAAAACTGACATTTATGACGATTGACGTTGATGACAGATTCTTGCCAACTTAAGAATGCTCAAAAAGCTGCCACCGAAAGCTGTTGAATATGGTCAATCTGTTGCTTTCTTTCACTGTCGTTAGATTATATTTTTCTTCAAGGATTTTGATACTTTTAAGCACGACCTTCATTTAGTGTGAGTACAGTGGTTCTTCTGCGATTTGTCATACAAAAATTCTTACATTCTTATATTGACAAAAATATAGCAAGTACTTTAATTGCTATATCATTTCCCCAAGTTTTTGCTGAAAAACAAGAAGACATTATACCCGTTTGACAGAATCGCGCCTGCCCATATTGTACATATTTAGTTTATTGTCGTTAAAAGATGAGAGTTGGTCATCTTTCAAAGAGTAATTAAAGAAAAATAAGATATAATTTGTGTGCAAAAATGGTGAAAAGTGAATACTGAGTTATAACATCTCTAGTGAAAACGATAGTGATCGAGAAATGACAGATTAATGAAGAAGCGGTGTGCATAAATCCACCTCAAGTATATTCTTTGATCTTGACATAAAAAACGTATATTGAAAAAAAACGTGGACAAAATGCATAATCCAAGGTACAAAAGAATATCCACACCTTGCTTAAATATTGCATCGCATCTCGGCCACAGACAAATCGTAATCTTTACACCTCGAAATTCTACCATAGAAAAATGTCTCCTTCACTTCGCCATCAGAAATGACAATAGGGTTGTGCACTTTTTTTCAAAAATTATATATATGAAATCGGCATTCAAAAATAGAAAATTCTCCATCCTTTTCTAAAAATGTGACGTCACCTGGTAGGTTCTGTTCCATTAATCGAAGTGGAAGAAGAATTGACAATCTCTGTCATCTTTGACAGATGGCGGTTAAAAATTACTGGGCGATTTTAATTCTTCCTGCGAAAATATATTCGGATGATTCAAGGTAAATTACTATTGAGTTTTATTTCATTGTTCAGCGTTCATTATACTCTTCACTGACCACTATTTTCAGAAAATTCAAGCATTCAAAGACTTGTGCTTCATGTAGCAACACGAATGTGGATTCTCGAAATTCATATTTGTACTCCAAGTGTTAATATGAGACAAACTTTGTGTTTTGCAGTAGGACAACACATATCATCAGCTACATCTGCAAGTAATTGCTGTGAAGATAATTTTGATCTAAGTTGAAATTCTTATCCTTCTTCTTCGAATCTTTGTACATGAACATCATGAGAACCTGAAGTGTGAGCTCAAAGTATTTCAGTAATAAGTACATATAAGCTAATAAACCAAATCTTTATTGTCATGAATATCAGAATTCTTATTAAAAAAGCACTTCTGTTAATAATAAATGCATTTTCCTAAATACTCAGTTATTCTTAGTACATACTCTAACTCTATCTATAATGTGAGTTTATATATGAGATTTCTTCTTTACATTATATTGTGAATATGTAATTATAATATAAACTTGTGTTGTTTATTTAATATATTATCAGATGCACCACTACACTTACCTACTTTTCCCAGACAATAAAGTTATTAATTGAATTAATTCTATATTTTTTTTGTCTCTATTTTATAGTGTCTTTCACTCGTCTGTTCAATCGTCTCATATTGACTTCGCTGAGGTGGTATAGAAAATCCTATAGAAATATTATTAACTCATATAAAATACCTGACTTGCCTTATATAGATGATAAAAAATCAATTAATGTGCCCTTTCAAATATTTTGAATTAGTTTCGTAATCGAAAAACATTTGAATTAAAAATTGACACATTGTCATCTGACTTATCTGCCATCACTTATGTCAAAAAATTCTTCTTCCCTATTATTTTCGATATTTTTACGATACCATCCCGATCTACCAGGTGACGTCAGCAGAAATATGGTGCTGTCAAATAATTATTTTTGATTTCAATTTCCTCGAGCATAAAAGAATATTCCGATTAAATTTTGATGCCGTATCGATAGTAGTTTAGTAAGGTATCGGAAAACGACCATCAATTCTGCTAAAGCTTTAGAGGTTTATAACCCTATTATTATTGAATCAATCTACTCACCGATATTGCCGCCGCCACCGCCGCCGCATCGTCCGTCGCTGTGCCGGTCGTTCGGCTCGCCGTCCTCCATCTTGATGTCGGGCGGCTCGCGCTTCATCTGATCGAACTTGCCCTTGCTGCCGCCGTGGGGCGGCGACGGGCTGTCCTCGTCCTTGTCGGCGGCCGCCGTGATGGCGGCCATCTGCGAGGAGAGCGACGAGGAGCGCGGCGCGTTCAGGGCCGCTCGCTCCGCGCTGCTCATGCCCTTGCCTGGAACGCGATTTTTTTTATTTTTCAAACTGGGAATGGGATTGCACATTTGCGAGGCTACACGTAGTTCAATTCAATTCAAAATGTACTTAATTGTCGAAGAATAAAAATTCTTATTGACAAAGCATGTCTAAACAATTTAAAAAATTAAGGTAAAGTGGACAACACAAGTAAAAAGAAACTCAAATGTAACAGGACATTGAATTCTACAGAACAGTTAGAAAATTGATATGAGTGAATAAATAATAATAACAATTAAATAAAGGTTCAGGCAATCAAAATCTGTCTTCAAAATATTCTTCCAAGCTATAATATGCTTTTGGAAGTAAAAGTTCTTTCACACATTTTCGAAATACTTTTGAGTATGTCATACTTTTTATTTCAGATGGTAGATGATTAAATATCTTCCGACTCTCAAAGATTATGGAGTTTTTCGTTAATGATGAAATTGGTTTTGGCAGAGGTATATTGGCATTTTGCCGGGTGTTATATATCTTTTCGGAAGGAAAATTGTTTTTTCTTTTAAGAATAAGACATACTGTTTCCAAAATGAAGATGCAATGGATTGTTAGTAATTTATTTTTGATGAAAAGTGGTCTACAGTGTTCCATACGCCTAGCTCTTGATAAATATTTCACCGCCCTTTTTTGTAGAATAAATACCGATTGCATCAACTGTTTGCTACAGAAGCCCCAAAAGGCTATACCATATCTCAAATGGGTTTCAACTAATGAAAAATACGATGTTTTTCCTGCTACTATTCCTAACTCATTGGTTATGACCCTGACAGCATAACATCCTGATGCAAGTTTATGGTTGAGATATTGTACATGTTCATCAAACTTTAAGGTTTGATCAATCCATAATCCCAAGAAGTTCATTCGAGATTTTTACAGGTTTTTTGTCGTCAATTTCTACTTATATTATTTGAATTTGTTTGTGGTTTTCTTGGGAAAAAAATTATGTTTCTAATCAACAAAAATTTGATTCGCATTAACTGTTGTCTTGTGAATGAGGAAGTTTCCTTCCAACAGATTCTCATGAAATTATTGTTAAATTAACATAATATTATATTTTTTCTGCCTAGAATGATTACTGATTATATCCATATAATTTTCAAAATATAGCATTTTTATGATGAAACATTATGACATACAACCTAGATTATGCTATATTTGTTGAGTTTTACATTCCACTGGGCACCGGGATGAAGTTTCGAAATAAAATTCAGTTCCTACTCAAACTATCGAACGATATTCCACTGGATATCATAGTAATACCAAGATGTTAATGCAGAATATCCGACTATTTTGACATCTCGATACTTCCGGTAAATGTGCACAGGCGCAAGTGTAGCTTTTCAACCGTGCGTTCAAGGCTTTCCTAGGTAGTACGTCATCAGAATGGTGGAAGAGCCAAAACTATATTTTTGGGAACTTTCAAGTCAAATTTCATCGCACGAGAAAAAAAAACGTATTCGATGAAATTTCAAAGTATAATGTGGAAGAAAAATATGATTTCCGTAAACTTCCTCGAGAAATGCAGAAATCAAATCTACTTTATGTAATGTCCACTTGAAACTTCAACAGTTCAGTCTGAAAATTGAAATAATTGATTATAGTAGAATTTCTAAATTTCACATTGTGGTATGATCACCAAAAATGGATCTTTTTGAAATTTTCATCCAAATGATACTCATTTTGCGAAAAATATAAATTCTGCTAATTTTGAAAAATGCGTTTTTTGAAGATATTGAAATTTGCCCAATATACCTGAGATTAGGCTAAGTAGGTCTCAAGACGATCCAAGGTCAATTCTTATTTTTTTAAACCACTTATAGTGTAGTATAGTAAAAATAGTAGCCAAATTTGTGAAAAAATGTCACTGATGCGGTGTTTAAAAGTTGAAATTCATGATTTTAGCAAGGTGGGACGACAAGTTGAACAATTTCTTTAAATCGTATTTCTGTTACTGTTGGTTAATTTTTGAAATGTTATCCTTTTGTTATCCATTACTAAATTGAAAAAATTTAACCTTACAGATTTCACCTAAAAATTGTAACTAGATCATCAACTTGTAATATACCGATGGATTCAGAAAACAAACAATAAATCCCACCGGACAATAAGAAATATTCTTTTATATTTAAAAAGACACATTCTATAGGCTTAAAGATACATTGAAATCAGTTTATACTAAGTGTTTTCCAAATCAGTAACTTTGTTCACTAAGATCTTTGAAATCGGATAAAAAAAAAGGTGAAAGTATAGCGAAACAGACTGTAGTTGTGTTCGGTTATGAAAACTCGGAGCCGAGCGAGCAGATGCAGATCTACTACCACGTGACCACCGAGGCAACGGAGCGAAAAATATTTAACGAACGCTCGATCTGGAATGAGATGCCATTTGTGACAGATTTTTCAAAACAAAACAGATTCATAAGTAATTCAACTGAAAGTTACTTGCAAATGCATGACTGGAATTTATATGATCCACCAAAAGACAAGTAGATCATCCCCCTTGTGATTACATACATTACAAATGTATGTTAAATGTTCATCTGCTTCAGACATTTCAGGTAACACTATTTTTCTAACGTGTATTCACTGACACCCACTACAAATTCAAATATATTAATAAAATAATTTAAATATACTCTGCTCCCTATAGTATACACCTCCTAACCAAATTTTCTTTGACAAGGACAAGTGACAATTAGGAAATCTGTCTGATCTTTCCTTTAATTCGGAGCTAATGGGTTACATCTTTTACCTAGCACTCGCCAATACCGAACACAAAGCAGACGTAACGGAGGAATTATCGAACGCTTGCTGAGCAGAGCGAGCAAATCGAGCGTTCAGATATGTATTAAACGAACACACCTAATATATAGTGC
Source organism: Chrysomela aeneicollis (assembly GCA_029955515.1). Lineage (NCBI taxonomy): Eukaryota > Metazoa > Arthropoda > Insecta > Coleoptera > Chrysomelidae > Chrysomela > Chrysomela aeneicollis. The sequence goes on from JARUHQ010000001.1 coordinate 32,987,481, forward strand.
TACATTTTCAAAATTCTCAATGCAGCAGTGTCAAAATCAACCAACCCAAAACGTATTCAAACCAAACTCACCCATGCTGGCGGCCAGCGTCGCCGGCGACGCCTGCACCGGCGTCGCCGGCGCCGGAGACGCCCCCCGCGACGAGCTCACCGACCTGGGGCCGGCGCCCGTCAGCGGCGTCGCTACCGACTCCGAACCGGCCGTCGGCATCCGCCCGCCGCCGCCGTTCTGCTGCTGCTGTTGGGCGGCTCCGGCGTTCACAAAGCCCGAAGGCGAGGGCGGCGGCCGCCCGCCCGCCGATTTGAGCAGCTCGCCAAACTGGCTGGATTGCGAGTTCGGTCCGCCAGAGGGCGACACGTGCGACAGGCTGACCGGGCCGTTGCTCGTTGTCGGGAAGTGGCTCGAGGTCGTGCTGCCTGCAAAAGTTGAAAGAAAAAAAAAATGTTATGTTAGTGACGAGGTTCAAATGGAACCGGACAGACATACAGGGTTTCATTTTGGTTGGAAACACTGGGACCGTTCGGGAACTGCGCGGTGAATGCGCGGTGATGTTTCAAATAGTGTTTTTTTTCTCTCCAGTTGCTCAACAAAGTAGCCTGTGACGCTTTCGAATCTTAACACAGAGTTAACGTTTTCCTAGGAATATGGTCAAGTGACAGAATTGCCGTTCACATCCATCATTATTGAAAACGAACTACTCATCATTCTGTTGCATGGTGGAAAATAATAGTGACAGTGAATCATCTAACACAATCTCCTGATGTAGCTGAAAGTGCAAACATTGTGAATTTGAACCTTCTACCAGAGAAATCTAGGAATAGTATGAATTTTGGTATGATAGATTCATCACATACTCGAATGTCTAAGATATCAATGTAAGTATCTCAAACTTGTGGTATTTCTTAAAAAACACCAATCCATTGAATAAAAATCAAAAATAAGTGTGGCTTTATCTTTTTTGTTCATATTTCATAACATACTATAACTGTGAGATAGACAAAAATTTTCAAGTAGCCTCAATAGCCAACGGATCCAATGCGCGTCTCATCAAGCCATCAAGCCAGGGTTCGATCCCGGGGCAGGTCAATTCTTTTTCAATCCATGAGTAATTTTCCCTAATTTTCTGTTAGATATACGAATTATCGGATTGAATTTCAATATAAAAGTCAATAATAAATTAATTATTTAGTAGAAGAATATGATTAAATTTGAAGTAATTTAATGGAGTATCGAGTTTTCTTTGTGTTTGTAGAAAAAGTATTGTGTTTTTCGAGCATAAAGTGTCATGCCGCTCTCGAAAGATGATCGCGCTCCGCTTTTCGAGTGGCAAACTATCACTTTGCGCTCTAAATACACAAATAGCTATTTTCCCGTTTTTTTTTCACACACAAACACATATTTTTTATTCCAAAATAAATAATAAATATAATAATTAGTTTAAGACTAAAAGAAAATGCACATGAGTGAAATTGTTCCAGAACGGTTCCGAGAAAAACCAAAACAAACCTACACGCACCGACAAAAAAGTGGGAAAGCAAGAAAAATTGTTATATTTGCAATTAACAAACACTGCTCATATTTAAATTTCAAATAATTCAAACATTTTCATTCCTGCCCACTTCCTGTCGGTGACAGTATAATATACTGCAGGTTATTGACCAAGGTCCTTCATCTTCTTACACTACAACTACACTAAAATTCACTTCATTGCGATCATGTCAAAAGTTGTAGGTTCAAGATGGATGTTGGTCAAAATGACTCATGATCACATGGGGTTACTGTGAATTTGATACGCCACACTTTTTAGAAAATGGACTTACCATTTCTCAAGTTTTCGTTCTTCAAAATTAGTACGGCTACCCTTTGATGCCACCCCATTACGGGGTTTCTTCAGATAGAGATTTCTTAGGGAATCTCAATGTTTCTAGGTGCGATTGAATCTTCGTCGGCGTTCTATAGGTTTAATGAGAGTGGTTTCACATGTTCCCTTGATGTTATTTTCAAAATTTTGAAAAGCCTGAACAGAACTGAAACTAAAGTACCGGCGTTTTCGGAAGGCGGAGAGGCAATGAATGCGTATTTCGCCTTCAGAAAACGCCTGCACCATAGAACAGGGTTTCCCATTTTCGGTATCCTCACGGGATGTCTCACTTATTTTCAATGATGGAGAGTTGCGATCTTCGCGATCGCGAATTTTGGCAACTTTTTGTGTAATTCACGATACCGCAAACAACATTTTCATAATTATAAATTCCAATTTCGCCCTGTATCCCGAAAACGAAGCAGCGGGCCATGCAACTTTTGTTGGTGGTATCTAACTTTTGTTGGTGGCATTTTATTCGGTAGATGAATACCTAGAAACATGAACATGTCTCAAAAATTATTATTCCTTAAAAAGTGATGATGTATACGCTATGTTTTATTTCAATGTATAAACAATGTTTCAATGTCAAATTGTACTGTTTTCATGTAGAATTTTATTTTTTCATTTTACATATGTTTGTTAATGTGATACTATTTTAATGTGACTTTTCACATCCTGTTGAAGGCAATACGTGAATAAAGATTATCTATCTATCTATGAGTTTCACAGAAAAGTAGTCAAAGTTTGCGAAGATCGGAAATCTCCATCTGTGGAAGCGATATATCCCGTGAAGACATTGAAAATGACTTTCTACGATCCATCAAAGTGGTACAGTGAAATTTGAGATCACAGCAGCTCCAACGATTCCTCCCAACCCGCACCCCCGAGAAATCCAAAGAAGGGAACATGAAAAAAACGTTTAAAGAACCGAATTTATTCATCATAGAACACAAATTTGTGTACATGCATTTCGTATGTCACTCGTCAACAAAATCACCAACGCTACTTCGGCTGAAAGACCCAGGTCAATGTGCCATTCCCGAGGGAACTCCCTACTCCTACACACCTACACGGAACAAAGGGGCAATATTACCTTGGGAAAGGGGATTACCGAAGGGCGACAGCCCCGGGTTGGAGGTAGTGGGGCTGGGCCCCGGCAGCCCGACCGTCTGCGGCTGCTGCTGTTGCTGCGGCTGCTGCTGCACGGAGTTCTGCTGCAGCGGAAAGAGCAACCGGCCGCCGCCCGGCTGGCCCAACACGCCCCCGAGGCCGCCCGCGGGCGGACCACCGAGGGCGGGCGAGCCGCTCCGCAGGCCCGCCTGCGGCTGTTGGGCGACCTGCGGCTGGCAGGGCAGGAGGTTGCCAGATACGCCTGGAAGGCGCGCCACCATTCCTGGAATGGTCGGGAGTCCATATTGTGAATCCCAGGATGACGAATTTTCAATTTGTCAATTTCAATTCCCATGATCAGTATATTTAAAATTCCAAGGCGTTAAAAAAATTACGCTATAAGTGCAGTTCAAATGTTTAGTTACATTACTAAAATGAGATTAGAATGAGATGAGATTATCACAAAATCTGCAGATTTCAGAAGGTATCGATTGAGAATGCATGAATTCCAACAATCTTATTTATAAGGACCAATTGATTGAAAAGCTCCCGTTTATCATAAAACGGTGTTGATGAAATCAGATGTGTAAACCTGATAGGTTAGGTCAGAGTTTTACATGATGTTTGTTAAATAAAAGTTTAGCTGCATGAAATTCAAAAGAGTATAAATTTCAAGTATATAGTAATTAATACTGTTTGAGGACTTATACAGGGTCACTCACGGTCGATGGTACCTTAGACGTTTACGGAGAATGGGACGTAGGATTATTCTGAAAATTTGGTTTATTGGGTAATCAGTTTTGTTCTATCGATCTAAAATACTTTCAGCGTTGCCGCTTCTATCAAAAAGTAGCAACAACTTTGTTATTTCAAATGGAACACCCTGTAGTTTATTTTATCTTTAGATTCTTCCTGAAGAGCTGATTTCGTCGATACATTATACTTGGGGTATAGCGCGAAATATTACAGAGATATAGGGTGTAAAAAATTGAGATTTTTCAACTTTAGGAATTTTTGGTGTCGAAACTAATCAATTCTGCTCAAAACGGCTTACATGTCCCTATCTCAACTTTTCATTTACTATCTACTGACATTTAATAGAAACAAATAGAGGGTGATGCAAAACTCAAAATTTTGAACCACCCGTATTTGTTTCAATTAAATATCAATCGATAGTAAATGGAAAGTTGAGAAAGGGACAATTGAGCCGTTTTGAGCAAGAATGGATAGTTTCGGCACAAAAAATTCCTAAATTTGAAAAATCTCGATTTTTCACACCCTATATCTCTGTAATCTTTCGCGCTATAAAATGAAATAAAATACAGGGTGTTCCATTTGAATTAACAAAGTTGTTGCTCCTTTTTGATAGAAGCGGCAACGCCGCAGCGCTGAAAGTATTTCAGATCGATAGAAGAAAACTGATTACCCGATAAACCAAATTTTCAGAATAATCCTACGTCCCGTTCTCCGTAAACGTCTAAGGTACCATCGACCGTGAGTGACCCTGTATATGAAAGAATTATGTTAAAGGTAACTCTGAAAGTTAAAAATATCAACACACGTTTCTAACCTCTACAGATTATAGTTTTTTCATGCACATAAACATTTTAAATTGCACTCGTATTTTATCGTGATACACAAAACGTTCAAATCGACTTCAATGATTGATTGATTTCCTAGATTACGAAATTATTAGAAAAATATACATACTCAAAAAAATAATAAGAAAATCGTTACAAAAAGTAAAAAATGACTATTTCAATAAAGTTGATCTCTATTAGGTAATAAAGAATTGGTATATCAAAAACTGATTTAATTATGGGAAAATGTAGATTTTTGATTCTATACTGTTTTATTATCATTATCATGATACACAGAATTTATTGAGTTGAGAATAAAACATGCCCCACTGATTTCGTATCATCAAAACATGCCAAAAGATCCATAAAATGATTGGATAGACGAAAAACCCGACATGTCAACCAACCAAACAAAACCAACCTTGCATGTTCCCCTGCAAACTCGGCCTGATCGGCTGCGTGTGCTGCTGTTGCAGCTGCTGCTCCTTCCGCTTCTGGCGCTTCTCCTCCAACTCCTTCTGTATCTTGTAGATCTTCTCGGCGAGCAGGTGGTAGTACTCGGACCGCGAGTTCGCCATCTCGTACATGTCGCCTTCGACTTTGCGCGCGTACGCCACCAGGTTGTGCATGCGCTTGTCGAGCAGCGCCTGCGGATCCGGCGTCGGGAATATCGCCTGCACCAGCTTGTGCACCAGGTGGTTACGAAGGTCGGGCGTCACCGATTGGTGCCACTCCTTGACGACAACAACAACAACAATGACAATTTTATCGTACCAATAAACGTCAAGTTGTTCATATTTACGGACTATACTACAGATACACATAAGTTCTTTCAATTAGAATGAATGTTGACGAAATTTCATACGTATTTGTTTTACTATTTGTTCAACTTGTACATGTTTCAGTTAGAGTTGTTATGTTGATTAGAAAATAGTTACTTTATGTATTAAGGGAATTATGAGATAACCTCTGGCAAACTTTGCCATCGGTAATTAAGGCTCTATAATTCCCGTGGTACATAGATAATTTTATTTTTGACCGATTTTCATAACAATATGTCCATATTTAGAACGCAATGAATGTTTAAATTCATAACCTTTCTGGTATATTTGAATTAGGTAGCGTTGATTGTAGCATTGTTGGTTGTTGCTAGGTTGTCGCTATGTTACATGTTTATAAGGTGTAGTCATCTTTTTTATAAGCAAACTTTCTTCATCAATCAAGTTTTTCCGTTAAAAACGTGTTTATTTTTTACCACAAATCGACGATCTTTTTCTGATATAATGGAGGATATTATAAAAAATGCGGAAAAAGCAAGACAATCATTACTTCCATCGAAAAGTGAAGCCCTATATCAAAAAGAATACAACTTATATCTGAAGTGGCTGACACAGAGAAATGTTATGTCAAAAGATGCCAACAAAACTGTCTTTCTTGCATATTTTCAAGAACTGGTAAAGTATTTTCAGTATTTTCTGGTAGATTTGGTAATAATTGTATTTATTCGTTGCAGTCAGAAACGTTTAGCCCAAATTCGTTATGGACTAAATGGTCAATGCTCAAATCGATGGTGACCATATATGAGAAAAGAGATATCACCCAGTTCAACGAACTAGAGGCCATCAGAAGAGGCAGGCACCTCGACTGTAGTGAACAGCAACAGCACCACCCATAAAAAAGAAGAAATTGTTTCCAGCGGCGGAAGTAATTTTCAGGGAACATTTGAAAATTGTACATTTATTATTTGTAATGACGTGAATAAGCAAAATATGTCTTAGTTTTCATTACATATAAACGTTAATAAGCATTTCTTGTATCATTTTCACCTGTAAAAGGTAAGAGGGAGTTTTTGAACCTTAATATCCCAAGGGAGTTATGACCCTCATTGTGGATATCGTAACTATGACGATATAAGCTTATAATGTCACTGTCAAAAATAAATTGAATTTATGGATTGCGAATTTATAAAACGTGAAAAAAAAAGAGATTGTATCACAAACAGCAAACAGGAACTAAAGAAACAACTAGTACTTCAATAGCTTATTTTGAGAACATTGTATATTACACAACAAGAGTGGTAAACATAACGAGTGCAGGAAATACAGTTTACATTGAGTTGTGTGCCCTATTTTTCCTACGGCCATGTTCTTTTTTTCATTTCGTGGGAAGTAATTTCAAAGATGTGACAAGCGGCTTCCATAATTTCATGTCGATACGATATCGCTGTTAGCTATTGACAGACACAAACGCGTGAATTTGGTTCAAAATTGCTAGTAGTTGAGATATGGTGATGGAATATCAAATATTTTTAGTTTTTCCTATGAGATAATATTAGGTAATGTTCTAGTAAAAGTCGCTCTGAAACCTTTCAATTCAGCGAGACATTCAAGCAACAGCATCATGGCAGCTTCTTGTGACGTCACAAGTTCCCTGATAGGCATATTCCTGTGTTGCCACTTTCACTATTTTGTTTGAACTTTTGAAGAAATATTCAATTGAACAGATTATATCAACATTTATTATAGTGAAATGGAGACTTCATTTTTGATCAATGTTTATTTGGTGAATCGTGAATGACATACTGAGTGATATAGTATTAATTGTCGGCCAACTCATACTGTAAGAGAATATCATGAATAATGTTCGCTGATAGTTCAGAACTTTTTACGTCACATACCGTCACGGTTAAAGCGAAAACTTGTGGAAATGATATAGAAATACTCAGTCTGCTGTATTTTTGCTATCATCAGAATGTAGAAGTTGATTCAAAGCCGAATTCAACTTACAAGCATACAATTTCGTACTGTTTAGCGAGCTTATGCCTTAAGCTTAGCTTGATAGTAAACGGCGAATACAACTGTCAGAAAAGAAATATATAGGCATTTTTTTGCGAGAAACTGTTTTGGAACTATTTGAAACAGTTTTGAAACACTCCACTTTCTTGAACCATTTGTGACGTCACAATTGATTCTGGTTTAAAACGTTTTGAAAGCGTCTTTCGGACCGTTTCAATCACGTTTCAATATGGCGAACTGTCATCTGAGGTTAAATAACTATGACACGTGACGTTTTGAAACGTTGCATTTTTTCGGCTTATAAAATGACGTAGACGTATAAACTGTCGCAAAAAAATGCCTTATATTTTCGCAAGAGAACTCAAAGTAAAAGAAACCATGGTCTAATGAAAGTTAAAGAAAGTATTAGATTAATAAAAGAGCGTTGCGCATAAAATTGCCTTGAACTCAGTTATCAAACAAACAACCATACCGAAATTATGATTATAGAAGACAAGTATACAAATAGCAAATTTCCGTGGCAAGAAGAAAAAGCGACCCCATAAACAACGTGGAAGAAAATGAAACCCAATCGACTCACCTTGGTCCCGCTGACAGGCGAGGCGGTCACCTGCCCGGGCGGCAGTTGGCCCACCAGGCCCTGATTGGCCGCTTCGGCGCCGCTCGCCAGCCCAAACATGACGCTGTTGACGCTCTGCTGCTGCTGCAAGCTGGCCGCCGCCGCCACCGCCGCCTGGTTGACGACGCCCACGCCCATCGGCTGGTCGCCGCCCGGTGGCGGGGCGACACCCGGAGCGGAGGGCGGCGCCAGTTGGCGCAAGCCCACGCCCAGGCCGCCGGGTCGGACGGGGCGCGGTTGTCCGGGGTTGGGCAGCAGGCCGGGCGGCGGCGGGCCCGCCCCCGACGTCGGGCACTGGATGCCGAGGGCGTCGTACGCGCGACGCATGTCCGTCGCCGACGGGTTCGGTGATTGGTTGCTTGGGGGCGGGTTGGGCGGTGCTGGGCGTAAGAATAACGGATTTACGGTTAGGTTGGAGAGTGATAACGCGGATTATCGAGAAGGGTTTGCCAATACATATTAGGTGATGTATGTCATGATATGATGTATCAATCACTGATTTTCGAGAAGTAGAAAGATTGCATCAACTGGTGAAAAAGCGTTGGTCGATAGAAAATATTATGGCGTTGGGTTCACATCATCATTTGGAATTTGGCGAATGTATTCGATCACAGATTCTTTGGTTGAAATCAACTAAGTGAGCAGTAATTTAGATCAGTAGTGGCAACATCTGGTTGAGGAAACATTTTTTCGAGCTTCGGAATTATTCAATTTGAATTGAAAAATGATATAGGCAACGAAAAAGCGAGTAAACTACTCTCAATGTGGAACTCGTCAAATATAATGAAGTAGTTGCTTTAAGTGAAGATGTTAATGACGATATTCCTCTTTCCGATTTTGCGGTACTTAAAAATATTAATATAATTTTCTCATTTTTTGTTATTTCAAACAGAAGTTTGATTTAATTTTTCATCAAAATAAAGGTATTTTATATTTTGTTTTTTTGCACCTTAGCCTAGGATATATATTTTGATATTTATATAAATATCATATTAGCCAACCAGTATGCAAAGCATTCTATTATAAGCATCAACAATATACATGAGAATAAATTTTAAAATGGATAATCAGGTATAACATAAATTTGGAAACAAGAAAAAATTGATGTCAATGAAAAAATATCGATATCTTTGATGTAACATTATGCCGCATAGAAATTTCAAATAACATATAATTGTTGTTCTATAACTGTTTTTGAGTATACAATAATTTTTCATCTCACTTGATTGGGTTGAAAAAATAAATATCGATTTTAACATCACATACTTACAAATTGTATTTGCTATTTTGAAATAAATAAAATAAAAACCATAAGATTGATTTGATTTTGCATCAAATCAACTCGTGTGTTAACGTCTACAGCTAGTAATTCTTTGTCAAACTCTCAAAACTGTTATTTGACATTCACGGTTACCATTCACGGTCACCACCAGTTTTCTTTGGTTTGTGATAATTTTAATGTGAGAGAAACAGTTGAAGGTATTGTATTTTTGCGCGGTCGATAACAAAATTATGCAACTCTTTAGATGAATCAGACTAGGTCAAGAATTTTTCCGCAGTTAATGATGATCAAAGATGTAATGCATTTCAATAATTTTATGAAAAATTCGCGCAGCTCCGAGGAAAAAATGGTTGGAAATACTGAACTAGATTACCAAATAAATAGGTGTGATACTAATGACGATCAAAACACCATGTCACAGTAGAAAAATCAAATGATTTTGCATGTGATCATTTGCTGATGATCCTAAATGTAATGAATTCCAATAATTTTCTAGAAAAATCCAAAAAGCTCCGAGGAAAAAAATGTATGGAAATAGATAGATAGATAGATAGATATATTTATTCATCTCTTTTGATCATGAAGCATAACATGAGATAAGTCAAGTACAAAAAATAACATTAAACAGATACTACATGGTTCTTAGAACACAGTAAAGTTGATACAACATAGTACAATACGGTTCAAACGTAATGTATAAATAAAATTTGTCTATAAAAAAAATAAAAAAAAAACGATAATAATACTTTATCACTCATCATAATTTAACTTGTGAATAAATCACGTTATAACAAGCTTTTTGTTGAAAAACTCAGCTAAGTCGTAGTAACATTCATTGCATAAAAAATTTCTGAGTTTTCTTTTGAAAACATTGAAGTTGCCTTCTAATCTTATACAAGCAGGCAGATGATTCAGAAATTGAATTCCTTTTAAAAACTGGGCTCCTCTCACACAGACTGGTTCCATGTTTGGGAGGTCTAATAAGTTTCGAGGATCGAGTTGGGTAATCGTGGTATTCCGAGTTGAGGGAGAAATCATGATAATTACTTTTTGCATATAAAATGCATTTATAGATGTATATAGAGTAAAATGTGAGAATTCCATGTTCTTTGAAATGATTACGACATGTTTCTCTATAGTCCAGATTAAACATTAATCGTATAATCCTCTTTTGAGAAATAAATACTCTAGATGCACTCACTGCACTACCCCAAAGAATAATATTGTATGATATATGGGAATAAAGGATAGCATAGTAGACGCTGATCAACTGACTCGACAAAAAAATGTTTTTCGGTAACCGTCCGGAAAGTATGTACTTTCCAGACGTTTTTTTTTGAGAAAGTGGCATTTTTCCGGCCTAGTCCGGGAAGTACGTACTTCCCGGACTAGGCCGGGAAGAATCACATCGTTGTTGTCATTGTAAATATGAAAATCTTGGTAGTATGGTTTTGATAAATGCAGTTGATCATTGCCATAGCAGCAAAATAACGACTGACAGCTATCTGACATAAAATTAGCTAACATTTCAATTTTTGAAAGAAATGTGTTTCTTTGATTTGTTATTCTACACGGTTGCCGAAAAAATTGTGTACGCAACACGCCCGAAAACATTTTTTTTGGACTCGCAGACTTCCAGACAATTTTGTCCACTCATCCAAAAAAACAGTATTTTCCGGACTTGTTAAATTGAATGTTGACGAAATTTCATACGTATTTGTTTTACTATTTTTTCAACTTGTACATATTTCAGTAAGAGTAGTTATGTTGATTAAAAAAATTAAATTTATGGATTTCGAATTTATAAAACGTGAAAAAAAAAAGAGATTGTATCACAAACAGCAAACAGGAACTAAAGAAACAACTAGAAGTTCAATAGCTTATTTTGAGAACATTTTATATTACACAACAAGAGTGGTAAACGTAACGAGTGCAGGAAATACAGTTTTTCGGCAACCGTCCGGAAAGTACGTACTTTCCAGACGATTTTTTTTTGAGAAAGTGGCATTTTTCCGGCCTAGTCCGGGAAGTACGTACTTCCCGGACTAGGCCGGGAAGAATCACATCGTTGTTGTCATTGTAAATATGAAAATCTTGGTAGTATGGTTTTGATAAATGCAGTTGATCATTACCATAGCAGCAAAATAACGACTGACAGCTATCTGACATAAAATTAGCACAACACATTTCAATTTTTGAAAGAAATGTGTTTCTTAGATTCGTTATTCTACACGGTTGCCGAAAAAATTGTGTACGCAACACGCCCGAAAACATTTTTTTAGGACTCACAGGACTAATATAGCAAAGTAACTACTGTTCAATTTCTTGCAAATGTGATTGACATTAGTACAATAGTGCGACACTCCCGACAAAACAATTTCCGAAAACCAACCACACCACCACTCACCCGTCGGATTATTCCTGTTCTTGTCGGCCTGCTTGAGAGGCAAACACACCGGGCAGTCGGTCCTGACGCAGTTCTTCCAATGGCTGATGATTTGACGCGACGAGCTGCAGTGCGCCACCGAACAGCTCTTGCCGGCGTTGCAAGTCGTCATGTGGTTGAGCACGTTCTTCATGGTCTTGCAGTGGGGCAACGTGCACGACCACACCTCACCGTTGGCCTGTGACTCGCGTCGCTGACATTTGTGGGCGTGCAGCAGCAGCACCAGCTGCTGCTGGATCAGCTTACGCTTTTCCGGATCTGCGGACACGTCATCATCGTTCAAATAGACGAACCGAGAGATTCATTGTCAACCTTGAAAATAGCTAAAAAGTTTCACCTCTTAAAACACATTAGGTTCATAAAATATCAGTAACATTTTTGTTGTAGTTTCAGTGGACTGTATAATAATTGAAATGAAATAAAAATTGTTGATACAATTACCAGAACAGAAACTCGTAGATGATCTATATTGATTTGAAAGGTTAAATCAAGGCTGTGGTTTCCTACCTTGAAAATTCTTGAAGTACCACCACAGGCAAGGTGGATATAGGATGGTGAAACAGCTCTTCAATTGTTTCTGCGAAAACCTTGTAGACCGTTTGAGAAGGTACTAATATTTCCACGACTTGAAAGAAGATGGCGGTAAGATCGATTATCAAAGAAGACTTCTGTTGCTTATGTATTTCTGTGGTTCACATCTGACAGACGTGACTTGAAACGACATTAAAACAATATACTTTCGATAAATCTGGATCGAATATTGATATTTTGACTCTTCTCAATCATTTTTCATCTAGAACAAATGAAACTGATAAAAGTATGACAGATGCAGAGTTTCTGTTTTACCGAGACAAGGAATGTCGCCATCTCTGATAACTTCAGGAAATATTACTACGGTATGAAATCAAGTAGGCAAAGGTCTACAGTTTATTCTAGTGCTTGTTGATAGGAAGCTGTTTCACCATCCTATATCCACCTTGACCACAGGTAAAGTTCTGAGGTTGAGAGTTTGAGTTGATTAGATCACTGGCCAGCGCAGTAGTCAGGAACAAAACAGGGAACAAGAGTTTTCGAAAGTAATCGCACTAGAAAATCTATATTCGAGCGAACGACCAAATCGCAAATTGTTCTTATATTCTCAGTTCTCCCGTGCTTCGGCACAGGTGTGTTTTTGTTGAGAAATTGGTGATACGAGGGGCGATCGAAGTTTACTACATTAGAAACCACAGCAATATCGCGCAAAGTAAATTATATTATATTAACAATAATCAGACAAACACAAAGAGAAGGTGAAGACGGAACAATTTTCTTTCTTACAGAATTTTACATCAAAGTCCCCGATATACAAATCCCAGAAATAATTAAAAAATGTATATCAATTGATTTTGAGGTTATTTCAATTTCATCATATTGGCTGCCTGCAAGATACATGACACATTGACACACTTTTGTTTCTTCTTTGTGATGTTCTGTGGAGCCCTGTGGCCGTTTTACACCTTTTAGGTTATCAATGTTTTCAATTCACGATCACAAAGAAGAAACAAATGTTTGGTAGTTTTTCACTACTGTGTCATGTATCTTGCAGGCCGCCAATATGATGAAACTGAAATAACCTCAAAATGAATTCATTTTTTCCAAGATCGTCCGAGAAGATAGATGATAAAAAAATCGATAAGAAAAGAAAATGACATCGATATTTCATGAAAATAATTGTTTTCAGAGGAAGATCTTTTCAGATATTTTCTCTCTCGTCAATTCGGCGAGGAGTCAATCCTATATGAACTTTTTTCCCACGAGTGTGCGCAAAGTAGTTCTTCTCTACATACAGGGGGTCCCGCTTAAAGGTGCCACCCCCTTATTCTCATATGTTCGTAATTCAAAAACTTTTCTGGAATGATTTTTCACGATTTTTTTTCGAATCTGTGCTCACTTCTTCTTTGTATCAATCAAGAACAGGGCTGCTCAAGATAATTTTTTTTTCAAATGAAATGATCTATATTATTTCTCATAATTCAATGACGTATATTTTTGAATCCAGATTGACGGGCTTCATCGAAATATGGAAAAAATATAGATTTGAAAAATAAAAATTTATCATGATGAATGTACAGAAAAGTCAATTCCAGGACCAATCCTTCAAGGTGCAGGGATTATCTTTTTTATAATTTTGGAGAGGCTCCTGTTGAAATACTACACGCTAATTTCGAGAAAGCTTCATGAAGGATATTTTTGATGAATTTTAATTATTCCTAATGATTTCATGAGTTTTTCCCGAAATTTTTAGCAACCCCAAAAAAACGAAATACAATTTAATTTCTTCAACACCCTATATCGCCGAAGCGAAGCATTTCTGGAATTTCTAGGTACTTATAAAAGCAATACTAGACTGATGTGAGTGACCCTACTACACCTTTTCCAGTTGTTTTTCAGAAAGCGTCAATTATATTTCAGAATAGTAAGTTGAATTTCAGAAAGCGTCGAATGTATTTCAGAATAGTCAATTGAATTTCAGAATTCGTCATTTGAATTCCAGAATTCATCATTTATATATTTTGAAATTCAAATGACGATTTCTGAAATTCAATTGACTATTCTGAAATACATTTGACGCTTTCTGAAATTCAACTCACTATTCTGAAATACAATTGATACTTTCTGAAATACAAGTGACTATTCTGAAATTCAATTGACGCTTTCTGAAATAAATTTGATGGTTTCTGAAATACAACTGGAAAAGGTGTAGTAATGTGAATGATAAAATGAGCAATGCCTTTTGTTTTGGTGAAAACTAAAAAAAAAAATGCTCGTAGATAAAGTACAGCAATCAACTGTCCACAATGAATATTTGTTCATTGGACCATATTTACAAACCCAATTTATTACACAAATCAACACATACCTGTAGACGGCGCCGGTGGCGGCGGCCCACCCGCACCCCCCGGCTGCCCCCCACCGCCTGCCGCGCCGCCCCCCTGATTCTGGGCGGCCGCCTGCTGCGGCGTCGGCTGCGCGCCACTCGGCGCCCCCGACTGCGGCTGCGCCGGCGACGGGGCGGGCGGCTGCGCCTGCACCATGCCGCCCTCTCCGCCGCCGCCCCCGATGCCAGGCGGCGGCGGCCCGACGGCGGGGGCGGTCTGCGGGGCGCCGAAACGCGGCGCGCACTGCTGCTGCCCCTGCTGCTGTTGCTGCTGCGCCTGCTGCATGGTGAGCTTCTGTTGGGGCGCGACTACACCTGCGGTTCGGTAGCATCATTTTTTTTTGAAAATGGGGGGGTGGTCGATTTTTTTTTTGAAGGCAATCGTGAGCTCTTTCGGACACTTTTGATAGGACAAAACAATTTTTAAATGTTAGTTACGAGCTCGATTCTTCTAGAAATCGCAAATCTACATTTTTTCATAGTTTCAAGTTCAACTTGATACACTTTTTATATTGTTTGACTACAAGAGAGGAGAAATTTTATGAGACAGTAAGAGAGCTATTGATTTTTTTTCTTGAAAGATCGGAGGTACCATAGGCATCGGGGAAGACTCCACTAGATAATGTTAAAACCTGAGCTGGTCTAGTTTGCCTGCTGCTGGAATAATTCCGCAATTTCATTTGATAACTCGCAGAAAAAATACATGAAACCCCTCGCACTTTCCCAACCACCAATCCCACAAAAAAAACCATCCGACTCACCTACTGGAAGTCCCTGACCCCCACCCCCGGGATACCCCGCGTACCCCGGGTTGCCCGGCATCGCGGGGCCCTGCAGCCGCTGCCCCCCAAAGTGGAGGCCCGCCCCGGGCGCCCTCTGACTCAGGTGCATCGCCACCCTGTTGAGCATCGGCCCGTTGGGCAGGCCCTGCTGTTGCGGCACACCGTGGTTGCCCGGGTGCTGCTGCGGGTGGCCGCCCGGCGCGAACATGCCGCCCGAGCCGCCCAAGGGCTTGTTGAGGGCGCTGCTGCTGACTACCAGCCCGCCGCCCGCCATGCCGCCCATGTTGATGTTGCTGCTGGTCATTATCATGTTGCCGCCGCCGCTGTTGTTGCCGATACCTTTTCCAAAAAAACGAGGTAATTTTTTTGGGGGGGAGATTCCAATAGATTTTGCACGATATCCAAAATGCGATAGTGAAAATGAGGCTTGTAATGTTCTGGGCAAAAAAGTCAGTAAGAAAATATCGTCTGTATAGAAGGAATAAACATCAATCCTAAATTTCAGGTCATGAAGTGGAAAAAAAAAGATAAAGTAATGATGAATAGTCAAATTTTACATGAAAATCACGCCATGAGCTCGACCGATGAAATGAGAGAACCATGATAAAAATTACCAGGATAAGTTTAACGAGAATCTTCCTAGATTCAAGGACCATAATCCAGGTGATCATCAAAAAGTAAATAAAGAGCTAAAACCAAAAATTCTATTGGCTTACGCTAGATCCGGTATCCAGGTAATTTGTTTTGTAGGTCCGGGGGGGTTGAAAGTACTTAGCCATTGATTGGTCGTTTTAGTTGTTGTCCCACGTGACCATAGTACCTACTTTCTTGTAGACCCCTCTAGACCAAAAAATTACTACAGGATGCCGGATCTAGCGAAAGCAATAAGATCCATGGCTAGAACCTTTGGCAACATAGTTACTATGATAGTTTTACACACACATCAAAATGACATTTTTGTTCCCCACAAGTGTTTCACTATGTCAGCATCTTCAGGAAAAGAACGGGTATTACAAACGAAAACACTAGTTGTTGAAGAAAATACTGGGCATAAACGACTATACCGGCGGAAACGAACAAAACCGGCGTAAACGACATAGAGGGCATTAACGATAATACTGGGCGTGAATGGAAAACTAGGCGTTAATGATAATTTCATACGTTCACAAAAATACCGGACTCAAGGGTAGTACATATCCATGACTGTTAATAAAATGGAACAAACTGGTATTTTCAAAATGCTATCATTTCCAGCTCAAATGGAATAGATGTAATACAAGACCAAAAGTATTATGCATACATTTCTTTGACCACACAAAGAAAACAAATATTCAAGGTGGATTCATGCAACTCACTTATCCTAATTTGATAGGGTTGAAGTATACATCAAGTGTTCATCACTCAACTTAACTTAAGAAGTTCAATGGATTTATCTTCTTAAGTGAAGTAAATTGAATCAAGTGATGTTGCATGAATTCACCTGAAATTGAGATGTTTTTGTTCAAAATTTAATTCAAAAAATTGTATCAGGCTACTTTTTATTGTTGGGTGATCATCAGTGTAGGTATCAGTATGTAATCAGCATTACAAAATACATTGAATATTTCAAATAATAAGGATGCAGTAGAAATAAACTTTTTACTTCAAAATATTTCATGAATTATAAGAACTTCATGAAAAGTTGATGAATAAATAATATGGCTCATTGAGTGACATACAAAAAGAGGGTTTACAAAATGATTAGTTCAAAGTTTCACATAAGAGACACTTCATTTTAGAGTGTTGAACTGGAAACTGGAAAATTTGATCTGACAGTGAAGTGGTGAAATGAAACTACAGAACTAAACAAACATAAATGATAATTCAACCTTTGATTATTATAGTACTTCAAAGAGAATTGATAGAACCAAAATAAGATGCAGTAATTTTTATATATATATAAGTTCAACACAGTTATTCTTGTAGCAGGAGCAGTGAAAATTAATTTTTGATAGAATTATTCAAAAAAACATAAGCACAATGAGTTCAAATATATAGATACTTTTAACTTCCTGTACATGTAGAATATTGTTAAATATATCAAACATATTGAAATGCATTCTGAAACAATTAATCTTAAAATATATGCTGCAAATTGTGTTTTCCCTATCATCTGAGAGGAATTATTGTTCTGCTGACACTATATATATATTTTATACTTTATGTGCCAGCTGCAAACCATTACAGGGTATAGCATTTTGCAACAAATTCACTCATTAATTCAGCTGACCAAACTCAACATGCAAGTACCAACCTTGAATGGAACTCATGACTTGGGCAGAACTACCATTATTTGCCATGGACTGGAGTCCCACATTGTTGGATATGCTTGATGGCAGATTGCCTAAAGGTATCTCAACCACACCCCCTTTTGCCACAGAAACATTGGGGGGTGATTGAAGATTGGGGCTCTTGTTGCCCAAAGGGCCAGCAGACAAAACAAGAGTATTTCCAGCCAGACCTTTGTTACCCTGTAAAAAATAATTAATGAAGCTGAATACTAGACAGAAACTACTCATTTCAATATTGCACTTGACTCAAATATATTTGAACAAAGACACGTTGAATTTCACTAGGAGAAAACTGATTCTGTTTGGCTCACCTGCTGTAATAAATGGTTAAGTTGCATCTGTTGTCTTAGGTTATTGCCATCTGAATTTTCAATACCATTCTGTAAACCACCAGGTCCTGGCCCTTGAGCCGGTGGTTTGCTGTTGCCCATGTTATCAGGGAGGCCCCATGGTGAAGATGACATGAGCTCATCAGGAAGATCATTCTCAAGATCAAGCATATCCATATTGGAGAGAACATCTGTACAATAAGAAATACACAATTCAAAGTAGAAATATTGAATCTACCTACTTTAATAATTATTTGCATTCGATTCCAGAATATTCAGACCAAATCCAACTTACCAATTGAAAAATCATGATCAGAAATAATTGATAACTTGATAGTTACACAAAAAAGGGACTCTTTGTCACTGAAATTTCGGAAGTACATATTTTCATTTTATTTCTTTGTGATAACTAACCACTATAATTTGAACTGTTAGCCCTCTCAAAGTGGATCAAATTTATAAAAATTATGTTAACTTTGTTCCAACTTGTTGCTTGTGCTACATACCCATCTAATAACTTATTTTGTATACAGTAAACACCATCAAGAATAAGATTTGATGGTCTGTTCATAGAATAACTCATATTTGATTTTGACTCAACAGATGATTTTTTCATGATATGAAATCCACTAGCATTCTGATATACTACCTACCTTGAGAGTCTCTCAGACTAGTAATAAAATTATGTTGTCTATCAAACTGGTAAATCAAAAAAATGCAATTATAATGAACACTGAAAACTTGAGCATGATCTTAGAACAAAAATATAGATACAAGACAAAGTTACAGGGATGAAAAAGTAGATATCAACAAAACTATAAAATAGGTTACAATTTTTGCTGACATTTTCAAAACTTGAAAACATCTGTGAAAATATAGTAAAGTATACCCAGTATACAATCAAGGAAACAGTTTTTGAATAAAAATGTTCATAGAGCATGATAACTACCACAAGTATATTTTCGCTCCGTTTTTCTAGTTGTCAAATTATAATAATAGTAACGCCTTCACTTCATGCACATTCTGAATTCTGAGTTGGATAAATAAACATTAACATTTTTTGGAGCTAAAAGTACATTTCTCACTTACCGGATGAATCCGATGGCCCCTGAAAAGGGTCCAATTTTTGCCTTTTGGCATTTGGTGGACCGTCTACGAGGTGATCGGCCATAGCAGAATCGCTGCACTCTGGTGTTTACCAAGCCAAAGCCGAGCACTGGCCCAATGCTACGGCTGACCAAACTAACAGCGCTGTTATCCACTATTTATCGCAAATAAGGTGAAAAATACTTTATTTTTGATGAAAATAGTGAAAGAAACAGAGACAAACAGTCGATGTACCGTGTTTTTGAGTAAGGATGCATCTCACAAGGCACATATTCATCAAACAAAAAGTCAACCTTCAGCCATTGTGAACTTCGACGAATCCGACTGGTCGACTATATTTTGCGACTACCTCTCACCATCATCCGTCGGAACCGCACAATGATCTTAAACTTAAAACAGCAAATGTTCTCACTTTTTTTCACTCGTTTTTAATAATCACTGTCAAAAATGAAACACAATACGTTCATCAAACACCTTTTTTAGCAAAAAGTCCCTCTTTTAATTTACACACGATGCCACAGTCGAAGAAATTTCTCTCAAATTCTACGCGATCTCAAACAGGCAAAATGGCGGCTGTTGATGAGACTTTTTCTACGCTTGTCAGAAATTCTGTGTCTATTAAAATCTGGTTACGTTGTCATTGGTTATTGCTGGTCATGTGACTCCGTTCCCTACTCGCATTGGTCATCGATCTCCGGAAGAAAAGGTATGACGCAGCGTCCGTCCGTCGTCATTTGTGACGTCCGAGTGAAGACGGAGAAAGCCGAAGATAGAAAGAACATAAAACAAATATAAATATAACATATACATACACTAAACATGATAGACCTTGAAAGGAAATCAGGATACAAAACAGAAACAAAACTGAAAACTGATTTATAACTTCACAGGAATAAGTGAAAAATAATAAAAATACTATAAACATTAAATTAGTCAAATAATGTCCACAAAACTAGTATCCTATTTTGATAGTTGAAATATTATTATTATTGAGAGACAAGTTGAGCCGAGAGTTGAGCAAGTATGTATACCTATTTATAATATTATGAAATAATATGATCCAACATCAAGCTATAGATAAGATAATAATTCTATCTATTGACAGAAGTTGTTCATGTTAAAAGATCAAACAGGAATCTAGGATTGTTTTACAAGTTGATAGAAATTCCACTCATACATCTTTTAGGCACTTTTTTACCATTGAAGAGTTTTGGAATAGGATACATTCCTATATTATATAAATAAAAGATTTGAGGAATAAGTACAAAAACCCATTATTTTTCAAATATTGCATGATAGGTGTTAATGGTAGAACAAAGAAAAGTATTCACTTCATAAAACCAGCTAGTTTTATAATGTGTTGCATAAATTCCTGTGATTCAAATTTTCCATGTCCTTATTGCAGTGTAAATATACTCAATTTCAGGAATTGGAATGTTCCTCTTGTTGTATGAAAGCACTAATTATTATTACCAATTATTATTCTATGGTAGAATATCAAAATTGATGTAGGATTCTGCTGTAAATTAGTTATTTCGCACATAATAATTCCAAAATAATCAAATCATAGGTAAGTATAGGTATTGTGAGTCCTTGAAGCAAAAATTTAAATTATATAGAAATAATGAGTATACATACAATAATGAATATCTATGCTCTTTCATTTTTTTTGTTTTTCAATCATGTTTTTGTTGGTTACTTTCCAGAGTGTATGTTATAATCTTTGGCTTCAGTGAACCTGAAGATTGTTCAGTCTGTGATGCACAAAATTTCAAGCATAATTTTTGGAGGCTACAAGACCAATCCTGCATATTCATTTTTCCACTATATGAGTACTAATTTCGTTGAACTTGAATGTTTTCAATTCAGGTATTGAGGAAACAATAGTTTTTTTTTAGAATTTTTGTAGCAATTACAGAAAAGTATGAGAAAGCTAAAAATAAGTACTAAATATTTTTTTATGAATTAAATGATTTTATTCAAATTTGCTTTGCACTATTTCACTGTTTTAGTCCTATATTTCTATTTATTTTTATCAATTCAATTATCTTTTTGAGAAAAACATGATATTTCTCTGTTATCTTTGAATATAGAAAACGGTTTTCACATCACTATATCGTACTTTTGTTCTTGAGATGAAGGATAAAATTGAAGCTTCTCACTTTTCAAGCATAACTCTGTACCTTGGTAATTTTTCAAAACATTGTCAAGATGAAAACATGTCCGAATATAACTTTTCAATGGAAAACCCTATATAGGAGTATTTTTTTATTTCGATTTATATTCATTAAATTTCATCGAAAATATTTGAAATTTCTTTCAATTCGCTTTGAAATAGGTATTCCGCGACTGAGTTTATTACCTGAAACTTTATTATCTAACAAAGTTAATTGTTACATATTTTGTATGCAAATTTAAGTGTCCTTATATCAAATTAATTTGCAGTATGATTATAACCGCTTGCCCTTTTCCATCATGAGGTTCAAGGGTCTATGGTTGAAGTGAAAGAAATTCGTCACAGTACCTGATTGTACGGCAACCGGTATTTTATTCACTGCCTTCATCACCACATTCAAGATGTAGTTAATAATATGGTGATGTCACCATAATTTTAGCATTTTCTTCAAATTACCTTGGAATTGACGTCCAAATGTAGTTACTATTGCCATACTGAAAGTATGGTGTATTTTGAGAACTAATTCAATTAAATTGATTTGAATTACCTTTTTTCTTCTAGTAGGAGTAATTCCGATTTCATTCGTCACAAATTTCAATATGGCATTTTATGAACAAACTAATTATTATGAGTAATAACGAATGGTACCACGGTACCAGTATGGTTCCATAAAGAAATAATGTGTTTCGATTTGAAAACCATTTTGATGAACTTAATTCGGTGATAAATCACACAGGTCAATCAAAGTAAATACCTTGGTATCATCGCGTAATCAAAAAATTATGAAAAATTCGAACGTGCAATAATATACAGGGCGTTTCATTTGAAGTTAGTATAGAAAAATTTCATTCATATGTTGGAGTATGTTGAATTTAAATTTTTTTTATTATATTATTGGTTTCTCTGTCGTGTATATTATATTTGTCATTCATAATATATATTTATTAGATACATAAATTTCAGGAAAATTAATGGCATAGTAGCCTCACCATATATTTATACATCATTTATTTATAGTAGGTACTGGAATACTGCAACTGATAAAAAGTATTCAACTGATTTGATTTCAGATTCAAAGTCCATTCAATTGATATAAACTATACATGAAAACTATCAACAGTACCGTCATACTTCTCCAAAAATGACACTTATTTTCAAATCTCTGATATTGGGAGCTCCAGCATCTGGCAAAGGAACAATTTCTAGTCGAATCATAAAAAATTTCAATTTACAACACATATCCAGTGGAGATAAATTGAGACAAAACATTCAGAACAGAACTGGTGAGTAGATATATTTATGTAACTCATTGTAGATTTGATATTTATGGGTATAGCTAAAACTGATTTTTCAGATTAATTTCTCTATTCAATTCTTATTTATCAACATTATAAGTAATATATATTATAAAGGCCAAGAATGTTTTCCTTCAGAAATTCGTCACATTGACCAGAAAAATATGGAAAAAGTCCTAGATTTTTGCCTATTTGAAATGTCCACAGATGGCGCCACTTTTGTGGATCATCGACACAACAAGCCATTAATTTTTACAAACGTATCTAAATTTGGCACAATCAACACGTACTCCAATACTTTTGGAAATTGTAAATTGGAAACGGAACTACCAAAATGAATTGAATTCGAAAATCGCTCTTACCCCCATCTACACGCAAGTCATGAGATCACTAGGCTCTTGAGGCCCGTAGTTTTCCTGCAAAACCTGTAGACCTGTTGTTTTTCAAAGATCATAATCCCGGTGATAGTTGACGAATCATTTGTAGATGGCGATACTATCGCTATCGAAAATCCAAATGATGTCAATGATTTCTATTCTTCGTTTGCTATGACCCTCTATGACAGACCAGCAGCCGTAGCGCCATCTATATGAGCTCAATGAATCAAATTCGACGTAATCAGGAAGGCAAACCAATTTTTTAGTACCTTCTAGCAACGCATGGTTAATCTATGAAATCTGTGTTCTGTCCACAGAGAACTGTCTCTTTCTGTCACTCACACAGCTTGAACAAAGATGGATATGATCTGGTGGAACGACCCACCAATTTCTCGATTTTGGCTTTCTTGATTGGTCTCGACTTTCGAATCGTAGTGATATTTACCGAATTTTCCATCGATGGCGCCACTTCTGTTGGTGTTCACTACAGTTTCACCATAACGAACTATTTATCCTATGAAATGTAGCTGTAGCTATTCACTATTCAGCAGGCTTGCGACAGCGTTAGGAGAATTTGGGAAATGTCTGTGCATTCTAAAAAAAATAATTCAAATTGGCCATTATAATTTATAATTGATGTTTTTTGAATTTCAATTCTGAAATATGAATTTCAAGTTGGGCTTTTTGAATCACAATTTTTTTTTCTTAATAACAAATGACTGACGTTTTCTGAAAAAATCTTTTTTTCTAAATAGAGTAGGCCAATATGAGTTACAATTTCTCAAAAACGAAAAAACTTCATCTTATCAAGATAGCAAATTTCGCTAATATTGCATCAAATCTGATTAATTTACAGAAGTTGGCAATGAAGCGGAGAAGTACATAAAAGATGGAAAGTTGGTACCTGACGATATTATGATTAAATTCATTACTTCAGAAATAAAAAACGTGCCAAATCAAATGTGGTTATTAGATGGTGAGTTTGCAATAATTTTTATACTCAATGACACTATTCTGAACATTAAAACTCCACATGAATATCGAAGAGGTAGATCACGGTCCTAATTGGGGTACTAAAAAAAAATTCTCTGTCGAGTTATCAATCCTGATATATTTCACAAATAATCATCGGACTATATTCTTGAAGTTTCCCAACTTTTCAAATATTTCTTGGACCTCCCACGAAATTTTTGTTATTCCATAATGAATTTTGTTTTGTTCGTGGGGTTGGTTCTATATGACAATGTCTAATCTAATGCATTTGATATGTAATATTATCTAAAGGACATGTTCTCACAGTAGCATCTTCAGGTATTAGGACACTGAAAAAAAAATTAATTTTACCTGTTGAAAATATAAAGGAAACACATAACCAGCTAGAAACAATTCAAGCCTTTCACTTATTGATGACTTAATAGATTTAAATAATTCACCATTGTTGAATTTGTAGAAGAAGACTTTATTTATCCCAAGATGAATACAGGATTGTTTTAAGTAGGAATTAGATTAGAAAAACTTGAAATAATCCTTTGGAGAGATGTTTATTACCTCTATTGTGTAGTCCCGAAAGGCACAAACATTGTTTAGCGTATGGAGAGGTATAAATATGGTTGTATTTGTAGTAGTTAGTTCAGTGTCCTAATATCTGAAAAAGTTACTGTGTCAGCAAAATATGTCATGAGTTAAATATATGTAAAAAGCAATTTAGTGAAAATCTTATCGTCCTACAATAATCTATAGGAAAGTTTTTGCAGATTGAAATGAAATTTCAACATTTGTAATTTACTTCCATTTCAGTTTGATGGCATGCAGTTAATTGTTATAATTGTCATTTGTCTAGAAGGCAATTCATAAAACATTATTCGCGAAAATCACGAACCAACAGATGGCGCTCGAAAAATTTTACATGAGGGTGATCAACAAACATTTGTTATATGTTTTCAATGGTAATAATATGTCAATTTTCAATTCGAATTTTAGGAAAGATATAAATAATCCTGAGTATCCAAAAGGGGCGCTATTGATAGATTATCGTTTATAGAATTCAAAACAGGTATTTTATGTGAGTTTCGTGGATTAATTATGTTTTTATAGGCTTTTCAAACCACCTCTGCAAAATCAATGGGGTCACTAAGGTATTTGTATTTCAATGATTTCTCTTTATTTCAAGAATGGCCAAGATTGAAATAAGTATCTAGAGTATATTGGAGATAAGAAGAAACCCTTAAAATAGTGAAAAGCATTATTCAAAGTTGGTTACATACTTTGTGGGATAGATGTCAAACACATACTCGAACACATATAAATAAACTCCTGTTCACAAACTTCAGCTCTAGGGTAGCTCTAATATGAAATTAAAATAGTACCATGGAAACATTAGCAGTGGAAGTGTGAATTTATCTGTAAACCTGTAATAATTTTATCCTAACCCAAAAATAGATGATTAGCGAAACAAAAACAAATAATTGTAGTCAATTAACTTAATTCTCTGAGACAAGTAAGTATAGGGGTGCTTATATTGAGATACCCACCTATCTTAAATAGGCAACACAAGTTATTATTTTCATTCATATAATAAAAATAATTATATAATATAGATGAGTAGGTATGTTCCAAGAATAACTTAAAAAGTTTGAGACCTTGTGGTCTACCAGTCATTCAAATTTATTTATTTCAATTGATACTTCGTTCAATTCACAGCTTATTCATTTTGAATAAAGATTTGATTTCATTCAGCCCACATTGCCCTCACTCTTAAAGTTTGCATGTGATGACTTCCAGATGTTTATTGAAGGAATTGCATTCTTTTTGAGCCTATCTCTTGGTTTAATTCTCCTTGATGGTCCTAAAGTAAAATCAAGGTTTTCATTACAAACAACAAGAGACACAACTACAGTTAAACCAGATCTTATTTGTTTGATTTAACCTGAAAGACATACCTTCGCATTCACTTGAGAAATCCAGTTCTATAGGAAGTGCTTACTACAAACGTAAATGTTTGTGGTGATAAGTTCTCCTTTTTTCAACGTGATAATCCATTTTTCACACGATCATGAAAGAAAATTCAGGATTTTGTGCCAAAGGAACGATGTTTGTACGGTAGGAGGAACGCTGAAATACTGAACAAATCTTTGTAGATTTCGTCTTTACGACCTTTTGAACTTGCTGCATGTTTCAATAATATTAGTAACTAGCTGATAAGCACGAAACAAGTCCGAAAACTATTCAAAACAATTTAATTTCATTAAAAATAATACGAAAGCCTATGCTATACAATGATAAATTGCTTTGTTTATCGCCCTCGGAAGGCTTAGAAAATTTGACACCAGAGGCCGCCCACTCCGTTATTTTCGCGAATTGTCTCAGGCTAAAGTAGAATATTGTTACAGGATTCCCGAGAACCGTTTCTCAGGCCGAGGCTCTGTGGAAAGTTGAAAAGCTAGATTTGGCCATCAATTTGGTAGTTCCTTTTCGAGTTATCATCGACAGGGTGAAAGACCGATGGGTACATTTACCCAGTGGCCGAGTCTATAATGTTGGATTCAATGCGCCAAAAGTACCTGTAAGCATCAATGTCAGGATGATAATAGTTATTTATTCAACCGGAAATCACGTCTAGTAGATCTCAGAATGGCCATTGTTCACCCCTCCACTGGAAGTTTTAATATTTAAGCTTCACATAATCTCATTTCTGAACAATGAAATAAATCATCAAAAAAATTATAATTGTACGAAATATTGGGAAATTACTGAATGATTTTCAGGGTAAGGACGATATTACTGGAGAAGCATTAGTTCAGAGAGACGATGACAAGCCTGAAGTCGTTTTGAAACGATTAGAGCTGTATGAACAGATGACAAAGCCAGTCATAGAGTTCTACAAGGACAAGAACATTTTGAAAGATTTTCACGGGGAAACATCCGATGAAATATGGCCTAAAGTTCTAGAATGTATGACCAGCTATCTGCCTCTCAATATCAAAAATCAGAATAAAAACAATAATTGATTATCCCATTCCAATATTTTTATTGTAATTACAATTTTGTACAATCAGGAAACGTTTAACGACGTGGATTTTTTTCAATATTTATCGTTTTCAATACTCAACCGCCACAATATAAATGGAACAATGAATCACTGAATTAATCAATATAAAGTTTAATTCGCCAAGAATTCTAAAAAATCGGGAAATCAACTGAGCATACCACAGAAAATAGTCTATAGGTAACAAATAGGTCTGAAGAACTGATTTTCAACACTCAAAACAAAGAAAATTTGATTTGCATCACATTATTAGGACAGCGAAATATTCGTGGTTATGTAGTTTGTTTGGGTCCAGCAGGTCTAATTTGACAGTATTCTTAAATTTATTATTCTAAGATCTGCTGGTTTTCGTTTTAAATTGAAATAGGTATATACCATGCGATGTGTCAAATGAATTCCAACAATGTAAATATAGAGACTGTCCAATTCATACTTTGTTTCTGGAGTGGTTATTTCTTTTGCCACCTGAGGTCGCTGATTCCAAGTCTCTTATTGGAACGCGGCTCAGTGCTGTTTTATATTGAAGTGACACTTTCCTACAAACAATAAATAAGGATTTTAAGCCTTCATAATATTGAAAGTACTTATGGAAACAATAAATCGAAATCTACATAATTTTATATATAAATTTTCACTTAGTAGTAGTCAAAGTGACAGTAGAGGGTCCAAATTTGGAACAAATGAATAAAATTGGAAACTGAGCAAGTTTTTTCTTTGTAATTTTTCGTAGTTTCAAAAAAAACTAATTTTTTGAGGATTTTCGAAGAAAATTTCAAATTTGACAAGTTTAGAGTAGCACATGCGATAAAAGGAAAAATGCTCACTCATTTTTCAAGCACAAACTAACTGCGAAGTCAAATTTTCTTTATATCTTTTAATAAAAAAAACTTCCATATGTCGCGAACTTTATGTGTGACAACTGTATATAAACAATATAGGTATCTCAAAAATTCATCAGCAGGAATTTTGAGAATACTCTGTAAGTGTTCAATAGATTTTCACCTTTACTTATCACCTTTTTTTAATGTAGGGCAATGATAAAATACAGTCATTAAAAACAGTCTGCAATACTGAAAACATGTAAAATGGTCTGAAATCTATAACTTCGAAGTGGAAATAAGTGATACCATCATTGAATCTGCGGAAAAAAAATGTTGATATTAACCAGTGAACTTTTCAAACGGTTCTGCCAACGGTTTTAGAATAATGCAAACGGTGACTCGGTATAAAAAAATTTTAAATGCCCATTCGCCACCACTGTTTTCAGTTTATCATGAGCATATCGTGGCACCGAGATGATAAGAAAATATAATCACAACTAGCTGCTCATTAGTGTTTATTGCCTACTAATTTTTGATTGTTAGTTGACCTGGGTGTAATGCAAAGTGTATTGTGTAGTTGAAAGTCAAAACTAATAAGTCTTGAATAAATCATTCAGAATATGAATGATATGGTGAATGTAGCTGTTTTGCTTAGCAGGGGCGAACCAATTCTCACAGCCCAACATATTCAGACGCATTTGAAAAATAGTACATGCTATGACAAAACCCTGAATAAGGTTAGTATAACATTGTTATGGTGGATTTATAAACTCAACTAAACTAAGAATTGAATTAACAACCAAGAATTAAGAAAGATGAATACAGGAAAATCCCATAGAGGTTTTATAAACATTCATCTGTCATTTAAATTAATAATTAACAACTAAGAAGATGGTCATCTTTTCAACTAAGAATTAACAATTATGAATTCAGCGCATGCGCATATTAAGGCACATTTGAACACAGAACCATTTCTTCGCTCTGAATTTCAGGCACGGAACAATAAAAAAACCTAATTCTTGAATGATGTTTATACCTAAACACCTTCTCAGTTGATGTAGTTGTTGATTATTAATTGTTAATAGAATTCTTAGTTTAGTTGAGTTTATAAATTCACCATTAGGAATAGAAAAATCAAGCAAAACCATATAACGTCAATGAATGTTAGGATTTTACAATTGTTTTAACATTCGGAAGAAATAAAAAAACATGCTATTCACTATGTGAATCTTTTCAAAGAGACTGCGAGTGGATATAATTCAAAATGTGTTGAAAAGTATTCATTTGAATTTTGTAATTCAATAACAGTGCAACTGTGTTCTGTTTGTCCAAAAGATCTTATTTTCATCATTGTCTGCACCAATCTGTCAGATTTATTAAGCCTTATACCTTTAAAAAAGTGATGATGTATGATGGAATAAGTTATTCTATCTATATACCAAGGTGGATAAAGGATGGTGAAACAGCTCTTCAATTGTTTCTGCGAAAAACTTGTAGACCGTTTGAGAAGGTATAGTAATATTTCCACGACTTGAATGAAGATGGCGGTAAGATCGATTATCGAAGAAGATTTATGTTGCTTACGTATTTCTGTGGTTCGCATCTGACAGACGTGACTTGAAACGACATTAAACAATATATTTTCTATAAATCTGGAATGAATATTGATATTTTGACTCTTCTCAATCATTTTTTATCTAGAACAGGTGAAACTGATGAAAAGATGACAGATGCACAGTTTCTGTTTTATCGACACAAGGTATGGCGCCATCTCTGATAACTTCAGGAAGTATTACTACGGTATATGAAATCAAGTAGGCAAAGGTCTACAGTTTATTCTGGTGCTTGTTAATAGGAAGCTGTTTCACCATATCCTATATCCACCTTGCTAATTATATACCAAGGTAATGATGAAAATGATTCCTATTGGTTCCACTCTTCAATTGTTTCACCAGACCAGAAGAATTTTTGATCTTGGAAGTGACAGGGGTGCTTCCATGAAAAGACATTGGTGTTTTTCAGCTGAAAATAACATCTCTTGCTGATGGAAGCTGTACAGCGGAGCTGAAAATCGAAGAGGAGCACACGAATCCAATGAGCACGATGCATGGTGGACTGGCCGTTAGCGTAGTTGATGCCGTCTCCACTTGGGGGCTATTCTCACATAAATATGGCCGACACACTAGTGTCACAGTCGAATTAACTACAACGTTAGTATTTTTTTTATTCAAGCAATACTATTATACCTAATATCTTCATTATGTATATAGTTATGGAATGAAGGGTGTGTTATTGTTGAGGCTTTGCAGCTTTCAAAGCACCTCAATCCACCTTAACCCTTATAACCTTTTCGAGACTTCATGTAAAGTTTAACAAAGGTCCTAAACGTCGATCCCCAGGCATCAGCAGAATGACGTCATTTTGACGAACTTTTTTCGTCTTCGCAGACGTCTATTTGACCTGAAGGATGACGTCATAATGACGGTAGGATGACGTGATAATGTCACAGACGTCGTTTAGTGCATATATCTAATAATAACTATATAGGTAACATGGATACCAGAGCTGAAGCTAAAAAATAAAACAAATGACAGTCTGCGGGACCAATCGCGAATATGCGCATGCGCAAGTTTGAATTAAGAATCGACATGCGTTTTCATCATGGAGGAGAATAGCTTTCTAGTGAGAAACAAACGTATGATAATTATCAAAAATCAATCAAATGTGTCACGTAACCTTCAATTCGATGTTTTTATTTCATCATGACATATATTTTTCAAATATTCATTCATTGATGGATTGTTGAACGATATTGAATAATAGTTGATGATAAATGCAGAAATGGATGTGATCAACAAAGCGATACTTGCGATTTGCTGAGAAACCTGTCACGATAAAGTCATCGGAACAAGATTATTCGTGTGCTAATTTTTGATCAATCACTGTTATCACTCACTAATCACTTCTGTAAACAATCAGTAAGTACATTAATAACTATATTAACGCTCTTTTACATAATTTGAGTCAACAAACATATCTAACCTATGAAATTCTGAAAACGTCAGTAGACTTCAACTCGTCAAAACCCGCGCATGCCCACAATTCATCATTAGCAAGCCAGACAGTCTTTTGTTTTTCCAAAACTGGCTTCATTTTCCCGTGAAGAGAAGAATAGGTGTTATCCACATATAGTTGTTATTATATATATGGTTTAGTGACGTCAATTTGACGTCTGGAAATGACGTTGCATTGACGATATGATGACGGCCTATCGATGTCATTTTGAAATACTTCTTAGACGTCATATTGATGTCTGTACGTCCCATACCATATTGAAAAGCAGTAGATAAAAACGAATCTGAGCTAAAAAACAAAAGTCAGCTTGGACTCAGTATATATACTAAGTTTACTAAGTAAAAAAAATTGTTTCAGGTTTCTCAAAGGTGCCAAGATGGGTGATATTATAGAAATAACTAGTAACCCGATCAGAGTTGGAAAATCACTGGCGTTCCTGGATGTTGTTGTTAGAAATAAAGTTACTAAAGATCTTCTAATCAAAGCATCTCATGTCAAATTCATCATACATAGCAAAATGTGAAATAAATGAATTCTAACTTGTTCTAGTACCTATGTATAAAAAAATGACATTCATCACCGCGACAATCGAATGTTCAATGAAGAAAAAACTAACAGTGAATCATTATAGAATCAAAAAGAAAATAAGTATATCCCATTCGTATTTATTGGCATTTTCGGAATCCATATTTGATAGTTTTGTTAATGAAATCACACAGTTCTACCTCCATCGGTATGTGTGTTTTTTATCATTTTCATTTTCAACAATGCTTTCAGTGGTGTAATTCTCCTCATTGTAGTTGTCAATCAACTCAGGAATAATAAGGAATAAAATCATTGAGCAACTAATTCATTTCCCAATTCCTTTCACCCCCACCATTCTATTGAGTTTAGCTCACAAGTATAATTCACTTCACAGGTTTTATAGTTAATCCACAAATGGGAAACATTTTGTCTACCTGCAAGGTTTATTAAGATTTTATAATCCTATCCTATCCTGTGCATATTAATGCACATAATTACGATACTTCGATTATGCTACTATATGATAATTAGCTAGGTACCTGTAAATTTGCGAAATCTGTTCAACTATAGAAACCTAATACCTTCGCAAAAATATGGTTCATTTATTAGGGAAATGCGTGCATTGGAAATTTTGCAGCGGGAAACTCATGCAAACCACATAACAATTACCCAGAAACCTCTTCGGAGGTAAAGGATTAAAGAAATAGCTATGGGATTATCTCAATAGTATATACTCGAATTCCAGTTGTCATCAATAATAAATTAACTAATTTACTGGAGTACCTATATAAATGAAGCCTTTTATGAAGCATTTGTAGTCAAGCCAGCGATCGTAATAGTTTGTGTGAAAGTGACAGCGAAAATGGATACCAAATATTGGAAGGAATCTAAAAAGGAGGCCTTAATTGTAAGTATTATTCGGATTGAATATACAGCGACCGGCAGTACGTATCATATACATGAAAAAAATTATTCACAAACGAATTTTGACAAATATTGATATGCCCAATCGCTTCTGCACTTCGTGTTTGGCTGGAAATTAAATATGAACAATTATTTGTGAAAATGTTAGAGGAGCTACAACCGATAACAACTCAAGATCGGAAAAAAATGTCCTAGAACCACATTGTTTTTTTATTTCGCGGGAACTTCATGGGAATGTTCCATGTGATGCGTTTGAACATTCTGCTGTCCACTATTTTTCAATTTCACAATGTCGATTTCAGATAGTCATCAATTTTTTATAACCTCATGATTATTATTATTATTATTATTAACTTTATTGCCTCTTAAAAAATACATTTTATGGCAAGAGTATGAAGAATCGTATATAATTTAAAAAAAACACACAACTAGAGACACGTACTATACTTATTTCGATTGTGGTGGGTGGTAACCTAGAAATACAAATATCGGGCTCACTCATTGACAATGAAAGAGCGTAGTTTAAGTACATTACTACATTCCATAAGAAAGAAGCAATGATCTTCACAGTATCGACAGTAGGATCATCAAGAGCGTGGACCAAAGACGTCATATCAACTAGAGAATTCAGAAATGCAGGTTTCATTGAGCAGTATATATGGGACAATTGAAGAAAATATGTTCAATAGTTTCCAATTGATTGAGGTTACAAACTGTGCACAACTCGTTAGGATTGATAAAGTAAGTTGAACAGTTGAGGGTTAATTTGATGGAAAACGAGTTACTCAGTCTCAACTGAGCTATATACTTCTTGTGAATTTTTTAGACATATTTAAGGAGATATATCGCTGAAGAGAACCATGTAAAATTGAAAAGAATAAATACATGGTTAAAAAAGAAGATCGTTGTAAAAGTTGTATGTCTTGTTCATAGAGTTTGTCTTTGAATTTCATCAGGAGAATTTTTTTCCTGGATTTAATAAGGTCAAAAGATTTATTTTCCCATAAGTCATCATGAAAAAACATTAATTGATCTTCCTTTTATTCATAATTTCATCGTTGTTTTAGGTGCAGAATATCCTACGCAAACTCAGTCATGAAATGAAGAAGCTGAATCCATATAAAAATATACAGGGTCCACCTACATGCTCTACGCCGAAACCTTCCAGTCAAATACAAGAACCTATTTACACTGGTGACTTCTACGAAGATTGGAAATATCTCAAATTCTGTCAGCAACTAGAAGAAGGATACGGCCGAAATTTCAAAAACAGAATCGAGACGCACTTGATTATGAATGGGTTCATATCAGGCAATTTGGTTATGCTGAAATGAAAGAGATAACCGTCAATATGCCTTTTCGGAAACTTACCCGGATTACAATAATAAGTCGCGGGTTACGAAAAACAACCCTGGGTTATAGTAATCGATGGATCGTGTCAACCCGAGTAGGTTTCCGAAAAGGCCTAAAATGCAACACAGCAACATGATGACTTCTTGTGGAACGAGCATCGAATTGAAAATTATTATATTTTTCAATTCCTAGGATACGATCAAATCGACTACGAACTCTGTTCGAAATCATTTTTCTATATATCATAATTTTATATTTCTTTTTTTTTAAATTCCCACTTACATCTATTTTTTCTTCAACTTTATTTTTACTAGTAGACTTGATTTCATCTCTTCAGATTATTGACATTTGAATCTTCTGATTCGATAATCTAGTTCCCATTTTTACCTCCTTTAAAGGTACCTAATATTTATCTTTTTTTTTCTCAACAATCTGCATATCGCGGTTTTCATATCATTATTTCGTTTCTGTTTCAGCATTACTAATCGTTTCTTATTAGGATTAAAATCTTCATAGTCTTAAGACAATGGAAGTCCGAAACTCTGGGGCACACTTTTATTTTACTACAAATGTTATCGATTTTATTAATAAAATTTATTTGTACATTCAACATATATTGTTTTTTTTTATACGGTGTTGATCATTTTGATATAACTTGATCCCTTTCGCACAGTATTATGTATATATACAGTGAGAACCAAAAGTCCGTCGCCCCCCCTGTAACTTCTTTATTCTACATATTACAAAAAAATGTTAAATACATAAGTTGTAGTGTTTCATTCGATCTCTTTAATGGTTTAAGTTTCATTCATACAGAGTGTCTCAAAAAAGCACGGTGACTTAGAAGTTAATTTTTTTAAATGGAACACCCTGTATTTTATTTCATTTTTAGATTCTTCCTGAAGAGCTGATTTCGTCGATATATCATACTTGGGGTGTAGCGCGAAAGATTACAGAGATATAGGGTGTGAAAAATCGAGATTTTTCAACTTTAGGAATTTTTTGTGCCGAAACTATCCATTCTTGCTCAAAACGGCTTACATAGGTGGTTCAAAATTTTGAGTTGCATCACCCTCTATTTGTTTCTATTAAATGTCAGTAGATAGTAAATGAAAAGTTAAGATAGGGACTGTTACGGATCAATATATTCATGAAGTATATTTTGTTTAATACACTGTATTTTGTTAATTAATTTATTGATAAAATTGTCATTGAAAAATAAAAAACGATTGGAGATACTGTCAGAAAATATAAATTTCTTCAAATCCTCTACAACATTAATTGGCTTAATGTTATAGATATACTTCATGAATATATTGATCCGTAACATTCTCCCACCTTTTGCTATTCAAATCGTGATTGCAAAATCAAAATTAATATCCCAAACGTTTTGGATTCTTTACCAGCAGACCATATCTTGTAGTAACTTCTTTAACTTGAATCTCATCTTTCGACTGTCTAGTCGATCTAGTCTGTACTTCTTCTCGATCACTTGACTCTTGTCTTGTTATTTCTTTTTCATCATCTTCTTCTTCTGGATCTTCTGAGGTTTCTAGGGTTTTCGATGTTATTATTTCGTCAGAATGATCGTGTATCTCTAATGGATATATTCTCTGAAATGGTCTGACAATTTGTCCACCAGATGCTAGTTGAATTTTAGCAACTCTGGCTATTTTGTCTTTTCCTGGATATATTTCCAATATTTTTCCCATTGGCCAGTGTATCCTCTTTGAATTATCTGAGCCAATTAAAATGATATCACCAATCTTCAGTTCATTTTCGAAAATACTGAATTTACAAAAACTCCTAGGTATATGACATAGACTCAATAGATGTATTTGACTTAACCAATTCTTGAACTTCTTACCAATTTCTTCTGGCAAGTCGCCATCCCAATTACATTTAGTTGCCCAAGTTTCTTGTAATAATAATTTTGGCAATAAAGTAACAGGGCAAGTAAAACCGATAGGGTCAAAAACCCTTTGAGCTGCTGATGATAAACCCCTTTTGGTTTTTGGTATTTTATCTGAATCGGCAAAATGACCCAGATCACAACATATAGTATCATTTTTGAAATTCCATTGAAGTCCCAATACAGACACTACATTTCCTGGATAGTTTCGGCACAAAAAATTCCTAAAGTTGAAAAATCTCGATTTTTCACACCCTATATCTCTGTAATCTTTCGCGATACACCCCAAGTATGATAGATTGACGAAATCAGCTCTTCAGGAAGAATCTAAAAATGAAATAAAATACAGGGTGTTCCATTTAAAAAAATTAACTTCTAAGTCACCGTGCTTTTTTGAGACACTCTGTATGAATGAAACTTAAACCATTAAAGAGATCGAATGAAACCCTACAACTTATGTATTTAACATTTTTTTGTAATATGTAGAATAAAGAAGTTACAGGGGGGGCGACGGACTTTTGGTCCTCACTGTATAAGGATCTATCATCAGATGGTATAAACAGTGTGTGTATATATACCTTATATGGGATATTACAAATTTGTCAAGAGAAGTAATAGAACCAAATACATTGAAATTCAAAATAAAAATTACCATTTTTCATTTGATTATAATAAGATATTCATTATAATATATAAACAGACTGTCTTGCACCAGTTGAAATTCCACACACGAAATGAGATAGTTTCCAAGATGTCAATGGTGGCTCTCCAATTTGTATTATTAGCCTATATATACAGATTCGCATAGGTGATTTCTGATATAAATTGAAAGGAGATAAAGAAATATTATGGGCATATTGTATACAGGTCAAATTTTGACTTTCAAGCATGGTTATTATCACTAGAATTGTTTTGATGTGGGTAAACAGATAAACTAAAAGTAAACATTATTTTCAATTCGATTCGAAATGAAAAAAATAGAAGATCAACAAACCGAAATTCCTGTATGATATGACCGTTTTCCTAATTATTTAAAATATTTTGATAATAATAAACATGAAATACCACAACATGTTATGCATGGTTATTTATTCTGACATTATGTCATATAGGTACCTACTTAACAAATAATGTATCTATATGCAACAAAACATAATAATTACAGGAGCCAAAAAGGAATTTTGTGGTACTTTAGGCCTTACATTTTAAATGGCATGATAGGCATATTGCTGCTTGTACATCATTATAAAAATATATCCGAATCCTACTCATCTGTTTTCGAGACATTCAAAGTTCGAGTGACAACAGCACAATATCTGATGGAGAGCTCAGATAGTGAATTTTTCGCAGATAATAGAATGTAGATCATTTAAATAAGGTTTTATCAATCTACTGCTAAAACAAAATTAATTTAATTTTAATATATTGTGAACCGTTTGGAAAGCAATTATTATATAAGTTTGATTTCTTATCCATTCCTCACCATTTTCACCCCAAAAAGACGATCTAAAACCAAAGTGATTGCTTGATTACACATTCGATTAATTCGCTTTATAAATTCGGCCTCAACTTTTGTAGCCCTGTTTATTTTAATGAGCAATCCTTTATAAGAGATTCACCTCGGAAATAAACATATTGATCATTATTAGTTGAATGATGCCTCGCAGCGTGTTTTTACCTGCTGTGATTTTTTTGTTGTTCGAAGCAGTCTCGTGTGCCAATATTCTCCTTACCGAAGATTTAGCTTCTCCAAGTCATCAAATATGGAACTATGCCATAGCAGATGCCTTAGTAGCCAGAGGCCACAACGTCACTGTTCTCGGACCAAAGACAATATCAACAGAACACAAAAAATTCCATTTCGTTCAACTAGAAGGTACGTTTTTCTGGAATTAATAGTTATTTATGTATCAAGGGCGTAAAATAGGCTTTTATGGACCGTAGCGTGTAAGTCTAAGGGCTATTAACACGCCTAGGTCCATAAAAGCCTATTTTACGCCCGAATTACATACAACATTTTATGCACGATCAGTATATTTCATTGTAAATACCTCTTCACTTCTCAAGCATGATAGGAATACATCACCGATGCAGTGAGGTTTAGATTATATCGGAAAAATAAATCAAGAAGTGATGGAATCCACGTTACCATAGTTATTCAGTCAATTTTTCCATAAGGAATAAATAGGCTAGTAGCTTGCTAGTAGCCATATCTGCTGTCAAAACAGACAATAGTCAGTTCAAAATGCAATCCATTGATGAAGAGAGTGGGAATTGCACTCCACCACAAATAAGTAAGGCAGCTGAGGATGCAAAGTTGAGTTTGCTGCCTACTAAATCAAAAAAATTATACGACATAACCTTTATGATGAATTTGTGAGCTGGTGCAACGGAAATAATGTGAAGAATAAGAATTACACAGTGTACTTATTGCATATTCTCTGGAAAAATTAAAATCTTGTAAGCCCTCTTCTATGTGGTCATATTATTCCATGTTGAAAGCTACTTTGAATGTAAATGAAGTTAAGCGCCTGCTCAACTAATTTATTGCCAAGCGGGCGGTAAAGTAGTCCGAGGGCGGTAAAGTGCTACTTTACGCCCGTATATCCGGGCGATAAAGTGCCATTTTACGCCCGGTCGTGCATAAAAATCATTACGCTGTCTGGTCCAATTTGTGTAAGACGATTTTTGTGCGTTCGTTGTGCTACCTGCACTATTGATGATTCTGTCGCCGTTTTCAAATCATGGGATTATCTTCTACTTCTAAAATATTGATAGATCCTATACACATCAAATCTATTTCAATTTTCCAAATTACAGGGTTGTCTGAAGCAGCTGTAGGCTCGAAATTCTACCTCCCTGAGTCGCTCTTGGAACTGTCAGTGCTGGGGAACATCCGTATGTGCAATACATTCTCTCTTTTTTCCTGCAACCATTCCCTGCACACCAAAGGCCTCCAAAGGCTGATCAATTATCCTGCAGATTTCAAATTCGACCTGATCATACTCGACCTGACTATTACCCCATGTTTCCTACCCCTGATTGAGAGGTTCAACTCGCCCCCTGCTGTGGGGATATCCGCGTTCATTCTGCCTCCCAACCTGTCAGAATTATTCGGAAACACCTTTCCAGCATCATATTTACCGCACCTCATGTTGAGGAATAAGGCTGGAATGAATTATTACGAGAGGTTGCAGAATTTCGTCTACTCCAAGATCGACCTCTATTGGAAAGTTCACTATATGTTTCCCATCATGGAACAGTTGTCGAGGGAAGTATTTGGTGGGAAAATGCAGAGCCTGGAAACTTTAAGCAAGAGGGTGTCGCTTCTCTTATGCAACTTGAGCCCGGGGTTTCATTATCCACAACCGCTCACTCCTAATATTATTCCAGTGGGTGGACTGCACATTACTAAAACTGAAAAAAAACTTCCCCAGGTGAGTAGGTAATCTTTTCTTTGGCACCAATTAAAATTTTCAAATATAGATCATTAGGCCTACAAAAAAATCTGTGACGAAGAAGTAGAGGTATATTGATGAGAATGAAATAAGGCGAAAATAAAAATATCAAGGGGTTATCTTGAAGAACTGGAATTTAAGAATAAAAAAGGTTGAGTTAGTTTTCAATCCAAAAATGTCTTGTGGATGTCCAGAAGTTAGAGAAATACTACACTATTCACATATCTAACAATTGCAAATGAAGCAACTGACTAGATCACTTATTCTAATCAATATAATTTGATGACATTTGTCTTAGGATTTACAAGATATAATGGATTCTGCAAAGAATGGAGTCATATTGTTCTCCCTAGGAACTAACTTAAGATCTGATACACTACGATCAGAAAAAAGGAACAGCATTCTCAAGGCTTTCAGTCAGTTGAATCAAACTGTCTTGTGGAAATTTGAATCTGATTTAACGAATCTTCCAAAAAACGTAATTATCAGGAAGTGGTTACCACAGGCTGAAATGTTTGGTATGTATAAATAGTTCCCACCCAATATCCACTCCCATACTTTGGAAAATACTGCTCTAGTTGAAAAAGAATCTATAAATCTGAGCTACTACTGAAAAACTTCAATAAAGTATTGGTGGTTATGTTTTTCCTCTCCACTAAAATGATGAACTTTCGAAGGCATCGATTTATGGCACTTTTGATTTGATATTTCAGCTCATCCAAACATGAAATTATTCATCACTCATGGAGGTTGTTTGAGCACAATTGAAGCAGCCTTTTATGGGATACCAATGGTGGGCATCCCATTTTTCATAGACCAACATTCTAATATGGAATTAGTAGAAACCAGGGAGCTAGGAATTTTATTAGACTATAATACTTTGACCTCGGAAATCTTTTTGGAGACAGTGAAGAAAGTATTGAATAATAAAATGTACGTATATTACATTTGTTACTGACGGGGCATTTATACACCTTGAATTAATGTATTTCCTCGGAAGTCTAGTTTGTTCAATTAGTTTTTTTATTGTTTTCTCCGATTATTTATTCACAATAACAAAATATACCTCTAATGGTAGGAAGATACATAAATAAATCAGCATTTTCCTTTCAGGTATTCCAACAACGCAAAGAAAATATCATCGATAATGAGAGATCAACCACAAACTTCAATGGAACGTGCGTTATTTTGGATTGAATTTGCAATGCGTAATAATGGCACTAACATTTATGATCCTCTGTCCAGACACCTATCTGATTTCGTTCTGTCTTCACTTGATGTTTATTTGTTTATCTTATTATTATTTACTTTATTTGTCTATTATGCATGGAAAGTAGTGGTGGTTTTATTGAGTTCAGTTAATTGGAACCATAAGAACAAGGAAAAAATTAAAGTAAATTGAAATGTGCACAAATGATAATAAAAATACAGTCAACCAGAGTTAGGATCTCCTCCTGCAAATGATTGAAAGACATATCGTTCCTTCCTTTTCCATGACAAAATACATCGATCAACACCTACCAGTCGATAGTAATTTTCAAATCATTGATTGTGACTTTTTATTTTTATAACAAGTCATCATAGCTCATTTATATGTAATGTATCGCGATTCATCTATTTTTATATATTCGAACTCTGTTTTCTCTTGTCAACCAGTTTATTTAAACTGTTTGACCTCGCTTATCTCGATGTCTAAGTGATTTCACAAAATCATTATTTATCATTAGTCGAATATGCCTCACAATCGCATCACGTTGTTCCTATCTTTGAAGTTGATAGGACTGGCTCTCTGTTTGTTGTTCGAAGCAGTCTCGGGTGCCAATATTCTCATAGCTGAAGATTTAGCTTCTCCCAGCCACCAAATATGGAACTATGCCATAGCAGATGCCTTAGTAGCCAGAGGCCACAACGTCACTGTTCTCGGACCGAAGACAATATCAACAGAACACAAAAAATTTCATCATATTCTACTGGATGGTTAGTACCCTTCAACATATTTTCCTTTCAATATAAAAGTGGATATTTCTTATTCACCCTGAAGACTAGGATAGGTAAAATCCTCTAAGACACCATCACTGTTACTGGAACTATTATTACAAGCCTTTTGTGCCAAATAAATATTGTGGAGATGACTTCGTGATTTTTTCCTGCTTTGTAATCTATCACTTACTTTGAGATGCCATGGACTTCTTCCTGAAACTATTATCACAAATCTGAAAACATCAAAAGAAGCCCATTCTCAATATAAACAAACACACTACAAGTTTCAACAATTCAAAACATGAACTTCATCCTTTATTTCCTGTTTACAAACTTTTCGTGAAATGTACTAAACATATATAGGTTATTAATGTTTGAAAAAAATCGATTTATGATCATTCGAATTAACACATCATCGTTGATTAGTTAATGAAAAATATCAATTAAAAATAAACGAACAGCAGACAAGAAATCAGTTCGATATTAATGTTGTATCTTGAAAAGTCTCTCGGTAATGAGAGTTAAAGAAATAATGTCAACGGTGAAAAATGCTAGACGACGCGACGATGATTTGAATTGATTTTTTCGTTCTCTTTTGAAATATTGTTTGTCATTCTGTTTTATAAAGTTTCATCTATTTTCAAATTCCAGGATTAACTGAGGCAACTGTGGGCTCTGGAGTCTTTCTCCCCGAATCTCTTACTGACCTCTCGTTGCTAGGAAATGTCCAATTGATCAATGATTTCTCTCTTTTCGCTTGCAATATATCCCTCCACACCAAAGGACTCCAAAGGCTGATTGACTATCCCAAAGATTTCAAATTCGACCTGATCATACTCGACCTGACTATAACCACATGTTTCCTACCCCTGATCGAAAGGTTCAACTCGCCCCCTGCTGTGGCGATATCCGCCCTCATCTTACCACCCAACCTGTCGGAATCATTCGGAAACAGCTTCCCAGTATCCTATTTACCCTACCTCCTGTTGAGGAATAATGCTGGGATGAATTTTTACGAGAGGTTGCAAAATTTCGTCTTCTCCAAGATCGATTACTGTTGGCATGTTCTTTATTCGACTCCCATCATGGAACAGATGTCGAGGGATGTATTTGGGCAGCAAATGCAGAGCCTTGAGACTTTGGGCAAGAAGGTGTCGTTTCTATTATGCAACTTGAGCCCAGGTTTCCACTATTCACAACCACTCACTCCTAATATTATTCCAGTTGGTGGACTGCACATCGATACTGAAAAAAAATTGCCAAAGGTTAGTTATGTTATGGGTTCTTGCGTGATACCACCAGGTATGGCTTCAATCTTCCGATATCAGAGTTCATCTACGCCTATTTTTTTCTATTCTTCATTTTGAACGTACTGAGGGCTGTCACCTACTAGAACCTAATGAAAAGCAATAGGTATAACATAATATGATACATAAAATCTATACAAGTGTACAAACTGAAGTTAACAATAATAATGTGAGTAATACATCAGGAAACATGAATATTTATGTTATATTTCAATAGGGAACTGTGGAATTTAAGAATACCCTACACTCAAGATTAAATAAAAGAAAAACTTCTTCACAATTAATTTAATGATGTTCTGTACTTGAATATTGTCAACTAGATATATTATTATGAGATGATATATATTCCCAAAAACAAATAAATATACCAGAAATTTTTAACTTTATAGGACCAATATTTCTGATTTCTGATTTATCTATATTTGCTCGTATTGAGTATTATTTCACATTGAAACTCATACAGTTCCGTTCTTTTTCGTATCTATTGATAACATATAACATATTCGATTGAAGAAATAGCCAAGAGGTAGGTCGTTGATTTGTATATTTAGCCTTAATATATCTGTCAACTTAATGGATAAATCCTTTCTACATCTGTACAATGTTCTTTTTCTGATTTTCTCTGATATAATTTCCTCTTTTCCATAGGTTTATGCTCAAATTTTATTCAATGTTGCTTTATTTTCTTGAAACTGCACAATAATAATAACGACCTCAATGACCACATATATCCGTAATTCGAAAAAGTTTTCGTAGGATTTACAAGAAATAATGGATTCTGCAAAAAATGGGGTCATACTGTTCTCCTTGGGAAGTAATGTCAGGTCTGATACACTGGAGTTAGGAACTAGGAACCACATTTTGAAGGCCTTCAGCCAGTTGAAACAGACTGTCCTATGGAAATTCGAATCCGATCTTCAAAATCTTCCGAAAAACGTGATTATCAGAAAGTGGATACCTCAGACTGCAGTACTCGGTGAGTATTTTTCTCCCTTGGCTCATTTAATGTCATAAGATCAGGATAATTATTGTAAGAATCGATGGTGAGAACTTCTCTTATACTCCCACACGATATGGACTCTGGTAGGTACACCTCAAGGATCAATTCTTGTCCCATTAATTTTCTTAATGCACGTAAATGATCTGCCAATGAATATTTTGATGATAGAATTCACCACGTGGAGTGGAATAAATTTTGTCAATTCTGTTCAAACCATTTTTATGTAATTATTCAGCATAAATAAAATATTTGAATATTCAACAATTTCTGTTGATCGAACTGAAGCAACTGAAATGTACCTATAAATATACGTTTTTAGATGTATGTTTCAACGATAACTGTAGTGTTAGTTGAAGCACAATAAATGTTCAATTTAAAAATGACCCAATATTTCCTTTCAGCTCATCCAAACTTGCGATTATTCATCACTCACGGAGGTGGTTTGAGTACAATTGAAGCATCATTTTTTGGAATACCAATGGTGGGAATGCCATTTTTCGTTGACCAACATTCCAATATGAAGTTGGTGGAAAACAGAAAACTAGGAATCACACTGGATTATACCACTTTGACTTCGGAAATATTATTGGAATCAATCAATCATGTCTTGACTGATCAGAAGTACGTACCTTTTACATATTTGTGTGATTCTTGAATATAATACATTAAAATTTAGGTCCGGCTTCTTCGGGTCAATATGAGAAGAAAAAAAAGTTTCCAAAATTAGCATTTCAGAAGTATATTGAAATTTTCTTGTTGTGCTATCATGAAGAATGTTTTTCTGTGGTGATATCGTTTAGTTTTTGGAATCGGAAGAACCGCTTTTACATAAATGCGATTTTAAAAATTAACGAAGCGGTTTCTTGGAAACAAAATTCTTAATTGGAATGCACTGGTGAAAAATATCGAATTAAAAGCTACACACTCAAAATGTTATGTAGTAATAAGATAGTCACTATATAGAAGCAATTCTAGAGAAGGGTTCATAAATTATAATGAAATTATGATCTAACATGGTGAACTCTGTCAAATGATAATCAAATTTTTAGACATTTTCCATTAAAACAAAAAATACACTACTTCAAATACCTGAATATATTAGTCCTAATATTTTAGGAACATTGGGGTTTATAAAAAATACACAGCCAACACTAGGTGTGGTTTTATATATTTTCAAAATTAAAAAATAAATAAATGATAATTCATGATAATGTTTGATATGTGGATGGAATTGTTTCAGGTATTCTAACAACGCAAATAAAATATCATCGATAATGAGGGATCAACCACAAACTTCAATGGAACGTGCGTTATTTTGGATTGAATTTGCTATGCGTAATAATGGCACCAACATCTTTGATCCCCAATCCAGGCATATGTCGGCTTTCGTTCGGTCTTCACTTGATGTTTATGCTTTTTTCCTTTTGGTATTTCTTATTTTTGTATATTCTGTGAGAAAAGTGGTAACTTTTTTGTTGGGGCTAGTGAGCTGGAAACAGAAAAAAATTAAAACACATTGAAATGCG
The DNA here is from genome assembly GCA_029955515.1 of Chrysomela aeneicollis. Lineage (NCBI taxonomy): Eukaryota > Metazoa > Arthropoda > Insecta > Coleoptera > Chrysomelidae > Chrysomela > Chrysomela aeneicollis. The sequence continues at coordinate 33,032,416 of JARUHQ010000001.1, forward strand.
CTTTTACATGGTACAAATAATTCGTGCTTGTTTATGATAATAAAGATGACAGACAAATGATGAATAAATTGTGTTTCTCACCCTGTGATAACGGTTGAGTTGGTTTAATTTAACAGCCCATTTGAAATTTCGATCCGGTAGTAGAGGTGCAGTAAGCAGACAAAAAACGTTTATCTGGTTTTCTGTTTTTCAAAACACATCGTAGGTTTCATCATTTCTGGTACCTACTTACGACCATCCTTTGAATTTTCTTTCTATAATAATTCATATATAAGTTTGCAAAAATCGATCGATTTGGTCTTTTTGATGAACACAACGATGTATTGAAAAATCTTAATTCCTTAAATCGGTTCCAAAAGCGATCTACATCTTATGTACAGGATCCATTGGTATGTGAGTATATTCCACTAAAAGTAAGAAATAATCAACAAGGGGGTCATCAGATCCACAACAGTATGTCTCAACAATTTTCACTAATAAAATGATTCGAGTTTGTCTGATGATGAATGAGAGAGAATGGGAAAATAACATTTTCTTAGAAAATCAAAATGAATTGAAATATGGACAAATGATAATAAAAATACTATTTTCATCCAGAGTCAGGATCTTCTGATTGCTTTGTAAGCTTCGTAATTTGGTCGAAGAAAAAACGAGAAAGAAACAAGATCCGAAGTTTTGCCAGCATTAGGTACTTTTCAACTTCTGGGCGCCCGGTCAAATAGATATTTTGGGCGTTTGACAAAAAAAAAGACAAGATCAGACGGTTCACATGCGTGTCAAGCTGCGGCTTTTTCAACGCTTTAAACATTCATTATATTTTTTTTTTGATAACACAGCTCTATTCTGTATACTGGAAATAAATTATTGCTAGCTTTGTTATTCATTCGACCGTTATGCCTGAAATTCTTCGTAACACGCAGGCGCCACTCTGATTGGTGGATTCGAATAATCGCATTTGCTTGTAATCATATATGGATCTGAATTTTTGCGCTATGCCCACCACTGTATTTTTAGCTTTGGTTTCGTCGAATATGCATCGCAATCGTTTGATAGGACTGGCTCTTTTTTTGTTCTTCGATGCAATCTCGGGAGCCAATATTCTCATGGCTGAAAATGTTGTTTCTCCAAGTCATCAAATATGGAACTATGCCATAGCAGATGCCTTAGCAGCCAGAGGCCACAACGTCACTGTTCTCGGACCAAAGACAATATCAACAGAACACAAAAAATTTCATCATATTCTACTGGATGGTTAGTACCCTTCAACACATTTTTCTTTCAATATAAAAGTGGAAATTACTTGGATAGTTTTATAATTCGACATTACTCAACAACGAATTCATATAAATCGAAAGCAAGTCTTCATCAATATTTTTGAATTGACTAAGTTAATAATCCTTCATATTCAAAATATCCATTCACTGTTTCTATAGGTCGGATATGTTTCTTATTCAGTCTGAAAACTGGAATAGGTAGGTGATGATCAACCACAATTTCTAACGAATTGAATATTAAATAGACTGTATTCAATCATATTCATCAATTTTCCTCAACTAAAACTTGTATATCTGATCTCCTTTCCCGCCTACCAACGACCAAATTCGTCTGCTGTCTTGTGGCCAAAAACCACAAAAAGACGGCTTTTTTGACCCCTGGTAATTGTTTTAAGAGTTCTACCCTACCGATCCACAATAATGCGGTTTACTCGTGGCATCGGCAAATTAACATAAAAACTTCACTCTTCTCATCCAATGTTAATATTCACAAACTCCTCATAAATTGTAGTAAATACAGGGTCGCTGATATGTATGGAAACGGTTGATTATCTCTTAAAGTAAGATAGCTAGCGAAAAATGTTGGGATACCAAAGTTCAAGGGTTTTTCAAAATCTATCACACTAAATAAAAATCAAGTATACAGGATTAGTCAAGAAGTCTTGGAGAAATAATGGTGCTTTTTCTCTAATGAAACACCCTATGTATTATTCCATATTTCAATTCTGCTAGAAATTCTGAACAAAATTGATGTAGCACATCATTTCCTGAATTCAACCGTTTTAGAGACATCAAATTTTGATGGAATTATCTAAAAATGTTTTTCTATTTTGGTTGTATAATGAAGTCATTGTGCAACGCAAATGCGTGTCGAAATAGCCTCTATTTCGATACGCATTTTTTATTATTCGGAGATTGGTACTATCGAACTGTCAAATGAAAGTCAGAAGAGTTAGGCCCAGCTTACTTCTGAGCGATTTGGATTTGGTGACATTAGCAGTGAAAAACTCAATGTTTTAATTGGTAAATTTCAATTCAGAGTGTAATTTGATTTGATTTGACCAATAAAAACAATTACTACATTGAATTTTTCACCGCTGGTATTGTAATAATCAAAATCGCTCAACTGTAAACTGGGATTTACGCTTGTGCGTCAGATGTTAATTATTTCAATGTCATCATTATTACCAATCGAAGATGTTTCTAAAATTTATCGATAATCAATTTTTTTCTTCAAATCAACTCAAAATAGAAAAAATTGCATATGACACACGTTTTATAAGATACGTTGTCGCACTTGTTCGATTCGCTCGTCGTACTCCAAACAACGCGTGCGACAAAATAGCGTCTTATAAAACTTGTATCATAATATACTATAGTCTATTAACTTCATAGTCCATCAAGTAACCTTCGAAAGTTTCCAGCTCCATAAAAACGCCGCGTCGTTCTTTCGTCTAACAGTGATGAGCTTGACAACACATGTCAAAAATAAATTTAGTGTAAATAATTTTCGCGCAAAAATTGCACATTTAACTGATACTGAGCGTATTTAAATTTCAATTATCATAGGATACAGTGATAGAAGACGAAGTTGTGAATTGAAATATGGAAAAATATATAGGGTGTTCCGTTAAAGAAATAGCAACTTTATTTCTTCAAGACTTTTTGACTAATCCTGTATGCTTAATTTTTATTTAGTGTGATGGATTTCGAAAAACCCTAGAACTTTTGTATCGTAACATTTTTGCTAACTATCTTACTTTAAGAGATATTCGACCGTTTCCATACATATCAGCGACCCTGTATATGTAGGTGATGTGATAGAAATAAATATTAACCAGAAATTGCCTTTATGTAACAAAATACAACATGAACATAAGTATAAGACAGTGCTCAACACTTTCTCGTTCAAATTATCATTCAGTCCTAAAAATGTCCATTATTTGTAACTGTCGTTTCTCTGTCATCTGATATATAAGAATAGTCTTGATTTGTTCCTAGCAGTTCGACTACCTCCAAAAGTGGCTCATACTTATTCGGTTTTGTATGCCTTTTCATGAGGATATAGTTATACCAACCCCTAGCAAACACTGGGATTAGTGTGCGATTAAAAACATTGCCTTCCTTTCGCATTTGCGACATCAAGTACTCATTTCAAGTCACTGATGTGCTGATTAAGATTAAGATTTGGAAAAATAAACTTTAGAAAACAGCCATGCTTAGTCGATTTCTTGGAAAATTTTCAGTCACTTATCACATGTCGCATCGCAATCGCATTGTGGTTTCTTGATAGTCATTCATTATAAAAACTCATCTCACTAACTTGTTTATACCTCAGCTTAGATTTATGGGTGTGTTTGTGTGTGTGATAGAAATTGTGTCAGTGTCTGTGTGTAAAAACAGTCGTAATTATTATTTATTATTATTATATTATTACCATAGTTATTATTTATATTTTGGAGTACAAACAATAGTAAGATCACATAAGATGATAAACATTTTCAAAGTACCCATGCGCAGGTTTACCTTTTTGGGATTTTGTATTTATTTACCCTTTTGTTGGATTGCTGTTGTATTGAATGCATTATTGTAAGAAAAATTCTGTGGTGAATAAATTTATTATTATTATTATGTTTGTTTGATAGTCACTTTCATGCTCATTATTACATTTCCTTTTTCGATACAAATATTATACAAAATTGTATGCATAATTCTCATCATTTATTTAAAATTATCATTTGAATTTTACATTTTTATCAGAAGTTATCAACAGTTTTTGCGCTACTGATTCATTAACATTTAAAGTTCATTAAAATCATTATACAGACGGACGAGTGTAAACAAATACATCAGGTATAATTATCAATCAATATTGATTGAATGGTGATATGAAATATTATTACATAATATTATTATACTGTCTTCCTAATATCGTATACTGTTGCTCAAGGATACTAAGTTGAATTGGGCAGAGTTGCGAAATATTTATTTCTGAATGAAATGGCCAGAACTATATAATACTTTTTTTTTTCTTGTTTTCATTCTTTGCTTAATCAATTACTTTGTTAATATTTTTTCGAGTCAATCTTTGGAAAAATGGAAGAAACGACCTGAATTTTGTATTTCAGTCTTAAAGTACACTCCGAAAACCAATAGGTTGTTCAAAAATGTAGGAATGAAATACGGTTACTGATAAAAAGCTAGGAGTCGCGCGGTATTTTGAAAAAATAAAGATTTATAATAATTGCTTCAATTAGCCTACCTATATAAAAGTGACAAAAATTTCATTTCATTTTCTCATAATTTGTTACTTGTTGAAACATCATAACTAGTGAATATTTCGGTTCAAGTACTGAATTATTTATGTATTTCAACTATTTATTTAATTGCTTCGACTACATACAAAACCTATCGTCCAGTATGGGTATGTTTTAAATTTTCACTTGTTACCATATTTCATAATAACATACATACATAATATACATACTTATACTGATGGGAGTTGAGAAAATAATGACAAATGACGAAATTGAATTGAATTTTTCTTTCACTTCTAAAATATTGTTTTTCTGCGACCGACTTAAATGTCGTTCATTTTTGTTATCTCCGTAAGTTGACGTTTCACATACTGACACAACAATATATGTATGTCGCTAGGCATCACTTTTAGTGTTTTAGTTTAGGGTTTAGTTGAATTTTAGTTCCCATAGGATTTAAAAATGAGGTACTCTCTTCTATATAGTGGTAGCATTGTGTAGCGTGCTTGGCTTATAGAAATCGCATAAGATATCAGATAAGGTATTCCGTATCTATCCAAACCGACATATTCTGAACCCACTCTGTCTCCACAAGATACCAAATAATATTAGAGTTGTGAATTTCCATAAATTTCTCATAGATTCAAAATGTTTGGCATGTGAACGGGCATAAAATATCAATGAAATTGAAAGTGGAATACCCTGATACAAACTCGTAAAAACCATGAATTAGGAAATGCTTATAAATGAAATCTACTTATAAATCCTCATATTATAACCCCTCAAACCTTGTTATGTTAGATTATTCTAATAATGTTGGAGATGACTTTGAGATATTATTTTCCTTGTTTACACCACCACTCCACTTATGGCTATTCCGTTTGACCCTCAAAAGATTTGAGTGGCAGAAATAACGTAGATATGTATAGGTCACTGATTTTCCTCATAGATCCTTATTATTTCTCATTATTATAGTCTATATTTTTTCATGAGATTTCATATGGTAATTTTAGCAGGGTTCGCTGTCGCTCCGTCTTGTAAACGCAAATAACTTCATTTGTCAAACAAATTGTCACATTAGATCCTAAAAAGACAGTGTACCGTTATAAAGTTTTCTTTTCAAATTACAGGATTAACTGAGGCAACTGTGGGCTCTGTAGTCTTTCTCCCCGAATCTCTTTCTGACCTCTCGTTGCTAGGAAATATCAGATATTTCAATGATTTCTCTCTTTCCGCTTGTAATCTTTCCCTCCACACCAAAGGACTCCAAAGGCTGATCGACTATCCAACAGATTTCAAATTCGACCTTATCATATTCGACCTGACTATATCCCCATGTTTTCTTCCCCTGATTGAGAGGTTTAACTCGCCCCCTGCTGTGGCGATATCCCCCTTCATCTTACCACCCAACCTGTCGGAATTATTCGGAAACAGCTTCCCAGTATCCTATTTACCCTACCTTCTGTTGAGGAATAATGCTGAGATGAATTTTTACGAGAGGTTGCAAAATTTCGTCTTCTCCAAGATCGAAAACTGTTGGCATGTTCTTTATTCGACTCCCATCATGGAACAGATGTCGAGGGATGTATTTGGGCAGCAAATGCAGAGCCTTGAGACTTTGGGCAAGAAGGTGTCGTTTCTATTATGCAACTTGAGCCCAGGTTTCCACTATTCACAACCACTCACTGCTAATATAATTCCAGTGGGTGGACTGCACATCGATACTGAAAAGAAACTGCCAAAGGTAAGTCAGAACCTAATAAAAAGCAATATAAATATGATACAGAAATGTAGAATGGCAAACTGAAATTAACAATAATGTGAGTTGTGAAGGAAACATAAATATTCATGATGTTATATTTCAATTTATAAATAAGTAAAGTCCGAACCAAATGACAATTATAAACCACATAATAATCTCGTTATATATTAATAGCTATTATTATCATCCCAGTATAATGAGATGATATATAATTTTGCAAAAACAAATAAATATACCAGACATTTCGTACTATATTTTCATTTTGGAATAATTATCTTAGAAGCTGTAAACGTATGAAAATACTTTGTTAAAGTAATATACAATGAGAATATTTGAATTGAAAAAATATCAATAGGTAGCTGTAGCTGGTCGTTGATTTATATAAGTAGGTACCTATTAGCCTTAATATATCAGTCAACTTAATGGATATACTTGGATATACATTATTTCTATACGTGTACAATGTTGTCCTTAGTTTTTGGTTCAAATTATTTCAATGTTGCCTTATTTTCTTGAAACTGCACAAAAATAATAACGACCTCAATGACCACATATATCCGTAATTCGAAAAAGTTTTCGTAGGATTTACAAGAAATAATGGATTCTGCAAAAAATGGGGCCATACTGTTCTCCTTGGGAAGTAACGTCAGGTCTGATACTCTGGGGCTAGGAACTAGGAACCACATTTTGAAGGCCTTCAGCCAGTTGAAACAGACTGTCATATGGAAATTCGAATCTGATCTCCAAAATCTTCCGAAAAACGTGATTATCAGAAAGTGGATACCTCAGACTGCAGTACTCGGTGAGTATTTTTATCCCTTGGCTCATTTAATGTCATAAGATCAGGATAATTATTGTAAGAATCGATGGTGAGAACTTCTCTTATACTTCCACACGATATGGACTCTGGTAGGTACACCTCAAGGATCAATTCTTGTCCCATTAATTTTCTTATTGCACGTAAATGATCTGCCAATGAATATTTTGATGAAATAATTCACCACGTAGAGTGGAATAAATTTTGTCAATTCTGTTCAAACCATTTTTATGTAATTATTCAGCATAATTTCTGTTGATCATACTGAAGCAACTGAAATGTACCTATAAATATACGTTTTTAGATGTATGTTTTAACGATAACTGTCGTTTTAGTTGAAGCACTAATGTTCAATTTAAAAACGACACAATATTTCCTTTCAGCTCATCCAAACTTGCGACTATTCATCACTCACGGTGGTGGTTTGAGTACAATTGAAGCATCATTTTTTGGAATACCAATGGTGGGAATGCCATTTTTCGTTGACCAACATTCCAATATGAAGTTGGTGGAAAACAGAAAACTAGGAATCACACTGGATTATACCACTTTAACTTCAGAAATATTATTGGAATCAATCAGTCGTGTATTGACTGATCAAAAGTATGTACGATCCACATATATTCATGTGATTGCTAAACATCACATTAAAATTAAGACCGTCAGTATCTGGAAAAAATTATATATAACATTCACTGTATATCGTAGGTCATGAACATTTTAGGAAAAATGTAATGTATTGTAAAATGTACGAATTTTCTTGTTGTACATGAAGAATATTTTCGTGAATTTCTGACAGACTGTGGTACACCTCTAGTTTTTGAAATTGAAATAACTGCTTTCACAAAAAATGCGATTTTTAAAGAAATTTAAGCCCCGATCATCCCGTGAACGAGTTTCATGTGAACACAATTTTCAATTATTATAATTCTAAAAGGCAATGCAAAAAAATAAACCAGGTGTAGATCTGTGCATATGGCACTACTTATTGATTTCTTTACACCAAATTGAAAAATAATTGACAAAATTTTTAGTGTGTATTTAATGAAAACCATGTCCCTAAAATGTGTCCAGTACTATATAGGAATTCACATTGACGATATTTAAGATGAGTGAAATGTGGATGGAATTGTTTCAGGTATTCTAACAACGCAAAGAAAATATCATCGATAATGAGGGATCAACCACAAACTTCAATGGAACGTACGTTATTTTGGATTGAATTTGCTATGCGTAATAATGGCACCAACATTTATGATCCTCTGTCCAGACACCTATCTGCTTTCGTTTTGTCTTCACTTGATGTTTATGCATTTTTCTTTTTGCTATTTGTTTGTTTTGTATATTCTGTAAGGAAATTAGCGACCTACTTGTTGAGGTTATTTACCTGGAATCAAGAAAAAATTAAAATAAATTGAAATGAACAGTCATATACAAATAATTCGTAGATGTATATACAGTGATCGAATATAACAAAGTGATAAATACTGTGTCTCTTCCTGTGATAACCAGTTGAGTTAGTAATTCAACAGCCTAATCATTTGAAATTAATTCTTAATTGTTAAGTTGAAAGTTGACCAACTTCGTAATTCTTATTATTAATTCAATTGACAGATATGTGAATGTATAGACCCTCATAGACGTTCTCGTGTATCAACATTCTCAGTTCTTAGTTGTTAATTTAATTTTTAGTTTAGTTGAATCTATAAACCCAGCATAGAGTAATTACCTACTTATAATTGTACTTTATTAGGTATAGTTGAGGGTATACTGGGTATAGTTATACCCTATAGGTAGGATAAATTGGCGTAATTTGAAAAAAATTATTTGTATGATGCACTTAAACCCCGCAACGTTGTAGGCAAAGTTGTATAATATATGATCAATATAATTTCAATGGTAGAAGTGGATCTGTATATTAATTATACTGTTTTGCGGATAATTATCCGATTTGCAGATAATTACAAATGTCAGCGGATAATTTATGTAACAGTAAGCTGAAACTATATCAATCCTAATCTCTGTAAGTATTAATCCAAGTCCTTTATGTCGCAAGTAGCGCCATCTCATAGTCAGCAATTCAACTTGAACCTTAAGATTTGATTCCTGCTTGGAGTAATTGTCGGATGATTTGAGTTATCGTTATTAGCAGTGGCAAAACTGACAAGAGTGAACCAGTGTCAACACTGTCAACTACTGTCAACTGTCAATCTCTCCCATCCCTCCCATTCCTCCCAGTAGTCCTAGTCACATATCACAGACCACCTACCCTCGTCCTAGTCACAGACCACCGACCACCTGTCTCAGTCCCGCAAAATCAAAGCAAAATATTTGTTTTTCTATTTCTGGACTCTCATCTGGAGACAAGAGACTCAAGAGAGTCGAAACAAGAAATAAAAAAGGTATTAAACAGAATTAAAGCAATTAAGGTAAGTGATGAGTGGCTAGAATATTCCTCTAATTTGCTTATAGTTAATTTATTATTGGAATGAAAATGGTTCTTGTACGCCCGGAAGATACTCAGAACTCAAATGCCAATGATGGTCAACATTCTACTGTGAAGGTTAAAACACCAAAAAGGGTGTTACATTTTTGTGATGGAACCTTGGAAGAATATAGTACAGATGAAGAAGATAACACTCCAAAACAGGAATTAGCAGTGGACCCAGTATGTATTTCTCATCTGATTCTAACTTCTGAGCACAATCCCACAGGAATACTCATTCATCCTCAGTTTTCTTCATGATTCTAAAATGTCTCCTAGCATGTAGAATTTTCAGTGTGTTTAATTTATAATAAGAAAATTATAGTGTGTGTTCTGTGTCTATCATCTATGGCCCATGTTACAAAGTCAAAATGTGAAATGTGGAGCGAGATGTGGAGACTGGTATCTATCCAGGTATCTATACAAAATTATCCATGAAAGCTTCAGAGGAATCCATAGTTCCAAGTGGGACAACCTCAATAGGTACTGTACCTCACAATCCAAACTTATTTGTGATTTTTTCAGAGTACATTAACATGGGGTCCATGGTTTTCATATAAAGCTTGGTCTGCTGGTTCATCAACCCTTTCTGTAATGGATACTATTGGGGAATACATGGCCTCCTTGTTTGGTATCACCACACCTAGGTTTGATTTATTCAAAATGGTGTTCTCCTTTGAAATTTGCCCATTTTCAGATATTATTTTGAATTAGAGGAGCATAGAAAAAGGGAGGAAATGAGGCTCAAACAACATGATGAAGAACAAGGATGGTCCACACCTTCTTCAGTTTCTGTTCCACTGAAGGACATGAGGGGAATCCCTCATCCTGTGGATGTCTAACTTGGTTAGTGAATGGATGATACTTTTGAAATACGCCAAATGTATTCAATACCCTATTTCTTCAGTATTTGGAGCAAACTTTATAGGTTTTCACGTCCATATGTTTTTATACATTTTATAGGGATGGAATTTATTATTTTTCAAATTGGGTTTTTGTTTGAGTGATCAGCTTGTTGTGATGAACCCTGTACGGAGATATATGCATATGTAATAAACACAACAGATAAGCTGTAAAATGAAATGCCATGAATTGAATGAAAAATTGAAAGAAAAAACAGTAAAGGTGGATTTATGATTTATGCTGCACGAATTTACACTCAACTCCAACTTACATTTACACTTCAACTCTAACTGAGGAGTTGAACCTCTTGTTAGATAATGGTTGATTTTATGCTGAGAAATTAATACTAAATTTGAGCTAACAAGTTGGCCATCTTTCAACTTTCTAGTGTAGCTGTTAATTTTTGAGGTTACTGTGCATTTGTTGGCGCATTTTTTGAAGATTGTCAGATATAAATCAATATTAGAAACAATTTTATCAAATTGTTACAATTCCAGTTCACAGACAGAAATAGGTTACTTTTTGTTCAGATATTTCTCAGAATGTCTAGTTTTTGTTAATTTTGTTACATAAAATACCATCAAAACAAAGGGTCAATCTTCAAGTAATTCAAGTTTAGTTCCAGTTGAAGTTTGATGTTGATTGTGCTGCTTGAATCCACCTTAATTCAATTAAATATGTATACACATTATCACATCATTTATCGGCTTAGTCGAGATATCAGCCACTCCCATGTTTTGTGACATGGGAGATTTGTTTATGTAGTGTTTCTTTCTCCTGCCGCATGGTGTCGCTGATTCCAAGTCTCTCTTGGAACACGACTCAGTGTGGTGAAATATGGTTGACGGGATTGCATTGGGACAGGCACCGCTTCGAGTGGAGATCTCAGTATCTCTACTTGGTTGGCTACCCTGCACTGATCGAGGGCCAATAAGCCCGAAACTGGTCTGTAGGTTGACAGGCTAGTCTGTCTCGATGTGATCTTTTTCACGTCTTAGGAAGAAAGAAACATTTGCGATCTGCATTGACAGTGTGAATCGTTGCATGGACTGCGAACAGATATAGTTCGATATTCTGCGTGGTATTTGCCAGGAAAGTAGTTTGTGTTCTTGGTCTACCAGCCATATTCAAATTCAAACCGATAATTTCAATTGGATTAGACTGTTTTTTCTTTCAACTGGATAAGCTTTGGTAACAATAATTATTAACATCCACATTCTGTTGATACAGGGTAACCTGGCCGGTGGTATCCAGGCATGTACTCAACAACTTTTAACCATTTTTTGCAAATTCATATAATGTTCAACTGAATAATTACAGTTCAATGATGCTTATTTTTTTTTAAATGTGTATGATACTAATTATACCTACTAATATGTACCAGGTAGGTATTCTTTGAATGTATAAATTATATGTATATTGTTGTTAATTTTATGTAGTTTTCATTCATATTACTTGAAATGATGCCTAACGTTTATTTCAAGAATAAGTAGAGTATTACAACATTACAAAGTGTTTTTTTGAAAAGACATTTAGAGAAAGAAACATTAAAAAAACAGCTCAGACAAAGAAGTGAGGAAAAAATCATTTTTTCTTGTGAATACTCTACCAGGCTCTACTTGTGATACATTTAAATGTGCTTTGTGATGCCGGTAGACGTTCAAGTGAAAATTGGTGGTGGCGCCGTTATATAGATTTTATTGCAAATAATAATAGTGACAACTGACAACCACAACCAACAAAAAATTATAGGTCTGAGGGTTGATGTTACGATTTTGAATAAATCGATATCTTAGTTGACGCCACCTCTTAGTCAACTATGAAACTAAAACTGCATTCACGCAAATTCACGGCGCCGTAAACGCGTTGGTAAACGCGCTGTATCAACGGTTAGTCGTCACAACCTGTAGACTTGACTTACCGAACATCACAACTCTGGTAATAGATGGCGTTACTATCGATAATTCATGCTGCGTGCGCTCTGCACATCTGACACTGATCAGCGATCGACCTTTATTTGTTATTCAGTTTCAGATTCAGAGCAAAATTACAAACCATATTGCGAAAATATTCAGCATCACACGACACAATGAGTGAAAATCTACATAAAAGAGTAGGCAAAAGTATTACACATTTTTCTAATGCATTATAATAGGTGATGTAACTCCAGTTTTCAATTTTGATAGTTAGTTAGGTACATATCGCTCGAAAGACGAATCGGAGACCTTTCAAATGAAATACATCATGACGACTCCTGTTTGCAATTCAAAAAAGTCAATATTACGCCAACACTGATGACGTAATGTTGATTCATATATTGTGTAATGCTCTTGAACAATTAAATTTCACCTGTTTGAGGATTTTTATACCTATATACAAATCCAACAGACAGTCGTGTATTCTGAAGATCTTTATCACAAATCTTTATTAATTGGAATTTAGGTGACGAGTTCAGCTTTGAATAATGATAATAATATTAATAAATCGAATGCCCTGAAACGGCGAAGATTAGCTATAGCTACTCTTAAACTCTTAACTTCTATAATATATAAGTATAACAATAACTCTTGAATATCTTCTTATCTATAATGATGAATTGTTGGCAATGCCATTATTGCCAAGTTGTGACGATACTGTATGGTGGTAACATTCTGTTCTGAATTATTCTAACCCTCCTAGTTTTCAGTGGTCCGAATATGACGTCATTGAATTGTGAAAGGCATTTCAAATCAAACGCGCCTTCGCCAAAATTACGAGTATGATGTTACAAATTATAAAGTGATAGATTTTGGGCCGTGTGCATGTATCAATGTAATAAAAAGAAAACCCAAATTTGTATTCCATGCAAATTCTATTTTCAAAAATCATAGCAAAGCGCTTTCGAATGTCAAGTCATCATCAGTATGCGTATACCTGAAATCAAGTCTACAAGATCATGAAGGCGATCTACGATCTACAAGACTGGTGCGCACTTTATATGAATATACAGGCTGCTTTCTAAATATTATGGCACTCAAAGTAAACTTGGAGCATTTCAGTTTGTTCTGTAGTAGGTCACATTTTGTATAGGAAGTACATTTCAGAAAAGGATTGTCACACAAATCAGTTCTGGGAGCAGAAAAATTGCCTCGAGTAATTTTATGCGGTTGATCAAACTGTGTTATTAGAAAACTCCTTGTTATGTTCCACAACCACGCCACTGGAATATGCATCAAGAAAACGCTGATGAAGCAACGACGCTGCGAAGAAACTGTCGACGAGCTTTTCTCAATGATTCACTTTAGCACTTGCATAGAATAAACATGTTATAAATTAATCCAAATCATATAATCAATAATCAACAATTTGTAAGAATAAAACAATTGTGCATGTCTACTCTTCATTCTACAACTAACCAGGAAAGAACCTAACATCCTATAAAACTTCAGCAATGGGGTGTGTTGGAATTTTACAGTTATTCCATCAAATCTCTTGGTCTGAGCATCAAATGTTTTGAAAAGCGAGATCTGATTATTTTCAAAAAAATTTCTTCAATTGAAGCAGCATAATTATTGTTTGCCGGAATGGTTCTGCTGGGGACGATTCTGAAAGAACCACACGAGTCATAATTTTCAATCCATTCAATAAACTGAATAAGCTGATATTATTGATGTTTTGAAATGGCTTCTGATGACACATAAAGGAACCCGCTTTTATTTTTTCCACGCACTCGAGATGTAAGTTAGGCCTAATTCACAAATTCTATTGCGAAAAGATTTCCCATCCAGGAACTCCACTGCCAGGCTGTGAAACAAACTCGGAATTTTAAAGAGTAATTTAAAAGCGACAGAGAGAGCACAACTTACTACGTTCTGGAGCGCAAACTTTGCGGAGTTTTTTTTTTAATCGCGAAGAAAAAGCAGTAAGAAACCATGACCTAGACCTACTATGCGAGATACGCGAGCAACTTCTCTTTCACTCATTCATAATTAGCGCAATTTTAAAACGCGCCGTCGGGCAATTTCCCACTTCCCAGTCATTCGCTCATTCATTTTCTTCTCGCGCGCTTCATTCGACGTTGTTCATTTGCTTTTTGGTGGAGCGATTATTGGATAAAAGTGAATAATGGCACTCATTGTTGTTGTTTTTTCTGTGACGGGAAAAACGTTTGACATTTTATCTCTCTTGAAAGGTAAAAATATCACTTTTTATGAAACTACTTTTTCCTCGGGTAAATTTTCCGCGATTTAGCTGGCAATAATTTTTGTGACGCTATACTTTATTTTGAATTTATATTATTCTAAATATTCACTAAATATCCACTATAAGTTCCCAATTTTTAAATTGAATCTCAAAATTGAATTGACAGATATTTGATTAGGTACTTTAAAGGTTTGTCGTTAATTTTTTTTCTTTGTTTTTCTATGATCACGTATGAAAACGTCACGTTATTTGGAAATTAGCGCATCTCACCATTGGCATTGTTATTTGAAATGAAAAATCGCACGCTTGCATGTCTGGATAAAAATAATAGGGTATATTAGTTGTCACTCACTGTCATCATCATCATTTAATGGATTTTCTGTCACTTTTCGGATTGTAAGGAGAATTCGTAACTAATTTCAATGTGTCATTAAGACATATTCTCTATAAATTCGCTTTTTTACTACATGTCTGATGATGTTGATGACAGCGAATGACATCATCCACAACTTGTTACTAAAGAGTACGGCTTGCACCACAGAATTTTACACTTTTCAGATTTCAGATGACGCACCAATTCATATTTCTCGCGGTTAATGTTAATACGCACTACTGTATTCCTGGTTGCGTGATTACCTACTGGCGCCAGCGGATGAAAGGATAATTTGAAATATGTGGTTTTAAATATCAATGAAATGGATTTTGCAAACGAAAAAATTCAGTAATTCACATCTGGAATTGTAGAATAAGTGTTCAATTATCATTACTGAGATATGGAAATCAACATTAAAGCAGAATCGACATCACCTGGAATTATAGAGGCCACTCAAGCTACATCTTTGGAATGTCTTCCCGCGAAATGAAAGAATAAAAATCATGGTCTCGAGCAGAAATCTAATACTTCTCTTTCCTGTATAATAAATAACTATTCTTTGATAGTTTGGAGGAGAAATCAGTGCATTTGAAGGTGGAGACGGGTCGATATTGGTAAATATAGATTTTGTCAAAAATGTGAGGTTCGTTGCAAACTGCTTCAATTTTGGTCTTAAAACTCGCTACCTAGGGTGAAAAACTGATATATCGAGAACGTACGTTCTGGAAGGAACCGTCAGCGATACACATCTAGGAGTTCAATAGCCTGCGGAGAAAAGATCCGTCAAAAGCCATGGCGTCCTGTACGTCAAGAAAGTTTAACGCCGAAAACGCCTAATGGCTCGATTTCGTCGCAATTCACCCCGCCTCACCCCCTGCCTTTGCAACTGTCCAGGGGCGTAGTTTCCCAGCATTCCTCGAAGAGGCTATATTAAGGCGTTTTTAATGATATTCATGGTGAACCTGGGTATTAACTTGCTTATTTCTATATGGAACGCCCTATAATCTATATAACAATTATAATTTCCATCCAGGAACTTGAACCTCTTTCTCGTCACCTATTTCAAGTTTTTCTTGTCCAACTTGATGGCGATAGGCTCCCTAGTCTTTAATCTCAGGAAGAAATCCATGGCATCTCAAAATGGAGTGGTAGATTTCTTCAAAGCCGGAAAAAAGCTCAAATAAGTAATCTTCACATCATCTATTAAGAAAAGGATATAGGAAACATGTTTCAAGTGCATATGCACTCATCATCAGCCTAAATATGAAATGATTGCTACAAGAGAACACGGGGTAAAAAATGTAAGTCTTGACAAGAAGTATATATAGTATATACCTACTTACTTGAAGATGAAAGTTTACATAACAAAAAATTAATTAATTATATCGAATGACCAGGAAGGTAACATCATGAAAATTGGTTTATCAAAATTAGAATGTGGTATAAATGCTCTCGACATCTTACACAACAAAATGGCTGTTGTAGAAACGGAAGATGATTTTTGGTTGTGACCAAGGTGGATATAGGATGGTGAAACAGCTCTTCAATTGTTTCTGCGAAAAACTTGTAGACCGTTTGAGAAGGTACCTACTGATATTTCAGCTACTTGAATGAATATGGCGGTAAGATCGATTATCGAAGAAGATTTCTGTTGCTTACGTATTTATGTGGTTCGCATCTGACATACGTGACTTGGAACGACATTAAACAATATATTTTCTATAAATCTGGAATGAATATTGATATTTTGACTCTTCTCAGTCATTTTTCATCTAGAACAAATGAAACTGATGAAAAGATGACAGAAGCACAGTTTCTGTTTTACCGACACAAGGTATGTCGCCATCTCTGTTAATTTCAGGAAATATTACTACGGTATGAAATCAAGTAGGCAAAGGTCTACAGTTTATTCAAGTGCTTGTTAATAGGAAGCTGTTTCACCATCCTACATCCACCTTGTGTTTTTCTCTCTAGATGTCAAGATGTATGTTAGTTGACAGTAATATCAAATATTTTCTCAGTGGAGTCAGACTCTAGGTCTGACCTTTTCCCTATAACTAACTCTATATATCTCACCTGCTGGACGACCCAATTCGTCTGACATCTTCTATCACTTCTTCATCCTCCTCTGGCCAGTACAAATTCAACCAATCATCGTAACGAAACGATTTCACGGCGACAGGGGCATGGCAAGATTCATCCACATATGTACCACCACCCTCCTAAATGCCATGCAAGATATTTGTATGAATGCACATACTTATAGTACCTATTTTTCGTATGACCACCTTGGTTGTGACAATGACTTATATGACAATTGACATAAAGCAACAGGCCGTTAAAACAATATTTCATTTCATCCAATTCAAACTGTATTTCAAAGTGGTACCTAATTGGCATGATATCTGTCTGCTTGATCATGGATTCCAAGGAAAAATTTTCCAAAATCTTCAAATGTCCAATCTGATTTCCTCTAAGGCTTATTGCTAATTGTTGATGTAAATGTTGCTGACTAACGGCAGGTGCAGAATATGGAGATGCTGCTCCATCCATGCTGAAAAGAGAATATGTCATCCACACTATGGTCGTCACCTAGGAGAGAAATATCTTTTAAACTTTTTTTAAGCTTTTAAACCATCTCCATCTAGGAGCAAAACAATAACTGCGAACAACTTCAGATCTGCAATTCTAGTCTGAAGGCGAATTTCCACAAAACTCGTTTGCGACTAGGTTCAGTTTCAAAAACAGAAACAAAAAACTTGAAACTCGAATTCCACCAAACAAACAAAAAATTAATCAGTCGCGTGTTTTGTTCTGGAGATGTTTTCTGTCGTTTTCAGTATACGAACAGTTTCCATCATGCCATCGAAGTCCCTAACCACTACCAGAACAAAACAGTGAACTGTTGTCGCCAGCCGTTTCCACTTATCAAACTCTGTTTACAAAAACAGCGAAAAAACACCGAGACCTTTTGATCTTTCCGCTTGGAGACGGGACTTTTTGTTGATGTTGACGAAAACACCAAAAGTTTTTGTTTTGTCGAAATCGACACATTTGCTGTTTCGTTGCGGTTTTGTGCGTTTGGTCAAAGTCCAGAAAAAAAATCTGACCCACGACACTGCAACTCCCCTGTTCATCTTGCTTCCTAAACATCGCCAGTCCGCTCCGTCTTCCCCATTCTAAGATGTGTCCTGATGGATGACTTGCAGGATCCACATATAGATCAATACATCTGGAAGGAAACTCTCTGATGGAGAGGCACGCATGAACAGCCTCAGCCCACTACGTTAATAAGTTATTAGTTGGCATTTGACGTTTCGAGACGGAGCCATTCATCATTGATGCCTATTGAAAATGTTCGGGAAAGTTTGGCGAAATTTCATGAATGTTTGATGTATTCATTATAACTATAAAAGTATAGTTGAAAGCAAGGTGGATATAGGATGGTGAAACAGCTCTTCAATTGTTTCGGAGAAAAACTTGTAGACCGTTTGAGAAGGTACCTACTAATATTTCAGCTACTTGAATGAAGATGGCGGTAAGATCGATTATCGAAGAAGATTTCTGTTGCTTACGTATTTCTGTGGTTCGCATCTGACAGACGTGACTTGAAACGGCATTGAACAATATATTTTCTATAAATCTGGAATGAATATTGATATTTTGACTCTTCTCAGTCATTTTTCATCTAGAACAAATGAAACTGATAAAAAGATGACAGAAGCACAGTTTCTGTTTTACCGACACAAGGTATGTCGCCATCTCTGTTAATTTCAGGAAATATTACTACGGTATGAAATCAAGTAGGCAAAAGTCTACAGTTTATTCTAGTGCTTGTTAATAGGAAGCTGTTTCACCATCCTACATCCACCTTGGTTGAAAGTATATAAGCATTCAAGAGATACTGCAGTTTACTGGTTATATTCAGCTATAATAATCTGATCAATAAAGAATGGCTGAACGTGAAACAACTACTTTCCTAGCTTATGCCATGCAGATCATATAATTATATGTACTCGTTGTCCATGCAACGACTCACTAAGTGAAGAAAGTATGCAAATAATGTTTCATTCCTAATCTAACCAAACTTGAAACAAATTACTATGCTCACATTGAGAGAGGCACTTCTTATAACCTGCAGACCGGTTTCGGGTTTATTGGCCATCATCAGTGCATCAGGTAAGTTACCGAGTGGACACCTTGAGATCTCCACCCAAAGCGATGCCTGTCCCAATTAAAGCCTGGCAACGTATTTGAATACATGATGTAGACGTTGTCCAAGAGCAACTTGGAAGTAGTGACACCATGCGGCGAAAGAAAGAAACACTCCAAAAACAAGGCTATACCACGTCATGAGATATGGGGGGGGGTGGATGATAGCTCGAACAAGCAATAAATTACATAATGAGAAACCATCATCACGAATTACAAGAAGTATAAAATGAAAACTTCAACCACTTTCATGTCTCCCACATATAAGAAGATTTACTTCGATAAAATCGATCTATTTTAATTTGAGAATATGGCATGTATAAGAAATAAACTAGAATAAATATTGATTCAATTGAAGGAATTTATAATGTTACTTGTATATCCTTCAATCAAGCTCATCTACTGCTTGGAATAAGAAATCCAGAATATCTTTTTTTTATACAATTCCAAGAATGTTGTGATTTTTTGGCCTCTGTCAATAAATCATTTATTCAATTTGCATTTGGCTCATGTCGAGTGACGCTCAAATACAAGCAGGAAGTGTCTCCATCTGGTGATATAATTATAAACAGTTCATGAACTTGTAGAACTTATAATAAATGACGTCATACATATTATTTGTTCGAAACAATGTTGTTTCACTCTGAAACCGTAATGGATTCATCAAACAGTATAAATCACTCTACCAAAGAAGATAGAAGAATATATACTGAAAAAAAACTTCTTCTACGTAGGTATATTATAAAAAGTTTTTCAGATGAAGTAGATGTATACTCTGTTGAAACATTTCATCAGGTGCATGCTTTCAATTTCGAATTGAATTTGCCGATGGGTATATAATCACAACACTCTTTGGAGCAGCGAATTTGCTCAAATTTTGACTATGGAAGATGTGTCTTCAGCAACAATTCTTCGAAATTTTATAGTCTTATTTTGATTTTACTTTCAATATTGACTTCGTAATTCTATCAATTGATTCCTTTGTGTTTCATTGCTAACTCAACAATATCGTCCTAAATTGGGAGTAGGTATAATGAGTAGATATTTTATACATTTCATCTACAAACAGTCCACCCCTGCACCTGATAAAGTACTCTGCTAGAGAGCTAAAACCGCATCCCCAGAGTGAGTTTGGAAGCATTGCAGCCGCCATATGCAAATGTTCTAACCAAATTATGTGCTCGCATCTCGCATATATAATTCAGTGGGCCTCACGATGTGACAGACTTATAGAGCCCCTATGGCCCCATTTGGAATCGGTAGTGTGTAGAAGTACGACAGGCCGTGAGTTAACATCGCCAGGTTTACTACGTTGGAATACTTTTTTTTGCAGGAATAGTTGAAATCTCGTCGAATGCTATGAAATATCTGGAAAGTGGAAAATTTACGTTTTTGAATCTAATATATGATATTCATATATGTAAAAAAAGAATATAATTTTTGAAAAAATGCTTGAATTGAAAATCAAACAGCACCGGGGATCATACAGAAGCTTTTTGCAAATTTTCATTGGAGTTTTTTTCCAAAATCATGGGTAATTGAAACACTGCATCAGGAAATAATTTAGGCAGAAGGTTGTGAACCTCCATACAGTATAAAGAAAATTTGCAACACGAATAACACTGTACGATACGCGATTAATGAAATACAGGATGTTATAATTCGAAAAAAAAAACAAGTTACACTCTACACAATATTCAAGATAACTCTTTAGATATTTTGTTCACGAAATAATGGTGCCGAGCCGATCATCAGAGTCTCGGTCTATACGATATTGTACAAATCAACTGATGCAAGCAACTCTACTGAACCAAGCAAATGAAATATATCTACTTAACAATTTCCGCGTTCAGCTCTGCCAAAAATTTCAGTCGTGAAAAAAAAATTCAACATTAAAAGTGATCCCATTATAGTTATTTATGTATTAAGGGAATTATGAGGGCCTTAATTACCGATGGCAAAGTTTGCGTCCCGAGGGCCTCTGGCCCGAGGGACAGAAATTACCAGAGGTTATTAAGGCTCTATAATTCCCGTGGTACATAGATAATTTTATTTTTGACCGATTTTCATAACAATATGTCCATATTTAGAACGCAATAAATGTTTAAATTCATAACCTTTCTGGTATATTTGAATTAGGTAGCGTTGATTGTAGCATTGTTGGTTGTTGCTAGGTTGTCGCTATGTTACATGTTTATAAGCAAACTTTCTTTATCAATCAATGTTTTTCCGTTAAAAACGTGTTTATTTTTTTACCACAAATCGACGATCTTTTTCTGATATAATGGAGGATATTATAAAAAAAGCGGAAAAAGCAAGACAATCATTACTTCCATCGAAAAGTGAAGCCCTATATCAAAAAGAATACAACTTATATCTGAAGTGGCTGACACAGAGAAATGTTATGTCAAAAGATGCCAACGAAACTGTCTTTCTGGCATATTTTCAAGAACTGGTAAAGTATTTTCAGTATTTTCTGGTAGATTTGGTAATAATTGTATTTATTCGTTGCAGTCAGAAACGTTCAGCCCAAATTCGTTATGGACTAAATGGTCAATGCTCAAATCGATGGTGACCATACATGAGAAAAGAGATATCACCAAGTTCAACGAACTATAGAGGCTTTTTTGAAACGGAAAAGTAAGGGTTATAAGCCGAAAAAGTCTGCTGTCTTATCTCCTAAAGATGTCATCAAATTTCTAAAGGACGCCCCTAATGAAATTCATTTATTGCATAAGGTAATTTTTTTCTCATAATTTTCTTTTTCGTTTGTTTATTTCGTTTTATTTGTTATAGGTTGTTCTAATTATGGGTTATTTTGGAGGATGCAGAACTCAGGAACTTCTAAATATGAGTATAGCAGATATAGAGGACCGGGATACTGTTATGGAAGTGAACGTACCGGAAAGTAAAACTGGTGTATCGAAGAAATTTACAGTTGTGGATGAAAAAGAGTTCTCTGCTTTGCCTTTATTGAGACTTTATATGTCCTTGCGTCCTGAAGGTACAAAACGATTTTTTTTGAGCTTCCGACAAAATAAATGTACAACTCAGCCAATTGGAAAGAATATGTTTGGCAAAATTCCCAGCAAAATCGCAATGTATTTAGGATTGCCAAACCCACTAACCTATACGGGACATTGCCTTCGTCGCACTTCTGCTACTGCCCTAGCCAATGCAGGAGCAACTATGACAAACTTAAAAAGACACGGAGGTTGGAGAAGTTCCACGGTGGCAGAGGGGTATCTGGAGGACAGTATTGAATTGAGAAATAAAACGGCGCGTATGCTGTCTACTTTGCCATCAGAAGAGGCAGGCACCTCGACTGTAGTGAACAGCAACAGCACCACCCATAAAAAAGAAGAAATTGTTTCCAGCGGCGGAAGTAATTTTCAGGGAACATTTGAAAATTGTACATTTATTATTTGTAATGACGTGAATAAGGAAAATATGTCTTAGTTTTCATTACATATAAACGTTTATAAGCATTTCTTGTATCATTTTCACCTGTAAAAGGTAAGAGGGAGTTTTTGAACCTTAATATCCCAAGGGAGTTATGACCCTCATTATAGATATCGTAACTATGACGATATAAGCTTATAATGTCACTGTCAGAAATAAATTATGTAACGGTATAGAAATCTGTTTGGATGATTTTGCTGATTGATCGATATCAATCAACTACTAAAAATAAAATTGATTCAGTTGAAGATTCCTCGCGAGTTCAACGCTATACCTCCCCTATACTATAGGAATAACGGAAACGCTCTGTATCCAGACAATAGGTAAGGGACTGACAACCGCACGGTACCTTCCTAGCCAAAACAAATCCTTTTTTTCGTAGTTGCATTTTTTCCGGGGACAGGTAAGGCTCGTTCCGGTCTGTGGGGCAATATGTAACATTTGTATAATTTCGAATTTGCATACGATCCACGAGTGGCATTCATTCCAGCTGTGTACCTGGGCCTTCCGAAAAAAGGGTTCCTGATTAAAATGCAGAGTGCCCATAGGGTCCAAATCAAGTAGGCACATCACAGATGTTGGTGGAGATAACACAAATTGGTGTGTAGCTCTACGACTAGACGTGAAAGTTTTTAGAGGGATCCCCGATAATAACTCACTTCCCAACTTCCCAATTTTATCCCGTTCCCAACCAATATTACAGTCCTATTAGCTACTCTAAATGATAAATATATATATATATATATATAGGAAGGGAAGTCGTTGCTGACCAGTTAGAGTAGAAACTAGTAAACTAGTGGGGTGTGCAGCAATTGCAAGAAGAAAAACTCTTTAAAGTTGTCCAAGCTTTCGGAAACCTATATTTCCATCTTCAGGGAGAACTTTGTGAGGATGTATGCATTGATGTTATTGTATGG
This sequence comes from Chrysomela aeneicollis, assembly GCA_029955515.1. Lineage (NCBI taxonomy): Eukaryota > Metazoa > Arthropoda > Insecta > Coleoptera > Chrysomelidae > Chrysomela > Chrysomela aeneicollis. Next base: position 33,056,060 of record JARUHQ010000001.1, read on the forward strand.
TAAAAACGAAACATGAAGACTATGAGTAAAACAACATGAAGACTATGGGTAAAACAAACTTACAGGTAAGTGACATACATAAGACTTGTCTTAAAAATTATTAAAATTATTTAGTCATAATTTAAAATGAGCATGATAACACACGTGCGTTATATCAAATAATTATAAAATATCAATATAGCCCATAGCGCGACTCAATGTAACATTTCTGTGGCAAAATAAACTTCGGTTTGATACCAAGGTGTGAAGGGGATTAAAAAAAAACTTCCGTATTTGGTCTAGTCTCTCTCTAATGCCCAGATTCTGGGAGCTTCAGCGTATGTGATGTGGTGGGAAGCTGATCTCTTAATAATTATATATGAACAGTCTGTGCTTTGGAGATCTTGAGAAGCTATAACAGTCTGAAAAGTTGTAGTTCTTTGGCACGGAAGAGAAAACTGAGTTAGGTATATAAGGTATTGTGAGTTTCACCATCTTGAAGAAAATTCAAGTTTCATTCCAAAAGTTATTCTACACATAATACTTTCATTTTTGCTTTCATTTTGTAACGTCTACATTTTCTTTTCTATATATAAGTAGTACCTATATTACATGATGAGTGTGGAAAATTTCGCACAAGTAGTCGTTAAGCATGAGCCGCGAAAACGTAACGAGTGCAAGTAATGCACATTCCAAAGAGTTTTGTACACTTCAAGTGGTTTCGATTCGATATTACTTACTGTGTATTTCCATATTTCAGACCTAATAATTGAAAAATTTTCGGACAATTAAAGATGTGAATAAATCAATTTTCTTCGTTTACACAAAAAATCCATCCGCGAATGTCAAGAATATGAAAATTATTTTAAATGTCACTTTTTACCCCTTGTCGCCAGTAGGTAATCATCACGCAACCAGGAATACAGCAGTGCGTATTGAAATCAAACGGGAAATTCGTATAAGTTATCTCGCATGTAAAATGGGATGCAAGTCGTACTCTTTAGTTGCTGTTGATGAGGTGAATGATAAAACCCGCTGATATATTATCTAGTAAAAATATTTTTCGGCAACCGTCCGGAAAGTACGTACGTACGTACGTTTTTTTTTCGAGAAAGTCGCATTTTTCCGGCCTAGTCCGGGAAGTACGTACTTCCCGGACTAGGCCGGGAAGAATCACATCGTTGTTGTCATTGTAAATATGAAAATCTTGGTAGTATGGTTTTGATAAATGCAGTTGATCATTACCATAGCAGCAAAATAACGACTGACAGCTATCTGACATAAAATTAGCTAACATTTCAATTTTTGAAAGAAATGTGTTTCTTTGATTTGTTATTCTACACGGTTGCCGAAAAAATTGTGCACGCAACACGCCCGAAAACAGTTTTTTTGGACTCGCAGACTTCCAGACATTTTTGTCCACTCATCCAAAAAAACAGTATTTTCCGGACTTGTTACGTAAATTACTATTTCAGACTGATTTACATTTGAGTCCGAAAATCCGAAAGCAGAAAATCCAATGAAAATGATAATGGTGTAACAAAAGTGGTCATAGAGACAGTGAGAATCTGATATAGGTATAGGTTCTCACTTTGTTCGATCCATACATATAATGCGAGCGAATTTTTTTCATTTCAACACATGAGTTTTTATCGAATAAAAGTTACATTCCGAATAGAAAAACATTGCATTTTATCACGTTTTCAGACGTGGTCGTAAGTTTTCCTATATATACCTTCAGCAATATGATCCAAATTTTTGTTCATCAACTTTAGCTGTCCCACCCACCCTTCTGTTGTCAAGCTCGAGACCTACAGAAATTCTCTTCATCAGAATTATTTTTTCAACTGGCTTGCACGATGTTCCACGAACATTATAGGGTTTTTTTTTCCTCGGGAAGTCAACACAATAAAAAAAAAGATTTCCACCCAGGCTCGACAAGAACCCTCCGATCAAGAATTCCTGCCAGACACCTACCTGACATCAGGAACTCTCAGACTCGGTTATAGAACAACAAGAACGCGCGCGACGTTGCCTAATTAATCATCCCTCGGCATTGAGAGCGTTTTCCTGTCGTTGGGGGGTTATTTATCACACGAGGGCGAGAGGGTAGGCGTAGGAGGAGGGGGGGGGGCAGAGATGTGGGGAGGGGGAGGGGGTCACACACACGTGAGGGGATGGCAGCGCGCCCGGTCCACGGTAATTACGCGCCGGATGCGGGGGCCACGCCCACCGGACCAATGGCGCGTCGCCATTGGCCCACCCACCACCGCATCGATCGCGTGGGGTGACGCATGCGCTGGCGCGAGCCGGACACTGGCCGCCGGCCGGTTTGAGGGACGGGAGGGGGGGAGAGGGTCACGTGACGGAGGTCATCGGGGTCATTTTTACCTGCGCCATCAGGGCTGGGCGCGCGCGGGTTTTCTTTTGTGGGGTTGTTATTGTCGACAGGGAGGGGTGTAAGATGGGTTTTTGGGGGACGCAGGCTACACATGGTCTCGATATACCTATTCCCCCAGAATGATACAAAGCTTTGAATAACTTGAAATGCCCCAAATTCCAAGACACCAAAAATATTTATTTCAATTCTGGAACTCATAAAAGAAGTAGTTTTGTGCCAACCAAGGTGGATATAGGATGGTGAAACAGCTTCCTATTAACAAGCACTAGAATAAACTGTAGACCTTTGCCTACTTGATTTCATACCGTAGTAATATTTCCTGAAATTAACAAAGATGGCGACATACCTTGTGTCGGTAAAACTGAAACTGTGCATCTGTCATACTTTTATCAGTTTCATCTGTTCTAGATGAAAAATGATTGAGAAGAGTCAAAATATCAATATTCATTCAAGATTTATCGAAAATTTATTGTTTTAATGTCGTTTCAAGTCACGTCTGTCAGATGTGAACCACAGAAATACGTAAGCAACAGAAATCTTCTTCGATAATCGATCTTACCGCCATCTTCTTTCAAGGCGTGCAAATATTAGTACCTTCTCAAACGGTCTACAAGTTTTTCTCAGAAACAATTGAAGAGCTGTTTCACCATCCTATATCCACCTTGGTGCCAACACTCAAACGTAAACTTCAAGAGTTTCTAGTAAACAATAGATTTCATTACAACATAGAAGTTTTTGAGCATTTCCTCTGAAGGAATGTGTATCTACATATGTTTTTGAAAATCTCATATGTATGTGCTCGCTATTCGTTTATCCTTGTTAATCAAGCATATTTACTCCTCTACCCTTACTCTCTGTTTGACTTTTTCCATACAGCATGTACTGTCTCGAAAAAACTTTGGGTTTTTACGGCCCTATTCCTCATCGTGATTCTCTCTCTCTTTGAAGTTATATACATTTGAAAACTGTGGATCATATATTTATATTATATCAAATTATTGGAGATATACTTAGCAAAGTCAAATTTCATATATACCTATCTTTCCCTGTCTAATTAGCAAGGTTGATTGAGGGCGCATGCGTGGAATCGAGCGCGAAATTCAAATCATACCTATAAAATGTATATCTTCCTAGATAGGTGAGTACTATGAGCACATCGATTCTCAATTTTCTCCTGAAGATGTTTCAGTTCATAGATACTATATAAGAATTAAATTTATATTTTCACTCATACTAACATTTCTTATTATATTTATAGGAAATATCACTTATGGTTATTTTAACTTGTTCGTCGTTTGAATGTTCTAGTTGTATATACTTATCCATGCACGAACAACTTTTCTTCAGTGCTGGGAAGAGTTCTATTTATTTAGATGCTTACATAGTCTATACATAAAAATACCGTTCTCTGGTATGGTATGATTGAACTGTGCTCATTATATAGTACATATTTAATATTCACGTAAACAATTTTTTGTTTTCAATGGAGCTACATCAAAATATTTCATTGCCATAGATAGCGCATACATTATCTTGCAAATTACATTAAAAATTACCTATCAATATATTGGAATCGTCAGATTATCTTTGTGCCGTAGGTATGTTGATGCTATGTACCTACGTCATCGTGAGTTTTTGGTGTAAATATAAAACATGTAAAAACCTTCGTTTTTTAATGCTCAAACAGTTCAAGTCGATAAGTTTATGTGAGATACATTGGCGCCTTTTCATATTGAAATCAAATCTGAGGCAAAAGTTCAGATTTTTTTGTCTATCTCATCTCATTGTGCTTCGATAAACCCCAGTGGACACACATAGTTACGTTGAATAAACGTTGAGAAGTGGTTAGGTAACCAACTGTTGGTAGCTGGTACAAATGTCGCGGGAAATTAGGTTTATTAGTTCTGAAATATATATTAGAATTGAATGTTATAATTGAACGTATTAATAAATCACGATTATACCAACAACAAAATCGTTTGGCTGAAACGTAAATTTAATATTTTCTTTCAACGTTTTATTCAACCTATTCCGTAACGGTATATTCAACTAAATTGATTACGTTATATCCATCCTGATTGATTACATTATATTCAACCTAATTCATAACGTTGTATTCAACCATGATTTATACGTTATATTTTACTTCAAAACAAACATATTTGTTAAGGCATTTATCAACTGAACGTTAGAAAATAATGATTCTCAAACGTTGCGTTCAAAGTATCTTCAAAACGTTCATTAGACTACTAAGTAGTGGTAGTGAAATCGTAAAGATAAAAGGCGAATAAAACGTTTTTCGGCAACCGTCCGGAAAGTACGTACTTTCCAGACGATTTTTTTTTGAGAAAGTGGCATTTTTCCGGCCTAGTCCGGGAAGTATGTACTTCCCGGACTAGGCCGGGAAGAATCACATCGTTGTTGTCATTGTAAATATGAAAATCTTGGTAGTATGGTTTTGATAAATGCAGTTGATCATTACCATACAGCAAAATAACGACTGACAGCTATCTGACATAAAATTAGCTAACATTCAAAAATTATCAAATGAAAACAATCAATGTGAAACGGAAACTTTACCTTCTTGTTCTGACTTCAACAAAAGGCACTTAAATATACCAAGCATTTCAAACAAATTGAATCCATTCAATATTGACAATTGTTCTAATTTTAATATAAATATTAATATAAATAAGAATTGAAATGTTCGAAATTTTGTTCTAATAAAGAAATGTGTTTCTTTGATTTGTTATTCTACACGGTTGCCGAAAAAATTGTGTACGCAACACGCCCGAAAACAGTTTTTTTGGACTCGCAGACTTCCAGGACTCGCTACGCTCGTCCTAGAATTTTGTCCACTCATCCAAAAAAACAGTATTTTCCGGACTTGTTACGTAAATTACTATTTCTGTGAACGATTCAGTTACCATGATAAATAACGTATTTCTAAACCAAATTCTCAACGAATCGTTAGGTAGTAACGTATTCGATGTAACGTTACTTTTTGTAACCGCAATTAAAACGTTGAAAATTTAACGGCTAATGTTTTTTTAACTCATTCAACGTTGAATAAACGTTGATTCAACGTTCATGTGCCTACTGGGACATGGTCTGTATACTATATCTGCGAAGTTAAGTACAAATTATGGACAATAGATATATGGACAAACCATGGCCTACATTAATTCTTTCAAAATCCCGTGGAAAGAGCTCGAAACGTTCGGAAACCCATAAAGAGCAACTCCATCTCATTTCACGGTCATTAATTTCGGATCGGTCACATGCACTCGTCAGGCGAGATTCTTCCAGTTCACGAGTGACTACACGTGTAAACCAGTGTCCGGCATGTTCCGAAATCCGGTCCGCGACTTTTTGACCGTCAGCCGGACACGAGCTCATAACCACCTAATCATTCGTTTGGCGGTCTGCTGGCCGGTTCACGGGCCGGTTCAACGGCCATTCATCATGCGGCACGCCCTCGGCCCACTCTGTTTACCCATAATATTTGTTCGGGGCTCATTTATTTCCGACGGTCAGCGGAGAATTATTATTGTTGGGGTTGGCGGATCATCGGTGGAATTTTGTTGGTTTGCCTTCGCGGATTCCTATTTACTGAAGTGCTTTCACATCAATGTTTTTTTCATTGTTTATCTACATCTAAACTACGCAACACTAATTACGTCGCACCCCGAAATTTTGCCCCTGTTTAAATTTGAATAACTTTTTTCTTTTTTGAACAATTTGAATTCTGTTTGCACTGTTCGCTAGCTCAGTCCTTCAGCTATAATCTCAAACTTCTTCGATACATGAGGTTCTTTCCATAAAATTGCTACAGGATATTTTTTGGAACTGTGCAAAATTTCGAAATTTTCAAAAGGATCCCAAATGAAGGAAAACAGTTTTTTTTTACATTCAACAGCAGAGGCTTGAAGATTATCTCATTACCTTTGGCCACTTCCAAAATTGTCTTCTTATCACTTTTCTTTACAGAGTTATCTCAAAAAATCAATTTTTTGGTTTTGCAGTCATAACTTTTTTCCTCTTCAACCGATTTTCAAAATCTCAGGCTCATTTTGAAGCTGAAATCTCATATGAGAAGATTTCAAGATCAGAATTGACTCAAGATGAACATTCAGAATCGAGGGTTTCCTCAAAGGTGACCCAAATCTGAAACACTCTGTAAATCCCGACTGGGAGGAGAATTAAATGAAAATCAACTTGTTTTCGGAAGGATTTTCCATTCTGGACACATCCAGATCTTTTTTCTTTCAGTAGTCAAAAATTGTGCGTGAGAAAACCGAAATGAAACGCAATGTTCTAGAAGAAAATCAGCCCAAAAAAATTCATGGTCCGTAACCAACGTAACAAAAATCATAATGAGTGACTGACGAGACAGGTTGAAAATTACGTTCTCGTGAAAATAAAGACCAGGACAGAAAAAACGTTTCAGCTTCAAAATGATCCTGAGATTTTGAAAATCGGTTGAAGAGGAAAAGAGTTATGACTGCAAAACCAAAAAATTGATTTTTTGAGATCACTCTGTAAAGAAAAGTGATAAGAAGACAATTTTGGAAATGGCCGAAGGTCATGAGATAATCTTCAAGCCCCTGCTGTTGAAGTTGAAAAAAAACTGTTTTTCTTCATTTGGGATCCTTTTGAAAATTTCGAAATTTTGCACAGTTCCAAAAAACATCCTGTAGCAATTTTATGGAAATAACCTTATGTATCGAAGAAGTACGAGATTATAGCTGAAGGACTGAGCTAGCGAACAGTGCAAACAGAATTCAAATTTGTGAAGAAAAGTTTCGGACTTCCATTGTCTAAAGGTATGAAGATTTGAATCTTGAGAAAAGAAAAGATGAGTTATGCTGAAAAAACGAAATAAGTGATGAATAAAAATTAACTATTTTATCGAATCAAGAAGATTCGAGTATCAATAAATCAGGTTAGTATTAGTGTTAGTATATATGAAGTCGAAAAATGTAGATTTAAATCTTTCTCATAATTTTAATTCTTTATTCATTCATTTTATTTTAATTTTTAATTCAACTTTTCTTTTTTCAGGCTATTCAACTTTTCTTTTTTCAGGCTATTGATTTCTAATTCAACCTTTCTTTTTCAGGCTATTGATTTCTAATTCAATTTTTTCTTATTTTCAGGCTCATCGACTAGTTAAACTCCCATACAATGGCATTATAAGGTCGTGAGGCCTCAATGTATTGTTGGTTACATAACGAATCTACTTGCATAATATCAAAATAACTAATTCCACAAACTGTACGTTTAACATTAATATTAACAATATATAGGAAATCATCGAAATGACTTAAATTTCATTCATGTAATAATCTGAACAAATACAACTCGTGTTATTGATGATTATCGAAAATTTCTCCTCTTTTTCGAAACAAATCATGTTGCTTGGAAACTACACGAGCGCACAGCGCGAGTGTGGTTTCTCAAAATCGAAGAAATTTGTGTTTCGATAATCATCAATACACTTTTTGTATTACATGCGATACTAGTATGGTGACCTAGGGCCATGATCCTACATGGTATCAATACTCAACAGTGACCTCAGAACTCATTCCTGTATAAATTATTGCTATTAATGTAACGGGATTTTTATGCGATTTATAATAGTGAAACGTTGCTTGGTTACGAGGCGGTGGCCAAGTCAACAGCAATATCCCCACTTTTGCCCATTCGTTAAAAATTTTTCAAAATTGCTGCCATATTGGTGATTACATGATATTTATCAGAATGGAACTTTAGGTTTCCCAATATGCAAAAACGATCCCCTGGAAAGAATTTTTCATAACACTAATTTTGTATGTTTGTATCGCTATATTGATGGAATATATTTATTATTGAAAACGTAGTTGGAAAAAGACGAAAGCATGGTTTCCTTCATATACAATTAAATTTCTTGTTCACAGAAAGACTATCTTAGAATCTTTGCTTTCCCTCTTTTTTATTTTAAGTACCTACCTACATCCACATTGTTACGTTGAGCACAGTTTACCAAACTTTTTATTACCTTCGTTTCGAATTCAGGTCTGGTAGATATAATGATGTTTCATCTTGGAAATTTGCGTGCATGAGGATTCCCGAACTGCCAAAGGCAGCTTGCGCAATGATCATGTTGTATTCGAAATTCTAATCCTCTCAGTATACCTCAGTATAAGTGGTTCAGAGTCTATTATGCGCTATAGGTCCCGCCATTCTTTACCTTGCACAGGTTCAAACAATACTAGGAATAAGCCAAGCCGATGGTATTCAGGATGTATCGAGAATGAAGATGGACATTTTTGAAAATTGGCTATTACAAAAAGATAATGGAATAGTATATAACGTAACAGATATAGAAATCGACATATTTAGTGCGGAAACGTAACGAGTACCTACCTATACTGAAAATGCACTTTCCAACACACTATACACAATTTCTCCTATACGATCATAAGAATTTTGTTTGATTTCATGGATTTAACTTGAGAAGCCTTTGGTTTCGATTCGATATTACCTACTGCCTATTTCTGTAATTTTTGGATGATAATTGAAAACTTTTTCAATAATTAAAACCATAAACCATATGACACTACCATGACCACTAAACGAATTCCATGAATATGTAATGTCACCTTTTATCTGTTGTCGCCAACCAGGTAATCACGCAACCAGGAATACAGCAGTGCGTATCTTCACCCTCTATCATCTACATCATCAGACATGTATAGTAAAAACACTTCTCGACTAATTTCCATCAAAGTGAATGTAGAGGTTATGTTTCATTGACACATTGAAATTAGTTACAAGTTCCCCTTACAATCCGAAAAGAGGCAGAAAATCCAATGAATATTAAATGTACTGTAACATAAGCTCTTATGGTGACAGTGAGTATAGCAGTAAATAATAAACCTAATTATTTCTATATCCATACATGCAAGCATGAGACTTTTATACATTTCAACATGTATGCTCTTTTTTCAAAAAACAATGTCATGGTGATATGAGTTACCTAATTTCCAAATAACAAAACGGCACTAAGGGAAAAATTAAACAGTATAAATTGTGCTTCAACAGCTGGGTCGTGGCGTAAGCTGAGATGCAGGGAATTAATTCACACCCAGTATACCAAATCCGATATTTAATTTTGAAAGTAGGAACGACTGATTTCTAAAAGAGTGATATAGACAAATAAGTACAAAACACGTGCATGGGGAGCAAACCATACATCTTACCCACCTAAAAGAGTTCGCTCGCAGTTCAACAATCTAATCTTATCTGTTGGGGATCTCAGGAGTTAATCTGGTACAAAATTGTCTAAGTTCAAAAAAAAGAACTATATGATGAATATAAAAACCAGGATCTTGATATCAAACAAATAGACTAAATAGTTTGGGATGACACAGATATTGCTGGTGGCCTAGATTTGTAGTTTACAAATAAAATATATAGCTGTGGATAGTGTTTCAGAACAAAATTTTAGTATCGTTCTATTCGTTTTTTATGCTGATACGCTTATCTGGATAACCCAGTATATTATGGAAAAAATAATATTGAGGTATTTGAGGATTTTTTGCGAACCCCCGTAGTTTATATGAAGAAGTCTTTCTCATAAATACATTTTTCCTATATTCCCTATACATATATTATAATATCTTCCATTCATCGAGCAAATGTGAATATCCATTAATCAATTCGAATGTAAACGAGATAAAACAAGAGTCCATTTTTCTTGGTTCTGTCAAGTCCTGCTCACGTTCGAAGCGAAAAAATTCCATGTTTATTGAAGCATCTCCAGAATCCCTTTAGCACCCTCACCCTTGGAATATATGATTCAGGAGGAACGGCGATTCCGTCGCAAAAAGGAGTTTGTGACCCACCCGCTGCACATAAAAAATTCACGTTATCGATCAAGGTTTATCGAAGGGCGCTTTCCTTACAGACAGGAAAAATGGATGGTAGTATTTGCATACGAGGGATAAACTCAACTACTGTTGATGTGAGGAGATTGAATGGATTGTTTGCCAACTTGATTGGACAAGGACATTCATCTCTAGATGGTGAAAATTCATCATGATGAGTATTATATTTATATGTAGATATATAAGTTTACAACCTTGGGTATAACCAAATAACCTAATAACCTAACCTAACTTCGTAGCCACAAATTGAAAGGCATGCAGTTGTCAACATTTGCCAATGATCAGAAAATAAAAAAATATATACACACGTGTTGGAATGAAAAATATTCGCACGCTCGCATTCTGCTTTCGCATTGTAAGGAGAATTCGTAACTGATTTCAATGTGTCAATAAAACATAACCTCTACATTCACTTTGATGTAAATCAGTATGGAACTATTTCTACACTAGATACCTAATGATGTTGTTGGCAGCGGGTATATGGCATCATCCATAACTAGAAATACATACTTTTTACATTTGAGATATCGCACCAACTTATATTTTTCGGTTAAAGTCAATACGCACTGCTGTATTCCTGGTTGCGTTAAAACCTACTTGCGACAACGGATAAAAGCTGACATTTGAAATAATGTTCATGTTCGTTTGTACTAGTTTGTACCTGTAGGCAAGTGGTTTCAAATGTAAATGAAATTGTTTGTGCAAACGAAGAAACTTCAGTAGGCAATTCACATCTGGAACTGTCGAAAAAGTTTTCAATCACAAAAAAATCACACCTGAAGTATGGAAATATTTCGACACCACCTTAAATTATCATAGAGGCCGCACAAGTTGAATATTTGAATTGATAAATTTATGGTCGTAGGAAAAAATATTGTACAAAACTCGTTGGAAAGTGTATTTCCTGCACTTGTTACGTTTCCGCACTCGCTGCTATGCGGCTCGTGCTAAACGATCACTCGTGCGGAATATGTTACTTTACACACTTGTTTTGTAACGTTATGTACCTACTACAATTGATAATTCGTTAATCATCTTCAATCTTTTAATGAAGAATATCCCTCCATAGGTTTCGAAATCATCATCGTCATCATCATCAGATCACATGACAATTTGTCAAAATACACTGGGTGTAAAAAAAAATCATTGCTGTATTGAGTTTTCATTATATAATTCAGTGACTGAAATAAGCAAGATTCATATCTACTTTGAAAAATTGGTGTTAAACGTGCGTTTCGGGAATTTTTCGATATTTGCCGGAAGGTAAAGACGCAATCACCTGAAGGAAACGCGAAATGAATATGATGGACTTTCTTATCTGCACAAGCAGAAATTCAATCTGCTTTGTAAGCCTAAAATTCTAATATAAAAGATTCAATCGGCGATGTGCATGTATCGATGTAAATAAAAAAATTTCAGATTGGTATTCCATGCGCTTTCGACTAATGTTAAGTCATCATCAGTGCGTACCTCAAAGTAAGTATGATCTTGTAGAACGAGAAAACATTTTTTATCAATGTAGATAAAGGAAAAAAGATTGATAAAATTTTTTCTATGAAGTCTTAGCAATACTCACTTGTCAGGTATTACATCAAGATTTCCATAATAATCATATACAAGTACACATGGTACAAATTGCTTTTTCACATTATATGATTAAAAATATATGTGGTTTTCTCAACATCGAGATGAACCAGTTATAAAATGTAAAATTTAAATATTTGAAAATTTGAAAAATTGTCAACGAATTTTACATGTTGAATATTCAATGGTCCAGAGAGAAGTGATGATGAGAGTGAAGCAGATTCACTGCTGCTTCACTCTCATTCTTTTACATGACTATTATGAAAATTTTGTATTACCTAACAAGTGGGTATTGATTTGCCTTCATACAATAGTAATTTACGTAACAAGTCCGGAAAATACTGTTTTTTTGGATGAGTGGACAAAATTCTAGGACGAGCATAGCGAGTCCTGGAAGTCTGCGAGTCCAAAAAAACTGTTTTCGGGCGTGTTGCGTACACAATTTTTTCGGCAACCGTGTAGGATAACAAATTAAAGAAACACATTTCTTTATTAGAACAAAATTTCGAACATTTCAATTCTTATTTATATTAATATTTATATTAAAATTAGAACAATTGTTAATATTGAATGGATTCAATTTGTTTGAAATACTTGGTATATTTAAGTGCCTTTTGTTGAAGTCAGAACAAGAAGGTAAAGTTTCCGTTTCACATTGATTGTTTTCATCTGATAATTTTTGAATGTTAGCTAATTATATGTCAGATAGCTGTCAGTCGTTATTTTGCTGCTATGGTAATGATCAACTGCATTTATCAAAACCATACTACCAAGATTTTCATATTTACAATGACAACAACGATGTGAAGTACGTACTTCCCGGACTAGGCCGGAAAAATGCCACTTTTTCAAAAAAAAACGTCTGGAAAGTACGTACTTTCCGGACGGTTGCCGAAAAAAAAATTTTTTGTCTGTTTATCTATACATTGATAAAAATGTTTTCTCGTTCTATAAGATCATCATACTTACTATCAGGTACGCACTGATGATGACTTAACAGTCGAAAGTGCTTTGATATGATTATTGGAAATAGAATTTGCATGGAATACGAATCTGGGTTTTTCAAATCAAAATTCTAATACCACATTGTTTGCGATGATTACAAGAATAACAAATTTGAGGGGAAAATATGAATGCAATATAGATTGATGCCTTCATGATTTTTTTGGTAGGTATTTGAGCATTCCTCATGAAACAAAGATGATGTTAAATAAAAACTAACCCGTCCCTGGATGGGAGGTCAATGGGGAGAACGCGGAAGAGACGTAAACTCCGCTCCATTTGAGTTGGTTGCTTCCTTATTCGAATAAGGCCACTACGTATAATGGACCCAGGCTCCACCCTGTCTGTCGAGGGTGCGACTGGACCAGGGGTGAGGGTGCGAATGGAGGGTCCTTCATGGTCATTTTCGACAGCTGTATCGGAGTGGATCTGAAAAACAAAATGGTAGAGGCTGGTATGATTGATATCGAAGCTTATGCTAAAATGCAGAAGGTTTATCACGTAACTCACACTTTTCAGTGTTCCTTTTGAAAATTTTATGCTAGACAAAAATCCTTATGAACATCCGATTCGAAATTTTTGAATTTCAAGTATTATTCGTATTATGTGTTCCCAATTAAATCTGAAAATGCGTTTATCTATCTTCAAAAACTGATATATTCAACATGTCACTACAGCTTTTCCAGTTGTATTTCAGAAACCATCAAGTTTATCTCAGAAAGCCTCAATGTATTTCAGAATAGTCAGTTCAATATAAGAATGCGTCAAATGTATTTCAGAATAGTCAATTGAATTTCAGAATTCGGCATTTGTATACAAATGATATATTCTGAAATTCAAATGACGAATTCTGAAATTCAGTTCACTTTTCTGAAATACAATTGACGCTTTCTGAAATCAAACTGGCAAATTCTGAAATAAAGTTGACTTTTCTGAAATACAATTGACGCTTTCTGAAATTAAACTCACAATTCTGAAATATAATTGATGCTTTCTGAAATCGAACTCGCTATTCTGAAATACATTTGACGCTTTCTGAAATTCAACTGACTATTCTGAAATACAATTGATACTTTCTGAAATACAAGTGACTATTCTTAAATGAATTTGACGCTTTCTGAAATAAAACTGGAAAAGGTGTAGAGCTACCAAGCATAATGATCTTCAGATTTAGATGGGAAAATTTTTCATAAGTTTAGCAGTGATGTGATTATCAGAATTCCACCGTTAGTTAGAGGTTTCAAAAGATCCGAAAGTACGATTTTTTCGAATATATATAGCGCTCTGGTGAATTTCAGAACGATTTTTTTCCAAGAAATATCTGCCAATTGACATCATAGATTAGCAGTGAACATTTTATGAATCTAAGGAGTATACTGGGATTGCGCTTGAAAGACACTTATTATCCAATTTTGAATCAACCATTTTCTTTTTCAGTGTTTAGTTAGATAATGTATATTTCCTTGATTATAAAATAAGTGGAGAACTATCACTACACTACTATCGAAACATCAATTGGATGTGAAATATTTGTGTACTTTATATGTAGTTGCAATATTGCATTGAGGTGCCATTACTCACTTCATATCTATATAAAGTTTGTAGAAATGTTGCTGTAATGATTAACCTATATATCATGAAATGTTCGTATTACTGCATATTCAAGTAGATAATATATTATAGATAATTATTATGTGCTGAGATATTGCAATAAGATCACAAATACATTTGATGTTATATTTCAAATGTATTTGAAATATTGCCAGCATTATATTGACTGAATATTTTAGCAATGACTAATTGAACTAAACTTTATGAAAAAACAAAATCATCATCATGAAAATTTGAATAAACAGATAGTTGTTATCGATTCGATTTGATATTATATCTTCTGGGAAAAATCTTGGCATGAAAATATCCGTATATATCAATGTCCTCTGTTTCTATGAAAAAATCTGAATCTGAGTCACTGATCTCTGATTTTTATCTCATAATATATCATAAACATTTTCTATCATGTATAACAGATGTTACCGACGTAAGAAACACCTCAACAAAAATGCGACTTTAAAAATGATAATGCATAACATTTAGTTGGGTTCTTTGTACCAACCGATTGTCGCGTTGTATTTTGATGGAGGAATTTGGATTACCGAATAATTTTGCAAACGGTCCACGAACCACGAAAGGGTGAGATTCTGAATAGAAATGTTCAACCGTCATCTGTATTCAAATAGGTAGATCTACATCGATCAGGTATCGAATATATTCAAATCACCGTGTGAAAAATGAATTGAATATGCATTAGGTAGCTATACCGATATACCTAACCTATACCTGAATCTATTCAATGATGAATATATAGGGAAGGAGGATTCTGCTTCAACAGGAAATAGAAAGACATTGTTACGGTATTTACTTATTAAAACCGGAAAGGGTTGTAATCTCGAAATAAATATGCAATATCTTGAGGGTTGACGGTATAAGGTATTCGAAAAGGGGTTACATTGAAATATCGCTATACGGGTTACGGGTTAGTGACACCTTGGCTATTCGGTAGAATGTTAATAGCCCCGTTGGGGGTTATTTCGTGTTCTTGGGAGGTTTATGAAGATGGAAAGGTATAAAATCTATATTATTATAGCAACGTGAAATTATCATAAACTGAGATAATTAATTCTTGTACTACAGGGTTACACTATAGTGACCAGATTACATTTTGAGTGTCGGTTTCGTTAGATCAGCGAACAAATGCACATATTCAGTATTTTTTTGATTTTCTTAGTTGATGTTATGTAAGAACGATTTTTGTACGTTCGTTGTGCTACCTGTACTATTGATGATTCTCGCTTATGATTCAGTCCGTTTTTCAGTCATAACGAAAACGGTCGATTCTTATGGCATCAAGATTGATAAAAACGGTCAGTCACCTTTTGATTTTGATGAGACCACAAGTAGACAGACAGCTGTGTGGGTTTGGTGCATGAAATTCATTAAATTTTGAAATTTTACAGTATTGTTTCCCTCCTTTTTCATGACTTACTCGATAATATTACTATAAGTCTATTATCAATCTTGTGATATATCGTTGGATTCAGAAAAAATTGGTGAATCCTATACCTAGGGCAAGAAAAATTACCATAAATAGGTACCTTCTGTTTCAGTTGTTGTTGAAAAAAACAACATTGATTGATTCATTTTGTTTTTTCATTATTCGAATCAATGCTCCATATACTTGTAGGTACTAAGCAATAAATTTTATTTTGACTAGGTATATGATATTATAACAGAATACACAAGGTAGTATACTTGAACCTTCAATTTAAAATCATCATCATAATAATAATTATGCGTACATATCCTCATGATATTGTCATACTATGAAACATTTGAAAAATATAATATCGAATAACGTTTTTGACGTCTTTCACATATCTTAGATATTTCCATATGTATCCAACTCAGATCTATGAACAAATCATGTTCCCGATCAAATCGAATTCGAACTAAAATGGCTTATTTCACGGCATGAAACGAGTGAAGCTGTCGCTTCTCTAGCTGCATGTAACTGAATTTTCCTCAAATATGCTCATTTTTCCTATTTGCTGTTCAATCTCGATGTGTGAGTGAATCCGAGATGATTAGGTTTCTGTGAGATATTTTGACGGTGATTCGTAGTTATTATCATTATTAGGTGGGTATATAAAGAAGGGATACATTATCAACTTCGAAACAAACTCCTCCATGCAAAGAGAGATATTGTTCGATGAATACTGTTTGGAATTAAGCAGTGAGCGATTTCTGATGTAATATTGTTCTTGTAGAATTGCAGATTTGCAAAACCGATGAAGAAATCACTGTGCTGCTTTTTTCACCAAAGACATCAGAAATGTTTAGATATCAATAATATCAGATTGTTGGTTACAGCCCGAGAAGATTCAAGCAAGATTCGTAAGCGATGAGATTGATCAGATTGACCACATTGTTTTAGTACGACCCCTAAACTCTCATTTCGTTTTATATCCATACTTTCAATTTTTCAACACGTTTCGCAGCAATATTGATCATTTTTGTAGAAAATGGGAAATTAGGAGCATAATTATTACGATTAACAGTTTGACTATCAAGTAATAAAGATTGTATTTAATTGTGATCATCTCGGACGAGGCGCTTCATATAAATTAAGATCGAACTTCACTTAAGTAAGTTCGTTTGATCTTATAATTTTGTTTTAATTGATCAAAAAATCAAAAAGACAGACCGTGATCCCATTTCAGACCTCGCATAGGACGGTTATGAGTATGGCCACCTATTGAGTCCACGCGACGTTGCCAAATATCCCACCATGTCGTGGAAGATATAGAAAAAAAGGCTATGATGAGAATAATAAATCTGTCTCCTGTCAGATCAAATTTCCGATCCAAAGTGAGAGTTGAATAAAGTTGCTTGGAAACATCACGAGTACGTAGATGAAATTTATCCCAAATCTGCTCATTTTGAATTGCGTGCACAATGTGATTATTTTATTTGACGTATAACTGTCTCACACACACAAATCTGAAAACACCGAACTTGATAGGCCAATCAGAGTCAAGAGTCAAGTTTGTTTTATCGATAATCCAAACTTGACTGAAGCTCCTGATTGGTTCATTTGGCAAGTGCGTCTAAGTAACTAAGTCTAAGCTAGCTTCTCATGTAGCAGAAATAGCAAACATTGTTAATTTGAACCTCGTACTAAAGAAATATAGATGAAAGTTATGAATTATGATTTGATTGCTTCATGAAATACTTGAATGTTAAATATATCGAAGTAAGTATCTCAAGCTTGTCACATTTCTCAAGAAACATCATAAAGCAAAAATAATATTTACTGTAAAAGGTATATACATTTCAATTATACTTTATATACTCCATGGTAGTTTGAGAAGCACCAGAAGTAAAGTAATAAAGTATCGAGTTTTCTTGTAAACTTCGTTTGTAGAAAAAAAATTGTGAGTATTTCGAACGCAAAGTGTCTTGCCGCTCTCGAATTATTAGAAATAGTGACATATTGACATTTCAAATGTCGAAAGAAAGAATCATCTTCAAACCGGAATCATTGGATATCAGTTATGCTGGGTTTATAGATTCAACTAAACTAAAAACAAAATTAACAACTAAAAGAATTAAGAATGTTGAATACACGAGAACGTCTACGAGGGTTTATACATTTCCATCTGTCAACTTAATTAATAATTAAGAAATACGAATTTGGTTGAATTTCAACTTAACAATTAAGAATGAATTCAGAAATTTTGTGGACAGAACGCGCAAAACGATTATAGAATCGTTAAAATGCCATCATTTTGTCAATGTTTCTAATAGTGATATGGTTTTCAGGTTCAATAGTTTTTGGGTTTTTCGGGTTGTTTGCTCATTTGATTAATAATATTATTTAATTCAACACATTGAAATGACATTGAGCTTTCAATCATGTAACATTCAACATAATTTGAAATATATAAAAACATGGTTAGATCATAACTTGTTAAGCTTAAACATCAGCAAAACTAAGTATATAACCTTTTCTCCCAAAATAACAGAACAGCCTACATCGGAAATTAAACTTCATAACTCCAAATGTAATCTTTCAGAATGCAATTGCCCGTTTTTAGAGAAAGTAAAAACTATAAAATACTTAGGTATCATGCGTGACCAACACATAAGATGGACGAAGCAAATAAACTTTCTTATCAAACGACTGCGTTACATAATGCATAAATTTTACAATACCAGAGATATTTTGAATAGGCAAACTCTTTTAATGTTATATAAATCACTAGTGGAATCTGTATTGACCTACTGTATAACTATTTGGGGAGGAACTTTCTCAACCACGCTCCAAAATTTGCAAACTGTCCAAAATACGCTAATTAAAATAATATTCCATAAAGACAGACAGCATTCTACTAATTCTCTCTACGAAGAAACTAAGCTACTCAAAATACGCCAGATTTTTATCCGCCAGTGCCTCCTGAAATTTTTTTCTGATCAAAAAAACTATAAGACAATAGTCACAAAAACAAGATCTGCTACCAATCTTGATATATATGGGTGTTACTTTAGGAAAACTCCAACACAAAAATCGTACTTTTACTACGGACCAAAACTATTCAACTTACTTCCAGTACATATAGAACAAATCAGAAAGAAACATATTTTCAAAAAGGAAATAAATAAGCTACTATCAGAATGCCCTAATAAATTTGAGATACTTTTTTGACAACACAATCCTTCTACTTCATATCGTTTTGTTTCCACAAGTATTAATATTGTCATTAATGTTTCTTTTTAGGTAAATCAATCCCGGTTCCATATATCATTGTTTACTATTCATACCAATATCACGAAATGTTGCTTCCGCCCTTTTTACTCTTCAGGCTTGCCCTTCAAATACAAATTCTCTGTATCGTCCTTCAATAGGCAAAAATATACTCGCGATTTTGTGCTTCTATAGGACCTCAACAGTACAGGAACTCGTTCCTAGGTTAGGTTTTACCAATTATAATAATATTAATTTATGTTAAATGAATCGTTATAGCGAGTAGGTGATGTGAATGATGATGAAATGTAGAGGTATGGGTATAGAAATAAATTTGATTTGATTTTGAATATGATTCTTAATTATCAATATATTCTATCTAATTGTTAATTCCTATTTATTAATTGTTAATTCTCAGTTGTTAGTTCAGTTGAATCTATAAACCCAGCATTGAGTATATAGGTACAGATAAATTACATAATTTTTTCAGTGAAAATAAAATAACAAGGTATCCGCATGTAGATTGACAAAGTTCTTTGTTATGGCTCCGCTCACGCCTCTTCTGTCCGCTGGAAACGAATCATCTTGAATGCATTATCAGAGAACATTGCCCATTCTACACCCAGGGAATGTTTTCTGTTTTCTGGACAGACCCTCCCACCCCTTCCGCGACCACCAACCCCCGATGACGGATTCGCCGTGCATGTCGAAGGACTCCAAGAAGAGGGTTGAAGAAAGCGCCTCGTGAATAATAACGAGTCTCGGGACTGGCAAAGTAAAATATCACAAACCTAAAACGTTAGAAAGCACGTGACTCGGCGATTGATTTTATTTTATGCCAGCAGAACGTGTAGCGTGTCCCCCACTGCATCCCCACGTCCCCCAAAGTTCCCCAACGAGCCGAATCTGAAATTGAAAACCATGATCTTGTTCGATGGAAAAAGTTACCTCATACTTTATGAGCATAGACTGTTTACGCCATATAGGTGTATTATGAATATCAGACACCAGATTTTGGTATGCAAATTACTGACTCGAGGATCTTTTAGCTGGGGATTTCATTCAGTATACTCTGTATAATCTTATAGAGCAGGAAATATTTTCCTGCTCAAATTTCAACAGAATTTGATGATGACTCTGGTTGAAAATATATCAATAATAAAATGCACATACACATCAGCACAGTGGGTCTAAAATTGGCACAACACCGCGGTTTCAACTGCAGCCATCAACATCATCAGCCATGTAATTTTTTTTTGGTTGAGTGGAAAAATCTTACATAAGACAGCTGGTCGCCCCATGACCAGCCAGTGTCGGATTCTTATCGACTAAAAAACCACTCATGAGTCAAGTAGACTTCGCTGGAACCGCCTTCAGGCATTATCTCAGAGAACTGGACTGGATTGGTGTTGTAGGGCTCTTCCTTTTTTTTTCATCAATTGTTCATTTTTCGCTCTTTAGGATTTACCATTTCTCTTCTCTTAGTGGTGATGATTGCCTTCATGCTTTTGCTGATAGCTTTCCATAGTTTTCTTCGTTCACAAATATTTTCTCTACCATATTTCAAGGAGCAAGTCTTCCAGTTATCGTTTCAGCAATTTTCCGATCTTCCCAACGGTCGCATTCGAAAATTGTATGCACTGCGGTGCCTATCAATCCGCAGTACTGGCATTCCTCTGTGTCACTAACTTTGAAGCGAAACATATCTGCTTGAAAGCACCCATGCCCCGTTAGGATTTGTGTGAGAAAAAAGTTCACATCTCCCCATTTTCTGTTCATCCATCATGGTTGTATATCCCTTATGAGTCTTCTTGTCCATATGGCCTTTCCATCGTTGGACTCCCAAAGCTGTTACCATTTGTCCATAATCTGTCTTCTTGCTAGGTTTCTATGTTCTCCATTTCCTGTCATCGTCTTCTCTTCTACCAATAGATCTATTGGAGGAGTTCTTGCGATCACCAATAAGGCTTTAGTTGATGCAGTTCTGTAGGCGCATGTTATCCTAATGGCTACTTTGCTTTGCACACTTAATAGTATAATTCTGTGAACTTGCTTCTTCATGGCTCTTTTCCAGGTTATAGCGCCGTACAGCATAATCGATTGGACAGCTGAGCATAGAATTCTTCTGTGCCTTCTCTGGGTCCCTCTAAGTAAGGCATAAGTCTACTGATTTTGCCTAAAGCGTTGCCAGCCATTTTTCTGATATGCGTCCCCATTATTATCATATTCCTATCCATGTGAATGCATAGGTATTTGATGGATTTTTGACTACCGATGTTCGTGTACCTACTTGAGACTTCTGGGGCGCCAGCTTCAGTTGTTTCGTCGTCATCCACCTGGTAATTTCTTTCAGTGTTCTGTTGGAAATCGTCATAATACGTCTTCGCCATTTTTTGCTGTCA
Organism: Chrysomela aeneicollis; assembly: GCA_029955515.1. Classification (NCBI taxonomy): domain Eukaryota; kingdom Metazoa; phylum Arthropoda; class Insecta; order Coleoptera; family Chrysomelidae; genus Chrysomela; species Chrysomela aeneicollis. Next base: position 33,077,660 of record JARUHQ010000001.1, read on the forward strand.
CTACCACTGCAAGATCATCTGCATAGCCTATCAGGTTAACACTTCTAGAGACAGGTAATTTCAGTACTCCGTCATAATAGATAGTCCACAGAGTGGGTCCAATCACCGAACCTTGTGGAACTCCGCATATGATATCAATTTTTTCTCCAGCCATGTAGTAGAAATAGTTCCAGTCACGATGAGTGCCTAATTTTTAACGAAGTGAATTTAGATATTTCTCATTGACATACATTGAAATTATATGCTAGTTCGAAGAAGCTCATAAGAGTTGTAGAGTTTCACATGACATATTCAATTTCAAATACATTAATTTTTTTTTAATTTTGTAAGTATCATTGTAGTAATTTTAATATTATCTTGATGTAGTGAAAATGCTTAAAATCGCTTGTACCAACATAATTGGCATGCTATTGCCAAAGAGTATATACTTTGTGCTATTGCCTTCGAAACATAACGAATAAGTGACGTAATCAGGGACCCGCCGGAAGAAGCGTATGACATGACACCTGTCATAAGTCACCACTCTGTGCTTAGCCACATAATAGAAATCACAGAACTACAATCAGTATCCTGACATCCAGAAAAGGCGCGAATGTCAAATAATACTGATACAATATTTTCTCTGAATCTATTTTCTTATATTTTTACAAACGTCAGGCGTCAATAAGTACCTATATAGTTTGTTGGTTGGTAGGCATACAATTCTTGATGTGATTTTTGTCACGTCTTAGCAAGAAATAAACATATGAATTCTGTCTACCAGTCATTCCTACTGTGTTTGATATTTTTGATTGAATAAGGCGATATACATATGTCTTTCTTTAATTTTTTATTCTAACTAGGAAAAGTACAGGTCCCAGAACGATTTCCTGTGGTACTCCCAAATGAATCACTTAGATACTCTTTGGGGGTTTTACTTTCTTAGATCTGTGTGATGGATCATTTTGCCTAGTATGTTGAAAATACACATGAACAGAATAAAAACTGGTGTTCCACTCTTTACTCACCATCATTATTATTAATGATCATCCTCCCTTCGCCCTTTTTGGATTTCCCACGAACAGGTATACCGCCGATCGAACGTGTGGCAAATCCTTTTTAAATTTATGATGTTTGCCCTGATAAGTCAAGAGTGAAACTGTGAGGGAACGTGTTTGTGTTTTCAAACTCGAGCTTTTCAATATCCGATAGGTAATATCAGAGTTATAATTTTGCAGGTACCGATCCGGAGAGGTACAGTGGACCAGTTCTTTGGTGGTGAATCTAGATGGTGGTGAGAGCAGCCAGGGGAAGTGTTTTCACGGGCTGCTACGTACAAAGAGAGGATTAAAAGCTCATCCTATTGAAACATATAAGATGGATTATTCCCTGTATGGAATGGTAGCTTGCATCATTTTGCGGTTTTATTATGTTTTATAACGATGTCTGCTACGCTCGTCTGCATTCAGGGTTTGTGACAACAGTGTTATTGATTGAGTTACTTAGTTGCATTTTTGAAGAATACTTATCAATCAATGAATCAACTATTCGAATAATCTGATTCAGTAACAATGAACAAAATAACAAAATAAACTAATCAAATTGAAAACGCAACAATCGTGAAAATTGTTCGAAGTATTATTATTGAAATAAATGTAAGGACACTGATTATGATCAATTCTTTTCACCATTCAATAATACTATGAGGAAGCAATGCAACCAATTTCTTGATAATGCAATGTTAATTTTTCACGACATCCAAAGCTGTTGGACCTATTAACTTCTTGATTCAATAAGAGAATCCTCAAATGAAATGAAATTAAATTTTACACATCTTATCCACAAACTATTACTAGATTAACATCTTGTGATGTATCGTTGGATTCAGAAGAAAATGCTGAATCCTACAAGGCTATATGAATGTACTACCATATTTAAAAAAATGTACCAGTTTATATAGAGTCTTCCGAACTGTGAACTCTGTTTTCCTATTTTTTTGACATTGGTTAAAAAATTGCGAAACCATCAGCTAGCTGAGTTTGATGATATACCTTGTTGCGTTAGATAACACTCTAGAACACTTTTTGGAATACAGTAACTGATGAAAACATAACTTATGGCTCGACTGCCTGGTATGATTGATTATATTTTGCTTGTTTTCTTCTTTTCATAATTCGTTTAGAGGGAACAGTAGAACTGAACAATATCAATTATTATGTTATCAACGTTGGAATTTTGCTCGAAAAGAGCTTGAAAGAGGTAATAATATGCATATATCTTATAGAAATAAAATTATTTGCCAGTGGAATCAGATTGTTGCTGATGCAGTTTTTCTTCCACAAATATTTTGATATTTTCGAACCCTGATCCTGATTCTTAGAGACTCTCTGAAAATCCGTGCATGTATCGTCACTTGCCTCAAAATCCTTTTCCCCAACATACCCAACCTTCCTTGTGAATCCAATTCATTTCCTTCATATTTCCACATTTCTCGGCACATTTTCACTTCACTTCTCAATGCGACTCATTCACTCCACTTTCTAATGTTCCGATGAACTTTTTCCTTCCCGCTGTCCGGAAGCCGACTGAAAAAGGGTTGAAAGGTAGATGCATGAAGTTCTCACAATGCGAATTCACTATTATAATTAATGTAAAAAGGTCGCAGGGATGCGAATCTATCTGCGGGAAGAAAAATAATCCGAGCTGTTTGGGGTTGTTGTGCCGGAGGGTGATGAATGGAAGGGTGGCTGGATATTTCCGAGTTTGCTTTGTTTGTGATAATGGCGAATCTTCGTAGTCTGACATAGTCAAATCAGACAATCATGGATGCATATAATACCCAGTTTGGTCAGGATTCGGCAACTTTTCATCAACTGCCTAATGGAAATGTGAGCTTCAATGTCCAAAATTCATTGACCACCATCATAACATAACTCTTAAAGTCGGTCTTGTTTCATGGGATTCATATTTTCAGTAAATTTGTAAGTCACAATTCACTACTGTAAATTCAATTTGACGTTGAAGTTCATTGTCGGTGATTTCTGATCAGTACAGTGAAGAATTTCAATAAACTTTGCAATCAAAAGGAAGTTGAATCATTTCTTGGTTCAATACTTGAACAAACAGCTGCTCAAAAAAAACGCAACATTTGAATGGTCCTCACCATATGATGAAACTTTCTCCGTATTGAAAGATGGATTAGTTGGCGCTTCAATCATTTCTTATCCTGATTTCCAGAAAACCTTTGTTTCGACAAGGATGCTTCCTAATATGCAATCTCAGGTATTCTGAGTCAAGGTGAGATTGGTTCTGATCTTTCATTTGCGTATGCATTAAGAACACTAAACAAAGCTGAGCAGAGCAGAAATACAGTACGATAGAGAGAGAATTTTTAGCAATTGTTTAAACTTGTCAACATTTTCCACCAAACCTCTATGGTCGTAAATTTTGAATTTTCATTATCTTGATATAACTGCGAACACTGTAGGTATCTCTGAATATATCACATAAGCATCCTGAATTAGAAGTGGTGAAACCTGGCTACCTATCTTTATTCATTAGGATTAGTATACCTATCTAGCTAGACTATAATATCTCTATTTCAATATTTTTTTCCATGAATAGACAAAATGAATAAATTCAAAAAAACATCCACTCGACCATGAAAAAAATCAATGGCCAGGGATTTATTATTTATGCACACTTTATGATTTGTATATGCGTGTGACATCTAACACAAAAGCGACAGACATACATCGAAATCGAAATCAACGATTATGACCCGTACCCGACCATCAATTCCTTATTGATTACCATTCAGTTATGACAGCCGTATTCCTTTTTTTGAATACATCTAGTTAACCATTCATACTGCCAACAAAGCGACAATCCCATTTACTACGCATAGGCGTATACGAAAGGGTTACACTTCAAAATAAATATCTAACCCTGAAATTCATTTTTTTGGTGACATTGACATGCTCTTTGTTTATTTAGATAATATATCAGGAATTTCAATCCAAAGCCACTGAATTTATATAGGTATGTGTTGTAGATTGATTAACCACTTCGTGTCATTGGTTTTATTCACGTATTAGGTTAGGTTAGGTTATTACTAACGTTATAACATTCACTACTTCTAGAAACAAAATGTGGAAGTGTTTCTTCCTACGACCCCGTATGAAAACGTCAATAATCACACTGTTTTGTTATTCAGAAAGTAGCTCATATCACCAAGGTATTGTTTATTTGAAAGAAAAAAAGCACTAGTGTTGATATGAAAAATATCACAACGGTCGCTTGAATTGATATAGAAATAATTAGGTATATTGTGAAGGTAATCAATGTCAATATAAGCATTCTCAAATCAAATTCATATTATTTATTGAAATTTCTGTCTCTTTTTGAATTATACCGAGAACTCTTTATCTATTAATTTCAATGTGTCTGATACATAACCTATAAATTCACTTTAAAACTGGAACCTATACTCTTTGCTGGAACTATTTCGATGTTGATGACAGAGGGTTAGATCATTCAAAAGAGTACGGCTACAGTTTTATGCGCGGCTTGCTGCTTGCATCAGTTTGATATCACAGTATCACCAACGAGAAGATTCTTTGGTATCACAGATGTTTGCAAAGAGTCAAGGACGCACTAACTCGAGTAACTCGTATTCCTGGTTGCGTGATTACGGGCGATAGCAGGCGAATGGTGTCAATGTTTTTTATGTACGACGCTGGTGTCAATATCAATAACATTTGTCCAAACTAAACTAACTCGCAATCAATCAGTGATTCACATAATGAGGAATTGTCAGAGAAGTATTCAAATATCATCTTGAATATGGAAATAAACAGTACTTGATATTGAATCAAAACCACCTGGAATTCTAGAGACCGCTCAAGTCACAAGACCTCCCACGAAATGAAAGTATTTGGAGTCGTAGGAAAAATAGTGTACAAAACTCGTTGGAAAGTGCATTTCCTTCACTCGTTACGTTTCCGCACTCACCGCTACGCGGCTCGTGCTAAACGACTACTAGTGTGAAATAAATGATCCCACTGTATATTCGCTCATTTCTCGAAAATGTTTCACTCACTTCCAACTATTTCGTTCTCACTTTTTATGCGTACAGGTTTTTGAGGGTTGAGTGGAAGAAAATTTTTTGTGATGTTCGCATAACAAAAAATAAACTTCGCCCTTTGCTTCCAAAAAATCTATTGATGATTAAATGCTTATTATATTGTGAAAATTTTATTTGTTTGGAAGTAATAAAGACGATTTATTATTATTATTATTATTATTATTATTATTATTATTATTATTATTATAATTATTATAATTATTATTATTATTATTATTATTATTATTATTATTATTATTATTATTATTATTATTATTATTATTATTATTATTATTATTATTATTATTATTATTATTATTATTATTATTATTATTATTATTATTATTATTATTATTATTATTATTATTATTATTATTATTATTATTATTATTATTATTATTATTATTATTATTATTATTATTATTATTATTATTATTATTATTATTATTATTATTATTATTATTATTATTATTATTATTATTATTATTATTATTATTATTATTATTATTATTATTATTAAATATGTCACTTTCCACACTTGTTGTGTAATATACTATTTTTTATATATATATGTGGATGAATTGTTCTAATGAGAATGAATATGTTCATTGAAGAATATCAAATTTTGTACAGGATATTGATGAAGCTTTTGACCTAATCGTTCCCGATTCTGTGAATATAAAAGGAGGAGTGTTTCAAATATTCTAAATTTGGATATTGTGTTCAACTCTTTAAGTCTGCGCCACTGTTTTGAAAACCCTCCGCACAAATAAAGAGAAATTCGCATTTTGCATATACCCATCGTTCGACGCGATACATCAAAACTTCCTTAACAATACCTCTTCGACCCTTTTTGCATAGTTTTTTATAGCCCTTTCTCACCCCATAATAATATATGCGCGTCACCCTCGGCATGTCTTCAGGGTGTTTTTCATTGTGTGCAGGTAACCCTTCACCCCAGAATATGACACCGTACTATTATTTATTCACGCAAAAAATGGAGCAAACCAACTGTGTCAAGATTTCTTCTTGATTCCCGGTCGGATGTTCCCAAATTCAATGTGTGACCTTTTTGCATCAATTATTCGGCGTAATTTTATACCCTGCAACCGTTAGATTTCTTCAACCCTTTTTCTATCGGCCTCATCTCTATAGTGGGAAAAATCTCGAATGACTTATTGTTGTCATGGAACGCTAAAGGTATCTGTTCGGAAGGAGTGCTACTAGCCTCTTGACACAGAAATCACTAGAGGAATGGGTTATGATTATACAGACTTGTACCCGAATGGGTGGGAGGATTTGTCAGTCTGTATACTTTCCATATGAATATATATAGGATGTTAACTGAAGTATCATATTGTAAGAAGTTTCCGTTAGGTACTGAGCGTTCTTCTTTTCTTTATATTGAAAAGAAGGCCAAGATAAGAATGACATAGATAGTTATCTCAGAGATTGTAAAAGCTTCTCAGCTCTTGTTCTGCATGAAATATGAAACATTTGAAGAAAGACAAAAACAAAATTATTACTAGAATTAATGAACACAGTAGACTTATTGAAAGGTCTAGAAATTCATCCATAGATAGTTTCAACACAAAAAGTTCCTTTGCTAATCACATTCTTAATTCAAATCATCGTTTCGATATTAATAATGATATAAAAGTTTTACATGTCTGCAGAAAGGGCCCTTTTTTGAATCTTCTAGAAATTTTTGAAATAAACAGTTCTTTAAACAATGATAATATTATCTCTCTGAATGAACAGACTCATTTTGATTGCCAAAAATTCTTTAACCCAATAGATCCCAAGACATTTCTTTTGAAAAAACACTGTTTTTTCTCGTGAATTTTCTCAGTTGTATTATTCAGAACAAAAAAGTAAATGTAACTGATATCGAAAAATTTTAGTTTCCTAACAAAAAATACATGTACTCGAATGGGTACAATGGGAAGTAATAGGTATTAAAAAATAGCCGAATTACACTTTATATAACCAGGCGATACAAATGAAATGAAACATAGCTCTGAGAGTGGTAACTTTTTTCAATGCAGATAGTGACTCTACATCTCAAACAACTTCAACTGACTCTTTGAAGACATTGAGTACACCTCAACTGTTTATCCAAATCTTCTGGAAAATGGACAACTCCATCTCTCCTAACACTCATGAGTAGCTGACCAATTGATCTCTGTTCAGTTTACGTCGACTTCACGTGACAAGATGAATAATGACGGACTATCAGTCTCTCAAACCCGAGAATTCAATATATATTGGTTTGATGCACCAAAACTAAGATTTCTGAAGACTGCTTTAGGTTCCAAATTCTTCAAAACATTTTTCACCATATCAAGTCTGCATATCTCGTTTTTGCTGGCATGCCAGTATAGATATTCACATAATCTTCAGTCCACTTCAGCTCCAATTGCAGTATTTTTCAGAACGGTTTATTTTGAAAGATGTACTGAGCTTTTGTCGCAAAAAAGGCAAATTATATCTTTCATACAAGTTTCATCATCATTGCTTATGTGGCGAAGCTCAATCATTAAGCATGGAATATTTTCCTTCTTATGAATAATTATTATCATCGAGTTTTTTTCATCAGTCTGCGGATCAACTTTAGGCGAAAAACAACAATAGAGATAACATTTTGATTACTTTCAGAGACCCCATGAGAGTTGCGAGGAAGTATTTTGGTAAAATCAAGCGGATCTTGAATATCTGTGAAAGAGCCAACATTCATAGAATAAAGCTGACCAAATGACAATGGACTGCTACAACCTCGGCTATAACCCATTGTACCCAAATGAGTACACGAACAATTATCCATCTATCAGTTCCAAAGTTCGTAAAAGTTTTTCGAGAACTAGTTTCCAAAAACACCACCATACACCCAACAATAAGTTTTCATGCAGTAAACGGGGTTGAAGAACGACAATATGATTTTTTTTATATCCACCGAATATATGCACTGGCTCAGTAATCAAATACGAACAACTGTTGACAAAATGGCTTATTATCCGAAAATAGAAAAACAATAAGGTGATTTCTCTTCATGACACTATAGAAAACAGTACAATGGATCAGCAATGTTGTTCAAAGTTTCGAAATAATTCGATAGGTGGATACACTATGCGGCTTTTCAAAGTGTACTCAAATGAGCACAGTGGGAATTAATGGGTTAAGAGGTTAACATTTTAGAAAGTTTTCTCTTTGGGACTTGGTGTTTCTTCTTTCCTTGTATCCCCCTTTTTTACAACATCTTTTATTGTTACTATAAATTTACCTGGTATTATTGAGTACGCCTATGCAAAGTCTTGTATTGACAATAGTGTCTACGTCAATGTCACTCCTCAAGTATTTTCCATTTCTGTTTCACATGGTCAAATCTGTCAATTTGCTGCCAAGGTCATATTAATTCTCAAATCCGTTATCAGAATGTCGGTGGATGTTAACTTTTTGTTTTCTACTTATTTTTCCTGTTAGATTTATATACGTCCTGATGGACTAACATTAGGGCACAGGGCCCTTCTAAATAACCTGGTTAACATTTTCTCATCTACATGTAAGTAGGTAGTTGTGTAGCTTATAACATATATTGAATGTCCTTAGTAGAACTCATTATATCAGGCTGAAGATGGACGTATATACGTCCGAAACATGTCCCTGAAGTATCCTTAATTGATTAAATGTTGTGGAGATGACTTTGAGTATTTATCCCCTCTAAAAATTTGAAGATATATCTTCCTGGAATAAAATGTTCTGATACACCTTGAAGGTGGTTTATTTCTGTTTTTGCCGATAAGAATAATCAAAGTTGATGATGATTTCTAGAAGATGAAATGTTGAACTCAAATTCGTTGACGCCAATTTTTGGCTCAAAAAGTTTCAATAAGAAAGTACCTACACATTGTTTCTCTTCTCTAGAATGAGAGGTTCGAACTTTTTTCAGATCATCAGCTAAGAACTTCTTTGGAGAGAGAAATATTTCTAGAATTCCAATGGAAACGTCGGGCTAACTGAAGTCAACCGAAAGCAATTTTCCTTCGACCAAATTTCAATACGTCTGACGAAATATACAGAATACGATATATTAGTGGAATTCCAGAGGCTACGAAATAGAAGTTTTCACAATATTGTCGAGCAATTTCCGATCAAACAATTCCAGATCCGTATTCCCAACTACAATAATTATATTGTGATCAATAACATAACCGCGAATAACAGTTGGAATTAATAGAAGATAGAAGGCGTAAAATACTCATTCTATGATATTTTTTCCCTTGTGTCTATAGTATATTACACAACAAGTGTGGAAAGTGACATTTCACACGAGTAGTCGTTTAGCACGAGCCGCGTAGCGGTGAGTGCGGAATCGTAACGAGTGAAGGAAATGCACTTTCCAACGAGTTTTGTACACTATTTTTCCTACGACTCCGAATACTTTCATTTCACGGGAGGTCTTGTCAAAAATGTAACTTGAGCGGTCTCAATAATTTCAGGTGGTTTTGATTCGATATCAAGTACTGTTTTTTTCATATTCAAGATGATATTTGAATACTTCTCTGACAATTCCTCATTATGTGAATTACTGATTGATTGAGTAAGTTTAGTTTTGACAAATGTTATTGATATTGACACCAGCGTACATAAACAAACTTGACACCATACACCTGCTAGCGCCAGTAATCACGCAACCAGGAATACAGAACCATGGAAGTACGTAGTGCGCAAGCGCGTACGAGTTAGTGCGTCCTTGACTCCTTGTCAAATGTAAATAGTGCAAACATCTGTGATATGATGCAACATGCAACTGATGCAAGCCGCGCATAAAACTGTAGCCGTACTCTTTTGAATGATCTAACCCGCTTTCATCAACATCGAAATTACAAGTTTTAAAGTGAATTCAGAGGTTATGTATCGAACACATTGAAATTAATAGATGAAGGATTCTCGGTATAATTCGAAACGAAACAGAAATTTCAATAAATAATATGAATTTGATTTGAGAACGCTTATATATTGACAGTGAGTACCTTCACAATTATACCTAATTATTTCTATCAATGCATGCGACCGTTGTGATATTTTTCATATCAACACTAGTGCTTTTTTTCTTTCAAATAAACAATACCATGGTGATATGAGCTACTTTCTGAATAACAAAACAGTGTGATTATTGACGTTTTCATACGTGGTCGTAGGAAAAATAATCATCAAGTTAGTTAGTTAGCTAAAATGACCAACGCTATATGATATTAATCATTACCTAAAAAACAGTCTATTATTTCTGATTGCAATCAAATGTTAGTGCTTCCGTAGTTATAATAATTATAGAAAACATATTGTATTCATGTCATTTTAGATAGAGATGTTCCTAATACACGAAAAAAATCAGTAGACTAAAGCAAAATTTGAGGAATCATCATGAATCTGCTCTCAAGGAATCAAATAATGAAAATAGTAATTTGATGAAAATAGAGTCTTATCTTTGACCGAATAAAAATTGTATCATATACTATTTCAGGATAGGCCGTAGATGAGATACGTTGGAAGTTTAATGGTCAAGTATATATAAGTATAAGATTGAAATATATACTGTGATTTCTTCGGGGTTTGGGGAATTGAAGTATCGTACGAATATTTTGATTCCTCTTTATTGCCACTTTGCAATACAACTCGTAGAACAAGACTGGTTTCCATTCTAAATAACGAACTGTATATGCGTTATACAAAAAAAGACATAAAAAGGTTCATACACAAAAAACCCGTAAAAACTAAGTTTACTATCGACGAGCCATCCTCGCACTGATTAACATGTTGCCATTTCATCAACAAATTATAATAGTGAATATATCACATTCTCCGCCACCAATTAACATAATAAAAAAAACATTAGAAAAATTAAGGAAATAACAAGTTTGGTATACAACATTATTTTTCATACATGAACCGATCTGGTGCTTTAATATTTCTCTTGGGTCTGACAAGAGGATCGGTATTTTCGAAACCATTAGAAGTACTTGGTAGATCAGAAAACGATTTAACGATATTATTTTCTGATGTGTCCTCCTTATTCTCAGTAGAAACTTCCTCGACAGGAATTTGTCCTTGAATTTTACTCTTCCTCATCTGATTGGTGTGGCGTTTCCAAGTTTTATTAATATCCGGAATTTTAACCATATAAGTGCATTTCCCTAAAATTTTTTCAATCACCGCTGGTATCCAAGTGAATTTATTCAATTCTCTATAATCCTTTACGAGCACTCTCTCTCCCTCTTTGAACATCCTACTTTCTCTACCACCGAAGTTTTCAATTTGCTTTTGTTGTTTCGTAGCAACTCTTTTCTGAACTTGTTTAGTAAGTTTAGGATTCATAATACTAAATCGCGTTCGGAGATCGCGACCGAACATAAGCATGGAGGGTGAAACACCAGTGGTGCAATGACTGGCATTCCGGTAATCGAACAAAAAAGAATTTAGTGTGGTATTGATATCAAGTTTTTTATCTCGTCCTAAATTATTTTTCAATGCATTTTTTATATTTTTCACCGCGTTTTCTGCCGCTCCATTTGACTGCGCAAAATAGGGTGCTGACGTTATATGTTCTATGTTGTATTTTTCCATAAATTGTTGAAATTCAGCACTTGTGAAATTTTTCGCATTATCAGAGACTATGGTTTCAGGCAATCCAAATCTAGCAAATGTAGAATGTAATGCGGAAATCGTGAATTTTGAAGTTATATTTGTAGTTGGGAAAACTTCTATCCATTTTGAATGAGCATCCAAAATAATAAGAAAATATTTTTGAAGAAACGGTCCCATATAATCAATATGAATTCTAGAGAATACTTTTTCTGGCCATTTCCACGGATTCAACTTGATTTTTGATGGACTTGCTTTATTTACTGAACACTTTTCGCAAATATTTGCCAAATTTTCGATGTCTTTATTTATTCCGGGCCAAAAAAAGTATGATCTAGCCAAACTTTTCATTTTGATAATTCCCAGATGGGTTATGTGCAGTTGATCAAGCAACCGGTTCCTCAATTTTTCTGGTATAACAATCCTATTATTCCACAGAAGAACTTCATTTTCTATGGTGAGTTCATTTCGAATTACGTAATATTGCTTGAGGAATGTATCATTTTTTGCATATTTTGGCCATTTGTTTTTTACAAATTTCATGACATTTTGAAGAACATTATCTTCATTGGTACATTTCTTGATTAAGTGAAAATTTGTCGAAATCAACTCACTATCAGCAAAAAAGTTCAAGTAATCGACGTCAACAGATTCCCATATTTCTTCCGTTCTATTTCCGATGGGTAGTCGAGATAAAAAATCCGCATTATTCTTTTCAGATTTAATATATTCAATTTTATACCTGTAATTTGACAAAATAACTGCCCAACGCCTGAGGCGATTTGCGGAATATTGTGGGATGCCCTTTTTGGGGCTAAAAATTGCTAGGAGAGGCTTATTATCACATACCAGAGTAAACTCCCGACCGTATAAATATTGGTTGAATTTGCACAAAGCAAAAATGATTGATAGGCCTTCGCGTTCCACTTGGGGATAATTTTTTTCAGCATCTGAAAGTGTTCGCGATGCATATGCAATGGGAAATTCTTTTCCATTAGGAAAAACATGTGATAGTACAGAACCCAACCCATACGGGCTCGCGTCAGTAGTTAATTTTATCTCATAATTTGGGTTGTAATGTACCAAAACGTCCGCTGAAATCAAAATTTCTTTGATCTTATTGAAAGCATCACTACAACTTTTTGACCACGACCATCTCACGTTTTTCTTCAACAAATTGTGCAAAGGATTAAGAACAGTAGCTAAGTTAGGAATGAATTTCCCATAATAATTAATCATGCCCAAAACTGATTGCAATTGTTTAACGTTTTTCGGAGCAGGAGCATTTTTAATAGCAATAATTTTTTCTGTCGTCGTGTGTAAGCCTCTCTTATCTATTTCGTATCCGAGATAACTGACTTTTTCTTGAAAGAAACTACATTTTTCCCGGCTAACTTTCAAACCCACATTGTGTAACCTTGTGAGTAAACAATCCAATCTTTTTAAGTGTTCGTGGTAGTCTTTCCCACATACAAGGATGTCGTCCAAAAAACATACACATCCTTCTATGTCTTGTGTGAGGGATACCATAATTTTTTGAAATTTTGACGGAGCAGATGCAATTCCGTAGGCCAATCTTTGGTATTGAAAAAGTCCCTTATGGGTGGAGATCGTAACCAATTCTTTCGATTTTTCGTCTAAACAAATTTGTGCGTATGCCTGCGAAAGATCAATTTTTGAAAAAACAACGCCGCCTTGAAGTTTTGAAAACAAATCGTCGATTCGTGGTAGTGGAAACTGATCCACCTCTAATACCGGGTTGACAGTTATTTTAAAATCCCCGCAAATTCTAACAGCGCCTGACTTTTTTAGGACGGGTACAATCGGTGTTGCCCATTGTGAATAATCGACAGGTTTTATGATGCCTAAACTTTGCAAATTTTCTAACTCTGCCTCTACCTTATCTCTTATTCCAAATGGAAGTGGTCTAGCTTTCACAAATTTGGGAGTAACATTTTCATCTTTTAATTTCAGGCAAACGGTACCCTTATTAAAAGTTCCCAGACCTGGTGAAAAAACCGAATCAAATTTTTTAATCAAATGATCAATATCTTTTGTATCCGAGGTAAAATTTACTTGACTTAAACCAAAATTATATATAGACATGAAATCTCTACCAAGAATCGGAGGACCACCCTGTTTAATTACAAAAATATTCAGCTCTTTTTCAAGATCATTGAATATCACTTTACATTTACACATTCCAAGAGCTTGCATTTCCTCACCAGTATACACACTCAAACTTATATTAGGAGGAAATAACTCGTAGTTAGAAAAATTTTTTTTGTAGTACAATTCTGACATTGCGGAAATGCTTGCTCCAGTGTCCAATTGAAACTGATGAGGCATACCCTCTACAAAGATATCAATAATAAAAGGAGTTTTCTCGATTATTTTATCAGTTATGGAAAATATATCTTCGGTTTCAATGAAGTTTTGCACATTTCTATGAATGAATCTATTACCTTTGTAATGTTTATCATTTTTCTTCGGACAAACAGTGGCTAAGTGCCCTTTAGAATTGCAATGATGACACACATAATTTAAGAACCGGCACTTATGGGTAACATGGTTACCTCTACCACAACACGCACATTTTTCTCCTGGTTCAGAACTGTGTGATGACTGTCCTCTTGATGATGACGGAATAGGTGCTGGACGATGATTCCGGGAAGTGACGTGGTTGACTCCTGGCTCCAGTTTAATGGGAGATTGCTGAATTCCCGAGCTTCCAACAGCCGCCATTTCAGCTACGGCCGTTTCAATGACATCAGCCAAGGTCGATGTCGATTTCTCCTTGAATAATTTGGATTGAATAGATCCCTTATCGAACCCAATGATGAATCTATCACGAAGCATCATGTCAATCACTGTTTCCTCGAACTCACAATTTAAGGCCAAGTTCCTCACTCTTGCCGCCCATTCGTTTGCACTTTCATGGGGGTTTTTGAACGATGCGAAAAAATTTGATCTTGCGACAAACAAGGACTCGGTATTTTTGAAATATTTGTCGAACAACTCTGTGAGCTCCTTGTAAGTTTTTTCTTCCGGTAACCTGGGAAGGCATAAATTGTACATCAATTTATATGCTTCTTCATCAAAAGCATTCAACAAAATGGCTTTCTGCTTTCCATCGTCCGTTATTGAATTCACCAAATAATAATTCTGAAGTCTTCTCTTATATATTCCCCAATCGCTATCTTGAGCACTGAACTCCCTGACTTGTCCGTAGTATGATGGTTTTGCAGTTGCCATATCAAATATTCACTAATAAATAATCGAAATCGATTTCAACTTGTGGGTTCTTACACCTAATTTGAAATGTAACACTCCTCGTCGCCAGATGTGATTTCTTCGGGGTTTGGGGAATTGAAGTATCGTACGAATATTTTGATTCCTCTTTATTGCCACTTTGCAATACAACTCGTAGAACAAGACTGGTTTCCATTCTAAATAACGAACTGTATATGCGTTATACAAAAAAAGACATAAAAAGGTTCATACACAAAAAACCCGTAAAAACTAAGTTTACTATCGACGAGCCATCCTCGCACTGATTAACATGTTGCCATTTCATCAACAAATTATAATAGTGAATATATCACATATACAAAGTGCAATCGTTTTGAATTGAGTATCTATAAGATTTTTTCATTTATAACTTTGGATGTTGCGAAAGTTGTAGTAAACTCTTCTCATGTGAATATTCGGAATACCTAATCAGCCCAATCAGCAGACTGCGCTTTGCTGGTACGGCTCTGTTTGTCGCAGAATGGGAGTAATAAAATACGTCACATGCAAATGTCGGCAACATCCAGGGTGTGGTCACAGATGCCTCCTTGGGGCCTTAATTTAGTTTCCAAGTAGTTTCCAGACCCTCTTCCCTTCGGAAATAAACTACGGATGTTCCAAAGGGGCGAGTGAAATTGGAAAATTTATATCCGACTGAGATAAAGACTAAAGAGGGATACTCTGGCCTGACTGTGCCTTTTTCCGTATCTATCAGCCTGATGCATTTTTTATCTTCGCAGGGCCTTCCTTTATTCTTATTGAGATTACGTTCAGGACCCCAGCTAGAATAGGGTTCTGACCGGAAAAAATATCTTTTTATCAACGCGTTTCTTCCATTGCACGATATGTTAAACTGCATGGGAAATTTTTCCAATCATTCCACCCAAAAAGTAGGCATAGTTCGAATGCATTTCTATTTTGTGCCATTTTTTCGTGCAAAATTTTGTCTTTATCAAAACAGCATATTGAAAAATTTGCCCTTCGAATGGATCAATCACCCCATCTAGTCATTGATCGCGTCTCATCTGATGAAGCAACTATCAACGCCAGTGTTTCACAGGGATCTGTTTTGAATCATCCTTCTACACATCAACTGCCTCTCAGATGTGACCCTCTGCCCTATCCACAGTTGACACTTCATACTGCTTTCTCCTCCAGAGGTTCTCACATAAAGTCCGTGTCTCACGGGCAAACTATCTGATCAAATTTGTTTGATGTGACGTCATTTCTGTCTATTGGATTGAAATATTTGAAATGTGCAGAAATCCAGTTCACACGATTTGAAGGAGTTTGTTCAAATAGTTCAAATATTGATTGATCATAACGGAAGAGAAATCTGCATTCGAGATCGAATCACGTTTTTTTTTTCAACAAATCTCTAAAAATGTATTTCAAGGTAAGTTGCGCGCCCCTTCAGAGACTAGTGGAGAAGAAATGAATAATATGGACGAGGCATTGATCCAAAGAAGAAATATTGGTAGAAGAGTCCTATCAATGATTTTTCAAGAAATAATCAGATTGGTTCCCTATTGAACTGTGTTTGCAAAACATTGAACAATGCCTTAACTCCTGATTGTATGGAATATATATGTAGGTATACTTATCATCAATTGAAAGAATGACGAGTGATTCAGAACACCTACCAGTTAATTGGCAATGAGAATAACTAGCAATATCATTCAATGCATCTGGCATCTTATCACTCTTGTGGTAATCTTTTTGTCTGATGTTATACAAAAGTTATTTATTGCTTCTATCTTCCTCGGTCCAATTTCAAGCAGCAGACATTTCCAAAACTCTATTAGTATTCTGACGTTTTGATTTTCGGTGTCAACAAAAAACTCTAACCTTAGTTTTTCATCAAACAGGTAAAATATTTAGAACATGTTCTAATTTCAGCTGCTGTTTGATGTGACGTCATTGATGACATCACACTTCCAAATAGTTTGATAAAATAGTTTGACCGTGAGACACGGACTCAATCAAGGTGGATATAGGATGGTGAAACAGCTTCCTATTAACAAGCACTAGAATAAACTGTAGACCTTTGCCTACTTGATTTCATACCGTAGTAATATTTTCTGAAGTTATCAGAGATGGCGACATACCTTGTGTCGATAAAACAGAAACTGTGCATCTGTCATATTTTTATCAGTTTCATCTATTCTAGATGAAAAATGACTGAGAAGAGTCAAAATATCGAGAATTATTCCAGATTCACTGAAAATATTGTGTTTTGATGTCATTTCAACTCATGTCTGTCAGATGCAAACCACAGAAATACATGAGCAACAGAAATCTTCTTCGATAATCGATCTCACCGCCATCTTCATTCAAGTCGTGGAAATTTTAGTACCTTCTCAAACGGTCTACAAGTTTTTCGCAGAAACAATTGAAGAGCTGTTTCACCATCATATATCCACCTTGGACTCAATAAATAATAGGTCAAAAGTGACACTTTATTTGACAGGTCATATGAAAAAAAAAAAAAACAAAATACTTGGGGGCGTTTTTATAAACGAGAATGAACTCCGTTTAAGCTAAGCTTGGTTTAGTTGCTATAGAACCAGTGATTTGATTGGCTATTTCATAGCAACAAAACGAGTTAAACGGAGTTTATACTTGTTTATAAAAACGGCCCTTATAATTCGTAGCTGTTGACAAATCAGCATTATTCAATTTTCAAGTGTAGTTTCAATATCAATATCACAAATGGATTGAATATTATATGTAGGAATGTTATTGTATCAGTTTCTTGTTGAACATAATGAATACGGCGATATTGTTTATTCTTGATTATAGTTCTGGGTTATAGTTCTTTTAGTAATGATGATATAACATATCACATTGCAACATAGTTTAAGATACCTCATTTTGAAATCCTAGGATTGAAAAAATCAATTTTTTCTCCTATAGGCACTTGAAGTGTTGCCTAGCAACATACATATTAATAATTTTGTTGTGCCAGTAACAGAAACGTCAACTTCTAGAGCTGATTTTAGAACAAGAATGGGCGACTTTTGAGTTGGTTGCAGAAAAAAGAATGTATCTCATTTTTTGTTGTAATCTGATTTTTTGTATGCTACCAAAACATGGAACAGGGTGATTGGGACAGACGATAGAAGAAAACGATGCTGATTCAACCAACAAAGTGATTCCACACTGAATTTCCCAGTTCTGAACAACTGATGAGATAACGTAAGTTTTTTTTTTTGATACCAGTTCCAGTTCTTTTATTCATTCGCATAACAAGGAAACCACAAGGGCATCTGCATAGAATGAGCGGCGCTTCGTCTCCAGCGAAAGCGAAATGGACCAGAAACTGTACGTATACGAAGTCGCAATCACCCCTTCGGAGACACAAATCCATGGCTATCTGAGCAGAAGCCCCGGATATAAACGTCAAAACCGGCTTCCGTATATGGGGACGCACACTTCCTTATCTGTCCTCTCCTGTTCCGCTATCGCTATTCGTGAAACAAGAAATGAAAATACACTGTTGCCAACATAATTTTGTGGGAGTACATTCGAATATCATTGAGTTCACTCTAAATCAGTCTAAATTTATATACGTCATACTTTGGCGCAACATAAAAGGCTAAATGGTTTAGGTATTTTGAAAACGGAATGGATTTGAAATATACCAATTACTCACCAATCGAGAAAGTATGAATAACATACCCATCAACAGCTAAATCAAATTCGATTGTTAGTACATTTAATCTATTCGAAGCCCGGGATTCCGAGACTTCGTAGATAGTTTATCAGTTTCCTGGGAGCCAAAGATCATGAATTCCTCACAAAGAAGGTCGTTGAGAAGTGAGCTGGGTATGCAGTTTCAGCATCAGCGGCTATTATCACTCTCTGATTTCTTTAGCTGTCTTTATTGTCGAGAAGCTTTCTTTTCCGATAGACTTTTCGCTTGTCTTTATTCTGACACTTTATTCCATTATTTCTTCTATTTACCAGCTTTGGAGAGGTTATATGCCCCTTCTTTGGGAAGGCAGTCACACCCTTGTGACCTGTGATCTGCTTTTTTGCCATCAGTTGTCTCATCTTTGGATCCTTCCATGTATCACACTGATACTAAATCCTTTCCCAGTTGAAGTCTATTCTCTGAGCAGATCTGGTGGTTCAAACAACATTTCGAAGTCGTACCTAACTGGAATGATATTTTTTGATTCAGACAAGGTTTCTAGAGAATTTTTTCCCAAAATATTTAGGTTTACAATCCGATTTCCTGCTCACATATGAGGTCAATATGTCGATGAAGGCACAAAGAGCAATTTATTTCATCTCGTATGTCTTATTATTGATGCTTTCAACTACTCCTTGTAGGTCATTAATCTTGGATTTATCTGCTTGATGAGGAAACTCTCTCTAGTTGCATGGGCAATCTTAGGTCAAGGAGTTTGCCTCTGATATACCTAACAGTACATCATTGTATCCATTGCTTTCAAGAGAAAATAGGTGAGACTAATGGGACCGTAAGAGTTTGAGACGTAAAACTATTCTCAGATATAAACGCCACAAGCCATGTTCAACAGCTAAGAACTGATTTGATGAGAATTCTTCTTTAGCAAAATTTCTGATTATCTCTCATCAAACAAGTGAGGTTTCATTTTTCACCAATTGTTTTCAAAGACAAAAAAGTGTATCAAAACCAAAGAAAAAACGAAATCCACAGAGAGCCCACACTAGATGGAAAAACCATCCCATAAGTCGACTTCACCTTCGAAAAGCAGACCGTTCGATTCCCCAGAGAGAGCGCCAGGAAATACATGTGGGGGTGAAAGAGACGGCGACCCCCTTGCGGCGGAGGGGGGGCACGATGCCACCCCCGAGCTACCTCCGGATAAGCATTGACATTTTGGGCGGGTTGTTAGAATGTGACAGACGTATGTGACGAGGGATAACGCCGTTGAGGTTGATGGTGGGGGTTGAGGGGGGTGAGAGGGGGTGGGGTGCCCGCGGGACATTCCGTTTTGCCTTCACCTCCACGTTCTGCATCGTTTTGGAGCAGTGGTGTGCCGAAGGGGGTCGTAAAATATAATAAAAGACCATCAGTGCCGGATTTATAGTTTTCTTATTCCCTCTCTATCTCAATTATCTATTCTTATCTATCTATTCATCTGAGTATTCAGTAGGTAGGTCACTACCAATTGTATCTAATTTGTGTAAAATGAAACAAGAAGACGGGGACCTTAGTTTTTGAAGCACTACTCGGCTGGTTATCGTTGAGGGTCCGAAGGATTGAAATCTAGGTACCAAGAATGTTGGGTTGGTCACCTATCTCCTCCCGCTAAACGATACCATAGAAATAAATAAATATTTTCAATACCCGCCGCGGGATTTGAACCCAGGCCAGCGATTCAAAGCACTCGCCCACCAGCTCAGAACTATCTCATCTAATTTAATAGCTTCATTAATTGTGATGCCTCAAAATCAATACCAATTCTCTGAAAACCGCTAATCCTTTCTTATGAAGGAAGACAGCCAGAGTTCAATCAGTTCCAAAGAAAGGCAAGAAGACCATTTCTGGTAACTAAGGCCCATGTCACTACTATCTGTAATGATAAATATCGAGCTCATCTAGCTCTAGCAACAACGACACTGTGGGTCGGTACCTACTATAAATGAAGATCTTGGGAAAAGGATCTGATAATCTAGAAGATTTCCAACCAAACCTAAAGCTTATATTCCATTCAGGAAGGCATACCTCACTGACCGGCATGACTGTTGAAATCCTCAATATCCATGTTAGGTATCAACAATACCCTATCATATGATGACCTCTCAATACAACATCGTAAAAGATAGATGCTCTCATGGTCGATGCTCTCCAGTAATCCAGTGTTATCCCTTCAAGAGCGAATTCGGGTAAGCAGACTATTTCGCAGCATCAACTGCTTGGTTATTAGCCGCAGAGCAGACTATTATTATTATTAGTGAGTATATACTCAAAATATATCTAGAAAGCAACAATACATTGAAGTAGTTGAATGAATATTCACAAGTAACAAAGAAGAACACTGAAGACAAATTACCAATGGGGTGAAAACTTCTTTGGATCCCAGGAAATGAGGGATTTTACCGAATTTTACGAAAGGGCCGACTATCTGACCAGACAAGGTGCGAGTAAAACTCAGCCATTGGACCAGAACCAATTTTAGGAGTAATTCTGAAAGCAAAATTCCTTCACATTGAAGGCCTCTCTAGTAAAGACACCAAGACCGAGAGGGACAAAATAGTGGTAGAAACATTGCTAACCAAACGAATACCTCAACATCATGAGATGGTGATTACTGAATTTAGGTGAGTAGGAGTATCAT
The DNA here is from genome assembly GCA_029955515.1 of Chrysomela aeneicollis. Classification (NCBI taxonomy): domain Eukaryota; kingdom Metazoa; phylum Arthropoda; class Insecta; order Coleoptera; family Chrysomelidae; genus Chrysomela; species Chrysomela aeneicollis. The sequence continues at coordinate 33,099,026 of JARUHQ010000001.1, forward strand.
CCTGGATCCGAATTCAAGACTGAACCAATTACCAGCAACGGTGGGTGCAACCTGCCAGTGTATCTATTTATAAATATATCATCTACCACTCTTTTCATTTCTCTGATCTAGTTGTGGCTTCAAAATTCTCATTAAATGTGGTTATCTAACAAAAAAAAACTGTTTACGAAATATAAAATAATTTATTTTGGCGCTATCAAGAATATATAAATAACTGGGAGTAATTACCATCATACTGATTGTCAGTTGGTTTGTTGTTATCATTAAGCGTTTTATGATAACATGTCAGTTGAAAAGTATATACTTTAGAAATAATGCACAACTTCGTAGTTGAATCGTGCACACTGGAATTATAACGAAATGGCAGAGCCAAATACGCACAAGTGCGAAACTGATGATGATAATGAGCTCGAAGATGTTGACGAAATCAAAATTACAACAGAAATCACCTTGGAGAGAAGCATCCAAGAATGTCAAACGGCAGTAGACAATTTCTTCAGCAACAACTTCATTGAAGCCAAAAACCTAATGAAACCATACGCCAAAGTAAGCATGTATCACGCTCTGGGAAACTCAGTGTTCCTCTTCCTAGAAGCCTTATTGACCTTCGATCCAATGACCATAAAAGCAGCGAATACCGCTCTGAAGCAATCCGTGCTAGTGAGTGGCAAATGCCGAAGAAAAACCACCTTGTCTCAATCGGTCGGAGACTTGGTGAAAGGAACTCCATACGAGCTCTACACCGATTCTGAAGCCCATGCTGAGCTGTGCCATGCAGAAAGCATGCTGCTAAGATCAGTTCTCACTTTCATACAGGACGAATCGTTAACTAGTCTTGTGAAAGCGGGAATCAACGTAAGATCATGCTTCGTTTCGTACAAAGACTGCCAGCAGATCTTGACGAAGAAAGCTTGGCGAGATGATGGCCTGAAAATACATTTTGAAAGCGGGGTCACAGTTGGTATGGGAGTGTTCAACCTGATGATTTCCCTTTTTCCAGCTAAAATCATCAAGCTGTTGGAGTGGATAGGGTTTTCTGGAAACAGGCAGTACGGCTTGGATGAACTGAGTTTTGGTTGTAAGCTAGAAGGCATCAGGCAAACTCTTGCCGTTATGGCAACACTAGGATACAACCTCATAGTTTTATATGCTCTGGGACATGCTGAAGGTGATACGCAGCTTTGTAGAGAAATTCTACACGAGCAATTGGCCAAACACCCTGCAAGTGTCTGGTTCCTATTCTTCCAAGGTAGGTTGGAACTCATTCATGGCAACATAGAAGCCAGCCAAGAATGGTATACGAAATCTTTGAAATCGCAGAATATTTGGCCTCAGTTTCACCACATGTGCTATTGGGAGCTGTTTTGGTTGCATTGCATCAAATTCGAGTGGAGAAAGGCACTTCTCTACATCAACAAATTACTTGAACATAGTAATTGGTCGAAAGTAGTTTACAGCTACCAGAAAGCTACAGTTTTGTTGATGATGCGAGATGAATTGAGCAGTTCTGAATTGGAAGAGATAAATAATCTCTTGGGAGATGTGGCTAGATGCAAGGAGAAGAAAGGGGGTCAATCAATGCCAGTGGAAACATTTGCCATTGGAAGAGCAAAGCGATATTTCAACCAAAATGAATCGCTGGAGCTTCCTTTGTTGGAACTCATGTTAATCTGGAATCTGTTTAAAGTATTTAAGAAACCAAACATTACACACAACTTCTTGAAAGTGATCGATGAGTCGATTTCAACACTGAATGCTAGCTCGAAGCCTACTACTTATGATTATGACAACAAAGCCCTTCTTCTGCTCATGCGCGGTGTCTGCTTGATCCATGCAGGAAGCCCTTTGCAGGGCATGCAATGCTTGGAAAGTATTATTTCGATAAGGGAGTCTCTGATCGAAGATCATTATGTTGTTCCGTACGCCATTTTTGAGCTAGCACTGATTGAATGGAAGAATGGACAGAGGGATAAGGCCATTTCTGCCTTGGAAGATGTGAAGAAGAATTATACCGGCTATTTTCTAGAGGAACGACTGCATTTTCGAATACAATCAGCACTGAGTGAGTTCAAGAAATAAATAATTCTATATAATAAGTAGGTTATGTGTTTTGTGTGGAGGTATTCAAAGTCAAGATTGTGTAAGATTAGGTATTAGGTCTGATATCTATTAAAGAGTGTCATTAAAATAAATGCATCTATAATATGATTCTATGAGATACAGCTAACAAGAGGTGATTTTTAAAAGGTTATTCAATGACCTGTAGTTTTATAGATACAAAGTGTCTAAATTTTCAGTAAAAATCAAACATTTTCCTTTTCTGCTATGACACAATCATTTGAACATTAGTAAACAGAATATTTTATTGTAAGTTTATATCCACTTGGTTCGAGGAAGTGCAGAGAAAATACACTGATGAGGGCCAATAAGCCCGAAACCAGTCTATATAGGATATTAGGCGTGCCTGTCTTGATGTGAACTTTGTCATGACTCAGGAAGAAAAAAACATTTGCATAGTGAATCAGTGCATATACTACGAGTAGATACAATTCAATGTTCTGCGTAGTATTTGCTCGTTGTCTACCTTTTCAAACGTCTCAGATGTTTATTGGTGAATTTTAAATTGTTAATGTCACGTTTTCCTGGTACTTCTTGCAATTCGTGGCTATTTGTTTGAAGATTCTGTAGTTTATTTGGTTCATCCCGTTCAACTGTAAACAATTATTTATGAAACAATTGCGAAAAGTAAGTGTTTATTGCACGAGACATACCAGGATAGCACATTGAAAAATATATACCTGCAATCTACATAGTTTGTATTCGAATTCCCAAATAATCCCGATACGAAAGCAAACCCATCTGTATCTTCCCTTTCTCTAACGAGACCTAGCTGACCCTATCTGAAGACGTCGCCCAGCGATTCCTTTGTTATCTCCAGAAGACGTTTGCCCCCCAGAACGTGCCTTTCCCCCCTCCAACCATTGTAGGACCCTCACATTCTATCCGCCCCACGTGACTGTAACCACCCTCTATATGCTTTCTGTTTGATCCGAGACATTTCCCCAAACACAGCGGCGCAGCTGGGAGCAGTTGGGGATAGTAGGGGTAGGGGGAAAAGGGGGGTAACCAAAACTCAGCTCGGCAACTGTAGTTGATACCTAAAGGCATACAGCCCGGCTCAAAGACTCGCATATTATTTATTGCTTTCCTACACCAAACATTGTGTACACCGTTTGATATTGCTGAGGCCTGCTTTTGGGGGTGTTTTGTTCGGAATGCCACTATAGGGGCAGTGAGGTGGGGTGCTCGATTGGGGTGAATCGTTGATGTTCATTTCCTTGGAATCGACTTTTCCATTCGAAGATCTGTCGGTGTTTGCACATAAATCTGTTGTACAGGGTGGCCCACATATATACTATAAGATCTTGTCAGGAATATCTTAACAATGTCATGTCATCACAATTTGGTGACATGATCGTTTATGGTTGTACACTTCGATCATATAACAGACTAGTTGAATAACGCTCAATCCTCACCACAGTAGTTGTTTGAAGCCAACATCTAAATCAGTTACTAGGGTTATCTCATTCTAAAACAAGGATATCAACAACAGATTCCCCCAGCATCAGTGTCTTGGAAGGGTCTGAATTTGAATAAACTGACCTACTAACAAAATTAACTTATCCATTCTTCCTAACACTGAATTAAAACAATGTAATATCAAAGTTTTCTGAAAATATACATCTTTGATTTATTACAAGAATGATAATGGATTCAATTCACTGTCACAACTATATTGTTTATTTTCTGGCAATATAAAGTTTCAAAGTGTCGACTTGAGAACATCGAACATGTTGTTATTATTTTTCAATTCCACTAAATATACGGTTATCTACTACTCTGAGCAATTTCTCATTACTTGGGCCAACCATTTTATCACGTGTAGTGAAATGATGCGAGCAAACTCTAGCGTCTCTTGAGATATTCTCTTTCCCGATCATATTTTTACATAATATATCCAATATATAACTTTTCATCTCGGGGAAACCCGAGAATGTTTTCAAATTGCCAAAAATCGTTTCGCATATGAGGGTGGGTGAATAATGTTCATTCAACGAATGATACGACACTTAGTAACTCACCAGTGGAATGTAGTGTTCTGGTCACCACTTTTAAATCGTCTCTTACACATTTAACAGCGTTTCACCATCCTTTCCATTCGATTTAAACAAAATGAATATGGTTTTCGAGTAAAATTTTATTCAAATTTTCACAAAAAACAAGAAATATACCGTTTAATAAACCATCAATCAAAATTTGATTTGAAGACGAGACGTTTCGATATTTTCAGAACATTACGTGGGTTATTTTATTAAACTCCCTAATTATCCTAGTATTTTCATTTATTTTTATCCACGTCCATGATTTTTCGTAAAAAAAATGTGGATAACTGGGCAACGTTGCATCTGACCTCTGAAAAATCCAATATGGCACCCATGAGATAAATTGAATTTGAGTTTTGTATCTCTGGCACCTAGAACGTCTTGGAAAATACGATGAGAGATTTATATTTTTTGTGAGAAGTATACTTTAAGAACGCTCTAGTTTTTTTGGGTTTTCGCTTGAAAAATACAAAGTTTCAGTTTTATCCTGATAATTCAAAAACTAAAAATGACACATCAAATTTTTCTTCGGATAATTGTTCAGCATAAAATTTGGCAACTGTGACCCATTTAAAAGGACCTAGTATATCTCTTACAATACCTGAGATCGATCTCGAAAAACAAGATGGACCGTTTTAATGACGTTTACATATACACCAACTCCAAGCTCGCCCATCCCCCCCCATTTCCCCCCATTATCCCCCCATACGCGAACATGGAGCACATCGGAGAAGCAAACGAGCCCCACAGCCTTTAAAAACCCATAAACCCGGAAACGCAGAGTGTGCAATTAAAAACAATCAGCCGGCTCTGACGTTCCGTTCCGGCCACCCATGGGGCAACTCGCCCCCACAAGCCGGCCGTGGGGAAAGGGGGGGGGGGAAACCCCCCAACGTGAGGGACGATCGCGCGAAACCGATCGAAGTCGACTGGGTGTGGCCAAAATGCCCACGCACGCTCTTCTGTTTTGGTCAGCGCTCCCCCCTGATGCGTGTGGGGAATAATCCTCTAAGAATAGACGGGGGGAAAGCGATCGTTCCCCCCCGGCCAGGAGATGCGTTCGGGGGGTGGAAAATCGATAGACGTGGTGGGGTGGGGGACATTTTGATGGTCATTTGGGGGGTTTTCTGGATGTTTGCCCTTGTTTTCTCTGCTTTCTATCATTTTGAAGTACCTACCTAGTAACCCAATCTAGTTTACTGCTTCAAACCATTATTTCCTGGGAGCTCCGTGGATTTTTCAAATAATTATTGACATTCATAGGAAGAATAAATACGAAAATTATATTTTCCAACGAACTCGTATGAAAACCACATCAAGCATTCTCTTTTTTATATGGAAAGTGGTTCATATTGCTATGACATTTGTTATCTTAAAAAAAAAGAAAACGTGTCGAAATTAAATAATGCACGCACGCTTGTAAATGAATTTGAATAGTCACCATAAGCCATTTTGTTGCACCACATCCATATTTATAAGAGTTTCTGTGACTTTTCGGATTATGAGGAGAATTAAAGGTACAGTTGTGTGCATAAAGAAGTCATACAGCAGTTATAGGCTATTTTGAGTCAAGCTTGTCATTAGTAACTGAACCTCTCATCGACTTTGACAAGTAGTGTCAAAATTCAAACTATTTTTGTCACACAACTTTACATGATCTCTTTATAATTTTAGGTCATTTGGTGGTTGTACCATCGGCGGAGGATCGGTTCTGACTTTTCAGAAAATCAATTGACTCATGCCTGAAACTTACGTGGGGAGTTTGAGGGGAGGAGAGGGTCAAGCAAAATTTCATTTAATCCTACTTTGGGGAGAGGGTGGGTCCAAGCGAATATCACACGTAGTTTTTTCCCTCAAGAAACAAAGTTTCACTGAAATATGGACAAATCTTACGCAATATTTTATTGTTCAATTCTCACGGTTATTCTATAGCCTACTTTTTAATCAAACTCCAATATTAGTTCCAACTTTAGTAGAACGAAAATATTAAGCAACTTATTGTTACCTTTTGTTTAGGATAAATCTAATGCATCCACACCAAAGAACACATAATTTGAAAAATCTCACGTGAGATCGAGAGACTTGATCTAAATCTCACGATATCTCACCAGAGCGGCAAGGGGGGTAGGAAAATCTCCAAAAACGCACCACGTAATCAATGGATGCTCTCTTAGTCTAAGGGATTCATTTATTTCGTCAAAGTTTTAGTTAATCTTCCACATTCCCTAGAAAAGTTATTACTTTAGACTTCTACTAGATTCCAGCAATGTACCTATTGTAGGTATATAGAAATTAAACACCTTTCACATCTCAACCAATTCCTGATTACAAACGCAGTTTTAATGACAGATAAACAACTATTAGAAAACAACAATTTCTTGGAAGGAAGCGTGTAAGGAAGAAATGAACATTTGCATTTTGTACCAATATTCACCGTGTGAATATCTGAAGAATTTCTTATCTTTAGTATCAATAAAATCATACTTAAAACTACGGTTTCAAATTGCACTCACGGAAATGCATAACTATCACCACCAGTGTTCATTCTGCTGAATTTAGCACTAACATAGTGCTTGTTGGGTTCAATTCATTCACGGCCGTATTCGCCGTTTTCTCTCTTAAGCGAAGCTTCCTTGAGCTCGCTTGAAATTTAAGCCAAGTTTAAACTTACGCGTTATGCACTGCACAACGATGAATCTCGCTTAACCAAGCGTAAAAAAATCCTGGCAACGTTGTATTGTTTAGGCATTTTCAGATATTTTACGTGTCAAAGTCATTGATGGTCCGGGATATCAAATTCAAACTTTCGAATTTTCGATTTTATTTGCTTATCTATATATATGAGTGAAAAAGATGGAGTTCAAAACTTCACATCATCGGAGATGGAGCTTCTCCGAGAATTATTTCACATAAATATGCGCACCCATAGTGATACAGAGGATACGAAAACCAATAGGGCTTCTGGTGAGAATTGGGTGAGAAGAAGGAAAAGACCTGAGAGCAGATCACAAATGATTTCAATGGTACTTACTTAATTTACTGGTATTTTACGCACTATGACTTCTTTGAAGAAATGGAGAATAGAAAAAAAAGAGCTCAGGAAAACCTTGGCGGATGAAAAGAGGAAAGTTCGTCGCACTGGCGGAGGCCTCCTTCCAAAAATAAAGAGGGATGATACTGACGATCTTTTAATGTCGATAATCAATAGAAATACAATTATTGTGTGCGTAGAGACCCTGATGAAGAAAATTATGTTGATGAAATGTTGGAATACATAGTTGAAATGAAAGGCAGCTAAACCACCTGAAAGAAGAAAATGCTCTCATAATGAGAAAAAGAAAATAAGAAATAGAAATATTAGAAATAGAGTTACTTTTGAAACAGAAGAATTTCGTATTATAGAGTATTCATATTAAAATGAGTGCGAGTATAGATGGTTATTATTATGCTACATTTGATTATTGAAAAAAATAATACGAATACATTATATTATAACATATATGTGTTATGTTCATTAATTTTCGGTTTGAAAACTAACGTAATTGCAACAAGTAATTTCATATTTTTATAGACTGTGAATTCCTTCATCCTCCATTATTGACTTCCATCATTGGTTTTTATTAAAAAATATTGAAACATTCAGTAGAAATCAAAAAACCGGGGTTATGATGTCTACATAATCCTGGCTTAAAATATAAAGCCTCCGATTGTGACCGCTTAGAGTTGAGCGAGCTTAAATGATTTTGTAGGTAAGGTGCATACAAATTCGTAACGTTAAGCGAGCTTAAGCCTTGAGCTTAGCTTAATAGCATACGGCGAATACGGCCGTCAAACACCTATAGAAGAGATGACATCTACGAAGATGAAGAAAATGCTGGTGCATATTGACACTAAACAATCAGTACCTCAGGAGACTAATGCACCAAATGTTTTTCCAATGTGTGGACAAGTTTGGACGTCTGGACGAGTCCATCAATTCACATTTCCATTTGGCAAACCTCGCCCAGTTCGACCACAACCAGTCGACAGACTGACCGGGCAACAGACTCAATCAAAAAGTTGTTGGCCAGCCGCCGATGACCCTTTGGGACCCTTTTCGGGCCGGCAATTGACCCTGGGTCGCGCCCCACGGGCCCTTAGACGGCCGGCACACCTCCCCTGACCTTTGTCCCTTTCGCCACTCGCCATATAAACACGTCATCCATCATGCCGGGTGAGGGAATTAGAAAGCAATCGGTCGAGCCCTTTTCCAGGTAACCAGCCGGAACTGCTGACCGCTGCTGCCCGAGATCATAAATCAAGCGGGCGCTGCTGGAGCGTGGGTTCGGGCGGTGTTGCCAAGCGGGTTCGGGCGGTGTTGTCAAGCGGTGAGGTTTGGTGGGGTTTGTCCTTTTTCTATTTTGGTTCTATAATGAATTCATTATGAAACACCAGAGGAACATACTCATTCCAAACAAATCAAAGCAGAACTATTATTATTTGAATTCTCCCCTAAATAGGTGTTGTAAATCTTACAACTCTATAACAAAATCAATAATAAAAATTGACATCTTTTCTAATTCCCTCGCAACCTTCACTACTTATCTCAAACGTGCATATAATCATACAGTGTAGCTATACTGTATTGCATTCCACACGATTAATAACTGTTCACAACACGATTTCGCATAGTATGTAATACAATCGACTCATTCAATGCCATTTTTACTTTATCATTTGTGAATACTTCTTTTTGGGCTCGCCCCGTTTTGTATTCCACTGAAATAAATAAATAAAATAAATAAACGTAAATGCGTATCGAAGTCAAGGATATTAAACTGTAAAGGATTGCTCAATCCCTATGCTGGCAATGTAAACACGTTGAATGACGTCACTGATTCGACCTTGTTGTTCATTGGTCGAGAGGACGACCATCGGAAGTTATTATGTCGCCATTGAAACTTTTTGCGAAATTTCAAAATTGGAAAAAATTAAAAATAAAATGGTACTTTATATGAGTGATTGAAGTAAGTACATGCAATACAAAATGCTGAATATATAAAATCTTACTTTTATACGTGAATTAGTTGTTTTGTGTGCTGTAACTGAGGGAATGAGCACGGAATGAGCACGGCATGAGCACAGGCCTGAGGCTGAGGGTGTAGATGATTTAAGAAAACCCAAAACAACAAATAATTTCCATGTGTTTTTCCAAAACCCACAACAATAAGAAGTGGATTTCACGATCTGGAAGACTTCCTTTGTGTAATTCAAGTGATTCCAGTAGATTTGTTCTATTTTATGTGATCAAGATTATGAGAAGGAACTTGGCAGGAACCTACTAAATGAACCCTGAAGGTATATTATTATAATACATGCTCTTGAGGAGTAATATCTTGTTATTGTTGTATTGTAGATTTACTAGTGAAGAGATAATTGGAACACAAATGTTCCACTGAATAAGGTGTGACAGAAAATATTGAGAACATTATCCGCCATATCCCAAAATGTCTCTGAACATTTTGCTCCATTTCAGAAAATGCATATTCTCTTCTGATCCTGAAATTATCACATCTTCATCTCATAATAAGTAATGACTGAACTTACTAAATTGAAGAAAGTGATTCAATAAAATGTCAAACAATCAACTCAGGTAATAGATATAATAAAAAAATCAAAATTGTTGGTGTATTATACTATGGAAATCATATATTATATAAATTATAAGATCAAAATGTTTTATTTGTTCCATATACCTATGTTCATATTATGATTTTCTAAATAGGTATAGTCTTTTATTTTTGAGGCATTATAGGTAGATCACTGTTTCTGGATGCACTCAGAAACAATATAGGTGGAAAATAACATAATTTGTTGATTGAAAATGGTATAGTATATAAGTACTGTGTGATTGATTAAAAAATATTGTATATCATGAAATAAAATCTGCTACTGATTGCAAAATGATATGCCTCTCCCTTAATAGGGAATGATTTATTTATTACAGTTCATAATGGATAATAATACATGTATACTTGAAATGTAAAATGTACATGCACTACAAACTTCCGAGGTCTTTTTCAATTTCATAATTGCTTCCATATCTACTTGCACTGGACAATATCCAGAAATATATTCTATATTCTGTCTATGTAATCTTTGATAGTACCCTAAAAAAACCAATAGATATTAATAATAAACCCTCATTTCACCACTATTTTCAGAGCTTACCTGGTATGAAATATAAGAATCATCTAGCAGATAGCAGATTTTCAATTGAATTTCGATACTAGGCAGCAACATGCATTTTTAATACCTTTGGTTCCAAAATTCACTGTGTAAATGATTTCTGTGACTACTGTAGAATATAATTCACTTCAATAATTATTCGGCCACAAACCAAAAAGGTAACCCAGTGCCACAACAGTCTTCAAAGAATGAAAAAACATATGTTTTCATTCCATTTATATTCCTAAAATTTTGCAAATGGAACTAATAATGGCTATAAATTGATTGTCCAGATATTTCATGTTCTCATATATATTGACTAAAACTCAATTTCTTTCGTGTATTTAAAAAATAACCTCCTGTGGAATAACAAAAATAAAGTGAGAAACTGAAACTAAAATCAATGACAAAGATGGATAGTCAACAGCCAATGAAATTACGAGCGGAGTCAGTGACGTCATACATCCGGAAGAAAAACTTGGTCGATTGAGCAATCCTTTACAGTTTAATATCCTTGTATCGAAGTAGCCTATGTTTTGATACGCGTTTTTATTATTCGGAGGTTAGTGCAATCATCGAACTGTCAAATGAAATTCAGAAGAGTTAGGCCCAGCTTACTTTTGAGCGTTTTCGGATTTGGTGATACTAGCAGCGGAAAACTTGATGTATTTATTGGTAAATTTCAATTCATAGAGTGATTTGATTCAAATTGACCGATAAAAACAATAAAAACATTGCATTTTCCACCGCTGGTATCCAGAAAATCGAAATTAGAACTTTTATGAAGAAAATAGTTGAATTTTTACACTACTTGTCAAAGTCGTAAGAAGTTTAATTGATATTAACAAGCCTGACTCAAAGTAGCCTATAACTGCTGTACGAATTTTTAGACACAATTGTACAGTAGGATAAGGATATAGACAACCATAGTAAGGTCAGAATTTCAACATGGAAGTCTTAATCACAATGAAATCTAGTGTTGTTTGAAAAACCTAGTCATTTATGAGTGTGACATTATGTTACGTTGATAAAATCAATATGTAATGGTATCGATATTTATCAAGCTATCAGTTATAGAGGATGACCCTGGATTACGAATTATCAAGATTACTAGATTTTGATTAATCAAAATCTAGTTTTCTACGTTCAAGCTTTCAAACCAATGCCTCCACCAAGAAATAATGAAATGAAGCTGAGACAAACCCTATTTTCCTATCAAATTTGTCCACCTATTTTGTATTAATCAATTATTTTGAAAATATCACACCCTACATTTTCGACCAATTGAAAGCTTCCTTAGGGGAATCACACTGTAAAATTTTCGACCTTGATAGGTAAAATGGCATTCACATTCAACTCTATAGATACCACTCCGAGTTCTTTCTAAGAAAGTATATTTCTACCAACTTCAGTGGAATAAAGTTAGTCAAGAATAATTGTTTGAACTAACACCAGCTGCCTTATTATTTTGCTTAAAATATCGAATACCATATACTCTGGATTCAATTGAAAACAGAACATTCATTCTTTAACACGAATATTTTTTCAGAAAATATCCCCTTGTCTTCGACTTGGGTGAATTTTCGAAATATTCATAAACTCGAAAATATTTTCAGTAAAAAATCGTAAGGCCTAGGGGTATAATTAGTGAAAATATACAATTAGAGGAATTCAGTAGTCAAATCCACATAGTTGGATTGTAATTCCCGGCGCCCAACCTCACTGATGCGTTCCATAGGTTTTTGATTTTTATTGAAAGCTTTGAGGTGCATCAGCTAAGAACTCATTCGGAAGAGAGTAGCAGGCTGTTGGATAAAAAAACATACATGATTGTCGATTTTCTGCGATGCTCTAGCTAGAATCTAGAGTAGTCAATTAGTTCGTCAGTGCAGGATCACCAACCACTAACCAGACGAACAGCTCATCTCATCAAGATTGAATCTAGAGATCGAATACAAAGTCCAACTTCCTATAATAATTATTGTAACAATGCATTGCCTGATATAGATTGATAATTCCCATGTTGAATAGTTTTATCTATTCATCGGATGAAATGTTTTCAATGAATATCTATCAAATATATAGTCTGCAATTATCAAAGTCATCTGATTCATTTTCTGAAACTCCATCATAATGTTTATTCTAGCATAAAATTTTCTCAAAACTACTAGAATAACTGCCACCTGATGTTTTTCTTTGCTCGAGGAACGTGAGATTATTGTTTGGAGAGTGAAATTCGTGTTGTAGAGCAGGAGAAAATATAACTCCATTGTGTTATTCTCCACACAGAAATGTTCTGCATACAAATGCAGACATTTGCACCGTTTCCAGATGAAATTATAGTTTCAGAGATTTTTCCAGGATATTCAAGGAACAATTCCTGTGCTGTGGTATACTTTTCCTTGGAATTGTAATTCGAATGAGCATTTTCATGACAGCAGAGTGTCCGTGTAGATATCACAGATTGTTAGTGATGATCTATTTATATAATAGAAATTGTTAGTTGTCTTATTGATATTGATATACATTCATTTATTTCTGACAGTGACATTATAAGCTTATATCGTCATAGTTACGATATCTATAATGAGGGTCATAACTCCCTTGGGATATTAAGGTTCAAAAACTCCCTCTTACCTTTTACAGGTGAAAATGATACAAGAAATGCTTATAAACGTTTATATGTAATGAAAACTAAGACATATTTTCCTTATTCACGTCATTACAAATAATAAATGTACAATTTTCAAATGTTCCCTGAAAATTACTTCCGCCGCTGGAAACAATTTCTTCTTTTTTATGCCTCTTCTGATGGCCTCTAGTTCGTTGAACTTGGTGATATCTCTTTTCTAATATATGGTCACCATCGATTTGAGCATTGACCATTTAGTCCATAACGAATTTGGGCTAAACGTTTCTGACTGCAACGAATAAATACAATTATTACCAAATCTACCAGAAAATACTGAAAATACTTTACCAGTTCTTGAAAATATGCCAGAAAGACAGTTTCGTTGGCATCTTTTGACATAACATTTCTCTGTGTCAGCCACTTCAGATATAAGTTGTATTCTTTTTGATATAGGGCTTCACTTTTCGATGGAAGTAATGATTGTCTTGCTTTTTCCGCTTTTTTTATAATATCCTCCATTATATCAGAAAAAGATCGTCGATTTGTGGTAAAAAATAAACACGTTTTTAATGGAAAAACATTGATTGATAAAGAAAGTTTGCTTATAAACATGTAACATAGCGACAACCTAGCAACAACCAACAATGCTACAATCAACGCTACCTAATTCAAATATACCAGAAAGGTTATGAATTTAAACATTTATTGCGTTCTAAATATGGACATATTGTTATGAAAATCAGTCAAAAATAAAATTATCTATGTATACCACGGGAATTATAGAGCCTTAATAACCTCTGGCAATTGCTGTCCCTCGGGTCAGAAGCCCTCGGGACACAAACTTTGCCATCGGTAATTAAGGCCCTCATAATTCCCTTAATACATAAATAACTATTTTATCATCTAGATAAAATTATTTTGTATGCCGTTTGATGCAAAAACCTAAGATCGCTACTCTACTTTCAATACCAAACTTCATGAATTCAAATGATTTTATCTACATTGTTGATAGAGTAATATTAAGTATCCTATTTGAATGAAGTGATTTTCAGGCATTTCTATAAATAAAAATATCATATACTGATTGAAAACATCTCAGAATGTTGGATAAAATATGGTGTAAACTAGTGTAATTACCTAAATGCCTAATTGACACCTTTGGTCTAAATGATGGAGTTTGATTCACGCATATTTTTGAATTCGTTTTTTGAATATGTAAAGTCAATAATTTTTCAAGCAATCCAGAAACATTTGCGTCACATAATTTGTTGCATCTATTGCGAGAAGAGTGACATTTCCAGCATTTCCACCTTGGCCGTGAAACTTTTCCAATGCCAGCCGAGAATGTTGAATAATCAGATCATATTTTGTGATTCAAGAGCGAAGAGGAGAAGAATTTGCATTCACTGGCAGGCAGTGCGAACGAGAAAGAAAACAGCGAGAAATTCAATTATGAGGAAGACTTATATTAAAATGTAAGTCTGCAGAGTGTTTGCCAGTAACTCAATTTGTTTTTGTTACTCACACCCCTTCCTCGAATGACTGCTTATTTTTCTAATTAGATCCGTTAGAGGCTTCCGCGATCAACAGGTTGCTCTTTTGTCAACTCGGGTAATTTTTAATTTTCACTCTCGCCGTAATGCGTCTGTTTCTTTTTCGCTTGATTTCGTTAAACGGTGATTCCCTCCACACGATTATAATAGGTGAGATTGAGGTTATGCAGATTTAATTTTCATATTGTAAACACATTCCTGTAAAAGCCAGCCAAAGGACTCTACTTGAAAAGTCTACAAGACCTTTGAATTTCATGAATGAATCTTCATTTCCGATGTTGAAAAGCGAATAAACTTGGTGATTTATAAAGAAGAAATCTGATTACACCATTTGATTCACGAGGTTTCGAAATAGTTCATGTCAAACTACGTGAAATGCGTCAATCAATAAAAAAGTTATAGGAGATTGAAATTTTGAAAACATACCGTTTAATCAAAATATCAATTCGAATTTAACTACACCACTGGATACAAGAAGACTCGGTTTATTACTGATCGG
Source organism: Chrysomela aeneicollis (assembly GCA_029955515.1). Lineage (NCBI taxonomy): Eukaryota > Metazoa > Arthropoda > Insecta > Coleoptera > Chrysomelidae > Chrysomela > Chrysomela aeneicollis. The sequence goes on from JARUHQ010000001.1 coordinate 33,114,080, forward strand.
AATTTCATCGATATCTGTTAATTGATTATGAGGAAATAAATTTTGAACCAAAATACCTAATTTAATTACTATTCACTTAGAGAAAGTTCCAAAATATTCCAAAAATTTTTTATGATCAATAAGAATCCAAAAAGACCTGCATCTGCTATAATTTCTGAGGAATTCGAACCTTAATCTCTTCCATTTAATCTAACTGCATTGTACTAATATACATATCTAATTAGGAAACTTTTTATTACATCAAGCACGTTCTGGAATATGCATACAAATACATGAGTTAGGAGGAAACTCTGGATAACCTTGTCCCGCCTTGGTATTAAATAATAAGATAATAAACTGGCGAATGACTATAGTTTCACGCCTTATACGCCCTCATTAACATTTATATTAACTTTCAGTATAAGTTCATAATGAGAAATTAATATTTCGCTTTAACAACATGGATGTACCCTATACGACATTGTTTTATGTCTTGGAGCTATGAAATGAGGATAATAACAATTTATAATAGGATGAGTAGGTAACTGATCCAATTTTGCAATGAAATCTGAATCTATATAATGCCTATTATCATTAGAAAGGCGATAGTTATTCGTATCTATCTTTGGTATCTTGGTTGGCATTTTTCAAATTATCTCTTTTTCTAGACTGGTATTTACGTCACGTCAAAATACCTACATTTGTTCGGTAATTCCATGGACCTAAGGTATATGGGTGATTCTATAGAAAAAGACACCACAATTCCACACCGTTCTTCTGTTCTTCAGTCGTTTCATCAAAATATTGAAACCTGACTGACTTCTTTCATCATTCTTGATGCCATACGAATCAACCGTAACCGATATAACCAAAAAAACGGCGTGATATATCCTAAATCATAAGTCTGAATCATCGAAAGTACAGGTAGCACAACGAATGGACAAAAATCGTCTTACAAAAGCAACTGACGTGAATAATTGATCTCATCAAAAAACTACATCATTCAAATTCAACAATCAATGCAAATATGCTTCAGAATATTACTGTTCAAATAATGTCAGGGACTGTTCCATAACTTGTTGGCAACAGAAAAGATAGTAAGAAAGCGGATATACATAATTGAATACTGTCTAATTATTGACAGTGAAAAGCCACTTTCCACAAATACAAATCGAGTTCAAATTTTAGTGTGAGGTGAACATTTACCTCTCTATCTACATAAATTTGACAGTTGTTTCGCTGTCATTTGAATATCAACAACAATTGATGATTCCAGTCCAACAATGAGATTGTCACGCGAAAGCGCTCGATAATTGTGGACAATGGAGCCTCAAAATTGGTCCAACGGACTGTGAAATTTCCGATTCTGAAAGCAACAAGATTGACCAGCGTCCAATGATGGTCCGCGTGCGTCCAATTATCGAACACCAGGGAACAATAAGTGACCGGCATCCATTGGCTTGCCGGAGCATAAAAGAGGACCGGATTCGGAATGGCGGACATCACTGCGATAAGTACATAATTTATGCTGAAAGATATCTTCTATGTATTTCAGCTATGCATGAAAACGTCATGAAACACACTGATTTGTCATATGGAATGTAGAAATAAAAGCACGCACTCGCATGATTGTATTGATGGACATAATTTTTACATTCTTTTATACCCACTGTCACTATAGGAAGAAACTTTTTCGGCAACCGTCCGGAAAGTACGTACTTTCCAGACGATTTTTTTTTGAGAAAGTGGCATTTTTCCGGCCTAGTCCGGAAAGTACGTACTTCCCGGACTAGGCCGGGAAGAATCACATCGTTGTTGTCATTGTAAATATGAAAACCTTGGTAGTATGGTTTTGATAAATGCAGTTGATCATTACCATAGCAGCAAAATAACGACTGACAGCTATCTGACATAAAATTAGCTAACATTTCAATTTTTGAAAGAAATGTGTTTCTTTGATTTGTTATTCTACACGGTTGCCGAAAAAATTGTGTACGCAACACGCCCGAAAACAGTTTTTTTGGACTCACAGACTTCCAGGACTCGCTCGTCCTATATATAGAATTTTGTTCACTCATCCAAAAAAACAGTATTTTCCGGACTTGTTACGTAAATTACTTTTTTTCATGAGTGAGGAGAATAGATGTTTGCAATTCACATTCGAGGTGAACGCACTAACTCAGATTCATGGATTAATGTCCATATCATTTCACTTCTATATTTTGGGTTGATGCATGATTGATTACTGGCGATACCGGATAATGGGTGAAATTTGGAATAGTTCAGAAATAATTCAGAAACTCACATCTGAAAAGTTTCCTATCAATAAAACCTGAATTACTTGGACTATTGATGCTATATTCAAGGCAGATTACAGAGGTCAGTTCCCTCAGGACATTCTCAAATTCACTAAATTTAACCTATGAATTAATATCCTTATAATGTTTTTATCTGAAATCAGAATACATATAGGTGTAGAGAGTGACTTCAACGAGATAAAAAACCATTCCTTCAATAATCTGGTTCTTCGAGCAAAATGGAAACTTATTCTGACAGGAAAGTAGCAAAATGTCCACTATGGAAGTAGGAAAGAGCAAGTAAATAGTAGCGGAATGAAGAGCAAGAACCGTCGACACTGCAGTCTGAGCAAACTAATGCAAGTTCCTTGAGGACAAAGTAACTTCGTCAAAGAACGGCTAGCCAGTTCAGGAAAGGACTGCTGAAAATTCAGAAGGAAAAAATTCATGCATATAAATCAAACAAGCTAAACTAAAGGAAAGTCTAAATGAAGAATCCTCTGAAATCCGAACATCATTATTACTTTGGAGGTAGGTAATGGAAAAGAAGAAGGGATTAGGAATAAAATTCATATAGAAACATGAATTGGCGCTATGTTCGTGAACAATCAGAGAAAATATTCAGTCTTGGTTATTTGAGCCCCTAATATTTTTTGAATTCGTAAAAAAACAGAAAATAGACAGGTGTCCTATGAGTGGATTCTTACTTTTTTATGAAAATCAATCACCACCCAACTAAATTATCAGCTCAAGCAACAGTAATAAATGAAAAAATAAATTGTGCTACCTGTACAATCGATGATTTTGACCAATAATTCAGTATATACATGCAGTTTTTTTAGTCATAATGATGGCGATTGATTCATATAGCACTTATAATGATAAAAACAGTCAATGATGTGTTTGTATTTATGAGACGACAAAAAGACAGAAAGCTAAGTGGGGTTGGATTGTGGTTGTCTGTCATCTGGAGATATTGAATAAGCGAATACTTCCTCAGAGGATCGTGATGATCATTGAAGAGAAGCTTCAATGGAAGTTATGACTATAGAAGTTGGAGAGAGTTAAAATTCAATTGAATGAGAAAAATGCTGTTGATGAGAAGCGACTGTCATTGAAATTCGGACCATCATATCGAGCAGCATCCATGATGAAGCATCAACACAACCCGCCGCCGAGATTACAGTATCCTCATCATAACTCCATGGAAATTTCCAATTAAACGGCCTCCATCATCTCACAGCCAGAGTTTGCATAGGCTCTCTCTTTCCGCACATCCCCTTCGAGAGCATGCACAAAGTGGAAATTGAAAACAAACAAGTCTAACACATGAGAAGCAGGTGGGTAAACATGGCGGCGGCGGCAGTCGCATGACGCCATCACAGCCTGCTACCCCCGAGGGTTGTTAGCGACCACAGCGCCTAGCAACCCGCCCTCGCCCTAGCAACCGCTAGCCACTAGCCGCGGATACTTATTGATCAAGCAGGCCGAGAGCGCTCACCCCCTCTCACCACCGCACACTCCTCCGCGGACACTTGATACATGCATATCCGAGTCTGAGGGATGAGAAGCCCTCCCCTCGCTTCGCGAGATGGGGTGGCAGGGGTGGGGGGTGGCACGCAACTATATGGATTCGGCAGGATTGTGAAACTTCGCAGGGGATGTTCGGGCCAAAGGAGTTCGCAGGAGAGATAATGACGCTATACGGAAGTTTCATGAGGCTATATCCGGGAAATTAGAGCTATAGGATTCCAAGAAGGTAGACTGTGAATTTTTTTTCCTACGACCACGTATGAAAACGTCATAGCACTGGTTTGGAACTTAGCTTAGAAAGTAGCTCATATCACCATGGCGTTGTTATTTTAAAGAAAAAATCACGTGTGTTGAAACGAAAAATATTATACGCTCGCATGAATGGATGTAAACAGTTAGGTACATTATTTGTTACTCAGTCACCACAGTTTAATGCTAAACATTAAACCACCACATTCATATTCATTGGATTTTATGCCTATTTTATTCCGGATTGTAAGGTGAATTTGTAACTATAATTTCAATGTGTCAATGAGACATAACCTCAAGGAACTTGATATAAATTAGTCTGAAACTGTTTCTACTACATGTCACATTTGTGGTACCGCACCAACTTATATTTCTTAGTTGAAGACAATAGGTACTGCTGTATTACTGGTTGCGTGATAACCTACTGGCGACAACTGATTATGAAATTGCTCGTACAAACGAAGAAAATTAAGTAATTCTTATCTGGAAACGCTAAATAAGTTTATTACCAAAAATATGATGGACATTAAGACAGTAATTTCGACCATCTTTGGAATAATAAAATTTTTATGGTCGTTGGAAAAATAGTTCACAGAACTCGTTGGAAAGGGCATTTTCTGCACTCGTTACATTTCCAAACTCGCCGTTATGCGGCTCCTGATAAAAGACTACTCGTGCGAAATATGTCACTTTTTACACTTGGTATGTAATATACTATTCTCATCAAATAGGCATGTTGACAGTAACCAAGAATCCCTAATAAATTAGGATCTATGACATTTATTTTTATATGACGAGCGAGAGCGTTGCATTTTGTCACTTCTATGTAAATAACGTAATATTGTTTCTTTCGAACTTGTGTATCAGATATTTTGTGTATTTGTATCACAAATACTTGCAAATACCAAAATCTCTAGTGACGTTAGACATGGGGTAAGGATCTACGATCTACCAGCGCAAACATAGCTCAAATCATCATCACATAAATGTATTGGAGAATTTAGACAATCTAGCTCAACTTGATTCAATTCATAGTGTTTAACTTTTACTTTTATTGTAAACTAATGTGCTCGAACCCGTTTTCATATCTTATTTTACCGGTTTCCTCGTTCCATATTTATATATTACTGAATAGTGTAGCTTTAAGTAGTTTATATTACACGAGTGCTTTGTCCACAAGAATTTACATGTTTTCCGTGATGATGAAGTATTGATTGATTTTCATGTAGGTATACACTGTTGACAAAGATAGAAATGACGTCACGACTAGCCGTCATGATCTGGCAAGCCTTTTGGCGCGAATTTTAAACGAATGATTACAATTTCAATTATTTCTAACGAGAGCCCATTTTTTACAGATATACGATTTGCGTATTAGGTACATGGTCCTATATGTAAAATCAAGCACTTCTTGTGATATGATTTAGTATCTATATGTATGTTTTCGACTTTCACTAGAAATAATATGATCCATATTCACTATATAAAATAATAATTCAAACGAAATAACGAATCAGTTCGTTTTTGTAATAGACCACCCTAAACAATGGTGATGGGTTGACCTCACCAGTACAATATCATCTCATTATCCTTCACCTATTGTTACGAACTTTCCACTGAGAAAAAGTGCTCTTACTGCACCTCCTATGTTTTTTTCGATATCGTCTATTTGGTGTGAATCAGCTAAATCTCATGCAGAATTTGTTGAATATATCAATTCCATTCTTATACATATATTTTTCGGCAACCGTCCGGAAAGTAAGTACTTTCCAGACGATTTTATTTTGAGAAAGTGGCATTTTTCCGGCCTAGTCCGGGAAGTACGTACTTCCCGGACTAGGCCGGGAAGAATCACATCGTTGTTGTCATTGTAAATATGAAAATCTTGGTAGTATGGTTTTGATAAATGCAGTTGATCATTACCATAGCAGCAAAATAACGACTGACAGCTATCTGACATAAAATTAGCTAACATTTCAATTTTTGAAAGAAATGTGTTTCTTTGATTTGTTATTCTACACGGTTGCCGAAAAAATTGTGTACGCAACACGCCCGAAAACAGTTTTTTAGGACTCGCAGACTTCCAGACAATTTTGTCCACTCATCCAAAAAAACAGTATTTTCCGGACTTGTTAAATTGAATGTTGACGAAATTTCATACGTATTTGTTTTACTATTTTTTCAACTTGTACATGTTTCAGTAAGAGTAGTTATGTTGATTAGAAAAATTAAATTTATGGATTTCGAATTTATAAAACGTGAAAAAAAAAGAGATTGTATCACAAACAGCAAACAGGAACTAAAGAAACAACTAGAAGTTCAATAGCTTATTTTGAGAACATTTTATATTACACAACAAGAGTGGTAAACGTAACGAGTGCAGGAAATACAGTTTTTCGGCAACCGTCCGGAAAGTAAGTACTTTCCAGACGATTTTTTTTGAGAAAGTGGCATTTTTCCGGGAAGTACGTACTTCCCGGACTAGGCCGGGAAGAATCACATCGTTGTTGTCATTGTAAATATGAAAATCTTGGTAGTATGGTTTTGATAAATGCAGTTGATCATTACCATAGCAGCAAAATAACGACTGACAGCTATCTGACATAAAATTAGCTAACATTTCAATTTTTGAAAGAAATGAGTTTCTTAGATTCGTTATTCTACACGGTTGCCGAAAAAATTGTGTACGCAACACGCCCGAAAACAGTTTTTTTGGACTCGCAGACTTCCAGGACTCGCTACGCTCGTCCTAGAATTTTGTCCACTCATCCAAAAAAACAGTATTTTCCGGACTTGTTACGTAAATTACTATTTCGAATTCCTGATCCAATCAACCACCTACTCGTTTTCACTATCATCGAGTGACATATAATGTACCCAAATGCCTACTCCCATCCCTCCAGTTGTAGTCAAATGAATTCCTCCAACTTGTGTGACATAACTCTAATCTAATGTAATTTGGTACTGATGGCACGAGACTGAGCCGAAATTGGGGGCACACACACAAGAACGAGACAAGACACAGGCAGGCCTGACACAAATCAACCTGTGTCACCCGCAGAAGTGTCTAGGACTTGTCAGTGTAATTTGTTTCCACCTCTCACGTGTTCGGTGGTGGAAACGTTCAACCAGATTAGGTGAGTGAGAAAGTAACTACTGGAGAATATCTTGGGCATGATTGTGACGGATTTACGAGTTGTAATGGACCGAAAAAGTGTGACGTCAAAGCTATGTTGGTGCTACTGATTTGCTTCCAAACAAATTATTTTCCCATGTAAATCTCCATAAGAGATTTTTTGAAATCGATTATCTCATTTAAAGTGAAAAAGTTACATATTTCGATACCAATTATGGAAAATAGGACATACTAGTTCCTATTAGAAAAATAGAAACATGTGAGAAACGCTAACAAATTTGAATGAGATTATATTGAAATCTATTGAGGTTATGTTTTTTCAGTGTTTACTTTTGAGGCCCTAACATTTCGACTGTATTTTCGATCAATATATCAGTGTAGTGAATGGAAAATATGTCTTGAAGCCAGTTGAAGCTATCAACAATGATACATTTCTCTAGAGATGAGGAAAAACTGATATCAAGGGGCTAAAAGGCCATGTTGAGAACATGGTATTTGATGCTGATCTCAAGACCTTAATGTGGTTGATTCAAGCTTATATCCATGATAAAACATACATATACAAGTACAGGTGAGCTATAATATTAAAGGGTATATTGGATAAATTGAACGTCTGATCAAATCATAATACCAAAGGAATAAGTCGATGCCTATTTACAGTAAACAGTTTGGTTCTGATTTAGTATGTTTGGATCGTTTAGTAATCTTATGGGTATTCACTACCACTGAACTATTTGGGTTGGAGTCTGTTTTATATATTCTATATAATATATATTATTTTGAAGAAATCATCAAATGGCCCAATTGTATACTAGGGCACTGTTAGTTCAGAACGCCAGAAGGTATTTACACCATCTTGATCACCTAACTATTTCGGTCTGGTGCACAACAATTTTTGGTACCAAACCAAGCTGAGTACCTGACCAAATGTTCCATTTACACCAACATGACCAAGGGTATTCGGTTGGTATAAAGTCATAAGTCTGCTTACCAAGAGATGGTATAAACATGGCCATTAATTCAATTTGCATGACCATTCTGTCTTGTGTTGTATCATTACAACGTTTAAAAGCGGTCATGGTTCAACATGGTGTCATAATATGAGGTATATAAAACGACTGTGAATGTATCATTGTCAACGTTTATTGAAAAAATTCTATGTATGTTTTATAAACGTATCATTTACACCGAGTGCCAATGAATTTATAATTTCTAACCACTAAATAAATAATAATTGAATAATAATGAACTATTCAGATATAGCATGAAATATCCATTTTTTCAGTAAATAGTCAATAGCAAGTTGAAAAAGTGTTCGTTCTATCGAATGAAAATAACGTGTAATTTATTCAAATCTTCAACGTTTCCTGCAAACGTTAAAAAGATGTTGTGCAATGACATAAAGTTATAATAGGATGGAGATTAATCGTTTTATTGGTATGTTCAATGATTGGTTGTTCTGAACTGAATTACAACGTTGAAATGTTCAACCATTAACGTTGTTTCAATTATTTAAACTGTTTTTCAACGTTTTTTGAACCAGTGTGCGTTTCCTGAGATGTACCAAAGAAACGAGTATTATACCAGGTAAATGACTTGCAATCGCCAACTCTTTAATAAAATAGAGCTCATAAGCGAAGTTTCTATATAGTTCTGAATCGAAAAACCCAATTTCTTCATGTAGGAAGCGTGTAGTTCCAATCATGAAAGGCAAACCTTTATTCAGCATATCCTACTGAACCCCTGCTGACATCAGAACCAAGCAGACACGTCTCTGATTATTATTCCTATACACACATACAAACCGATATCGCATTCTACTTTCACATTTCTGCAATTCAACCAGAATTTGAATGAGCCGGCAAGGCACCAAAACAAAAACCACACCAATCTTTGAGCCAGATCATAAAACAATATCCCATCGAGTTTATTAAGCTGCGGGAACATTATTGTTCCATTGTTTTACATCGAATCAAAATCTAAAAGTTAACTGCCGCTGTGCTGGAATTGTTGGCAGTATGACTTCCGACTTCTAATGCACAGCCTGCCTGAGACAATGGCCCCATAATATATGTCTACCTCCACCAACATGTGCAGTCGGCCAAGCAAACGCTGAAAATTTCCAATAGCGATGCCTCGGAACAATCTTCTGATCGACAGCATCTGCGGAAGACTAATTATCACATGCACCGATGCCTCTTATCAAAGTTGACAGTTATTATGTTGTGCGAGAAGGATGTGACTGAGTGGTACGGGGATGCTGGGGTGGCTGTCACAGTCTGAGTGGAGAATTTCGACATGGGATGTCTGACATTGCACGTCAAATGCATCGAGTTATGCGCTCTATAACGCCGAATATCGGGCTAGCAGTTTCGGAAATCGAATTCACCGGGTGAGATATCTGGTCTGGTCGCATATTACATTTCTAATAGGTGTCATGTCAATGTCGAAATGATGTACACCGGTATGACCATTGAAGAAGGGACCATGGACGATCACGTGAAGTTATTTTCAAAAACAGCTTGACGGAATAGTATATTACACAACAAGTGTGGAAAGTGACATATTTCACACGAGTAGTCGTTTAGCACGAGCCGCGTAGCGGTGAGTGCGGAAACGTAACGAGTGAAGAAAATGCACATTCCAACGAGTTTTGTACACTATTTTTCCTACGACTCCGAATACTTTCATTTCGCGGGAGCTCTTGTCAAAAATTGTAACTTCAGGTGATTTTGATTCAATATCGAGTACTGTTTATTTCCATATTCAAGATGATATTTGAATACTCCTCATTATGTGAATTACTGATTGATTGAGTTAGTTTAGTTTGGACACATTTTATTGATATTGACACCAGCGTACATAAACAACCTTGACACCATTCGCCTGCTAGCGCCAGTAATCACGCAACCAGGAATACAGAACCCTCGACAGAACCATAGAAGTATGTAGTTCGCAAGCGCGTACGAGTTACTCGAGTTAGTGCGTCCTTGACTCTTTGCAAACATCTGTGATACCAAAGAATCTTCTCGTTGGTGATACTGTGATATCAAACTGATGCAAGCAGCAAGCCGCGCATAAAACTGCAGCCGTACTCTTTTGAATGATCTAACCCTCTGTCATCAACATCGAAATAGTTCCAGCAAAGAGTATAGGTTCCAGTTTTAAAGTGAATTCAGAGGTTATGTATCAGACACATTGAAATTAATAGATAAAGAGTTCTCGGTATAATTCAAAACGAGACAGAAATTTCAATAAATAATATGAATTTCATTTAAGAACGCTTATATTGACAGTGAGTACCTTCACAATATACCTAATTATTTCTATATCAATTCAGGCGACCGTTGTAATATTTTTCATATCAACACTAGTGCTTTTTTTCCATCAAATAAACAATACCATGGTGATATGAGCTACTTTCTGAATAACAAAACAGTGTGATTATTGACGTTTTCATACGTGGTCGTAGGAAAACTAAGTTTTCCGTATGGTGCCAAGAACTTCTTCACATATCTCAACAGCTTCTCATGATCCATGCACAAAGCACTCAGATTGACCTGTCATTCTTTTGGACTTCAAGTGAAGCTCTTGGATTCTATTTGGAGGAAATCTGTTAGTCTGATGGTTGGAGAATCTGCACTTAAGAATTATGCAATGACCTTCTCTGAGTGGTCACCAGGAAGTCAATCGGAAAATGAACCATATCCAGGATAGGCACAGGAGTACAGAAGGAGCATATGTTGAAAATTGGACCCAGGAAAAATACAAATGATACTGGAATAATATTCCGTGTAGGAAAGAAACAGCTAACTCTGATGTGAACTCAGAGGAATTGAAAATCTCAACTGGGCTCATAACTGGACATGTGCCAGTGAAAAAGTACCTATTACCTATAGAATAATATTGTTTAGGTGACGTTGAGGAATTATTGTACAAGGCATGCAAATACGCTAGAATGGGTACTGTAAGAAAATCAATAGGCAAGCTGAAAGGTCCAAGAGGATTATGAGCTACAACTTTCGAGCATTTTTAGTCAACAGATATAATGGTTCAGCTCGCAAAGCGTTGAAGAGATACAGAAAAGACTCACATAACTTCGTAGACCAAAGCAACATCTGATGGTTATCAGAAGAGAAATCTAGATATACTATATAGAAGCGCTGTCGATATGTATATCCAGTAGAGGATTGCTTTCAAATGAAATCGTTGATAATGGAGGCTTATACACCTCATTCATTACACCTCAGAACACTAAGCTGATGTACCCACCTACTACACTACAAGATTTTCACATATGGAGTATGCTACTAACTAACTAACCACTATTGCAAACTATTCAAATATATTAAATAAGACGCTGACAGGTAAGAGAAGAGTCAAGACTAATTTGAGGACAAAAATATTAGTTTCTACCTAGGTTTTCTTGAAAGCTTCAATGTAATTGAAAGATTATCTGGTTATGAAATTATCCTTATTGTAAAATAAATTAAATAATGAGGAATCGAGTAAGGAATTATTCAAATCAATCTGATCATTCATCAAAAATTGTGATTTGACTTTTGTCCTTTCTTTTCAATATGTAAACTTTTATAATCGTTAGTGAAACAATTTTTTTCGTCAATAAGTGATTGGCAAAAGTTGAGTTAGTTTTACAATTCATGGAACTTCGAAATTATGTTTTTCTATCCTGTTTTTGGATATCACCACACGTTAATTTGTATATTCCAGATTTCTCAGTTTCTTTCTACTGATTTCTATAGGAAACTTTTTCCAGACCTTCTTATCACGTGATGTTGTGATAATTTTTCTCGATCTTTCGTCGATGAGAACAGCCTGTTCAACACTTTCTTCCGCCGCTTCACGAATGAATGATGAGCAAAAATTGTCATGATTCCACCCACACTTCTTGTGAAACAGTGGAAAAAGCTCATTTTTACAGCTGATATAATTCGTAATGAATTTCGAAAGCAAAGTAGCTCGCAATCCTGAAGGAACGTGCCCAGAATCCAAGTGTGTCATGACTTCACGCATCAAATTTTAACAAAGGAGAATCGGACGCTGTCTTTGTTTCACGAAGATGGAATCTGGCAGGCAGAGAGAGATGCCGATAGGTTGTGCAGACATTTTGGTCGGGGGTGTTAAAATTCTTGTGCTTATCTCCAGAAAGCCCGAAGACGATGATCAAATAAAATATTAAAGTGGAACATGATTTTTATGCACGATTCGTGTTAAGGGTGTTGAGGCTTTATCTGCGACAGCGTCGACGGTTTGTTTGTACAAATGACAAAGTGATGATTTTTTTTATTTCTTACTCTTTCCTTCATTTGGATGTTATTAACACAGCTTACTCAGGGCATTCGTATTCTCAACATTTGTCTCTGGTAGGTATAGGTATTGATAATGCGACACAAAAAATATTGACTTTACCAGCAAACTAACCAATGAATAATTGGTCAATCTGGAGAAAAATCTACTGCACCAATTTATATATGTATATCAATCTGATTATTATAGAAGCTATTATTTTTTTGTCACTGATTCAGATAATACTTGAGTGAGTTATACTGAGCATAATGAAAAATGCATTTACCAGATGAAAACAATACATTTCATCGAAGACATATATCGAGAAGCAGTGTCATGCATGAATGTCTCATGAGAATGTCCTCACATTTTGAAGTTGTATCTCCTTCATGAAGTTGTATACCTTCTGCACTTTCAAAAAATGACCAACATTGACCGTAAATTATTTGGTATATTTATATTCATTTCTAATTAGGAACATAAACTATTCGCAAGAAATCAATATCGAGAATTTCATACATACAACAATGAACTTCAAATTGTTGTTTCCTGGTGGGGAAGTCATTAATAGATAAAAAAGTTTATGGCAAACAGAATAGGAAGTCTATAGCCTGAATTGGACCAATTTCAGAATGATTTCATGATCAAAAGTTATTTAAAAAATCAAAAGTTACCAATATCAAACTAAAATCAGAAATAACTGAGAATTGCTATTTTCGAAGTTACGATTATATTCTCATCAGTGTCCGATTAGGTTTTTGAAATCACGTTCATCCCCTTCACTATAAAGTACCTACTCCTAATTATTAGATAAATATTTATTGGAAATGATCATATTTATCATCACGCAAATCTTCTCATGTAGGTGCAAGTAGAGAAAAAACTTTGTATTCTTTTGATTTTACATCACCAATTAAATCGATTTGGACCAGATCCACGGTGATCTGAGTGGCTATCCAACTGAACCATTGGTATCAATTTAGAAATTAGAATAGAAGCCTAATTTGTATCTAAAATTTACCACTTTGAACAATGTACATGTCAAGAAATGAAATATAACTGCTTTCAGTTGTGATTGTTGTAAATGTCTCAATACTATTGTTTCTTCATGGTAAACTATATTATTCAACATTAACCATTTCATCATCTGATGTATGTTTAGGGAAAATCTTCTGTGTAACTCCTTCGTCATTTTTTCTGTTGTACCCATTTGTAATAACAAAAATATGGTATGTATACGATTTTTCAATGATAAAATGATTAGATTACACTGATGAGAGTATATTTCCAAAAACTATCTTTTTGTGATGCAATAAACGTTCAAATAGAGACACAAATCAGAACTGGGAATATTAACTGGGAATATTGAAAGAATAAAATAAAATGGAAATGAGTCATGTCACGACGTTTTTATATTGTGATCACATAAGAATATTTGAAATCTAATGAAACTATCCACGCATATCACAAATTCATGATCGGTATTATAAGCTATCCTACAAAACTCACCAGTTTCAACAGAAATTCCAACTATCAACTTTCTTCACCGTTTGATTTCACTGTTACGAATTCACTGATCGAATTATAACTCAATTACTTTGCAGCCTATCTATTCTACTGATGAAGTTTTGCTAAAGAAACATGAAACTGTGGCTGCATCCATCTTCACCGTAGCTGAAATAAAACTAAAATTTATTACAATTTCCCTTCCGGTCTACCTTCATTTGATAAAACATATGCATGCGTTTTATTGTCGAATCATAATATATGCGTTCCTATTCAATATTCTATACACGGGGGAACTCTTCCTATACCTTTTTCACTTTCAGAATGAACCAACCCTCAGTCTCTCTCTGTCTCTCTCCTACCCTACCTGCCTTATATATCTCGAGCTGAAAGGGTTGAGTGAAGGGGTTTATTTGGGTTGACAGGATGAAATAAGAATTAAATTGGAAGGATACCCTGTTGTAATTTTTTAACCTGTATTGTTTACCCAGTCGCGGGATGATATAAAGCATGAGTAAATTTTCGTTGTTCAAGATGTTGAATGAGTCAAATTTATTTTGGAGGACAGTGGAACCCAACAAAAAATGCACATTCATAATCAATTTATCCAAAACGTAGGAAACATGATATTACCATCAGAAAACAGCTTCTATATCATTTGTGTATATGGATTAAGACATACTAAACAGAGAGAGTGTATTTATTGTAACTTGATTGGAAACTCAGAAAATGAATCAAATTTTAAAAAATTGGTTCGTTGCTTTCAATTTGACTTCAATTCAAATATGTGCTGATGGTTGTACTTTGAAACCCTGTCAGTAGACTGGAATTTACCTAAAGTCCATACCATTCACACGATGCCATTGAGTTAAATAATGTTATTTCAATATAACAAGGGCCTGTTTTGTGACAGGTTTATAGGTATGTAAACAGGAAATCGTTGAAAATTCCACTCCCAGATGATAAACATTGTTTTCCGGTTTCTGATATTTCTGAAGGGTGAGAAAGCAGTTAATCGGGAAGTCAAAACCAACTGTGTCAATTGTGCACATACTTACGAGTCGCATATTTGATTCTCAGAAGTGCACCCTTTCCCTTATATATACCAGTTTAAGTTGTGAGTTCATGATCTTCAAATATTGACTACTCAGAAAACTGTTATTTCCTTCCTGCTGAAAAGTTGGAGAAATTCGTTTATTCGATTACTGACATATCAACGTCCATACATTGAAAATCCACATCAGTTTAACAATGAAATGAAAAAACTTGATGAACTTTGCAACAACAAAGACGAATTTCTGGAGATGAATTTTCTGGTAACAGGCCAATGTGGGTATTTTCTGGGAAAGATATGATATTGATGTCTCATATTCATCAAAATTATGAAATTTGAATCATGTTTCGTTGGAATCGATAGAGCGAAAGATTCGAAGAATTGAAAAAAAAATGGAAAAAAGTGACAGTAGAGAGTCCAAATTTGGAACAAATGTATAAAATTGGAAACTGAGCAACTTTTTTCTCTGGCATTTTTCGAAATTTCCAAAAAAACTGATTTTTTGAGGATTTTCGAACAAAATTTCAAATTTGACAGGCTTAGAATAGCATATGAAAAAAGGAAAGATGCTGTATTTTAAACATTTTCCAAGCACAAACTAACTGCGAAGTCAAATTTTCTTTATATCTATTAATAAAAAAAACTTCCATATGTCGCGAACTTTATGTGTGACACTGTATATTTGGAAACGGTTCCTGTGAAACCTCTATACTCGGTGTTACCATCAACGATACAGATAGTCAATCAACAGTAGAGGCTCCAAAATAGAGCCCTGAGGAGCACCATGAAATTCGCCCGTATATAATTCCATAAAAATTTAGTTTCTCAATCAAGTGTTGAAGCGATATACAATCGAAGATCTTGGATAGGTCAAACAAAGTTTACTCAGTGTGTTGCACTTTTCCAAATACCTTCACTATATGCTCTCAACCAACCCGTATTTGATTGCTTTTACTATAGACTATAGAGCATACAGTTCGAGAGGTTTTTGTGTTTTTTAAAAAAATGTATAAGGTTAACTTTAAATAACATTTTTAGTATGATTTTATCGATGATAGTTATGATAGAAATTTTGCAATAGTTCTCAGTCATACATTGATTTCCCTTTTTGAGAATTGGAATAATTATTTTGTGACCATTAAGATGTCGAAGATGTCAGTAAGAACTTCTGAAAAACACAAGTCGAAATAATCAGCGTTCTTGAAGTTTTTTTTTTGCAAAATAAATAATTATGTCTGTTGCAGTTCAAACTGAAACTAAATCAACAAAATACATCACGCAAAGGAGTCAACAAAGTTCAAGTAGTACTCGGATTTTCGTTGTCCAAACAATGAGATGTAGCCCCTTTTTTCTGTTACACACCGAGTGTCAGGGTTATTGGTAATTCAAAAATCGAGATAACGGTATATTCAAATTGCCGTTAAACCATTCAGCCAAAGTGTCACCACGTGAAATTTTTTGAGTGCTCTTCGTGCGGAGACTTCAATGATCTAGATAAGAAGTGCTATACCGAAATAGTTTCCATTCGGTTGGCTGTGCAATTATCATAGGGGGAACTTTACCTCGCATTTCATTGCTCACGATGTATTATTTCGAAATCTGGAGTATTTGCATAAATTTACAGTGCTTACTGAAACCGATGGATGAATTACATGAAATCTTCAAAGAAGATATTTATTATTGTAAACAAACTAAAAACGATAAGATTTTCACGATGAATATATTTATATATTTTTTTTCACATGTTTCGCTAACACTGTAGCTTCATCAGGTATAAGTACACTAAACTAACTACTACGATAACAACCATATTTATACATAATTACACAGTTATAACAATATTTGTACCTGTAGGGATTAAAGAATGTTTATCCTCTTTATTGCGGTAAATAACAAAAATAAAATGAATATTTAATTGAGCTATTTTTAGGAAAACAAATTCAACAAAGGAGAATTATTCAAATCTAATTGGTCATTAAGCAAAAGATATGAATTCTTAAGTCTATAAATAGACTTAGATATTCATTTTATTTTTGTTATTAACCGCAATATGGAGGATAAATATTCTTTAATCCCTACAGGTACAAATGTTGTTATAACTGTGTGATTACGTATAAATATGGTTGTTATCGTAGTGTTTAGTTTAGTGTACTTATACCTGATGAAGCTACAGTGTTAGCGAAACATGTTGTGAAAAAATATATATAATTCATCGTGAAAATCGTTTTTAGTTTGTTTACAATAACTATGGATTTTCATCAAGTAACGGCCAAGTCAATGGAAAAAAATATTTATTGTTGAATTACCATTCTATTTAACATGAAATATGAGACATGCATTGTAAATGTTATAATTTCATACTTGAGATTTAAGAAGATGACCAAATTTCAACTGAAGAAATGGGTATAGATGAAATTAGGATTCGCATATGTTTTGTGATCGAAAATGACACCTACGTCTTCCGCTACTATTCAAATAATGTGTAATCGAAACAATTTGGTTGCCGATTTGAATTAGTATAGTGGATTCATGTTTGTGCTATGCATGGGTAATAATATCTACACTAACCAGTTTTATCATGATTTCGACTTTTGAAGTTTATTTCAATCTTATTGAAAAGAAACAACGAATCAGAAGATTCGAAAAAAAAAAATTTCGGCCCAAATGGAAAACATTGTTGAGTATTTTTATAACATAATCCACTATCGTATTTCAATTTCTTTAAGCGTTGAATGTTAAATGCTGAAAAAAAAAAATTAAATCTACCCCAAATCTTTCACCCCGCAAACCCCAAATTCAAATAGCAAACTGACCCTTGCGTTAGTTTCACTGATATATATTTTCATACCAAATAAATAGGTACAATGAAAAAAATATAAATTAGTTCAGGAGCCGCAATCCTAACATGTGAACATTAGGTCGAATATGATTTGCTCTGTAAAGCATGAAAATCTCATACTATGATCATCCGATGACTTCGGAACATCTTGATTGGATCTTGTATGATGTGCCAATTCATTTATGTGGCTTGGTAAAAAATTAAGAACACAGTTAAGATACTTTGAACACTATTCTCAAAGTATTTCAGAAACAGCGATTAGAAAAAATTGTCAGCAAATAGTACCTACACAATTACAAACAAGCCTCTTTCACTAGACACTGAAAGAATTCAGAGTAAAGAGCAGTTATAAACTGAAATTATTCAGAGTAAAAAGCAGTTATAAACTGAAATTATTCGAAAATTCAACATTTCACCACCAATCCAATTACCACACCCAACCACACCCAAATAAGAGCACGTTCTGAAAGCGCATTCTCCAAATATTGAATGATCCGTGAATGCACCAATTCATCAATTATCAATTTACCAGTATTACCAAATACTTTTGATATCAGTTACCAACAGCAATATTCCACTAATGAGGTCAAACAAGGAATTGGCA
Organism: Chrysomela aeneicollis; assembly: GCA_029955515.1. Classification (NCBI taxonomy): domain Eukaryota; kingdom Metazoa; phylum Arthropoda; class Insecta; order Coleoptera; family Chrysomelidae; genus Chrysomela; species Chrysomela aeneicollis. The sequence goes on from JARUHQ010000001.1 coordinate 33,132,584, forward strand.
TTGGATAATGGATTCCCCAAATCATTAACTTCAATCCAGTTATTCAATATTTCCCCAAACACATTAGTTAAACCTTATAAATGGTACCAGCGGGTGCACCAATTTATAGAATACTTGAATACGACAGCACTGCTTTGCATAAGGAGACCGTGTTCTATGATCATTTCAATTATTTCAACTGAAATATACTAGATGAATAACTCGATCTGTAGTTTAGTTTATAGAAATCAATCAATCACAAAACCAACCATGTTATACACTTTCAGAAATCAATACATCTTTACTAGTAGGTACATTTTAGTTCACAGGGACTTATTGATCGCAGATTACAACTTTACAAGATAATGATGAATAGATGCAATGCCGATCTCCAATAATTTTCAATAATTTGTCTCATTATGATATTTCGGACATTATAATTGATACTGAGATGAATAAATGTATTTTGAAGAAATTCACTATCATTAAATTCGTATCCTAAGTGAACATATTACGTAGTAAATTATATAAAATATCATTGTCGATATTTCGAGGGTACACTTAGAACCTTCGAATGATTCTTAAGAATTTCTAGAGGGTTCAAATTTTTTTACACTGAGAATAAATATGTGCTAACTTCTTGAAATCAGGAAGTCTTTATACATCATCTTGGAAAGTGTTTGAAGTGGGGATTGACTGTGTGGGACCAGCACATTTTTACAGTGCATCAGGGATCAGTAAGTATGAAGATATTACCTGAAGAACCACTTTTTTCAAATTTCAAATTTTACTTGGCTGTTCCACTCTATATAGATGGTTATATAGTATAATATATAATTTAGTAAGATACTCTTGAAACATCACGTCATATACAGTTTACGCTCGAAAATACAGGTGTGTTTGATGTTATTCTCGTATATCGAGAGTGGCATTATTAATGGCAGCATCTTGCGAGATTTTCTCTTCCTCCCACTCAAAGTGTTCCCGAACACACATATTGGGGCATTAAATTACGATAGAGCGACAACGCTCGAGGTTCTCTGCAACTAATTAAAGTTCCAAACTACGAAGGGCTTAGTGCCTGTAGCTACTGGAACAGATGAGGTGGCGCTTCCAAGAAACCGCCACTGCTGCTGCTGATGCTGCTGCTGCCTCCCTCTAAACCACATCCCACCTTCATGATGTTTTCCCAGAAATGCAGGACCGAACCTCCAAGATATCGTGTGGGATAGTTTTGTCTTCCTCGTAGGTATGAAAGATGGGCTCATATATTTACTGATTCGATAACTTGTTATATCCTTGCCCTTTATATAATTTTACGGTATAGGAGAAATCATCTCCTTGCAAGGATGTTGTGATTGTGTGAAAATTGTGCAAAGGGTGGGGTAGAAGCTTTCTTTCAACTCGTATATAACTAAATAAGTGTTAAACATTTGAGGGGGTGATTCCTCATCGAGGAAAAGATAGGATCTTTCATATAAAGAAATTTCATTGGAGCATCCCATGTTAAGATAAAGCCCCTTGAAGGGGGTACATAAAATTTGTTTAACAATTTTTTTCACCAGCACTAAAAAAGTTACAGTATTGAAATTAACCTGACATTTTCTACTATCAAAAAGACACTTAGCCAGTAATTTACTTGGTTTACCCCATGGTTGTAAGAAGTGGAAAACGTAACCTCTAAAATTTATTTCCAATGTAACTTTTTGTCTTATTATTTGTTTACCATTCAAAAATTCATTTCCGATAGCCTGTTTCATTCTAAACAAATAATGTCCCTTGAATTTTTTGCCCAAAATAACCAGTTCGCAGCAAAAAATTATTTTACGAACAACTACAGAGATATATCGTCATAAATGCAAACTGGATTTATTGTTATTTTGTAGTTACTACCTTTCTTCTTGGTAGTAGAAAATGTAAAGTTAATTTCAATACTGTAACTTTTTTAGTGCTTGTGAAAAAAATTGTTAAACAAATTTTATGTACCCCCTTCAAGGGCTGTATCTTAAAATGGGATGCTCCAATAAGGTTTCTTTGTATGAAAGATCCTATTTTTTTTTCGATGAGGAATCACCCCCTCAAATGTTTTACACTTATTTAGTTACACCCTGTATAGAGTTATTCGAACTCTATGCTCATCATTAGGATCTCATAAACCCAATGAGAGGTACGAAGAAGTTCAAATTGGTGCAAAGTTGTGGAATATCATATTTATTATCATGCGAGAGAAAATCCATTATAGCTCTTCTGAAACTATTAGGAAAAAATTGAATTTTTGAACTTACACTTTATTTTTACTTTGGAGATACATAAAAACTGAATGCGCTTCTCCTGTTGTATTTTATTTTTTATATCAGGGTTCAAAACAATGAAATATATAAAAAATATGATTCGTTAAAATGGTATCGATGAAAACCACAATCAATAAACGATAGATGAGTCTTCATCTTGGAAATAATATCTCCAGTAGAAGAAACTTATGGATTATAAGTTGTAGAATATATGATTTTGAAAATATGCGGATGGATTCTGCAATTACAGCAATTAGAAGTCCCAATCAGCTGAGCGGTCTCTGATCTAAATTTGATATGGTTCCATATCAAACTCATATTTTTCGTAATCGTGTAGTTTCAGATTGTGATAAGTTTCAACCAAACAGGAAACTTCAATTAAAAAGGGGAGTTCAGCCCTTCCGAAGTAGTTTTGTCTACGGCTTTGGATGCTGTCAGCTGAAAATACCCTAGGAAGGCAATAGACGTATGCCAGGGGTGTTCAAACTATCTAAGTCAGCTCCTCGGCACTAAATATCTCCTCAAACGGTCTTTCTTGTTTTGGGAATTCGCATATATGTAGAGTGAAAACAAGCCACAGGCGAACTCATCACATTCCACATGCTCTGGAGTTGTTTGTTCTGTAAACAGGATAGAGAAATTCTGCAGACTGCTGTAGAATTCAGGAATGTAACAGAGTCAAACATAGATCAGAACTGATGATTTTATGCGGAATGTAGAAGCTCTCATTGCGAATAGATGAAAGAGAAATATATCTACTAAAATGATATATGAAATATACATGATAGACGATATATTTGTGGTTGAGAAACCACTTGACAAAGTTTTTCCTGTAAGTACATTTTCTGGATCACGCTATATACTTATATCATTTCATTATATATATACAGATTACAGTTAGTCAACTATTCTATTGAAAATCTCGTTGATTCCATACAATCAAATTCATAATATGGTGAAAAGATTCCCATTTTCTTGTAAAATACTAACCTTGAACTTCCATAAATGGAGCATCAAAATGAATTATAAGAAAAGTTCGGAAAAGGGAAAACAAGTAGAGTTGGGCTCAGTGAACTCCATAAATGATGCATTATTCATTTGAAGTTCTCGAGAACGCTGAAGAAGTTGCTTCTAAAAATAATAAAATGGTGATGAGCAGCAATCTGTTGAATGCGCCGTTATTTAGCGCCAACAGCAAAAGAGAAAGTAGGAGATCATTGGCGTAGCAATGGTAATTTACTCAGATGTTACTCAGCTCTACCAATATTCTCACTACCCATATCAAAGGAACAAGTTTTGTACAAAATCACTTGAGATCAACTGTCACGAAGTTCAAGATCATCCTTGTTTCGCTGACGGGGATCAATCCATACTTGCAAGGTTATTCCATATGAATACGGAATTAGTGTACCCATTTAAATTTCATCAAAAAATTGCAGAGGTCCTGCTAAAAATGAGGCTCTACCTATAACCAGTTTCAACTTTCAAGCTACAGTATCCGTATGGTCACACTTTTGGGTTGTGATTGTAAGAAAGAAGAGAAAAGTTTATGTATTCTATTGACGTACAAACACAGATCAATCTACAAATGTTTATTCAGCATAAGTTGCGTACGTAATGAAACTTAACAGCCATTTCCCATCCGATTTTTATGTGATGATCCAAAGTAGTATATGTATAAGGAATGTACGCTAATAACGAACACCAGACAGATGATATCAATCTGTTATTCACTATAGTATAATGAAGATTCATTAATGTATATCTTTATATTTCATATAAAGTAATCACTAGAATTCATATATGATTCAATACAATGTACTTATATGGACACACGACACAACACCAAACTCTTCACCGCGTATCATGTATTCTATATTTCGCATCATTGTCTATAAGACCAAGGGTGAGTACCAATAATTTATTGTCTTATAATACCTATGGAACAATAACAATTTTGCAAGACAGCAAAGTTTATAAAATGGCTTGCAGCGCTGAGTATAGATCAGTAAGTTTGACCGATTGCCGTGAGATGGGGGACACTTTGTTCACTAATGACGTCACAATTCCATAATACCCAGCATATTCCATATTGTCACCTTCTCCTCTATGGTCTCCGACGCTCATGATTGAATGAGGAATAAAAAGAGAGTAGCGAAAAGACTTGGAAGAGAGCGTGTCGAGACGAGACTAGATCGATTTTTAATTGCAGCCTTCGCCTTGACTTACTTCAGATTTTCATTAACACGTTTTGCTTGAAAAATAGGACGCGTCGACGACGTCGCGACGAAATGATTCACCATTTATTTACATTCTGTCGTTGAGAACGAGACAAAAAAATGTTGATGGAGTCGCTCATTAATTTTGATTTTACGGATTTTTTGCTCATAATTGGATGATAATATTGATGAAATACCTAGTGATTCTTCAGTTTTCAAGTTCAGATATAAATGGATACATTTTTGGACGTTGAAATTTTTTTTCATTTGCTATTTTTACTGATGATTATGTTGAAGACATTGATAGAAAATGCAGTGATCACCTCAAATTTGATTTAGCTATTCATAAAAGGCTACAAGACGGTTTGAACTTGAACTGAATGTATATATAAAACGATTTTTTAACAGGAATTTATTGGAAAAGAGATAAAAATAATTCATTTCATTTACATCATTCACATTCTAAGGTTTGCTATCGAATATCTCTTTAGTTGTTGAATGATGCCTACTTTAATAAACAATAAAACGATGTACATACCCAAATCGGGAATGTTAGCAACCGTTTTTAAGATATACGGGGAAAACCGAAGTGACCTATTTTCTTTCTTTTGCGCAAGGAAAAATAATAGATAAGATCTGAACTTGGTGAGATAAGCACTAGGTACTTTAATTGGTTTTAAAAAATGCAGATTCGACGTATTGGAAATCGAAGCACAGCTCTTGAAAGCCATCATTGATAACAATAAAATTATGGAGTTAAACATAATCTAAGCATCTTCAGGTTTTAATTTCTATTTAGGTTGTACCTTTATTTATTTTTTAGGTGGCTGTAATATTTGGTATTTCTGGGGCCTGTAGAATGGATGAGTTAGTCCGAATGACTGTACACGATATAGAAGACCTAGAATCTAAGCTTTTAATCAGCATACCTGATTCGAAAACCAACAAACCAAGATCATTTGTAATTAATCAGATCTACTTGAATGTTTATCGAAAGTATGTTTCGTTAAGACCAGAAAATATATGAACAGTGACCGATTTTTCTTTAAATATCAAAGCGGAAAGGGTTGTAGACAAGTGGTAGGAATTCATCAATTTAGAAAAATGCCCAAAATAGTTGCTACTTATTTGAACTTGGTAAATCCGACAGAATACACTGGTCACTGCTTTCGTCGGTCTTCTGCAACAATATTGGTTGACTTTGGTGCCGACATAACTAGTTTAAAGAGGCATGGCGGATGGAAGTCATCAAACGTTGCTGAAGGATATATCGAAGAATCGCTTAACAATAAGGTTGAGGTGGCAAATAAAATTTTCACAGTACAAAATATTCAACAAAATAACCCTACCACCCCGCATGTTGTCCAAAATGTTTCTCATAGTTCTAACAGTGTTCCTCCAATGTTCAATAATTGTACTAACTGTCAAATTACTGTAAATATAACAAATTGATCTTAAAAATGTATTCAGCAATGACTTGATGTTTTCAAAATATAAATTAATTCCTTTTAAGCAATGTGTTTTCAATCATTTATGTAGAACACTAACAACTGTACGGAAATATCATTTTCCTACAAGCGTGCGTGATTCACCCTCTACCCGCACGCAATTCAGTTTGGAAAGTGTCATTTTCCCACACTAGTGCGCGGGAAATTTTTTCCCACACTAGTGCGGGAAAAACATTTATATGATATCCTCGTAAAACATAATTGGTGGGTGACAAAATATGAAAGTTCAAGCTTTTTTGTTGCAATACTAAGTGAGTTTGTTCAAAATCATCCATCATTTTGCACTATTTATTGAAAAAATTAACAAATATTGATAAATAAAAATGTATTGTTATGAAAATCACCCTATATATAGGCTTTGATTGATCTGATAACGAGTAGGTAACAATTGATGCTGTCATGCCGATCAATACACATAATTGTCAGAGTGACAGACAAAGCGTTACTTATATAAAATTTTCGATTCAGTGAAATTGCCACAATGTATTATTCATCTGATGAGGAACTTCCACAATAAATCGTACAAGCAGCTACAGATGCGAACTTAGAGTTATTGCCAACGAAATCTAAACAAAGGTATGAGAAGCAATACACGAGTATTATTGAATGGTGCAACAATAAAAAAGTGAAAACACCAAATAAAGAAGAAGTATTCTTGGCTTATTTTCTAGAAATGTCTAAAACATGGAAGCCGAACACTTTATGGGCAAGATATTCAATGTTGAAGAGTGTATTCAACGTAAAGCAAAATTTGGATATTAGCAAATTTTACAAAATAATTACATTCATTAAAAATTAATTTGTTTCCTACGCTTGTAGAAAAAGTATTGTTACTAACTCATGCGGAAATTGTCTTTCCCGCATGCGACTGCCGTTAACCCGAACGACGCGGAGCGGGGCGGGGAAAGCATCACTTTCCGCACTTGTTAGGAAAATTACTATTCCTTACAGTAAGGAAATGACATTTCCTCACAGTAAGGAAGTCCTGACTTTTTCTTCAAGAAATTTTGACAGGAATGTCAAAATTTCCTAGCGATTTGCGGAAAACGATATTTTCCTCCATTTATTACATCATCCTCGCGAGTTATACAACCCCGCGTAACGTAATTGCATGAAGTGTGGCCTAAACAGGTAATAGCCAGGGGTGGCAACCCTTTCTTATACGGTATCCCGTGAGCGATGCTGCAGGGACTAGCAATTTCTTGTGAGCCATTACAACTAAACCCCGCTCGCGAGGGTTGGCAGGGAGGTTTTCTCGGCAGAATATGTGGTTGAATTTGACAGAGTTGGAGGTGTATTCCACCAGCGGTAGGGCTAAAGGGTTATCTTTTGTTGTATCTAAATAATCTTAGTGATGATTAACGTCATCTTTGTGATACCTCAGTTAACGACTCTCCAGATAACTTCAACCCAATTTTTCGGAGAAGTATCTACGATAGATTATCTCACGATCTTTGATTTTATGAGATGAAAATATAGATTCTAGATTTAATCTGATAGTACATAGTGTCCTAAGGACGTCCCCACTTGGTCCGGATATGAAATTGTTGTTTTAATAGGACGTCCATCTCATAAAATGTTTCTTTACAACATACTGTAGATTGTAGATTGCAGGGGCGTCTTGAAGGCTATATATCCTCTCAAGCACCTCGACCTATCAGAAGTAAACACTTTCCAGGAACTTGAGCCTCTTGCAAAAAACGTTGTCATTCGCAATGCAAATGTTCTGCAGTTTCAGTGAAGTTCTCGCAGTAGCGGCAACTATCACTCTCTGTTTCACCCGTCTTTTTGAGGTGATACCTCAGAGTTGCAGTGTCCAGTGAGGAGTCCCGTTACCAGTTTCAAGTCTTTTTTGTCCAACTCGAGAAGCTGTTTAGCTTTCTTTGGCGAGAGGCTCACTAGCCTTTTCACTTGTCTTTATCCTGGCACTTTATTCCAGTGAGATTTAATTTCATTTGTTTCCCAGCGTCAAAATTCTTCTTTCAAGTGGGCTTTGGATAGTCCACAGAAGGGTTCTGGGCCAGAAAATTGTGTGTTTGTCCCTTCTTTGGTACGGTAGTCTGCTTCCTCTTTGCCTTCAGCTCCCTTATGACCTGGCAGCCACATCAAAGTGACCTGGTTGTTCGCTGTCAGGGATTGTTTACAGTCCCAAGTCAGCTTAGAGTCACAAGTTTATGACTTCAAAGCTTTCAGTGCTGTTTGGCTATCTGAAAATTGTTGCCTTTCAGGTGCTACTTCCTAGACACTCCTGAGCACATACCTCTTTATCATGTACTTCTGCTTGAAAATGGTTGGGGTGTTAGCAAGAGGCTTTGAGAGCCTAAAATTTAGCCCTGTTATACCCACTACAGCTCTTTTATCCATCTTGGATCCATCAGTGTTCCATACTGATAAATCCCTTCCTAGCCTATATGACCCAACTGATTTCATCATCACAGTTCATGATCATTCGAAATATCAAAGTTTCTTCTGACAGAAGCAGCAATTTTGCAGGTTTTCGAAGATATTCACATCATGTTATTTATACATACCACAAAATTTTTCTTGACAGTTGATAGTTATTTTTTTATTGAAATCATCGTCATTCATGAACGACATCATAACGATTAATCCCAGTCTGAACGCCTATCGTTAATTCCTTCTAAGAGGTCATAGAGCAACCCTTTCGACAGTCAAGAAATGTAAAACGTATACCCGGAGTCGAGTCCCAATGTAATAATTATTCCGGTACTTAGGCGACGCGATAAAATTGAAATTGACATTTCCTTTAACAACTTCGTCGCCGCAAAACTGCTTCGAATGCGCATTCGATGCGATTCGTTTGATGTTTACTAACTTTTTAATTCAGTCGACAATTCGCTTTCTCTCTTTCATTAATTTTTATGGTTGAGATATCCAGCTCAACCTCTTTCATTGAATTGAATTAAACTGGATGAAACATAAACGACTGCTGTAATTCCTTTAATTTTTTATAATATATATTTTAGTGCACTGTGTTGGCTTCATCAAATGATTGATGAATAGGCATTATAAAGAATTTGGTTAATGTCATTTTTGCATGAAAACTGTTATGTTCTCACATCTTCCCGACAGAATATGTATTGGGTGGCCAAGATGAGAATTTACAGCATGGTTATCTTCACGTACTTCACGTACTTCTGGCAGGAATTACTTATCATCTTTCGTTTTCGTGATATCTGATATCGCAATTCATTTGTTTCAAGAGTTGTTCCAGTTGTTATCGTGAAATAATGTGTGCATAAATACTTTCTCATTGCAACTTTTCATGTTTTGAAATATTTGGCGTCAACAAATTTCGATTACAACGTTTCGTCTCCGAAAAATCACCAACTTTATTTTTTTTTGTATCAACAAAAATATACCGCGTTAGTTTGGTGTCAAGAAATATATATCTTCAAATTGCTCATATTTCAGAATAAAACACTGAAATTGTTTTGGCTGGCAGTTTCGTTCTCGTCTATCTGTCTATTTTTGTAGTAAGTATTAGAACCATAGCATATTTGAATGGAGAATGAGAATACCTTTCAAATGAGCTATCTCAAGACTCTATCACCTATATAAAAAATTCAAAGATTGTAGCAACTGCTATTCGAGGAATGTTGAATTTGAGGATGAAATTAGAAAGATGCAGAA